>OY728125.1:675501280-680301280 GCA_963277665.1 Viscum album | reverse complement strand
ATCTCATCGCGTTCGTGGAGACGGTAGTCCGTACGTACGTACGAGCGACAATATCATTCTTTTGATATTAAAATAATATATAAATGGATGGTATATCATATATACAGAATAATTAAAATGTTATATTTATTATTTACATGAGTTACACATCATTATTATACCCATCCAAATAATAATATATTGAATAACAATTACACCACGACGTGGAGACGGTAAGCCGTACGTACACACGTATGGTGACATGTTATTTAAAAGGGTGGATAGAATACTGAATATGGTTGTACCATATTTATAATAACATCACAGTATATATATGATACTGGAGTTATTATTTTAGAATGGTAATAACAAAGGAAGAAGAAGTGGAAGAAGAAAGGAACTTGGAAAAGGGTGGTGAAATCATTACCTCTTCTTCGGGTTCTTCCTTTTGATTTGATCAAAAGGGCTCCTTAGGTTGGCTTTCTGATCAAACTAAGGCCTCTAGGTTTTAGTGAGGGAAGTTTAGAGAGTATTTGGGCAGGGTTTTGCCAAACCAAAAGGCTTTTAAGGTGTGAAGAAATGAGAAGGAGGAGTGCCCTTTTATAAGAGGGGTGAGGGGCACCTTTGGAAAAGCTAGGAATATTAATTTATAATAAATTCATATTCAGTTTATAATGGCTCCAAAGTTGATTATTCAACGTTTAAGGTGGGGATTGGTCGAAAAAACTTCAGAAAATACAATTTAGACAGGTTTGGGTCACTATATTAACCTTATCTTTTAGTTTTAACTCTTAGTTAATTAGTTTGACATTTACCATGTCACTTTGTATTTTTATATTATATAGTTAATAAACTTACTATATAAATCCAAGAGACCCCAAAGTGGTCCATTAGTTATATACCTATCATGATATAAGTCTCTTGTCTGAACCTTGTATTTTTAGGAATTTAATATCAATTAATAATATAATATTTGTTTTAAAAACTCTTTTATGTCAATTTTGACACTATTCAATAGTTGATTTTTGTGAAACACATAACAGAATGATTAATTCGAAAAAAGTTAATTAAATAAATACTAATATGTCATGGTATCCTATAAAATTAGTTTAATTCAATAAAAGTCTCAAAATATATTTATTTGGGTATTTATAATATCAATTATTCTAATTGTTCACTATTATGGTAATTACTGCATCACCATTGTGTCATAAATAAATTAACATATTTAATGTCTAAAAATTATAAATAAAATATAATTATGTAGGAAATGTTTTTAGATTTCTGATGAATATTTAGAGTCTAAAATCCAACATATATAACCCTATGTAACAATTGTTTTTCTAAAAGATATATGCTTGTGTCATTTTTGTATTTATTTTAACTTAATTAAAATAAAGTGTCATTATCACTTACAAGTGGATCCATGGGGTCCCAAAATCGACCCAAATATGCCCATGGTCGACCATGTATTAACCAATAGGGTTAAGACACGTTTTAGGGTAATTTAGTATTATTATAATATTATTTTTTTAACCCTTGTTTACCGGATTTACCCTTTAACCATGGTAAATAAAATATTTACCGAAGTAATTATCCAAAATGTATAAAAATAAAAGTTACCTATTTACACAATTTGAACATCCTGATTCCAAATATGGAATCCATTTTTCCAAATTCAAAACACAGAAGTGGCAGAAATTAATTTAAAATTAATTCCCGTTGTTAAAACAAAAAGCGTGTTTTTAAGAGATAATAACTATCAAAAGATTGACACTTGTTTATGTCTGGTTTAAATGTGAAATTATGTTCAATGACCCACATTGTATTATATGGTAAAAATATATTATAATTATATTTTAAAACCACTCAAATTCATAATTTATCACTATTAATTATTTTGATTAAAAAAGTTGTTTTTAATTAAAATTTAGTAATTTTCACTATTCATCAAAATATGAAAGTTATTCGAAAAGTACCAAAATTTCACCCTAGGATAATTTCGATATTACGAATCCAAAAATGAAGTCCATTTTGAGAGATAGAATTCATAAAATTTTGAAAAGTAGGTATTACTATTCATAACGACTAGTTTGATTGGTTATGGTGTGTTAAAATCTCAAAGTTGCGTACAATGCACGCCATTGCATTATTCGAAAGGAAACGTACCGTGAAATCTTGCGGTGTTACATTCTCCACTCCTTAAATAAATTGAGTCCTCTCAATTTTTAAAATTGCGCTTGGGAATATAATGGAAAGTCCCACATCGGAAAAAGAGTCAATAAAACTATCACTTTAAAAGAAAGAAAGAGAGGTATAAAGGTCATCCAAGATAACCCATACTCGGATTATATGTAGGAAAACATGGATATAGATGATAAAATAAGTGTCAAGTTCTGATGGAGAGGGATAGAAATCATGATCAGGAGAAAGTTAACAATAAGAAAACCACAAACTTGTGTTGGGACAAACGACCATTAGTCTCCTAGTAGGAAAGTAAACGGACAACATTTTTTTTGTTTTAAGTTACATTACATAAGGACGAGGAATTCATTTATGATATTGACTAAGAACATAAAGAAATATACTTACTTTTTAAGTAGAGTTTCATTATTTAATAACTTTTTACCACTATCTTATTTTTTTTGAACAATGAGTATTCAAGAAGATTTTGTCATAATAAAAGATCTAAAATAAACTTCTATAGAAATACATGACCCATGTAGGATAAACTATATATTTAACTTGTCTTTAGAGATTAATCAAAACCAAAATGGTTAGTATAAGATCTGATGATCCCCCAAATGTATATTCCATTAGAGAAAAAAAAAATACTAATCTTAATTTCTAAAATTAAACCAACAATACCCCAAAGTTAAATAAATACCATTCAATAACAAATTTTCCTTAAAATCCTTCAATATAATCCAAAATAATATTGAAATCCAAAACTTATAAGAATGTAGTCTTCCATGTTAAATTGTATCTCGAAATGACATCATCTACTCTTAAAGTCACATACATAAAAGTAATTAACCTAATCACATATTATTTATTATAGGTTAATCATTTCCATAAATAACCCAAATCACTATAGATCTACAATAAAAACATAGATAAAAATCCACCATTACTCCTCTAATGACATCCCATAGTATTCTATTTTCCTTGGACATATAGTGTTCCCAACAAAGTGAACATCTTCCAAAACAATATTTATCACTTAATCACCAAATCATTTTCCTATACTAAGGTTATTCAATTGATAAGACATAAAAACCCAAATCAACATATTATTGATCAATAAAATCATTTAACTGAAAAGAATAGTCACACTAACCATGGACTTCACGTAGTCCAGTGGTAGGCAATAAATCCCAATTGTACTTTGGTTGTGGGTTTGATTCCCATAGCTTTGTCCGACGTGACGGGTTGTCACACGGTCTACGTGTTGTCCTTTTTCAAAAACTATATTTTATAATATTACCAAAATGAGATAAATTCCTCAAAATAACATAATTTAACCACAAATGTTATATCATACCTTGCATTTTCATCCCAAATTATAATAACTTATAATTCTCTCAAACCCCAATGATCATATAAAACCAAATGGTTATTTATACCTATATCCACAATAGAAGAGACAATTCTTCCTCAAATATCATTATCACAAGGCAAACTGCGGGGTTACAAATACAAAAGAAAATTATTCCAAAGTAAACCCATAAACAAGGAGCGCTAATACTTTTTAAACATTTCCCCAACCATTTATTTCCACATAGCTTATTCTTTGACCAAGAAAATATCCTATAGAATAGGACATTCACTCGGGTAATGGCCAGGTCCCCTACATTTATGACAAATGACTGTAAATGGACTCTTGGGACCATTTTTATCTTCTTCCATAGTACTCTTCATTTTTCTTCGTCATTTCTTCACTTTATGTCCTTACTTCCCGCACGTAAAGCATTTCGTTGTCCCATTGAGACACTTTCCTGGGTGTCTCCTTCCACATTTCCTGCATGATGAAAATTGAGGGTTCTTTTCTCCATGGTCTCCATTGCTGGAGCTCTTATCATTCATCACCTTTCTCTTCCTTGTTGAGTCTGGGAGTTGGTTAATATATATGTTGTTGATCATATTTTTTGAAAACTGATTTGGCATAAAGACGATATTTTTTATGCCTATCAACATTCCATTTTGTTGCTCATTGCCACCACCGTTCCCACCTTGTACATCATTCTCAAAGTCACTATGGCTTCCTTGGAATCCTGCCATTGACTAAAACCAGAAAGCATTGTGTGAGTAATAGTAGTCGTAAAATCATTTAGAGATTAACATGTCACCATATTCTCAATTTGAAACATATTAGGATTAACCAAGGTCATTTACTCTCATCTTATATATATATTACTTAAATTGGTTTGTAAAGAAAATGTAAATTATCCTAAGAATATCCCCCGGGAGTGTCGTAACCAAGAGTGCAGCAAGGCCCGTTGTCGTGCACCAGTTCCCATTCGAGTCTATCTCAAAGCGGTGTTTTCAGGTTTTACCCCTAGGTACATCTGTGCCAGAGCCGCCTCTACCTGCTCGTATCCAGACATGGATGTATTGCTCAGAAAATTCACAAAATATCTACAATACCAAAATTCTAGGAAGTTCTTCTATACTAATCCTCAATGTTCATCTTAGGTCTACGTGCTCTAATCAGAGTTTATCTAAATCTAGCTTTCAAGGTTTGTACTAAACTTCCTCTGATACCAACTGTAATGCCCCGACCCCAGTTACCCAGAGTCGGTGCATTATTACATAACATTGGCATGATCACAAGAAAGATAAAGTCTCGAAAGACTGATTAGTTTAGTATCCTTGGAATAACTAGATACATCCATAAAGTTTTACATTACATCATAAAAAAACATCTTGTCTTCATATCCCCTCATACTATCCCTGCAGGTCATTCATAAATTACTTCTTCATAATCTTGGGAAAAAAATAAAACATTGAAAGGGGTGAGCTCAGATGCTCCGTAAGGATAACATTATAGCAGAAGCTTTCATAGATAAGCATAAACACTTAAGGTAGTTTATAACTAAAAAAAAGCCTTTTAAACTTGAACTTCAGAATAAAATGACAAAGATAAAATAAATTAATGCCATTTACTTACTCACATGGATATTCTACTAGTCGAATGATCACATGCAATATCAATAACCACTTTCATAATGATGGAATGCATAATTCCAGACTATCATAACCACATAGCCAAGGCCTCGTGCCAAGACTACAAATAAGATTTTTCCAAGGCCTTGTGCCAAGACACTAGTTTGTCTCATGAGACCTACCGATGCATCGAGGAGCTATATCGGGCTCCACTCGTCACTTATTAAGTCCAATGCATTCCTCATATGAACAGGTTTAAACATAATATAAACATTCGAATTAAAACTAGCATACGAAATGTCAATACTTAAACCACAAACCATGAATGGTATAAAAATAGCACATCCATAGTCAAACAAAACTCATTCGATACAATATTGAAGATTGTATTGTATCACATTAACCTCAATCAAGAATAATGAAGGATGTTGACATAGATGAAAATAATCATCCAAACCATTTGAGAAAAATATCCCCCTTTTTCTTGAAATAATTTAAAAGTCACACTATTTGTCAAGAAGCCATTTAAAAATAGATTTTTGAATCAAAGCGTCCCATACCACTTTGAAACTTTTAAAAGGAGTTTTAATTTTAAAACTTTAATGTCCATATAAATAAATCCTTAAAACCATTTTTTAAAACATGGACATTAATGAGAATGATTTAGAAGAATAAGTCTTTAAAACATTTAAAAATGGTATTTTAGTTAGAGATTCTAACCAAAAGAGAGACACTTGAATAAAAATAATTGAGGTAATAAAAACTTTGTAATATAATGAGAATAAAGGGATTCATGATATACTATGTCAAAGTACATTATATACACCACATAAAAGTGATTTGGTGTATATGAACAAAGAAGTCTCAATGGAATGTAAATTGAGATGAAATCTCTCATAAAGGCCGTATCATTAGGTTAAGGATAAATCAACGACATAATTATGTGTGACAAATATAAATACACTAAATATGATTGGATATTCAGTGTAAAACAATCAAATTATATTCACACATATTCTTGTAAAAACAACACCAACGAATTGGATGTTTAACTCAACAAATGGAGAATGAGTTAAAATTACTCTTATCAAATTCATATCAATGACATGAGAATTATCAATGGAGTGATTATGTGTATAAAAAGTATATCCATAGGAAGTGGAGTGGAAATTATGACATAATTAAAAGAATAGTGAGTCCACACATAATCTTGGGGTAATATAATCAATGAAATATGCGTAAAGCCAAATGAGTGGAAATTGAAATCTCAAATTCCCTTATCGATTAGGTAACTTACGAAACATACACCCATGAAAGAAGGATCATACAATGATGATGTAAATATATATGAATTAAAGTATATTACATAATGAATACAAACATGGGCAATACACACACCACATGTAATAAATAAGTGGTGAACAATGGAATTCTCACGGAATTAAAAGTGAGATAAGAAACCCCTTACCACGTTGTAATCAACTGAGTTGTATGACAAAAAGTTAATAACCACCAAATGATTTACATAATAACAAGAATATAAAGATAATAATGATAATATATATCACATGGCAGTACACAATACACCACTTTCAATAATTTTTTGGCGAACAATGGAAATCTCACGGAATTGAAAGTGAGATAAGAAAATCCCTTACCACATTGTAATCAACTGAGTCGTATGAAAAAAAGTTAATAACCACCAAATGATTTATAGAATAGCATGAATATAAAGATAATCATGATAATATATATCACATGGCAGTACACAATACACCGCTTTCAATAATTTAGCGGCGAACAATGGAAATCTCACGGAATTGAAAGTGAGATAAGAAAATCCCTTACTTTGTACTTTTTCCTTGATCGACGGTAGGTCTAACTCCTGTATAATGGTGAAATAATTGTTATTGAATTATACAAGAATCATTTACTTTAATATGATATCATATATGATCTTTTAACATTGATTTGTTAATAATATCTTAGAATTATCATCATTTCGGGTGTTAACAGGTTCATTTTACTTTATATTCTTTGTTATGTGAGCCATATTCGTTATTAATGGAATGTATATTATTCATATTCAGAACGATATCAAGTCCTTAGATACTATTTTTAAATCATCAAATGATAATTATACTTGAATGGATATGATGGAGAATGAATCTCATCGCGTTCGTGGAGACGGTAGTCCGTACGTACGCACGAGCGACAATATCATTCTTTTGATATTAAAATAATATATAAATGGATGGTATATCATATATACAGAATAATTAACATGTTATATTTATTATTTACATGAGTTACACATCATTATTATACCCATCCAAATAATAATATATTGAATAACAATTACACCACGACGTGGAGACGGTAAGCCGTACGTACACACGTATGGTGACATGTTATTTAAAAGGGTGGATAGAATACTGAATATGGTTGTACCATATTTATAATAACATCACAGTATATATATGATACTGGAGTTATTATTTTAGAATGGTAATAAGAAAGGAAGAAGAAGTGGAAGAAGAAAGGAACTTGGAAAAGGGTGGTGAAATCATTACCTCTTCTTCGGGTTCTTCCTATTGATTTGATCAAAAGGGATCTTTAGGTTGGCTTTATGATCAAACTAAGGCCTCTAGGTTGTATTGAGGGAAGTTAAGAGAGTATTTGGGCAGGGTTTGGCCGAACCAAAAGGCTTTTAAGGTGTGAAGAAATGAGAAGGAGGAGTGCCCTTTTATAAGAGGGGTGAGGGGCACCTTTGGAAAAGTTAGAAATATTAATTTATAATAAATTCATATTCGGTTTATAATGGCTCAAAAGTTGATTATTAAAAGTTTAATGTGGGGATAGGTCTAAAAACCTTCATCCAATAGAATTTAGATAGGTTTGGATCGCTATATTAACATTATATTTTAGTTTTAACTCTTAGTTAATTAGTTTGACATTTACCATGTCACTTTGTATTTTTATATTATATAGTTAATAAACTTACTATATACATCCAAGAGACCCCCAAGTGGTCCATTAATTATATAACTATCATTATATAAGTCTCTTGGCCGAAACTTGGATTTTTAGGAATTTAATATCAATTAATAATATAATATTTTTTTTAAAAACTCTTTTATGTCAATTTTGACACTATTCAATAGTTGATTTTTTTGAAACACATAACAGAATTATTACTTCTAAAAAAGTTAATTAAATCAATCCTAATATGTCATGTTATCCTAGAAAATTAGTGTAATTCAATAAAAGTCTCAAAATACATTTATTTGGGTATTTATAATATCAATTATTCTAATTTTTCACTATTATGGTGATTACTGCATCACCATTGTGTCATAAATAAATTAACTTATTTAATGTCTAAAAATTATAAATAAAATATCATTATGTAGGAAATCGTTTTAACTTTCTGATGAATATTTATTGTCTAAAGGCCAACATATATAACCCTATGTAACAATTGTTTTGCTAAAAGATATATGCTTGTGTCATTTTTGTATTTATTTTGACTTAATTAAAATAAAGTGTCATTATCACTTACAAGTGGATCCATGGGGTCCCAAAATCGACCCAAATATGACCATGGTCGACCATGTATTAACCAATAGGGTTAAGACACATTTTGGTGTAATTTAGTATTATTATAATATTATTTTTTTAACCCTTGTTTACCGGATTTACCCTTTAACCATGGTAAATAAAATATTTACCGAAGTAATTATCCAAAATGTATAAAAATAAAAGTTAACTATTTACATAATTTGAACATCCTGATTCCAAATATGGAATCCATTTTTACAAATTCAAAACACAGAAGTGGCAGAAATTAATTTAAAATTAATTCCTGTTGTTAAAACAAAAAGCGTGTTTTTAAGAGATAATAACTATCAAAAGATTGGCACTTGTTTATGTCTGGTTTAAATGTGAAATAATGTTCAATGACCCACATTGTATTACATGGTAAAAATATATTCTAAATATACTTTAAAACCACTCAAATTCATAATTTATCACTATTAATTATTTTGATTAAAAAAGTTGTTTTTAATTAAAATTTAGTAATTTTCACTATTCATCAAAATATGAAAGTTATCCGAAAAGTACCAAAATTTCACTCTAGGATAATTTCGATATTCCGAATCAAAAAATGAAGTCCATTTTGAGATATAAAATTCATAAAATTTCAAAAATTAGGTATTACTATTCATAACGGCTAGTTTGATTGGTTATGGTGTGTTAAAATCTCGAAGTTGCATACAATGCACGCCATTGCATTATTTGAAAGGAAACGTACCGTGAAAGCTTGGGGTGTTACAATTGTTCTAAGGAAACAATTTTTAAATAAAATATTAGAATTTCAAAACTTAAATCCAAAATATATAAACTCATATCGGAATTAGATAATAAATCTATTTCTAGTTCAACTCATGAAGATAAGAATTTGGTTATAAAACTTAATTCTAAGATTATTAGTATAAAGAAACTTCTATCAATTTTAATTTTGGGAATGAAAATTTTGATAAACATTTAAAATAGTTTAAAGTATTTAAAAAAAATTCAAAATAGGTTTTACTTCATAAAAATCACATTTTAAATCATATTATTTTATTCCTAAAAGTGTAACTTTTTATATAAAATATCAAAGTGGAGGTCTCTGAAAAAATAAATATTCTTTAAACCATGTTTATTATGTTGGTTTTTATAAATATTATATTTCTAGAGAATTAGTAGCTATATGATATAAAATATATGGATAAATATTAATTCATAATGTTTTTTTCTAATACTTTGGGACCTAAGAAATTTTGGGTAACGAAACCATAGTTTTTATATTTTCAATAAGGAAAGATGAGTACCAGTAGAAAAAACATTTTTTACATGTATATAAGGAGTTTAAGATACATGAAAAGAAATAGAAATTACTTTATAGGTTTTCATAAAATTAAATATGGAAAATTAACATTTGCATATAATGATCAAGGAGAAATAATCATTATTTTTGATGATGAGTTTCTCATTTTAATTTTTCTATCAGAAGGAATATTTCTTAATTACAAATTTTATTCTTCAGAAGGAATTTTTATTTTTCAAAAGGAATATTTTTTTTCATTATTCATAAGGTATATTGATTCCACATTGTAACATTTTAGAAAGTTTTATAAGTCTAAATTCATTTTCAAATCCTTAAGTAAATTTATGAAATCATGCTTCATATAAATATATAATTAAAATCATTGATTTTTTGGTAAGTTGAACTGTCCCTTTATCATATTATATAAAGAATTTAGAGTGAGACATTGAATTATATTAATAGAATTGTTGAAACACTCTAATCTCTCATAGTTTTTACTTATTCTGAATCCTTTTAGGATCTTCCAGTTCTCTTTAAGATCACATTTGTTCTTTATGTGATATTTTTAAAAGATTATTTGTCAAATAAATTTTGATCAATAGATTATTATTTGAAAAGTTTGGTTCTCTTTTTAAATACTTTATTTTTTTCAAGATTGGTAATATTTTCTATTGAAAAAAGTAGATCATGATTTTTACTTTCTGGCTATTGTTAAAGAGTTTTCTGTAAGTTAAAACTTTAGTGAAGTTGATGGTGTGAAGAATTTTTATTTTGATATTTTTTTACTGACTTAAAAAATTTACTTCAAATAAGATGATAGATCTTACTGGGATGAACATAGAAGAGAAATCATATTTTATCTCTCATAAATCACATGATGCCACAATATATTTTATAAAATTCAAAGCTAAATAATATCTATTTTTATTTAAAGAGAAAATTAATAAGAAGAATCGTTTATCTCGGGAAGGGAGAATAGTGTTCCAGTGGGTGGAATATTTTATTCTTCTAATAAAAGGAGTTTAAGAAACTTCAAAAACTCAATATATGTATATTCTAGACCTCTTCTTCAACATCATGAATTTTAATCTTATCTAATTTATGTGGATATTTTTAAAATAAATTCACTTTAGAGTTGTTAAACTAAAATTTCTCTATTATACGAGATTATTCACAAGGTTAATTATTAATATTATTGAATTTTATAAAGTAAAGAATATATATCTTCCATTCAGAGAAAAAAATTATTGTTTTAAGAAGAAATAATTTTTAAAATGATGTTTTTTATAATTTTTATCATAAATCATTTATAGAGAAATATATTAAGGTTGTTTCAAAATTCCATCTTGAATCCTTGAAAATAATGGTTGAAAAGAGGTGGAAAAAAAGTATAACCTAAAAAAAATCTAAAAATTCTGAGAAAAAAATTTAATACCATTTCATATAAAACTTTTTAAGAGTTTATGAAGAAGAAAAAATATCAAAAAAAAGGTTATCCTTACTTAGATCTTGAAAATGTTGAATCTTTGAATCTTAGAGAGGATACCAGTAAAAATATAAAATATGAAGAAAATAAGAATAAAAATCTAAAAAAAGAGAAAATATCATGATTTAATCAATAATTTCTTAAAGGTATTACTATTAATGAGTATGTTGTTATTGTTGTTTCTCCCTTTAAAAATATTAAAGAAATAGAAGTAATTGTAAAAGGAAAGGAAATCACTATTGATCAGTTTGATGTTTCTAAATAATATGATGTTGGAAATATTTTATAATCTTATCTTTCCAAAAATGTTGAAGTTTCTAATTTGAAGAAAAAGGTTTCCCATATAGATCCTTTACCAAAAGAACCATATATATGAACTACTTTGTCTACAACTGCACCTCCATCAATAAAGTAGTTTAAAGAAGATTCTAAAAGTTTAACATAATAATTTATAATAATTATGAAACATGAAAATATTAAGAAGATAAATGAAAATAATATTCTAATTTTTATGTAGATATAGAATGAATTTAACCTTCATAATTTGAAATTCAATAACACCCTCAACATCAAATGATTATAAGAAAACCTATTATTTATGTTTTTGATAGTTTATCCAATACTCCATTAGATAGTACAAAGGGTATGGAGATAAATTTTTATTATTTCAATTATATAATTAATAATTTTAATGAAATATTTGATATCTTTTCTAGATATCCAATATTAATGTAGGTTGATTCAATAACAAATAATTAATGTTAAAGATATTAAGTTGAAACAACAGATTGTTTATTCTATTGAAGAAGTTAAGGATAACCTAAGAATTATTAAAGAAAAATATTTTGTAGATTCCAAAAATTTAGAGAGTGTTATAAATTGGGTTGAGGATTATGAAATTTATTTATAGTTTTTTGATAATAAAGAAAAAAGAACAAGAAAATATTATAAAATTACCCTTAATCTGACCAAAAATGTCAAATTAGAATTGGGAGAATTCTCTATGGAATCCTGTGATCTAAAATCTCTTGCAATTAAATATAATGAGTAGATCAAAAACCTCAAGAGTATTAAGAAGTTTCAAGATGAAAATTTTGAAAAATTTGAGAAATAGTTAAATAATATGAATCTTGTTGGGTATTTTTTTTCTAAAAATGATTAACTTATTATGAACTTTAAAAATTTGTAAAAATTTAAACTTATTTAGACATGTCAATGAATGTTTTATTTCTAAAGAATTTATATTTTTTATATGTTTTTTTAGAATATTTCATTAATTTATTTTCTTTATGTTTTCTCAACTTTATATTATATTAAATTTTTTCATTTAAAAAAAATGGGTAGAAAAGTTAGTTATAAAATATTTTTACACAGGGGTCATTTTGAAAGTTTGTGTAAGTACATTTTTTTTAAAGCTTATGTGTTTTATTTTTTATGCTTTTGTATTATGATTTTCAAAAAGGGGAAAATTGTTTAGTTGAAAAAATTGTTTCTACACTACTTTTGAAAATCACAATACACATATTGATTGGATTTTATTTTATCTGATAATAGTTTCTAGGTTTATGCTTTGTAATATTTTATGTTGTACTGAAACTGTCATTCTGATATACTTTTCTCATAATCAAAAGAAATTTTCTAAAGGTAATTTTACTAGAAGGAAATATACATGTAATTTCTATTTATTAACTTTAAATAAATTCTACAAAATAATTTTCTTTGTGTTTTTGTTTTCTAGAAGGAGTATTATATTAATGTTGAAAAACATCATCGATAGAAGTAGAAGAAGAATGAATCCCTCACAAAGAGTATCTAATGCTACCGATGCTATTGATACTAGACCTAAGAATCATGAAATTAAATCTTTAGAATAATTAAAACCTTATTATATAAATTTAACTATAAGATCATGATAAAGAAACACATATGATGATGAAATTACAACTAAATATTGATTACATTTTAAATACTGTAACTTCTTTTTACCTTGAATGATTCATTTTTTAATATTTTCAAAGGGTTTTCTTCTTAAGTTAATCCATATTTTAGGATTTATTTTAAAATTTCATATATTCTGTTTTATCTTTGTGGTTATTTCCGTATGTGAGAGTGAGGTATCCTAAGGATAAGGACACATAAGTCATTTCGATCAGGTGAGATCGATGGATTCCGTAAGGGAAACAAAATTCATTTGGATCAAGTGAGATTGAGGGATTCTAGAAGGAAAAAAGAAATTATGATCAAGTTGATCAAGGTCTTATAGGGTTTTAGAAGATAAACCTATTGATAAGTTTATAATCACATAAACCAAAATTCAGGTCTATAGACTTCCTTGCTACTTTAGGTTAAAGACAATACCTAACTAAGATGAGGTGTTTTAAGTTTTTTTCCACTATGAATATTTTTCTATTTTTATATATAGTCTCTTAGCAACTTTTTTATATAAAATTAATTATTTACTCTATTTTACACTTATCAGATGAATGTACTTCCTATTATATGCTAAAATTATTAGATGGATATCATTAAAAAGGTTTTTTATATAAATATTCCTTTTATTTTAATATATAAGAGTCTAAGTTTTTTAATGGTTTGAAAAAATAAGATTCACCCCCTCTTGTAGTATATCTATCATAAATTCTAGGGAAACATTTAATCCCTAAAATATTGTCTATTTCACCAAAGTATTTCATGGAGAACAATTTTTTCACCACGTATTGAATTATTATAAGATTTTTATCTTATTTCTCATTAGTAATACATCATTGATATATTCTACTTGAAAAATAACTACACTCCCACAAAACCTCTTATATACACAGGGATTGTATTCATTATTTATGAAAAAAATTGTTTTTTAGCTTCATCAAATTAAATATTCCATGATCTATATGCTTTATTCAACCCATAAATGGTTTTTAGCTTTCATTGTAACAAACCAAACCTTCTTGGACTATTAAATTGTGATATTTGATAGATATAAATGTTATGATGAGTTTAGAGGAGGGAGAGTACTGTTAGAGTTTAAATTCTAGATTAGGGTACAAATATTCACGTTATGGTAGTTAAATTAATGGAATGTAATATCTAAATTAGTATATGTGTATTTCTACATTTCTTAGTTATGTCATGAGGGTAAGGTTCAAAATGTGAGGTGTTCTAGGTAGTGAAGGAGGCTTTTCAAGGATGAATATCATGGTACATATATGTATGTCCTGACACAAAATATTTATGGATGAATATGGGGATTTTTGGTGGTATGATTCATGGTGTGATGGTATGGGTCATGGTGCAATGGTTTGGGTTGTGGTGAAATATCTCTATAGTTGAATGGTGTGACCAAGTTTAAGAGGGGTGAGATTCAGGGGATTCATTGCACAAATTATGAATATTCAATGAAGATTAGACCATCACAGTGTGATTGAATCTTGTTTCACTAGGACTCAGTAATTATTGGGTGGTATTAGAATAGTGATGTCATACACACTATGACTGGGTGTTTTTCAACCCAGTTATAATTTAGTAGCACCTTCAGTTTTTTATTATTTTCCCTCGATTTATCCTAAACTACAAGTGAATAATAGTTCATTTTTAGAGTTTCTTGAGCCCTATTTGGAAGATTTTGATCCTTGGTTACATAATGTTAATAATTATTCATATGAGGTGAGTCTTTATCCTCACACTTCTTGTTTATTCTCTGTTCTCATTTAGAAAAGGTCATATTTATGGGAGTTGTTATTTTGGGTAATTGTTTTGTAAGTGTCTAATGTTTATGGCTATGTTATAGATTTTTGGAGATCCCATTAAGAATTTTTGACTTGATATCATATCTTCCCCAGGATGTTCTTTCATAATGATTATTGGAGCTTTGGTTGAGGTAGGGGATTCAAGAACTCTACTTTTCCTTGGTGTAAATTATGGTATTATCATGATTTTTTCTTCTTTGGATGAGGATAATGGATTGAAATAATAAAGATAATGAACCAAACCTAAATAGAATTAATTGGAATTAGGATAATCACATGTGTTTATGTGTTTTTATGATATTTCTAATGAGATTAATTCTTTCTCATTGATATTGCTGAAAATCATAATTTTTGTTGAATTCCATATTTTTTTTGTATTTACATCATATTTTATAAAAGTATATTCACTTAAATATAGTAAATGAACTAGTTGTGTGGTAAAAAAATTTACATAAAAGTATGAATTGGAATTAATATGATTAGAATATGTGGGATGCTATAATTTGTTATGTTCTATGAATTGTTTGTTAAATACGCAACACTACAACACATAACTATATCCATGGGTCTATAACCAAAAGTTATTTTTCTCATGGATATAGGTCACCTATAGCCATGATCCCAGTGGAAGTGGCTATAGGTTTATTTAAGAAATTTTTTGGGACCAAACAAGGTGGGAAAATGTTATTATGGTTAGAAGGACCTATATCCATGAGTATTTTTCCCATGGATATAGGTCATGGCTGTAACCATGGGAAAAAATGCTTGTGGTTTTAGCCATAAAAATAAAATTGATATATATATATATATAATTGTTTAAAATAAGTGAAGTAAGTTATTCTAGTGGAGTGGTATATGTGTTCCATGGATTTGAACAAATTACAAGTTCAAATATTGGTCTTCTTTAAATTTTTAGATCATTATCTATTTATATTTATAAAAAATATTTGTTACATAAGAAGGAAATAAATGATAATACAACAGAGTGGTAGTATTCACTATATTGTAGTGATAAATCCCCAGTTCAAAACTCATAGAGTGTTTTATTTTACTAACTGTAACTATAAATTTATATTTATATAGACCCATGTGTAGATAAATAAATAAAATTAATCATATTGGAGTGGAGGAAACATTGGGATAGTATCAAGAGGTTCAAGTTTGAGACCCCCCAGTATTTATTATTTTTAATATATCATGTATCTTTGATCATAATAACCATCACTACCACAAAACTGGGCAAGGCCAGCGCCCCCCCTTTATCAGCGCTAATGAAAAAGCACTGATAAAGAGGGGGGGGGGGGCTTTATCAGCGCTCAAAAAAGCGCTGATAAAGGGTCGACTTCAATTTTTTTTAAAAAATATTAATATATAAATATAGTTATATAGTTATATTGATATAAATATAATATATAATTTTTAAATATATTTTAGATAAGTATAAATGTACATTTACACTTAATATACTTAATATATAAGATATTTAGTGAAAATGAATTCTTAAAAAATTAAAAAAATATTTTTAATTAATAATTTGATAACTATCATGGAGTAATAGCCATTTAATAACAATTTGAAGAATAAAATAATAAAAAAAAATTAAAAAAAGATCGAAAATATGTTGAAAACGCAACTCAAACTTCAAACAGACATAACTTTTGATCCGGGTGTCTGTTTGAGCTCTACCACATATCAAATCGAAGCCTGCGACGAGCTCTACGTTGCTATGACTCGGGGGGACCCCAGTCAAGCGTTGTTATAGGCCAAAAGAGGCCCAGAAGGCCTCTAAAACTGAGTTTTTAGTCAGGGTACCCAGATTTTTTAACATTTTGTGGATTTTCAGCCTCGTTTAAGGGGGTATTATTGGATTTTTTTGGTGGGGACTAAATTTATTCCAAGGTATTACATTCATATTGATATTATGTATTTTAAATTTTATCGTTTTTTATAATTCACTGCTATTTATAATCAAATATATAACTATATGTACATATATTTTATATATTCACACCTAAAAATTAAATTTTTTAAATAAATAATTAAAAATATTTACATATAAAATATACTAGCTTTATCTAAATAATAACTAAAATCCATTTTATTTAAAATACCAATATATGAATATTTATATAACTACTGTATATTAATATAACTATATATATATTAATATAACTATATATATATATATTAATATAACTATATTAATATATTAATATAACTATATATATATATATTAATATAACTATATATATTGATATAAATATATATTACTGTACGAATAAATATAACGATATATATATAAATAAACAGATATATCATGAATAAGAGAAAAAATCAATATAGGGTAGTGGCAAAGGCTTTAGGTGCGCATGAGGGAGGTCTCGAGATCAAATTCGGGTGGAGGAAAGGGCGCGCGCGCAAGGGTGATTTAAAGGGCTAGCACTGATAAAGGGTGTAGGAGGTGCGGTCGGGCGCTGGATGTGTGGGAAAGCACTGATAAAGGGGGGCTCAAGCGTTGTAAAAATCCCCCCCCCCATGATATTGGTAGTATTTTTTTTATTTTTATCAGTGCTAAAAAAAAGCGCTAATAAAAGGGGTCTTTATCAGCGCTTTTTGGAGCGCTGATAAAGGGGACCCCCCCTTTATCTTCGCTGGCATTATCAGCACTTTTTCTAGTGCTGTTAATGGCCATTTTTAGTGCTGATAAAAGCCATATTTGTAGTAGTGCATGTAAATAGGTTGGTTCTTATCGAAATGGATTCTATGTGAACTAGATAATATATAACAATTGGAATTTACCATGACGATATGAAATATAAACTATAGCGATATTTTTCTGGTTATAGCCAATTCTATTAGGAGTCATAGACTATATTCATGTGGATATAGGTTATATCCATGGAAATTTGTGCTAAAACCGTGGGCATGAACTGTGGTTTAGCCCTTTTATACCTATGGTGTTCATGATTATGTGGTTAAGTGGGGGATAAAATGGGTTGATTTTTATGGGTGGATTCAGTTGCATTGGTAGGCATGAGACACATTGTGGGATGGTTTCATGGTGGTAGTTAGTGGGTGATTTTAGGTTTGTTTGTGGTTTCCTAATATTAATGAAATTTTTGGTTAATAATGAAATGGTAAATAAATATAGTAATAAGATAGAAGTATTTTTTCATTAAATATGGAATTTAATGGTTTAATAAACATAAACGTGGAAAGTATGATTAATCTAGAAATTGAATAATGATGTGATTAATTTGGTTATATTAAATGTTTATTATTGTTGTTCTGCATTGGAAATGGGGTTTTTAGTTATAATATAGTCAACAGTGGTGGAGATATGTGGAAAATGTAGTATGGTGTTGATGATGGATGATGACGATGCAGTATTTATGTGAAATCTTTAGAATGGTATTTCATGCGAGTATATGTATTTATACATGAGGTATTTTCTTGTGATTTTCTTACACACCCCACCTAAATCAGATAACTTACCGACACCTGAGTATTTTGGGTTCTAAGTGTTTCCCAAACATTGAGGTTAGTGAGGATATATGGATGGATACCCCCCATACCTACCCTCTCTAATGGGTGTGGTATAATGGATTAGTTCTGAGGTTGATGTGTTAAGAGATGACATGGTTGTTCGTGGTAGTAGGAGGGCAAGAGGTTTATGTCCTTCATATTCATGATACCCCGCTATATTACATTTATGGTATATAAATATGGATATTATTTTCATGGTTGTGGATATGGGATAATGAGGATGATATGATTGAGTCTTGTGGTATGTTGTGGTTGTAGAATGAATAGCCTTATGCCAACATGGTATGTTCGACCCTGAAAGTGGTTGGGGTAGGAAGGGTTATGACCAGATCCAAATCTATATATGAGATATTGAGCTCAATATGTTTTAATTTGTGGTGTGAGAAAGAAAAATAAATGGGGAAGTGGTTACAATGTACTTATTTCAATATTCTTAATAAGACGCTATTACACATGGATGAGATACTTGGTGAGTGATCCTTGGGGAGACTAGGTGATAGTTTACCTATTAAGTGATTATTATTTCTGATATTTGTTCACTGATGTATTGGTATTATTCATACACATTTTCATGAGAGGTATCAAGCATGATCCTATTGAGTATACATTTTATTCTCACCCATATATATAAAAAATATTTTTTCTGGTTTCCAGGGTGAGTTTGGTGACTGAGTCAGGCTTTGTTAGATTGGAGCTAGGAATTGTTACTGAATTCACATCCTAGTAATTTTGTTTAGTATTTTTATTTATATAATTATATTTATCTAAAATATTTATGCATTATGTTATTATTGAAGATATTTATTTATTTATATCATAATGTTGGTTAGTGATTTTAATTATGTATTACTAGTATATAGGAGAAAAATACCTTCTATCTTTATGTTTTATATCATCAGTGCTCATCTCTAACCCAATGCCTATTAGAGGAAGGATTCAGAGGAAACTGTTGTTTGTACTATAGTTCTAAGAGGGGTTTTTAGTGGGGAAAAGTCAATACAGAGTGGTATTAGAAATTTTGGTTGAGAGTTAGGATAATGTTCAATGTTAGGTACTGTGAGGGTTTCATTGGTCAGAAGGGAAATGATACTAATATAGATATTTGGGAGATATAACATAGGGATAATGGATAATACATGATATTTTATCCCCACCATGATTTTATGTATGGACTCCAGGTGTTCTGAATAACTATGTGAAATGGATTAACTTACAGGATAAATACCTAGGAGATGTACATACATAATTCTTGTTTTTTCTTTTGTTTTAATGAGGATGATTTGGGGAAAATTATAATGTATCAAATTAAATAAATTTTATTAAATTGATTCTGGGATACTAGGCTCAAGATTTTGGTTCTTTTTTTTGAAGATGTTGGTTAATCATCACCCGTATGTGGTTCAGGTTGATATGGTTCAATAAGCTAACCCGATTGATCATATAAGGGTTGACCTGGATGAGGAGGATTATCTATCATCACCCCACTCCACTATTAACTCTCATGATTTAGCAATTAAGGAAGAGAGTGAACCTTGAAGGCCGCCTCTAGTTGGCCAAAGGTTTGTGGCTAGCATTGTGGGTATGAAACAAACAATAAAAGGAATTACCCTTTATATATGAAGTTAAGGGAAATAGATAAGATGAAATACATCAATAAACACTATATTATATAAAATAAACAAAGATCCCATAATAATATAATCCCACAATTCATAAAAATAAATGAAATAAATTACCCAATATAATGTACCAAATGAATCCTAGGTCGAAAAACTAATATTAACACCCCACTTCAATCTAGTAAAATCCAACTAGAACTCCAAATACCTCATAGTTACAAAAAAAAAATAGTTTATATATATAGAGTTGAGAATAATATGTATACTCACTAGGATCCTCCTCAGGACCTCTCTAAAAAATGTGATAAGAGCACACTATTTACCAAGTGAACAAGTAGTAGAACCAATAATGACCAACAAGGTCAACTACCCATTCCTAGCCTCACTAAGGTATACTCCCCAAGTATTACACACAATTTAATAACATAGTATCAGAAGAATATGATCATAGAAACCCTTTATATACTTCCTCACTAGTTTTCCGCTCTCATACCCCAATATTGAACATCATAAACTTCTATCCCTTATATATATATATATATATGACCCCAGAACACCCTGAGAAGGGATGGGTGAACCGGGGTGTCAATTTTTTATTTTAAAACAACAGATCTTGTTCCCATGTTGGCAAGAACATGTAAAACCTATCTAATGGAATCATAAAGTTTTTAAACAATCACATGCAGAGACACAACAAAAGTTTTTTACTTAGTTCACCACTAAGGTCTAGTACAAGGAGAATAAATCCACAGTGTGTCGATAACACCTAAATTCACTAATATTCACTAGTTTTTGTGTAATATAGAAGTTCAGGTACAATCAGTTTATGTTAGGCACACTTCCTTTAAAATATTTTAAGGAAAACACACTGCCTCCCTCAGAACACTTCCACTAAATCCCCCAAGATCACTGATTTTGGTGAAGTCTTACCCATTTTAACAACTTTAAGGTCTCTTCAGTGGATCAGAATTTAATTCTTAATCCTTAAATAGCATAAGACTCTACTTGCACCATAGTCCCAAGTTGATGCACTTGAAATCATTATTCATTGAGACTAGATGTTCAATATTGCTATTCATGTAGATATTAACCTTCTTGAAACACCCTTTATGATTTAAATAAATACCATCATTCACAAACACACACACTTTCATGTAGCTACCAACATTTGTGAAGCTTTAAGACTTTATGAAATAAATTTCCTTCATGAAGCTCACTGCCATTGAGAATCTTGTTGCCTTCGCAAAACAAAATTCCTTCATGAATCTCACTAACTTCAAGTATCACTAAGCCTTTTCAAAACACCCCGTCTTCACAAAACTCCAATAAATTGTAAGATTTTTCTTCGGTTAAAACTTAAACAATATTTTCATAATGCTCAAGCTCACATAGATTTACAGATTCACAAAGCTCCCAACCTTCAGGAAATCAGAGCGATTCAATCTTTTCTCTAGTTATCTCTATATCTTATTAATTATGGGTGGATACCTACTTATTATAAATACCTTTCATTAAGTTTTAAATATCACATCATCCATTTATTGATCCTCTAAAATCATGTTCATTAAGAATCTTCATTCTCAAAGATCCAATGAAATTTAACCCATTCTTAAACCTTCTCATAATCACATGGATCTACCATCATGCCATCATACATTCATGAATTTCATTAAAAATGATATATATATTCAAAAATATAACACTTATAAAAACCTAGTCTTTATGAAACTCATTCCATTAACATATTAGAGAAGATTCAATACTAGAAAACCACATTTTGTGAAGATTTCTCCTTCCTCTATAATTTGAGCCCAAAAATCTAGAAAAATTTGGGAAATGACACCACCTTCAACATTTTATCCATATTGTATTGTAAGATAAATTTCCTTGCAAACTCCCTGATCAAACCATTGTGGATTGAAAATAAACACAAACTAGAATCCGTTTCTAGATGTAAAAGTCCTTGGTTACAAAAATACCCCCCTTTGGATTTTTTTACAATCAGTAGCTAAATTAAATAAAAACATCATCCTTGATAAAAAACCTAATATGAATGAAACAAATCATCCATAACTATAAGTCTACACGGTCAAATCTTGATGTAGAAAAAAATATTATAGAAAAGAGAAGTTCATTCTGATATAAACCACCGACCAGTCTTGCAACTAATTCTTTTAACCAACCACTCATTGAATTTTACTCATCCCCCCCATTAATAATAAACCCATTGAAAATTTATTTGAACTTAATTCCAAAAAACTCCCCATGGATTGTATCTCCCCCATAAACCTACATCACTTCCATAAATAGATTAAAATAGTTAACACAAAGGGGAGAGGAGATGAACTGTAACCTCCTCATGCAATGGGTGGTGGATGAACACCGAGGTTAAACCGATGTTTCCCAAATATTGGTGCTACCAATAGATTAGTCAGGATTTCATCCACATGGCCATCAATTCCAACATACTCCATTTTAATCACACCTTGTTCAACTTTTTCTTTGATGAAGTGATTTCCAATATTAGTATGTTTAGTACGAGAGTGTTAAACCATATTCTTTTTAAGATCGATATCACTCTTATTGTTACAGCGAATCACCATTGGTTGTTTCATCTTATAACCAATATCAATTAGTTGTTTCTTAATCCTCAATAGCTAAGTGCATGCCTTTTTTGCAAAGACATAATCTGGTTCTACTGTGCCAAGAGAAGTTCATTCCTTTTTTTTCTTTCTCTACCATCCAACACATTTGTTTCTAATAAGGAATACTCCACCACTAGTGGAATTTCTATCAAACATATCTCTAGCCCAGTAATCATAAAAAAATGTTGATAATTCATTATCTCTTCCTGCTTCAAATTATAATCTAAAACTGATATTAACTTGAATATACCTCATGATTGTTTTAACTACTAAAAAATTATCTTCCTTTGGATTAATTTGAAAGAGAGATACTAAGAATGTTGAAAACATGATATATGCCCATGTCACAGTAAAATATAATAAGACTCCAATGATACTTCTATAAAAGGTGGGATCCAAATATGTCCCATCCTCATGATTTAAATGTTTTTTCTTAACTGAAATTAAGGTCAACATTGGTTTTGATTCATGCATGTTGAATTTATTTAGCAGCTCTATTGCATATTTTCCAGAGAAATGAAGGTATAATACTTATTTTGAACCACGCAAGCACCATAAATTGATATTTTTGATAATTATTCACATATATATTATGGTCATCCCCTCCTCATTTAAACTCAAGCTTATTGAGATAAGCATCGAGTTGAGAATTCTGCACTCATAGTGCCTAATTCAGACCATAGAGAGCCTTCTTTAATCTACAAACCATCATCTCATCACTTACAATCAGAAATCTCATTGGTTGTTCAATGTATAATTATTCTTCAATAAAACCATTTGAGAATTCCATTTTACATCCATATGATAAACTTTTCACCCTCTTTGAATTCCCATGGAAATAAAGATCCCAATCTACTTTAGTCTAGCTACTAGAGAAACTTTTCTTCAATATCAACACCTTTAATCTATGCATAGCCTTTAAAAAAACCATGCATTGTTTTCTGATCACATTGTGATTTTTGGGTCTCCTAAAAAGATCACATTTCCAGTTCTTTTTAATCTGATCTAGTTCTTTTGGATACCAATAATAAGATCAATCTAAGATGATATATTCTTTATCCTAGCTATCTAGAAATAAATATTGATTTCTTAAACTTTATCAAAGATGATCCTCCATCATATTAGTTTTTGAATACCAAATTGAGGAATCATTCAAGGATAGTAACTACTTCATATTTTCTACCAAGGATTGAAAACACTCACTACTTCTTAGGTTCTCCCCCTAAGAGATCAATTCACCATCATTTCCCAAGATTATAATCACAAATACAATATACACATATTAAGGAAATAAGTTGGATCCTCCTTTTTTAATCAGTTTGAACAACAATGTTGAGATGATCTTCTCAACCAAGTTGCTCTATTTTCTATAGTCTTCATGCTTTCACATTTGAACATCTGTTATAATTTATATTGAGGTGGGATGGATCTCTTCAAATCATATTATACTTTATGTGGAGAATTTTTCTTCTTAACAACCTTCATTGATGACACATTCTTACTCCTCTTATCCACTACTTCTTGTACCAGTAGTAATGTTAAAAAACATTTTAAAATGTGACCATATTTCTTACATCTATCAAACAAAAAAAATTAACACAAGAGTTTACTTTTGTTTTTAAACTCTCATGCAATTTATCTTCATCATGTGGAATATTTTCTTTTACTTTTTCACCATCCTTATCTTGCAAATCTATAATTTTCTTCATTCATTCCAAATATTTTTTCTAGATAAATAACATGTCATTAGGAACCATTGTAGGAATCTTGGATCTTCCACATGGGTTCTTTTGAGTGTCATCCCTTTTTATATGTTCTTTTGGATGCACTTTTTTTCAACTTCTTAGATTTAGAATCCAAGGTCCTCGTAGATTTACTTCTTGGAATCTTTATGGGAGGATTTGTGTTGAAAAAAATACTCTAATTTATTCCAAAGGTTTATTCTTCATACTTAGCCTTATTTTGTGGAATTATTTTCTCAAATTTTGATACATTATAAGATATTAATGTAACAACCTTGTGACCACTACCACTGCATACATCATAGATGTTATCAAGATTCCAAAATATGTTTTTATTATAAATATTCTTCTAGACCTAAAGATATTTCTTCTTCTTCTCTGGATTGAACCCCCTTGAAATAAGATTCCTTTTTGATTTTCCATTTAGATTATTCTACCAAAAAAACAATACAAAATTCAAAAATCTATTACATCACCAACATTAACCAACAAACCCTGATCTCCTTATATAAGGTTGTTGTATATTCTTCATGAATGTTTGTGATCTTTGTGGGGGAAATAGCTTACAAATTTATTTTCCAATCTACCCTAGTCATGATGGTAGATTTATTATCACCTTTATTCATCAATAATTATTCAAAATTTGCCTTATAACCTACACTGTTCATGATAATATCTTTAGAAACATTAATAAAAGTTTGTATGGATGGTACCTATTTCTTCTCATTTGGTTGAGATAGATCATCAAAAGATGTCAAGATATTCTTATCACATGGTGAAGGTATTTTAGGTTTAGAATCCTCCAGTAAATATTGACTAGTTGCAACTATTGTTTCCTTATTTTGTGAAGTCTTAATATATGTATTCTTAGGATTTTCCAACTATGCTTCCAAATATAGAAATTTCATATTGAGGATGATTTTATGATATTTAATGATAATCATCTTTTCTTTAGAATCCTTATTCGTTTTAACAACTTCATCTTAATATAGCTTAACTTTATTTCAAATCAAAGAGTCAAGTTCCTTGATATTATTGTATATTTATTATAATTGTAAACCCTTGATATTAGTGCAATTTTTTCAATTTATCTTCATGCGCATTGATATTTTATTCAAGAGTATTTTTTACTACCTCTTTATCTTTAACTACATTGATGAATTTTGAGGAACTTATTTTAAGATATTTATTTATTGATTCAAAGGTTCCATTCTTCATGGAGAGCATTAAACATTAAACATTTTTTCCTTGCAAGGATTTCTCTATAGAAACTCATGTATTTCTCAGCTGGGTGATTTATTTCTATATAAATTAAATGACTCCACAAAAAAGGGAGAATATTTTTGTGGAAACACCATACAAAATATCTCTTAATCTAACAATTGATATAGATTGAGAGGTTTTATATTGATCATCACCACTTGTGCTAGGATTTTTTTGATGTCAATTATCAAAGGTGATAACATATACTTCATGAATACTTGAATATTTTGATTTACTTGAGGTATAAAGGTTATACTTCTATTTGGTGGAAACCTGAGCCACATACTCTTTACTTTTTAGTACCAATATATCATCATTTCTTGAAAGGTATAGATAAACAAATAATACATCCTCTTTATATAAGAGGTACTTCTTAAAATTTGTCTTATATTTCTTTTTTTATTCATCATGGTCTTCGTATATATAGACTTCTACTCAGATATAACTAAATCTTCACCAAATATACACTTCATTATTGACTCAAGAAAGAAAATAAAATATCCAAAAGAGAATAGATTTACTATATAGAATCCAACATAGTTAAACCATTGATCTAATACCACTTATAGGAATCTAGATCACCCTGAGAGGGGAGGTGTGAATCAGGGTGTAAATTTTTCTTTTAAAATAATAGATATTGTTCCCATATTAGTAAGAACTTTTAAAACCTATCTGATGGAATCATGTAGTTATTAAAGAGTCATATGCAGTGAGACAACACATTTTTTTACTTGGTTCATCACTAAGGGATAATCCAAGGAGAATAAATTTAAAGTGCACCGGTTATACCTAAATGCACTAATATTTAATTTTTTTTGTGGAATATAGAAGTTTATACATAGTTTCTATGTGCCAAGAACACTCCCTTTAGAAGATTTTGGGGAAATCACATTACCTCCCTCAAAACACTTCCATTGACTCCCCCTAGCCCACTACTTCATGTGAAGTCTTAATCATTTTAATGACTTGAAGGTTGTTTTAGTATATTGAAATTAAATCTTTGTCCCTAACTATCATGAGACTTTACTTACACCTTAGTACTGAGTTAATTCACCTGAAAGAACTATTCACTAAAACTAGGTGTTTAATATTACTATTTGTGAAGCTCATAGACTTCTCAAAACACACTTTATGATCCAAAGAAATACCAGACTTCATGAACCTACACACTTTTTCACAGCTCCCAACCTTTACGAATATCACAAACACATGGAATAAATTGCCTTCATGAAGCTCACTACCTTTACTAAACAAACAACCTTCATAAAGTTCACTACCTCCATAGAACACTAAGTCTTTATAAATATCCCAATATTTGAAAAAATACCCTAAAATCAAAAGCATTGGATTAAGTTAATACTTAAACAGTATTTTCACGATGCTCAATCTTATATAGAATTATAGATTTTTGAATTTCCCAGCCTTCATGAAATCAGAGAGATACAACATTTTCTTTAATTCTCTTCATGTTCCATGAAGTGTGGGTGCATGGATATTTATAGGAACAAACTTTAAAAAATATTTTAAGATCCCAATAGCCATTTCATGACTCTACAAATTCATGTTTTAAATATCCTTCATTCATGAAGCTCTAGTGAAATTTAACCCATTCGTGAACCTTCTAATAATCACATAGCTCTACTGTCACACCATCACCCGTTTACAAAGCTCATTTGAATTTCTCCCCATCTTCACAAATCTCAACCTTTGTTAAACCCAATATTCGTGAAACTCATTCCTTTACCATATTAGAGAAAATTAAATCCTTGAAAACCACATTTCATGAAGATTTATCCTTCCTTTAGATTTTTAGCCCAATTTTTTTCAAACATTTAGAAATGATTCCACCTTCAATACAATATCCATCTTATACTGAAAGATCACTTGCCTTGCAAACTAACTTGTCAACCTAGTGTGTATTTACAAAAAACAAAAACTAGACTCCATTTCCAACTGTGAAATGCCTTGGTTCCAAATATATATATATATATATATATATATATATATATATATAATCTAGTTTTTTCTGAAGTGGGTTGGGTCACGAACCTTCCTACCCCAACCTATGATCAGGTCTAACATATTGTGTTTTCATCAGTAAAAATATGTAATATCAATATCCCATCCAGTCCTTCACTAGGGTAACAAATCCCCAAAATCAACCTAAAAGTCCAATGAAACTCCAGATACCAACTTTTTGAGGGGTTTCTAAGTTCTTCCCAGACTCTGGTACCTATCCTAACCCCTATCACTACTTTACTACTACATTCCAATAAAAAACCTATACAGGTGATGTAGCTTATCACAATAATGAAACTGCAATGTGGGGTATAGAAACTGAGACCATTTGTGGCCCAAAATAAAAAAACAAGAGGAATACTACAAAAAATGGCCTTGAGATGGTTTCCCAGTTCTATGACTACTCTTCCCACTATTTAATTAGTGATTACTATCAATGAAGTGCTTCTTTCCACCAAAATAAGAGATCTTAGTTTTCCCAACTGAAACAGACTAGCCAATACTCAATGACTCTCTCAGATTCTATTCCATGATGAGTTCATGACACATAACATTCTAAAATCTTCTCACTCAAAAGAAATTTTCCTATGACTTGATCTCATAGTGATGCCCTTCTCAAAAATGTATCGGTATGGAGATCTCATTCCAAAATAAAGATGAAACAAAGAGATGTAATTCAGTGAAATGTACAACATAGTCCATTAATGAGATTTCCTCCCCTATCATATGTATGAACTCATGAACCTTCTCATCCCTCAATGTATCTAGATATAAGTGGATTAATAAATTTACCTTGAATTCCTTCCCAGATAAATCCTCTTACTTCCCGGATTGCTCCTGAATTTCCCAATAATTCATGGATGGTCCATGAAGCCTATTTAAAGTAAGATTCACCCTCCTATGTGAAGGTTTTTCAAGATTCTTGAATATTTTCTGGACTAACTCAATCCAGAACTCAATTTCTTGGGGGCCTCCCTCTTTAGTGAATGTAGCAGGATGCTTCAGTTGAAACTCCCTTTTCAGCTCTAAAATCAAAGTCACAGTATGAAAAACTTCCCTTTAAATAGATCAAATAAACCTTAGAAAATATCATGAAGTTTAATATTCATATTATCCTCAAGTTAAATAGGAGGCTCTGGTTTAGCTTCACTAAGAGTGTGTTGATTTCCACTCCCCTAATACTCATCATGAAGATGATGTGGATTCATTTTCTCTATAAGATAAACACACTCTTTAGAACACTCTTTAAGAGAAAGGTCAACCTCAAAAGGTGACAACCATAAAGAACCACTGGTTAATAATATCTCAAAACATGTATTAAAAGTGTTTTAGCATGAAATAATAGTTTTTTTCATTTCATTTATTAGATATAACAAGTGTCTCATTTCCTAGTTCATACAGGAAAATATATCACATGCAATAAATATGTCCCTATCATGAACAATACATGTCAATATATATCCCTATTCACCTATCATGATTCATGAATACTCATCTCATGCCATACAGGTCCATGAGTATAAATATTAAGAAAAAATAACATCAAACAACATGTGAATCACCTTGGGTGAAATAAAATCAACAGTAATAAGAAAAAATCATGAACAAAAATCCCCACCCTAGGAACATGGATGTTTCCCCGTACATGGGTTTGATAATCCCATGAATAAGATAATTAAAAATCCCTAACACATCCTAGTCTCATTTTTACTTTTCCTAAATAGTAAATAAAAATAAAGAAAACGAAAACCCTAAGTCCCTATTATACCAATTTGTAACATCTCCTAATCTAGTACTCTATCAGGTGGCTAAATCTGGTTGGTTACAAGACCTTTGGAATGCATCCCCATATTTCAGAGGCTTTTGAATAGAAAAAAGGGTGTGATGAGTATATTGGGGAGGCTATAACTTCTAGTACATAGTTACAAAATAGTAGAAATTAAAAATATAAATAAATATCAGAGTAATGTAAAATAGAATAAACAATATAACATACAACTGGGATAGAAAAGGAGGAACCAATAAATAAAATAATAGCGAAAAATGTAATGATAGGCTGAAATGTATTTAAATTTCAATTGAATATAATACAAATAAAAGTACTAGGTGACAAAAAAACTCAAAGGGCCCCGATCCTGAACCCCTTGTTGTTCCCATATCCAAACTCCATCCCATCTATCAAGAAACAATCTAAAACATTATTCCTCAACCATGTCCAAAATTGCATTCATGTAATATGATTGGGTATCAAATGGTGGCCCAAATAGGGTGTGATTAAAACTCAATAGGTTGAAACCACTATGTATAAACAAAATCAGACTAATAATAAGTTCCTAAAATAAGTGATAACTAGTTGTATTAATCTATCAAATTAATATAATAAAACAATCAACCTGCTTCGGCACCATAACAAAACATATCTAAGCATATGTCACAACCATTCCAACCATAAACACAAACCACGACATATTCAATAACTAGGAAAATATCTCTATATAAAAATTTCAGCAAAACTAGGCATATCCCTTTATAGATTCAATTCAGCATCCCATGAATATCCCTTCATATAATCATTTCAGCATCTAGGAGAAACCCTCTATATAATAATTCCAGCATGAAATAGGGCCAAGCCTGCTATATAAGAATTATAACATAAAAATGGTCCAAGAACAATATATAATCATTACATCAAAGATATCATAACAGAAGTCATAATAGTAAGGATATCAAAATATCATATCATAATCTGCAATGGTTAATTCTATAAATTACTATTTTTCTTTCAATTTCACTTTCAAATTTATATAAAATTATTTTTAGTCATTTTTATAAACAATAATCCATTACCAATGTGATTAAATATCATGAAATCACTTGGGTTCTCATAACATGATAAACACACCTTAATAAATTATCTAATTCATTATTATTTAAGGGTTCTCACACCCAACAGTTATCTAAAAGACAGGTTGTGAACTATTGAATCTAAAGGGTTGTAAGGAATAGTACAATCCAAAATTTATCATCATTTATCATTAAATTAATTAATACTCACATTGTGTTAGCATAGTTGCAATATTTCATATACTTGATAAATTAAAAAGACCATAGGGTTAGGTTTTAGACTACCTACCTTTAACCAATGATCAAGACAATAATTCTAACCAATAATATTGATATGAAAAAAGGTGTATAATATCTCAAGAAGAAACCTAAATAAAAAAAGATCAATATCAACACCCAAACACTGATATCAAGATATTATACCACCATAACTGAAGAACAAGCAAAAAGGATGGAAAACCTAAGAAAAACTACTCACTGAGGATTGGATGCATGATTGCGACATCTGGAACGGAGTAAGGCACTCCAAAATTACTTATAAATCCCCTAGGATCAAAGGGAGGAGAGGATTCAAGCAGGTAGAATGAAAACATAGAAGCTCATGGCTTTAAAATTACCCATCTTGAGAAATAAACAATGTGTAAATGTATTACATGGACTATAATTATCGATTTATGAGGTACATTGAAATTCATATTTCCACGGATAAATTTAGACCTAGTCAAACATTACACATCATGTAATGATTTCACAAAATCTACTATTTTCATTTCTTGAACCCATTTAATGAATTATTCCTGGTGTCAGCTAAATACCATGTAATACATTTACATGATTCATAAATGTTCTACGTGTATATTTACTCCCCGCTTTAACCGAAAACCTTGAACCACATCTGAATCCTTTAAAACTCATGGAAAACCCTCAAAATCCATATTAACAAGTTTATCCCTGAATTCCATTAATGAAAAATACATACATCCCCAAACATTGGGTCATTTTTCAGAACAAAATCTCTTCATCTATGAACAATACTTAACCACCATGGTTTAAAGGTAAGGAAAAACCAAATAAAAGAGGTTAATAAAAACTCAGAGGCAAGTACATGAAAAAAGATGAGATATTATAGGGAGAGTCATTGAGGGTAGAAATATATAAATATAATTAAATTCCCATAGGGTGGACAACTTCCGAAATCATGTAGGTTGTGGTTGGGAGAGTCTCTGAGGGTAGACAACTTGAAAACCAATGAGATTCCCTTTAGATTGATAGAAATCCAACACTCACAGACAAAAACACACACACACACATTAAAATATATATCTATAAAAAGGTATTAATTACTTTATATTATCTATAAACCAAATTTTTTCTGGGAATTATTTAGTGGTTGAAGTGTTATAGGTGGACAAAGAGGCCGTTTTGAGAAGTCAAGCAAGGTGTGGGGCATATGAATTTTATGAAAGATGCCACTTGAAAATCGATTGGCTAGTACTGGGTACATGGTTGTCGTATCGGTGGATGGAGCATCTTATATAGGGCCACCAAGTGATTAGTGGACCAAGGGTGGGTACCAGGTGGGGTACTAGGTACTTGGTGATAGTAGGGGTACTTAGTACCCCTTAATAGTTTTTTTACATTTTTTTTCAAATTAATTAATTAATTAATTATTATTTATTTTAAATGAGGGTTTATGATCAATTTTATTGGGAAAAAAATTCAATATTCCATCTTCCACTCCTCTCCCACTTCACTCCCATGCGTCAGACTCCCTTGATTCTTATATTTTTCAGGTACCATCTGTCCCAATGAGTCACGTATAGTAATGTTATCTATCCCCTACCTCATATCACAATTTACTTTATTTTTATAAAATTCTATATTATTTATACATAAATTTATGCATTTTTACAAAATATATAAATTATATCAATTGGGACTGATTGGTTTAGATTTTTTTGAAGAAAAATCTTCTATTAGGCCAAGGTTGGTGGTCTCTAACCATACCATACAGTTTATGTATGTTTTCTTACACCATATGATATGTGATCTTGAAATTATTGAATTATTGACCTAAAATAAATCATAACTATATTCCTTTGACTTTTATGAGTAAAGAGAGTTCATCCATGGCCATGATTGACCCTATAATTATTAGGTGTTGATTTCATCACTATTGAGGGTCACACACTCAATTTAAAGTAAGGTGTGATTTATACTCAGTGTCAAATGGTGGTTTCCTTGATTAATATTATGATATGAAGGACCTATCTAGTTGTTAATTAACATTCCTTGAGTATAGGATTTATGATTACCTAGTGGAGTGTCAGTATTGATTCTTAGTGAGAATGGAAACATGTTATATAACCACTTTTGTCTTGGGTGACCTAGTTAAGAAGTGAGGGACCTAATTCTTGGAATTAATTGGACACAAGGGGTTATACTTAGGGGCTATTTCATAAATGGGTTTTTTGTGTCGGAAGATCAACCTAGGTATTTTATAGAGGTTCCATATGAATTTTCTATCCTTATATAAATAGTAAATGATTTTTATATTTTATGTTCTTGGTGATTGACATGCGATATTGAGAAACCTATGGTTTGAGACCAATATAGACTTTGGTCTCCTTTACCAGGGTCTTCTTTCTATAATTATTTAGATCAAGATGATTTTATATGATATTTTCATGGGTTGGTGTTAATACTTGATACACTCTAAGAGGGGTGGAGGTGAATAAGGTTTTAAGTAATTTCAACCCTTTTACTTTTTAACTTATTTATCTTTCTCTTGGGATCTTGTTCCCATGTTATTATTAACCTTGTTCAAACTATTTCATGATAGATCTTTCTCACAACCTCAAAAAATTATAATTAGATATATAGAAAATTAATGCATGTAAAGATATATATATTTTTAATTAGTTCACCATAAATGGACACATCTAATGAGAATACATTAAAAAATTTTCAATGTGAAAAAATTCGTTAATTCATAAATTTTTCAGTGGATACACATTTGGTCATGGTCACTATATACCAAGGCTCACTTCTATACAATGATTAAGGCATATTTAGTCCTTACACAATGCTCATTTCATCCTCTTCTCATTATCACACTATTTAGGGAATAAAATTTATAGTTTATAGACCTATCAGTCTCTCTATGATCGGAAATGGAATCATAACTCTTTGTATATTCAATATGGGTAGAAGTTATATTGAACTCAAAGTCTACTACATCACTTCTTCTCTACATTGATTGAGTCCAACACACCAAGGGGATTTTTGAGTATGTACCTTACTTAAATCACTAAAACTACACTTATCTATACATATGAGGAAAATTACACCCTGAAATTTTCTTATTGATATCCTCTTATTTAAAAATTATATGTGGCACTGATACTCCTATTTTTCTTTACCCTTCTTTTTTCAAGTTTCACCAGATCTTTTATGGAAAATATTCTATAGATCTTATCCTTCTTCATGTTTTTTGAAACAAATTATCAATATATCCTCAACTTCCTCTTTCTTTTGATATAGAAATATATTAAGAGTTAATATTAGGGTTATCTTAATTTCTTTTCTTCCAATTCTTCTATTCTTATATAAAAAAAGTATGGAACATGAGATATCATTATTTTTTAATTTTTAATATGAAATTATATTTTTATTTCATTCTCAAGATCTCTCTATTCAATTCACTATAATTCATGGTTCATCCTATTGAATATTTCATAATTAAATATATTCCATATTTTAAATGTGTGAATTATAATAATTTATTCTATAATTCCCCATAATCTTTATGATATCCACAAATCTCACAGACTTATTCCTTATAAATAATTCACAGATTTACTTCACTCGAATGACCACTCTTGATATGGATCCATGATCTCTAACTTTGAATATAAAAAATGCATTTCTTTTTCATGGTTTTATTCTTTCATGGAATGCTGACATCAAAAACTCCCATTTAAATTTTATAGATCAACAATATATTCCAAAATCCATCACATGTTCTCCTCATATCTTGAGTATCATGGTAATTTCAAAACTTGAGGTTAACTTGACCAAGACGGAACATGATTTTTTGTAGTGACTTCTAAGACATAGTGCTCTTCCAAAATAAATTCCCTCTAACATGGATCACTCCAAAATTTACTACCTATTTTCACTTATGTCTCAGAAACATGATCCATTCCACATCCTCCTCAAAATTTTGGTGCTTCACTTATAACATCAACTATTTTATGTAAATCCTATATGGTGACAAAAAAATATATGTTTTTGTTCCCCATTTTACATAGGTACTTTAGAAATAAAATATAGTGACATCCATGACTTGATATAAATCTTCTCCCTATTTTATAGCCATCATGACCTCTATTATGGTGTGGTTGGACTATTCTTATCATTTTTTAAACTCATGACCTCTATATAAATCACCCCATTGACCATGGACAACATTAATTCTTCTACCATCGGAACAAATTTCCATGGGTGTTTGTAGTCATACAAATGAACTGTCATTTGAAGTTCTAATCTCTTTAGCTCAATGTGTTTCACACCTTGAATAGTTACCCTTTTTTCCAAATACCACATTTAATTTTCCTTTATACCATCACTTATTAACAAATAAAAATACATCATCAATGGCTTATTGAACTCTTATGGAACTACACCACACTATGGTCACTTTTACCCATATCACAACTCCGCACTACCAATAACTCAAATCATGTTGTCACTAACCTTCACTCATTATGATACCCATTTTCATCTCATTCTTGGATTAACCATTGAGCTAGTTTCTACCTAGTATTGAGATTACCCCAGTTTCATGGCTAGGGGTTAAACCTTTTTTCTTTTTACTCTTATGGACCCAATTGTCATGATTTTATCATGGAATTAATCATTATAGATTCTTATGAAATCAAAATACATCTCATCAACTCCAACATTATCTTTCTCAAATCACTAATTCTAGACATACATCTTCTATACACCTTCAACCTCGCTTATCCTCACCCATATCAGCTAGATTAAACTCCCATACTACTTGAATTATAATTCTTATGTATAATTACCTATAAATTATAAATATATGAAAAAAATACTCTAGAACATATTCTAATTGCATGAATTTATTCTTAATATATCCATGAAACTCATTTTATAATCCAATCAACCACTTCAATATATAATGTTAACAAATGAAACATATAATCATATGGCTGCAACATGCACCTTTGGATTTTTTTGAAAATTCCCCATAAAATTTATGAACCCATTTTATGGTCTATATTCCTTCTCCACATTTTTAGTAAAATGGAAAGGGTCATCATAATTAATTTTTTCCTTTCAAAATTTCTCCCTTGTACATCTAAACTTCATAGTGGTACTTGTCTTGTATTAGATACCCCATTTCCCTACATTTTTTCATAAAACTTTAAATTTAAATTAATATATTTTTAAATAATCATTAATTCCAAAATAAGAGAGTCTACACTATCCCTTCATATTAACTTCAAAAATTTATTTTCATCCACATGTTAAATACCACCAAAATATTTATACTGTTTTCATCCAGAATTCATTAAAACTTAACTTCCAACCTTATTTTATATACCAAATACATTCTTCAAAAAAAAAATAGTTATTATAGTTACCCATTATAAAATATCCATCAATAAATCCTCTAATCCTATTGAGTTAGAAATCAATATGGGGAACAAGAGTCTTTTTGTTAACAATATTATTTCTATCCATATTAGTCACCAATTTTCATGAAACACTTATAGATAATAAATTACTTCAATAAAATCCTACTTGTGATCTCAAACCAAATTCACAAAAAAACTTCCAATGCATTAAGAAGAAAATAAAAAGAGTATGATCCATACTATATATTAAATTAATTGATTCTGCACATTTTAAATAAACAAGTGATACCATTTTATTCCTTTAATCTTTATTTTCTAAATATATCTTCAATAATTATATAAGAGGAGAATTGACCATTGAATATTCATCATCAACTCTTAAACACTTATTGGTCATAAAAATATGTTTTCTCAACAATTATTTACTATCCAAAAAAATATAATCATATGATACTGAATTTTTAGTTTATAATAAAGTAAAAAAATATTGCATAATGTGTGAATATACTTCTTTAACCATCTATCCACCCATTTATTTAGGGAATTACATCACTTGATAATTCTTGATATCATAAAATGACTTTTAAATATGGATAGATACAATTAATAAACTTAGATATGTATTTGACACAAGTTTTTATTCCAAATCAGGATTCATACCAAACTATAATGCATCATTATAGGAGGCATATATATATTCAACTCTTGTTATTAAATGTGACTACTTAATTATGTTTTTTTGAACATATTTCGCCCTGAAATTACTTGAGTTCCTTCATTACTTTATCCACATATAGATTCATCAATAATATCCTTTAAATTCACACAGATAGTTCATATTCCCCATAGATTATATCTTCCTATTAAGTCTAAACCAATTCAAATTATAGTTATCAATAATTATTTAAATAGGGAGAGATGTATCGCAATCATCCTTAAGTTAAAGAGTGTGATGGGTATTTATCGACCAATACTTTGGTTATATTTTCTCTACTAAGCCTTTGTAGTGGTCATTATTTCAGTACAAGTTGTACAAATTTCAGTTCAAATTATCCCTCCACATTTCTTCACTTTACTTGGCTTGATATCCTTCCTATAATTGATATTAATTACTCTTATATAACTTTACTCCATTTATATATCATATATGCATTTATATTTTCCATTTTTCTTTCTCCATTTAGGGTAAAATCTAGCAGTCCTATTCTCAAGATTTGTAGTGATATGAATGAGACCACATAATAATTCATTATGTGTTTTATATAAAAAATATTAGATCCACTTCATCCATTTTCATATGGTCAAATTCTTTATTTGAGTTCATGATTCTTTCTATCACCACTGGAAGATATCCATCCTTTATATTTATCTTTAATATTTTCTTCATTTATTTTAAAGAGGGATATTATGACTAAAACATCATAGATTTATATTGAACATTTTTATCAAGATCAATGTTTTTTTCTCTAAATTAGTAAATATATTTTCCTACTTAAAAAATTTCCTTTTGGTGTAAATTATACCCTTGTATGTCATAAGAATATAGACTTTCCTTATGAATTTCATAACTACCTTTCTTTGTGAATATTTTATTATATATTTAGAAAAAAAATATTTGCTGATGTTTAGATTCCATATTTATAGTTTTATACATTTGACTTGTTAATGTTACCATAAAAGTAAACTCAAAATTATCTTTTCCTTTTGTGTAATTAAGATTTGTTTTAAAAATCTAAATACATTTATCTTTCATCTCTAATTTGGAATCTGTATGATTAAAAAATTAAGTAGATTCACTTTTTAACTATATCCTTTCTTCAAAAAATGTCTTGAGAGAGATGATACATACTTTCATATCCTTTCTTATGAAAATATATTTTTTGATTTATTATGAATGTTCTTCAAGAAAATCACTTTTTCCATTCATTTTTTCTTCTGACTTCTTTATTTCAAAATTCAAGGTCACATAAACTTTTTATAGCCTTTCATTTTCCATGTAACGATATTTTATACATGAAAAATGCATGTCATGGATGAATCCACATTTACTAACCTTCTCTTGTAAATCTTGGATATATTCTTGTTTGTAACATGAACACCATCCAAATGGTAAGACTAATGCTTTTTAACTTATTTACCAGAGTCACACTTCATTCTAAAATCCATGGGAGAGAAATGAATTTTTGATATACATGATTCCTTCAAGCCAGGGTTCTAATTATATATGATAATATATTCATAATTGGTAACCTCAATTGGATTGTCCATCCTTCTAGAAATCTTTTTATTCTTCTTATTCATCATGTTTTTTAAAAAAAAGCATTCTTTATTAACCTTTATTACTAGTTTATCATATTGATATGTTTTTATTCTATTTATATAGATTATTTACCATATAGTCCTCCCCAATTAATCCATTCATCCTTAGAAAACCTAAAATTAGCTATATTATAGAAAAAAATATTTATAAACATCCTTTGATTCCTTATAATGACAAGATTAATTATATATATTTTTTGTCTCATCTATAATACTCCTATATGTTGGATTAAAATAACAATTCAATTCAATAAAAAACATTATGAGTATCTCCAACACATACTTCCAATTATACCATAATCTTCTTATTCCAATTATAGAAATTAATTATATCAAAAAATGATAATTAACTATTTATGTCATACCTCTATTAATATTTTGATCCATGCTCCCAAAAAATATAAGATCACATATTGAGATTGAATACAATGTAAAATCTTAGAATTGATACCACTTGTTAGAACATAAGATACCTTGGTGGGATAAATCAGGTTTTAGGAAAATTTAACTCATTTTAAATTTTTAAATTTTTATTTTTCCTCCAAGATATTTTTACTATGTCAATATGATTTATATTAAACATATTTCATGATATATCTTCCTCATAGACTCACCTAATGATAAACCAATACGTAATAAAGTAAAACATAGAATCATACAAGAATTTTTACTTGGTTAACTTCAAAGGGATACTTCCAAGGAGCACACCTTGAGGACATGTGAATGTACCAAAATATATTACTTCATGCTCTATTATGTGGATACACATTCATTTTCAATCTCTCTATTACAATAGAAACTGTATTATAATGTTTAGGGCTTGGTAACTCATTGCCTTAGGCTCACTAAATCCTCTTCTCCTTCACTTACTACTCTAAGATAATTTTAATAGTTAATAAACCTATGTTCCAATCCATGATCAGTAATAAAATTATATGTTTTTAAATTTTCAACCATGGGTAGATGTGATATTAAACACTATGTATTTTTTAATCCTTCTCTATTAAAAGTAAGAGAAACACCTTAAGATGATGATTGATATGTCTTCCTAAAATCATCATATAATCAATTATCTATCTATAAGAGGATAGTTCCATACTAGAAATGTCTTATTGGTCTATTATTCTTGATCTAAAATATCTAGAAATGGTACTCCCCCTTTTCTTAAGACTTATTGTTTTCTAAATATTTATTACATCTATCAAGGATAATATTATATAGCTCATTACCTTATTGTTATTGTTGAACCATATCTATAATATGCACTTGACTCCATCCTTATTTTTACATACATATATTTCAAGTTATAATAGTAGTATCACCTAACTTTACCATCTTATTATTATCTTCATATAAAAATACCTAATAACACATGTGATGCCATTTTTTATACTGAATTTTGAAATTATCCTTCAATCATTGTCTCAATATCTCTCTCTTGAAGTATTTATAATTTTTAGTTCATCCTATTAAATATGTCTACATAAAATATATTTCATATTTTACATATGGAAACATAAATAATCCCCTCCTATTTAATTCCCCAAATCTCTATGATCTCTATGAATTTCATGGTATTATTCCTTCCAAAAAATCCACAGGTTTCCTTAACATGAATAACTACTCCTGACATAGATCCATGAACTCCACCTTAAAAATAAAAATATTTCTTCAAATTTTCACTAGGTTTCAATCTTCCACAATACAGTGACATCAAAAATTCCATTTTTAGGGATCCATCTTAGTGACAAGTTCTAAAATCCACAAAATATTCTCCACATACCTTGAGCATCATGGTTATTTTAAAACATTAACTTGACCTTACTAAGACTAACCATGGCATGGTGTAATGAATTAAATGGTATAATAATATTCCCTTATAAATTCCCTCCAAATGGTTCACACCATGGTTTTCTTCCCATTTCCACTTCTTCCACACAAACTCAATACTCACTGCATCCTCCTCCATGAAGTGGCACTTATCCGGGCACCTGTTTCAACTATTTTACATAACTCCTCCATGGTGACCAAAAAATTGATTTATTTGTTCTTTGTTTTATATTGGTAATTTGGAAATCCAAAATACTAACCTCTATGGCGAGGAACCAACCTTCTCCCCATTTTACATCTACCACTAACCCATACTTTTCATACATTGACATCACATATTAATAGATGAATATTCATTACATAACATAATTATCTATACCATAATTTTATAGTTCAATTTCATTTGGAAACTTGGACACATAAAAAATTGGTTAAAAAATATCTACATCACCTCCCACTAAGTTATTCAAAACCAAAACCCTTCTCAGACATGTCATACTTAGTACCTTTCTTTATAAATTCGGAAAATGAAACATAATAAAGGGTGATCTCAAATTCTTAGTAAGGTTAAAAAAGAGAGATATCAATGATCACTTGACCATAATAAGAACATAAGGACATGAGAACATGATAATAACATTTTAAAATCATACAGTGCATATCATAGATCATAATCACAAGTCATGGCATGAATACTGAAAATTTATAAGACATTAATCAAAAAGGAAAAAAAGAACATGATCTAGAGAGCATAACACTGGCATAAGAAATAATTTTATGGAATACACGTAAGTATTGAAACATATTTTCTTAGTATTCAAGCCTTATTGGAAAAAATATCATTGTAGCGTCTCTTCTTGAGTTCCACTGAACTCTGCCCTGATACATAAATGATAGTGTGACATAACAAATAAATATTGGGAAATGAACAATTAAATGATAAACACCTTGGTGTGGGTTCATAAATTGGCACCCAAACGATACCACCTACTTCAGCCTAATCCATATTTCTGAAAAGAAGTACTTGTGTAGGTCATAATATGTATACAAGGGCCATTATAAACTAAGAAACTAAAGAAGGTATACCTCAAAGATTGTGTTTTTGATCGGGGTCTCATTTTCATCACATCATAAAAAAATATCCAATATAACTATGAAACAACACATGTAACATAAGTAATCAAACCATCAAATCCACAGGTGGAGTTTCAGGCCCATTTAATGAAAACTAAGAAGAATCCCATGGGTCGTTACTGGTGTCTCCAATATAACCAATGCCACTGAGTCTGTCCAATGCAACCCATATAGTAATTCCTTGTATCACTCATGGTATGGTGACTCTAATTTTGTACCAATTATCTCACATAGGGGACTAGGTATCACCCAGGGTATGGAATAACCATCTTTCCCATGAGTCCATTCTTGGTTTCTCTCATAGGTAACTAGTGTCACTCATGAGTATAAGTAAACCACCTAGAGAGCCCATGTTTGGGAAGAAAAATTCATCACTACTGTCCCATCAAGTAGATCCAATTGAGAACAATGAGTCCATACATGGAATCCTTAAATCGGGACCCATGTTCTCACCCAGTCCACAATAGGTGATCCATAATAACCAACATAATCACATGTCATCAAAACATAGATTTTTTTCATGCTACCATGATAGATAAATAATACAATTCAATCCATCAAAAGTAGCATAAGGCATATATCACAATGAACATTCATAATAATAATGTTCAAACACTAAAATAAAATCAAATACAAATGGAACTAGGTACAAGCGACATAGAATAATATATTTCATAAGGCAATTTGACATGGAAGATAAGGAACAACCATCAGAGGCTAAAGAACAAGATCCAATATGGATCACATGATTTTTTAAGAATATAAAGAAAAGAAACATGACATAATGCATAGGAAAAATAAATAAAAATTAAGATATGAAATTTTAAGTGGTCCTAACTCATGGTTCACAATTAATCTCAATTTTCAATGTAACTTAAGGCATTTAACCAAAGGTAAACACACAAACACACACATGGTGGTTGAAAATCCAAAATCATGGAAACAATATGCCATACGAAGAGGGTATACTCAAAGGGGTGGCCAAAGGAAAGGATAACACCGCATGAATGGTTTTAACCACACGATAGGGTCACAAGGGACACATAAAAACAATTCAATTTATTTATTTTAAAAATTGGAAGCATCTTCAGATGGGTTAAATGAGAGGAAAAATAACACTTCAATTTAAAATCAATGAAATTAAAAGAAATATAGCACCTACATTGATGTAGTAGCACCCCACTTATTTGTTATCGAGTCTTGATTCAACTTATAATGGAATAAATCAACGGATTTGTCAAAATATCTAAAAATATGTTAAAATTTATCACAAAAAATATCACAACATATGGAAGAGGAACCTTGAAATATATTATAGAGGAATAAGGATCTTATTGAGATGGATCCAACTCTTCTGATGGTCAGAGATTCAGACTTTGGTTGAGGGAGATAGATAAAAACCTATCAGGAAGTAGGAAGAGATCTCCACACACCAAGGGGGAGGAGGAGGTACACTGTAATTAATAGGAGTGGAAATGAAATGAATTTTAAATAATTAAAGATGGTTAGGATGGTAATTTATCTTATAAATACACTACACATGGTTTGTAACATGTTTGGCCACACCATACGCAAACCGTGCGCTTGTTGCTGCTTCAATGGGGCATACCACACAGTTAGGTACATAGTTTATCTAACCATGGACAAACCATGTGGAACCTCACTATAAAAAACCTATAGGTGGTTGCATGGTCGGGCACCCTGGGTCACATGATTATAGAAAAAACATGTGCCCCTTTATACCCCACTGTCTTCAACCACATGGTTTAGGGAAACTGTGGGGTCTGGGCTATATGGTTTCCTCTAATAATGAGACCAAGTCTTATTCTTCTCATTTTAGGGATCTGGGCTCTGAATGATCCTCAAATACACTCAATCCCTCAATAAAATTATTATTAATAATTATTATGTTCATTTAAAGTAATAATAACAAAACATTTAGTAGTCTATACCTTTTAAAAAACTTAGGATGTTACAACCTCCCATCCTATAAGAAACTCTTCCTCAGGTTTCCCTTATGAGGGCGGTACAACATTGTCTAAGAAGAGTTCCAGCCACTTCACACACACTTAATCCTCTCATTACTAGGTCTCATCTTTTATGCATCTCTACTTCCATAACACCTGGACCCAAGGAACCATCCTACCTCAAAAAAATTTCATGCCATGATCAATGATACATATCAGATGCTCCTGAAACATCTACTTCCAGATCAATATACTTAGGATCAAATGAATGAGACATGTCTGATTGAAACTTTCAAAGATAAGATACATGGAATATGGAATGTATGGTATGATACCTATGAGGTAGCACAACTGATAGGATACCATACAAACTCTATCTACTATCTCGAATGGCTTGACATATCGAAGTGATAGGTTTCCCTATCTCCTGATTCGTTTATGAACCAATCAAGGTAATAACCAATGAAATAACCAATGTACAACCTTGAACTCCAGAGGTTTAAAATGAATATCAGTATAATAATTATTCCTAGATTGAGATTTTTCAATGCACTTCTGAATCACATAAAATTTCTCTGATGTCTCTTGAATGAGATGAGGATCGATTAGATATTCCTCACCTTCCTCTAGATAGCATGAATGTGAATGATGCGGTCTACCATAGAGGGCCTCATATAGATCCATATGAATTGTTTCATAAAATCCAATTTTTATAAAAATAAACCATAGGAATATTCTTTTCTCATTAAATTTCATAATAAAGAATACATTCATGTATCATATCCTCTAACACCTGTATGGTCTATTCAGGATGTCCGTTGGTCTGAGGGTGAAATGCGGTCCTCGAGAGAACCTGTGAACCCAATACCTTTTGAAAACCTTTCCAGAAACATGATGTGAACCATGTTTCTTGGTATGGAATGATATAATAAGGCACACCAAGAATTCACACTATATCCTAGATGTATAAACTTTTTAACTCATCAACATAAAAGGTCTCCTAGATCGATAATAATTACATGACCTTGGTCAGTCTGTTGAATATCACCCATTCCACATCAATTCCTCAAGGGGATATTAAAAATAAAATCCTGAAATCCATGGTGACGTCATTCCATTTCCACTTAAGAATGGAAAGAGGCTATAGAATTCCAGTAAGATGCTGGTGCTCTGCCTTCACCTACTGATAGGTGGAGAACTGAGTAATGAAACATACTATATGTCTCTTCAAACCTGGACACTATTACTAATGATGTATATACCTATACATCTTGGTAAGAGAAAGATGAACTACACATACATAGGCACATGATTCCCCCTTCATCTCTTCTAATATATATAAAGGTACCCATACACGACCATAGAAGTGTAGAGTTTCACTACCACCAACAACCCAACTAGGAGGTTGGTTCTCCCATGTGACACTCTCCATCAAAACATGGCCTTCAAAATCTGATAAATTCCACATCTAAACCCCTTATAAAAGGGAGGAGGTCTCTACTAGAGATGCTAGAACTAGGTTCCCATACATTTCTTAAACCTCCAGGAGTATCTTAGAAAATAGATCCATTTGATGACCCCCACTACTGGCCTACTTGATGGCTTGTGTCTGAGTCATTCAGCATAAGGTATCAACCATGAAATTTACCTTTCTGGGTTTGTAACCAAGATCACGGTCAAAGGACTATAGGTATTCCACCCACCTGTGGGGCCTCATATTCATGTCTCACTTTGTGGAGATATACTTTAGACTTTTATGTTCTATATAGACAACAAATCACCCACCCAATAGGTAGTTCCTCTAATATCATAGAGCATGAACCACAAATTCTATATCGAGGTTGTGCATCAGGTAGTTATACTTATGTGGCCTCAATAAGCAGGACCCATATCCCACAACTCAATCACCCTACATCATCACTACAACAAGCCTAATTCTTAAAGGGATACAGTAGACTATACAACTTTTTCCGAACTTTGGAAGAATCAAGATCAGTGCTAAGGTGAGTCCTCCCCTTAGCTCCTGAAAATTTGTATCACAATATTCATCCCATAGGAACTACACACCCTTCTTAGTTAGTTTCTTGATAGGCACTGCTAATCTGGAGAAGTCCTAAATTAAATTCTTATAACATCCATCCATACCTAATAATCTTTTTATATCAAACACATTTTTGGGATTCTCCTAGGAAACCATGACACCCAACTTCTCTAGGTCCAATGATACACCTTCCTTAGATATGATATGAACCATGGAGTTAAACTTTCTAACCTAAAAGTGGCATTTATTACGATTAGAATATAGATGGTTCTCTCTTAACATACTAAACACAATCTCAAGATGTTCGGAATGGTCATGTTTGGTGTGTGAGTATACCAAGATATCATATACGTAGACTACCATGAAGGAATGAAGATATGGGTGGAAAACCTTAATCATCAAATTCATGAAGACTTACAGTGATTTTGTTAGACCAAATGACATAACCATATACTTATACAGGCTACACCTACTATGAAATACTAAATGTGGTATATCTGATGGACTCACATGCACCTAATGGTAGCATAAACTCAAATATATCTTAGAGAAAATAGTTTCTCCTCAGAGCTAGTTGAAGAGGTTGGATATATGAGGTAGTGAATATCGATTCTTTACTATAATCTAGTTTAATTGGTGGTAATCCAAACAAAATATGTGGGTACCATCTTCCTAGTTGGAAAAAAGGATTGATGACCCCTTGATGATGTTATGGGTATAATAAAACCATTAGCATCAAGATCTTCAAGCTTTTTCTTGAGTAACTGAATCTCTTTTGGTGCTATCCTATGTAGAGGAATTAAAATTTGTTCCACACCTAACACTAGCTCTATGGTGAACTCAACCTCTCTCTTTGGAGGAAATCCAAATAAATATTTACGGACGACATCCCTGAAATAATCCAAAATATGAGGGAACTCTACGAAATGCATTACCAAATAACTCATAAAGAGACTCTCCAACTAAGCTATCACTATGCCATGAATAGTTCTCTTGGTTACAACTCGATCTTCCCAAATATCCCATTAACCCTTGTGTATATATGTTATTTCCTCTGGTGATGTAACAGACACTGAATGGTGATAACAATCCACTTGGGAATGAGAGGGAATAATCAAATCCATACTGAGAATGATGTCGAATCCAGTCATCATGAGGGAGAAGAAAATCTAGAAGAAACCACACCCACCTATATCAAGGGGTCACTCCTGAAATTGGTTTATGCCATATTTTCTAAACCATAATGGCATGTCAAGATACATGAATCCAAAAAATAACTCTATTGTAAGACAAAAGATTTCTAAAATCATAAAAAATATGAAAGAGTGTGATGCACCTGTATTAAAAAGGAATTAAACTAAAGTAGAGGTAAAAAAATAATAACTCTCACTATAGATAGACCTGGAATCTACTCCTTAGGTATAGGATGCACTACATAAAGTTGGCATGAACCTTGGCCCAGAGATGCTGCTTGAATAGCATGAGTAGTTCCACTCTATTAACATTGAAGTTCTGGGTCATGACTGCCTCAACCAAGACTACAAACACCTTGTCCTGATCAGCCGATAGAAGACCAACTCTTAGACTAACATGCAGTTATAGATCTCATACATGATGGAGGTGTCTATACAGATACCTTATCATTGTATGCTAGAGGAAAATAATGGAAGAAGCACTGAATATGACCCATATTGCTGCAAGATCGACACTCAATTATGTTCCTTATACACTGGGGATTCTTATGGATTGGCCTTCCACACTGGTGACATACTATAGACCTATCGGTGTATGTCACTTAGTTAGAATCTCCCCCATAGGCACCCCTAAAATGGTGCTTTCGACTGCTAGAAGAACCATCACCCTACCTCAGAACAGAACCTCCCTAGATCATGCTTCCAGCTTCACTGAGATTCCATTTTGTAACTTGGGCTTGGTTCACTATCTCTATAATGTTTTCAACCAAAATACATTAACCTACAAGAGGAAAACATATCCAAGACCATCCTCAAAGAACCTCACAGTTGTCAAATGTTCCCTGGTCAAAAAGGAGTGAAATGTTGAACCTCGTTGAAGTGAGTAGAATAACACAACAGAATCATAGTTCCTTATAAAGATTCATAAACTCCCGAGAATGATCCTATATTAGAGTCTATAGAAAGAAGTTATATTATAAGGATATCCCTAAGTCTTCCCATATCTTACCATGATGACACTGAGACTGCGATATGACATCCCACCGATGTTTGGTAGAGTCACGTAACATGTCGGTAGCTGTAATGTCCTAGATTTTTTTCTATGTATTATTTTTAATATTATATGGGAATTCTTTTGAGATCAGGATTTGAGACGGAGCGTAGTTCCGAGGCCTGGTGAGCCTAAAACAAATGTTTGAATTTAATTAAATAATTAAATTAGACGTGCATGTGGTTTTCCTGAAAAAGTAGAATAACTTCTGAACAGGTGCTCAGATCAGAAATCCGAGGGCACCATTGCGTCAAAAGTAGTGGGTTTACCCTAGGGGAGAACTAACATCGGCTGGCACAGGTTGGTGGTGAAATCCAGTTTTTGGACACAACCATAATAAAATATTTAATTAATAAAATATTTTATTAAATCCTTGCTAAAGAGAAATATTTTAATTTTTTTAAATAGAGATTTCGCAGAGGATCAGGGTTACAATTACCATAACCCTGAATTTCCCTTGAGGCTTTGGGAAAGCTCTGGAGGAAACCCCCAACGCAACAACGACGTTCTTGAAAAATTTCTCCGGTGACGACTACACGATGACCAGATCTTTGCCAACGAACGCCACAGATTTAGGTAGGTCATTTTATCTCTTTGTGATTTCTTTCTCGTTCATGATTCCTATGACGAACGTGGACTAATCCACGAACAAATTAGCCCATGGATCGATCGTATTTGCGGGATGGGATTTTGCGGGGATTTTGGGGATTTGATTCTTGGAGTAATTTGGTTTCATTCAAACTTCTAACGGTGATGAACCAAGATCAACACAAACATCAATTGAGGTTCATACCTCTCGATTGTTGTGCTTTTCTTCCCCAGTTTCTACATGTTCTTCATGTGCATTCTACACGTTCTTGGAGGGAATCGATCGTTGCACATTCTTTTGTTGGAAAAATGATACGAGGGTGTAGATCCAACCTCGGGAGGATGATCTAGAGCTGCGATGATGATTTCGACGGATGATTCAGAGCGGATCAAGAGATATTCATTTTTGGACATTTTTCATTAGAAGATCATATGTTTTTCTTTGAGATGATTGAAGGTCCAAAACACCCGGATTTAGTGTTAGGATGATGAAACGAACTGGTGCCTTGAGTTTCACGGCAAACGGATGGCAGAATCGAGATCTAGAAGATCGGTCGAAGTGCGAGGAGGAAGACGGAGTTTCTAGAAGAATCCCGACTACACGGTGTGTAGTATGGGATACACGGTGTGTGTTCGTCAAGGATTACCTAGCGTGTACTCCAGGAGTACACGAACATGGGTTGGGTACACGACCAAGGACATGGAATGTATACCCTTCCCCGGCCAGACACGACCAGATACGCGGGACACCCCGTGTATTGGTACATGGGCAGGAAACACGGATGGACACCGTTTATGGGCATATGGCCAGGGTACACAGTTGTTACCCAATTGACAGGACACAGTGTGTGATTTTAATTACACATCGTGTATATTATTTCCTATACGACTTCGATTCCAGACATGGGCCGTTTACATAGGAAGTACCCGAAGTCAACGAACACGGCGTGTGATCCTTCTACATGCCGTGTAGTTGAGTTTTACACCGCTTGGATAGGTGACACGGGCCGTTTACACGGGAAGTACCCGAGTTCAAGGAACACGACGTGTAACCTACATGCTATGTAACCAGTTTTACATGGATTGAGACAATTTCCTTATGTGGCTTGGACTATTTTCCTTAGGGTTCATCCCCTCGGTATTTATCTTGAAGGATTCCGGTATAATTTCCTACATACAAGAGTATGATCTCTTCAGCAGGACTTCCTGAATAGAGTTTTTGGAATCCCCTCTGTGAGACTTAGAGCCAGATCCTCTATTCATTCCTGGAACCCTAGGTAGAGTTCTTGGTATCGACGGGACCAACTTTACCCGGGCGTCCCTCTGCTTAGCAGATTAGTTCAGACTGAGTTGTTGGAATCACCCCATAACTATTAGTTGTGATCCTCATCTGAACATCATATTTTCAAGTACTTGTGGAGTACGTTATCCCAGAATGAGTACTTCGTCTTTCACTCTTCAGACATAGGAGTGTGTTCTCCTGGAACGAGTACTTCATCTCTCTCTCTTCAGACTTAGGAGTGTGTTCTACTTGTTACGTGCTTAGTGGAATCTTCGAGCTGGATCCTAGTGGTGGTTTCGTGATAGTCGAATGTGTATGAGTATATCTGGATATTCTTGTTATATGTTCTGTAGACATATACTATGTAGATATGACTGTATCTTTCCTTTGTGGTATTTTCCATTTTTGTATTCCTTTGTGGTTTCGGGGTGTCCTACTCAGTATTTTTATACTCACCCCTGCATGGGCTTTTCCCACACATGTCGTGTCTTATGTAGACAAGAGAGTTTTTGATAGGATTCTAGGTGTACTAGGACCGGATGGTGCTCAGTGAGATCAGACAGGCCGAGGTGTGTTCCTACGGCTACAGATTGTAGTCCCAGTACCTTTCATTACAGGTTGTAATTTTTCATAGACTCTCTTTTGGTGGGCTTATACTTTTGGCCCAGGGTTTTACATTACTGTACTTTACCTTCATGTCATACTCTGTTGGTTGGGATTTTAGTGTATGCATGAATTTCATTTTTTAGTAGTTTTTACTTTTCAGCTTTGCGGGCTTGGAGATGTGTGTGTGTGTGTACAGGTTTATAGGCAATGCCTCCCATGTTAGTGACATGCCTACTCAGTGCTAGTCACCAGCCCCTGGCCTATTGGAGGCGGGCTTGGGGAGTTGCGGCACAGGCCCCACTGGGACGGGTTGTGACAGAGTGGTATCAGAGGTGGTCGGTTCTACCGTAGGACCGAGAGTCTGTGAGTTGGTTTGGGGGAAACAGTGTTATGTGTTTCGAGTTTAGCTTTCAGGCCAGGGACCCCTGTTTTGGTGCGGGCGGCTAACGTATCCATACACAAGGACTCTGTTAACTTTCTTTTCAACTTGGAACATGAGAACACAAGTTTCAGAGGAAAGTAACGGTACATGCATCATATAGGAATGGGTTGTGGTTTCCATGTCCTTCTTGAGTCAGCTCTCTAGATATACTCACTGACTGAGATACATCTTGTTTCTTTACAGGATACCTCCGCGACGCGCACCTGCTAGGATCTAGAAGATCGATGAAGAGGATGACCCCCTCAGTGATGAAGCTTCGATACAGGGACCAGATCCCCCAGTTTTACCATCGGGTGGTGTACCAGTTATTCCACCACCTGTGGAGAAGTGTTTAGTGCCTCCTGTACCAGTAGAGGAGGAGCATAGGATGAGCGCACTCCATGAGTTTTAGAGATAGAGACCCTTCAGGTTTCAAGGTGAACCTGACCCTCAGGCAGCAGAGGACTGGCTTGAGGTAGTGACCAGAGTCTTCCGTTTGGTCAGGACACCAGCAGACCAGATGGTGATCTTGGCAGCGAGCCTTCTGTAGGGCTCGATAAGACGATGGTGGAGTTTGGTTATCCAGACCCACAATGAGGCGACTCTTGCATGGTAAGAGTTTGAGCGTCTCTTCAGAGAATAGTTTTAACCGGTTACCCTGAGAGAGGTACGTATACATGAGCTTCTTCAGCTCTAGTAGGGAACCATGATAGTGACTAACTATTTATCGAGGTTTACCGACCTCTCTCGATACTCGATAGATACGGTCAGGGATCAGTACTTCAGAGATAATACTTTTGAGCGGGGCCTACATAGAGATATCCGATCTAGAATCATCCCTATGAGAATTCCTACTTATGCTGGGGTGCTCGAGCAGGCTTTGGTGGTTGAGATCTTCTTGTAAGAGCAGAGATAGCCGGCAGTTGCCAGTAGTGAGCGAGCTGGAGAAGAGACCTTGACAGCAGGGAGCCGACGTTAGGGACCCAGGCGTGGGAGACATTTTCAGAGGAGATCTCAAGACAGAGGATCTGCTGTATAGGGTTCACAGGGCGCATCCAGCCAGCCTCGAGAGAGGCGATGCTACTCTTGCGATGGTAGGGGACATCTCGCTCGAGATTATCTGACCTGCTGTACTACCGACATGGGAGCAGTGGATGGACCACCAAGGCAGAGGCAATGTGTGGAGCAGATAGATCCGCAGGGTGGAAGATGTGATAGAGGAGCTGGGAGAGCAGTTGGAGGTGGTCGACAGTTTGACCTTTTACCACCACCACCCCCAGGAGGTCCACCCTAGGCGTAGGGAGCTAGTGGATAGAGGTGACTACAGCTACGGGCAGTGAAGTCTTATGAGCCAGGTGCTCCCGGAATGATTAGAGGTAAAATATGTGTCTTTTCTAATTTGGTTTCTATACTGATAGACACTGGTGCTAGTCATTATTTTTTGGCTACTTATCTTGTTTGAGACCTTGAGATTCTTTTTGAGTCGTTGACTCGACCCTTACTCTTAGAAACAAAGACTGGAGAAGATTCAGAGATCACACACCTTTTCAGATTGTGTGACCTAACCCTTGGAGGTGAGAGTTTCGGTTGGAACCTCTTGGTGGTAGTGTCGAGGTCTTACGATGTCATTCTTGGTATGGATTGTTTATCCACAGTTCATTCCCAGATTGACTATTTTAGGCGAAGGGTGCAGTGTGTCCACAGTGGTGGAACGAGGTTCTCCTTCATCAGTGAAAAGGAGACCCAGGCAGTGCAGGATGGACTCGTGTGTAGGAGGGCACAACTGATTTCACATCAGTTGGCTAGCCTAGCCCTTGCGCAATAGATGTTACGAGTTTTCAGTTTCCAGCAGTAGTGGATGAGTACGAGGACGTCTTTCCGGAGGATGTCCCTAGACTACCTCCCCGTCGGGAGATAGATTCCAGCATTGAGTTGCAACCCAAGATGACACCGATATCAGCACCAGCATATCAGATGGCTACTGCAGAGCTTCGTGAGATGAGAGTGCAGTTGGAAGACTTGCAGAGAAAGGGCTTTGTGAGACCCATTGTTTCACCCGGGGCGGCCCCAGTTTTGTTTTCCAAGAAGGCGGACAGGAGTTTGAGGCTGTGTGTGGATTACCGGCGCTTGAATCTGGAGACCGTGAAGAACCGGTATCCACTACCGAGGATCGATGACCTCTTAGACCAGTTAAGAAGGGCACGATGGTTCTCGAAGGTTGACCTATGATCAGGCTATCACTATTTGAAAGTACGGGATGAAGATATACCGAAGATGGTTTTCAGATGTCGCTACGGTCACTATGAGTACTTGGTGATGCCCTTCGGCGTGACGAATGCCCCGGAAGTGTTTATGAGACTTATTAACCGGATCTTTCAGCCCTATCTAGATCAGTTCGTAGTGGTCTTTATCAATGATATCCTAGTGTACTCTGCGTCTGAGGAGGAGCATGCAGGACACCTGAGGATGGTTCTGGATACACTCCGAGAGCACCAGTTGTATGGGAAACTCTCAAAGTGTCAATTCTAGATACAAGAGGTCCACTTTCTGGGACACATTATCTCGCCAGATTGTGTAGCAGTGGACCCGGCCAAGGTAGAGGCATTGTTAGCATGGGAGCCACCCTGGAGAGTGACAGAGGTGCGGAGTTTCCTTGGGTTGTCAGGCTACTATCGGAGATTCATTCATGATTTCTCCAGGATTTCAACACCCATGATATCTTTGACCCAAAAGGGGAAGCCTTTCGTGTGGACCGAGAGATGCCAGCAAGATTTTCAGCAGTTGAGACAGAGTCTGAAGAGCTCCCCAATCTTGAGATTACCAGAGGAGGGTGTCGAGTATGTAGTATTTTGCGACGCATAAGGAACCGGGCTTGGTTGTGTCCTAATGTAGAGGCAAGCGGTGATTGCCTATGGCTCATGTCAGTTGAGGCCACACGAGTAGAACTACGTGACCTATGATCTTGAGTTGGATGTGGTAGTCTTCGCGTTGAAGATGTGGTGACACTACCTGATGGGCGAGCAGTTTATCGTCTACTCTGATCACAAGAGTCTCAAATATATCTTTTCTCAGAAGGATCTGAATTTGAGATAGATAAGATGAATTGAGTTCCTCCAGGATTACGACTTTGAGATCGTTTATACTCCTAGGAAGGGGAACATTATGGCATATGATCTTAGCAGGATATTCAGTTCGCAGTTGCTGGATGAGGTGACGAGGCAATTGGAATCTTTACAGTTATCCTTCGTAGATAGAGATGATGGAGATTACCTTCAATCGATGGTTATTACCCCTCCACCCTTACAGCGAGTCAGGGAAGCACAGATTGGGGATTCTAGCTACAAGACTTTATGTGCTCAGATATCCACAGGTGATGCTGCTGATGGATATTCAAAATGTGGGGAGCACATTGTTTTTTTCAGAGGGCACAGAGTAGTACCAGTGACATTGCAGGAGGAGGTTCTGAGGGAGTTCCATACATCTCCTTTGGCAGTGCATCCAGGCGTGGAAAAGTTGTACCAGGACCTCCGACATCAGTTCTGGTGGCCAAGAATGAAGAATAGTGTGGAAGAGTTTGTTTCTCGTTGCCTTACTTGTTAGTAAGTAAAGGCTGAGCACCAGGTGCTAGCAGGTTTGACTCAGCCCCTTGAGGTGCCAGAGTGGAAGTGGTATGGGATATCCATGGAATTCGTGATAGGTTTACCACGCATGTCCAGGGGACATGATTCCATCTGGGTGATCGTTGACTGACTCACCATGTCGGTCCACTTCCTAGCCATACGGGAGCATAGTTTAGTAGAGATATTAGGATGCCTCTATATGAAAGAGATAGTTCGACTTCATGGAGTGACATCGACGATCGTCTTAGATCGTGATGCTCGTTTCACATCCTGGTTGTGGAAGGGATTGTAGGAAGCTTTTGGGACTCAGTTACGCTTGAGCACAGTGTTCCATCCTCAGACTGATGGTCAGACGAAGAGGACCATCCATGTTCTGGAGGATATGCTAGGAGCTTACATACTTGACTTCGGTTATAGCTGGGAGGATCACCTACCATTAGTGGAATTTTCTTATAACAACAGTTATCATTCCACTATTGGTATGACACCATTAAAGGCTTTGTACGGGCGACCTTGCAGCTCACCACTTTGCTGGACTAACCCAGGAGAGTCGGCACTCATGGGACCAGATATGGTGAGAGATAATACAGAGAAGGTGCAGGTCATCCCGGAGTGGATAAAGACTGCACAGAGTTGGAAGAAGTATTATTACGACCGGAGACAGAGGCCCTTGGAGTTCGAGGATGGAGACCATGTGTTCCTTCGGGTCTCACCTCGAAGGGGATTTCAGAGATTTGGCTGAGGTGGAAAGCTGTCTCCGAGGTTCATCGGCCATTTTCAGATTCTTAGTAGAGTTGGCGAGGTGGCATACTGCTTGGCTCTACCTCCTCAGATGGACAGGGAACACAACTTCTTCCATGTGTCGCAGCTGCGAAAGTACGTGCATGATCCATCGCATGTTATCGACTGGGGAGAGTTGGACATCGATGATGGAGAGACCTTTGCTAAGTACCCAGTAGAGATAGAGGATCGGTAGGAGAAGATCCTTTGTGGGTGAGCTATTCCCTTGGTGTGTGTCCGGTGGCAGCACGAGAATCTCTAGGAGAGAACGTGGGAGCGGGAGGCTCAGATTCATGTGCAGTACCCACATCTTTTTGAGTATCCCTTGTTTTGGGTTTTCGGGGACGTAAAAGCCCTAAGGTGGGTGTGATGTAATGTCCAGGATTTTTTTCCATGTATTATTTTTAATATTATATGGGAATTCTTTTGAGACCAGGCTTTGAGATGGCGCGTAGTTCTGAGGCCTGGTGAGCCCGGAACAAAGGTATGAATTTAATTAAATAATCAAATTACACGCAAATGTGGTTTTCCTGAAAAAGTGGAACAACTCCTAAAAGGGTTCTCAGATCAGAAATCCAAGGGCACCATTGCGTCCAGAGTAGCGGGTTTACCCTAGTGGAGACCTAACATCGGCTGGCACATGTTGGTGGTGAAATCCAGTTTTTGGACACAACCGTAATAAAATATTTAATTAAAATATTTTATTAAATCCTTGATATAGTGAAATATTTTATTTTTTTAAATAGAGATTTTGCAGGGGATCAGGGTTACAATTCCCATAGCCCTGAATTTCCCTGGAGGCTCTGGGAAAGCCCTGGAGGAAACCCCCAACGCGGCGACAATGTTCTTGACAAATTTCGCCGGCGACAATGACGTGACGACCAGATCTTTTCAAAATAACACTGTGGATCTAGGTAGGGTGTTTGATCTCTTTGTGATTTCTTTCCCATTCTTGATTCCTGCGATGAACGAGAACTAATCCACGAACAGATTAGCCCGTGAATTGATCGTATTTGCGGGATGGGATTTTGCAATGATTTGGGGGATTTGATTCTTGGAGTAATTTGGTTTCATTTAACCTTATAATGGTGACAAACCAAGATCGACACGAACATCGATCGAGGTTCGTCCCTCTCGATTGTTGTTCTTTTCTTCCCCAGTTTCTATGTGTTCTTTGTGTGCGTTCTATGCGTTCTTGGAGGGAATCAATCCTTGCACATTCTTTTGTTGGTGTAATGATCCGAGAGTGTAGATCTAACCTTGGGAGGATGATCCAGAGCTGCGACGACAATTTCGGAGGATTATTCAGAGCAGATCAAGAGATATTCATTTTTGGGTGTTTTTTTCTAGAAGATCATATGTTGTTCGTCGAGCTGATTGAAGGTCCGAAACACCCGGATTCGGTGTCAGGATGAGGAAACAAACTAGCGCCTTGAGTTTCTCAGCAAATAGATGACAAAATCGAGATCCGGAAGATCGGCCGAAGCGTGAGGAGGAAGATTGTGGTTCTGAAAAAATCCCGACTACACGGCGTGTAGTATGGGATACATGGCATGTGTTCGTCAGGGATTACCTGGGGTGTACTCTGGGAGTACACGAACACAGGTTGGGTACACGACCAAGGACACGACGTGTATACCCTTCCCCGGCTAGACACAGCCAGATACGCGGGACACCCCGTGTACTGGTACATGGACAGGAAACATGGACGGCCACCGTGTACGGGCATATGGCCAGGGTACACGAGTGTTACCCAGTTAACAGGACACGATGTGTGCTTTGACTTACATGCCGTGTATACAATTTCCTAAATGACTTCGATTCCAGATACGATCCATTTACACGGGCAGTACTCAGAGTCAATGAACACGGCGTGTGATCCTTCTACACACCGTGTAGTTGAGTTTTACACAACTTGGACAGGTGACACAGGCCGTTTACATGGGCAGTACCCAGTGCCAAGGAACACATCGTGTAACCATACTACACGTTGTGTGACCAGTTTTACATGGCTTGAGCTAGTTTCTTTCTGTGGCTTGGATTAGTTTCCTTAGGGTTCGTCCCCTTGGTCTTTCTCCTGAAGGTTTCCAGTACCATTTCCTACGTACAAGAGTATGATCCCTTCAGTAGGACTTCATAAATAGAGTTGTTGGAATCCCCTCCATAAGACTTAGAGATGGATCCTCTATTCATACCTGGAACCCTAAGTAGAGTTCTTGGTATCGACGTGACCAACTTTACCTGGGCACCGATCCTCTACTTAGCGGATTAGTTCAGACCGTGTTTTTGGAATCAACCCATAGCTATTGGTTGTGATCCTCATCTGAACATCATATTCTTAAGTACTTGTGGAGTGTGTTCTCCTGGAACGAGTACTTCATCACTCTCAGGAGTGTTTTCTCCCAGAATGAGTACTTCATCTCTCTCTCTTCAGACTTAGGAGTGTGTTCTCCTTGTTACGTGCTTAGTGGAATCTTCAAGCTGGATCCTAGTGGTGGTTTCACGATAGTAGAACATTTATGAGTATATATGGATATTCTTGTTATATATTCTGTAGACATATACTGTGTAGATCTAACTACATCTTTCCTTTGTGTTATTTTCCCTTGTGGCATTCCTTTTTGGTTTCGGGGTGTCCTACTGGGTATTGTTATACTCACCCCTGCACGGGTTTTTCCTGCATGTGTCGTGTCATGTGCAGAAGAGCAAGCCTTTGACAGGATTCTAGGCGGACCAGGACCTAATGGTGATCAGTGATATCAGACAGGCCGAGGTGTGTTCCTACGGCTACAGATTGCAGTCCCAATACCTTTCATTACCGGTTGGACTTTGTCAAAGACTCTCTTTTTGTGGGCTTGTACTTTTGGCCCATGGTTTTACATTACTGTACTTTACCTTCCTGTCGTACTCTATTGGTTGGGATTTTAGTGTATGCATGCATTTCTTTTTTAGTAGTTTTTATTTTTCAGATTTGTGAGCTTGGAGATGTGTGTGTGTGTATAGGTTTATAGGAAATGCCTCCCATGTTAGTGACATGTCTACTCGGTGCTAGTTACCAGCCCCTGGCCTATTGGAGGCGGGCTTGGGGAGTTGTGGCACAAGACCCACTAGGATGGGTCGTGACAGTAGCGAGCTTAACCCTACACTCTAGTTGCATCTCAAGATGGTCAAAGATAGATAATATATCCTCTAACCATGATTTTATTTTTTCATTAGGTCCTCCATCCCCCATGACGGTCAGAGGATACTACTAATAGAAGGCCCAAGTCATCATTTCTATAGAGGGGAAAGGCTAGGGAGAACCCTAAACAAACTTCATGAATAACATAAAAATGTCACAGAATTGAGCATCAATTACCTATGGAAGATCAGTAGGAGGTGCCTCAGGTGGAACTACTAGAGGTATCATGGTTGGCTCAGTGGAAACCACCTATGGAGTGTGCTCATCACCACTCTCTTGATTCACATCATGAGGAATTCTTAGTGAAATAGATCTATAATTAATAAGTGCACATCCCTGATAGTATTTAAAAGAGATAGTAAAGTAGAAGGAAACTGATAAATAAGGGAAGGTACAAGGCCTGCATAAAACATTAAAAAACTCACATTCTTATCCTAGATCTAGGTACATGTGATAGAAAAAACAAAGAAGGATCATTAAGAGCATGGGAATCATAAAATACTTCCCATCGCTATGGTTATTTCAGGCCAAGGTCTCATAATTATCATGTATAAAGACCATTTAATATTTAAGGTGATGTTTATTTCAATTCATTTATAGCATGAAAATTCTTTGAAAAGGTTGAATTAGGTGGATCATTATTCCTATTTATAAGGTTCCATACAACTTATAAATTGAAATTAGGTATCTACGTAATACAAACCATATCATATTCTTATAATTTGAATTGAAACATTTCTATCAAACTAAAAAATCAAACACTACAAGGCACAACAACAATCACATGAAAAACAATAAATACACACTGAATAGTAAATATGGCATGCCATTATGCATGTAATTTTAATCCTAGGGTGCATAGTATAATACATGATTTGTAGTGCCCTCATTTATTTAGTCTGTAATTGTAACATCCCAAGTAAATGAAGAATAATATATTTTTATACTTATTAATATTTTTTAATTAAATATTAATTTTACTTTAAATGTGTTTCTATGTTCGATAGCGTACTCGATACGCAACAACAGGTTTCTTTGGAATCTTACGTTGCACACTAATAATATAATATTATTATTTTAAATGGTAGTTAACTCCTAGCCTTTGTATTATAGGGAATGAAAAAAATAACTACAATATGATTATACATGTTTTTTAAATGTATTTACATTTATCCAATAAAAGTTAGAGGCTTAAAATGTGAATGAATCTAATTTTAAGCATAATTTACATTAAAAGGCCGATTTACCGCCTTTTAATGGAGAACCCTCATTAAATGAAGTTTTTCTCATCATTATATTTTCAATTTGACCAAATAAAATCCTTCTTTAGAATGGGGATATCAAATTTTACTTCGGTTAATTTTTTGGTATTTTTCTGATAAAGTTCATTTTTTAATGAATAGTCAAAAATATTGTATTTTAATTCAAAAGTGCCTTTTAATCTAATTTATTTATATGGTTATATTTTCTTTTTAATTGATTTTAAAGTGAAATTAAAATAAATTTTTTCCATTTAATTCAATGTTGGTCATTGAAATTAATTTCACTTTGAAATTGGACATAAACAAATGTCAATCTTTTGATAGTTATTGTTTCTTAAAAACATGCTATTTGTTTTGATAATGGGAATTAGTTTTAAAATTAATTAATGCCACTTCTATGTTTTGAATTTTAAAAAATATACATCATTTTAGAATTGAGAATATCAAATATAGATTAGGCTGAATTTTTGGTATTTTTATGAAAAACTTCAATTTTTGATGAATAGTGAAACCACTTAATGGTAGTAAAAAAAACTGAATTTTTCATTTAAATGAAATTTTACCACTTATGTGAATTGAATTTCAAAAATCAGACATACATGGTTTTTATCAAGAAGTAAAATGTGGTTCATTAAGATGAAAATAATTTTTGGTGAATAGTAACTTTTGACTTTTATTTATCGCGGTTAAAGGTAAATAGGGTAATTCAAGGTAAAAAGAATATTATAATAATTTAAAATTACCTTAACACTTGTCCAAAACTTATTGGTTGAGTCAGTAACGACCATGGGAATCTTTGGGACGATTTTGGGACCCCTTTGATCCACTTGGTAGTGATAATGACAATTTGGATTAATTAATTTAATGTAAAGACAAAATGTACATTAACAAAAATCTTTTACTAAATTAATTTTTATATGGTGTTATATAAGTCATATTTTCAACTATAAATATTCATTGGAAAGATAAAATATTTCCAACATGATAATATTTTTTTATAATTTTTAGACATCGAATAAATTAAATTATTTATGACACAATAATGATGCAGTATTTACCTCATTAATAAATGATTTAAATAAATAAGATTATAATGATTAAAATATTATCCAAAACATGTCCAATTCTGATTGGATGATTTTTTTTCAACCATGAGTCATATTATATTCATCTTTAATGATTTTGGGACAATTAGAAACCAAATATAATTATATAATAAAATAATAGTTTCACACTTTCCTAAAGAGCCCCTCCCCCCCTTATAAAAGGAGACCACTTATAACCAATTCCTCACACCTCTCAAGCCATTTGGATTATTCGAACTCTTCCCAATTAAGCTACCTACATCCCTCTCATCCCCTTAGAAGCCTTACCTTAGGCAGAAGACACTTCAAGAAATCCTTTTGGTTCAAACCAAAGGAAGTTTCCTAAATTAAATGTAACGATTTATCTAAAATTGTTTTCGTTTATTTTACTTCTCCAACCACTAAAATATTTTTTATTCCTTTATTTTGTAACAACACCAGTATCCTCAATATACTAGGATGTTTTTATGATAAGAATTTTAACTACACTTACACACACCTCCATCTAATGAGTGAATAACATAATGTTTCTATGTATGGAAAACTAACGCCTCACGAAACGATGATTGTTCGATTATCTCCTAATGCCTCTCATGGTGGCCATTATGATGGAACTGTATTTATATATGATATATATTATGTTTATTTTTTCTTTATTTTTCTGTATTTTCCATTTATATCATGCCTTTATGGTTTCCATAGTGGGTAAATACGATAATCTCATTTGAGGAAGTGCGGACTATCGCCCCCTCAAAGTGATGTGATTCATTAATGCCTTATGTGGGATGTATAAAGGATGGAGTTAATGATATTATATATTTTATTATACTGGAATTATTATATACCTATGTATCATTATGTTTTAATTCCATTAAAATAAGAAATAGAAATGAAATTAGCATTCATGCGTACATACGGCTTATCATCTCCATGAACGGTGCATTTCATTTATTATCTCCATATGTTATATACTATTATAAATACATGTATATGATGGATATATATGATATATAAATCATGAATACCATTCTGGATATAATTAACCTTTGAACACATGAACAACATGTAATTATAAGAAGTCCATTTTGACTCAAATACCAAATATCGAAAAAACAAACGTTATTAACATAAATGGTTACATAATGGTTATAACATGGTAATAATTGATATAAAAGGAATAATAAACTTGAAAAAGGTTCTTAAGCAAGTATAAATTAAATTTATTTTATCATTCATGATATTAAAGAACGAACGGGTCAAGTCGAACACGAGGTAAGGGATTTCGTCTCAATATCCTTTCATTGAGGCATATTTTCATTTATACACAACTTTCTTTAATATGGTGTATAAACACCTTTGAATTTTACTTTTATTCAAAAAGAGTCCTTTTCTACAAAGAATTTTACTAAATGAAAAAAATAATGTTCCTTTTAACGTACGCGATGACAACGACCTTTTCCGCCATCGCGAGTATTATTTGATCTTTGGCTTCCTCAACAAGCTGTACTATTTTTAAAAGAAAATAAATACCATATAATCTTTTATGTATTTTTGGTATTGAAAATGGTTTTAAAATGGATTTGTTATGTCAATATATTTAAGTGATAAATTGTGATTGAAATGTGAAAATGTTTTCTTTCCTTTATATTTGTTGTATGTGTTATGATTTTATAATGGTACTTGGACATTTTACGGGTGGTTACGTGATAAACCAAATGATGGGTGGTGTTGTGAATTCCAGGACGGGTGGTTAGGTTATAGCCTCTAATTCATTGAGTATGGAAGTCGGCCGTATGGCTATTCCATTTAGTGATATGTGTGGAAGTCGACCGTATGATTATTCTATTTAAGTATATTTATGTCCCAAGTTACCTTTATATATTATGTGTTCTTTATATGGGTTTTATGGTAATATTTTGGTTACAAAAATAGTAAGTAATGATCTTTTATTAAGTGAAGATTATTTACTACTTCATAAAGGTGAAAAGTATTACTTATGTTAAAGTATTCATGGTTTACTTGTTGTTTTGAAAAACTAATAGTTTTCCTTCTTTGTGTATCCTTTATTGAGTTTTTTATGCTCATCCCAAGTTTTTGAAATGTTTTTCACAGGACATAATGTGGAATAGGGTCAAAGATGGGATCAAGGAAAAGTCATGTTGTCTTAAACATGGAACTAGACATGACTCTTTTTTTCAAGATTTCTTGTTTTATGAAAAAATGGAAATTGAGTAGAAGTGTCTACTTTGTAATATTTTGAGATGTAATAGTTATGTCTTAATCCTCTAAAACTCTAAATATAAAAAGATCCTCAATGTAAATTATTCATTTAATTCAATATTATCTAAGGTTAAAGGATGAGTCCTTATAGTTGGTATCAGAGGTCGGTTTAGATAACTTTAGGAGTTAGGGTATTGTTAAATTAATATCCATAAAGTAATTTATGTAAATATTGATATCATATAGCATTTACAGATTACCATGTTGCTTCGCCTAATATATTTCTATGTTCAGAATGGTTTTCCGCATAGGAAACACGACATCTATATCGGGATGACATCAAGAGGAAGACAACCTTCCAAATCAGCAACCTGAGATGGTCGGAATCGGAACTGAATAGTTTGTTGCAGTGATGGAATAATTGACTCAGGCTATAAATGGTGGTGGTATCCATGTATGAGATCAGCCAGATAAACCACAGAGGAACATGCTAGTAGTGGAGCATTTCATGAGGCAACATCCCTCATCTTTCAGAGTATCATATGACCCTATGCTATATGAAGGGTGGATTAAAGCACTGGAAAAGATTTTTGATGTCATGGGTTGTTAAGAACATCAAAAGGTTAGTCTCTCTATTTACCGTTTTGAAGGTGAATCTGATTAGTGGTGGTAGATGGTGAAAAATATCAGGGATAGTGATGAGATTGTGATGTTATTAATATTTTCATGACTTATTATATTCCCACTTTACTTATTTTATATGAAATGTGCATAATTTGTGTGAAATATTAATGTTTTAATATTAAGTATAATATTTGAGCATTTTTAGAAGTAGTCAAATTGAGTCAGTTTAATGTTTTAATTATAAATATCACTATAATGATCCAAATTGTGTGGTTATTGTTTTTTAGGATTCTCCTTTCAATATACAACATTTCATTAGAAGGAACCATGATCCGATTCTGCCATTTGAAGGGTCATATGGTCCTCACAAACAAGACCAAAGAATCTGTGAACAAACTGGACCAGCCTTGAATATTGATTTACTGGGCACAATAAAGAAGTACAAAAACATTAACTCTCCACCATAATTCGGGGGACACTACATTTCATCTTGGATAAAAATTTCAAGGCCCAAATCCAAGTACAAGGGGCCCAAATAAATCTTTGAAGTCCAGCCCACCATTCTGGCCGAGAATTAAAATCAGTATAGTATGCATGACATATCTCCTGATGTAAGAATCCAAGCGAGCTGAGATTTTTCAGTGTGAAAGAGACGATATAGAAGGCCGACTTTGTTGAAGAAGTCATTCGTATTTGAAGGCATATTCCTGTTCAAAAATCCATTCACATTTTGGACATTGAAAAAGCATGGATAGAAATGGACAGTTTACCTTTGTTTAATAAAACCACCATAAATTTGGATCCACTTGTCCAAATTCCTCCATATTTTGACAGTAGTCGGAAAACTTTATTATATACAACTTTGAAGAAGGAGATATTTGAAGATTCGGTTGTCGGGATTGCCAAATTGGCGATGCAAGTGGAGGGACAGATTGGGAATGCAAACAGTCCACTCCTTGGGCTATAAATACTCTCTTCTTCTCTCCTTGAGTGGGGTTGGCATTTCAGAAGAGAGGAGTTCATATTGGAACGAAAAAAGATTTTCCAAAGGCTTGGGAGGACCTTCCATACTCAAGTTTTCACTTGAGAGACCTTTCCTCCTCTCTTTGTTTTCACTTACTTTTGTGTTCTTCATTTTTGTAATCTTGTAATTCTCTTTCTTTGTAATTCTGTTTTAATGCAAGTTACTTCTTCAATATCTTTTATTCTCATCCAACTTCTATAGTTTAATATTTATGTTCCTAAAATAGTTTAAATTCAGTTGAATCCCCTTCCCTTCTTTTGCTTCCTCATTCAATCGAAAATCTGTTTTTAATTATCATCATCGTTCGTGTGTGTGTGTCAACGTACTACTCTTTTCTAATCCCTTTCTTTTTCTTCTATTCTTAATTTATCATCATAATTATTTTAACCAGAATATTAAACATCCAAATGGCTGAGTAAATCTCTCATTGGGGTGAGTTATAATTCGGGGATGTTAAGTGATTGAGAGTTTTGCTCGATGAGTATTCTTTAAATTAATATTGTGTATGTTAAACTTAATATGTCATGGATTAATGATATGTTTTGTTTAACGAGTGGTTTCCATGGGTTATTGGAACCATAAATACACTACCATAAATAAGTTTTGATTTAGATTAGAACCCTAAGTTAAGTTAAGGCTTAGATTAAAGCCTTCACACTTAGTAATTCCAATCAACGTCAACTTATGACATGGGTGTTAATTTAATGCAATACAAAGTAAGGCTCAAGGATATCACATGCTTAACTCCCCAATAATGAACTCACCCCAATCTTTATCAATTTGGTAAATCAAACATCATCCATAAATCATTTCAATTAAGCTCGGCAAACAAACCCCCCTAATCAAAATACAATCAACTAAAAACAAACAACTACTACAAAGTATCATCGCCGAGGATTCGAACCGAGTGCTACTATACACATTAGCAGAGCACCGGAACTTTGACCGGTCGATAGGCGACAATCGGCCATGCGTTTCAAATGGCATCGTTGCCGGGGATGGTGCTTTAAGTAGTCATTACTTTCTGGTTATTGTAAAAAAAACCAAAAAAAATATCAAAATTTTTGAAAAAAAATTGAAAAAAAAACACAAAGAAAAACCCGTCTTCCTCTTAAAAATCATAAACTGAAAAAAATACAAAGAAAAACCCGTCTTCCTCTTTCTTCCAAAATCTATCTGAATGCCCCGTAGCCTTCCAAACAATCCCTCGGATTTTTTTGACCCTAAAATTGATAGAACTCTTCGTCAACTTAGGAGGACCATTAGGGATAACCAAATCACCCAAGAACCAATCATTGCCCTACCAATTGAATTAGATATGGCCAATCCTAGGGAACAAACATTGAAAGAACTTGCTGCCCCTGATATGAATTACCAACCTTTTGGTATTCAATATCCAAACATTGAAGCTGACTTCGAACTCAAATCGGGTTTGATTCATCTTCTCCCTCATTTTCTCGGGCTAGCCGGTGAGGATCCACATCTTCACCTTAAAGAGTTCCAAGTAGTATGCTCTACCATGAAGCCTCAAGGGGTTTCTGAAGAACAAATCAAGCTTAGAGCTTTCCCCTTTTCCCTAGCGGATTCTGCCAAGTCTTGGCTCTACTACCTCCCACCTGGTTCCATAAACTCATGGGTTGACATGAAGAGACTTTTCCTTGAGAAGTTCTTTCCTGCTTCCCGAACATCTTCTATCTGAAAGGAAATAAGCGGCATCCGTCAATTCCCTAATGAATCACTCCATGAGTATTGGGATAGGTTCAAAAAGCTTGTGGAAACTTGTCCACACCATCAAATCCCTGACCAACTCCTGATCCAATACTTCTATGAGGGGTTATTGGCTATGGAGCGAACTCTCATTGATGCCGCAAGTGGCGGTGTTCTTGTTGACAAAACTCCTACAGCTGCAAGAGATCTCATAAGTAACATGGCTGCAAACACGCAACAATTCCATACTCGAGCACATGCTCAAGTGAAACAAGCCCAAGAGAATCAATCCATAGAGCCCAATAAGATGACTGAGTGGATGAGTGAACTTACAGGTCTTGTACGTCAACTAGTGGTGGCTACCAAAGCCCCAACCTCATCTTCTCCACAGTCACTATTCCCTGGACCTATCAAGAATTGTGGAATCTGCAACTCTCCATCTCATCCGACTGACACATGTCCACAACTTCAAGATGATCCATCTGATTCATCTAGTCCAATAGAGCTCAATGCGGCATATGCTCAGCGAAACTTCAACCCTCAACAATCAGGTCAGTTTGTTAGAAACTTCAACCAACCCCACTCTGAGCCCTTCTCTTCTACCTTTAACCCACCTCCGAGGTATGGTAATCCCATTTCTCATCCTCCTCAGTTCCCTCATCAAAATCCAAACCAGTTCCAATATGGTCAAAGTGGTGGTAACATCCATCAACCTTATCCTTTTGTTCCTCAACCCCAAAGGAACAATCCTCCTCCTGGATTCCACTATCCTAACGAGCCTTCCTAATTCCCCACCCAATAAAATCGCTTTCCTAAGAACCAAAATCAAGGCCAACCCAATTTGGGACAAGCCTCTTCTTCTAAACAACCATGGGAAAGTGCTGTAGAGGATCTTGCTTCCTTCACCCATTCTAGCCTCAAGAACATTGAAACCCAAATAGGTCAACTTGCATCCCACCTGAGACAACAACAACCATCCAATTCATCCCAACTCCCAGCTCAACCATTACCCAACCCTAAGGGTAATGTAAGTGAGATTGCACTTAGATCGGGAAAGCAAATTGCTATGCCCCATGCTGATTACTCTACCTCCCCTTTCGATGTTGATCTAGAAAATGAAAAGAACAAAAAGCTGGAAAAGGAACTTGAATCCACTCCTTCACCTCCTTCCATTCCTCTAAGGAACCCAATTCCTTTTCCTCAAGCCATCTCCAAGCCTAAGAAGTCCTTTGAACCTGATCCTGAAATGCTTGACATGTTTAGACGTGTTGAAGTGAACATCCCCCTCTTAGATGCCATCAAACAAATCCCTAAGTATGCCAAGTTTCTTAAGGAATTGTGCACCCATAAGAGGCAACTTAGGAACATTGAGAATGTTTCAACCCAACAGTCCATTCCCATGAAGTGCAAAGATCCAGGGACCTTCACGGTTCCATGCCAAATTGGAAGTTCCAACTTTGATGATGCACTCATAGACCTAGGATCCTCAATTAATGTAATGCCCAAATCCGTATTCTCCAACCTTGGTCTAGGTCCCTTGCACCCAATGGGTATTGTCATTCAATTAGCTAATCGAAGCACTGCCAGTCCTGAGGGGATAATTGAGGATGTTCTTGTTCGGGTCAATGATCTTATCTTCCCAGCTGATTTCTATGTCCTTGACATGGAAGGTGAGACGACCTCTTCTCGATCTCCCCTAATTCTAGGAAGACCATTCCTTATGACTGCGAGAACCAAGATTGATGTCCACTCAGGCATCTTATCCATGGAATTCGGTGACCAACTGGTCAAGTTCAACATTTTCCAAGCCATGCGATACCCATCTGAGGATCACTCTGCATTCTCAATCCATGCTTTTGAGGACACTTCTAAGATTCAATCGAACCCCAATCCACCATGTTCTTCATGTTCTAATGATAAAGGATCTTGTGAAATCTGCACCATGATTAACAAAGTCATAAATGGTGAAGTTGATGTGGACCTCTCATTCATAGACTCCATCAATCTAGAGGAACTTGAAAACTCTCTTGAATCCCACATCAACTCTGATCTCTACTGCTCGACCTTGGACAGTGTTAAGGAAAATGATCCAAACCCATCTGGAATACCTTCTCCTGCTCCTAACTTGTCTAGCTCTCAAATCAAGGCTGAAACTGATCTAAAACAACTTCCTTCACACCTCAAGTATGCATTCCTTTTCCATGATCCCTCCTACCCTGTCATTATCTCTGCTTCACTTTCTGAAACTGAGGTGTCCCGACTTGTTCAAGTGTTAGAGGAAAACAAAAATGCCTTAGGTTGGACCCTAGAGGATATTCCAGGAATCAACCCTGCCCTTTGCATGCATCACATCCATCTAGAGGAATCATCCAAACCAATTAGGCAACCTCAAAGAAGACTCAATCCACTCATACTTGAGGTAGTCAGGGAAGAGATTACCAAGCTTCTTCAAGCTGGTATTATCTACCCAATTTCTGGTAGTGAATGGGTTAGTCCAATTCAAGTCGTTCCTAAGAAGGGCAGGATAACAGTTGTCACAAATGAACATGGAGAAGTGGTCACAACTCGAGTGAAAAACAAATGGCATGTGTGCATCGATTATCGCAAATTGAATGCTGAAACATGAAAAGATCACTACCCACTTCCTTTCCTTGACCAAATGCTTGAGAGATTAGCCGGAAAGTCACACTATTTATTTCTTGATGGTTACACCGGCTACTTCCAAATTCCAATCGCACCTCAAGACCAAGAAAAGACCACATTCACTTGCCCCTTTGGAACCTATGCCTATAGGCGAATGCCTTTTGGCCTTTGTAATGCTCCTACAACATTCCAGCAGTGTATGATGAGTATCTTTTCTGAATTCATTGAGAATTGCATGGAGGTCTTCATGGATGACTTTACCATTTATGGCGAGTCATTTGAATCTTGCTTACATTCACTCTCTTTGGTCCTTCAAAAGTGTGTCAAGTGCAACCTTGTGCTGAATTTTGAAAAATGTCACTTCATGGTTTCAAATGGGATTGTTCTAGGTCACATAATTTCTCAAGAGGGTATCCAAGTTGATCCAGCCAAAATTGAGGTGATCCAATCACTTCCTGAACCCAAATCAGTTTGAGACATTCGGTCCTTCCTTGGTCATGCCGGTTTCTATCGGCGATTCATTCAGAACTTCAGCAAGATTTCCCTCCCACTCACCTGTTTACTTCAAAATGATGTCACATTCAATTTTGATGAGGCTTGCAAGAGAGACTTCATTGAACTCAAATCTGCTCTCACATCTGCTCCAATAATCTAACCCCCAGATTGGTCCTTACCATTTGAATTGATGTGTGATGCTTCTGATAGGGCCATTGGGGCTGTTCTTGGTCAAAGAAGATAAAACATTCCTCATGTCATCTTTTATGCCTCAAAAACATTGGATGAAACTCAATCACACTACACTGTGACTGAAAAAGAACTTTTAGCTGTGGTTTTTGCCTTGGATAAATTCCGGCCCTATCTCTTAGGTTCCAAAATCATCATCTTCACGGACCACTCAGCATTAATGTTCTTACTTAAGAAAAGTGATTCCAAACCAAGGCTAATAAGATGGATTTTAATGCTCCAAGAGTTTGACCTTGTGATAAAAGATAAACTTGGAAAAGAAAACCCTGTAGCTGATCACCTGAGTAGAATTTCTAATTCTTCTCATTCTGAAATAATTGATCATGAATTTCCAACTGAACACCTCTCATCTCTCACTCCAAAGTTACCATGGTATGCCCCAATTGTCAATTACTTGGTTTCTGGTGTTTTCCCTGAATATTTTTCAAAAGAACAAAAAGAAAAGATGAGAAGTGATTCAAAGCATTATTTTTGGGAAGATAATAAACTTTGGAAAACTGGGGCTGACATGGTAATTAGGAGATGTGTTGATGAAACTGAACAATCCTCCATCTTGGAATTCTGCCACTCAATGCCTGGAGGTGGCCACTTTGGACCACAAAGGACTTCTCGAAAGGTCCTAGATTCTGGATTCTTTTGGCCTTCAATCTTCAAGGACTCACATGAGTTCTGTCAATCATGTCCCACTTTCCAAAAGTTTGGCACAATTTCCAAAAGAAACGAAATGCCTCAAAAGCCATTAATCTTCTGTGAGCTTTTCGATGTTTGGGGCATCGATTTCATGGGACCTTTTCCCCATTCCAATGGATTATCCTACATTCTCCTTGCTGTTGACTATGTTTCAAGGTGGGTCGAGGCCAAACCCACTAGGAAAGATGATGCTCAAACTGTGAGTGAGTTCCTCAAAACCCATATCTTCCATCGATTCGGAACACCACGTGCTTTGATAAGTGACTTAGGAACTCATTTCTGTAATAGAACCATGGAGTCACTTTTGAAAAAGAATGGGGTTGTACATAAAACATCCACTGCATATCACCCTCAAACAAATGGAATGGCTGAACTTTCTAATAGAGAAGTGAAAAGAGTGCTTGAAAGAATTGTTAAGCCCACAAGAAAAGACTGACCCGATAGACTTGGTGAAGCACTTTGGGCCTATCGAACAGCCTATAAGACACCCATTGGGATGTCTCCATTTAGGCTAGTCTTTGGTAAAGACTGTCATTTACCAGTTGAAATCCAACATAAGTCATTTTGGGCTGTCAAAACATGTAATTTTGATTGTGAAAAATCTGGTGAAGAAAGATTGTTGCTGTTGACTGAATTGGAGGAGCTTCGACTCGATTCGTATGAGAACTCCATTCTCTACAAAGAAAAGGCAAAGTCACTCCATGACAAGAACATTCTTCGAAAGGTATTTCATGAAGGTGAAAAGGTAATGCTCTTCAATTCTCGATTTCGACTTCACCCAGGTAAGCTTAATTCTCGTTGGGAAGGTCCTTTTGTTATTACTAACGTTTACCCATTTGGTACAGTGAAAGTCCAAGACCCTTCTTCAAAAAGAACATTCACGGTAAATGGACACCGGTTAAAGCATCACCATGAGAGGTCTCACAATCCAGGAACCACGTCGACTTCCATCGAAACCCCAACCACTTCAATAGAACCACCACTGGATGGAGACCCGCAAAATCCAAACCAGGGGGCACCTCTTTCCCTTTAACTCTCTCTCTCCTCAATCTCTCTTCCCTCTCTTCTTCTCTCTATTTCTTCTTCTTCCTCTCTCCCTCTCATTTTTTTACAACATTCTTCCACAACCTTTTTTTCTATTTTCTCTTTTGTGTGGATGTGTCATTAAAAATAAAAAAGCAAATTTTAAAAAAATTAATTAAAAAAAATGAAAATTAACAAAAAAAAGGGGTGTCATAATTACTCATCATCCAATATTGAAATTATGTCCAACCATTTTGGGGAGTCAAAAGGCTTGTTTTAAACTCAAATATATTGAATTTTTATCTCAAACTTGGGTAAACAATTTTGTGTCAATAACAAACATTTTGAATGAACAATTTTTGGTGGAAAATGATTCTCCCCTACCATGCGGAATAACATTAGCCTTCATGCCAAGGTCATATATGGCCATCTTTTTCATTGTGTGTCTTCACCACTGATTGTGAGTGTTGAGTTTGTGGACCTTCGAGCTGAATTTCCATCTTTTGTGTGCATTAATATGATAGAGGCATTTTCTAAGCCACATGAGAATCATAATAGCCAAATAGCCTCCTGTTACCCTTACATTGATCCTACTTTTGAAAGCCCCTTTGAGCCTATGAAAACCTTTCTTTTGATAGACACATTACAAGCCTAATACCTTGTCCCACCCAACATCTTCATGGATTTTCATTGTAAAATTTATTGAAATTTAAGTGTGGGGGGAATGGACTTCATTTTTGGGCGTACTTTCATTGATTTCCAATGTGTCATCATATGCTTGAGGGCAATAATCCATTCAAGTGCGGGGGAGAGGTTGTAATTCTGTGAGCTTTGGGGTGTATATGTGTAATTGTCATTTGTACAAAAGTCATTGAAAAGTGTTCAAAAAAATGAAAAAAAATTATATAAAAAAAATGAAAAAAATAAAAAAAAGGAATGGGTTGTGTCTTGGGTGGGTCAAAAATCATTCATCATCAACCTTTGTTCGTGTTATAAATTAGTTCCATGTGGAGATCAAGCATGGGTTGGGAGATGACTGTGAGACTTGTTTCAAGCACAACTTTCAAAAAAAATCAAAAAAAGAAAAAAAAGAACACTTGAATCATCTTGTATTGTGTCATTATTGGAAGTCTTCCATGTTGTACATATTCCATCATCTCACCCTATTCCATTTTCTATCTCCCTCACTTTTCATTCATCACACATTCATGCCCTTGTAAATATGTGTTTCTATTTCCTTTCAAATCAAATTTCAAAAAATGTGCATTGATTTTTCCATGTTGGTGTTTTTAACCCCTCTTTTCCTTTGGAAATTATATACCTACCGTCCCATAGCCACTGAAAAACCCCTTAAAAGACCTCTTGATTCTTTTACACATTAGATTTGGGAATGGAAGCTGAGAGCTCTTACAAACTCTTGATTTTCACTTTTTGTTGGTGAATGAGTGAACCTCCTAAAATACATTTTTATCATCTTGAGAGGAGTAAGTTTTGAGTGACTACATTTTCTAATTCAAACCTTGAACATGAAAAAATGAATTGTTTCTGATGCATTATTGTGAACCAAATTTGTGATGGAATTCAATATGGATGAGTGAAATATTCTAAACCTCCCCTGATTGGAGAAAACAAAATTTTAATATTTGTTGGTGAGTGAAAATGATTTTGTCATGTTTTTATATTTGTTGCACATGAGGACACGCGCAAATATAAGTGTGGGGGAGTTGATGTTATTAATATTTTCATGACTTATTATATTCCCACTTTACTTATTTTATATGAAATGTGCATAATTTGTGTGAAATATTAATGTTTTAATATTAAGTATAATATTTGAGCATTTTTAGAAGTAGTCAAATTGAGTCAGTTTAATGTTTTAACTATAACTATCACTATACTGATCCAAATTGTTTGGTTCTTGTTTTTTAGGCTTCTCCTTTCAATATAAAACATTTCATTAGAAGGAACCATGATCCAATTCTGCCATTTGAAGGGTCATATGGTCCTCACAAACAAGACCAAAGAATCTGTGAACAAACTGGACCAGCCTTGAAGACTGATTTACTGGGCTCAATACAGAAGTCAAAAAACATTAATTCTCCACCATAATTCTGGGAACACTACATTTCATCTTGGATAAAAATTTCAAGGCCCAAATCTAAGTACAAGGGTCCCAAATAAATCTTTGAAGTCCAACCCACCATTCTGGCCAAGAATTAAAATCAGTATAGTATGCATGACATATCTCCTGATGTTAGAATCCAAGCGAGCTGAGATTTTGCAGTGTGAAAGAGGAGATATAGGCGTCAGGCTTTGTTGAAGAAGTCATTCGGATTTGAAGGCATCGTCCTGTTCAATAATCCATTCACATTTTAGACATTGAAAAAGCATGGATAGAAATGGACAGTTTACATTTGTTTAATAAAACCGCCATAACTTTGGATCCACTTGTCCAAATGCCTCCATATTTTTACAGTAGTCGGACAAAGTTATTGTATACAACTTTGAATAAGGAGATATTTGAATATTCGGCTGTCTTAATTTCCAAATTGGCGATGCAAGTGGGGGGACAGATTGGGAATGCAAACAGTCCACTCCTTGGACTATAAATACTCTCTCCTTCTCTCCTTGAGAGGGGTTGGCATTTCAGAAGAGAGGAGATCATATTGGCACGACAAAAGCTTTTCCAAAGGCTTGGGAGGACCTTCCATACTCAAGTTTTCACTTGAGAGACCTTTCTTCCTCTCTTTGTTTTCACTTACTTTTGTGTTCTTCATTTTTGTAATCTTGTAATTCTCTTTCTTTGTAATTCTGTTTTAATGCAAGTTACTTCTTCAATATCTTTTATTCTCATCCACCTTCTGTAGTTTAATATTTATGTTCCTAAAATAGTTTAAATTCAGTTGAATCCCCTTCCCTTATTTTTATTCCTCATTCAATCGAAAATCTGTTTTTAATTATCATCATCGTTCGTGTGTGTGTGTCAACGTACCACTCTTTTCTAATCCCTTTCTTTTTCTTATATTCTTAATTTATCATCATAATTATTTTAACCAGAATATTAAACATCCAAATGGCTGAGTAAATCTATCATTGGGGTGAGTTATAATTCGGGGATGTTAAGTGATTGAGAGTTTTGCTCGATGAGTATTCTTTAAATTAATATTGTGTATGTTAAACTTAATATGTCATGGATTAATGATATGTTTTGTTTAACGAGTGGTTTCCATGGGTTATTGGAACCATAAATACACTACCATAAATAAGTTTTGATTTAGATTAGAACCCTAAGTTAAGTTAAGGCTTGGATTAAAGCCTTCACACTTAGTAATTCCAATCAACGTCAACTTATGACATGGGTGTTAATTTAATGCAATACAAAGTAAGGCTCAAGGATATCACATGCTTAACTCCCCAATAATGAACTCACCCCAATCATTATCAATTTGGTAAATCAAACATCATCCATAAATCATTTCAATTAAGCTCTGCAAACAAACCCCCCTAATCAAAATACAATCAACTAAAAACAAACAACTACTACAAAGTATCATCGCCGAGGATTCGACCCGAGTGCTGCTATACACATTAGCAGAGCACCGAAACTTTGACCGGTCGATAGGCGACAATTAGTCGTGCGTTTCAGATTGATGATCTCGTTTGGGAAGAATTCAAAGGTATGTTTCTTGAGAAATATTTTCCTAAGGTGGTTCGTCTTAGGATGGAGAAACAGTTCCTGGAATTGAGGCAGGAGGATGACTCAGTGGATGCTTATGAAGCAAAGTTCACTCGACTGGCAAGGTATGCATCAAATTTCATCCGCGATCTTGATAGTAAGATAAATTGATTTTACTCAGGACTGAATCCACGATATTGAAGAGTGTTAGCCTCTCCTGAGTTCAAAAGTTATGAAAAACTTGTTCGATGTGCGGAGAAGGTGGAAATGGAGTTTGCCGATGATCAAGTGTTATTTGACAAACAACAGAATAAGAGGTCCAGTTGGCAGGCAAATGGGAATAATTCATCAAAGAATTCTGGAGGTAAGAAAATTACATATCCAACTTGTGAAAAGTGTGGTAAAAAGCATCCTGGAGAATGCTTATCAAAGTCTGGAAAGTGCTTCCAGTGTGGTAAGTCTGGTCATATTGCTCATAACTGTAAGGAAGATGATTAAGCAGGCAATGAAAAACCATCGGTAAGATGTTTTTAGTGTAATGAAATGGGTCATTATGCAAATGATTGTCTAGAAAAGAACTCAAATGAGGGAAAGCAGCCAGACTACAAGCAGAAAGTGGTGGAGAAATCATTTGCAACTACTTTAGCAGATGTTGGGCCATCAAATGAAGTTGTATCATGTAAACTGTTTGTTTGTTCAGATTATGACAATGTGTTGTTTGATTCATGGTCTACACACTCTTTCATTTCTGATAAGTTTTCTAGTAAATTGGGAATTCGAACTCAAGATATGAATACAGAAATTACGGTAAAAACACTTGGAGGAAATGTTGAGACAAAAAGAAAACATAATAACATTCTTGTCCTTGTGTACCGAAAGAATATACCTGCAAACCTTATTGTTTTTCCTCTAGTAGAGTTTGATGTTATTTTGGGCATGGATTGGCTTTCTTTTTATCACTCTAAGATTGATTGCAGAGTTAAAGAGGTTTCTTTTCAGAATGATTTTCAGTTTGTATAAAAAAATGAACCCTTTCTTTTGATAACATATCAGGAAGCTGAGAGACTAGTAAAATATGGAAATATATGTTACCTTGCACATATTGTTGAAAACAAAGGAACTGTTCAGATTAATGATGTGCCAGTGGTAAATGTGTACCTTGAATTTTTTCCTGATGATTTTCCTTGTATTATACCTGATCGGGAAGTCGAATTTACTGTTGACTTAGTTCCTGATGCTAATCCAATTTCAAAACCCCCTTATCGAATGGCTCAAATTGAACTTTTAGAGTTAAAGAAGAAATTGTAGGAGTTATTAGATAAAGGTTTCATTCGACCTAGCACATCACCATGGGGTTCTCCTATATTGTTTGTTAAAAAGAAAGATGGTTCAATGAGACTTTTCATTGATTATAGAGCATTGAATAACATCACTATTAAGAATAAGTATCCTTTTCCTCATATCAATGATTTTTTTGATCAACTCTAGGGAGCTCAGTATTTTTTGAAGATTGACTTGAGGTCAGGGTACCATCAGTTGAAAGTAAAGGAAGCAGACATTCCAAAGACCGCGTTTTTTTCTAGATATGACCATTATGAATTTGTAGTTATGCCTTTTGGGTTAACCAATGCACCTGCTATATTCATGGATCTTATGAATAGAATTTTCCGTGAGTTCTTGGATAAGTTTGTGGTTGTGTTCATTAATGATGTTTTGGTTTATTAAAAAAGTAAAGAGTAACATGAAAGTAATTTAAGGGTTGTCTTGCAAACCTTAAAAGAAAAGAAACTATTTGGGAAATTCAGCAAGTGTGAGTTTTGGTTACAACAATTTTTTTTCCTTGGTCACATTGTTTCAAAAAATGGCATAACTATTGATCCTGCTAAAATGAAAGTTGTTGAAGAATGGACAATACCCACACATATACCATAGATTTGTAGTTTTCTTGGTTTGGCTGGTTATTACCAGAGGTATGTTGAAATTTTTTAACAATTATCTAGTCCAGTAACTAAGTTAACTCGAAAAGGTGTTAAGTTCATCTGGAAAAAAGAATGTGATGATTGTTTTCAGGAATTGAAAAGAAGATCGATGAATGCTCCAGTTTTGGCCCATCCTTCCAGAAATGGTGAGTTTGTTTTCTACAGTGATGCTTAGTTGAAAGGACTGGGTTGTGTCCTAATGCAAAATGATCAGGTAATTTCTTCTGTTTCACGTCAGTTAAAACCACATGAGTTAAATTACCCTACAATTGATTTGGAATTAGCTGCTGTTGTTTTTGCTTTAAAAATTTGGAGGCATCATTTGTATGGAGTGAAGTGTGAAATATACACTGATCACAAAAGTTTTAAGTATATATTCACTCAGAAAGAATTGAACATTAGACAAAGGAGATGGTTGGAATTAATAAAGGATTATGATTGCACGATCCTTTATCATCCGGGGAAAGAAAATAAAGTGTCTGATTCTTTGAGTCGAAAAAGTAATACTTCATTAACCATGTTATGTTTGGAACAATATCCTTTGGTTTTTGATTTGATGAACTCTGACATAAAAGTTGTTGTTGCAGTAAATTCTTCTATTTTGTTTCATGTGTTAGTGAAATCTTCTCTATCAGACAAAATTAAGAAAGCACAGAAGGAAGACAATGAGTTATAGAAAAAGGTTGTGTTGGTTCATAAGGGTAAGTTTCCTGATTTTAACGTTGATAATGATTGTGTTTTGAGATTTGGAAAGAGATTATGTATGCCTTGTGATTCACAGTTGAAGAATGATTTGTTATGTGAAGCTCATAGTTCTTCGTTTTCAGTTCATCCTGGAAGTACTAAGATGTATAGAGATCTTTGGGAGTATTACTGGTGGGATGGAATGAAAAGAGTTATTGTTGATTTTACTGTGAAGTGTTTGACTTGTCAGCAGGTTAAAGAAGAGTGACAGTTACCAAAAGTAATGCTTCATCCATTACCGGTGCCAGAGTAGAAATGGGAAAATATATCCATGGACTTTGTTGTGGGATTACCAAAGACATCTCGAGGTAATAATGCAGTCGGGGTTATTGTTGATCGATTGACTAAATCTTCTCATTTCCTTCCTATTCGAGATACTTTGTCTCTAGATCAACTTACCTGGTTGTATGTTAAAGAGATAGTTAGGTTGCATGGAGTTCCCCTATCCATTGTATCTGATCGTGATCTCAGGTTTACTTCTCACTTTTGGAAAGGCCTTAAGAAGTCGTTGGGTAATGAATTAAATTTTAGTATAGCTTTTCATCCTCAATCAGATGGGCATTCAGAACAAAAAATTCAGACCTTGGAGGATATGTTACGTGCTTGCTCGATGGATTACCAGGGAAGTTGGGACCAACATCTTTCTTTGGTTGAATTTTCATATAATAATAGTTTTCATTCCAGTATAAAGATGGTCCCATTTTAGGAATTATATGGAAAGCATTGTCAAAATCCATCAATCTGTGATGAAGTAGGTGAAAGGAGGCTGATGGGACCAGAATTGGTAGAAGAGATGGCAGAGAAAGTTTAGTTGATTCAGAAGCACATGAGAACTGCTCAGAGCAGACAAAAAAGTTATGAAGATAACCGGAGGAAGGATCTTTTCTTTGAGGTAGGTGATCATGTATTTCTCAAAGTTTCTCCATGGAGAAGTGTGATGCGTTTTGGTAAGAAGGGAAAGTTGAGTCTGAGCTTCATTGGACCTTATGAAATTCTGGAGAAAGTTGGATCAGTTGCATACAGAGTGGATTTACCTCCAAGTTTATCCGAGGTACACAATTTTTTTTATGTTTCGATGTTGAGAAAGTATATTCAGATCCATCTCATGTTTTGAGCCCAGAGGTAGTTCAGTTGGAAGAGAATCTATCTTATTAAGAACAACCGGTCCAGATTCTTGACCGTACAGAACAATTATTGTGGAATAAGGTAATTCACCAGGTAAAGGTTTTGTGAAAAAACCACATGGTTGAGGAGGCAACGTGGGAATCTGAAAATTCTATGAGGGATAAATACCCCCACTTATTTTGATAAGTGAATAAAAATTGCGAGGACACAATTTAAAGAAGGGTGGAAGGATGTAACATCCTAAATAAATGAAGAATAAGATATTTTTATACTTATTAATATTTTTGAATTAAATATTAATTTTACTTTAAATGGGATGCTATGTTTGATAGCGTACCCGATACGCAACAACGGGTTTCTTTGGAATCTTACGTTGCACACTAATAATATAATATTATTATTTTAAATGGTAGTTAACTTTTAGCCATTATATTGGTGGGAATGAAAAAAACTAACTAAAATATGATTATACACGTTTTTTTAATGTATTTACATTTATCCAATAAAATTTAGAGGCTTAAAATGTGAATGAATCTAATTTTAAGCATAATTTACATTAAAAGGCCGATTTACCGCCTTTTAATAGCGAACCCTCATTAAATCAAGTTTTGGTCATATTTATATTTTCTATTTGACCAAATAAAATCCTTCTTTATAATGGGGACATCAAATTTTACTTTGGGTAATTTTTTGGTATTTTTCTGATAAAGTTCATTTTTAATGAATAGTCAAAAATATTGTATTTTAATTAAAAAGTGCCTTTTAATATAATATATTTATATAGTTAGATTTTATTTATAATTGATTTTAAAGTGAAATTAAAATATATATTTACCATTTAATCCAATGTTTGTCATTGGAATTACTTTCACTTTGAAATTGGACATAAACAAATGTCAATCTTTTGATAGTTATTGTTTCTTAAAAACACGCTATTTGTTTTGATAATAGGAATTAATTTTAAAATTAATTAATTACACTTTTATGTTTTGAATTTGGAAAAATAGACATCATTTTTTAATTCGGAATATCAAATATAGCTTAGGCTGAAATTTTGGTATTTTTATGAAAAACTTCAATTTTTGATGAATAGTGAAACCACTTAGTGGTAGTTAAAAAAACCGATTTTTCATTTAAATGAAATTTTACCACTTCTGTGAATTGAATTTAAAAAATTAGACATACATGGTTGTTATCAAGAAGTAAAATTTGGTTCATTCAGATGAAAATAATTTTTGGTGAATAGTAACTTTTGACTTTTATTCACCGCGATTAAAGGTAAATAGGGTAATTCAAGGTAAAAAGAATATTGTAATAATTCAAAATTACCTTAACACTAGTCCAAACCTTATTGGTTGAGTAAGTAACGACCATGGGAATCTTTGGGTTGATTTTGGGACCCCTTTTATCCACTTGGTAGTGATAATGACAATTTGGATTAATTAATTTAATGTAAGGACAAAATGGACATTGACAAAAATATTTTAGTAAATTAATTTTTCTATGGTGTTATATAAGTCATATTTTCAACTATAAATATTAATTGGAAAGATAAAAATATTTTCTACATGATAGTATTTTTTTTATAATTTTTAGATATTGAATAAATTAAATTATTTATGACACAATAATTATGCAGTATTTACCTCATTAATAAATGATTTAAATAAATAAGATTATAATGATTAAAATATTATCCAAAACATTTCCAATTCTGATTGGATTATTTTCTTTTGACCAGGAGTCATATTTTCTTCATCTTTATTTATTTTTGGACCATTAGAAACCGAATATTATTATATAATAAAATAATAGTTTCACACTTTCCTAAAGTGCCCCTCCTCCCCCTTATAAAAGGAGACCAATTATAACCAATTACTCACACCTCTCAAGACATTTGGCTTGTAGAACCTCTACCCAATTAAGATCCCTACATCCATCTCATCACCTTAGAATCCTTACCTTAGGAAGATGACACTTCAAGAAATCCTTTTGGTTCAAACCAAAAGAAGTTGCCTAAATTAAAGGTAACAATTTCTCTAAAATTGTTTTATTTTATTTCACTTCTCTAACCCCTAAAATCTTTTTTATTCATTTATTTTGTAACAAAACCAGTATACTAAATATACTAGTATGTTTTTATGAGAAGTATTTTAACTACACTTACACACACCTCCATCTAATGGGTGAAGAACATAACGTTATTGTGGATGAAAAACTAACGCCTCACGAAACAATGATTGTTCGATTATCTCCTACTGCATATCATGGTGTCCATTAAGATGAAAATGTATTTATATATGATATATATTATGTTTATGTTATCTTTATGCTTCTGTATTTTCCATTTATAACATGCCTTTATGGTTTCCATAGTGGGTAAATACGATAATCTCATTTGAGGAAGTGCGGACTACCGCCCCCTCAAAGTGATGTGATTCGTTAATGCCTTATGTGGGATGTATAAAAGATGGATTTAATGAAATTATATATGATATTATACTGGAATTATAATATACCCATGTATCATTATGTTTTAATTCCATTAAAATAAGAAATATAAATGAAAGTAGCGTTCATGCGTACGTACGACTTACCATCTCCATGAACTGTGCATTTCATTTCTTACCTCCATATGTTATATAATATTATAAATACATGTATATGATGGATATATATGATATATATGATATATAAATCATGAATATCATTCTGGATATAATTAACCTTTGACAACATGAACAACATGTAATTATAAGAAGTCCATTTTTGACTCAAATACCAAATATCGACAAAACGAATGTTATTAACTTAAATGGTTACATAATGGTTATAACATGGTAATAAGTGATATAAAAGGAATAATAAACTTGAAAAAGGTTATTAAGAAAGTAGAAATTATTTTTAGTTTATCATTCAGGATATTAAAGAACAGATGGGTCAATTCAGACACGAGGTAAGGGACTTCGTCTCAATCTCCTTTCATTGAGGCATATTTTCATTTATACACAACTTTATTTTGTATGGTGTATAAAACCCTTTGAATTTTACTTTTATTCAAAAAGATTATTTTTCTACAAATCTTTTTACTAAAAAACAAAAAGAATGTTCTTTTTAACATATGCGGTGACAACGACCTTTTCCGTCGCTGTGAGTATTATTTGATCTTTGGTTTCCTCAACAAGTCGTACTATTTTTAAAAGAAAATAAATACCATATAATCTTTTATGTATTTTTTGTATTGAAAATGGTTTTGAAAATGGATTTTTTATGTAAATATATTTAAGTGATATATTTTGATTGAAATGTGGAAATTTTTTCTTTCCTTTATATTTGTTGTATGTGTTATGATTTTATAATGGTACTTGGACATTTGATGGGTAGTTATGTGATAAACCAAATGACGGGTGGTCCCGTGAATACCAGGATGGGTGGTTACGTTATAACCTCCAATGCATTGGGTATGGAAGTCGGCCGTATGGCTATTCCATTTAGTGATATGTGTGGAAGTCGACCGTATGGTTATTCTATTTAAGTATGTTTATGTCCCAAGTTACCTTTATATGTTATGTGTTCTTTATATGAGTTTTATGGTAATCTTTTGTTTACAAAAATGGTAAGTAATGATATTTTATTCAGTGAAGAGTATTTACTACTTCATAAAGGTAAAAAGTATTACTTATGTTAAAGTATTAATGGTTTACTTGTTGTTTTGAAAAACTAACAGTTTTCCTTATTTGTGTATCCCTTACTGAGTTTTTTATGCTCATCCCAAGTTTTTGAAATGTTTTTCACAGGACATAATGTGGAATAGGGTAAAGGATGGGATCAAGGAAAAGTCATGCTATCTTAAACATGGAACTAGACATGACTATTTTTTTCAAGAGTTCTTATTTTATGAAAAAAATGGAAATTGAGTAGAAGTATCTACTTTGTAATATTTTGAGATGTAATAGTTATGTCGTAATTCTCTAAAACTCTAAACCTGAAAATATCCTCAATGTGAATTATTCATTTAATTCAATATTATGTAAGGTTAAAGGATGGGTCCTTATAGTAATAGAATAATTCATCCCTCTAATAATACCAGTGTGATAAAACCATAAAACAAGTCAGTCACCAAATGGTTAAGTCATATCAACCATAAATAGAATAATAAATAATTGTAATTCCACATCCTAGGTAATTTAGGCTTCCCATGTACATGGGTTAGCTACATCCAAGCATAAGGTAAATTACAATTCCCAATATCCTAGACTCCTATATAAAACCCAACAGTAAGAAAAAAAGGAAAAATCCTCTAATACTACATTGTAGCATCGCTCTTTGATTGGCACTGAAATGTGCCCCTAGATAGTCGGACACAATACCTAAAGCGAATCTATCTGAATGTCAGAGGTTTACGATTAGTATCAAGGCCCTTGGTGTGATCGTGGGGAGACTATTCCCTTATAGACCAGAGTATGCACAGTGGTAAATGATAGAAATGAATGGAGGAATCTAATTTAAAAAATATAAAAAAACATAACCATAAAGAAAACCATGAAAGATAAGTAAACAACTGTAATAATATTAATAACATTAGTAGACACAAAAATGATGATGATAGTTTTTCAAGTGTATATAAAAAATATGAGTATTGGGAGTTGGGGATAAAAGAATATACTACATGTTGGAAAAATATACAAAGAGTAAAAAACTGCTACTACAAGAATATTGAGTATGGGCATGGTCCTCTACCCCATGCTCCATACTAATACTATAAATCAATATAGAATAATAAGTCACAAGATTACCTTTATCCAGAACTATGATCATAAAATCTATTTCGGTGTCAAGGGAGGCCCAAGAAGGGTGTGAGATAAAATCTCAGTAGGCTGGCACCCACAGTGTCTTGGATGATCCATTTCATGCAATAAATAAATTATAGTGAGCCGTAACAAATAAATGCGTGGAAATAAATAATAAAATAATAAACACCGCGGTTTGAGTTCCTAAATGGAATCCCAACCAATACCACCTGCTTCAGACTAATATGGATGTCTGAAAATAAGTACACGTGCATGTCATAATATGTATATAAGGTCCATTGTGAACCAAGTAACTAAAGAAGGTATACACCCAAGATTTTTCTTTGGATTGTGGTCTCATTTTCATGTCATTATCAAACATTCTTCAATATAAATATGAAAAAACACATATAGCACAAGAAATCAATTCGTTAAATCCATGGGTGGAGTCCCAAGCCCATCCAAGGTGATCTAAATAGAATTATAAGGGTCAATATAGATATTTTTTATAGAAAAAATTCCACCAAGTCCATACAAGAAAACCCATATAGGTGTTACTTGTATCACTCATGGAATGGTGACTTTGAGTCCACACCAAGTATCTCACATAGGGGACCAGATATCACTCAGGGCATGGAGTAACCATTTTTCCCATGAGTCCGTCCTTGGTTTATGTAATAGGAAACCTGTGAACTCATGAGTATATATAAAGATCTCGAAGATCCCATACTTGGAAAGACAAAGTATTTCTCCTTGTGTGTCAAGTATAACCAACTGAGCATGTTGAATCTGTCCATGGTATCCTTAAATCAGGATCCAGGTTCTCTCCTGGCCCGTAGTAGGTGAGCCATAGTAACCGAGCACATATCACAAGGCATAAAATTTAAAAAATCACATTCCCTAAAAATCATGTCAATATTTCATGCAACCAAGATATCTAAATAATACAACTCAAGCCATCAGAATTGGAATAAGGCATTTATCATAAGGAATTGGAATATGCATAGTACTATGAAATCACTGACATACAAATCATATACAGAATAATCTATGTATATGTGACATGGAATATTTTATTTCATAAGGCAATGTGACATGAAACATAAGGTAAAACCATAAGAGGCTAAACAAAAATCTCAAATATGGAGCACATGAATTTTTAAGAATGTAAAGAAAAGAAACATAACATAACAAATAAGACCAATCAGTAAACATTAATAATTGGAATTTTAAGTTATCCTAACTCATAGTTCACAATTTATCCCAATTTAAAAGTTAATTTAAGGAATCTAACCAAATAGAAACACACACACACACACACACACACTTGTGGTGGTTGAAAAACCAAAATCATGGGGAAAATTGGACATAGGAAGAGGGCACACCCAAAGGGGTGGACAAAGGAAAGTAAAGCACCCCATGAATGGGTTTTATCACATGGTAGGGTCACAAGGGACATAGAAAACCAACTCAATTAATTTATTTAAAAAATTTGAAGCATTTCCGCATGGGTTTGGTGAGTGGTACAATGACGTGTCAATTTAAAAGAAAGGAAATGAGAAGGAAATACCTAGACCACCCAACATGATGCAGTAGTGCTCCACTCATCTTTTATTTAGGCATGATTCAATATAGAATGGAAGAAATTGAAGGATTTTTCAAATTCCTTGAAAATAGGAAAACATATGTCACCCAAATATATCACCATGGATGGAATATGAACTTTAAAATAGAATATATAGGAAGAAGGAGCTTACCGAGATAGATCCAACACTTCCAACGACGAGGGATTTAAACTTCAGTTGAGGGAGATAGATCAAACCCTATGAGAAGGGAGGAAGAAATCTCCACACACCAAGGGGGAGGAGGATGTTTTTTTGAATTAAGATGGGAGGAAAGAAAAAGAGTTTTGAATAATTAAAAAGGTGAAGGATTGTGATTTCAACCACAAACACACAACATATGGTTTCTCCACACCGTGCACTAACTATGTGTCTCATACTGCTTCAAAGGGGTGTAAAACACAGTTAGGCACAAAATATATCTAACCATGCATAGGACCTCTCTGTCCAGAACCTACAGGTGGTCACATGACCATGCACCCTAGGCACATGGTTGCAGAAAAACCATGTGGCCCTCTTCACCCCACTATTTGTAACTGCATGGTTTAGGGAAACCATGCGGGCTGGGCATCACAGTTTCCTCTAACCGTGTGTCCCAGTCTATTTCTTCCCATTTTAGGGCTCTGGGCTCCGAAAGAGTCCTAGACACACCCAAACCCTCCTTGACATGATTAGGTATCGTTACTAATGTGATTTAAAGGAATTAGAAACAAAATATAATGGTCTTTACCTTTTAAAAAATCCAAGATGATACAATCATAGAAGAATGTGTACACTCCTCAAACCATTTTAGTAGTCAAGGTTCACTCCCAATACTATTATGGTGGATTATTCCCTTACTAAATTGGGTTTACTCTCCATTCCAGTCCTATTTATCTCTTGAGATATCAATATTTACCCAATTCATTGGAGGTATATATAGGTCCCACCCATCCTTGGTTATAACATAACCATTGTTACATAATAAAAAACATTACATATGTGTGCCACAAGATTATAATATATTCATCATATCATATCATCACAACCTTTTCAAATAAAATGGATTTCATAAACATTTTATAAATTCACTATAACATAACCAAGGGAAAATAAATGTGTTTCATAAAAATGTAATTATCCATTCATAGAATTATTAATAATGGTATCATTGGATCATTTCACCAATAAATCACAATTAACATCACAGGATGTCATCATATCTGAAAATTCCTTTAAAAGAGAATCGAAATATTTCTTACGGAAAATAACCATGCCACTTTGAAAATAACTTTTAAAAAACCAATATTTTTAAAATATTATGGAAAAAATTTTCTTTGAATAGATCCTTTGAAACTTAAAAACAAATCTTCAATGCCTTTAGTGTTCATGGTTATGGGAAATTAAATTCATTTAATATATGCTAAATGAAAACATTCCTTTCACATTTTTTTAGAAAAAGTAAACAAGTACCTCATTTAGTAAATAAAAAGAAGATTATTTTAAACAATTTTATAAAAATTCAAACATGGGTAAAAATGAATTTAATTTTTTTTTAGAAAATAGTAAAAAAATTATTTAAAACATTTCTATCAAACATGTATATGAGAAAAAATGGTTTTCAATCGAAGAGAGAAATAAATACATTTTCCCTTAAAAAATATTTTCAATCTCTAGAGTATTTAAGGTGAGGAAAATAAATTGAAAACAAGTATTTTCATGAAATAAGTATAGGATAATAAAATTAATTAGTTTCTTGAGAGATATATCATAATATTTTTTTCATCATAAACATAATCATATACAATATTGATAAACAATGAGATTGAAACATAAAACCCTTACCACTTTGGTAAATATTTAATCATAAGTCTCTTGAAGGAAATAAAATTAAATTGATATATAAATACCCATAATTTTCATAATAATAATAATAAAATACATTCATTGGAAGTATATACACCAAATAAAATAATCATGTGGTGTATAAGGCATGTGTCCCAAATAAATAAAAGTGAGACAAAAGTCCATTACTTTAGGTCATAATTCCTTTGTATGGGTTATAAACTCAAATAAAATGAATATTTAATTTTTAAAAAAATATTATAGAACCATATTCATATATATAATGTGATATAAGATTTATATATAACCTTTTATCACCCATTTTTTAACACTTCTTCATTAAAATTATTCTTCCATGTGATATTAGCGTCATTTTTCATGTATGTTCTGGTTCGGTACTTCTGGTCCTTGTATTTTGTTCATGATTACATAATATCCCTAATTTTAATCAGGATATAAATAAAATATATTTTCATTATATATATGTTTAGAGTAATTAATACAAGATATAGATAGAAAAATGAATTACACTGTTCATCCAGACGGTAGGTTGTACGTACGCCTGAATATTGTTTTATGTTTTTTGATAGTTGTAACGAAATAAAGTTAAATTAAAAATTAAATATATAGAATCATTATAATATTATATATATTATTTATATTCATTAAATAAAACTTTATCACTATCCAAGTAAAACATAAATGAAAAAATCGCATCACTTTGAAGATGTGGTAGTCCAAATATACGCACGATTGACGTTATCATTTTAAAATAGTTTAGAAGGTAAGAAGGTTGATATAATATTATCATTTCAGAATTATAATTATTTCATAATTATCATAAATAAACTTTAAACCCATCATAATACTCATAAATAAAATATGATGATGAGAAATTAAATGTATCACTTTGTGGAGACGGTAAGTTGTGCGTACATATGAGCAATATTTTCACTTCCAATTTGATGGAAATAGGGTGAATAAATGCTGTTTAATAATAATATAAATTAAAGTATATTTAGGATACTGAATTTATTATTTTATTAACAATATAAAATATTTATAAGAGGTAAAATAATAATTAAAAATAAAGTGATCGGTTAAGGCGATTACATCTTCTTTGAAATAACTCCATTAGATCTCCTCCAAAGGTCTCTAGGGTTTGTATATTGGTTATATAAACACCTATATAATGTGTTTATGTGATTGGATAAGATCAATTGGCATAATATTTGAATCTAGAAGGCCCAAAGTGGTGTGAATAAGAGAAACGAGAGGTGCCTTTTAAAAATTGAGGGGAGGGACACCCTTAAGATATCTTAAAAGATTAAAATATATTAAAATCATGAAAAATGGTTAAAAATGGACTATAAATGGGTATGGTATGAAATTTTTGACCATATATTATCCCAATTTTACTATTTTATTACTTTTATTATTTCTATGAAATTTAATAAAATATAATTTAAAAAATTTCATTATTTCTAATTTAGACACTATTAATTTAATTTGACTTGAAAGACATAAAGAAAAAGTTTTAATTAATATATAATTATTTAAAATAACACTAATATGTTTTATTAATCTAAAAAATTCATTCCACATAATAAAAAAATCAAATTATATTTCTTTTAATATTTTTAAAATCATTTATTATATTTTTTATTAATTGGAGAAATACTGCATTGGTGTTGTGAAAGAATTTAAGGTCATTATATAATGTATAAAAAATATAAATAAATTTATATAATTAAAATAATTTCATTTATCCCAAAATATAAACATATATTACTTAATAACTTCCTTTTGTGCCTATATAGACACATAAGATATATTTAAAACTAAGGGAGTGAAATTTTGAATTTTTTTTATTTAAATATTATATTGGTCATTTTCATCGATAAGTGTCCATTAAAAAACTCAATTTATATTCTTGGGTGATAATAGTATAATTTAATTCATCCAATAAGAATTAATATGAAAAATTATGGCCTTATCACTTAGTTTTAACCTAGACTAACCAAATTTACTCATTACTGAGGAGATAAATTTTATAATAGTTACTATTTATATTGGTAAAAAATAAAAGGGTACTATTTAACAAATTTGAAATTCATAATTAAAAATATGAAATCCATTTTTTCAAATTTAATACATATTAGTGGTATAAATGTATTTTAAAATAAGCTCACAAAATTTGAGAAAAACCTCCCTTTAGAAAAATACATTTTCAACATAAAACTTGATTTATTATTATCCATGCATAGGAAAATATTAAATGAATGTTAAAACATTTGATTGAATATATGATACATAAATTTAATTAAAATAATTAACTCTTAGTGTCTAATTTAATTTATTATGATAAAAATACATCATGTAAATAAAAATATTTTTTTTAAAAAAATATTTATTTTTATTTCAACTAAATTTTTAGTTTCATTTATAGTCAATTGATAAAAAATGAATTACTATTATATATATGTAACCATAAATTTTCAAAATTTATTTAGACTTATTAATACCTGTAAATACTATGTCTATGTGATAACTATCACATTAAATAATAATATTTTAATTGTATATCGAGGGTTGTTTAAACATAGTGCTATGTGTAACGCAAGATATCGAAGAAATAAAAATTATTAAAAAAAATTAATAAAGTATTGAGGTGTTACATTATACCCCCTTAAAATGAATTTATACCTCAAGAATTCTTCGCTATAATACAAAAAAATAATGATATCTTTGTTTCATTACATCATTGCATTCCCATGTAGCTTCTTCAAATTTGTGATTTCTCCAAAGAATATTCACCAAATGAGTAGCCTTGTTCCGTAACACATTATCTCTATGATCCAAGATTTATAAGAGTATTTATTCAATAGAAATATCATTCTAAATCAATACAAATAATAAGTTTAGTACATGTGATGGATTAAGTATGTACTTCCTCAGGAAAGATATATAAAATACTTCATAAACTTAAGAGAGATTAAGTGGAAGTGGTGAGTGATAAGCAACCATCCCTATTTGATTAAGAATACAGAAAGGTCCAGTATACCTATGACTCATATTTAAATTCTTTTTGAATCTCATAATATTTTTCCATTAATAAATTCATAGAAACACTTTCTCATGAACTTCAAATTTTATATCATATGAATGATTGTAAGAATAAATTTTATGTTTACTCTGAGAATCCTTGATGTGTTGCTAAATAGACATAAGTTTCTATATAATTTCCTCATCTAGATCAAGTCCTAATATCATTATTTCTCCAATATCATCCCATCATGTTGGAGTTATACAATTCTTTCCTTAGATAGATTCATAAGGAGTGATATGAATGCTCGAGTAAAATCTATTGTTGCAGGAAAAGTAAACTTGAGGAAGGTGTTGTGCTCAACAACCTATAAAATAAATAGAACCAGATATTATAATATACTATAGGGTTTTAATTGTTCTTTAAGACTGACCATCTATATAATGATAATATTCCATACTGAAACACAACTATGTTTCTAGATCATGTGGAAGACTTTACCAGAACATCGAAGTAAACCTCAGATCCTGATCAGAATGCGGTACCCCGTAAAACCTTACCACTTACTTAATGTATATCCTATAAATAGGATCCAGAGAGAAATATTCTCTAAAGGTAATTAAGCTTGATGACTTCATAAGATGATAAAATATAAACCATATATAATTATTCCCTTTTAATGTTTTGGGGAGTCCAATAATAAAATCCATGGTGAATTTTCCCATTTACATGCTATTATAGGTAATGGTTGTAACATACCATTATAATTTCATCTCTCAACCTTAACTTTTTGACATAACAAGTAATTAAAGTGATACTCTTCAGTATCTCTCCTCATACCATGACACCAAAAATACACTTTCAGAACTCTATACACATTTTTACTTCCTAGATGAATAAAGAAAAGTGAACTATGAGATTCTTTGAATTGAACCTTATTTAAATATGGTATAGAAAAAACAAATACATGATTTATAATCCTTATTATTCTATGACAATCAAGGTAAAAATTAGGAACATTTATCTTCTTCTCCAGCAGCTCTACATCTTCCTTCTTCACCTATTTAACCTTCATGTGGATAGATGGTTGAACACTCATTTAAAAATGATAATATTTCTCCCCATCCTTAATGATTTCTATATATTTCCTTTGAAAATATAGAAATATTTGATATTTTTTATCCTCATTATAGATTAATTAGCATGATACATTTGAATCAGATCATCTACCTCCTTGTTTTCTTTCCCAGGGTGGTAATGTATTGAGAAGTCATAATATTTAATCATCATCCATATTCTCTGGAATATATTAAACTCTTTTTGTATGAAAGTATACTTTAATTTTTTTTGATCTGTATATATTTCACACATTTATCCATAAATACAATAGCTCTATATATTTAATGAAAAAAATACAATATAAAACTCTAAATCATGAGTTGGGTAATTTTTATCATGAACCATCAACTAGTGTGAGAAATAAGCTATAACCCTATTTTTCTTCATGAGAATGCTTCCCAATTCCTTATCTGATGGATCAATATAGATTACAAACCTTTATTCACTATATGAAAAAGTATGAAAAGGTGCACTGACTAACCTTCTCTTTAGATGCCTAAAATTTTATTCACATTCATTTATCCAAATGAACATAACTCCTTTTCAAGTTGACAAAGTGAGCGGATTAGATAGTCATGAAAAATTATCCACACATATATGATAATATCTAGCCAAACCAAGAAAACTATGGATCTCAGTCACAATTATTGGTTAGGGCCAACATTAAATAACTTCTTCCTTTTAAATGTCTACTAATATATCCTCAATTTAGATTATATGACTGAATAATAAAACTTTCTGAAAGATATAATTCACATTGTTGAATTTTTCATAAATCTTCTCCTTCCTCAGGGACTTCAGTACAGTTATCAGGTTATCTTCATTAAATTCCATACTATTTGAATATATATGGATACCATCTATAAAACTATCACAAACTTATAAAGTTAATATCTAGAAACTCTGTTAATTAAATCCATGATGATAGTGAGGTATTATTAAGGCCAAATGGAATCCATATAAACTCATAGTTTCTATACCATTTATAGAGTTCTTTCTTTGGTATTCCCTCCTTCTGGAAAATCAATTGATGATATCCAAAATGAATATCAATCTTAAAAATTATTAAACTCTATATAGTTGATCAAACAAGTCATAAATATGGGGTATATGAGACTTGTTCTTGATAGTGATCATGTTAAGTTATCAATAACCATTTCAGAGTTGCATTGATCCATATTTATTCTTAACAATAAGATTTGGTGAACCCCATAGTAATTCATATGGAATAATGAATCCTTCTTAAATATTTTCATGGAGTTTCTACTTTATTTCATACAACTTAATTGGGGCCATTATATATGGAGTATTTTAAATAGGTGTAAAACTAGGCATGAGTTCCATTAAGAACAAAACTACACTATTTTTTGGAAGTCTAGAAAAAATATTCTATAAATATATCAAAAAACTCCAACACAATACACATATCTTATATGTTAAGTATGTACCCAACCATCTAATATAAACACCAATTTTTATTAGGAATCATGACCCATATGATGGATTTAATTTTCATTATAATCTCATATTTATCATCACACTAATATATAACCATATTTTTATTATGAATATAAACTTTAACTTCCCTTAATCAAAAATTGATGTGGGATTTATTTACAAAAATATAAACCATTTCTATAATAACATAAAAATTAACTAAAAGGAGAATAAAAAGATTTAATGGAATAAAATTTCCATAAACATCATCCAGAGAGGAATCATGGAGATGGGATGTGATCATCATACCATGAATGTTTTCATTGATAATTCAACATCTGTTCTTTGATGTGGTACAATGATACACTTATAAAATTCTTCTCATATAAAAGAGTGAATAGATCCAAAATCAAATAATAAATTTTCAGTTCTAGAGTGGATAATATGTGTACCATTCACCATGTCATTATTTTACCCCTCATCAGAAATAGATATCCAATGAGATTTCCATTTCCCTATAGGATTAAGTGGTTGTTTATGTCAATCATAATCATTAAACTTTAGATTTGGGGACTAGTTGGCATAATTCTTATACTCCATGCATTTGAAACATTCGAGTGTGGGTGGTGTATTCTATAGAGATTTCTCTATATTTTCATCATTAATTAACTTATTCCAATCATTTTGGTATTCAATTACCTGATGACCATCCTTTCCATACTTGAAACATTTACCAATTCCCATAAGTAAATTTCATCAACGTTTCCTTCCATACTTTGAGCATAAAGGAAGGCTCGTCTTCTTATCTCCATGGTTTTTAGAATTTCCTTTGGATTTAATCATTCTTTTCTTGTAAAAAAATATGAGATTTATTTGTAAATCCAATAACTAACCCTATATTGATAGAACATAGTATGATTTTTTATAGCTTCTAAAGTCCATTATGGATAACTCCCTTTGAATAATTTGTTTTAAATAACTAAATAATTGAACAACCATACTCCTAGGTTGGATGATAATAACAAAAGTATACCTCATAAGTCTTGTAAATAATTTCTCATAGGTACCAATAGATTTATAATCCTTATACATTAGATGAAGGATTTATTTCTCCATTTTAACATAAAGAATACGGGGAAAGTAATTATTGAAAAATAGGCTCTTAAACTCATACCATTTCATTAAGTCAATTTATTCCCATTTTCTTATGTTATTGATAAGAGTTAACCATTCATATTATTTTCCTTCAAAATGTTAAACAACTAGGGCAAATATTTCATGTTCTAAGAAGTGAATAATGGAAAATATTGTTTTAGTGGTACTAATCCAATTCTTAGCTACTAATGGACCAACAGAACCACTAAAATATGGTGGATGTTACCTCATGAAGGACATAACAAAACCTTTTCCCATTACTTTATCATTATGAATATCATTATGATTTATATCTTGAGAAATTTTCACAAGCATAACATTGATACTTTTTATTACATTGCCCATAAATTATTGTTACTTAGGAGAAAAATCATTGCATTGTCCATCACATTCAGCATTAACATGATTCTTGTGGGTTACAGCCATTGACTAAAACCAAAAAATATTATATAAGTAACAATAATGATAATGGAAAATCACATAATCATGAAAAATAATTTATTGTATTCTAAATCATGACACCTTCTTCAGTGTCTCTTTAGGTTTAACTTAAGTCATTCATGATCATTACCAAAAATTTATGATTTTACCCCATACTTAGTCTTATCAATAGGGTTCTCACTAAAATTATCTCATCCTAGTTTCTAAAGGATAACTAAACCATTATATGATACAAATAATATCTAACCATTATTTTCATACATATATATCACATCTTAATAGATAAATATTCATGACATAACTTAATGATCCATTCCAAAATCATATAGGTCTTGTGAATTTGGAAACCTAGAAACATAAACAACTGGTTCATAAAATAACTATATCATCTCCCACTAAGTTCTTAATAATTATAACCCTTCTTAGGCATATCAAACTTAATACCTTTCTTCATAAATTCTGGAAATGAAAAATAATAAAGGGTGTGATCAGATTCTCAATAAGGGTAAAAAGGGAGATATCAATGACAACTTGAGAATAATATGAATATAAGGGTATAATAACATGATCATAACATTTTAAAATCATACCATGTATATTATAGATCATAATATTGAGTCATGGAATAAATATTGGATTTTCATAAGACATGAATCATAAGTGAATAAAAGAACATGACATATTAGAGCATAAAATTTTCAAAAGAAATAATTTTGTTGCATATACATAAGAATATAAAATCATTTCCTTACTAGTATAAGATCATTTCCAAGATTATCATTGTTGAATTGGTTCAATCCCCAAACCATCATAATAGTCATGGTTCTATCCAAAGACTATCAAAGTGGACAAAATACCTTAATGAACTAGATGGAATCCTCATTCCAGTCCTTTTTATTTAATGAGATGTCAATATTTACCAAATGCATTGTAGGGAGATACAAGGCCCACCCATTCTTGATTATAACATAACCACCATCTTTCATTATAATGTAACCATTTTCCTTAGTTATAACATAACCACCATCCTTGGTTATAATGTAAACACCATCAAGTAATTAAAACCATACATATGTATTCTATAATATCATAAAACATTTATCATATAATCACAACATAACCGGTGTAAAGAAAACATGTTTTATAAACATTTTATCAATTCACTATAATATATCCCATGTAAAATAACCAGGTTTCATAAATATATAATTGTACATATATTAAAAGACTAAAAATGGTATCTTTTGATCATATTCTGAGTAAAGGATAGTTTAAATAGAATAATTTTATCATATATTAAAAGTCCTTAAAAAGATTAGTGAAATATTTCTTGAGCAAAATAACGTTTCCATTTTGAAAATAACTTATACAATAAAAATATTTCCAAAAATATTATGGATTTTTTTTTCATTAATAACCTTTGAAAATTTTAAAGGATGATCCATAACCATCAGTGGTCATGATGGTCAGAAATTCTGTTCCTGATGAATAAGTTAAAAAACATTCCATTCATATTTTTGTAGAAAAAGTAGAAAAGTACATTGCTTGGAAAATGAAAAGAAGATACCTTTTAAACCATTTTGTAAAATTTAAAGCATGGGTAACAATGAATTTAAACTTTCATAGAAGAATATTATGCCATTTTTAAATATTTTTTTAAAAAAGGATAAAAAAGTAAAGGATTTTTTCCAAAGAGATAAATAAAGACAATCTTCCATAAGAACATATTTTTAGTATCTTGAGTAATTAAAGTAAGAAAAATAAATTAAAAAAGTTATTTAAAATAAATTAATATATTAGAATAAAATTAATGAGTTTATTTATAGATAAATTATAATATTTCATCATTAGAAACATTATCATAAACAATCCCAATAAACAATGTGACTGTAACATAAAACCCTTACTACTTTGATAACTTTTGGATCGTATGTACCATAAAATAAATAAGATTATATGGACCTGTATATACCCATTATTTTTATAATAATAATAATAAAATACATTCATGGAAAATATATACACCACTAAAAATAAATAAGTGGCGTGTAAGGCATGTGTCCCACAAAAATAAAAGTGAGACGAAAATCCCTTAACCTTGGTCTGACTTCCATCGTACACATTGAAACCTCATTTATAATAAATATAAATTTATTATAAATTTATCACACAACCATAATAATATATATGATACCATATATTATTTAATTATAACATTTTATCACCTATATGTTATCAATTCTTTATTAAAATCATTGTCCTAGGTGATATCTACTTCATTTTTCATGTATGTTCTGGTTTGGTAGTTTTGCTTATTATATTTTGATCATTTTTCTATAAAATATAGAATTTAAATCATGATATAAATATCAAATATAATAATTATTTTCATTTTTATAGCCATTCATAAAATATAGAGATAGAAAAATGTATTATATCATTCATGGAGACGGTACACCGTAGGTATGCATGAACACTATTTTCATTTTTCGACAGATGGAATGAATGAAAGGTAAATAATAAATAATCTTTAAAAAATAATTATTATATCATCTAGATCATACATATTAATTAAATAAATTCTTATTACTATACAAGTAAAACATAAATGGAAGATGAATCACATCGATTTATGGAGGTTGTAGTCTACATGTACGCATGATCGACTTATCATTTTCCAATGGTTTAGAAGGTAAGATGGTTGATATGATATTATCATTAAAGAAGTATCATTATGTCATAATTATACTATATTGATATTAAACCCATAATAACACACATCCATAAAATACAGACATGATAAATGAATTATATCACTACATAGAGATGGTAATCCATGCATACACACTAGCATTATTTTCACTTCCCATTTGACAGAAATATGGTGAATAAAGGTGGTTTTATAATCATAAAAATATATATGTATATTAAGGATACTAAATTTATTATTTTATTTTGAAAATTTTTACACCCCTAGATTTTATGAAATATATTTTTTAAAATAAATTTAATTTCTTCGATAGCTTGCGTTACACACAACCCCAAGTTTTAACGAATCATGATATACTATTAATATTATTATTTAAACTTGACTGGTATAACATATATTTTAAATTCTATTATTTAAATAGGAATAATCCTATTTTTAAAATTAATAATAAAGTTTTTAGAGAATTAAAATATATTTATAAATAAGTATATAATGTTTAGTAAAGTCTTTAGAAGATTTGAAAATACATTTTTCTCAAAAATGTTTTTATTTGTTTTTCTTGAAAAAATAAAAAAATTAATTTTTAAAACATTTTAAAATTTATTTGAAAAATGAATTTATTTTTTGAATAAAAGATTCAAAATTAAATTAGGATGAATTTTTGATAATTTTCAAGGAACATTAATTTCTTAGTGAATTGTGAAAAATAAGAATTTTTATTAAAAACTACCTTTTTATTTAAATAATTTTAAGAGTTTAATATTATTTAAAAATGTTTTAAATTTAAAATTAGTTATATTAAATATTTATTAAAACAATTTTTATTATTTTAACCAATTTTATATTGAATTTTTATATTAAAATATTTTATACTTATGAAAATATTCTCTTTAGAAAATAGTTTTTTCTTCCCGTCTGGGTGTTTTTTTTTAAATTTAAAAATTTCATCTTTGTGGATGTAATTTTTAAAAATGGATTCCATATTTGGAATCAATATAATTAATATTATATAATATGGTCAACTTTTGTTTTGATCAAAATGAATACCAAAAATAGTAAAAATTAATTAGTATGGTTACGATTAAATTGGGCTTACAGGGGCTTAAACTAAAAAGATAAGGGTTTAAATGGCCAAAAGAATTATCCAATTCCTATTGTATATCCATATTTATACCCATATTACCTTAGGATATATTTTTTGTGTTTATGGGATACTTTTATAGGAAAGTGACCTATATAATAATTTAAGTTAAAAAAAGACAAAATATCACCAACTCACTTTTAAATTTCAATTATGTGCTAACATAGGGATGAATGAAACAAGTGAATGAATATTGATGAAAATTTTGATAATAATTAAAATAATTTCATGATGTTAATTGCTTTTTAGTTTTTATTAATTATATAATTACTCTAAATGCTTTAGCAACACCAATGAAATAATTATTTAATTAATAGAAAAATAAAATAAATGATACTAAAAATAATAAAAGTAGAATAAATATAATTAATTATTTTATTTAATGTTTTTTAGATACATATTAAATGATAAACTTGTTTTAAAATAATATATTCAAATTACACCTCTTTCTTGATGTTTTTAATGTCAAATTAATTGCATATTGTCAAAATTGACATTAACGTTATTTTATAAAATATAATATTTTATTAATTTTTTTAAAATTACTATAAATAAAATTCCCTAAAAATTTATTTTTATATGTTTAAAAATATAAAACATAGTACATTAATAGACCAATTTTCATTTTATAATTAATATATTGACCCTAAAATATTAAAAACATTGTTACAATGGTAAAGGGCAAAATGTGATTTTGTGTGTTACATATGTTTGTGTTAAAAATCTAATTTACCCACAGATAAGGTTTTTATTTTTTATATTTTATTTAATATTTAAAATAATTTAGTCTTTATTATCTAATAATACTCATTTTATTTTTAGACTTACGGGATAAATAAACTAGTTAATTAAATAAAAGAAACATGTTACTGTAGTGAAAACAAAAATGGTAAAACTAAGTAAACTTTAAGGATAATGAATAAAATGTTTATAACATATGTTATTTTGTTTGTTAGAGGTTTTTATCTATCATATATTACCTCCACTCCTATAATTAGAAAATTTTTAGGCACTAGGTCAGAGAGTTACTTCTTATTAATGAATAGTTTTGGGTATTTACAAAAACATTAATCATCCTCCCTTATAATAGGACACCTCCTACGCTCACTTCTTAACACCTCCTAATCCATTATTCTTCACCAAAAATTATATATATATCACAAAAATCATTATCCATGTTATATATTAATTGTTCATCCCAAATGACCAACCCTAGGGTACTTAATAAGAGATCCAAAGGGGGTTGTTCTAAGCAAAGGTAATTGTCTTCACTAAGATCTTTATTTTTTTTACTTCATCTCTTACAAACTTCATTCATGTACTAAAATTACAATATAATAAAACTATAATCTAATATATACTGATATGTTATTAAGTTTATGGAATAACCTAAAACCACCTCCTCTTCCATCAAGTGGGAAACGAAGCCATCAATCTTATGTACGAAGGACTACCACCTCATGGACCGATATAATTCGTTTTCCATCACCACCTGTCATGGGTGGATATAATTATGTATTTAATATTTTTATATGATATTTATGATATTATTATAATTTTTTTAATTATAATATCATATATAAATTCTTACATTTAATTATATGGGAATACGGTAAAGTCCCTCGTGTGTACAACGGACTACCACCTCATGAAGCGATGTGATTCATTATTCACTTACAATTTACATAGAAGGTAATAGTATAAATTTATTTAATATAATTGATATATATATATATATAATTACTCTTTAAAGGATATATATTATTTACCCCTCTTTTGTTCCATATTTCAAGAAAATGGTTACCACATTCATGTGTATGTACGACCTACCATCTCCATGAATGGTGTATTTCATTTTCTATCTCTAAATTTTATAGATTACTATAAATAAATATATATTAAATATATATGATAATTAAATAATGGTTATAGTTTTTTCAATTATGTAACTGTGATCAAAGTAAAAGGGAACAAATACCAAACCAAAATATATATGAAAAATAAACTAGTTATTACTCGTAACATTATTTTAACAAGGAATTGTTAATAAACAGGTAATAAAGCATCATAAGTAAATAATATATAGTATAATAAATATTAATATGGTTATTTAATAGATATATAATAAACTTATATTTATTAAATAGGATATTTCAATGTGTATTAAGGATGTCGAGACTTATGACACATGATTTTTGTCTCAATTTTCCTTCTTTGAGACATATGTTATGTTATGAACCTATGTTCATTTATGAGGTGTATATAACACCTCTTTGACATGTTATCTTCTGAATATCCATATGTTCATGATATTTTATGTCTCATTTGATGCTATTATTTATTTTGGCTTACAATTCAAATGATAACCACAATGGTAAGGTATTTTCTTCCCACTTTTATTTCTATGAGACACATTACTTATACATGACTTGTTTATTTTATGTGGTGTAAATAATACCCATGAATTTATTTTATATTTATTATTATTAAATTATTGGATATAAATATCCATATAATTTTCTTTATATTATAGGGTTTATAATTAAAAATATACAAAAGTGGTAAAGGTTTTATGTTACAATCTGATTGTTTATTGGGTTATTTATGATTAAGTTATGATGATTAAATATAATGATATATTTATCAAGATACTAATGAATTTTATTCTCCTATGGCTATTTAATTAAAATACATTTTTTCTTATTATTTAACTCTCTTTATGTACTGAATAGTCAAAAAAATAACTTTTTTTGAAAAATAAAGTTTATTTATCTCTTGGGTAGAAAATAATTTTTCATCCATGTACATGTTTTCTAAAAGTGTTTTAAATAATTATTTTTAAATTATCTAATGAATTTTTAAATAAAATTTTACACATGTTTTAATTTTTAACAAACATTTTAAAACGAATATTCTTGTTGTATTTCGAACAAGGATCTATTGATTTTTTTACTGAAAATGTGAAAGGAATGTTTATTTTATTATTTAATCCATGAATTATATTTTCACCATCATGATAAATAAATTATTTAAATATTCTATTAAAAATTATAAGTTTATTTTCATATAAAATTTCTTCATTAAAATTTGGGACATTTTCATTTTTCAAAAAAATGATTTAATCCTGAAAAGGTATTTTCCTTGATAAATGTTTCAAGTGGTATTTCAAAATAATTTTTTATCTAATATGAAATCCTTTGATGTCACTTATGTTTTACTTGGGTTATTATACAATGATACCATCCTTATTATTTCTCTATATGGTTTATTTTTATGATGAAAATATGGTTATGAGAACCATTCCTGTCCCATGGGTTATGAGATAATGAAATATTTACAAAACATCTTTATTTTCATGTGTTAGATATGATGAATGTTTTATAATCTTGTTTAAGACTTATGTATAGATTTCATTATTAAATGTCGGTTACATTATAACTAAGGATAATGGTTATATTATAACTAATGATGTGTGAGACCTAAGTCTGACTTCAATTAATTAGGTAAATATTGATATCTCATGAGATAAATAGGACTTGAATGGGGAGTGAACCTACTAATGTAAGGTTATTTTTACACTATGATAGTATTGTGATTGAACCTTGAATACTATAATGGATTAAGGAGTGAACCCATTTATTATGATAGTTTTGGAAATAATCCTTACTACTAAGGAAATTATTTTCTATACTTAAGTGTATGCCACAAATCTATGTCTTATAAAAGTGTTATATTCTTATGGCTCATGTTTTTTATTCATTTATGATTAAAGTATTATGAAAAATCAAAATTTATTTCATGAAATATATTTATGATCTATAATATGTAGGGTATGGTTTTTAAATGTTTTTAACATGTTTTCATACCTTAATACTCATGTTATGTTGATATATTCTTTGTTTACCCCTATAGAGCATCTAAGTTTACCATTTTCTTTTGTTTCCCCAATTTATGAAGAAACTTATTTTGAATGAAATGTTTAATAAGGGTTTTAGTTATGGATAACTTAGTAAGAGATGATATAGCTTACTTATAAACTAGTTGTTTGGGTCTCTATGTTTCCAAAGGTACTGGCCCTAATAGATTCTGATATGGAACATTATGTTATTTAATGAATATTTTCTATTAAGATTTAATATTTATCTATGGTAAGTTAGGGTATTTACAGTTGGTATAAGTGAATATGTTTAGTTAACATTTAGAAAATAGGATGAGAAAAATTTATTGAACAACCCATTGGATGTGGTTAAGTATAGGATAACATCCTATTGTTTTATCAAGGAATAGTGTTTGTGGTTTTCCTCGTAATACATATCTATCCAGATACTATAGGTGGTCGTGGTTTTGGAAAAAATGAGTATATGGATACAACCCTAAAAATATTCAGTCAAGTAAATCTCCACCATCATTCGATTGCATGGTGAGCATGCCCTTACTGCACACCTAGTTTGAAACTCTTGTGGGATATTATTTTTTATTAAATTTTTAATTTCCAAATAGTTATGAAGGATTTGAGTAGATGATAATTAAAAATGACCTAGGTTAAACCTTTAACATCATAGATCATAAATATTGTGGCATGATTTATTCATCCTATAAATCATTTTTCATGATTATGTGGTTTTACACTAGGAGTATTGTTTATCACACTATGTTTTTTGGGTTTTATTCAAAGATGGGAACTATAAGGAACTAGGTTAAAATTGAATGTGAGAGATAATGTGTTGATGAGAAACCAAATGGTATGATGATTGGAGTGAATACTACAGCGATTATTCCTAATAAATTATCATGATATGTGATTAACAACATGAACATTAACCAACTGTAGGGAGCAGAAAAGAAGAGAATGATAGAGTTCATTGAGAGTTTGGGTGGTGGGGACCATAGAGGAAAGAAGATTCAGTTTCCTATATGTTGATAATATGGGAATAATAACTCAAGGAAATGTCTTAAAGGAATGAGAATATGTTTTTATCTGTGGATAATAAGGGCATATAGTAAGAAATTTCTATGAAAAAAGAAAAGTTAAGTTAACTTAATGGATAATAATAAGGGTTTCCCTAAGGCATAATCAATGGTTGAATGTGTTAAATGTGGAAAGTATGAAAATTATGACAATCAATTTACTAGGGGGAAAATTAAAGAATAAGATCAATAAGATTATAATATTAAAAGTTTTACTATTGATGATGAAGATACTAAAAATGAAATATAAAATGAAAGAGTTACCAATGAATAAGTTTATGAAGTATAGTTAATGGTTTAAAAATAAAGTGGAATGATTGAAGTGTATATATATTGGAATTGGAAAATTATGAAATATATATGGATTTTTTGAAGAATTTTTTAATTAAGGATTTTAAAGAATACGTTTAATGGAACGGGTGACCTATAATAGTGATTTAATAGAAATGTGATATGTTATAGAGAACACGTTATTAAGGTTAATATAACCTTTAATATGTTCTTAATATTGATATAATTATGTTAACATAAATAGATGATTGATATAGATAAATTAATTTGGATAGTATTAATTATCTTAGAACTTATTAGTTATTTTATGATAAAATGTTTTATGTTATCATTGATGAAGTTTACAATATTTTTTTATTTATGGAATATATTAATAATATATGATTTTATTTAAAGAATAAGGGAGGAATAAAATTTTGAAATCATGTATGTTTTAATTAATGTTTTATGGTAATTAATTTAGGATATTACCATGTTTCCAAATAATATATGATCAATGTATTCACATATTTTTAATCTGAAATTAAGATCCATATCCTATTTTTTTGGGATTAATGATAAGTTGATTTTTGAAATTTAGTCATCTTCTTTCTAAATTTTTGGATTCCAATTTTTTCTAAAATTATAGGAGCCTTATTGTTAACTATTTATGAAATGAATTAATTTTATATTATTATGTTATTAGATAAATTATTCTAACCATATTAGTTTTGGTAAATATTTAGAATTTAAAGGAATTAATTATGGATCTTATGAGGATTTTAGTGTTTTAAAAATAAAAAATTTGTCATTAATATTAAGATCATGAATGAAGTGGAAATTGATCAAATCATAAACAAAGGATGAAATTGTGCTTAAGAGATAAAGGAAATTTGATCCCTGTATATTTGCGTCCCTTTGAGATTCATTATCTTATCAAGAAAGTAGTTTATTGTTTGGTACTTCCACCGAATATCTCTCAAGTTCACGGTGTGGTCAATGTATCTCTCCTATAGAAGTACATACTTAGACCTTCACTTGTAATGAACTCAAAGTATTTACTAATAGAGCATGACATTTCTTATGAGAAACAACCAGTATAGATTATAGATTGTAGAGATAAAGTGCTACAAAACAAGACCACTGACCAGGTCAATGTTTTTTGGTGAAATCCCTAGCTTGGGGAAGCTATGTGGGAACATAAAGATGTAATGAGGTAGAAATATCCTCATTTTTTTTACCAAAGTGATGGAATTTATAAGGAGAAATTCATTTTAATAGGTTAGGATATAACAACATAATATATTAAAAAATATTTTTGGAATTAATTTTAATTTCTTCGATATATTGTGTTACACACAACATCGAATTTAAAAAAAATAAGGATATACTATTAATATTATTATTTATACATGTCAATCAAAACCTATATGTTAAATTTTTGTGGTATAAATTAAAATAGAAATATTTTGAAAATTAATTAAAACTTTTTAGATAAATAAAATATATTTATGAATAATTACTTAATTTTTTTGTAAAGTCTTTATATTCTTTGAAAATACTATTTTCTCAAAAAAAATTGTTTTTTTACTTTTTATGAAAAAATAATAACATTAAATTTTGAAACTTTTTGAAAAAATTATTTGAAATAGAATAAATTAATTGTGGTAATCAACATTCCAAAATTATCTTAGGGTGAGTTTCTTAAAATTTTCTGAAAAGATTAATTTTTATTTTATAGTGAAAAATAATGATCTATATTAAAAATTACATTTTAGTTTATATAATTTATAAAATTAAATATTGTTTAATTTTTTTTTGAAAATAAAATGATTTCAATAATATATTTTATTATACAATTTAAATCATTATAATCAATTGAATATATAATTTTGAAAATAAAGTTTTTTATAATTTTGAAAATATTCATTTTGGAAAACCATTTTTCTTTACGTCTGCGGGTTTAATTTTAAAATAAAATTTTCCAATTCATTGAATGTAATTTTTAAAAGTGGATTCCATATATTGAATCAAAATAATTAATTTTTTAAAATAATGTAAACTTATTTTTTGGTCAAAATTAATAACAAAAACAGTAAAAATTAATTACTATTGTTAAGGTTAAAACATGTTTACAGTGGGGTAAACTACAAATATAAGAGTAAAAATGACCTAAAAATGTGTTAAATTCATATTTTATGGACATATATTTAACCTTATTACATTATTATTTATTTTTATGTGATTATAGGACAATTATCCATGAATTTTACCAATGTAATAAATTAAGAAAGAAAAATAAAGAATATAACCCACTTCATTTTAATTTTCAATTATATATTCACATAGAGATTAAAGAAAAATGTGAATGAATATTGATTTTCATTTTTAGAAGAATTAAATTAATTTCATGGGGGTAATTTATTATTAATGTTTAGTAATTATATATTTAATTTAAATCCTTAAGAAACACCAACATAATAATTATATAATTAACAGAAAAATAAAATAAATGATACTAAATATATTAAAAGTAATATAAAATTAATGAATTATTATATTATATAAATGATTTAGATAAATATAACATTATATATAGGTGTGAAAATAATATATTTGAACCCCACCATTGTCTAATATAATAAATATATTACGATATTATGACATAGTTATATTTGATTTTAATTAGGTGAAGGTGGTTATGTTATAAATAGGGAAGTTGGTTACATTATAACCAATATTTATGGTTAATTTATAAACATGTAAGGTGGCCTCATTATAACCAAGGATGGGTGGTACCTATATCTCCCTCTAATGAATTGGGTAACGATTGATATATTATGGGATAAAAAGGGTTGGAATGGGGAATGAACCCAGTTCAGTATGGGAATTTTTATACTATGATATTCATGGAAGTTAACATTGAATAATATGAGGGTTTGTGGAGTGAAACCATTACACTATGATATTTTTTGAAATGATACTTAACTTATAAGGAAAATATTTTCTATTCTTATGTGTAATCCACAAATCTATGTCTTATGCCAATGTGATGTTCTCATGGATCATGTTCTTTGACTCCTTTCTAATTCAGGTCTTATGAAATTCATGTTTTATTTCATGACTCACATTTATTATCTATGATATATTGGGTATGTCCTTCAAATTTTATTATCCTGTTTTCAAATCCTTATGATCATGTTATGTTGATATCTCTCTTGTTAACACTTACCGAGTATCTAAGATCATCATTTTTTAATATTTCCTTTCCCAAGCTTAAGAACAAAGTATTTATGTATAAAATTTATAATAAGTGTGATAGTTGTAAAAAACATAGTGGGATATTATATTGTTTATTTACCAACCAGTTGTTTATGTATCTGAGTTTTCAAAGTCACTAGCCCTAAAATTTTTTGGTTTGGGTCGTTATGTTATGTAATTAGTCTTCATATATTAATATGTAATATTTATTTATAATAATTTTTTGTCTTTTCAAATATGATATATTTAGATGACGTAAAAGAATAATTTAAAAGAAAGTGATTGATTAAGGCTGTTACCTATTATTTGAAACATCCTATTTAAATCTCCTTTTAAGAGATCTAGGGTTGGGTTTTTTGGAAGTCCAAAACCTATAGTATGTTACAATGGGATTGTATAAGATAAATTTTTATAGGTTTTTCAAGCTAGAAGGATCAAAATAGTGTGAAAAATAGAAAGGAGGGGTTCCATTTTATAATTTAGGGGAGGGACACTCTGGGAATTTCTTAAAATATTAAAAGATATTAAAGTCATTATCAAGAAAAATAATTTCAAATGAACTATAAATGGTAAATAGATGAAATTTTTGACCATATCATATCCCCATAATACTATTTAAACATTTTTATGTTTTTAAAATAATTTAATAAAATATTATTTTCATAAAATATCATTATTTCCAATTAAGAAAATATTTATTTAATTTGACTTAAAATATATAGATAAAAATTCGGAATTATAAAATAATTATTTCACATAACAATAATATGTTATATTCATATAAAATACTTGTTTCAAACATCAAATCACTCAAATTATATTAAAATTAAAAATCTTAAACCATTTTTTATATTTTTTATTAATTAGAGAGATATTTCCTTGATGTTTCATAAGTTTTTAAGGTCATTATATAATTTCAAAAAATTATAAATAAATATATATAATGAAAATAATTTCATTAAGCTAAAAATATACACTTAGACTTGTTCATAACTTTTTCCCTATGCGGACACATAAGATATATTTAAAACTAAGAGACTGGAATTTTGTTACTTTCATTGATTTAAATATTATATAGGTCATTTTCATTTTTTAAGTGTCCATTAAAAAACTCGACTTTAGGAATAAGGTGATTAGGTTAGAATTCAAATCTGACAATATGAATTAAAATGAAAAATTATGGCCTTATCACTTAGTTTTAAACAATATTAACCCGATTTTCCCTTTACCAAGGTGACAAATTTTACCATGGTTACTATTCATATTGGTCAGAAAATAAGTAGAACCTATTTACCAAATTTGAACTTTTTGATCCCCTACATGGAAACCATTTTATCAAATTTAATACATATAAGAGGCATAAAATTAATTTTATAATAATTGCGCATAAGATGATCAAAAAAACTGTTTATAAAAAATATATTTCAAGTATTAAACTTGGTTTATTCTTACCATATTCTTGGAAAAATATTAAATTATATTTAAAATATTTGTTTGAATATATAACATATAAATTTAATTAAAATAATTCAAAATTAATGATAAATTTAATTTATTAAGATAAAAATACATTGCGTGCAAAGAAATAGTTTTTCAGAGAAATATTTCTTTTTTTAAATGATTTTTTACTTTTATTTATAATCTATTAATAACTAATGAAAAAATATTATACATATGTAACCATAAAATTTTCATAATTCAGATAGTATTATTCATACCTACCATTCTATTGGCTAAGAGATAGGTTTCACTTTAAATAATAATAATTTAATAGTATATTACGGTTCATTTAAACTCGATGTTGTGTTTAACTCAAGCTATAAAATAAATAAAAATTATTAAATATAATTTCATAAAACATTATGGTGTTATGACCATTAATTCTTCCATGGCATGGTCAAATTATTATTTACATTTTATCAATTTCTGATCTCCAAGTAATTCATCCTTTTGAACATGGCCACCATTATTTCATGTACAACATGTTTGTGTTACCATGGGTGTTTCGAGTCATACGAAGGAACATGAAAATTAGAGTTTGTTCCTCTTTCCTTTACCTATTTCACACTTTTAATTGTTCTATACCTTTAGAAGTACCACATCAAAATTTCCTCCATACTTATACCACATAAAAATTAAAAACATGGAATTTATAGCTCATTGTCTAACCATGACAGTGCCTCTAATAATAACCACTATTTTCTATAGAACTGCCTACACTACTTATAAAATCTATCATCCAAAAAACTGACCTAGACTGCATTTTCTATTCCTCTTACACCCCATGCTTTATCTAACTATCGATCTTGTTTCCAACCAGTGATATCCATTCTTTGGTTATATGTATTGGTTTTAACACTTTTTTTATTTTATTCTGATAGGCCTAATTCCCTTGAATTTTTCTCAAATATAATAATATAGAATTCTTATGAAATTAGTTTATATCTCAGCACCTCTAATTTTTTTTTATCAACTTCCTACATACTGACATATATCTTCTAATCACATTCGACCTATCTTCACCTATCCCATATCTATTGTATTAAACTCCTGAACTATTTTACTTTTGGTTCTTATATAGAAAGACGTACTACTTTTTCATAAATGAAAACATCCTCTAGAAGAAATTACAATGTCATATGTGTATCATTAATAACTCCATGAAAATCATTTTTTAATCGATTCAAACACTTCAACATATATTTTTAACTTATCTAACATGAAACCTTATTGTTTAAATAATAGATTCCATATTTCCCTGTTTTCAACACATTGATTTGAGTTAAGATTAAGATGCTTGTGAGTTGAGACCACTCCAAACCTGGGCCATTTTCTGATTGATCAAAATTAAATGATAAATAGGACGAGATGCTCATGGTATGGGACCATATAGAAAATGAATTATTCTCTTATTTTTCTAAGGTTGTTATGTAATGGTTGAGACGCCCATTGGGCGTGACTATAGAGAATGTGGACACTTCTCCCCATTATGTTGATAATACTATGAAATGGTTAAGACACCTGAGGGGTTTGACTATAGTGATACGTTTAACGACCCAAAAATTCCTTTTATGTTTTTAAGAACTGTTATTTTAAAATTAATTTTTTAATGACCACATATAAATACTAAAATATTTCAAAATAATATTACATATCATGAATAAATTTTAACTATAAGGGAAAAAACATGGAGATAAACCAAAAAGAATAATTCTCACACTAATGTAAACTCAATAGGATTGAATTATCTAATGAAGATATCTCATGATATAAAAATAGTTAAAAGAATTATAAGAGTTAGAAATATGATAAAAATTTTCAAGAGAAGTTTATAACCATTGTAAGTAAAGTAATGGATACTCATATATGGGAATAATAGAGTATATATAAGGGATAAAGGGAAAATTGACCATTAGGACTTGATTGTTACATAATTTTTGGTCAATATGAATATTGGGAATTATAAACCTTGGTAATAATGTTACCAATATAAATAGTGTATATAAAGAGTAATGGTAAAATATAATTTAGGTAGAATGGAGAAACGATGTCCTCAACTAGTAGTTCATGCATTTTGAATACCATTATTAGAACTTGGTAGGGAGGTAGAGTCACTGGGGTTCACCTATGACAATGCCCAAGTAGGGATTAAACAATTAAGTCTTGAGTGGAATCGACTTTGGGATATGTTCATGTCAGTGGAGATCACCACTAGGTCAATGTTAGTAGATCTACCCCATGAAAGTACTACCATTACTCACATTACCCTTGGGGAACATGTCAGTGTATTAATGGGTTACATATCTAGAACATAGAATCATAAAAGTTTAATTTTCATCATTTAAATTAAATAGTGGCTTCCTCAATCCCATTGTAATTATTATATTATTTAATAAAATACACAAGAATATAAGATGAATATGATAAATAGATTTTTTTATAAAAGTTAATTATACTTTTATAAAATATATAAAATTTAATGATAAATGCTGGTTTTTAAAATAAAATTTATTTTAATAAAATAGTCTTATAAAAACTATTTATTAAAATATAAATGATAAATTAATTTTATAATGTCCCATGTAATTTTTATAATATCTATAAAGATTATTATGTCATAAAAGCTATTATTTTTCAATAAATAATATTTTTTTATTTAAAAATTAAATTTATCATATTATGACAATATTTTTGATAAAATAAACATTATATTTAAAATAAACACATCAATAATGGGTTAGAGTGAAATTTTATGAATTTTCTAAAATATTTTATTTTTTAGTGAATTGTAAAAATACAATTTTCTAGTTTTGGTATGTTTTATGAATTTATTAATATGTAATAATGATGTAATAATTAATAAAATGTAATCCAAGAAAAAATATAAGCTATTTTATTAATATATTGTATTTTAATGAATTAATTTTTTTAAAAACTATAAATATCATTTCAAATTCTAAAATGGAATTTAAGGCTTTTAAAAGCTTAATTTTGTGGAAAATTTATTTCTCTACGAAAAAAGTTATATGAAATATTGAATTTATGTTCTAACACTAAAACATGTCAAAAATAAACTTCTTATTTTTGTAAAACATAATCCAAAACCCTAGGTAATCTACTAGTTTTCTATTTCCCATAACTTATATTTTCAATGCCTATATATAGAAATTAATAAAAAATCCTCCCATATTTTATATAAATACCCTTCTCTATACCCCATTTCATTAACTCCCAATATATAAATAATGAAGTTCCCCTCATTTTTTGTATCTATGTCTGTTCCATGGAGTTTCAATGGTTCCCAGAAACTCTCCTCAAGATTTAAGAAGCTATCTATCAAGGTAAGGGATTCTCTTTTTTTTTATCCAAGAACTTCCTTTATTGTTAGTATTCTAATTTCAATGTTATTATTTTATCATGAAATTATAATAATTCCATTACTATCTAAATTTTTTCTATCAATTATATACTTCAATTAACTCTTGTTAAGTTCATTCTATAAACCACTTTGTATATCCATTATGCCTCTAAAATCATTCGTTGATTTTCCATGCCTCCAATTTTATGTTATGAATAACCAACCCTATTTATATCCAAGTGTGTTCACATAGATTTATCTATACTTATTTCATTGGGGATTTACATGTATAAAACCCACATCCACTTCTCATGGGTTATCTGTTTTAAAATTTCTTGTCTTTAAACACTTATATACTAAATGATTTAATATGAATCAAATTATTTATTATCCATGGGTTATTGATGAAATTATTTATTATTATTTATGTGGAACACATGAATTAATACATATGAAGGGTGCACCCTAATATCACTCCAATGTAGTGGTCAAAGAATTAATTAGTACATAATACATGTTTATGACACCTTGGTGAATAACCTTGGCAATATGATTTATAAAACCTTTATGATTTACCTTGGTGATATACTTATGAATGTATAATTTTTTATGTTTTATCCACATTTCAATGTAATGAATATTATACTTATTATTATTCTCTCAATTAATACCTCATGTTTTATCCAATTTAGTTAGTCATGTTCCATTTCCTTTGTTTATCCTTTAATGGGATTTATTCCCACCCCTTTATATTGATATATATCCCTATGAAATTACTTTTAGTGAGGTGACATACGATAAAATAACTATAGTGCATATAAATATAATAGAATAATGTTTATGTTTATGTTTTCTATATTTAAATTATATATTATTCACATAGCTTCTAAGACACTAAACCACAATGGTCCTTCATAGTTATTAATGTAATTTTTTATGGTGTTTTGTTAAAACTTACGTATTAAAAAGGTTGTTCTATATATTTGGTATCAAATGAAATCCTTATTTATTTGTGGAAATTAGGACTAGAAAAATTATTAAAAACCCTAAGGATAATTATAAATGTATAAAAATATCTTGAAATTTTGATGATGTATAAAGTGAGTGGTTTCCAAGCATTGAGATCCATGTATGGATATTATAGGTGGATGTGGATATGGAATAGTTATACATAGGGGTAATAGCTAAGAAGAGGGAGTATTGGGTATTAATGAAATCATATCCTAGTGTATAAAAAAGTGGACTTGATGAACACTTGTTATGACACTTATGTGGGATATTCTTTAGTAAATTACATGTTTTATACTAACAATTATAAAGGATATATAGATAACGTAATTTTTTTTCAAAGATTGATGAATATATTTCTAGAAATTTGTTTTTATAAAATATTATGATTAACATTTACTCTGGAATTATTTTAAGGATTTTAGTAATAAAAATTACTTAGTTTTGTTTTATTCTTTTATAAAAATGTCTAGAAATATAAGTACTAATGTAAATAAAGGATACAATAGAAAATGTGATTACAACCTTCCTAATATTGGGGGATACAGAGTTGAAAAATTCCTGATGATTCTGAATTAGTTGTCTTTGGTTATTAATTATAACCTAAACCCTGTCGAGTATCTAAATTCACTATGGAAGGAACAACTAGAATTTTAATCCTTCATATATCCATGAATACTTGTTTTTAGTGGGACCTATGATCCTCTAATCAATGAATAATGGATCAATACTATTGAAAATATATTTTATTTTCTCCATTATTCTGATAAATACAAATTTATGTTGGAATAATATCACTTAGAGGGAGAATTCGATCAGTCATAGACACTAATTAAGAAAAAAAATCCAAAGGATGATATTGAATCTATAGAGTGGGAAGGATAAAAATAGTCCTTTTAAACAATTATTTCCCTCACAACCAATGAAATAGGATATATATGGAATTCCATGAGCTAATGGAAATGGAAAATGAATCTATGGGAAATTATGAGATGAAATTCACAAGGCTTTGTTGATATGCATCAATATTTTTTATTGATTATGATGGGTTGTTAAAAAAATTATTGGGTGGGATAAGAACTAATATATGGAAAGATATTTCAATCCAATAATTTTTTAGTTATGGGGGAATAATGTGATGGGACATCAAAAGTGTAAATGATGTTTAGAAATACACAGTGGTTGCATGGACTTAATGTTAAGAAGAGGAGGATAGATCCCAATTATATAAATATTTTTGACCATGGATGAGAAGGAAGGATATGAAAAATTCATGTGTGCAACAAGTGTGGGGATAATTATTCATGGAATTATCTATACAGAAATGGAAGGTGCTATAAGTGTAGAATATATGAACATAGATCTTGAACTATCATGGAGATGTAAATCCTCTACATATTATTTCCAATAAAAAAGGAATATGGTAAAAAAAAACCTATTATGTTGTACTTTAAGTGTGGAGATCATAGAAATTTTATTAATCAATTTCCAAATAAGAATATAATGGAGGGAAATATACATCAACCCCAATAGAGATAAAGAGATCAAGGTAATGTTTTTTAAATCACAAAAACTGAAGTAAAGAATCTAAATTATGTTGTGTAAGGTACACTAATCATATACTCAAATCTAGAAAGTAAATTTTTTTGTTTTAGTTCTATGAATTATTTTATTTCATTCAAGTTTGCAAAGAACATCACGTTAAAACCTAAACATATAATGGTGGAGTGGACATTGAAAATTCACAGAGATACTATTATAACATCAATGATATATAGGGGTTCCCCTGTTAAGTTTGGTGAGTACAATATCTATATAAAAATGGTAGTCATTATAATGGTTTAATTCAACATAATACACGGGATTATTGGTTTTCAATGTATAATAAAAATATTAATTGTATAAGTAAGGAAATTTTAGATGTATTTAAGGGAAACTTGAAATTATCTTCAAAGGAGAGATATCCCAGCATGAGTATTTCCCAAAACCACCTCTTTTTTCCTTCTTTATGGAAATGATTTGTAAATAATAAGAATGAAGTGAAAGTATACTTTAGGATATACACCCAATTTTTAAAAATAAATTGATATATTTATTGAGGATTTACCTAGACATCACATCAAAATAGAGGTGGAATTTTAAATTAAACTCATACTTGGATCCAATCTAATATTGAAGAACCTATATAGAATGTAATATTTTGATTTATAGTAATTAAATAAGAAATATAAAGATATTTTTGGGAAGTTTTTTATTTTAACAAGTGTGTATCATTAGGGATAACCAATTATATTTGTGAATAAGAATGATATATCAATGTAGTTATGCATTTATTATAGAGAACTTAATGGGTTTGCAGTTAAGAACAAATACCCTCTTCCAAGTATTGATGAATTTTTCAACCAATTTCATGGAGATAAATTATTCTATATTATTGAAATATGATCATGGTATCATCAAAATAATTTTAATAAATAATGAATCCCAATGATTTACTTCCAAAAAAGATATGAAAATTCGGAGTTTTTTATTATACACTTTCGATTGACTAATGATCCGACATTATTTATTGAATTGATGAATAGATAATTTATGGACTAACTTAAAAAATATAATATGATCTTTATTCATGATATTATAATATATTATAAAACTCATGATGAGTATGTGGAACAATTTATTGGTTATATTACAAACTATAATGAAAGATAATATTTTTAGTAAATTTTTAAAATGTGTGTTATAGTTATAAAAAGTCACATTCTTAGGACACATTGCGACTAGTGTTGGAATCCAAGTCAATATAATGAAGGAAAAGTATATAGAGGGTTTTACATAACCTATAATAGTAATTGTGATTCGTAGTTACATTGTCTATTAAAATACTATAGATGATTTTTAATAACTTTTCATGAATTTATAATCCTCTAATCAAGATAACTCAAGAGGTTATTTAGTTTATCTAGATAAATTAGTGTTATGAAAGTTTATAAGAACATAAGAGTATGTAGGTTAGTGTACCCATGATAAATTTACCATATAATGGGGAAGGATTTATCATTTACATTGATGCATCCTTGGAAGGATTTGGATGTGTACTAATGAAAAATGTCAACATGATTTATTTTTCATCATAGTAGTTAAATCCCCATGAATATAATTATCCTACCCATGATTTAGAGTTTGCTGCAATTATATTTTCATTATAGATATTGAGACACTATCTTTATTAGGAGAAGTTTGATATATAAAATAACCACTATAGTTTGAAATATATATTCACATAAAATCAATTGAACATGAGAAAAAGGAGTTAGTTGGAAAATATTAAGTACTATGATTGTTCTATCTATAATGGCCCTATAAAATTAAACAAATTATTTGATGTATTTAGTGGGAAAGACCCTCAATTTCTTATAATGATGAGGATTGATGGAGAACCATTAATCAAGGACCTGGTAAATATGGACATGGAAGATATAAGATAATGGAAATCATCAATCCTATAGTAAAATATTTACCAACCATCATTACCAGAGAAGGTCAAGGAAACACAAGAGATAATCCAAAGTTACAAAATAATATAGAAGCTATGAAAAATTGGAATATTTTTTAGTTCAATTTTGATAAATAGAGAAAACTAAGGTTTGGTACAAGACTATATATCCTATATTTAATATGGTTAATGAAGGACATGATGGATGAAACTCATAGTTATTTGTTCTCTATAAAAATTGGAAGAAACAAAATGTATAGGGATTTGTGAGATCATTATTGGTAGAATAACATGAAAATAGATATTGTTCACTATAATTCAAGATATTTAGTGGATAAAAAAGTTAAGGCGAAGTAAAATTACCCAAATTAGTATTAAAATGACTACCCATACCTATATGGAAGTGGGAAAACAACACTATGGACTTTGTTACTAACCCTCCTATGATATACAAGGGAAATAATACCCTATGGATAATTATTTATATATTAACAAATTTTTATAATTTTTTCAACATAGGAGGGGATTTCTCCATTTATCTTGTTGATCATATGTATATTCAAGAAGTGAAGAGACTTCATGGGCTCCACTGTCAATTGTTTTAGAAAATGATCCAAGACTTACATCTATGTTCTAGAGGTCCCTTCAAAATTCTATGAATATAGAAGTAAACCTATGAACAACCTATCACCATAAAATTTATGGTAAATCTAGGATGAATATTCCAATATTTGAAGATATGTTATGGGATATATCACTTTATTTTCTTGGTAGTTAGGATCAACATCTTCTAATTATTTAAATTTCCTACAATAAAACTTTTCACTCAAGTATTCAAATGGATCATTATAAAGTAAATTATGGAAGCATTTTAGAACTATAACATTCTTGGATGGATTTAGAGATGGAAAAATATTGGGACCATACATTTTTAAAGACACTAGAAAAAGATACAAGTGATCTAGAAACATATCATGGATACTTAGAGTCGACAAAAGAGTTATGATGACAATTGAAAAAAATAAAAAGTGTTTCATGTTGAGGATCATGTATTCCTCAAAATATTACCATGAAAAGGATTCATTATATTCATAAATAAATGGAAAATATTTACAATTTAAAGTTAACCATTATAATAATCTAGAGCATGTTGTATTAGTTGCCTATTAGGTGACACTACCTTCAAATTGTCCCAATTCCATGATATCTTCCATGTGTCCCTATTAAAAATGTATATGTCAAACCCAATATATATACTAGAAATTTTTTTATATAATTTGAAAATAACATATTATGTGGAGAATAACTAATCATGTTTCTTGATGAAAGGCAACAAGTGTCAAGGAATAAGACAACCCGACTCATGAAAGTCTTGTGGAGAAATCTCAAGCTTAAATAAGAAACCTGGGAGCTTAAAGAAAATGTGAAGGAGAAATATTCCAATTTTATTTTAGGCTGGAAATAATTATTTTGGATGAAATTATTTATGGAGGGGGGGATGCAATAACAAAAGAATTACTTTATGTTCTTAAGAACACTTATTTTAAAATGTTTGATTTTTTTTAATATCATAGAAATTATATTACATTTCATAAGAAAATTATATATCATGAATTAATATTGAATATAATATCTAGAAAAAATTTAGGGATATAAACAAAAAATATCATTGTAAACACTAATTTATTTAGATATATACTGCCATAAAAATAGTAAAAAAGAAATAAAAGAGTTAAGAATTTGACAAACATTATCAATGGATGTGTAGAGACTTTGTAAGTGAAGTACTTAATATTAAGGTATGGGAATGTTGAAGTATATATGGGGTATAAAGTTAAATGTAACCATTGGTATATGGTTTTTACCAAATCATTGGTCAATATGACTGTTAAAAATTATGACCATTGTTCATAATATCTCCTTTAGAAATAATGTCCATTAAGGGTAATTAAAAAATATAATTGATGTAAAAGGGAGAACAAATGGTCTCAACCAGTAGGATCATGCATTTTAAAGATAATTTATCAGAACATGGGAGGGTGGTAACATAATTGGGATTCACCCTTGACCAAGACCAAACATATCTTCAATAAGTAAGGCTTGATTGAAATCAACTATAGAAGATGTTCGAGTTAGTAGAGATAACCACTAGATTAATGTTAGTTGAGCCACACATTGAAAGTAAAACCACTACACACCTTACCTTAGGAAATTTTCCAATTTATTAAGGGGTAATGTATCTAGATTTTAGTATAAAAAAGTGAAATTTTCTTTTTAGAAATGAAATATTGGTTTCTTCGACACCATTTTCATTATTATATTTTTTAATATAATAAACAAGAATATTAGATGAATAAGATAAACATAATTTCATTTTTAAAAAATTTATGCACTTTTATAATATATTTAGGATTTTTAAATAAAAGTTCATTTCATTATATAGACTTATAAAATACTATTTTTTAAATATAAATGATACATTACTTTTATTACATCCTATGTTATTTTTATAAGTGTTCAAAAGTTAATTATGTCACAAAAACCATTATTTTCAATAAATAATTATTTTTTATAAGTTAAATTTCTATTTTATATAAAATTATTTTTCTAAAATAAAAATTATCTTTTTAAACTATCACATAAAAATCAGGTTAGTTTGAAATTTAGAGAATAATTTAAAATACTTCATTTTTAGTGAATAGTAAAAATATAGTTTGGTATTTTCTGTATATTTCTTGAATTCATAAATTGGTAATAATGATATAATAATTAATAAAATAAAATCCATGACTAAAAATAAGTTATTTTATTAATATTTTTTATTTTAATTAATTAAAAGGAATTTATAAACCAATAAATAGCTTTCTGAAGTCTACAATGGGAATTATGTTTTTAAAAACATTATTTTGTGTAAAAATTATTTTCTCATGAAAAAATTAATATAAAATATAAAAGTATGGTTTGTAAACTAAAATATTTAATGAAACTAAAATATGACAAAATCTAAAATTTTAATATCATAAACCACAATCCAAGACCCTGGGTAAGCCAATGGTTTTCAATTTTCCATAAATAAGATTTCTAAGGCCTGTATTTAGAAATCAATAAAAAATACACACAAATTTGTTGTGAATAAAATATATATACACCATTTAATTCACTAAAAATTGATTTATATAAACATTTCCCTAATTTTACCTCTCTATATCCCTTTCAATTATTTTCTATGGTTTTAGGGAACTCTATGCTGGCTTTAAGAAGCTATCTCACAAGGTAAGGTATTCTAATCCTCTTCATTTTATCCAACTAATTCCATATTAGTTAGTCTTTTAGTATCCAATTTTTTAGGTCCTCATACAATAATAGTTATTTTATTAATTTTTTAAAAAATCTATCAGTGAGATAATTCCATTCTCTCTCATTATTTAGGTTCTCTAAACCAGTTTGTATACTTGTAATGATGTCAAAGTTAATATTTCATTTCTCATGCCTTCTTTTTATGTTTTGAATACCACTTTTTTTTATATTAAATGGTAGTAATATAGATGTAATTATAATTATTTTATTGTATATTTCCATGTATTAATCCCACATACACATTTTACGGGTTAGAAATGATGAAAATTTCATGTCTTTAGTCGCCTATGTACTTAATGATTATATATGAAACTCATTCTTGATTATCCATGGTTTATTTGTCAAATGATTTATTATTATTGATGTGGAACACATGAATTAATATATATGAAGGGTTTTCCCTGATAAATTTATTATTCATTATGTAAATAATTAATATCTAGAGATGATAAGTATATGATACATTGGCGAATATCATTGGTAATATGTTTTATAACACTATGATGATAAAACTTAGGGATATATATATATATATATGAATGTAAAAATTTTATATTGTATCAAAATTTCCATTTTATGTATCAAATAATTATTATTATGTTTTATCAATATCAATAAATCATGTTCAATTTCATTTTTTATTCCAAATTAGGATTCATGAAAACGTTTTTCCATTGATGTATGTCCCCAGAAAATTATTTGGAGTGAGGTGAACTAGGATGGAATAATAAAGGAGTTTTCAAGAGGATTAAATAAATTTTATTTTATATTTTACTTATGTAATTCATATATTATATACATATTTTGAAATACTCTAAACCTCAAAAGTTATAACAACCCAAGATTCCGTGATATGCTTCTTTTTGAATAATACAATTGCTTACGTTGTATGAAACTTCGAGTTCTTACACACCACGACTAATAAAACTAGTCATTATGAATAGTAATACCCACTTTTTAAAATTTTATAAACTTTATTTTTCAAAATGGGATTTATTTTTTGATTCGTAATATCAAAATTAGCTTAGGGTGAATTTTTGGTATTTTTCAGAAAACTTTCAATTTTTGATGAATAATGAAAAACACTGCGTTATTATTTAAAACAAAATTTTTATTTGAATAATTAGTTATTTTATTTATATTTATATTAGGTAAAAATAGATACATAATACCTATATATGTTCAATGTAATTCATTTGTGTCATTTTATAATAATATTAGATATATAAAATGTTATTGAACTTTTTACCGTCTTTTACCCACCTTCTTGGAACATTTGAAAATTTGCATAAAACATAATTTTAACACTTCTATGAATTGAATTTCAAAACTCCGAGAGTCACAGTTGACATCAGTAATTAAAATGTAGTTCAATAGGATGAAAATAATTTTTGCTGAATAGTAACTTTTGGCTTTTATTTACCACGGTTAAAAATGAATAGGGTAATTAAATGTAAAAAATGATTTTATAATTACCCTAACACATGTCATAATTCTATTGAATAAATTTATTTCAACTAAAATCTACCTTATGAATAAAATATGATCCTTTTGGTCCACTTGTATTAGATTAGAACATTTATTATTATTTTATTGAAAGAAGAGTTAAAAGTGTTAAATTCAAAGTTTAATAACTAAACCATTTTTAATATAGGGTTATACAAAAGATAAATTAAACTATAAATATTAATTACAAATATAAAAATATTTCCTACATAATGGTATTTTATTTATAATTTTTAGACATTAAATAATTGAATTTATTTATGATACAATGATGATGCGATAATTACCTTATTAATGAAAGATTAAAATAATTGATATTATAAATTTCCAAATAAATTTAAATTGATACTTTTGATGAATTAAAGTAATTTTATAGGTTAATACGACATGTTAGGGTTGATTAAATAATTTTTTTAGAGTTAATAAAGTTTTTATGACTTTCAGAAAAATGAAATATCAAATTGTGTCAAAATTGATATAAATGAGTTTTTAAAACAAAAACTATATTATTAATTGATATAACATTACTAAAAAATCTATGTTTCAACAAAGGGACTTAGATAAAGTTATATATATCAATAATTAACCACTTTGTGTTTTCTCTACTTTTTATAGTATGTCTATTAACCATTTATTATAATAATACAAGAATACATGGTAAAAGTTAAACTATTTAACTAAGAGTTAAATCTAAAATATAAGGTTAATATGGTGACCTAAACCTATATAAAACCAATTGGTTGAGAGGTTTTAGACCCATAAGTACCTTATCGTTGAAAAAAATTCATTTTATAGACATTATAAACCGAATATTATTGTATAATAAAATAATATTTCAATCTTTTCTTAAAGTGACCCTCACCTCTCTTATAAAAGGGTACTTACCCTTCTCTAAATATTACACCTCCAAACCATTTTGCTCAGCCAAAACCTGATCAAATATCCTCCCAACTACCCTCAATTATACCTAGAGTCATTACATTGATCAGAAATCCAACCTAAGGAGCCCTTTTGATCAACTAAAAAGGAAACACCCGAAGAAGAGGTAATATTTTCACCACCTCTTTCAAAGTTCTTTTCTTCTTTCACTTCCCATTTATTTGTTGTTTACATACCAAAATAATAAATCTAGTACCTTATACATACTGTTATATTATTTGAAATATGGTACAACAATATTCATTATTCTATCTATCCTTTGAATGATAAGTCACCATATGTGCATACGTACGGCTTACCGTCTCCACGCCGTGGTGTAGTTTGTTATTCCAATACTTCATTATTTGGATGGGTATAATAATGAGTATAACTGATGTAAATAATAAATATAACATGTTAAGGTTTCTGTATATATTATATACCATCCAATTACATATGATTTCACCATCAAGAGAATGATATTGTCGCTCGTACGTACGTACGAATTACCATCTCCACAAACGCGATGAAATTCATTCCCCATCATAACCATTCAAGAATAATTTTTATTTTATGATTAAAAGTAATGTTTAATAACTTAATATAACTATGTATATGAATCAAATACATCCTATCCATAACAAACATGGATTATGTAACGAATCATACAAAGTAAAACGAATCAGTTAACACCCAAAACAATGATACAACTGAAATATTATTAACAAAGTAATATTAGAAGATCATATATGATATCATATTTATATATGTGGTTCTTGTATAATTTAATAACAATGATTTAATAGTTATAAAGGAGGTTAACTTACCCTCTATCAATGAGAATTACAAGGTAAGGGTTAATTCTATAATCTCTTCATTATCTGAGGTTGTTTATATGTGAGTATCTACTGGTACCTCTTTATCATCCACATCCGTATTTCTTAAAAATTTATTTTAAAACATTTTTACTATTTCCTAGACTATGGGTTAAAGTTATTTATACCCTTGTTTGATTTTTTATAAAATTTTTATAAAGTAATCTTTCCGTCATTTTCCAAAAAAGGTTACAACCTTTTCGACAAAATTAAGGAAAGAATGTTTTTAACTTATACAGCGAGTGCGGTTATTTTCTGCCGTTATAACAACTTAGAAACACACCTTACATGATTATAAGAATATTTTCAAAATAAATGTTTTATTTTATAATTATTTTACTTTTAAATTATTTCAAAATAGAAAGAGATATGTCTCTCAAAAAGTTTTGATTTCATATATGTCAATATCCTTTGATGGATTTTACACTTGTTTGAAGTTGATTTATTATTATAAAATCTTCCATATTCTATTAAAGGTTTTGTGATATGTTTGACTGTATATGTGTTATTTTTATACCATTCATGGTTTATGGTTAAATTATTAACATTTCTTATGCTAGTTTTAATAAGAATGTTTATGTTATGTTTCAACCTTTTCATATGAGGAATGCATTGGACTTAGTAAGTGACGGGTGGAGCCCGCTATAGCTTCTCTATGCATTGGTAGGTCTCATGAGACAAAATAGTGTCTTGGCACAAGTCCTTGAAAAAATATTATTTGTAGTCTTGGCACGAGGAATTGACTATGTGGTTATAATGTCCGACATTATACATTCCGTCATTATGAAATTGGTTATTGATATTACAAGTGATTATTCGACTAGTAGAATATCCATGTGAATAAGTAAATGGAATTATTTGATTTATCTTTTCCATATTATGTTGAGGTTTAATTTTAAAAGGATTGTCTTTTAGTCCTATACATTACCTTAAATGTTTATTCTTATTTATGAAAGTTTCCACTATATTGTTATCCTTACTGAGCACCTGAGCTCACCCCTTTCTATGTTTTATTTTTTTCCAGGATGTGAAGAAGTATATTATGACTGAACTATAGGGATAATCTAAGGGAGATGAATGTGTTAAAATTAGACACAATGTTGTTGTTTTTCATTTCATAATGTAATGTAAAACTTATATTTTTATCTAGTACTTACAAGGATACTAAACTGATCCGTCTTTAGGGATTTGATATACTGTGATCATGACAATGTTATGTAGTAATGCACCGAATTTGGTTAACTAGGGTTAGGGAATTACAGTAGGTATCAGAGGAAGTTTAGTACAAAACTTGGATGCTAGATTTAGAAAAAATCTAATTAGATAACATTACCCTAAGATAGACTTTGAGTATTAGTATAGAAGAACTTCCTAGAATTTTGGTTATGTAGAGATTTTGTGAGTTCTCCATAAAATTCATCCCTGTCTAGAAATGAGAAGGTAGAGGCGGCTCTGGCCCAGATGTACCTTGGAGTGAAAACTCTATTTAGGAGTTTTGGGCTTGACCTGTGGTATCCTGGTACACAACAATGAGCCTTACTAAACTCTTGGTTACGACACTCCCAAGGGATATTCTTAGGATAATTCACATTTTCTTTACAAACCTTTATGAAGTATTTATGAGTATATACCTCCTCAAAGAATTTTTTTATGATTATGGATTACATCCATAAACTATTCAATTTATGTTAAGTTGTTTACATGTTTGGAATTATGTATTGTGATTCATAAACTAATCTAGTGTATGCCATTGTTTAGAAATAGATTATAGTGGAAGAAATGGAAACCGTATCAATTAACTTAATTCATGTAGGTATTTCTCCCCTACTCAAGATAATTATAGTGGAGTTGGTGATGTAACTGGTGCTGATCATCTTATCACCATACTGGGACAACTCACTTAGGTTATGAATAATAACCTTACCTGTATGGAGTACCCTGATCCACTACATGGAGGATCAATGTTATACCACTTCATGAGGAAAAAACCACCAAAATTCAATGGGAATACAAATCCATTTGTAGCTGATCAATGGATAAGTTCCCTAGAGAAAGTATTTCATGCTTTGGGGAGTAGCGAAAGGGAAAAAGTTATCATGGTAGTTTATCGCTTCATGGGAGATGCAGATCAATGGTGGTCATTAATTTAAAACAAAAAGGGAGATGAAGAAGTATAAAATATGGAATGGAGGTAGTTTAAATAGTTTTTCTTAGAAAAATACTTTCCTTGTGATCATCGAGCAGATATGGAAAGAAAATTTCTAAGTTTGAGGAAAAAGGAGGATGAGAATGTCGCAAAGTATGAGGCTAACTTTACAAGGTTATAAATTCATGAAACAAATTATATACATAACCCAATGAGTGATATTGATTGATTCTTAAATGGGTTAAAACCATTTCTCTGTTGAGCATTAGTCTCACAATCTTTCTCATCATATAGAGATATTGTCTCATGTGATATCAAGACAGAAAGGGAATTCTTTAAGTATTATGACTTTAAAGCAAAGCAAGAGAAGAAGAGATCTGCTGAACACTCTGGAAATGGAAATAAGGGGAAGAAGGGAAAAGTTGAATTTCCATCCTGTGGTAAATGTGGGAATAAACACTCTGGTACTTGCCTGAAGGGAATGTGAGTATGTTACAAATGTGGTGAAAAAGGTCACTAAGCTCATGATTGTAAGGTAAAGAAAGAGTCTATCAATGTTGAATGCTACAATTGTAGAGAAATAGGGCATTATGAAAATAAATGTCCTAAGTGCCAAGGAAAATTACCTCAGAAAAGGCCAAGGGAGCAAGGCCAAGCTTATACGATCACTACTGCTGAGGTTGAAGCTCCGAATGACGTGGTGGAAGGTAATTTAATGGTTTCTTCAAATTTATCCAATAATTTATTTGATTATGGATCATTGCATTGTTTCATATCTTCCCAATTTGCTAAGAAAATTAGATATTTACAATTTAATTTAAAAAGGGAGTTTTCAGTCAAAACTCCTAAGGGAAGTATCATTGGAAAAAAGTTTTGTGAATCAGTTCCCATTAAGGCATATAAATGTTCTTCATATGATGATCTCATAATCATAACTATGATTGAATTTGATATAATCCTTGGCATGGATTAGATTTCAGACCATGATTTGAAAATTTATTGTAAGAAGAAGGAGGTTACAATTTTTGATGATGATAAGAAGTACATTATATTTAGAGAAGAAACATCACCACATGATTCTTATCTAGATCCACCCCCAGTAGCTCTACTAAATTCTATTATTGGGGAGTAAGAGAATGAAATTTCTATGGATGAGGAAAAGAATGTTGAAATAGAGGACATACCAATTTTACAAGAATATGTTGATGTGTTTCCTGAGAATTTACCTGGACATCCTCTAGAATCAGAAATCGAGTTTTCCATTGATTTAATTCCTAGTTCAAGGCCCATATCTAAGAACCCTTATAGAAAGACCACAGTGGAGTTAGTGGAACTAAATAAACAACTAGATGAATTGAGTAATAAAGGATTTATTCTCCCTAGTGTTTCTCTATGGGGAGCCTCTATTCTTTTTGTTCAGTAGAAAGATGGATCTATGAGATTGTGCATTGACTATAGAGAGAACAATGCTATAACAATAAAGAACATGTATCCCCTACCACACATTGATGATTTATTCAATTAAATTCATAGAGCTCAATATTTTTCAAAGATTAAACTTCGATATGGATATCATCAGTTGTGTGTGAAGAAGGAAGACATTCAGAAGACAACATTTTTTACCAGGTATTGGCATTACAAGTTTACAGTAATTCCTTTTGGACTGACTAATGCACCCTCTGTTTTCATGGATCTAATGAATAGAGTTTTTAAGGAATATCTTGATAAATTTGTAGTGGTATTTATTTATGATATCTTGTTATACTAAAAAATATATGAAGATCATGAAAATTACTTGTGCCCTATTCTGAAAACCCTCAGAAGAAATGAATTATATGAGAAGTTTAGCAAGTGTGAATTCTAGCTTCAGTAAATTTCTTTTCTTTGCTATATTGTCTCTAAGGATGGAATATCTGTTGATCCTTTAAAGAAAATATCAATACAATAATGGAAAGCACCGAAGAGTATAATTGAGGTATGTAGTTTTATTGGTTTAGTAGGTTATTATCGACATTTTTTACATAATGTTTCCCGATTGGAAAACCCATTAACCAAAATCACATGTAAAGGGGTTAATTTTTTTTGACAAAAGAGTGTGAATAATATTTTGAATAACTAAAGAGAATATTAGTCAATGCTTCTATCTTGACTCTACCATTTGGGAATGATGGGTTTATTAGTTATAATGATTCTTCAAAGAAAGGACTTGGTTGTGTCCTTATACATAGCGATAGAGTTATTGCCTATGTATCCTGACAACTAAAAATTCATGAACAAAACTATCCTACTCATTATCTTGAGTTAACAACTGTAATATTTACTTTGAATATATGGAGACACTATCTATATGGTGAAAAATATGATATATATACCGATAAAAAGAGTTTGATGTATATTTTCTCACAGAAAGAACTCTACATGAGGCAAAGAAGATGGCTTGAATTACTCAAATATTATGATTTCACTATACACTACCACCCAGGGATGGAAAATAAGGTGGCATATGCTTTGAGCAGAAAGGATCGTGGAGTTTTGAACAAGATCAGAGTTGAAAGGGATCCTAAGTTGAGAGATAGAGTAAAGATGAATATTGGAATAATCATGGAAGGTAAAACATCAACACTTTTTCAAATGGCTACAAAGCCATCTTTACTAGAAAGGATAAGAAGTTTTTAGACTGATGATGAGGATTTTCAAAAGAAAATTAAAGCTGTGAATGATGGGATATTTATTAACTTCGTATATGAAGATGGGATTTTAAAATTTGGTAAGAGACTTTGTGTTCCTAATATACCTGATCTAAAAAAGGAATTGTTGGATGATGATCATAGCTCCAATTTCTCTATACAACTAGGTAGCACTAAGATGTATAGAGATTTTATGGAACATTTTTGGTGGGACAACATGAAGAGGAAGATTGCTGATTATGTGTCAAGATGTATGGTTTTTCAATAGGTTAAGGCTAGAAGACAATATCCTAGAGTATTCATGCAACCACTTCCCATACTTGAGTGGAAATGGGATGATATTACGATGGACTTTGTCCTGGGGCTACCAAAGACTCCTAGAAGTAATGATGCAATATGGGTCATTGTTGATCGTCTTACCAAGTCAGTAAATTTTCTTTCTATAAGAGAAGATTTACCACTTGAACTTTTAGAAATACTATATATTAATAAAGTTGTAAGACTTCAGGGAGTACCCCTATCAATTGTTTCTAATCGTGATCCCCGTTTTACATCAATATTCTAGAAAAGTCTTTAGAAGGCCTTGGATACTGAACATCATTTGAGCACTTCCTACCACTGTCAAACTGATGGAAAATCAGAACTAACTATTCTAATCTTATAAGACATGTTGAGATCTTTCTCAATGAACTTTCAAGGTCTTTGGGATCAATATTTACCTCTAGTAGAATTTTCCTATAACAATAGCTCCCATTCAAGTATTCATATGGCACCATATGATGTGTTATATGGAAATAGATTCCACACACCAACTTGTTGGGATGTTGTTGGTGAAAGAAAACTCGTAGGCACAAAACTTGTTGAGGAAAAAATAGAAAAGGTGAAGATTATCCAAACCCACATCAAATAATCTCAAAATAGGAAAAAGATCTATACTGATAACCGAAGGAAGGATTTGGAATTTCAAGTAGGAGATCATGTTTTCTTGAAGGTATCTCCATGGAAGGGTGTTACATGTTTCGGTAAGAAAGGTAAATTAAGTCCTAGGTACATCAAAAATTTCAAAATTCTTGAACGAATTAGAGTTTTATCTTATCATTTGGCAATACCGCCAAGTCTCTCCAAAGTTCATGATTTGTTCCACGTATCACTGTTGATATAATACATGCCTGATCCAATGCATGTACTCACCTATGATGAAATAGAACTGGAACCCGACCTATATTATTGTGAAAATCCTATTAGAATTCTTGATACCAAAGAACAAGTGTTGAGAAACCAGATGACTCTTCTGATGAAAGTTTTATGGAGAAACCATAAGATGGAAGAGGCAACGTGGGAACCTGAGGATCTTATAATGAAGAACCACTCGAATATTTTTATGCTGTAATATTCTAGAAATTTTGAGGAAGAAATTATTTGAAGGAGGGAATAATGTAACAGCACAATCTTTCATGGTATGCTTCTTTTTGAATAATACAATAGCTTGTGTTGTACGCAACTTTGAGTTCTAACACACCATGACCAATCAAACTAGTCATTATGAATATTAATACCCACTTGTTGAAATTTTATAAACTTTATTTTTCAAAATGGACTTCATTTTTAGACTCGGAATATCAAAATTAGCTTAGGGTGATTTTCTGGTATTTTTCTGAACACTTTCAATTTTTGATGAATAGTGAAAAACACTGCGTTATTATTTAAAACCCACTTTTTATTTAAATAATTAGTTATTTTATTTAAATTTATACTAGGTAAAAATTGAAACAGTATAACTATATATGTTCAATGTAATCCATTTGAGTCATTTTATAATAATATTAGATATATAAACTTTTATTGAACTTTTTAACGTCTTTTACCCACCTTCTAGGTGCATTTGAAAATTTGCATAAAACGTAATTTTACCACTTCTATGAATTGAATTTCAAAAATCTGAGAGACACGGTTGACATCAATACGTAAAATATGGTTCAATAAGATGAAAATAATTTTTGGTGAATATTAACTTTTGACTTTTATTTACCACAGTTAAAAGTAAATATGGTAATTAAAGGAAAAAATGATATTATAATTACCCAAAAACATGTAATAATTATATTGGATAAATGTATTTACACCAAAATCAACCTTAGGAATAATCTATTATCCTTTTGGTCCACTTGGATTAGATTAGGACATTTATTATTATTTTATTTAAAAAAGAGTTAAAAAGTGTAAAATTCAATGTTTAATAACTAAACCATGTTTAATATAGGGTTATAAAAAATATAAATTTGACTATAAATAGTCATTAGAAATATAAAATGATTACTTACATATTAGTATTTTATTTATAAATTTTAGACATTAAATAAGAAAATTTATTTATGATAAAATGATGATATAGTAATTACCATATTAATGAATGATTAAAATAATTGATATTATAAATATCCGAATAAATGTAAATTGAGACTTTTGATGAATTACACTGATTTCATAGGTTAATATGACATTTTATGGTTGATTAAATAAATTTTCTTCCAAGTGATAATGTTTTTATGACTTTCACAAAAACAAAATACCAAATAGTGTCAAAGTTGACATAAATGAATTTTAAAACAAATACTATATTATTAATTGATATAATATTCCTATAAATATAAGGTTTTTCCAAGGGACTTATATAAGGTTATATATATCTATAATGAACCACTTGGGGTTTTATTGTCTTTTTATAGTAAGTTTATTAACTATTTATTATAATAATACAACAATACATGGTAAAAGTAAAACTATTTAACTAATAGTTAAATCTAAAAGATAAGGTTAATATGGTGACCTAAACCTATCTAAAACCTATTGGTTGAGAGTTTTTTTGACCCATGCCCACCTTATAATCTAAATAAATCATCTTTTATCCATTATAAACCGAATATGATTGTATAATAAATTAATATTTCAAACTTTTCCTAAAGTGACCCTCACCTCTCTTATAAAAGGGTACTTCCCCTTCCCTCAAAATCACGCCTCAAAATCCATTTGGCTCAGCCGAACCTGGCTCAAATATCCTCCCAAATACCATCAATGATACCTAAAGGCCTTAATTTGATCATAAATCCAACCTATGGATCCCTTTTGATCAACTCAAAAGGAAACACCCGAAGATGAGGTAATAATTTCACCACCACTTTCAAAGTTATTTTCTTCTTCCACTTCCTATTTCATTGTTGTTTCCATACCAAAATAATAAATAGAGTAACTTATACATACTGTGATGTTATTAGAAATATTTTATAACCATATTCATTATACTATCCATCCTATGAATAAAAAGTCATCATACGTGCGTACGTACGACTTACCGTCTCCACGTTGTGGTGTAGTTTGTTATTCAAACACTTAATTATTTGCATGGGTATAATAATGAGTATAACTAATGTAAATAATAAATATAACATGTTAAGGATTATTTATATATGATATACCATCCAATTAAATATTATTTCACCATCAATATAATGATGTTGCCACTCTTGCGTACGTACATATTGTCCTCTCCAAAAATGCGATGAAATGCATTCCTTATCATAACCATTCAAGAATAGTTTTTATTTTATGATTAAAAATAATGTTTAGGAACATAATATAATTATTTATATGAATAAAATACATCATATCCATAACAAACATTGCTTACTTAACCAAGCATATAAAGGAAAACGAATCAGTTATCACCCGAAACAATGATACTACTGAAATATTATTAACAAAGAAATATTAGAAGATCATATGTGATCTCATATTTACGTATGTGGTTATTTTATAATTTAATAACAATTATTTAACTATTATACATGATTTTAACATACCCTCAACCATGGAAAATTACAAGGTATGGGTTAATTCTACAATCTCTTCATTATCTGAGGTTGTTTATACATGAGTATCTTATGAGACCTCTTTATCATCCACATCTGTGTTTCTCAAAAATGTATTTAAAAACATTTTTACCATTTCATAGAATATGGTTTAAAGTTATTTATACACTTGTTTTACTTTTTATAAATTTTTTATATAGTAATCATTCTGTCATTTTTCAAACAAGGTCCTTTATGACCTTTTCGACAAAATCAAGGAAAGAATGTTTTTTTAACTTATACAACGAGTCTAGATATTTTTTACCATTATAACATCTTTGAAGATTACATTACAATATTATAAGAATATTTTCAAAATAAATATTTTATTTTATAATTATTCGACTTTTAAATTATTTCAAAATATAAAGATATATTTCTCTCAAATAGTTTTTATTTCACGTATGTCAATATCCTTTGATGGATTTTACACTTATTTAAAGTTGATTTATTATTATATAATATTTCATATTGTATTGAAAGTTTCGTGAAATTTTTGAATGTGGATATTTTATTTTTATACCATTCATGGTTTATGGTTAAAGTATTAACATTTCGTATGCTAGTTTTAATACGAATGTTCATGTTACGTTTTGACCTTTTCATACGAGGAATGCATTGGACTTAATAAGTGATTGGTGGTTCCCACTATATCTCCTTGATGTATCGGTAGGTATCATGAAACAAACTAGTGTCTTGGAACAAGGCCTTGAAAAAATCTTATTTTTAGTCTTGGCACGAGGCCTTGACTATGTGGTTATGATGTCTGACATTATGCATTCCGTCATTATGAAATTGGATACTGATATTAAATGTAATTATTAGACTAGTAGAATACCCATGTGAATAATTATATGGAATTATTTGATTTATCTTTGCCATATTATTCTGAAGTTTAAGTTTAAAAGGATTATGTTTTATGATTATACATTTCCTTAAATGTTTACGCTTATTTTTGAAAGTTTCTTCTAAATTGTTATCCTTACTGAGCACCTGAGATCACCCCTTTCTATGTTTTATTTTTTCCCAGGATGCGAAGAAGTATATTATGACTGAATTGTAGGGATAGTCTAAGGGAGATGAATGTGTTAAAAAGAGACACAATGTTGTTGTTTTTCATTTCATAATGTAATGTAAAACTTATGTTTATTTCTAGTACTTCCAAGGCTACTAAACTGATCGATGTTTCTGGATTTGATCTCTTGTGATCATGACAATGTTATGTAATAATGCACCGACTCTAGTTAACTAGGTTTATGTCATTACAAAAGTTCATACTTAATTGTTGAAGTAATATTTTATTAAGTCATTATGTGAACAATCATGTATTAAAATAGCGAGTCTCCATAACCAAGGCCACTTCCCCCCCATTGATTAACAATGTTATACCATTATTGTGATACCGCTGGGGTGAGACACTATATATTGGGTCCATATGACACTTTTATATTTTTCTTACACCGATTTTATTTGAGATCGATTGGTTATAGGAATAAAATCATATAGCCAGGGTCAACCTTTCAACATGGCCATGATATGGTCTTAAGTAGTCATGATACTTTGAGTTTAGAACTTATAGGAAAGTTAATTAAATACCCTATTGGACTCATGGTTTATTTTGATATTTTTAGAGACACCCCATGACTAGATAAAGTAGGTATGGTCACACTCATGTGGCTAGATGAGCACCTAAGGGAATTATTTTTGTTATCGCTATTATTATTTGATTATTATTGTATTATACCACTATCTGCTTGCACCATATTTATTGGTTTGTATAGGTACACCATTTTGGTGGACTACTAAGTTATACCCAACCCCTTATTATAAAAAATAACACACATTAATATTTTATTTTTCATGACTCAAGTTGGAGAAAAGGCCCTTTAGTCAATAGGTTAGTCACGAAGATTGTATGTATTGGGAGTTGAGGGAAGGGAATGCACCTGGGACCAATTTGTTTTCCTTCATATACTTTATTTTACTTTTGGGTTATCTTTATATGGTCTACCTATGGGTAATATTATTTTTTTTCAGTATTAATACATGACATTACCATTACACATTTTATTATAACATGGGGGATGATATTTAGTTATGAATATCATATAACTATGATTTATGACTTTATTTTCTACTTTTACTTATGTGCTGATAGTTATTATATTGATTGATCTATGATTTATGGATATCTATACCTATGAGGTTATATTCTCCCAAATTTCTCCATAGACCCTCACTACTAGTCAACAACCTTTAGTGTATATGGAGGTGTGTTTTAGGTATGCGACACCTAGTTTAGTAAAAACTGTAGTGATATGGATATAGGATTATATAAAGTGATATCAAACCATTATTAATTTTATTTTGTATTATTATATAAAATATGTTAGATATAATATAGTGTATAGTTCAAATATGAGATAGACCTTATGCCTAGGTGTATTAAACCTTTGTATCAAAAAATACTAAGTCACCATGGATAAGATTTTTTTCTTGATTTTCACATTTTCTGTTGGGTTATTTCTAATGAATATGATACATTATAATGATTAATTAAGGGTTTATGAATTTTTAAATATTAGTATAGGGTGGAAAGAGATCATTCATTCACGAATCATTCAGGGAATATAAGTTTTAAATAACAATCATTTTATTCCCTATATTTGAGAACCTTGGTTCTGATATAATGTTTTGTTATTTAAAGTTCCAATAATAACTTATATAGTGATTTATAATTAAATTGATAGTGAAATTATATTTTTATGAACCATGATTATAATTTTCATTTATTGATCCTAATTATATCTAATTCTTCTCCTAATAGAGAGTGGGTATATAGGGGTATAAATATCACCTAACATCACGCAAGGCCCCTAGGATTCTCGGGCATGTGTATAACATAATAGAATGATCTACCTATTACCGCTCATCCTATCTATTATATTAAAAACTATTATATTTGTGATCCTGAATTTTAAATTTGGCATTGTAATGAAGTGACAGTACGATGACGACCTATTGAGTTATAAGAGGGAGGGGATGAGTATTCCCTACCTATTGTTGAGTCAGCTCCTCTATTTTTACTTGTATGTCCTCTTGAACAAAAGCTATGTGAGATTTCACTTAATGTTATTCAATTGTTTTGGTGAGGAACTATGAGAGGAATTCCATTCATATCTTATTATAATATGTATTATTAGATACAACATCCACCTCTATTTATTATTGAGAGTGGACCTCAGGATGTTGAGATATCGATTTAGTCTTTTCAGGGTATCTTCAATCAACTATATACACCCCTTGAGATTTTAGTTTATATTTATATATATGTAATTCAAGGTATAATGAGGTATTGGGGAGATTTAATTATCCAATATAATCTTTATATGGGTCTACCCTAGAAGGGTATTTCAGGCAGAGTTTTTGAGAAACTATTTTCTGAAATGTTGAAAGCTGACATAGGTTTATATTTTAGGCATTTTAGTTAGGGTATCATGTTAGTGATGGACCATGCTACTCATTTTACTGATTTGATTGATTTTTATTCTTCATTTGCGAGTTATGGTATAACCATTTTCCACTATTTTGAGTATATGTTAAGGCAATTGATTCATTATTAGTTGAAAATATTATGGATTGTATATTTTTTAGGGTTTGAATCAGATTCATATCATATAATAGAATTTATATAAAGATCGAACTTATGTGTATTTAAGTTCTTATAATGATTCTGTGAGAGTATCCTTAGGTTTCTAGAAGTGACATTTTGAGGATTATTTTTGGAGTGCCAATAGATTGTAAAGTTAGGGCCATGCGTTATCTTCAACCCAATATATAAGAGCCCCCCCTACATGATATTTTTATAACAGAGTGGGGTATACATGACTGTAATGTTAGTGAGATATTGTGGAGTTTCATTCTTTGGGGTTAAAAGGGAATCTACAATGTTTTTTCCAGAGCCTCTCTCATCCATCCAGTGGTCTTGGTGATGGAAAGGATCAGGGATCTATAGTGGGGCCTAGTGTAGCACCACATGGTGGTAGTTGGAGTTATTCTTGCTATTTTGGGAATAATGGAGGCCACAGTTCTCCGGTTCTATAGGGGAAATAGAGTTGTGATCTTTAAGGTAGTTAGAGATATGGAGAATAGGGAAAAGACTTAAGGTCAATCCACTTCCATGCTATCAATTTGACACAATGACCATGATGGGGGGCCAAGAAATGTTAGAGGTATAATATTAGTTCCATAAACCTTAAAATATACTCTATTTGATATGGGTGAATCACATTCTTTTTATCCTCTTAGTGTTCTAGTGATATTATGTTGAATATTGAGTAACTCTATGGAGTGATTTTAATGTAGATGGAATTAAGATTATTCATAGATAAACCTTTTTATCAATAGATATTTTCAAATATTGTATTTTTTTCATTTTAGATATGCACAATTTTAATGTAGTCCATGTTATGGATTAGTTTACAAGGTATTGAGAATAAATCAAATAAATATTCAGTGGTTATATTTTATATATTTAGAGGGTGTATGTTATACTCTCTATCGTGAGTGGGATCTATAAAGATACCATTTTGGACCCAATCATTGGATGCTAAGGATTATTTTTGGCTTGTTTTCTCATGTTATTTTAGATAATGAGGTGTCACATCACATAGTCTATTCACATACTATCAAACAATTCTAGGAGATATTTTAAGGAATTATTAGGGCTCCATCTAATACAAAGGTTGATTTTAGGGTTGATCTCATTCTAGGAATGAATCCCATTTCCATTCCTTTGTAAAATATGGCTCTTATAGATATTTTTAAGCTAAAGTATTTGATATAGTATATCGAGGTGAAGGGATTAATTTTCTTGAGAACATCCCAAATGGATGATTCTGTTTTCTCTGCTAAGAAGGAATACATTTTTTATACTTTTTTTTTATTACCGAATGTTAAAAAAGGTGATGATAAAGAAATTATATCTTCGTAAACATACTGAGAATCTATTTAACTGGTATATGGGATCCAAGTGGTTCTTGAAGATCAACTTGAAGTTGGGTTATCATTTTTTTTCATCTGAGGCCTTCTGATGTTACTCATATTTTTTAAGGGAAGGTATTACCTATATAACTATTGTTTTATGATATTAAGGCTAAACATATTTCCATCTACATTTATGGCTATGATGAATCATGTTTTACACCCATTTTTGGTCATTTGGTGGGTTTTATTGATTAAATTCAAGAAGATTTCAAATAAAGGTATGAATAAGCATAAAATTTATAGTTCATTATAAGAACACTGGTAGAGAATAATATTTATGACAATATTTTATTGTGTAATTTCTAGTTTAGTGAGGTATTCTTCCTAAAGAACATGATATATAAAGTAGGAATGTATTTGGACCCTGAAAATTTCTAGTTTGTGGTTTATTGGGAGTGATATAATATTTTTATAGATCCATAGACTCATATAATAATAAGTCTATTAAAGTATATTTAATTAGTACTAATCTTGTTTGGTAGCACCAATGATGACGCTAAACATAAAGAAGCATGGTGTTTGACCGGTCTAATCCTTTTGATAAATCCTTCTAAGAGAAAAAGGGGAGGTTAAAATCTATTCTAGTTTTAACCTTACTATAACAAATAAAGTATTACACCCTATATAAAAATGCATCAATGGTTATTCTAGGATTAGTTTTGATACTAAATTGGTGTTTTATTGAATATGAATGTAGGTAGTTTTGGCCATATGATAAGAATTATCTAAATCAATATTTGGAGTTGGCAATATTAGTGCACACTTTGAGATGTTAGTGTCATTATCCTATGGGTGAGAGGTTTTTTCATGTAAACTAACCACACGAGCCTCCGGTATAAGTTTTCATAGAGATATCTAAACCTTGAATTGAAGAGGTGGGACATGTATCTTCGTTATTTTGACTTTGATGTAAAATATACCCTTTAGAAAGGAAATTTTATGGATGATCCCCTAAGTAGGAACAATAAAGTGTAGGCAGTTTAGGTGGATATTAGTGTGTATAATATGATAATCCTCTTGATTGAGATGTAACTTGACATTTAGAAGTTTTAGGAAAGAGAGACCCTAACATCTCTGAGCTTAGAATCCTCACTCTTTGAAAGAGTAATAAACAGACAACTATTTGATACTAGTTTCTTAGTGATAAGGGCTAGTATATATGGGGGGAATAGACCAACTGATTAGTCCTTTAATGCTAATGAGATTCCTCACAACCAATATGTAGAGGCCAAAGCTTGACGTACATGGACATTACATTTCTTTTGCGGAATACTTAAATACATGACACAAACAGATGCCAAATAATCATATTATCTTAGTGTATTTGCAAACTGGAAGCATAATCTTCTAACTTGGTGAAAGATATTAAACATCTCCCACAAAGATCTTCACTTTTTTTCTAAACTAAAACCTTTCTTCATATCCTGGGGAAAATAAAACATAAAAAAGTATAATCTCAAATGATCACTAAGGGTAAACAATGTTAACATAAAACAAACCATAAACATTTGAACATAAAAACATGAACATAATGTTTAAACAACAAAATATCGAGTCATTAAATAAATCCTTGTAGTTTTTTAGGAATAGATCATTAAGGAACATACACCATGATAGATTATCATTGGAATAAAGCATGTGATTGTGGAAAACTAATAAGCACATAATATGATTTCCATAGTAGCCAAGGCATTGCTTCCATGACCATCATAGTGGACAAAGCCCATTACTGAACAAAGTATACATGGAATTCTAGCCATGTATTACTGAATTGGTTTTACTTTCTGTATCAATCAAGTCTATATCATGAGATATAAATCTTTACCCAATGCATTGGAGGGAGATATACGTCCCACCCATCTTATAGTGAAAACAAAAATCATTAATCATATAATATCATATCACGTGCCACAAAAAACAAAAATAATTTAAACATACATTGAATAATAGTAAACATTTTATGAAAACATTTTTAGAAGACGTGGACATGGATGATAAATATAACCCTAGTAAATACTTTTGTATAATCAATCTCAGATGAAAATGAGATTGAAAAATTATCCCTTAACTTAGGTCTGATATACAAAATATGTATCAAAAAATCCTCTGTGATGATTGAAATAATGTTATTGATTTATTCCAGAATCATAATCATTTTTATGATAACATTTATTATCATATTTTCATCCATTTGTTAGAAAATTTTTATAGTTACTCGTTATTAGGGTATTGACTGCTTTATGTACTTATACATGTTTTTTTGGATAAATTATTATTTATATTTTTAGGTTATAGTTATATCATTTAAAAAATGTTATTATTATAATATATGTTATATTTATTCCTTTATATAATCATGCTTTAAGGAATATTATGTAGAACTAATCACATCACACCGTGGACACGATAAGCCGTACGTACGCAGGAGTGATGATATTGTTCCAATAATTAATGAATGGTATTGAAGTGGATGGTATATAATATCTCTGAATTAGTATCATATTATATTAATAATATATAGTAATTATTTCAACCATTATACCCATCCAAGTAAGATGGTGGTGAAAAACAGATTAGACCACAGTGTGGAGATGGTAATCCGTATGTAAGCACATGCAGAGATTTCATTTATCATAGGATGGATAAAAGGATAAAAGGGTTGTTTCATATTTATAATAACATATCAGTATATTATTGATATTTATATTATTAATTTATAATTAAACAACTAAAGAAGAAGAAGTAGAAGAAGAAATAAATTTGAAATAATCAGTAGAAGAGATTACCTCTTCCTCAACGTTCCACCTTTAGATTTCCTCTTAGGGCACTGGAGTTGGTATTTTGAAAAGACCAGAACCTTTAGAATGTAACTAGGGAAGTTAATAAGAGAAATGGGTAGGGTTTGGATGAGGTTTAAGGCTCAAAATGGAGTGAAGAGCAGAGGGAGGAGGTTCCCTCTTATAAGAGAGTAGATAGGCACTTTAGGAAACTCTCAAACTATTAATTTTATTATAAATTCAATTTTGATTAAAAATGGTCCAAAAATTATTTAATTAGAATATAATATGAGTTTGGTTCTAATACCCATAATAAAATAATTTTTAGACAATTTTTGAATATTTTTTAATCCTTATATTTTTTGTTTAACCCTTATTTTACCCTTTTTAATCTTACCATTGTATCATGTTATTTACACATTGTGGGTTAATGTAATTACCATATTATTTAAAACAACCAAAAAAAGTTATTTATGACATATTTGGACATATATTAACCATTTTTATGAAACATATACTTTTATGAATTTAATAGCATTTAATAAAATATTTTATGTTTTAAGTTATCAATTATGTCAACTTTGGACACTATTCATACTTGAATTTTTTTTAAAAAATTCATAACAACCTGATTACTTCAAAAAAAAGGCATTAAATCATCCCTAATATGTCAATGTCTTCCCAAAAATTAGTGTATGTCATCAAAATGTTCAAATTAAAGTTATTTTAATATTTATAAATTCATTTATTTGAATCTTTCATTAATGAGGTAATCACTACATCATAATTGTGTCATAAATAAATATATTCATATAAGGTCTAAAAATTATAAATAAAATACAATGATATTGGAAATATTTTTAGATTTATAATGACTATTTATATACATAGAGATAAGTTATATAACCCTATTTAAAATCGATTTAGTAAAAGATATAAGTTCATGTTATAATTATCTTTACTTTAAATTAATTCTTGTAAAATGTCATTTTCACATCCATGTGAATCCATGGGGTCCCCAAATAGACTCAAGGATGCCAATGGTTGAAAATATATCATAAAATAGGACTATGAAATGTGTTAAGGTAGTTTAATATTACTATAAAATTAGTTTTTACCCTTATTTTCTGGTTTTACCCTTTAACCATGGTAAATAAAATATTTACAAAAGTTACTATTCATAACTTCCCAAAAATAAGAGGTACATATTTACACAATTTGAACCATTTGATTCCAAATATAGAATACATTTTTCCAAATTCAAAGCATATAATTTGCAGTAATTAATTTAAATTTAATTCCTGTTGTCAAAACCAAAAAGAGGGTTTTTAAAAAGTAATAACTATTAGAATATTGACATGTGATTAAGTCAAATTTAAATGTGAAATCACTTAAAATGACCAAAATTGTATTAAATTATAAAAAATTTATCCAATTAAAATTTAAAAACAATTAAAAATCTAATCTAACTATATAAATAAATTAGATGAAAAGGCAGTTTTGAATTAAAATGCAGTATTTCTCACTAGTCATTAAAATTTGTATTTTATTATAAAAATATGAAAAAATAAAAAAAAGTAAATTTTTATGTCCCACTTACAAATAATAAGTTTATTTTTTTTCAAATTTAACTTATAAAAGTGTCAAAAACTAGATTTAAAATGGGTTCTCCATCAAAAGGCGTTAAAACTATATTTTTTTAAAAAATACACCTTTTATCCGAAAAATTGATTTTGTTCTCATATAATGTTCTAGAAAATGTGTAATATGAATTTTAATGTTATAGAAAATTAAAAATATGGTTAATAATATTAATAAATTATTGTTTATTTCCCATTAGATAATAATATGTTAATATATCGTTGTTTATTTAAACTTGGTATTATGTACAACGCAAGTTATCAAGGAAGGTCACTCTTACGTGTAACATAATCCAAGTCAGTGTTGTGTGTAATTAAAGATTCCTTTAGTTTTTTATATAACATAATCCAAATATTGTTCTTTTATACATTGAAAAAAATCAATAGCCAATGTTGCATGAAATGAAGTCAATCAAAATAAGATGAAATTATGTGCAATACAAGTGAAGAATAGTGTTTTGTATACTGGAATCTAATGCAGTGTTGCATATAGCGTAAGCTAATCTGGGTGTATCATACAACATGAGACATCAATGAAATTAAAAATAATCTGTCTCATAAAATCTCAGGGTGTTACATTCTACCCCCTTAAAATGATTTTTTCCATCAAAATTCATCAGGGTTATAAATCGTTTACTACTTGAAAGTTTATTTCATTGAAACCCATATCGTAAAAAGGAGTACTAAAAAATAATTTTAAAAATGAATGATAAAAACATAACGATTACCAAAAGTAACTTATCACAAGGTTCCGACATTGAATAACATAGGTGGGAAATGAAAAAAAAGGATATCAAAGAGAAATCTAACCATCAAGTTCTGATGGATAGTGTCAGAGAACAAGGTTTGGAAAAACTTAACTACCAGAAAGCCATAAATCTGTGATGATTTTGGGGACTCACTAGAGTTTTCGCATCACAGTTTCCAAAGGTTAACTAAACCTTTTATATGATACCAATGCAGAGACCCATGCTTGACGTACATGGAAATTCCATTTCTTTTGTGAAATACATAAATACATGACACAAGAAGATGCCCATTAATCGTATTAGATTATTGTCTTTGGAAACATAAAAAAACATAAATCATTCCTCATAACATAACCCAAGAAATAATGAGATTTATTAAATATCATTCTATCATAACATGATCCATATAAAATATAATAATATCATTAAAAAATAAAATAATAGTAATAATAGGGAGAGAAACATAACCCTATTTATGAGTTTCATCTTAGATGAAAAATAATGTTGATAAAACACTTGAACTTACTTCTTGAGGAAAATATCCTTTCTTTTTCAAAAATGTTTTCTTTTCTAAAAATTCCACTAAAATTTAAAAGAAAATAATTTATTTGAAAATAAAATTAAGATAGCGTATAGGAATCATAATGTAAATAAATAGTCATGAAACTACAAAAATACATTCATGCCATATAAGTTAAAAAAACAATATTCTCGTACTTTTTCCGAAAAAGTCAAAAAGTACCTCATATGGTAAACAAAGGAAATATTCCTTTCCTACCACATAATAAAATTAAAAAAGGGGTAAAAATGAAATTAAACATACATGTAAGAATAGTAAAAATTTTATGATTTTTTTTGAAAACATGGACATGGATGATAAATATAACCCGAGTAAATACTCTTGTATAAACAATCTTGGATAAAAATGAGATTGAAAAATTATCCCTTACCTTAGGTCTGATATGATTAGTATGTATATAAAACTTTTATATGATGATTTAAATAATTTTACTAATTTATTACAGAATCATAATCATTTTTTGACAACATTTATGATCATATTTTCATCTGTTTGTTAGTAACATTTCCTCGTTACTCATTATTCGGGTCTTAACTGCTTTATGTTATTATGCATGTTTTGTCAGATAATTTCTTATTACTATTTCTAGGTTATAGTTATATAATTTACAAAATGATATTAGTATAATATATATCATATTTATTTATTTAATTCATTTATATAATCAGAAGATTATGTAGAATGAATCACATCACACCGTGGAGACGGTAAGCCGTACGTATGCACAAGAGATGATATCTTTCCCATAATTGATGAATGGTATTGAATTGGATGGTTTATAATATCTAAGAATTATTAATATGTTATATTTATAATATATAGTTATTATTTCCACCATTATACCCATCCAAGTAATTTGGTGGTGAAAAACAGATTACACCACAATGTAGAGATGGTAAGTCGTACGTATGCACAGACGATGATTTCATTTTTCATAGGATGGATATAAGGTGAAATATGGTTGTTTAATATTTATAATAACATATAATTATATTATTTATACTGATGTTATTACTTTATAATGAAACAAATAAATAAGAGGAAGTAGAAGAAGAAATAAATTTGAAGGAATGAGTAGAAGATATTACCTCTTCCTCGACGCGCCTCCTTTAAATTTCCTCTTAGGGCACTAGAGTTGGTCTTTTGAGAATAAAAGAACCTCTATAATGTAAATAGGGAAGTTTATAAGATAAATGGTCCATGTTTGGCTGAGCTTGAAGGCTCAAAATAGAGTTAAGAGGAGAGGGAAGAGGTTCCCTTTAATAAGGGAGGAGAGGGGCACTTTAATAAACACTCAAAACATTAATTTATTATAAGTTAAATTTTGATTACAAATGGTCCAAAAAATATATAATTATATGATAAGATGATATGGGTTCGAATAAATATAATCCAATTATTTTTAGACAAGTTTTTAATATTTGTTTTATACATATCTTTTTGGTTTAACCCTTATTTTACCCTTTTTAATCTTACTATGATATCATGTTATTTACACATTATGGGTTAATGTAATTACCATATCATAAAAAACGACCCAAAAAAATTTATTTATGAAATATTTGGACTTATACTAACCATTTGGACAAATATTATATTTTTTTGAATTTAATACCATTTAATAAACTATTTTATGTTTTAAGTTATAAATTCTGTGAATTTTGGACACTATTCATACATGTTTTTTTTTAAAATTCATAACAACCCAATTACTAATAATTTATAATATTTCAATTTCATCCATAAAATTTGTGTATGAAATATAAATGTTAAAATTAAATAGGCTTTAATATTTATAAATTCATTTATTTGAATCTTTCATTAATGAGGTAATCACTACATCATAATTGTGTCATAAATAAATATATTTATATAATGTATAAAAATTATAAATAAAATACTATGATGTAGTAAATTTTTTATATTTCTAATTAATATTTATATACATAGATATAAGTTGTATAACCCTATATTAAAATCGATTTAGAAAAAAATATATGTTTATGTTGTAATTATCTTTACTTTAAATTAATTCTTATAAAATGTCATTTACTCATCCAAGTGAATCCCCAGGGTCTCAAAATAGACCCAAGGATGCCCATGGTCGGAAATATATCATCAAATAGGATTAATAAATCTTTTAGGGTAGTTTGATGTTATTATAATATTATTTTTACCCTTATTTATGAGATTTACTTTTTAACCATGTCAAATAAAATATTTACTGAAGTTACTATTCATAATGTCCAAAAATAAAAGGTACCTATTTAAAAATTTTTAACCTTATGATTAAAAATATGGAATCCATTTTTACAAATTCAAAACAAATAATTTTCATAGTTTAATTTAAAATTAATTCCCACTGTCAAAACCAAAAAGCGGGTTTTTAAAAAGTAATAACTATCAAAAGATTGACATGTGTTTAAGTCCAATTTAAAAGTGAAATTACTTCCAATGACCATAATTAGATTACATGATAAAAACAAAATCTAATTAAACTTTAAAACCAATTAAAAAGATAATATACTATATAAATAAATTAGATGAAAATGCAGTTTTGAATTAAAATACAGTTTTTTTTCACTATTCATTAAAATATGAATTTTATCATAAAAATTCCAAAATATCAACAGAATAAAATTTTTATGTCCCTATTACAAAGAAAAAGTTTATTTTTTCAAATTTCATTTATAAAATTATCAAAAACTAGATTTAAAATGGTTGCGCCATCAAAAGGTGGTAAAATAATATTTAAAAAAAATACTTCTTTTATCCGAAAAATTGATTTTTTTCTCATACCATGTTATATAAAATGTGTAAGATTAATTCTAATATTATATAAAATTAAAATTGTGGTTAATAATATTCATAATGGCTAGTTTATATCCCAATAAATAATAATATTTTAATATATTATTGTTTAGTTAAACTCGATATTACGTACAACTCCAACTATCAAGGAAGGTCACTCTTGTGTGTAACACAAGCCAAGTCAGTGTTGTGTGTATTGAAATACTCTTTTGGTGTTTCATATAATATAATTAAAACATAATTATTTTATAAATCATAAAAAAATCTATACTCAATGTTGCGTGAAATGAATTCTATCAAAAGAACTTGAAATTATGTGCAACACAAGCCAAAAATAGTGTTGCATATACTGATAGATAATACGGTGTTACATATAGCTCAAGATAATATTGGTGTATCATAAAACACAAGACATAAAAGAAATTAAAAAGAATCTATCTCATAAAATCTAGGGTTGTTAAATTCTACCCACCTTAAAATTAATTTCACCCTCAAAATTCATCAGGGTTATAAATCGTTTACTACTTGAAAGTTGTATTTCATGGAAACCCACATCGTAAAATGGGATACTAAAACATCGTTTTTATAATTAAAGTTATAAAAATAATGGTTACCCAAAGTAACTCATCACTAGGTTCCCACATAGGATAACATAGGTGGGAAGTGAAAACATAGATATGGAAGATAAATCTTACCATCAATTTCTGATAGATAGTGTCAGAGAACAAGGTTTGGAAAAAGATAACTACCCGAAAGCCATAAATCTGTGATGATTTAGGGGACCATATGATTCAATAGATAAGAAATTACTAGGATAATGTTTTTTGTTTTTCATGATCCTTTTCCTAATGTTGAAGAATTTTTAATGAGAATAAATACTTACTTGATTTTGGTACAATTTCACCATTGTCCATGCCCTGAACAATTCCCACATAACTCTTATTCAAAGAAATTAAGTCAAATTTTTTATTATTGAAGTGTTAGAAGATCATGTGATAGAATGATATGTCATTACATCTGTCTCAACAAAAAGGTTATCACAGGTAATCAAATATGCATAAGTCCATATATAGTGTGATAGTACATTAATCTAACATACTTAAATTATAATATAACATATACTATCTATAAATGGATAATATTAAAATCCTCCAAAAAAACTGAAAATATAAAACTTTAGAAGGAGGTGAACCAAATATAATTGACATTTTTCTCCCATCTCTTATTTGGTAGTTCTTGGTCGTCACATTCCAAACATGTGAATAACTTAATCATGTATTCTCTTGAAACATGATACTAACATGAATTACCATAGAACCTTGGGGAAAAATTTATTCTGTCAAAATACACAAAAAAATTCCAAACATTGTGTATACTCAAATAATGATATAACTTTTTCCTTATATTAGTCCTGAGTTCATTAATACTATCAAACAACTCATTATCTCTTTATCCCATCATTATTCACATATCATGTGTTTACAAAAAATATCTGAATAAAATTTCATGGTTACCGGTACCATTCAACATATATTTTTAAATACTTAAGGAACAAAAATAGTGTAACAATCCTTATATGTTTCTTTATTACATAGTACCATGCATTATTCTTTATAGACATTCAATGATTCCACTATATTCTTAAACCATTGACCAAGATTAATCGTTTTATTCCTCAATACTTCTTTCATCTCATTTAGAATTTGTAGTCACTTCATCGTCATCAACATAAATACTACCCTTAGAACCATTCTGATTATCTTAATGAGATTTTATCTTATGGAATAGATTTTCATAATGCCCGTACATTCCACATGTAAAACATTTAACCGTTGTTGATGTCTTAGAAATAACATTATCCTTGTCCATTGTGTTAAAGGAACCTTTTCCTTTGAAATTAATGGCTTTGTGTCCTTATTTTACACACCCAAAGCATCTTATAGTTCCTTTGAAACATTCCCCTTGATGCCTCTTCCCACATGATATACATGTGGAAAATTGAACTTTCTTTCCTCTATGATCACCATGAAAATTTATTTTTCTCTTATTAGCTTCTTCAGGAAACTCACCAAAGTTGAGATTATTGATCATATTATGAGATAGTTGATTAGGCATAATAATGATGTTTTTTTCTTAAAACTACAATTTCATTTGGTTTCTCATGAAGAATATCATTCCATTGTCCATAATATTCTCCATTAACAGGAATCCTTTTATTTTTGACCATTTTCTAAAACCCAAAAAGAATTGTGTGAGAGGCGAAAATCATAATAGGAAAACAATATAATCAAGGTGGAGTAATTTTAATATCTAAAATCTTCGGTTTAATAATAGGTTATTCATGATCATTACCATAATTTTAGGACTTTAACCTCTAGTTATACTTACCCTTAGCGAAATAATTAGACATACCATAGAAATTTCTCTACAGATCTCACTAATTTTTTTCATCCTAGTTTCCAAAGGTTAACTAAAACTTCACTCTAATACCAATTATAGAGGCCTAGGATTGAAGTAAATGGAAATTAAATTTAATTTAGAGAATAATTAAAAACATGACACAAACATACACCCAATTACCATATTCATTTAGTGTCTTTGGAATCCTAGAATATAATCTTCTAACTTGGTGAAAGATCTTAAACATATCCTATAAAGACATTACCCTTTTTTTTTCGTACCTAAAAACATTATTTATATCATAGGGAAAAACATAAAAAAGTGTGAGATAAATGCTCATTAAGGGTAAACATGAAGTATATAAAACAAACCATAAACATTTGAACGTAAAAACATGAACATAAAGTTTAAAAATCAAAATCTCGAGTCATTAAATAAATCTTGGTTGTTCATAAGGCATAGATCATTAAGGAACATTAAACATGATAGAATACCATTGGAATAAAACATGTAATTGTGGAAAACTAATAATCACATAATATGATTTACATAGTAGCCAAGGCATTGCTGTTAAGACCATTATAGTGGACAAAGTCCATTACAGAACTGTGTTTACTTTCCTTTCTATCAATGTATTACTAAACCAGATTTACTTTTTGTTTTAGTAATGTATATCACATGAGATATAAATATTTACCCAATGCATTGGAGAGAGATATAGGTCCTATCCATCTCATAGTGAGATCAATCTTACATGTGTCACAAAAAAACATAAATCATTCATCATATCATAACCCAATAAATAATGAGATTTCTTAAATATCATTCCATCATAATATAATCCATATAAAAGATTATTACATAATTAGAAAAATCATTTCATATTAATAATAGGGATATAATCATATCCCTATTTAATATTTTCATCTTAGATGGAAAATAATGTCGATAAAACACTTGAACTTACTTCTTGAGGAAAATATCATTTCAATTTAAAAAATGTTTTCTTTTCTCAAAATACCATGATGATTTAAAAGAAAAGTATTTAGTTGAAAATAAACTTGAGATAGTGTATAAGAAGCATCATGTAAATAAAGCATCATGAAAACTTAAAAATTCATTCATTCCATATAAGTTAAAAAACATTTTTCTCATACTTTTGCTCGAAAAGTCAAAAAGTACCTCATTTGGTAAACAAAAGAATGATTCATAACATACCTTGTAGTAAAATTCAAAAAGGGGTAAAAATTAATTTAAACATACATGTAATAATAGTAAATATTTTATGAAAACCTTTACAGAAAACATGGATATGGATGATAAATATAACCCCAGTAAATAATTTTGTACAAGAAATATCAGATAAAAATAAGATTGCAAAATTATCCCTTACCTTAGATCTGATATGATACATATGTATATGAAACTCCATTATGATGATTTAAATAATGTTACAAATTTATTCCAGAATCATAATAATTTTTAGGATAACAATTATGATCATAGTTTCATCTATTTTTTAGAAATATTTTATTGTTACTCGTTATTCGGCTATTAACTGCTTTATATTCTTATGCAGGTTTTTTCAGATAAGTTCTTATTATTATTTTTAGGTTATAGTAATATAATTTAAATCATGATATTATTATAATATATATCATATTTATTAATTTTATTTATTTATATAATCATTCTTTAATAAATATTATGTTGAACGAATCACATCGTACTGTGGTGACAATAAGTCGTACGTACGCACGAGCGATGGTATCGTTCCCATAATTGATGAATGGTATTGAAGAAGAAGGTGTATAATATATCTTAATTATAATAATTTTATATTAATCATATATATTTATTATTTCCACTATTATACCCATCCATGTAAGGTGGTGGTGAAAAACAGATTACACCACGCCGTGGAGACGGTAAGCCGTACGTACGCACGAGCGATGATTTTGTTTTTCATAGGATGGATAGAAGGTGAAATAGGGTTGTTCAAAATTTATAATAACATATTAGTATATGATTGATACTGATGTTATTACTTTATAATGAAACAACTAAGTAAGAGGATGTAGAAGAAGAAATAAATTTGAAATAATCCGTAGAAGAGATTACCTCTTCCTCAACGTTCCTCCTTTAGATTTCCTCTTAGAGAACTATAGTTGGTATTTTGAGAAGACCATAACCTCTATAATGTTACTAGGGAAGTTTAGAAGATAAATGGGTAGGGTTTTCATGAGATTGAAGGCTCAAAAATCATTGAAGAGGAGATGGAGGAGGTTTCCTTTTATAATACATGAGAGGGGAACTTTAGGAAACTCCCAAAATATTAATTTATTATAAATTAAATTTTTATTAAAATGGTCAAAAACTTATTTAATTATAAGATAAGATGATTTTGGTTTGAATAAACATAAATAAATAATTTTTAGACAAGTACTGAATATTTTATTTGTCCTTATCATTTTGGTTTAACACTTATTTTACCCTTTTTAATCTTACCATGAAATCATGTATTTACACATTGTGGGTTTATGTAATTACCATATCATGTAAAATGACCCAAAAAAGTTATTTATGAAATATTTGGAATTATATTAACTATTTGGATGCATATTATATTTTTATGAATTTAATATCATTTAATAAACTATTTTATGTTTTAAGTTATGAATTATATCAATTTTGGACACTATTCATAGTTGATTTTTTTTAAAATTCATAACAACATGATTACTTAGATCCCAAGGAATTAAATCATCCCTAATATGTAAATTTCATCCATAAAATGTTTTGATGGCATCTAAATGTTCAAATTAGATTTATTTTAATATTTATAAATTCATTTATTTGAATCTTTCATTAATGAGGTAATCAATACATCACAATTGTTTCATAAATAAATATATTTATATAATTTTAAAAAAATTATAAATAAAATACCATGATTTAGGAAATGTTTTTATATTTATAATTACTATTTTTAAACATAGATACCAGTTATATAACCCTATATTAGAATCCATTTAGTAAAAGATATATGTTTATGTTATAATTATCTTTACTTTAAATTAATTCTTATAAAATGACATTTTCACATCCATGTGAATCCATGGGATCCGAAAAATGACATAAGGATGAAAATGGTCATAATTATCTCATCCAATATGATTAGGACATGATTTAGGGTAGTTTAATATTATTATAATATTATTTGTTTACCCTTATTTACTAGATTTACCCTTTAACCATGGTAAATAAAATATTTACTGAAGTTACTATTCATAATGTACAAAAATAAAAGGTACCTATTAAAACAATTTGAACCATATGATTACAAATATGGAATCCATTTTTCCAAATTCAAAACACAGAAGTTACAGTAATTAATTTAAAATTAATTCACGTTGTCAAAACCAAAAAGTCGGTTTTTGAAAAGTAATAACTATCAGAAGATTGACACATGTTTAAGTTCAATTTAAAAGTGAAATTACTTCCAATGACCAAAATTGGATTAAAAGATAAAAATATAATCCAATTACACATAAAAATTAATTAAAAATAAAATCTAACTATATAAATAAATTAGATGAAAAGGTAGTTTGGAAATAAAATTCAGTAATTTTCACTATTCATTAAAATTCGAATTTTATCAGACAAATACCAAAAATTCAAAAAAAAAATAAAGTTTTTATGTCCCTATTCCAAATAATAAGTTTATTTTGTAAAATTTAAGTTATAAAAGTTCCAAAAACTAGATGTAAAATGGGTGCTCCATCAAAAGGCGGTAAAACTACATTTTTTGAAAAATACTTCTTTTATCCGAAAAAATTTATTTTTTTGTCATATCATGTTCTAGAAAATGTATAAGCTGAATTCAAATGATATATAAAATTAAAAATTTGGTTAATACTATCCATAATATCTAGTTTATATCCCATTAAATACTAATATTTTAATATATCATTTTTTAGTTAAACTTGGTATTACGTACAATGCAAGCTATCGAGGAAGGTTTCTCTTGCGTGTAACGTGAGCCAAGTCAGTGTTGCATGTAGTGAAAGATTTATTTTTGTTTCATATAAAATAATCTCAACATAGTTCTTTTATACATCAAATGAAATCTATAGTCAAGGTTGCGTGAAATGAATTTTTTCAAAAGAACTTGAAATTATGTGCAACACAAGCCAAGAATAGTGTTCCGTATATTTCAAGCTAATACAGTGTTGCGTATAACATAAGAAAATCTTGGTGTATTATAAAACGAAAGACATCAAAAAAATTAAAAACAATCTATCTCATAAAATCTTGGGGTGTTACACTGGATCCATTTTTAGTCTCAATAAGAATGCATGAGAAGTATATGTGGGATTCAAATGACTCAATACGGGGTATTCACCAATGGAATGCCATGATATATCATGATATTTTCATGTAGTAATATTATTTTATGATGAATAAATACATAACATGGTTAATTTAGTAATGATTTACCAATCATTAGGTAAAGTATAATATTTAATGGACCATTCTAAACCATAAACTTTTTGAGTGTAAGTGGGGCCATATAACCATCCGTTTTTGAATGGGTTATTATGGATTCATAAAGGTAGGGATACATTGTGGGTTATGATGGACCAGTTTTCAATGGTTTCACACTTTATAATAAGATCTAGTCTATTGACTAGCTGGGAAGGTTGTATGTTCCTAAGATATATTTCCTTACTATGTATTGATGAGTATTACTTTAGATTGGGATTCACGATTCATATCTCAAAATTTTGAGGGTCTATAGAAGGTTCTCGATATTTATGTTGATTAATAAATTAAATACCATCCTTAAATAGATGAGGAAATTGAGTATACTATTCAGATTATATAGGTAATGTTGAGAATTTGTGTCTAAGATTCGAGTAGTTCATTGAATAGCCAACTTTACTTAGCAGTTTTTCCCTATAATAACAGTTATTAGACATATATTCAGATAGAACATTTTGAGGCTTTATACGATAAACTATTTCAATTGCCAAAATATTTTTTACAGGCCATTAAGTCATCAATTATCAAGAAGAGTCTCATATAAGATATTTAGGAGTGTATTCACCTAATTAGGAATCAGTTAGTGACCACTTAAAGTAGAAATATATAAAATTTGGGCTGGTGAGGTTGTATAATGAAGTTTGAGGTGATTGGGTATTTCTATGAATGCAATCTTGGTTGGGACACATGAATATTTGGAGGTAGGGTAATCTGGAGCCCAAGTTTACGAGGTTGTTTGGATCATGTAGTGGATTAGTGGAGTTGAATACTTGTCAGCACTTCTTTATTAGTACAACACTTTTCATGATTTTTCCAAGCATCTCATCTCAAAATATACTATCTCGATCCATCTCATGTTATCAACATTGAGGATGTAAAATTAGATCTAGATATTTCAATCAAGGAGTAACTGATTCATACTGTAGATCAAAGTGATAATATTATTTATGTTTATATGGATATTTTGGTATGAGATTTGTGAAAACACGAGAATATACTAGAGAATAATTTGGAGGAGTATGATATGTGGGTGCAATTACATGAGTTTTTTTTACAATAAGGATTGGTGATTCTTGGTTATGTATCTCAGTTGTTATCTTATTTATAGTGGGGATGTTGTTATACCCCTCATCAATATGTGACATGAATTACTTTAAAATATCACCAAACCTCATGGATTTTTTTCTTTATCGAGGGGTTGAGATGTTGGGGGTACCGTGAGGCCGTTTCGAGTTGTTAGATAGGATGATGGGTCATTATTCCTATATGAAGCATACTAAAGAAACTAGTTGAATGCATGGGAAGGGTAAATAAACAATTCCATCATACAGAGTGATTTTAGGATACTGTTTAGATTAGGCATTGGTAGGATTTTATTGGTGGTAAGGAAGTATCATTTCTTGAAACTAGTATGTGAATTTGACATGAGAAAAAATATTAACACATTAATACCCCAATGATCAAAGCTATAAATTTATAAGATGTGGATAAATACTTGAGGAACAGTATTCTCATAGTAGGATATATTGATAAGTGTGGATTCATGAATAATATAGTGTGTTTTTTTATGTTTATTGTAAATTTGGGGGTGATTTATTAAATAGTATGGTTAGATATTCCTTATATATCATTAGGATGAGGTCGGTTAGTCTATTTTTAAGCCCCCACTTCCCTAGACAACTTGATAGTGCTTGGATGGGTGGCATGCCACATGACCTTACGCATGCCTACCCATATGAAAAAATGCCTCAAAATAGTAGAGAGGTCCTATGGGGGTGATAGTGGGGATAATGATAATAATAAAAATAATACCAACACAATGGAAGTAATAACTCAAACATAGTGGTAAGTAATTTACATATAATCAATAATGAGACAAAAATACCCATACAATAATAAAACCAATATCCAAATTTTATTCCAATCATATGATAGTAAATAATATCTCAATTAGTCTGATCACATATATACATGTACAAAATAACCAAAATAAATCATTATCCTAATATTGGGAAACCACTCGGCTCATCTACAAAATCACGCCCCTTGATTTATTTCCCCTCTTCACCTTCACTCATAACTAGGTTCCCAATGTCAAACCTTTTCCCTTATTTATAACAAGAACCATAAAGTCAACATTCATCCTAGAGGTCCTATGAAGGGTGTATGTATGGACTCAGTAGGACACCTTTGATGATATCCATATTTAATATCCATATATATATACCCATGTATGAAAAAATTGAAATAAAAATCATCAATAATAAATTAGAACACTGAATTCACCCATGATCATCAGGTTATTGTTAGTATTTACTTGATTTATATAGTTCCAAAGTGGAATTATATATCAATTTTCTATCATTATAGAAGATCCCTCAACCTTTAAATCAAGCTAGTGTCACTCGAGATATACATCCTCTATAACTAATCTTTACACCATAGATCCACCGTGATTCCCCATCGAAACACATGTAACTCTTTTCAAATTATTGCTAAAATATATCTCTTAACATGTTAAGAAGCATTATTCCATTTTTTGGTCTTATTCACCACAAACCATGGCCTATATGGTGTGCCCATTCCCCATACTAATGGCCAATACCATCCCCTTACACCATTTAATCTATAAAGGAAACCACAAATGATGAGAGGAGTAAATAACCTCATGAGACTTCCAATGTGTGCACATGACCCCAATGACCCCATCATTCAAACACGAAATGTATAAATCACTAACATTATAAGAAAGATCATTGTAAAACCTTCACCACCACCCAAAATAATGGTCAACACTATCTGCGGCCTACCAAAAAACATCAACAAAATCACCTCTCAAAAATACCCAATCTTTAACATATGGAATCATCTCCATTAAACTATATAACCAAAAAATTAATAAGAACAAGGCTTATCCAACCATTATCCACAGTATACTAACCTTGGTATCTCTTAGGAATAATTGATACCCAAAGTGGTTCCATTACCAGTCTCACAATCATGATCAAACCCATAACTAGTTATGACATGACTCATAACACATATATAAACATGAAATAGTTAGGGACCACCAATATTGATTTTTTTGGATTATACTCATTAAAAATGTAACGCCCCGACCCCATTTACCCATAGTTGGTGAATTATTACATAAAATTATCATGATCACAAGAAAGATCGAGTCTCGAAAGACCAATTATTTTAGTTGCCTTGGAATAACTATATACATTCATAAAGTTTACATTGCATCACAAAATGAAAACTACAACAATATAGTCTCCATAGTCCACACTCTTATACCCTCATACTATCCCTGTAGGTCATTCATAAAATACTTCTTCACATCCTGGGAAAAATAAAACATAGAAGGGGGTGAGCTCAAATGCCTAGTAAGGATAACAATATAGTAGATAATTTCATAAATAAGCATAAACATTTAAGGAAATGTATAACTAATACAAAATCCTTTTAAAACTTGAACTTCAGCATAACATGGTAGAAATAAAATGAAATAATGCCATATACGTATTCACATGGATATTCTACCAGTCGAATAATCACATGCAATATCAATAACCACTTTCATAACGATGGAATGAATAATTCCAGACTATCATAACCACATAGCCAAGGATTAATGCCAAGAATACAAATAATATTTTTTCAAGGCCTTGTGCTAATACACTAGTTTGTCTCATGAGACCTACTGATGCATCGAGAAGCTATAGAGGGCTCCACCCGTCACTTATTAAGTCCAATGTATTCCTCATATGAACATGTTAAACATAACATAAACATTTGTATTAAAAATAGCTTAAGAAATTTCAATACTTTCACCATAAACCATGAATGGTATAAAAATAACACATCCATAGTCAAACATATCACAAAACCTTCAATACAATATTGAAGTTTTGTATCATAATAAATCAACTTTAAATAATCTTAAAATCCATCAAAGGATGTTGACATAGATGAAATCAAAACTATTTGAGAGAAATATCTTTTTTTAATCATTTAAAAGTCAAATAATAAAACATTTACTATGAAAATATCTTTATAAGCTTGTAAGAGAAGATTCTAAGATTTTATAATGGTGGAAGATAGCCGCACCCGCCGTATAAGTTAAAAAAAGACATTCTTACCTTAATTCTGTCGAAAAGGTTAAAAAGGACCTTGTTTGGAAAATGACGTAAAGATTCATTTATAAAATTATTATAAAAAGTCAAAAAAGGGTATAAATGACTTTAACCCATATTCGGTAAAATAGAAAGAATGTTTTGAAAAACATTTTTAAGAAACATGGATGTGGATGATAAAGAGGTACCAGTAGATAATTTCGTATAAAAAACCTCGGATAATGAAGAGATTGTGAAATAACCCTTACCTTGTACTTTTACTTGGTTGAGGGTAGGTTAACCTCATGTATAATGGTAAAATAATTTTTATTAAATTATACAAGAATCATAAACATTAATATGATATCATATATGATCTTTTAACATTGATTTGTTAATAATATCTTATTATTATCGTTGTTTCAGGTGTTAACTAACTCATTTTATTTTATATGTTTCATTACGTAAGTCGTGTTTGTTATGAATAGGTTGTATCATATTCATATCCAGAATGATATCAAGTCCTTAAACATTATTTTTAATCATTAAATGAGAATTATACTTGAATGGATACGATGGGGAAAGAATCTTATCGCGTTCGTGGAGACGGTAGTCCGTACGTACGCACGAGCGACAATATCATTGTTTTGATATTAAAATAATATATAATTGGATGGTATATCATATATACAGAATCATTATCATGTTATATTTATTATTTACCTGAATTACACATCATTATTATACCCATCCAAATAATAATTTATTGAATAACAATTACACCACGACGTGGAGACGGTAAGCCGTACGTACACACGTATGGTGACATCTCATTCAAAGGATTGATAGAATATGGAATATGGCTGTAACATATTTATAATAAAATCACATTATATATAAGATACTAGAGTTATTATTTTAGAATGGGAATAAAAATGAAAGAAGAAGTTGAAGAAGAAAGGAACTTGAAAGAGGGTGGTGAAAACATTACCTCTTCTTCGGGTTATTTCTTTTGATTTGATCAAAAGGGCTTCTTAGGTTGGCTTTATGATCCAAATAAGGCCTCTAGGTTGAAGTGAGGGAAGTTGGGAGAGTAATTGGGTAGGGTTTGGCCGAGCCAAAATGCTTTTAATGTGTGAATTAGTGAGAAGGGGGAGTTCCCTTTTATAAGAGGGGTGAGGGGCACCTTTGGAAAAGCTAGAAATATTATTTTATAATAAATTCATATTTGGTTTATAATGGATACAAAGTGGGTTATTTAAAGGTTAAGGTGTGAATAGGTCGAAATAAAAATCAACAAATAGGTTTTATAGAGGTTTGGGTCACTATATTAACACTATCTTTTAATTTTAACTCTTAGTTAAATAGTTTAACATTTACCATGTCACTTTGTATTTTTATATTATATAGTTAATAAACTTACTATATACATCCAATAGACCCCCAATTTGTTCATTAATGATACAACTATCATGATACAAGTCCTTTGGCCAAACCTTATATTTTTAGGAATAGAATATAAATTAATAATATAATATTTGGTTTAAAAACTCTTTTATTTCAATTTTGACACTATTGGGTATTTTGTTTTTGATAAATTCATAAAAGCATTATTAATTAGAAAAAAATTTATATAACCAATAATAATATGTCATATTAACCTATAAAATTAGTGTAATTAAAATAAAGTCTCAAATTAGATTTATTTTGATATTTATAATATCAATTATTTTAATATTACCTTAATTAGGTAATTAATGCATCACCATTGTGCCATAAATAAATTAAATTATTTAATGTCTAAAAATTACCAATAAAATACCATTATGTAGGAAATATTTTTATCTTTCTAATTAATATTTACAATATAATTTATATTATGCATAAAGCTATATTAAAAATGTTTTAGTTATTAATATTTGATTTTAACTCTTTTAACTCTTCTTTGAATTAAATAATAATTAATGTACTAATCTAATCCAAGTGGACCTAAATGATAATATTTTATTCCTAAGGTTGTTTTTGGTTGAGATAAACTTGTCCAATAGAATTAGGACATGTGTTAGGGAAATATTAATATCATTTTTACCCTTAATTACCCTATTTACTTTTAACCATGGTAAATAAAAGTAAAAAGGTACTATTCACCAAAAATTATTTTCATCTCATTGAACCAAATTTTACTCATTGATATTAACCGCGTCTCTCATATTTTCTAAATTCCACTCACAGAAGTGGTAAAATTAAGTTTTATGTGAATTTCCAAATTCTTCTAGGAGGTGGGTAAAAGACAGTGAAAAGTTCAATAAAATTTTTATATATCTAAAATTATTCTAAACTAAATCCAACGAATTACATTGAACTTATATAGGTATTTTGTATCTATTTTGACCTTAATTAAATTTAAATAAAATAAATAATTATTTAAATAAAAATTCAGTTTGAAACTATAACTCAATGGTTTTTCACTGTTCATCAAACATTGAAAGTTTTCAGAAAAATACCAAAATTTCACCCAAGGATAATTTCGATATTCCGAATCCAAAAACGAATTCCATTTTGAAAGATAAAATTTATAAAATTTCAAAAAGTGGGTATTACTATTCATAACGGCTAGTTTGAGTGGTCGTGGCGTGTGTGTTAGAACTCGAAGTTGCGTACAACACACGCTACTATATTATTCAAAGGGAAGCGCACTGTGGAAGATTGGGGTGTTACATTCTCCCCTACTTCAAATAATTTTGTCCTAGAAATTTCTATAATACTATCACATGAAAAGACTCTGGTGGTTCTTCATCATAAGTTCCTCGGGTTCCCACGTTGCCTCTTCCATCTTATGGTTTCTCCACAAAACTTTTACCAGACGAGTCATCCGGTTTCTCAGTACTTGTTCTCTCATATCATGAATCCTAACAGGCTCTTCGCAATAATACAAATCGGGTTCTAGTTCTAATTCCTCATAGGTGAGTACATGCATTGGGTCAGGCATGCATTTCCGCAACAGTGATATGTGAAACACATCGTGAACTTTGGAGAGACTTGGCGGCCTTTCCAAACGGTAAGCTACAGCCCCAATTCGCTCTAAAATTTCGAATCGTCCGATGTACCTGGGACTCAATTTACCCTTCTTACCAAAACGTATAATTCCCCTCTATAAAGATACATTCAAGAAAACATGATCTCCCACCTGAAATTCCAAATCCTTCCTTCGGTTATCGACATAGCTCTTCTTCTTACTTTGAGCTGCTTTGATTTGGTTTTGGATTACCTTTTCCTTTTCCATTGTTTCCTCCACCAGTTCTGGGCCTACAAGTTTTCTTTCACCAACGTCATCCCAACAGGTTGGTGTGCGACATCTCTTTCTATATAACACTTCATATGATGTCATATGAATACTTGAATGGAAGCTATTATTATAGAAAAATTCTACCAGAGGTAAATATTGATCCCACATACCCTGAAAGTCAAGTGAGCAAGATCTAAACATGTCTTCTAAGGTTTGAATAGTTCGTTCTGATTTTCCATCTGTTTGAGGATGGTAGGAAGTGCTCAAATGAAGTTCAATATCCAGGTATTTCTGAAGACTTTTCCAGAATCTTGAATTAAAACGGGGATCACGATCAGAAACAATCGATATGGGTACTCCATGAAGTCTCAAAAATTTATTAATATATAGTCTTGCTAGACGTTTGAGTGGTAAATATTCTCTTCAGTTCTTCAAAAACATTCTTCAAACGCTTTTATCCAAAAAAATTTAACCCCTTTACGTGTGAGCTTTGTTAATGGGTTAGCCAATCGAGAAAAGTTCTGGACGAAACGTCGATAATAACCCGCTAAACTAATAAAACTGCGTACCTCGGTTATACTCATTAGTGCTAGCCATTATTGGATTGCTCTTGTCTTTGAAGGATCAACAGAGATTCCATCCTTGGAGAAAATATGTCCATGAAAAGAGATCTCCTGAATCAAGAATTCACACTTTCTAAACATCCCATATAATTCATGTCTTCTAAGAGTCTTTAGGATAATGCGCAAGTGATTTTCACGATCATCGTAGATTTTGGATTATACCAAGATATCATCAATAAATACCACCACAAAATCATCAAGATATTTTTTGAAAACTCTATTCATTAGATCTATGAATACTGAGGGTGCATTAGTCAATCCAAAAGGAATTACTGTAGACTCGTAATGCCCATACCTTGTTTGAAATACTGTTTTCAGAATGTCTTCCTTCTTTACACACAACTGATGGTATCCAGATCGAAGGTCAATCTTTGAAAAGTTTTGAGCTCCATGCAGTTGGTCAAACAAATCATCAATTCTAGGTAGGGATTACTTGTTCTTTATTGTTATAGGATTCATTTCCCTGTAGTCGATACATAACCTCATAGATCCATCTTTCTTTTTAACAAAAAGAACAGGGGCTCCCCATGGAGAAATACTAGGGTGAATAAATCCCCTATTACTCAATTATTCTAGTGGTTTCTTTAGTTCAACTAATTTCACAGTGTCCATTCTATAAGGGGTCTTCGATATAGGCCTTGATCCAGGAATTAAATCAATGGAAAACTCAACTTCTCGTTCTGGAGGATGTCCAGGTAAATCTTCTGGAAACACATCAACATATTCTTTCACAATAGGTACAACCTCTATTTGAACATTCCTTTCCTCACCCACAGTCATTTCATTTTATTCCTCCCCAATAATTGAATTTAGTTGATCTACTGAGGGTGGATATAGATAAGAATTAGGTGGTGATGATTCTACTCTAAAGATAAGGTGTTCCTTATCATCATCATAAAAAATTGTAACCTCCTTCTTCTTACAATAAATCTTCGCATCATGGTCTGAAATCCAATCCATAACAAGGATTATATCAAACTCAATCATAGGTATGACGATGAGATCAGCAGATAAAGAGCATTTATGTGCTATAATGGGGAATGATTCACAAAACTTTGTTACAATGATACTTCCCTTCGGAGTTTTAACTGACAACTCCCTTATTAAATAAAATTAGAAATATCTAATTTTATTAGAAAACTGGGAATATATGAAACAATTCAATGACCCATAATAAAATAATGCATTTTATAAACTTTAGGAAACCATTAAATTACCTTCCACCATGCCTTTCAGAGCTTCTACCACAGCAGTAGTGATAGCATAATCTTGACCTTGATCTCGTGGCATTTTCTGAGGTAAGTTCCCCTGACACTTAGGACATTAATTTTCATAATGTCCCATCTCCCTACAATTTTAGCATTGGGAATCGGTAGCTTCCTTCTTCCCCTTTCAATCAGGAGCTTGGGGCCTTTTTCACCACACTTATAATAGACTCCCATTCCTTTTAAGCAAGTATCAGGGTGTTTCTTCCCACATTTACTGCAGGATAGATATTAAAATTTTCCCTTCTTCCCCTTATTTCCATTCCCAGATTGATCAGCATATCTCTTCTTCTCTTGCTTTGCTTTAAAGTTATAAGACTTAGAGAATTCCTTCTCTATCTTGATAGCACATGGGACAATGTCTTTGTATGACGATAAGGATTGTGAGACTAATGCTCGACGGAGAAATGGTTTTAACCCATCAAAGAAACGATCAATGTTACTTTTTGGGTTACGTATATAATCTTCCGCATACCTTTCTAACCTTGTAAAGTTAGCCTCATACTTTGCGACATTCTCATCCTCCTTTTGTCTCAGACTCAGAAATTGTCTTTCCATATCTGCTCGATGGTCACGAGGAAAGTATTTTTCTAAAAATAGATCTTTGAAATCCCTTCATTCCATATTTTATACTTCATCATATTCCTTTGTTTTTTGAATCAATGACCACCACTGATCAACATCTCTAGTGAGGCGGTAGACTGCCATGATAACCTTTTCCCTTTCACTACTCCCCAAAGCCTGAAATATGTTTTCTAGGGAATTTATCCATTGCTAAACTACTAAGGGATTTGTACTCCCATTTAACGTTGGTGGTTGTTTCCTCATGAAGCGATCTAACATTGATCCTCCACGCTGCGGATCAGGGTGCTCCATACGAGTAAGGATATTATTCATAACCTGAGTGAGTTGTCCCAGTATGGTGATTAGCTGATCAGCACCAGTTTCACCACCAGCTCCACTATAATTATCTTGAGAAGGATGGGAAATACCTACATGGAGTTCATGCATTGATACAGTTTCCATTTCTTCCACTAGGTGCCATTTATAAACAATGGCATAAACTAGATCAATTTATGAATCAAAATACATAATTCCATACTTGTAAAACACTTAACATAAATTGAACTATTTGTGGATATAATCCATAATCATAAAAATGTTTTCTTTGAGGAAGTATATACTCATAAACCTTTTATAATTATTTTTAAAGAAAATGAGAGTTATCCTAAGCATATACCTTGGGAGTGTCATAACCAAGAGTGCATCAAGGCCCGTTGTCGTGCACCCGTTCCCATTCAAGTCTAGATCAAAGCGGTGTTTTCAGGTTTTACCCCTAGTTACATCTGTGCCAGATCCGCCTCTACCTACTTGTATCCAGACAGGGATGTATTGCTCAGAAAACTCACAAGATCTCTACAATACCAAAATTCTAGGAAGTTCTTCTATACTAATCCTCAAAGTCCATCTTAGGTCTATGTTCTCTAATCAGAGTTTATCTAAATCTACCTTCCAAGGTTTTTACTAAACTTCCTCTGATACCAACTATAACGCCCTGACCCCAGTTACCCAGATTCGGTGCATTATTACATAACATTGGCATGATCACAAGAAAGATCAAGTCTCGAAAGACCGATTCGTTTAGTAGCCTTGGAATAACTAGATACATTCATAAAGTTTACATTAAATCATAAAATAAAACTACAACAATATAGTCTCCCTAGTCTACACTATTATCCCCTCATACTATCCTGACAGGTCATTCATAAAATACTTCTTAACATCCTGGGAAAAATAAAACATAGAAAGGGGTGATCTCAAATTCCTAGTAAGGATAACAATATAGTGGAAAACTTCATAAATAAGCATAAACATTTAAGGGAATGTATAACTAAAACAGAAGCCTTTTAAAACTTTAACTTCAACATAATATGGAAGAAATAAAATGAAATAATTCCATATACTTATTCACATAGATATTCTACAAGTCGAATAATCACATGCAATATCAATAACCACTTTCATAATTATGGAATGTATAATTCCAGACTATCATAACCACATAGCCAAGGCCTCGTGCAAAGAATACAAATAATATTTTGTCAAGGACTTGTGCCAAGACACTATTTTGTCTCATGAGACCTACTAATACATCGAGGAGCTATATAGGGCTCCACCCATCACTTATTAAGTCCAATGCATTACTCATATGAACAAGTTAAACATAACATAAAAATTTGTATTAAAACAAGCATACACAATGTCAATACTTTCACCATAAAACATGAATGGTAAAAAAATAACACATCCACATTCAAACATATCACAAAACCTTCAATACAATATGGAAGTTTTGTATCATAATAAATCAACTTCAAATAAGCTTAATATCCATCAAAGGATGTTGACATAGATGAAATCAAAACTATTGGAGAGAAATATCTATTTTTTTGAAATCATTTAAAAGTCACATAATAAAACATTTACTTTGAAAATATCATTATAATATTGTAAGGTAAGATTTTAAGATTTTATAACGGTGGAAAATAGCCCCACCCGCCGTATAAGTTAAAAAAAGATATTCTTACCTTAATTCTATCGAAAAGTTTAAAAAGGACCTTGTTCGGAAAACAACAGAAAGATTCATTTATAAACTTCTTATAAAAATTCAAACAAGGGTATAAATTACTTTTACCAATATTTGGTAAAATAGCAAGAATGTTTTGAAATACATTTTTAAGAAACATGGATGTGGATGATAAAGAGGTCGCAGTAGATAATTTCCTATAAACTACCTCGGATAATGAAGAGATTGTGAAATAACCCTTACCTTGTACTTTTCCTTGGTAGAGGGTAGGTTAAACTATTGTATAATTGTGAAATAATTGTTATTAAATTATACAAGAATCATAAACATTAATATGATATCATATATGATCTCTTAACATTGATTTGTTAATAATATCTTAGCATTATTGTTGTTTTGGGTGTTAACTTACTCATTTTGTTTTATATATTTTGTTACATAAGTCATGTTTGTTCTGAATAGGTTGTATATTATTCATATCCAGAATAATATCAAGTCCTTAAACATTATTTTTAATCATTAAATGAGAATTAGTCTTGAATGGATACGATGGGGAATGAATCTCATCGCGTTCATGGAGACGGTAGTCCATACGTATGCACGAGCGACAATATCATTATTTTGATATTAAAATAAAATATAATTGGATGGTATATCATATATACAGAATCATTATCATGTTATTTTTATTAATTACATGAATTACACATCATTATTATACCCATCCAAATAATAATTTATTGAATAACAATTACACCACAATGTGGAGACGGTAAGCCGTACGTACTCACGTATGGTGACATGTCATTCAAAGGATGGATAGAATACGGAATATGGTTGTACCATATTTATAATAACATAAAATTATATATAAGATACTGGAGTTATTATTTTAGAATGGGAATAACAAAGAAAGAAGAAGTTGAAGAAGAAAGGAACTTGAAAGAGGGTGGTGAAAACATTACCTCTTCTCCAGGTTCTTCCTTTTGATTTGATCAAAAGGGATCCTTAGGTTGGCTTTCTGAACAAACTAAGGCCTCTAGGTTGAAGTGAGGGAAGTTGAGAGAGTAATGTTTCAGGTTTTGGCCGAGACAAAAGGCTTTTAATGTGTTAATTGGTGAGAAGGGTGAGTACCCTTTTATAAGAGGGGTGAGGGGCACCTTTGAAAAAGCTAGAAATATTATTTTATAATAAATTCATATTCGGTTTCTAATGGATCCAAAGTGGATTATTTAAAGGTTAAGGTGGTGATAAGTCTAAAACCAATCAACCAAAAGGTTTTAGATAGGTTTGGGTCACTATATTAACCATATCTTTTAGTTTTAGCTCTTAATTAATTAGTTTAAAATTTACCATGTCACTTTGTATTTTTATATTATATAGTTAATAAACTTACTATATACATATAAGAGAACCCCAAGTGGTCAATTAATGATAAAAATATCATGATACAATTCCTTTGGCTGAACCTTAGATTTTTAGAAATAGAATATAAATTAATAATATAATATTTGTTTTAAAAACTCTTTTATGTCAATTTTGACACTATTGGGTGTTTTGTTTTTGATAATTTCATAAAAGCATTATTACTTCAGAAAAAATTTATATAACCAATAATAATATGTCATATTAACCTAGAAAATTAGTTTAATTCATAAAAAGTCTCAAATTAAATTTATTTTGATATTTATAATATCAATTATTTTAATATTTCATTAATTAGGTAATTACTACATCACCATAGTGTCATAAATAAATTATATTATTTGATGTATAAAAATTATAAACAAAATACCATTATGTAGTAAATCTTTTTATATTTCTAATGAATATTTAAAATCTAATTTATCTTATGTATAACCCTATATTAAAAATATTTTTGTTATTAAACTTTGATTTTAACTCTTTTAACTCTTCTTTGAATTAAATAATAATTAATGTCCTAATCTAATACAAGCGGACCTAAATGATAATATTTTATTCCTAAGGTTGTGTTTTGTCGAGATACACTTGTCCAATAGAATTAGGACATGTGTTAGGGTAATATTAAAATCATTTTTACCCTTAATTACCCTATTTACTTTTAACCGTGGTAAATAAAAGTAAAACGTTACTATTCACCAAAAATTATTTTCATCTCATTGAACCACATTTTACTCCTTGATATTAACCATGTCTCTCGGATTTTCAAAATTCCTCTCACAGAAGCGGTAAAATTATGTTTTATGCGAATTTCCAAATTCTCCTAGGAGGTGGGTAAAAGACGGTGAAAAGTTCAATAAAATTTATATATATATATAATTATTCTAAACTAACTCCAATGAATTACATTGAACTTATATAGGTATTATGTATCTATTTTGAACTTAATTCAATTTGAATAAAATAAATAATTATTTAAATAAAAATTTAATTTTAAACTATAACTTAGTGTTTTTTCACTATTCCTCAAAAATTGAAAGTTTTCAAAAAAATACCAAAATTTCACCCTAGGATAATTTCGATATTCCGAATCCAAAAACGAAGTACATTTTTAAAGATAAAATTTATAAAATTTCAAAAAGTTGGTATTACTATTCATAACGGCTAGTTTGATTGGTTGTGGTGTGTGTTTTAGAACTCAAAGTTGTGTACAACACACGCTACTGTATTATTCAAAGGGATGTGTACCGTGGAAGCTTGGGGTGTTACAAAAAATATCTGGCTAGTTAATCTTTAATTAGAAGATTTATCAAAATTTTACAAAAGAACATAAATCAGGGTTTCTTTGTATGAGATGAATAAATAGAAAAAAAAATATTAACATTAGTCTTATGTGGATGGTCATCCTAACATGTAGATCCCTCCTACATTAGATAGAACTTGAATTAGATAAGAAATTAAAGAGATATACCTTAAATAAAAATGTAATAAATAGAGAAACCTTTGTAAGATTTTGGTTGTTATGTAAATGCCATGGGAATCCCAAAATCCTTTTACAAATATGTTTTTTATCAATTTTTAAATATTTGTGAAGGTTTTAGAAACACTATTCATCTGATCCATTTTTAGAGAATTCTAGGAAAATAATTACTTTCATAGTAAGACTTATGATATTTTTCTTTCATAGTAATACTTTTGAAGTATTACCATCTAGAATTTTTACATTCACTATCATTATTATGACGTATTACTTTATATAAGTCTTAATTTTATATTAAGACTTCTAAATTATAACTTTACAGAAGTCGTATTAGGAAAAATGATCCCAGAACAAATATTTACTCAATGATGTCACACTAAATAAAGATATACTAAATGAAGTATTACTAACCAAATACATACTACGAACAATGGTTTTAGAACAAAGTCTTACTCAATGATATCTTACTAAAGAAATTCTTATTGGGAAACATGATTCTAGAATGAAGTCATACTATATAATGTATTACAAAATGAAGTCTAAATCAATGAATTATGAATAGTGATTATAGAACGAAGTATTACTCACAAAATTCATACTAAATCAAAGTCGTATATAATTCATTAAAGTATTACTATCCATATCATATTTTTTTTGAAAATTTATTACATGACCCAAAATCCCTAAAAACTATAAAAATCACTATAGGACTTAAAAACATGTCTAAAACCATAAATAACTAAAAAATAATTCCATGAAACTATCAATAATATTTATAAAAATACATCCTCTTATCTCATGAAAACTCCCAAGGAACATTCCTCAGCCTATATCGATATTTCCAACACCTCAATTGGGTCCAAATACACTTGGTCAAGCCAAAACCTAACCTGATTCTATATTCCAAATAATCATTTCCTTATGGAATACACACCATATTATAGCTAATCCTAGAGTTATCCTAGCCACTTACCGACTAACTCATATAAACACCCGAGCATCCCACTCTATGCATTCTCACAACTTCTAGGCAATGCCAAAGAGATCCACATCTTCCAAACATACTCAAATTACCCAATATAAATAATATAATAAACTGATTCCTTCTATTAAACCTCCACACCATAGGGACCATAGAACAAATCACATCTCGATCCATCTATCCAAAACAATGATAATATCACACCCATCCACCCCACAAACATTGGTTATATACATAGAAAATAACCATCATCCATTATTTCCCATCATCATCTTGATCCTTATATTTCATTATATATCATACCTCATTACCACATTCATCTAGAATAATACTTTATTATGACATTAATCCCACATTACACTTTATTCCCACTTTAATTACTCATTTGAACACATCCCACATTTACCAAGCATCATATCTGATTCGCAAATGTTGACCATTAGATAGATAACTCACATACAATACATTAACCTCATGAACTATTATCTTTAATAAAAAAACAAAAACCATTATCACACCCTCATGAAATACATATGAAAATCTTTGTCTCTCTATATTTCTTTGAGTACATCTTATTAATAACATTATTTAAGCTATAATACTGACTACACAATGTTTACCATCAATGTAATTATTTACAACTCAACAACCATTTCCCCCACCACTAGGAATCTCACCAAATGAAAAGTCAAACATGTGTAGTTATATCCGATATTTTCACACCTAGAAACACTACTAATACTACACAATATCCCTATACCTGATCCATTACATGAATCACACTTCCTATGAGATCCTCTAACAGAATCTCTCCAAATTCCCCATCTAGACATGTGCCCTGTACTCCTTTAATGAAAGATCAACCTAGAACCAAACATTTATAATATCCTGACATTAAAAATATATCATAAACTATTCTTTCTATAGTGGAATCATAACATCTATACTCTGAATATCCTATTGAGTCTCATTGCAGCGTTGCTTCTAGCTTCCTGGAGCTCCATCACCTACCTCAACCGACCCAACAATCATAATCAATATGATCCCATCTATCATGTTCAACTTAGTTATCAATCCTCAATTCACCACCCATGAGAATTAGGTCAACCTAAATATGTATACAAGTAGACTAATGTCATGATGGTTTATGGGATACAATCTTATCTTCTATTAGAATCAACTAAAACCATATTAATAATATTAACCTCAAATCATAATCCCTGACTAAATTATCTACCCGCACCTGAGTCCATAACTAATGTTACTTTGAAAACTCATTGTATGAACTTCCATATCAAGTATACCATACTCAAATCATATCCTAGAGCTCCATAATTCTTGCCTTGGATATCTTATACTAAGCTCTCCCTAAGCTACTAATTGAGAAACTACACAAACTCCTAGACCTATCTACCTCAACACCACCACATAAAACTCTTTCTAACTACTAATATAACATTAAAAATATCAAAAATAAGAACAATATAACATAAAACATAAAACATGACCCATTAACCATTAAACTTCCCTACCACACTCTTGTCACATATCACCTAGAACCATGACCCCAAACTACACATATCAGGGTCAGAAAATGAATTGATCATAACCATATAATACATACAAAATGATCACACTAAGAGCCAAATAAATAGTATTCTTCAGTATAATATATCTAAGAATATATATGAGACAAGAAATATATTATTTTCCTGACACTTTAAATATCCGAACTCATTTTTCATTTATGGAAGCACTACCCCATCCTAGGATAAAAGTGTATAATGCCACCAAGAAGCTATATAGGAAAATGATTTTTATCCTATTGTTGAAAATTAAAATAGCCCAATCATTCCATTTTTATTATAGGTTTCAAATAAAAATCATCGGAACACAAATTTTCCATCTGATCCTTATATGCTTAACATGATACATGGATTCCCTATGTTGCCTCTTAGGGTAGAGTTTCTTAAACCGAAATCAATATTATCAAAAAAATTACTATAAATAAATAAATCATCTGTAATAAAAAAAATAATAACATTCAACCATTTTTCTTTGGAAACATGGAATTCAGCTCATATAGGTGCTGAACAGACACATAACATGGTATCTATCCCATTTTCCAAAACATTCATAGAGTCGGGGTCTACCACAAACCCAAATAACAAATCACTATTTAATAAATAAAATTTAATACCACCTAGTAATAAAAAAACACTATTACCACTTTTTAACCAACCTTATTAGGTAATAACTTGAAATAATAATTCTCTAATACTACTTTATAACACCTCATTACCCTATACTAATTGACGACACCTGGACCGATGATGCATGGTGTGACTTGATTGCACCATGATTCACTGTTTCATTTTCACCTTTACACCACTGTGCTAAACTTGGTTTATATTAAAAATTATAAAAATAAAAACAGATTGCATTCCATGTTTGAATAATTTATTTTGTTTTTATCACTATTAAAAAGGAAAATGTTACTTGTTTTGATGATTCCATTGTAGGAGGAGGTGATTTGGAGGGTGCATGATGATGTCCATGATAAATGGGCCAAACTGTGCAGGATTCATGCACACCAGTGGAATCAACCACATATTTAAACTAGAAAGTGCATTAAAATGGGCTAAATGTTTTTGTACGAGTCCAAAATTTAATGGGATACATTTCCTATAAAGGAAAATAAGCCTCATTCGGCCTCTAAGATTTCAAACCGACCTAATCTATCCAGAACACCGAATCTGCATGAAGTCAAAAGTAGTGTGTTGTGATCTGTCAATATCTCAGGCTCTTGTTGTCCAAATTATGCCAACCATTATGTGGAGACATAAAATATGTGGGGATACAACTTTTTTATTTTCTCCAAATCGAGATAAGGCCTTTTGGAGGTGAAAAACCATATGAAAAGTGGTTTTAATAAATTTGTGTGCTCAAAACCACCTTCCCATTTTCCTATAAAATGGATCCTTGGGATCTACATTTGCAAGTTAGGATAGGAGGAAGAGCTATTTTATTTTGGAGACCCAAGGAATCCTCTCATAATACAAGGAGTTATGGAGGCCTCTATCCTCATTGGGGGATCAAGGATGAACGTGAAGTTCCACCTGAGCTTCCTCCTCCTCCTGATGTTGAGCTAAATGGTGGATGATCATTTCGAGGGACCTACACACACTTGAGAGGGAGTTCCAACACTTATTCTTCTACTGGTTTTGTGTTATTTTTGTGCTAAATATTTCACTTATTTCTTATCTTGACATGATTCTCCTTTGATTTCATTTCTATTTTCAAAATTAAGTGAAACACTTTTTACTTCAACACTGATTGGGTTGAGATTTCAAGTGGGAATCTTAGGTTGTTCCGATTGGAAAAAAAAGAGTCCTATTTATCTCACACATACATAATATTTTAGTATGATTTGGTATATTTTCTTTTCTATTATTGATACCCAAACCTTGACAACATGATTTTTGTGTCAAGGGGTGGTTCTTTGAGCATCGTTTAAGAGGGAAGAGGGAAGTTGAGATCTTGACAACCCTCAACCAAAGTATTTCATTAAACCATGTGTATTTTTCAGAATGATGAACTCACCAAGATGTGTGGGGAACTTGCAATTATATCCTTATCTCATAATTCTAAAAGAAAACTTTTATTTATCAACTATTAAACTCATTAAATCGAGTCATTTTCTTTAAACCGTTTTAAAACCACCCCTCTTTTAGTACTTCTTATTAAAAATGCACACTCTAAACCCACAAATGCTCCTTGAGAGAAGACCTAAGGTCTTACCTAGATTAAAAATCAACCTTAAAATCATAATCAATTTGAAACTTCATGACAATATAGTCAAATTTTGGCCCCATTTCCGAGGAGCGCATTGGTTTGAGTGCGTGTTTCTATAAGATTTTTGTAAATTTTGTGAATATTTATCTATTTTATATTATAACTCTACCGATCTTTTTGTATTATGATCTATTTGTTGTGTAGGTTTGGTTCATGAAACATTCTAATCTGGGAGATTTACCTCCTTTCAAACCCAAACCAGAGAGGATCCTACGTCTGCAACACCGAGACAAAGAAGAGAACCCTTCGAAGGAGGACACACAAAACATAGACACTCTTCTTGATCCTTACTCTTCTTCTTCCAGAACCAACATCAAAATTGAAATAAACTTGAATAACATGGATGAAAATAACCATATATTAAAATAACTAACCTCTCATGATGTTGAAATCCAACCCACTTACATTCAAATTCAAGGAGAGGCACCCAATATTGAACTGAAATTCAGTCTAATTCATTTATTATCAAGATTCCATGGACTTCCTGGAGAAGATCTGCATAAAAACATAAAATAATTTCATACAATGTGTTCTACATTAAAACATATAAATTTGGATGAAGAACAAGTAAATATCAGATAATTCCCATTTTCATTAGAAGACACTACAAAATACTGACTTTATTATGTAAATTCTCCAATAAGAGGTTGGGCGGATATGAAACGCCTTTTTCTTGAAAAATATTTCCCAGCCTCTCGAAATGCAATAATAAGGAAAGAAATTTTTGTGATAAGACAATCTCAAAGGGAAAAACTTCATGAATATTGGTAAATATTTAAAAGATTATGTTTAAGTTGTCCACACCACCAAATAAGTGATCAACTTTTAATTCAGTATTTTTGTGAAGGTTTAATTCTAATTGATCATAACATGATTAATGCTGATACAGGTGGTGCACTAGTAGATAAAACCCAAATTTCTATAAGAACCTTGATTGAGAACATGGCGCAAAACAGTCAAAAATTCAGTAAAAGGTCCAATTTACCCATTTGAGTTTTCCATGAGGTGAAAAGTACTAAATTCAAGAAGAAGGTGGAAATGAAGTTTGAGGAGGTAAGTAACCTTCTATAACAACTTGATCTCTTCCAAGGGAAATATAAATCTCCTCCTCCCATCCATTGTGGAATATGCTCTTCTGACACCCATTATTCTAGACAATTCCCCCAATTGAGAGAAAATTCTGAGAGTTGTGAGGCAATCTTCCTAGGACGCCCCTATAACCAAACCTTTAGGAAAGAACCATACTATCCACCCAAATCTGGGTGGAAAGAAAAACAAGATTATAGGAAAGGGGGTATTCAAACTAGCCTCATCAACCATGGAACCAACAAGTTCTGAGTAGTCATACATCACCACCACCCATAAATCCCAAACCACCCTAAAGGCCTTTCCAACAACTCCCTACAAAACCTGAGCCTAGCATAGAAGATATGATGAAACAAATGGCTTACAACAATCTCCAATTCAATCAAACCACCCAGGTAGCCATACAAGACCTCAAAACCCAATTAGGCCAACTAGCTAACTCGGTGGGGGAAATTCAAAGTCACAGGTCAGGTAAACTACCTTCTCAACCAGTAGTTAACCCTAGGGATAAGGGAAATGTTAGTGCCATCACCCTTATGAGTGGAACAAAACTTAAAAACCAAATGAATCCTCTATTAGAGTCATCCCCACCTGAGGAAACCTCCATCCCAACCATTGAAAATGTTCCAAATGTTGAAAAACCATGTCTTGAGAGAAGCCCCTATAAAGGAAAGAGTGTGTCTATTGATGAGTCACCAAGCCCAATAATCCCTCTTCCATTTCCTAAAAGCACCACCCAACCTAGAAAAAAAGGAAACTGAACATGATAAGGAAATATTGGAAACTTTTAAAAAATTGTAGGTTATCTTTCCTTTGATTGATATCGTGAAGAAAATTCCAAGATACACCATGTTTCTAAAGGAGATGTGTACACACTGAAAGAGAATTAAAGGTAATGAGAAGTTAATATTGGGGAGGAATGTCTCATCATTGATAGAACCATCACTACCTACCAAATTCAATGATCCTAGAACCTTCTTGATTCTATGCACCATAGGGGAGTATTCATTTTCCAATGCTATTCTTGATTTAGGTGATTCTATAAATGTGATGCCTCACTCCAATTAATCTTCATTACAGGTTTGATAATTGAATTCAACTGGTATTTTTGTTCAAATGGACAACCGTATTACCGCACACCCCTCTGGTGTGTTAGAGGATATTCTAGTGAGTGTGAAAATTTTAATTTTTTCTAATGATTTTTATGTGCTTAAAATAGAAGATGATATGATGAATGGACATTCCCTTATTATATTAGGGAGGCCCTTCTTTAAAACTGCAAAAACTATAATTAATTTCCATAATGGTACATTATCTATGTAGTTTGGTGGTGACATTTCCCACTTCAACATCCTTGATTCCATGAAACACCCTTCAAAATAACATTCCTCTCTAACTATTAATTCAATTGATGTACTTCCTTTTCCTGAACAAACAACATTTCTTTCTCCTGATCCCCTTATTAAGTTTTCTTTATTGATTTAAATTCTAGGCAATTAATCATGAATTGATTGTTGTAGTGGTCTTGAAAAGTGTCATGCATGTTTATTAATAAATTATTTCTTGTACACCGAGGATCCAAGGATCATAGATGCTGTTTCTAAGCTTGTAAAAGCTCATTCCTCATTCGAGGATGATACCATTGAGCAATTAGATAAGATCAGTGACCTATTAATTTCACACACACTCCCATAAATCCAAAATCCACCTAAATTTGAACTGAAAAAACTAACTCAATATTTAAAATATACATATCTTGAGAATGGAAACAAGTTGCCTATCATAATTGCTAGTTCACTCCCACCTGACCATGAATTGCAACTACTTGAACTTTTGAGGGAGTATAAAAAAGATTTTGGATAAACAATTGCTAACATTCCTGGTATTATCCCATCAATTTGTACACATCATATTTTATTAAATGATGAGTCTAAACCAGTGAGGCAAGAAAAACGTCGATAGAACCCAAACATACTAGAAGTTGTGAAAAAGGAGGTAACAAAATTATTAGCTACTGGAATCATTTACCCCATCTCAGACATCAAATAGGTTAGTCCTATTCATTTAGTTTTTAAAAAATGTCCTTACTGTAATAAAAAACGAAAACAATGAATTGTTTCCAACTCGTGTGCAGAATAGTTGGCGTGTCTGCATAGACTACCGTCGACTAAACCAACACACTAGGAAGGACCATTTCCCTTTTCCATTATTGACCAAATTCTAGAGAGGATAGCAGGTAAGTACCACTATTGTTTCCTTGATGGGTATTCTGGATACTTTCAGATCCATATTGCCCCTGTGGATTAGGAAAAGACAACCTTCACTTGCCCCTTTAGCATATTTTCATATAAGAGGATGCCATTTGGTCTGTGCAATGCTCCAGGTACTTTCCAGCGATGCATGGTTAGTATTTTTTTGGATTACCCGGTGAATTTCATGGAAGTATTCATGGATGATTTCACTATTTATGGATCTTATTTTGATGAATGTTTGAACAGTCTTTCTTTAGTCCTATATCACTGTATTGAAAATAATATCATTTTAAATTATGAGAAACTCCATTTTATGGTGTGAAAAGGTATATTTTTGGGAAATGTCATTTCTAGGGATGGTATCCAAGTAGATAAATCAAAATTGGATTTCATTTCTTCCCAACCATTCCCCAAAACTGTACGGGATGTGCGGTTGTTGACATAGAAATTAGAAGAAGGATAGCGTTAGGAGGACAACGAGAAAACGAAGGAACCCAGGAGGGTAAGAGAAGATTCTGAGACCCAGGAGGTAGTTGCATGCAAAATTTAGATGGTGGACACAAAGCGTCCCACAACGTGGAAAATCTTGCGTGCTCGATATGCCGTCAGGTCAAGATTCTGTGCAGTGTCTGGTTGCGTGCCCCATGCAGTGACAAGCATGCTATTGCATGAAACACCCCCTTGCGCACCCAATTGGCTCTCACAGGCGAGCTTCTGCACAGTGCCGTTTTGAACGCCCAAAGCAGCGTCAGGCACGTGGTTGCACACAACACCCCTTTGCACCCCCAATGCACCATCAATTGGCCGTTTGTGCGCTACACCCATTTTCACACCACCCCAAGGACTTCATCTATAAAACAAAATATACCCCTATCCTTTCGGGAAAGGGGGAACAAAACATGAAGCGATGCTCTGCTGCGTGAAAATTTCTTCTTCTGCGACCGCACAAAAAACACCATGGCCTTTAGGTATTGGATTTTGTGCGACAGGTCCCCCAAGGGTCCTCCTTCGGGTGGTCCCTCTTAGGCATGATCCACATTAATTTCCTTTCTCCCAAAGTTTTTTGCGCACAAGATACACCATTTCCAAGAAAGTTTCCTCTATGTCAGACCTCTCTAGAACGAATTCCCTTCTAGATTGCACACAAACCTTCCATCTTTCACAAAAACCTTCCCTCTTGCACGTAACCCTTCTGTCTTACTCGTAAACCTTTCGTCTTGAGCGTAGACTTTCCCTCTTGTGTTTATCCCCTTCCGGTTTGCACGCAACCCATTCCTTATTGTGCCCAGCCTATTCTCTTTCATGCACTCCATGTGTCATCCTCCCATCAAGGCACCATGTCTGAGACCCTCTTATGTGGACCAAGAATACGTCACACACTCTCTTTCTGTGTGGCTCTTTAAGTTCTCACGAGGTGATTTCAAAGTCCCTTTTGTGGTGCTTCCTGTTGCATTGCTTCGCCTCATGCTTCTTCGCATAGGCATGATAAAAGCTATCACTTCTTCTCATAGCCACGCTAACATGGACCCCCATATGGATCACTCCATAACACCCCCTCACCATGGAATTGATGATATCTTCCCTTCCCCAAGGGGCGGGAGGTATTGGTTATATAAGTCCTAGGGGTTCGGAGTGCACCAACCTCGTTTGAGGTGCATGATGTTAAAATTCCAAGAGCCATCGTCCTCAGCTCAGGACGTTAAAATATGGCCTCGCCCCATGCATTACATGTGAGGTGCTCCATCTTGGACATTCTATATTCCCACAAGTCTCCATGGGAGTGAGATAATTCCTCACATGGCATTAGATCCCCTTTATCATAGTGGCATCTGTCCACGGGGAAAGGGCAACCACCTTGGTGTAAGCCACTAGTTTTTCCTACAGGAGGTAGCACCCCTGCTCATATTTTTTTCCTCGGTTCCAAATCTCTCTCCCTTTGGGCTTTTTCACCACCCAATTATCCACCCTGGAGTAAGTCCCGATCTCCATCACTTCGGGCCGCAGACCATGCATAATCCCCTGTTTCTTCTTTGGGCCGCTGACTATGTGTCATCCCCATTCCACTTCCCACAGACGCACCTTTCACGACGTGATCATCAGGTCATTTCTCTTTCCTGTTTCTCACACCGAGAATGACTCACATGGTCTTAGAGTAAACATCCACCATTACATCCTCTCTGGGAAACCTAGAGTGTAAGCCCCAAACTCCACCTAAACTACACGGACTTTGATCCTTGCTAAGGCAAGGTACGTAGGAAGCCTCCCTGATGTTCAAGCCCAACAACCATTGGTTCTAACCATTTAACGTCGGTTCCCACTTCACCCAAACTATGTGGACGTTGATACTTTCCAAGGAAAGGTACGTAGGAATCCTTCCTGAGGTTCAATCCCAACAACCATTAGTTCCGACCATTTCATGTTGATTACCACTCCACCCAAACTACGTGGAATTTGATCCTTGACAAGGACATGTACGTAGAAAGCCCTCCCTGAGGTTCAAGCCCAACCACCATTGATTCCGACCATTTCATGTTGGTTTCCACTCCACCCGAACTACGTGGACTTTGATCCATGCCAAGGAAAGGTACGTAGGAAGCCTCCCTGAGGTTCAATCCCAACAACCATTGGTTCAGACCATTTCACATCGGTTCACACTCTACTCAAACTATATGGTCTTTGATCCTTTCCAAGACAAGGTATTTAGGAAGCCTCCCTAAGGTTCAAGCCCAAAAACCATTGGTTCCAACCATTTCACATCAGTTCCCACTCCACCGGAACTACGTGGATTTCGATCCTTGCCAAGGAAAGGTAAGTAGGAAGCCTCCCTAAGGTTCAAGACCAAAAACCATTGGTTCTGACCATTTTACGTCACTTCCCACTCCAATAGAACTACATTGACTTTGATCCTTTCCGAGGAAAGGTATGTAGGAATCCTTCCTGAGATTAAAGCCCAACAACCATTGGTTCTGGACATTTCATGTTAGTTCCCACTCCACTCGAACTATGTGAAATTTGATCATTACCAAGGAAAGTTACATAAGAAGCCTCTCTGAGGTTCAAGCCCAACAACCATTGGTTCTGACCATTTCACATTGGTTCCCACTCCACCTGAACTATGTGGACTTTGATCCTTGCCAAGTCAAGGTACGTAGGAAGCCTTCTTGAGGTTCAATCCCAACAACCATTGGTTCTGACCATTTCACATCAGTTCCCACTCCACTCGATCTATGTATACTTTGATCCTTGTGAAGGAAAGGTACCTAGGAAGCCTCCCTAAGGTTCAAGCCCAACAACCATTGGTTTCGACCATTTTATGTCAGTTCCCACTCCACCCGAACTACATGGACTTTGATCCCTGCCAAGGAAAGGTACGTATGAAGCCTCCCTGTGGTTCAAGCCCAAAAACCATTGGTTCAAACCATTTCACATCGGTTCCCACTCCACTCAAACTATGTGGAATTTTATCCTTGCTAAGGAAAGGTACATAAGAAGCCTAACTGAGGTTCAAGCCCAAAACCCATTGGTTTCGACCATTTCACGTTGGTTCCCACTCCACCCGAATAGCGTGGACTTTGATCCTTGCCAAGGAAAGGTACGTAGGAAGCATCCCTGAGGCTCAATCCCAAAAACCATTGGTTCCCACTATTTCATGTCGGTTCCCAGTCCACCCGAACTACGTGGAATTTGATCCCTACCAAGACAAGGTACGTAGGAAGCCTCCATGAGGTTAAAGCCCAAAAAATATTGGTTCCGACCATTTCACGTCAGTTACCACTCCACCTGAACTATATGGACTTTGATCCTTGGCAAGGAAAGCTACGTAGGAGGCCTCCATAAGGTTCAAGCCCAACATCCATTGGTTCCGAACATTTCACATCGGTTCCCAATCCTCATGAACTATGAAGACTTTGATCACATCCAAGGAAAGGTACGTAGGAAGACTCCCTGAGGTTCAAGACCAGAACCCATTGGTCCCAACCACTTCACATATGCCCACATTCAACATCCATGACATTAAACTTTAGGTCAATTTTGTCCCTCATGACACTAAAATCTCACCTATCCATTGGTAAGCCATTGTGACCCCCATTCAGTGGTAAGCCATTGTCAACCCCTATGTAGTGGTAAGCCGTTGTGAGCCCATCCAACGGTAAGCTGTTGCGACCCCCATTAAGCAGTAAGCCATTGTATACCCCATTTTTTGGAAAGCTGTTGAAGTCCCCAGTCAATGGTAAGCCGTTGATGTCCATAATCAACGGTAATCCATCATCAGATGAACTACGAGGAATTTGATTCCCTACCATGAGGATATGTAGGTGGTATCTTCGAGACTCAAGCCCAACATCTCTATCATCCTCAAGTAAACTTAATCTCATCCTCCATCCCCTTCAATTAACCATCTATTATCCATATTGATTCTCACCCGGGTCACCACTTTCCGTTGGGAACATGCCACCTCATTCCTCATTCCCTTTAACAACAATCGGGTAGCTAACCACATGTTATCCTCGACATCAGTGTTTCCTCCAAGGGTTTCATCCATATGATCCACTCTATTCAGTGTTCCAATCAGTCTAATCCATCTTCGTTAGATGTTAAACTTGCGGAATACACTATGTTAAACATGGGAAGCTAAGGAAAACCTCAGATAAATTCCTATGGTATATAATTCCCCACGTTCAACATGGGATGCCTCAGGCTTTTGTGACCTCGAGAATCCCTATAATAAGGAGAAGAAACCCAGACACGCTAGTGTTCCAGCATCCAGACATGCCAGTAATGTCCAACATGACTACTCCCCCAACTGAAGGTTGTTTCCCTGACCGAACCCCTTGGAATGTCTTGACAGAAGCAGTGTATTTAACCGGCATCCATGAAGAAATGGAACTGAGAAGAGTTTCATGAACAACGTCTTAGTATATAAGGGAGAACCAAACTAGGTGATGAGTTCCGAGGAGGAATCCATAGAAGTAGAAACCGACATCCCATCATGCCGTTTCGATCAAGGAGCAAATGTCCCTGAATAAGAGATAGATGCCACCTGCCTTAGGAAAGAAGGAATGTGGGGCAACAGCTGCGTGACCTCCACGAATGGGCGCACACACCCCAATGAAAGCTTTGGAAATAGAAATGGTGAACCCAATGTGAAATGATTCTTCTGAATGTGGATATTAGTATCATTCGATACATAAGTGGATTAACATGCCACCAGATCTAGTTATTCGGCACCAGGTCCCGCCAAGAATATAGTGGGTCTGGCGTGAAACTCACCAGATGTTGGGGCAGTCAAAATGTTGGACATCCCAGTCTGTGATGTTGTCAGTGTTGATACTTCTTACTATCCATGGGATATGGAATGAAGCTGGGGCACTGGACGTTGATTTTTTTTGGTTTCTGTGCTAATGGATTAATCTCCCTACTTTTCAAGAACCAATCTACTGGAGGAATTTGATCACCGATCGTCCAATGACTTAGGGGAAGGGGAAATTCCAACGAGGCAGTCCCGCATGGCTCCACCAATTTTGTGACAATCTATACACCTACAAATACTGGGTGCCCACGCACCATCTCCCCATCTAAATTCATTCAGCGGAGGGTGATCAATGACCTCATACACCAGTACAAGGAGGTGGGGATTATCCAGACTTATGATATTGTCTGCCAGGATCTAGAGGCATTTGTGCCTCATCACCACTTCCACCCACAAGGGCCATGTAGGGAGCCACTTCTCACCACTCCAACTTACAATAATTTCATGATCCTCTCCCCAGAACGCCTCGACAACTCTCTCCCATACGCCGATGAGGTAGGGGATGTTTGGGCCAGCCTGATTGGGATCCTATTTCAGGGGACCCCAAGGAGGGCTCCCACTCAGTCGTGCAAGCACTGCCATCTAGTCCCACGTGTTTAGGAGCAGTTATTCCATGCGCCTACACCACTGGCCCCAGTTCGGTTGACCTGATGCCAGCGTCGGGTACAGGACGAGGAGGACCCTCACCAAGGGGCATCGACGTCAGCAACTACTATGGACCGAGCCACTTCCAATTTATATCATCATCCCCCTATGAACACTGGGAAGGGGAACCTGTATACCAAGCCCAGATTGAGTCCCCAATCACCCCATGGGCTGGCTGGGTCGACTCTCTCAACCACTGGTACAGATAGTGTCCACCGCCAGTACGAAGGTCCTCCTTGTACCACCACCATAGAGAAAACATGCCCTCACTACCTCCAATACTGATAGGGAGGTCAGCCCCATGCCACCTTTAATCCGAACGAGGGTCCTCCTCACAGTAGGAAAACTCAGTACGAGAGTCTCTCCCACACTCACTGTATCAAGTATGGAGTTGTTCCTCCTGCCAAAGTTTTCTAGTGTGGGGATATTACATGTTTGATCAGTCTTAAGCGCGAGGGCCCTCCCCATGTTCTTACAATAGCTGGTGAAGGCCCTCCATTCCCGGAAAATCAATGGAGTGAAGGCCAGATTCGTTTCACCAGCGCCCAACACGGAGGTCCTACCCATGTTCGGCATGACCAGTACGAGGAGCCTCCTCGCACTAATGTCACCAGGGGAAACAAGAATGGAGGTCCTAAATATGATCATATCAGCTCATGAAAAGGTCCTACCCACTCCATCAATTCACATGGAGGTCCTCCCTGTGTCCCCTTTGATATCTATCCTAGTGCTCCTCGCACCCCGTCTTACTCAGGTAGGAATCCTTTCTATCCCAGCACCAGTATGGCCGAAGGACCTCCTCGTTCTAGAAATATACCATATCCTAAAGAACTACCCTAGGGAAGGAGGGTGGGTCATTTCTGCCATAAAAATAATGCTGAGAGGATTCAGACTGAGATCAAACCGGTTTTTATCTCAGATTCCAAAGCAGAATACGACTCAGTGATGGAACCCTCACCTAGATCATCTGTGTCAAGGGTTGGGGAAGGAACAAGGCACATCAGCCTAATTCTTCTAGAATACGAGGTCCATCAGATTCAGTCCTCCCTCCGTAGGTATATCCAGGAGGACGAAAATTTGGAAACTCCATAGGTTACGACCATGAAATCACCACCATCTTCACCAGAAGCACTCTCTACCTCGACTAGAGATCATAGAGAGCTATTCTGGGGACCAATGGTGGACGAGAAGTAGCATGGTCCTTCACCATTAGCCATAGTCCCTACACGGGAAACTGCTATCGTCAGCCCGTCTTATCGTGATTCCATTACTAAGTCACTACACTATTCGGAGGATGGCCTGATATGAGGTGGTTTGTCAGCTCCCTCATCGTATTCTCCACCGGACAACCTACTGTCCTAACATTCTGCTTTGGTACTACTACCGCTTCCCCAGCCACCTTCGGTTGATGATTGTTTCAATGAAGGGTCATACCCTAAATTCGATCCCAGGATCTTATGGTATATCCTCATAGCGGACCACTTCCCTGAGGTGTTTTGGCCAGTTGCAGCATCGAATTTTTGTGCGCCAGAATCCCTCACCCAAGGGGAAGTTGATTGTTTCTGCCAGAACCTCTGGGCGACTCATTTTTGTCTTCATCATCAGTGAGTAGCTTACCCTAAGAACCAAATGCCTTTAGAGGACATTGGCGAACAATGTCATCTGATTTATTTGGCCACACTCTCTGTGGACCAGATCCCTGAGTCACCAGGTCGCCGTAGGGCCCTCCAACAACTATGTGTTCAGAGTTTCAGGGTACTCCACAGGATCATCAAGAGGCTTCTCTCCACGTACAGATCTGTGGCTAGGGGTAGTATGCTACCCTCATCATTATTCCTATCCAGCGTCAACCCAATTTGCTGAGTGATATAGAGGATATGCCTCTAGGAGGGGTCACAGTTAACATGGACAACCTATCGGAGGGTGAGAATGAGCTAGAGCTTCTTGGAGAGGACCTACCCCCCGAGGGGGTTTCACACTTCTTGGATACGTCAGGAAGGATTAATCATCAATAGAGGAATCTAATGGGTCTTCCCATTCCCACCGAGGCACTAGTCCTCATCCAGAATCCCAAAAAGGGAAAGGGACACCTTAGAGATGTCAAACCCTCCGACCTGTCTAGATCAGTGAAGAAGGAGGAAGATGATCCCAAAAAATCTATGTTGCGTCAGCAACTTGTCGAAAAAAAGAATATGGTCAACGACCTCCTTGCTGAACATGCTACAGAGCGATGACCAGACTACATTGATCCTCAGCTGGGGTAGCAAGGTCCGGCGCAACTTTCCCTCGATGAACTACCTCCAGGTGACCCTGACCATCCTTCCCACATAGACAGGGTTGAAGCCAAAACTTACTGTAAGAGGGTGTGGTATGTCTCACCAAATCCTTCTAAATGGCGTGATAATCCTCAGGACTAAGATCAGGTTCCCATAGCTACCCCACAGGTTGTTCCACTAGCCACTCCATGAGCTACTGGGCCACTTTATCATGTTTAAGAACCCACCAATGCACTGGTAGTTAGGGATCCCCATCAATACAGGAACCCCTGCCCAAATGATCCAATGGAGACACTAATTTCCCACCTCGAGGAATTAGAAACTTGACAGGTGTAGCTCTCTCCCAATGACAAGCCATATCCAGCATGGGTGGGTGATATGACAACCCCCCCTTGAGTTTTGGAAATCCCATTTTCCCTCTTCAATGGGATAGGGGACCCGCTACAGCACCTGGGCCACTTTATCTCAATGTGTGGTCCCATGTTGGGAACTCTAATGCAATTGGAAGACACCAAACTCCAGTGTTTAATATAAACACTGGAAGGGTCGGCATTCATCTGGTACAACCAGCTTCCCATCGGGTTAGTGGCCAGTTGGGAGGACCTCTGTAGGAAAATACTCTACCAGTTATGTTCCACCACACAGAAGACGTGTATCACCGAAATCTTCAAGTGCATGTAGAGGTCTGATGAGTGCGTTGCCGAATTTTTCGCCCGATGGAAAGGACTCACATACTCTCTTGACATGCCCCTGACTCAGGAGAAATTACTGACAATGTGCATAGGGAACTTCAAGATGGAACTAGTCCCCTCTTTGATCACCCTAAACTACCTCGGGGGATTATGAGACTTCTCTGATAAGGCCCAGTGCCTATAGGAATCCTTACAACAGGCTGAGCAGGAACATTCGTTGCCTCCTTCAATCAACACAAGAAGGTCTGCCATGGACAAGCCCACTGTAGTGGCTCAGATAGAGGCCCCCAGGAAACTAGAGTTGTTACCAGTGGAGTTTCCTCCACAGCCTCGTAGAGGCCCTCCACCTCAGGCATAGCCTCTGACTCAGCAACACCCACCTCAGAATTAACAGGTGCCCCTACACAATGCGCCACCACCGCCTAGGAAAGATAACCAAGCTCTACCTCCTTGGCAGGCTCCCCCATCCCCTCGTCAGGGTCAAGCTCTGAGGCCCCCCTTCCTAGACAGAAGGAACTAGACCTACTCATTCAGCGAGGAACAGGTCCCTAGCTATTTCCAAAGTGTCCTAGATCGGGGAATTGTATGTTTGCCTGAGTGTAGGAGGCCAGAAGAGGGAAACCTCACTAATCACCCTAATTACTACCCCTACCATCGAATCCTAGGGAACACCCTCAAATAGTTCTATGTGTTCAATGACTGGTTTTAGGACCAGGTGGATAACAACATAATCCGGTTGGGCCCAGCTATGGCACACGTGGAATGCGTCTTCATGAGGTCAGACAATGGTAGTGACAACGAAGGTGAATGGCATCAAGTTTCTAATCATGGGTACTAGAAGTATGATGACTGGATGGCTTGTAAAATAGTCACCCGCACCCATGGTGTTATCCGTGCATGCCTGAATTGGCTAGAGTCTTCAAAAACTGCATCAATTACTTCTGCATCGTCTTCTCAGTCGTCCTCCTCCCATAAGAGCAAACACCAGAGTTGTAAGAGAAATCAAATTCCCTTGCCGATGCCATCGTCATCCCATAATATTGGCTACTTCATGACCCCATAGATAGAAATCTCTCCTAGAATATGTCCAGTAGTGGAAGACTCTTCAAGTGACGTTCAAGGGTATGCCTCGATTAATACGTAGAGATGGTAAATACCTACATGATTCCTGACGAGGAGGAGCACTAGGAGGATCCTCCCAATGTCCCCAGCTATCGTTATTGTCAATGTAGACACACTAAGGTGGGCTGTCAGAGTTCCTCGGTCAGTACTTCTATCAAGGCTCTGCACGTGACCAAAACTAGACAGCAGAACCAACATAGAGCTCAGTATACACAACCTTCTCATCTGGTGACATCAGGCCCACCTTCACCACCATTCTTGTTGTTTGATCAAGAAGAGACACCTCGACTACACCATGACCATCCATGCCCTGCTATAGGTCAGTATTAGTCATTTGGACCTCATCCGGTAGTCTCTCCATAGGCTTCGACTAGTGAGCAGTGGGATATTCCCAGCACCAGTCAGTCGTCAGCTTAGCCAGCAGGACCCACCATACCTCCTATCATAGAGCGACCTCCTGTAAGAAGAAGTTCATGGATGGAATGGAAGTATTATGTTCTCAAAAATCTGGCCAGAATTTCAGCAAATCTATCCATCCTAGAGGCCCTTCATCTATTTCCAGATATGCATGAGGCTCTCATCGAGGCTTTAAGAAGCCCCCTATAGTTTGAGATGGAGGTAGAAGATGCGGAAGCCTTTCTTGCTGAGGTGGTAGAGAATGCTAAATACCAGGACATTATCTCATTCTATAAATAAGATGAAGGCTCTCCCATATAGAATCACATTCACCCATTGTACATCATCATCCAGTTCAATGGCATGGAGATTCATTGCTGTCTTGTTGACATGGGATCTGGAATCAAACTAATCCCGACTCAAACACTATGGAAACTGGGATTGTCTGAGGATGATCTGAGTCCCTCTAACCTAAGAATAGAAGGTTATTATAGGATGGAATAGACACTGGTCATCAAGATCTGCTTGAAGTCCTAGTTAATTGGCCTACTTTCAAGCACCAAATTTATGGTGGTCTCCCATGACACCACCTACAATGCATTAATGGGAAGGCCATGACTCCACCTGCATGTATCAGTTCCCTCATCGTATCACCAGTGCCTCAAGTACTCCCTTAATGGTCAAGTGGGCATGCTTCAAGGTGATGCGTCTCCCTTTACCTCATGTAAAGCCCACTTTCTGGATACTGACTACTACAAGAGTAAGGACAAGCAGATTAAGACTAAAAAGTTTAAAAATGATACAACTGCGACCAACCCGTGGGAAGATCTGGATGATGCATACGTCTTTCCAGCCCATCAATTGGAGGCTACAACGCCATACATGGGGTAATGGTTCGTTGTTTCTAGAATGAGGGGGAGGACATTCCCAGGTCTATGAAACATCGAAAGATCACCTCATAATCCTACAAAAACTAGGCTCAGGTGTTCCTGGAGCCTCCTACTCTAATAAGGTATCAGGATGTCTGCCCCATGGAAATGACAATACTTCATACTTGCTTGTTCCGCTGGGCTAGGATTAACCGGATCTAGCCGACGCGCCACTATTGCTTTGATATCATCAAGGGTGGCCCCTTGGGACAAAGGCTAGATGGTATTGGATCACTAGCCTTCATTATTATGGTTACAGTTGCATAAGGGTGTCCTGAAGTGGTATCCATTGCCGCTCAGGCTGGTACCAGCCTCCAATTGGGAGCTGCCAACTTAGAAGAAGATCCTCCCACCGAGGATCCTACCTCTATATGTGAAGAAGTGGATTTAGAGGATTCTACCCCCACCTTTGAAGAGGGAATCTCTACCATAGTTGATTAGTTGGTACAGGTGAACCTCAGTAGCAAGGAAGACCCGAAACCCATATTGATCAGTGCTTCTATTCCCCTCGACATATAGGATCTCAACTGTCACTGTACGAAGAATGATTTTCCCCTTACTATGACATAATTACTGATCAATGCTACAACTGGGTTTCAATCCCTCTCATTCATGGATGGGTACTCTGGGTATAACCAGATCTGAATGGCCCCTAAGGATGAGGAGTCTACAGCTTTCAGGGCACCACAAGGTACTTTCTTCTACCAGTTCATGACCTTCGGTTTAAAGAATGCGGGTGCCACCTATCAGCGAGCTATGCATAACATATTTATGCCGATCCTTGGAATTTTGGTGAAATGTTACATGTACGACCTGATGGTTAAATCTTGCCAGTGTCAAGACCATCTCAAGGACCTTGAGAAAGTGTTTGGATTCCTTTATCCTGTGACCTAAAGATGAACCCATTGAAGTGTGCCTTCGGGGTCACCTCTAGAAAGTTTCTCGACTTCATTGTCAGATACAGGGCCATTGAGATCGACCCAAATAAGATCAAGGCCATTAGCTAGATGTCTCCTCCAAGAAACATTTGGAAGCTTCAAGGATTTCAAGGCCACTTTGCCTACAAATTCCTATTCATCAAGAATTTGGCTGGAAAGTTTAATCCATTTTCTCAGCTTATGAAGAAAGGCACCGTCTATGAGTGGGATGAAGAGTGTCAGACTAATTTCGAGGAAATCCCATAGTATCTACTCCAGCTCCCAATCTTAATGCCACTCGTCTCTGGAAACCCGCTAGTCATTTATGTGACTGCACAAGAGTGATATCTGGGATCCCTTATCACCCAGAAGAATAATGAGGGAACAGAGAATAGCCTCTGCTACCTCAGCCACATGCTCCTTGATGCGAAGACCACATACTCCTCTATCGAGAAGAGATGCCTTGAATTTGTATTCACAGTATAAAAGTTGCGACATTACTTACAGCACCATGAGGTAAAACTGGTGGCCCCGGTAGATCCCCTGAAGAACATCCTGAACCGCCCCATGTTGAAAGGATGACTAGCTCGGTGGGCGGTAATCCTCCAGTAGTTCGATATTAGGTTCGTCCCTCAGAAGGTGATCAAAGGGAAATCATTGGCATACTTCCTTGCCACCCATCTAACTCTTGTGGACCAGTCCTTGGACCTCGATTTCCCCAATGAAGCGATTCTCTCAGTGGACTAATCCATTCCATGCTGGAAAATGAACTTCGATGGAGCTTCTCATAGTCCCACTAGTAGAAGGATCAATGACCCTAGGCTTAATAGAGTAGGCCTGGGTATCATATTAATTACCCCGACACAAGCCATTCTACCATACTCATTCATTTTGTCAGAAGGCTGCACCAACAATGAGGCAAAGTATCAGGCTCTAATCACTAGCCTCGAGCTGGATCTCGAGATTGATGTGCCCCATTTGCATGTGAAAGGGAACTCTGAACTAGTCATCAAGAAGATCAATGGTGACTACATCATCAGAAATCCATAGAACGTACCATTGTTGGAAGGAACTCTCCAACTAATGGCCCAATTCCCATCTAACCCAGAAGTTATTCATGTCCCTTGATTTTAGAATGGTCGAGATGATACCCTGACCGGACTAGCTACATCACTTGTAGAGACTGAGCAGGATGATCTGATTATCCATGTGGCACACCGGAGATTCATTGCTCCTGTCACTCCAGGTGATGATGACAACCTGAAGGTTATCCACCTTACTGCCAACACCTCCACGTCCGAACCCCCAGGTCCCCTGGATGCAGTGATTGAAGTGACTTTTGACTGGAGATCCCCCTTTGTTGAGTATCTCCAGAATGGTAATATCCCAGGAGATCGGGCCGACCATGATCAAATTCGATGTCGCACTTCACAGTTTACCCTCTTGGATGGTCTTAGTCATAAGTATATCCTCTACAAGAATGGGTTTGATGGGGTTCTCCTTTGCTGCATTCAAGGAGTCAAGATTTCCCATATCATGTAGGAGGTTCATGCCGGTTCCATCAGGGCTCATCAGATTAGGCCAAAACTATCTCCTCAGATACAAAGGCTAGGGTACTTTTTGCCCTATATGATCCATGACTGCATCTAGTTTTCCAAGAGGTGCCATGCATGCCAAATACTTGCTAACTTCATGCATCAGCTGTCAGATCCTCTCCACTCCACCTAGTACTCTTGTCCATTTGCGATGTGGTGACTCGATGTCGTGGGACCATATCCACCAGTGACAACTCACCAGTGTAGATTCATCATGACTGTAATAGATTTCTTCTCCAAGTGGGAAGAGGCAGTTCCACTCAAGGAGGTCAAGGCCTGTTCTATCATTGACTTGGTGATCTACAACATCATCTACCGATTTGGGGTCCCTCACACCATCCTCACCAATAATGGAATGAAATTCTGAGAAACTGAGCTGAAGAAATTGTATGCTAAGTACAAAATCCGTTCTAACCAATCCTCCCGCTATCATGTGAAAGAAAATGGACAGATCGAGGCGTTCAACAAGACCCTCCTTAATATTCTAAAAAAAATGGTTGGTCAGAATAAGAAGATTTGGCTGAAAAATCTCCCCAATTCCCTCTAGGCTTATCGAACGACGAATTGTAATTCCACCCAGGTGACCCCATATTCCCTAGTGTACGGAACAGAGGTCGTCCTGCCCATCAAGATTCAATTTCCTTCACTGCGTATAGATGTCTATGATCAGAAAGCGCCAGATAAAGTTGCTTAAATCCTTCTGGCCAAGTTGGAAGTGCTTGAAGAGAACAAGATTCGTGCCATACACAATCTGGAAAGGCATCAGAACAAGATAGCCAGAGTTTTCAATTAGAAAGGTTGCATCCGCTCCTTCTTGCCAGGTGACTTGGTATTGGACCTGAGGGCACCAATGATACCTGGTAGGAAACCACCAAAGTTGGAGCCCAAATGGGAATGACCTTACATCATTCACAAGGTTTACTTCAATGGCGCATACTCACTGGTTACCATGGATGGTGAGTGTATAACTCCTCCCACCGATGCCAAGTTCCTCAAGAAATACTTTTCTTGAGTCGTACAGTCCCACATAACCATAAACTATATGGGAGAACATGACCTTAAACTGTATATTCCTACACGACCTCAAATTGTTGGTCCCACATGACCCTAATCTACATTAGGGTCCTCCATGGCCTTAAACTATCCAGTCCTACATGAATTTAAATTGTTCGTCTCCCTGTGAGATGTTAAACCGCATACCAATAAAAATGTATGGTTTGATTACCATACTCATGGGATATGTAGGAACGTTCAAAGTATTTGTATTGAGTTTAGCCCCAGTTTTATCTTTGAATATCCCCTTCTAGGCATATTTCTTTTGGAGGATCCCACATGGCGATGTGTAAGCTTCTTTGGAACCACCCATGTCAGGGTTACGATGATTGTAACATGTGCCCTCCTTCGTTCTTCTAATCCTCCCACATCCTTACCACATGACATTAAACTGCATGGATCTTTAAAAACTATGTACAGCTTGATTCCCATTCTCATGGGATATGTAGTACTGCCCAAAAAGTTTTCCCATAGGCCCTACCCCAGACTCTGAGATCTCCCCTTGAGTCTCATCCCGCACAAGCATATTAATGCTCTATCTATCCCTTCCATTTTGGGTTTCCATTATCTTTCACATCTGAAAGGCCCCTAAATGATATTGATACTCAGCCTAAGGGATATCCTATCATTTTGGGCCAATTACCTCAAATATTTTGGACAACAAATCGATACGAGTGCCACGTTGTGAATATGGTCAGTGATCGACGCTCATTTGTTGTTCCCATTTAAAGTCACATGATATAGATGTTGTGTTTTGAATATGGTCAACAGCTATCCTTTGTCATTGTCGCCACCCCCATATGTCCCAAAAATGGAGTGCAGTGGTTCATTCGGCCCCGCCACCTCTCCAAACCTCAGTCTTCCTCGATCAGGAGTGTAATTTCAGCTATTGGACCCTTATGTTATGGAGAGAGCCTGGTCCTACTCCATTTTTCCCACACCGATCATTGTTCACGTGGGCTTCGGATCTATGAAGGAAATGCCTACATGAGAGTTCATATGGATACAGTTGGCTAGGACACTCAGCCTTAGGTCCTTCGACACCTTCGGCCCCCTGGTCCAAGTTATCATTTTGGATTGTGTGGTACGGTATGGACTCACGTCCTCATTCTTGTTGGGCTATTTTTCCATGCCATGCATATCCCCTTGAGAAATCCCTCTATTCATTCATTTTCCATCCTACAAGAACATGCCCTATCATGCTTCGCAAGCCCCATCATTTGGGTTTCCATCACCTTCTACATCCAAAAGGGCCCCCGAATGGAATGGATGCTCGGCCCAAGGGCCATCCTACCATTACAGGCTAACGTCCTAGAGGATTGTGATCAGAAAATTGATACATGTCTCATGTAGTGAATATGGTCAATGGTCGATGATCAATTGTTTTCCCTAAATTCTGGTCACACAAGGGTGGATATTGTGTTGCAAAACTGCTCAATAATTGTCCTCTATCATCGTTTCCACTTTGTGGTCTTCCATAGGCACAATGATTTGACCTCTCTTTCCCATTAATATAACATTAAACTAGGTATCTACGGTCTGAGATCTATGCCCCTAAACTAAGACCACCATCATCCTCACTACAAGATGTTAAACTGCAAGCTGGTTGTGACATTATGTTCATGGCCCAGCCTTAGGCACCTCGGCCTTTTTCAGGCCCCTAGCCCAAGTTCTCATTCACACCAGGTTACTCGTTGTGCCGTACACACCCCTCGTTGTAGTATCTTTCTCTTATTTGTGTCATCCTTTACTATAGAACTACATGTATCTTGATTCCCATCCACTTGGGATACATAGGACTGCCCAAACATCTAGTCTTCGGGTCTAGCCCCATCTCTTAAAAACCTCCCTATCATTTTGGACCCTTAGCCCACGTTCTTCTAGAATAGGGGTATATGGTGTGGTATGGGCTTATGTCCCCATTCACGTCAGGTTTATAACAACCACGCCGCATACCTCTCTTTCTTGATCAGCCTTCTCTCCTAGTCCCTACTCTTATATCTTTGAGTCGGCTACCCTTAAGTTGGGTCCCTTTGTCCTTTTCGGTGATTTACCAATTTTCCCATGAGTACTCTGGTCTAGAATCTAGAGTGTGAGATTCTACCTAGACATGATTTCACCCACCTTTTAGGCTTTGTGTTCCCCTTAATTTGGGCTTCCATTATCTTTCACATCTGAAGGGACCCCCAAATGGCATGGATTCTAGGCCTAAGGGTTCTCCTACCATTACAGGACAACGTCCTAGAGGGTTTTAGACAACAAATCGATACCTACCCCACGTTGTGAATATATTCAGTGGTTGAAACTCATTTTTTGTTCCCATTTTAGGCCACATGATATGGATTCTATGTTTTAAACATGGTCAACATTTATCCTCCATTTTCATGCCAATCCCTTCAAGACTTGTATGTTTGTTACATGATTCACATTATTTTCCACCCCATCATGTCCAAGTGGAATTTCGACACTCCTGGAAATACCCCTCAGTGCACATTCGTACGTTAGGAGGAAAAAACTGCGGTAAGACATTATTCAAGGCTCGACACTAACTTCCCATTGGCATGTATTCCAAGTATTGTAGAAACCTCTTCTACCCTTGTTTCCCATGCGGAGTTTGACTCACGTGGGATTAGGGATCAGATTGAGGTCTGCGCTTAGAAGGATTCTGCTTCTCCCTGGTCTGAGATCTAAGACCTTAAATTAAGATCTCTTTTAGAACTACATACATTTTGATTCTCATTCCCATGGGATACATAGGAATGACCAGGAATCTCATATTTGGGTCCATCTCGAGTTCCACTAATTTAGATCTTATGTTCTGCCTTTAGGGCCCATCTCTTATAGGACCACGTGATGTGGCATGTGTGGGATTATGCCTTCATTCATGTCAAGTTTACAATTTTTGTATCACGTACTCCCTTTTCAAGGAGCTAGTACCTCCTATATCTTTCCCCATATTCTCTAACCTTTTCTGCCCCCCTGGACCAAGGTTTCTTTCTTGGAATCGTGCATGGTGGGATGTTGACCTCATCCTCATTCACATTGGGTATGCTTTATCGCGCCATGCACATTCCCTTTGGAACCTCATATTTTGTGTATATGTCTAATCCATATGACTTAAAACTATGATGCCTAGTCCCACATGACTTTAAACTATTTCATCTATACTACATGATGTTAAAGTGCATGGTGGGACCCATCACGTGACCCTAAACTATGACATTATCATCCTGGCCACAAGACGAAAAACGTCACTGCATCCTGGTGTCCTCATTTGAGGGGAAATCATGTTTGGTATTGGTCCCAAAACCATACCATTTTTCAATGCCTACACACGACTTGATTCTTGAGGTGATGCATGGACTTTCTATCCTAGGTCCATCGCATCACAAAAAAAAAACACTCATTCATCCAAAAGGACAATCAAGATCTACCAAATGCCGCTTCTTTTGGTGCAAGGGCCAGGCCCACACAACCTTATTATCTCTGGCACTGGAATATTACTGTTCCATTCCTAGAACTATGTGTGGATTGATTCTCATCCTCATGGGATACGTAGGAACACCCGTGCACTTTGCCTCGGGCCCAGCCTAACATTCATTTTTGGTCCCTCAACCTAAAACCTTTCCAAGGAATATATGGTGATTTGGACTCCCAGTCCTCATTCACACCAGGTTACATAATTACCGCACCATTTGTCTCCCTCATTCCCTACCATCTTTGGTCCGAGCTCTAGGACCATAAATTAAGACCACTCCGAGTCCTTTTCGCAAGATGTTAAACAACATGACATCTTTCAGAACTACTTATGACTTGATTCCCATCCTCATGGGGTATGTAGGAACGCCTGAGAACATTACCTTGGGCCCATCGGAACTTTCAATTTTGGTCCCTTGACCTAAATAACTTCCTCCGGGGATACATGGTGTGGTGTGTACTCCTTATGTCCTCATTTATGTCAGGTTTATAGCTACCTCACCACATACTCCGTTCTTGTGATTTACCCTTTCACCCTTCATCCTATCGCATGATGTTAAACTACACGAGCCCACATATCCTCAATGCATGGCATTAAACTATGGTTCTACCCTGAAAAAGTTTAGGATGCCCTATGATAAGCACGTGATGCATTAGTTTCCTCTCTATAGAGGGTTCTCCCTACCGGCATTGGTCTCTGACCACTCCATGCTTAAGAACTATGTTTGGATTGATTCTCATCCTTATGTGATACGTAGCGACGCCCATGCATTCTACCTCGGGCCCAAACTTAGGCTCATTAAACCCACTTTCCCCATAAACCTCGATAATGGTCTACTTTCTATGACCTCAAACTAGGAGCCTACAGTCCATGTACCATGAATTTAAACTGTTAACCTTGGTCCAGGTAGTATGACCTTAAAATTATGTGCACCGTCCTCACCGTACGACATTATACTATGTGTCTATCATCCTTATTGGTATGACGTAAAACTACAGATCATTTGAGGTCCTTACTAGAGAGTTCTTGTTCGGAAGTAGGTATGATCCCTGATCAGACATATTCACCCAGCTAAAGTGTTTTCATCATGGTGGCATAATTTCAAGAGTGTTGGACTCCATTAGAACAAACCATCACTCTATAATCCACGCTTTGCGTGCCCATTATTTCGACCCTCATCCTATTTCACATCTAAAAGACCCCCTAATAGTATAGATGCTCAGCCTATGGCTCATCTACTATCTTAGGCCAACATTATGGATGATTAATGGATGACATTTTGATTCAAGCCCCATGTATTAAACATGGTCAGCGGTCGTCCCTCATTTGTTATCCCCATTATAGGCTCACACAATAAGGATACTGTGTTTCGAACATGGTCAATAGTTATCCTTAAATTTCATTCCATTCCTATAGTGTTCCAAATTTTGGGTATCGTGATTCACACTTCCCACTCCCCTATGTTTGAATCAATTCTAACACACCTGAGATTACCCTTCTCGTGCACTAGAGCATATTGGGGAAGTGATAGTTCGACTATTCTGGGGACTTTGTTCTCCAGTCAGGTCTTCCCCTTTATTTTTGGAAGCCCTAAAGGGTCATTTCGAACTTGGGTGTCTGAAGTATGATTGTCACTCCCACATTCAAATGGAGTAATAAGGCGAGCATCCCTTGTTTCTCACATAGGGCATGACCCAGGTGAGCTTAGCAATGGATTTCTATTTACTTTAAGATTGTGGTTGAAGTGAATTAAAATAAACTAGAAAATAGTCCATTCATGCATAAAATTCAGAGTTGGAAGTAATAAATAAGGATGCGTTTAGGGGGTCGGCCAAAACGGGGCCCTTAAGGATCAAAATTTTGGATACACTGTTCCAATACTGCCACCTTCCGACTTGTGGCCTCCAGCATTGTTTCCAATCCCCTGAGATCCTTCTCTTTCACTGCAGCGGAGGGGCATAATTCATTAGCCCTGGAATGTGCCCGTGATTGTTCAGTATAAAGCCCAATAATTTGGATATTTTCCTATGCTATTTTCTCCTGAGCATCCGTGAGATGGGCCTTAAATCTCTCAATGAGCTTAGATTGGTTTGCAATGAATGCCTCCCTTTCCTCCGCTTTCTCCTCAAGGTGTTGGACCTTCTACTCGGACTACATGAAGGCCTGAGTATTCTTTGAATCTTCCTGGCATCTAACAATGTCTGACGTCAACTATCCTCCCATATCCTATTCGCCATGTAGTCATGGATCATTACGTGAGAATGGCAAGCATCTACCCCTCCAGCGTAGAGGAAGTGTAGCCAACTGCAGAGTGACCCCATCCGGATTATCCATTCTACCTGTGGATGGCTAATAAAGAATATGATGCACTTCCATGCCTTGAGATGCGTCATATGGATCTCCTCAACAACATTTGGGTTAGAATCATTGATTTCTTTAGGGTACATGAGCCTATATTCGGGAAAAGAGGCAAGGAGTTCAGTGGTAGGGTCTTCTTCGGGAACTCCCTCTTCGTTTGTGATTTCACTCTCGTTAGGCTAGAGGTCCAACCCAGTAGAATTACCACCCATAATTGCAATCTCTAGCTCTTCGTGCCCTGGGGTAGGGCCACCTAGAATGGTTGATTCCATAAAGTCCATTGTAGCTGCTGGTAGGACCCCTGCAGATGTCCCGGGCTTGTTGGTTTTTTGTGCCTCCAACCTTGTGACCACTGCATCAGGAATTAGTATATTGACTAGCTGAATTCCCCAACAAAGAGGAGAACTAATGAAAAAGGACTTATGGGATCCAAGTGCGGTAGTGTCCGATTCCTGTGCCATGGTAGGGGCCACCGCCACAAGGGGAGCCTTCGACGCTTTTCAACTTGATCACCGACATCGGCTCCTCTTCAACAATAGGGATGGAAGGGGACTCTTCTTCGCGATCATTTTTGACTAATCTATCCCTAATTGGAACCCCAATATACTCGGTCCCAAGGACAGGCTCCCAAGAATGCACCCCAGCCTCTATAGGCACACTTTCATCCCCTGTGGGGATGGATTCTTGGGAACCCTCTCCCATGTGTTTCTAAATAGAACGAGATTCAGTTGGTGGATTGAGATTTTGAAAAGATAAAGGCCAATGGAAATAAGTTTTAAACTTACCTCAAGATTCTCTACAAGTTCTATGTTAGAACCTACAATTTCGCCGCTCTCCCGGGAGCTCCGCTGGTGAGCAGGAGCTTCTAAAGGCCCCTCACCACCAAGACCTTCAATTTAGTCCTCCTCCCCTTATTCACCTCCATTTTATTCACCTTATTCATCTTCTTATTCATATTCTTATTCTTCTTATTATTCTCTATCTTCCTCTATGCTTTCATCCTCGGATGGTAGCCTTTCTTGGTCAAATTACTGGACAAGCATCACTTTCACCAGGAGATGCGGTTCTTCATACCGCCCCCACTGGCATGCGTACATATCCATGGCTTTCATGTATGCATGCTGGCGATTAAAGTTTACCCTATCCCTCATCTGGATGCATCCTATGTCTGGAAGAGCAAGCCCAGCGCGTACTAACCACTGCCAAAATTCTTTACTAGACATAGAATACTATAATGTTCTCTAAGAAAACCCCAGATAGCGGAAGATGGCATCGACATATGGCTTTAAGAGGTACCTGAGTTGCTTTCCCAAAATGTCCCTAGCTGGCCCACGTGGCCGCATGCAGGACCACCTTTATTCAGAAGGGGGAGACACATTCTTGTCTTGCGTTTCTCCTACCGATGAAGTGGCAGCCTGCGCCATGATAACCACCCAGTTCGTTCTTTTCCTCACCTCTCTCGTGACACCTCGTCTACCTCCCTGCTCTTCAGGCTCTGCATGGGCTACCTTGATTTATCGGATGTGCTTCCAAAGAATTGCATCAGGGTATGTTTTCATCCAGTACTCAGCATACTCTGTTGAAAGGCATGTACTGACGTCGATGGGGGGAAGATTGATGACTTCTCCAAAGCCGACTATCGTGAACATAAGACACAGTTGTCAGAGAATAAAAGGATTCCATTCTTCACAAAACTCTATATATACATTCTTAAGCATCCATTTCATGCACCCAAATTGTTTGGAAAACCTAGTCAGCATGTACAGTCTAGGCCACTAGTACGCTGACCTAGATGCTCTTCCGGTACTCCATCTTCTCTAATGGACCCTTCCCATCATATACCATTTGACCGATTGGGGTTTGGAATGGATGGAAGTCAAATTGGGTGTGGCTACCGATCTTGATCTTGATCCCTTCATCTCTGAGTGTTAGTGGGTGAATTCCATCAATGTTCAAGAGAGATGGGCGCATACCGTTACCAGGGGAAAATGGAATTTGGGAAGTCATACCTGCCATAGTGGTCCATGAACCGTCCATGAATAATTTGGAATGGTTCTCATATCCTCCTGAGTGTAATTCCCCTCGAAATACACTCCAGAATGCTATACAGCCTGGCCAACACTGGCACTCTCAGGTTGACCTTTTTCTTCGCCGCCATGATCCCGACCATCACTAGCATCCCTGGGGAGACCCTCATCCTCGTGTCCCTCACTAGAAACAACCACCCACTCAAGAATGTGACATGAAACTTAGCATATCACACATTGGGTTCTCAAACTTCATTAATGTGAAGGCCCCACGAACGATACTCTACTGTGTCCAGAACCCTCTAGTTTGATCTTGATTTCCCTCTCTGAGATGTGTTCGAGGATTGTTTCCCTCGGACTGGCATATTCACAGCTGTGTACTGCATCATGAAAAGGTTAAACCACCCCAAATCGGTTATTCCTTTCCAAATATATTTTATTTTTAGCTTCTCCTTAGCTATCTCCCATAGGTTCCATGATTGGATTGGGGTGCATGTATTATCCCCCCAGACATTCCTCATCGGGAGGAACTCTTCATACTGGTACCCATCCAAGGGTATTCCCCTGATATAGTGGACGTCCCACAGACTGATTCCCACCTACCCATGGTGGAGGTGGAAGGTGTTGGTATCAGGGGCCAATGACTGAATAGCTCTACAACCAAGTCCTGCTGTTGGTAGAAATGAAATCAGGACGTCCCGATAGCCTCAAAAAGACTGATGGACTGCAGCTCTGGCCCAAATTCCTCACATGTCTGACATACCCAGTATGTCCATGCCCATTCATTGGTGAAGCATCCCCTAGATCTAAAAAACCATTCTCTCCAACCCTTCATCTCATCAGTAATGCTGCTTCTAAAAGTAATGGCATAAATAGTGGGAGATTCCTTGGGAACTGGATCACTTCCCACAACAATCATGTTCTTCAGATTTATGACATAGATGGATGGGTTCTGCATTTCCCTAATAGGATGGCTGTTGTTTGTAATATGGAATTGTGGGACACTGTCCTCGTGAACCACCCATGACCAAGATGTATCCATCTTGAAACCGAGCATCAAAACCTCTTCCATAAGGATTAAGTTCCATAATAACAGGCTATCACTCAGAAAATAATCTTTTTGAGATTGTGTAAGCATGCCAGAAAGCACCTGGTTATCAGACACAACCCTCCTCACACGAAGAATCTGGAGTTTTGTGATCATCTGATTCCTTCTCACAGTATTGGTGACCTCCCTCTCGACATCAGTTTATTGAGCATCCATTTTGAAAATCCTAAGGGGTTGGTGAGAAAGAATGAAGTTCAGTGCAGAAAAAATCTAGCGGTGCACAAGAATGTCAATTTGTGTGAGAAAAGTCGGACAACACACAATACATGGGGTCGACCGCAGAAACTTACGCGCTGATCAGGACAGTTTTCACCCATGATATCTAAGTTCCTGTCGTGTAGAAAAAATAAAATTTAGGGGCCTAAGGGGGTCCCTCATCCCATTAATAGGCACATAATCACTTTATACATGTGAGAATCTTGTTTGTGTGTGCATAATATGTTTTTGCATGCCTGAAAGACCGATTTGATATTTTTCAACATGCCCTAAGAATCTGACCTTCGGGTCCCCCTTCAGCTTCAATTCTGAGGGGGGGGGGGGAATTTGTTGATGCCAAAATTTGGAGAAGTCCAGCGTCGGGAGGATAACAAGAAAACGAAGGAACCCGGGAGGGGAAGAGAAGATTTCGGGACATAGGAGGAAGCTACGCACAAGATTCAGATGGTGCGCGCAAAGCAGCCCACGACGCGCAAAAACTTGAACGCCTAATATGTCATCAGGGAAAGCTTCCTCGCAGCACCCAGCTATGCGCCCCATGTAGTGTCAGGCATGCGGTTGCACCCAACACCCCCTTGTGTGCCCAATTCTCTATCATGGGTGAGCTTCCGCGCAACACTGGTTTGCACACCCAAAGCGGCGCCAGGCGCGTGGTTGAGCGTAGCACCCCGTTATGCCCCCAATGCACCGTCAACCGTCCATTTGCGTGACACACCCATTTGTGCACCACCCTGAGGAATTTGGCTATAAAACAAAACATACCTCTTTCCCTTTGATATGGGGGGAACAAAAGATGATGCGACGCTCGGCTGTGTGAAAACTCTCTCTTCTGCGACCGCACGAAAAACATCATGGCCTTCAGGTATTGGATTTTACGCGACAGGTACCTAAAGGGTCTTAATTTGGGTGGTTCCTCTTGGGAATGATCCTCATTAATTCCCATTTTCCCGAATTTATTTTCCCACAAGAGACCCCATTTCTACGCAAGTTTCATCTACGTCAGACCTCTCTTGTGTGCCTCCCCTTCTGGATTGCGCGCACCCCTTCCATCTTGCACGCAACCCCGACCTATTGCACGTAACCCTTCCGTCTTGCTCAAAAACCTTCCATATTGTGCAAAAAACTTTCCTATTATGTGAATCCCCTTCTGGTTTACACGCAACCACTTTTTTATTGCTCCCATCCTATTCTCTTGCATGCGCACCATGTTTCGTACTCCCCTTAAGGCACCATGTCCGAACCCCTCTTATGCGCACCACACCTGCGTCACACAATCTATTTCCATGAACCTCTTCAGGTTCACATGAAGTGATTTCAAAGTCCCTTGGATGGTGCTTCCCGTTGCATTGCTTTGCCTCAAGCTTCTTCACATAGGCATGCTAACGACTATTGATTCTTCGCATAGCCACACTAACGTGGACCCCCCAATGGATCACTTCATAACAACCCCTCACCATAGAATTTATAATTACTTCCCTTCCCCAAGGGGTAGAAGGTATCAGTTATGTAATTCCTAGGGGTGCGGAGTGCACCCACCTCGTCCAAGGTGCATGAAATTAAACTGTCAAGCGACATCGTCCTTAGCACATGACGTTAAACTGTGGCCTCGCCCCATGCATTACACACGGGGGGCTCTATCTCAGAAATTCTCTACGCCCATTGGTCTCTATGGAAGTGAGATCATTCCTCACATGGAATGAGATCCACTTTATCAGAGCGACATCCCTCCACAGGGAAAGGGCAACCACATTGGTGTAAGCCCCTAGCTTTTCTTGCAAGAGGTAATGCCCCTGCTCCTCCTCTCTTCCTCAGTTCCAAATCTCTCTCCCTTTGGTCTTTGTCACCACTCGGGCCTCCACCTAGGATTAAGTCCTAATCACCATCACTTCGGGCCACAGACCACACATAATCCCCTGTTTCCTCTTTGGGCCGTTGACTACGTGCCAGGCCCATTCCACTTCCCACAGACGTACCTTTCAAGACATGATCATCAGGTCCTTGCTCCCTCTTGTTTCTCAGACCGAGCATGAATAACACGGGCTTAGAGTAAACATCTACCATGACATCCACTCTGGTCAGCCTAGAGCATATGCCCCAAACTCCACCCGAACTATGAAAACTTTGATCCTTTCCAAGGAAAGGTTCGTAGGAAGCGTCCCTAAGGTTCAACCCCCAAAACCATTGGTTCTGACCATTTCAAGTTAGTTACCACTCCAACCAAACTACGTGGAATTTGATCCTTGCTAAGGAAAGGTATGTAGGAAGCCACCCTGAGGTTCAAGCACAAAAACCATTGGTTACGACCATTTCAAGTCAGTTCCCACTCCACCCTAACTACATGGACTTTGTTCCTTGACAAGAAAAGGTACATAGGAAGCCTCCCTTCTGTTTAAGCCCAACAACCATTGGTTCTGACCATTTCACGTCGGTTCCCACTACACCTGAACTATGTGGAATTTGATCCTTGACAAGGCAAGGTATGTATGAAGCTTCACTGAGGTTCAAGCCCAACAACCATTGGTTCCGACCAATTCACATCGGTTCCCAATCCACCCAAACTATGTGGACTTTTATCCTTACCAAGGAAATGTACATAGAAATCCTCCTCGAGGTTTAAGCCTAGAAACCATTGGTTCCGACCATTTCACGTCAGTTCCCACTCCAACTGAACTATGTGGACTTTGATCCGTGCCAAGGAAAGGTATGTAGGAAGCCTCCCTGAGGTTCAAACCCAAAAACCATTGGTTCCGATAATTTCACGTCGATTCCCACTCCACTTGAACTACATGGACTTTGATCCTTTCCAAGGAAATGTACGTAGGAAGCCTCCCTGAGGTTCAATCCCAACAACCATTGTTTCCGACCATTTAACGTCAGTTCCCACTCCACCCGAACTACATGGAATTTGATCCTTGCCATGATAAGGTTTGTAGGAAGCCTCCCTAAGGTTAAAGTCCAACAACCATTGGTTCTGACCATTTCACATCGGTTCCCACTCCACCCAAACTATGTGGACTTTGATCCTTCTTAAGGCAAGGTACATTGGAAGCCTCTCTGAGGTTCAAGCCCAACAGCCATTGCTTCTGACCATTTCACGCCAATTCCTACTCCACTCAAACTAGGTGGACTTTGATCCTTGCCAAGACAAGGTACGTAGGAAGCCTCCCTGTGGTTCAAGGACAACAACCATTGGTTCCCACCATTTCATGTCGGTTCCCACTCTACCTGAACTACGTGAACTTTGATCCTTTTCAAGGCAAGGTACGTAGGAATCCTCCCTAAGGTCCAATCCCAACAACCATTGGTTCTAACCATTTCACTTCAGTTCCCACTCCACCCAAACTACATGGAATTTGATCCTTTATAAGGAATGGTACGTAGGAAGCCTCCCTTAGGTTCAAGGCCAACAACCATTGGTTCTGACCATCTCACATTGGTTCCCACACCACCCGAACTACTGGGACATTGATCCTTAACAAGGCAAGGTACGTAGGAAGCCTCCCAAAGGTTCAATCCCAACAACCATTGGTTCCGACCATTTCATGTTGGTTCCCACTCCTCATGAACTATGCAGACTTTGATCCTTGCAAAGGTAAGGTATGTAGGAAGCCTCCCTGAGGTTTAAGGCCAAAACTCATTGGTCCCGACCACTTCACATTGGTTCACCTCCATCTTCCATGACGTGAAACTATATGCTACTTTTGTCATGCATGACACTAAAATCTCCATTATCCAGTGGTAAGCTGTTGTGACCTCCATTCAGCGATAAGCCGTTGTCAACCCCTGTCTAGTGGTAATCCATTGTGTCCCCATCCAGTGGTAAGCCGTTGAGACCCCCATTCAGTTGTAAGATATTATCAACCCCATTCAACAGTAAGCTGTATAAGTCCCCAATTGATGGTAAGTTGTTGAAGTCCCCAATCGATGGTAAGCTGTCGTCAGATGAACTATGAGTACTTTGATTCCCTACCATGGGGATACGTAGGAGGTCTCTACGAGATTCAAGATAAATATCACCATCATCCTTGAGTCGACTCCATCTCATTCTACATCCACTTCACTTAACTGCCCATTATACATCTTGATTCTTACCCGGTCCACCACATCCTGATGGGATAATGCCACCTCATTCTCATTCCCTTTAACAACAATCGGGTAGCTAACCACGTGTTATCCCTCACATCAGTGTTCCCTCTAGGAGTTTCTCCCATATGATCCACTCTAGTTAGTGTTTTGATCAGTCTGATCCATCTCCACTAGATGTTAAACTCGTGACATACCCTGTGTTAAACATGGGAAGCTAAGGAAACCCTCTTATACATGCCTATGGAATATAATTCCCCGCGTTCGATGTGTGATGCCTCAGGCTTTTTCGCCCTCGATAAGCCCTATAATAAGGAGAATAAACTCAGCCGCACTAGTATTCCAGCGTTTAGATACTCCCCTGACCAAAGGTTGCTTCCCAGACTGGACCCCTTGTAATGTCCTGACAGAATCAGTGTAATTAACCGGTGTCCATGAATAAATGACACCGGTAAGAGTTTCAAAAACAACGTCTTAGTCTAAAAGGGAGAACTGGACTAGGTGACAAGTTCTATGGAGGAATACACAGAAGGAAGAACTAACATCCCATCATCTCATTCCGATCAAGGAGAAAATATCCCTGAATAAGCGATGGATGCCACCCACCTTTGGAAAGTGGGAATGCGGGGAAACAGCTATGTGCCCTCCACGGATGAACGCATGCGTCCCGATGAAAGTGTCGGAAACATCGGTCTTTCCTATGTCATGCTGAAGTTTACTATCATTTAATTCATGAATTTAGTAAGATTGCACTCCCCCTCTCTCGGTTACTTTTAAAAGAAAAGGAATTTGTTTTTGATAATGAATGTGAGGAAGCTTTTAATAAGTTAAAATGGAGTCTCACATCACCCCTAGTAATCCAACCACCTCGGTGGGATTTACCATTTTATCTCATATGTGATGCCTCTAACTATGCAGTTGTGGCAGTCTTATCACAAAGGTTCGATCAAGCTTTACATGTCATTGCCTATGCCTCACATACTTTGGACCATGCCCAAAAAACAACACCACAACTGAAAAAGAATTCCTTGACATTTTGTTTGACTTGGAAAAATTTAGGTCATACCTTTTAGGGTCCAAATTCATTGTGTTATCAGACCATGCAGCCCTCCAGTATCTCCTTAATAAAATGGAAGAAAAACCACGTCTCATTCGCTGGATGCTCCCCCTTCAAGAATTCAATTTAGAAATTAGAGATAAAAAAAGAGGATAGAATGTGGTGGTTAACTACATTAATAGGATCCACCCATCCTCGGACATTGACTCATCCCCCAGTATTTCTATAAATTATATGTTTCCTAATGAGAAATTGTACCAAATGCAAGATATTATTCCTTGGTATGTTAAAATTGTAAATTATTTGGTATCATCTTGAATTCCTGTTGATTTCAAAAAAAACCAAGCCATTCGACTAAAACATGGGTCATGTTGGTACATTTGGGATGACCCCTACCTTTGGTTCACCTATAGTGATCAATTACTCAGGTGTTGTGTTCCTGATATCAAGTTTCAGCCCGTCCTTAGGTTCTGGAAAACTCTTTCTTATGGGGGCCACTTTAGTCCCCAATGGACTGCTCACAATGTCCTCGATTCTGGTCTCTTTTGGCCCACATTGTTTCAGGATACCCATGACTTCTATAAATCTTTTCCTCACTGTCAAAGAATGGGTAATGTTTCTAAAATAAATGAGATTCCACAAAAACACTTTCTCTTCCATGAAATTTTTGATGTTTGGTGAATTGAATTTATGAGACCATTCCATAATTCATTTGGTAACTTATAGATTCTATTGGTGGTGGATTATGCTTCAAAATGGGTAGAGGAACGAGCTAAAAGGGCTGATGATTATAAGGTAGTTGTAGAATGTTTTAGAACCTAAATATTTGGTAGGTTTGGCTTACCTAGGATCATCATCAGTGACCAGGGTTCTCATTTCTGCAACCAAAAATTGCAATCACTTTTGCGTCGGTATGGGGTCGGTCATAGAGTGTCTACTGCATATCCCCCATAGACCAATGGCCAAGCTGAGGTGTCAAATAGAGAAGTAAAACAAATTCTTTAAAAAATGGTTCAACCTAATAGAAAAGTTTGGAGTCTTCGACTTGATGATTCCTTATGGGCTTACCTTACTGCTTTCAAAACTCCCATTGGAATGTCACCCTATCGGCTTGTGTTTGGAAAGAGTTTTCACCTTCCAGTTGAGATTGAGCACTAGGCCTACTCGACCATCAAACAATGAAATTCTAAATTTTCCGGTGCAGGTGCTCAAAAAAAGTTACAGATTCAGGGGCTAGAAGAAATAAAAAGAGATACATATGAGAACTACATGATTTATAAGGAATGAACCAAAGCTTACCATGACCGTCTCATCCTTCATCGTCTGTTCCACAATGGGAAGAAGGTCCTCCTCTACAATTCAAGGACAAAGTTTCTTCCAAGAAATCTTTGTTCCCATTGGTTTGGAACATACACTATTACTAACTTCTCTCCATTTGGTTTTGTCCAGGTTCAAAATGAAGAGACCAAGCAAACCTTTACTTTGAATGGGCAGTAGATAAATCACTTCCATGAATCCACTCCGGAGTCCCTGATGGAGGAACTCCATGTTCAAGGAGAAATATATGAATGAAACTCTCCAGGTTTTATCCTTCCTTTCCACATCATCTTTTCTTATAGTGAGGACACTGAACACTTTAGGTGTGAGGGGATGGGTATATTCCTAGGTTAGTCAGGAATTTTCATCATCATTCTTTTTTTCTCTTTTTATCTTGCTAAATTGTTTTTTTTAGTTTCCCCCTTCCCTCCCAGAATATTAATTTTTTTACTCCCACTTTATCAGGGAAAATGATGCCCATTTAATCATGGAAGTTATTGAAAATTCATGTAGAATATCTGTATTTCATTTTGTTCTAACATTCAAAAAAAATCTGATGAAATGTTCATTTCAGTAAGAATTCAATAATACGGTGTGATTTTTTTTGAAATTTAGTTATTTGTCAATGATATAAATGGTTGTATCATTTTTAAACCTTTGAGAATAATGGTAACCTTTTTTGTGAATAGTTTTATGGAAAATTATGTCACTTAAAATCTACACATAATGTTTTTTTCACCCAAACATGATGTGTGAAAATTTCTTACTTAATGGAAGGTAAATATAAGTCAGGTTTATTTTTCTCTACTTTCCAAAATCATTTGTTCATTCATTCGTTCCTTATATGATATTTTTCATTACTATAACATATTGACCTATATGTGTGTACCTATTATTCAATTATTGTACACCTTAAAAAAATGGGATGTATATTGGGCAGGTCAAAAACCACCCTACATTGACTTTTGATCTTATAATAACTATTACAATTAGTTTCATGAGGATATTAAACAAGGGTTTGGAGAAGAGTGTATGATTTTTTCCAAGTGAAACTTTTGAAAAAATAATAATAAATGAGGGGAGTGATTAAATGTACAACATATGGGGATATCTAGGTTGGGAGCTTATGGTTTGACTTCTGTAAATGCTTAAGTGAGTGGGTTTTGAAATTTGATTGCAAAGGGTGTGGGGAAAGTTCGGTGGAAAGGATCTTGAAAGTATACAATTATTAAAATAACTCATATTTACTCGATAGGAAGTGGAAATAATAGCCTGAAATGGTTATCATGCACACACATGTTGAATTAGTGACATGATTAACTTTTAAATTATTTTCTTTGATTGGTATCATGCATCTCTTGGAATTTCATTTAGATATAATTTTTGAGACTTCTTTTTCAATGATCATTGAGAATAACTCCTTGGTGTGTTTTTTTCTTTGATCAATTTTTTATCAGGAATTAAAATTTCATCGAATGTTAATTCTTTTTGAAGATGGAAATATCTACAAGCATAATTTTTTAAAATGTAAATTTCCCAGGAGTGCAAGTGTTTAGGTGCGGGGGTGTGATTGCACCGTGATTCACTTTTTCATTTTCACCCTTACACCACTGTGCTAAACAAATTTTATATTGAAAATTATAAAAATAATAAAAAATTTAATTCCATGTTTGAATCATTTATTTTGTGTTTATCACTATTAAAAATGGAAATGTTACTTGTTTTTATGATTCCACTATAGGAGGAGGTTATTTAGAGTGCCCATGATGATGTCCAAGAAAAATGGGCCAAACTGCGCAGGATCCATGCACACTAGTGGCCTCAACTGTATATTGAAACTAAACTGTGAATTAAAATGGGATGAAATTTTGTGGTCTGGTCCAAAATTTAATGTGATACATTTAATATGAAGGAACAGAAGCCTCATTCAGCCTCTACAATGCCCAACTAACCTGATTGGTCTAGCACACAGATTCTTCATGAAGTTAAAAGTGGTGTGTTGTGATCTGTTCATATCTCGGGCTCTAGTGGTCCAAATTGTACCAAATATTCAGTGGAGACATCAAAGATGCAGGGATACAACTTTTTTATTTTCTCCAAAGTTATATAATGATTTATGGAGGTCAAAACCCATATTACAAGTGGTTTTATGAAATATGTGTGCTCAAAACCACCTTCCCATTTTCCTATAAAATTGCCCCTTGGGCTCCCCATTTGCAAGTTCATCCAGGAGGAAAAGTTCTGGTATTTTGGAGACCCAATGGATTCCTCTCATAATACAAGGAGTTTTGGAGGGACCTATCCTCATATGGGGATCAAGGATGAAGGTGAAGTTCCACCTGATCTTCCTCCTCCTCCCGATGTCGAGCTAAACGGTGGATGGTCATTTCGAGGGAGCTATACACACTTGGGAGGGAGTTCTAGAACTTTTTCTTCTACTGGTTTTGTGTAATTTGTGTGCTAAATATTTCACTTATCTATTATATTGAAATTATTCTACTCTAATTTCATTTTTATTATTAAAATTAAGTGAAACACTTTTTACTTCAACACCGATTGGGTTGAGATTTCAAGTTGGAATCTTGGGTTATTCCGATTGGACAAGACAAGAGTCCTATTTATCTCACACATACATAAGATTTTAGTATTATTTGTTAGCCTTTATTCTCTATTATTGATACCCAAATTTTGACAATATGATTATTGTGTCAAGGGGTGGTTTTTTGAGCATCGTTTAAGAGGGAAGAGGGAAGTTGAGATCTTGACAACCCTCAACCAAAGGATTCCATTAAACCATGTGTATTTTTCATAACGATGAACTCACCAAGATGTGTAGTGAACATGAAATGATCTCATTATCTCATAATTATATAGCACCACTTTTATTTATCAACTATTAAACTCTTTAAATCAAGTCATTTTCTTTAAACTGTTTTAAAACCACCCCTTTTTTAGTACTTCTTTTAAAAACGCACACTCTAAACCCATGAACAGTCCTTGAGAGATGACCTAGGATCTGCCCTAGACTTAAAAACAACCTTAAAATCATAATCAATTTGATGCGTCATGACAACGTGGTCTTGAAATTATATGAACCTCCTCATATTCCAAAGTCCTCTGACTAGTATAGATATTCTATGAGTGGGAATGAGGATACTAAACCATCATGTGATGATAATAACAAAAAAAAATCTTGAACATGATGAAATCAATTTAAATACAAGTAATAATTTTCCAAAAATACCCATATGATAATGCAACAAATATACATATATCATGACATTTATACAAGAATAACCATGATCTCTTATGGGATGATCTCATATGTAAGTGTACAAAAAAACAAAAACAAAAACTTATTTGACTACAAGTAACCACTCAAACCATATGAAAAATCATGTCATATTTATCATGAACCCTCTACACCTTAACTCATCAATATTTTATCGATATAAAACATTTTTCATTACCTATACCAAGTTCCATAAATTCTGTATATATCCCAAAGATACTATGAATGGTGTGGGCATAAACTCAATAGACCACCACTAAAGATGACCCTATCTAATAGAAACACATATACTAGTTTATGAAAAAATGTAATAAATGTTCATTAATAATAAATTATATCACCCACTCCACCCATGATCATAAATCCACAATGTGTATCTACCTATTATGTCCAATGATAGAGTGGAATGATACATCAAAAATCTATCACAATAGAAAGCCCCTTAAAATTCAGATCAAACCTGAGTCACTCAGGATATAAATCTAGTATAACTAACCTTCCATCACATGTCCACTATGACACCAAAATTGAATATCAAAAATTAATTCCAAAACCCCTCAACAATACATCTCCCCACACAACAAACAGAACTCCCCCATACGATGCTCTCTCTCACCACTAACCATGGAATATATGATGTACACCACCTCTATACTAATAGTCAAAACCACCCCTATAAAAATTAATCTGAAGAGTCCACCCCCAATAATAAGTGGAATAAACCACCTCATGGGCCATTATTTAGGATAAAACAACCCTAACGACTCCATCGTCCAACCAAAATGATAAAAAACACCAAAATCCTAGTCCAAACCATCAAAAAACCTACATTATCCAACATAAAAATATTCAACATAGTCAATACCCTACCTTAAAACCTCAACTATATCATATCTAAAAAATAAAAAATCCTTACCATATGTACTAGTTCCCATAAATATATAAAATATTACAACCAATACATACTATACTAAACTTATTATTTTTCATATGAGAGTACCCATGTTATCTTATTGAAATAATGGATACCCCAAGAGGTTCTATTCCTGGTATCATAACCATAACCCAAAACTTTCTTATTTAGTAAATGAAAAATAACACATGTATAAAAATAAATATTTGGTAACCACATACCTAGATTTTTTAGGACTCCACTCACTAAAAATACTATTTAATTCACCCTTAATAAGAAAATTTATAAAAATATAATGAATGATATGATATTTGGTTTTCTCAAAAATGGGAGCAGAAATACTATGAAATATTATCCTTTTTCATATATAGAAAGATAGGTTTACCTATAATATCTTGACTTTTTCTGGTGATTTCTCTAGGTTTTTTAAATGTATTATTTTTTCATGTTTTGAGTATATATTTTTTGGGTTTATCATTGGGGATTTTTTTTGTGAAATTGTATAATTTTAGAAGGAAGATGGGATGTGCATGGTTGGCACATGATTTTCTCAAACCATGCACCCATGAAATCAAAGTGTGAGAACCCAAATAGAGGGTATTCTTATAGTTGGTGAATGTTTTTTCAAAATCCGTGCCCTTTTAGTCGTAAAAAAAACACTCATATTTAAGGTACACAGTTAGGGAGAAAAATTAGGGTAAACTGCTTTCCCCGTACATAAAATCATGCATGTGGAAAATTAAACCCCAAAAAATTAGATTAAAAATTTTCAAACCCCCTGGAATTCACCCAAAGTTAACCCAATTAAAACCTAACTCTTTTCTCTTATTCTTGGAGGATTTTGGATGAATTCTTAGGGCTCCCAAGCACTGTTCTTGATGAATTGAGGGATAATAAATTGGATTAAAATTTGGGCAATTGGAAAGGGTGGAATTAGATTAATTAGTTAGTCAACTAATTAATTAAATATTGAGATTTGGAATTGTTGGGATATTGATTTTAGGAAATTGGTTAATTAATGTGATTATCAATTAATTAATAGTGATAATTATGATATAGTTGACTTTACCTTAATTGGTTAATGGTTTATATGTGATAAAATATTTCAAAATGTATTAATGCTGAATTTTTCATATTATTCCACATGATTAAAGTATTGAACCATGATTTTTTATAGTATAAATGGTATACCATGATGTGAAATTAGATAAGAGGGTTAATGTTGACTAACCTTGTTGAATGTGATATTTGAGATATATGTGTGATTGACTGATATATGAGTGTCATATAGAGATTAAGGCTCCAAAATACCCATATGTGATAAATGAGTGTGGTATAGGGACTGAGGCTCCAAATACCCATATAAGATAGTGAGTGTGGGATACATATTGAGGCTCTAAATACCCATATGTGATTATTATTATATGGTATAAGTAATGAATCTCCAAATAACCATATTTGATTATTATTGTATGGTACACTGAATTAGGGTTTAAATATCCATGTAATAATGAGGTTTGGGATAGGTAAAAAGGCTTCAAATACACATAGACTGTTAAACACAATGTTCTACGCCCAGATGATTAGCATTGGACTTTGGTTCCAAATTATTATGACATAAAATAGATAATAAAATCCCATGTATCACAATGAATTGTTATTTTTCTATCTGATATGGTTCAAAGTGTAGAATGGGACGAAATATGTTTTGAGGGTTCAGGTTTCCTCAAGAACCTAGGGGTTTATGTAGTTAATTAAGGAATAATGATACATGATAACTATTTACATTATGTATTTCACTTTATTATTTATTCAACTGCATACACTATTATTTAGTAGATATTATTTTCGATTATATTGGTGGTGGACTACAAATTTTTACTCACACCATAATTGGTCTTCTGGATATGTACCTGAAGAGACTTTAGGTTTGTAGGTAATGATTAGGGAAAGATACCTATGTTAGATGGCTGAGTTGGGATGGAGCACGAATAAGAGAACTGAAATTTGTGTTAGGTCCCACATTTGGAATTTTTTAGTGTCTTTAATTTGGGTTTTCATTTTAACACTTGACACTTTTTACGCATGACAAATATACTGTTTAGTTATGGATATTGTTTTTAGTTTTGGATCATCATGTGATATTGTTTTTTTCTGGTTATTGTATTATTCTGGTTATTAGTTATTTTATTTTTGGATATGGTTTATTAACATCTTCTATTGTAATAATTTGATAAAGAGGGTATAGTATCCCCATAATTGATATTATACACTCACTATTAGTCGGTAGCCTCTAGCGTATGAGGAGTTATTCCTAAGGTCATGTGACCGATTGGCTCAGGGCACCGATGTGTGGTACCTAGGTCAGGATGTTATAGAGTGGTATCAGAGGTGGTTTTATTTTCTTGTTTGTTTCCATTTAATTTTGGAAATATATATAGTATACTATGTAGATTTGGGCCTTGTACAAGTTTTCATTCATAGAATTAGCTAACAAATTTTTGAGGGATAACAAAAGTACACAGTGTGGGATTATTGTTATTAGTGTTTTCTATTACAGTTTGATGTTACTTCACCTTGGGTGATGCACTTGAAGTATGTTGTGATAATTTTAACGAGATTTTGGATATTTTATTAATGGCCCAATATGACACAAGATTTGAGTTTTCATGCCTTATTTTAGGCACGCCTTAGAAAAACATGTTTTTGGGAATGTTTTTGGATTTGAAAAGTTTTTCCTTGTGTAAAATTTGATGAAAATGATGCCTAATATAAAATTGAAAGTTGTAAAGTGATGCAAGATGTGAATAAATGGGTGTGTAATGAGACTTAAATAATTATAATGAGTTTAACCTTTGTTAATAATGACCTCTATGTAGGATGTATAAGGGTTGTGATAGCACCTCAGTTTTGACCATGTGGCAGGGTTTGTGGGAATGAATTGTTATGAATTATCATGAATACATCTTGCGTAAATGTGTTAATGTTTCAAAATATGTCCTGATGCATGTGTTTGTAATTGTATAGATATTCCTCCATGATTATTATTATTGAGGGGATGACATGAGGGATTGTCTTGAGATTAACCTCCAGTAGTGGAACTCGTGGCACCAATAGTGTCAAATGAAGGAGTCAAAGAGAAGTTACATGGGAACTTTTCTCACTTCATTCAATTTTTCAAGAGAGACCCAGAGAGGGTTTTGAAGAGTATGTTTGACTCAACATAGGATTTTCTATTATATAACCCTCCAACTTTCACAAGAGATGGTAGACCTAAGGACGTAGAGTTTTAGATTGAGTCTATCCAAACTACACATGAACGTTTAGATAATCCTATTGGGAAAAGGTTCAAGTTAGATGCTTATATGTTTCTAGGATTAGAGAAGCACTGGTGGGATGTTTATGCTTGTAATGGGCATGCAGATTATATGATATGGAAGAGATTTTTGGAGATTTTCCTAGAGAAGTTTTATCAAGAGGAACTAAGATAGGATAGGGAAACTGATTTCATGAGGTTGACCCAGGGGTGTATACCTGTGATGGACTATGTTGTATGCTTTACTGAATTAATGAAATTTTCTACAGTGTTGGTAAAGGATGAGATTGATACAAAAAAGAGTTTATAGGATATAATTCAATATGAGATTACACCACAGGTTAACATATTTTGGTTAAAGAATTTTGTTGGGGTGGTGGATCAGACTCTCATAGGTGAGAAGAACCTGAATGAGGCTTCCAGTGGGGGAAAGTTGATTTCTACTGGATGATCAGAAGGTACATTTTCTTAGTGTAGGAAGAATTTATATGATAGTGAAAACCATATAATTTTAAAGAATAATGACTCTAGGGAAGGATCAGTTACTCAAGATCTTACCCAAGTGCTTTTATACCAGTGTGGTATGTTGGGCCAATTTCATATACATTGTACCTGATCACCGGTAGAGTTCTGAGCATGCGATAGTATGGGAATTCTATAGAGGTTCTGTAGGAACCCAGGATTGATGGGTAGTGATGGAGAATCTAGGAAGAACTAGATTACTGGAAGGGGGTATTCAACCCCATATCATTCTGACAGTTGAAGTTCTGCTAGCCATGGAAGTAGAGGTACTCGATGTAGTGATTTTAGGAAGGACTGCCTGTATTAGTAGATTGATTCAATTTAGGGGACTTAGGCTGCATCATAGGGAAGAGGGGTAGGATAGTTTCATTCCATTTCATCAACACTTGTGCATAGTAATTCTGAAAAATTTATATTGAGAGGTCCTATTCTTGTAGCTTCTACACTTACAAGTTCCTTATTCAATACAAGTTTCTCTCATTATTTCATATCTGTAGAACCTGTGAATAGTTTGAGCCTACTGTTGGAGTTATTAAGTAGAATTATGATGATAGATACACCTTTGGAAGTACAGTTGAGATAAATCTATTTTACCAAGGGGATTTCTCTCACATTTTGGGAGAATCATCTCAATTGGGATCTGTACATCCTTAACATGCCAAGATTTGTACTATTATGAGTATGTACCAGTTAGTAGCACACAAATCTTAAATAAATTGTTACCACAAGAGAGTTACTTTTATGTCTCCAATGTGACAAAATTATGTTCATAATGGATAGTGGGATATCAATGCATCCCGTGTAGGTTTGGTTCATCAGTAACTATGAGAGCTCACAGACAAAGTTTCTAGTCAGATGTTAGATGATGGAGGTGTAAAGAAGGACGTATTTCCACCCATAGAGTATAGGTTCCCAGATGTGTTTCATAAATACTTCTTAGGGATACCACCTAAGAGAGATGTTGAATTTACAATTGATATCATACTGGGGGCCGATCTTGTTTCTCTTCCAACATACAGAATGGAATTCACAAAGCTTTAAGATATTAAGAATCAAATGTAACAGTTGATGGAGAAGGGTTCCATCCATATGAGAATGTCACCTTTATATTCTCTAGTCTTTTTTGAAAAGAAGGTATCTCAATGTTTGTAATAATGTGTCGATTAATAGAATTTAAACCAGATGACTGTAAAGAAATAGTACCATCTTCTACATATCGATGATCTATTTGACTAGTTGAGAGGAGCTTGTATTTTCTCCAAGATTGAATTGAGATTATGGTATCATCAGTTGAGATTTCAACCTTATGATACACCAAGGAATTCATTCAGAAGTAGTTATGGAATATATGAGTTTCTCAGGATGCCCTTTGGGTTGACAAACACTCCTACAATTCTTATTGCCTTGATTAACATAATATTACACCCGTACCTGGATTTTTTTGCAGTTGTGTTTGTGGATGACATCAAGATGTACTTTAAGACTAATGGTGATCATTCCCAACATATTGACATCATCCTGAGTACACTGAGTGAGCATTGAATATACTCCAAGCTATCTAAATGTAAATTCTGTAATTATCAGTTACATTTCTTGGGTCACACCATCTCAAATGAGAGTGTATTTATGGACTCAGAGAAAGTGTAGACATTGATTTATTGGGAGAAACCCAAGACTATTTTTGATATACATAGTTTTCTGGGATTATCAGGATATTATCAGAGATTCATCAAGGAATTTTACCATTTGGGAGAACCAATTTCAAGCATGAATGAGAAGGGGATAATTATTTTTTGGTTTGGATCATGTGATAATGATTTCCATGATCTGAAAAAACATTTTACAGTGATACCAATGTTGATCCTACCCGAGCCAAGTGAGGAGTATATGATGTTTTGTGAAACTTTTAGGATAGATCGTAAAGTAGTGTTGATATAAGGAGATAAATTTTTAGCACATGGTTCACAATAGTTGAGGACACATGAACTTAACTACCCTAAGAATGATATTGAGTTGGCTACATTGGTTTATGCCTTGAATTGTTTGAAGATTTATCAATTGGGGAAAATGTTTATTGTGTATACAAATAAAAATATCTTAAAGTGTATATTTTCCCAATGATATTTGAATCTCCATTAGTGGAGGTTAAATTATTATAAGTAGTCATTTTATTTTTAGCTAGCATATATATTTGGGTAGGAAAATAGTGTTTCTGATTATTTAAGTTGTAAAACTCATAATCAGATAGTTCAAGAATCCATTTATGAGTGAAAAATTATAACCTTACTAGCTGAGATGCATGTTGTAGTTCAGAAGAGCCAGGTGAAGAGGAATCTCATATCAGTTTTAGTGGAGTCTACACTTTTGTTCTGGATTAATGAGAATCTATATGAGGATTTGGATTATTTGGAATTGATAGAAATCCTTGAAGGTGGGGAGTCATCTTTCAAGAAAGGCATAGAAAAGTATGAGATCATCTATGTATGAAATCATGTTATTGTTCCTATGAGTGTGTGGGAGGAGATGATGTATGAATTTCATTCCTTGAAGCAGACAATGCATCTAGGTGTAAAAAAATGTACCATGACCCACAATGACTATATTGGTGATCGGGCATGAAAAGGGATATAATAGGGTTTGTGACATCATCTTACACCTATCAATAGGTGAAGGATGTGCATCAACAACCTGATGGTTTACTACTACCACAAACCATTCTAGAATAGATGTGGAACAACATTACCATGGACTTCATGGTGGGTCTTCCAAGGATTCCTCAAAATAATGATGATATTTTGGTGGTTATAGACTATTTAACTAAGGAAGATCATTTATTCCCTATATGAAAGATTTTCTCAATGGATCATCTAGGAGATTTTTTCATTCGAGAGATAGTCCATCTACATGGGGTTACAAAAAGTATTATTTCAATCCATGATTCACATTTTACTTTCTACCTCTCTCAGGGATTGCAGAAGGTTCTTAGTACATAAAGATCATTGAGTATGAATTTCCACCCATATCCAGATGGGAATTTGGAACATACAATATATGTGATTGAGGATATTCTTCGGGATCAGGTCCTAGATTTTGGTGCATATTAGGAGAATCCCCAAGAATTGGTGGAGTTTTCCAATAAAAATCATTATGAGGAAAATATACAAATGGAACCATATGAGTCACTTTATGGCTACCCAAGCAGATCACCTCTATGTTGGATAGAGGATGGCGAGTAATATTTTTTGGAATGGGCCTCATGCAGGAGACATAAAAGGAGGTTCAGTAGATTTAGAAGTGGGTGGATATAGACTAGAGCAGTATGAAGTCATATTTTGGTAGATTTAGATGACCCCTAGAGTTTATAGTGGGTGATCACATGTTCCGTCGGGTGTCTCCAAGATTTAGTCACCATAGGATTAAGAGGTAGGGAAAGCCCGCACCTAGGATTGTTGGACTGTTTGAGGTTGTGGGGAGAATTGGTCCAGTGGTGTACTGGTTGACTCTTACATTGAGGTATAGAGCAATGCATGATGTTTTTCATATGTCATAACTTCAACAATATCACCCTAACCCTTATCATGTGATCAATGTGGACGATGTTGAGCTTGGGAATGATGCATCCTTTGAGGAGCATCCAATACGTTTTGTGGATTATGATGAGAAAGTGTTTCGGGGAAAGACTATGATGATAGTTTGTATATTGTGGAAACAAGGGCTTTTTTAGTAGAAAACATGGTAGAAAGAAGAAAATATGAGGGCTTAGTGCCTCGATCTTTTTGGGTTATAATCATAGAGATTCTTGGGAGTACAACTCAAGGATGAGATATTATATGATGGGAAGATTGTACGATCCTGAAATTTTTTTGAGATGCCTCAATCTCATTCACAGGAAATATTTTTCCTTATATTGAGTATATTTTTATTGGGTTTTACCTTGGTGAGTTTTTGGGTGAAATTGGAGAATTTTTAAAGGAGGGGGGATGCACATGGTTGGTGTATGGTTTCCCAAACCATACACCCAACCCAGAAAACCATGCAAACCCAAATAGAGGGGATTCAAATGGTTGGAAAGTAGTTTTTCAAAACATTCTCTCTTTTATTAGTAACCATGAAACAACCCTTGGAGAGTTATAAAACTTGTGATCATGGTTAAGGTAAAAAATGTACCTCATACTGGAAACTATTTACACAGATAATTAAACCTTTACAAATTAGATTAAAAATCCTCAAACTCCCTAGAATTCACCCAAAGTCGACTCAACTCAACCCTAAATCTTTCCTCTTGTTTTTAGGCTTTTAGATGAATTACTAGGATTCTCAAACACCATTCTTGATGAATCAATGGATACATTGACTGATCTATACCTCTATAAGTATGTGGTTTCTTCTTAATTAGGTTTATCTCTCTCCATCCCATCATTCCAGATAAAGAGGAATGCTTTATTCACTATTGGAAAGGGTTTGGATATTGGATTTGATGATTTCTATTCCCTTTGATATTATATATAGAACTTTATTCGAGATCTCATCCATAATTATGGTTTTGGTTGTTCCATTTTAATTTGGGGATTTCCATTAGTGATCATTCATCAATGATCATGAGGTAGGTGGTATAAATTAAAATTCCCATATTCATGATTCGATTACGTGTATGTACTTTCAGAATTTAAATTGAATTTATGGGGAAATTGCATCACATATTGAATTGATTTAATTTAATTTCCATGTGATAATTAAGTGGATTAAAATTGGGGTATTTGGAATAGTGGAATTGGATTAATTAATTAGTCAATTAATTCATGTAATATTGTGATTTTGGAATTGATGGTATATTGGGATTTTCCAATTAGTCAATTAATGTGATTATGAAATAATTAACAATGATAATTATAAAACATTTGTCTTGAACTTAATGGGTTAATGGGAAATATGTGATACAATATTGCAAAATGGTTTAATGGGGAATTTTTCATATTATTCCATGTGATTAAAATATTTAACTATAAATTATTTGGATAGTTAAAATGGTATACCATGATGTTAAATTTTATAAGAGGGTTAATGTTGAAAAATCTTATTGAATGTGATATATGTGATATACATGTGATTGATTGATATATGAGTACGAGACATGCGATGAACCTCCAAATACCCATATAAGATAAATGAGTTTGGGATAGGGACTCAGGTTTCAAATACCCATATAAGATAGTGAGTGTGGGACAAGGGCTGAGGTTCCAAACACCTATATTTGATTCTTATTGTATGGGATATAGAATAAGGATAACATTACCAATATGTGATTATTATTGTATAGGATAGGTATTGAGGCTCCAAAAAATCTTGCAATAAGGAGTTGTGGGACATGGATAAAGGCTCCAATATCCATGAGGTGTTAGAAAAAATTTTCCACACCCATGAGATTAGAATTAGACTATGATTCCAAATGACCATGTTGTGAAATGGAATGAAATGGATAATTAAATCCCATGTGTTATATTGAATTGTGATTTAAATATGTGATATGATTAAAACTATGGAATGAAATGAAGTAGGTATTGAGTGTTCGAGTGTCCTCAGGTACCTGAGGGATTATGTGGTTAATGAAATAATAATGAAATGTGATATCTGTTTACTTTATGAATTGTAATTTATTATTTATAAAAATTAATACACTTTTATTGACTAGATATTGTTTTAAATGCTGTTGGTGGTGTCCTACTATGTTTTAATCACACCCTACTCGAGCTGCTTGATCGATACCTAAGTAGACTTAATGTTTGGAGGATAGGATAATGGAAAATTACCTATGTTAGATGGTTGATTTGGGATGAATCATTGATGAGGGAACCTAACTTGGTGTTGGGAATCTCTTGGGGAATTTCTCAGTGTCTTTAGTTTGGGTTTTCTTTTTTACACTTGACAAATTTTTGGAATGATATATATACTGTTAGGTTATGGAATTTGTTTTCAGTTTTTGTTCATCATGTGATACTTGTTTTTTATGGTTATTATATTATTTTGGTTATTGTTTATTATCTTTTATCTACTATTTATTTACTTTAACCATTTTGTTACTTTGATAAATAGGGTATTATCTCCCTATGACCAATTGTCTTGAGGAACTAGTGTGTGGTTCCTGATTCAGGATATTACATTACCTTTATCTCCCTTCAACATCATAGCAAAGGTGATTATGATAAGAAACATATGATATCTTCCTTAGATAAGAAGAGTATATGAGATAATAATTTGGATGATTTTGGTTGTTTACATGTTGTGGGAACCTCGAAATCCCATTTAATGTTTGTTTTAATAATTTATTTAATATTTGGGAAGGCTACGGGAAAAATGTTCATCCCAGATTTTTTGTCAAAAAGTATGGGAAAAGTTTTACTTTTATAATAAGACTTATTAAGGCTTAATTTTTTAGTAATACTTCAAAATTTCTAAATTATATAATTCATACTTCAATGTAAGGGTACTAAATTATTACTTTCTATAATTCTAGTATTTTTAGTAAGACTTAAGAAGTACTCATTTCTAGAAGTCTTACTTTGAATAACGATTCTAGAAATAATTCATACTCGATGAAGTCTTACAAAAAAAATCTGACTAAATGAATTATTTCTAGGAACATTGATTCCATATCAAATCCTTAATTAGTTTAGTCTTACAAAATGAAGGCTTACTAAAATAATCCATATTAGGAATAGTGATTCTAAAATGAAGCCTTACTCAACAAAAGTCTTACTAAAAAAAGTCTTACATGGAATAATGATTCCAGAATGAAGCCTTTATCAATGAAGTCACACTAAAGAAATTCTTATTCGGTGAAGTTTTACTAGGAAAAATTATTACAAAATTAATTTTTTACTTAATAATGTCTTACTAAATCAAAGCCTTACAAAATTCATTAAAATAATACTATCCCAACTTATCCAATTTTTTGAAAATTTTTTGTGGAAAAAATACCAAAAAATTATAAAAACATATTTTTAGTCCTTCTAAACAACTTGAAACCCTTAAATAACTAAAAATTAATGGTAGAACACTTGAAACCTCATTTATCAAAATTGAACCACAGAGCTCGAAACAAATACCAATGTCCATTCCTTGGGCTATAGCAACACTTCCAACAACTCTACTGGGCCCTAACACACTTATCCAAGAAAATATTAGACCCAAATATCTATTTCAAATAACTAATACAATAAATTATTTTTAGTTATGTTAATATTATGAAACAGTCCGAAGGTTTAACGAAAGAAGAAAAAATAAGAACCTCGAGCTATACACTTAATAGTAGACCCAGAGGCGGGGAAGGTTTTCAAAATAGAAATCAAATAATTTTAAAAGAAGTATTTTCCAAATTATATTGGGTATTTCACTAGTTATAATATTGATAATTAAATGGAATAAGTTTACATAACTTTTTAGTTGATTCATATAGGATATGACACTACATGAAAACGGGCATTTCGCGGCGGTTTAAAAACCACCGCTAAATGTGTTAAATTTTTTTCGAGGCTTAGCAGTGGTTTTTAAAAAAACCACCATGAAATAGTGCCAGTTTTGGTAAAACCGCCATGAAATGAAAAGAAAAAAATAAAAAAACATGAGGAACCCCGAAATCACTAAAACGACCATAACTTTTCATTCGGGCGTCTGTTGGAGCGCCATGACCAGTCAAATCAAAGATCCTGAAGAGATATAGAGGCATGTATAATAAAAAATGTAAGACGGTCTAAGGTGCGGAAGATATGAGAGTTATAAGAAAGTTGAAAAACGTTCTCCAACTTTAGACAGCCATAACTTTGGCTTCGGGTGTCCGTTTGGGCTCTACGAAATATCAAATCGAATCCAGTGAAGAGAGCTATGCACCAGTTCAACACAAGAAAGATTATGTCGTGTTTTTTTACCCCAAAAACACCAAAAAAGTCCATTGAAACCCCGTTTCCATCACCGGTGTCCCGTCAAACTTGTCTTCCAATGGACATAACTTTCGATCCATGTGTCAGTTCAGACTCCTCCACCTGCCAGATCATAGATCGTTCTATGATCTTCAGTTTGACTGGTCGCGGCGCCCACATGAAATCTTGGATCATATGTTATGGCCTTTTTAGTGGGTATTAGGTTTGTTATGTTTTTCGATGCCTCGTTTCTAGCACCCGTTCCCCGTCGGCTTTTTTTTAAATGGTCGTAACTTCCGATCCGCCAGTCCATTCGGTCACATTCACCTATCAAGTAGAAGATCGTTTCAGGATCTTTGATTTGACTGGTTGCGGATCTGGAATGGACCCTTGGATCATAAGTTATCTCCGTTAATGTGAGTCCAATGTTTTGTCACTTTATGACCGTTTTGATCGGTTTTAACGGTTGCTCCATTTATTACTGTTTATTTGGGTTTCCATGACTTGTTGTCTTTATCAATGGTTTTTGTGGGTTATTATGATGATTATGTTGAATTCTTAAGGGGTTTTCCAGAGTTGTTATGAGTTTTCATGCGTTCTCATGCTTTCTAATGCTTCCTTCTTCATGCTTCTCCATCCGTTTTCATGTGTTTTCCTGATTTTTCATCCGTTATCACGCAGTTTCATATTTTTTTCATGTGTTTCATTTATTATTTATTATTTATTATTTATAATGTACTTTAATTTTTTTATTATCTATTATTTGTTACTGGTTATTTATTATTTATTATTTATATTTATTTATTATTTATTATTTATTATATATTATTTATTATTGTCAATAATAAAATATTATTATTATTATTAATAAAATATTATTATTATTATTAATTGTTACTGGTTATTTAATATTTATTATTTATTATATATATTATATATTATATATTATTTATTATTTATTATTTATTATTTATTATTTGTTATTTATTATTTATTATTTATTATTTATTTTTTATTATTTATTATTAATAATAATAATATTTTATTTATCATATACTATATACTATATACTATATACTATATATTATATATTATATATTATATATTATATATTATGTATTATTATTTATTTATTATTTATTTAGTCTTGTTTATTATTTATTATTTATTATTTATTATTATTATTAATTATTGTTTTTTATTATATATTTATTATTATCTATTATTAATTGTTGTTTATTATTTATTATTTATTATTTATTATTTATTATTTATTATTTATAGGAAGCCTCCCTGAGGTTAAAGTCCAACAACCATTGGTTCTGACCATTTCACATTGGTTCCCACTCCACCCGAACTACGTGGACTTTGATCCTTTCTAAGGCAAGGTACGTTGGAAGCCTCCCTAAGGTTCAAGCCCAACAACCATTGGTTCTGACCATTTCACACCAATTCCCACTCCACTTGAACTAGGTGGACTTTGATCCTTGCCAAGACAAGGTACGTAGGAAGCCTCCCCGTGGTTCAAGCCCAACAACCATTGGTTCCCACCATTTCATGTTGGTTCCCACTCCACGCGAACTACACGAACTTTGATCCTTTTCAAGGCAAGGTACGTAGGAAGCCTCCCTGAGGTTCAAGCCCAACAACCATTGGTTCTGACCATTTCACATCGGTTCCCACTCCACCCGAACTACATGGAATTTGATCCTTTACAAGGAATGGTACGTAGGAAGGCTCCCTAAGGTTCAAGGACAACAACCATTGGTTCTCACTATCTCACATTGGTTACCACACCACCCGAACTATAGGGACCATGATCCTTACCAAGGCAAGGTATATAGGAAGCCTCCCAAAGGTTCAATCCCAAAAACCATTGGTTTCGACCATTTCATGTTGGTTCCCACTCCTCATGAACTATGCAGACTTTGATCCTTTCCAAGGTAAGGTACGTAGGAAGCCTCTCTGAGGTTCAAGGCCAAAACTCATTGGTCCCGACCACTTCACCTTGGTTCACCTCCATCATCCATGATGTGAAACTATATGCTACTTTTGTCATGCATGACACTAAACTCTCCATTATCCTGTGGTAAGCTGTTGTGACCTCTATTCAGCGGTAAGCCATTGTCAACCCCTGTCCAGTGGTAATCCATTGTGTCCCCATCTAGCGGTAAGCCGCTGCGACCCCTATTCAGTTTTAAGATATTATCAACCCCATTCAACAGTAAGTTGTGTAGGTCCCCAATCGATGGTAAGTTGTTGAAGTCCCCAATCGACGGTAATTTGTTGTCAGATGAACTACGAGGAGTTTGATTCCCTGCCATGGGGATACATAGGTGGTCTCTATGAGACTCAAGACCAACATCACCATCATCCTTGAGTCGACTCCATCTCATTCTCCATCCACTTCACTTAACCGCCCATTATACATCTTGATTCTTACCCGGGCCACCACATCCTGATGGGATAATGCCACCTCATTCTCATTCCCTTTAACAATAATCAGGTAGATAACCATGTGTTATCCCTGACATCAGTGTTCCCTCTAGAAGTTTCTCCCATATGATCCACTCTAGTTAGTGTTCTGATTAGTCTGATCCATCTCCGCTAGATGTTAAACTCGTGACATACCCTGTGTTAAACATGGGAAGCTAAGGAAAACCTCAAATACATGCCCATGGAATATAATTCCCCGCGTTCGATGTGCGATTCCTCCGGCTTCTTCTCCCTTGATAATCCCTATAATAAGGAGAGGAAACTCAGCCGCACTAGTGTTCCAGCGTTTAGACATGCCAGTGATGTCCAACGTGACTACTCCCCGGACCAAAGGTTACTTCCCAGACTGGACCCCTCGTAATGTCCCGATAGAATCAGTGTAATTAACCGGTGTCCATGAAGAAATGACACTGGGAAGAGTTTCAAAAACAACGTCTTAGTCTTTAAGGGAGACCCGGACTAGGTGACGAGTTATATGGAGGAATACACAGAAGGAAGAACCAACATCCCATCATCTCATTCCGATCATGGAGAAAATATCCCTAAATAAGCGATGGATGCCACCCACCTTTGGAAAGTGGGAATGTGGGGAAACAGCTGTGCGCCCTCCACGGATGGACGCATGCGTCCCGAAAAAAGTGTCAGAAACATTGGTCTTTCCTATGTCATGCTGAATTTTACTATGATTTCGTTCATGACTTTAGTATGATTGCACTCCCCCTCTCTCGGTTACATTAAACAGAAAAGTAATTTGTTTTTGATAATGAATGTGAGGAAGCTTTTAATATGCTAAAATGGAGTCTCACATCACCCCTGTTAATCCAACCACCTCATTGGGATTTACCATTTTATCTCATATGTGATGCCTCTAACTATGCAGTTGGGGTAGTCTTATCACAAAGGTTCGATCAAGCTTTACATGTCATTGCCTATGCCTCACATACTTTGGACCATGCCCAAAAAAACAACACCACAACTGAAAAATAATTCCTTGACATTTTGTTTGCCTTGGAAAAATTTAGGTCACACCTTTTAGGGTCCAAAGTCATTGTGTTTTCAGACCATGCAGCCCTCCAGTATCTTCTTAAGAAAATGGAAGAAAAACCACGTCTCATTCACTGGATGCTCCTCCTTCAGAATTCAATTTAGAAATTAGAGATAAAAAAGGAGGAGAGAATGTGGTGGTTAACTACATCAATAGGATCCACCCATCCTCAGACATTGACTCATCCCCCAGTATTTCTATAAATTATATGTTTCCTGATGAGAAATTGTACCAAATGCAAGATATTATTCCTTGGTATGTTAAAATTTTAAATTATTTTGTATCATCTTGCATTCCTGTTGATTTAAAAAAAAGCCATTCGACTAAAACATGAGTCCTGTTGGTACATTTGGGATGACCCCTACCTTTGGTTCACCTATAGTGATCAATTACTCAGGTGTTGTGTTCCTGATAACAAGTTTCAGTCCGTCCTTAGGTTCTGGAAAACTCTTGCTTATGGGGGACACTTTAGTCCCCAATGGACTGCTTGCAATGTCCTCGATTCTGGTCTATTTTGGCCCACATTGTTTCAGGATACCCATGACTTCTATAAATATTTTCCTCACTGTCAAAGAATGGGGAATGTTTCTAAAATAAATGAGATGCCTCAAAAACACTTTCTCTTCCATGAAATTTTTGTTGTTTGGTGAATTGAATTTATGAGACCATTCCCTAATTCATTTGGTAACCTGTAGATTCTATTGGCGGTGGATTATGCTTCAAAATGGGTAGAGGAACGAGCTAAAAGGACTGATGATTCTAAGGTAGTTGTAGAATTTTTGAGAACCTAAATATTTGGTTGGTTTGGATTACCTAGGTTCATCATTAGTGACCAGGGTTCTCATTTCTGTAACCAAAAAATGCAATCACTTTTGCATCGGTATGGGGTCGGTCATAGAGTGTCTACTGCATATCACCCATAGACCAATAGCCAAGCTGAGGTTTCAAATAGAGAAGTAAAACAAATTATTTAAAAAATGGTTCAAACTAATAGAAAAGTTTGGAGTCTTCGACTCAATGATTCCTTATGGGTTTACCTTACTGCTTTCAAAACTCCCATTGGAATGTCACCCTATGGGCTTGTGTTTGGAAAGAGTTTTCACCTTCATGTTGAGATTGAGCACCAAGACTACTGGACCATCAAACAATGAAATTCTAAATTTTCTGGTGCAGGTGCTCAAAAAAAGATATAGATTCAGGAGCTAGAGGAAATGAGAAGAGATACATATGATAACTATAGGATTTATAAGGAATGGACCAAGGCTTCCCATGACCGTCTCATCCGTCATCGTCTGTTCCACAATGGGAAGATGGTCCTCCTCTACAATTCAAGGATAAATTTTCTTCCAAGAAATCTTTGTTCCCATTGGTTTGGAACATACAATGTTACTAACATCTCTCCATTTGGTTTTTTCTAGGTTCAAAATGAAGAAACCAAGGAAAGATTTACTTTGAATGGGCAGCGAATAAATCACTTCCATGAATCCACTCCAGAGTCCCTGATGGAGGAACTCCATGTTTAAGAAGCAATCTATGAATTAAAATCTCTGGGTTTTATCCTTCCTTTCCACATAATATTTTCTTATAGTGAGGACACTAAACACTTTAGGTGTGAGGGGATTGGTATATTCCTGGGTTAGTTAGGAATTTTCATCATCATTCTTCTTTTTCTCTTTTTAGCTTGCTAAATTGTTTTTTTATTTTCCCCATTCCCTCCCAGAATATTACTTTTTTATTACCACTTTATCAGGGAAAATGATGCCTGTTTAATCATGGAAGTTATTGAAAATTCATGTGGAATATCTTTTTTTTCATTTTGTTCTAACATTCAAAAAAAATCTGATGAAATGTTCATTTTAGCAAGAATTAAATACTACGGTGTGATTTTTTTTTGAAATTTAGTTCTTTGTCGATGATATAAATGGTTGTATCATTTTCAAACCTTTAAGAATAATGGTGCCCTTTTTTTCTGAATAGTTTGATGGAAAATTGTGTCACTTAAAATCTACACATAAATTTTTTTCACCCAACCATGATGTGTGAAAATTTCTTACTTAATGGAAGGTAAATATAAGTCAGGTTTATTTTTCTCTACTTTCCAAAATCATTTTTCCATTCATTCGTTCCTTATCTGATCTTTTTCATTACTATAACATATTGACCTATATGTGTGTACCTGTTATTCAATTATTGTACACCTTAAAAAATGGGATGTATATTGGGCAGGTCAAAACCCACCCTTCATTGACTTTTGATCATATAATAACTATTACAATTAGTTTCATGAGGATATTAAACAAGGGTTTGGAGAAGATTGTAAGATTTGTTCCAGGTGAAACTTTTTAAAAAATAATAATAAATGAGGGGAGTGATTAAATGTAAAACATATGGGGATATCTAGGTCGGGAGCTTATGGTTTGACTTCTGTAAATGCTTAAGTGAGTGGGTTTTGAAATTTGATTTCAAAGGGTGTGGGGAAAGTTCAGTGGAAAGGATCTTGAAAGTAGAAAATTATTAAAATAACTCATATTTACTCAATAGGAAGTGGAAATAATATCATGAAATGGTTATCACACACACACATGTTGAATTAGTGACTTGATTAACTTTTAAATTATTTTCTTTGATTGGTATCATGCATCTCTTGGAATTTCATTTAGATATAATTTTTGAGACGTCTTTTTCAATGATCATTGAGAATAACTCCTTGGTGTGTTTTTTTCTTTGATCACATTTTTATCAGGAATTAAAATTTCATCGAATGTTAATTCTTTTTGAATATGGAAATATCTACAATCATAATTTTTTAAAATGTAACTTTTGCCAGGAGTTCAAGTGTTTAGGTATGGGGGTGTGATCGCACTGTGATTCACTTTTTCATTTTCACCCTTACACCACAGTGCTAAACATATTTTATATTGAAAATTATAAAAATAATAACAAATTTAATTCCATGTTTGAATCATTTATTTTGTGTTTATCACTATTAAAAATGGAAATGTTACTTGTTTTTATGATTCCACTATAGGAGGAGGTGATTTGGAGCGCCCATGATGATGTCCAAGAAAAATGGGCCAAACTACGCAGGATCCATGCACACTAGTGGCCTCAACTGCATATTGAAACTAAACTGTGAATTAAAATGGGATGAAATTTTGTGGTCTGGTCCAAAATTTAATGTGATACATTTAATATGAAGGAACGGAAGCCTCATTCGGCCTCTATAATGCCCAACTGACCTGATCGGTCTAGCACACAGAATCTACATGAAGTTAAAAGTGGTGTGTTGTGATCTGCTCATATCTCGGTCTCTAGTGGTCCAAATTGTGCCAAATATTTAGTGGAGGCATCCAAGATGCGGGGATACAACTTTTGTATTTTATCCAAAGTGATATAATGATTTATGGTGGTCAAAAATCATATTACAAGTGGTTTTATGAAATCTGTGTGCTCAATACCACCTTCCCATTTTCCTATAAAATGGAACCTTAGGCTCCCCATTTTCAAGTTCATCCAGGAAGAAAAGCTCTGGTATTTTGGAGACCCAATTAATTCCTCTCATAAAACAAGGAGTTTTTAAGGCCCCTATCCTCATAGAGGGATCAATGATGAAGGTGAAGTTCCACCTGATCTTCCTCCTCCTCCCGATGTCGAGCTAAACGGTGGATGGTCATTTCGAGGGAGCTATACACACTTGGGAGGGAGTTCTAGAACTTTTTCTTCTACTGGTTATGTGTAATTTGTGTGCTAAATATTTCACTTATCTCTTATCTTGACATGATTCTACTCTAATTTCATTTATATTATTAAAATTAAGTGAAACACTTTTTACTTCAACACCGATTGGGTTGAGATTTCAAGTTGGAATCTTGGGTTATTCCGATTGGACAAGACAAGAGTCCTATTTATCTCACACATACATAAGATTTTAGTATGCTTTGTTAGCCTTTATTCTCTATTATTGATACCCAAATTTTGACTACATGATTATTGTGTCAAGGGGTGGTTCTTTGAGCATCGTTTAAGAGGGAAGAGGTAAGTTGAGATCTTGACAACCCTCAACCAAAGGATTCCATTAAACCATGTGTATTTTTCAAAACTATGAACTCACCAAGATGTGTAGTGAACATTAAATGATCTCCTTATCTAATAATTATATAGCACCACTTTTATTTATCAACTATTAAACTCTTTAAATCAAGTCATTTTCTTTAAACTATTTTAAAACCACCCATCTTTTAGTACTTCTTATTAAAAACAAACACTCTAAACCCGTGAACACTCCTTGAGAGATGACCTAGGATCTTCCCTAGACTTAAAACCACCCTTAAAATTATAATCAATTTGATGCATCATGACAACATGGTCATGAAATTATATGAACCTCCTCATATTCCAAAGGCCTCTGACTAGTATATATAGTCTATGAGTGGGAATGAGGATACTAAACCATCATGTGATGATAACAACAAAAAAATAAATATCTTGAACATGATGAAATCAATTTAAATACAAGTAATATTTTTCCAAAAATACCCATATGATAATTCAACAAATATACATATATCATGACATTCATACATGAGTAACCATGATCTCTTATGGGATGATCTCATATGTAAGTGTACAGAAAAACAAAAACAAAATTTTATTTGACTACAAGTAACCACTCAAACCATATGAAAAATCATGTCATCTTTACCATGAACCCTCTACACCTTAACTCATCAATATTTTATCGATATAAACCATTTTTCATTACCTGTACCAAGTTCCATAAATTCTGTATGTATCCCAAAGGTACTATGAATGCCGTGGGCATAAACTCAATAGAACACCACTAAAGATGACCCAATCTAATAGAAACACATACACTAGTTTATGAAAAAATGTAATAAATGTTCATCAATAATAAATTATATCACCCACTCCACCCATGATCATAAATCCACAATGTGTATCTACCTATTATGGCCAATGATAGAGTGGAATGATACATAGAAAATCTATCATACTAGAAATTTCCTTAACATTCAGATCAAACTTGAGTCACTCAGGATATAAATCTAGTATAACTAACCTTCCATCACAGGTCTACAATAACACCATAATGGAATATCAAAAATTAATTCCAAAACCCCTCAACAATAAATCTCCCCATACAACAAACAGAACTCCCCCATACGATTCCCTCTCTCACCACTAACCATGGAATATATGATGTACAACTCCCCTATACTAATAGTCAAAACCACCCATATAAAAATTAATTTGAAGAGGCCACCCCCAATAATAAGTGGACTAAACCACCTCATGGGACATTCTTTAGGATAAAACAACCCTAACGACTCCCTCATCCAACCACTATGATAAAAAAAAACCCAAAAATCCTAGTCCAAACCATCAACAAACCTACATTATCCAACATAAAAATATTCAACATAGTCAATACCCTACCTTCAAAACTCAACTATATCATATCTAAAAAATTAAAAATACTTACCATATATCCTAGTTCCCATAAATATATAAAACATTACAACCAATACATACTATAATAAACTTATTATTTTTTATATGAGAGTACCCATGTTATCTTATTGAAACAATGGATACCCCAAGAGGTTTTATTCCTGGTATCATAACCATAACCCAACCCTTTATTATTTTGTAACTGAAAAATAACACATGTATAAATATAAATATTGGTAACCACATACCTAGATTTTTTAGGACTCCACTCACTAAAATTACTATTGAATTCACCCTTAATAAGAAATTTTTTAAAAATATAATGAATGATATGATATTTGGTTTTTTCAAAAATGGGAGCAGAAATACTATAAATATTATCCTTTTTTAGCTATAGAAAGATAGGTTTACCTATAATATCTTGACTTTTTCTGGTGATGTCTCGAGGTTTTTTAAATGTATTATTTTTCCATGTTTTGAGTATATATATTTTGGGTTTAACCTTGTGGATTTTTGTGTGAAATTGTATAATTTTAGAAGGAAGATGGGATGTGCATGGTTGGCGCATGATTTTCCCAAACCATGAGCCCATGACATCAAAGTGTGAGAACCCAAATAGAGGGGATTCAGAAAGTTGGTGAATGTTTTTTCAAACTTCATGCCCTTTTAGTCGTAAAAAAAACACCCATATTTAAGGTACATAGTTAGGGAGAAAAATTAGGGTAAACTATTTGCCCCGTACATAAAATCATGCATGTGGAAAATTAAACCCCCAATAATTAGATTAAAAATTTTCAAACCCCCTGGAAATCACCCAAAGTCAACCCAATTAAAACCTAACTCTTTTCTCTTCTTCTTGGAGGATTTTGGATGAATTCTTAGGGCTCCCAAGCACTATTCTTGACAAATTGAGGGATGAATTAATGGAAATTCACCTCTCCAGTATGTGGTTTCTTTCTGATTAGGGTTATCTCTCTCTCACTCCTATTTTAGTTTTAAAAGAATTTTTTATCCACTGTTGGAAAGTTCTTGGATCTAGGATTTGATGATTATTTTTTCATTTAATCTTGTATATAGAAATTAATTTGTGATCTAGTTCTTTACTGTGGGTTTGATTATTCAATTTAAATTTAGAGATTTGCATTAGCGAGCGTTCATTAATGATCTTGAGGTAGGTGGTCTAAATTGAAATTACCATAGTCTTGATTCAATTACATGCATGTAATTATGAAATTACAATTGTTGTTATTAGGAAATTGAATCAGACATTGAATTGATTTAATTTAATTTTCTTATGATAATGAATTGGATTAAAATCAGGGCAATTGGAAAGGGTGGAATTAGATTAATTAGTTAGTCAATTAATTAATTTAGTATTGAGATTTGGAATTGTTGGGATATTGATATTAAGAAATTGGTTAATTAATGTGATTATTGATTAATTAATAGTGATAATTATGATATAATGGACTTTACCTTAATTGGTTAATGGTTTATATGTGATTAAATATTTCAAAATGTATTAATGGTGAATTTTTCATATTATTCCACATGATAAAAGTATTGAACCATGATTTTTTTATATTATAAATGGTATACCATGATGTGAAATTTGATAAGAGGGTTAATGTTGACTAACCTTGTTGAATGTGATATTTGAGATATATGTGTGATTGAATGATATATGAGTGTCATATAGAGATTAAGGCTCCAAAATACCCATATGTGATAAATGAGTGTGGGATAGGGACTGAGGCTCCAAATACCCATATAAGATAGTAAGTGTGGGACACATATTGAGGCTCTAAATACCCATATGTGATTATTATTATATGGTATAAGGAATGAAGCTCAAAATACCCATATATGATTATTATTGTATGGTACAAGGAATTAGGGTTTAAATATCCATGTAATAATGAGGTTTGGGATAGGTAAAAAGGCTTCAAATACACATAGGCTGTTAAACACGATGTTCTACGCCCAGATGATTGGCATTGGACTTTTGTTCCAAATTATTATGACATAAAATAGATAATAAAATCCCATGTATCATAATGAATTGTTATTTTTCTATGTGATATGGTTCAAAGTCTAGAATCGGACGAAATATGTTTTAAGGGTTCAGGTTTCCTCAAGAACCTAGGGGTTTATGTGGTTAATTAAGGAATAATGATACGTGATAACTATTTACTTTATGTATTTCACTTTATTATTTATTCAACTGCATACACTATTATTTAGTAGATATTATTTTAGATTATATTGGTGGTGGACTACAGATTTTTACTCACACTATAATTGGTCTTCTGGATAGGTACCTGAAGAGATTTTAGGTTTGTAGGAAATGATTAGGGAAAGATACCTATGTTAGATGGCTGAGTTGGGATGGAGCACATATAAGGGAACTGAAATTTGTGTTACGTAACACATTTGGAATTTTTTAGTGTCTTTAATTTGGGTTTTCATTTTAACACTTTACACATTTTACGCATGACAAATATACTTTTTAGTTATGGATATTTTTTTTAGTTTTGGTTCATCATGTGATATTGTTTTTTTTCTGGTTATTGTATTATTCTGGTTATTTGTTATTTTATTTTGGATATGGTTTATTAACATATTCTATTGTAATAATTTGATAAAGAGGGTATAGTATCCCCATAATCGATATTATACACTCACTATTAGTCGGTAGCCTCTAGCGTATGAGGAGTTATTTCTGAGGTCATGTGACCGATTAGATCAGGGCACCGATGTGTGGTACCTAGGTGAGGATGTTACAGAGTGGTATCAGAGGTGGTTTTATTTTCTTGTTTGTTTCCATTTAATTTTGGAAATATATAGAGTATACTAGTTAGATTTGGGCCTTATACATGTGCTCATTCATAGAATTAGCTAACCAATTTTTGAGGGATAACCAAAGTACACAGTGTGGGATTATTGTTATTAGTGTTTTCTATTACAGTTGGATGTTACTTCACCTTGGGTGATGCACTTGAAGTATGTTGTGATAATTTTAATGAGATTTTCGATATTTGAATAATGGCCCAATATGACACAATATTTGAGTTTTCATGCATTATTTTAGGCACACCTTTGAAAAACATGTTTTTGGGAATGTTTTTGGATTTGAAAAGTTTTTCCTTGTGTAAAATTTGATGAGAATGATGCCTAATATAAAATTGAAAGTTGTAAAGTGATGCAAGATGTGAATAAATGGGTGTGTAATGAGACTTAAATAATCATAATGAGTTTACCCTTTGTTAAAATTGACCTAGATATAGGATGGATAAGGGTTGTGATAGCACCTCAGTTTTGACCATGTGGTAGGGTTTGTGGGAATGAATTGTTATGAATTATCATGAATACATCTTGCGTAAATGTGTTAATGTTGTAAAATATGTCATGATACATGTGTTTGTAATTGTAGAGATATTCCTCCATGATTATTATTATTGAGGGGATGACATGATGGATTGGCTTGAGATTAACCTCCAGTAGTGGAACTCGTGGCACCAATAGTGTCAAATGAAGGAGTCAAAGAGAATTTACATGGGAACTTTTCTCACTTAATTCAATTTTTCAAGAGAGACCCAGAGAGGGTTGTGAAGAGTATGTTCGACTCAACATAGGATTTTATATTATATAACCCTCCAACATTCACAATAGAGGGTAGACCTAAGGACGTAGATTTTTGGATTGAGTCTATACAAACTACACATGAACGTTTAGATAATCCTATTGGGAAAATGTTCAAGTTAGATGCTTATATGTTATGAGGATTAGAAAAGCACTGGTGGGATGTTTATTCTTGGAATGGGCATGCAGATTATATGATATGGAAGATATTTTTGGAGATGTTCCTAGAGCAGTTTTATCAAGAGACACTAAGGTAGGATAGGGAAACTGATTTCATGAGGATGACCCAGGGGTGTATGCCTGTGATGGACTATGTTGTATGCTTTACTGAATGAAAGAACTTTTCTATAGTGTTGGTAAAGTATGAGATTGATACAAAAAAGAGTTTCTAGGATATAATTCAATATGATATTATATCACAAGTTAACATATTTTGGTTAAAGAATTTTGTTGGGGTGGTGAATCAGACTCTCATAAGTGAGAAGAACCTGAATGAGGCTTCCAGTGGAGGAAAGTTGATTTCTACTAGATGATCATAAGGTAAATCTTCTTAGTGTAGGAAGAATTGATATGATAGTGACGACCATAGAATTTGAAAGAATAATGACTCTAGGGAAGGATCAGTTACTCAAGATCTTACCCAAGTGCTTTTATACCAATGTGGTATGTTGGGACAATTTCATATATGTTATACCTGATCACCGGTAGAGTTATAAGCATGCTATAGTATGGGAATTCTATAGAGGTTCTGTAGGAACCCATGATTGATGGGTAGTGATGGAGAATCTAGGAAGAAGTAGATTACTGGAAGGGGGTATTCAACCCCATATCATTCTGACAGTTGAAGTTCCACTAGCCATGGAAGTAGAGGTACTCGACGTAGTGATTTTAGGAAGGACTGCCCGTATTAGTAGATTGATTCAATTTAGGGGACTCAGGCTGCATCATAGGGAAGAGGGGTAGGATAGTTTCATGCCATTTAATCAACACTTGTGCACAGTGAGTCTGGAAAATTGATAGTGAGAGGTCCTATTATTGTAGCTTCTACACTTGCAAGTTTCTTATTCAATACTAGTGCCTCTCATTATTTCATATCTGTAGAACTTGTGAATAGTTTGAGCCTACTGTTGGAGTTATTAAGTAGATTTATGATGATAGATACACCTTTGTATGTACAGTTGGGATAAATCTATTTTCCCAAGGGGATTTCTCTCACATTTTGGGAGAATCATCTCAATTGGGATCTGTACATCCTTAACATGCCTAGATTTGTACTATTATGAGTATGGATCAGTTAGTAGCACACAGATCCCAAATAAATTTTTACCATAAGAGAGTTACTTTTATGTCTCCAATGTGATAAAATTATGTTCATAATGGATAGTGGGATGTCAATGCATCCCATGTAGGTTTGGTTCATCAGTAACTATGGGAGCTCACAGACAAAGTTTCTAGTCAGATGTTAGATGATGGAGGTGTAAAGAAGGACATCTTTCCACCCATAGTGTATAGGTTCCAGGATGTGTTTCATAAATACATCCTAGGGATACCACCTAAGAGAGATGTTGAATTTACAATTGATATCATACCGGGGGCCGATCTTGTTTCTCTTACAACATACAGAATGGAATTCAAAATGCTTTAAGAGATTAAGAATCAAATGTAAGATTTGATGGAGAAGGGTTCCATCCATACGAGAATGTCACCTTTAGATTTTCTAGTCTTTTTTGAAAAGAAGGTAGCTCAATGTTTTTAATAATGTGTCGATTAATATAATTTGAACCAGATGACTGTAAAGAAATACTACCCTCTTCTACATATCGATGATCTATTTGACTAGTTGAGAGGAGCTTGTATTTTCTCCAAGATTGAATTGAGATTATGGTATCATCAGTTGAGAGTTCAACCTTATAATACACCAAGGAATGCATTCAGAAGTAGTTATGGAATATATGAGTTTTTCATGATGCCATTTGGGTTGACAAACACTCCTACAATTCTTATAGCCTTGATTAACATAATCTTCCACCCGTACCTAGATTAGTTTGCAGTTGTGTTTGTGGATGACATAAAGATGTACTTTAAGACAAATGGTGATCATTCCCAACATATTGACATCATCCTGAGTACACTGAGTGTGAATTGAATATACTCCAAGATATCTAAATGTAAATTCTATAATTATCAGTTACATTTCTTGGGTCACACCATCTCCAATGAGAGTGTATTTATGGACTCAGAGAAAGTGTAGATATTGATTTATTGGGAGAATCCCAAGAATATTTTTTATATACATAGTTTTATGGGATTATCAGAATATTATCAGAGATTCATCAAGGAATTTTACCATTTGGGAGAACCAATTTCAAGCATGACTAAGAAGGGGACAATTTTTTTGGTTTGGATCATGTGATAATGCTTTCCATGAGCTAAAAAAACATTTTACAGTGACACCAATGTTTATCCTACCTGAGCCATGTGAGGAGTATACGGTGTTTTGTAAAACTTTTAGGATAGATCCTAAATTAGTGTTGATATAAGGAGATGAATTTTTAGCACATGGTTCACAATAGTTGAGGACACATGAACATAAATACCTATGAATGATATTGAGTTGGATACATTGGTTTATACCTTGAATTGTTGGCAGCTTTATCTATTTGGGAAAATGATTATTGTGTATACTGATAAAAATATCTTAAAGTGTATCTTTTCCCAATGATATTTGAATCTCCAATAGAGGAGGTGAAATTATTATAAGTATTCATTTGATTTTTAGCTGGCATATATATTTGGGCAGGAAAATAGTGTTTCTAATTATTTAAGTGGTAAAACCCATACTCAGATAGTTCAAGAATCCATTTATGAGTGAAAAATGATAACCTTACTAGATGAGATGCATGTTGTAGTTCAGGAGATCCAGGTGAAGAGGAATCTCATATCAGTTTCAGTGGAGTCTACACTTTTGTTCTGGATTAATGAGAAGCTATATGAGGGTTTGGATTATTTGGACTTGATGTAAATACTTCAAGGTGGGGAGTCATATTTCAAGAAAGGCAGAGAAAAGTATGATATCATCTATGTATCAAATCATGTTATTGTTCCTATGAGTGTGTGGGAGGAGATGATGTATGAATTTCATTCCTTGAAGCAGACAATTCATCTAGGTGTAAAAAAATGTACCATGACCCACAATGACTATATTGGTGATTGGGCATGAAAAGGGATATAATAGGGTTTGTGACATCATGTTACACCTATCAATAGGTGAAGGATGTGCATCAACAACCTGATGGTTTACAACTACCACAAACCATTCTAGAATAGATGTGGAACAACATTACCATGGAATTCATGGTGGGTCTTCCAAGGATTCCTCAAAATAATGATGATATTTTGGTGGTTATAGACTATTTAACTAAGTAAGATAATTTATTCCCTATATGAAAGATTTTGTCAATGGATCAGCTAGGTGATTTATGCATTCGAGAGATAGTCCATCTGGATGGGGTTATAAAAAGTATTACTTCAATCCATGATTCACATTTTACTTTCTACCTCTCTCAGGGATTGAGGAAGGTTCTTAGTACATAAATTTCATTGAGTATGAATTTCCACCCATATCCACATGGGAATTCAGAACATAAAATATATGTGATTGAGGATATTCTTTGGGATCTTGTCCTAGATTTTGGTGTGTCTTAGGAGAAGCCCCAAGAATTGGTGGAGTTTTCCAATAAAAACCGTTATGAGGAAAATATACAAATAGAACCATATGTGTCACTTTATGTCTAGCCAAGCAGATCACCTCTATGTTGGATAGAGGATGGAGAGTAATATTTGTTGGAATGATCCTCTTGCAGGAGACATCAAAGGAGGTTCAGTAGATTCAGAAGTGGGTGGCTACAGACTAGAGCAGTATGATGTCATATGTTGGTATATTTAGACGACCCCTAGAGTTTATAGTGGGTGATCACGTGTTCTGTCGGGTGTCTCCAAGATTTTGTCACCATAGGATTAAGAGGTAGGGAAAGTCAGCACCTAGGATTGTTGGACTGTTTGAGGTTGTGGGGAGAATTGGTCCAGTGGTGTACTGGTTGACTCTTCCATTGAGGTATAGAGCAATGCATGATGTTTTTCATGTGTCAAAACTTCAACAGTATCACCCTAACCCTTATAATGTGATCAATGTGGATGATGTTGAGCTTGAGACTGACGCATCCTTTGAGGAACATCCAATACATGTTGTGGATTGTGATGAGAAAGTGTTTCGGGGAAAGGCCATGATGATAGTTTGTATATTGTGGAAACAAGGGCGTTTTTAGTAGAAAACATGGTAGAAAGAAGAAAATATGAGGGCTTAGTGCCTCGATCTTTTTGGGTTAGAATCATAGAGATTCTTGGGAGTACAACTCAAGGATGATATATTATATGATGGGAAGATTGTACGATCCTGAACGTTTTTGGAGATGCCTCAATATCATTCACAGGAAATATTTTTCCTTGTTTTCAGTATATTTTTATCGGGTTTTTCGTTGGTGAGTTTTTGGGTGAAATTGGAGAATTTTGGAAGGAGGGGGGATGCACATGGTTGGTTTATGGTTTCCCAAACCATACACCCAACCTAGGAAAGCATGAAAACCCAAATAGAGGGGATTCAAATGGTTGGAAAGTAGTTTTTCAAAACATGATCTATTTTATTAGTAACCATGAAACAACCCTAGGTGAGGCATACAACTCGTGATCATGGTTAAGGTAAAAAATGTACCTCATACTGGAAACTGTTTACACAGATAATTAAACCTTTACAAATTAGATTAAAAATCCTCAAACTCCCTAGAATTCACCCAAAGTCGACTCAACTCAACCTTAAATCTTTCCTATTGTTTTTAGGCTTTTAGATGAATTACTAGGATTCTCAAACACCATTCTTGATGAATCAATGGACATATTAACTGATTTATACCTCTCTAAGTACGTGGTTTCTTCCTAATTAGGTTTCTCTCTCTCCATCCCATCATTCCAGATAAAGAGGAATGTTTTATCCACTATTGGAATGGGTTTGGATATTGGATTTGATGATTTCTATTCCCTTTGATATTATATATAGAACATTATTAAAGATCTCATCCTTAATTAGGGTTTTAGTTTTTCCATTTTAATTTGGGGATTTCCATTGGCGAGCATTCATCAATGATCATGAGTTAGGTGGTATAAATTACAAATCCCATATTCATGATTCGATTACGTGTATGTACTTTCAGAATTTAAATTGAATTTATGGGGAAATTGCATCACATATTGAATTGATTTAATTTAATTTCCATGTGATAATGAAGTGGATTAAAATTGGGGTATTTGTAATAGTGGAATTGGATTAATTAAAGAGTCAATTAATTCATGTAATATTGTGATTTTGGAATTGATGGTATATTGGGAATTTCCAATTAGTCAATTAATGTGATTATGAAATAATTAACAATGAGAATTATAACTCATTTGGCTTGAACTTAATGGGTTAATGGGAAATATGTGATAAAATATTGCAAAATGGTTTAGTGGGGAATTTTTAATATTATTCCATGTGATTAAAATATTTAACTATAAATTATTTTGATAGTTAAAATGGTATACCATGATGTTAAATTTTATAAGAGGGTTAATGTTGAAAAATCTTATTGAATGTGATATATGTGATATACATGTGATTGATTGATATATGAGTACGAGACATGTGATGAACCTCCAAATACCCATATAAGATAAATGAGTGTGGGATAGGGACTCAGGTTTCAAATACCCATATAGGATAGTGAGTGTGGGACAAGGGCTGAGGTTCCAAACACCTATATTTGATTCTTATTATATGGGACAGAGAATAAGGCTACAAATACAAATATGTGATTATTATTGTATGGGATAGGTATTGAGGCTCCAAAAAATCTTGCAATAATGAGTTGTGGGACATGGATAAAGGCTTCAATATCCATGAGGTGTTAGAAAAAATGTTCCACACCCATGAGATTTGAATTAGACTATGATTCCAAATGACAATGTTGTGAAATGGAATGGAATGGATAATGAAACCCCATGGGTTATAATGAATTGTGATTTAAATATGTGATATGATTCAAACTATGGAATGAGATGAAGTAGGTATTGAGTGTTCGAGTGTCCTCGGGTACCCGAGGGATTATGTGGTTAATGAAATAATAATGAAATGTGATATCTGTTTACTTTATGAATTGTAATTTATTATTTATAAAAATTCATACACTTTTATTGACTGGATATTGTTTTAAATTTTTTTGGTGGTGTCCTACTATGTTTTACTCACACCCTACTCGAGCTTCTTGATTGATACCTAAGTAGACTTAATGTTTGGAGGATAGGATAAGGGACAATTCCCTATGTTAGATGGTTGGTTTTGGATGAATCATGGATGAGGGAACCTAACTTGGTGTAGGGACTCTCATGGGGAATTTATCAGTGTCTTTAGTTTGGGTTTTCTTTTTTACACTTGACACATTTTTGGAATGATATATATACTGTTAGGTTATGGAATTTTTTTTTCAGTTTTTGTTCATCATGTGATACTTGTTTTTTATGGTTATTATATTATTTTGGTTATTGGTTATTATCTTTTAGCTACAGTTTATTTACTTTAACCATTTTGTTACTTTGATAAATAGGGTTTTATCTCCCTATGACCAGTTGGCTCGAGGAACCAGTGTGTGGTTCCTGATTCAGGATGTTACATTACCTTTATCTCCCTCCAACATCATAACAAAGGTGATTTTGATAAGAAACATATGATATCTTCCTCAGATAAGAAGAGTAGATGAGATCATAATTTTGATGATTTTGGTTGTTTACATGTTGTGGGAACCTCGAAATCCCATTTAATGTTTGTTTTAATAATTTATTTAATATTTGGGAAGGCTATGGGAAAAATGTTCATCCCAATTTTTTTTTCAAAAATTATGGGAAAAGTATTAATTTTATAATAAGACTTATGAAGGCTTACTTTTGTAGTAATACTTCAAAATTTTTAAATTATATAATTCATACTTCAATGTAAGGGTACTAAATTATTAATTTTTATAATTCTAGTATTTTTAGTAAGACTTATGATGTATTCATTTTTAGAAGTCTTAATTTGAATTATAATTTTAGAAATAAGTCATACTCGATGAAGTCTTACAAAAAAAAAATCTGACTAAATGAATTATTTCTAGGAACATTGATTCCATATCAAATCCTTAATTAGTTTAGTCTTACTAAATGAAGGCTTACTAAAATAATCCATATTAGGAATAGTGATTCTGAAATGAAGCCTTATCAACAAAAGTCTTACTGAAAAATGTCTTACATGGAATAACAATTCCAGAATGAAGTCTTTATCAATGAAGTCACACTAAAAAAATTCTTATTCGGTGAAGTTTTACTAGGAAAAATGATTCCAAAATTAAGTTTTTACTTAATAATGTCTTACTAAATCAAATCCTTACAAAATTCATTAAAATCATACTATCCCAACTTATCCAATTTTTTGAAAATTTTCTACGTGAAAAAAACCCAAAAAATTATAAAAACTTATTTTTAGTCCTTCTAAACAACTTGAAACCCTTAAATAACTAAAAATTAATGGTAGAACACTTAAAACCTCATTTATAAAAATTGAACCCCAGAGCTCGAAACAACTACCAATGTCCATTCCTTGGCCTATAGCAACACTTCCAACAACTCTACTAGGCCCTAAAACACTTATCCAAGACAAGATTAGACACAAATATCTATTTCAGATAACTAATACAAGAAATTATTTTTAGTTATGTTGATATTATGAAATAGTCAGGAGGATTAACCAAAGAAGAAAAAATAAGAACCTGGAGCTATACACTTGATAGTAGACCCAGAGGTGGGGAAGGTTTTCAAAATAGAAATCAAATAATTTTAAAAGAAGTATTTTCCAAATTATATTTGGTATTTCACTAGTTATAATATTGATAATTAAATGGAATAAGTCTACATAACTTTTTAGTTGATTCATATAGGATATGACACTACATGAAAATGGGCATTTCGCGGCGGTTTAAAAATTGCCGCTAAATGTGTTATTTTTTTTTGAGGCTTAGTAGCGGTTTTTTAAAAAACCACCGTGAAATAGTGGCAGTTTTGGTAAAACCACCATGAAATGAAAAGAAAAAAATAAAAAAACATGAGGAACCCCGAAATCACTAAAACGACCATAAATTTTCATCCAGGCGTCTGTTGGAGCGCCACAACCAGTTAAATCAAAGATCATGAAGATATATAGAGGCACGTATATTCAAAACTGTGAGACGGTCTAAGGTGCGGAAGATATTAGAGTTATAAAAAAGTTGAAAAAAGTTCTCCAACTTCAAACGGCCATAACTTTCGCTCCGGGTGTCCGTTTGGGCTCTGCCAAATATAAAATCGAAGCCAGCAAAGAGAGCTACGCACCAGTTCAACACAAGAAGGCTTTTGTTGTGTTTTTTGACCCCAAAACACCTCCGAAGACCATCAAAACCTTGTTTCCATCATCGGTGTCCCGTCAAACTGGTCTTCCAATGGACATAACTTTCGATCGACGTGTCAGTTCGGACTCCTACACCTTACAGGTCATAGATCGTTCCATGAGCTTCAGTTTGAATGGTCGCGGCGCCCACATGGACTCCTGGATCATATGTTATGGCCTTTTTAGTGGGTATTGGGTTTGTTATGTTTTTCGATGCCTTGTTTCTAGCACCTGTTCCCCGTCAGCTTTTTTTAAATGGTCGTAACTTCTGATCCACCGGTCTATTCTGTCACTTTGACCTATCAGGTCAAAGATCGTTTTAGGATCTTTGATTTGATTGGTTTCGGATCTGGAATGGACTCTTGGATCATAAGTTATCTCCGTTAATGCGAGTCCAATGTTTTTGTCACTTTATGACCGTTTTGATCGGTTTTAACGGTTGCTCCATTTATTACTGTTTATTTGGGTTTCCATGACTTGTTATCTTTATAAATGGTTATTTTGTGGGTTATTATGATAATTATGTTGAATTATTATGGGGTTTTCCAGAGTTTTCATGAGTTTTCATGCGTTCTCATGCTTTTTAATGCTTCCTGATTCATGCTTCTCCATCCAGTTTCATGCGTTTTCATGATTTTTCATCCCTTATCACACCTTTTCATATTTTTTCATGTGTTTCATTTATTATTTATTATTTATTATTTATAATGTACTTTAATTTATTTATTATCTATTATTTGTTACTGGTTATTTATTATTTATATTTATTTATTATTTATTATTTATTATTTATTATTTATTATTTATTATTATTAATAATAAAATATTATTATTAATAATAATAAATTATTATTATTATTATTATTAATTGTTACTGGTTTTTAATATTTATATTTATTTATTATTTATTATTTATTATATATATTATTTATTATTTATTATTTATTATTTATTATTTATTATTTATTATTTGTTATTTATTATTTAATATTTAATATTTATTATTTATTATTTATTATTATTATTAATAATATTTTATTTATCATATACTATATACTATAGACTATATATTATATATTATATGTTATGCATTATTATTTATTTATTATTTATTTAGTCTTGTTTATTCTTTATTATTTATTATTTGTTATTTATTATTAATTATTATTAATTATTATTTTTTTTATTATATATTTATTATTATCTATTATTAATTGTTGTTTATTATTTATTATTTATTATTTATTATTTATTATTTAATACTTTTTATTTAGTATTTATTACTTATTTATTATTTATTATTATTTATTATTTATTATTGTTATTTATTATTTATTATTTATTATTTATTTATTAATAAATAAATAAATAATAAATAATAAATTATAAATAAATAATAAATAAAGAAATAAATAAATAAATAAATAAATAAATAATAAATAAATAAATAAATAAATAAATAAATAAATTAATAAATAAATAAATAAATAAAAAATAAATAAATAAATTAATTAATTGATAAATAAATAAATAAATAAATAAATAAATAAATAAATAAATAAACAAACAAAAAAACAAAAAAATCACCGCTAAACGTTCTGGGACGGTTTTGAAACCGCCACGAATAGTTTCCCGACGCACAATTTAGCGGCAGTTTTGGAAAAATACTGCCTATCCATTTGGCGGTGGTTTAAACCGCCGCGAAACGAAAAAAAATCTCCACTAAATACGCATTTTGCCGTAGTGTGAGAACTATCCTCTTTTAGTAGTTAGTTTTATGGGAGGTTTGGTGCGTCATTAGTGACCAATTCATTTGACAGATTAGGATATTTATTTGATCAAATAGTCTATGTTTTTGAAATTGTTAAAGTTATAATTCGTATATGATAATATTATACTTGAGATATAGTAAGAGATATTGGATATACAATTTATGAGTGCTTATTTTTAGGGAGAGTTTTTTAGTTTTATGGAGTTGAGGCATTATTCTCCAAATGTTATGACTGTTGAGAAGTTAATTGATCATTATTTTTTGAGTTATTTAAGGCCTATGATCTAGTGATAGTTGGGAATCATTTCTATATGTTCCTTTACATATAAATTAAATAAGGATGATATGGTATATAATTTATTAACCATTATAGGATCTTTCTTGTAGAGTTTCCAAAAATGTTTTTCTCTAAGTAGAGATAGAGATATAAGTTTTAAACATTCATTGTAATTGAGACTTAGTAATGAAAATGGAATTCAATTACCATTGTGACATTATTTATTTGGTGTGTGTAGTACACAATGATTAAGTGAAAGTTATAAATTTCTCTTGTGGCAGTTCATAATATTTCCAGTTTGTATGAAAATATTTTCTCTATGTCCTGAGGAGGTATAAGTAGAGTGTGATTATTGACCAAATTCCCTATTTTTCTAGTCATACTCCTCGTTATTACTTTCAGTCACTAAAAAATGTGTTCTGAACACATTTAAAATGAATCCATGATACAATCCTAACTTATATAAAATAAGTCAAGTGTGTGTAGAAAAGAATCTCTATTCATTGAATTTACAAATGGGATCTCTATATACTCTATTATTTCTCACTCACCAGGGGATAAATATACCTCAAAGATATTTCTCAGTATGGTGACATGGTGGTGAGTACCTCTTTTTTGGAGAAATCCATGTATGTTATCCATTACTGATTAAAAGGGTTTTTGAAAACAAGATACTTATTTTCATGGCCTTAAAGAATTTTTTTGGCCTAGGAAAAGGAGCAACATATATACATAGAAGATAGTGGCGTGGATTTTTCTACAGGATTTTATTTAACTACACTTAAATCCAAAATTTACTTATATATAAAAAATTAAGATTTTTTTGATGTTTTACATACATTGAAGAGTTTTTCCAAAGTCCATTACTATTCTAAGATAATGTTTGAATATGATCCCTCTCTAAATGAAAACCCTATATATGGGCTCATTCTTCCACATTCTACCACACATTTCCCACCTTACACCCAAATCTGAGTACCTTGATATATGAACCTATACTCATATTCCATACAACAAAATATCTTCCATGTGATGAATGACCTACCACACACTTCATATCTTGTATTTCGTACCTCACACACCCTTCCATACATGCTCCATGTCATATGCCATTCCCATGCACCATTCTCCATGGGATCTTATAATCATGCCCAACCACATCCCCAATTCAATATTACCATACTAATTCATTTCCATGCATTCCTATACTAATACATAGGAACCCTTAATGGTTATGATTGGTTACTAACCATTTTTAGGTTCCTAGGATTGGTATTTCCTATAAAAGGATCCCAAGACCCACCATTTTCAAATAAAGGGACTAAGTGAAGACTAAGATTCTAATTATATCTTATCACCTAATCACTTTGATACAATTAACCATTCTTTAAGTGAGTTTTGATTAAAAAGCTAAGGAGATGGGATAAGAAATTTTCTTCTAGGTACTCATTTTTTGAGATGTTTTTTGGGCACTAACCACTTGGTTACCACACCACTAGGGAACCATACTATCTAGATGTTGCACCACTTTGGAGTCCAATAACCTAGTTGATCAAACACTTTGGAATCACAAGGCCCATGTACCACACTACCTACACAATCAACCACATGGGCACTAAACACCTTGGAAACCACTTCACCCAGTCCTCTTACCTAGGAACCCACTTTTCTCATGAATCTTACAAATCCACCCATTAACCGGGTTACCTACAAAGGTTTCCACTGGTCAATGCTATGAGGGATCCTCCCCCACACACTATGTCAAGATCATTGATAAACTATTATCTCAGGAAAATAGCTTGATCCCTCATATTCTATTATTGACCACCATGAAAATTTAAGAGTCACACTATGAAATTTTCGAGTCGGGTCAAACATGATTTGAGTTGTGATACGTATAAACACTAAATTTATATTAATAACACCATGATTTAATAATATAATCTTTTTTACTCATAACACTGTGATTCAATATTCCCCTCTTAGTTTCATAATAACACCTAATTCAAGATTATATATCTATTTTTCACATAACACCTTGAGTCAAGATAATACAATTGGTTCCTAAAATATCATTACTCATCCCATATTCCATGATAAAAATGAAGGGGACACTTCAGTATAAATCCCACACCAAACCATTTCTATGTACCTTTCACCAAGTAGTTCACTCAACAAGACATTAAACTACTTAGAAGTATTAATTTCGTTATTAGCTTAAAAGAAACAACTATGGTCTTTAACACATGAACTTAAAAGGTATTATGTGTCCCATTGAGTGTCACCAAACTATCTGGTTTCATATTCACTTCTCAAGGATACAGAGGAATAACCTTTCATCTACCTAATCATAACTCTAAAACAAATTGTTTCCCCTTTTATAGGATACTAAAACCACCCTATATGGTGATAATTTTAATGTTCATACCTATATGGATAAAAAATATATACTAACTAGACCTTGGATAAAATTAGTGACAGTATAATCCACATGTATAGTGACCTCTAAAATTAATACCATCATCCAATTAATTTTACATAAGTATAATTGGTATTATTACCAAGGAACATCCAAAAAATATATTAAGTCTATAATAGAGTCATAATCATGGAAATAATACACCTTATAGGATGGAAAAACCTCTTACAAAAGGTTCTATCATCACCATCCCAGGTGATCAAGATTCCACTTGACTTTGGGAATCAGGAGACTCACATGGGATATTGAAAAACCACAACCAGACCATTAAGGATTAAAACCATCAGAAATGGAATATAGAACACCTCATGAATCCTTTAATTAAGAAACCAATTGATTATAAATGTATTTTTTACTAGTGATACTGCATGGATGGGTTACTTATTTCTACAAAAAAATAAAAATAGCTTTCATAATGAACATACTACAAGGATTTAGTATTTATAACAATCCCATGTGAAATAAAATTATAATTAAGGTTTACATGAGTCTCTAACTGATGAAATTTTTATCTAATGTCATTTTTGCTACTGCTACTATGTCATCATTGAGGAACTGAATTAAATTTTAATCTAAATGACATTGAAAATACCAGATGGTGAATATAATGTTACACAAATACCACTACAATGGGGTAAATCCAATCCCATAAATAGACCATGCAAGTCAAGCAGAGTTCTTTCCATACAACACCACAAAGATATAATGGTAAGGGGTTGGGGAACCCTATTTTAATATAAAATATTGTCAAGAGTCTCTCCCTAGAAAGAAGAAAATTATAACCTTCTTTATCTTAGGAAGGTGGAAGAGGTTTTCCACCAAGTTTAATAAACACCATAGAATCTCCTAGGTGTTATACTAATCATCATCGTTATATTCACCAATGTGTAACTCAAATTTTATAAGAAACTACACATAAATTCATGCCATACACAAAAATTACGATTTAGGAGTTTATAATGGAATCCAATCAGTGAATGTAAATACAAAAACTCAACAATAGATCTATATCCCTACTACATCTAACACCCCTGAGGCCCATCGGTGTATCTCGAAAGTGGCATGGGGAAAATTCTAGATCAACCTTGTATAAAATATTTAGACTATATCAAACCTAACCTTTATGACCTATTAAATAGACCTATCCTTAATGATGGATAATGTTAAACCATATATATGTCCTTATAATGGTATCCCACTACATTCAATACTTCCTAAAATGTTTTCTTGGGAATCAAGGAGAACTAAAACTATAGTTACAATATCCTATGTGAAACCCCTGAACCTATAGATAGGTGTATTTTTACACCCAAAATTATCTAAAATATCATCCATTGGGAAAAAATATCTCCAAATTGTGAATATATATTTTCCAAGGAAATATGTGTTTCTTGATTCAAGTTTCACATTTTCATAGGTCATCCCCATTGACCCCACTAATATTATAAAACATGATACTATTGAATAACATAATAAAGAGGAAGCATATGTAGAGAATTATACTCATCAATATGTATGATAATATGAAGTTTGTACATATAAATAAAATGAATCCAATGATTTGGGATCCCATTTAAAATATTCCATTAAAAACATGATGAGATTTTTCTAAAGAAAATGGATAATCTATGGCCGCATCCACTTCCCAGAAACCACATGAAGATAGTGAAATCATCAAAATACAATAAAAATTTATCTTTTTCATTTCAATAATATATAATATTGAGTATATATATTCTAAATTTATTAGGGGAAACATAACCACTGAATTTATTCTTTTGGATAAAGCCACCATGCCTCCTTCGGCTGACCCTCTTCAATAAGGAGAGATTTCTTGATGTGAAAAGATAGTATTGAGATAAATATTCAACATAAGATAAATTTATTAGTCGCATATTGTTGATAAAATGATTGATTATAAATAATTATTTATACTGGGTAAAGAATTAATAGTATCAAAAATTAACTTAAGGAAAACTTATTACTATTTGGATGGTCTTATTTCCTGGATGGAGGATATGAAAGGCCGATGTGCACTAAGATGACTAAAGAGGAAGATATATCATGAGTTGGTGTATTTTTTATCCAAAAAATTTTTGGAAACCAAAATTATCAAAATATTATGGAATGATAGATCTATAGTATCATCTCACTAATTTTCATCCTGCAATAGCCTAATTTTGAAAACCCCATAACTATTATAGGTTTCAAAACACATATTATTCTTGTAGACCAAATAAATTTTTATATTTTTAATATAATAACGTTGAATCTATGTTTATTAGAATAAACTAATAACTTTATCATAAATTATACTACTAATTAATCTCTATTCCAAAGAAAACAACTATCATTGACCTCCCTAATTATAACTTATGAGATAATTATAGAGTCATAAATTTCATTAAAAGATGGATGGGTATATCATACTCCTTTAAAATATAGACTTCCTAGGAATAATTACTAGAAATATGAGTATATAACCTATAGTATGAGTTTTCAACCAAACTCACCCTTAATATTATACTAGTGGTTTCTAAGAGTTTATAACTATATCATAACATCTAGAGGATTATATTTAGAGAACCAAAGAATGGAATCATTAATAACCATTTTCATAGATTAGGAAGTTAGATAAAGATACAATAGTTGTTTTCAACTTAAATATGATAAGTTTGAGGTGATTGGATATTTAAAATATAAATAAAAAGTTTATTCCTTCCTTAATGATTAGGTTCTAAGGTACTTCATATTTTCCTTAGAAAACAACCGGATCACATTTATAGAAATCAGGATGTTAGATAATGCTATGTAAAATGATCACTTGAATTATTTCCCTTACCATCATAATCCAAGTCACATGATCTACGAATGATTTATCTTCAAATATTTTTTATAAATAATAGTCAATGATCTTCAGGTACCATTGGATAGTTCCAAGGATCATGTGACATGTGTGAAATCCATATAGAAATATGAAAAAAAATTAATGTATATATGGTTTAGAATATAGTTAATAATGTATATGAAATAATTATGGAACCACTAAATTAACCATTATTTACTGCGAGACCCCCTAAAACTTCAACTACATTGCTTTATGCTTCTATGCCTCATAAGATCCTAATAATTTGTTATAGGTGGAATAAAGTGAAAGAGGAGTTCCCATGGATTCAAAAACAGGTCCAATATCTTATAGACTCTATACCCCCACCATTGGCATTAAACCTCCTAGATTATTAAGTTTTGTTTCATGTAAATATATATAGATGATGTATTTGAAGATGTTTGAGAGGTTTTTGGTGTTATTGGAAATACCTTGAGGATGTTTGAAGTGGTTCCGAGATGATTTGAAAGAGTTATGGAAATTTTTTCTAAGAATTAAATTTAGTTATGTATACCATGAGTAATAGTAAATCATGTAGATAAAACATTTATAATGTAACTCCATATGTAACATTAGATTAGATCTAGAAAAAAATAAAATTTTTAGAAGTTACATGGAATATATATGTTTAGCTTACACCATGCATAAAAGAAATTCTAAAGATGAATAGAAGAATTAGTAAAGGGATGGAATGTGTAAAATTTAATCTATGAATATATAAAGGTACTTGTTAGTAGAAAATTTTAAATGTTCTAGAATATCACTGAGATATCTAAGATTCATATACTCATATGTAAGATTATTTATGAGATATAAAGTGTATATTTTTCTATATTCAAAGTCTCATTATAATAAGTAAGAGTAATAATATCAGATGAAAAGCTCAGTGGTTGAGAAACTACTAGCTATAGAATATGATATTATCATGTTATAATATAAATCAATTGACACAAAATATGGTCTTTATTGTATTAAAGATAACTTACAACCAATTAAAATATGATTCGAGATGAATATTGGGAATTAATTATGAGGATAATATATTAGTTGAAACTTGTTTTAATAATTGACATATAACCATGTCGTGATAAGAATGTCCATGTATTAAAGATAAATTGCAAATAATATTAATAAAAACATGAATTATATTTTATCCAGTAGATCATTATAGAATTAATATCCATGTAGCTAGTAAAATAAGAAGGACACACTATAGTAGAGGTTGTGGTAGTTGTGAAAAATTGAGAAAATTAGAGCCACAATGAATAAAAGACAATTTTGGGGGTTATAATTCCCTATGATAAATGATGAGAACAATTTATTACATAGATGATTCAATGGTGTCTTATACATGATTTATTTTTAAAAAATAATTCCTTAGTATGAGATTCCATGTTGTGGGGATTTTTTTATCATATAGACGTGGAAATAATAATCTGGGTGTCATGGAGAGAGGAAGCTATGATAATTCTACATATCTCATGGAAATAATAGAATGAGTCTTTAAGAGGATTTAAAAGAATATATTTATATGTGATCAATATAAGTTGAGTGATGTGAATTAAAAATGATGGATATTCTATGTTTCATGATTAAAGGGTTTTCACATTAAAATTATTAAAGGTATTCCAAGTGATAAGTGGAATATAAAAGACAAAAAGGAAGGTGAAGAAAGTGAATTCTCAATAATTATACAATGATTACAAATAAATATAAGGATTTTGGAATATCCATGTGGATTTTGGTATAATAAGAGGAGGAAGTAGATCAAAATCATATTATCCCACTTATAGCTCATAATTCCACTGGTATTGTCTTTAAAGTAGTGTTTCTATTTCTATTATAACAAGTTGGTTCTTTTTCTAATTATGGTTAGTGAAAAAATTTGTAAAAATTTCAAGGTCATTGTATTTCATGTAGCTAATTCTTGAAAATAAAAGGAAATATGTTTGTGCATGATAAAAAAACCATATATCTAGGATACAATCATCCATTATTGTAGTAAAAATTATTAAAAAACTTGTTATGGTCCTTTTATTTATTCACAAATTTTATTTTAAAAGATATATTTTGAATAATCATGAGAGTAATTTGGGTTTGGTAGAAAAAAATATAAACACTAATTCACCCCATATCAGTGTTTATCATATCACAATTTATTCTAATAATTAGTATCAGATATATGGTTAAATCTCAATGATCTATCTTGACTGAAAATTACCATTTTTATTTATATGAAAAAACAAAATACAAACAAAAAATAACAGACCATATTAGGGTGGCCTAAAGTAATGAAATCCCAACACATGATTGACTACAAAACTAAACCCCATGCTAGGAAATGAACCCAAGTTAGAGAAATAGAGCATACTACGATCCAGATTTTCCATGGATGGAAAAAAATCAGCCACCATATTATCTTCCCTACAAGTGTGAGAGACCACCATATGAGCCTCCACTAACTGATTGCACTGCCTAACCGTGTAAGCAATAGCCCACAGAATCCTACCCTTGCCCTGCAATGCATTATACATCACTTGGGAATCCATTTTTGCCCGATCCAGATGAAAACGACTGAGACCACACATATGAAGACCTGTAGAGAAGTCCAGGGCCTCAGCCTATAGCGCGTCACCTCTCCAAATACACCCAGTAAAAGCAGAAATAACAGATCCTGATTGGTCACGGATGACCCCCCCCCCCACCGCGCATCTCTCCTTGAATCACCGACCCATCCATGTTAAAATTTTTCCCCATGCTTGGAGGACTCCAACAAACCCATCAACCCTACCATGGAGAGCCATTACAAAATGAAACAGTGAGGTTGGAGGTGATGGAATGCACAGATGACACATCACAACACTAAGGGCATAGCCTGATCAAATCCAGAAAGATGTTCTTCATTTTGAATAGAATGTTGACCAGCGATCCTGAAGTATTGTTGTGTCGACGATAATTCCTAGCTTTCCAAAGCATCCATCACTCTGAAAGTAAAATGATAGCCCTTGATTTGCTTTCATCTCCATGATTCCCATCTCCCAAAACCAATCCCTGAAAAAAACCCCATTGCTCCCATCAAAGCCTCTCCACCCAAAGAAGGACCCAAAAGACTGCCAGACACTCCTAGCCCATTCACTCTCAAAAAAGAGATGTCCCACTGACTCCTGATTGGAGGCCCTACAACACCAGCATCTAGAGGCCATTATAATTCCCATTAACTGCAAGTTATCATCCGTAGGTAAGGCCCTGTACTTCATGTGCCATAACAAAAAAAAATGCATTTAAAAAATTTATGGAAATAGTTTTCATATTTTTAAGGACATAGTGGCCTCATATCTTTACTCTCCGAGTCTAGAAGTTTTGGATTCTATTCAATAAGGGTTCAAAATTTCAAGTTTGTATTTTTCAAGGTTTTTTAATAAGAATAATTTTAAAATTTATGGAAAGGAAATAAATTAGTATTATTATTTTTATGAGATAACTAAATAAAAATATTCATTATATGTAAAAAAATAAATGCGATTTAGATAAACTTTATAGTATTTATAAAGGAAACTATAAGGTGAAGGAAGATAAGATTAAAATTAGTAGATAATAGTTTGATGATATTTGAATGCATGAAGAGAAATCTATTAATTAATTATTTATCCAAATTAAATTTTATTTTTTTCATAATAAATGGATTTGGAGAAACCCTTAAATATTATACTTTGATGAAGAAACTTATAATAATTTTATTAGATATGTTTGATGTGAAGATCTTAGAAGTTAAAAATAAATTTATTAATTAATTTAAAATTGAATATATTTATATTAATATAATTAATTATGATATGAGAAGTGTGGAGACTCTGAAAATAAACGCAATGAATAAAAAAGAAATTTCTTTTAATGATTTAAAAGAACTGAACAATGAAGGTGATTATACTAATTTTGATGAGGAAGAAAATACAAAGGATTTTATAGGGACATTTTATCTAATGTTAAAAGGTTTAAAGAGAGGAATTTTAAGTATCAGGGTAAACACCCATTTAAATATAACAACTATGGTAAAATTGGGAACTTTTATGATATGGTCCCAATAAAGAAATGGCCTGAAAATTTAGAAAATGAATCTATTAATACATTCTCAAGTAAAAAGGATTATATCATGTGAAATCTATCTATATCAAATTATAATAAGAAAATTACATACAAATTCATTAGAAGAAATTCCTTATCCATTGAACAATGCATTTATAAAATTGGGGAGATAAATTATGGAGATGAGACTCTTAAATATTATAAAATGGTTCTCACCAAACAAGAAGAGGAATATTTTAACACACTATAGGAAGATTTTCCAATTGATAGTGTGTTTGCTAATGAACAAAGAGAATCAACCAAGGATTATTTCATGAGAATAAAGATAATTATGTGACTAAAAGATATTCAATGTTTAAGAGATGAAAATTTACATATTAAAAGAAACTATCACAAGAATGATCAAATATATGTTGAGAAGGTAGGGTTAGTTAATGAATTTGAGAGGTTGAAACTTATGAATACTTAGAAAAATATGATCAAATATGACATGACTTCCATTATAGTAATTTAGGATAATGACTTATTAAAACTAAAAAATAAAGTTTATTAAAGCTGATGAAAAACAAAGATTCATTTATGAATTTAATAGATCTATTATAGAATAGGTTGAGTGTTCAAAACAAAAAAAAATAATTACACTTGATTATTTAGATGGTAGGACTATGTAAGATAAGGCTAAAAGTTCATAGACTCAAAAGGAAATCATATTCTTAGAAGGATCCAGTGAAAAATAGAAATCTTGATCAGTTATATTGAATGATGAAAAGGTAAAAATAGATTATATATGAATGGATATTTTTATTTTGTAAAAATGTCTAGAGTAGTCCCAAATATATATTAAATATATTCACAAAAGTATTTGGTGACATCAACTAAATATATGTATAATAATGGAGAAAAAAAATAACCAATGTATAAAAACATTTCTATCAGAGAATGTTTCATGTTTATTTTTCGTAGTGTAGTGTTTTTTTCCATAAATAATATGATTTCTATAAAAAATGTATTTACTTGAAAAAATAATATAGTGTTAAGGAAGGAGCAGACATAAAAATTATAGAATAAATCAGCAAGTGAAATAGTTGGAGACAAATATTTAAGTCAAAAATAGTTTTGATAACTTTAAGGAATAATGTTAAAGGTGTAAAAAAGATTTAAAAAACTCAAATGAGTGGCCCAAAATCCTTCCAACATAATTATAAACAAGGTTTATGATAGGTAATGTTTATAATTTAAGGGATTTTATACAATATTAAAATATCATTGAAGTTTCATTCAATGAATAAAAACATGAGAGGCCATAAATTATTGATATTGGCCACACTTTCAATATGACAGTTTATTTGAATAAATTGAGGAATACAAAAACATTAGGAGTTATTGAAGAGGTTTAACATGGGGGGATCAAGAGGAGAGTCTACACCAATTAAAGTATCCACTACATTGATCAAGGATTATGAATGAAACATTCTTAATAAAAATGAATATGAGAATATGTTTCATAGTCTCTTATACTTAATTTCTTCATGGATATACATTATAAACAACGTAACTATTTGTTATAGGAATAAATCAAATTATAAATAATCACATGTTATAGTATCCTATAAAAATTTGAGTTATGTATAAAATAATTTTAGTTATGTATTTTATAATAAAAATGGCCACATCTATTTAAATGTATTTGTAGATGTTAATTGGGAATTTTTTTTGGATGAAACTAATTACATATAATATGGAACATTTTTTATTTTTGAAAGGTTTGTGAAATGTAATTAAGATAAAATATCATCATTCAACTTTATCTTCATTGAATCCATGTATGTGGTTTCATCATAGGAAGCTACACAAATTATTTTTATGATGAATAAACTTAAACAAATAAATGTATGTTCTAGATAACTAATAATTGACTGTTGTGATAAAAATGTTCAATAAATGTTTCAATATTCCATATCAAATAAAATTGATATTATGATTCATTTTCCAAAGTAGAAGGTGTAAAAACCCGTCTTGAAGATATAATTTATTCCATCCAAGGAGAGTATTATAGATATTTTAATAAATCCACATATATTGAGTCTTTTGAGAAATAGATTATAAAAATGGTAGTGGATATCACTTCTAAATATTGAAATTATTTGTTTTTGAGTCTCCTTCCCTCATATAAATTTATTTAAATCTATAAAAGGGGAATAAATAGTCTAAATAGTGACAAAATGACACGTTCTTAGAATATTTTAATGCATTTTATGAGTGATTGTTGGAAAGTTCTTGAAAATTTTATTATGTTTTTGATAGAATATTCAGAGTTGGTATCTCTTTTATCACTATTTATAGATGTCTATTATATTTTACTTATTAACTCTTATTTTATAATCTAATCTAGATCAATTAGAATTATAGTTCATTGGTGTATATATCTTTTCTTTAATGCTATTTCTACTAACTCCTTCAAAAACACTCTTTTACTTTATTATCAATAAGGGGAATGAGATTTCAATTTTTTTTTAATTTTCATAGATTTATATTGAGAAGATTTTAGATGGGACCAGAAACATGAATGACTGGTATTAGTGTCGATATTAAATCCAAAGGAGGAGATTATTAAATCTATTTAAGGATTATGTTTGATTTATTTTTAATAGATGTGGAGAAGGTATTTGAAGTTGTTTGAAAGGGTTTTCCTTGAATATGTTTGAAGATATTATGAGATGATTTAAAAAGGTTTTGTAATTATTTGTTAAGTCTTAAATTTGAATATTTACACAATGGATAAGAGTAAATTTAGGTTTTGGATATAAAAAATTAATAAATTCATTCTATATGTAAAAGTAACTTTGGAGAAAAACTAAAAATCTATTAAAGTTTTGGAAGTTACACCAAATAAATAAGAGTAAATCACTCCATATGTAAAAGTAACTACAAAGCCAAAAAAATAATTAATTAAGGCATATCTTATGTAAAATTAAATCTATTAATATATAAAGTGACATGGAAGTAGAATATTTTAAAAGGTACATGTTCTCACTAAGATATGTATGATTCATCCACTCAAATGTAGTAATTTTCCTGAGATATAGAGTGGATATTTTTATATGAACATAGTTTCATATTGATAAGTAAGATTATTAAAATTATATATAAAGGTCACTAGTTAATAAAATTGAAATTTTAGAATACTATATCCTCAAATCATGATCTAAATAAATTTATGATGAAGCCAATTTTCATTAAATTGTATTTCAATGTATAATTATCAAGTTTTGGTTCAAAGTAAATATTTAGAAAGAAGTATGAGGTTGATATACTAGATGGAGTTGGTTTTAGGAATCAAGATACACCTATTCCATGATAAGAAGGACCAAACTATGAAGATAAATCATAACAGTTTATCAATCATAAAAAATGATTGATATTTAATCCATTAGACCATAGAAAACCAAATATTAGTTATACTAAGGGATAAAGAATTAAACAACATTATAGTGAACTTGGTGGCTATGAAATATGGACTTGATTAGGGCCACATAGATGTATAAAACACAATGGTTAAATCTATAGTGGATCATACATGATTTATCTAGAAAATTTCATATTATGGTATGAGATTCCAAATTGTTATGATATTTATTTAATGAAAACATGGAAAAAATAATAATTGTACCATGAAGATAGAAATACATGATGAATACCCTTGTTAAAAGGAAATAATAGATAAAGTATTTTGGATGATAAAAAATAGGATATTTATATGTATTTGAATTTAAATGAGAGGAATGGATATAAAATTGCATATATTTTATGTTCTAGGATTATAGTTTTTTCATATTGAAAGAATGAAAAGGAATTCTCAGTGAGAAGTGGAGTATATAATACAAAAATGAAGTAGAATACGAGACTATTAAATATCACTATAATTATCCTAAATAAATATATCTATTTTAGAATAAACATGTGGATTAATGCATGATAAGAGTTATAAGATGATTTAAATAAGATAATCCCATATTTGGTTTATACTTACAATGGTGATCTCTTCAAATAAGTGTTTTGATTCCTATTATAATAAGTTAATTTTTTTCTAATTCTAGTTGGTGCTAGTGTTTGTAATAGTTTCAAGATTATTCCATTACCTATAGAGACTTCTTAATAATAAATGGAGAGTTTTGTGTGTATGAGATAAAAACTACCATACACTGGGGACATAGTCATCCATAATGGCGGAGAACCTCGTTATCAAACTTAATATCTTATTTTTATTTTTAAAACATCATGAGATTAAGTGGGATGTTTTGAATAAACATGCGGTGGTCATGTTTTGGATAAAAAATATAATCAATCATTCGCCACTTTATCAGTGTTTATCATATCCCAATTGATCCTAAAAATTGGTAGAATGGGAACCATCCCACCAAATGAGACCATGGGAACCCTCCACTAAATGAGATAATCTTCTAATGAGGGGAACTAGTTTAACATATTCAATGATATTTTAGTATAAAAAATACAATTAAGAAATAAGGGTATTATGAAATGGGACCCTCTATTTCCTTCATAATGATATCATCTGGGTATGAATAATTTTAACATAGTGTTTATGAGTATAGTTTTGATTGAGGTGATTGAGAATATATATAATCAACTAAGGCTCAAGAGGTTTTATTATCCCATCCTCTTAGAATTTCAAAGGGGATCCTGGTGATAACCCATATGCCTCTAAATAATGTATTTTCAACCATATTGATGCCTCATAATGAAATATTGATAGATCATGTGTTTGGTGGTAAAATAAGAGTTAGTCACTAGGGCCCCTAGTAAGATTTAAATCATAAACCACATATCAAGACATCAAAAAGGCAAATGTAATATTCATGTATTATAACAATCAATCTTAGGCATATTTTGGGAATATCTCTAATGATTAACATATATTAAATTTCTATAAAGAACATACAAATATTTGGAATAAAATTATAGAGTTACATCAAGAAATAATTTTACTTCATGAATATGTTTGGGCTAAAGTCCCACATTAACTAGTATAACCCGTCCAAGATTAACCCTTATGATTGAACACCTATTTGGTGGATCTTCATGGATGTTTTACCCATGGTGAAATTCCAACCACCTGTTATGATGGTTCTCCCTATAGTGATGCTGCTTATCCCAAAGGGTAGGTGACAAAATCATATTATTCACCCCTCCCTAGTTGGATTTTAGACATCTTCATCCTTAGTGATCACTTCTTATTTACCAATACAGAAGGAGTTCTATAGTTTATAGATAATACCATTGATATACCAATCATAAATAGATTCAATATATTCCACTGAATTGATTTATATTAAGGTACCACTATTCAATGGATCACACGAAGGGTTATAAAAACTAGGGGGATATTTAATGTTTTTCACAAAACCCTTTTAACACTTTTGATTATTCAACCCCCATTATCTCAAGATACTGACTAATGTAAAAAAAATAACACATAAAATTTTCTAATGAGGATTTTCTTCTTTAAGGATGATACACCCTAGTGTGTTGTCTATTTATCCCACACACACCACCCTCATTTTATTATCATGAAGAACTCAGTCAAGGTAATAACCTTTAAACCATTCTAATTTCTGGTTCAAATAAATACAAATTATCTCAAATGATTCCCAATATCCATTAAATAACCAAGCCTTAACAATAACTCTAAATGTATCTTCCTTTGTTTCTTCCTCAATAAGATCCTTATCACCGTCTTCTTCTTCACATAATAATGTGTGTCTATGGACCCAAAAACTTTTTCATATGACAGGTTATATGAATCTATATTCTTACTTGTGTAGCCTATGTAGTATACAACCTTTTCTTCATGCAAGTTCTATGTTTGGAATTATTCCTTTAAAAAGATGAGTGGATCACATTATAATGATTCCTCTCATAATATTACACACATACACTCAGTTATTTACATAAGATTATACATGTAAGTTTTCTTCCTACATGTATCTAAAGTCTCAAAGGTTGTTTCTTCTTCAAGAAAACAAGATTATTACAATGCTCTCCCTCTCGCTGAAAACAATAATGATCTCTCAAATGTATGATACATCAACTTAAACCGTTTTCCTTACATCGATATTTATAGATGAGGGTCCATTGACTCACCCATTTCATTTTCCATGTATTATAAAATTTTCATTTCACACCAAGATTCATTCAAAAACATGTCAAATATATTGATACATGTTTCAATAATTAAAATACTAAATATTTCACTATTTTAAACTTCATGTGCTTTCTATAACATGAAGTCAAAAATCATGAAGTCTTCACAAAAATTGATCCTTTCTCTATGAGTTTGGAGTCACGTGAATGTGGAAATATCACATGCATCATCACATGCATGAATATCACTCAAAAAAATTGTTCCCTTCTTAGCTGAAGCCATGTCATCATGTAAGAACATTCATGCACATCACAGAACACTAACCAAAATTTTTTATATACAACTTATTTCATGTGATTGTCCACATCAACGAATAGATCTTGGTTTGATAACTAGATGATTAGATGTTAGCTTCCATGATCTTGAAAAAAAGTATATTCCAAATTCATAAGGGTATGAAGATATTCTATAAGGGTAAATGATGTTAGAAGATGATGTGTGGGATCCATCGAATGGTGGATATTATTTTTATCGAGCATATGATTTTATATAAATATATTTTATAATGGTGAAAAATACCCATACACACAAATCCCATGTCAGATTATTGCTTTGTTTTACTCCTTTTAATATGCGTCTAGTGTATTTCACCTCTCGAGTCGATACCAGGGTTTGGATCTTAGAACACCTTTCACCCACTCTCCCACATGGAATGCACCACACATTGAATAGTACTATAGGAACCCTCCTGTGTGATATAAATGTACCATGCAATCACTAGTGAAAATCCTATGGGTGCTACACTCACCAACTACCTACCTTACCCTTGTAGTTTCTCTCCTCTACCTCCATGGATGTCCTTGCGTGGGATAAATTCCATGTTTAGATACTTTCTCGCATGTGTGGTTGAGATGGAATCCTTGAGTGATTCTGTTTATCCCCATTTTTTTATGAAAGTCAATAAAGAATAATACTTTGAATAACTCTAGGTATAAAATTTATTACTAATGATTTTTACATTTCTTAAATTATTCAATAGTAAATATTCATGAAAAAATATAATTATTATTTCATGGACATATTTTCTTTACTAAATTTTCTTGGTGTAGAAAATTTTATACCCTCAAGAACATGTTCTTTAAATATGTATACCAGTTCATCAATCATCATACTGTACTAGTATTGACAAAAAATACAACATCATTCTCAAAGAGACTCAAATATCTCCCCCTTTGGATTTTTTGTTGACACATCATTCATAATTTCTCCCCATTATTTAAAATAAAACCATAGTGAATAAATGTATTAGATAGCTTCTCAAGAGAAATGTGTCATAAATTGATCAATTATAATGCAGAATATCATTTCCGTCTCACTAACCAAAAATTGAACCTAATATCCACCTATCCTCAAGAATTCCCCCTATACAGTAGAGATTGTCAACTAGTAGTGAGGGTTTATGAGGGAATTATGGGGAAAATATTCCCTTGGGGACAAAGTGTAGCACAATAGTATGACAAATGAATAAAAAAATGAAAGCAGTAATAATGGAACAAAGGAAGTAAACATATAGATAAGAATATATCACCAAGATAGAGATAATAACATAACCAACAAAAAAATATTATAAAAAAAGAATCCCATAATTTTATTCTATAAAAAATGGGGTATAAGGAATGAAGAATTCCGAATATAAAACATGCTATAAAAAAGAAAAAATGACCAAAATCTATCTCAAATATCAACAAAATAATAGGCTCAGTCCTATACTCCCATACTCCATTATAGTATAGGAAATAAAGGTTCCTTAACATGCAACTTTCCCTTGTCCCTATGGAAATCCATGAAGTTTTTTGGGTACCAATCAAGAGCCCAAATATGGTGTGAGTTATAATCACTTGTCCATCAATAACAGTGTTTATACAAATTCTAGTCTATGAATATAAGCTATAAATATATTTAATTATAATAGAAATAATGTTTTAAATGATCAGATAATCCAAGTTGAACTATAGGTATATACTATGACAATACATCTATTAATGAAGAAATTTATACAAGAATAAAGTATCAGTTACAACATATTGAAGATATATCAAGTATCAGACATATGAGGGCTAGGAAATATGGAAATTGACTAAGGTTTCCTCTTTGAGTTTATATAGCTCATCCATTGGAAACTCAACATAATTTAGACCTATGTGGTCTAAGACTCAACACCATTGACCAGTGAATACTCTTTATGTCCATAGAGATCATCCATAGAAAACTTGGTAGAGACATGGATGGTGCCCATGGAGAAAGTCCAAGGTAGTCCAAGAAATCCATATCCAGGATAAAAATCCAATGAATCCAACATAACATGTCATTGATTCCATACTTTGATGCTGGTACCACACCAAAGTATCCATCATTAACCATTTTAATCAAGGGATCAAGCGGCTATGTTAGTTTTCATTCTCTTTTATAAATTTAATTCATCACAACTATTTAATTAGTTAATTCATGTACAAGTGATAAAATGATGGTCCATGTTAGTGTCCATTCCACCTTACAAACTATTCGAATTATCATTAATAAGTCAAGAGATCATCCCTCTCATTTCATAATTCCCAACTAATCCATTTCATCACCATATTCATTTATAAATGAAAAGGTTCCATAAGAGTAATTTAACCTTTAACATTTCCTTTTTATTCATGTATGAATTCTACTCATGGGTGGAAGTAATAGATCACCCAAAGGGGTTTCATAGTCGTAGTAATTAAAACAACTCACCTCAAGGGGTGGTTTTGGTTGATTTTGGTGACATCCAACCATTTTAAGGGGGTAATATAACATTAATAAACATTTTACAACATTTTAATTTCCGGTATTACTCATTTTATAAGAAACTCACAAAGGGCCTGGAGTGTAGTACTATGATGTGAGCTATAAACATAAATCATTTAGGGAAAAGGTATAGACCATCTCCCTTAGATGGGTGGTAGGTTCCTCATATGTTATTAGACTCTAATATGGGCTAAAATGGGAGAAGTTGATATAATAGATGAATTTCCAAAAAATAGGGAATATTATACTGCATGGATTTAGAATTCCATATAGTGAGATAAATGATGAAATTAAGAATTTGGATTGAATATCTTATAAATATGCTTCCAACACGGTGAACAATAAGTTATTCTACCATCGTATGAGAGAGATACCTCCAAACAGAGACAAAGAGGAAAAACTTACAATGAGAGGGAGAGGGATACCATGTGTTGTAGAAATAAGGGATTAATAGGTTACTATCATTTTAATAGTAATGAAGAAAAAATGGTAAATTTTCAAAAATTAAATAGGTCACACGGTTGGACAAACTATGCGCCAACCATGGGTATTCACTTCTTAGGTTGGAACCCACTTTTCATGGGTTAGGTGCAAGTTTTGAAAACTATGGACAACCCATGGAGAACCTCTATAATTTTCTATATCTCTCCCATGCATCCATGCATCTTGACTCACATAGTTTCTCAAACCATGGACCACCATATTGGGGTCACATGGTTCGGATTCATAGTTACTAATTACCATTATCCAACTATACACCTCATCTTATTTATCCAAAAACCACAACTTGGAGCTCTAAACATGTCCCAAACACTCCCAAGAACCTCTATAACTCTTAAACACTTAAATTAGAGTAAAAAAGAGGTTTAAATAGTAATTTAATGAATCCAAACCTCTGTAAAAAATCAAGTATGTTACAACCTCCCTTATTTATAAAAAATATCCTTGAGTTTCCCTTACGAGGTTGGTAAAACATCATCTGATAATAGTACAAGAAACTAAGAACGTAAGTCAACCTATTACTCCTATATCTCATCAGGAACATGTCCATGCTTCCATATCACCCATACTCGGGGGACCAAAAGACCTCTGAGGTCCTTGATTATTTAATCAATAATACATATAGAACAATCCTCAAAAAAAGCATCATTCTATATTTAAATCTCTTAAGGATCAAAATAATGAGATGGTTCAGAATGATAATAGTGTAGTTGAGATACATGGAAGATGTTGTGCATGGAACAATACCTCTATGGTAATGAAATAGATATGATATCATCTCAAGTCTCTCTAAGATCTCTAACAGCATGAAATAGTACGGTGATATCTCACATTGTCTCTAAATCCATCTATTACCCTGTATAAGAAAAAATAGGATATCCCAATTAAAAATATAATGGTCAGTGACAATGACCAGAATAATAATTCTTCCTGAACAAAGCTATATCCATACACTTTTTGATAAGTAGTACCTACTCTGATGTATCCTGAACATGATGAGGTCCTATTAGTTCCACCTCACTAACCTCTAGCCAACACATGGGTGAACAGAATGCCTGATCATATATAGCCTCATCAGTATCCATCTATATAGTTTCCAAAAATTAGTTATTATAAGAAAACATCTGGAGTGATAGGTTTTTTTCCAAATAATATCCAAAATCCAGGAGACATTATTGGATAATAACCTCTAATACTTGTATAATTTGGTGAGACAGAAATTTGGTCTATGTGAGATTTGTTTTTCTCATAAGCACCAATATACCAAGATAATTTTATAACCCCTACTATAACCATGATGTAAAATTAGAGTCCCTCTCTAAGATGATGGTACATGGAACTCCATGATGTCATATGATTTCCTTAACATATAGCCTCCCTAGAACATCTACTAAAAAGTTATCCCAAATAGGATGGAAGTGGGTAACCTTTTTCATTATATCAACAATCACCCATACTATGTTACTACCTCGAGATGACCTAGTTAATCAATTCACAAAATTCATAGTGATGTTTTCCTACTTCCACTCAGTAATGGGTAGATGATTTATAAGTCCTTCCAGACATTGGTGGTCTCCCTTTACCTAGTGATATGTGGAACATTATGTAACAAAACCAGCTATCTCCTTTTTCACCCTCAACCACTATTACTGGTGGTACAAGTCACAATACATATTTTTAAGATCAAGATGTACTTCCCAAAAAGAGGCATGTGACTCTCAAAAAAATTCCTCTTAGATGTCTGTTGGAACCCATACACACCTATGAATATGAAAGATATCATCCCCATCAACATCCAATATAGGTGATATGACATCACCTAAAACATTCACCCATAGGACTAATCCCATGGGATTAGAAATATTCCTCACATTCACTCTATCCTGGTGTGTATATGTCACTATTAAATCTATAATATAAGAATTCTCATGATTATTATGGACCTTTAAGTGTATCATAGAAAATAGATCTATAAACTACCACTCACTACTGGCCTCCAAAACTACCTATATCTGAGTCTTCTCAATCAAATCATCCACCACTACATTTCCTCTCCCAAGCATATAGACATGATCACTATTAAGAAATGTTGTTATTCAACACGCCATGATTGATTGATATTCAATTCAAATTGTGAAAATATTTATTTGAGGATGTTTCAGTTTTTATACTCCAAAAATCACTCTCTTGGATGATAATGCATCCAACAATGAAAGACATGAACCACAACCACTAAGTTAATATCATGCATCAAGTAGTTGTACTAATGATCCTCAACATACAAGAACTATATGCCACAACTCAACCTCTCTACATGAGAATGAATCCCAACATGATAATTGATGCAAAACAATAAACCATATATCTTCTTTATGGTACTAGTAGAATAATGACTGGAAATAAAATCAATATTCCTTTCATCTTTAGAAAGTCTATCTAGAATGCTTTAAACCATGTAAATGTGACCCATTTCTTAGTAAGAGTATTAGTGGTGTTGTAATGTGTGATAAATCTTGTACTAAGTGCCTATAATATCCTACTATCTATAATAAACTCAACATGTCAATGATATTATTAGGATACTCCCAAGAAACTATAGATCTCTCATATTCTAGGCCAAATGATACTCTTGTCTCTGATATTATGTGGCCCAATAAGTGAACCTTATGGATCTAAATGTATAATTTTGTAATATTTGCATACAGTAATGCTCTATAAGTGTATTAAGTAAGATATAAATATGTTTGGAATGATCTTTTCAAGTACGTGAGTACACTAAGGTTTATTCCATGAGGATTACCACAAATTTTTCCCGATATTGGGGAAAGACATGATTCATCAGATCCTTGAAGACTTCCATCACATTCATGTGACCAAACTACATGAAAAAATACTCATAGAATCCATATCTACTATGGAATACAATACGTGGTATGTCTTCTTGAATAACATGCACCTAATTGTAGCTCAACCCCAAATAAATATTAGTGAAAACCCTAGATCCTCAGAGTTGGTTAAATAGGCTATCTATAAGAGGTAGAGAATATCGATTATTACAAATTATTTACTTCAACCAATGGTAATCCATGTAAATCCCAAGGTTCCAATCTTCCTTTTTGGGAAAATGAATTGGTGAACCCATGATAAAGTTCTAGTTGTATAAATACCTAAGATTATAGTTCCTATAATTTCCTCTTGATCTCTTATAACTCAGTAGTAGACATGATGTAATGAGGAATGAATACATGTGTTGCTCATGAAACTAGTTCAAGTTTAATATCTACCCCTATCTTAGAAGGTATCCTATAAAAACACCAAGTAATATTTCTATGAAATGATCCAATATAGGGGGGATATTTATATTTAATGTTCCCTAATCATCTTGAAAAAAACTATAAATCGAGGTTGTCACCCCACCTAGTCTATTATGCTCAGATCCATCTCATCTCACCCAGAAATCCTATTCACCCTTGTAAATATAATTAACACCCCTTGGAATTGTGAAAAAAATCCATCTAGTGATAAAACTAAATGTATATAGGGTGTAAAAGCAAACATTCCATCCTAAGAATAATGTTAAAACTTGTCATCTCAAGGATGAAGAGGTTCCACATAAAGCAATTGAAGCCTACCTCAAAGGGGGAACTCCTTATTCTTTAGTACACTTTATGAACATAATAAAGATTTATTATCAATCATCATAACCCCACATAAATATTCAATTTCAATCCCAAGTATTTCCATGATAGAAATAGATATAATGGACTGCGAATATCCTATATTAGATAAAATAAACACTATGGTAGTGGATATTAAAACTGTACATATAACTATAGAAGGACCAGAAGTACTCTCCTAAAGTATCACATTTTTTTTCATATATGTGTCCTAATCCTTGATCCTGAGATATAGCCATACATCCCTAGGAAGGTATTCTCAACTGATTCTGCAAATTCGATATCTGGTTCCCTTACCATGACCACCTCCTTGGACTAAATAATCGGTAGTTCTCTAACTACCCACCTAGTGAAGAGCTATTGATCCTACCACTGAAGGCAGGGCTAGTGTGGATCCTCTTACATTATAAATAGGTGAAAGGCTCTGAAAAAACATATAATGATTCCCCATTCAACCAAATGATCTATGATAAATAGGGGATCTATACCACTTGGGCCTCATGTGACCCTACTTACCACACAAATGAAAGATCACAAGGCTATCTATGTGCCCAACCAAGCTACTTCCACCTCCTCATGAAATCTCAAAATGAGTCTTCATACCACAAGATAAAGTAATTCTCTAACAAGGTACTAAACTACCCTATCCCACACCTCCAGCTTCTATATATTTACACTCAATGATGAGGGCCAGATTTACTATCTCAGTGATATAATTTAAACAAAACACATTTACCTAATACCGAATAGAATATATGGGCCCATCCTCAAATAGTCTATCTTGAGATAACTTTTCACCAAGGCATGGAGGAATTAAATGATGAAGATCCATGAAACATTCTGAATAATACATAATAGATAAAATATCAATCTCTAAAAGCATAAAATGTCTGGATTTATCAGCACTCAATATCTCAAGAAATAAATAATCATAAAAGACTATCTAGAAATCCCTCTAAAACATAAAATGATGTCGGTCAGCCTAAATCAAAAAATCCCACCATATATTTAATGAAACTCTCAGAATACATAGTACAATAATGAACCTCCTTTCTATAAAAGTCTCAAGATGATCGAAGATAGATAACATATCCTCTAAACACAAATTAGCAGCCTGACGACCCATATTCCTTGAAAATGTTTGGGTATGATACTAATGAAACTCATGTTTCTACTCTTGTATTTAAAGGAAGACACGTGGATCCCTACATGGTCTACATTATTTGTAAAAAAAATTCTAAAAAATAGGTGACAGTTCTTAGGTTATGTGTAATAGAATGTTACACAAGTGGTACTACTAGAGGTAATACTAGTGTCTTAGGTCCCAACACCATTGGAGTATAGTACTCAATACCCTCCTAGTGAATGAATTGAAGCCATCAGGGAGTAATATCTCTATAATTCCAAAAACATGGCTAATAATAAGAATTTATACGAAAATAATAATAGATAAAAAATAGGAAATGTACAATCCTTCCTATATAAAAGTCTCACCCCTCTGTATGCTCTTAAATATAGGTCTAGGGGATATGTAAAATATAATATGGGTAATGAGAGACACTCTCTACATCCCACTGCTAACTTCGAGTCATGTATAATTGTATGTCTTATGTTTGGGATTTTTTATTGGGAGCTTCAATTACATCTTATATAGGATAATACCCTTTAAGTTGAAATTGGAAACCCTATTTAACAAAAACCATTTCATTTAATGATTTCAAACTCAACAGTTCATATATATATATATATATATATATCATGGTCTAGTTAGATGATTTACCATTCTTAATTTATAAATTCCTAATATTTATAAATCGCAATTGGTATGTCATGTAACTATGACTAATCATTCACAATGGTTCAATCACATGGATCACCATTCCCAATTTATAAAGGTACACATACTCTTTGAATTGAAATCAATATACATTTAATTTCAACCACTAACATTTAAGATCATGTGAATTATATATACATGGCTAAAAACATTTCACAGTTGACCAATTTAAGGCTCCACTGTCAAGATATAAGGGGAAAAACCATTACACTGGTGGAAACACTTTAATTGACCAATTAATTAAGTCATTTATCCTATATAAACATTAGTCAGATAATATATGTAACAATCAAGGCACAAAAGAATGATGTAGGAAGTGCAAGAAATAAAATAGATATGTCATAGAATATACATGAAATGTGAATCCTCATGTTCCTATAATGATGCGTGAGACCATAATTCATTTCCTTACTAGACAAGGATAAAAGATAATCCCATAATAATAATAAATTCCACAATTCATGTGCATCACCCAATGGTGAAATCGGTATAACCATAACATGCATAGTACAAAAAAAATCTCATCCCAAGTAATTTTCATTTTCCCTATACACAGGTTAGCTACTTTAAAGCACATTGTCATTACCAAATTCCAACACATCCAAACTATCCATTCAGATAACTCAAATAGTAAGACCAAAGGAATAGAAAATGCTATGATTCAACTTGTAGAATCCCAATACAGGTTAAATAATTAGTAAATGAACTCGAGATCCAATAGGCCTCAAGTGAGCCTCCTTATATGCTAGATGATACTGAATAACAGTGAGGGTCTATGATGGTATGGTGGCACTACTAAAAATAAGGATTTGAAATGCGCTATAAACTACTTTTACCAATGTTAGAAAAGCACTGTTAATTGCAATGAATATAAAGGGGGACCATTATCAGTGATAAATGCTCAATTTATATATTATTAAATTAGCAATAATAAAATGGGCCTTTATTAGTACTCAAAATATTGCTGATAAATGCTTAGTTTCCTGTGATGTGATGTTTATTTAACACAACACCCAACACTTTCACACCTACACAAAACATCACCTTCACATGAACAAAGCACAAAAGAAGGAAACAATGGACATAAGAGTTTGGAAAACAATGATATATATATTTAATTGACATTATGAATTCAAAAAAACTACTATATACATTTCAAACAATTTTTTATATGGTTTTCAATTAAAATTATCCAAAAAATAGTTAAAAACATTAATGTTTCATCCTTTGACATCTGTGATCCCCTCTCAAAATTTGTCATCCATGGTATTAGTTTCCGAAAAAAGCATCCAAACTCAAGAAAAAAATTCAACCGATATAAGATAACAAATATTATGTTAGTAATACAATAAGGAAATGAATTAAACATTAATATGAAATAATACATTAATAAAAAGTAAATTTTTAATAAAAAAGACACATTTGGAGTTAGATCTGTCATAATGTTCTTCGTATTGAGGTTGGGTTGATTCCTACACTTCATAAATGAGAAATAGATCATTTTTTAAAATATTAAAATAATCTAATTGAGTTTTCTCGGTTTTGAGTATGTCACTTTTTCTTTTACTAAAATTAATATCAAATTAAAATGAAACATTTGGATTTATATTGATCACATAATTATTTAGATTGAGGTGAAGTTTATTCGTACACGTCACAAATGACTCATGGATTTTTTTTCCTAAGTTATCAAAATAATCTGAATGTGTTTTCCCAATTTGCAGTATGTCACTTGCATTTTTTTTTCTAAAATTAATGTCAATTTTAAATAAAAAGAGACACTTTGATTCATACCAGTCACATTGTTCATTTAATTTTGGTGAGGTGGATTCCTACATGTCAAAAATGACATATGGATGGTTTTCCTAAATTATCAAAACAATCCGAATGTGTTTTCTTAGTTTGTAGTATGTTAGTTGTGTTTTTTTTACTAAAATGACATTTCAATCTGGAAACATGCATTTTGAGTCATACCAGTCAAATAGGGAATTGGTTTGATATGATACTACTTCATAAATATCAAAAAGTACTTATGAATTGTTATTCTAAATTATGAATACAATTGGAGTGGGTTATCTTGGTTTTCACTGAGTGACACATTTTGAGCTAAAATATCGATTTTAAACTGATAATAGACACTTTTAGTCATAACGGTCACACCGTGCATCAGAATATGGTGCGATTGATTCTCACATATCAAAAATTACTGATAGATTATATTCCTAAATTATCAAAATTATCCGAATGTGTTTGCTCGGATTGCAGAATGTCACCTCTATTTTTTCTAAAATTAATGTCAATTTTAAATAAAAAGAGACACTTTGAGTCATACAAGTCGCATAGTGCATTAAATGGAGGTGATATTGATTCTTACAAGTAAAACATGACTTATGGATCATTATATTAAAGTATCAAAACAATTCAAATGTTTTTTCTCAGTTTGTAGTATGTCAGTTGTGTTTTTTTACTAAAATGTCATTTCAAACTAGAAACATGTATTTTGAGTCATACCAGTCACATCGTGCATTGGTTTGATATGAGACTACTTCATAAACATCACAAAGAACTTATAAATCATTATCCTAAATTATAAAAACTATTGGAGAAGGTTTTCTTGGTTCTCAATGAGTGACACCTTTTGAGCTAAAATTTCAATTTTAAACTGATAACTGACAATTTTAGCCATACCGGTCACACCATCTGTCAGATTGAGGTGAAGAAGATTCTTACATGACACAAATGACTCATGGATTCTTTTCTTAAATTTTTAAAACAATATCAATGATTTTTCTTGGTTTTCAGTACATCACTTGTGTTTTTTCTAAAATTAATGTCAATTTTAAATAAAAAGAGATACTTTGAGTCATACCTGTCTAATTGGGAACTAAATTGAGGTGTGTTCAATTAATAAATGTCAAAAATGACTAATGGATCATTTTCCTAAAGTATCAAAACAATCCAAATGTGTTTCCTAAGTTTGTAGTATGTGAGTTGTGTTTTTTACTAAAATGTCATTTCAAACTAGAAACACGCATTTTCAGTCATACTTGTCACATCATGCGTTGGTTTGATATGAGACTGCTTCATACACATCACAAGTAACTTATGAATTTTTATCCTAAATTATAAAGACAATTGGAGTAGGTTTTCTTGTTTTTTAGTGAGTGACACATTTTGAGCTAAAATGTCAATTTTATACTGATAACAGAAACTTTTATCCATACTAGTCACACCATACGACAGATTGAGGTGAAGTTGATTCATACACGTCACAAATTACTCATGGATCATTTTCTTAAAGTATAAAAACAATCCGAATGCTTTTTCTCAGTTTTCAGTATGTCCCATGCGTTTTTTCTAAAATTAATTTCAATTTTAAATAAAAAGAGACACTTTGAGTCACACCAGTCACATTGTGTATTTAATTGAAGTGAGGTCGATTCCTATAGGTCACAAAAGGACTTATGGACCGTTTCTGTAATGTATCAAAACAATAAGAATGTGTTTTCTCAGTTTTTAGTTTGTCACTTGTTCTTTTTACTAAAAATAATGTCAATTTTAATTAAAAAGATACAATTTGAGTCATATCGGTAACATCATGTGTCGTATTGTGGTGGGGTTGATTCCTACACATTTAAAATGACTTATGGATCATCTACCTAAAGTATCAAAGCAATTGATTGGGTTTTTTTGATTTTTAATAGGTTAGTTACTCTAATACCAACTATAATGACCTAAACATTTTATACATTAATATCACATATTAGAAGATTAATATTCCTTACATAAAAGAAATAAATTAAACATAAATATGAAACAATTAATTAATTCTATGGAAAATGATTTTAATGTTGAATCATCAAGATTACCTATATGATTGAGAAGACATAACAATGTTTCTCTTCCTACAACGGCATGTCACATGGACTGAAATCTTCTAAAATAAATGAACCCTTCAAAGAATAATTAAAATCAAATCAACATTTCATTATATAATTTTTCATTTAAGAGAGAGATGTTATTTCGTAACATTACCTTTCCATCATTCCAAATGGGTTTCTTTGGTCCAGGTATAAGCTAATAACAAAACTAAGGATTCTTTGTAGACTTCACTACTGTTGGTTAACTACCACTTAGCATAGCATCTGATATGAACTTCCGATCTGGAATCCCAATGATTCTCTCATCTGACACCATCTCTATGATATCATCATTCAGTGTTCACTTTTTCTTCTCTTCCTAAAACCATTTTCCTAGTAAATGGGTACAAGAAGAGAAGGAAAAATTAATGATGAATGATGATATCATAGCGATGGTGTGGGATGAGAGCATCACGGGGAAACCAGATCGGAAGTTCAGATTATATGCTATGATAAGTGTTAGTTAATCAACATTAGTGAAGAATACTTAGTTTTGTTATTAAATTTGTGAGTTATGCACAACCAATATTCTTCCAAAAAACTACATCAGTAGAAACAAAATCATAAATGATCAAAATACAGAATATAAATGATTCATGCCATAATATTTTAGGTCTTGTTCTTTTGGAAACATGGAAACATAAACTAGTTCATAAGAGTATCACATTAAGTTATTCTTTACTAGGAATAAAAATAATTTCTAAAATCATTCTTCATAACCTAAGGTTATGAAACATAAGAAAGGGTGATCATATATTCTCAATAAGGATAAAAAAGGGATATATCAATGATCACACAAGGATAACATAAGTAGTAGGAATTTACCTTCGTCCTATTTGTGTATAACCTTGTATCAGGTATGCTAACCATTCGTTTCTGAACACATCTATATCATCTTGTGAATATGAGTTTTTGTGACAGTCATGGTAGTACAAAAAAATATAAAAACACAAAGGATTAATAAATATTTTAAATTAACTAGTAATTATTTTCAAAAATACCTCTTCAAGAATTAGAGTTTGTTGATGAAATACGGTCTCTTTCAAAAATTTAAAAATAGAAAAACCACATTCCTTTACATTTTTTTGTTTTGGACACTGGAGAAACATCAAGAAAAATAATTAATTTTTTTATGTGTTTGGATAGTGAAATCTTATTATATATAATCTGATAATTATCTAGTGGTAGATTTTGTCAGCGTTCTTGTCCTTAGGCCTTGGATTCATTCCAGGAAGTTAACGATATTGATGCACCACCATATCATAATAGAATCCTCATTAAAATATTATATAAATTATATAAATAGATGTTTAGTTCTAAAATGTTGGATCTAGTGTATTACAAATTGACAAACTCCATCATGCATGGTCGGTTTGTTGGACATCCATGCATTGAATCCAGAAAACAAATCATTGGCATATCTAAATTGACCGAAATGACCATCTAATGATGTCTAAAAACACAAAAAAGAATAAGTAATGAAAGAAATGAAAATATAGACAATATTATTAAATTTTAGATTTTTACCCTGCATCATTGGTATTAAAAATATTATGTCATCTATAATTTTGTTTTCAAATGATTTGAGCAGGGGTGAAATTATTTTACCCTCTTTATTAAAATTTATTTCTTCTTTTTAAGAGGTTATGTAAGGACTAATGAGTCCAAATTTTTGTTCATGGGGAAATCCCTACAATTGATATTCATATATACACCTATGAAAAATATGAAATTTATTCATTCATAATTATCATAATATATCATCTTTTATAAAATAAAATCATGAAAACATACCTCATGTATATATTTACAACTAAGGTGCCTAGACATTCATACTTGAGAATTTCATTTACATTTCAGCACTAATGTAATCTGATTCTTCCCCTCTATATTTTTTTTCAAAATCAAATATTTGAGTATTTCCATCTATGAAATTTTTATCCACTTGAGCCTATAATGATATTAAATGTGGATATATAACGGGTGGGGTAAAGGTGCTCTCAGTAGATCGTTTCAATCAGTTAGTTTATTTTTGAGATGGTTTTGAGCCAATATTTCATTTCACCCCTTCCCTTTGTCCTTTTGTAATAACATTCATTGGTTCAGACCTTTTTTCATTAAATGTTAAAGGTTTGGCATGAAAAATAAATTGGAAATGAATACCTCATTGTCAACATGTTTATTTACATGAATTGATGGACATGAGATGAATGTTTCAATAGATTGTTTGAGCGTATGAATGTCTTCATCATCATTTGGAATAGGTAGCTCAATGCTCGACTCATGAGCTATGTTAATTGACACTCTGACATGACATTTTGAAAGTAGTCTATTGTGTAGCATATCATTCTTCATATTGAACACTGTAGCCCTTGATACAAGGCGATGGGATGGAGTTTATAGAAATAAATCATATTCATTTTCACCTTTTAGAATATTAGTACATGAAAGGTATCAATGTCTATGTGATTCACATTTCATATAAACTATTATTAGTGTAACGCCCCAACCCCAGTTACCCAGAGTTGGTGCATTATTACATAACATTGGCATGATCACAAGAAAGATCAAGTCTCGAAAGACCGATTAGTTTAGCAGCCTTGGAATAACTAGATACATCCATAAAGTTTTACATTACATCATAAAAAAACATCTTATCTTCATATCCCCTCATACTATCCCTGCAGGTCATTCATAAATTACTTCTTCATAATCCTGGGAAAAAAATAAAACATTGAAAGGGGTGAGCTCAGAAGCTCAGTAAGGATAACATTATAGCAGAAGCTTTCATAGATAAGCATAAACACTTAAGGTAGTTTATAACTAAAACAAAAGCCTTTTAAACTTGAACTTCAGCATAAAATGGCAAAGATAAAATAAATTAATGCCATTTACTTACTCACATGGATATTCTACTAGTCGAATGATCACATGCAATATCAATAACCACTTTCATAATGATGGAATGCATAATGCCAGACTATCACAACCACATAGCCAAGGCCTCGTGCCAAGACTACAAATAAGATTTTGCCAAGGCCTTGTGCCAAGACACTAGTTTGTCTCATGAGACCTACCGATGCATCGAGGAGCTATAGTGGGCTCCACCCGTCACTTATTAAGTCCAATGCATTCCTCATATGAACAGGTTTAAACATAACATAAACATTCGAATTAAAACTAGCATACGAAATGTCAATACTTAAACCACAAACCATGAATGGTATAAAAATAGCACATCCACAGTCAAACATAACTCATTCGATACAATATTGAAGATTGTATTGTATCACATTAACCTCAATCAAGAATAATGAAGGATGTTGACATAGATGAAAATAATCATCCAAACTATTTGAGAGAAATATCCCCCCTTTTCTTGAAATCATTTAAAAGTCACACTATTAGTCAAGAAGCCATTTAAAAATAGATTTTTGAATCAAAGCGTCCCATACCACTTTGAAATGTTTAAAAGGAGTTTTAATTTTAAAACATTAATGTCAATATAAATAAATCCTTAAAACCATTTTTTAAAACATGGACATTAATGAGAACGATTTAGAAGAATATGTCTTTAAAACATTTAAAAATGGTATTTTAGTTAGAGATTCTGACCAAAAGAGAGACACTTGAATAAAAATAATTGAGGTAATAAAAACTTTATAATATCGTGATAATAAAGGGATTCATGATATACTATGTCAAAGTACATTATATAAATCACATAAAAGTGATTTGGTGTATATAAACAAAGAAGTCTCAATGGAATGTAAATTGAGATGAAATCTCTCATAAAGGTCGTATCCTTAGGTTAAGGATAAATCAACGACATAATTATGTGTGAAAAATATAAATACACTAAATATGATTGTATATTCAGTGTAAAACAATCAAAGTATATTCACACATATTCTTGTAAAAACAACACCAATGAATTGGATGTTTAACTCAACAAATGGAGAATGAGTTAAAATTACTCTTATCAAATTCATATCAATGACTTGAGAATTATCAATGGAGTGATTATGTGTATCAAAAGTATATCCACAGTAAGGGTAGTGGAAATTATGACATAATCAAATGAATAGTGAGTCCACACATAATCTTGGGGTAATATAATCAATGAAATATGCGTAAAGCCAAATGAGTGGAAATTGAAATCTCAAATTCCCTTACCGATTAGGTAACTTACGAAACATACACACATGAAAGAAGGATCATACAATGATGATTTAGATATACATGAATTAAAGTATATTACACAATGAATATGAACATGGGCATTACACACACCACATGTAATAAATAAGTGGTGAACAATGGAATTCTCACGGAATTAAAAGTGAGATAAGAAACCCCTTACCATGTTGTAATCAACTGAGTCGTATGACCAAAAGTTAATAACCACCAAATGATTTACAGAATAACATGAATATAAATATAATCATGATAATATATATCACATGGCAGTACACAATACACCACTTTCAATAATTTAGTGGCGAACAATGGAAATATCATGGAATTGAAAGTGAGATAAGAAAATCCCTTACCACGTTGTAATCAACTGAGTCGTATGACCAAAAGTTAATGACCACCAAATTATTTACAAAATAGCATGAATATAAATATAATTATGATAATATATATCACATGTCATTACACAATACACCACTTTCAATAATTTAGTGGCGAACAATGGAAATCTCACGGAATTGAAAGTGAGATAAGAAAATCCCTTAACACGTTGTAATCAACTGAGTCGTATGACAAAAAGTTAATAACCACCAAATTATTTACATAATAACATGAATATAAAGATAATCATGATAATATATATCACATGTAATTGCAAAATACACCACTTTCAATAATTTAGTGGCGAACAATGGAAATCTCACGGAATTGAAAGTGAGATAAGAAAATCCCTTACTTTGTACTTTTTCCTTGGTAGACGGTAAGTATAACTCCTGTATAATGGTGAAATAATTGTTATTTAATGAAACAAGAATAATTTACTTTTATATGATATCATATATGATTTTTTAGCATTGATTTGTTAATAATATCTTAGAATTATCGTCATTTCGGGTGTTAACGGGTTCATTTTACTTTATATTCTTTGTTATGTGAGCCATATTCGTTATTAATGGAATGTATATTATTCATATCCAGAATGATATCAAGTCCTTATATACTATTTTTAAATCATCAAATTATAATTATACTTGAATGGATATGATGGAGAATGAATCTCATTGCGTTCGTGGAGACGGTAGACCGTACGTACGCACGAGCGACAATATCATTCTTTTGATATTAAAATAATATATAAATGGATGGTATATCACATATACAGAATAATTAACATGTTATATTTATTATTTACATGAGTTACACATCATTATTATACCCATCCAAATAATAATATATTGAATAACAATTACACCATGACGTGGAGACGGTAAGCCGTACGTACACACATATGGTGACATGTTATTTAAAAGGGTGGATAGAATACTGAATATGGTTGTACCATATTTATAAAAACATCACAGTATATATATGACACTGGAGTTATTATTTTAGAATGGTAATAACAAAGGAATAAGAAGTGGAAGAAGAAAGGAACTTGGAAAAGGGTGGTGAAATCATTACCTCTTCTTCGGGTTCTTACTTTTGATTTGATCAAAATGGATTCTTATGTTGGCTTTCTGATCAAAATAAGGCCTCTAGGTTGTAGTGAGGGAAGTTGAGAGAGTATTTGGGCAGGGTTTGGCCGAACCAAAAGGCTTTTAAGGTTTGAATAAATGAGAAGGAGGAGTTCCCTTTTATAAGAGGGGTGAGGGGAACCTTTGGAAAAGCTAGAAATATTAATTTATAATAAATTTATATTCGGTTTCTAATGGCTCCAAAGTTGATTATTAAAAGTTCAAGGTGGGTATATTTCGAAAACCCTTCATCCAATAGAATTTAGACAGGTTTGGGTCACTATATTAACCTTATCTTTTAGTTTTAACTCTTAGTTAATTAGTTTGACATTTACCATGTCACTTTGTATTTTTATATTATATAGTTAATAAACATACTATATACATCCAAGAGACCCCAAGTGGTCCATTAATTATATACCTATCATGATATAAGTCTCTTGGCCGAACCTTAGATTTTTAGGAATTTAATATCAATTAATAATATAATATTTGTTTTAAAAACTCTTTTATGTCAATTTTGACACTATTCAATAGTTGATTTTTGTGAAACACATAACAAAATGATTACTTCAAAAACAGTTACTTAAATAAATCCTAATATGTCATGGTATCTTATAAAATTAGTTTAATTCAATAAAAGTCTCAAAATATATTTATGTGGGTATTTATAATATCAATTATTCTAATTTCTCACTATTATGGTAATTACTGCATCACCATTGTGTCATAAATAAATTAACTTATTTAATGTCTAAAAATTATAAATAAAATATCATTATGTAGGAAATATTTTTATCTTTCCGATGAATATTTATAATCTAAAATCCAACATTTATAACCCTATGTAAAAATTGTTTTTCTAAAATATATATGCTCGTGTCATTTTTGTATTTATTTTAACTTAATTAAAATAAAGTGTCATTATCACTTACAAGTGGATCCATGGGGTCCCAAAATCGACACAAATATGCCCATGGTCGACCATGTATTAACCAATAGGGTTAAGACATGTTTTAGGGTAATTTAGTATTATTATAATATTATTTTTGTAACCCTTGTTTACCGGATTTACCCTTTAACCATGGTAAATAAAATATTTACCGAAGTAATTATCCAAAATGTCTAAAAATAAAAGTTACCTATTTACACAATTTTAACATACTTATTACAAATATGGAATCCATTTTTCCAAATTCAAAACATAGAAGTGGTAGAAATTAATTTAAAATTAATTCCCGTTGTTAAAACAAAAAGCGTGTTTTTAAGAGATAATAACTATCAAAAGATTGTCACTTGTTTATGTCCGGTTTAAATGTGAAATTATATTCAATGACCCACATTGTATTAAATGGTAAAAATATATTCTAAATATACTTTAAAACCACTCAAATTCATAATTTATCACTATTAATTATTTTGATTAAAAAAAGTTGTTTTTAATTAAAATTTAGTAATTTTCACTATTCATCAAAATATGAAAGTTATCCGAAAAGTACCAAAATTTCACCCTAGGCTAATTTAGATATTCAGAATCCAAAAATGAAGTCCATTTTTAGAGATAGAATTCATAAAATTTCAAAAAGTAAGTATTACTATTCATAACGGCTAGTTTGATTGGTTATGGTGTGTTAAAATATCGAAGTTGCGTACAATGCACGCCATTGCATTATTCGAAAGGAAACGTACCATGAAAGCTTGGGGTGTTACATTCTCCCCTCCTTCAATAAATTTCATCCTCGTAATTTTTAAAATTGCGCTTGGGAATATAATGGAAATTCCCACATCGGAAAAAGAGTCAATAAAACTATCACTTTAAAAGAAAGAAAGAGAGGTATAAAGTGTTGTACATCTCGTTACCCTCGTTGTTTGATTTTCATGATCACAATCACCTTATTATTTATCTAACATTGTTTTTAAGTGTTGTGGATGATAGGCACAAGGTTGCCAAAGGATTGGCCCAAGAATGGACAAGAAGTGGACTGAATTGCAGTCCACCGGCCAACCGGTGTGATAGAACCGGCCAGCCGGTGGACCTGGCAGAGGCATTGCCCACTGCCAGGTTCCACCGGTCAGCCGGTGGCTCTGTCACCGGCCAGCCGGTGGCACCCAGACTCAAGGGGTAGCTACTGCCTCCCCACCGGCCAACCGGTGGCCTTGCACCGGCCAGCCGGTGGCCCCCAGCCCAAACAGTGTTTGCTACTGTCTCCCCACCGGCCAGCCGGTGGCTCTGGCACCGGTCGGCCGGTGGAGCCTGGACCAGAATTCTCCTCCTCTGCCAAGGCACTGGACAGCCGGTGGCCCTGCACCGGCCAGCCGGTAGACCAGTCAAACTAGCCGTTGGCTTTGACCAGTCAACTCCTTTTTGGCCTCCAACGGCTCCGAGGCCTTTTCCAACGGCTCCAAAGCCCTCCAACGGATACTTGAAGGTTCCTAGCCTATAAATAAAGGCCTAGGAAGCCCCGGAACATAACTCAAGCCACCGGACACATTGTTGATCATTTTGGCGAACCTCCGGCGGATTTCCTCAAGGAACCCAACGTGCTCCAATCCAATTCCACATCCAAGAGCACCTCCAAAGAAGCTTGGAAGCGGCCTTCAACATCTCCATCCAATCAAAGGTGCCCAAGGCTTCTCAAAATACGGTTTTCATTGTTTATTTATTTTGAGCTTTAAATTTGGGTTTGTGCCTACAAACCCCAAATTCTTTTCTCATCTCCCTTTCTTTGGGTTCTCACACCACCACTAAGGTGTGAAGAGGTTTCTTCAAGCCTTTCCTTTTAAAAGGCTTATGTTCGGTGAGCTAGCCTTCACCCGTTAAAAAGGCTAGTGGGTTCTTGCTATTCCATTGAAAGCAAGTGGGTTCTTGCTCAACCACAAAAGCAAGCTGTAATAGGTCCTAGTGCTACCTCAAAGCCTAGTGGGTTTCTTGCTAAAACCATTGAAAAGCAAGCGGTAGGAATCTCTCAACGGTTGAGTTGGGAGCGGAGACGTAGGCCGGGTTTTGGCCGAACTCCGTTATCAATTTCTTGTGTGATTGCCTTCTTTATTTCCGCTGCATTCTTTACTTTGATTTTAAATTGTTAATATTTTTTTAAAAGGCAATTCACCCCCCCCCCCCTCTTGCCATCATTCCCCCGTTTGTTCCGACCCAACAATTGGTATCAGAGGGGTAATTTGAGTAATACCTTAAAAGGTTTCAAATTCAAAGATCCATTGTGATGGCATCTACCTCTTTCGCCCCCGAGGGCTACTCATTGGGTCGGGCTCCATTTTTTGATGGGACCGACTATAATTATTGGAAAACTCGCATGACCACCTTTCTTAGAAGCATAGGATACCCCATTTACAAAATTGTCATGCATGGTTATTCTCTCTCCTCTCCCGATGAATCCAAATGGACCCAAGCCGACATTAGAAATTTCGAGCTTGATGGCAAAGCCATGAATGCTCTACATTGCGGCCTTGACCGAAATGAATTCAACCGAGTTTCCACTTGCACCTCATCTCATGAAATCTGGAAACTTTTGGAGGTTACCCATGAGGGGACCAACAAAGTAAAGGATACTCGATTGGACATGTACCGTCGGGATTTTGAGTCTTTTTCCATGCACCCACAAGTATCTATTTCTGAAATGTTTACTCGATTTACTGACGTGTGCAATGGTAGAAAATCTCTTGGAGATGACATTTCTGCAGAAACGATGGTCAAAAAGATTCTATGGGTCCTCCCGAGCTCATGGGCACCTAAAGTGACGGCTATACAAGAAGCTAAGGATGTAAAGAACATGCCGGTCGAAGAGCTCATCGGATCTCTCATGACGTACGAGATCACGATGAGGAGGCAAGCTCAAAAGGAGGGCACACCAATCAAGACACCAAAGAACATCGCCCTCAAGGTACAAAAAGAAGTAAGCTCCTCCTCATCATCACCATCTTCATCTTCTTCATCTTCAAGCGGCGACTCGGAAATGGAGAATCTCGCCCACCAAATGCACAAGTTTATGAAGAAGCACAAGAAGAAGAAATCCCGCAAGCATCGAAAGCAAGAACCCGACAAAAGATCGGAGCCCAAGGTAAAATGCTACGGGTGCGGCGAAAAGGGCCATTACAAGCCCGATTGCCCACTCAACACAAAACGGGCCACGCAAAAGGAAAAAGGAAAGAAAAAGGTCCTCAAGGCGACATGGAGTGACACCTCATCATCCTCCTCCTCCTCCTCCTCAAGCGACCAAGGTACAAAATGCCTAATGGCATTCCATGAGGTACCTTCTTCCGATTCCTCATCCTCTTGTTCTTCAAATTCAAATTCTTTAAATCATTTATCCTATGAGGATCTCCAATATGCTAGAGATCGATTGGAGGAAGGTTTTCATGAACTTTCTTCAAAATTCGTTGCTTTAAAAAATAATTTCAAAAAACTCTCTTCCGAAAAAGAACAACTTCTTAAAGAGAAGGAAGAGTTGACCCTTAAAATCCAAAATTTTCCAAATGTTGATTCCATGGAATCAACCATCAAAGACCTAAGGGAGACCCTAGCAAAGTTCACCCAAGGGGAACAAAATTTGAACAATCTCCTAGGTTCCCAACGAATTTCTAGAACCACCAATGGACTTGGCTATACCAACCAAGCCTCCTCCTCCCATGCACCCACTGTTTTTTGTAAGGGAGAGCTCTAGTTATAAATTTTGTAATTATTGTAAAAAACCCGGGCACCTCATTTATGAGTGTAATTGCAAAAATGCCCGGTACGGCCAACCCAAGTCTATTTTCTTTTCCGACGAATTCTATAGGAGAAGACCCGCCATGAGACAAGTTTGGATTGAAAAATCCCTTCTTGCGAGTCTCTCCGGGCCAAAATTTATTTCCTCTCCCCGGTGATTCATTGTTTTTATTTAGGGGGAGTTAGGATCTTTTAAGCTTTTTTGTGTATTCAAAGTTTTCATTTCAAACTCAACTCTTGGTTTCAAAACTCTCAATTCAAAATTTTCTATCAAAATTTCATTTCTAAATTTCCAACAGTTGATATCGAATTTCTTTTTGATTCAAAACTTTCAATTCAAACTGTTATTCAATTTTTGATTCTCAATTTAAAAAATTTCATTTGGTTTCAAATTTCGAATTTCAATTGGTTTTTGATTCAAAACTTTCAATTCAAACTGTTATTCAAATTTTTCAATTCAATTTTTCTTTTCAAAATTTTCAACAATTAGTATCATTCTCAATTGACTTTCAAATCTCAAATCTTGGTTTTAAAATCTCTTTTCCCTCAATCAAGTTTTATGCCCCATTCTATTTTGATAATCACAAAGGGGGAGAAATTTCTTGATTGATTGGGGGAGAATCCTTTTGATCATGCTTAGCATTTATTTTCAATTTATTCATTAAAAGCATGCCTTTAATTCATATTTTTTACTTTAATTGTTTTGGTGATTGTGATCATCAAAATAGGGGGAGATTGTTGTACATCTCGTTACCCTCGTTGTTTGATTTTCATGATCACAATCACCTTATTATTTATCTAACATTGTTTTTAAGTGTTGTGGATGATAGGCAAAAGGTTGCCAAAGGATTGGCCCAAGAATGGACAAGAAGTGGACTGAATTGCAGTCCACCGGCCAACCGGTGTGATAGCACCGGCCAGCCGGTGGACCTGGCAGAGGCATTGCCCACTGCCAGGTTCCACCGGTCAGCCGGTGGCTCTGTCACCGGCCAGCCGGTGGCCCCCAGCCCAAACAGTGTTTGCTACTGTCTCCCCACCGGCCAGCCGGTGGCTCTGGCACCGGTCGGCCGGTGGAGCCTGGACAAGAATTCTCCTCTTCTGCCAAGGCACCGGCCAGCCGGTGGCCCTGCACCGGCCAGCCGGTAGACCAGTCAAACTAGCCGTTGGCTTTGACCAGTCAACTCCTTTTTGGCCTCCAACGGCTCCGAGGCCTTTTCCAACGGCTCCAAAGCCCTCCAACGGATACTTGAAGGTTCCTAGCCTATAAATAAAGGCCTAGGAAGCCCCGGAACTTAACTCAAGCCACCGGACACATTGTTGATCATTTTGGCGAACCTCCGGCGGATTTCCTCAAGGAACCCAACGTGCTCCAATCCAATTCCACATCCAAGAGCACCTCCAAAGAAGCTTGGAAGCGGCCTTCAACATCTCCATCCAATCAAAGGCGCCCAAGGCTTCTCAAAATACGGTTTTCATTGTTTATTTATTTTGAGCTTTAAATTTGGGTTTGTGCCTACAAACCCCAAATTCTTTTCTCATCTCCCTTTCTTTGGGTTCTCACACCACCACTAAGGTGTGAAGAGGTTTCTTCAAGCCTTTCCTTTTAAAAGGCTTGTGTTCGGTGAGCTAGCCTTCACCCGTTAAAAAGGCTAGTGGGTTCTTGCTATTCCATTGAAAGCAAGTGGGTTCTTGCTCAACCAAAAAAGCAAGCTGTAATAGGTCCTAGTGTTACCTCAAAGCCTAGTGGGTTTCTTGCTAAAACCATTGAAAAGCAAGCGGTAGGAATATCTCAACGGTTGAGTTGGGAGCGGAGACGTAGGCCGGGTTTTGGCCGAACTCCGTTATCAATTTCTTGTGTGATTGCCTTCTTTATTTCCGCTGCATTCTTTACTTTGATTTTAAATTGTTAATCTTTTTTTAAAAGGCAATTCACCCCCCCTCTTGCCATCATTCCCCCGTTTGTTCCGACCCAACATAAAGGTCATCCAAGATAACCCATACTCAGATTCCATGTAGGAAAACAAGGATATGGATGATAAAATAAGTGTCAAGTTATGATGAAGAGGGATAGAAATAATGATCAGGAGAAAGTTAACAATAATAAAACCACAAACTTGTGTTGGGACAAACAACTATTAGTCTCCTAGTAGGAAAGTAAACAGACAACATTTTTTTGGTTTAAAGTTACATTACATAAGGACGAGGAATTTATTTATGATATTGACTAAGAAAATAAAGAAATATACTTACTTTTTAAGTAGAGTTTCATTATTTAATAACTTTTTACCACTAACTTATTTTTTTTGAACAATGAGTATTCAAGAAGACTTGGTCATAATAAAAGAGCTGGAATAAACTTCTATAGAAATACATGATCCATGTAGGATAAACTATATATTTAACTTGTCTTTAGAGATTAATCAAAACCAAAATGGTTAGTATAAGATCTGATGATCCCCCAAATGTATATTCCATTAGAGAAAAAAAATACTAATCTTAATTTCTACAATTAAACCAACAATACCCCAAAGTTAAATAAATACCATTCAATAACAAATTTTCCTTAAAATCCTTCAATACAATCCAAACTAATATTGAAACCCAAAACTTATAAGAATGTAGTCTTCCACGTTAAATTGTATCTCCAAATGACATCATCTACTCTTAAAGTCACATACATAAAAGTAATTAACCTAATCACATATTCTTTATTATAGGTTAATCATTTCCATAAATAACCCAAATCACTATAGATCCACAATAAAAACATAGATAAAAATCCACCATTACTCCTCTAATGACATCCCATAGTATTCTATTTTCCTTGGACATATAGTGTACCCAACAAAGTGAACATCTTCCAAAACAACATTTATCACTTAATCACCAAATCATTTTCCTATACTAAGGGTATTCATTTGATAAGACATAAGAACCCAAATCAACATATTATTGATCTATAAAATCATTTAACTAAAAAAAATAGTCACACTAACCAGGGACTTCACGTAGTCCAGTGGTAGGTGATAAATCCCAATCACACTTTGGTTGTGGGTTCGATTCCCACAGCTTTGTCCGACGCGACAGGTTATCACACGGTCTACGTGTTGTCCTTTTTCAAAAAATATATTTTATAATATTACCAAAATGAGATAAATTCCTCAAAATAACATAATTTAACCACAAATGTTATATCATACCTTGAATTTTCATCCCAAATTATAATAACTTATAATTCTCTCAAACCCCAATGATCATATAAAACCAAATGGTTATTTATACCTATATCCACAAGAGAAAAGACAATTATTCCTCAAATATCATTCTCACAAGGCAAACTGTGGGGTTACAAATACAAGAGAAAATTATTCCAAAGTAAACCCATCAACAAGGAGTGATAATACTTTTTAAACATTTCTCCAACCATTTATTTCCACATAGCTTATTCTTTGACCAAGAAAATATCCTATAGAATAGGACATTCACTCGGGTAATGGCCAGGTCCCCTATATTTACGGCAAATGACTGTAAATGGACTCTTGGGACCATTTATATCTTCTTCCATAGTACTCGTCATTTTTCTTCGGCAATTCTTCACTTTATGTCCTTCCTTCCCGCACGTAAAGCATTTTGTTGTCCCATTGAGACACTTTCCTGGGTGTCTCCTTCCACATTTCCTGCATGATGAAAATTGAGGGTTCTTTTCTCCATGGTCTCCATTGCTGGAGCTCTTATCATTCATCACATTTCTCTTCCTTGTTGAGTCTGGGAGTTGGTTAATATATATGTTGTTGATAATATTTTTGGAAAACTGATTTGGCATAAAGACGATATCTTTTACGCCTAACAACATTCCATTTTGTTGCTCATTTCCACCACCGTTCCCACCTTGTACATAATTCTCAAAGTCACTATGAATTCCTTGGAATCCAGCCATTGACTAAAACCAGAAAGCATTGTGTGAGTAACAGTAGTCGTAAAATCATTAAGAGATTAACATGTCACTATATTCTCAATTTGAAACATATTAGGATTAACCAAGGTCATTTACTCTCATCTTATATATATATTAATTAAATCGGTTTGTAAAGAAAATGTAAATTATCCTAAGCATATCCCCCAGGAGTGTCATAACCAAGAGTGCAGCAAGGCCCGTTGTGGTGCACCAGTTCCCGTTCGAGTCTAGCTCAAAGCGGTGTTTTCAAGTTTTACCCCTAGGTACATCTGTGCCAGAGCCGCCTCTACCTGCTCGTATATAGACAGGGATGTATTTCTCGGAAAACTCACAAAATATCTACAATACCAAAATTCTAGGAAGTTATTCTATACTAATCCTAAAAGTTCATATTAGGTCTACGTGCTCTAATCAGTGTTTATCTAAATCTAGCTTCCAAGGTTTGTAGTAAACTTCCTCTGATACCAACTGTAACACCCCGACCCCAGTTACCTAGAGTCGGTGCATTATTACATAACATTGTGATGATCACAAGAAAGATCAAGTCTCGAAAGACCGATTAGTTTAGTAGCCTTGGAATAACTAGATATATCCATAAAGTTTTACATTAAATCATAAAAAAACATCTTGTCTTCATATCCCCTCATACTATCCCTGCAGGTCATTCATAAATTATTTCTTCATAATCCTGGGAAAAAATAAAACATTTAAAGGGGTGAGATCAGATGCTCAGTAAGGATAACATTATAGAAGAAGCTTTCATAGATAAGCATAAACACTTAAGGCAGTTTATAACTAAAACAAAAGCCTTTTAAACTTGAACTTTAGCATAAAATGGAAAAGATAAAATAAATTAATGCCATTTACTTACTCACATGGATATTCTACTAGTCGAATGATCACATGCAATATCAATAACCACTTTCATAATGATTGAATGCATAATGCCAGACTATCATAACCACATAGCCAAGGCCTCGTGCCAAGACTACAAATAAGATTTTGCCAAGGCCTTGTGCCAAGACACTAGTTTGTATCATGAGACCTACTGATGCATCGAGGAGCTATAGCAGGCACCACCCGTCACTTATTAAGTCCAATTCATTCCACATATGAACAGTTTTAAACATAACATAAACATTCATATTAAAACTAGCATACGAAATGTCAATACTTAAACCACAAACCATGAATGGTATAAAAATAGCACATCCACAGTCAAACATAACTCATTCGATACAATATTGAAGATTGTATTGTATCACATTAACCTCAATCAAGAATAATGAAGGATGTTGACATAGATTAAAATAATCATCCAAACTATTTGAGAGAAATATCCCCTTTTTCTTGAAATCATTTAAAAGTCACACTATTTGTCAAGAAGCCATTTAAAAATAGATATTTGAATCAAAGCGTCCCATACCACTTTGAAACTTTTAAAAAGAGTTTTAGTTTTAAAACTTTAATGTCCATATAAATAAATCCTTAAAACCATTTTTTAAAACATGGACATTAATGAGAACGATTTAGAAGAATAAGTCTTTAAAACATTTAAAAATGGTATTTTAGTTAGAGATTCTAACCAAAAGAGAGACACTTGAATAAAAATAATTGAGGTAATAAAAACTTTGTAATATCATGAGAATAAAGGGATTTATGATATACTATGTCAAAGTACATTATATACACCACATAAAAGTGATTTGGTGTATATCAACAAAGAAGTCTCAATAGAATGTAAATTGAGATGAAATATCTCATAAAGGCCGTATCCTTAGGTTAAGGATAAATCAACAACATAATTATGTGTAAAAAATATAAATACACTAAATATGATTGGATATTCCATGTAAAACAATCAAAGTTTATTCACACATATTATTGTAAAAACAACACCAACAAATTGGATTTTTAACTCAACAAATGGAGAATGAGTTAAAATTACTCTTATCAAATTCATATCAATGACTTGAGAATTATCAATGGAGTGATTATGTGTATCAAAATTATATCCACAGTAAGGGGAGTGGAAATTATGACATAATCAAATGAATAGTGAGTCCACACATAATCTTGGGGTAATATAATCAATGAAATATGCGTAAAGCCAAATGAATGGAAATTGAAATCTCAAATTCCCTTATCAATTAGGTAACTTACGAAACATACACCCATGAAAGAGGGATCATAAAATGATGATGTAAATATACATTAATTAAAGTATATTACACAATGAATACAAACATGGGCAGTACACACACCACATATAATAAATAAGTGGTGAACAATGGAATTCTCACGGAATTAAAAGTGAGATAAGAAACCCCTTACCACGTTGTAATCAACTGAGTCGTATGACCAAAAGTTAATAACCAGCAAATGATTTACATAATAACATTAATATAAAGATAATCATGATAATATATATCACATGGCAGTACACAATACACCACTTTCAATAATTTAGTGGCGAACAATGGAAATCTAACGGAATTGAAAGTGAGATAAGAAAATCCCTTACCACGTTGTAATCAACTGAGTCGTATGACAAAAAGTTAATAACCACCAAATTATTTACAGAATAGCATGAATATAAAGATAATCATGATAATATATATCACATGGCAGTACACAATACACCACTTTCAATAATTTAGTGGCGAACAATGGAAATCTCACGGAATTGAAAGTGAGATAAGAAAATCCCTTACCACGTTGTAATCAACTGAGTCGTATGACCAAAAGTTAATAACCACCAAATTATTTACATAATAACATGAATATAAAGATAATCATGATAATATATATCACATGGCAGTACACAATACACCACTTTCAATAATTTAGTGGCGAACAATGGAAATCTCACGGAATTGAATGTGAGATAAGAAAATCCCTTACTTTGTACTTTTTCCTTGGTCGACGGTAGGTGTAACTCATGTATAATGGTAAAATAATTGTTATTGAATTATAAAAGAATCATTTACTTTAATATGATATCATATATGATCTTTTAACATTGATTTGTTAATAATATCTTAGAATTATCGTCATTTCGGGTGTTAACGGGTTCATTTTACTTTATATTCTTTGTTATGTGAGCCATATTCGTTATTAATAGAATGTATATTATTCATATCCATAATGATATCAAGTCCTTAGATACTATTTTTAAATCATCAAATTATAATTATACTTGAATGGATATGATGGAGAATGAATCTCATCGCGTTCGTGGAGACGGTAGTCCGTACGTACGTATGAGCGACAATATCATTCTTTTGATATTAAAATAATATATAAATGGATGGTATATCATATATAAAGAATAATTAACATGTTATATTTATTATTTACATGAGTTACTGTTTCGCACGGAATCCGGGGATGACCTCCTGGACGGGAGATTCAAATGTTCCGATCGGTTTCTAACGGGTTTGTTCGTAGAACCGGAAACATCCAATGATTCCACATCCGTTTGGACCTACTTTCCAAAGGTAGGCGCTCATTAGCTTGTGGACTAATTAGGCTTAGGAATTTTCATTGGTTGAGAGGATGGGAGGTCGGACTCATCACACCTTTTTGAGGGGAATTATTATCTACTCCGGGACTCTCTTTATAGATTTAAGTTATGTTCGTGAATCCTTATTACATTACCAAGTATAAAATGAGCTTTCCTTTAGTTTTAAAAATCAATGATTAAATATGAAAGAAGTTTAGAGAATCTTTTATATGTATTCGAGGTTCTTCATCAATAGAGAATCATCTATATCTGTTTAGAGATTCCTGGTCAATGGTATCTTTCAAAACATTTATATAAAAGTCTCTTGGTCATTATGATGACCAGGATGGTTTTAAAGCCACTCAGTGGGGCACTTGAAGTTTATCGTCATTCAGAAGGACAGAGATTATTTCAAAGTTGGGATCGAACCCATAAATGGGCTACCTACGTATCCTTTGTTTTGGAAAAGGAATCATAACCCACGTAGTTCGAGTAATGGAGTATGATGTTTATGATTGATGGCTCAAAGAAGAATGTCATAATTACTTTTACACTCTAAGCTCAAGTGAGTCATGCTCGGTGTGAGAAACAAGAGGTATTGGTAAAAAATTAGACAATTGTGCCATGAAAGATGCAATCATAAGAATTTGTTTGGGGCTTATGCATGTATGACTACCCAGATAGATGAAGGTTTAGGATTTACTTTTAGGGAGAAAATCCATGAACAGGGTCCATAAAGTTATATGTGCTTCATGGAGATTTGAATACTCTAATCTTGGGGCTTACTCCTAAGGAGGATTCCCAAGTTAGGAGGGGACTTATGATTGGGTTTTACTCCTGAAAAGGAAACCCAAATCAAGGGTAAATTAGGACTGGTTAAGAGAAATTTAAGGGGGCTTGGGGTTTACTCCTGAAAAGGAAGCCCAAGGTTATGACTGAGTCTTATTCCTGAAAAGGAGACCCAGGTTCGGGATTAAGGTTTGGGGCTTACTCCTGAGGAGGATTCCCAAAATTAGAGGACTTGATTGGGGCTTACTCCTGAAAAAGGATGCCCAAGTTTGGGAACTTTAAGAATTTGGGGCTTACTCCTGAAGAGGATGCCCAGATTAAAGGTTTTATAACTGGGGATTATTCCTGAAAAGGAGACCCAGGTTAGGATTATCTCATCTTAAAGGATGAGGTTGAATGAATGAACTCTCCATATTTTAGTGACATGAGGATATTTAAATCACTAGACTTTGAGAGAGATTCCACAGAATTCCTTTCAGATAAGAAAGTCAAATCAAGAAATCATTCCATAAATGGCTTTGAAGAGTGTCTTGAAGACTGAATCTTGAAAAGGAAAGGTGTGATGGCTTAAGAGGGGTAAAAATGGGCAAGATGGACACCCAAAAAGATAGGGTCACGCAAGTCTTTCAAGGCGCGCAAGTCTTCCGTGGGCGCGCAAGTATTGGTCGCGCAGGTATACCTGCGAGGCACATGGTGTACTTGCACGATTTTCAACCAGCATTGAAATACTTGAGCGACTCTTTTTATAACCCTTTAGAATTTTCTTGAGGTTCTTCCAGAAAAGGGACGCGCAAGTTATATTGAAGGAAATAAGTCGGCACGCAAGTGTTTGATATGTTTCAACACTTAGGCCTTCCTTCTTCTCTTTAGATCTTCCGTTCTAGGTAAGAAATTACCTTAGAAGTGTTCCAGAAGCTTTGAGAAGAGACTTGGGCGTCGGGAGCTTCAATCCGAGTTTCTGGAAAAAGATCCTCACGAATGGGGGGCCCACATGGTCTATTTATAGGCAGGAGAAGACCCCGGGCGGTTACCGGGCGGTTACCACTTAGGTCGCGCAAGTCATTTGCACGACCATAAGGCGTCGCACAAGTAGACTTGAACGACCACTAGGTAGCGCGCAAGTACTTGCACGACCACTAGACGGCGCGCAAGTGTACTTGCGCGACCATGAGGGAACTTGCGCGGCCTATGGGCAATGTTCTCCTTGTTCATCCCTTTGTCGATTTTTGATGTTTCTTCAAAGGATGAATCACATTGGACTCAGATATTCCCCTTTTCCGATTTTTAGATTCTGTGACGAACGGAGTGTCAAAAAAATTCCCCCCTCAGAGTTGGATCCGGAGAGAAATGAGGATTTGACTCTGAGGAAATTGAATCCATCCAAAGGAAAAGGGGGCGCGCAAGACTTTAGGGCACAGAGGGCAGTGCGCAAGTGTGCTGGAACTTGACATTTATTCAGAGTTCCTTTGTCTTTTGTGGGTAGTTTAAAGTCATGCATGCCGGACATAAAGGGGCTAATGTTTAAGGTCAAAAATAGCTTTGACCAAAATGGATTAAAATTGATTCAATTCCTTGACAATTTATCTGAAAACAAATTACCAAAATCAAGTATGAGAGAAAATATGTAAACTATGGCTTAAGAATATTTGAATCTGAGGAATGATATGAAAAAGAGCTAAAAGGCATTAGAAGAAGTAGTTTCCAAGAATGAAGTTACTATTATTTAACAATACCCGTTAGTGGGTTGAAATATGCAGGGCCACCTATGGGCATTGGCTGCATGGTTAAATAAATAGTATCTTTTGGCTGACAAATCTGTTATGTGGACTATTTATGCAAGGCCACCTATGGGCACGTGCTGCATAGTCAGGTGAAAGAACTCTTAGAAATTTACTTTCCTAGCACTAAAAGCCAGTGAAAGTTTATGGAGATTCAAATTTTCTAAAGTATAGAGTTTGTTGTATGGAAAGAGGTACTTGAATATGGAGAAGATATTTCTGAACAAGAATATCGAAGAACTGGATGAATATCACTCCTACGAAGGTCTGACCCCAACGTAGGGAAGAATAATAAACCATAGACTTGAATACTTTCAGATCATGAAAAAGGATATGGGACAAATATGTTAAGGATGGCTATTTTTTGCGGATCCCTACATACTGTCGTTTAAGAAAAATAAGGACAAAAGAGGCATTCTTCCCAAGAATGAAGTTACCATTATTTAACAAACCCGTTAGGGGGTTGAAATATGTAGGGCCACCTAAGGGCATTGGCTTCATGGTCAAATAAATAGTATCTTTTGGCTGACAAGTCTGTTATGTGGACTGTTTATGCAAGGCCACCTATGGGCACGTGCTGCATAGTCAGGCAAAAGAATTCTTAGAAGTTTGACATTTTTGTGATTAGAAGTCATGAAAAGGGTTATGAAGATATGAAAATATTTAAGGTTAGTATTATAACACATAAATATGGGTATTTTCCAATGTATATAGAGATACATAGGTCAATAATAACCATAATCATGTTGAGACTGGGTCCTGAATTGAAATTTTGGACTTCACTACGTATCTCATAAGAATGAGAATCAAGCCATACGTAGTTCTTGAAATGCAGTTTAACGTCGTGCAGGACGAAAGTATGAGTGATCTTAGTTTAGGGTCATAGAATTCGGACCATAATAATGAATACATAGTGTGTGTTTTCATGAGGACTTTTCAGCCAAGGGACTGAAAGTGAAATTTGGGGTTAGGCCCAAAAGACTTGGGACTGGATTCGAGGGACACTCGAATGTTCCTACATATCCCATAAGGATGGGAATCAAGTCCACGTAGTTCTAGAACTACCCTTTGTACAAATTTGGTTCGTACATGTGAAGGGTGAAAGGGGACTTTAGTGCAATGATGGTTTTAACCTAAGAGAAAAAGTTTAGGCATTACCATGTATGCACGTAGTCTTTTGAAATGAAACATGATTGAAAAAAATCAATGTCAATAATGTTTCCTTCTCAAATGAGGAAATCAAAGAATATTGTAGTTTATTGTCGTACCGGACAAAAGTGTTGTATAGTTTAATGTCATATAACAAGGACGAAAGTGAATCAATGTAAAAAAAATTGATTCTAGGGGCGGTTTCACGAATCAACATCATATGAGATGGTGGTGAACCGATGTGAAGAGATTATTTTTGGGCTTGAACCCTGGGAGGTTGCCTACATACCCAGCCTGGAGGGCAAGGATCAAAGTCCGTGTAGTTCAATTAAAGAATGAATTAATGATCAAGTTGTTCTTGGGGACAATGATCAAATAAAAAATTTTGTTGGGACTTACACATGGTTAGTGGCCCAAAGGGAGTATTATGGTTGATATTTGCTCTAAGATCACGTGAGTCATACTCGGTGTGAGAAACAAGAGGTAATAACAACCTTAACGATGCACAATTTAATATCATGTAGGATATAAAAAAGGGACTATGCAGTTTAAAGTCTTGCAGTTAGAACTATTGGTGCTACACAGTTTAATGTCATGTAGCAGGGACAAAATAACAGTTTAATGTCATGTAGGACATATTAAGGACTTTCTGTACAGTTTAGCGTCATGTAGTTAGGACGATGGGGATAATACAGTTTAACGTCATATTGGACGAAAGTGAGAATAGTTTAAGGTCATATTCATGGACCGTGGATGGTGCGGTTTAATGTCATGCTGGACCTTTGATGATTATATAGTTTAACGTCTTTTTGGACGTGAGGGACTTTTATACAGTTTAGCGTCATGTAGTTTAGGACGTCACAGTTTAACGTCTTGCTGGACATATTTGCAAATAGTTTATGGTCATATACATGGACCAGGGATGATGCAGTTTAAGGTCATGCTGGACGGTTCATGGAACTTTTTCACAGTTTAATGTCATGTGGGACGAAGTTTCAGTTTAAAGTCATACTGGACCATTGCTGTATAGTTTAAATTCATGTAGAAAGGACGAACTGGTGCTGTACAGTTTAAAGTCATGTAGCTAGGACTAAGGTGAACCAATATGAGGATATCAGTTCTGGGGACTTTTTACAGTTTATCGTCATGCTGGACGTTGGAAGTGCCACACAGTTTAATGTCATGTTTCTAGGACACAATATAGTTTAATGTCATCTCGAACAAAATATAGGAACTTCTGTACAGTTTAATGTCATGTAGATAGGACGTAATACAGTTTATTGTCATGTAGGACAAAATATAGTTTAATGTCATCTCGGACATAATATAGTTTAATGTCATCTCAGACAAAATATAGTTTAATGTCATCTCGGACATAATATAGTTTAATGTCATCTCGGACATATCATGAACCAATGTGATTGTTTTGGATCTGGGAACAATATTTTGTGTTTATACAAAACACTTATTCAGAAATCTGGCATTAGTTGGAGTCGTGATGTGTTCTCCATCCATTGGGATTAGAGAATATGCTCCATTGGAGTAGACCTTATGTATTGAATAAGGTCCTTCCCATTTTGGTTCAAGCTTGGGAGGCTTCTTTCCTGGTATTATTGGTGCTCTGAGAACCAATACCAATTATCCCTGAATGAATAAACGAAGACGAACTTTTTTGTTAAAAGCTCGTGCTATCCGATTCTGATAGATTTCCAAGTGGTGCAAAGTGCACAATCTTTTCTCATCTAACTGTTCCAATTCATTCAACCGCTTTTGGGATTGCTCATCTGTTGATAACTGATCACAAATGGTTATTCTGAGTGAGGGAAATTGAACTTCAATTGGCAAGACTGCTTCTGTTCCATATACCAATGAATATGGAGTTGACCGCGTTGCATTGCGAGTGGTAGTCCGATAAGCCCATAAAGCATGAAAGAGTTTATCAGGCCATGACCTCTTATCTTTATCCACCATCTTTTGCAGTATATTTTAAAGAGTCTTGTTGAAGGCCTCTATCTGGCCATTAGCCGCTGCATGATATCGAGATGAATGGTTGGACTTAATGTTGTATTCTTGATACAATTTCTTTACCTCAGAAGAACAGAAGTTGGTGCCGTTGTCCGTCAATATGGTATGAGGGACACCAAATCTAGTAATGATGTTAGACTTGATGAAGCTAACAATGCATTTAGAACTGACTTCTTTGAGAGGTACTACCTCTGCCCATTTGGAAAAGAAATCAGTATCAGTAAGAATGTACTTAAACTACTTGGCCGTAGCTGAAGGGTAAGGTCCCACCACATCCATTCCCCATGTGGAAAATGGCCATGAGTATTTAGCTGTATGAAGCAACTCTGGAGGTTTATGAATGAAGTTGGCATATACTTGGCATGAATGACACTTCTTTGTGAAATTAACACAATCTTGTATCATTGAAGGCCAAAAGTATCCAATCCTTCGAATTTGATCAGATAGTCTATGTCCAGACTGGTGGGCACCACAGACTCCTGCATGCACTTCTTTTATGACAGCCATTGTCTCTTCACCATAAATACATCTGAAGAGAACTCCATCAAAACCATGTTTGTAGAGAATTTTCTCTAGGTGGTTTGGGCTATCATAAAGAGTAAAATTGAACACACGTTGCCGAATTTGTTCTTTCTCGGCTCTATCAGGTGGAAGTGTTCCATTTTGAAGGTATTCCCTGATAGGTGACATCCATCCTGTAGTATGACCATATGGTTCAGGAATGGGACTAATTTCATTAATTTCCTCTATTCTGACTTGAACATAAGGTGAAATTGCATGACGGTGGGCAATACAGATGGTTGTTTCGTCCCGATTTGGATCTGCTAAAGCTGTGGCAATATTAGCCAGTGCATCAGCTTGAGCATTTTGTGATCTTGGGACATAAGAAAATGTCGGTTCTGAAGGGAATTCCGACATTAACTCTCTGACGTAATCATACAAAGGGATTAATTCTTCTTTTCTGATGGCATAATCCCCATTGACTTGTTTGATTACCAGGTCTGAATCACCTTTCACCTTTAAGTGATTCACTTGTGCTTGAAGCGCTAACTCCAAGCCTGTAATGAGAGATTGGTATTCAGCTTCATTATTGGTACCACCTTCCCTTCATGTGATAAAATTCTGCCTCAATGTATTGACACTCACATGTCTTGAACGGGGCCTTATCACCATACAATGTTCCAACTTGACCATCGAAACAGTATTTGAGACATTGATGGTATGATGACAGAATAGCTGCATGCTGATGTAGCCAGGGTCTTCCAAGCAAGATATTGAAAGCTAAGTCTTGATCAACAATCATGAAATCCGAATTGGAAACAAGATCTCAAAACTGAGTTCTGAGCGTAACTTCTCCCAGTGGTTCTTGTTCAGTTTTATCATATCCTTGCAACATCATGGTAGAAGGAGATAAATCAGATTCCATGAGGCCCAATCGACGAAGTGTACGAATGGGCATGAGGTTGACTCCTGAACCATTGTCAATGAAAGCTCTTCGAACATCTATACCATTGACTTTGCTAGATAAGTACAAAGGTTTTATGTGCCCATGCACAAAATCATCTTCATCTTTATCAGTAAAAGATATCACTGCATGGCATTCTGCAGGATTATTCTCTATGTGATAGATTTCAGCTGCAGCAATTTCAGCTTCAAACTCCTAAGGACTTGACAAATCTTCGATGAGTGCTTCCCGAAGATCTCTTGACAGATTCAAAGCATCCAAAATTGAAAACTTGGATGGTACTTGGGCCAAGTGTTTCAATATATCATACTTTTGATCTAGAGGTCTGCGTTTCCCAATAGGAATATGCGATTTAGCAGGTACCTTGGAAGCAGATACTTTGGAAGCTGATGCATCTTGTATTGAAGCTGGCAACATCCTTGGTTTTGGAAGATTAGACAGATTAGATCCATTTACTTGCTGAGATAAAGAAGATGGAACTTTTAATCGGTCTTCCAAAATAACTGTGCCAAAACTGAGTTGGCCATTGGCAGAAGAACTTGCTTGTTCTTTTTGAGCTCGCTGAAGGGCTCTACCACGAGTTTCTGCTGCGTATACAGTGCTAGCAGGGGTAGAATTAGAGTAGTGGCTTCGGAAAGATCCACGTCTTCCCCTATATCCTGAACCTCTAGAACTTCCTCGGGTTCCCTTATTTGATACATGGAATTCAGGCTCATCAAGACTGGAATATGGATCTGTTAATTGAATCATATTAACAGAACCAAAGATTAACTCTTCGTCTGATAAAGACTCTGCCTGGTTAGCCTGTTTAGGCTGTACCGTTTGGTGGGACGGTGCCCGTGGCTTCGAAGTAGATGGCATGAAATCTGCCAGAGTCAAAGACAATTTAGGCTTTGATACATACTCATCTTCTCCTGATTCCTCTTTCTTCTTTGAATTGCGCTGCCCTTTTGAGGATTTGTCTTTTGATGGAGGCTTTACTGCAGATTTTATAGGAGACACAATAGGCTTCTTCAATTGTGTTCGAAAAATGGAATGGGTCCGATTGATTGTCTTTATGACCATCCAATCATCATATTTTTTCGCAGTTTTGCTTTTGACTTCCTGCCACTCGCCTCCTTCCTCTGGATCTGTAGCGGTAATACATGCTACATGAGCTGAAGAACCCTTCAATTTGACTTGTCCCAAGTCGACCATCTTTTGCAGGAGGTCTTTAAAGACAAAACACTCCAGGATGGGATGCCCCAACATTTGATGAAAGGGACAATAATTGGGACGGTCTTCATCTCCTTCCTTGTTTGGCCTCTTCGGCACTGGTAATTGAACCAAATTATTTTCTAGAGCTGAAATGAAGTAACCAGGAACTTTCTCACTTCGGAAAGAGTAAGTTTTTCTCTTCATATCCTCAAATTGTTTTCGTCGTTGATATTTTTGATCATTTGGACGAAACAACCTTTGTTGTTGGCGTTCAGGAGGTGGAGCCATTCGAGAAGATGAAGGTTTTGAAGTAGAAATAGGTACAGGTGCTTGTTTAAGCATAACTGTAGCAGTTTCCGCTTTACCCATTCTCCTTCCTGGAGCTAATGGAATTATACGAGATTTAACCTTAGCCTGTATAAGGGAATCTTCAATCTGTTGAGCGATTGAAGTAAGGTCTCGAAACCCTCCTGTGTATTTCACAGGGATCAATGGCGTGCATAATTCGTCATGCAAATTTTCCACACAGATTGGCAATAATTCCTCCTGAGGGAGTGCTAAACTCAAGGAATAAGTTAATCCCTTCCAACGAGCAATGAAATCAGAGACTCTTTCATTCTCCCTTTGCTTGCAGTTTGTAAGATCGAAAACTGTCGTTTTTGGAAAAGTTGAGCTAAACTGAAGAAGGAATTTTTGACGAAGATCCTCCCATCCGATGAATGACCGGGATTGCAAGCTTGTATACCAGACAAAAGCTGGTCCATTCAAGGTTCGCACGAAGCATCTGAGTTTCACTGCTTCTTGCTGCTCTGGAGTTCCCATCATAGGATCACAACAGGACATGTAATGCATCAAATGTTGTTCGGGGTCACCTGATCCATTGAAAGTAGAGAAAACAGGGTTTCCAAAACTGGATGAAGGAGAAATTGAATCTACCCATTCAGGGTAAACATTCTTTTCAGGTTGAACTTGCGCCCATTTCCCTTCCATAGTTTCTAACCGAGCTGTTAATGACTCAATAGTAGTTATTAACTTTTGAGAAACATCAGGTTGAACTTGGTTTTGGGTAGGTGCAATGAATGGAGCTTGGACAGACGTGGTGGTTGGTGCTGCAACTGATGGTAGTGCTGCCAACCGTTGTTGGGTTTGACCCGTAGGATTAGACCTCTGAGGGTGTACTGATAGAGGAGGATATTCCTGATCCATCTCAGTAGTTTAACAAATTCCTTTGGCTGTCGGACTTTATCATTCTTAAGAAGAAGACTACTCTGAAGTAGTTCTGCATTCAACCTTCTTAATTCTTTCATTTCTTCCCCCTGTTGTGCAAACCTTTGCTCTAATGAGAGTGATTGATCTCCTTCAGAGGAAGGGTGAGAAGTAACCTGATTCATTCCTTTCCCCTTATTGGATCCTTTTCGGAGAGGGGGAAGTGGGTTACTTGAAGGAATACCCATATTTTGGGTAAGCCTTTGATTACGTGTGCGCACACCTTCTTCATTTAAGTCTGTGTGCGCAAATTCTTGAGCAAGAACCTCTTCGTCTGATCCTTCTGATTGAGCCTCATCTGGTGAATCAGCAGCAACGACATTGATGAAATTAATGGATGCATATTGCATGGAATCCTTTCTATCAGCATTTTTGTGATATTGTCTTCTTCCATGTCCATGATGAGACATGGAATTCCGTTGACTTGATCCCTTAGGAACTTCTTGGAGAACCGTCACTTGGAGAGAATCTCCTGATAGCTTGGCTCTTCGTTCCTCTTGAGGCTTATTCCCTAATCGAGAGAATACTGACTTTCTCTGAGGGAGGGATTGAGGATTTGAAAAAGTCCCCAGTCCGGTAGACTGGGGATGTTCTTGCTGCTTCCGCTCAACTCCTCGAATCCCATTTGTTGACTCCGAGGGTTGGGTTAGAGAAGTCCCCAGTCTGGAAAGCTGGGGTGTCTCTTGACATGCTATGTCTGATATCTTCTTCAAATCTCTCTTGATCTTGCAAATTTTAGTTCGGAAATTAGCTGGATGCATTAACCTGTATCCACTTTTATCACCTGGTTCAACAGACCGTTGGATGATATAATGACCCATACTTTTCATACATTGTTAATACTTCAAAATTGAAGCACACTTATTACAACATATGACAAAACCACAAAGGACCGTATAGGTATAGTGTCTTTAGAAACTGGGAAACATAAACAACTGGTTCATAAATCTTCTACAGTGTCTCCCATTTATTTCATCATATCTAGGGTCCCTTTTAGCATATTCTACTTAATATCCATCTTCCTGACCTGGGGAAAAGAAAACATAAAAGGGTGAGCTCAAATTCTCAGCAAGGGAAAATAAAGGAAATAAAAATCATATCATATCTTTTTGAAAATCAAAACCTGCAAAAGAGATCATAATATCTTAACATGGAATAAATCATAGAAGTGAAAATGAGATCCCCATAATCAGAACATAAAACTTTAAACTTTGTGGCATGCACACATAATCATGGAAAATCATTTCTTGTTAGTCATGACTCATTGCCAAGACTATCTTAGTGGACAAAGCCCCTTTCTGAACTGAGTTCACTCCTCGTTTCAGTCCTGTATCACTGAACCGAAATAACCTTCCGTTCCATCCATGTCTATCTCATGAGATATAAAATCTTTACCCAATGCATTGGAGGGATATATAGGTCCCACCCATCTTATAATGAATCCTTTCTTATGTGTGCCACATAATCATAAATCATACATCATCACATAACCCATGTAATAAAAATGGAATTCTTAAACAACATGACATCATAAAACAATTCATATAAGATAAAGGAATTCATAAAAATGTTTCCACCACAACATAATCAAATCCATGTAATAGTAGGGATAGAAACAGAATCCTTTTATTATCTTAGATGGAAAATAATTTTGATAAAATACTTGAACTTCATTCTTGAGGAAAATATCCTTTCTTCTTCAAAAACACTTTTACTTTATTAACATTTCATACAATTTTAAACTAAAAGAAGTTGATTAAAAATAAACTTGAATACTTGTAAAGGAAGATTCTTGGAAATAATGTTTTAGAAATCCATTCATGCCGTATAAGTTAAAAAAAACATTCTTCGTACTTTTGTCGGAAAAGTCAAAAAGTACCTCGTACGACAAAAGATTCCTTTCATAGATATTACTAAAAACTCACCGAAGGGTAAAAATGGATTTAAACAATTGTAGGTGGATGGAAATAATATTACATATTGATGAAACATGGATGTGGATGATAAAATACACCCCAGTAAATACTTACGAATAAACAATCTCGGATAAAAATGAGATTGTGATATTTCCCTTACCTTAGGTCCGATTTGCTTTGTTCGTGTCCGAAGCTCCTGTATAATGGTTTAAATAATGTTATTGACTTATTCCAGAATCATACATATTGATATGATATCATATATGGTCATATTATTAGCTTCTTGTTAGTAATATTTCATTGTTACTTGTTACTCGGGTCTTTATAACTTTTTGTTCTTATGCGTGTTTTGTCGAATAAATTCTTATTATTATCTTCAGGTTATAGATAATTCATTTCCAGAATGGTATTAGTGTAGTATATACCATATTCATTCATTCAATTCATTTATATAATCATTATGAAATGAAGATCATGTAGAACGAGTCACATCACATCGTGGAGACGGTATTCCGTACGTACGCACGAGTGATGATATCGTTCCTATGATCGTGGAATTGTATTGGAGTATATATATATTATTTCAGTATCAATATTACTTCATAATAATCATATATAGTTACTCATTACACCATTATACCCATCCTTGTAAGGTGATGGTGGAAAAATAGATTACACCACGGCGTGGAGACAGTATTCCGTACGTACGCACGCGCGGTGATTTAATTTTTCCGTAGGATGGATAGAAGGTGAATTAGGGTTGTTTCATATTTATAATAACATATCAGTATGTAAGTAATACTGATGTTATTACTTTATCATGAAACAACTAAAGAAGAAGAATTTGAAGAAGAAAGAAATTGAAAAGATTGGTAATGGATATTACCTCTTCTTTGGAACGCTTCTTTGAATCCTCCACTTAGGGAACTAAGATTGGTCTTTGAAGAAGACCAGGACCTCTAGGATTATTCTAGGGAAGTGTAGAGGAGAAAATGGCAGGGGTTGGCCGAGCTTGAGTGCTCAAATTGGTGTGAGGAGGAGGGGGAGGAGGTGCCCTTTTATAAGGGAGGAGAGGGGCACCTTAGGAATATCTCAAAATATTATTTTATATTAGAGTCAAAATCGGTTTATAATGGTTCCAAAGGGTCTTATTTCGAAGCTAAAGTAGGGATGGGTCGAAATCCTGTCAACCAATAGGATTTAGGCAAGTTTAGGGTATTATTTTAACCTTATCAATTAGATTTAACTCTAAGTTAATTAATTTAACTTTTACCGTGTCTTTTTGTTTTCTTTCACTATATGGTTAATACACTTACTATAACATGCCAAACGAACCCCAAATTGTTTATTATTAATATATATATCCTTATCTAAGTCATTTGGCCGAACCTTAGATTTTTAGGAATAAAATAACAATTAATAATATAATATTTGATTTAAAAACTATTTTGTGTCAATTTTGACACTATTTGATATATGATTTTTGTGAAAGTCATAACAGAATTATATGTTCGAACCAAAATGATTAAATCAACACTAATATATCATAGTAACCTAGAAAATTAGTGGAATTCATAAAAAGTCTCAAATTACATTTATTTTGGTGTTTATAACATCAATTATGTCAATATTTCATTAATAAGATAATTACTGCATCATCTTTGTGTCATAAATAAATTAAATTATTTGATGTCTAAAAATTACAAATAAACTATCATCATGTAGGAAATCGTTTTAGCTTTATAATGAATATTTACAATTGAATTTATCTTATGTATAACCCCATATTAAAAATGATTTACTTATTAAACTTTGATTTTAACTATTTTAACCCTTCTTTAAATAAATTAATAATAAATGTCCTAATCTAATCCAAGTGGGCCTAAATGGTCATATTTTATTTCTAAGTTTGTTTTTGGTCGAATTACACTTGTCCAATAGAATTAGGACATGTGTTAGGGTAATATTAATATCATATTTACCCTTAGTTACCCTATTTACTATCAACCGCGGTAAAAAAAGTAAAAAGTTACTATTCACCAAAAAATTATTTTCATCTCATTGAACCACATTTTAGTCCTTGATATTAACCGTGTCTTTCGGATTTTTGAAATTCCATTCACAGAAGAAGTAAAATTATGTTTTATGCAAAATTCAGTTTTTAACCTACCACTTAGTGGTTTCACTATTCATCAAAAATTGAAAGTTTTCAGAAAAATACCAAAATTTCACCCTAGGCTAATTTCGATATTCTGAATCCAAAAATGAAGTCCATTTTGAAAAATAAAATTTATAAAATTTCAAAAAGTGGTTATTACTATTCATAACGGCTAGTTTTAATAGCATATTGTTGTTTAGTGAAACTCGGTATTGAGTACGACGCAAGCTATCGAGGAAGGTCGCGATTGCGTGTAAAGCAAGCCAAGCAAGTGTTGTGTAGAAAAAGATTCCTTTGATGATTTATAAAACATAAAAGTCTCGGGTGTTACATTCTACCCCCCTTAAAAAGAATTTCGCCCTCGAAATTCATCACTTTGTAACAAACAGATGAGGATACTTCTCCTTCATCATATCCTCAAGCTCCCATGTAGCTTCTTCAAGTTGGTGGTTCCTCCATAAAACTTTCACCAAGCGAGTGGTCTTGTTTCGTAGGACTTTTTCGCTACGATCCAGAATCTCTATCGGCTGTTCTTCATAAGAAAGATCTTGCTCCAGCGGTACAACTTCTGAGCTGAGTACATGTGAAGGATCTGGTATGTACTTTCTCAGGAGAGATACATGTAACACATCGTGAACTTGAGAGAGATTCGGTGGAAGCGCCAATCGGTAAGCTACCTTCCCAACACGATCTAGTATTTCGAAAGGACCGATATATCTAGGGCTCAACTTCCCCTTCTTTCCAAATCTCATAACCCTCTTCCAGGGAGATATTCGTAAGAACACTTTATCGCCCATTTCAAACTCTAGGTCTTTTCTTCGGTTGTCGGCATAACTTTTCTGTCGACTCTGAGCTGCTCTTATGTGTTGTTGAATAGATCTGACCTTTTCTGCCATTTCATCAACGAGATCAGGTCCTAATAGCTTTCTTTCCCCAACTTCATCCCAGCAAGTTGGAGTCCTGCATTTCTTTCCATAGAGAGCTTCATAAGGAGCCATCTGAATACTGGAGTGAAAGCTATTATTATAAGAAAATTCCACCAAAGGTAGGTGTTGATCCCAACCTCCTTTGAAATCCATAGAGCAAGCTCTCAACATATCTTCTAGGGTTTGAATTGTTCTCTCAGACTGACCGTCTGTCTGGGGATGATAAGCAGTGCTGAAACTCAACTCTGTATCTAGAGTATGCTGAAGACTTCGCCAGAACTTCGAGGTAAATCTCGGATCTCGATCAGATATAATAGAAAGTGGTACTCCATTCAATCTTACCACTTCCTTTACATATATCCTGGCAAGCTGATCTAGAGAGAAATCCTCTCTAATAGCAATGAAGTGTGCAGACTTTGTAAGACGATCAACTATGACCCAGATAGCATTATTGCCTTTGGATGTTTTAGGAAGTCCTGTGACAAAGTCCATAGTGATGTTTTCCCATTTCCATTTGGGTATGGGTAATGGTTGTAACATCCCCTTAGACTTTTGTCTCTCAGCTTTAACTTGTTGACAAACCAAGCATCGAGAGACATATTCAGCAACATCTCTTTTCAGGCCATCCCACCAGAAGTACTCTTTCAGGTCCCTATACATCTTCGTGCTTCCAGGATGAATAGAGAATGATGAACTATGAGCCTCATCCAGCAGATCCTTCTTTAATTCGGGGATAGGAGGAACACAAACCCGATTCCTGAACTTTATTATCCCATCATAATCAAGGTTGAATTCAGGAACATTTCTAACCTTCTTTTGTAACTCGACATCTTCTTTCTGTGCTTCTTTAATCTTCACATGTATAGATGGTTGAACATTCATTTGAGAAAGATAAGATTTTTCCCCTTCCATTATAATTCCAAGATCCATCCTTTGTAAATCCATAAATATTGGATCTTTTGTGATCCTCATCATGGATAAACTAGCATGGTCTTGTCGACTTAATGCATCTTCCACCTTGTTTGCTTTCCCAGGGTGGTAATGGATTGAGCAGTCATAATCCTTAATCAGCTCCAACCATCTTCTTTGACGCATATTCAACTCCTTTTGTGTGAAAATATACTTTAAACTTTTATGATCAGTATAAATATCACACCTTTCACCATAAAGGTAATGCCTCCAAATCTTTAATGCAAAGATTACCGCAACCAACTCCAAATCATGTGTTGGGTAATTTTGCTCATGGATTTTCAACTGTCGTGAGGCATATGCTATCACCATATCATTTTGCATAAGAACACACCCCAATCCCTTCTTGGATGAATCACTGTAGATCACAAACCTTTCTCCACTACAAGGCAGTGTGAGCACAGGTGCACTGGATAACCTTCTTTTCAACTCCTTGAAATTCTCTTCACATTCCTCTGTCCAGACAAATTTAACTCCTTTCCGAGTCAACTTGGTGAGTGGATTAGATAATCGTGAAAAATCTTTTACAAAACGTCGATAATATCCAGCCAAACCAAGAAAACTTCGGATCTCAGTTACTGTGGTTGGTCTCGACCATCTTTCGATAACCTCTGTTTTTGATGGATCCACAGATATCCCCTCTTTTGAGATTATGTGACCCAAAAATGAAACTTTTTGAAGCCAAAATTCACACTTGGTAAATTTGGCATAAAGATTCTCCTTTCTCAGGGTATTCAATATAATTCTCAAGTGATCTTCATGCTCTTCCTTGCTCTTTGAATAGACAAGAATATCGTCAATAAAGACTACCACAAATTGATCAAGATAGTCTCTAAAGACGCTATTCATTAGATCCATGAAGATAGCAGGGGCATTAGTAAGACCAAATGGCATCACTATAAATTCATAGTGTCCATACCTTGTACGGAAAGCCGTCTTTGGTATATCATCCCTTTTGACCCTTAATTGATGATACCCTGAACGAAGATCAATCTTGGAAAAGTATTGAGCTCCGCGTAGTTGGTCAAATAAGTCATCAATGCGTGGGAGAGGATATTTGTTCTTGATAGTGATCTTGTTAAGTTCTCGATAATCAATGCAGAGTCTCATTGATCCATCTTTCTTCTTAACAAATAGAACAGGTGCTCCCCAAGGTGACGCACTAGGGCGTATGAATCCCTTATCAAGATTCTCTTGGAGTTGCTTCTTCAATTCCTGCAACTCAATTGGGGCCATTCTATAAGGTGTCTTTGAAATAGGTAAAGCACCCGGTACGAGTTCTATTGAAAACTCAACTTCACGATTTGGTGGAAGACCCGAAAATTCCTCCGGAAAGACATCATCAAACTCCCATACAATGGGCATATTCTTAATCGTGAGTTTCTCACCAACCATTTGAGATAAATAACCTTCATTTAGTGGAATCTATACCCATAAGATGGAAGAAATTTCCACTGGAAGGTTATATTCATCCTTGCATCGATAGACGATCGTAGATTGATCTGGAATATGAAATGTGACTTCCCTTCTTTGGCAATTGATATGAGCTCCATGTAGAGAAAGCCAATCCATGCCAAGAATCACATCAAATTCCACTAAAGGAAGGATCACAAGATTTTCAGGAAGCACTTTCCCACAAACTTCGATCGGAGAAGAATTATAAACTTTTGATGCGATTGATGTGCCATTAGGTGTTGTCACAGCTAACTCAACATCTAATTGTTGAGGTAATACGGTGATACCCTTAGAAAAGTCTTCAGAAATAAAAGAGTAGGTGGATCCAGAATCAAATAAAACATTTTCTACTTTAGAGTGGATGGTAAGTGTACCTTTCACCACATCGTTATCGTACTCCACATCGCTGATAGAAATTGCATGTGACTTTCCTTTGTCTTTAGACTTAAGATTTTGTTGACGTCGACCATCATCATCAACCCTTGGATTTGGGCATTGATTGGCATAATGCCCCATCTCCTTGCACTTGAAACATTGAAGTGTAGTAGGTTCATTCTGTGTATCCCTTCCTTTGTTTGCATCATTAGACATCTTCTTCCCATTATCACGGCATTCAAATGCCCGATGACCTTCCTTTCCACATTTAAAACATTTACTTGTCCCTTTAAGACAACTCCCTCCATGTTTCTTTCCACACTTTGAGCATAAGGAAAAGCTCATCTTCTTTTCAGTGTTCTCTTTAGATTTTCCATTGAATTCCATCTTCCTCTTCTTATCAAACCCATGTGACTGATGGGTTACTCCAATCTCCATCTCGACTTTTAGAGCACATCGAACGATTTCCTCGTAGCTATTGAAGTCCCTTATGGATAACGCCCTTCGAAGACTTGGTTTTAAGCCACTAAAGAATCGATCGATCTTACTCTCATGTTGGATAATAATACCAGAAGCGTACCTTGCAAGTCTTGTAAAATTTGCTTCATAGGTACCAACAGATTCATCATCCCTTTGCTTCAGTTCAAGAAACTCTTTCTCCATCTTTTTCCGGAGAATACGAGGGAAGTACTTATTGAAAAATAAGTTCTTGAACTCGTCCCATTCCATAGAATCAATTTCATCCCTTTGCCTCATATTCTTAACAAGATTCCACCATTGATCAGCATCTCCTTCCAAACGATACACTGCTAGGATGACTTTATCATGTTCAGAACATTGAAGAACTGAAAATATCTTTTCAGTAGTACTAATCCATTGTTCAGCAACTAATGGATCAGTAGACCCGCTGAAAGAAGGTGGACGCTGCCTCATGAAGGATTCAACAGAATGTTGCTCCCTCCTTTGCTCGTTTGGAAATCCTGCATGATTCATAGCTTGAGAAAGTTGTGTGAGCATGGCTACAAGATTTTGCATTCCAGCTCCCATATCGTTTGGTTTCTCAGGGGGACAATCATTACATTGCCCATCGCATTCCGCATTAACACGGTTCCTTCGGGTTCCAGCCATTGACTAAAACCAAGAAGAATAGTGTGAGCAACACTAATTATAATAGGAAACCACATAATTCAAGAATAAAATTTTCATGCTTAAGGTCTTATCCTAGGTTATTCATGGCCATTTCTAAGATTGTGTTCTATGCTTAGACTTATCCTTAGGGTTCTTACTAAGGCTTTCGCATCCTAGTTTCCAAAGGTTGACTATACCTTTCCTCTGATACCAACTATAATGACCCATACTTTTCATACATTGTTAATACTTCAAAATTGAAGCACACTTATTACAACATATGACAAAACCACAAAGGACCGTATAGGTATAGTGTCTTTAGAAACTGGGAAACATAAACAACTGGTTCATAAATCTTCTACAGTGTCTCCCATTTATTTCATCATATCTAGGGTCCCTTTTAGCATATTCTACTTAATATCCATCTTCCTGACCTGGGGAAAAGAAAACATAAAAGGGTGAGCTCAAATTCTCAGCAAGGGCAAATAAAGGAAATAAAAATCATATCATATCTTTTTGAAAATCAAAACCTGCAAAAGAGATCATAATATCTTAACATGGAATAAATCATAGAAGTGAAAATGAGATCCCCATAATCATAACATAAAACTTGAAACTTTGTGGCATGCACACATAATCATGGAAAATCATTTCTTGTTAGTCATGACTCATTGCCAAGACTATCTTAGTGGACAAAGTCCCTTTCTGAACCGAGTTCACTCCTCGTTTCAGTCCTGTATCACTGAACCGAAATAACCTTCCATTACAGCCATGTCTATCTCATGAGATATAAAATCTTTACCCAATGCATTGGAGGGAGATATAGGTCCCACCCATCTTATAATGAATCCTTTCTTATGTGTGCCACATAATCATAAATCATACATCATCACATAACCCATGTAATAAAAATGGAATTCTTAAACAACATGACATCATAAAACAATTCATATAAGATAAAGGAATTCATAAAAATGTTTCCATCACAACATAATCAAATCCATGTAATAGTAGGGATAGAAACAGAATCCTTTTATTATCTTAGATGGAAAATAATTTTGATAAAATACTTGAACTTCATTCTTGAGGAAAATATCCTTTATTCTTCAAAAACACTTTTACTTTCTTAACATGTCATACAATTTTAAACTAAAAGAAGTTGATTAAAAATAAACTTGAATACTTGTAAAGGAAGATTCTTGGAAATAATGTTTTAGAAATCCATTCATGCCGTATAAGTTAAAAAAAACATTCTTCGTACTTTTGTCGGAAAAGTCAAAAAGTACCTCGTACGACAAAAGATTCCTTTCATAGATATTACTAAAAACTCACCGAAGGGTAAAAATGGATTTAAACAATTGTAGGTGGATGGAAATAATATTACATATTCATGAAACATGGATGTGGATGATAAAATACACCCCAGTAAATACTTACGAATAAACAATCTCGGATAAAAATGAGATTGTGATATTTCCCTTACCTTAGGTCCGATTTGCTTTGTTCGTGTCCGAAGCTCCTGTATAATGGTTTAAATAATGTTATTGACTTATTCCAGAATCATACATATTGATATGATATCATATATGGTCATATTATTAGCTTCTTGTTAGTAATATTTCATTGTTACTTGTTACTCGGGTCTTTATAACTTTTTGTTCTTATGCGTGTTTTGTCGAATAAATTCTTATTCTTATCTTCAGGTTATAGATAATTCATTTCTAGAATGGTATTAGTGTAGTATATACCATATTCATTCATTCAATTCATTTATATAATCATTATGAAATGAAGATCATGTAGAACGAGTCACATCACATCGTGGAGACGGTATTCCGTACGTACGCACGAGTGATGATATCGTTCCTATGATCGTGGAATTGTATTGGAGTATATATATATTATTTCAGTATCAATATTAATTCATAATAATCATATATAGTTACTCATTACACCATTATACCCATCCTTGTAAGGTGATGGTGGAAAATAGATTACACCACGGCGTGGAGACGGTATTCCGTACGTACGCACGCGCGGTGATTTCATTTTTTCGTAGGATGGATAGAAGGTGAATTAGGGTTGTTTCATATTTATAATAACATATCAGTATGTAAGTAATACTGATGTTATTACTTTATCATGAAACAACTAAAGAAGAAGAAGTTGAAGAAGAAAGAAATTGAAAAGATTGGTAATGGATATTACCTCTTCTTTGGAACGCTTCTTTGAATCCTCCACTTAGGGAACTAAGATTGGTCTTTGAAGAAGACCAGGACCTCTAGGATTATTCTAGGGGAGTGTAGAGGAGAAACTGGAAGGGGTTGGCCGAGCTTGAGTGCTCAAATTGGTGTGAGGAGGAGGGGGAGGAGGTTCCCTTTTATAAGGGAGGAGAGGGGCACCTTAGGAATATCTCAAAATATTATTTTATATTAGAGTCAAAATCGGTTTATAATGGTTCCAAAGGGTCTTATTTCGAAGCTAAAGTGGGGATGGGTCGAAATCCTATCAACCAATAGGATTTAGACAAGTTTATGGTATTATTTTAACCTTATCAATTAGATTTAACTCTAAGTTAATTAATTTAACTTTTACCGTGTCTTTTTGTTTTCTTTCACTATATGGTTAATAAACTTACTATAACATGAAAAACGAACCCCAAATTGTTTATTATTAATATACATATCTTTATCTAAGTCATTTGGACGAACCTTAGATTTTTAGGAATAAAATAACAATTAATAATATAATATTTGATTTAAAAACTATTTTGTGTCAATTTTGACACTATTTGATATATGATTTTTGTGAAAGTCATAACAGAATTATATGTTCGAACCAAGTTGATTAAATCAACACTAATATATCATAGTAACCTATAAAATTAGTGGAATTCATAAAAAGTCTCAAATTACATTTATTTTGGTGTTTATAACATCAATTATGTCAATATTTCATTAATAAGATAATTACTGCATCATCTTTGTGTCATAAATAAATTAAATTATTTGATGTCTAAAAATTACAAATAAAATATCATCATGTAGTAAATCTTTTTAGCTTTCTAATGAATATTTACAATTGAATTTATCTTATGTATAACCCCATATTAAAAATGATTTACTTATTAAACTTTGATTTTAACTATTTTAACCCTTCTTTAAATAAATTAATAATAAATGTCCTAATCTAATCCAAGTGGGCCTAAATGGTCATATTTTATTCCTAAGTTTGTTTTTGGTCGAATTACACTTGTCCAATAGAATTAGGACATGTGTTAGGGTAATATTAATATCATATTTACCCTTAGTTACCCTATTTACTATCAACCGCGGTAAAAAAAGTAAAAAGTTACTATTCACCAAAAAATTATTTTCATCTCATTGAACCACATTTTAGTCCTTGATATTAACCGTGTCTCTCGGATTTTCGAAATTCCATTCACAGAAGCGGTAAAATTAAATTTTATGCAAAATTCAGTTTTTAACCTACCACTTAGTGGTTTCACTATTCATCAAAAATTGAAAGTTTTCAGAAAAATACCAAAATTTCACCCTAGGATAATTTCGATATTCTGAATACAAAAATGAAGTCCATTTTGAAAAATAAAATTTATAAAATTTCAAAAAGTGGTTATTACTATTCATAACGGCTAGTTTTAATAGCATATTGTTGTTTAGTGAAACTCGGTATTGCGTACGACGCAAGCTATCGAGGAAGGTCGCGATTGCGTGTAAAGCAAGCCAAGCAAGTGTTGTGTAGAAAAAGATTCCTTTGATGATTTATATAACATAAAAGTCTCGGGTGTTACAGATGATTTCCGAAACTTCTGTCATTTGATGACGTGTTTGCTCCAGACGAGAGGCTTGTGCAATATTTTCGCCTGCTTGATGTAGGAGCAATTCAACAACTTGTTCTCTATATACTTGATTTTGAGAGGAACTAGTTGAAGCCTATTCTTGAGCAAGCTTTTGATTATGAACAAATCCCATTGACTATGGCCGGCCATGGGCAATAACATTGCATGAGACCATTTTCGGCGGGCTTTGCTGACCGGAAAGCACTGTGAAATGTAGTGCTCCGTGAACACCCCATCCTCTTATATGAACATCAGATGGAGCATTGGAAATTAACTGACACAATTTTCTTAGTGCGCCAAGGCATGAACGTTGAAGAGTTCTCTGTTGCTTTTCAGCCTTCGGATACCGAGAGACTGATAGAGATGCCAAATCAATCTGATGTTGTAACCCTTCTATTATCTTAATATGATTTTCATAATCACCATAAAATAATACTTTCTTCTTCAATTGACAAAGAGTCTTCCATATGTTGAGACGAATATCATGGATTCCCTCATCCGTCAACATCTTTGGAATGTCGTACCGGGAGTCAGCCAAAGGCCAAAACATGACTGGTACTTCACCTTTTTCCAGTTTTTTCCTCATGTTCAGCATTTCCTCTTTATCATTGAATGAAGATTATTCTACCTGTTTAGACCAGAGTTGGTGTTTCCCTGTTGCTTCATCGGATTCAACAAGATTGGTAGAGAAATCACTATTCATGCTGGAAGATGAATGACCCAGGGATGGTTCGGAGAATAACCTGGACCCCAGGCTATCTTCTGATGGATAAAGAGTTTCACCTGCCGATAGTAAAGCATCAGACATGACTGGTTTTACGTTTGCAAGTGCCTCGAGATAGGAGGGCTTTCTCGTCACTACATTGCCTTCTGAAGAATTTTTGAGACAACATGAATCACTACTGCGGAGAGAACTTTCACAGCGAAGTTCATCATCATGAGGAGGACCGTCATGATGGGTTACAGCAAAAGATGAAATCTCTTGCTCCTTGGTCTTCTGACCACACAGAGGGTTCCTGTGGCTCTCATCTGAAGAAGAAACTTCAAGATTGACCGAATTTTCATGAAGCAAGTCTTCATGAGGAAGTGTCTGTTGAAGACCTTCTGAATTAATGTTCCCGTTATTGGGAACTGAGGGAGTAGAATCTTGAATTCCGACAGATAAATGTCTGAGGGATTCAAGAACTCCAACATCGAGCAAGGCCTTGTTGCAGATTGGCCTTTGATCTCCTGACTATGCTGGGCGGATCTTTTTCTTAGATGCCTTCTTACTCGCTTTAGAAACCATTTGATGACGAAAGTGATTGCTCTGAGCAGGTGTATTTTCATGATCAGGAAAGATGGTCAGGTTAGGCTGACGATCTCCACTCAAATCAGGTGTATGTGCCTGACTTTGTTGTCCGTATGATATGGGGGAGTATGCCCCATAACCCTCTTGGACTGGAACAGATGTGTGTGTCTGTTCCGGAGTGAATCGTTGATGTGTCACTCCATTGCTAGGGATAGATTTATGTGTCTGTCCCTGAGATGATGCTGAAGCTGTTATGATATCCTGGCAAGCATCCAGAATATGAGCAGGAATTTGCTTCTACTCTTTCACCATTGACAAAATATGTTTGGTGACTTCAGCCACCGGAACGGGGATATACATCCATTCCGGGCTTGGAGTAGGTTTATGTGCCTGCTCTTGTCCTCATTTTCCTGTCAGTGAATCCTGACAGTACTCAAGTGTGGAGGCAGAGAGTTGAGTCTGCCTCCTATTTGTCGTCGGGACTTTCTGACTGACTTCTCTGTGCGCTACCAAGCGAGACTGTTGGTAGGCTTGATTATTATTAGCAGGTGTATGTGCCTGCTGATTACACATCGCCAAACGCAGTTGACGAGATCCATCATATGTAGTTAGACGAGCCTGCTGACTAACTGGTGATGTATAAGCAGGTGTATGTTCCTGCCTATGGTACTCCACCGGAATTGCCTGGCGGGATCGGCTTGATGCTGCCAGACGAGTCTGCTGGACAACGGAATTAAAACGGGCAGGTGATTGTGTCTGCTCGTTATTTGCCACCAAGTTAGGTTGGTGGACTTCTCCGGAGATGGCAGGGATGACAACCTGCCTATTGTTAATCGGATTCCATCTCTGGCGGTTCATCTTTCCTGCTCGGGTTCGAGGAACCTGAGCTGAATACCTGGAGTCGGTACCCTCATCATGTTGAGGGCGCACTACCGCACGAGTTTGGCGGCGATTGTTGATGGGAGACCTTGAGAAGGACTCCTGTCTTTTTGAATTAAGGTCCTGCGGGACCAGCTCATTCACTTCCTCAGAGTAAGGGAGTGAATGAAAATTGCGTTCCGAGGATAACGATCTGAAACGGTTAGAGACGGTAGTCAGCACCACCTGCTTCTTGATCGCTGGCCGCCGTTGTCCGGACGACCAGGTAGAGTTGTGAACTTGGAGGGATTGACGAGCGGCATCCAGAGTTGGGATAGTACCGTTGCGACGGTACTCCTTAACCATTGCATTAGAAACCCAGCGTTGAAGATGCTGAGTTGGTGATGTCATTCTCAGAGCGGACGACGTTCCAGCAGGAGTAGTAGCATTGGTTTTCACAGCAGCAGACCTCATAGTAGAGGTGTTCACAGCAGCAGTATTCACAGAGGTGAATTTAAGGAAATCCATTTTGCAGAAGATCTTGAGAAAGAGTGCATGTTCAATATAACAGACATAATCAAGATGAATCCGGCCACTGCATCTTTTGGCTGAGCACATATCAATGATTGCTTTGTTGGCCCAAGGGGCCTAACAAATAAGAAGAACATCACTTTAACTTGGTTAAGGATTCACATCGGGTTCACCATTTTTGTTTCGCACAGAATCCGGGGATGACCTCCTGGACGGGAGATTCAAACGTTCCAATTGGTTTCTAACGGGTTTGTTCGTAGAACCGGAAACATCCAATGATTCCACATCCGTTTGGACCTACTTTCCAAAGGCAGGCGCTCATTAGCTTGTGGACTAATGAGGCTTAGGAATTTGCATTGGTCAAGAGGATGGGAGGTCGGACTCATCACACATTTTTGAGGGGAATTATTGCCTACTCCGGGACTCTCTTTATAGATTTAAGTTATGTTCGTGAATCCTTATTACATTACCAAGTATAAAATGAGCATTCCTTTAGTTTTAACAATCAATGATTAAATATGCAAGAAATTTAGAGAATCTTTTATATGTATTCGAGGTTCTTCATCAATAGAGAATCATCTATATCTGTTTAGAGATTCATGGTCAATGGTATCTTTCAAAACATTTATATAAAAGTCTCTTGGTCATTATGATGACCAGGCTGGTTTTAAAGCCACTCAGTGGGGCACTTGAAGTTTATCGTCATTCAGAAGGACAAATATTATTTCAAAGTTGGGATCGAACCCATAAATGGGCTACCTACGTATCCTTTATTTTGGAAAAGGAATCAGAACCCACGTAGTTCGAGTAATGGAGTATGATGTTTATGATTGATGGCTCAAAGAAGAATGTCATAATTACTTTTACACTCTAAGCTCACGTGAGTCATGCTCGGTGAGAGAAACAAGAGGTATTGGTAAAAAATTAGACAATTATGCCATGAAAGATGCAATCATAAGAATTTGTTTGGGGCTTATGAATGTATGACTGCCCAGATAGATGAAGGTTTAGGATTTACTTTTAGGGAGAAAATCCATGAACAGGGTCCATAAAGTTATATGTGCTTCATGGAGATTTGAATACTCTAATCTTGGGGCTTACTCCTAAGGAGGATGCCCAAGTTAGGAGGGGACTTATGATTGGGTTTTACACCTGAAAAGGAAACCCAAATCAAGGGTAAATTAGGACTGGTTAAGAGAAATTTAAGGGGGCTTGGGGTTTACTCCTGAAAAGGAAGCCCAAGGTTATGACTGAGTCTTATTCCTGAAAAGGAGACCCAGGTTAGGGATTAAGGTTTGGCGCTTACTCCTGAGGAGGATGCCCAAAATTAGAGGATTTTATTGGGGCTTACTCCTGAAAAAGGATGCCCAAGTTTGGGAACTTTAAGAATTTGGGGCTTACTCCTGAGGAGGATGCCCAGATTAAAGGTTTTATAACTGGGGATTATTCCTGAAAAGGAGACCCAGGTTAGGATTCTCTCATCTTAAAGGATGAGGTTGAATGAATGAACTCTCCGTATTTTAGTGACATAAGGATATTTAAATCACTAGACTTTGAGAGAGATTCCAAAGAATTCCTTTCAGATAAGAAAGTCAAATCAAGAAATCATGCCATAAATGGCTTTAAAGAGTGTCTTGATGACTGAATCTTGAAAAGGAAAGGTGTGATGGCTTAAGAGGGGTAAAAATGGGCAATATGGGCACCCAAAAAGATAGGGGCGCGCAAGTCTTGCAAGGCGCGCAAGTCTTCTGTGGGCGTGCAAGTATTGGTCGCACAGGTATACCTGCGCGGCACATGGTGTACTTGCGCGATTTTCAACCAGCATTGAAATACTTGAGCGACTATTTTTAAAACCCTTTAGAATTTTCTTGAGGTTCTTCCAGAAAAGGGACGCGCAAGTTATATTGAAGGAAATAAGTCGGCGCACAAGTGTTTGATAAGTTTCAACACTTAGGCCTTCCTTCTTCTCTTTAGATCTTCCGTTCTAGGTAAGAAATTACCTTAGAAGTGTTCCGGAAGCTTTGAGAAGAGACTTGGGCATCGGGAGCTTCAATCCGAGTTTCTGGAAAAAGATCCTCACGAATGGGGGGCCCACATGGTCTATTTATAGGCAGGAGAAGACCCCGGGCGGTTACCGGGCGGTTACCACTTAGGTCACGCAAGTCACTTGCACGACCATAAGGCGTCGCACAAGTAGACTTGCATGACCACTAGGTAGCGCGCAAGTACTTGCACGAACACTAGACGGCGCGCAAGTGTACTTGCGCGACCATGAGGGAACTTGTGCGGCCTATGGGCAATGTTCTCCTTGTTCATCCCTTTGTCGATTTTTGATGTTTCTTCAAAGGATGAATCACATTGGACTCAGATATTCCCCTTTTCCGATTTTTAGATTCTGTGACGAAAGGAGCGTCAACAGTTACACATCATTATTATACCCATCCAAATAATAATATATTGAATAACAATTACACCACGATGTGGAGACGGTAAGCCGTACGTACACACGTATGGTGACATGTTATTTAAAAGGGTGGATAGAATACTGAATATGGTTGTACCATATTTATAATAACATCACATTATATATATGATACTGGAGTTATTATTTTAGAATGGTAATAACAAAGGAAGAAGAAGTGGAAGAAGAAAGGAACTTGGAAAAAGGTGGTGAAATCATTACCTCTTCTTCGGGTTCTTCCTTTTGATTTGATCAAAAGGGCTCCTTAGGTAGGATTTCTGATCCAACTAAGGCCTCTAGGTTGTAGTGAGGGAATTTGACAGAGTATTTGGTCAGGGTTTGGCTGAACCAAAAGTATTTTAAGGTGTTAAGAAATGAGGAGGAGGAGTGCCCTTTTATAAGAGGGGTGAGAGGCACCTTTGGAAAAGCTAGAAATATTAATTTATAATAAATTCATATTCGGTTTCTAATGGCTCCAAAGTTGATTATTCAAAGGTTAAGGTGGGTATAGGTCGAAAACCCTTCATCCAATAGAATTTAGACAGGTTTGGGTCACTATATTAACCTTATCTTTTAGTTTTAACTCTTAGTTAATTAGTTTGACATTTACCATGTCACTTTGTATTTTTATATTATATAGTTAATAAACTTACTATATACATCCAAGAGATCCCCAAGTGGTCCATTAATTATATAAATATCATGATATAAGTCTCTTGGCCGAACCTTATATTTTTAGGAATTTAATATCAATTAATAATATAATATTTGTTTTAAAAACTCTTTTATGTCAATTTTGACACTATTCAATAGTTGATTTTTGTGAAACACATAACAGAATTATTACTTCGAACAAAGTTACTTATATCAATACTGATATGTAATGGTATCCTAGAAAATTAGTTTAATTCAATAAAAGTCTCAAAATATATTTATTTGGGTATTTATAATATCAATTATTATAATTTTTCATTATTATGGTAATTACTGCATCACCATTGTGTCATATATAAATTAACTTATTTAATGTCTAAAAATTATAAATAAAATATCATTATGTAGGAAAGATATTTAGATTTTTGATGAATATTTATAGTCTAAAATCCAACACATATAACCCTATGTAAAAATTGTTTTTCTAAAAGATATATGCTTGTGTCATTTTTGTATTTATTTTAACTTAATTAAAATAAAGTGTCATTATCACTTACAAGTGGATCCATGGGGTCCCAAAATCGAACCAAATATGCCAATGGTCTAAAATTTATTAACCAATAGTGTTAAGACACGTTTTAGGGTAATTTAGTATTATTATAATATTATTTTTTTAACCCTTGTTTACCAGATTTACCCTTTAACCATGGTAAATAAAATATTTACCGAAGTAATTATCCAAAATGTCTAAAAATAAAAGTTACCTATTTACATAATTTGAACATCCTGATTCCAAATATGGAATACATTTTTTCAAATTCAAAACACAGAAGTGGAAGAAATTAATTTAAAATTAATTCCCGTTGTTAAAACAAAAAGCGTGTTTTTAAGAGATAATAACTATCAAAAGATTGGCACTTGTTTATGTCTGGTTTAAATGTTAAATTATGTTCAATGACCCACATTGTATTACATGGTAAAAATATATTCTAAATATACTTTAAAACCACTCAAATTCATAATTTATCACTATTAATTATTTTGATTAAAAAAGTTGTTTTTAATTAAAATTTAGTAATTTTCACTATTCATCAAAATATGAAAGTTATCCGAAAAGTACCAAAATTTCACCCTAGGCTAATTTAGATATTCCGAATCCAAAAATGAAGTCCATTTTGAGAGATAGAATTCATAAAATTTCAAAAGGTAGGTATTATTATTCATAACGGCTAGTTTGATTGGTTATGGTGTGTTAAAATCTCGAAGTTGCGTACAATGCACGCCATTGCATTATTCGAAAGGAAACGTACCGTGAAAGCTTGGGGTGTTACAATTATAAAATTTATTACCTCATCTAAGTAAGGTTTTTTTGGGTAATGGATCACCATAAAGCTGGTGGGTGGTGGGGTGACATCTTCATGCATTGTTTGTTCTTGAGTTGTTTCTTCTCTTCACCTCTACCCCATCAAAGTTTCTATCATCTCTCTATGCCATTGGAATCTTTCTTCAAGGGTAGCTAGTCATTCCCTTATGATTTTCATTTTGTCATTTTGATCCTCTTGTTTTTTTTTGAAAATATGTTCATGGTGTCCCCCCCAAACCCCCACCTCTTATGCGACCAGACTGTTCTGGCTGCTTCAAGCCCACATACTGTATGTCTGCATTTGGTGTGGGTGTTTTTGATTCTTGTGAATATGACAGATATAAAATATAAGAAAATAAATAATCATTTTCATGTAATATCTATTTACAACAAAACAAATTTATATTATGTCATACTTACACATGTTTCCCACACTTTTTGTGTTTTTTCATCTATCAGTATCCCCTCTTTATTTACACGGGCCTCTTTCCATAGCACATGGTGTGAGATGGAATTAGATTTCAAGTTTGATTCATCAATAAACATATAAATATAGGAAAATGGTTATGGTGTTTTTTTATGTCACATAAAATTATTAATGTATATTTAAAATATGTACTAATTTTTTCTGAAGTGAACCATACCCCATTCTTGCTTTGCGGTTGGGGTATGCTAGTTTTGCTGCATGTTCCTTATTTTCAGCACTCAGTTGTGGTTTCATAAATAAAAAACTATCAATAAAAGTGATGAATACAAGAAACATCAAACAACGTATTACCAAACACAATGTACCTAAAAAGTCTTCTCTGTATGAAGGCTTCTAAATGCATCCCATGCTCCTTGGTATATCATGTGTTCATAAAGAGGAGGTGGGTGCGGCTTGATTTTCCCTTCTGTATTTTTTAAGATGATATTTTGTTAAAATTGTGTGGAATCCTCTATGAATCCTTCCTACAACTCTTAATACATATTCTTTGTGCAAGTCATCTTCTATAAATGCACTCTTCATGGGATGATGAAGAGTAAGTCAATGTTTTTGAATTTTATTTAATTTTAATAAATTAAAGAAATGATATCATAGTGTTACAGTAATCTCTTCCCAAATTAGTTTCTTAAGCCCAGTGACAACATGGTGCCACAACTATACATCAATCAGCATGAATTGTCGAGTAAAGATTCCAATGTAGCTACTAAACATGTCTTTGTTGGGGTTAACATAACTGCCTTGCTTATTCCATCCCACCTCAAATTCGATGCCTTTTTCTTTTGCCTTAAGTATTTTGGATAACACTGTCAAACTACAATGCTCTTATTTTTCTTGCACCACAATGGTTTCATTGCTTACCATTTCCTCAGTTTTAGAATCATCATTATGTTCCTCTAGATTTCTAGCATCGGGGATGGGACCAACAACAAATGGTTGAGAAAACTGTTGTACCCTAGTACTGGAACTAGCAACAATAGGTTGAGAAACATGTTGTTCCTCAGTACTGGGACCAGAAACAGCAGGTTGAGAGACCAGTTGTGCCTCGATATTGGGCGCATCAGCAAATGCAGAAGTCATTATCTGCAGAAGAGGTTTAATATTTAATTTATATTACATAAAATTAGAAATGAATAGATAATAACATAAGGTAATAAAATGTATATTACAATAAAATAATAACCTGATTATTTAACTCTCTCTTTTTTTAAAGGATGAAGAGATTTGACCCCTTTATTGATTATTCAAACCCTTTAATTGTGGTCTCCTCTAACATAAAAATCACAGTTTACATTGGGAACATTGTAAAATGACTACGAAGTCCCAATAAAAGGGTCATCCTCCATTGAAATCTAATTTGACCCTTCTATTTTTTGGGTCAATAACAGAACAATTGACCAGTTTCAGTTTGCTGGATATGGAACATAAAATACCAGTACTGCCTATGATTCCATTATAAATGGTTCATCTTTCTCCCCTTCCTTACTGAAATAAACTTTTATGAATCCCAATTCATCTATTTTAACAACACTCTTATTATCAATCCATATGAATTAAAAAATCATCACTTTGAATTTTACATAATCCAACTATCATATTTGTTTGATGATGCCAAAGTATGACATATTTGTATAAATTAGATTTATGTCCTTATCACCAGAAACATGCATCACTATAGCCAAAAGTGTAACCCCACTATTCTTCATGGTACTATCTTCATTGTTTTCTTTAGTATAGAATGTATAACCATTAACTACATAAGAATTTTATGATAATACATACACACCTTGACCTCCTTCTTGCCATCGAATTCATTCTGAAATTGTGTCCAGATTTTCATCTGGCTTCATAAAAATATGGTCTTGAAACCATCATATAAACTATAGATTATGTGTATCTGATATCCATTTTTTAGTCCTAGATGGATTCAAATGCCTAAGAATTTCATAGTGGGTTTTAACATATGGGTCAAAGTCAAAACTGTTATGAAAAACATAAAGGTGGACCCACTATCAATCTATAATATTGATTATAACAAACTATCTTCTAAAAATTCTTTCACCCTTAAGCTGCCCAGTGTGATGAGATTTCAGTAGGCCAATGCTTTCCACAACAGACATGTATTCGGTATATAATTCAACGAATTCCTCAACAATATATCGCTTAACAATAAAACCCACTGGCCGACTTCAATTTTTGACAAACCCTTTAAAAATATTCATATACCATTCAATGGAGTACATCCATCTATAATTTACAAGACCACAAAGTTAAATATCTCTAACCAATTGAACCATCAAATGAACCATAATATCAAAGAATATAGGAGAGAAGAACATTTCCAATTCACATAATATGATTGAAATTTCTCTTTACATTGTTGTCAATTTTTTCATGTCTATAACTTTTATGTATATAGATTTGAATAAGAAACATTGCTTCATTAATGTATGGTAGACATTCTTGTAAAATATGTAATGTAATGCTATAGAAATTAGATCTTGCATCAAAACATGGCATTCATGTGATTTCAGACCCTTTAACTTTAAATCACTCATTGACATGATCTTATTGATATTTGATGAATAACCCTTTGGTACCTTTATGTCATTCATGAATTTGAAAAAAATTAAATCTCTCCTTCTTGGAAAGAGTGTAAGAAGCGAGTGGAAGAAAGTTTCATTTTCCACCCTTCACTGGTGCCAACTCTTCTCGTATTATCATCTCAACCGTGTCCAACCTAGACTTAATTCCATCATTTTTTTTCTAGGTGTGTTTAGCAACATGCCGATGACACTATCAAATTCAGTTTTTTTTTCAATATGCATAACATCAAGAAAATTTGTGAAATACAGGCAATTCCATTATTATAAAAAATGATCTAATTTTCCAATCAGTTTTTGTAAGGTTTTTCAAAAATGGTTTACCAAAAGTAGTGTCCACATATTTTACATTCTCAAATAATTGATCACTTATTAGTGGAGGTAGTGTTGTATGTTATTCTAAACATCCATCGATTGATGTATTCCAAGATGGGTACTTATGTCGTCAGGGTATAACTCTATAATTTCCTATAAACACAATTTTTGATGAATGATTCAACCTAATTGACTATGTACCATGTTTGAAAATGGAACACCCTTGATTTCCTTTAATGTTATATCCTGAAAAATTTCCATAAGAAGGAAATTAATTTATCGTCCCATGCAACATAGCTCTAAAAGTGAAATCTTTATTTTTTTAAGCATCATACAACATAACACCTGAATCCCACAATAATTTCAAATCTTGATCAATGGAGCCAAATAAACATCAATATCATTACCTGGTTGTTCTAGTCCTAATATAAGCATAGATAACATGATGTATTTTAATTTCATGCATAACCAAAATGGTATGTTATAATTTACCAACATAACTGGCCATGTACTATGAGAGATTCTTTGAAAACCAAAAGGATTCACTCCATCTATAGATAACACATGAATATGGTTTCTTGGCTCATTTCTAAATTCAGGATACTCCAAATCAATTATCTTCCACTGAGGAGATTATTCCAGGTGACGTAGTTTCCCATCTTTAATTATTGTATCTGTATGCCATGTTTATTATCCTACAGTCTCCTCACTTACATATAGGAGCCTAAACCATGGAATTATTCGAAAGTACCATACAAATTTCATAGTAATTGATTCATCTTTTTTGTATCGAGAAGCACTACACTTGGCATTCTTTAAGTGATTTTTTTGTCATTGAGAAACAATATACAATCATTTGGGTAGACATGTATTCTTTTAGAGATCATACCAATCAAGAATAGCATTCATTTTTCCTCATATGTTCGGCTCAGGATCTCATTATCTTCTGGGAGCATGTCATTTAGAAGAGAATACAGTTCTATAAAACTGTCTTCACTCCACCCATTGTAAACATTAAAATTATACAACTATAGTACGACAACAAATTCTGTATATTTAGTGAAACAAACATAAAATGGAATCTTTTCACAACTCTTTAACTTCTCAAACAATTTTTGGAAATCATGAAGTTCATCTTCAACTGTCCTTTTCAATTATTCAATACAATCATCATCATCATTCAAATCTATAATCACATCCTCCATACATTGATCTTCATTGTTCATGCTTGTAATCATATCAAATGATCCATAAAATGTAGTGTTATCCTAGCCACTACCTAAATTCGTTTTTTCCCTAGGTTTATTCCAACATGTATAACTTCAATCAATTCTGTGACAGATCAAATGTTCTTCCAACTATTTTGGACTAATTTGTCTTGAATAACAACATAAAAATGGACAAAGGTTTTTATAACGGTCATATGCATGCTATTTTGCAAACTTGATAAACTCTTTCACACCATCTTCATACTCCTTTATCAATCAATTGACAATCACCCATTATTTATTCATATTCATCCTATTTGATTCATTAATATTAATATTTATCAAAACAATTTCACAAAAGATATTCAACTAGGGTCATAATCCATCTATAATCAATGGAACTAGATATATTAAACAATACCCTTACCTCTCCATGCATTACTCTTGACCAAATTAGATCACACCCATATTACCAACCACCAGATAAATGGAACTAGATATGAGAATCCATTGAACCAGAATGTTTTTGTATCTCACATGTGATCTATATGAATTGTTGTAAACTGGTTTTCAGTGTTTCTCTAGAAAAATAATGTCTCAAGTTAAGAACTATGGTACAAAACTAATAGATGATATGATTTTCCATAGAGTTCTTACTGGTGGAAGGATTCATTACACGTGTTGTTATTATTATTAGACAAGGGTGTCTATAAAGTGTCCAATATATTCCTCTATTTAAGTGGTTTTCTAAGATTTAGTGGAATTGAACGAGTAAAAAAGTGGTGGTGCCACTGAAATGGGTAATATTTGGATTGATATTAAGTGTTGGAGGAACTAAAACATGGAAAAAATGGAATACCAATCATGCAGACAACCAAAACACCATACAAAAACATAATCATGCTCACAATCACAACACCATACAAACCAAACAATTTTTTTTTTCATATTTTAAAAATCATACCTTATTCAATTCCACTTGTTAATTAAGGGGTTATCATAGAAGTTTTAACATCCTGGTTCATTCATTCATTATCCAAGTATATGTAAATTAATAATTTCTATATTCAAATGTTCAATGGGAACCAACCAACATGTAATTTATTTAGTATGCAAACAAGGACCACCAATGACCATGATTTTCAGCAGGGTATTTAGCTCATAAAATTCACAACATAACCATCAATATAAAATATTAATAACATGAAAACAAGAGGAAACAAATGAGTAAGAGGATAAAACTCACTGAGAAGGTGTGGTTCAGCATGTGGAAAAGGTGAGTTCACGGCGGAGGAGAGGTGCATGGCAGATGAGATTTCCAACTAAAAAGAAAACATAAAATGATAAATCATATGTTATACCTATCCAAAATAGGTCCAATGAGATTTAGGAATGGGAAATGTTTGTTTAAATAGTTTTATTGGTCAATAGTGGGATTTTATTTTCCATCTATGATATCTTCTTCATGTTTATTTGTTTTTTGCATATCTACTATTTTCTTAGATTCTCACCTTATGAATGGGATATGTTTAGTTTTCAGGAGAAAGATCATTTTTAATTTACTCTAATTTAGGGGTAAAATATTCCACATTAATTTTATATTTTTTCTAGGAGATCATTGCTATCCTGTAGGGATCATGAATGCCTCTTAGGTTAGTGGAAAGTCAGTTCAGTTGTTGGTTATGATACCAACCTAGGTCGTATCATTACGTTTCCAATTATAACTCACCCATGTCCATTTAAATATAGGATTTGGGGGGAGGGGATAAGACACTAATATATTCCCAACTCCACCAGAGTTCCTATGGGGGTGAGTCCGGATAGTATCATATCTAATAAATCTTTTATATATTGGACATTAGTGTAGTCACTTCTAAGGATTTCCTCATTTGTATGGTAGTAATGTTTGTTGAACCTAGTGTGTGAAGTTGACATCAGAAACTAATAAGAGATTAAAACTTATGTGATTACTTCATATCCTATGGACATATATATAGGAAATATCTTACAAACCTCATTGAATCTCAACAAGTTTGTTTTCATTCATCATATAGTTACAAGTGATGTGAAATGTGTAAATTCTATGTTTAGGGGAGGGGCTGAATGATGTTGAGATGTTGATGGAAATGATGATTTGGTAGTGTGTTTAAATATTCATTGTATAATTTTCATTATAATGAGGTTGTTTTAAGTAATTATATTTAGGTTAGTTGGGTTATTCCATCATGAGGTTTAATAAGAAGAGGTGCATCAAGCATCCAAGGATGTGCATCATAGACTAAAACTAGAGGCTGGGAATGTAACGAAGGTGTAAAGACCCGGAAATTCCATATAATTTTTTAATTATATGGGAATTTTATGAGTCCAAAAAAATTGACGACGTGTGATGCCGAGGCCCTATGTACCCAAAATGAATTTCTGAACTTTTTTTAGGTACGTTCAGTAAACGTGTGACCAGGTTTTTGTAACTTTTGAACCAGTGCTTGGATTTGAAATCTGAGGGCACCATTGAACTCACAACACTGATATTTGCTTAAGGATACTTTCACCTCGATCGTAGTAGGTCGAGGGTAGAATATAGTTTCTCACTTTTTCACGAAAGAAGAAAAATAACATATTTAACATTTTATTTTTCTTTTGAAACCCCTTCTTTTGAGTTATGGTGGTGGGGACCACCGGAACTAGAAAACCCCCATTTTGAATTCTCATGGTGGGGACCAACTGAACCCCTCTTTATTGTGTGGAAGTCCCCTTAAATCCTCCTATTTAATTGTTTCAATACAATACAATTAAATGTGCCAATGTAATAAAATTAATTATGCCATTTAATTGTTCCAATGCAATACAATTAATTGTGCCATTTAATTATGCCAACTTTAATTGTTCCAATGTAAATTAAATTGATAAACCTATTTTAATTTGTTGGATCCTCATTTACTTGGGGAAATTTTTGGCGAAAGGGAGGATTGGGGAGAACTTTTGAGAAACTCTTTCTCCAATGAAGAACGACCTATCTAATGAAGAAAATACTTCAGAATCAAGAATGAGGACGACGCATGAGCCTGACTTCGGAAGCGTGTTATGCAAGAGACGATCATTGGCACCGTCATTGGCTTCATCGACTTCTTCTCATGAAACCTCCAATGAGAAATAGAGGTAGGGATTGTTGTTTTTTTACCCCTTTCCCTGTTCTTGACGTTCATCTTGATTTAAGAACATTTATATTCTTCTTGATTCAAGAACAAATAAGTTGCTTGCTACCATTATAACACGAAGGGTGCGGGAAAAACAAACATGAACCAAACTCTCCAAAACCTTTATAAGATTTTGATGGTATTGAATCAATGAAGACATCCCGAGGTGAGTGCGGGAGTTTATGGAATGAAGAACAGGCCACCGGGGCACGCCCGGTGACCTAAGGAACGTCGCCAGAAGGGGTTGGGAGTGGCGTTCGGTACCCCGTCTGGCTGTGACGATGGTGGCGGACGACGCACGGCCGCCCCGCAAAGGGGAGGTGGAAGTGTGTGTCCACATCGACGGGCATGCAACAATCATGGCCTTCAGCCGCGACGACGAAGGGAGGGAGGCCGACTCGCTGTCGGCCGTTGGTGATGATGCAACATGCAACCACACCAGTGGAGGAAAGCTGGCTGTCTGGCCAACCGTGAGCCGAGCAGGCCGCGTCAGCGGGCTAGGCCAGACCTAGCGGACCCGAACTATGTCGGGTCGGCCTAGCCTAGGTCGGGCTGAGTCGAGCTGGACCCGAACCAACTTCGACCCCTTTTCGTTCTTTTGGGCATATCTTGAGCTATGGGCGTCCATTTGAAAAACCATTTGCGGTTCTAGAAACCATTGATCGAGACAGTCCTTTTGGAATACCCTACTTGAGTTTTAGATAAAGATGGGGTTTGACCGGGTTGTATCGAATGAAAATCCAACCGGGTCCTCGAATCTAAAAGGCCAATAAATTACAGACCGGGCATCCGATTGATGCACCATATATCGTGTTGAGACCACTTTTACGTGGCGATCCTTTAAGATGCTTCTTCGTGGGACTTCATGGTAGTTGGAGTATCGACCTGTGGCTTGAAGAGCAGACCCTCTCAGAATAAAGCAATCTCAGTGCGAGAACCCTGTAGCTGATGGTAACATGAGAAATGGATCCTATGTGGGTATGTGCTTTGGTATCCTACATGGGTCTGTGTTCGAGAGTCTCACCTGGATCCTCCCTAGGAATCCATGTGGTACTACTATAGGATCCTACATGGGTCTTCTATATTAGGATCCTATGTGGGTCTGATGATTTAGGATCCTACGTGGGTCTGATGATTTAGGATCCTACGTGGGTATGGATCTTAATAGAGTAAGATGATTCAGTAGTTACATCTAATCATCTTTGCTACCATACCTAAGTTATACCTGGTGTGAGTTGAGTCCTTACCTTCATGGTGATACCTTTGTGGTATTCTTCTATGTGGTGTAACTTTTTGGTACTTTCCTTCGCGGTGACACCTTCGTGGTATTCTTCTGTGTGGCATTACCTTTGTGGTACTTACTCTTGTGGTGTTACCTTCGTGGTATTCTTTCCAACGTGGAACAATTCTCCTTGGGCTAAGTGTTGGGCCTTGTGTTTCCTCATGAATGAGATGGGTATACTTGATAACATAGGTATATGTATAGGAATATACCTAAGTTGGGTTGTTAGATGTTTTCATGATTTGTGGTTTATCCTTTGTGGGTTTTGTGAGACATTCGAGGGTCTTGGGGTCCTTACTGAGTATTATTATACTCACCCCTGCATGGGCTACACCCGTACCTGTGTTTGGTGTAGACGAAAGACAGTTCTAACTGAGGATGAAAGTACTAGGACTGGAGGTAGCTCTAAGGAGGTCATTAGACGAGGCATACGGTAGAGATGACCATTCAAGAGCTGTATCTACCCTTCAGGTTGGGTCCTTAGCGGGAGTTCATAGGATCTATTTCAGTTTACTTGTACTTTCCAGTTTTCTTTTACTTTCCTATTGGGATTGTATTCTGGCCACTTTTTCTTACTATACACACTCTTTTTACTATACAGTTTACATGTGTTTGTATCTTTTTGTGTGCTTGGTGGTGTGTTTTTACCTGTTATAAAGGCAATTCCTTCGCAGGTTTTTGGGAATACGCCTTTCGGTGCTAGTCTCTAGCCACTGGCCTATGGAAGGCGGGATTGGGGTTGTCACGGCATGAGCCCCGGGGGACGGGTCGTGACAGAAGGTATCCTTAAGGGGGTTCTATATATATAACTTATTGATGTATAATGGTTTTATTGTAAGTAATGTGACTTAGTGATGGTTATATAAATTTTAGATTGTATTTCATCTATTCTAAACTAGAGATCTTCTTCATGTTCCTTTTGGTGTGAGTTTGTTTTGAGGCTCAACGTGATAGATGTAGATTTATTTCTGGGGTGTGTATGAAGTAACATAGAGTTTATAGAGATACTGAATATATATTGATTATTGATAGAGTGTTTATGTTTGTATAAATATCTCATTATATGACTCGACAAAGGATATTTTCGAGTTGATCTCATTAGAGATACGATTTATATGAAATTGTTTTTACATCGATAAATAGAGTTCTCTAAAAATGAATTTTTATTCTATTGAGTTGTATATAGATTACATTCATAATTGATACATAATATGAATAGTTTCTTAATAAAATTCATTCATGGGTATTGGTACTATTTTATAGGTATTATTTCTATTAAAATACTCAGGGATGAGTTAGATTCTCAATGGGGTTAAGGGATGTTTCAAAGTAAATGTGTTCTATCAAGTTAAAGTGAATCACAGTATGAAGAATATGATTTTTTTCATGATAGTAATGAAGATGTGGTTGAGTTTACTCAAACATATAGAAATCATTTATGTTCATACTATATTGAAAATGATCACCCTGAGATTAGGTGAATCTATTTGTTGCATATTTAGAACTACTATCTTGATGATGTTAACCCCCTTTATAGGATATTTTTACCTCATTTAAAGGAACTCATTAAATCCTTCACTCTTAATGGTTAACTCACCATAACAAACAAAAAATGAATAAATATAATGAAAACAATTATTTTACATGGTTTACAAAAAAGGGATACATCTAAGGAGAACACATCATTGATGAGTAAATGTGAAAAAATATAGTATACTCACCATTAGTGGATTGTAATTTTAGTGACAGTCATTTCATAAAAAGGTTATTGTAAGGCGCAATGAATAGCCACAATGAGATGGATTCTATAAGACATAATATAAAAAGACACACAACCATGAGGAATAAAATACCATGAAAAAAAATCTAAACATGGTAGTGCCCCCCCCAAATCCCTCTTAAAAAAACACACGCCAAAACCATTTCCAAAACTACAAATACCACTTTTATATAAACATATCCAAATGGACCTTTACACTATGGATTTACCAAAAAGTTCCCAAGTTCATTTTTAAATCCAAGTTAAAACACACAAAGCATATGGAAGTGCCAATTGGACCCTTGAGTTTCAAACACACACACACCCAAACATTTCACAATTTTCAAAAGGTCCCTTATCCTTTCTAAATACACAAAAAATAATTTCAATAAAAAATCCATCAAAACTCTAAAATGATAACACCTTTATAAAACAAACCAAAATATTTATCAACAATTGCACAAACAAACCAACCAATTAATTAAGAATTATATAAACAACCCAACCAATTTATAAACAATTTTATAAAAAGCTAACCGGTTTACGAACAATTTTGTTTGTAGGAAAAAATAAGTATAAATAAATTTATAATCAACCCAAACATTTTACTAGAAATTATATAAACAAATCAAATAATTTATAAACAATTTTATAAATGGGCCAAGCATTTTATAAATAATTTTTTATAAACAAACAAAACAATTTATTAAAAATTTTATAAACAGATCAAAAAAATTACACAAACTAGGAAACACCATAATAAACTATTCAAGAGTAAAACAAAGGTGATTTTCATGTTGAAAAAATTATCAAGACAATATTTTACATCCATTGAACACAATTTCTATAAGAACAAAAAATCATAACAAGGGAAAAAATACTTGAAAACTATTTTTAACAAAACCAACTAACTTGAAAAAACTATAGTAGATTAACCAAGTGTATTGAGAAGCTGCGAATCAAGTCAAAGATTTAACTAAAAACTTTCAAGAATCAAATCGACTTAATCAGAGAGGAAAATTTGGATTCTCCTACCTCAGATGTGTGAAAATGTGACAGTGCTTCAATAGAAGGGATAACCAGACATCACAGACCCTCCACACACCCTAAAAACCAAAGGAAACACATCACACGTAAACCCTACCCAAAAGGATTCATCCAAACCCTATACAACCTATAAGGCCCCAGCCTTAAACCTTACTTAATATTGAATTAAATGAATAATTCACATTGAGGATCTTTTCAGGTTTAGAGTTTTAGAGAATTAGAACATAACTATTACATCTTAAAAGATTACAAAGTAGACACTTCTACTAAGTCTCCATAAAATAAAAACTCTTAAAAAGAAAGATGTCTAGATTCCATGTTTTAGATAGCATGAAATTCCCTTGATCCCATCCTTGACCTTATTCCACTTTAAGTCTTATGAAAAACATTTCGAGAAACTTGGGGTGAGCATAAAAAGCTCAGTAAGGGATACAAAAAGAATGAAAACTGTTAGTTTTTCAAACATCAAGTAAACCATGTATACTATATCAAAGTAATACCTTCACCTTCATGAAGTAGTAAAAAATATCTTCACTGAATAAAGTATCATTACTTACCTTTTTGTAACCAAAGGATTACCATAAAACCCATATAAAGAACACATAGAATATATAAAGGTAACTTGGGACATAAACATACTTAAGTGGAATAACCATACGGTTGACTTCCACACATATCACTTAATGGAATACCCATACCGCCAATTTCCATACATTCTTAATGGAATAGCCATACGGCTGACTTCCATACCCAATGCATTGGAGGTTATAACGTAACCACCCGTCCTGGTATTCATGGCACCACCCGTCATATGGTTTATAACGTAACCACCCGTTAAAATGTCCATGTACCAGTATAAAATCATAAAACATAAAACCAATATAAAGGAATGATAACATTTCCACATTTAAATCACAATATATCATAAATATATTGACATAATAGAATCCTTTTTCAAAACCATTTTCAATACCAAAATACATAAAAGAGTATATGGTATTTATTTTATTCTAAAAACATTACGGCTTGTTGAGGAAGCCAAAGACCAAATAATACTCGCGGCGGCGGAAAAAGTCATTGTCACCGCGTACGTTAAAAAAACATTCCTTTTTGTCATTTAGTAAAACGCTTCGTAGAAAAAGATTCCTTTTGTATAAAAGTAAAAGTCAAAGGATTTTATACACCGTATAAAAGAAAGTTGTGTATAAAACAAAATATGCCTCAATGAAAGGAGATTGAGACGAAGTCCCTTACCTTGGGTCCGACTTGACTCGATCATTCTTTAACGTCCTGAATAATAAACTTGAGTTAATTTATACTTGATTAAGAACCTTTTTAAAGTTAATTATTCTTTTTATATCACTTATTGCCATGTTATAAACATTATGTAACCGTTTAAGTTAATAATGTTTGTTTTCTCAATATTTGGTTCTTAAGTCGAAAGTTGACTTCTTACAATTACATGTTGTTCATGTGGTCAAAAGTTCTTTATATCCAGAATGAAATTCCCGATTTGGATATAATATGTATCATATATATCCAGCATATACATGTATTTATAATATTACATAATCATTTAGAGGTATGAAATGAAATTCACCGTTCATGGAGACGGTAAGCCGTACGTACGCATGAACGCTACTTTCATTTCTTTGTCATATTAGTGGAATTAAAACTAAATGAGAGGTATGTATATTTTAATTCCAGAATTATATTCATCATTTAGATATATCATTAATTATATATATACATTATATACATGTAATTTTAATAGTACATTACATTTGGGGATAAGAAATGAAATGCACCGTTCATGGAGACGGTAAGCCGTACGTACGCATGAACGCTACTTTCATTTCTATCTCATACCTTAATGGAAAGAAATAATAATGATATAGAGGTATATTATAATTCCAGTATAACATCATATATAATAACTTTAAATCCATCCTTTACACGTCCCACATATGGCATTAACGAATCACATCACTTTTAGGGGGCAGTAGTCCGCACTTCCTTAAATGAAGATATCGTGTTTACCCATAATGGAAACCATAAAGGTATGACAAAAATGAAAAATACAGAAGCTTAAAGAAAACATTAACATATTATATATCATATATAAAAATAGTGACATCATAATGGCCACCCTTGAAGGTGTTAAATGAGTATTGAACAATCATCGTTTCGGGAGGCAGAATTTCGCCATTCACGGAAACCGTATGTTCTTTAACCATTTGATGTAGTTGTGTGAGAGTGTAGCTAAAATAAATATTATAACAACATCCTAGTATATTTAAGATACTGGTGTTGTTACAAAAGAAGTAAATAAAAAGAGTTTAGAGGGTTGGAGAAGCAAAATAAAACAAATGAACAAGAGAGAATGAATTACCTTTAAAAGTGTAACTCCCTTTTTATTTGAGCCTAAAGGCTTCCTTTGAAAGTTTTATGCCCAAAGGGAATCCTCTAGGATTAGGAGAGGGATGTGGAGAGAGTAATTGGGTAGGGGTTGGCCGAGCCAAAGGCTTGAGAAGTGTGTGAAATGAGGTAGAGGTGGGGGCCTTTTATAAGAGGAGAGGAGGGGCACTTTTGGAAAGTAAAGAAATATTACTTTATTTGAAAATGTATATCGGTTTTAAAAGGTCCCAAATTGATATAATTCGTGGATAAGGTGATAAGGGTTCTCAATCCACTCATCCAATTGGCTTTGGACATGTGTAGTGCATAGATTTTACATTATCTTTCCATTTTATTTAAATCGTCAAATAATGATGTCATCGCTGCATCCTTATTATGTCATATATAATTTAATTTATTTAATGTCTAAAAATTATAAAAAAAATACTATGATGTAGGAAATCTTTTTATATTTCCAATGACTATTTATAATCAAAATTTGGACTTGTATAACCCCACTCAAAAATTATTTTAGTAAAACAATTTATGTTAGTGTCATTTTCACTTTAACATTAAAGAAAAATATATTAATGTCATTTTCCAACTAAAGTGGATCCATGGGGTCCCCAAGTTGGCCCATGGCTTGTCTTGGTCGGCCATGACTCACCCAATAGGTTTAGGATAAGTTTCATGGTGTTTTCACATTCTTATAATACCATTTTTACCTTAAACTACACTAATTACCTCTAATCGCGATTAATGAAAAAAAGTTACTATTCACCAAAAAATTATTTTAATCTCATTGAACCACATTTTACTTTATAATGACAACCATGTATGTCGGATTTTCAAAATTCAATACACATTAGTGGTAAGCTTTCATTTAACTGAAAAATCAGTTTGCTTGATTACCACTTAGTGGTTTCACTATTCATCAAAAATTGATGTTTTTCAAAAATTACCAAAAATTCACCCTAAGATATATTTGATATTCCGAATTCAAAAATGAAGTCTATTTTACAAAATTCAAATCATATAAGTCACATTAATTAATTTAATAATTAATTCCCGCTGCCAGAGCAAATAGCGTGTTTTTACAAAACAATAAGTATCAAAAGATTGACACCAGTTTAAGTCTAATTTCAAAGTGAAATTGATTCCAATGACCACCATTGGATTAACTGGTAAAAATATTTTATAATTTCACTTTAAAACCAATTAAAATAATAATCTAATCATATAAATAAATTATATTAAAAAGAGGTTTTGAATTAAAATACAACATTTTACACTATTCATAAAAAAAATGAACTTTATCAGAAAGGTACCAAAAATTTACACAAAGTAAATTTTGATGTCCCGATTCTAAAGAAGAGTTATATTTGGTCCAAAATAAATTATAAGAGTGATAAAAACTATATTTAATTACGGTTCACCATTAAAAGGTGATAAGCGAACCTTTAGTGAAAATTAGAGTATATATGCCCTAAAATTGAACTCTTTCTGTATTTTAAGCCTTTATCTTTTATTGGGTAAATGTATAAACATTTAAAAACATATCCAATCATATTTTAGTTATTTCTATCCATTCCCGCCAGTACAACAGATACTTGTTAACTAGCATAATATTATTTTATTACTAGTGTGCTACGTAATTTTCAAAGAAACTCATCGTTGCGTATCAGGTACGCTATCGAACATAGCAACCCCTTTAAATTAAAATTAATATTTAATTCGTTAATATTAATAAATATGAAAATTCTTTATTCTTTATTTACCTGCGATGTTACATCCTTCCCCCCTTTTGGGAATTGTGTCCTCGCAATTTTATTCACTTATCAAAATAAGTGGGGGTATTTATCCCTCATAGCATTTTCAGATTCCCACGTTGCCTCTTCAATAACATGGTTTTTCCACAAAACCTTACCTGATGAATCACCTTATTCTGTAACACTTGCTCCCTGTGGTCAAGAATTTGGACCGGTTGTTCCTCATAAGATAGGTTCTCTTCCAGCTGAACTACCTCTGGACTTAAAACATGAGATGGATCTGGCATATACTTTCTCAACATTGAAACATGAAAAACATTGTGTACCTGAGATAAACTCGGAGGTAAAGCCAATCGGTATGCAACTGATCCAACTCTTTCCAGAATTTCATATGGTCCAATGAACCTTGGACTCAAATTTCCTTTCTTACCAAATCTCATCACACTTTTCCAAGGAGAAACCTTGAGAAAAACATGATCACCTACCTCGAAAGATAGATCCTTCCTCCGGTTATCCACATAACTCTTCTGCCTGCTCTAAGCTATTCTCATGTGTTTCTGAATCAGCTGAACTTTTTCTGCCATCTCTTATACCAATTCTGGTCCCATCAACTTCCTTTCACCCACTTCATCCCAGAAAGCTGGAGTTCGACACCGCTTCCCATATAATGCCGGAAATGGTGCCATCTGTATACTGGAATGAAAACTGTTATTATAATAAAACTCAACCAAAGAAAGATATTGGTCCCAACTTCCCTGATAATCCATAGAACAAGCTCGTAGCATATCTTCCAATGTCTGAATTGTTCGTTCTGACTGCCCATCTGATTGAGGATGAAAAGCTGTACTAAAATTTAATTCAGTACCCAACGACTTTTGAAGGCCTTTCCAAAAGTTAGAAGTAAACCTGGGATCACGATTCGATACAATGGAGAGAGGAACTCCATGTAACCTGACTATCTCTTTAAGATACAAACGGGAAAGTTGATCTAGAGAGAAAGTATCTCGTATAGAAAGGAAATGAGCAGATTTGGTCAAGTGATCAACAATAACCCAGATTGCATTATTACCTTGAGATGTCCTCGGTAATCCCACAACAAAGTCCATGGATATGTTTTCCCATTTCCACTCTGGCACTGGTAAAGGCTGAAGCATCCCTTTCGGTAACTGCTACTCTGCTTTAACCTGTTGACATGTCAAACACTTCACAGTAAAATCAGCAATGTCTCTTTTCATTCCATCCCACCAGTAATACTCCTGTAGACCTCTGTACATCTTAGTACTGCCAGGATGAAAAAACAACTCATTCTTCAACTGTGAATCACAAGGCACACACAATCTCTTCCCAGATCTCAAAACACAAACACAAAATTATCCAAGAACTCATGGAAAATTTTATTCATAAGGTCCATGAATACAGAAGGTGCATTGGTTAACCCAAAAGGCATAACTACAAATTCATAATGGCCATATCTAGTACAGAACGCAGTCTTCGGAACATCTGCTTCTTTTACTTTCAACTGATGGTACCCCGACCTCAATTCAATCTTCGAAAAAAACTGAGCTCCCTGGAGCTGATACCACTTCATTCGATGGCCCAACATCTGCTGAAGTTGTTGCAAATAATTTTACCACCCCTTTATGCTTGTATTCTAGCTGCATTCCCCCAGTTGAGTTCTTCGTTGGACACTCGTTTGCATAATTAACCATTTCATTACACTTAAAACATCTTACCGTTGGCTTTTCATTTCCTGCTTGATCATCTTCCTTAGAGTTACAAGCAATATGACCAGACTTACCACACCGAAAGCACTTACCAGACTTGGATAAACATTCTCCAGGATGCATTTTACCACACTTCTCACAGGATGGATATTTGGTTTTCTTACCTCCTTGATTATTTGATGAATTCTTTCCCTTTTCCTGCCAACTAGATCTCTTATTCTGTTGTTTGTCATAGAACACCTGATCATCGGAAAACTCCATTTCCACCTTCTCCGTACATCGAACAAGTTTTTCATAACTTTTGAACTCACGAGAAGCTAAAGCCCTTCGATACTTTGGCTTTAACCCTGAGTAAAAAAGGTTTATTTTACTATCAAGATCTCGTATGAAGTTTGGAGCATACCTTGCCAATCGAGTGAATTTTTCTTCATAAGCAGCCACTGAATCATCCTCCTGCCTCAATTCTAGGAACTGTTTTTCCATCCTAAGACGAACCACCTTAGGAAAATATTCCTCAAGAAACATACCTTTGAATTCGTCCCAGTGAAGATCATCAATCTCATCGCTATCCCTTATATTTTTCACCATCGACCACCACTGATCAACTTCACCTTCAAAACGGTAAACAGAAAGACTAACCTTTTGATGTTCTGAACACCCCATGACATCAAAAATCTTCTCCAGTGCTTTAATCCACCCTTCAGATTGCACAGGGTCAGATGATCCTCTGAATGATGGGGGATGTTGCCTCATGAAATGTTCCACCACTAACATGTTCCTCTGCGGTTGATCTGGCTGATCTCGTGCATGGATACCACCGCCATTTATAGCCTGAGTCAACTGTGCCATCACTGCAACAAACTGTTCAGTTCCGATTCCGACCATCTCAGGTTGGTGATTTGGAAGGTTATCTTCCTCCTGATGTCGTCCCAACATATCTGCCTTGTTTCCTCTGCGGAAAACCATTCTAAACACAGAAATATCTTAGGCGAAGCAACATGGTAATCCGTAAATGCTATATCATTTCAATCATATTATAATTTAACACTTTTCAAACTCCTAAAGTTGTCTAAACCGAACTCTGATACCAACTATAAGGCCCCAGCCTTAAACCTTACTTAATATTGAATTAAATGAATAATTCACATTGAGGATCTTTTCAGGTTTAGAGTTTTAGAGAATTAGAACATAACTATTACATCGTCAAAGATTACAAAGTAGACACTTCTACTAAGTCTCCATAAAATAAAAACTCTTAAAAAGAAAGATGTCTAGATTCCATGTTGTAGATAGCATGAAATTCCCTTGATCCCATCCTTGACCTTATTCCACTTTATGTCCTGTGAAAAACATTTCGAGAAACTTGGGGTGAGCATAAAAAGCTCAGTAAGGGATACAAAAAGAATGAAAACTGTTAGTTTTTCAAACATCAAGTAAACCATGTATACTATATCAAAGTAATACCTTCACCTTCATGAAGTAGTAAAAAAAAAATCTTCACTGAATAAAGTATCATTACTTACCTTTTTGTAACCAAAGGATTATCATAAAACCCATATAAAGAACACATAGAATATATAAAGGTAACTTGGGACATAAACATACTTAAGTGGAATAACCATACGGTTGACTTCCACACATATCACTTAATGGAATAGCCATACGGCCAATTTCCATACATACTTAATGGAATAGCCATACGACCGACTTCCATACCCAATGCATTGGAGGTTATAACGTAACCACCCGTCCTGGTATTCACGGCACCACCCTTCATATGGTTTATAACGTAACCACCCGTTAAAATGTCCAAGTACCAGTATAAAATCATAAAACATAAAACCAATATAAAGGAATGATAAGATTTCCACATTTAAATCACAATATATCATAAATATATTGACATAATAGAATCCTTTTTCAAAACCATTTTCAATACCAAAATACATAAAATAGTATATGGTATTTATTTTATTCTAAAAACATTACGGCTTGTTGAGGAAGCCAAAGACCAAATAATACTCGCGGCGGCGGAAAAAGTCATTGTCACCGCGTACGTTAAAAAAAACATTCCTTTTTGTCGTTTAGTAAAACGCTTCGTAGAAAAAGATTCCTTTTGTATAAAAGTAAAAGTCAAAGGATTTTATACACCGTATAAAAGAAAGTTGTGTATAAAATGAAATATTCCTCAATGAAAGGAGATTGAGACGAAGTCCCTTACCTTTGGTCCGACTTGACTCGATCGTTCTTTAACGTCCTGAATAATAAACTTGAGTAAATTTATACTTGATTAAGAACCTTTTTAAAGTTCATTATTATTTTTATATCACTTATTTCCATGTTATAAACATTATGTAACCATTTAAGTTAATAATGTTTGTTTTGTCAATATTTGGTTCTTAAGTCGAAAGTTGACTTCTTACAATTACATGTTGTTCATGTGGTCAAAAGTTCTTTATATCCAGAATGAAATTCCCGATTTGGATATAATATGTATCATATACATCCAGCATATACATGTATTTATAATATTACATAATCATTTAGAGGTAAGAAATGAAATGCACCGTTCATGGAGACGGTAAGCCGTACGTACGCATGAACGCTACTTTCATTTCTTTGTCATATTAATGGAATTAAAACTAAATGAGAGGTATGTATATTTTAATTCAATAATTATATTCATCATTTAGATATATCATTAATTATATATATACATTATATACATGTAATTTTAATAGTACATTACATTTGGGGATAAGAAATGAAATGCACCGTTCATGGAGACGGTAAGCCGTACGTACGCATGAACGCTACTTTCATTTCTATCTCATAATTTAATGGAAATAAATAATAATGATATAGAGGTATATTATAATTCCAGTATAACATCATATATAATATCTTTAAATCCATCCTTTACACGTCCCACATATGGCATTAACGAATCACATCACTTTTAGGGGGCGGTAGTCCGCACTTTCTTAAATGAAGATATCGTGTTTACCCATAATGGAAACCATAAAGGTATGCCAAAAATGAAAAATAAAGAAGCTTAAAGAAAACATAAACATATTATATACCATATATAAAAATAGTGACATCATAAAGGCCACCCTTGAAGGTGTTAAATGAGTATTGAACAATCATCGTTTCGGGAGGCAGAATTTCGCCATCCACGGAAACCGTATGTTCTTTAACCATTTGATGTAGTTGTGTGAGAGTGTAGCTCAAATAAATATTATAACAACATACTAGTATATTGAAGATACTGTTGTTGTTACAAAAGAAGTAAATAAAAAGAGTTTAGAGGGTTGGAGAAGCAAAATAAAACAAATGAACAAGAGAGAATGAATTACCTTTAAAAGTGTAACTCCCTTTTGATTTGAGCCTAAAGGCTTCCTTTGAAAGGATTCTGCCCAAAGGGAATCCTCTAGGATGAGGAGAGGGATGTGGAGAGAGTAATTGGGCAGGGGTTGGCCGAGCCAAAGGCTTGAGAAGTGTGTAAAATAAGGTAGAGGTGGGGGCCTTTTATAAGACGAGAGGAGGGGTACTTTTGAAAAGTAAAGAAATATTACATTATTTGAAAATGTATTTCGGTTTTAAAAGGTCCCAAATTGATATAATTCGTGGATAAGGTGATAAGGGTTCGCAATCCACTCATCTAATTGGCTTTGGACATGTGTAGTTCATAGATTTTACCTTATCTTTCCATTTTATTTAAATCGTCAAATAATGATGTCATCGCTGCATCATTATTATGTCATATATAATTTAATTTATTTAATGTCTAAAAATTATAAAAAAAATACTATGATGTAGGAAATCTTTATAGATTTCCAATTACTATTTATAATCAAAATTTGGACTTGTATAACCCCACTCAAAAATTATTTTAGTAAAACACTTTATGTTAGTGTCATTTTCACTTTAACATTAAATAAAAATATGTTAATGTCATTTTCCAACTAAAGTGTCTCCATGGGGTCCCCAAGTTGGCCCATGGCTTGTCTTGGTCGGCCATGACTCACCCAATAGGTGTAGGACAAGTTTCATGGTGTTTTCACATTCTTATAATACCATTTGTACCTTAAACTACACTAATTACCTCTAATCGCGATTAATGAAAAACAGTTACTATTCACCAAAAAATTATTTTAATCTCATTGAAACACATTTTACTTCTTAATGACAACCATGTATGTCGGATATCCAAAATTCAATACACATTAGTGGTAAAATTTCATTTAACTGAAAAATCAGTTTGCTTGATTACCACTTAGTGGTTTCACTATTCATCAAAAATTGAAGTTTTTCAAAAATTACCAAAAATTCACCCTAAGCTATATTTGATATTCCGAATTCAAAAATGAAGTCTATTTTACAAAATTCAAATCATATAAGTCACATTAATTAATTTAATAATTAATTTCCACTGCCAGAGCAAATAGCGTGTTTTTACAAAACAATAAGTATCAAAAGATTGACACCAGTTTAAGTCTAATTTCAAAGTGAAATTGATTCCAATGACCACCATTGGATTAACTGGTAAAAATATTTTCTAATTTCACTTTAAAACCAATTAAAATAATAATCTAATCATATAAATAAATTAGATTAAAAAGTGGTTTTGAATTAAAATACAACATTTTACACTATTCATAAAAAAATGAACTTTATCAGAAAGGTACCAAAAATTTACAAAAAGTAAATTTTGATGTCCCGATTCTAAAGAAGAGTTATATTTGGTCCAAAATAAAGTATAAGTGTGATCAAAACTATATTTAATGACGGTTCACCATTAAAAGGTGATAAGTGAACCTTTAGTGAAAATTAGAGTATATATGCCCTAAAATTGAACTCTTTCCGTATTTTAAGCCTTTATCTTTTATTGGGTAAATGTATAAACATTTAAAAACATATCCAATCATATTTTAGTTATTTCTATCCATTCTCGCCAGTACAACGACTACTTGTTAACTAACATAATATTATTTTATTACTAGTGTGCTACGTAAGTTTCAAAGAAACTCATCGTTGCGTATCGGGTACGCTATCGAACATAGCAACCCCTTTAAAATAAAATTAATATTTAATTCGTAAATATTAATAAATATGAAAATTCTTTATTCTTTATTTACCTGGGATGTTACACAACCTATAGAAACCAGGAAAGCTGCAATAGAGACTCACAAGGGGGAATCTGTGCGCTGTAGAAGAGGCCTTCGGGACGGTTGTCAGATGTGGAGGGCAGACCGGAGCAGGTCAAGTGGACAAGGGGGCCGCTCAAGGTGGAGGAGGAGGAGGCGATGGAGGTGGAGGAGGAGGAGGAGGAGGAGGCAGCAGCGACAACAGAGACAGATGAGTTGGTGGCTGCAGAGGAGGAGAAGGAAGAGGCGGTGAAAGAGGAGGAGGAGGGGGGGGGGGTTCGCGGTAGAGGAGGGCTAGACAGTGCAGGGGTCAACTTTTACGAAGGCTTGAAAGGGTATAATAGAGGAGGAGCCTATTAGGGTTCTTTTATAAAACCTGCTGGAACTTTTATCAGCGCTATTTAAAAGCATTGACAAAACATAACTTTATCAGCGCTAGTAGTGATAAAAGACCTATTTATCAGTGCTAAAATTATAGCACTGATAAAGGTATACTTTAAATAATTTATTTATATTATTATATATTTATTTAAAATGATATATAAGATAAATATATATTTATTTATTAATAATTATAACTATAAATAAATATTTTTTTATTTATACTTATAAAATTATAATTTAAGTAATAATAAAATTATAAGCAATATACTTATTATATTTATAATCATATAAATATATTAAATAAATATATTAATTATATATATTTAAAATATTATAGATATATATAACTATATTTCTCGTAATTTTATAAATATTTATAATATATATATATATATATATGTTTGTAAATATAATTATAAATAAATAAATATTTATTTATTTAAATTATTATAAAATTATAACGAATTTATATTTCTAATATTTATAATTTTTTTAATATACCTAATTAATATATTTATTATAATTTTAAAAATATTTAAATATATCTGTATTTATTTATAACTATGAATAAAATTTGTATTTATTTATCAATATTTTTATAAATAATTATAAATATAATTATAAATATTTATAAAAATATTTATAAATATATATATATTTAATTATATATAGCATATTATATATAAAATAATAAATATATATTTTACACATTAATAATTATTTAAATAAATATAAATTTATTTGTATTTATTTATAAATATTTGTATATATTTATAAATATATCTATTTAATTATATATTTATAACTTTATAAGTAGTATAATAAATATATTTACTGTAATTTTATAATTATTTACACACACACACATATATATATTTATAGTTATAATTATAACTATAAAAAGTATATATTTATAAATATTTGTATATAATTGTTAATATATATATATTAATAAAATTATAAAATTATATGTACAATTTTATAATTATTTATATATATAGATATAATTATAATTACAAATGTATTTGAAAAGTATTTATATATATCATTAAAAATATAATAAAATATATTTACTATTTAAATATATTTAATGTTATTTTATAAGTACATTTTAGAACATATATAGTTCATATGGGTAACATTATAAATTAATCAATATACCACATCAATGAACAACATGATGTAATGTAAAAATGAACATTCATGCATGATACATAACATATATGCATGATCGATATATTCATTGGCCAAATTCATTGAAAAGCACATATATATTAAATAATTTTAATTATAAATATATTTTAAAAAGTATTATATATTTATAAATAAAATAAATAAAATAAATATATTAAATATAAAAAATATAATAAATATAATGAATTAATCCAATAAATCCAATGAATCTAACAAATTAATATAATAAATCTAATAAATATAAATCTTATAAATCTAATAAATCTAATAAATCTAATAAATATTATAAATATAATACATATAATAAATATAATAAATATAAACAAACATAATAAATATACTTATTATTTAATGTAATTTATTATAATATTATAATTATTTAATTATATATATTATATATATATATAATTATAATCTTAGAAATTATTTTTTCAATTAAAAAATTATATATATATATTTTAATTACTAAAAAATATAAATTAATTATAAACATGTGTTTTTTATTTAATGTATACAAATAAAAATTATTTTTGAATATGAATATACTAATTTTATATAAATTAATAAAATTTCTTATTAAGAACTTTTATCAGTGCTAATAACAGCGCTGAAAAAGGGTACACCTTTATTAACGCTTACCTTACCTTGTTTTGTTGTAGTGTGGAGAGAATATACCCTTAGTGTCAAAGTACAACACAACTGTATAACAAATTAATAAACATCAGAAGAAGTAATAATGAAACAATTGAAGAAAACATACAGATAAGAATAAATCATTAAGAAAGAGACAATAACATACACAATAAATAGTATCATATATAAAATTATTCCATTAATTTATGTTATACAAAAATGGGGTATAGGGAAAAGAGCAGCAGGTATATGCAACATGATATAAAAAAGTAGAAAAGACAAAAATCTATATCCAATAGTTTCGAGAGCATTTTCTTAGTCCCCTTATATTTTACTCCATCCTAGTACAAAAAATCAAGAGTCTATAGTAAAACGCTTTCCTTTATCCCTACCCACATCCATGAAGTCTGTTCAGCTACCAATTAGTGACCTGAACGGGGTGCGAGATATACATTATAGGCCACAACCAATAATGTCTATAAAAAATCCATTGTTTTCATATAAGTGGTAATAGTGTGCATGTATAACATAAAGAAGGTTGTAAATTATATGATAATTCAAATAGAACTATAAGTACATACCATGATGTAAAGTATATAAATGATGAAATACATACAATAATAAAGCATCTACTATGACATACACTAATTATATCAAGTATCATACTTATTAAGGATATGACCTAGGACCATTGACCATGGTTCCCTCTTTGATTCCATGGAGCTCATCCATAGAAAACTCATTATAATGTTGACCTACATGGTCCCAGAAACAAAGTCATTGACCAGGGCATCCTCTTTGAGTCCACAGATATCATCCATTGAAAAATCGTTAGAGACTTGGGTGGATCCCAAGGAGAAAGTCCAAGGTTGTCCAAGAAGGCTTGATCCAAGGTAATAATCCAAGGTATCCAATATAATAAGTAATCAATTCCATATCACAATTTTAGTTCCCTACCAAATTATCTGTCATTATTCATTTTATATAAATAATAAAGGGACCATTTTAGTATCCATTTTTTAATTACACAATAATTTTATGAAAAGTTTCTCTTTAAATAATTTCCTTATTTTGATAGCTTGCATTGCACACAACACTGAGTTTAAACGAACTGTGATATACTGCTAAAATATTATTATTTTAACAAGACTATTATAACATAGACATTAAATTGGTGGTTATGAATAGGAATAACCATATTATGATTTTTATATTTAATATATGTAACACCCAAAGAATTTAAAAATAAATTTAATATAGCCTGCAATGCGCATAACATCGAGTCTCTATGAAAAAGAACTTTGTTATTATAATTATTTACAAAAGATAGTTATAACATATCCCTAAAAAATAAATGTTCCACATCTGTGATTTTAATTAGGAAAAATAGACACACACTGTTGTGATCAGTAAATTTTTTAGAGTCAAATATGGTCAAATTAATTATTTTTTTATGAATAGGTACGTGACACTTAAGAACAGTAATGTTACCCTTATGAATAGTAACTTGAACCTTATTAATAGTAAACTCACCCATGAAAGTATAAATAAAATTTAGGAACCTTATAAATGATCGTGAATGTTTTAAAAATTAATAATCAAGTGTTGGTATTTTTGTGAGTAATAAATATATAATTATAATTTTAAAAAAATAAAATTATTTAAAATAAAATTAAATTTCATAATATCTATTCCTAAAAAAATATATAAATTTTCTTATGATTTTAGGGTCCTTTTATGAGACCTCAGTTACTTTTGGGAAGTATTATAAAATTAGTTTTAAATTTAAAATCTGCATTTTTCAAGTAATAAAGGAATTTATTTAAATATAAAATATCACATATATGGAAAATTATTTTGATAAAATGGATTCCATTTTTGAATTCTTGATGTTGAAAAATTTTTAGGGTTATTTTTTATGGATTTTTCTAAAATAGTTGAATTTTTAGTGAATAGTAAAATACGATAATTAACGATAAATGCTAAATACTAGATTTATTGACTTATAGGTGATGTATGGATGATGTAAGAACACTCAGTTAGATTTCACATGAATGTATTACTATTTTTGGTCTCAAAAATCAACCTTTTTTCTTGTATTAAGAAAAGTAATAAAATAATTAATACGATATTCAAAAATCACATCTCTCATCCACTATAAAAACCACACCTCACTCCCTCTTCTCCTCACTCCTCTAAGCCAGGAAGCTTCTCAATGTTCTTACCAAATATTCTTCCCTAGTCCCTACCCACTTCCAAGATTTATTGGTCTTTCCAAAAGACCAAAACCTCTTCCCTTAAGGAGATTTCCAAGGAGGTGTATTAAAGAGGTAAAATCCACTTCCTTTTTCTTTTAAATTCATTTCAAGTTCCTTTATTTTGTTATCCTCTCCTTACATCCTCATTAAAAATGATCATGATTAATCTATTAATATCAATATAATAAAATTATAACATGTTAATGGAAAAACCATCATCAATATCCTTACTCTTTCTCCATATTTTATTTTTAAAATGAAATCACAGTTCAAGAGGTTCGGTTTTACCACCTTCATAGATGATGAACTTTTGTTCTTCAATTTATTCTTCAGGGATAGTCATGAAAAAAAATTTATGGTTCAAACAGATCCTAAAATATTTATTACATCTTATGTAATTATTCTGCAACTATCATTTGTACATGGTACTAAATAATAGAACAAAACTAGATCGTTGTGATAAAAAAACCACCATAAAAATCTGAACAATTATCACTAAATGATTTATCTAATGATTCATCATCATACCATGTAAACAAATGATATATATAAAAATTTATAATTATATTTTTTCATTTATAATATATAAATTCAATTGTGGAAAATTATTTCCATTTCACATGAACTTCTATACTTATATAAAAGTATAAATATCATGAAAACCAAGGAAACAAACGCACCTCAGAGATAAATTTGTATCTTATAACTCATTCTAAAAGCCATTAATGAACATAAAAAATTTATAATAAATCAAATAAATGTATATAAGTAACTAAATAAGTTAATTAATGGATTTAATTTGATTATCTACGATGTTATAGTCAAATAAAGAACACATTCATATATAAGGTATGGGTTTCCTCATCTCACTTCCATTTTTATGAGATTTCCATTATTCACAAATTATTTATTATATGTGGTGTATGTATACTAAAATTTTATATATAATATCATGTATTTATTTATCCTCATGGTTTTCAATGATTCATTTGATAATTATTAATTTTTTTTCACACTCTTCTACTGATTACAAAGTGAAGGGGTTTCTCATATCACTTCCATTTTTGTAAAATATTTCTTATTCACCACTATTTCATGTGTATGGTGTATGTATACATACCATTGATGTATAATATCATGAATCTGTTTATTTTCATTGTATTAAATGTATCACTTGATGATTATTAATTTTGGATCATATGATTCAATTGATTACAAAGTGGAAGGGATTTCTACCCGAACCCTCTTTTTTTTCCTTCGGGTTACTCTTTATCTACCTTTTCTCAAATGTAATGTTTCTTTATTTTTTTATATTTCTTATAAATTCTATTTATATGTTCAAAAATCATATATCCAGATCATATCATCATTATTTTATGGGGCCATACATGTTTTAAAATGGTTATGTTCTCAATTCTTCCCGATAAACAAGCCCGATTCAAGGGAACCTCTCGAATTCATACCCATTTAAAGTGAGCTATATAATATATTTTAAGCAATAATTATTTATCTAAAATAAAAATATTTATCATGAAAAACTATCTCGGTTAATTTATGGTTTTATGAAAACAATCATTCCTTTATGCTTTAAATTTTCTTTAATATTTTCCTTAAACCGCACCAAAATGTTCTATTTCTAAAGTTTCTTATAAACTCATTTTACATGATTTCAATTTAGTGGGGAATCTTTTATTCCTAAAATATAATTTAAATTTAATTTCCTTTTAATTTTTTGTATATACATGTTTACATTCTGCTTTTAGGAAAAATACAAATGATTTTTCAAAAGAACTATTCTTTTCAAAGTAAAAATGGGTTTTCCCGTCTCACTTATTTCTGTGAGATATATGCCTTGTTCACCACTTATTACATGTGTGTGTAGTGTATTTACTGCCCTTATATGTATCATATCAAGAGTTTCCTTATTATCATAAAATTATAAGGTATAATTATTTGAGTGTTTTAATTAGTACGAGACACTACATAATTTTTAAATATAAATTTCCTCAAGAATATTTCAATGGTATCTTCATATATGTCAACTTACTTTGTTTAATCTTGTACTTAATTGAGGTTTACCTCTTATGATTCCATCTACCATATGTTTCTGACATGTTTATATCATTTTGACTATGGATGTGCTATTTGACTCCATTAATGGTTTATAGTTAAAGTATTCACATTTTTCATGTTATTTTTTCAATACAAATATTTATGTTATTTATGTTTCACCCTTTCAGATGAGGAATTTATTAGACTTAGTATGCGACTGGAGGGGCCCACTATAGCCCCTTGATTCATCAGTAGGTCTCATGAGATCAAATAGTTTTGGTTTTTAGTCGTTTATTCATGGTCTTGGCACGTGGGCTTGGCACAATGATTATGATGTCTAAAAGTATACATTCCAAAATTATGAAATTAGTAATTGATGGTTCATGTGATTATTCTACTAGTATAATATCCATGGTTATATTTTAGTATGAAATAATTTATTCATCTTTTATTCCAGGCATATCGTGATCAAATATATTTTTAAAGCCATGTGTTTTTAGTTGTTCACCATGCCTTGTGTTTATTTTTATGATAATTTCTGCTGTATTACTACCCTTACCAAGCACATGAGCTCACCCATTTCTTATGTTTTTTCCCAAGGTTATGAAGAAGAAAAATCTGAATAAGCTTTTTTAGGATGTAGTTTTTTTCATTTTTTATTGTATGATGTTTTATTTTCTTTTCCTAATGTATTATGAGAATCATGAATGTTATCTGGTCTTCCATTACTGCTGAACTGATCGACACATTAGGATTTGATTCCATGTAATCGTTCCAACATAATAAAATAATGCACGAACTCTAGGTTTCTGGGGTTGGGGCATTATTATTGGTATCAAATCATGTTTACTAGAAACCTTGGAAACTAGATTTAAAAACATAGAGTAGAGAACATAACCCAAAGGTAGACATTGAGGATAAGCATACAAGAACATCCTTGAGTTTTGGTAAGGTGTAGACTCAATAGATCTTCCTTGAAGATACATCCCTATCTGGATAATAGAATTGGACAAGGTTATAACATAGATTTACCTAGGAATAACAACTCCACTGCTAAATCGTGTGCCAAGAAATAATTAACAGCGGGTTTTTAGAGACGATTTAACCACATCTAAATCATTTTTATTTTTTAAAATTTTTAGAATTTTTAATTTTTTTAAATTTTTAACTCTTTATTTCTTTATATTAGTAATTTATTTATTTATTTATTTATTTTAAAAATTTATCTATTATTTAGTTTATTTATTTATTTATTTTTATTTTTATTTTGATGATTTATTTATTACCACGCACATGCCCATCTCCATGCATAAGTTTATGTCCATGTACAAGTCCATGTCCATGCACATGCCCATACACATGCCCATGCCATATATATAAATTCTGCATTGGGTGAGATTTGAACCCCGTACCTCTTGCTTATTCTCTAAAGGCTTTACAACTCCAGCAGGCTCTTCATGTGGCAATAAATTGAATTTAATATACTTACACACACACACACATATATATATTAATTGAAAAAACAAGTAACACGTAACAAATAGATACAAACTAATTAATTATTAATCAATAATCAATAATCAATAACTAATAATTAATAATAGATAATATATAATATATAATATATAACATATAACAAATAATTTATAATATACAACATATAATATATAACATATAATATATGACATAATATATAATACATAATATATAATACCTAATATATAATAAATAATAGATAATAGATAATAGATAATAGATATAATATATAATATATATTATGTATTATGTATTATCTAATATATAATATATAATATCTATTATATAATACATAATATATATTAGATAACATATAATACATAATATATAATATATAACATATAATATATAATAAATAATATATAACATATGACATATAATATATAATATATCGTATATCATATATAACATATAATATATAATATATAACATATAACATATATATCTAACATATAATATATAAAAGTAATGTATAAATGATAAATTAATTAAAAAGAAATTTAATATATCATAAATAAATAAATAATAAATAAATAAATAAAAAATTAATAAATAATAGATAAATAAGTAACTAAATAAAAATAGATAATAAATAATAAATAATAAATAATAAATAACAAATAATAAATAGTAAAAAATAAATACTAAAAAATAAAAAATAAAAAATAAAAAATAAAAAATAAAAAATAAAAAATAAAAAATTAATAATAACGAATAATTAATAATTGAACATTAAAAATTAATAATTTATAAATAAAAATTCATAAATAATTAATAAATAATTAATAATTAATTAATAAATAAGGAATATTGTATAACTATATAAATAAATTAAAAATGAATAAAAAACTAATAATAAATTAATATTTAGTAAACTAAAAATAAATTAATAAAAAATAAAAATAAAAAAAAATGAAAAAAAAATAAAAAAATAATAATAAATACATAAATAAATAGATAAATAAATAATAATTAATTAATAATTAATAATAACCAATAATTAAGAATTTATAATTATAAAATTAATAATTCTTAATTAATAATTAATATTTTAGTTTTAATATTTAATATAAAATATGAAATATTTAATATTTAATATTTAATTAATAATTATTTAATAATTAATCAGTAAATAATCAACAAATAACAAATAATAAATAAATAAAAAATGAATAATAAATGCATAATAAATGAATAATAAATGAATACTATACTTATAATAAATTAATATTTAGTAAACTAAAAATAAAGAATAAAGAATAAAGAATAAAGAATAAAAAATAAAGAATAAAAAATAAAAAATAAAAAATAAAAAATAAATAATGAATAATAAATAAATAAATACATATATAAATAAATAGATAAATAAATGTTAATTAATTAATAATTAATAATAACTAATAACTAATAACTAATAGTTAATTAATAAATAACGAATAACAAATAAATAAATAAAACTGAATAATAAACTAATAATTAATAATTAATAATTAATTAATTAATATATTAAAAATAAATTAATAATTAATGTGTACAGAATATCTAAATAATAAATAAATAAATAAATAAATAATATTTAAATAAATAAAATGTAATTAATTAATAATTAATTAATTACTGAAATAATTAACTTATTAATTAATATTAAATACTTAACTAATTAAATAATTAATTTCCATTAAACAAATTAATAAATAATTTATTAAATAAATCATAAAATGTTAAGAACCTCTCAAAACCCTAAAAACACTAAAATGACTAGAAAATATAATGAAAGACTTATTTTCCGGTGCCACAACTAGTCAAATTAAAGATTGTGAAAATGAGCTTCAATATGATATGTGGTACCGGCCGAATAGACACCTGGATCAAATGTTATAATCGTTTGAATTTTAAGAAATTGGTGTTTGCAACTACAACCTCTATTTATGAGGCCTTATGGGCCTTTCTGTAAGAATAAAAAGTGGTACAATACTCAAAGAGTTGGTACCAGACCTAACCAGTGTAGAGCTTGTCGAAGTCTTCGATTTGATATGTGGTAGAACCCAAATGGACACCCGAATTAAAAGTTATGGTCGTTTGATGTTCGAGATCAATTTTCGACTTTTGAATTTTGAATATATATTTTTCCTTTAATTATCACCTGATTTAAATCTCACTTGGTTTTTTATCATTTGATAAACTTCGATTTGACTAGTTGTGGAGCTGTAATGGACTCTCATATCAGAAGTTTTTCTCATTTGATGTCGAAGTCTGTTCTTCTACTTATTGAAAATTTGCTTTCAGATTATAAATATTAATAACTAATAATTATAAAAATTAATTAATTGACACATTATAAATATATAAAATTATAAATAAAAAACTATATTTTATTGTAAATAATAATAAAAATTTGAATAAAAAATATAAATAAATAATAAATAATTTTTTAAAATTTTCTTAATTTTTTTCTTAAATTTTTGATGCGGTTTTCAAAGAACCCCCACTATTTAAAAGCGGTTTTTTTAAAAACCACTGTTAAAAAAAGAAATTTTTTTAGAAGATATTTAAAAAAAATTAAAATTCATTTTTTTAAAAAATAGCAGCGGTTTTTTTTGCGGAGGTTTTAAAAACTGCCTCTAAATTTTTGATCGAAAAAAAATTTAGCAGTAGTTTTTAAAACCACCATGAAAAAACCGCCGCTAAAACACTGATTTCTTATAGTGTTAGCATTACCTGAGTCAATTCCATATTCTATATGACAACCTATAGAAGAAGGGAGGCCCTATGTGGAAATAAATGAATGATGTATTTGTGTATTGAGGTTGTATTTAAAATCGTAGTTATAAGAATGTTTTCTGGTTGAAATTATTCTAGGGAAGTCCATCATATTTATTTTGGAAGTTATATGGTTTTAGGAAAAAGAAAATCCACATGATGGGTGAAAACCCGTTATGTTCGGTAAGGTCATAGGGTTTGAACCCACAACCAAAGTGCGATAAGGGTGCATCACCTACCACTAGCCTATATGAAGTCAAGTTTATCATGAATTTTTTAAAACATCTAATAGATAAAAGTTATTTCAATTTTAGGGGTTTTTTATCAAATAGATAACATTGGGATTGAAAAACGATTTTGGGTTAAAGTGAATAATGTTATTTTAGAAGATGTTCTCAATTTTGGGAATCCTATAAGACTTTAGTAAATATATTATTTTGAAGAATAAATGTATAATTTTATTTTGGAGTCAAATTTGATTTTATTGTGGGCATATGATGATCCAAGTTATTTATGGAAATGGATATAATATCTTGGAGATTATGTGATAGGGGAAATTATATTTTTCGTATAAGAAATTAAGAGGTATTAATGTCATTTAGATGAATATATGAAAAAACCCTTCCGATTTTGAGGTCATAGTCTAGAATATTTTTTTGAACAATGATAGTTATTCAAAAAAATATTTATATTGAACTTTGAGTTTTACATTTTAATTTTGGAGAATAATTTGTTTTTAAAAATATAAATGTTTATTATTTTTGAGGAATTATCTTATATTATCCTAACTATTTTGGTTTTGGTTAATAGATAATTATACTTTTGTGGAAATTGTGATCTGTTGAAGTTGATTCAAATTCCTCAGGTGTAAAAGATAATTAATCTTGAACATCCATTTCAAGGTACTAGGATTAAATTGAAAATAGAATGAAGAAAAACCAAAGGATGATATTATTCTTATGACATGGAAAGTAATCAAGTAATTTTAATTTCTCAAGTGCTTATCTAGATATTAAAGGAATCTGTCAATTCAAGGGAAAATATTTTGTAACAAATATGTTATCCATGTAGTTTTCTTTATGAGAAATCAATGATATTTTAATGGATCACAATATTTACAAATTTATGATGGTTACAATTCTAATGATATTTTCTCTATCACTCACCATCATAACATGATAGTTGAATTATTCTTCCATGTACATATTTTCACTTCACACTAATGATACCATATTAAAATGTGTAGTTTTTTAGTAACCTATGTATTTTCCTCCCCCTCTTATTAAGAGGATATTTTATTAACCCTATTTTCGATGTGGGTTTCCAAAAAAGGAAATTTTCAAGTATCAAACTTTAACTTTTAGAGTGCAATTTCAAATTGCAAGGACACAATTTATTGAAGGAGGGGATAATGTAACACCCCAAGAATTTAAAAATAAATTTAATACAGCCTATAATGCACACAACACCAAGTCTTTAAGAAAAAACACATTTTATTATAATTATTTACACAAGATAGTTATAAATTATCCATGAACCATAATTTTCCAATTCTATTATTTGAATTTCAAAAAATAGACATACACCGTTGCGATCAGTAAATTTTTTATAGTCTAATTAGATCAACTTAATTTTTTTGTGAATAGTAACTTGACCCTTATGAGAAGTAATGTACCCTTATGAATAGTAATGTTACATGTATTAATAGTAACTTGACCATTATGAATAGTAACCTCACCCATGAAACTATAAATAATATATAGGCACCTTATAAATGATAGTGAATGTTTTAAAAATTAATAATTAACTGTTGGTAATTTTGTGAGTAATAAATATTTAATTTAAATTTTAAATTAATAAATTTATTTAAAATAGAATTAATATTCATAAAATGTTTTTTTAAATAAATATTTTTATCCTATTATTTTAGGATAATTTTTTGAGACCTCAGTTAAATTTTAAATGTATTATAAAACCAGTTTTAAATTTAAAATCTATATTTTTAAAGTAATTAATGATTTTATTTAAAAAATAAATTTCAATTATATTGAAAAATATTTTGATAAAATGGAGTTTTGTTTTTAATTCTACATATTAGAAAATATTTAGGGTGAATTTTTAATATTTTTCTAAAATACATGAATTTTTAGTGAATAGTAAAATATGATAATTAACTATAAATGCTAAATACAATATTTATTGATTCATAAGTGATGTATGGATGATGTAATCACACTAGGTTAGAACTCACATGAAATTTTTACTATTTTTAGTCACAAGAATAAATACTATTTCTTATCTTAAGAAAAATAATAAAAGAATGAATAAGATATTAAAAAATCACCCCTCTCCTCCATTATAAAAACCAACCCTCTCCCTCTTATCATCACTTCTATAAGACTTGAAGCATTACAATGATCTTCCCAAATACTCTTATTTAGTGCCTCCCCACTTCTAGGAGTTCTATGTCTTTCCAAAAGACCCAAAAACCTTCCCTTAAAGAGATTCCGAAGGAGGCTTATTCAAGAGGTAAAATCCACTTCCTTTTTCATTTAATTTCATTCCAAGTTCCTTTCTTTTATTATCCAATCCTCACCCACTCTGTCCAAATGATCATGATAAATCCAGTATGATCTATTTATTGGAATTATATTACTTTAATTTAAGAACCATCATCAATATCTTTAATCTTTTTCTCTGTTTTATTTTAAAAACAAAATCATCGTTCGAGAGGTGCCGATTTACAACCTTCGTGGATGATGAAATTTTGTTCTTCAATTTATTCATCAAGGCTGGTAATAAAACGATTTTTATGGTTCAAAAAGATTCTAAAATATTTATTATATATTATTTAATTATTATTAAACCATTATTTTTACATGATACTAAATTATAGAACAAAACTAGTTTGTTGTAATCGAAAAACCGCCGTCAAAATCTAAACGATTATCACTAAATGAATTATCTAATGATTCATACTCATAACATGTAACAAAATGATATATATAAATTTTTTTAATTATTTATGTTCTTTAATAATATATAAATTCAATTCAAGATAATTATATCCATTCAACATGAATTTCTATACTCATATATAAGTATAGCAATCATGAAAACCAAGGAAATGAACGCTCTCGAGTGATAAATTTGAATCTTATAACTCATCCAAAAGGGTAGTAATGAAATTAATAAATTTATAAAAATAAAATAAATGTATAGAAGTTTCAGAATTGTTTTATTAAAAGATTTAATTTTACTATCCAGGATGTTAAGGTCAAGTGCAGAACACGTTCAGACATAAGGTAAAGGTTTCCTCATCTCACTTCCATTTTTATGAGATTTCCATTATTCAACACTTATTTATTGTATGTGGTGTATTTATACTACCATTTGATATATAAAATAATGGATTTATTTATCCTCATGGTATTCAATTATTAATTTTATAATTATTAATTTTTTCCATACTCTTCGATTGATTACAAAGTGCTAAGAGTTTTCTCATATCACTTCCATTTTTGTATGATATTAATTATTCCCCATTACTTATTATGTATGGTGTATTTATAATTACCATTTATGTATCATATAAATAATCTCTTTATTTTCATGGTATTGAATTTATCACCTGATTATTATTATTATTGGGTCATATGATTCAATTTATTACAAAGTGGTACGGGTGTTCTACCAAAATCCCTTATCTTTCCACCGGGTTACTATTTAATCAAATGTAATGTTTATTTATTTTATTATATTTCTTATAAATTATATTTATATATTAAAAACTCATATATCCAGATAATATCATCATTATTTTATGGGTTTATACATGTTTTAAAAAGTTTATGTTCTCAATTCTTCCTGATAAACAATCCCAATTCCGGGGAACTTCTCAAAATATTACCCATTTTTATGTGCACTGTATAATCAGTTTTAAGCAATCATTATTTATCTAAAATCACACATTTTGTCATGAAAAAAACACCTTTTTCCATTTATGATTTTATGAAAACAATCACACCTTTCCAGTTTTAATTCTCTTTAATATTTTCCTCAAACCACACTGAAATGTTTTATTTCCAAGGTTTCTTAAAAACTCTTTTTACATGATTTCACTTTAGTGGGAAATAATTTATTACTAAAATTTAATTTCAATGTATTTTAATTTTATTTTCTAGGATATAAATGTTTACAATATGATTTTATGAAAAATAAGAACGATTTTTAAAAAGAACTCTTATTTTCAAAGTAAAAAATGGGTTTTCTCGTCTCACTTTTACTTCTGTGAGATATATGCATTGTTCAAAAATTATTACTTTTATGTTCATTGTATTTAATGGAAATTTATATATCATATCAAGAGTCTTCTTATTATCATGAAATTATAAAGTATTTTTATTTTAATGATTCAAGCGATATGGGACACTTTGGGATGTTTAGAGATTAATTTCCTCAAAAATGTTTCTATGGTACCGTCATCTATATCAAATTACATTGTTGAATATTTTAATTAATTATGGTTTATCTATTATGATACCATCTAAAATATTTTTATTAAGGGTTTATGATTATTTTGACCGTGGATGTGCTATTTGATTCTATTCATGGTTTATGGTTAATTTATTCATATTTCACATCCTAGTTTTTTAATAATAATGTTTATGTTGTTTATGTTTCAATATTTCATATGAGGAATTTATTTGACTTTTTAAGTGATGGGAGGGGCCTGATATAGACCCTAGATTCTTTGTTAGGTCTCATAGAGAAACTAGTTTGGGTTTTTACCCGTTTATGTATGGTCTTTGCATAAGGACTTGACAGAATGATTATGATGTCCGATATTATATATTCCCTCATTATGAAACTAGAAATTGATGTTCCATGTGATTATTTAACTAGTTGAATATCCATTTTTATGTTTTTTTATGACATTATTTATTTAGATTATATTCCTTTCATTTCATTCTCTGGTGTATTTTTAAAGGCACACATTTTTAGTTGTTCACCATGGCTAGTGTTTATTTTTATGCTAACTTCCACTATATTACTTACCCTTACTAAGAATCTATGCTTACCCATTTCATAAGTTTATTTTTCCTAGCTTATGAAGAATAAAAAATTTAATAAGATTTTTAAGGATGAAGTTTATTTCATTTTATATTGTATCATATTTTATTTTCCTTTCCCAATGTATTTTGGGTATCATGAATGTTATCTAGTCTTCCATTATTGCTAAATTGACCAGTAATTTGGGATTTGATTCCTTGTAACCATGAAAATGTAATAAAAAAATGTCCCAACTTTAGGATTCTGGGGTCGGGGTGTTACAATATGAATTTATTTATTAATTCATATGAAATAAACACTTATTTCTTTAGTAAATTCCTTTTATTCTTCAAAAATATGTTTTCTTAAAAAAATATTTTTATTACATTATATGAGAAAATAAATATAATTAATTTTCAATCTTTTAGAAAATTTATTTGAAAAAATATACCATATTGTTTTAATTTATAATTTCAAAATTATCTTAGGATGAATTTTTCACAATTTTCAGAAAAGATAGCATTTTTAATAAATAGTGAAAAATACTGAATTCCATTGAATATTCTTTTTTATTTTAAAGAAATTAAAAAGTAAAATTCTATTTTATATTAGTTTTATAATTTCATTAGTTAATTTTAATCTATTTTTATTATTTGAAATATATTTTATACATTTTTTATTTAAAAGGGGCATTTTTCAGGAAAATTGTTTTCCTTTACATTTTACCGATTTAAAATTCAATTAAATTATTCTAGTTATATATATTTAATTTTGAAAAATTTGTTCCATATTTGGAACTTGGAGGTCCTAATTTAGATATTATAATCATTTTTTTCAATATGAATATTAATTATCATAATGTTTGTTACCACTATAATGGGTAAATATGGTAATTAAGAGTATAAATTATATGATAAGAACCATAAAATTATCCTAAACCTTGGAAATTTTTTATTTTATGAGTATTGTTTCACAATAATCACCAATGTGTTTAATTTATATCAATTTCAGGTGAATTAAATATGATTATGACCTTTGTAATATTTTATTTAAGTAAAATTCAAACATATTCTACTTATGTTTTTAATAAGTACAATATTTGTAATATGGAGTTATAAAGATTATATGTTAAACTATAAATATTAGTGTGAAATCTAAATGACTTATTTTCATCATGGTAATTCATTTTTAATTTTTATTTAATATATATTTACCTTAATTTATTACACAATGTTGATTCAATAATTATTAAATTAATAGAAAAATAAAATAAAAGATATTAAATGTATTAAAAGAAATATAGTTTGTGATATTTAAGGTGATCCAAAAATTATCCAGATGAACTTGAAGATTATAAGATATAATAAAATGGTTGATTCAAATTTTACTTTTTTTCTTCATGTTTTTAATGTCAAAGTAATGAATAATATCAAAATTTACAATAATGATATTTTTTAAGATTAATATTTTACTGAATTATATAAAAGTCATAAAAATATAAATAAGTCCAAAGGGGATAATATATGGTCGAAAATTTCACCCCTATGAATTTATAGGATATTTTGATGCATTTGGATCTAAAATAGTATTAATATATTTTAATTTTTTTGAGAAATTCCAAAGGTTCCCCTCACCTCCATCATAAATGGACATCTCCTCCCTCACTTCATTCGAAAATATTTAGCCTTATATATAAAAAATTCTCTACAAAATCCACTTCCACAATTCCTTAGACACATTCTAGTGGTTCTTTATTTCTCAAAAGACCAACCCTAGAGCCCTTTAGAGAAGATCAAAATGAGTCGTTTCAATAAAGTGGTAATCACTTAAACCAATAAGTTTATTTTTCTAATCTTTTTTACCTCCTATAAATCTATGATATTTATAATAAAATAATAACTTTAGTATCCTCAATATGATTAAATTTTATTATGATTATGGAAACTATAATGATCCATGATTTTCATAAATAAATATTTCATATTTTAGATGAATATTCAATGCATTAAAAAAGTACATTATTGAAGACCACCATATTTTAGTGTCTTTGGAGACTTGGCATAAAATATTAGAAATTTTTGAAATATATTCATTATCTTCCATAGAGATATTCCCATTTATTACTCTTCACAAACATACCCTACCTAAAACCTTTCTTCATAACAAGGGGAAATGAAACATAATTAAGTGTGTGATCAAATGCTCAGCAAGGGTAATCAAAGAATATATGTAAGAATAAAATGAGAATAAGAGTATGATAACATGACAATAACATTGGAAATCTATATCCTATATATCATCAATCATAAACTTGAACCATGGAATAAATATTATAAGTTCGTAATACATATATCATAAGGAAATCAAAGAACATGCGTCATGAGGGAATAACACTCACATAAGACACAAACTTATAGAATACACATCAGATTATAACATTATTAACTAGTGTAAAAAAAATATCACTCATTAAGTTATGTATATTCAATTAATCCACCACATAAACTTATGGACATGAAACCAGGTCTACACATAACATTTTGAACATGTAATCATGTTCACGAATAACATTATGAACAAGTAATCATGTTTATACATAAAATTGTGAACATGTAATTTGGTTCATGCATAACATTGTAAAAATCTAATCAAGTTCACACATAACAATGTTAAAATGTACTCAGGTTCACACTTAACATTGTGAATGTGTAATTAGGTTCACACATTGGTGGCTACACCTCCTAGGCAGGACATACTACCATCCCTAGTGGAATCCCTGTCTTAATATACTGGGTTGAATCTAATTTCTTTCCATGTCCATATCATGATATATATAAATATTTACCTAATTCATTTGAGGGAGATATAGCTACCACCCATCTCATAATGAAAAACCATATTTATGTGTGCCATAATATCATAAATATTCATTACACCATATCCCATTAAATGAAATTGTTATCAAAAAAATTATATCATATCATAACCTTTTGAAAAGAGGAAGTTTTTAGAATTATTTACTCATTGAATAACTAGGGAAAATAAGTGGTCTTAATAAGCGTTCTATCATGGTATAACCCAAGGAATAGATAAATGTTTTATAAACATCTTGTCATCATAAATAAACTTTAAAACTTATAAACTAATCATTGAAATAATTTCAAACACTTTTTTAACCTAATTTGTTCTGAAATCCATTTTATGAAAATAAACATTAAAACTTATAAAGGAATATTTGAAAATAATTTAAAATGAATTTTAAAAAATAGATAATTTTAAAATACTCTAATTGTAAAATTTAAATAAAATATCATTTAAACCCATTTTTTTATTTTTTTAGAAAACATGGTTTTGGTGTAAAACTGATTTTCGACTAAAGAGAGAAATAAAGATGGATTTTCGTAAAATTAATTTTTTATTAAATTAAGTTCCAAATAGTGTAAAAATGTTACCATTACATTGGGATATCATAAATAACCATAGGATAATAAAATTCATGATAACTATGGATATTTATATCATTATATTTCAATAGTGGAGACTCAATCATAAACAATTCGGATAAACAATGAGATTGTAGCATAAAATCTTTACTATAATAACATTAGATCACAAGCCCCATGAAGGAATAACTTATAATTAAACATAAAATATCATGAAAATGAATAAATTCATGATACCACAAGTCAAAGGTGATTTATATACATATCATGAAAGAATATAGGTGCACAACATAATATATGTCTCAAATAAAGAAAATTAAGACAAAAATTCCTTACCACATTGGTAACTGTTGAACTATAAACCCCTTGAAAGATATATCCTCAAATGGATATGTGAATCCCCATAATTTTAACAGTAATAATAATAAAATCTATTCATGTAAAGTATATAGACTACATAAAAGAAATAGTCAGTGCATGGGGCACGTTTCCCATTGAAGAAAAAAGTGAGATGGAAATCCATTACCTCAAGTCTTGACTTCCTTTGTAATCATACAAACCTCACCGTTTTAACCTTAGGAGCATGCGTGGGGGTTGAAAAATGGCCTGACAAATAACAATACTTAGTGTTGTTAGGTAGAGTCTCACATCAGATTCTCCATTTTTTTTCGAGTTAATTTGCATTATTACCCTTTTTAGTGGGTGAGATCATCGCACCGAGACTGGGTAGTATATTCTTCTTATGTTATGAAGGTGGTTCCATAGTTGAGTTGTCCCAGTGTGTGATTTTATAGGGTTCAGTGTTTGTGAAATAATCCCACATCGGGTAAAATGTCCTCCGATGGTCTTCAGTAAGTTTGTTCATGGAGCCATAAATACCCAATGAACCTCTTATCCATGATTCATGGAACTTCTTTACAAAGTCTGGAACTCGTTGGATTATTTGGCCAAAGAAATTTAAGGACTACATTGGTCAAGAGGATGAGAGGTTGGGATCATCACACACATTTTTTGGGGGGGGGGATTATTGCCTATTCCAAGACTCTCTTATAGATTTAAGAAATGTTTATATGTTTGTGAATCCTTGGTACATTCCCAAGAATGTGTCCAAAGATTAACCCTAGGTCTACAAGATCAATCAGAAATATGTATGGGTGTGGAATCATTTGTATGTGTACGAGGTTCTCTACTAATTAAGATACATGTGTGTATCATAGGTTCATCATCAATGTTACCCTCTTATAAACACATTAACAATTTTATGGTCTTTTACTGACACAATGATGATTTAAGCCATGCATTGAGCCGCTTTGGAGTTTGTCGTCATCTAGGGGGGACATAGATCATTTCAATATTGGGATTGAACCCACAAGATGGGATTCCTACATATCCTCTTGAGAGGAATCATGTTTCATGTAGTTTTATGTCTCTTTACATGACACATCACATTTTAAGGTCTTGTGACTATGAATTATCCATGTAGTTTAATGTATTGCAGAGAGGACTTATAGGTTGATGATGACTAGTCAAGATTTCATGTGGGACTTATGACGAAGCATGCCAAGATGACCAAAAGAGATATGGTCTCCTGGGTGGATATGACCCTTCTATGGATATGGATTAGAGAATATTATGGTGATTTTGTTGTTAGGTTTAGACCTTAGGGAGGATTCCAATGTATCCACGTTGGTTGGGAAACAAAGCCCACATTGTTCGGTTTGAGTTGGGACTTATACCATAGAGGCGACCTGTTTTTTGGGTCATGATTTGGGATTACACAAGGGAGCATCCCATTTGAGAGAACTAAGTTGGGGCTTACTTCTGAAGAGGATTCCCTAATGAGTTTGGTAGAATTTAATTAGGACATACTTTTAAGGAGAATGTCCAATGAGATCGGGCCATAGGTAGGCATCCTACGTATCATAATCAGAGTAGGAATTAGTGTTCTCATATTTCATTACATCTGGTTATTACACCTTTTAGAGGCCCATGCTTTGGGGTTATGTGGATTTCATGAACACCTCCAGACTCTAAGACCACATGAGCCACACTCGGTGTAATAAACAAGAAGATGTAGTGGATTTGAAGATTGTACATCCCACATCATCTGCTGATAGATGTTAATGGAACCCAAAGAGAGAGAGATGGGGGGGGAGGGGGATTTTAATGTTCTAGTATCCCTCCTTTTTTTCATACCCTAGACAGTCATATTAACATATCTAGGTATGTATTGGTAAAAGGAAAACAAGAGCACTGATGAAACCTCTTGTAATAAAATCTAGGGTATTACCATAGTGGGAGGTCCCTATAATTGGTTCTAGGAATGGGGAGGAATGTTTCCTCTTATCAAAGGGAAATGAAATAGTGAATTTACTCTAATATCACTGAACCTCATAAAAAATAAAGGAATGTGATTACCCTTGATCCCTAGAATGGGTAGGTTCATGTTAGTATACCAAGGTTGGACCTTGAGTTACCATGGAAATGTAAACTCATGGACATTCCAGGGGTCCGCACCATTACGGGGATTACCTAAATGACTCTTCGTACCATGGGTATGTAAATTAAAAAGGTAACCCTAATTCACTCAGGTGTTTTATCATATGGTTCCAATGGATTTAGAATAAGCTTTGGCCTAATACCATTGGACTAGTTTGCAGAGGGACTACAGACAAGGCATAAGAAATGGAAGGAGATTATCATAGTCATAAAGTAGAATATCGGAGGGCACCCCATTCTACATACCATTAATTCATTCAAGATGGGGGCTTCCCTGCATGTCAAGTTGATATGTGTGTGGTGGGAACATCCACATTCCATAATGGTATGTGGAAATATATGTTGTCCGTATAGTGTTTCGCAATATTGGACTAGGTTTCGGCTGTGTATCATGATGCTATGTAGCGCTATGTTTTATCTATGTATAATGGTGCTACATAGTGAAGGGTTCCACCCGCGTAGCCTTGTGCTACGTGGGGTGCCAGAGCAAAGTAGGGACATTGGTTCAGCACCTTGCAAGAATTTTAACGGTGAATGAGATCTAGTTCATTGTCTAACAATTAATATGTTTCATTATTTATTTTTTCTTTATGTGGTGTGTTTATAAAAGCAAGAATTTCTTGGAATAGATCCTTTCCTTGTCGATCAATCTCTTTATAAATCCATGTCAAAAAATTTTCTAATCGTCTAAAAATATGGTCCTCTTCTTGGCTCCCCTCGGGGTCCTTTTATAGTGTTTCGGGGAATATGGATCTGCGGATCTCACAACACCTTTTACGAAATCCCATGGGGAGGTCACCTAGCCCATTGATGACTCGGTCAATAGAGGCCCATAGGGATGAAGTTAGTAATGGAAAAAATCAACTTCTCAATCTTGAAAATGACTTAATATTGTTCATAGGGAATTGTTGGCTTCACCTCTTCTGTGAACCATTGAGTTTTTGGGGACTATATATAGTGGTGAGTTTCTCCACCTCTATTTTTTCAATGATGTGGTTCATGGTAGCGGTACACAGGGGTTGAATTATCTGTATCTATTTTTCCAATGACATGGTTTATAGTGGATGGTTCTATTGTATTCATTCTGCATACTACTCGATTAGCGGTCGATTCCTTCTGTAAATTGTTCACGGGATACAGTACACAGATGTATTATTTTTCTTCTCCAAATTTGGATTCTTCTATAATTTTCTCTAAATCCTTCATCCAATTTGTTTTATTTTCTTTTCCAAAATTATGGGAGAATTTACTTTCCCTTTTCAATTTTTAGGTCCCTATAAATATCCCCATTGAAATCGATTATGTTCAGGATGAAGAAGAGGCTATTATGATGTAGAAAATGATCTTAAATTGTCCTGGTTTATGGAAGAAAGGTGGACCCATAGAGGGATCACACCTATATATATGGGGGGGGGGGGGTAGGTCATTTTTCATTAACCATAATTCTTGGTGAAAAGTGATCTAGAAATTTCTCTTGGATTTCCTTGCTTCAACATACCAAAGACACTGCACAAAATCCTTAGTCTGCAAACCATGTATTGAATTCCGCAAAACAAAAAACCTTCACTGTCACCCTTGTATGTGAACTAATTTTTTTCAAAATCTATGAACTGGAAATTGATTTCCAAATATAACTTTATGTCTTAAAACTCTGAGCTTTGGATAACTGTGTAGAAAGGATCGATGTGCAGCTCTCCCAATCTACAAATAGTTTAGTTCACTAGCCAATGCATCGTGGGATAACACCACACACGACATTATACAAACTATCGGTTTGCGAGTAATGAGTTTTGTGTACCATTTCTAGGGATTATTATGTATAATTATTTGTTATATAGACTTAGTTTATTCCTTTTCCATTTTTTGGTCTAGTGCCCTAAAATTTTATTAGACTAACCTTTTGTATGGTCTTTTTGTTCCAAAAAGAGATGGATTTTTCACTTATCTTAATAGAAGAGACCAGGAGGAGGGAGGCTATGATTGAGAACAGTGAAGAAAAACTTTGTTCCTATATCTTTTCTCAAGAGGGTATCCTAAGATATCTCCTATCACTAGAGATTATGTCTTATCCAATATCTGTCCGATTGCCACTTTAAAACTTCAGTCTCCAAGATGATTCCCCTTTGCCACCGGATGACCAGAGTAACTTCACTATTCATATTGAGACATCTCGAGAGTATGAGTAGAAAAATATTCTTTTTCATGGGGGAGATCATGAATTCTTCCATAAAATATGATATATTTTTTATGAATGGATCTATGTTTATGCAGATTAATCAATGTCGTCATACCACCTCTTCTGAATTATTCATTTAGGACTAACCGACTATTATTAACTTGTTGTGAATCAATAATAATAGAGGGTGGAGGTCCAAATGGGATCTCAGATCTAGAGGGTTGTTTTATGATGAGTGGGCCTAGGAATTCTAGGTTCACTAGAACTTCTTGGAAGCATTTGTGCTACGGGAAGCCATCAACCTATACCAAGAAGTGTGGTTATCCCAATTCTCTATCTATTTGTTGGGAAAGATACCTCTTGAGCTTCTTAGATTCTGATGTTTGAGCACCAAAAAACTTCAATTGTCCCATGGTGAAGTGGGGATTAGTTTATGGTATGTCTACCAGATAGGGGAACTTCTTATCCATGGTGAAATGTATGATTAATTTTTACCGATGGATAATGCTTTGAGGAATGTTGACCATGTATCTCCATTGGCAGGGGAATTGTTAACTATAACAGAGAGTCTACACGGTCATCCTCTTCATGCTCGCTCACTTATTTCATTCGAGGATTGGACTGGATTATTCTTGCAGGTGAACATCCATATGTTGGGAGTTCACCATAGCCGAACCCATCTGACCAAGCAATCACAGGTCAATCCCAGCTCTTACTCTACTACCCTCGATGTGGGTCACTACACCACCTGTGTTTAGGTGGTCTGTACAGACATATCTCATAAGCTTAGACTGGTAGGTTATGTTTGCCATGTTACTAAGCATGCAGCTCTCTTTTTATTGTGAATTTTATACTAGAGTCTAGGTTTGCACATTAATGATGGCATACACACTGGAAGAGGTGCATCGCATCAATTTATCCATCCCTAACCTTTCCCAAATTTATGAGTTATTGGGGAAAATACATGAAGGGAGGCCTCCAAATCATCTCAAAAAACCATTTCTACTTTTTTATGATTGGATAATAGAGAATTTCCTCCAATACGAGTATTGATACACCATGATGGTCCCTCATTCCTACTTCCATCTGATATTACTTAACATTTCCTCTATCCATCCCGAGTCCTTGAGTATTGACAACATCATTGACTTTATGAGAAATCCTTCAACATTTTACTTTTTCACCCTACTCTATGCCTTATAGAATAATAGAAGATGATGGTCGGGGCTCTTCAGAAGCACGTTAATACCTCGTCGCACTTCGAAACAAAATATTAACTACTTGTATAGATAAGATGATCCACTATGAATAATATGTTCCCTACTAGTTTTCCAGGCAGTTTAGATGTCTGCAATGATTCGTGCTCCTCTCGATTACCCTGAGTAAGAATGAATCTCACCAGAAATCCTTCATCAAATATAGTTGATGATGATGTGGGCAGACTCTATAATTCATGTCTTTATTCCTCCCATAGTGGACTATACTTACTTATCAACAAAATATGCTTAGCTCTAGGTGTCTTGTTACCCTGATAGGGTACTAGAAAGGCCAATTTAGTGATTTTAGAAACTATTGGCTTCCTTCAATCTTGTCCAAATTGTGTCATCTATGAAATTTCCTCTAGTTTTGGTCATAAGAAGATATTTTGTTTGTTTCCACATCCATTTGGAGGGGGGTTCATATAATCAACCAATACCTATGGATAGTGATTTAGACCCCATACCTTTAGATGGTACATTTCATATTCCTACTAAAGATGACCTGATTGGGACTCCAGACATTCTTAAAGCTGTAACTAGTACCCCAAACCTAGTTCTAGAGACCAAGCCATCTAGAAGTAGGGAAATTGCTTATCCTTGGGTGACTCAACTTAGGGAACCTCTGTCTTCTATGATTGAACTTCTTTATTATATTCCAATTGTGGGTGAGAGGAAAAGATGAAGCTTTGATGCCATTTAAAAGTATCAAGATATACTGAGACATGAATTGTATCAAATATATTCTCTTGCTATAGAAACTCCAATGGAATATTTTTCTAATTGGGGAGAGAAAGTTTGACAAATATTCATCAACTAGGGTTTGGGTGTCTTTGAATACCGACACCAGCATCTCCTAGTGTACCAAATTGTCATAACTTAAGAGGATCTCACTACTTGCGAAGGTAGACTTGCCAAGATCAGTTATTCACACCATCAAATGAAGACCTTTAGAGATGTTAGTAATGAGTTTCACCATCTAGAGGCTGAGGAAACATATTCTCATGATCAGATGATTAACCAAATAGAGGAACTATAGGAGTGTGAGGATCATGTGGCCAGACTAAACATGAAACTATCATTGCAAAGTGTCAATTATGAGGATTTCAAATAGAGAGGGTGATACCTCAAGGATTTAATGAAATGAGTATGTACAATGGTTGAAGTTGAAGATTTACATAAGACTTATTTGGAACATTTCCTAGATAGCCCACGTCAGGTGATCATCAATCTACTAGAAAGAGAAAGGTGGGATTAGTTTCAATTATTTGAATTATCTTGTGCTGTTGTCTAATTTTCTTTGACATAAGGGAGATACTTTAAGTTAGGGATGTCCTCCTTATCCTCATATAATGTAATGGGTATGTTTTTCTCTGTAATGATTCTCCTTCATTTTCTCCCTTGAATGTCAATCAATCATGGCAAACTATTTTTTAAACTATAATCTCAGATGAATATAAATTTGATCCACAATATGGGATAAAGGAAATAATCAAATAATTCTCTAATTTTTACCTAAACTGAGGGGCTCCGTGAGTAGAGTTAGACTATTTATAGGGTTTCATTAAAATACCTATCAACATTGTGCCTTTTATGTTATTACCCTACCTTTTTTCTACTCCTATTATGGTGTGGACTTAGTAGGTATAACTTATAATTATCTTAGTCCATCCTTTGAGGGTTTTTTACCTAACAAGATTTGTATCTCTTGATTTTTGGATCCTCAAATTTTTTTCCTAAACCATACGTTTCATAGGTTTAGTGAGCTGGTGCTCGACTTTTGTCCAGGATTCCCTTTGAGGGGTTTCATCTTGGTGAGTTCTATCTCTTTCATGGGCAGTTTAAATGATTTCAAAATAGACTATCATTACTAATGTTTTAGTTCAAACTACTTTGTCCAAGACTGATGTTTTACATTCAATAGTTTGGACCATGATTTGTAAGGTGAGGGACCTAATTTTAGAATCATTAACTAAGAATGTCCCATTAAATTTCAGATATGGATAAGGTATTTTTTTGACCCTGACTTGGGTTTTCTGGAGAATGGGATATGACATGCTGCATGGAATTCATGGGGCATATAGAAATAAGGAAATCCTATCCTAATGATGAACTTTCCTTGGATTAAAAATCTGTTTTTGTGGGAAACATATGCAGAGACACAGGTTCATTGTGCACATTAGTCAAACAATGGTGTCCTTAAGACATTGGCCTGCCATTTCTGATGGATAATAAATTTTATGGAAGTTTGTATTTGTTTTTTTCTTTAAGACTAGAGTGAGTGGCCTGTTGAGGGAATGATTTTTGAAAGTATGTGGGATTTTTTATTGTCTTTGGTTGAGAAACTACTCCCACATGAATTTGGCCTATGTAAAGGAGGGATAATGCATGGTGTAGTTTAAAATCATAAAATGAAGACATTTGAGATTTTTGATAGTGAAATAATTTTAATATACCTTGAGGAAGGTAAATGATTTGATTTTTTACCATAGTTTGATGTGAAATGTTCTTAATATTCTGGAATTGAAAAGAGGAAACATGTAACCTATAATCCAGGGGGTTTCAAAATCTAGGGATTGAGGCAATACATAAATGTATTAGGGGTTTATGGAATTCAGAAAAAACTCTCATGGGGATGAACTTTGGTTTTGTTGATAGAATCATTTTTGAGAAACATACACAAAGATGATGGGGCATTATGCGCATAGTCAAACAATGGTTTCCGCATGACATTGTCCATCCATTTTTGATAGCCATGGGGGATTATGGGGATTCAAAATGGTCTTGACACAAAGTATGGTTTGTGAAGTGGGGTGAATGAATGTGAAAAGGAAACATTTAAGGTTAAAAATTACTATGAATATCAGGAATAAATGGAGTCATTTTTATCCTATCCATATGAGTTGTTTCCTTATGTAGGTCTGACCCCTACACAAGAAGGGATGGTATAATTACGTTTCATGGTTGGACCCTAAATATGAGGTTTATATGTCACTACATATCCTGTGATGATAATATTCAAGATGAACATAGTTCTTTTAAGGTTTATCAATATGTGGATCTAGTTCACGCCTATGAATGGGGCATTTTTTTGCACATAGGGTTACCAATGAGGAAGGACCTGAGTTTAACGTCCTTATGCAGATTCTTTTCATGCATATGAACACGGGTGAGGACATTCGTTGGCATGTCATGGTCCAAGAATGAACATTGATTATCAATCATCATGCAGTTTTAATGTCACGTGATTAGGAAATTGATGTAGAAGCCCTGATTAACCAGAGTATGGTCATGCTAAGGTTTTCCAACATGTTCAAGATGTGGATGGGGAGGAAAGTGTAAGTTGTGGTTTCAAAGGATCTTGGATTACGAGAGATGATAAGAGGCTTGGAAGTTGTTGAATGTATAATAATAGGAAAGGCCTCTCCCGAGGATGAATTTTCCTTTGGTTGATAGACCATTTTTTGGGCAACATATGTAGATCCTCTAGGGCATTGTGTGCATAGTCAAAAACAGGTTTCAAGATGACACTAGCCGCTCATGTCTGATGGCTGGGGAGTTATATGAGGATCTGAAATCACTCGAAGTTTAGAGTTTAATAGATTGAAAAGAGATGTCTAGATATGTTAGAAACATTCAGGATGTGATCACCCATAGAGTTGGGAACTCTCTTACATAGATATAGCTCGCACACAGGGTGAGGCAATTTGATTTCCTTGATAGAGTGGGGCCCGATGTTGAAGATATGGGTGTCCCAAAATTAGGCTCCCTACATTGGTTTGGCTCGTGCATAGGGAGTAGGAAATTTTATCTATATTTGGAGAACCTTTCATTTTAATTTATTCTGTTAGGACTATAGGTTTCCGAACATGGAGAGAAAAGCTGTAATATTCTTTTTAAAGTTGTTCCATTAGGATTAGTCATTGTGGATTGATTTTCCGTAGCTCTATGGGGAATTTCCTTCCGAAATTCCTAACCCCACATGAGCTATACTCAGTGTGAGAAACAAAGGGAGATAAGGGTTTCACTCCACCACCTTGGGTGGATGGATCAAAGAAGGGAGAATTGTTGGTCCCTGTAGTTTAAAATCATGCGGTGAGGACATGGGTGACAAGACATGAAATAGATAACTATTGTGGGTCTATGAAATTTGAAGTCTTATAGAAAGGATGTTGACAACATAGTTTAACATCATGTTATAGGGATGAAATATCAAAGGAATCAAGCATAAATATGGTCTAATCAGGTGGGATGTCATTGGTACACCGAAAACTTGAGTGGGGGAAGAAAGTGTAAACTATGATTCAAGGAGCCCTCGAATCATGAGGGATGATGCAAGCATTAGAAGCCAATGGGCATACAAAAGTAAGAAAATCCTCTCTTAAGGACTAATTTTCCTTTGGTTGACAGACCATTTTTATGGACAACATATGCAGAGCCACCAGGACATTATGTGCATAGTCAAACAAAGGTGTCTACAGGACATCAAACCTCCATTTATGACAGGTATGTGTGATTATAGAGATTTGAGATTTCCCAGGGCATGGAGTTAGATTGATGAAAAGGGTATATCTAGGTACGTGAGAAATATCCATACCATGATTAGTTATTATATACGCGATCCTATACATAGATTTGATTCATATATAGGGGACACTATCATTTGACTAATCCTTATTGTAGGGATCAAGGTTTGGAATCTTTCTCTCATATTTACATTATTGTATAGAAAATGGAAGTAATTTGTTCTCACAAGGCTTGACCTAGGAAGGCCCAAGTGTCACTACATATCTCCTGATTCTGAGAATCATTCCACACATAGTTCTAAAAACATGTTCCATGTACCGGATTGATCTGTGTACATGGGGGGAGAAAATTTTATTTTATAATAGTGGCTTGGCCAAGATATAGAATCCATGTGTCACAACGTATTCTATACTAATAGGAATCAAGGAACACGTAGTTTTGGTATCCCATGTAGTTTAAATTCATACGGTAAGGATGATATTGAATCGACGTAAAAAGGGATGAGGTTCGTTTAGTGTCAGGCTTGAACCTTAGGGAGGTTTCCTATGTATCCCATTTAGTTGGGAATCAATGTCTACATAGTTCTGACAACATCTTTCCATTACCAGTATGATCCATATATAGGTGGTTTATTTTATTTTAAAATGGTGGTTTGACCAAGATATAGAATCCGTGTGTCACTACATATCCTATGATGATATGAATCAGGCCATACATAGTTCTAGTATCCCATGTAGTTTAATGTCATACGGTAAGGATGAGAGTGAATCGATGTGAAAAGGTATGAGTTGGGTGATGTGTTAGGATTGAACCGTAGAGATGTTTCCTATGTATCCTAGTTATTTGGGAATAAAAGTCCTCCTAGATTTGGGAACATGTTACCTATATCGGTATGACCTATTTAGAGGGAGGGGAATATTTTTTGAATGGGGGATAAAACAGGATGAAGAATCTAGGTGTCACTATGTATCCTATGAGGGTAGTAATCAAGCCATACATTGTTCTTAACAACTCTCCATGCAAGTCTGACCTATGCACAGAGAGGGACAAAATTTGTATCATGTGGTGGTTGGACCAAGACATAGGGTAAAGGTGTATCTACTTATCCTTTGAGGGTAGAAATAATTCCATACATTGTTCTTAAAGTACCTTGCAGTTTAAAATCATACACTTAGGAATTTTTATAGATTCCCTTATGAATGTATGACATATACATAGAGAAAGGGTAATTTTTGATTTTGGCTAGTTGATGGACCAGGATATAGGATCTTGGAATCGCTATATATCCCATTGATGAATGGGAATAAAGCTGTATATAGTTATAAGGTTCTTTATACCAGTCAAACTCATGCATAAGAAAGGGGAATTTTATACCATTCCTTCGAGGTGATGGGCTTATCTTATTCCTCTATGATTTTCCACATAGGGAAACCCTTAACACTATTCCAAATCTTACTAGAGTTATATTCGGAGTGAGATACAAGGAGTAACCAAGATTTCCCCTATAGTGTTGGGGAATAGATGATATAATAGAGGCTTTCATATTAGGTGATGGATATACAAATATCTAGGGTCTATGCGTCTCTATGTATCCCATTGTTGAATGGGAATCAAGATCTATGATGTTTTGTAAAAATACCTCCCTATATAGGCTTAGACCATACCCAAGGAAGGGGAGATTTTTTGTTTGGTAGGTGGCCAAACAAGGATTTGAGACCATGAGTTACTATATATATTGTGTAAGAAAGAATCAAGACACACATAGTTCTAGAGAACATGTTACTTATACTGGTCTGACCCACACATAGGGAAGGGGTCTTCATTTTTTTCTCATTAAGTTGGTTTCTAGAATAGGATGTAGGATACATGTGTCACTACATATCACATTAATGAATGGGAATCAAGCCACACATAATTCTAAGATACAATCCCTTTTCCATTCTAGCCCATACATAAGAGGGGGGGGGGATTTTAACTTTCCCTTGCATGAATTTGACTCATGTGTTATGAATCAATATTCAAAATAAAATGACCTCCGTAAAGTTTAATGTCATGTGGTTAGGATAATTTGGACATGTAGTTTAACATAATGTGGTTTTGATAATTTTTGTATAGTTTAACGACATGTAATGTGGACGTATGTGGTAGTATGAAGTTTAACATCATGCAGCTAAGACGATTCACTATATAATTACACAAAGTATTTATTTAGGAACTTCTTATTGGTGGGTGATATAGTATGATGTCCATCCATTGAAATCAATTCATATGCTCTATTAGAATATAAATTTTGTATGACATATGGTACTTCTCATTTTGTATCCAATTTTGGAGGTTTCTTTCTGAGTATCATTGGAGTTCTGAGGACCAACACCATTTCACCTTTGAGGAAAGATCGAAGGTGAAACTTTTTTGTTGAAGGCTCATGTGATCTAATTATAGTATACTTTAAACTGGGGCATAATGTGCAATATTTTCTTATCCAACTCCTCCATCTCATCAAACCATTTCTGGGACTGCTCATCTGTAGATAGTTGATCACAGATGGACACACAGAGCGATGAAAGTTGAAAAATATTGGTGTGTTACATTTTACCCCCCTTAAAATGAATTTCATCCACGAAATTAATCACTCTGATTCAAAAAAATGAGTACAATTATACCTCATGATATCCTCATGTACCCACATTCCTTCCTCAATCTAGTAGTTTCACTACATAATATTGACTAGGTGAGTGGTATTTTTTATAAAACCTTCTCTATTAAATCTAGAATATATACTGGTCATTCATCATAAGAAATATCATGCTCCAGTGGTATGTCCTCTAATTTCAATACATATGATATATTAGGTATGTACATCCTCAGGAGTGATACATGGAACGCATCATGATCCTTGGAGAGGTTAAGTGTGATAACTAAACAATCCACTACTATCTCGATATGATCAAGTATTTTAATGGTGACTATATACTAAGGGATTATTTTTCCCTTCATTCATCCGTAGATAAATTCTTAGAAAGACCTTCTCACCAACTTCAAATTCTAGAAAATTGATTATTATCTGTAAAACATCTCTATCAACTTTGTATAGTACTTACATGTTGCTAAACGGATTTAAAATTCTCTTCCATCTCAACATATTTCTTAGTTCATAATATATTTATTTTTAAAACTTCGTTCCAATATGAGGGATTTATATAATTTATTCTATAAAGGTATTCATAAAGAGCCACCTGAATGCTCTAGTGAAAGCTCTTATTATAAGAAAACTCAATTTTAGGAAGTTTTTGCTCCCATAAACCTTTGAAATACATAAGATGAGATATTAGAGAATCCTTTAATCATATTACCACAATTTATAAGGGAATTCATCCTGAAATAACTTTTTCACTACATATTATACTAAAGGGTTTAATTCCCATAAATGTCTCTCAAAATATCCTTAATCATGATAAACTCCCATCACATAAAACCTAAATAGGGGGTGTCAAAAACTACGAAACTATGATAAAAATTATACTTATAAAACCATGATGGTATCTAAAAATATTAATTTAGTCATACCTGGTGACATATATTCTTACAAAATATAATTGAAGCTTTATTCCTTAAAAAATATCTTATATTATAGAACAACACTTTCATTGAAAACTTAGGTTCATACTTGTACCGATAGAATTTCAAATGTGATTTAATTATTTCAAAATCCATGTGGAGAGATATTATCACATTAAATTTCACTAAAGAATGAAAAATAATATTTTTATAGGTATCCATCATACGAAATCAACCATGAAATTACAAACTGAGGAGGGGATGATAAGTGTGACCTAATTATCATGATTCATTGAATACATTGTGATTTCATAATATATCCATTTATCCTCATACTAAGGTATTGGTGATGTTAATCGTTATCATTAAGCAGTGGTTTTAGGCACTTGTAATCATAATTCCCAAACTTATTACATTTGAAACACTGAATTGTAGGAGGTGAATTATATGAAGCTCTATCTTTGTTCCCATTAATTCATTATTTATCCACTCGATTACCTTTTTTTCCACATGTAATGTATTTATAAGTCCCCTTAATATAATTTCATATATGTTTACTTCTAAAAATTAATCAGAAAGTAAATCTCATCTTATTATCTCCATAGTTTATAGAGCCTCCTTTTAATTATTTCCTTCTTTTATTATCACAACCATGTGATTGATGGGAAAATACAACCTCTCTTTTAATACAAATAATATAAGGAAGGTACTTTATGAAAAATAAGTTCTTGAACTCATAACTATACATGGAATCAATTTTATCTTATTCCCTCAATTTCTAAATAATGGTAGACTACTGATCCGCTTCACCTTCCAAGTGACATGTGGCCAAAATAAATTTTTCTTTTGTCTTATAAAAAATAGAGTACCAGAAATATCTTTTTAGTGGTACTAAAACATTTATAAAAAACTAGTGGATTGATTTTCAATTAAAATAATGGGAATGTTTCCTTATGGAGTATTCAAGAAAATCTTCTTCACTCCTTTGATCATTTGAAATCTCAACATGATTAATGGATTGAGAATTTTGTATGGTTATAGTAACAATATTCTGTACCTTAGAACCTATGATATTTTATTATTGAGGTGGAAAATAATTTCATAGTACATTACATTTATCATTTACATATGTCCTTCTGGTTCAACTCATTGACTAAATCCAAAAAGAATAGTGTGAGAAACACTAATCATAAGGGGAAATCACATAATCATTAGAATTAACATATAGGATGTCTAAATCATATATCATTCTTTAATAAATTTCACACTAATTTTATCCTAGGTCATTCATAGTCTCCATATATTTAAATACTTCATGATGTTTTGTATAGAGTTTGTGGATTTCTAAAGAATATCCCCCTAGACTGTCAAACCAGGTGTGCAGTAAGGTCTATTTTAATGCACCAGTTTCAATTCTAATATAGATATATATAGTGTTTTGGGGTTTATACCACTATGTATATCAGTTCTAGTACCAAATACACTTATATTAACTAGATAGGGAAGTAATTTCTTGGAATAGACTTGCTCTACCCTTTAACAAAACTCTATGAAATTTTCATATACATTAACTCATACATAGAATTATTCTAAAAGACATCCATAGACACACCATTATAAATATCCATAAGGATCTCAAAAAAGTTTTTTCATCCTAGTTTTCAAAGGTTAACCAAAACTTTCATTTGATACCATATTTAACTACCCATGGGTTTCATACATAAATATTTAATCTTTTTAGATGAATATTCAATACATTACAAAATCACATTCCCAAGGACCATAGTATTTTAGTGCCTCTAATGGACAGGTACACAAAATTATAACTTGGTGAAAGATCTTTAACATCCCCCATAAATATTTTCTCATTTAGTACTCTTAGGAAACATACCCTAGTTAAAACCAGTCTTTGATAACCCATGGAAAGAAAAAACAAGAGAGCGTGAGCTCAAATGACCAGTAAGGGTAACAAGGAAGATACATAAGTATAACATTATCATAATTAAATGAGAACATGATCATAAAATTTGAAAACCATACAATACACATCAATGATATTAAATTTAATCAAAATGAAAAGATTGATAGTTTATAAGACATGAATTATAAGGAAATCAAAGAACTTGAGTCATGAGGTCATAAAATTGGCATGAGACACAAAATTTTGTAATAAACATCCTATTATAACATTGTGAACACACTTTAAATAAAAAAAGATTAACTTATTTATTTATGGATAAGAAATCAGGCCCTCACATAAACTTATGGACATGAAAATAGGTCTACACATATCATTGTGTACATGTAATAAAGTTCACAGAAACAATTGTGAATTTAACACCCAAATATTTTATAGTATGTAACAATTTAAATAAATTTAATCTATTTAATAACTTACTTTTTATAGAACACCAAGTTTAAAAGAAATCCAAAATATTATTATTTTACCACAACCGTTATAAATTTTTCGTTAAATTGGGGGGAATGGATAATATTGACCACATTATGAAATATATAATTTTACAAATTAATTTTAATTTTTTAATTAATTATTTCTGATTATGGTAATATTCTTTCGTAAAGTAATTTTATTATTAAAATATATGTTTTATTAAAAAAATGATTTTTATTGCTTTCTATAAGAAACAAAATATAATTTTTTTTGGAAATTTTAGAAATATATTTGATAAAATGAACATAATTTTTGGATTAATCATGTAAAAATTATCTTAATATGAATTTTTTCAATTTTTTTGAAAAGTTTATTTTTTAGAGAATATAAAAAATACAGATTTTTTAAAACCCTAATTTTATTTATATATAAGATTAATTTCATGATTTTAATTTGACCTACATTAAAATTAAGTACTTTTTAGTTATAAATAATCAAATTAATTAAATTTAGGAATCATTATTACATTATTTTTGTATATGTAAAATTTTGGGCTCAAAAACACATTTTTTCAAAACACTATTTCCATTGTGTTTTGATTGTTTAATTTTAAATGTAATATTGAAAATTATATGTTTTGAATTTTTAAAAATTTATTCTATATTTTGATTCATACTTTAAAATTATGTTATGATGCTATTTTAATTTTTAGGCATAAAAAATTTACCATGGTAAAAAAAGTATTTACCACAGTGTAGGTAAAAAATATAGCGGGTTCAAGTTAAACGGTAAAATCATAAGATAACTAAAAAATGAAGAAGTAATTGGGTTTTTGATGTGATTATCGACCTTAACCAGAATTTAAATCATTAATTTTTATCCAATTTCATTGGAATTAAAGCCACATAAATGTTTTTGTCATTACATATAAAATAATCCTTATTTAATCACTTAAAACCACCCCTACCCAAGTACAAACACCACCCCTCGCCACCCCTTATCCTCATTAAGACTTACATATATTTAAATTTATACAAGAACCTATACTAACCACTCTACCCACGTATATGTTAATCTAGTCACACATAAATTCCAATTACATGTTCCTTAAGGGGTCCTTCAAGGAGGTGATATTCAAGAGGTAACTTTCTCAAACAACATATCAAAATTTATTTTCTTTTTCAACTTTATCTTCACCTCAATCGTCCAAAAAATCATAATGAATCCTAAATAATTTATATACTATAATTTTATATTTTTAATGAAATATATTTTATTGACCCCTTTTTTCATCTTCTATTATTCAAAGAAATGAAACTATTGTCCAAATTATGGCGGTTAACCATCTCCATAGATAATGTTTCCTTGTTTTCCCTTATCACATTCATGGTTGATCATACAAGTATTATTATGGTTAAATTATATTTTATAAAGTATGTTATAAATTATTTCATGATATTTAACTAATATATATACATAATATTAAATAAAATGAAACATGTTCATGATGGTCTGGAAAATCACCAAAATAAACTAAACATTTTCCTTTAACATTTTATAAAATGAATCATCATAATAATATAAAGAAAAATGATATATGAGACCATTTAAACATTTTGAAGTGAATTAATTCCATTTCATTTCAGTTAATGTTTTTTATTTCTATTTTATAAGAAAATCCATATTTATACCCAAATGAATCAAACATGAAAACCACGAAACAAACACATCTAAAACAATAAAAAAAATGAAATATTATTAATGAAAGAGTGGTAAGATGTTATAAAAGTATCATATAAAGTATTATAAATATTATTATTGTTTTATAATTAATTAATAACATTATTTAAACCTTTATACATGAGGATAATGTATAAAAACTAAAGGAAAGCGTGAGGTAACATTTCTCGTATCACTTTTACTTCCATGAGATATATTCCTTAGTCACCACTTATTACTTTTGTGGGTTTATATAGTTCGGATTGATATATCATGTGATGAATATTATTATTTTCATGACATTAAATGTTTAATTTGATAATTATTACTTTTATGGGGAATATGATTCGACTAATTATAACACGGTAAGGGATTTGTTAACTCAATATTCATTCATTGGCTTAAACTTATAATTCATTGATTATTCCATTTTAAGATTACTTGTGAGATGAATTTTGATTATAATATGTTGTATTTATAATATTTATGTGCATTTACATATGATACACGTAATCTATTCATTTTATTAATGTTTACATCAATGATTTGATATTCATAAGGGAGTGTATTTTAAAAATTATCCTTTTAGAATTTCCTTTAAAACTCTTCTTTTCTTCCATTTCCATGATTTTTAAAAAAAAATTAAATTTTTTTCAAATATTTTATTATTATTTTTTTAAAAACATTTAATCATGTTTTAATTTTTACAACAATGTTTTAAAGTAATATTTTTTTCATTTTCCAAATGACGTTATTCACAACTTATCTGAAACAAGTACAGAAGTAATGTTTCTTATGTTGAATTTAAATATTTTTTATAAAGTGGTAAGGTATTTCTTAACTCATTTTTCATTAATTGCATTAAAACTCTACTTCATTGATTATTCCATGTTAAGATTATGCGTGAGATGAATTTTGGTTATTTTATGTGTATTTAAACATTTTTATATGGATTTATAGATGATACACATAATGGATTCATTTGATCAATTCTCAATTCAGTGATATGATATTTATATGGAACATTATTTTAAAAATTATCTTTTTACAATTTCCCTTAAAACACTCTTTTTTACCATTTCCATGTTTTTTGAAATTATTTCTTATTTTTTTACTATTATCTTATGAATTTTTAAATTAATTTATAATCATGTTTTAATTTTTATAAAACTATTTGAAAAGAATATTTTTTTCTAAATGATATTTTTTATGACTTATCTAATGAAAGAATACAAGGAAAATTTTTAACTTATATAGCATGAGTAGATTTTACAACCATCACAAATCATTAGTTATTTTATGTTTCATTTAAAATCTTAAAATTTTATTTTCAATGAATTTTTTTCCTTTATAAATCTCTAGCTATTTAAAAATAAATGATTTAAAAAATAGAAATGTTATTTTTTCAAGAATTATTTCAAGTGATCTTTCAAAATTATCTCCTATCTAAGAAAACTTTATTTAATGTTACATAGGATTTAATGGGTATATTATTAAAGTATAATATCATTTTTTTTATTTTTGATTTATGTTTATGATGACATAATATATATGAAGACCATTTCTTTTCCATGGGTTATGTTGTGATGAAATGTTTATGAAACCCATTTCTTTTCATGGTTTATGATATGATGAATGATTTATGTTCTTATGGAACACATTTTCACAGTTTCCATTATGTGATGAGTGGGACATATATATCCCTCTAATGCAATGGTTAAATCATTAAATCTCATGAGATAACAATGAGAAACAAGTCGGTGGGCTTGATCTACTATGGGAAACAAGTGTTTCTCTATCCATAATAGGAAATAGGCATGTCCTAATCTAATATGTTTCCTTTGTTGGTAGTTAACATTGATATATGAAATGGTATTATATATTTTTGGAGGTGCTATACTTTTATGGCATGATATTATGGATCATGATTGATTTCTGATAATTTATCACTCTTATGATCCATGTTTTTCGAGATGATAATTTTTATAAAATGAATCAGGTTTATGATCATTTAAATGTTTTGTATAAACCTCCTAAGTTATTTTTCTGATCAAATAACCTTATTATTATCTTATTATTTCACATGATCATGGATTTATATCTCTTAGTTTTATCGTTATTGATAATATGATCTCACCTTTTATTATTTTTCCATCCGTAGGTGATGAAGAGAGGTTTATGTCGTGTATTCCTAATAAGAGTACCATGTGAGAAGATATTTTCTTGGCGATGTTGAAGATCATTCATAAAATAAGTTTTTTTTATATCTAATCTCTATGGATTCTAAATATTTACTGTTTTGGTATGGATAATATTTTTATGTATTAAATATTCATCTATGTAGATATAATATTTTTTAATGAAAAGAATGGTACGTAATAGTGAACATGTGATCCAGAGCATGCGTAACATTATAAACATGTAATTAAGTTCATGCATATTATTGAGAATATATAGTTAGGTTCATTAATAACATTATGAATATATAATTAGGTTCATTCATAATATTTTAAAAATGTAATTAGGTTCACGCATATGTGGCTACACCTCCAGGGTGGGACAAACCACCATCCTAAGTTGTAACCCTATATTACTGTATCAGGTTCACTCCGTGTTAGAACCATGTATATATCATGAGATATATAAATATTTTCCCAATGCATTATAGGGGGATATATTCCCCTCCCATATCATAATGAAAAAAAATATTTATGCATCCCACAGGATAATAAACATTCCCCATATAGTAACCTATGAAATGAAAGGGGTATAATAAAAATTTCACCATTTCATAGCCTATGGAAAAGATTCCAGAATTGTAATCATTTTATCATAGAATAACCAGTGAAATGAAGTAGGTTTCATAATATTTCTATCGTTGTATTACCCATGGAAGAGAAACAAGTTTCATAAACATATTATCATCAAAAACATAAAACATTCAGAGAAAGAATATTAATGGTATCATATGATCATAACACTAGTAATTAATTAGTAGAACCATTTTATATCATCATATATGGAAAATAATTTTTAAATATAATTTAAAAAAATTCTTAAATAAAATAACATTTTTTTCTTTGAAAAACTCTTTTTAAAACACAAAACATTTTAAAATCCATTTTATTTGAAAATAACATCGAAATAATATAAAGTAAGCATTGAAAATAAATTAAAACACTTATTAAAAATGAAACATTTTATAAATAAATTTATTTTTAAATAACCTATGATAATTATGAAGGAATATTTTAAAATATTTTAAAATATTTTTAAGCATAAAACATTTTCTAAATCATTTTCTTTGAAAATAACATTTTAAAATTATAAAGGAAACATTGAAAATAATTTAAAACATTTTTTAGACCTAAATAATTTTCAAAATCATTTCCCTTGAAAATGAGATTAAAAGTTAACTGAAAAAAATTGATTTTTTTAGAAAACATGGTTTGGGAGGAAAATATATTTCCAACCAAAGAGAAATATTGTTAGATTATATTAAAAGCATTTTATTAATTATATTACAAGATAAATAGAGGAAAAAATGGTACCATTACTTTTATATATAATGAAAAACCATAGGATAATAAAATTCATGATAAATCTAGAGAGATAGATCATGGGATTTCAAAATTGTTGACATAGTCAAAAATAATCCTGACAAATGATGAAATTTTAACAAAAAAATATTCACTAATTTGGTAATATTGTATCATTATACCCATGAAGGAATAACATAAAATGATACTTAAAATATCATGAGTTTGAATAAATTCATGTTATTACATGTCAAATGGGATGTATGTACACCTCATGAAAAAATATAGGTGAAAAACATAACGTACGTCACAAAGAAGGGAAATTGAGACAAAAAATACTTTACGACTTTGGTAAATATTGAACAAAAAAACCCATGAAATACATATCCTAAAATGGATATGTAAGTTTCAATAATAAATAATAATAAAATAAATTCAGGGAATGTATATACACTACAAAAAAAAAATAGGTAGTGAATTTGGCATGTGTTTCACAGAAGTAAAAAGTGAGATGTAAATCCCTTAGCTTAAATCTTTAATTCAATTTTACTAGTTCAAAACTACTGTATGATAAATATAAGTTTATTATAAATCTATTAATGAATATTATTTATATACAAAATTTTATATATGACTTTATTATGACCATTTGTTACCCGTTTTCAACAATTCCATGTTAAAGATATATTTCGAGTAATAACCCAATTGTTTTTCACATACGTCTTGACTTGTTATTTTTGGTCCTCATAATTAGATCAGGTTTTAATAATCTAAATATTCCAGAAAATTATTTAAATATAATATTTATTCATTATATATGTATTTAGAGTAATCTATAAAATTTTATGATTGAAAATGAAACATAGAGTTCATGGTGATGGTAGGTCGTACGTATGCATGAATGCTATTTTCATTTTATTGTCATTTTGAAAGAAAACAATTTAAATGATATATATATATATATTATCATTATAGTATAATTATTAGGTTATATATACCATATATATATATATATATATATATATATTAATCCTATATTTAATAAATTCCATGTAAAGCGTGAATGAATCAAATCACTTCATGAGGCAGTAGTCCACCATACAAACGAATGACACTATAATATACCCAAAAAATGTAAAGAATGAAGTTATGTGTGACATAATAATTATAGAATTATAATAAGATTAGAAATATAATAAATAATACTTATTAAATATAAACCCATAATTATTTCGAACCATAAAATGTGGTAATGAAAAAATGAATGCCAAGAGTTCACGAGGCATATATCTATCATACACACAAACGATGATTTCATAACCCATTTGATGGACGCGTGTGTGATTATATATCATAAATTTAACATAAAAATTATAAATATATTTCATATAATGAGTTTATTATATAATCATGGTATTATAATAATTAAAGGTGGTGGATGAAGAAATAAGGTGAAAATGGTCATTGGTGAACGTTACCCCGTTTTCTTGTATCCTCTATAGGTTTTCACTAAATCCTTGATTGGTTAGATTTAAGTCCAAAATATGTTTTCTAGGATAATATTAGGGATTTTGGGAAGTTATTTGGTATACATTGGTTGGTCCCAATGGCTGGAGGGGTGTAAAGAAGCAGGGAGAGTGCGTGTCCTTTTATATTTGAGGAGGGGTGGTATTTTTATAAATACCCAAAAGTCTTAACTATTGGGATTCACCTACCACATTTTTCCGTAAAAAATGATTAATGATGGAGGTTAGGGATGGCTTGTATTAGAAATATCTCCCACACAAAAAATAAGCACATTTCTATCAATTTATTACTTAGTCCTTAAGTTCACTCAATTATATCCTTATAGTTTTCCCCAAGGTGACTTGCATATTTTTTATTTACATAGGTAATTTATCAATTATGAATAAGATTAAAAAATATTTTTATTTTAATTATAATTACTATTTATAAAAATTAAATCCAATTATTTAAATAAAAACTATATGTATATGTAAAATTAATTTTAATACAAGCACATGTAATGTGAAAAACCATGTTTTAACCTTAATCACATTAATTAATTCTAATTGTTTTCACTAATAATTATGTAAAAAAATTATTCTAAAAAAATTATATAATATAAATTTTTATTATTCAAAATATGTAATCCATTTCTCTAAATTCAATTAGCATAAGTGGTATAATTTAATTTAAAATATTTCCCGTAGTGGTGAAGAGGAAGTGAGTTTTTAAAGTGAGAATGTTCAAAAGTTTAAAATGTTTTTATATCCGTTATCAATATAAAATTTATTCCAATGACCCATTTGGATTAAAACATTTATAATTGAAATAATTATCCTTTAAAACTAATTTAAAATTTAATTTATATTTTTAAATATATTAGGTGAAAAGACAATTTGCAATTAAAATTCAGTGTTTTTTACTATTCACCAAAAAACAAAACTTTTTAGAAAGAACATAAAAAATAAACCTAAGATAATTTTAATTTTACTATTTCACAAATTCTGTATATTTTATATTTATTTTCTAAAATTAGTAATTTTATTTAAAATATGTGACATAAAAATGTGAAAAAATTATTATTAGAAAAAATATAGTTTTAAGCGTAAAATTGGAATTTTTTAAAATGATATTAGACATGAGTTGGTCACCCAAACCATATATCAAAAGAATTTATTAAGTAGATCAAAGGATAAAAGGAAAACATGAGGTGCAATGTGCTTACACAAACAAGAAATTGAAACAGAATACATAGAATAACTAGCAAACACAAAAAATGAATCATATCACATTCAGAAGAGTCCATATTTTAGAAAATTATGATCCATGAATTGTTCATCCAACTGAAGGTTAAGGCATTCTTGTCATTTCCAAATACATTCAACCCGACCATGATAAATGAGGTCTAGGGATGCCACATCTTAACAGATTCAGGACTAAACAGAACATCAAACATATCACCGGCCTTGTATCAGGATTAACACCATCTTAAACAAAGGAATATTTCTTACACACAAAAAAATATATAGAATCTCAAATAGAAAACATATATGTCAGAAAAACCATCCAAAATAAGAAACTTCAAACTTACAATATATAAAAGTACTAATATCCATCCAAAGAGACGACTTCCAACTGATTCTTTGAGCACAAGAGAAGAAAATATCACCTGAAGAAAATTTCATTCCTGAAACACATATTCATAAAAGTTCACCATTCATAAATTTCAAATCAGAAATCTATAACTCCTGAAAAAATTCAATCAAAATACATTTTTGATAAAACCAATGATTTTTAATACAAGAGGAAAATCTTATATGAAGGCCTCAAAACGTCAATGCCACTATTTTGAAACTCCAATAAACATAATACCTTGGACCAAAAACATTGTGAGAAGATGGAAATATAACCATCATTCAGGAAGGTACACATAAATCATGAACTCAAAGACTAATCCCCCTGCTCTTGTAAATGGAGAAAATAAAAGAATATAAACAATCTAGAATAAACAATAGAACCTAGCTACACCAGTAGAGTAAACCCAAATAAAAACAAGTCCAAAAGGCATGTTGAGAGATGAAACAGAGTATGGACATGAAAAATAGTCTATCAACCCTCAAAGAATCAATCACAATAAAGAAATTTATATAATTGATACTGTAAAAAATGATTATCCATGTATAGGTTATGAACATCTCTGCCGAAAAGTATCACCCAAGTTCATTGGTAGAATTTAAAAACCAAACATCCAACCTAATGGTCTTTTAATTAGAATTTAATGCCAATGTATTCATTCCTCAACATGTGAAAATGTACCAATTCATTTCTATAGAATATATATGAAATTAACATGAGGATTATGTTTATATTCTTCTTCAAAATTGATGAACATTATTTTTCTAGTTTTAAGGTATATGTTTATAGATATTTCACTATTAATGTATCTTTGGAATAATATTGTTTCTTGAACATCAATCCAATCTTCCAATTCTTCCAAAACCTCCTCATCAAATTGATAAGCATCCTTTTTAGCTGGTTCTAAGTCATTATTTTCAATACTGTCAGTTGAATTATATTAACTATAGGATGAACTATAATTTTCAGTAGTCTTAATATATGGAGGGATATTTGAAATCATATTCTTAGAAGCCTATAAAGATATAAAAATGATATTTATCTCAATATTAGAGTAATATTCATGTTTCTGATACTTCTTTGGATTTCGAGTGATGAATCCATCCAAGTCAATAATCAGTTTTTTACCTCTCATAAAGCTTGTTTTCAAGTAAGAATCCTCAATTAGACAACCTTGATCACAAAAATATTGTAAAGGATATCAAGAATCAGAGTGGTCATTATGTTACTTATCTTTAGAGGCATTATGAGGTTCATTGGGGTCTTTTTAAACACCCACTAGGGAAGGGGAATCCATGGAATAATCTAATGTGATGTGAACAACAACAATAAAACCCAAAAGGTATTTTTACTCAAGTCTCACTAATTTTCCAAAATGGTCATTTCCTCCATCATTAGAATTAACCTCATTATGCTTCTTATTTACATAAATTTGTACTTTAAGGGGGTACTTTAACCCAGAAGGGACAAAATTAATTGTATGACATTCATTAGCTTCATATGGGTCCAACCTTTGTTTTCCCTTTTTAATCCATGTTAGTTTATGTTCCATAGGAAATACTAATCTATTATCACAATCATTCATGGAATGTCCAAGATTATTGATGACAGTATAATAGTGAGGTAGATTCTCATAAATCACTTCCTGAAAGAAACTAGAATATCGTTTTTAAATCCATATTTGGGATATGAGTATTTGGGAAACATCAATCTCAGCAAAAATCTTAGCAACATAGGGTCTTGAAAGATTTCTCTTTGTAGAGTCTAATTTAGAGGAGTTCCAATATGGATTGAGATTGGGAACAAAGTAGATTTCCTAATAAAATTAAGGGGTAAACTAAGGAATCCAAGATAGACTAGAATTATTAGGGATTAAGAAGAAGGATTAAAATATGTATTTCTTTTTAGAACATTCAAATAAGAACACCAAAAACCCACAATCTTCTTGACTAAGGTTTATAATAATCATTTTTATAAGATAGTCGAAAAAGAACACTATAAAAGTTTAATTAGCATATATGGAATCCCATAAAACCTATAACTTCAAGTGATTTACATAAAAAAATTAGCGATGGTTGAGGTTTGAATAATTTACCTACGTAGAAAAAGTATATGTTCAAGGAAAGAAGGTTAAACTCATTATATGAGTTGGAAATCACAGGCTGGCCTCTGTGTCAAAAAAGATTTGGCTCGATATGTGATTCAAAATCTATGATAATATTCACACTAGGACAATTAGAGGATTTTCTGGTAACAACATCGGTGAAGGTTCATATATTAGCATTAGAGTTACTTGTATGATCACCTAGAATCGGGCTCGACATCCATGACGACATTTTCTAAGCATAAAAATCGATTTATTCTTGTCTCTTATATATACAATATGTATGATGAATTAAACATAGTTGATTGAATATATAACATATAAATTTCATTTAAATAATTCAACAAAATTGTTTTTTTAATTTATTTATGTGAAATATATTTATATGCATAAAATATATTTTCATAAAACGATTTCATTCATTTTAAAATGATTTTTATTTTCATCAATAATTGATTTGTCACAAAATAAGTATTCATATATATAAATTTGTAAAATAGATATTTTTAAAATTTATTTAATTATATTCATACCCACCATTTAAATGTCTAGGTTATAACTATCATATTAAAAAATTTTAAAATTATGAAAGGTTTCGTTTGATCTCGAAGTATCATGTAACACAAGCTAAACTCAGTATTGAGTATAGCACAATACAAACTAAGTGTTGCACGTAACACAAGTTAAAATCAGTTTTCCTTGTATTTTAAAATATTAAAAATAGTAAATATAATTGAAAAAAATTTATAAACATCTCTAGGTGTTACAAAAACAACATTATACACCATCTTCCCCATCAAACAAGAAGTGAAAGTATCACTTGTACTTACATACAACATATCATCTCCATATAGAGATGCGATTCATTTTTCATCACTACCTTTTATAGAGGGGTATTATGAAGGGTTTAATATTTATATATGAAATTTATGACATAAATATAATTATATAATTATAATTTCATATCTATTTTCTTATAATGAAATATTTTAGGAAATGGTAATGTCGCTCATGTATAAATATAAATTACCAGCTCCATGATGGATTGTAATTAATTTTTCATTTATTTTTCACATGGATGTTAATAATTATTGTTTTTATGAATATAAATGATTTATATTATTTATTAATTATTTTGAAAAGTCTGAATTATTATTTAACTTTCTTTCTCTCTATCTGTCTAAAAATGGAAACAACGTTCAAGCATACGTATGACCCACCACCTCCATGAATGATTGATTTAATTTTTAGTATATAATTTTTATGAATGAGTATAAATGTGTATATAATGAATATATATTATTTTTATCCCATTTTTGTAATTATATAAATTATGGGACCATGATCAATTTATAAGGACAAGAACTACCAAACCCAAACACACTTGGATGACCAAGAAGTTATCACCAAGAATAGTGATTTTAATCAAAGATAATTAATAAATGGGTGATAAAATAATATAAATAAATATAAAATAATATTATATATATATGCTTATGTAATAAATTCATAATAAATCAATATTTATTTTACATTAGGTTTGAATGTGAACAAGGAAAGGAGATACATGAGGCATAAGTTTATTTCATAATATAAACATTATTCAGGATTTCCTATGTTTATGTATCCAAGGGAGAATATTCATCTTCCATGTCTATGATTTATGAAAAGGGTTTAAAAAACATTTTTAATATTTTCATAAAATTATTCAAAATCATCTTCACCCTTGATTTTATTTTTTAAAAGAATCTTTTTAATCTTTAAAATGTGGTTCTTTGTGAATTTATTAACAATAATATGGAAGGAATGATTTTTAACTTGTATAGAATGAGAATATTTTCTCACTATCATGGTGGATTAATGATTTCAATATTCCATTAAATTCTTAAATTATTATTTTCAATGAATTTTTTTCTTTATAATTGTGTTGATTTTAAGTCAAATGATTGAAAAATAGGGAAAACTTTCTCAGGAATTATTTCAAGTGATCATTCAAAATAATTTCCATATAATATAACTTTATTTTATATTAATTATTAATTACTAGGAATGTGATACAAGTATTCCATCCTTACTCTTTTGGTGGTAGGTTTATGTTTACAATGGTATGATATTTGTGAAACATTTTCCATTACCACTGGTTATGTTATGATAATGTGTTTCTGAAACCCATTTTTTTCCTTGGGTTCTAATATTATGAATGATTTATGTACTTATGGAATTCATGCATATAGTTTTAATTATATGATGGGTGGGACTTATAAATCCCAACAATGCATTTAGTAGTGATTTATATCTCTTGAGGTGATAGGACTAGAACATGGAGTGAACCCAGTTCATTAAGGGCCTTTGTTAACTATGATGGTATTGGGAGTGAACATTGACTGCTATGATGGTTTGGAGAGTGAACCCATTCCACTATTATTGTCCTGTAAAATATCCTTGAAGAAAAGATAAATTATTTTCTATTCTTATCTTTATGCCACAATTCTATGTATTATTCCATTTTTACTCAGTCATGGTTAATTTACCTTTATGATTCATGTCTTATAAATTTCCAAAAATCAATTCCATGACTCAATATTATGATATTTGATATAAAGAGTATAAATTTCAAATTTTATGATGATTTTATTTTTCTATCATGCTCATTTTATGATTCCTATCTCCCTTGGTTAATCATACTAGGAATATGAGAAGTCGAATTTCTTATGTTTAGTTTCCCAAGGATATGAAGAAAAGTATAAATTTCGATATGTCAAAAGTCTTCTTGTTATGAAATAGTAAGTGGAAGATGATATGGATATTTTATGAACATGTTTTTTATGTTTCTAGTTCAAAAAAGACACATGATATATATAGTTATTGATTGTATGTTTTATGTTATGTAATGAAACTTTATCTTAAAAAAATGTAATATCTATGTATTAAAATCCTGGGTCATTATAGTTTGTATGAGAGAAATTATTATTTAACCTTTGGAATCTAAAATGAGAAAGAATTATAAAGAACCCTAAGGGTAAGTCTAAGTATTGGTTATAATCCTACAGTTTTGGTAACTTCCAGGTATAACATGGGTTAAACCCGAGGTTTCATAGATTGAAATTTCATAAATCTTTTAAGTTGATTATGTGGTTTTTCCACTATGATCAGTGTTTATCATAATATGTTTTTTGGTTTTAGTCAATGGATGTAACTTGAAAGAATCTTGTTAATGATGAGTTTTTTTGTAAATCCAACAATTATATTCTTGATGTAACATCCCAAGTAATTAATGAATAATAGATATTTTTATATATGTCTATTAATGAATTAGATAGTGTTTTAGAGGCTTAAAATGAAAATAAATCCAATCTTAAGCATGAAATACACTAATATTCTTAAAAGATTATTTTAGTGCCTTATGATGGAAAACCATTTTTAAATCTATCCTTTGACAATTTTATAAACTATTTTTGTCAAAATAAACTTATTCTTTATGATTGGGACATCAAAATTTACTTTGTGTGAATTTTTGGTATTTTTCTGACAATGTTCATTTTTTATGAATAGTGAAAAATAATGCATTTTACATCAAAACTACTTTTTAATCTAATTTATTTATATGATTAGATTATCTTTTGAATTGGTTTTGAAGTGGAATTAGAATATATTTTTACCATTTAATCCAATGGTGGTCATTGGGATCAATTTCACTTTGAAATTGGACTTAAACTGGTGTCAATCTTTTGATACTTATTGTTTCATAAAAACATGCTATTTGATCTGAAAACGGGAATTAATTATTAAATTAATTAATGTGACATATATGTTTTTAATTTTGTAAAATAGACTTAATTTTTCAATTCGGAATATCAAATATATCTTAGGGTGAATTTTTTGGTAATTTTCCGAAAAACTTCAATTTTTGATGAATAGTGAAACCACTAAGTGGTACTTATAAAAACTGATTTTTCCGTTTAAATGAAAATTTTCCATCATTGTGTTTGGAATTTCAAAAATCCGACATACATGGTTGTCATTAAGAAGTAAAATGTGGTTCAATGAGATTAAAATAATTTTTTGGAGAATAGTAACTTATTAAGTTTTTAATCGCGATTAGTGGTAATTAGGGTAGTTTAAGGTAAAAATAATGCTGTAATAATATGAAATGACCTAGACACATGTCCTAACCTTATTGGATGTGTCATGGACTACCAATAAAATCCATGTGTCAACTTGGGTACCCCATGGAGCCACTTTGGTTGGGAAATGACATAAATAACGTTTTATTTAATGTTGAAGTAAAAATGACACAAACAAGAGATGTTTTACTAAAACAATTTTTATATGGGGTTATACAAGTCAGATTTTTGACTATAAATATTAATTGGAAAGCTAAAAAGATTTCCTACATCATAGTAGTTTTTTTATAATTTTTTGACATTAAATAAATAAATGTATTTATGACATCATAATGATGTAGCAATTACCTCATTAATAAAGGATTTAAATAAAATGAAAAGATAATGTAACATCTATGACCTTAACATGTCAAAAACCTATTGTATGGGTGGATTTCGAACCTTTATCACCTTACACTCAAATTATATCAATTTGGGACCTTTTGAATCCGAAACACTTTTTAAAATAAAGTAACTTATCTTTACTTTCCAAGAGTGCCCCTCCTCTCCTCTTATAAAAGGCCCCCACCTCTACCTCATTTCACACACTCCTAAAGCCTTTGGCTCGGCCATCCCCTGACCATTTACTCTCTCCACTTCCCTATATTACTCATTGAAGCCTCACTTTGGGCAAAAGTATTCTCAAGGAAGCCTTTGAGCTCAAACCAAAGGGAGTTACCCAATTTTAGGGTAAAGTCTTCACTTGAGTCCGTTTGTTTTATTTTGCTTCTCCAACCCCCTAAACTCTTTTTATTCTTTTCTTTTGTAAAAACTACAGTATATTCAATATACTATGATGTTGTTATAATATTTATTCAAGCTACACTTACACACACCTACATCTAATGGTTAAAGGACATACTGTTTCCGTGGATGGTGAATTTATGCCTCCCGAAACGATGATTGTTCAACATTCTTTTAACACCTTCAAAGGTGGCCATTATGATGTCACTATTTTTATATATGACATATAATATTTTTATTATTTCCTTAAGATTCTGTATTTTTCATTTATGACATACCACTATTGTTTCCATTATGGGTAAACAGGATATCTTCATTTTAGGCAGTGCGGACTACCGCCCCCTGAAAGTGATTTGATTCATCAATACCATATGTGGGATGTGTAAAGGATAAATTTAATGATATTATATATGTTATTATACTGGAATTATAATATACTCTTATATCATTATGATTCCATTCCAGAAAATACGAAATAGAAATGGAAGTAGCGTTCATGCGTACGTACGGCTTACCGTCTCCATGAACGGTGTATTTCATTTATTACCTCTGAATGTGATGTAATATTATAAATACATGTATATGATGAATATATATGATATATATGTTATCCAAATCATTAATATCATTCTGGATATAATTAAACTTTGACCAAATTAACAACATGTAAGTGTAAGAAGTCTATTTTTGACTTAAGAACCAAATACCGAAAAAATGAACATTATTAACTTAAATGATTACATGATGTTAATAACATGGTATAAAAGGAATAATGAACTTGAAAAAGGTTCTTAAGAAATTAGAGATTAACTCAAGTTTATTATTCAGGATATTAAAGAACGACCAAGTCAATTCAGATACGAGGTATGGGACTTCGTCTCAATCTCCTTTCATTGAGGCATATTTTGTTTTATACACAACCTTCTTTTATACGATGTATAAACCCCTTTGACTTTTATGTTTTTCAAAAGGAATATTTTTTATACGAAGCGTTTACTAAATGAAAAAAGGGAATGTTTTTTTCATACGTATGTGGCGACAACGACTTCTCTATCGTCGTGACTGTTATTTGAGTTTCGGCTTCCTCTACAAGCCATACCATCTTTTTAAAATAAAAATAAATACCATGTTTTAATTTTCTTTTATTTTGGTATTGAAAATGGTTTTCATAATGTTTTTATATCAATGTGTTGTATTGATATCTTGAGATTGAAAGGTGGAAATATTATGTTTCCTTTATGCATGTTTTATGTGATACGATTATGTTGAGGTTCTTGGGCATTATTATAAAGATGGGTGGTTTCGTGATAAACTAAGGGCGGGTGAGCCCATTATAGCTCTCCAATGCATTGGGTAACACGAAGGAGTGAAACGTTAAGGTTTCTATGAAGAGATTTAGTGAATATACTGTGATGGGTATTCCAAACGTAACAAAGAGGGTTACTCCTCACGTAAGAATGTTATGAATGCCTCAAGTTACCTTTATGTCTTATGATTTCTATGATTTATTCATGATTTGATGAGGTATGTTAAAGTGCTTATGTTTTATGGGTAAAGTATGATCTCATTCTTATGTATATATATACCCATGTTTCCTTTCCATATTTTTATATCCCTTACTGAGCTTTTTATGCTCATCCCAAGTTTTTTGAAATGTTTTTCACAGGTCAAGGGAAAGGTACATGATATGAAGGTAGTGTCAAGGAAGTGTCAAGAAAGAATTCATGTTTATTTTAAATATGTTTCCATTGATGGGAATGAAGAATACTGTCTTTATGTAACCACTTTGTTTATATGTGGAATGTAATGCAAGTTTTATGATCTAATTATCTAAAACTCTAAACCCGAAAAGATCCTCAATGTGTAATCTTGTAATAACTCAAGATTAAGTAAGGTTTAAGGCTGGGACCTTATAGTTGGTATCAAAGGTCTATTTAGATAACTTTAGGAGTTAGAATTCTATTAAATTATTATCCAAAAATATTTCTTTTATGGTCAAATTGAAGTGATATAGCATTTTAATATTACCATGTTGCTTCATCTAAGACATGTTTGTTCAGAATGGTTATCCGCAGAGGAAATAGGGAAGCAGTGCTAGGAAGGCATGCAGAAGGAAATAACCTTCCGAATCAGCATCCTGAGATGGTCGGAATTGGAACTGAATAGTTTTTTGCAGTGATGGCACAGTTGACTCAGGCTATAAATGGTGGTGGTATCCATGCACGAGATCATCCAGATCAACCGCAGAGGAACATGTCAGTGGTGGAACATTTCATGAGGCAACATCCCCCATCATTCAGAGGATCATCTGACCCTGTGTTAGCTGAAGGGTGGATTAAAGAACTGGAGAATATTTTCGATGTCATGGGGTGTTCAGACAATCAAAAGGTTAGTCTTGCTATTTACCATTTGGAGAGTGAGGTAGATCAGTGGTGGTCGATGGTTAAAAATATCAGGGACGCTGATGAGATTGATGCTCTCGACTAAGATGAATTCAAAGGTATGTTTCTTGAGAAGTATTTTCCTAAGGCTGTTCGACTTAGGATGGAAAATCAATTCTTGGAATTGAGGCAAGATGAAGACTCAGTGGCTGCCTATGAAGAAAGGTTCACTCGATTGGCAAGGTATGCTCCAAATTTTATCCGAGACCTTGATAGTAAAATCAATCATTTTTACTCAGGATTAAAGACAAAATATCGAAGGGCATTAGCTTCTCATGAGTTTAAAAGTTATGAAAAGCTTGTTCGATGTGCTGAGAAGGTGGAAATGGAGTTTGCCGATGACCAAGTGTTCTATAACAACCAGCAGAAGAAGTGACCGAGGTGGCAGGAGAAAGGTAAGAATTCTTCAAAAAAGTCTGATGGTAAGAAAACTAAGTTTCTAGTTTGTGATAAATGTGGCAAAAGGCATGCTGGGGAATTTCTTCTGAATTCTGGAAAGTGCTACCGATGTGGTCAGATGGGATATAAGGCTCGTGATTGCACTGAAAAGGATCAAGGTGAAGGTAAGAACAAATTTGATTTATAGTTAGTGAAATGTTATAAGTGCAATGAGATGGGTCACTATGCAAATGAGTGTCCGACAAAGATCTTGAGTGATGGGAAGCATTTATACTACAAGCAGAAAGGGGTGGTGAAATCTTTTACAACTACTTCAGCAGATGTCGGGCCATCAAATGAAGTTGTATCAGGTACTTTGTTTGTTTTTTCAGATTATGCCAGTGTGTTGTTTGATTCGGGGTGTACACATTCTTTCATCTTTGAAACCTTTTCTAGTAAAATGGGAATACCATATCAACAAATGACTCCTGAACTTTTGGTAAAAACACATGGGGGAAATGTTGAGGCAAAAAGAATTTATTAGAATCTTCCTATCCATATCTATGGAAGGAACCTACTTTCAAACCATATTGTTCTACCACTAGTCGAGTTTGATGTTATCCTGGGTATGGATTGGCTCTCTATTTGCCATGCTAAGATTGACTGTAGAGCTAAAGAAGTTTCTTTTCAGAAAGAATTTTAGTTTGTGTACAAGAATGAACCCTTACTGTTGATAACTTATCAAGAGGCCAAGAAACTTGTAAAAGATGGAAATGAATGTTACCTTGCACACATCGTTGAAAATAAAGGAACTGTTGAGATTAATGATGTGCCGGTGGTAAATAAGTATCCTGATTTTTTTCCTGATGAGTTGCCTGGAATAATACCAGATCGAGAAGTTGAGTTTACTATTGACTTAGTTCCTGATGCTAAGACAATTTCAAAACCACCTTATCGAATGGCTCAAATTGAACTTTTAGAGTTGAAGGAGAAATTGCAAGATTTATTAGAGAAAGGTTTCATTCGACCTAGGACATCACCATGGGGTGCTCCGATTTTATTTGTTAAAAAGAAATATGGTTCTATGAGACTTTGTATTGATTATAGAGCCTTGAATAACATCACTGTTAAGAAAAAATATCCTTTGCCTCATATCGATGATTTGTTTGATCAGCTCCAGGGAGCTCAATTTTTTTCAAAGATTGACTTGAGATCGGGGTACCATCAGCTGAAGGTAAAGGAGGCAGATGTTCTGAAGACCGCGTTCCGTACGAGATATGGCCATTATGAATTTTTAGTAATGCCTTTTGGGCTAAACAATGCACCTGCTATATTCAATGACTTAATGAATAGAATTTTCCATGAGTTCTTGGATAAGTTTCTGGTGGTTTTCATTGATGATATTTTGGTGTTTTCTAAAAGTAAAGAGGAGCATGAAAGACACTTAAGGGTTATCTTGAAAACCTTAAAAGAAAAGAAACTGTATGGAAAATTCAGCAAGTGTGAGTTTTGGTTGCAACAAATTTCTTTCCTTGGTCACATTGTTTCTAAAGATGGAATAACTGTTGATCCTGCAAAAACAGAAGTTGTGGAAGAATGGCCAAGAACCACAAATGTAACCGAGATTCGTAGCTTCCTTGGTTTGGCAGGCTATTACCGAAGGTTTGTTAGAAATTTTTCACGGTTATCTAGTCCAATGACTAAGCTAACTCGGAAGGGTGTTAAGTTTATCTGTACAAAAGAATGTGATGATTGTTTTCAGGAATTGAAAATAAGATTGGTGAATGCTCCAGTTTTGGCACTACCGTCCAGGAATGGTGAGTTTGTTATATACAGTGATGCTTCATTGAAAAGACTTGGTTGCGTCCTAATGCAGAATGATCAGGTAATTGCTTATGCTTCACGATAGTTAAAAACTCCTGAGGTAAATTACCCTACACATGATTTGGAATTATCTGCTGTTGTTTTTGCTTTAAAAATTTGGAGGCATCATTTGTATGGAGTAAAGTGTGAAATATATACCGATCACAAAAGTTTAAAGTATATATTCACTCAGAAAGAGTTTAACATGAGACAGAGGAGATGGCTGGAATTAATCAAGGATTATGATTGTACAATTCATTACCATCCAGGAAAAGAAAATAAAGTGGCTGATGCTTTGAGTCGAAAAAGTAATGCTTCATTAGCAATGCTGTGTTTGGAACGTGATCCTTTGGTTAGGGATTTGATGAAATTTGGCATAGAAGTTGTTGGTGCAGGAAGTCCTTCTCTTTTGTTTCAGGTATCAGTGAGATCTTCTCTATCAGGCAGAATCAAGCAAGCACAGAAGCAAGACAGTGAGTTGCAGAAAAAGGTAGAGCTGGTTCAGAAAGGTAAGCTTCCTGAATTCAACATTGATAATGATTGTGTTTTGAGATTTGGGAAGAGATTGTGTGTGCCTTGTGATTCAAAGTTGAAGAGAGATTTGTTTGTGAAGCTCATAGTTCTCTGTTTTCAGTTCATCCGGGTAGTACTAAGATGTATAGTGATCTGCGTGAGTATTATTGGTGGGATGGAATGAAAAGGGATATGGCTGATTTTACTATGAAGTGTTTGACATGTCAGCATGTTAAAGCAGAGCGGCAGTTACCGAAAGGGATGCTTCAGCCTTTACCAGTGCCAGAGTGGAAATGGGAGAATATATCCATGGACTTTGTTGTGGGACTACCAAAGACATCTCGAGAGATAGTCAGGTTACATGGAGTTCCTCTCTATATTGTATCGGATCGTGATCCCAGGTTTACTTCTAACTTTTGGAAAGGCCTTCAGAAGTCGATGGGTACTGAATTAAATTTTAGTACAAATTTTCATCCTCAATCAGATGGGCAGTCAGAATGAACAATTCAGACCTTGGAGGATATGCTACAAGCTTGTTCGATGGATTATCAGGGATGTTGGGACCAACATATTTCTTTGGTTGAATTTTCATATAATAACAGTTTTCATTCCAGTATATTGATGGCACCATTTGAGGCGTTATATGGGAAGCGGTGTCGAACTCCAGTTTTCTGGGATGAAGTGGGTGAAAGGAAGTTGATGGGACAAGAATTGGTAGAAGAGTTGGCAGAAAAAGTTCAGCTGATACAGAAACACATGAGAACAGCTCAGAGTAGGCAGAAGAGTTATGCGGACAATAAGAGGAAGGATCTATCTTTTGAGGTAGGTGATCATGTTTTTCTCAAAGTATCACCATGGAAAAGTGTGATGCGATTTGGTAAGAAAGGAAAGCTGAGTCCAAGGTTCATTGGACCATATGAAATTCTGGATAGAGTTGGATCAGTTGCTTACCGAGTGGCTTTACCTCCGAGTTTATCTCAGGTACACAATGTTTTTCATGTTTCGATGATGAGAAAGTATATGCCAGATCCATCTCATGTTTTGAGTCTAGAGGTAGTTCAGCTGGAAGAGAACCTATCTTATGAGGAACAACCGGTCTAGATTCTTGACCACAGGGAGCAAGTTTTACGCAGTATGGTGATTCACCAGGTAAAGGTTTTGTGGAAAAACCACATGATTGAAGAGACAACATGGGAATCTAAAAATGCAATGAGGGATAAGTACCCCCATTTATTTGATAAGTAAATAAATTGCGGGGATGAAATTTTCAAAAGGGGAGAAGGATGTAACATCCCGAGTAAGTAATGAATAATAGATATTTTTATATATGTCTATTAATGAATTAGATAGTGTTTTAGAGGCTTAAAATGAAAATAAATCTAATCTTAAGCATGAAATACACTAATATTCTTAAAAGATTGTTTTACTTCCTTATGATGGAAAACCCTTTTCAAATCTATCTTTTGACAATTTTACAAACTATTTTTGTCAAAATAAACTTATTCTTTATGATTGGGACATTAAAATTTACTTTGTGTGAATTTTTGGTATTTTTCTGACAATGTTCATTTTTTTATGAATAGTGAAAAATAATGCATTTTACATCAAAACTGCTTTTTAATCTAATTTATTTATATGATTAGATTATATTTTGAATTGGTTTTGAAGTTTAATTAGAATATATTTTTCCCATTTAATCCAATGGTGGCCATTGGAATCAATTTCACTTTGAAATTGGACTTAAACTGGTGTCAATCTTTTGATACTTATTGTTTCATAAAAACACTCTATTTGCTCTGACAGCGGGAATTAATTATTAAATTAATTAATGTGACTTATATGTTTTGAATTTTGTAATATAGACTTCATTTTTGAATTCTGAATATCAAATATAGCTTAGGGTGAATTTTTGGTAATTTTCTGAAAAACTTCAATTTTTGATGAATAGTGAAACCACTAAGTGGTACTTATAAAAACTGATTTTTCCGTTTAAATGAAATTTTGTCATATTGTGTTTTGAATTTCAAAAATCTGACATACATGGTTGTCATAAACAAGTAAAATGTGGTTCAATGAGATTAAAATAATTTTTTGGTGAATAGTAACTTATTAAGTTTTTAATCGCGATGAGTGGTAATTAGGGTAGTTTAAGGTAAAAATAATTCTTTAATAATATGAAATGACCTAGACACATGTCCTAACCTTATTGGATGTGTCATTTCCGACCATGACAAGCCATGGGACAACTTGGGGACCCCATGGAGCCACTTTGGTTGGGAAATGACATAAATAACTTTTTATTTAATGTTGAAGTAAAAATGACACAAACAAGAGATGTTTTAAAATCTATGACCTACACATGTCCAAAACCTACTGGATGGGTGAATTTCTAACCCTTATCACCTTACCCTCGAATTATATCAATGTGGGACCTTTTGAATCCAAAACTCTTTTTAAAATAAAGTAACTTATCTTTACTTTCCAAGAGTGCCCCTCCTCTCCTCTTATAAAAGGCCCCCACCTCTACCTCATTTCACACACTCCTCAAGCCTTTGGCTCGGCCATCCCCTGCCCATTTACTCTCTCCACTTCCCTCTCTTACTCCTTGAAGCCTCACTTTGGGCAGAAGTCTTCCCAAGGAAGCCTTTGATCTCAAACCAAAGGGAGTTACCCGATTTTAAGGTAAAGTCTTCACTTGAGTCCGTTTGTTTTATTTTGCTTCTCCAACCCCCTAAACTCTTTTTTTATTTTATTTTGTAACAACTCCAGTATCTTCAATATACTAGGATGTTGTTATAAGAAGTATTCGAGATACACTTACACACACCTACATCTAATGGTTAAAGGACATACTGTTTCCGTGGATGGTGAATTTATGCCTCCCAAAACGATGATTGTTCAACATTCTTTTAACACCTTCAAAGGTGGCCATTATGATGTCACTATTTTTATATATGATATATAATATGTTTATTCTTTCCTTAAGCTTCTGTATTTTTCATTTATGGCATACCACTATTTTTTCCATTATGGGTAAACACGATATCTTCATTTTAGGAAGTGCGGACTACCGCCCCCTGAAAGTGATTTGATTCGTCAATACCATATGTGGGATGTGTAAAGGATAAAGTTAATGATATTATATATGTTATTATGTTGGAATTATAATATAATCTTATATCATTATGATTCCATTCCAGAAAATACGAAATAGAAATGGAAGTAGCGTTCATGCGTACGTACGGCTTACCGTCTCCATGAACGGTGGATTTCATTTATTACTTCTGAATGTGATGTAATATTATAAATACATGTATAGGCTGAATATATATGATATATATGTTGTCCAAATCATTAATATCATTCTGGATATAACGAAACTTTGACCAAATTAACAACATGTAAGTGTAAGAAGTCTATTTTTGAATTAAGAACCAAATACCGACAAAATGAACATTATTAACTTAAATGATTACATGATGTTCATAACATGGTATAAAAGGAATAATGAACTTGAAAAAGGTTCTTAAGCAAGTAGAGATTAACTCAAGTTTATTATTCAAGATATTAAAGAACAACCAAGTCAAGTCGGATACGAGGTATGGGACTTCGTCTCAATCTCCTTTCATTGAGGCATATTTTGTTTTATACACAACCTTCTTTTATACGGTGTATAAACCCCTTTGACTTTTATGTTTTTCAAAATGAATCTTTTTTATACGAAACTTTTACTAAATGACAAAAGGGAATGTTTTTGTCATACTTATGCAGCGACAACGACTTCTCCGTCGTCGTGACTGTTATTTGAGTTTCGGCTTCCTCTACAAGACATACCTTCTTTTTAAAAGGAAAATAAATACCATGTTTTAATTTTCTTTCATTTTGGTATTGAAAATGGTTTTCATAATGTTTTTATATCAATGTCTTGTATTGATATCTTGATATTTAAAGGTGGAAGTATTATGTTTCCTTTATGCATGTTTTATGTGATACGATTATGTTGAGGTTCTTGGGCATTATTATAAAGACGGGTGGTTTCGTGATAAACTAAGGGAGGGTGACCCCGTTATAGCTCTCCAATGCATTGGGTAACACGAAGGAGTGAAACGTTAAGGTTTCTCTGAAGAGATTTAGGGAATATACTATGATGGGTATTCCAAACATAACCAAGAGGGTTACTCCCTACGTAAGAATGTTATGAATGCCTCAAGTTACCTTTATTTCTTATGATTTCTATGATTTATTCATGATTTGATGAGGTATGTTAAAGTGATTATGTTTTATGGGTAAAGTATGATCTCATACTTATGTATATATGTACCCATGTTTCCTTTCCATATTTTTATATACCTTACTGAGCTTTTTATGCTCATCCCAAGTTTTTTGAAATGTTTTCACATGTCAAGGGAAAGGTACATGATATGATGATAGTGTCAAGGAAGTGTCAAGAAAGAATTCATGTTTATTTTAAATATGATTCCATTGATGGGAATGAAGAATACTATCTTTATGTAACCACTTTGTTTATATGTGGAATGTAATGCAAGATTTATGATCTAATTCTCTAAAACTCTAAACCTGAAAAGATCCTCAATCTGTAATCTTGTAATAACTCAAGATTAAGTAAGGTTTAAGGCTGGGGCCTTATACTTGAGAAATCGAATGGTATGATAGGGGGAATAATGAATCTTATTTATATGCTCAATCAACTTTCTTAAGCTATGAATCATGATTGACTTGCAAATGAGGAAAAATGGAGTAGTATTCTGTAGATTCCTTCATAAGGAAACTTCGAACATCTTTCAGTGGTTATTTAGATCTACTAGTGGTTGAGAAATTTATAAGTACCACTGAATTTTTTTTTCTATTCTTCAATGTTTATAATTTGATAAATTCATTTTGGTTTTCTATCATTTGGAAGGAGAATAAAATCAATGGTGAAATATTATCAAGAATAATAGGTAATGATATGAAATTGACTTCATTGATTGGGTTGCATTCAAGAACTTATTTTTCAATAAGAAATTTCCTTGTAATATTCTTATAAAAATGGATAAGTAATTCATTAAGTTAATAAAAAAGGATAAAGAATTCATTGGAACCTATAAATAATCTTTTACAAGAATTGTGAGGTATGATTCAAGAATTATCACCTAACCTAAAAGTGAGGAAGATTGATTCTTCAGTGGCGTAAAATGAAGTCTTCAAATGGAATTATCCATAAGGGACTTTAGTATCTATGAATAAAATATTTACTATGTTCTCCTAGTTTATATAGAAATTTGAGTCACCCAAAAATGATCTTATTTTAATAATAATAGAAAAATGTAATTCAGATAAAATTCTAAAAACCATAGTGAAAAGAATATGATCATTCATTTTTCCTCAAAGTGTGGAAGTAAACATTGGGGAAATTATTTTAATGGGACTAATTAATTTTTCAAGTGTGGAAAGGAACTTCATCAATAAAATGAATGTTGAGGTTATGAGAAGAACCTAGATATTATCTTGATCATTTTATGGTAGTAAATATAGATGGTATTCTTATATATTCAATGATTTCGGAAGAACATGAAGATCACTTGAAGAATGCGAGGAAGACCCTAAAGAAGAAGAAAATTTATGAAAAAATTTAAAAAGTGTGAATTTTCAATGTATAAAGTTTCATTTTTGGGTTATATATTCTCAAGTGAGGGTATATTAGTATATAATTCAAAGATAAAAGCTATAGAGAAATGTAATTGACCAACCTATGTAATATAAATCCATACTTTCTTATGTTGGAAGGATATTATCGATATTTTTTGAAAGATTTATCAGGACTATCTAATCTAATCTACAATTTCACATGGAAATGAGTTTAGTTCATATAGACAGAGGAATTTGAATAGAATATCAGGGAGATGAAAACAAGGTTGGTCAATGAACCATTGCTGACACTACCCTGTAGTAGAGAATTTTTTTGATCTATAGTTATTCATTAATGAAGTTATTGAGTTGTTTTCTCGTGAAAAATGATACAGTGACAACTTATTCACCACAATAATTGAATGTGTATGAGAAAAATTACTGAAAACATGATTTAGAGTTTTTTTGTGGTTATTTTTTCATCAAATATATGGAATTATTATCTCTATGGAGAAAATTGTGGCATATATACTGATAAAAAAATTAATATATACATTCAGTCAAACATATTTTAACATGAACAAAAAAATAGTTAGATATTATAAAATATTATGGTTTCTATATATTTACCACCCTAGGATAGTGAAAAAAGTGATAGATGCTTTAATCAGAAAGGATCATGCTGGCTTATCTATGATGAGGATAAAAAAATATCCAACATTTATGGATTTAAAAAGGATGGACCTGGAAATATTAATTGAAGGGGAGAACTCTTATTTTCCTAAAATTAATGTTCAACTATATAACTAGGTGAATATTAAAGAGGTACAAAAGGATAATGTAGAGATAAAAAATAAGGTAAGAAATGTTCCTGATTTCGTCCTTGATTGTGAAGGAAGAACAATTTTTTGGAACTGTGTATCTGTTTTTCCCATACAATATTTGAACATGGATCTATTGGATGAAGCTCATAGTCCATAATTCTCTATTTATCTGGGAAGTAAAAGGATGTATAGAGACATGAAAGAGTATTTTTATTAGGATGGAATTATGAGTGATATTTCATAGTATGTTTCTCATTACTTGGTTTGTTAGTGAGTTAAAGATGAGAGATAGAAGACTAAGGGGATTTATAACCATTTACCATACTTAAATGGAAATGGAAAAATATTACCATGGATTTGGTGAGAAAATCTAAAGTAAATAATTGTCATAGTCAATCTAATTAAAAATTTAGAATACCTCATTATTATTAGAAAATATTTACCATTTTATCATCTTGCTAGAATATATACCAAGTAAGTGGAAAGATTTCATGGAGTAACACTTTACATTGTATCTGAGTGGGATATGAGGTTTACCTCAAAGTTCTGGAGAAGTTTTTATTAGTCTTGGATATGGAGTTATGTTTCATCACTTCCTATCATACTCAGATATATGGTCACTCTAAGAGAACCGTTAAAACACTAGAAGAAATTTTGAGAGCTTTCTTTGAGTATTTAAAAGGTAGTTGGGATCAAAAACATCCATTGGTAGAATTTTTTTACAGTAATAAATTTCATTCAATCATTCAGATTGATCCTTATGAATCCCTATATAGAAATAAGTGAAAAACACTAACATGATGGAATGATTTTGTGGAAATAAAGATATTAGTACCGAATCCAGCTAAGGAGATGGAAGCGAAGATCAGATACAATAAACAACACATAAGAGCAACAAATAGTTGACACAAATTTTATGAAAACAATCTCCATAATGATATAGAGTTTAAAGTTGGCGAGAAGATATTTATGTGAATATATTCATGGAAGAGAGTGATAAGATTTGAAAATAATGGAATCCTAATCCCTAGTAATGTAGGTACTTTTGAAATTCTTGATCGCATCATGAAGGTAGCTTAATAATTGGAGCTTCCACCAAATATCTCAAACGTTCTTGATGTGTTCCACATGTCACTCTTGAGAAATTAAAGACCCAATCCTTAACATTTACAAAACTCATAGGTCATACTATTGAAGAAATATCTTTTATATTAAGAAAAACTAGTAGATATTCTAGATCATAGAGATAATTTTCTGTAAAACATGACCACTCATAGGGTTAAAGTTTTATTGAATAACCTTCAATTTGAGGAAGCTACATGGGAACATGAGGATATGATGAGGTAGTGTAATCCTCATCTTTTTGTATCTAAGGGATGGATTTTGAGGGATAAATTCATTATAAGGTGTTTAGAATGTAATGAACTAATATTTCTGTGATACATTATTCTTCAAATAATTTACATCTTTGATGGTTTGTGTTGCATGCAAAACTGAGTTGAAACAAACTACGATACCTAACATAAACAATACAATTTTTATTTCCTAAGGAGAAATACAAAAAAACGAGATACATCAAGGAGGTAGAAATTAGTCAAGGCCCAATGCATCGTTAATAACAAATTTGGTGCCTCTAGGAGGAAAAGATCCTAAATTAAGGAATAGGGAAACATTTTGGATTGGGGATGCCAAAGATGCCAAGAAGTATGCAATTTTAATTCCCTCATGCCATGTATGGGAGATCCCTATATGGGTGCCCATGATCTTCTTGGACTTACAGATAAGGTATGATATACTCTAAGGGATACTTCCACATCCTGATAAATCTTTATAGAGAATCAAAGATTCCATTTGAACCTTCATCAAAACTATATTCCTTTTCTCACATACCTTTATTCTGGTGGCCATTCCCTTAGCCTCAACCTGAAGGGTGTCTCCCTTTCTATAAAAGGCCGAAAATGCCACCACAACAAACCCCCTATGGTCTCTTAAAATATAAATTTTTAGAAAAGATATTTTTGGAATACTTATGTTTTAATTAGGTTTTAAGGATCACAAATCCTATTAATTTTGTTTAATCTATATCAAATCATGTGTAGAGATGGTTGGTTTCTTTATGCTTTGAATAAACATCCACTAGATCATGTTTCCTATAAATCATGCTTGATTATTGTAAAATATATTTTATTTTATCCTATAATTCCTTATTCTCTAAATGATTAAGACTATTTCATTATGTGAATATTACTACTTAAGTCTGTTTACAAATATTTGGCTAAGTATGAGAAACCATGAGTCTGCCACCAGTTCTAGTTTTCTGGAAAAGTACCCAGTCACCCAAACCCAATCACTATGAACCAGACATCGTGAACCAGACACCGTGACCCATACACCACGAACCAAACACTATGACCTAGACACCATAACACAGACACCGTAACCAGTTTCAGATCTCATGAAGTCTGTGACATTGATTCAAAGATACCATCACCAAGACACCGTTCAATGTTTGGAAAATGACCAGACTCTGTGATCCTAACACCACATAGTTTCTACCGGTTCCTGATCTCAATGAAAAATATGGCATCATGACTGTCTCACCGCTCAAAGGCATAGAAGAAGATTCCATTTTGTATGGACACCTTTTCCAAGTGATACTGTTTCAAGATAAACTGTGATATCGTTCTTTAATCTATTTTTTCATTTTCAATTTAATTTCTAATGGCCATATTTGAGTCTTTTGAAGGAACTAACATACTTAATCTTTCTTTGTATACATGTCACCCAACAATATGAGGAATGGGGTGCAGAATACATGCATCTTATAGGTTCAAATGTGTGCACCCACAATTAAAAGGGATGATAAGCTAGGCTAGAAAAACAAACAGTCATAGAAGCTGAAGAGAAAGTTTTCTAAAAAGATAACTACGCATGAAACAAGATACAACTTAAGAATGTATGAAGAAATCTCGATTATAAAAGGATTGAATACCATATAATATATCCAAAAAATAAACTTCACCATAGAAAATTCAAGAAGAACACAAGATAAATCTAACTAGAAACCAGAGCACCAGACTTGTGATACTCTATTTTTCACAAGAGGACTCGATACTTTCATATGATTAAACCTACAAGTCCAGAGCTGCAAAGAATAACACTCAGAGTAATTTTAACCCTTTATCATCATCTTTTCTCTATTGTGTACTATTTTTAGCTTTCGAGCAGTGTGTGTGTGTCTATATTAATAATACACACACTCTACCCTGTATTAAACTAAAGGATACATTATATCCTTCCAATCATCACTTCTTACATCTGTTTGCTCCCGTGGATAAGTGTGGAAGATATACTTGTGTGACCTAGTAGTTTATACCCACAAAGAATAGTGGAAGAGGTCGTGTGACCTTGACAGTCTGGTTCACTGTTGTTTACCCCGATCCAGGGTGTGGATAGTGTTTATTAATATAAAATTCTTGGTGGCAGGTGACACCAAGTAGAGTGGATTAGGTCTCAGCTTAAGACTGAACCACTTGTTTTATCTGCTGTATTGTTTAATTTAGTTTCTCTCTGATTTACTGTTTATTTCAAAAAACACTACATCTTACTTTTATAGTTAGTCTTGGATAGAAGTTATAACTATTTTTCCTTATTTTCGTAACTTTAAAGGTATTACAAATAACTTTTACTAAATTTTTTGAGAATTAATAAATCTTCTGAGATGTTATTTGTATAGGCAAACTATTATACTCGTATTACCTTGATTAATTAGGATGTATTCATTATTATCGGGCAATATTTTTATGTAATATTTTTAATAGAAATTTGTATAGATACTTAATTCATCCCCCTCTTAAGTAATCTACTCCGATCAACATTTGTTATCAATGAATTTTATTCTTATTAAGACTGTATTTTTACATCTATTCAACTGTGAGTTTAATTGTACTTTAATGATCTGTAATTTTTTTTAATTCTAAATTTTATGATCCTTAAAAATATTTCTTTATTATGGATAATAGACTCGAAGGTGTAGAAAAAAGACCTTTATTCTTTAATGGAACTAAGTATTACCAATGGTAAATTAAAGTGAAAATGCATTTGGAAAGTATGGGTTTTGAAATTTCGTCTTCAATTATATATGAGTATAATATTCCTGATACTGATATAATTACTTGATATGACCCAACCAAGTCTTCTTATAACAATAATTTAAATCCATGAATGCCTTTCTCTTTAAGATATTAGGAATTTAATAGAGTATCTGCATATAATACTGCCCATGAAATTTGGGTTACATTGTCTGTTTCACAAGAAGGAACTTCAAGTGTGAAGAAATGAGACATAATAATTATACTATTAAATATGATAACTTTAAAATGAAGAATGATGAGCCTATTTTTGACATGTATCTTAGATATAACAAAATTTTCAACACAATGATCTCTCTTGGATTGGAAGTTACAACCAAAGAACAAATTATAAGGATTATAAGATGCCTACCTAATAGATGGAGAGGAAACTAAGGATGTATGAAGTGGAGTTGAAAGTCAAAAAGGAGGAGGAGGATAAAACCAAAACAAAATATGTGGCATTCAAGACTATTACCTCTAAACACAATGAAAATGAGAAATTGTGAGTCTCTACAGAAAGTTCTTGCAGTGAAAAATCTTCACTTGATAGTGATGAAGAGATGGCTCAATTATCCAGAAGGTTTAATAAATTTTACAAAAAGAAGAAATTTTGTAGAAATCAAAACATCAAAGGAAGATATGATCAAAAGGGAAGAGAGAAGAAATATTAGAAAAGAAATGATAAGTATGATGAGATATTATGTTATGAATTTAAGAGAAAGAGGCATTTAAAGGCCGACTATCCCAAGATCAAGTATAAAAATAAATACAAGGACAAAGATAGAAAGTATAAAAAGGCACTGAAAGAAATTGGGAGTGATTATGAGGATAGTTCAAGTGACTTAGAGTCTACACATGATGAACAAGATAACAAATCCAATATGTGTTTGATGAAAAACACATTTGAGGTAACCCTATAATCTACTGTATAGAATTCCTATAATTCTAGAGATGGAAGTGACTGTGAAAATATGTATAAAGAAGAAAATTTTGATTATTGTAATATTATTGAAGAGACATGTAATGAACAAAAAGATAAATACAAGCCTTTAAGGAAACATTAGGCTCTTACTTCAATTGTTAAATATGAAATTGATGGAGAAAGAGAGAAAAATGTTCAATTACACCAAGAAAACAATGAATTAAAGATATCTAATGATCAACCGAAAAAGGAAGTTGAAAGGTTTACTAATGGTAAAGATACCTTAGTATAAATTCTATGTAAACAAATTGCTCCTAAATACACTACTAGTATTGGATATTAACTTTGTATAATAAATTTTGGAAAAACCAATTTTGTTTATAAATCTATATCATACATATTTACTCTTAATTTAGGAAAACATTCTTCTTGTTCAAATTATGATAAACTCTCTACTATTTTATGTTTTTCTGAACTAAATAGATTTTATTTCTCAAATACTTTATATAATGCTTATAGGAAACCTATGAGGAAAATGTGTGTTCTTAAAGCACTAGTTACTAATATTACTAGACCGAAACAAGTATGGGTACCAAAGTCTACTTTTATTTGACTAATTTTTAGGAAATTTGTTTGAATAGATCCTAAAAAATCTTATGGTACTTGGATAGTGGGTTTTTAAGACACATGAAAGTATACTATTCATGCTTCAAAAACATAATAAATATTGATGGTGGACATGTCACCTTTGGTGATAATGTGAAAGGAAAAATCATTGGCCTTGAAAAAATCGGTAAATCTAACTCCATCTAAATTTTCGAAGTACTTTTTGTTGATATATATAAATTTAATCTAATTAGTTTCTCACAACTATGTGATGATGGATTTCATGTTAAATTTGAAAATGATTCTTATAATGTTTCTAATTTTAAAAATGAATTAGTATTTTCTACATTAAGAAATGAAAATGTATTTTTTATTAACACAGATTAGTTAGATTCTCAAAATTATTCATGTTTAATGGTATTTCTCAAAGAATCTTGGATTTGGCATAGAAGACTGGGACACTATAATATTCACTCCCTTATAAAGCTACCTAGAATTTTTTTTGTCAAAGATCTACCCAAACTAGACTCTCTAAATTATAAAGTGTGTAATCCTTGTCAAATGGGAAAGCAACAAAAAATTTCCTTCAAACCAAAGAAAGAAGTTTTAGCTTCTCAACCTCTGAAGTTGGTTCACTTGGATTTGTTTGGACCATATATAGTTTCTAGTTTAAATGGGAAACACTATGTTTATGATCTTGTAAATGAATTTTCTAGGTATATTTGGACCTTATTTTTGACTCAAAAAAGTGAAGCCTACTCTCATTTCAATAAATATGCTAAAACTGTAGAAAACCTTAGTGGACTTAGAATTAAATATATAAGAAGTGATCATGGATGTGAATTTGAAAATCAAGAGTTGGAATCCTTTTGGTCCCAAAATGGATATAGTCATAATTTCTCTTCCCTTAGAACACCTCAAAAAAATGGAGTTGTAGAAAGAAGAAATAAGACCTTGAAAGAAATGGCTAGAACCATGCTTAGTGAATATGACTTACCTATTTATTTTTGGACTGAAGCTATAAATACAACATGCTATATTATCAATAGAGTGTTGATAAGACCTATTCCGAAAATAACCCCATATGAATTGTGGAACAATAGAAAACCCAAAGTAATCTAATTCAAAGTATATTGTTGTAAAGTCTATATCCTAGATACTAAGGAAAATCTTTACAAGTTTGCATCCAAGAGCGATGAAGGAATTTTTCTAGGATACTCAATCTTTAGTAAAGTCTATAAAGTATTTAACAAAAGAACTGAATTTGTGGGAGACTATATCCATGTCAAGTTTGATGAGACAGATCCAAATGAGCCTAAGACCTCTCTATAGGATATTGAGGATGATATGTCAAATTTGTACATCAATACAAAGTTATCCAATGGTCCTATAAAATAATCTGTAAAAACATCTAATTTTGGAAATTATCCAGGTTCAAGTCATAATGAACCTGAACCTGTTGAAGAAACTAAAATAACTAACCCCTCTTTTAAATGAGCTGTTAAAACCCTTAAGAACCATCCTTTAGATGTTATTGTAGAATATTTAGATAAAGGAAACCAATCTAGATGTTTTCTTATAAATCAGGTTGAACATCAAGTATTATTGTCACAACTTAAACCTAAAAACACTAATTATTCTATTAGTGATGAATTTAGGGTGATTTATATGCAAGAATAATTTCATCAGTTTAAAATGAAAAAAGTTTGGAAACTTTTTGATTGACCCAAAGACATATTTATCATAGGCACTATATGGGTGTTTATAAATAAGGTAAATGAAGCTGGTAACATAGTTAGAAATAAGGCTAGATTAGTTGCACAAGGCTATATTCAAGAAGAAGTAATTGATTATGAGGAGACCTTTGAACCCGTTTCTAGGATTGAGTCCATCCGAGTCCTTCATTATGATTCTCATCTGAATTTCAAATTATATTAAAAGGATATCAAGAGTGCATTCCTAAATGGGTATAAATATGAGGATTTTTTTGTTGAACAACCCCCTGGTGTCACAAATCATCTCTTTCGAAATCATGGTTTCAAACTTTCAAAAGATTTGTATGGTTTAAAACAAGATCCAAGATATTGGTATGATAGATTAAGTACATTTCTTATTTCCAAAGGGTTTACAAAATGTATAGAATATCCTAACATTTTTATAAAATGAATTTTCAATGATGTTTTATTAGTTCAAAATTATGTAGATGATATTATTTTTGGATCCTCAAAAAATTATGTTTGTATTGAGTTTACTAAAATGAAGAAAAATGAATTTAAAACGAGTTTAATGGGTGAACTGAAATTATTTCTTGGATTTAAAATATTTTAAAATAAAGATGGTGTTATTTTAAATCAAATAAAATATAGTAAAGATCTTCTGAAACGTTTTGTCTTGGAAAATACTAAAGGAAGTGATATTCCAATGAGTACTACTTTTAAGTTGGATCTTGATGAAGATGGAAAATATGTTGATCAAACAACTTACAGTAGAATGATTGGTAGCTTAATCGACCTAACTACTATATGACCTGATAATATGTTTAGTGTATGTATGTGTACTTGTTTTCAAGAAAAGCATAAGGACTCTCATTTAAATGTTGTTAAAAGGATTTTCAAATACCTCAAACATACATTAAATTTAGGACTATTCTATCCTAGAGGACAATAAATTGAGTTAGTTAACTATTATAATGTGGATTTTGGTGGTTTTAAGTTAGATAGAAAAAGAACCTCTGGAACATGTCACCTTTTAGGAAAGTCTCTAGTATCATGGTGTAGTAAGAAACAAAATTCTATTGCATTATCTACTATCGAAGCTAAACACATAGCTACTATTAGTTTTTGCGAACAAATTTGGTGGATGAAACACACATTACTAGATTATGAATATCAATCAAGGAATGTACCTACAAATTGTTAAAATAAAAGTGCTATTAACATCTCAAAAAATCATGTTTCACACTCTATGACAATACATATTATTGTAAGACATCACTTTTTGAGAGACCATTATCAAAAAAGTGATATCACTTTGGAATTAATTGGAACAGAATATCATCCTATTGATATATTCCCTAAACCATTAAATAATAAAAGGATAGATTACATCATACATGGATTAGGAATGATAAATCTAATGTAGAATATGCACTATTTTCAAAAAATGTATTGTTTTTGAGCTTACTGTTTCACAGTTTATGGTACCATGATTTACGGTTTCACAAGTCACTGTATTAGAATTACTTTCCCGCTTTCATAGTTTTACAGATTACTATCTTGAAGTTACTATATCATGTTTACGGTCTCACAATTATTGTCTCTTAGTTACTTTCATGCACCTACTATTTCAAATGATGTGGTCACACCATTTGGAGGCACACCGTAAAGATCATACTGTGAAAATATGTTCTGGTAACATCATGAAAAAATGTTCCGATCTCACTGTGACAATCTGTTCTGGTCTCACTGTGACAATCTGTTTCGGTCTCACTAGGAAAATCTATTATGTTCTCACCATAATGACACTTTTTTGTTTTATTTTTATCCTATTACCCATATTACTGTGTTGATTATTTAATTTTTTCCTATGCATTTTAATTTGCGACGTTTTAAATACCTAAATGATAAAAACAAAATATATTTGAATCTTTTCTTCAATCAAGCTATCTTCTCTAGAAAACAAAACCCCTATCTTCTCTCAAACCATAAGTCCTATTTTATCCCTTCATATCTCTCTCAACCCTTCATTGAATTCCCAGGATGAAGCACTCATCTTTAACAACTCTAGAGAAGTGAAAATCTCAAAAGAAAGTTAAAATAGCACCGAAGGTAGTTCCCTAAGGACTTCTGAACCCGAGTTTTGTTTACGGAATAGTAGTACCAAAAAAGGAAATTTTCTTAAGTGGTTTTTTTCAATTAATTCTTTAGTATTTAAAGTAATAAAATAATAGGTATGGATGGACTGATTCACAAAAGAGGCAAGTCTGATTTATCTAAAAAATATTGATCAGTTTTATTAGTTTTTATTGTTTTCTTTCAATACTAAAGATTTTTTTATTGTACGAATATGAATTAATAGTCAAAGATGCACTTTTTACTTGAGGTTATGGGCTTCCTACCTAGGAATAACTCATGAAGGAATTTTTTAGGACTACTAGAGAGGTCCTCCTCCTCCTAGTGATGTTTTTTTAGAAGAGCCCCTTGGAAGCTTGACTGGAAATAAGAAGAGAAGAGTAATTACTATAGAGATGGACGGTGAATCGAGGTTTCAATTTAAGTTTATCTAGTATCTAACTAGTCCAAGGAGAGAAAACTTTTCTACCGTCATGTATCAAGATGTATTCTTGATACATCTTATGGGAAATAGACACAAGATCAATATGTGTAAGTATCTTATACTTCACATGTGTGAATTTATTAAGACAACATAAAGGTATACATATTTTTTTTATTTATGGTTAATCTCTACTATGTTGTATGCTAATGGAATTGTTGGAATGAATGAATAAGTTATCAAAGATTATGAGTTCTACATCTCAATGTTTACATTCAAAAGGATGAAAATAAGTTTGAATACTTGATAAAAGTTTTTGGTGGAGGATAATGAATGGATATATGAAAAAGTTTAATCCGGTTGAGCATCCTTCAAGACCTAAGAACATACTTGATCTTGGTTTGGAACCAAATGAAATTTATGACTATTCTGTTGAAGAAGAAGAAGAGGTAGTTGTTCCACCTATGGAAAAAACTATCATGGGAAAAGAAGATAGTGGTCTACCTTTTCTAAAAAATATAGTTGATAAAAAGTCACCTGTTATTGAAAGAAGTTATGATTTAGGAGAAAAACCTTTTTCTGGAAAAGAATCAGCTATTAGCGTAAAAGAAAATGTGGTACCTAAGGAGAATCTTGAAGAAAAACTTATTATTGAAGAATAGGTTGCTATTGAGGAAAATTTAGAGGAACAATATGATCCTGAACTTATCCTATCTACTAAGGAAAGAATATAGAAATCCTTACAACTGTCTAGAAATGAAATGATTGAGGTTATAAGATATGGAAATTTCGAAATAGATGAAGGAACTGAATCACTCGGTCCTATGAGAGATGCCCCTATTGAGGTGGAGAAGCACCCTAGTCTATAAAGTGTTAAAGTTCTTAATCCTGCTTATCAAAGTAATATGGATATCTGGTATAAGTTCTATAGGTACTTTGATATGGATAATGACCAGGAGGCCTTGGTTTTAGGCATAAACCCATCTACTGTGTTTTAATTAAAACCAGTTTCTGATTTAGAAGTAATTACTGCAAAGGAACCTCAGCCTGTATCAGCTTCTGTTTCTGAACATTCACATGAACCTTTTTCTTCTGTGAGTCACAATGATTTGAAATAATTTGGAGCAACTTTATTAGTTAGATTTCAAAATACAATGAACACACAACCTGCTCCTATAACAAATCTTAGTGAAATATGTTCTACCTTTCAGTTAGGGAAAATCATATGGAAGATTCACCAAAAAATGCTTCATAAAATACAAGAGGATAAAATTGAAAACAAGTAGTTGAGTAATTAGGTGAAGTATCTATGAGCTATAGTTGAAGATATGAAAAAAGTGTTGCAAATAGGAAAAGATCCTATTTCTCATTCTATTAATGATGTTATTGGTTAGATTCCACAGAAAGTTGCCTCTTTGATTCAACCGAACATGACTTCAATATTTGACAAAGTGGGTGAGAGAAATATTTAGATAGTAAATGAGAAGCATGAACTTGTTATGGGTCTCAAAAAACTGACTAATGTGTAGAAGGTATGTCTATAGAAATTTCTCAATTAGATGAAGTCCATCACTTTAGCTTCTACAGTATCTAATGCCTCTAGATAGTCATATCAACCCTTTGACAGTGATCTTCTCAGAACTGCTGTTAAGGAGGAACTTAAATCACTGCTAAGTGGAATTGAAAAAGAGATTTTATCTACAATTGTCAAGAATAGTGACCGAGTTCTTGAAATAGTAAGGATTCATTCAATGATTGAAAATAATTATTAAGAAGAAATTACTAAGAAAGTGGATTTTAACTTTAATAGGATTTTCTCTAAGCATGATATGACCGATAATTTGAAATATCTTGTAGATAATTTGAATATTCCTACTATCAATCATGTCTTCAAGACTCAAGTCCAATAGTGGAATTATTTCACTCCTATATTGGAAAAGTTCATGTAGAAAAAAGACGAATTCAAGAAAGTAATGCAGTATAGTGGTGAGATCGTTTCTGATTTCATTCAGTTTTTGAAGACTTGTCTTCATGTGTAGAGCACTGCTATTGTGGTTCCTCTCGCTGTATACTTACAACCTAGTTTACCTTCTTCATCATCCACTACTTTTTCCTCTATCTTAATGTCTATATCTCAGGCTCTGAGCTAGATCAGACCTATTATCCTATACCAAAACATTCCTTGGTCTTCCGCCAAACCCACTTTGGAACCCTCTATTTTTGAAGGTATACCTATTCCTTATCTGGAAGTTGGATTAGTCCCCTATTAATCCTATACTTATTTTCTTATGGCTCGTTCTGATGTTGTAACCAGTATAAAAGAGAATATAGCTAGTAGTGAAGACAAGTGAATCCGGTATTTTAATAGGGATGTTTTGTAACTTTCCTACTGCTTGTAATGACTCATCTCTTTTCATCTAATGAAATTTCCACTATTTTTATCTATTATATTCTTTAATGTCCTTCTTTTTCTTTATTTTTCCTCTAAATTTTTTGATAATACCAAAAGGGGGAGAAAACACACTAAGAATAGAAATATAACTCATATGATTTTTGATCATCAAAAGGGGGAGATTGTTGGACACTTTATGTTTTAATCATGTTTTAATGATCACAAATATTTGTAACCCTATTTAATCTATCTCAAATCATGTGTAGAGGTTGTTGGTTTCTTTATGATTTAAATAAACTTCCACTAGATCCTAATTCCTATAATTCATTTTTGATTATTGTAAACTATATTTAATTTTATTCTATAATGATTTCTTCTATGAATGATTAAGTATTTTTTATTCATTGAATATTACTTCTTAGGACTATTTACATATATTAGGCTATGTATGATAAACCATGAGTCTTCCACCAGTTCAGGTTTTCTGGAAAGGGACTAAGACACTGTGACCCAAACATCGTGAACCTGACACTGTGAACAAGACACCATGACTAGACACCGTGAACTAGACACCGTAACCCAGGGTTCCTAGCTACCATCACCAAGACACAGTTCAATGTTTGAAAAGGACCATATACCGTGATTTTAACATCACATCTGTGCTAATAGTTCCTAATCTCAATGCAACTATGGCATCAAGACTATCTCACCGCTCACAGGAAAAGAAGAAGACACCGTTTCTAAGTGATAATGTTTCAAGACAAACTATGACACCATTATTTAATCTATTTTTTTAGTTTCAATTTAATTTCTAACGGTCATATTTGAGTCATTTAAAGTCACTAAAAAACTTAATGTTTCTTTGTATACATTTCACATGACAGAATGGGGTACGAGCTACAGAATACATGCATTCTATCAGTTCTAACATGTTCACCTGCAATTAAAAAGGAAGATAAACTGGGCTGGAAAAACATATAGATATAGAAGCATAAGAACAAGTTTTTGAAAAAAAAAACTATGAATGCAACAATATAAAAATTAAGAACACAAAAAGCACTCTCGATTTTAAAAGGATGGACTATCGTAGATTAGATCCAAAAATCACATTCTCTATACCAACTCCCAGAAGAAAATGAGATATATCTAAATAAAAACCAGAGCACTAGACTTGTGATACTGTATTTTTTACAAGAAGACTCAATACTTGCATATGACTCATCATATAAGTCCAACTCTATATAGAATAACACTCATATCAATTCTTACCCTACCTCATCATCTTTGCTCTGTTTTGTACAATTTTTAGATTTTGAGCACTGTGTGTGTGTATTTATTAAAAACACACACTATCTCTTGTATTAAATTAAAGGATACAAGATATAATTTCTCTCATCACATATTAAAACAATTTACTCCCACTGATAAGTGTGGAAGAGGTCCTTGTGTGACGTCGTAGTTTATACCCACAAATTTTTTTGGAAGAGGTCGTGTGACCTGGACAGTCCTGTGCACTATTGATTACCCCTATCTAGGGTGGGGATCATGTTTATTAATATAAAATTTTTGGTGGTAGGTGATTAACAAGTGGAGTGGAATAGGTCTCGGCTTGATACCGAACCACTTTTTTTATCCACTATGTTATTTAATTTAGTTTTTCTCTACATTACTATATATTTCAGAAATCACAAGATCTTACATTTATAGTTAGTCTTGGATAGAATTTATAACTATTCTTCCTTATTAAAATAGCTTCAAAGGTAGTATCAATAAGTCATATCGATATTGCTAAGAATTAATAAATCTTATGAGAAGTTATTTGAATAGTCAAACTATTATATCTGTATTATATCGATTAAGTGGAATTTATTAATTTTTATTGGGAATCCTTTTTAAGTTAACTTTTTTACCCAAATTTTTATAGATACCCAATTCACCCCTCTTGAGTAATCTACTCTAACCAACAATTATTTTACGTTTCATTTTGATGATTTAATATTAAATTAGATTCACTCACATCTATTTTTTAAATTTTGAATAATGGAATCCAAATTTAGAACTAGTGTTTTCAAATTTAGTAAATATGATACTTTATTTTTTTTCAATATTACTAGTAACCTTAGCAATCTCGTTACCATGGTAAAGGGTAAATCTAATAATTAAGAGTAAAAATAAAACGATAAAGACTATAAAATAATCCCAAAACATAACTCAATTTTATTTTAAATTTAATTTTAGAGTATAATTATCCAAGGGGATAATTTTTGAGTATTTTGGTAAACTTGGATAAGATTATTATCTTTATAATATTATATATAATGAAAATTCAAACATGTCACAATTATGTTTTTAATAAGAATAATAATTTTTATATAGGTATATCCAAAGGATATTTTAAAATATATATTTTTTGAAATATAAAATAATTATCTTCATCATATTAACTTATTTTTAATTTTCAGTGAATAAATAATTACATTAAATGCTTACACAATACTGATGTAGTAAGTATTTAATTAATGAAAAAAATAAATAATGATATTAAAAGTATTAACATAAATATAATTTGTGATATTTAAGATGATATGAGAATTATATAGATGTAATTTTTTTTATGATATAAATAGTTGGTCTGAATTTGGCTTGTTGTCTTGTTTTTTTAAATTCATAGTAATTAATAGTATCAAAATTGACTATAATGATATTTTATCAGATTAATATTTTAATAGTTTATTTAAAAACACTAAAATTCAAAATAAAGGACAAAGGGGATAATATATGGTCTAAAATATCCTCCCCTATTCATTTGTTGGATATTTGTTACCATTTGTCTCTATAATTGTCTTAATATATTTTAATATCTTGAGAAATTCCAATGGTTCCCCTTACCACCATTATAAAATGACCTATAATCCCCCACTTAATTTAAAAACATTGAGACTTATAGATGAATGATAATATTAAAAATTATATTCTCCACTTACATAGCCATATTATAGAGGTCCCATCATTCAAAAAAGACTGACCTTATTGTCCTTTAGAAAAGATCTGAAGGAGTTGTTTTGAAGAATAGGTAATCGCTCTAACCAATCAATTTCTTTTTCAACTCTTACTTACCACCTATAAATATATGATATACTTCATAAAATAATAAATTAAATATCAAAAAAATTTCTAAATGTTTTTAAGATTATGAAAACACCATTATATATCTTATTTACCATCAAAACAGAAGAGAAAGTATTGCTCGTGCGTACGTACGACTTACCATCTCCAAGTAGCGATACAAATAATTTTTCATCAGAATATTTTATAGATTAGTATTATGATGGGATTGATATTTATACATGATATTTATTACATAAATATATTTTTGGAATTTTAATATAATATCTTTTTATTATTATCATTCAATCTTTTGGGAAGTGACAACGTCACTCATGTGTACGTATAGTCTACCATCTCGACGATGTGATGTGATTAATTTTTAATTTATATTTAAAATGGATAGAAATAAGGACGATTTTTATGAAAATATATGATATAATAATAATTATGGAAATTTTTTAATTATTATTTAATTTTATTTCACTCCATTAGCCAAAAAATAGAAACAATGTTCATGTATACATATAACCTACAATCTCCATGAATGGTGTAATTCATTTTTTATCTATAATTTTAATGAATGATGATGAATTTGAATATAATGAATATATATGTTTTTTATACCATTATTAACAAGATATAAATTATGGGACCATGATCAACCTATAAGTACTAGGAATGTCTAACCAAAATATACATGGAAAATGAAGCAGTTACCACCCCAAACAATGATTTTAATGAAACACTATTTATAAAAAAGTGATAAGATGTAATAAATAAATATTAAATGGAAGGAGAGATAAATAGTTATTAAATACATGTATAATGAATTCTTATTTATTATACATCAATTTTTAATGTGGAAAAGGAAATACAAGACTTCAGGTAAGAGTTTATTTCATAATCTCATCATTATTCGAGATTGTTTATATTTAAATATGCACCATGTAATATTTCTCTTCCATGTGAATGTTTTATAATTTTTTAAATGCGGTTTTTAATATTCTCCAACAATTATTTGAAATCATTTTAACAATTTTTTATTTTTTAGATGAATCATTTTTTTCATTTTATTAATAATGTTCTTTGTGACTTTTCGATAAAAATACAGAAGGAATGATTTTTTTTAACCTATATGTAAAGGGATAATTTTCCTAACTTCATGAATAACTAATGATTTTAATATTCCTTTAAAATATTATAAGTTTCTTTTAAAATTACATTTTTTCATTTACAATTGTGTGAATTTTAAAATAAATTATTTCCAAATGGAAATGATATTTTCCTCAAGAATTATTTCACGTGATCTTTCAAAATAATTTTATATCTAATATAACATTATTATATTTTAGTTGTGATTTAATAAGAATATTATACACGGATAACACTATTACTATTTCTCTAGTTGTTTTATGTTTATGATAGTATGATATTTATGAAACATTTTCCTTTTCAATGGGTTATGTTGTGAAGAAATGTTTAAAAACTGATTTATTTCTACGAGTTATAATATGATGAATGATTTATGTTCTTGTGTAAAAAATATGTATGGTTTTAATTATGTGATGTATGAGACCTATTTCTTCCTAAAATTCATTGGTTAAGGATTAATATGTTATTGTATAAATAGGACTGGAATAGGGAGTGAACCAAATTTAGTAATGGATGTTTTCCACTATGTTAGTCTTGGGAGTGAACCTTTACTACTATGATGGTTTAGGGGGTGAACTCAATACACTACAATTTTCTTGGAAAAGGTACTTTAATACTAAGGAAATGATTTTATATGAAAATGTGTATGCCAAAATTACATTCCTTATGCCAATTTTACTCTTTAATTGCTCATATAGCTTTATGATTAATGTCTTATGAATTGCCAAGATTTATTACATGACTCAATATTATGATATTTAATATCAAGGGTATAATTTTCAAATGTTATGATCACGTTCTTATTTCATCATGCTCATGTTATGATTAATATATCTTTCTATTACACTTAACGAGTATATTAGATCACTCTTTTCTTATGTTTCTTTTCCCTAAGATATGAAGAAAGGTATTTATTATGATATTTCAAAAAGTATTATAGTTATGAAGGAATAAGTGAGAGATGATGTATATATTTTCAGAACTATTATTTTATGTTTCTAAGATTCCATATGCTATACCTATATGGTTCTATCATGAATTTGTTATGTTATATAATAAATATTGATCTAAAAATATGTAATATCTGTGGGTAAAAATATTTAGTCATTATACATTCCCATTTATAAATATAATTATTCACATTTTTCTAATTATTAAATTTACTTATAAGTTGTAAAGTGAGGGGCTACGTTAATGTATATCCACCATACACCCCACACACACGAACACACATAAACGAAGATTCCATATATATTTAATTTCATAATTACCACTTAATCCATTTCATCATCCATTTTATTTATAAATGATAAGGTTACATAAAATGAATTTATCATTCAATAGACCATTTTTCTCCATGTATGGATTCCACTCATGGGTGAAAATCCTCACACACCCAAATAATGGTATAGTTATAGTAATTCACCCAAGCCTACCTCAAGGGGGGGTTTGGGTTGATGTTTTTGACCTACAACGATGTTAAGGGTCAATAGATCATCAAAAAAATATTCTACATCATTTTAATTTAAGTTATTACTCATTTTATAAGTAATGAAAAGAGGGTTTAGTGTGTGGAACTAGGATGCAAGATATAAACATAAATAATATATGGTAAACCTTATAGACCACATTCCCTAGATATATGGTAGACTCCTCATTCATTATCAATCTCTAATATAAGCTAGAATTTGATAAATTGAAGAAATATATGAACACTCTAAAATTAAGTCACATTTTCGGGCATGTATTTAGCATTCCATATAGTAATATAAAAAATAAATTAATAAAGTGGATTTAATATCTTATCAATATGATTTCAACATGATGAATATAAATTTATTATTGAATCATAAGGGAGAGTAATCTCCAAGACTAGGTGAAGAGGTGAAAAATCCAATGAGAGGTAGAGGGATATAATGTGTGGGATAAATAAGGGAAGAAAAATTAATTATAAATTTAAATGTTCGGAGGGAAAAAGGTAAATTTTCATTAATTAAAGGGGTCAAAAGGCTAGGCCACATGGTTGGAAAATTTTTTCTCTAACCATATACCATAATTGCCTATGGTGGAACCCCCTCACATAGGCTAGGTGGATGGTTTGAAAAACGTGCATTAACCATGTGACTCCACTACAATTTTCTACAGCTCTCTCACAAGTTTAGTTATCTTGACTCATATGGATTCCCAAACCCTAAACCACCCTATAATTGCTTCATGTTTAGCACACATAGTAACTACTAACCTTGATCTAACTTTGAGACCTATCTATTTTCTATAAAAACTAGATACTAGGCTCCAAATAAGACACAAACAATCGCAAACCCCTATTTAACTCATAAAAACTCATATTAGATTTAGAAAAGTGTTTTAAACTATAATTAAAAGAATTAAACCCTCTATGAAAAGTCAAGATATTATATTTAAGTATATGTGAGATGGATAGGTGAAAAAAAAAGTGTAAAAAATTATGAAATAAATTTTATCCATAAAAGAAACTTAGATCAAAATTTTACTTTTCTACATACTCAACCATAAGAGTAAAGGATTTAAAGATTTATTTTCTATAGAACTGAATTCACACATTAAAATAGTTTATACATAAGGGGAATCATATTTCTCCACCTTCATATGAAATATTTTTAACAATTTAAACAAAAAAGAATAGACGAGGAAACTTAAGAAAAATCATAACCTAGTGATGAGTAGTAGGATGCACTCCCATTTCCAACATTAACTTCTCAAAGTAATATTTTGTTAGTTCTGTGGTGGGGAGGCTATCAATCCATTCCTTATAAGAAAAAAATTCTAGTTTTTAAGATCCCTTAAACCACCTTCTCTATTAATAAATGATACTTTATATCAATGTGTTTTTATTTGGAGTGTTAAAATAAGTTCATTGATAAATTGATATCACATTAATTTTCACATTAAGTAATTAGAGGGTATTTAATATCAACATTCAAATATTCATTATGTTTCTTTATCTAAATCATCATAGAATCTACCTATGGTGTTACCACATATTTATATTCAATTTATATTAATGTATGTGATGTTTTTTTATTTGAGTTATGTAATAAAAAAACTCTTCAATTAAACAATGTTCCACAAGATATGAATTTTCCGTCATCAAATGATCCGACCAAGTCTATATTTTGAAATAACTTTAAATTTTTCCATTATTTATTCTTATAAATCAATTAATTATTTTATTTATTTGAGATATATATTAGGATTCTTTTTAATACCTTGAAATGTGATTCATTTAGATTAGACTGATATCTAGAAGAGAGAGTGATGATATATAGAATATCAGTGCTATTTTATGTTAAGTAAATTAGTCTTTCAATAAGACTTAAAAATTGTTTTTTATTATTAACATTCCCTTAATCATAGTAGCTCAATTTTATTCCTATATAAATAGGATTGATACTCCAATGAATCCTTTCATTGCAAACTTCTTCAAAAACTCCTTTTCATATTTCCCTTGTGAGATAAAATTATAACTATCTATATGAGAAATTTTCATTCCCACGAAAATTTTCAACCCCAAGAAATAAAATTTCTAATCTCTCAGGTATATGCATTGAAAATTATCTAAATAAATACCATTCATTTATTGAAAAATTAATTTCATCAACATAAAAAATCACATAATGTGATTTGGTGTTCAAATTCTAGAAATAAAAATTGTTGTCAGCTTTCCCCTTATTGAATTAATTTCTTCTTAGATTTTTAATCAAGCATAAAATAAAAATATCTTGGAGTTTCTTTGAAACCATAAAAATATTTAATTCACTTACATACCTTGTATCCATATGAATCAAGCACAAATCCCTATGGTTGTTCCATGTATACATATATATTAAGATCTCTATTCATAAATGATAACTTAACATCCATTTCAAAAACATTGAATCTTATATAAGATTCCATATATAATGGATTATTTTTTAGACACTAGAGATTTTTTTATTAAAGTGATGTCCTTTAATTTTTGAGTTTCCTTTGAAAAATAGTATGTTATTATTTCTAGCCACATATTCCATTAAATATAACTTATTCCTAATTTACATTTTTTCCAATCTAATTTATTTCTCGGTGTCTTGATATATTTTCCAAGTTTCATTATTCTCAATCTATCCCAATTCTTAATTCAGAGCATGAATCCGTTCCTTGTTCTCAAAATGCTCTTCAACTATTTGAGGTTCAATCTTTGAAACAAAATGGTATGGTTGGTATCAATAATTCCTCTATTTGTTTCTACTCCTTGATTTAAATCACAAATAATATTCTCCATATAAATGAAAATATTTAATTTGGTTTTAAATCCTTTTAATTTAATCTTATATTGTCATCATTATCACTAGGGTAAGATGAATTAATATAATCTATTTTGATTTGTATCCTTTATCCAATTTAATTGACTTGTTTAGAATTGATAACATCATGATCATAATAAATAATGGTAGAATTATTTATTTCTTAATAATTTTCAAAAACTATGAATTAATAAATATCAATCATTATATTATATTTATTTTTATAAAACTTATATGAAAATAAATTTGGTGCATATGTATTTGGGGGATCACCAAAGAGTCAATGGCTCACCGTAATACTACATCAGCACCAAGTTCAAATCCAGATGGGAGAAAATTTCTGTAGGCATGTGATGTCACGAGCATGATGCAACTAGATAGCGACACAAGAATAATGCAGGAATTTCAATGCACGAGACCTTTAGGAAAGTTGTTTGTCCTTTGGTCCTTTTAATGGGCTTCATGTACACTGGGATTTTGGGCCATGAATTTAATAAATAAGGCTTGAGTGTGAGCTATCCCTTGGGGGGATATGACCTACCTTTATAGCTTGTGTGTGTGTGTGTGTTTAATTTAGTTGTACCCCAAGAACTTAATATATATATATATATATATTGTTCATAAACAAATAAAATTCCATATTTAGTTTTTTCATAAAATTTTCCTCCACATTAATCCTTCTTCTTTTCAAACATGGACTACCAACACCCATAAGTACTGAAAATTTGTTTTTTTTCTTGAATCATGTCTCATTATGAGTCATATTTGAATTTTTCCATAAGAGACACCAGTTATGAATTATTATAGGTATTACATTAGCCTATAACCAATAGTATATTTAGTTTTAATGATCTAAAAACATAGGTCTTATCATATCCGATAGACCTATATTCTCCCTTTCTTCATTTCTATTATGATGAGGTGTACGGGGATATATAAACTCATGTTTGATACCTTTTTTTTCATGACATTCAGTTGACTATCTTCTATAATAATCACTACCATTGTTTGGTCATAGTCTCTTCAATGATAATATAATTTTCTTATCCATAAGTCATCTGTAACTCTTGAACCAATATAAGGATTATGACTTGGGTGAAATAAACATGAAGCATGAAATCCTTGTGAATGAATCTCCAAAAGTAATAAAATACTTTTTTCCACTTATTAAGAATTTTTTCATAGGTCTGTAAACATCAGAGTTTGTTAGATCAAGAGGTCTTGATATTTTAATTTCAATCCCATTATGAGTTTTTTAACCATTTTCCCATTTTTTTATGTTTTATATATAGTGTATATATCTTCTTTTAACATAGGTATATTCCTTAATTCTTGTTATGTGATAAGATTCTTCATGTTTTTTATAAGTTGAAAATGGATTCTATTACATATGTTATCTTGTTCTTTTTGGATTTAATAAAAGTCTCTCTTGGCTTCTTCGACATTAAATAAATTTTTCAGGGTACTTAAAAAATTAGTTATAACTACCTGATATTTAATTATCTTGAAAAAAAAACCATTTTCTGAATATAGAATCATTTCCCAAATCACATTTATGTGATACACTCAATATATTGTAATTTAGTCCTTAAAAAACAATAAAATTTCAAAAATAATTCGATTCTTCCCAATATTCAATGTTTCAAATCATTTTATTATTAGGGAGATATCAATACCAAAAGTACCAAATCATCTTTCATAATAATTAATATTGTTTAGTTTATTCAGATATATTATTTTGTGTGATGAACTAACAGTATCCATGATCTAAGGAATTTTAGTTTTACTGGCTTTAAATAAAACTTCCACAACATTGGATTGGTGTTTGATCTTATTATGATTTTTTTTATTTATATGAATTTGATATAAATTCAACTAAGCTAGTATAATAGACACACAAAAATCTGGTGTATATTCTTCTTAATCACAACTTCCCCAAACCTCTTACAGGACTTCAAAAAAACCACTCTTTAAATTTCTTCTCAGGGTGTGTATGCTTCTGTTGAGTTTGTATCTAATATTATTATACCCCCCAAGAATCATGATACTTTCTCAATATTGATAAATATATATTCTAACAATAGTTCTTTTTCATTGTAAAAAATATAGCAAAATGACAAAAAAAACCTTGAATCCTTCTTATTTAAAATAATTGTTTCTATTGATCATTTTGTTGTCATGAACTATTTTAAAATCTTAGTTGTGTTTGTCAAATTATGTTTTTATGAAGAACATAATTAAACCTTAGAGAAGGAATTTGATGGAATTTATAAATCCTTATTCTTCCAACCTTGAGTTTTTTTTACTTTCTATCATACATTGTAATTGGATCAATATTTTCAATATTTTTGGAATCTTTTTCAACCATGGATTTCATATGAGGTTGATTACAAAAAATATTTTCATCATTACTTCGAAAATTCTGAATAATATTAGTTTCTTTAACCTATTGCTTATAAAATTGTCTTTCTTCATTTATATTCTCATTCAAGTCACGTATAACATTTTTTTTATTTTATTAGTTTCATCTATCATTTTTCATGGCATAATGATTTCTTCATTACTAAGAAACGTCTTTGATGTCATGCCCTAAATAATTTATCCTCTATTGTAAATTTCAAGCTTCATCTTTTAAATTTAATTAACAATATTTTCCTTCTCAACCCGGTGTTCAGTTTACCTATATATTTATAATTTGAGAGAAATATTTTCTTTTATTAGCCTTCATATTTCCCTTAAGAACATTTCTGATTTCTATTCACATAGTGTATTCTTTGAAAGTGTCACCTTCCTATGAAGCACATTCACTATTGTAATGTGAATCATTATATGATGAATTCTTTTCATTTTCATATTATATAATCACTCTTTTTAAGGACCTTATGACCATTTTCACATCATCAGTACTTTATTTACCTTTATAAACACCCTCTTCATGGATATAAAAATTCTTCTAAATTCACTTGGTGAGAACTTCTTATTTCCCTTTTACTAAATTTTCCTTATATAATCTCTCTTATTGGTCACCTTTATATAGGTTTCATCATCTTCATTATCTTTACTCGCTCTCATGGGATATTTTACAGAAAAATGGCCATTCATTACATAATTAAATTATTTGAATGGATGTTTTTCTTGATACATACCTCTCCCATGTGAAAATTTTCTTATCATTAGAGAAATTACTTCAGTAACATCTTTAAAATATCCTTATTCATTAGGAAATATCTTCTCCTATTCTATATTCAAAATTTTTAAATCATTAAATGAAATATATATTTCCTTTTGATTTTTTAAATGATTCTCCACTTATCATATTATAGTTGATAGATGTGTTGGAAAGTTTATAAATAGTGAAATAATTGATATCTCCTTTTTCAAGTCATGATATTTTTTCATCAAATTTATCTGCTAATATTATTATCAACTTCTTCATAAATATTTATTCATTAAGAGTTTCTCTCAATATTTAGATAGTGGTAATAATTAGATTAAACATTGTAATAAAATCATCAACTTATTTATCTTATTGTAATATGAAATCTTTAAACTTTTATCTATTGATGTGAATCTTGGATTACTGCACCTTTTTATTTCTTTTTTGATTACATGGAATATTTTTCAAATAGTTTTTTTAGTTCAGCAGACCTTACGATTGTTCATCTTTTTTTTTCAAAAAAGGATGAAAATATTGAAATTATATATTTTCCATCACTTTCAATAAATTCCCTATTACAAAAACACAAATTCTAGGTCTTTCTCAGAACTATAAATACCTATTTAATAGAATAATAACATCAATCCCTTATTGTGAACAAAAATGTGTTGATCTATATGAGATAGTTGAGAGAAAAACCAATGAGTGAAATGGCTCTGATACAAATTGAAAGGATCACATGAAGTGTGTTAAACACTTTGTGGGGTGGGGGTGGGGTTAAATCTATGTTTAAAGTTGTTCAAAAAACTATTTTAAATAATTTTGTAATTCAATATTATTTATCCCTTGACACTAACTGATGAAGATAAATAAATGAACATAAAAAACTGATTAAGTTGGTTTGTCTCCTTTAAGGATGACTATTAACATAATGTGTTATAGTTTTTATCTTGTGTAGACTTCTCTACTTTTATTATGAAGAATAAATTAGATGTGGTAAAATAATCGAACCCATTATAATGTCTGGTTCAAACAAATATAACTATGAAAAACCGATAACTAATAGAGATCGAATGCATGGGCCTCTATAAGAGTGCCAAATGTATTATATTTTGTTTTACCTCAACATGATCCTTACCACTCTCTTCTTTTTCATTGAACAATGTTTGTCTATGGACTCAAAAATCATTGCGTAACATTGGTTATATGAATCTATATTTTTCCTCGTGTAGCCTGAGTAGTACATGACTTATTCTTTGTGATAGTGCATTTCATGAAATTTCTCATTTGTAATGTCGAGTGGCTCATGTAATATATCTTATTCACATAAGATGATATATGAAAGATTTCTTATTTATGTAAGATTATACATGGATGCTTTCTTGATTCCTGTAGGTGAATTAATGAAGGCTTCTTCTTATTTTTATGAATTATATTATCACGATTCTTTGTTTATTAGTGAAAAAGAGAATTATCTCTCAAGTGTAGGTGGTGAAAAATTCAACCCTTACCCTTGGATCAATATCTATATATGAGGAATCACTGAATCTACCCTTTCATTTACCATGTATGATCATCTTTTAATGTGGTATCAAGACTCTTTCAAAAACACATGAAATACGACAAGTCATGGTTTTATAAGAATGATGATCAAGATTTTAGTATTTTAAACATCACATGGTTTCCATAACAAGACATCAAAAATCATGGAATCCTCACATAGTTGCCTCATTCATTCATGAGTTTGGAATCACGTGCATACATGAATATCACATGAATCATTTTATGCATGAATATCTCTCAGTAGCTTAAGTTATTCCTTGTAAGAGTTTTATTTTCCTATTAACACATGCACACACCTCACATAATACAATCAAACATTTTTAGGTTACTTAAAGTGTCAGATGATTCTTAACATCACTAAATTGAGCTCGGTTCGACCACCATTTGTTTGGATGTCATATATTATGAGATTACATAATGGTCATTACCGAATTGGTAAGGGTAGGTTGATCCTACATATAGGTAATGTAAAGTTGAAGATGATTCACCTGATTTATCATATAGTGAATATTAATTTGATTAAGCGGTTTATGTTATATGAATTTTTTTAATGGATTAATAGTACCACCAGTGCATCAATCTCATATTGTATTTTCTATTAGATAAACACTGCTTAATAGGTTTCTTCATGTATCTTTCCTCTCATTATATCACTAGGATTCATAACTAAGAACACTTTTCACACACTCTCCAGTATGAGCTATGCCACATGGTTTCACCCAAATTAACCCATGAAATATGGTTAAAGTGGTCTCTTTTAGCATAACATGGGTTATCAAATCCTCAAATACTATAGAAGAAACCTAAAGAAACAACCATTCAATGGAGGTGATTTGATGGAAGGATTGGCTATGAAGTGTACAACTTGGGTGTTGATTCTAGTTTAATAATTAATTACTTAATTTAAAGAACCCAAAAAACACAAAAAATATTGAATTAAAATAATTAATTATGATGATTTAATCCTAGGTTGTTTTTGGGTGGATTGGATGCATTTGTTTCTTAGAATGTTTGAAATCACTAATTTAAGATGAATCCAAAAAATGAGATAAATCAACAACATAATTAAACAATTTATTTCTTACTAAATTCCAAGTCCAATAACAAATTCACTTATAGGATCAATTTCATGATCACTCTAAGGAATTTGATCGTTCTAGCACTTATAATGTGTCTTATATAAACTTGTGGAAGACAAAGAATAGAGTAACTCATTGAATGGAAGTATTAAAATGATTAGATGGTTTTAGAATCTTGGAACATAAAATAACGTCCAATCCGTATATTTTCTACTCCCTTGAATCAAACCATAAGATGTGCATCCCTACATTGATTTTATTCCATTAGAGGAAGTAGGAACTAGAATTATGAAGGGGGAATTAAAGATGAAAAACATTTAAAATGATAACTCCACCATTGTGTGAAGAAATTCACAAGGGTTTGTGTAAATAAGTTAAAACCATGATTAATGGGTATCAAAGTGATATAAAGATGAAAATAAGTTAATATGAAATGAAAAATTTATTAAGAAAATAAAATTACTGAGAAACAATACATGGAGAAAATGAACATGTGATTACAAAAATGAAAGTGTTTTATTACAATTGAAAGAGAAACATTCTATAGAAAGAAAAAGACATCGATGAAACATACCTTCACCAAAAGCTAATTATATAGGCATATTTGGACCCTTAGTTTGACCCAAAATAAAAATATTCATTCCATACTAATTGAGAGAGTCAAAAAGAGGGTGATAAAATCAAGGGAAATTTGATGTTTCAATGTTGACCCCGAAAATCATTGAGATTCATTCCTATTGGTGATGTGTGAATTTTTAACTGAATATGGCCAAATTTGAAGGGTTCATAAAAGGAAAATATCTTCATGTATGTTTCAGTTAATGGCTTTCAAAATTTACACCAAATTGGAATATCTGTTTGGATGTTATGATCAATCTAGTGGGATGACTTTATGGCGTTCAAATCTTTCCCACCATTTAAATATCAACTCGGGATCCCTTTATCTCCATGAAAACATCCGAATTAGCTCTGGAAATAGTTGAATGAAATTATCCCAATATTTTTATATTTATACAATAAAAATTTGAGTTTCATTTGGCTTGGAGTGTGGGACCCACTTTTTTTATGGTCCTTAGGCCCATTATTCATTTTCCAGAAACATTCTTCATTCCTATTAAAAAATATCCATCTTCCATGGGAATTCATCCATAAATCCGAAAATATAATATTTTCCAATAAAAGTGGTAAATCATATCTCAAAATATTAAATTAAAAAGATTAATGAAATTTATTCTACAAATAGATAACTGATTGGGCCCAAATATTCATTTTAAACATGAATTGCACAAAAGATTTGAAATAAAGTTCAATTTATAAAATTAAATAAAATTGGTGTATATGGACATTGAAACACATGAATATTATAATTTTAACTATTAATATTATCCTATTTTAGTGGATAATCACACCCACAAACTTGAGTTTTGCTAGTCTCGAGAAAAAAGTATCTCAAAAATATGAAATTGAATTCATTTTTTTCAAAAATATTTTAACAAACATTGCTCACCAAAAAACATGATGCCAAAAAATCTTTAATTATTTCAAATTAAGTTCAAAAAAGATAGTTTGAAAAGAGAATCCAAATCCCATGAACATTACATTGTTCAAATTCATTACAAAATTTCATCTAATTTCAATTAAAAATGATGATGTGTTGTGAATCACAAAATATATAGGGCCCATTTTCTTGTTCAAGGGAAAAAAGGGAAGCACAAGGTTATAATCACACTAAAACTTAGGTTGAGTATCTAATTTTATCTTTTTTTTATGTTTTTTTAACCATAATAGGTATGAAAAGACTAACTCTCGGCAAGACAACTATGGATTCACAATCCGTAGGTTTTGGATGCCATACATATTGTCAATTCCATGCTCTATAACAAATATAAAAATCCAAACTCTGGGTAAGAAAACAATGGAGTTAGGATCCCCAAGTGCTGAATGACACACATTTAGAAAAAATATTTCTCTACATGGTCATTAAATCATTTTTATATTTTTCGGGATACCAAAAAGAAATAAAAATTGACCCCAAATCCTATACTATGATGAATGGGACCCAAGAACTAAAATTTACACCAATGATACAATGGATGTGAATTGTTGAATTTTTATTTGGAGGATGAAAATGTAAACTTTTAAAAATATACTGGACAACCACACTTTCCAAATATTATGATCATCAACTTAAACATACATTAAAATAATGATAAACGCATTCAAAATCATTTGAAATTCAGTTTCCATATTTCATGATGTACATTAATGCATTCAAGGATAATGAATTGAGTTTTTTAATTTAATTTTTTTATCATAAAATCCCAATATTTTTTTTTTCAAAATCCCATATTTTAACATCCCTCAACATAGAGTGAAACTGCCCTCATTTTTGAAAGAGAAGAAAAGATAGATCTTAGAATTGATAAAAAAAGTGGGGAGATGTGATTTGAAATTAAACCATGGAATAAAACCACATGGTTTGTAGTCAAGGATTCATTAATAATAAATTTATTACTTTGGACTCACGTTACATGTAAACTCCTTTGGTATGATTGATGGCTGGGTTAGAACTATACAAGGAAAGGGTTTTATTTTGAAATACTAAAATTCATCAACAATGAAATATCTTACATAAGATAAATTAAGTCACATTTGAAACCCCATGTGATTCACTTAAAAAAACAGAAAAAAACAAAAAACCAAATAAAAAATATAGAAGCCAGGTTGCCTCCCAAAAAGTGTTTAGTTTAATGTTGTTAGCTTGACTTGAATCCACAATATTATCTAATACCAACTTTAAACATTTTAAAGACCCCATATTTCTCAACTTCTATATGACTGAGATTGATTCTTTTTATAATTTTTTTCTTGTGCAAAACCATGTTCAAAAATGAGTGTGAAAGTCCACCAAATTTTGGAAATTATTGATCTAGTTTCTTCTTTTGTATTGAATATGAAATCAAGGATCATTCCAATGTTATTGGTTGTACGATAATAATGACTGAATAAAAGAGTGTGTTAGTTATCACATATGATGGGATACTTGAGTGAGGATAGAATGACAATGATTTTGAGTTTAGGTTGATTGAAATTTATTAAATAAGAATAGAAATTTGAATCAAAATATGTTTCTTCTCCAATTTTTTTAATACAATTGGTTCATTTAGAAAACATAATTTATTTCAAAAATTAGCCAATTTAATTTCATGGGTTGGTAGGTAATCACTGTTTCTGATCTCTTCTAATGGATTAGTGATCAGAAATATTGAAAATAATTAATGGGGATAAATTTAGAACAATCAATCCATGATGAACAATTTCCCTCTTGTGAATATATAAAATCATTTTCCTCTAGATTTAAAATCCCATCAACAATTCCTTCATTTTCATCAAGTCCCCTAGATTCAAAGTTTGGTTCTTTGATAAACTCAAAAGAGTTATGTGGGTAGAAATATTATTATATCAATGATGAGGAAGGGAAATCCTGAGTGGGCAAGGGTTATATATATGTTTCAATGATTTGAATTTTTAATCTAAATTATGATAATTCTGAATTCATTTTATCCATTTTTTCATAAAACTTTTCAAGAAGTTTTTGGGTATTATGATTGATAGAAGTTTGGAAATAATATAATTTCCCAATATTTATATTTTCAATCATCCTTGATAGGTCTGTAAATTGATCTTTTAAATTTTCAATGTCACAATGATTGTACAAGTTTTCAGATGTGGGGTAATCATTTAATTTTTTATCAATGAAATTCACTATGTGTGGTTATTCCCAATGTATATTTTAAATTTTATTTTATCTTTGTTTTATTATGGGGTAATTATGTAGATACTCCACTGGAGTGTAGTGAAATTTTGATTTGGGATTCTTTGGACACATGGAAATAGAAAGGGGAAAATAAAAGAGAAATGGGGGTGAGAATAGATAATTTTGGGTGAGAAAAGAAGGTGAGTGTCTATGATACTTACTTGGTTCCCAAAAAATGGCTCCAAAATTTGGTTTCACTTAAATTTACCCATGAAATATGGTTAAAGTGGTCTCTTGTAGCATATCATTGGTTATTGAATCCTCATATACAAAATAAGAAACCTAAAAAACAAAAATTCTATAGAGGTGATTTGATGGACGAATTGGCATGAGGTAGAAAGCTTGGGTGTTGATTTTAATTGAATAACTAATGATTTAATTTAAAGAACCCATACTACACAAAATAGTATAATTTAAAAAAATTAATTATGTTGAGTCAATCCTAGGTTTTCACACGGGGTGGATTGGATGCAATTGTTTCTTAGAAAGTTTGAGATCACTAATTCAAGATGAATCTAAAAAATGAGATAAATCCACAACTTCATTCACTAATTTAGTTCTTACACAATTAAAAGGCTAATAAATTATTAAATTATAGGATCAAGTTCATGGTCACTCAAAGTAATTGGATCATACTAGCACTCATAATATGTCGTATTTAAATATGGCGAAGACAAAGAATAGAGTAACACATTGAATATATGTCTTAAAATGATAAACTGATTTAAGAATTTTGTAACATAAAATAACATCCCATACCTAAGCATGGTAAACAATTGGATTATACCATAAGAGGGTTATCCATAAAATGATGTTATTCCATCAAAGGAAGCAGGATGTATACTTATGAGGGGGAATTGAATAATAAAAACATTGAAAACGATCACTCCACCGTTGTGTGAAGAAATTCACAAGGGTAGGTGTGAAAACATTCAAACCATAATTCAAGGGTTTCAAAGTGATATGAATAATAAAATAAGTGAATAATAAGAACATGTTTTATTCATAAACTAAAATGATTGAGAAAATATATATGGAGAAAATGAAGATGCGATCACAAAATGAAAGCATAGAATTACAATTGAAAGAAAAAATTTTAAATAAAGAAACAACTTGATTATAATTACCCTCACCCACAACTCCTTATATAGGAATATTTGGAGCCTTAGGTCAACCCACCATCAATAGATTCTTTCCCCATTAATTTAGAGTGTCAAAATTAGGGTGAAAAAATCAAGGGAAATTTGACATTTCTAAGTTGACACAGAAAGTATTCCAGATTCATCTCCCTTGTTGATGTGTGAATTTGTAACTGAAGATTGCCAAATTAGAAGGAGTAGTAGAAGGAAAATATATTTTTTGATGTGTTATTTAATATATTTAAAAATTTTAGGCAAATTAAAATATCTATTTGGATGTTATGATCAATATAGTGGGATGAAATCATGGTGTTTAAATCTACCCACCCATTTAAATGTCAACTTGGAATCCCTTTATATCCATGAAATATTCAGAATTATCTCCAGAAACAGTTTAATGAAATGATCCTCATATATTTCCCTTTCTATGGTAAAGATTTAATCTTCATTAGTCATGGATTGTGGGCCCCACTTTTTCTTGATAGGCATTTGGCCCATTATGCTTTGTCCAGAATATTTCTTCATTCATGATGAAAAAAAGACATCTTCCCTTGGGATTCATCCATCAATACTAAGAGATAAAATGTTCCAAACAATTTCATAATTCATATCCCAAAATAATAAATTCGAAAAATAAAATAAATAAATTACAAAAATAGATGATTGATTGGGCCTAATTGTTTATTTTAAACATGAATTGCACAAATGATGTGAAATAAAGTTAAAATTTTAAAATGCACTAAAGTGGTTGTTTATGGACTTTTAAACACATGAATATTAAATTATTAACAATAAATATTAGCCTATTTTAGTGGATAATCACGCCCCCAACTTGAGTTTTTCTAGTCGTGAGAAAAGTTATCTTAAAAATATGAAATTGAATTCATCATTTTAAAATATATTTTAACAATCTTTTCTCACCAAAAACGATATTTTCAAACAATCATGAATCCTTTAAAAATAATTTCACACAATATAGTTTCATAAGAATATACCAAGACCAATATTATTCCTTTATTCATATTCCTCTCCACATTTAATCCAATTTCAATCAAGCATGATTATGTGTTGTGCATCACAAAAGGCATGGGGCCCATTTTCTTATTCAAGGGAAAAAATATAGGTGCTTGGTGGGAATCTCACTAAACCTTAAGATGAGTATCCAATTTTATCTTATTTCTATTTTTGTTTTGTTTTCTTTTTTTTTTGAACCATAATAGATATTAAAATACTAACTCAAGGCATAAAAAATATGGATTCACAATCCCAAAGTGTTGGAAACCACACATATTGTGAATTACATGCTCAAAAATAGATATATAAAGCCTAACTATGGGAAAGAAAACTACGAAGTCATGATCTACAAGTTTCGGACACCACACATTTGGAAAAAATATTGCTCCATGTTGTCATTATTTCAATTTTTTTATATTTTTTCGGGACACTCAAATTAATCAAAAAGTGACCCCAAACCATATGCTACAATAAAAGGGACCCAACAAATAAAATTTTAACCCATGATACAATGGATCCTCATTGTGCCATTTTGATTAAGAGGATGCAAATTTAAACATTGAAAAATCATATCAGACGACCGCACTTTCCAAAAACTATGATCATGAACTTATACATGTATGAAAATCATAATCAGGGCATTCAAAATCATTTGAAATTCAGTTTTCATGTTTTACAATGTACATTAATGCATCAAATGATAATGAATTGAGTTTTTTTTTTAAATTTAATTTTTTTCTCATAAAATCCCATTTTTTTAAATATTAGATTTTCACTCCCCCGACTTAGAATGAAACTTCCCTCAGTTTTGAAATAGAATAAAAGTGAGATATTATAATTGGGAAGAAATAGGGGATATGTTATTTGAAATTAAACCATGGAATAAAGCCTCCTAGTTTGCAGTTGATGGCCCATCAATAATAAATTAATTACATTGGCTTTATATCACATGTAGACTCCACAGGGATGATTGATGGTTGGGTTTGAACCTTACAAGGAAAGGGTTTTATTTTGTAATACTAAAATTCATAAACACCTAAATATCACACATAAGATAAATTTTATCACATTGGAAACCCCAATGGGGTCCCTTAAAATAACAAAAAAAACACAAAAAATAAAATAAAAAATGAAGATGCTGGGTTGCCTCCTGAAAAATGCTTAGTTCAATGTTTTTAGCTCGACTTGGATACACAATATTTTCCAATACTAACTTTAAAAATATTAATTACCCCATATTCTTCAAGTTCTACATGATTAAGATTGATATTTTTTTTATAATCTTCTTCACGGTCAATCCCAAGTTCAACAATGAGTGTGAAAGTCCATGGAATTTTAGAAATGATTAATCTGGTTTCTTATGTTTTATTGCATATTAAATCAAGGATCATTCTAATGTTATTGGTTTCATGAGAATAATGAATAAATAACACAAGGTGTTTATTATCACCTATGATGTGATAATTGAGTGGGGATGGAAGGAAAATGATTTTGAGTTAAGGTTGATTGAAATTTATTAAATAATAATTGAAAATTGTATCAAAATCTATTTCCTTTCTAATTTTTTTGATATAATTGATTCATTTAGAACACGTGATTAATATCCCAAATTAGCCTGCTGAATTTAATGAGTGGGTATGGAATCAGTGTTTATGATCTCTTCCAATGAATTAGTGAACAGTTCCCTTGAAAAATTATCAATGTGGTTAAATTTTGAACACTCAATCCAAGATGAAAAATTTCCCTACTGTGAATATAGAAAATTATTTTCCTCTTGATTTAAAATCCTGTCAAAAATTACTTTATGTTCATCAAGTTCCATAGATTAAAATGTAGGTTCTTAAATAAATTAAAGGTCGTTATGTGGGTAACAATATTGTTTTATCAATTTTTAGGAAGGGACATCCTGAGTGTGCATGGGTTCCATTGATGTTTCAATTCATTGAAATTAAAATCCCAGTGATGAAACAACTAAATTCATTTTATTCATTTGTTCACAAAATTATTCAAGAATTATTTGGGGATTAGGATTGATAGAAGTTTTTACATCATGGAAATCCCCAAGATTTATATTTTCAATCATCCTTTATAGGTTTGGAAATTGATCTTTTAAATGTTCATCATCACAATTATTATACATGTTATTAGATGCGGGGTAATCATTCATGTTTTGATCAATGAAATTCTTTTTGTGAGGGGATTTCCAATATTGATTTTCAATTTTATTTCATCTTTGGTTTATGATGGGGAAATTGTGTTGATACTCTATTAGAGAATAATGAAATTTTGATTTGGGATTCTTTGGAAACATGGAAACAAAAAGGGGGAAATGGAATAAAAATAGGGGGAGAATTGAGAATTTTGGGCGAGAAAAGAATTTAAGTGTCTAAGATACTTAATTGGGTCCCTATATAATATAAAGAAATTTAGTTGCACCAAAATTCACCCAGTAATTATGGTTTGTTCCATTTCTTGTAGCATAACATGGGTTATTGAATCCTCAGAGACCAAAGAAGAAACCTAACAAAACAAACATTCTATAGAGATGATTTTATGGATGGATTATATATGAAGTGGCCAATTTTGGTGTTGATTTTAATTTAATAACTAATTTTTTAATTTAAATAACCGAAAAAACATGCAATGACTTTAATTAAAACAATTAATTATAATGATTTGATCATAGGTTTTCACTTGGGGTGGATTGGATGGATTTGTTTCCTAGAAATTTTCAAATCACTAATTAAAGATGAATTTAGAAAACAAGATAAATACACAACCTCATTCAATAATTCAGTTCTTACAAAATTACCAGGATAATCACAAATACAATTAGAGGATAAATTTATTGATCACTCCATTGAATTGGATCATACTATCACTCAGAATGTGTCGTCCTTAAACCTGGAAGAGGCGAACAAGAGAGTAACTCATTGAATAGTTGTCTTAAAATGATGATATTGTTTAAGAATTTAGGAACATAAAATAAGATATAATACATACCCTATATACTCCCTTGGATCATTACATAAGTGGTTTATCCCTCCATTTATGTTATTACAGAAAATAAAACAAGAAGTAGACTTATGAGGGGGAATTGAAGAAGAAAAACTTTGAAAGAGATCACTTCACTGTTGTGTGAATAAATTCATAAGGGTTGGTGTGAAGAAGTTCACACCATGATTCAATGGTATCAAATTTATATGAAGAAGAAAATAAATTAATAATAATAAAAAAGTTTATTAAGAAACTAAAATTATTGAGAAAACTTACATGGAGAAAATGAAGATGCGATTACAAAATGAAAGCGTAAAATTATAATTGAAATAAAAACATTCAAGAGAAAGAGAAAAACATCAGTAATAATTCCCTTCACTACTAGATACTTATATAGGAATATTTGGAGTCTTAGGACAAATAAACATCAATATATTACTTCCTAATTAATTGATAGAGTCAAAAATTAGGTGAGGAAATCAAGGGAAATTTGACGTTTCGAAGTTGACCAAAAAAATAATCTAGATTCATCCCCCTTGTTGATGTGTGCATTTTTAACTAAATATTACTGAATTATAAGGGTTATTATAAGTAAAATATATTATTTTATGTTTAATATAATATATGTAAAAATTTTAGGCAAATTGGAACTGCCTTTTGGATGTTATGCTCAATTTAGTGGGATGACTTTATGGCATTCAAATATGGACAACCATTTAAATTTCAAATTGTGATCCCTTTATCTCCATGAAAAATTAATAATTTTATCTAGAAATAGTTTAATTTAATTAAAACCATATTATTATATTTCTATAATAAAAAATTGACCTTCATTGGGGTTGTATTTTGGGCCCTACATCTATTTGATGGGCCTTAGGACCAATATGGTTTGTTTAGAAAAATTATTCGTTCATGATAAAAAATATCCATTTTCCCTATAGATTCATCCATCGCTCCTAAAAGAAAAAATGTTCCAAAAATGTGATCAATCATATCAAAAAAATTAAATTTAAAAAATCAAGGAAATTTATTCCATAGATAGATGATTAATTGGGTCAAATTTTCATTTTAAACATGAATTCAAAAATGATGTGAAATGAAGTTCAATTTATAAAATTCACTAAAATTGATGTTTATGGACATTGAAAAACTACAATATTAAATTTTTAATAATGACTATTATTCTATATCAATGTCTAATCACCAAACACTTGAATTGTCCCTTGTATAACCTCCTGTGTGCTATGCCCATTCCATTCACACACTATGTGGAACTTGTGAGTTCTAGGATTTCCTAGTAACTACCTACCATTGCAGGTAAAATCCTATGCTTCCATAGATTCCCATGAATGGGAAAAATCCTATGTGGTAGAAATTTTATCCCATTTGAAGTTGAGGTAGCCTCATTTGGTGGCTATGGTTGTCCCCATGTTTTATTGGAAGACCACTCAAAATAATACTTAGAATAATTCTATGAAATAAATTTAATACCAAGGAATTTAGAAATTCCATTAATTCAAAAAAAGTAAATATTCATGTAAAAATATAATTATTTTTTAGGGATATATCTTATTAAATCATTTTTATTGGTGTAGATATCATGATATCCAGAACAAAGCTTCCTTAAAAATGTACACTAGTTCATCAATCATTATAATTATTGGGTATTGACAAAAAATACACCATCATAATCATATATATTCAAAAACAACCTAAATCTAAAATTCAACAATACATTAGTATTAATCAAACCAAAAGTTTCATTCAGATTGTAACAATGATTTCCTCCTATAATCTATAGACAAAACATGTTATATTTTTTCTTTGTAGTGAAATTTATAAATATATAACCTTGTTTTGGTGAATAATCTTATTGTAATGCAATGTATTATAAGACCTAAAGTGTTATATTTGAGAGACCATTCCACTTAAGGAGCCTAACAACAATTTTTAGGGTATATAATAGAGGTAAAGATTATATTTAAGGATTATCTTCAAGAGTATACAAATTAGGGGATAATATAGTTTGTGACAACCAAGTCTCCCCTTCATCCATGTGAACACCTAAAACAGAACATGCAAGGTGTAGAGAAGAATTAAAGATACCCATCTCTTGGTGACATACAAAATATGGTTTATTATTTTTGGAATGAGGATATGGTTTAATATTTTATCAATCCATTAGAGTATATCCTTCTTGAGATTCTAAAGATCAAGATACCTGATGAGAGAATTTTGAAGGGTCATCTTAATTATTGCCCATATAACTAAAATTTTGATATATGATTGAATAAATAATTTTCCTTCAATATTTTATACATATAGATTTATTAAAATTATTAATAAAATTATAAAATAAAAAGAGACCTAAAACATGAATGTAATCAAGTCTTACAATAATATAGAAGTACAATTACTAACAAAACATTTTAGATGATCAAATCCTTCACTGTATCACTGTAAATAGAACAATGTAAAGTCCCAATCACATGATTCTAAACTGTAAGACATGAGTTTATTTTCCCAATAACCTAAATATTATGACATGTGGTCCTTTACATATAACCCTTAACAATACAATATATAGTTTGTTCTATATGATATTTAACTATTTGGAATTTTTAGTCATAAAAAACATTATATTGTGTTCCATTAATTATGAAATGATTTTTTTCAAAAAATTATGTTTCCCTTGGGAGAGTAGAATGCCATTTTAAAATAAATTTTTATCTACTATATGATAGGGTTTATATATCCAATTAAAACAATATTTCCATTACATATTGTGATGACACATAATTTATTATGAGGTTTAATTTACCCACTTATTACAATATTATCCGTTCCTCTTTCCTAAATATATTATATAATGTGTGATGGTGTAACTATAGAGTATTTCACACCCTTTTAGTCATCCTCAATGCCTTCCAAATTACATCACACTTTAGATTTATAATGTAACATCAAACCAAATTTCTCCTGTTAATATTCTTCTCTTACAGAATTTAAAATACTTGAGTTAATATTTTCTTCTTAGGAACCCATAACCTTGAGCTGTGATTCATATAATTCGAAACCAAAATCCTTGGGAATATTCTCATAGTTTAACATCACATAGTAATTAGGAATAATTTCATAAGTTTTTTCAAATACATCCCAAACATGATTCTATTTTATTCTTTTGTTTTCCTTAGAATATATAGAGAAAATCATAGTTTACTTGGAGCTATTAAGTAACCCATATGACATGTTTTAGGTATTGAAAAAGAGTCACTAGAATCTATGTGCTTCTTTATTATGGTGTGATGATGGATTCAATATTACTAATGGTTTCCCAATTAATATCATTTATCAACCCATAATATCCAATTCATGTATTTTAAGAAGTTCTTTACTTTATCCATGACCGAAATATTCAAATGAATAATAAATATCTCTTTGTTTTATAGTCTTATTGATTAAATACACCATTATGGAGGCTCTGAGTCACATGAGAATAAACTGAATGAAACTATGGTTGAATCATTATAACCTCTATCTATATATATAAAAGTTAGATACCATGTGAAAAAATCATTATTGTAGTGTTCTATTGCATTTTACATCTTATTTTAAAATATCTCCTCACATAAGTTCTTGTACATTATGAGAGTTTTCATTAATAAAAGATTTCACTGGCCATGGATATGTCTTCCAACCAAAATATCATAGTTTACTTATAATATGAAAAAAACTACTTAACTAGAACTATATAAAACTTTATTCCCATTACCCTATGATATATATTGATATCAGGATCTATCATCTAAGGCTTCACAATAGATTCCATTTAAATGTCGAATTCTTCCCCAATTATGATATCCTTACTGATTCACATTGGTTTTCATCCTTCCTTATCTCACCAGATTATACATACATTTATACATTTCTTTCTCACAACATATTTATATTTTTGTAGAGGCCCCTTTTCAAGAACTACATGTGTCTTGATTCATGTTATTATAGGATACATAGTGATTCATTAATTTCTTATTCTATTCCTATACATAAATATCATCACCCTGAAATCCCCTATTATATTATATTCTTATGATTCAAAAAAATTAAATTTTTATGTGTCTACTATATGTGAAACCTCCCCATTAGTCTACGTTATAAAACTTTTTGTATTGGGCCCCTTCAGTCTTAGATGTATGTCCCTAAACTAGAGGTTCATTCCTAACCATTGAGTTCACCTATAATGAAATGGGTTAAGCAATTCATATTGGGTTATCCCATCCCATTTGACTAGGTTTCAGGTTAAGCATTAGATTCCCGATTCTACTCCATTCAATAGCTCCCCTATCACTCGATATTTCATAATATATTTGATCATTGTATTATAACTATAAAAGCCAACCATAGTTGGATAAATATATATGATATTAAAATTCAATGTAATTTAATCTAATATATATAAACCTAAACATCAATCACCTAATTATACTTTAATTTTATAGAATTAAAATATAAACAAAAGTGATTGAAATAATTTTTAGGTTTAAAATCTATAAATAGTATCCTAATAAAAGGTCAAGTATCCAATTTCTATTAATTTTTATATAATATATAATGAGATAATGAAATAATAGTAAATATAAAATGAGATACGGAAAATTTTGATGTTGAAATTCTGTAAAGGGTGTCATGAGAAAAAGTCAAGTATCTTCTCACAAAGCCTCTCTCTTTCACATATTAAGAAAATGTTAGGGTGAAAATGGAAAATTCACAAAAATTTTTGAGGAAAAAACATAGCCATAAATAAGTTAAAATATATTTTTTGGACCCACTAGTCTTAGATTTTTTTTGTATAATATACCTTATGGTTATATTGTAGTATTTTTTGGTTGGTTATGTTTGTCAATAAAGCTGGTTGAAAAGGTCATTTGTTAAGGTTAAATGATTTTTTATAAAATTTTTTTGACAAAAAAAATGATATAAATTTGAATGAGTTGGAAGTTGTTCTGAAATATGTTCTATAATTTTGAAATGTTCCATAGTGTTTTCCATGCCTTTGGGGTCCAAAATATATAGTAAGGGAATAATTGAATTTTGAAAGGGAAATATTATCATGCAAATGAATAAAAAATGATAAATACTAAATGATTTTAATGATTCTGTATAAAGGTGAATATTCTGGGTTACCACATCACAATATGGTGAAGTAATGTGTTTTATAAAAGTTAGAGTCTTGTAAAAAAAGAATATTGATTGATTTGTGTATGATGGTGAGTTTCACACTAAAGGTGATATCAAATTGTTGAAGTTTAGTGATTTAAGAGACTTATGTGAAAGGAGTTTGGAGGAAAAAGATGTATTGTAAAGGGTTATCAATGTATCTAAATAGGAATGTACCCCCTATATTTGGAATATCCTATTTATAGTGAATATCCAAGCTATAAAATCATGTAAGAGTTTCACGAAGTATTTCTTACATAATAAAATGGCACGAAAAATAATCTTTTGTATAAAAATTAATTATTTTTATATGAATATGTGAGTTCCATGATATAAAAAAGTTTCAAAAAATTGGGTATTTAAATTAAATAACACAAAATCAATATTATTTTTATAGAGGTAGTGTAATAGTAGTGAAAAAAATGAATGAAATTGGGTAGTTTCACAAACCTGAAGAAATTGTATAGAACTTCTATGGTAAATTGATTTTCATCATTTGAAAGAAAGTAGGGCTTCATGAAATGACTATTATGGTGTAAATAACAATGAATCAAGTAACCATGGGGAGAATATTCTGAATGAACAGTGGGAACACTTTATTTGATAGAGTAGTGAGATTTTAAATTGTGACTGGTAGTAAACCATAGGGACAATGAGTTTTCTACAAAAATTATAATAGTATTTATTTATAATGGATTTAGTAATTGGGTAAATTTATATAGTATTATCATTGGACTAAGACCAATGTAGTTGAACCACATGAAATTTCTATGACTTATGGATGTTTTAATTTTCAATATTATATTGCTACTAGAAAGAGTGGGAAGACAGTTTTTAACAAGGAAAAAATATCCAAAAGGGAACTTATTTTAATCAATCACGATCTGATCCCACCTATTAGGTTATTTAACATGGTATAATGAATTAATTTTATCAAATTTGAAGGATAAATTAATACCTTATCTCTCAAAATAGGTAATGGAATTTATTAATCACAAAGGGATTTCAATTTTTGATGGAAAAAAATTTCAACTATGAAAGAATCAGAAGCAACACTATTTAAGATATTAATTCATGGATGTTTTTAATGAAAGAATTTATGGTATTTCAACTAGTATGTATTGTGGATCATTACATGAAGCGAGCCAAAGATAATTGGATGCTAACACTAGAGGAATCGATACTTTATGAAGAGGCTTATCCAACACAATATACAATAAGCTTATATGATTTATGTTAGCAAATTCAATGTGGGAAAAAATGTTAAACATCTAGGAAGGAGATTAAAATGTCTAAGATGAAAAATTATAGGTTCTATGGAATAATTATGAGGAAATGGTAATTAACCCTATGGAGTGAATTGACATATTCCTTGATTAGGAAAATATTATTGTGGAGGATATGAATGGTATCACAAAAATCCTCAATGATGTGAAGATTTCAGAGAATATTATAAGAATTTTTCTGACATAGTTTAATCTAGAAGTATCTATAATAGAATATAAAGATTCAAAGTGTTTGACATTAGATAGTTTTTATAGTATTTATATCACATATGGGACAAAAAATGATTATAATTATGTTTTTCAAAAAGTAAAATCAAAATAATTGGTCTTCAAATCATTGAATAAGATCAACATAGAGAATTTCCCTGATGAATAATAGGTGGATATAGTCATTCCATTCCTTTCATCAAATATACATAGTGGAAAAGTAATTTTTAAAGGGGAACTTCAACTCACATGTTTTCAATGTGGAAAGGTTAGAAATATTTCACTAAGTTGTCCCATGAAGTTTTAGGATTATAATGTGGATGACGATAAAATCCCCACAAATAATACTTAAACCACTGTGAAAGGAAGGAAAATTAGTTAGAAAAATTTCTTTAAAAACAAGAATTCAATTTGAGAAGAAAATTAAAGTTTAGAGGAGACTGAGGATAAATAAATTAACGAATATGAAGAAATAAAGAGTGTTGTGGTGGTATTTGTGGGAGTTTTCTAGATAAGAGAATATAGAAATAAATATGTATTATAGCATCCCGTCTTTTTATAACATAAACTTTCACAAAACTGAGGATCTTTAAGGCTTAGTGTCTTGGAAACAAGGAACATAATACATGAAAACAACATAAAACATTCTTCTTAAACACTTGAAAGGCTTATCCTTAAGTCCATCCTAGGTTCATTACTGCATCTCATAACCTGGGGACATACATCAAAAAAATGGGTGAGCAGAAGGCCCAGTAAGGGAAACAATAGAAACATTTTACATGTGAACTTGAGATACTTCAATAAGGACATGAAAAGAACTTTAAGGTATGAGAAATAAATCATGAGATACATCATAATAAAAATAACATTTTTCATAACTTTAAGATGTGGCTGCAACATTCAATATTGACAAACATTTCAATTCACCAAGGTCCATACCCAAGGTGTCATTAAAAATTACCAAGGTTATTCACCAAGGTATCAGTCTAAAAATTCATCTCTAGAGATTAAGTCTTTACCCAATGCATTAGAGTGCTATCTGGGCGCACCCTTAAACTGTAATCTCTTGTGGTTACATCATTATCCAATGCAATGGGGCGCTATCAGGGTGCACCCTTAAATTTGCCTTTATTATCAGGTGAGACACATATATCATCATCAAAAATTTCATAAATAACTCATATATCATAAAATAAATGGGTTTCATTTCATAATCATAACATTTTAAAAACTGCTTTAAAGACATGATCTTTATGTCACTTTAAACCCACGGAAAGGGGAAGCGGGTTTCATGTATGTAAATCCCAAAATTAAAAATAGAAAATTTTGACATATATGTATGTGAATACCCCTGTATAAATAAAAGATTTGAGTATTCACTTTATAACATAAAATAATTTTGAGAAAAGAGGGAGACATTTTGAGACGAAAATTCTGCAGCATAACGGCTATGTTACAAGGTTTTAGAAAACATTGAAAAGAGATGGGACAGGGGTCACCCACTCATAAATGATCCATAAAACAGTAGGGGGGCAGAATATAAGGGATTTAAGAACATGGTAATGATATTTGAAAGATATACCATATGAAATGAAACACGTGGAAGTGAGAAAAAAATTAAGATTTCTTTTAGGAAAATTCGGCAGACTAACTGCATCAATTAAACTTTAATAAAAAGATTAGGCAAGATCAAAATAGGTTCTATCATAATATTATCATAAGAGATCAGTATTATAGATATAGATATCATACCCCAACATAATAAAAAGGAACTTGAAAGACTTGACATGAAAATAGAACTTAAAAAAAAGAGAAGGGTGAAAGAATCCCATAAAAATTCGGCAGCCTAACGGCGTCACTTAAACTTTCATAAAACGAAATGATGAGAGTAAGAGGGGATCTCTCATCATTAAAACACGAAAATGGATGTAAGAGGAATATAAAAGAACATCTTCTAACATAAGAACATGTAGCATAAAAGGAATGACATAAAAGAGATCACTTGAAAAGAAAGAGAGGGGTCGGATCCCTTACCTTAAAACGTGACTCTTGAAACTCAAAGGTTTGGACCTTAAGGGCTTGGGGGCACCTTGGGAGGACTCCTTTGGAGGTAAGGAGACCAGAACTTCGTTGGGTGAGAGTTGGGAGTGGAAAATAAATGAGGAAAGGGTGGGTATATATAGGGAAAGTGAGGGGACACGACATTAATGGCCAAGGGACACCTCACAAGTGCTTTTCTCAAACCCATGTGCTCTCTCATGATATTTTCCATAAGGTTAGGCCACATGGGGCCCCCAAAACAATAATTCATCACCCTTGGCCGGAAAACCATTAAAATATCTCATGCCATCATCATGACATCATCATGACACAGTTATGATGTCATTAAACATACCGAAACCCTAAAACTGTATTTTTACTATTCACTGAAAATTCAACTTTCTCAGAAAAATCCCAAAATTTCACCTTAACCAAATATCGATGATCTAAGTAAATTTTTGAACTCCATTTTATAAAAAGAATTTTCTAAATATTTTAAATTTAATTTTTAAATAAAATGACTATTCATCAAGAAGTCATTTTTTTCAGAAAAATCCCCAAAAATTACCATAACATAATATCGATGCTCTGAGTTCAAAAATAAGGTCCATTTTATAAAAATAATTTTCTAATTATTTTTAATTAATTTTTTAATTAAAAACACTACTCACCCAAAAAACTAATACTTCACTAATAATTTATGAAACCGTTATTTACCCTTTTATTGAATCTCATTACTTTATCAAGGTGTCTAAATTATATTAAAACTTTATTTAAGTGAAATTACTAATCCATTTGGTCACATTACTAATCCTAAGCGTAAAATCACTATTCATAATTTACTATTCATCAAAAATTAGGTTGATCTTATTAGACTCCAAATTCCTTACTGAACACTTTTGTAGAAGACCATTTTTTTGAAAATCATTACACATCATTAATTATTTATGGTCTTCATAAATATTTTAAAATATCCTTTCTTTCAAAATTCATCAATAAAATACATTCTAAAATTATCCGGACATTTGAAATTTCACAAACATCACTAAAGGAAGAAATCTCAATTCATTCGTCCCAAAGGATTACACAAAGAAGCTAGGGTCTCGTCACATAGCCCCTTATAACACCGGCATATGACCTAAGTGTAAGGTGTGCTATGGTGAGAGAATCTGAGGAAGGATTAGATAACATTTCCCTAGTTGTAATCTCCAATAACTTGAACTTCTCCCGTAGGCATTTCCGTTCAAGCTTGACACGCTGGAGTTCGGCTTGGGCTAGGTCCAAAGCGAAGCCCACAGATGTTACCTCCTTCCCAAGCTCTGATAAGTGGGCTTCATAAGGCTCGAGTCTACTGGATGAAGCCATCAACTCCTCTTTCTACATTAACCATTAACATCTCTATTAAATCGTTAAGAGTAAGTTAATATACTATTTAAAAAGTTTGGGTCATTACATTCTTCCCCCCTTAAGAAATTTCGTCCCCGAAATTTATACTTGAGGCCTAGTCGAAAAGGTGAGGGTACTTTTGCTTCATTGTTTCATCAGGCTCCCAATTCGCTTCGTCATACTTATGATTCCTCCACAACACTTTCACAAGGTGGGTAGTCTTGTTTCGTAGAACCTTGTCTCTACGGTCCAAGATCTCCACTGGCTGCTCCTCATAAGAGAGGTCATGTTTCAGTTGTACCACCTTTGGGTTCAGTACATGCGAAGGGTTGGGTATGTACTTCTTCAAGAGAGATACATGGAAGACATTGTGAACTTGAGATAGGTTCGGTGGAAGTGCTAGACGATAGGCCACTGCTCCTATGCGATGAAGGATTTCATAGGGGCCAATGTACCTAGGGCTGAGCTTCCCTTTCTTCCCAAACCGCATGACTCTCTTCCATGGAGAAATTCGAAGGAAGACTTTGTCACCAACACCAAACTCCAAGTCCCTTCGACGATTGTCAGCATAGCTCTTCTGCCGACTCTGAGCGGCCTTTATGTGTTGTTGGATGCCATGAACATGTTCTGTCATCTCTTGCACAAGATCAGGCCCAAGAAGCTTTCTCTCACTAGTTTCATCCCAACAAGTAGGAGTTCTACATCACTTTCCATACAGAGCTTCATAGGGTGCCATCTGAATACTCGAATGGAAGCTGTTGTTATAGGAGTACTCAACTAATGGGAGGTGTTGATCCCATCCACCTTTAAATTCCATTGAGCATAATCTCAGCATGTCTTCGAGTGTCTGAATAGTCCTTTTAGATTGGCCATCAGTTTGAGGATGATAGGCCGTACTAAAATTCAATTCAGTATTCAGAGCATGTTGAAGACTTCTCCATAATTTTGATGTGAATCTTGGATCACGATCAGACATGATGGATAGTGGTACCCCATGCAGCTTTACCACTTCCTTCACGTATATCTTGGCAAGCTGATCCAGAGAGAAATCTTCCCGAATAGAGATAAAATGGGTTGTCTTGGTGAGATGGTCCACAATAACCCATATCGCATTGTTTCCTTTGGATGTTTTTGGGAGACCAGTTACAAAGTCCATAGTGATATTATCCCACTTCCATACTGGTATGGGTAGCGGCTGTAATACCCCCTTAGGAAGTTATCGTTCTGCCTTTACTTGCTGACACACCAGGCACCTTGTAGTGTAATCAACAATCTCCCTCTTCATGTTATCCCACCAATAATGATCACGAAGGTCTCTATACATCTTAGTGATTCCCGTATGTATAGAGAAAGTAGAGCTATGAGCTTCATCCATCAGTTCTTTCTTTATCTCCGGAATAGATGGAACACATAGTCTTGTAAAAAATTTCAATACACCTTCTTGATCAATATTGAAATCAGGGAACTTCCCATCCTTTACAGCCTCAAACTTCTCATGCTGCAAAGGATCTTCTTTTTGAGCCTTCTTGATCTTCTCTAGTAATGAAGGTTGAGAAATCATTTGGGATAGGGTTGATGATGTCCCTCTCCTTATAACTCCCATGTCTAGTTTTTCTAGATCTTTAATCAAGGGATCTCCTAAGATCCTCATTGTTGCCAAAACAACATGGTCTTTCTTGCTTAACGCATCCGCGACTTTATTTGCTCTTCCAGGGTGATAATTAATTGAACAATCATAGTCTTTAATAAGCTCCAACCATCTCCTTTGTCTCATGTTCAATTATTTCTGTTTGAAAATATACTTTAGACTTTGGTGGTCAGTGTATATATCACATTTCTCCCCATAAAGATAGTGCCTCCATATATTTGGAGCAAAAACAACTGCCGCCAGCTCTAGATCATGCGTAGGATAATTCTGCTCATGAATCTTCAACTGTCAAGATGCATAAGCAATTACCTTGTCATTTTTCATGAGGACGTACCCAAGCCCTTTAAGAGATGCATCGCTAAAAATAACGAATCCTTCTCCGATAGAGGGTAGTGTTAACATAGGTGCAGTAACCAATATCTTCTTCAGCTCTTGGAAACTTTCCTCGCTTTCCCTTGTCCAGATGAACTTAACCTCTTTTCAAGTTAACTTGGTTAGTGGATTAGAAATCCGTGAAAAGTTTTTCACAAACCTCCTATAATATCCTGCTAAACCAAGGAAACTACGAATCTCAGTTAATGTTGTGGGTTGAGGCCACTCCTCCACAACCATTGTCTTTGCAGGGTCAACCGAGATTCCTTCATTGGTTACGATGTGCCCCAAGAAATCCACTTGTTGTAACCAAAACTCACACTTACTGAACTTCCCAAAGAGCCTCTCCTTCCGCAGAGTTTTCAAAATAACCCTCATATGATCTTCATGCTCCTCACGACTTTTTGAATATATCAAAATATCATTAATAAAAATTACCACAAAGTTATTGAGGTAGTCCTTAAAGACTCTATTCATCAAATCCATGAAAATAGCAGGAGCATTAGTCAAGACGAAGGACATAACAGTAAACTCATAATGTCCATATCTTGATCGGAAGGCAGTCTTTGGAATATCTTCCTTATTCACCCTCAGTTGATGATAACCAGATCGAAGGTCAATCTTAGAGAAGAATTGAGCCCCACGAAGTTGGTCAAATAAATCATCAATTCTTGGAAGAGGGTATCTGTTCTTCACTGTGATCCCGTTCAGTTCTCTATAATCAATGCATAGCCGCATTGATCCATCCTTTTTCTTTACAAAGAGAACTGGTGCCCCCAAGGAGACACACTCGGTCGGATAAACCCCTTCACCAACAAGTCTTGGAGTTGTTTCTTTAACTCTTCTAGATCCACATTTTCCATTCTATACGGAGTCTTTGATATCGGTTGAGACCTAGGTATGAGTTCAATGGAGAAGTCTACCTCTCTTTCTGGGGGAGGTCCAGGTAACTCCTCAGGAAATACATTCATGTATTCCTGAACAATCGGAACATCTTCAATTTGTATGCTCCCTTTCCCTTCTTCATCATCACCGATTAACTCCATAAAGAAAGTTATGGGAGGTGCTTCTAGATAGGGGTCAGTTTGGGATATCTCTCCTTGGAAGATAACTATAGGTTGTTTATTCAAGACTACTGAGATTTCCTTACTTCTGCATTTGATCTTAGCATTATACTTTTGAGAGCCAGTCCATCCCTAGTATAACGTCGAATTCCAACATGGTAATGACTACTAGATTTACGATAAGATTGTTCTCACTAAAGTAAACACTAGAGTCTATAAACACTGTTGATGCATGGATAATCCCACTTGGAGTCTTGACTGACAACTCTACCTCAAGCAATTCGGGGATTGATTCTATATTCTTTGCAAACTTGGAAGAAATAAAGGAATGTGTAGAACCAGAATCAAACAAAGTAGTTGCTAGTTTTGAGAGGACAATAAGAGTACCTGCTACCACGTCATTTGGAGCTTCATCTTCAGTTGTTGTGATAGAAAAAGCACGACCTTTCTCCCCTAGCCTTTGCTGAGGTTGATGGTGATTCCCCTCCACTTCCCTTGGATTTGGACAGAGATTAGCATAGTGCCCAAGCTGTCCACACTTGAAGCAATGGACTTCGGGTAAGGCCACAACCATCTTTCCTTTGTCTTTATTGTTGGGGAGTTGAGGCTTCACCTCACTATGAAAATTCCGAGCAATATGGCCTCCTCTTCCACACTTGTAGCACTTTCCACTTCCAACCAAGCAGTTCCCCGGATGCTTCTTCCCACATTTATTGCATGTGGTAAGTTGCATTTTCTTTCCACCTCTTCCCTGATCAAAAGTCTTCCCTAAACTGGGCTACAACGATCTCTTCTTGTCATTTGATTTATGAGACCACTGTGTCTCACCAAAATCCAGCTCAACTTTCATTGCACTCCGCACGATCTGCTCGTAGCTATCGTAGTCCCGGTTGGCTAAATTCTTCCGCAGATGAGGTCTCAGTCCACCGAAAAAGCTATCAAACTTCCCACTTGGATCCATAACAAAGATAGAGGTATATCGTGAAAGTCGGGTGAAGTTCATCTCATAGCTTACGACATATTCATTCTCCTTCTGCTTCAGGTCGAGAAACTCTTTCTCCATTCTCGTTCTCATAGAACGAGGGAAATACTTGTTAAAGAATATTCCCCGGAATTATTCCCACTCCATAGCTTCCATCTCTCCTCTAGGATTCATGTTTTTGACTAGTGACCACCACTGATCAGCTTCTCCCTCTAGGCGGTAAACAGAAAGGGTGACTTTTTCTTGTTCCGAACAAAGGAGTACCGAAAAGATCTTTTCAATGGAGCTTATCCATTATTCCGCAACCAATGGGTCAGTAGATCCACTGAATGTTGGCGGTCATTGACGCATAAAGGAATCAACAGAAAGTTGCTCCCTTCGTGGTGAGATCGGCCTCTCAGCTTGATTCAAGTTATTACTCATAACTTGAGTCAGTTGGTTCATCATTCGCATGAATGTTTCTATTCCAGCTTCCATCGGAGGGCCATCAGCACATGGTGCATTGCAGTCACCATCGGCACGGTTCCTCCTATTGCCCGCCATTTTCTAAAAGGATAAAACATTAGTGAGAAACTTATTTCATTTATGAATCTTTTAAATAAGACTTCATTCTTAGACAATTACATTTCTCTATAATTCCTTCATAATGATTCATAACAAGCTTGCAATTAACCAAACATATCCCCCAGGAGTGTCGTAACCAAGAGTGCAGCAAGGCCCGTTATCGTGCACCAGTTTCCGTTCGAGTCTAGCTCAAAGCGGTGTTTTCAGGTTTTACCCCTATGTACATTTGTGCTAGAGCCGCCTCTACCTGCTCGTATCCAGACATGGATGTATTTGTTTGATAAACCACTTACTCAATACTTACCAAAATACCAGGAAGTTTTCCTATATTTAAACTTTTCTATAGGGCTCTTCCTAAAGTTTTTATATCCTAATTTCCACAAATAACTAAACCATCCTTTGATACCATCTATAGCATCCCGTCTTTTTATAACATAAACTTTCACAAAACTGAGGATCTTTAAGGCTTAGTGTCTTGGAAACAAGGAACATAATACATGAAAAAAACATAAAACATTCTTCTTAAACACTTTAAAGGCTTCTCCTTAAGTTCATCCTAGGTTCATTACTGCATCTCATAACCTGGGGAAATACATCAAAAGAAAGTGTGAGCAGAAGGCCCAGTAAGGGAAATAAGAGAAACATTTTACATGTGAACTTGAGATACTTCAATAAGGACATGAAAAGAACTTTAAGGCATGAGAAAGAAATCATGAGATACATCATAATAAAAATAACATTTTTCATAACTTGAATATGTGGCTGCAACATTCAATATTGACAAACATTTCGTTTCACCAAGGTCCATCCCCAAGGTGTCATTAAAAATTACCAAGGTTATTCACAAGGTATCAGTCTAAAAAGTCATCTCTAGAGATTAAGTCTTTACCCAATGCATTAGAGCGCTATCTGGGCGTACCCATAAACTGTAATCTCTTGTGGTTACATCATTATCCAATGCAATGCGGCGCTATCAGAGCACACCCTTAAATTGTCCTTTATTATCATGTGAGCCACATATATCATCATCAAAAATTTCATAAATAACCCATATAGCATAAAATAAATGGGTTTCATTTCATAATCATAACATTTTATAAACTGCTTTTAATACATGATCTTTATGTCACTTTAAACCCACGGAAAGGGGAAGCGGGTTTCATGTATGTAAATCCCAGAATTTAAAATAAAAAATTTTGATATATATATGTGAATAACCCTGTAGAAATAAGAGCTTTGAGTATTCACTTTATAACATAAAAATAATTTTGAGTAAAGAGCGGGACATTTTGAGACGAAAATTCTGCAGCATAACGGCTATGTTACAAGGTTTTAGAAAACATTGAAAAGAGATGGGACATGGGTCACCCACTCATAAATGATCCATAAAACAGTAGGGAGATAGAATATTTGGGATTTAAGAACATGGTAATGAAATTTGAAAGATATACCATATGAAATGAAACACATGGAAGTGAGACAAAAATAAGATTTCTTTTATGAAAATTCGGCAGCCTAACGGCGTCACTTAAACTTTAATAAAAAGATTAGACAAGATAAAAATAGGGTCTCTCATCATATGATCATAATAGATAAGTATGATAGATATAGAGATCATACCCCAACATAATAAAAAGGAACTTGAAAGACTTGACATGAAAATAGAACTTAAAAAAAAGAGAAGGGTGAAAGAATCCCTTAAAAATTCGGCAGCCTAACGGCATCACTTAAACTTTCATAAAACGAAATGATGAGAGTAAGAGGGGATCTCTCATCATAAAAACATGAAAAGGGAAGTAAGAGGAATATAAAATAACATCCTCTCACATAAGAACATGGAGCATAAAAGGAATGACATAAAAGAGATCACTTGAAAAGAAAGAGAGGGGTCGGATCCCTTACCTTAAAACGTGACTCTTGAAACTCAAAGGTTTGGACCTTGAGGGCTTGGGGGCACCTTGGGAGGACTCCTTGGGAGGTAAGGAGACCAGAACTTCGTTGGGGGAGAGTTGAGAGTGAAAACTAAAGGAGGAAAGGGTGGGTATTTATAGGGAAAGTGAGGGGACAAGGCATTAATGGCCAAGGGACACCTCACAAGTGCTTTTCTCAAACCCATGTGCTCTCTCATGATATGTTCCATAAATTTAGGCCACCTGGGGCCCCCAAAACAATAATTCATAACCCTTGTCCGGCCAACCCTTAAAATATCTCATGAAAACATCATGAGACAGTTATGATGTCATTAAACATACCGAAACCCTAAAACTGTATTTTTACTATTCACTGAAAATTCAACTTTCTCGGAAAAATCCCAAAATTTCACCTTAACCAAATATTGATGCTCTAAGTACATTTATGAACTCCATTTTATAAAAATAATTTTCTATATATTTTTAATTTAATTTTTAAATAAAAGCTCTATTCATTAAGAATTCATTTTTTTCAGAAAAATCCAAAAAAATTACCATAACATAATATCGATGCTCTGAGTTCAAAAATAAGGTCCATTTTTTAAAAATAATTTTCTAATTATTTTTAATTAATTTTTTAATTAAAAAACACTATTCACCCAAAAAAACTAATACTTGACTAAGAATTTATGAAACCGTTATTTACCCTTTTATTGAATCTCATTACTTTATCAAGGTGTCTAAATTATATTAAAACTTTCTTTAAGTGAAATTACTAATCAATTTGGTCACATTAATAATCCTAAGCGTAAAATCACTATTCATAATTTTCTATTCCTCAAAAATTAAGTTGATCTTATTAGACTCCAAATTCCTTACTGAACACTTTTGTAGAAGACCATTTTTTTGAAAATCATTACACATCATTAATTATTTAGGGTTTTCTTAAATATTTTAAAATATCCTTTTTTTCAAAATTCATCAATAAAATACATTCTAAAATTATTCGGACATTTGAAATTTCACAAACATCACTAAAGGAAGAAATATCAATTCATTCATCCCAAAGGATTACACAAAGAAGCTAGGGTCTCGTCACATAGCCCCTTATAACACCGGAATATGACCTAAGTGTAATGTGTGCTATGGTGAGAGAATCTGAGGGAGGCTTAGATAACATTGCCCTAGTAGTAATCTCTACTAACTTGAACTTCTCTCGTAGGCATTTCCGTTCAAGCTTGACACGGTGGAGTTCGGCTTAGGATTGGTCCAAAGAGAAGCCCACAGATGCTACCTCCTTCCCAAGCTCTGATAAGTGGGCTTCATAAGGTTCAAGTCTACTAGATGAAGCCATCGACTCCTCTTTCTGCATTAACCATTAACATCTCTATTAAATCATTAAGAGTAAGTTAATATACTATTTAAAAAGTTTGGGTCGTTACATTTATAAAATTATGTAATAGTTGATCACTATGTAAAAAATTGAATCCAATATTTATGAGATAATTGTTTGTAGAGAGAACATGAAGAAAGACAAAAAATTGGTTTATGATGCAAAACTACCTATGTAGAAGCATGAAGAGAAGCTTGGGATAAAGGTATAAATTAAAACTCTAAGGTTTTTAATGCTAGAGAACTCAAAAAGGGTTATTGAGTAAAAGTTCAAAGTTAAATAACATATCAATGTCATCAATGGTTTTACCAACATAATGAAATATCAATTAAAATGTATCAAATAACACAAAGTGGAGGTTTTCAGACTATGAAGAAAAGAAAAATATTAGAATATACTCTTGAATCCTAGTATGATAATAGTAAATACAATTAAATAGAATATAGAAATGGGGATAGTGGAGAAAAATGGTCCATAAAAAAATGTAAGAGTCATATCTGAACATGAAATCTAGTATGGGGCTTCATTAAAAACAAAAATATGTGACGATTCAAGACCAAAACCACCCACTATGATGCTGAAAATTTATTTTAGTATGAATCAAAACCATAAGATTTATCAACGACATACATGGATCCACCTAATATCATGTTTTATTGTTGTAAAAATATAGTACATTCCAAAAATATATATTTTTTATACAGGAGGATTCAAAGGGAACAATAGAAATAAAAGAAAACATGTCAATTTCAAATTTCCCGGAATGATTTTGATGGTAATTATTTTTGATGGGGTGGATTTAGGAACATTTATTGATATTTATCATCAATATTGAATAGGAATGTTTCTAAGTAGTCCTCATGTAGTTATATTCATGAGCTCAAGGAATCACCGAATAAGTTGAAAACAAAAAATCGATTTGAATATCGGTAAGATGATGTTAGCCCATAATACTATTAGGGAAATCAAGAATACCTATTGAGATAAAGTATAAATGAAAATACATGGATCAAAAAAGAAAAGAGTTGAGTAGGCTATGATTATTATGATTACCTTCAAAGCATGATATTATAGTGTAATATGGATCATTAATAGTGGATGAACCTCCCATATAATAGAAAATAAGGATCTAGTGATAGGAATCACGTAAAAAAAGTAAGTTATCATCAGATTTGGGAATGATGAATTCTTAAATATCATTGGATAAGAAAAATCCAAATTTTGATGAAAATATATAAAATAAGCTGACATATAATTTTTTGAAGGTCCCAGTCATGCTATGCTATGTGTTAGTCAACAATGTGACTTAGGGAATTTTATATGGTTTTCCAAGAAGTTGTGTATCTTCAAGTGAAAATATGGTGCTTTAGTTTTGATGGTAAATCACACAAAGGATAATATTTACAATTTCAGAGGATAAAAATATATGAAATATCTATCCAAGGAAGAATAAAATAGGTTTCCAAATAACCAAATTATCCATTAGTGTAAACCATATTTAAAAGAATTGGAGAAACATGATATAACTAGAGATCTTCCTAAGAATTCACATGATCGTACTCTCATGTATTATTCATTAGAATAAAGGAAAATCTAGCGAAAGTAATAAATTTAAAAAGAATAGAATCTATAAATACTACTTGAATTTTTTTATGTTGATGTGTGAGGTCCTATCTATAGAGACCCCCTCTTTTCATAAATTAACATTACAACACTATGGCAGAAAATTAATAAATTACTCAAATAGATTCCAAAAGACTATATTAGTATAGTACCATTGGAAACATGGAAAAATAAATAGGAGTAAATAATTTAGCAACATTTTCTCCCACTAGCTTACTCATGAATAAACCCTTCGTAGACACATCATAGTTAATACATATATTTATATCCAGTGAAAGGAAACATAAAAGGGGTGAGCTCAGATGTTCAGTATGGGTAAAAAATTGAGATAAGTAAAAATAAACATGAGTTTAATGGTGTGAGAACATTATCATTACATTAGAAGATCATACCCCTCACACCAATGATCATAAAACCAAATCATGGAATATTGATTAATAGTTCATAAGACATAAATTAAAAATGAATCAATAGAATGAGTCGTGAAATCATAATATAATAATAAGACATGGAATTGAGACATACACATGAAAATTTAATATCATTCCCTATAAATCAAGATTCATATCTAGAACTTACCAATGAGATTCGTTGTAACTACACCTACTGCCGGTACACACCACCATCCATAGTCACCGTCTTTTCATTATAAGGGATCGAGTTTCCCCATATTCAAATAGTGGATTGGGTTTCCAAATCTTTCCATAGTGGATCGAATTACCCATCTTCCCTTAGTGGATCAGGCTTCCCAATCTTCTATATTCATAGTGACTACACCAACTGGGGGGGACACACCACCATCCCAGGTTGTATTATTCTCCATAGAAGGGATCTCATTTCCCCATCTTCTTATAGTGGATCAATCCCTTATAATTGATTCCCATATTTATATCATGCAATATAAATCTTTACCCAATGCATTGGAGGGAGATATAGGTCACACCTGTATCACAATGAAATCTTACATAGATGTGCCACAAATTCATAACAATAATATCATAACCCATGAAATGAAATGGGTTTCATAAATATGTATTCATATCATAACATATTGAAAAAGATATGTTTCATAATAATTTTATCAAAGAATAAACCATGAAAATAAGTGGGTTTCAAAATCATATAACCCATGAACGTGAAACATGTTTTAAAAAAATCATGTTATCAAAAGATAAACCATTTATAGGGAGAATATGAATGGAACCATTGGATCATTTCCATAGAAATGCACGAGCAACAGAAATGAATGTTATTTTATATGATTTTTTTGAAATATCTTTTAAAAACAACTATTGAGTAAAATATCATTTTTTCTTTTAAAAATGATTTTAAAACATAAAAAATTTTGAATACCATTTTCTTTAAAAATAAACTTGGAAAATTATAAAGAAATATTGAAAATGTTTCGAAAATAATTTCTTTGAACTGAATTTTAAAAATTATAATGAATTATTGAAATTTTTTCGATAACCATTTTTTTAAAACACTTTGAAAACTTAAAGAGAATTATTTAAAATGTTTTGAATACCATTTCTTTGAAAATAATTTAAAAACTTATAAAGGATTCTTTGAATACCATAAAATAATTTTAAAATAACTTTTAATTGTAAATTACATTAAATTATCTTCTTTAAAAATATTATTGAAACATTTTTGAAAACCTTGTTTTTGAAATTCATGGCATGTGTCTCAAAGAAGTGAAATTGAGACAAAACTACTTTACATATTTGGTAACTTTTGAAATATAAAACCACCTTAGAGAGATATCATCAAATGGATATTTAAATACCCATAGATTTAAATATAGTAATTATAGAATATTTTAATATGTATTATATACACCACATAAAATATATGAGCAGTGAATAAGGATTAAATCTCATAGTAATAAAAGTGATACATGAAATCCCCTTAGCTTTCAACATAAATCACTTCATACTCATAAACAAATAATGTATAAAAAATATAAATTTATTATAAATATTTAAATTAACAATTTTATTATATACAATACCATATATGGTTTTATTATGACTTAATATTGTCAACTTATTAACAAGTACAGGTTAAGGTTTTTTCAGGTAATATCCACTTTGTTTTTTACATGTGTCTTAATTTATTATATTTTTGGTCTTAATACTTATATTTTGATTTGAAGAATGTAAATAATGTTATAAATATCATTTATAATTAGTATATATGTTTTTATATTACTATATATAATATATAAATATGAAATTCAATACACCATTTAAAGAGATGGTAGGTTGTATGTAGGAATGAACGCTGTTTCCATTTTATTCGTATTGAAAGAAATAAAGTAAATGAAATATAAATATATATCATTAAAGTATCATTATTATTTCATTTATTTCATATATTTTCCCTAAAACCATACTTTACACATTCCATATAGTATGTGAATGAATCACATCGCTTGGATAAGGGGGTAGTATACATTTCCCCAAATGAATTTATTGTATTTATATAAAATGGAAAGCATGAAGGTATGTGATATATAATAACATCAGAAGAATAAATAAATAGTATATATAATATATTTAAAATAAAAAACATATATTTTCCCTCATAATTCCCAACCATGATATGTGGTAAAGGAAAAATGAAAAACATTATTTCATGAGGTGGTAGTTGACCATACATAAGAATGGTATGTTTGTTGCACATTAGATGGAAGTGTATGAAATTGTAGGTATAAACCTCATCATAAAAACAACCCATTATATTTTGGAAACTAATTATATTATTTATTAATTTAATAATTATAATTGAGGAATTTTAGAAAGAAAATAAAGGAAATGATCTTGGGGAAGGATATTACCTCTTCTTTTCATAACTCCTTTTGGTTTGCTCCAAAGGGATTACTTGGTTGGATTTTTGAAAAAAGGGAAGATTCAAAGTGGAAGGGAAGATTCTTGGAAGTTAATTGGGTAGATATTTTCAAAACCTAAGTGGTTTGAGAGGTGTGAAGAAGGGTGGGAGAGGTGGTGGCCTTTTTTAAGGGTGGGAGAGGACACACTTGGCATTTTTTAAAACAAGTTAATTGTACCTAGGTTTTTACATAAAAAGTCATTAAAAATAAATGAAATCAAAAATTTATGTTTTATAGAAGAAATATGGCCATCCAATTTGTGTTTTACATGTTTTCTATTTCATTTGACGCCTTAATTTCATGGTTTATTCCCTTTTAAAGCTTAATTTTAACTTAATCGCTATAATTAATTTTAATCACGTTCACTAATATTTTGGTAAAAATTTATGTTGATTTTATTAGAATAAAAATATTATACTGATTAAAAAAATGTATGTCGGTTTTTTAAAATTATGTTCATAAAAGTGACAAAATGAAGTTTAATTCTATTACTATAGGAGGGGTGAGAAATCAGGTTTTTAAAGTTAAAATGCTCAAATGTTCATTAAGATTTTATATCAAAATTCCACATAAAAATGATTCCAGGGACCAAAATTGGATTAATAGATCTATAATCGATATATTGTGACTTTAAAACCAATATAATATATAATTTAAAAATATAAATAAATTATAAAAAAATCAACTATGAATTGAAATTCATTATTTTTCACTATTCAATAAAAAATGAAGATTCTCAGAAAAATCCAAAAAAAACCCTTAGATAATTCTGAAATTATTAATTAAAAAATTATGTTTATTTTATAAAATTAAATTTCTAAAATGTTTTAAAATAATTTCATTTTTCTTCACAAAAGTAAAAAAAAATTCTTTTAATAAAATAGTATTTTCAAACATATAAAGACTATAATAAAATTTTTATGCCTTATTATAATATTTTTACCTATATAAAACCATTATAAATAATATTTTAAAATTATTTATTATTATTCATATTATTATGTTTAAATGGATAGGTTATAACTATCTCATTTAAATAATTATAATAATAAAATGATGTTTTGTAGAAACTCGGTGTTGCATGTAGTACAAGCCAAGTAATTTTTGCGTATGATGAAAGTTTGAATTAGTGTAGCATTAAACACATGACATCAATGAAAATTAATTTATTCAAAAAAAAGGTTCACAAAAAACATAGGGTGTTACATTCTAACCCCTAATAATGAATTTAACCCTCTAAATTCATTATTCAGATATAAAAAATGGGGATACTTCTACCTCATCATATCCTTAAGTTCCCACATAGCTCCCTCTAACTGATGTTTTCTCCACAAAACATTGACCAGGTGAGTGGCCTTTTTTCATAGAACATCCTCTGTGTGATCCAGAATTTCAACTAGTTGTTCCTCATAAGAAAGAGCATGCTCCAGCAGTATGAACTATGAGTTTAGTACAAGTGAATTGTTAGGTATTTACTTCCTCATGAGAGATACATAGAACACGTGATGTACTTGATAGAGATTTGGATGAAGTACCAAGTGATAAGGTACCGTTCCCATAAAATCAAGAATCTGAAATTGGCCAATATATATAGGGTATAGTTTCCCTTTCTTCCCAAACCTCATAACCTTATTCCATTGGGAAATTCATAGAAACACATTCTCTCTGAATTCAAATTATAGTTCACACCAACAATTATCAACATTACTTTTATTCCAAATTTGAGATCCCTTGATTTGATATTGAATGGATGTAACTTTATCTACCATTTCATTAGATATATCAAGTCCCAATATCATTATTTATTGAACATAATCCCAATAAGTTGGAGCTCTATATTTCTTTCCATAGAGGGAGTCATAAGGATCCATCTAAATTATTGAGTGAAAGTAATTACTTTATGAAAAATAAAATAGGGCAAGGTGTTGATATGAACCACCATTGAAATCCAACGAATAAGATCTCAACATATCTTCTAGTGTTTTAAGTATTATTTTAGGGATGTTACGTCCATTACCGATAATAGACTATAAGGTATTCTCTGTAACTTTAAGGTAAATATTAGAACCTAATTAGATAAAATATAATGTGACACTCCCTTTAAAATTAACACTTCGTTAATATATTCACTAGAAAGATGATATAAATTGATGTATTCTCTAATAGTGATAATTTTTCTTGACTTAGTAAGGTGATCAACTACCACCCATATAGTGTTAAACCATTTATAGGTTTTTGGGAGTCCAATGAAAAAAATCCATAGTGATGTTATACCATTTATAGTCTATTATCGGTAATGGACGTAACATCCCTATAAAATTTCATCTTTTATCCTTTTCTTGATAGCATACCAAGTGCTGAGATACAAACATAGTGATATCCCTCATTATTCAAAACTATTAGAAGAATTATTACTAGTATCTATACATCTTCATACTTTGAGGATGGATAGATAATTCAAAAGTATGAGCTTAATGTAATATATTCTTCAAATTCGATATGGAAGGAACACATACATATTTCTTGAAACTTATCATTTCATATTGATCAAGGATAAACTCATGAACATTTGTAAACTTTTTTTGTAGCTATAAGTCTTCCTTATGTGCCTCATGAATTCTAACTTTGATAAAGGGTTGATCATTCAATTGAGAATGATAATATTTTCCCCTTAATTCAGGATATCTAGATCCACCATTTGGAAGTCCAGAATTATTGTATCTTTTGTGATCCTCATCATATATATACTAGTATGATTTTTCAACCCAAAGCATCATCCAACTTTTTCACTTTCCTAGGGTGGTAATGTATTGAGCGGTAATAATCCTTTATCAACTATAACCATTTTCTCTGGAGCTTGTTCAACTCCTTCTATGTGAATATATATTTTATAATTTTATGATAAGTATATATATCACACTTTTTTCCATAAATATAATGCCTCCATGTCTTAATAAAAAAATTACCACTGCTAGCTCTAAATCATGAGTTCGGTAATTTTTCTCACAGATCTTCAACTTTCGCGAGGCCTAAGAGATAACCATTTTACTCTACATAAGAACCCATTATAATCCCTTCTTATATGCATCATTATAGATTAAAAACCCTTATCCACTATTGTAAAGACTCTAAAATTCCATGTAATTTTTTTAATTATATGGGAATTTTATGAGTCCAAAAAAATTGAAGGTGCATCATTCCGAGGCCCGGTGTGACTAGAATGAATTTATGAACTTCGTTTTAGGTACGTTCAGTAAACGTGTGAGCAGGTTTTTGTAACTTTTGAACTGGTGCTTAGAATTGAAATTTGAGGGCACTGTCAAACTCGTAGTGCCAAAGTTCTCTTAAGGAGACCTTCACCTCAACCACAGTAGGTCGAAGGAGGATGTTAGTTTTTCTGTTTTTCCTGGAAGATGAAAAATAAAATAATTAACATTTTATTTTTCTTTTTGAAACCTCTTTTTTTGAGTTATGGGGGTGGGGACGACCCGAACTAAAAAACCGCCATTTTAAATTCTATTGGTGGGGATGACCCGAACCCCTCTATAATGTGGAAAGTCCATTTGAATCCTCCCATTTAATAGTTTCAACGCAATACAATTAATTGTTCCAATTAATTGTGCCAACACAATGCAATTAACTATTCCATTTAACTGTGCCAACATTAATTGTGCCAATGTAAATTAATTTGATAAACCTATTTTAATTTGTTGGATCCTTATTTACTTGGGTAAATCATTGGAGAAAGGGAGGCTCAGGGATATGTTTAGAGAAACCCTTTCTTCGATGAAGAATTCCCACTCCAACGAAGAACATACTTCGAAATCAAGAACGACCATGTTACGTGAGCCTAACTTCAGAATCATGTTGCGGAAGAGGAGATCATTTGCACCCTCATCGCCTTCACCGACTTCTTCTTGCGAAACTTCCAATGATCAATAGAGGTAGGGATTATTGTTGTTTGTATACTCCCTTACCATGTTCTTGTTGTTCTTCATGATTCAAGAACTTGTATGCCACTTGCTACCATTCTAACTTGGAGGGTGCAGACCAAATAAACACGACCTGACCTCTCTACAACCTATGTGAATTTTTGGTGGTCTTTAATCATTGGAGATGTCTCGAGGTGAGTGTAGAAATTCTTGGAATGAAGATCGGGCCACCAGGGCACACCCGATGACCCAAAGAACATCGCTGGTAACCATGCCAATGACTGACACTGAATGGCTCGGGAGTGGCGGCCGACACTATGAACAGCTACGACGAAGACTGTGGCGCGACCGTGCTGTCGAAGAAGGGCTGCAGCCCATCGGCTATAACGGAGGAAGGGCGTGGCCATCCACACGAAGGGGAGGAAGCAACATGTGTTTGCGTCTCCAGACATGCAAGAGCCGCGACCTTGTGCCGCGGTGGTGAGGTGAGGGTGGCCGACTCGCTGCTGAATGCCAGTGATGGCTCGAATCATGACCGCGCAGTGTGGAGGAGGCTGTCTGACCAACCAGCTATGAGCCCAGTGGGCCGGGCCATGTTGGTGGGCCGGGTCGGACCCGAGTTAGGCCGGGTTGACCCGAACCGGGTCGTGTTGGCCCAGGCCGAGTCGGACCGGACTCAGACCAACTTCGACCTTTTTCGTTCTTTCGGACATATATTGAGCTACGTACGTCCGTTTGAAGAACCATCTACGGCGCCGAAAACCTTCGATCGAGATGGTCCATTTGGTATACCCCACTTTAGTTTTGGATAATGTTGGGGTATGAACAGGTTGGATCAGACAGGAATCCAACCGGGCCCTCAGGACTAAAATCCAATAACTTACATACTGGGTGTCTGATTGACGTACCACCTGTTTCTTTGAGACCCCTATCATGTGGCAGTTATTTGAGACACTTCTTTATGGGACGTCGTTGCAGTTGGAGTATCGACCTGTGGCTTGAGGAGAAGACCCTCCCTGAATCAAGCGAGCTTAGTGCAGGAACCCTTAGCTAGTTGTAACATGAGAAAAGGATCCTATGTGGTCATGCACTTTTGGATCCTATGTGTGTCTTTGCTTTGGGATCCTACATGGGTCTGTGTTTAATGGTCTCACTTGGATCCTCTCTAGGAATCCCACTTCATATTACTCTAGGAGCCAACGTGGGTCTGCTATACTAGGATCCTACGTGGGTCTGCTGTACTGGGATCCTACGTGGGTCTTATTATTTAGGATCCTACGTGGGTCTGCCTATTAATAGAGTAAGATGATCTAGTAGTTACATCTAATCATATTTTCTTCCATACCTAATATTTACATGGTGTGAGCTGAGTCCTTACCTTCGTGGTAATTCCTTTGTGGTATTCTTCTGTGTGGCGTACCTTTGTGGTACTTACCTTCATGATAATACCTTTGTGGTATTGTTCTGTGTGCTCTACCATTGTGGTACTTACATTCGTGGCGATACCTTTGTGGTATTATTCTTTGTGTAATAAATTTGTGGTACTTACCTTCATGGTGATACCTTCATGGTATTCTTCTATTTGGAATTACCTTCGTGGTACATTACCTTGTGGTGTTACCTTCATGGTATTCTTTCTTACGTGGAACAGTTGTACTTTGGTGAATATTTTGGCCTTGTGTTTACTCATGAATGATATTGGTATACTTTATAACTTAGGTATATGTATGGGCATATACCAAAGTAGGGTAGTCAGATGTTTTCATTTTTTGTGGTTACCTTTGTGGGTTTTGTGAGACCTTTGAGGGTCTCGGGGTCCCTATTGAGTAATGTTATACTCACCCCTACATTGGATATGCCCGTACATTGTTGTGTTCGGTGCAGATGATGGACAACGTGAAATGAGGATGAGAGTAACAGGACTAGAGGTACCTCAGAGGTGGACATTAGAAGAGGTGCACCACATAGATTTTCATTTGAGAGTTGTACCTACCCTTCAGGTAGGGTCCTTAGCGGGAGTTTATAGGATCTGTTTTAGTTAACTTGTACTTTTCAGTTTTCTTGTACTTTGTAGTTAGGTTTGTATTTTGGACCCTTTTTCTTACTAAAAACACTCTTTTTACTATATAGTTTACTTGTGTTCGTATCCTTCTGGGTTCTTGGTTGCGTGTGTTTACAGGTTATAAAGGAAATTCCTTCCCATTTTGTAGGGAATACACCTTTCAGTGCTAGTCACCAGCCCCTGGCCTATGGAAGGCAGGTTTGGGGTAGTCACGGCACGGGCCCCAGGGGATGGGTCGTGACCAATTAGTATCAGAGGAGTCAGTTCTACCATAGAACATTAGACTCTGATCTTTTTAATGGAAATAGTGTTAAGTTTAGTGACTTTGGTTATTAGTTTAGGAAATCCAGTGTTGGTTTGGAAACCGACAAATCCATACACCAAGACCCGGACTTCTCATTTCTGACTCAGTACATGAAAGCACTGATTGCATGTGTGTTTTGAAAAGTTTTATTTGTGACCTCTTTGAGTCATCTCATGAGGTATAACTTATTAACCATGGAACACTTGTTTCTTTTTAGGATGCCTCCATGCAGACAGCCAGCTAGGGTTCCGGGTATAGTACGTGATGATATCCCACCAAGTGACAAGGCCTCGGTGCATGTCCCTTTATCAGTTGAGGCACCATCAGAGGCTCCAGCGGTACCATTACTCATTGGGCCACCAATGCCACCTACCCCAGCAGCGGAGGATGCACACTGCTTGAGCATGTTGAATGAGTTCCAGTGCTAGAGGCCACCTAAGTTCTGTGTTGAGATGGAACCACAAGAGGCTAAGGATTGGTTGGAGGCCGTGGTGAGAGTCTTCCGACTGGTAGGGAAACTAGCTGATCGCATGGTGATCTATGTCACCAGTCATCTATAGGAAGCAATAGGCAGATGGTAGAGGTTGATGCTCCAGGTTCCTGATGAGGTGACACTTCTCTAGGCAGACCTTGTGAGCCTATTTTGGGCAGAGTTTTCCCCAGTGACCCATCGTGCAATGCGCATATAAGAGCTTCTTCATCTGCATCAAGGAAGCATGACTACGACTCAGTACTCAATAAGGGTCACCAACCTCTCATGATACTCCACTGATATGGTGTGGGACCCATTCTTCAGGTCCTGGACCTTATATCACAGACTCAGTCATGAGATTAGGGTTTCGTTGATTTCTATCAGCATATCGACGCAGGCAGGGGTGTTAGAGAAAGCCCTCTTAGTGTAGACTTTTCTTGCTGAGCAGTCGCCAATAGTGATACCCCCCACTGGGTGTCACGTAGAGGATTCTTCTATAGATGGCAGCAGACAGATGTCACAGAGGTCCAAGAGTACTAGTCCTATAGGTGGATGACTGTAGGATTCAGGTTCGGTTGTGCGAGGCACTGAAGACAGAGCCAGTCATGCGAGGAGAAGACAGTGTTACGCATGCGGTAGGCAGGGTAACATGGCTTGTGAGTGCCCAACCCGTTGTATGGAGGATCAACAGACTGTCGAAGGAACACCCAGGAATAGACAGAGGTTTGACTGAGGTGGTCCATAGGGAGCAGGGAGACATGGTAGAGGAGCTGGCCGTGCAGCTGGTGGTGGGCGATGATTTGAGATGTTACCACCACCACCACCAGGTGGTCCACCCTGACCACAGGGAGCAGGTGGATAGGGGCGAGCTCAGCTCCAGGCAGGTGAAACCAACAACAATGGAGATCCGGAGATGATATGAGGTACAATATGTGTCTACTCCACCTTAGCTTCAGTGCTTATAGACACACGTCCAGATCATTCTTTTATTTCCACTACCTTCGTTCAGAGATTAGAGATTCTGACAAATACTTTGCCTCTATCCCTATGGGTAGTTACTCCTACAAGAGAGGATTAGATGATTACACATTGGTGTTGGTAGTGTGAGCTTACTCTAGGAGGCATGAGATTCGTCTGGGAAATCCTAGTACCAGGGTTGAGGCCTTACAACGTCATCTTGGGTATGGACTGGTTATCTACAGTCCATGCTTAGATTGACTATATTAGATGCAAAGTGTGGTGTGTCTGCATGGATGAGACTAGGTTTACCTATAACATTGATAAGGGAGCCTTTTCAGCACAGGATGGACTTACCCAAAGGAGAGTGCTGCCGATCAATGATCAATTGGCTTGCCTGACCCTCAGAGCAGTTGATGTGGAGAGTCTGGACTATCCTGTAGTGGTGGACCAGTACAAGGATGTTGTCCCTAATGATATTCTAGGTCTACCTCCTCACATAGAGGTGGAAGTTTTCATTTATTTGTACCCTAGGACAACACTAATATCTACACCAGCGTATCAGATGGCTCCCATAGAGCTTCCTGAGCTGCGAGTACAGCTGGAGGACTTACAAGGAAAGGGGTTCATCTGGACTAGTGTTTCTCATTGGTCAGCCCCGAATTTTTTTCCAAGAAGGCAGATGGAAGTTGAGTCTTTGTTTTGACTATCGGTGCCTGAACCATGTGACTATGAAGAACAAGTACCCACTTTTGAGGATTGAAGACCTCTTTGATTAGCTGAAGCGAGCACAATGGTTCTCGTAGATAGACCTCAGATCAGTCTATCACCGGCTCAAAGTACGAGATGAGGATGTGAAGAAGACAAATTTCATATGTCGGTATAGCCACTATGAGTTCTTGGTTATGCCATTCGGCGTGGCCAATGCAACAGCAGTGTTCATGGGACTCATGAACATGATCTTCTAGCCATACCTTGATCGCTTTGTGGTGGTCTTCATTGATGAAATTATGATATACTCGACTACTGAGGAGGAGCATTCCTATCATTTCCAGGTGGTTCTGGACACACTCTGAGAGCACCAGATTTATGGTAATCTCTCGAAGTTCCAGTTCTGGATCCAAGAGGTTCACATCCTAGGATATGTCATCTCAGAGGTTGGAGTTGCATTGGATCTAGCGAAGATCGAGGCGATACTTGATTGGGAGCCACCCAGGAGTGGGACATAGGTACACAGATATTATTGGGTTTGGTGGGATACTATCAGAGAATTGTGACAGATTTCTCCAGAGTTGCAGCAACTTTGTCAGCATTGATGAAGAAGGGGAAACCCTTTGTGTGGTCGGAGAGATGCCAACAGAGTTTTCAAAAGTTGAGGAAGAAGGTGACAAGTGCCACAATCTTGAGGATTCTGGAGGAGGTTGTTGAGTATGTAGTCTACTGCGACGCATCAGGGACCGAGCTCAGATGTGTCCTGATGCAGGAGTGAGCAGTTATCATGTATGGTTCTCGACAGCTGAGACAACAAGAGCAGAAGTATGCTACCCGAGACCTGGATTTAGTAGTAGTGGTATTCACCTTGAAGATGTGGCGACATTACTTGATGGATGAATGTTTTATATTCTACTCAGACCATAAGAGTCTCATGTATATCTTCTCTCAGAAGGAACTAAACCTGAGACAACGAAATTGGCTCGAGTTCCTCCAAGAATATGACTTCGAGATAGTCTATACTACTAGGAAGGGTAATGTTGTACCAGATGCACTCAACAGGATATCAGGTATACAACTACTAGGTGAGGCGACAGAGCAGCTGGCCACTTTACAAATATCCTTTGTGGAATGAGGTGGACCAGCCTTTCTTCAGTCTCTTACAGTCAGACCCCCACTTCTTCAGTGAGTCAGGGAGGCATATCGTGAGGACACTGACATCGATTCTCAAAATGCTTAGATATCCACAGGACAAGCACCTGATGGATTTTATGAAGGTGGGGAGCACGTCATCCTTTTAAGAGGATGTACTATGGTACCAGTGCTACTTCGAGAGGAAGTTTTGAGAGAGTTACACACATCCCCTCTATCGGTACATCCAGGAGTGGAAAAGATGTACCGGGATCTCCGATGATAGCACTTGTGGCCAGGAATGATGAAAGAAGTAGAAGAGTTTGTCTCTCAGTTCCTCACTGGTCAGCATGTGAAGGTGAAGCATCAGGTAATAGTAGGCTTAGTTCAGACTTTAGAGGTTGTAGAGTGTAAGTGGTATGAGATATCCATGGACTTTGTGAAAGGACTTCCTTGTACATCCCGGTGTCATGATTCTATCTGGGTGATCATCGACCAACTCACCAAGTCGGCCCACTTCCTACTGATTAGAAAGAAGGGTTCTGTATAGAACTTGTAACACCCTGACCCCAGTTACCCGGAGTCAGTGAATTATTACATAACATTACCATGATCACAAGAAAGATAAAATCTCGAAAGACCGATTGGTTTAGTAGCCTTGGAAACACTAGATATATTTATAAAGTTTTACATTACATCATAAAGTGAAAAACTACTACAACAGCATAATGTCTCCATATTCCACACTATTATCCCCTCATAATATCCCTGCAGGTCATTCATAACTTAATTCTTCACATCCTAGGAAAAACAAAACATAGAAAAGGGGTGAGCTCAAATGCCCAGTAAGGATAACAATATAGCAAAAACTTTCAAAAATAAGTATAAACATTTAAGGCAATGTATAACTAAAATAATAGCCTTTTAAACTTGAACCTCAACATAGTATGGAAAAAGTAAAATGAAATAATGCCATTTACTTATTCACATGGATATTATACTAATCGAATAATCACATGCAATATCAATAAACACTTTCATAATGATGGAATGCATAATGCCAGACTATCATTACCACATAGCCAAGGCCTCGTGCCAAGACTACAAATAAGATTTTGTCAAGGCCTTGTGCCAAGATACTAGTTTGTCTCATGAGACCTACCGATGCATCGAGGAGCTATAGCGGGCTCCACCCGTCACATATTAAGTCCAATGCATTCCCATATGAAAAGGTTTAAACATAACATAAACATTCGTATTAAAACTAGCATATGAAATGTCAATACTTTTTCCATAAACCATGAATGGTATAAAAATAACACATCCACAGTCAAAAATATCACAAATCCTTCAATAAATTATGGATGTTTTGTATCATAATAAATCAACTTCATATAATCATAAAATCCATCAAAGGATGTTGACATAGATGAATTCAAAACTATTTGAGAGAAATATCTCATTTTTTTTGAAATTATTTTAAAATCACACATTTATTAATTAAAAAGATATTTTTGAAACAAAGTGTCCCATACCAATTTGAAACATTTGAAAGGAATTAACATTTTAAAAAAACATTCCTGTCCATATAAATAAATCCTTAAAAACCATTTTGGAGACATGGACATTAATTAAAAATATTTAGAAAGATAAATCTTTAAATCATTTAAAATTCTATTTTTGATAAAGTGTACCTTTCTGAAATTCTTAAAATATTCATTTTGAAATAATTTAAAAGTCACATAATTATAAAATAAAACATTTTCTTTGAAAATATCCTTGTAAGATTGTATGGGAAGCTTTGAAAATTTTATAACAGTGGTAAATAGCGACACCCGCCGTATAAGTTAAAAAAACATTCTTACCTTAATTTTGTCGAAAAGGTTAAAAAGAACCTTGTTTGGAAAACGACGAAAATATTCCTTTATAAACCTCTTATAAAAGTCAAACAAGGGTATGAATTTTTTTAACCCATATTCTAGTAAATAGTAATTTTTTTTTGAAATTCATTTTTAAGAAACATAGATGTGGATGATAAAGAGATCCCAGTAGATTATTACGTATAAACAACCTCAGATAATGAAGAGATTGTGAAATAAACCCTTACCTTGTACTTTTACTTGGTTGGGGTAGGTTAACCTCATGTATAATAGTGAAATAATTGTTATTAAATTATACAATAATCATATACATTCATATGATATCATATATGATCTTTTAACATTGATTTGTTAATAATATCTTAGTATTATCGTCGTTTCGGGTGTTAACTTACTCGTTTTATTTTATATGTTTTGTTACATAAGACATGTTTTTAATATATAGGTTGTATAATATTCATATCCAGAATTATATCAAGTCTTTAAACATCATTTTTAAATCATAAAATGATAATTATACTTGAATGAATACGATGGAGAATGAATCTCATCGCGTTCGTGGAGACGGTAATCCGTACGCACGCACGAGCGACAATATAATTATTTTGATATTAAAATAATATATAAATTGATGGTATATAATATATACAGAATCATTAACATGTTATATTTATTATTTACATGAGTTACACATCATTATTATACCCATCCAAATAATAGTATATTGAATAACAATTACACCACGACGTGGAGATGGTAAGCCGTACGTACGCACGTATGGTGACATGTTATTAAAAGGGTAGATAGAATACTGAATATGGTTGTAACATATTTATAATAACATCACATTATATATATAATATACTGGAGTTAGTATTTTAGAATGGTAATAACAAAGAAATAAGAAGTGGAAGAAGAAAGGAACTTGAAAAGGGGTGGTGAAAACATTACCTCTTCTTCGGGTTCTTCCTTTTCATTTGTTCAAAATGGATCCTTAGGTAAGCTTTATGATAAAATTAAGGCCTCTAGGTTGTATTGAGGGATGTTGGGAGAGTATTTGGTCATATTTTGGCCGAACCAAAAGGCTTTTAAGGTGTGAAGAAAAGAGGAGGAGTGCCCTTTTATAAGAGGGGTGAGGGGCACCTTTGGAAAAGCTAGAAATATTAGTTTATAATAAATTCATATTGAGTTTATAATGGCTACAAAGTTGATTAATTAAATTTTAAGGTTGGTACAGTTTTAAAACCATTAAACCAATATAATTTAGACAGGTTTGGGTACTTATATTAACCTTATCTTTAAGTATTAACTCTAAGTTAATTAGTTTCACTTTTACAATGTCTCTTTGTATTTTTATATTATATGGTTAATAAACCTACCATATACATCCAAGCGACCCCAAAGTGGTCCATTAATGAGACACCTATCATGATATAAGTCTCTTGGCTGAGCCTTATATTTTTAGGAATTTAATATCAATTAATAATATAATATTTGGTTTAAAAACTCGTTTATGTAAATTTTGACACTATTCAATAATTGATTTTTTTGAAACTCATAACAGATTGATTTCTTCGAAAAACGAAAATTAAATCAATACTAATATATCATATTATCCTAGAAAATTAGTTTAATTCATTAAAAGTTTCATATTATATTTATTTGGGTATTTATAATATCAATTATATTAATTTTTCACTATTATGGTAATTACTGCATCATCATTGTGTCATACATAAATTAAATTATTTAATGTCTAAAAATTATAAATAAAATATAATTATGTAGGAAATCTTATTATCTTTCTAATTAATATTTATAGTCTAAAATCCAACATATATAACCCTATGTAAATTTTTTTTTCTAAAATATATATGCTTGTGTCATTTTTGTATTCATTTTAACATAATTAAAATTAAATGTCCCTATCACCTACAAGTAGCTCCATGGGGTCCCAAAATCGACCCAAAGATTCCTACGGTCGAACATGTATCAACCAATAAGTCTAGGAAATGGTTTAGGGTAATTTAGTATTATTATAATATTATTTTTAACCCTTATTTACCAGATTTACCCTTAACCATGGTAAATAAAATATTTACCGCAGTAATTATTCAAAATGTCTAAAAATAAAAGTTACCTATTTATACAATTTGAACATCCTGATTCCAAATATGGAATCTATTTTTCAAAATTCAAAACACTGAAGTGGCAGAAATTAATTTAAAATTAATTCCCGTTGTTAAAACAAAAAGCGTGTTTTTAAGAGATAATAACTATCAAAAGATTGACACTTGTTTATGTCCAGTTTAATTGTAAAATTATGTCCAATGACCAAAATTATATTAAATGGTAAAAATATATTCTAAATATACTTTAAAACTACTCAAATTCATAATTTATCACTATTAATTATTTTGATTAAAAAAGTTGTTTTTAATCAAAATTTAGTAATTTTCACTATTCATCAAAATATTAAAGTTATCCAAAAAGTACCAAAATTTCACATTAGGGTAAATTCAACACTCTGAATCCAAAAATGAAGTCCATTTTGAAATATATAATATATATATTTTCAAAAATTAGGTATTACTATTCATAACGGCTAGTTTGATCGGTTGTGGTGTGTGTTAAAACTCGAAGTTGCATACAACGCACGCTACTGTATTATTCAAAGTAAAGCGTATCGTGGAAGCTTGGGATGTTTCTTTTAAATTTTTTATGTCCCCATTTAGTCAAAATGTTTAAAATATTGTATTTAAAAAGGGTTCACTATTAAAAGTTGATAAAAGTGCAATACTGAAAATGAATTTGTTCTTGCATTATATCTAAGAAACTCATAATATGGATTCTAAAATTATAAGGATTATATAAAGTTTAAAATTTAGTTAATACTATTCATAACTTCTTTTTAATGCCTTTTTTTGGTAAGTCATGGTGAGATTGAACTCGGTGTTGCGTGTAGTGCAAGTTATTGAATTATTTTGAAGAAATAACACACTATGAAATCTTGGGGTGTTACAGAACTTGGGATGCATCTATGTGCAGGGGATTGTGAGACTACAAGGAGTACCCTCAAGGATTGTCAAAGATCGTGATGCACATTTCACTTCCCGGCTATGGAAGGGGTTGTAGGAGGCTTTCGGGACACAACTTTGTTTGAGCACTACCTCCTTCCTCAGATGGATGGACAGACTGAGCGGACCATTCAAACCATAGATGATATGTTGCGCGCTTGCATCCTCGACTTTGGTCGTAGCTGGGAGGATTAGTTTCCCTTTGTGGCGTTTTCTTACAACAACAACTATCACTACACCATTGGGATGACACCATTCGAGGCTCTGTACGACCAACCTTACAGATTGCATTTGTGCTAGACTGACCTAGAGGAGTCAACCTCATTAGACCAGAGATGGTATGGGATACCACAAAGAATGTGAGGATCATCCAGGAGCAGATGAAGACTGCATAGAGCATGAAAAAGTCTTATGATGACAGGAGACGAAGACCTCTGGAGTTCGTGGATGGAGACCATGTCTTTATATGGGTCTCACCTTGATGAGGTTTGCAGAGTTTTTTCCAGGGAGGTAAGTTATCTCTGAGGTTCATCAGACCCTATCAGTTCCTCAGTAGAGTTGGTGAGGTGGATTACTACTTATCTCTTCCACCTCAGTTGCACCGGGTGCACAACGTCTTACACGAATCCTAGCTGAGGTGATATGTGCATGACCCTTCACACATCATTGACTGGGGTGAGTTGGACATCAGTGATGGGGAAATGTTTACGGAGGTTCCATTGGAGATTGATGATCAATAGGAGCAGGTCCTTAGTGGGCTTTAGATACCTTTGGTGCACATATGTTGGCAACACAAAATCATCCAAGAGAGCACATGGGAGCGGGAGGCTCATATTAATGCTCAATACCCACAGTTTTTTCCTAGTTTTTCTAATATGGCTTTCAGAGATGAAAATCCCTGAGGTGGGGATAATGTAAAGACTCGAAAATTCCATGTAATTGTTTTAATTATATGGTAATTTTACAATTCCATGAAAATTGATGATGCATGATTCTGAGGCCCGGTGTTTTAGGAAGGAATTTCTGAAAAAATTTTTGGTTTGTTCAGTAAACATGCGGGAGGGTTTTTGTAACTTTTGAACCAGTGCTCAGAATTGAAATCTGAGGGCACCGTTGAACTCGTAGCGCCAATAATCACTTAAGGATACCTTCACCTTGACCGCTATAGGTCGAAGTAAGAAGTTAGTTATTCTATTTTTCGTGGAAGAAGAAAAATAATATAATTAACATTTTATTTTTCTTTTTGAAACCTCTCCTTTTGAGTTATGGAGGTGGGGACCACCTGAACTAGAAAACCCCCATTTTAAATTCTTGTGGTGGGGACCACCCAAACCCCTCTTTAATTTGGCAAGTCCCTTGAAATCCTCATATTTAATTGTGTTAATGGAATAAAATTAATTATGCCAATTAATTGTGCCAAAGCAATACAATTAATTGTTCCATTTAACTATGCCAACTTTAATTGTGCAAACGTAAATTAATTTGTTGGCTCCTCGTTTCCTTGGGAAAATCATTGGAAAAAGGGAGGCTTGGGGAGAAATTTGGAGAAACTCTTTCTCCAACGAAGAACACCCACTCCAATGTAGAACGTACTTCAGAATCAAGAATGAGGATGATGCATGAGCCCGACTTCAGAAGCATGTTGCGAAAGAGATGATCGTTGGAACCCTGATCGACTTCACTGAATTATTCTCACAAAAATTCCAATGAACAATTAAGGTAGGGTTTATTGTTGTTTTTATACTCCCTTAACCTATTCTTGTTATTCTTCATGATTCACGAACTTTTAAGCCTCTTTCTACCATTCTAATGCGGAGGGTGCAGTCCAAACAAACATGAACCAACTTCTGCGCAACCTATGTAAATTTTTGGTGGTCTTGAATCGTTGGAGACATCCCGAGGAAAGAGTGGAAATTTTCGGAATGAATATCGGGCCATCGGGGCACACTCGGTGACTCGAAGAATGTTGTTAGTGACCGTGCTGGTGACCGACATCGAAGGGATCAGGAGCGGCAGCCGTCACTCAAGCTGGCCGCGACGAAGACGACGACATGACCATGTCGCCAGAGAAGGGTCACGACCCATTGGTCGGTTGCGCGAAGAGGAGGCAATGACACACGTCCACAGTGCTGGGCATGCAGAAGTCGTCACCATGTTCCGCAACGGTGATGTGAGGGCGGCCAGGTCACTGTTGGCCGTCAGTGATTGCGCGCCACATGACTGCGCCACACGGAGGAGGCTGGACAACCGTCCTGCAGCGAGCCCAGTGGGCTGCCACACCGCGGGAGGAGTCAGACCCAAGGCCGAACTTGGGACATGATGGGTTGACTCGAACCGAGTTTGGTTGGCCCAGGCCGGGTCGGGCTGGGTCGGGCCGACCGGGTCAAACCCAACCCGAACCACCTTCGACTATTTTCATTCTTTCGACCATATCTTGAGCTTCAGGCATCCGTTTGATGAACTGTCAACATCACCAGAAACATTGGATCGATATAGTCCTTTTGGTGTACTCCACTTGAGTTTTGGATAATGTTGGGGTGTGACCAGGTTGGATCAGATACGAATCCAACCAGGCCCTTGGGACTAAGAGTCCAATAACATACAGACCGGGCGTCCGATTGACGCACCGTCTGTTGCGTCTAGACCCCTATCACGTGGTGGTCCTTTGGGATACTTCTTCTTGGGAATTTTTTGGTATTTGGAGTATCTACCAAAAGATTTAGGAGTGGAACCTCCTTGAATCAAGCGATCTTAGTACAGGAACCTTGTAGCTGGCTGTAACATGAGAAAATGATCATATGTGGGTTTGTGCTTTTAGATCCTATGTGGGTCTATGCTTTGGGATCCTATGTGGGTTTGTGTTCAAGGGAATCACTTGGATATGATCTAGGAATCTACTTGAGACTACTCTAGGATCCTACGTGGTTATACAATACTAGGATCATACGTTTTTCTGCTGTACTAGGATCCTATGTTGGTCTGATGATTTAGGAACCTACGTGGGTCTTACTCTTAAGAGATTAAGATGATTTAGTAGTTTTATCTAACCATCTTTACTTCCACACCTAAGTTATACATGGTTTGAGTTGAGTCCTTACCTTTTTGGTAATATCTTTGTGGTATTCTTCTATGTGGCGTACCTTTTTGGTACTTACCTTCGTGGTAATACCTTTGTGGTATTCTTCTGTGTGGTGTACCTTTGTGGTACCTACCTTCACAGTGATACCTTTGTGGTATTATTCTATGTGGCGTACCTTTGTGGTACTTACCTTCATGGTGATACCTTCATGGTATTCATATTTGTGATGTTTCCTTCATGGTACTTACCCTTGTGGCATTACCTACATGGTATTCTTCCCTATGCGGAACAATTGTACACTGGATAAGAGTTGGGCCCTTTGTTTTTTCTCAAGAATTAGATGGGTATACTTGATAACTTAGTTATATGTATGGGCATATACCTAAGTAGGGTAGTCATATGTTTTCAATCTTTATTGTTATCTTTTTGGGTTTTGTGAGACCTTCGAGTGTTTTAAGGTCCCTATGGAGTATCGTTATACTCACCCCTGCACGGGCTATGCCCATACCTTGTTGTGTTTTATGAAGATGATGAACATCGCTGACTGAGGATAAGAGTACCAGGATGGGAGGTAGCTCAGAGGTGGACATTAGACGAGGCATACCATAGATATGATTGTTCAAGAGCTGTACCTACCCTTCATGTAGTGTCCTTGGTGGGAGTTCAAAAGAGCTGTTTCAGTTTACTTGTAATTTTTAGTTTTCTTGTACTTTCCAATTGGGCTTGTATTCTGGACCATTTTTTTACTGTACACACTCTTTTTACTATACATTTTACTTATGTTCATATCTTACGGTGCACTTTGTTGCATGTTTTTATAGATTATAAAGGCAATTCCTTCCCTCTTTTTAGGGAATACGCCTTTTGGTGCTAGTCACCTGCCCCTAGCTTATAGAAGGCAGGCTTGGGGTAGTCACAGAACGGGCCCTAGGGGATGGGTTGTGACAAATATAAGGTAATGTAATAACATTTGTGCTAACCAAACTTTTCTTTAGTTACTTGAAAATTTCCTTACATTCATCTATGTAGAGGAATTTGGATCCCTTTTGAGTTAACTTTATTAGTGGATTTGAAATTTATGAGAAATTATTAAAAAAATCAGTGATAGTATTCATCTAATAAAAGAAAACTATGGATCTCAGTCACCATGGTTATTATTATTCGAAATTAAATATCCTTAATCTTTGATAGATCTACCACTATACCATATCCTAAGAATATGCGACACAGAAATGAAACATTTTGTAGCCAAAATTCAAACTTTTTAAATATTTCAAGCTATTTTTTCTTAATTAGGGTCTTTAATACAATTCTCAAGTTGTATTAATGCTCTTATGTTTTCTTTGTATAGATAATAATATCATCTATGAAGGCTATCACAAACAGGTCGAGGTAATATCTAATGAATCAATTCATCAAATGCATTAAGATAACATGGGAATTAGAAAGACCAAAAGGAATAACAATATATTATTAGTGCCCATATTTTGTATGAAAATTCATCTTGGGTATATAATGTTTCTTGACACTCAATTATTGAAATAAAAAATGAAGGTCTACCTTGGAAAAGTATTTAGCTTCACATAGTTGATCAAACAAGTCAACAATATGGGGAAGAGGGTACTTGTTCTTGATCGTGATCTTGTTCGACTCACAATAATTAATGCAGAGTCTCATTGATCCATATTTATTTTTCAAAAAGACGAAAGGTTCACCCCAAGGTGACACACATGGCCGAATGAATCCATTAACAAGGTTTTTATAGAGTTTCTACATCAATTAATGAAACTCAATTAGAGCCATTATATATGGAGTCTTTAGAATTGGCATGGGAAAAAGTATGAGTTCTATCATGAACTCAACTTCATGTTTTCGTGGAAGGCTAGGGAACTATTCTGGGAAAATTTCACAAATTCCCAAACAAGAGGCATAACATTGATGTCGAGTTTCTGCCCAACCATTGAGGAAAACACACCTTATGAATGGGAATTAAGACCCATACACTAGATGTAATTTCCATATCAAGTACATTCTTATCTCCAAATTTATAGAAGATCATATATTGTTTTAAAATATTAAACTTATATTTATTTAATTGAAAATTAATGTGAGATTTTTTCATATAAATCCAATCCATGCCTAAAATGACATAAAATTGAACCAGGGGAAGAATGAATACATTCCCACAAATATAAACTAGAGAGGAATAATAGTTTTGAGATCCTATCATCGTAACATTATGGAGTTTCACTTCTAATAATGAATCAAATCATTTGGGTGGAATCTTAATACCCTTAGAATTTTTTTTGATATGAAATATCAGGTAGATATAGAATAAAATAATACATTAGTAGCTCAAAAGTAGATCATAAGTGTATCTTTCGCCACATCGTTTTCTGTCCCCCCATTAGAAATAGTGATCAAATTCGATTTTCCCTTTTCCCTCAGTTTAATAGGTTTTTGATCTCAATCATCATCACTAACCATTGGGTTTGGGAACTAGTTAGTAGAATGCCCATCATACTTACACATAAATCACTGAAGCGTGGGAGGTGAATTCTTTTTAGATTTTATTATATTTATATCATTGGAAAACTTCTTCCTATCAGTTTAGAAATAAATTTCCTGATGGAATTCCCTTCCACACATAAATCACTTATTAAACCCCAAAAGACAATTCCCTCCATGTTTCATTCCACACATAGTGTATAAAGGAAGGAATATATTCTTCTCTTCATGGTTTTTAGTTTTTCATTTCATCTCCATCTTCTTTTTCTTTTTAAAACCATGAGATTGATATATAACAATAAACTCAATTTAAACTTTGATTTCACAATGAAATAATCTCTTTGTTTCTAATAAAGTCTCTTGTGGACAATTACCTTATGAGAATTGTCTTCAATACACTGAATAACATATTAGATTCAATTTTATGTTGGATGATAATTCATGAAGAATAGCTCATAAGTCCAGTGAAATTAGCCTTATAGGTTCTAACATATTTATCATCCTTTTACATCAACTAGAGTGACTTCTTTTCCATATTCATATGAAAAATATAAAGAAAGTACTTATTGAATAATAAGTTCTTTAACTCATCTCAATCCATGGATTCAATTTCACCTTTCTTCCCTATATTACTAATTAGAGTCCACCACTAGTATGTGTCACCTTCTTACTGATAAACAGTTTGAATGACATTTCCCGGATCTGAGAACTGGAGTACAGAGAATAAGTTTTTAGTGGTACTGATCAAATTTTCAACAACATGTGGATCAGAACACCAACTAAAAGAATGTGGAAAATAATTTTAGTGGTAATCAATAGAATGTTGTTCCCTCATTTTCTCATTTGGAATCTAAACATGATTTAAAGATTAATAAAACTATGTGAGAATAGAAAAGAGGTTTTTCATTCTTGTTCCCATAGAATTCAAATGTTCAAGAGAATAGTTGTTTCATTTTCCATCGTAATCTACATTATAAAGGTGCCTTTGAGTTCCAACTATAGACTAAAACCAAAATGGACAGAGTAAGAAATAGTTATCATAGTGAGGAACTAAAAAATCCTGAAAAATCACTTACATGATGTCTAAATTATTACACCTTTCTTAATCTATGGCACCCTTGGTTTATCATAGGTTATTTATAAAAAACTTATTTTTAAATACTTCATGATGGTTTATGAAGAGTTTGTTAATTACAATATCATATCCCTATATAGTATCAAACCAAGTGTGCAGTAAGTCTTATTGTTGTGTACTAGGTTATTCTCGAGTCTAGCCCGACACACCTTCTCAGAGTTTTTTCTCTTAGGTACATTTGTGTAAGAAACACATCCACTTTTAGTATCTAGACATTGATTTATTGCAATAAAACCACTCACTCTATCCATTAACAAAATTACAAGACACTTTCCTATATTTTTACTCATCCTTAGACTTATCCTTAGGCATGTCCATAGATTTCTCACTAAGGTTTTATCATCACATTTTCCAAATGATAACAAAAACCTTTCTCTGATACCAACTATAGAGGCCCTTTCTTTTCATACATTAACATTACAACACTTCTGTAAAAAATTAATACATTACACAGACACATTCCAAAAGACCCTATTAGTTTAGTGGATTTTGAAACATGGAAACATAAAAATTGGTACATAAGTTAGGTACATTATCTCCCACTAAGTTATTCATGACTATGTCCCCTTTTAAAGACATCATATATAATACATATCTTCACATCCTAGGGAAGAAAACATGAAAATAAGTGAACTCATATTCTCAGTAATGGTAATAAAGGGAGATTGGTTAGTATAAGCATGATTATAAGGGTATAAGAACATGATCATAATATTATAAGATCACACCCTCCATATCAAAGATCATAAACGTAAATCATGGAATCAAAATTAGAATTTTACAAGACATGAATTATATGTGAATCAAGAGAATGATCCATGAAAGCAGAATATCAGAATAAGATATGGAATTGTTGAATATACATAAACATGTAATATCATTTCCTATAAATCACAAAACATTGATAGAACATACCATGGAACTTCACGGGGACTACACATAATGGGAGGGATACACCAACATCCCCTGTCACAATCATTTCCTTATAAGGGATCATCTTTACCCATATTCCTATAGTGGATTAGGTTTTCCCATTTTCCCATAGTAGACCGGGTTTCCCTATCTTCACATAGTAGATCAGGTTTCCCCATATTCCATATTCATGGTGACTACACCTATTGGGAAATACACACCACCATCCCCAATCTTAGTCCTTTCTTTGTAAGGGGCCAGTTTTCTCCATCTTCTCATAGTGTATCAAGTCTATTAAATTGATTCCCATAAATATCTCACGAGATATAATTATTTACCCAAAGCATTGGAGGGAGATATAGGTCCCACCCATATCATAATGAAATCATACATACATGTGACAAAAATTCATAATAAATCATATCATAACCCATATAATGAAGTTGGAATCATAAAAAAGTAATCACATCTCAACCTATGGAAAAATATATGTTTCACAATCATTTAATCAAGGAATAACCCATGAAAAGAATTTAGTTTCAAAATAATATAACTCGTAAAATAGAAATGAGTTTAATAAAAATAAATCCATCAAAACATAAATTATTCAAAGAAATAATATGAATGGTATATTTGGATAATTTACCATGAAAATAATGAGTAACACAAAAATATTTCATTTTATATGGAAAATAATTTTGAAATATCCTTCAAAAACATTTCTTGAGGGAAAAATTATTTATTATTTGAAAAATTATTTTTAAAAAATAAAATATTTTGATGAATATTTTCATTAAAAATTTAATTGAAAACATACATAGAAATATCGATAAATTTTTAGGCACCATTTATCTGAAGACACATTGAATAATTATAACTAAAGCATGAAGTTTTATTGAAACCATTTGTTTAAAAAAACTTTGAAAACTAATAAATAAAGATTGAAATTTTTTTAAAACCAATTTATTTGAAAATATCTTGAAAACATATAAATAATTATTTTCAAATAATAAACCATTTTGAAAATAATTATCCCTTGAAAATAATATTAAAACATTGTCTTTAAAAACATTTTGAAAAACAATGTTTTTGAAATTTATGGAATTTGTCTCGATGAAGGAAAATTGAGAGAAAACTTTATTACCAATTTTTTAACCTTTGAAATATAAAATACATGAATGAGAGATCATAAAATGGATATATAAATACACATATATTTTTGGATCATAATCATAGAATATATTATTGGGAGGTATATAAACCACACAGAAGAGACAAGTGGTGAATAAGGCATAAATCTCACAGAAGTAAAAGCGAGACTATAAATCCCCTTACCTTATGTCTTAAACCTCTCCATACTCAGAAAAACCTCTTATAAAATAAATATAATTTATTATACATATTTTTCAAAAACACTATTTTTATATATTATACCATTTATTTTTTTGATTATGACTTTATATTACCTTCTATTTAACAATTCCAATTATTGTTTCGCTTTATGTAATATCCTCTTTGTTTTTCACATGTGCCTTAATTTGTTATATTTTTTTGTCATCATACATATATCATGAGTTCAAAAATTTAAAACATGATATTAATATAATGTATATTTTGTATTTGTGTATTTATAATAATCTATATAATATAGAAATATGAAATGGAATATACTGTTCATGGAGACAGTAGGCCATACGTACGCATGAACATTGTTTCCATTTTTTTAATATTGAAATAAAGAAAGAAAGAAAATAAAATATAAGTATATATATAATATCCTTAAAGTGGAATTATGTTTTCATATATATCATATAATTACACAAAACACATCCTTAGTACATTCTATATAGTCTATGAATGAATCACATCGCATTGAGGTAGCGACAGTCCACACTTCCCCTAACGAAATTATTGTATTTACAGAAACATTGAAACATAATATGTTATATAATAATTAAATAAGAATAAAAATATCATATATATAATATATATCATATAAAAATATATTTTCCATCATAATTACTAACTATTATAGGTGGTAAAGGAAAAACCCAACAACATCGTTTCATGAGGCGGTAGTTCGCCCCCCACAAGAATTGTAAGTTTATTAACCATTAGATGAAAGTGTGTGAAAGTGTTGGTAGACCCCTTATCACAACAACATATAAGTATATTAATAATAATGAGGTTATTCGGTATCCATGGAATAAGAATAATTGAGTTAGTGGAGAATTAAAACAAAGGAAAGGATCTTGAGGAAAGATGTTACCTCTTCTTTGGGTAACTCGTTGTGGTTTTCACCAAAGCCCCCCCTGTGGTTTTATTTCTTCCAAAAGGTTTTCTTCAAGGAGGAATTGAGGGTTTTTTGGAATTTAAATTTGTAGTTATTAGATAAAATTATGTTTTTTTAGAGGTGTGGAGAAGGCTAGATGTGGAGAATTTTGAAATGGAGGTAGGGGACACACTTGGAAATTTTAAAACAAGTTAGGTGTACCCTTATTTTTACCAAACTAAAGTCATAGAAAACAAAAAAACGCAATAATGGAAGGTTTATGGATGAATTATGGCCATAAAACTGGTTTTGTAAATGTTTCATGGTTATTTTTTCCCTTAATAATAAGGTTTAGTCTCTTGTTAGGCTTAATTTTACCTTAATCACAATAATTAATTTTAACCACTTTCACAAATATTTTCATAAAAAATAGGTTGATCTTATTAGAATATAAATATTATACTAATTACAAATTATTATATTAGTTTTTCTAAATTTAGTCCACATAAGTGGAAAAATTTAGTTTAATTCTAATTCCACATAAGTGGTGAAAAAGAGGGTTTTTTAATATGAGAATGTTTAAATGTTCTTTAAGCTTTTATATCTAAATTAAAAATAAAAATGATTAGAATGTCTGAAATTTTATTAACAGATTTATAAATGATATATTTTTTACTTTGTAATTAATAAAAATATAAAATATATATATAAATAAATTATAAAAAAATAGTTTTGAATTAAAATTTTGTATATTTCATCATTCATCAAAAAATGTCGTTTGTCAAAAAATACCAAAAAATGAACCTAATATATTTTTGAAATTTTGAATTCAAAAATGAAGGTTTTTTTATCAAAATAATTTTCTAAAATTTTATAAAAATAATTTAATTTTTTTTCACAGAAGGATATAAAAATATTTTCTTTTAACAAAATATTATTTTCAAACATATAATGAATTTATACAATTTTTTTTCCTATTAACATTATTATTTATTTATATGAAACCATTATCAATAATATATAAAAATTGTTTATTATTATTAATATTATTATGACTAGTATCTTGGTTATAACTATCTCATTTAAATAATTATTACACTAAAATGATCTCTCGTTGGAACTCAATGTTCTGTGCAGCACAAGCCAAGTAGGTGTTACATATAATAAAAGTTTGACTTAGTGTATCATGTAAAATGTGAAATAAATGAAAATTAATTTATTTGGAAAAAAATTAAAAAAAACTCCGGGTGTCACACTATCACACAAAGATTCATTTTCAAGAAGAGATATTATATTCTTTTCATTAATGATTTCAGTAGGATAATATATGTAATTTTCATTTCCCATGAGTTTGAGGTGTTTAGTTTCATAACACAAAAAATGGAAGTTTAAAGGAGGACTGGATATACAATTATGATGTTCTAGACCAATAATGGAACAAACTTCACAAACATCCAGGTGGAGGATTATCTCAAAGAACATAGGATAAGGAACCATGTTTTAGTAGAATGAAATCTTCAAAAAAATGAATTTGATGAGAGGAGAAATCAGATTGTTATTACCAAAGAGAGGAATATGATTATTGAAAAAAATTGACTAGATAAATTATGGATGTAAAAATCAAAGACATAAATCTATATTTCAAACAAGTATTTGTTTTGTTTGAAAAAAGAGAAGGCTCCATATTAGTTGTGGTATGAATAAAATCCCACATTGAAATACTTTAGAATATTTTGGATGTATTTTTTATTCTAAATAAAAAGAGACAAATTAGTTTTGAATGTTGTAGAGATGATGGGGTATTCCTTGGATACTCATACAAAATAAAATCATATAAATGATTCAAAAAAAGGTTAGGAAGTGTGGTCAAATTCATTAGTTGCACTTTTGTATAAAATTAAAATAATACCCAACAATACAATAAACTGTATCCCGATGATATTGATGATGAGTTAAAAAAATTAAGGAGTGGGATTGGAAATTTTTTTTATGAATAATATACTAGTGATGACCAGGATGAAGTCTGATATGTATTTACATTGAAGGGGAAGAGTCAATCCAAAATTTATTGGAGAAACATCATCATTGACCAGGAATCACCAATTCAAAAAATGAGAATGAATCCTTTTTAGAAATTGTTTTTCTTATGTTATATAGATCTAATTTTTTTTATATATTCTTCTAGAGATGAAACTTGTGTTCAGGATATGAATGAAGAGTTTGACCATATTGAGAGTAATTAGACATTAATGATTTCTTCGAGGCCAATAGACATGAATTACATTGGTACCACATGGGTATTCGTAAAAGAAACTAAATTAATATGACATTTTTATTTGAAATAAATAATGACTTGTGTTCAATGGATACTATTATATTGGGATAGACTATGTATATGATACATTTTCACATATTAAAATTTTAAAGACTATTTACCAAATCTTAGCCATAGTAGTGTAAATAAAGTTCAAAATATTCAACATGGATTTAAAATATACATTACTTAATGGAGAACTGGTGGAAGGGTTGTACATTGAAAAAACTTATGGATTTCTTTTCCAAGAAGATGAGAAAAAATATTCAGCCAAATAAGGCACTATATTTGTTGGAAAGAGAACCAAGAGCGTGATAATTAAATCTTTATCAGAATTTATAGTGGATCAGTTTCTAGCATGGTGGATTTTATATTAAACTATATGTTAAAAATTTTTTAATTAGGGGATTATGGTGTTGGATTATGGAAACAACATAAAATTTGGTCGATCAAATGAAGCACAATGGTAGATTGTTCAAATAATTCATGAAAAGTGACTTTAAAATTTTAGTGATTATATAGATAATGTTTTTTTATTGATTTACCATTTATGTAAGGAATAAATACCATATTTATATCTAAATAAAAATAGTCCAAGGAGTGTTTGATGTTATATGGAATATATAATTTCAAATAGGTGAAAATTATAGGTGCAACTTGGGTGAAGTGGTTATGAGATTATGAAGGAAAAGAGATCAATGTATCTAAATATAGGGAGATAATTGTGTGTCTATTATGATTATTAGTGGAATGAACCAACATTGTGTTTTCCACAAATTAGGAGGAATGGTAAAAATTCCATCCTAGGGAAATATGCTTACTTATAGTGAAAATAATAGTTTATTATATTAAAGTCATGGTCAATTATGGTTTTCTATACAATAAAAAACATGAACAAGAGTTATTGGGATTTAAAAATACTGAATGGGATGGTTCAAGGAAAAAAAATCAATGAAGGTGGTAGATTATATCTTCATGAATTATGTTTTTATTTTCTAAGAAAAAAATATGATTTCATTTCTCTTAGAAACACATTAGTTGAATATATTGATGCTATTGAAGCTTGTATAATGTTGGTGTAGAAAAAGCAATAACATGAAGATATGGGAGTTAAAGTAATGACTCTAATAATAATCTAATGTGATAATTGAAGTGATATAAACCTTTGAAAAAATAAAATCCATCACTTATAGATAATGTTAAATTAAATCATGTACTTTTTATAAATAAGTAGGTAGTGTATGGGATTGTAAAGGAGTATATTCCTAAATAACTACTATATATTTACATTATGATAAAGGGTTTAACCAAATATGTGTTAGAATTTTATTGACTAGTTCATAGAGTCATGTTGGATCCTAACACTTGAAAAAGTGTGGGTGTGCAATCCCATATTCTTGTGGTATAGTTTGAAATTTCATAGGTTTTGATTTGGATGTTTTAACTTGTTGTAGACTACAAAAGTGACCTTTTTATTCACAAAAAATGGTCGAGAGGTCTTTTTTCATGAATTAGGTAGATACTGATATGGGGAGTAGAGAAGGGTGTGGGGGTTAAATCTAATGATGATGAAGATGTTCATACAATGTACATATATCATGATGGCATAAACTATGGGCTCTTTATGAAATAAGTTACCCAATGAGGTTGAAGATGTGGTTTCTCAAATTACATAATTATCCTCAAATATTATTAAATGATTCTATTTAAAAGGTAATTAAAACTCTTTATCTCCCAAATAAAATGAAGAGGTTATATGGAAAATTAAAATTTTCAATAATGAAGTGATTCATTTTTGGAATTTTCATGGTACTCATATTTCTCAAACTAATCTTGGTTCATGTTAGTTTAGAGTATGCGTTGATTAAATAGAAGTGAATCATTGATTAAATTTTCATGGTAATCTTGTTTATCACATAGAGAAGGGATTATGTGTTCTTAGAGTAAGTATTTAGTAAATAAATGTTCACTATTTTTATTCAAAGGAGATAATGTTTTGTCAAAATAATGGAGAATAACGAGTTGAATTGGTTTTAAAGCCTGAAGAGTACTAGAAAAAACCTAAGGAGGGATATTTTTTCCAAAAATACCTTAAGTTTTCATTGAAATATTTTTGGGTTGGTTGTGTTTTTTGACAAAGTGGGTTGATAAAATCTGTTGTGGTGATCTAGAATAATTGTTTTTACAATGTATGTAAAACATTATCCATGACCGAGTAATGGAATCCCTTTAATTTTTTCAAGAAGATTAAAAAATAATGTGGTGGTGTTTCTTATAGTTTTCTATTTTTTGTTCCAAAATTTTGAGGAAGGGAAAAATTGATTTGAAAAAGGAAATATTTTCACAAAAATGAAAAATTTACGAGAAATGATGAAGGTGTCTCAGAATGTTTTGAAAATTTGGATATTCGTGGGTCTTATAAAATTATGATAAAGGAATGTGTTTTGTGAATTTTTTTGGTTTTTCAAAATATATATTTTCATTTACGTATTAAATACATATAGAGTTGTGTTATGGTGTTGAGTTGCATGATAAAGGAAGAGAACAAATAGATGATGTCCAATGATTTAGGGGAGTTTTGCACAAGACCTCTATAATGGAATTATGTTTCATGTTGTTTTGAAAACTTATATAAATAAGCCACTACCCGCTCCATTTGGAATGTCCAAAAAATAGAGAATATAAATGATTTGAAATCACATAAGAGTTTAATGAAGTTATATCTTAAATGAGAAATAACTCAAAAATCAGTTGCACATAAAATAGATACTTGTGTCTATATAATTAAGTGATTTATACTATAAAAACCTCGAACCTAGTATCCCAAAGTTAGTGTTTACATTATTAAATTGGTAATAGATATAATAGATCACATCCCAATGGAAAAAATAGTTTATTAGTCTTAGAAACTAGATACATATTTTAATTTCACATTAAATTTGATAACTTAAATTACAACATAGAATATTTTTTGAGAACCGAATTACTCCTTTAAGCATATCCCTACATAATATTTATAATACAATTTCTAAAATCAAGTATAAAGGAAACATAAGAAATGGGTGAGATAATATTCTCATTAAGGGGACGAAAACATTCAATGATTTCAGGAATAATTAAGCAATAATCAATATTGAAAGGTAAATATCTGAAAAACATTCCATTTAATCAATAACATGATCATGATAAATTATATGGATAGAGTAAATAATGATAAAATATTTCCATATAAATAATCATATGGGATTAAAACTTATCCATAGATATCATGTCAAATAAAATAATAACATGGAAATAAAAAACTAATCTCATAATGAGGGAATGGATAATATCAAACATTATAAAAATAATGTTAAGGCCTCTTACTAAGACATATAACATAAATATCTAAGGCCTTGAACAAATAACGAAGCTAGTTTGTATCATGAGACCAATCGATGCATCAAGGGGAATTAGTGGGACCACTCATCACATAATAAGTCTAAAACATGTTTCATATGAATTTGTTTAAAGATAATTAAAATAGATAATCATATTGAAAAAGTAAGATACAAAATGTTAATAAATTCTTTAACAAATAAACATAATTATAAACAATCCATATTAATATGGACAATGATATCAAAATAGTACATGCTTTGTGAAACTAATCATAAATAATCTAGATAAATAATAAGGTTTATATAATTAAAATAGATCCCAAATTGATAAAAATTATAATAACTGCTATTTTAATTAATGATAATAAATATCATAAAAGTTTTATTAAAAGCATTATTAAGGAGCATGTCCTTTTCACCATGAAAATAAATTTAAAAAATAAAAATCATTTAGAATATTTGGGAATATAATTTCATTAAAATAAACATTGGAAATATTTAATGAAAAAATTACAATAAATGGGTGGTCATAATAGCAGAAATTCTATCTAATATGTGTGCATAAAAAAAATAATTTTTTCACAATTTTGGTAAAAGGTCAAAAAGTACCTTGCTCGTAAAATGGCATGAAGATTTATTTTATATTTTTTTGTAAATTAAAAAATGGTTAAAAATGAATTTTAAAAATCATCGGTGAATAATAATAATTTTTTTAAAACAATTTCATAAAACATGGTCATGTAAGAGAAATTATTTTTGACTGAAGAGATAAATGAATTCAATTTTACACAAAAACATACATTTCATAACATTATTTCTTAGATAAAATAAATTGAAAATAAAAATTTAATTTTAAAAAATAGCTACATTAGAAAAACAAATATTGGTTTTGGGATACAATTATAAAACAATTTGCCCAATAGAGACAAAAACATAAACAAACCTGAATAATGACGAGATTTGGAAATAAACATTTTCCACTTTGGATATTATTGAATCATAACCCCATGAAATAAATTACTTAAATTTAAATTTTAAATACCATATCAAGAGGGAATTATATACACCATAAAAAATAGAAAACTGGTGATGATGGAATATGTCACATAGATGTAATAGTGAGATTGTAGAGCTTTTCCTTAGGATCCAATTCCTTCATAGAAATTAGAACATAATATATAATAAAATATATTTATTATAAATAAAATATATAATAATAAAAATATATACCATAACTTATATTGTTTAATTATAGAATTTTATCACCCGTTTATTAACAATTCAATGATAAAATTACTGTTCTAGGTAATAATTGGTTCTCTTTTAAGGTTTGTTTTGGACTGGTAATTTTTATCATTGAAATTTAATGATGTATTCATAATATCTAAAATTTTTATAATGATTTTAATATTATATATATCAATTTTAAACATATATAGTGTCATCCATCAAATTTAGACATAGAGAAATTAATTACACTATTTTCCAAGATGGTAGGTCGAACATGTGCATAAGGTTGTTTCCATTTTCTTCATCGGATGTAACGAAAGAAAGGAAAAAAATAAGTAAACTTCAAAGAAAAATTATTATATAATATATATAATATATTTATATTAAAACTAGCCTTATTACCACTGATTTCAAAATAATGTGAAAAATGTATAACATCACTTTGTGGAGGCTGTAGACCACACATACGCATGAGAGACATTCATGTTTTCCAACAAATTTGAATGTATCAAGGTAAATGTGATATTATAGTTCTCAAAGTAAAATTATTTCATAAATATCATATATATTCATTAAATAATTCATCATATCCATCTATGAAAAATTGTGATAGGAGAAGAATTACAATATTTTGTGAGGTGGTAGTCTGCCGTACACACAATCGATGATTTAATTTCCCATTTAGCAGAAGAGGATATGATTCTAGGTTCTTAAATTATCATATAAATTATATTATATGTAAGATAATTTTATTATTTTTTATCATAATTTTAAAATATTTTAATTGGTTAGATGAAGAAATAAAAAAAGATGCATGGTTAAGAACTATGACTCTTTTAAAAAGAACCACTTGAGGTTTATACCTAAAGACTTACAAGGATGGTTTTATTATCAAATAAGGGACTTTATGTTATTCTTAGGGTGTTATGGAGGGAATTAGGTAAATTATTTATTTCTTAAAAATTCATTTTATGTGTATATAATATAGGAGAGTTTGTGTCATTTTATAAACAGGGGAGAGTACACACTTGGAAACCACGTGGAAATTTCCTAAAAGAATGCAAAATGATATAGTAATTACAAGAAAAACTGAATCCAAATGGCCATATATTTGATGTTTTAATATTATAGGGTCTAAATATGGTCATAAAATACGATTTAGACAAGTTTAATTATCAAACATACCCTTATCTTTGGATTAACCCTCAGTAAACCCATTTTAACCTTAACTTTAGTAATTAAAGTTTTCTATTTTTACTATTAATTATGTCCAAAAAATAATTTTAAATTATTAAATATTATTAATCAGGATTATTTCAAAAATTTTAACCCATTTTAATAAATTAAATTCATTTAAGTGGTGGAATTTAATTTTAAATTAATCCTTTAAACGTGTTAAAATAATTGTTTTCGTTAGAAAATGTTTTCTGAAGTGAAAAAATTTGTATGTAAAAAATTAACATACAATTGATTCCAATGAAAAAATTTGGAATAATTATAATTTGATTTAACTAATTTTACTTTTAATTTAATTTTTAAATAAAATTTAACTTTTTAAATTCTATAAATGAAATGATATTTTTCAATAAAGATCATTACTTTTCACTATTCATAAAAAATGTACCTTTTCAGAAAATTATAAAAAAATTAATATGACATTATTTTGACATTTTGATATAAAAAATTAAACTAATTTTTTAAAATAAAAGTTCTAAAAGTGGGAAAAATTAATTTTTATATATGTGTGAGAAAAAGCAATGAAACAAATTTTTAGAAAAAACACAAATTGTAAGAATACAAAATTGTGTATTCTTAACTAGGCCTATAAATAATGTTTTATAAAAGATAATTTTTTTTATTAAATATATTATATACATATATATTTTATTTAACTTATTCACCAATAGTGATTAATTTCTTATATTATGATAATAATACATTGAATCCAAATCAAACTATTTTTTAGAAAAACATTTATTTTACCTTCAAACGTTTTTTATTTTCTATAACCAATGAACCATATAATTTTAGTGATTAATTATGTATTATTTATAATTATAAATTCAATGGATATGTTATAACCTTATTCTATATTATGGTTTATTTAGACTCAAGGTTACGTGTTTCCCAAACCATCAAAGAGATAAAATTTCTTTAAAAAAAATACTATTATCTCAGGGTGTTACATTCTCCCCACCTCCAATAAATTAAATCGTCAAAAATTGACATTTCAATCAATGATAAAGGATTTTACATTTGAAAAAACTTTTTTGGAAATCGTATATAATAAAAAGTTTTAATAAAACATTCTCTTGATAAGAGAGAATGGTGTGTATGAAGGTCATCTATAATGAAAAACAATGATGTTTCTAAATAGGTTTAAAATTAATCAGATGTGAAAATATGGGAATGGTGGAGAAACATAACTCCCAAGGACTAATAATTAGTGATATAATACATGTCTTGGAGAAATTTAATGACCCAAATCAATAAATCTGTGACAGATGAAAAGGCCATTGATTCATCTTAAATGAATGTAAAAGTATACTATTTTATTTCGATAATTTTTCCCTAAAGTTGAGGGATTATTTTATTGTCATGATAGTGAAAAAATATACTTACTATATTTATTTCTATATCACAAGAATAACATCATCCTTTTTTTTGAGGTTTTATAAATTTCCACTTCATTTATTACTCCAGTAAATGAAAACACAAGATAAATTTTTATTCCTGAAGCACTAAAATTATCTTTTAACAGATCATAAGATCCATACATGTTTAAAAAGTTTTTATCTATAACTAATTTTTTATATAAACTAAAATGGTTAAAAAAAGATATAAAATATGATACATTAATCTCTAAAACCTCAAGAGTAACACCCAAAGTTTAACTTAATTCATTTCATAAGTAGTTAACCCTAAGACTCCTCAAAAATATGCTTGACCCAATTTATAACCCTTAAATCAAAAAAATGTTTAAATAATTTTTTCCAATATAATATGTAATAATTATCCCAAAAAATTCTGTTTCTCATGATTTCACATACCGAACAAGTGAATACCATGATCATAAATTCTATTGAAATATTATAATAACTGGATTCCCCATAAAAACTTAATGAAAAGATAAAAACTTTCAAAATTTACTATATCCTTATTATTTAAATAAAATCATGGATTAAAAAATATATCCCATGAATTCGAATATTAATCAAAATCCATCGTAAATTACTTTATCACCAAATCACTTATCATTTTCAAGGTCACCAGTACTATCTAATTAACTTTACCCATACAAATCATCTCATTATCAAAAATATGAATTTTTAATTCAATATATAGAAAATATTAAGGGTTTCCTTTACTCCAATCATGTATTTTCCAAAAAATATGACCTTGTATTTTAAACACGTTTCTAGGATATCAGTACCATCCAATATGTTCTTTAAAATAATAAAATAAAAACTACCACATATCAATCCATAAGTATTTTATGATTCTTATAACCCAAATATCCTTGATATAACACTTCTACAACATCATTTTTAAATAAAAATACATAAAAACTTCAATAAATCTACATAAAAATATTATATCATATGTATTTCCTTGATTTATTAGATAAAACTAGGATTAGTGAATTATATCAAATAATTATTATTTTATCTATACATAAGAAATTGATCTCTTTAGAAATTCATTACTCTGCACCATTTATTTCCACATAGAATACATATTCCCTTCATTTGAGACATTCCTTAGGGTGTCTCTATCCAAATTTCTAAAATGAGTGAAATAGTTTATACTTACCTCCATAGTCTCCAATACTCGATCTCATAGTAAATGATACCCTTTTTTATTTGGTCATTACAATAGTTAGTTAAGGTGAAGGTTGTTAATCATATATAATGATAAATGATTAGTTATAATCACAATATTTTTCTCTCCTTTCTTCATGCAATTTTATTCACATAATCACAAAATGGTCCATCATATTTAGTGTTAACATGATTCCTACTTGTTTCAACAATTTAATAAAATAAAAAATAATAGTATGATAAAAAATAATCATAGTGGGAAACCACATAATATTTTATATAATTTCTAAATCATGGAACATTCATCTCAATATATGACACCTTTGGTTTAACCTAGGTAAATCATGGTCATCATCAATATAAATCCTTTATAATGGTCCATAAAAAATTTGTGTTAACCCAAGGATATCCCATAGGAGTGTCAAACTATGTGCGATACAAGGCCCATTATCATGCACTAAGTGAAAATTGAGTCAAAACCCAATGTGCCCTCTTTGGAGTTATTACCCCTATGTACAAATGCTCCAAATCCAAACCCACTTGTAATATTTAGACTAGGACATATTTCTAGAAAACCACATAATATATACCTTTCCAAAACATTAGGATGCTATCATATACTTAGACTTATCCTCAAATTCAATCATTGGGATATATTCCCTAATCTACGTTTTCCAAAATTATGTTCCCAATGTTTCTACTAAAATTAATATTATACCAACTATAAAGACCCCTCCACTAGTTTCCTAGAGGTAGTGATTACATTATTACATTATTAATATGTACAAGGGATCACATCATAAAGAACCGAATAGTTTATTGGTCATGGAAAACAAGATACATACTTGAAATTCACAATACATTTGACAACATAACATAAAACATAGTATTTTTTTGAGAACACCATTATTACCATTAGAATATCCCTTCACATTAGTAACAATACAATTCCAAGCATCTAGATGAAATTAAACACGATAAATAGGTGAGCTCAGATGCTTATGAATTCATGCAAACAATAGATGTTATCATAAATATATAATACATAATCAGTATGGAAAGGTAAATATTTGAAAAATAATTCTGTTAATTCAATAACATGAGAATAAAGAATATTATAATAGGAATAAATGGTAATCAAATAATTCCATATAAATAATCACATGAGATTGTAACTTATACATATATATTATAACGAATCAAATAATCACATGGACAACAATAACTAATCTGATAAGGGAATGCATCATTCCGAACATTATAAAATTATCATCACAGCCTCATTCCAAATAATCTTAAATAAATTTCACTACAAAAAGGGGGAGTAGTGTTGGTTATTTGTGGGACTAATGGAAGTTTAAACCACTTCCTATTAGTATAATGTTAGTTTCAAAAACCTCTATATATTTTACAATCGCTAGTCATTTAGTGATGGTTTCAATAATTTCGTGGTAGTTTTACTATGTGTCATTTCTGGAGTATTCAGTGGCGGTTTCACTTTCATTTAGATGTGTTTTTTATAAAACAATATCCAATATAAATATTTAGAAAATGTAAATAACCGCCATTGATATGTTCAATGGTGGTTTATATTAGTGGATTTTAATCCTAATCCATTCAAAACATATATTATTTAATGTATTTAGCGGCAGTTTGTATAAATAAATGTTAAATAAGATATTTTTTTAAATTATTTTAAAAAACTTATAAATATAAAAGAATTGAAATGGAATAAACTAAAACATGAATATATTATAAACCATCACAGATATATCATATATCCATAACAAATATACAAAAATCATCTATCATCAAAACCTCAATCTTAGTCAACCCATATATCTGTGAACTAATACATCTTTCTGCCTCTAGTGAATCCACATCACGACCATTACACATCCACGTTATGACCTCCACTACATCTCATCAACTGAAAAAAACAATGTCATCTCATCAGTTAAAAAAGAATAAAAAAAAATTAAAACTAAACATAATAAATCCTAATTATAGTAAAATAATTGATAGAATATTAACATTAAATGAACACTAATAACTAGAATGACTTCCTTTTGAAGAATTTCAGGGATCATAATGGTCATCCTTCTGTATACTACCATCATCTTCCAACTACAATAAAAACTTGAATATTTAAGAAAAAATACAAAAAAGAAAACACACAGAATATATTCAGAATGATGTATATAAATTTTTTTATTTTGTTAATAAAAAATGAAAATTTAACATAAAAAAATAATATATAATGAAGAAAACTTTCAAAAAATAAAATTACCTATTTAAGATATGATTCAACACTTGAAACTAAAAAGAGATAAGTAAATATTCTAATTTATTTTTAAAGCGTCGTGCAGTGTTCTTGAATTTTACTTAATAATTTTTTGAAGACTTTGATATCACAACATGTCCCATATTTTTCAAAAATAACTTTTTAGTGGTTATCTAATGATTTGAAAAAAATATGTGGCCATTTTCTATAGTTTTGACTATTCCATGTACATTTTTGTGTTTTAAAATACTAAAAACACATTGATGACCATAATATGTAACCCTTAATTCAAAATGATGCTACATCAATTCCTACATTTAAAATTTTAAAATATGGTGTTTTCTTCTGATTTCAGGGCAATCCGACATTGGTTTCTTGTTTGTTTCCCCCAGATACTTGTTTTTAACAGTTTTATACCTTTAAGAAGTTTCTACTAAGTCATTATGACAACACTGCATGTTATATTGACATGTTGTCTATGTATACACATCAATTACAACATAATGGTGGCGTTACATTGATTTTATGTCAATATGTAGCCATTATCTATGATTTTTAACATTCTATGCACCATTTAGTGGTTTAAATCACTAAAAACACATTTACGAACATAACAGGAAACCATTATTCATAATTTTGTACCATCAGTTTATAAATTTCACAATTAATTATGCAGTCATTCCCTTTGATTTCAGGGAAATCTGACATCATTATCTTGGTTTTGATCCCCAACACTTGTTTTTAAAGGTTTTTACATATTTAATAAGTGGTTACTGAGTCATTATGATTGCACCACACATTATATTGACATGTTTTATATGTTTACATGTCAAAAATACCTTAGTGGGGGTTTTCAAATGATTTAAAATCAAAATATTCTAATTTTCTATGGTTTGGATTATTCCACACACATTTTAGTGTTTTAAAACACTAACAACGCATTTACATCCATAATGGGAAATTTGTTATTTAGAATGATGTGTCATAGGTTCTTATATTTTAAAATTAAATATAAATTCACTTTACCCTTATTTTAGGGCAATACAACATTTTTCCATGTTTTCCACCTTTAAACATGTTATTAAAGGTTTTTATACCTTTAATTAGTGGTTACTGACTCATTCCTACCACATCACATGTTATATGGGTTTTTTTGTCCACACGTACATGTTAACAATAACTCAAAGGTGGTTTTCCAATGATTTCACATCAATGTGAGGTAATTTTCTTTGGTTTTGTCTTTTCCACACATGTTTTAGTGTTTTAAATCACTAAAAATTCATTTAGCACCATAACGGGAAAACCATCATTCAGAATGTTGTCCAATTAGTTCCTGCATTTGAAAATAAAATATATGGTCTTTCCCCCCAAATTTTAGGGAAATCTAACATAATTTTCTTTGTTTTGACCCCCTGACACATGTTTTTAATGGGTTTTGTACCTTTAAGAAGTGGTTACCGAGTCATTCCGACCACACCACATATAAGATTTATGTGTTGTATGTATATACATGTACAAAACAACTCAGCAGTGGTTGTTTAAATATTTAATGTCAAAATGAGGTTGTTTTCTATGGTTTTTATGGTTCCACAAATGCTTCAGTGTTTTAAAACACAAAAACATGTTTATGACCATAATGGTAATACCTTCATTCAAGATGATGCTCCGTCAATTACTACATTTCAAAATTCAATATAAGGGCTTTTACCCTAACTTTAGGGCAATACAACATTAGTTTGTCGGTTTTTACCCCATTTAAACTTGTTTTTAATGGTTCTTGAACCTTTAAGAAGTGGGTACTAAGTTATTCTGACCACAACACATGTCAGATTGATGTTTTGTATATATGTACAGGTAACAAATAACTCAATGGTGTTTTTCCAATTACTCCATGTCAATATGAGGTCGTTTTCTATGATTTTTACCATTCCATGCACATTTTAGTGTTTTAAAACACTAAAAATGAATTTATGGACATTACAGTCATACCATCATTCGGAATGATGTGCTGTCAATTCCAACATTTCACAATCAAATATATGATCATTGTCCCCAAATTTTAGGGAAATCTGATACCATTCTTCTTGTTTTTTTCTATGATAAATTATTTAATCATTACAAAAATTTATAATATTATAATTTTGTAATTAATATATTATTAATAAAATTATTAATTTAGCATGCCCTGCCCAGTGTTATACTATTTCATAGTATATATAGTCGCACCACCCATTATACCCTATCTAATCATTAGACACCTCTTTCCCGGTTCACCTCGCAATTGCACCGCATTCTCTTCTCAACAGATCTGGGTGCTTGAAGGTTATACAAGAGGTTCACTACAAATAAATCCGGTTCATGCATTAGTTTTTTAACATGGGTGTTGATTTAAACCATGAACACATTATTTAGTGGATTTTAAGTAAACCTCCTTGTTTTTCATGATCAATTTCATTTTTTGAATATTTTTATAGTTGAGTGATAGTTTTTATATTTGTTTTTTTGGGTACTCTATGGTGAGTTTTTATTTAGTAGATGACAAATTTTTAATAAAAAACAACAAAACATAGCATGAAATAAGATAATGGGAAAGTTAACCATGTTAAAATAATCCTTCCCAATAATATACCCATTTATTTGAACAATGTCACCATATTTCTTGCAGTCTCAGGTACAACGGAATGAATACAATCCACAGAAGATGACAATGGTGGTGGAGTTCTCTGATTTGCTGATAGGTTATGATCATAATTTTTTTTAAATTCTTCTATTACAAAAGGTTAAGGTATATTAAATGTATAAAACATAAAAAACTAAAATCATTAAAAAATGAAAATAAAAACTAAAACAATTTATATATTTATAAAACACTTATCAATGAGAAATTGTAATATATTTTCATTACAATTTTTTTTAATCAGTTATCTTCATTTTTATTATCATCAATGTTATGAAACATTATTTAAACGAGTCCTTTATTTTCAACCTCTCTTTCAATTTCTAATATTTTTATATTTTTCAATAAAAAAATGTTCAATGTTTTGTGGTTGATGAGGTTCACTGTCAAAAATCACCAATTTTTATTCCTATCCCATATCATATATGTCTATCTTCTTTATGTGTACATAAAAACTCCAACATTCATGTATTTCATTATCCACATAATAAACCATCTTCACTTGCCAAGACAAGATAAATGGATCATGTAATTCATACTCACTAGTGTCAATCAGATGAGAGATGTTTAAAAAAGTAAAATGTATTACATCTTTTATTATACCCCTATAAATGGTGACCCGATTTCATTTGAATAAGACATCTAAAAAATTTCCATGATAGTTTAATTAAATTTTATCATTCAGATTCCATTATTATCCCAAATATAAAATTGTAAAAACAACAATATTATGAGTTTTCTGTTATGATTCATGTTAAATTGTACGAAACATGAAGCCATGAATATTGTAGGCATCAGATCCCTCATCTTGGTTTAGAGGACCTCGATCCAAAAACATAAAATAATTCGATATTTCATCTGTATTTTCCACATTAATTATCTAGAAAAATGATCTAAGCTATTAATTTTAATAAGGGAAAAATATCTTCACATCAAATATATTTATACGAGTATATACTTACTTGATGAGTGAACCATTCACCAAGATTCTTATTAACAACTTTTGCTAATTCCATCTCATTTCAATATCGACCCCTTAGTCACCACTTTGTTTGCAGTTGCGATTATTTAATAAATGGATATGTAATAAAAATATTGAGTAGAACATATCTATACACTTGTAAAAATGATAATTTAGCAAATATAAAATTGGACACCATTCCAATTGGTCATTCAATAATTTGAAATACCGATTACTGATTTTTAGAAAATGAATTAGTGGTGATGTCATCCTCACATCTAATGTAATCAAATCTAGTCTCAAACCCATCCAAATACCTAGATTTGATGGTCAATCACCCTTTGGGTATGAAACATTCAAAAATATATCTTTTGGGTTTTGCTTTATTCCTTACATATGATTTCAAATGTCCCAATGAAAGAAAATAAGAAACATATTAATAAAAATTACACAATTATTTGATAAAATCAAAGTCACTAATGAAAATAAAAAAATATAAATGAACCTATATATTAGATACATCCATAGATATTGTACTATTCCAACATGTTTAGCTTCATTCTCCATGTGAATAGTCAAGTGATTCATGATATTGGATAGTGAAGGGGAAATAACATCTCCCAATGATATAGTGTCAAAACTATTATTTCTTGAAGTTTATTAATCTCAATTGGATTTAGAGTTTTTCCACAAAGCCCTTTAAAAAATATATAAAACTCAAATAGAACTATAGATAATACTTAATTTAAATTATTATGCAAACCCAACATAAACAATTTCTCCATCAAAATATTTGAGTCAAAACCTTTCAATCCATGTAACTTTCGATGTTTTAAATTAATACAACTTGTTATGTTACTTGAATATCCATATGGAACTTTTAAATTATTTAAAGTATGAAGTAATACATCTTTATCATGATTTTATATTATAAAAATTATTGAAGGATACTTGTCATTCTCATTTTCCCACAAACCATGATTTATATTCATTGACTCTAAATCCTTACGAGCATTAAGGTGATCCTTCGATTTACCGCACACATTAGGTTCTATAAAGTTAAATTATCATATATGTTCTTCTCAATATAAATTACATCAAGATTATGAATAATCAAATTAAACTCCCAATAATAATGTTTGAATAATATAATCTTTTATTCAATTTTCTTGTTCCATATTCATCATACACTATACCTCATACGCTTTCTCCCTTCTTTACACTGATGACATTTTCAAAACTATTTATTGACATTCCATGAAATGTCCCAATATTTTTGAACAAGATAAAAAATTGGATTTATAATTTCAATATCTCCATTGAATCATTGTTTGTTATACCTGAATTTATGAGAGGAATCAAGAAATTGATGATGAAAAAACACCATTTTCATCTATGAGGTAATTGGTGGGGTTGAAAAACAAAATTAAAAACTAGAGAATATAATGATGTATGAGAGTTCAAAATAGATAAATTTCCTAGTCCATGAAAGTAAATAATTTTACATATTAAAGAATATGTTTTTAATAGTTGTCTCATTTAAGCATATATATTTCCATGAAATCATCCCATAATTCTCAAATTTCATTGATTATAGGTCGAAGGTACACATAAAAATAATTTATTAGATTTTCAGTTCCAAGAATAATCATTGAAATAATTAAATATGTCTTCTGTATACACATCCATAGAGGTAGATTTTATGGAATAAAAAAACAATCAAAGTGCTATAATTAGTACTTAAATTACCAAAAGGGTTAAAACCATCATAAGCCAATCCCATACATACATTCTTAGGATCCAAATAAAAATTTTGATATAGTAAATCAAACAACTTTCATGATGTTGAATCATTTGGATTTCTCATCAAGGCATCATTACTTTCCTGATCATGCCACTTCAGGTTGTATGCAGTCTTAGATGACATGAATGATCATTGTAAGTGTGGTTTTAGAGGAAAAACACAATACCTTTTCATGAGTTTTTGTCTTTGATTTATTCTCAGGACTGAATTGATTTATACTCTCATTGCTATTAATTTACTTCAATATTATTGTATAACATATTGTACATTATTATTTATCAGGCTCTTCTCCCCAGTAAAGAATGTAATCATTATTGTATGTATGTATATACTTGCAATAAATTCCATGTTTTTATGACTTTATACATCTCGTATAATGATGTTGGGATCTTAGCTTCTATAAATGCATCATGATGCAACTCAAATCATGAAAATTTATTTGTCAGTAATTCCACAAAGTCAAATGATATGATACTAATTTAGTTAAAATAAAACTTTAAATACTTGTCACACCCTTTATATAGTTCTTATAATCCATATTAAACTAATTTATAAAAATCATTTTTTATCATTTATGTTTTGAGAAAGATTTACCTACTCCAGATCAACTACATGTTCTTTTGATATATTAAAATCTTGTAAATTGTATTTAAAAAAAACTAATTCCTTTAAAAAAATTTCAAAATGAATTATCCTCTAACAGATCACATTGTATTTCATTGATAGTATTTTAATTGTATTTACTTTTCATAAAATTTGATTCACCATTTAAAATCTAATATATATATCAAGTAGGAAACTATTTCAATATAAAATTCTCATATACTTCATCTATATACAACCATCACTGGAATTTATGATCATAACACAATCATTTTATTATAGAATCCACTAATTAGTTTGAAATTGTATAATCTAATAATTATTCCAATCCCTTGGAATAATGAGGAATGTTTGAGGTAAATTTATCAAAATTTTATCCATAGATAATACATTTTATTCTATTAGTACATTCAAATATAAACCGATAAATTTTTATTCAAAGATTAATAATCAATATTAAAGAAGAATCTATACAGTTGAGAATAAGACTAAATAGGATGGTATTTGAAGTTAAATACATGCATGAAAAAAATTAATATTTAATGATGGAAGTGTGGAAAACATCATCTAAATTAAATATGATAAATATGTATTAATTTTTTATATTTTATATATAGATGATATTATTTGTATTGGAGAAAAAAATATTGGTGTATTCCTTCTTAGTGTTGTAACTTAGGAGAGCTCATTCCATTGATAAATTAGCTACATTTATCAATGTCCAAACCATTTCCCATTCTATGACTAATACCAAGATCACCCCTTTAAAAGTATGAATGAAAATTATACTTTATTTGGATATCACGCACTATTGGATAGATAACACCATTAAACCCAAAGGTTTTATGATTTTTATGTGCTTATACATCATTATACCATTTAATTTCATTTTATATGTGCACCTAAATTTCATGAAAAACTATCCATCACTTCCTAGTTTATAAAACAAAGGCCACACATTAATTATCACAAAAAAAATATTGTCAAACTTTCAAGATATGTACTCACCCCGCCTCTATAAATTCTTCTAGAAACATCCCCTTCTATTTAATTGTAAACAATAATAAAAATGAAAACTCTCTATGGAAACCAACATTCCATATCATTTCAATTTAGAAAATATATCATGGGGGATGGTCTATGGTTAAATTTTAAGAATATTTATTTAATATTCCAACCATAAAGTTGAATTCACATCGAGAAACCACTTTATAAAATTTCCTTTTAAACTCAAGTACTCATTCATCATCAAGTCACTATATTCAATGTAACCCAACATTGTTTCTTAAAAATCCATGCAGACCTAGAGACGTAATGAGTTTATATTAAAAATTATTTTAAGAACCAAAATAACTTTTATAGATATTAAATCACATAATAATGTATATTCTATTATTTTATCAAATGTTAGGTGTGTATGGTAGTTGGAAAATAAATTTAAAATACATTCTTTCATATTAAAAACCTTCTTATTCAATCTAAAACAAGAGAAACATGGTTTCCCCTTAAAATAGATTTATATACACCTATAATAATTTTATTATGAATATAAAACCTAGCTTAAAGGGGAAATAAATCAGTGATTATTAATTTAATTAACTATGTAATAAAGAAAAACAACCTATGATCTACCACTTCTACAATGTGAGATTGTAAATCCCCACAATAAGGCCAAAGAATCCTCAAGAGGCTATGAGGTGGGAACCAAGGCAAGTAGTGGGAGGTATTGGTGTTCTGTGTCACTGTAGGGGTGGGAAACAACCATGGAGAGGGGTGTCAAATGTGGAGGGGGGCTCATGTTGTCACCAGAGAGATGGAGGTATGAGGTTGATGGGGTCGTGGTTGCATGTGGAGTGGGGGAGGATAGGGTTTGGGGTCGGGTCATGTAGATGGAGTGGGGGAGGGGGAGGAAATAGAGTTTTTTGATAACATTACATTGATCTTTTATTGAATCCACCACTAATTTTTAAAATAAAAAAATATTGCGGCAGTTTGATGAAACAATAGCTATATTTTAATTTCTCTAAAATGAATTTATTTCATGACAGTTAACATAACAACAACTAATAAACCTATGAAAACAGCTATTTTTTTGTAGTGTCGGAGAGATCTCCACCAAATACCCAATCCAATTTGTCTTAAAATACCTATCAATTCGTAAAGGGAATATATAAGGTATTTTTCATAATCCTTCAAGTATAATTCAATACAAAAATAAAGGCGGAAGATGAAACTAAGCATTCATAATAAAAAACAAGCATTTGGATGATTACACTTTCCCCAATAAATAAACATAATCATAAACCATCCTGATTAATATAGAGAACAATATCAAACTAGTACATCCCTAGTAAAACTGATCAATAACCATATGATGAAATAATAAAGATGGTATCATTAAAACATATCCCATGTGGATCATAATTAGAATAAAGTATTTTGTGGTTAAGGAAATTAAATAACATCAAAATATCATTAAAACACTCTTACGGAAAATATTCTATTCAATTTTAAAATAACTTATAAAAAAATTCATATTATTTAGAAAAAAAATTAATTTGAAATTCAGTATCAATAATTGTAAAGGATTTATCAAAATAATTACGAGTCATGATTATGGGAAATTCATTTCATGATGAGTATGTTATAAGAAGGAAACCTTTTACATTTTTAGTAAAAAATCAAAAGGTGCCTTGTTTGGGGAATGACAGGAAGAATTCATTTAAAAAATTTCTTAAAAGGTAATAATTGGTATAAATTAATTTTAATAATCATTAGATAATTTGAAAAAAAATTAAAACTTTTTTAGAAAACATGGACATTGAAGAGAAAGGACATTCATCCAAAGAGAGAAATAAAATCAATTTTACATAAAACAATTATTTCTGTATCCAGAGTAATTTAAGAGATAAAATTAAAAATAATTTTTTAAAATTATATAAGTATCCGAAGGGTAAGAAAATATATCGAGTTCATGATATAAATGTAAAATAAATTCCCTAGTGGAGACATAAAGATTATCAAACCTGGATAATGATCAGATTGTAAAATAAACCATTACTATGTTGGTAAATTTTGAATCATTACAACCATGAATGAAATAAATTCAAATTAAATTTTATATAAAAAGAGTAAAATTTATTCTTGATATTACATATGAAACATTATATATACAAAAAAAAAAATAAGAGGTGGATATGCCATATGGATATCGTATTTAAAAGTGAGTCGTGAAACCATTACCTCAGGTATGAATTCCATCAAATATTCTTGGACCTCACATATAATAATTATAAAATTTTTATAAATATTTTATATAATGATACTAATATATATCATTCCTTATACTATTTTCTTATAATCTTTTATCACATGTTTATTAATAATTCTTTTCTAAAATCACTAATCTAGTTAATAATTTCTTCATTTTCATGTATGTTTCATTTTAATAGATTACTTCCTTTTAATTCTATCATGGTTACATAATATATAAAATTTTTCTCATGTTATAATAATTATATATATATATAATACAAATATTTAAAGTCATCTATAAAATTTAATGATAGAGAATTGAATTACATCATTTATAGAGACAGTAGGTTGTACGTACGCATGAACGTAGTTTTAATTTTTTTCAAAGAATGGAATTAAATAATAGTAAATAATAATTAATAATTTAAAAATAATTATTATCTCATATATATCATATTAAACTCTCTTTATTAGCACCCATTTCAAAGTTTAATGAAAAACATATCACATCATTTTTGGAGGCGACAGTCCACACATACGGATGAGCGACATTATCGTTTTCCAATGAATTTGAAGGTAAGAAGGTAGATATGATATAATAATTAAATAAGTATAAAGTTTTCATAAATAACTTATATATATACATTAAATAAATCATTATATAAATCTATGAGAGGCAATGATCAAAAATGAATTACAATAGTTTGTGAGGCGGTAGTCCACCATACACATGATCAAGAGTTTTATTTCCCATTTGATGGATTATGGGAAGGATATTGGTTATTAAATTAACATAATAACATATTATTATATTTAATATATTGGTGTTAATATTATAAAAAAATTTGAGAATTTTTTAAGGGGTTATTAGATGAAATAAAATGAAGATGCAAGGTGAAGAACTATACCTCTTCTTCTAAGAACGTCTTTAGGTTTATACCTAAAGACTTACTAGGATGGCTGTATAATATAAAAAGGTAATATAGTTCATGGGTAGGTGCGCTAAAAGTGGATTTTAAAAATTATTTGATGAAGCAAAATGAATTTTAGAAGTGGAGAGGAGATGAAAGAGGTTTTCCTTTTATATGTGTGGGAGATGACTTACATGGAACGAACATAGAAATATTCTAAATGGATAAAGATGATAAATTAATTCCCCATAAAAATGGATCATAGTGATAATATTTTTTTTATTAAATGGTATAAATATGTTCATTCATTAGGAATTACAAAAGGGTAATTCCAAAATAAACACTTATCTTTCGGTTTAACACCAAGTAAAATCATTTGAACCTTAATCATGATAATTATTTTTTGCTATTATTATTATTAATTATGAAAACTTTAAGTTTAACATATTAAATAGTATTTATCATTATTATTAAAAATATTTAATCCATTTTACCAAATTATATTCATAGAAGTGATGGAATTTAATTTAAATTTAAACCGAAAAACATTTTTAAAAAATAGGATTTCAAAGAAAACATTTTCTTAAGTATAAAATGTTTTTATATCAAGACACAACATTAAAGATTTTTAAATAAACTAATTATGATTAATGATAATATAATTTAACAAATTAAAATTTTAAAAAATAAGGTAAAATTTAACATTTGAAATGCTTAAAATGAAAATATAGTTTTCAACAAATAATAGTATTTTTAACTATTCACAGAAAAATTGATCTTTTCAAAAAAAATATAAATATATTTTGACATTTTAATTTCAAAAATTATGTTAAATTTGTAATATATATTTTCTCAAATTGGTAGAAATTAATTTGAAAATATGTGTGAAAAACATGGCAAAACCATTTGTTAGAAAGAACCCAGTTTTAAGCATAAAACCATGTTTATTATTATATCATGCCTAGAAACTATATTATATGAATGATTAAACTATTTAATTTAATATATAATATATATATTTCCTTGAAATTATTCACCAATAGTAAATAATTTAATTTATTAAGATGAAAAAACATTATGTGAAAAACTATTTTTCATAAAGACATTGCATTTACTTTAAAATGATTTTTATTATTTTTTCAATCATTAACCAGTGAACCATATACTTTTCATAATTCTCATGGTAATATTAATAACCAAAAATTTAGTTTCTTAGTTATAATGATATACTATATTATGGTTCATTTATACATAGGGTTGTGTGTATTACAAGATACAGAAGAGATTAATTTTTTGTAAACAAAAATTTACTATAAAATCTCAGAATTTACATTCTATCTACATTAAATAAATTTCATACATGTAATTTGATCATGATCTCATAAATCTAGTGTTTTAAATTTTAAAATACATTTTTATAAATCAATAATTGTAAAAGGGTTTCTTAAAACTTTTTCTTGATAGGAGATAAATGAATGAATGATGGTCATATAGAATAACACAAAACTATGTTTCCAAATAGGAAAAAATTAAAAAGAAGACAAAATATAATCATAGAGGATAAATATGACACCCAAGTAATAACAGATAGTGATATAGAACATGTTTATTTGAACATTAATGACCACGGGGACATAAATCTATGATAGGAGAAAGGGCCATTGATTCATCAAAAATAAAGGTGAATGTATAACATTTTATTTCATGATCCTTTTCTTAAAGTAGTGGTATTTTTTATTATAAAGAAAGTAAACAAAGAAATTATACTTACTAGATTTATTTTCATATCATAATTATAAATCTATCCTTTGGTTTTTCTTTGATAATTTTCAATTCATTTCTTACTCCATAAAATGAATATAGAAGATGAAATTTTTATGCCTAAAGAACTACAATTATCGTTTAATAGATCTTAAGATCCATAAAAGTGTAGTGAATATTTTCATCTATCTCTAAATATATATGAAAACCCAAATGTTTAGAATAGGTTATCTAATATAATAATTCTTTTTTAAAGCCTCAACAGTAAATCCAAAATTTCAACTTAATCTATTCTATAAGTATTTAACTTCATGACTCCTCCAAAATATGTCTGACATAATTAAAAACCCAATAATCTAAAATATTTTGTCACATAATCTTGTTTCCAATATCAAAATTAACAGTTATCTCCAAACAGTATAACATTACTCAAAATATCACATACCTATAACGTGATTAACATGATCATATATTCTCCCGAAACATTATAATATAATTAATCACCATAAAAACTCAATGAAAAGACAAATTATTCAAAAAATAATTATATCCTTATTCATTAAATAAAGTCATGCATTATCAAATATATCCAATAAATCTAAAAATTAAGTGTATTATATTATAAATTACATTTTCACTAAATTACTTATCATTTTCAAGTTCTCAAAAACTATCTAATTTACTTCATAAATTCAAATCAACTATTTCTCCTAACTAAACACTGTTATTTTATTATCAGGTACATATTAAGGGTTATTTCCCCCCCAATCATGTGGTTTCCATAAAATATCACAATAAACTTAAATAACATATCTCTGTCCTTAGTACCACCAAACATGTTCTCTTAAATCCTTAAAAAACTAATACAAAAAAATCCTTAGAAGTTTCAGGATTCAAATGACCACAATATCATTGATATAAAAAATCCAAAACATAATTATGAAATCCCAATACATAAACACTTAAATCATTTTAATTTAACAATTGGAACATCATAGGTACTTCTTTGGTTTAGGGGTTAAATCATAGATTAGGGAATTGACTCATATAATGCCCATGTTCCCCACAAAAAATTGAACTCTTCATAAATTAATTATTATAAATCATCTATTTCCACAAAGGAAAAATATTCCACTTCTTTTGTGACATTCCTTGCGGTGCCTCTTTCATCAATTTTGACATAAATTAATTTTTTTATTCTTTCCTCTATTGTCCCACATGTCCGATCTCTTAGAAAACACTATCCTTATATTCATTGGTGAGTCCTATTATAGGTTAAGGTGAATATTGTTAATCGTATATCATGATAACTTGTTAAGAATAATCACAATATAATTTTATCATTTAATTATCCATTTTTATCATAATTACCACATTTTCCATTACTTTTTGTTTTGAAATAATTCCTCTTTTTTTCCAGCCATTAACTAAAAAAAACATAGTATGAGAAATAATAATCATAGACTGAAACCATATAATCATTTTTAAGATGTCTAATTTATAACACCTTCTTTTAAATATATGGAACCTTAAGATTAACCTAGTTCATTCATGATAATCTTATATTAAAATATTTTGTAATGTTTTTAATGGAAATGTGCAGTAACCCAAGTATATCCCCTGTGAGTGTCCAAAAAGGAGTGAAATAAGGACCATTATCAAACTGTTGGTGATGATACGGTTAATGTCCATTGTAGCCTTTTTGAAGTTATTACCCCTAGGTAAAACTATTCCAAAGTCACATCCACTTTTAGTGTTGAGATAGAGACATATTTAGTGGAAACCTACATAATATACATCTTACTAAAACATTAAGATGTTATCCTATATATATAATTAACCTAAAAGTTATTTATAGGGATATATTCCCCAATCTACATTTTTTAAATCTAGTTCCCAATGTTTATACTAAAATTCATTTGATAAAAGCATAAAGGACCTGAACCTTGTATCCTATAGTGGGTGATTACTTTATTAAATTATTACTAGATATAAGAGACCACATACCAAAGGAATGAATATTTTTGTAGTCTTGGAAAACAAGATACATTCTTGAATTTAACATTAAATTTGTTAATATAAAACATTACATAGTAACTTTTAAAAATAGAACATTACCTTAAAAAAATACCTATATATCTGTCATAATACTCTTCCTGTAATCCTGGGGAAAGGAATAATGAAAAAGGGGTGACCTTATATGCTCAGTAAGGGTATTTTTACAATACAATCTATCATGATTAAATGAGTCATAATCAAAATTGAAAGGTAAATATCTAAATTCATATTACATTTAATAAATAACTTGAAAAAGAAGAACATTTTTTAGGAATAATTGAAGATAAAGTAATTCCATATAAATAATCACATAAGATTTAAGATTTACCATTGATATCATAACTAATCAAATAATCACATGGAAATCAATATCTAATCCCATAATGAGGGAATAAAAAATGTTGGACCTCATAAACATACCATCAAGGCCTCATTCTAAGAAAACATACATAAATGGGTAAGTCATATACAAAAAATCCAAGCTAGTTTGTCTCATATGACCAACTGATGCATTAAGGATCTATAGTAGAAAACATATATAACTTACTAAACTAAGTTTATTACCCATATTAAAGGGATGATACATAATAAACATAAATATTAAGATTTTAAAAATATCATATGAAATGTTAATACTTTCCCCAATCAATAAACATAAGGGTAAACCATTTAGGGTAACATATAGAATGCTTTTAAAATAGTATATCTTCATTAAAATTGATCATAAAATATATAGAGGAATAATAAGGATGGTTTCATTAAAACATATCCATAGTAAATAATAAGTAAATTAAGTATTTTTTCATTTATTAATTTTAATAACAAAAAAATTTCTATAAATACGTTCTTGATGGAAATATAATTTTCTCTTTAAAATTCACATTTTAAAACTAAAATTTTCATGAATATTTAGAAAAAGGTTTTCTTCAAAATAGATCATAGAAACATATAATGGAATATTAAAATAAATTACCTATCATACATTCATGAAATTACATGCATTACAAGTATATTAAAACAAATATTTCTTTCATATTTTCATTAAAAATTCAAAAAGTTCATTGTTCAAAAAATGATAGAAATATTACTTTTAAAGCATTTAAAAAAAATTAAAACATGGTTTAAACTGAATTTTGAAAATAATATGAGAATAATAAAAATAATTTTGAATATAATTTTAGAATATATGGAAATATAAGAGAAAAGATTTTTGACCGAAGAGAGAAGTGAAGTTGATATTATATTAAAACATTATTTGGGTCTATTGAGTTATTAAAGAGATGAAATTAAAAGGAAGACATGTGATTTATTAAAATAACTAGAGTTGAATAAAACCTAAATAGTCTATGATAAAAATATTAAATAATTTCCTCAATGGGTATATAAAAATGAACAATTGTGAATAATAATGAGATTTTGAAATAAACCCTTACCGATTTGGTAACGTTTGAATTAGAACCCCCATGGAAAAACTAAAATCAAATGAAACTTTAAACACCATGAATAAAAGTATATTTGTGATATAAACTATCAAATAGGTTGTATATACACCAAAAAAATAAATAAGTGGTGAATATTGAATATGTATCATTGATGTAAAAGTTTGACGAGAAACTCTTACCTCAAGTTTGACTTCGTTCGTATGTGTCTGAACTCATGTATATAAATATTTATTTATTTTAATTAAATTAAACAACCACACTCATATATATATATCATACCTTATATTATTTACATAAATCCTCTACCACCACTTCATTAATAATTCTTTTTTAAAATCACTATTCTGAGTAATAATTGCTTCGTTTTCATATATGTTTTGGTTCAGTAGTTTTGATCCTTGTACATTGATCATGGTTCCACAATATGAAAAATTTAATCATGATTTAAATATCATATATATTCATTATACAAATATTTATATTCATCAATAAAATTTAGAGGAAAATAATTAATTACTCTTTTCATAGATATGGTTGGTCGTGTTGACGTATGAACTGTGTTTCCATCTTATTTCAATTGATGTTACAAAATAAAGTTAAATAGTAATTTAATTTTAAATAATAATTATTATATAATATTTATGATATATATTATTTAAAACTATTCTTATTAAAACCCACATTAATGTAAAATTAAAAATTTATCACATCACTTCGTGGAGTCTGTAACCGACACTTACACACGAGCAGTGTTATCATTTTTTAAAGGATTGATATGAAAGAAGGTAGATGTGATATAATATTTAAAGAATTATAATTATTTCATAATTACCATATAAATTTATACATTAAATCCACAATTAAATCCATATATTATATTTCGTGATGGAAAATGAATTATATCGGTTCTGAGGCAGTAGTTCGTCGTTCACGAGATCGTTGGTTTCATTTCCAATTTGATGGAAGAGGAGATAGATATAGATTATGAAATTAACATAATAAAAATTTATTATATTTAATATAATATTTATATTATTTTATCATATTTTTATAATATATTCAGATGGTATAGGAAGAAATAAAACAAATATGAACCATTATGAACTATACCTCATCTACGAAGAACCTCTTTTGGTTTATACCCAAACCATTTAAAGGATGGTTTTGTGATCAAATAAGGGACTATATATCAAGATAAAGTATGAAATTAAGGTATTTTTACATGTATTTGATGAAAATGTCCTTTTATGTGTCTAAAATATGGGGGTGTCATTTTATAAGTGGGGGAGAGGACCCACTTGTAAACCACATTGAATTTTACTAAAAGAATACAATATGATAAAGTAATTCCAAAAAAAATTCTTCAAAATGGAAAAATAATTAAATTTCATAATGTTTGTAAATTTAATATGAAAAAAAATATTTTCATAATATTAACTAGAAAATGTACCCTTATCCTTTGGTTTAACCCATGTAAACTCCTTTTAACCTTAACTACGATATTTTTTTTTACTATTTTCACTATTCATTGTGCCCAAAAATTAATTTAACATTATTAAATAATATTAATTTTTTTGATTTTAATTATTTAATCCATTTAACCAAATTAAAGTGATACAATTTATAGAAATTAATTTAAATTTAAGAATGTAAAACAATAAAAAAATGGTTTTCCAAAGAAAATGTTTTCTTAAGTACAAAAAGTTTTATATCAAAATCCAACATAAAATTGAATCCAATGAAGTTAAATAGATTAATTATAATTTAATCCAAATTGTTTTACTTTTAAATCAATTTTAATATAACTTTTAACTTTACATAAGTTTTAAATGAAAATTTAGTTTTAAATAACAATTAGTATTTTTTCACTATTCCTTGAAAAATTAATCTTCTTCGAAAGTTATGTAAAATTTAATAAATAATTATTTTAAAATGTTCATATATAAAAATAAATTTCATTTTTTCTAATAAATTTTCTGAAAGTAGAAAACATTAATTTTAAAATATGTATGAAAAATGTAATGAAACTACTTTTTAGAAATACAAGGTTTTAAGCATAAATCTGAGTTTATTCTTATCTCATGATAATAAATAATATTAGATTAATAATATATATTTTATTGAATATATAATATATAAATTTCCACATAATTTATCACCAATAGTTTTTAATTAAATTTATTATGATAAGAACATATTTAATTAAAAAAATTCTATAGAAAAAACATTTTTTTACATTAAAATGTTTTTTAATTTTAATCCAATGATCTATAATATTTTCAAAATTTATTTGTTTTTATTAAAACCCACCATTTTAGTGGATAAGTTATAATTTTATACTATTTGGTAGTTCATTTAGACTTATGGTTGTGTGTATAACAAGATGTCTAAGTGATTAAATTTATTTAAAAATAAAAATATCAAAAATTATTAGGGTGTTACATTTGAAATAAAAAAATATTATGTGAATTTTGGTAGTTACATGAAAATTAACAAATTTTTTGTGAAAGTTGTGAAATTTATAAAAATTTGATGAATTTTTTTTACAAAGGTGAGAAGTTACGTGAACCGAGATTAACTTACTATAAATTCTATGGAAAATTTATATTCATCATCTAGATGAAATTAGAGATTTATTACACATCATTTATGATGTAAAAAACATTAAATAAATAAATTGAGGGATGAATTATTTTAGTTAGTAGTTACTACTATTTAGTCGAGAGACTATTGAGAGTTCAAATTGTAACTAGCAATGAATATGGAGGGATAATGAGTCTGCTCCAAACATTGTAACATTAGTTCTCAATAATGGATTTGGTACTATGTTAGATTGATGATATATACTCCTTGTACGTATTCTAGTGAGGATGAACCCATTAAAATTGATGTGTCATCTACATGATTTATTATTTTCTAATTTATTTCTATATGAAGGATACATGAAATAGTTTTTAACAAAAAAACAAGGTAAAAAAGTGGATTTTTTTAATCTTTGAGACCCTAATTAAAACAAATTATCACTAAATTTAATCTAGTATAACAAAAAATTATTATCATAACCAAGAGTTAAATTCAAAATTTCTCTTTTATAAGAATAAATGGAAGATGTTAATCATAAATAGATTCTAATTTTTGATAAAAAAAATATTAAAGTATAGAAGAATATGATGAAATTTTATTTTTCATATTTGTGCATGGATATATTTACAATAACAATGTAAAGTATTTCGAACAGTGTGGATAAGAAAGCATTATCAGAACTAGACTGAATATAATTAGATAATGACACCAGACGAATTAATGTATTTGGGGTATCCTTGTAAAACACAGTCTATATAAAGGTTATATAAGATAGGTCATCAAATTCCATGTGATAAAATCTATTAAACGTCTATGAATTTAAATAAAATGTTTTGGAATCTAAATTAAACATTTTACAGAACATGTACGAGGACCTGAGAATAAACCCTAATGTATTAGTTAACGTATTCTTTGTTTGATTAAATATTATTATAGAGGACATGTGAGTTATTATGGAAATCCATGATGATATAAATGTTGTTAAAATCATCTTAATAAGGTTTCCACCCTATTTCAATACAAAAAATTCTATACTAGAAGATAAGGATATAAATGAGTTTACATTGGATAGTTTTCATAGTACCCTTGTTGCAAACAAGATAAGAAACGATGATAATGAGGTTTTCAAAATAGGTGGTATCTAATGTCATGAAGAATCATACTATATAGGATATACAGGATAACGAATAGGTGGATGGAATCACATCATTACATTCCTTAAGATTTAAATGAGGAACATTCTATTTAGAGGGAAAATTCCACTCACAGAATTTATATGTGGAGAGTTTATACCTCTTATAATATGGTGTCCCAAATTTTTTGAATAATATTGTGAGGATGATGATAAAATCCTTATAAGAGGTTTTTTTATGAAATGTGAATAGAAGAAAAAATACAAAGAAATATTTTCTCTAGACGAATAATATACATTCATAAAAAATGAATTTCATAAGAGAATGGTGTAAATGAAATTTAAGACAAAAAATAATGTAAAAATAATACTATTGAGAATGTTATGGGAATTTCCCTTAAAATGAATGAGAGTAGTATAGAGGGATAATAAGAAGGAATATATGATCACTAAGTCAAAATTGAGGCTTCACTTGAGAAGATATATGTTTGGATAACTAAAATAAAGAAATCCAATAGAGTAGTTCTTGATGCCAACCTCTATATTCAGTAGTAAGGAGAAGAGAAGTCAGTGATGAAGGTGGGAATTTAATAGATTATTCATGAAATGATAGATTAATCATAAAATCTTTCCGATTATAAGAATAATGTTGAAAAAAAGATCAGTGTTATCAATTGTTTTACTAATATAGTGAAAGATCAAGTCTATCCTATCATGGAACCTAAAGAGTATTTTTTCATCTAACGATGAAAAGAAGAATATCATGAGAGAAACTTGACTCATTGTATGACATTGGTAAAGAATATAACTCATGCAAAAAAAGGCAAACATGGCGTATGAAAGTGAAATAAAATAAATGGAAGATTAATATACAAAAAACATGGCTAGTATGGTTATTGATCAAAAATATAAATATATGTAGACTAATGCAAGACCAAAAACACCAACAATGAGGTTGAAAATTGATTTTGGTATGAATCAAAATTCAAAGGTTTTGATATCCCCTAGAATAACTTGTCATATTTCAAATATATATATGAATGTACCTCATGTTAGGTGTTATTTTTGATTAAATATAAGACATTCTGAAAATGTATCATCTATATCAAAGAGGTTCCAAATGGCACCTGAGAAACAAAGATGCCCACAAGGAGCCCAAATTTCAAATAATGATTTTTAGGGTTACTATTTAGGGTGTGGTGGATTTGTACATGTGGGAAAACTATTACTCATCAACATAGTAGAGTAATTCATTGAGAAATACCCCATATGAATGTATGCAATAGAAAAAGTAATCATTGAATGAGATGATAATAAAAAAAATTATTTGTAACATTGCAAGATAATTTCAATCCATAATCATCTAAGGAAAATCAATAATACATGTCCAAATCAAGAATAATAGAAAATAAATGGATCAAAATAAAAATATTTGTGAAATAATAAGTTATATATATTTTCATCAAAGCATTATATTATACTGAAATATGGGGCATTAATAATTTATACACCTCCCATTTGATAGGAAATAAGGATATGGTGATAGGAATCCTATATGATAAGGAATGTGTCTTCATATTTTGAAATGAAGAAGGACTGAAGATTATTGGATTTGGAAAATACATGTTTATAGGAAAAAATATTAGATGTGATAATGTATTTCATGTTGAAGGTATTGAAAACCACATGAAATATGTTAGTCAACTATGTGACTTGGATCATACTATTAAATTTAACCATAAGTTGTTTATCTTCAACATAAAAATGATGTAGTTATTTTATAGGGAAATAAAACAAAAGGTAATAACTACACTACTAGAAAAAACATTGTACCAATGATATGGATAGGAATTGTCTATTTGGGTGTTGTCGTAGACCTATACAAATAGTTTTGGGAAAACTTTTGGTATAGGCCTATATAAAAAGTTTAAAAATTTTTTTTATAGGTTATATGGAAAACCTATACCAATGGTTTCGAAAAACCATTGGTATCAGTAATGTAAATATAAAACCCATCAGGTTTTGGATCCTAGTATATCTAATTTATACTGAATTTCCTAAGAAAAAACATATAATAAATTTTATGAAACTAAATTGATAAATATATATATGTATAACTACATATTATATAACTTTTGAGATATTTAATTTTATTTTAAAAAATAATCCATAAAAAATTTGGGAACTTATACCGATGGTTATAAAAACTATTGGTATACACCTATACCAACATTCCTCTAAACCATTGGTATAGGTACCCCGATTTTAGGACCTATTCCAATGGTTTTTCTAATCCTATTTGTATAGAGTCTCAATATAGGATATATACAAATGGGTTTGACCAACACCTTTGATATAGGGCATATATAAGTGACCTATAAAAATTATTTTCACAAAAAAATCATATAAGGTATTTATAAGGGACCTATACCAATGATTTTGAAAAAAAAAAATTTGTTATAGGGTATGTATAAGGGGTCTATAATTATAGTTTTGGATAAAACTATTGGTATATGGTCTCTACAAGGGACCTATATAAATAGTTTTGGAAAAACTATTGGTAAAGGGTATCTATAAGGGAGAAATACCATAATTTTTTAAAAGACCATTGGTATAGGGTACCAATAACAATATTTTTACAAACCATTGATATAGAAGCATTGGTATAACTCTATTTTTTATTAGATAAGCCCTATTATTGAAGAATAATATATGTTTTTTCTATTCAAGGAGGATGAAAATAGGTTTTTGAGTAAATGACCAGGCCATTTCTGTCAACTATACTTAAAATATTTGGTGAAATTTGATGTATCTTGATATCACCCTTTGCTATCACATGGTCATACTCCTATGTGTGATTCCAAAAAATAATGTAAGATGATTAAAAATACATAAAATTAAGCATAATAGAACTCAATATTAGTTCTTGAATTTTTTCATACTGAGGTGTGTAGAACTGTACCACCAACAATCAATGATGGGAAGTGCTATTGTATTATTTTTATTGATTATTTTATCAGAAAAACATTTGTTTTTTAAATTTTGATTTCTATTTGGTGTTTAGTTTCATAAAATAATAACAAGGGGAACATAAAAGTATGATTGGATAGAAAATTATGAATTTTTAGACCGATAATAGAACAATGTTCAGAAATAGAAAAGTGGAGGTTTATCTCAAAATCCAAGGGATAAAGAATATGGTATTCATAGAAACAAATATTCATCAAAATTATATGAATGTGTTCCCAAATTAGTTATGATTTTAGTGATGTTATTACTCATTCTTGATTGATGGATGGTTCATTTTAAAATACAAAAATTATAAAAAAGGTTATGAGTGTTTGAGAAAAATAAACATGGTGTATCTGGAATTATTCTATGTTCTAGTGAATGTCATAGGGTTTAGGTGATCACCAGAGGAGGAACAAGCATGTTGGGCTACTAAAAATAGCCCCATTAGAAGATTCACATTATGAATCCCATTGATGATGTGAATGTATTTTTTTGGGTGAAGAATGTGGATTTTAGGACATGAAAGGGGAGCTACAGACCCTGAAAAATTCATGATGTGAATATAGTTCACATTGTAATTATTAAATATGGCCTTGGACCCTTATTTCTTTAGTCATGTAGGGATGTGTATGGGAGGGTCTCAACCAACTCCTCCCTTCCTCCATTATTCACTAGTTTTTGTGATCTTGTTATATGATTTGATGGAATTAGATGCAATATTCTACCTCTTCATTCTTCCATGACGTTTTAGCTCATTATCACTAAATCTGGAGATGTCTATTAAGGAAAAATTAAAATTTCATTAGGGATAGTAAAATCACCATTTTTCATTAGGGATTTCACTCATCCAATAAATAGGGAATCCTGAGATGAAGTGTCCCAATGTTTGTGTGATAATCCATTTATATATGATTATTTTTTAAGTTTATAAGAAGATATACCAAAAATTAACAGGTTATTTTAATGAAATATATTTTTTATAAATGTTTCATGAGGGTGTCTAAGAAAACTATTTAGGATAATTAACAGGTTATTTTAATTAAATATATTTTTTAAATATATTGTTTTTTCCAAATTGATAGGGGTGAATTCTTAGGATCATGAACAACCCTAGAATGTTTTCTTAACACCCCAGTCACTAATGGATGAGGCCATGACTATTTTATCGACATGGCCTCTAGACCTCATGTGAGTTGAAGAAAGAGTGTTATATGAAGCTCATATGAGTGTTTGGGTTCTCCATCAAGGGAAATTTCAATGATGAATTCAATTAATTAAAATTTATAATTAATTCATGTGGGTCACTGAGAATGTCTAAATGTTTTGGGTCACAAACAACCCCTCGATGATTGCTTGACAGAATAACCAAAAATGAATGATTTATAGACCCAAATACATTGGTTATCCTCTAAACCTCATATGAGGTGAATCAAGACCATTAGACCCTTAGAACATGAATTGGGGATTGTGCCTTTAGTGGAATCCTTTATGGACTTTGGGCCATTTTTCCTCGTTCAGATGACGATGAGACATGTGACATTGTTCTATTTGATGGGAACCAGACTATGAGTATTGACCATATTCTTAAAATAATGAGTTTTGGGTGAGTGGATATTCCTAGAGTGACCATAATGAATATGATGGGATAAGGTATATCTATTGTCTACCTCTTATGTGGAAAGACCCACATTGCTGACAATGTTGTGCTACCCTATTGATGATGCTATGGGACATGTTGTCCCCATGCATTGGGTGTTGACCCAACACTATGACTGAGCCAAAGGAAAAGGTGATGGTGAAATAAGTGTGTTGAGAATAGTGGGTCCCGTAGGTTCCCTATGTACAGATTGATCCTGAGTGGATGACATGATACGGTTGTGAGAGTCATCTCAGAACCCATACATGTCTTGGAAGCCAAAGGGATATAGATAAAGATGATGAGTGTGGGTGTTTGACCATATTTTTAGTATTTTTTATTGAATGTAACCTCATAGAATACATGATAAGGTTTTTCTTCCATGATTGGAACCATGGTATAATTATGAGATGACTTGTTTTGGAGATGAATACAGTTGGAGTTTCCATGGCGATAGAGGACATTTCAAGAGACACCATAGATTTGGGGCATAGAAATGATGCAGGATACCTCATATTGGGATCTCATGTGAAAGGACTTATGGGGTCAGTGTGTATCCTTATAGTCGAGGAATTTAGTATGTATTATATGGGGTGCATACATGGATTCATGATGCCCCCATGATATGGTGAGACTTCTGAGGGGAGTGTGTATCCCTAGAGCTGAAGAATCTGGTCAGAATTCTTATGGGGGGGGATTCTCATATTCATTATGACCTCATGATATTTTAGGAATACCAAAGAGAGGTGTTTATCCCTAGAGTTAATTAATCTAATCAAACACCCATGGGGTGAATAACTAGATTCTTGATGACCTAAATATATGAAAATATTGCTAGAGGGAGTGTGTATCACCAAAGTCATGAAATATGAACTAACTTCCATGGGTTGCATACATATAGTCAAGAATACCTCATTACGTTATAGGACTATTTGGGGGAGTGTGTATCTTAAAAGGCAGGGAATATTATTATAACTCCATGGGATTCATATTCAAAGTGATGAAAACTATAGAGGGTCGCCATGGATTTGGAACCCACATTGTTACTTGGGTGGCATGATCATCATGATGTGCTCCAAGACACTCCATTATTAGGAAAAATCATGTATGGTTGGTCAGGGTAGAAGACCTAAGGATTGATTGAAATTTATTATTTGGACATGGCCATTATTTTTCAGCCGATCATGTTACCTTCACATATCATTACATATTCTGGATAGTATGAGACCATGTTGGTGGTTCCGTACCGAGTTCTTCAGTCACATGATACTCGAGCATCCACTACACTTGGGGTACCTGAGAAGACTTTATCTTTGTTTTAATCACATACTGAGATGAAGATAATGATATCATGGTTGAGTAGGATAACATGGTTTGTATCCAGATATTGGACGAGGTCCACACCGTAGATGACATATAAACCATTAATTGTGTTTTTATATTACTATGATACACAACTCTAATTGGACCAGTGGATAGTATTTTTTTGTATAGAATGGCTATTCTGGAATTTATTTCATTTTATTTATTATTATTGGATATTTATTTCTTTTTATAGGCTTTGATTTTTTACTATTAGGTTTGGAATTTAGTTACTTATTTCCTCTTTCAAACTCTGATATAGGGTGTATAGTCTCCCCACACTACCACCTTAGACCCACACTACTACTAGAAACCCCATGGAATATGAGGAGGTGCACCTGAGGTTTTTTGGATACTAGTATAGCTATAGATAATTGAGTGAGCTGGGAAAATAGGTTACAAAGTGGTTTTAGTGATAGTTTTTTATTTTTCTTTATGATTTTGGGTTTTGGTAGAATAAAGAATTAGTAATGTGTCAGATCTTGTGATGGATGCTGGATTGGTGCATCAAAAAAACTAATTTTAGTTGTATGTACAAGTCAATAGGGCATGGGTATGTGGTTATAATGTGTGTAGTTATAAATGTAGTTTTTATTTTTCTTGGGTGAGGCACATGTGGTTTGGATGTTTTGAATTATGATGGATATTTAGATCTTGTCCCATTGGAAAGAGTCCATTAGTTTGATTTTGACACTTATCCTATAATGTAAATAGCTTTCCGATGCATCATATTAGTCATGTAGGGTTCACATGAAATATACAACTATTAATGTGTGATCTTGTATGCATTCCTTCTGATGACAGACTTTGTGGATCTATGGTGAGGTGTTTGACGATGAGAACGATGAATCAATACTCTTGCACATCAGGTCCAACGACTTTGGCAGGTTGATGTGGCACTTGGTTCCTAACATATGGACCCCTTGAGAGTAGACCCTATTCAGGTTTAGTTGAATCTTATAGTACTCCAGGGAGTGTACTATTGTGTATGTTATTGGAGAGGCCCAATTAGCCTGTTTTGGGAAGGAGGTTTGGATTTTGATGCCTTTCATTTTTGATACTCAGAGATGTATGTCCTAATATGTGATTTCATGTGGTATTAGGACAAGAGAATGCTTCAAACCTAATTATAGGTTGAACTCTGGAAAAAGTGGTAGAAACTATTCTGTATTCAATTATAGGACTTGTATGGATAGTTGCGACACCTAGATGCACTTATTTTTTACTAGGACTCTAGTGGGTCATTGATGTTTTTGTTAGATGATTAATCATTAGAGGGGGTACCCTAGGGTTTCACATATTTTAACTTATGAAATAAATACATGATACAGTACATTTAGTTTATAAAAATTAATTGATATTCCTTGGTTTCATTCTAAGAGAAGCATCGTGAGTGCTTGGAGTTGGATTTATGGTTGTTTTCGAAAGGCATAATCATTCAGATGCCTGAACTTATGGTTCTGAAACTATTCGGTGATGGAATCAGTGTTGACCTTGGATATGAGAGTTAAGTGAAAATAGAGTGTGATTATATTCTTATGACCAATGAATGACACCTAGGGTTAAATTGGGTCATGTGTTTGGACTTGACTCAAGAAAAATTGTTAAGATGGTAGGAATGTTATGGAGATATGTGACGAAGATTCAAAAATGTGAAATGATGGATGAGTTTTGATGAAATGGTTATGAGAATGGAAACTCAAATCCCTTTAATGGTTACAAGGTATCAACTTCCAATGATAACATAGTGTTCTCCTATTATATAGATGATCATTCCCAGTATCCTAATACTAGCTAATTATGATGAGTGTGAATTAGATATACACCAATGTACATAAATTTCTTTTTGGTTGGATGTAGGGCCTTCACTAGGGTTGTGCTCATAGATAATTGTAAGGAAATTTTTATGGTGGGGAGATAATAATAGGATGCATCAGATTACCCTCATGTAAGAAGGGTCATTTGATTTGTTGGATCTATCATCGGATGGTAGAGGAGTTGTATAAGCACTAGTGTGTTATAATTCATGTTTATCTTATTCTATGAAAATATAAGATTTAAATTTAGTTAGGATAGTTGTTGATGTTAGTGAATTGGAATTGGTCTTGGAATATTCTAGTGTATTTGGTAGATATTTTATGGGGTTATTTATATTTTGTGATTTGTTAAATGGGGAGATCCATGATTTGTAACTTGGTTCATGGGGTGAATTGGTTTAATCTCTTTATTCATGGGGTGAATCCCTATTTTGAAACGTGTTTCAAGGGGGTGAAACATGTGATTACGTATTTCTTGACTTGTTTTAAGGGGTGAAATATGTGATGAAAGGTGATGAAGGTCCCCTTTTGGAAAAAATGAGAACAAATATAGGTAAGTTTCTATTATGTTTCTAGAATTTCAATTCAGACATGATGGGAGTATTATTTTCTTTTTTTGGGATGTTCTGATGAAATGTAATTATATGAGGGCCATATGCATGGGAAATAGACACCCATGTATTTCAATTTAGAAACATAATATAAGAGGTTGAACTATCTCTAGTAGGATTTTAATTCTAGTTCAGTAATAGTGAGATGTAAATGGAATCATGTGTATCATTAGACCGTTGGGAACATGATTTAATAATGTAACATGGTGGTGGGGAAAACCATGGGTTGGAAACAATAAGAAAATGTTAGTTTCGATGGTGAGGATACCCATGAACCTATATATGACCGAGAGATAAAAAATGGTGTATCAGTGTAGTTGGGTGATGAGAAACATCTTATAGGGGTTTAGTATTGGTGATGAGTGGTGGAATGCATTTTTATTGATAATGAGTGTTGTGTTTAGAGTTTCACATTATAAGTAGTATGGGTGTTCTATAATAGAAAACGATGAATGGGGAGTGGGTTTAAAACATGTAGAGGTTGGTTTTATCTAGTATATTATATTCAGGGACTCTTAGGGATGATAAGTTTTAGAGTTTGGATATTAGAAGAACTTGTGTTCGAACTAGATAAATTTTCACCGAGAATTTGAATTTTTCTCCCATGGTGAATGGATCAGTTTGAAATATAAAAATTATAAAATGTTTTTGATCGTTTGAGAATCTAAAAATGGTGTTTTTTGACTTATTCTATGTTATTGTGGAATTAATGGGGGTTTAGGTGAGTAGGAAAGAAAGATGGGGCATGTAGGGTAGCTAATAACAGATCTAGTAGGCCATTCAGATCGTGAATCCCATTCACATTGTGAATGCCATTCATGACATGAATGTTTTTCACATGGTGTGGCTTGAGGATTTCAGAAAATGAATAAGGAGATAAAGACACATAATAATTCATGAAAATAATCTATTTCATGTTAGATGTATTTTTATGATGTTAAACACGGCCTTTTACTATTTTTTCTTCGAGCAAGTAGGGATGGATGTGGGAGGGCCTTAGTCGAATCCTCCCTTACTCTACTATTCATTGATCATGGTGATCCTATAGTTTAATTTTATGTTTTTATAAGGAAGATTATCCCTCTTCATACTTCAACAATTTTTTTTTCATCATCACTGGATCCAGAGATATCCATTTTTGGGAACAATTATAATTTCACTAGGGATGGTAAAATCACCGATTTTAGTCTAGGATTTCACATACCCTATAAATAGGGGATACCAAGATGAATTTCACCAGAATTATTTAACTTGTCCATTTAGGTATGACTACATTTCAATATTATGTAGTTTTTTCCCTTAAATTATTTTTTTGGCTATTAAATTATATGAAACAATTATGTATTTTATAAAGCCTAAATTCTTTAATGTGTTGGTAGTGGAACACAAATTTTCAATGGAGGTATCAATGTAGAAGAATGAACAAAATATTTAGTCTTTAATATGGTATTTTTTGGATAGATATGTGGTTGGATGAGCTTGAAAGGGCATGGAATTGGCTATTGGTCCTTTATATCAAATCAGAAGAACTCTGTTTGAGGCAGGTGATCTCATGTATGTTCCCTATGGGTTGTTGTTGTAATCTATGTTTCATGTGGGTGTATTAGGAATTAAATATATGGAGAGGTCCAAATTAATTTAATTAAATAAATATTTTATTTTATGTTTCAAATTGATATGGGTGAACTCCTAGGGTCATGAACAACCATAATGTGAATTTTTGACACCTCAGTCATTAATGGATGGGGATTGACTATTTTACTAGGTTATCCTCCATACCTCAAGATAGGTGAGTCTAGACTATTATAGAATGATATTTTAAGCATATGGGTATGACATTGAAGGATATTCCCATGATTAATTTAATTAATTAAATTATTCAATTAATTCAAGTGGGTTAATGAGAATGAATAACTGATCGGGGTCACAAACAACCCTAGCGTTATATTATAATACAGTGGAAATTGACAGATGCAGATCAGACCCGGAGACAATAATTTTTTTCTAGAAATACTATGTGGTGAGGAAAGAACCTGATAATCATAGCACATTAATTGGGTATTGTGACATTAGAGGTATCTTTTTTGGACTTTGGTCCATTTGGGCTCATTAAGAAGAGGATGAGACATGCAACATTATTCTATCTAATGTGACCAGGAGTAGGTGGATGAACATTAAGATTTCCAAAACTAGGCTTATGTGAGAGAACTAACCTAGATTTACTAAGATGACTAAGATGGTCTACATGAAATATCTTGACCATCTCTTTTGGGGAAAGACCCACATAGCCGATAAGGTTGTGCTACCCTATTGACAATGTTATAGAAAGTGTTGTTCGATTGTATTTAGTGTTAAAATGAAACCCTAAATGATAATTAGGACTATTTGATTCTTACTTACCTATTTTGAGACTAGGGTGATCATATGGGATCCCTACTGATAGAATGACCATGAGTGGGTGAGTTGATATTATAACGAGTGTCATTTTAAAAACCTTAATAGTATTTGATTCTAAAGGGATATAGAGAGAGATGATGAGTGTAAGTTTTAAAAAAAAATTATATGTTTAATTTTATATAAAACCTTTGGGGTAGATGTGAAATGGTTTGGATTCCATGAATGGAGTAATGGTATATATATGGGCTACCATGTTTTGGAGCCAGATACGGTTGGATCTTCCAAGGATCTAGAGAATGGTGTGGGGACACCATGGATTTGGGGCTCAAACATAATACAATATTCCTTGGATTAGGATACCATATTGAAGGGATACCGGGGGATCATGTACCGATGATTTAGAGGTATATGATTGGTTTTTTTTGGGGTGCATAACTAGAGTCATGACCACCTTAAGATATGATAAGACTACCTGGGGTAGTGTGTATCTCCAAATTTGATGAATCTGATAGGACTTTGGTGGGATGTATACCCAACATTTTGATGACCTAATGATATTATAGGAATTCTGGGTGAAGGAATTATATCTAGAGTAATGGAATTTTATTAGAAATCCATGGTGTGTACAACCGAAGTCATGAGGACCTCATAATATTATAGTATTTCTAGGGGAGTGTGTATCCCTAGTGTTAAGGAATCTGATAAGACTTATATAGGGTAAATACATGGATTCATTTGAAATAATGGTATGATAAAACTTATGAGGGGAGTGTGTATTTTTATATGGAGTAATCTGATAGGACTTCCATGGGATTCATCCCCGTAGTCAAGACAACCTCAGAGTTTCCATGGATTTTAAACCCTCGTTGTCACTTGAGAGGCATGTTCATCGTGACGTTTGAAGAGACACTCCAACATTAGGTCAAATAAAGTATGGTCAATCAGGTTCTGTATATTTGAGGATAAATTGTAATTTCTTATTTGAATTGTAACTTTATTTTTTAGCTGTGAATTTTACATTATCATATCACTACATATGCTGGTTAGGACATGATCACATTGGTAGTCCCATACTGATTTTTGTCATCACACCTTCCTCAGACCCCCATTACACTTGTGTATCTGGGCATTTATTCACATGGTTATAGAACATGATGGGCTAAATCCTGTGATATCATTGTTGAGATGGATATATCAGTTGGTATCAATGTTTTTATGGAAGTTCATCCCATAGATGTGGTAGAGCCCTTTTTTAAATATTGTTCATTTATCATTATATCTATTTGTAACCATACACGTTGGATGCCTTTGTATGTTTAGCATGTATGATCAGACCAATATTGTATTTCATATATTATGGTTAGATGCTTATTTATATCCATGTTCAATGATTATTTTATACTATAGATAGAATTTGGTTATTTTTTTCCTATTGTGAACTCTAATAAATGGGGTATAGTCTCCCCATAGTACCATATTATACCCCCTATACTAGTTAGAAAACCCTAGAATATTTGGAGATACGGCAAAGGTATTATGGAAAATGGGTCAATATATTGGTAATTATGCAATATTAGGTGGGATTTTATAGAAATGTAGTGGTTAATAGGAGAAATCAGATCATAGAAAGCATGTATACAACTATACTTATTTAAAAATACTGTCCAAATAGATTCTTGAATGTAGTAGTCCTAATATAGGTCTATATTTAAAATAGGGATTTGTTATGTCTAATTGAAACAATAATCCATATGAGTCGTGATATGGAAAGAACCTCACATTGACATACTTTTTATTCATTATTAGTAAGTGTTTTATTATCAATAAGGAGAAACATAAGAAGTTTGAATCCTATGGATATGAGATGATATTACTCGAATGTATATGAAAAATTAAAACATATAAATTCATCAATAAATGGTTTAGAAAAGTTATAAAAATAAATGATTTCACTATTGTATAAAATGAATAATAAACTCAACAACAAACTGAACTATATATTATTGGTAAGGATGGGTAGGGTACGCAGCTATGAGGAAGTATAATTGGAAAATGGTATTTTTAAGGAGATACTAATGATGAGAATGATTAATTCATACCTTTATCTATCCAAAAGCCAATAATTCAATACAAAATTGACATGATAAAAATCATTAGGGATCATGAAGTTCCAATTCAATTAAATAATTTTAAATTTTCTTGGGGAAAAATCCATCCAATCTTAGGTAGGATTAAATGTTTTGAAGAAGAAGTTCTAGATGAAATTTGGGTTCAAGCCATGAATGAGAAACTCAAACAAATAGAGAAGAATAATACATGGTTTATTTTTTTTTTGTTAAAGAAAATAATGTAAATGGGACTGAATGGGTCTTATGAATCAAACTAAAAGAATATTTTATGGTTATGCAAAACAAATCATGACTACTGTGGAAGGGATACTCCAAAATTTTGGGAATTGATGCAGATGCTACATTTTCAACTATTTCATGGTTGGGGACAATTCTATTATTTCTATCCATGTAAGTGGAAATAAGGGTGAATGTTTTCAAAGTGTATTTAAAATTTTTATTTATGAATAGATCACTATAGGAACATGTGTACATTGAAAAAACAAATGGTTATCTTATCTATAAATTTGATTAAAAAATTTGTTATCCAAATAAGTCACTATATATGTTGATGAAAACATTGAGAGTGTGGTATTAATTAGTTTATTAGTATTGGAAGAATATTAAATTATAGTGTGTTGGGGTTAATTAAAATACCTATATCAACAATTAATATAATCGAAGGATGATGGTGTAGGTTTATATTGAATACATAATCTCTTGAAGATCAAATAAACAAAAATGAAAACCATTCATAAAACTCAAGAAAAACGAGTTCATAAATTCAATGATTGGAGAGATGATGTATTTACTTGTTTTAAAGGTTATGCAAGGAAGTAATGACACATTTATCTCTTAATCCAAGTAATCTAAGGAGGTTCTCAGATTATTTGGAATGGAAAATTTAAAGGATATTAAAACTCCTGTCAAAACCTGAGTGAATTTATAATGAGATGATGAATGAAAAGTGGTAACTCTCACAGAATACATGAATATCATTAAGATCCTATTGTACATAACAACAACATGACGCAATATTGTGATTTTCACATTCCAAGCATCACAATACCATATTAATCTCTAGGAAAGACAATTAATTTCAGTGAAAATAATACTTTGGTATATCAAAGGAATAATGGATTTAAATAGTGACACTCATTTAAAATATATTAGAATTCTATCATTTTTGTGAAGTACTAAATACATTACCCAAACAGATTCCCAAATGCTGCACTTATTTAGTTCCATTGGAATCATGGAAGCATTAACACTAGTATATAACTGAGCTAAATTATCTCCCACATGTTCTACATTATTATCATCATTATTTGATACATAATACATAATAAATATCTTCATAATATGAGGAAAGGTAAAATAAATGGGTTGATCTCAAATGCTCATTAAGAGAAAACAAGGGAGATATGTAATCATAAACAAGAGTATAAGTGTATGATAATGTGATCATAACAATTAAAGGTCATAACCTGAAAAAAAGGACCATAAAATTGAATCACAACTTAAAGATTACAAGTTCATAAGACATGGATCATAAGATAATAAAGAGAATAATACCTGAAATAATTATATAGTAAGAAGAGATAGAATCATGAAATACACATACACATATAAAATTATTTTCACAGTATTCAAGGAATCACTTCCAAGGCCATATTAGATGAATGGGTTCACTCCCCAAACCATATTAGTAGTAAAGGTTCACTCCCAAGTTCCTCTTATATGACATAATCCTTTACTGAACTAATTTTACTCCATGTTTCATCAATGTATACCTTAGGAGATATAAATATTTACTCAATTAATTTGAGGGAGATATAGGTCCCTCCCATATTATAATTAAATAATACATATTTATACCAAAAATTTATAAAAATTATTCATATAATTATCCATTAAATGAAATCATTATCATAATAATTTCATATATCATATCCTTTGGAAAATAGGTTGGTTTCATATTAATTTCATCAAATCATAACATGTGAAAATAAGAGGGTTTCATAATAATATAACCCATAAAATAGAAACAGGTTTCACTAACATCATGCCATCAAAAAAATAAACCATTGAGAGAAATAATATTAATAGAACCTTTGGGTCATTTCCCCAAAAATTTAGGAGTAAAACCAATTTATTTCATGTTATATGGAAATTAATTTGGAAATTTATTTCAAATAAATTTAATAAGGAAAATAACATTTCTTCTTTGAAATGCACTTTAAAAAAAATTTGAAATCCTTTTTATTTGAAAATAGATTTTAGTACATAAAAATGAATCTTTTAAAATCAATAATAAAAATTAAATTCATTTTTATTTGAAAATGATCTTAATATATCATTTTAATAATATATTTTTTTTGAGAGCATGTTTTTTTAAATAAAACATATTTTTGACCAAAGAGAGAAATAAGGTCATATTTTCTAATTTTTTTCTTAATTATATTAAGTACTAAAGGGTAAAAAATTGTATTAATACATGATTATAAATTGATCTTCCAGAATATAATATAATTCATGAGTGTTCTTGAGAGATGGATCAAGTGATTTCATCAGAGGAAGTATGATCAGAAATAATCAATGTAAAGGATGATATTGTTGTAATAAAATCATTGAACCTTGGTAACTTTGTTTCAAGATAACCATGTAAGAAAATGACATTAAATAAATATTAAAATATCCTTAAAATGATAATATTCATGATATAACATGTAAAAGGTTATTATATACACATCATAAACGAATATAGATTCATAAAAAAACATGTGTCTCAAAGAAGGCACATTAAGACAAAACTACCTTACTGACTTGGAATTTTTTTTACCATAAATCCTCATGAAATAGAGATAGTAAAATCGGTATAAAAATACCCATATATTAAAGTATAATAATAATATAATACATTCATGGTAATCATATACACCACTCAAAAGAAGTTATTGGTGAATATGGCATAAGACATGTAGAAATAAAAGTGAGACTTGAAATTCCCTTACTACTTGAGTAAATTATCAATCATGGGATATGTTAAAGGGTTACATAAATTGAAACTTTTAATATAATTAAATAACTTAAATTTATTATATACTATTTAATTGGGAAGTATAAACACCACACAAAAAGAATAATTTGTGAATAGTATACATCCAATAGAAATAAAAGTGAGATGATAAAACCCTTACCTTAAGTCTTGAATTTATTAATACACATTCAAACATCCTTTATAATAAATATATTTTTATTATATATATAATAAATAACAATATTATTATAAAAAATAACACATATGATTTTATTATCACTTTATATTACTTATTTATTAATAATTCCACTTTAATGTTACGTTTCAAGTAATATATTCTTTGTTTTTCATATATGTTTTGACTTTTTTATTGTTAATCCTATTACTAAGATCATTATTAAAATAATTATAACCATTAAGTAAATATCATATATATTTTGTATCAATTTATCCATAATAAACTATAATATATATAAATTGAAAATGAAATAAACTGTTCCTGGAGACTGTAAGCCATACATATGAAGGAACACTTTATCTATTTTCTTATTGTGTTGAAATAAAGAAAGTAAATATCATATATGTATATGTATATATATATATATAATATAACTATATTAGAATTATTATTTCATATATTTCATAAAATTTCACTAAACCCATCCTTAATACATTCCATGTAAAGTGTGAATGAATCACATTGCTTTGAGGAGGCGCTCATCCACACATCCGCAAATGAGGTTATCACATTTCCAAACTATAGAAAACATGAAGTTATGTGTTTTATAATAATTAAATAATTATAAATAAATAATAAATATAATATATATCAAATAAAAAACTACATCATTATTCCTAACATTGAAAGGTGGCAATGGAAGAATGAGTGATATCCGCTCGCGAGTTGGTAGTCCGCCATACACATGAATGATGATTGCATATCTCATTTGATGGAAGTTCACTTGAGTGTAGGCTGAGACCTTAACAAAAAATAATATTAGGATATTGAGGATAATGGTTTTATTATATAATAATTTAATAATAATAATTCATGGGTAAGGGTATAAATAAATAAAATAAAATATTTTATAGAAGGATACTACCTCTTCTTTGGGAAACTCTTTTTTGTTTGTCCCAAAGGGATTCCTTGGTTGGATTTCTACAAAAAGGTAGGAATCTTGGATGAAGGGAGGGAATTTGGGATGATATTTGGGTAGGTTTTTATGATCAAAATTTATTTATATGTGTGAAGATGTGTGTGGGGGGGGGGGGTGAATGCCCTTTTTATAGTGAAGGAGGAGTGATATCCTTGTAAATATCAATAAAACTCTATCTAGATGTCTCACTTACATCTTGTGCCCCAATATTTTTACATTTGATAGAAAATAGTTGAATTTATCAAAATATTTCCATCCAATTGATTTATTACCTATTTATAGACTATTTTCCCCTTAAAATATTTATTAACTATTAAGTAATCTAGTTTTTACCTTTATCACTATAATTAATTGTAATTACTTCAACTTATATTTTTAGTCAAAATTTTTTTCAAACTTATTTTAAATTATAAATTATTATTATTATAAATATAAAATAAATTTTTAATAAATTTAATCATATAATTTTAGGATACTAATGGAAAACTAATCCCATAGATGTATCATGACAATAGGTTATTAAGAGAAAATGTTTAAAAGTTAAAAATATTTTTATATCCAATTTCAAAATGAAACTAGTTCTAATGAAATTTATAAGACTTATTTATTTAAAATATATTTAATTAAAATTTAAACCAAATTATTATCAATATAAATAAATTAGATGAAAAAGTAGTTTTGAATTAAAACTCCGTATTTTTCACTATTCATCCAAAAAATGGAGTTTTTCAGAAAAATATCCAAAATATAACATAAGAAAATTTTGAAATTGTGAATTTAAAAATGAAGGTAATATTTTAAAATTCAATTTATAAATGCTTCTAAAATAAATTTTATTATTTTTCATAGAAGGACATAAAAGATGTTCATTTGAGAAAATAATATTTTCAAACATATAAAGTCTTTACCAAAACTTATATGTCCTTTATAAATATATTTTTTTATATAAAAACATTATAAATAATATTTAAATTTTATATATTAATATTTACATCACTACGTTTAATATCTATGTTATAACTAATTCATTTAAATAATTTTTATAACAAAATGTTGTATCATAGAAACTCAATGTTGCGGGTAATTCAAGACATGTTATTGTTGCATGTAGCCTAATATTATATTGTAGTAGCATATGAGGAAGTTTTAACTTGGTGTATCATGAAATTAAATAAATTGAATAAACATAATTTATTCAAAAAGAAAGGTTCATAAAAACTATGGGTGTTATATTCTACCCCCCTTAAAATGAATTTCCGTACAAAAAATTCATTATTTTGATACAAAAAATGAGGGTACATCTGCCTCATAATATCTTCAAGTTACCACATATCTACATCTTACTATTTATTTCTCCAAAAAACATTCACCAAGTGACTTTTCTTGTTTCATAGAACATTCTTTGTATAATCCATAATTTCAAATGGTTATTCTTCAAAAGAAAGATCCCACTCTAGTGGTATTACCTATGATTTTAGTACATGTTAAGGGTAATGTATGTACTTCATCAACATAGATACATGGAACACATATTTTACTTGGAAAATATTTTAAAAAAAATTCATGCTATAGGCTACAATCCCAATACAATAATGAATTTCAATGGGACTGATATACCAAGGGCTTAGTTTCCATTTTTTCTTAAATCTCATAAACCCATTCTAGAGAGAGATTCCTAGAAACACCATATCACCAAATTTAAATAAAAGATCCTACCAATTATTATTATCATAAATTTTATTCTAACTTTTGGATTCTTGGATATGTTGTTGAATGGTTTTAACCTTCTTGGATATTTTTTTAGTGGTCTTAGGTCCCAATAGATTTATTTCTCCAAATTTATAACTACATATTAGAGCTCTATATTTATTACCATAAAGGATGTAATAAGGAGCCATCATAATGTATGATTGAAAGCTATTTCTATAAGAAAACGCAACTAGAAAAAGGTTTTGATGCCAAAAAACTTTAAAATCCAATGAACAAGATAACAACATAACCTATAGGGTTTTGAATTTTTCTTTGAGACTGATGATCATTCTGAGTATAATAAGTAGTGATAAAAATAAATTCTATATACATTTCTTACTATACTCTTCAGTATAGATTTTAGGTAAACCTCATATCTTGATCAGATAAAATGGAATGTTGTACACCCTGAAACCTAACAACTTCCTTAATTTATATACTAGAAAGCTGATCTAGAGAGTAGTCTTCTCCAATAGCAATGAAGTGTGCTAACTTTTTAAGGAAATCAAATACCACCCTTATAACATTAAACCCTTTAGAGGTTTTGGGGAGTCAATTGACTAAATCCATAGTGATGTTCTCCCATTTACATTCTAGTATGGGTAATGGATGTGTAAGCCCATTAGACTTTTTCCTTTTATCCTTAAATTACTGACATATCAGTAAAAAAGATACAAACACTGAGATATACCTCTTAATGAATACCCACCATAAGTATTCTTTCATGTATCTATACAACCTTTTTACATCTATGATGAATAGAGAATGAAGGAATATGATCTTCCTCTAATATATCCTTCTTCAAATCTAGTATGGACGAAACACATAGATGGTTCCTAAACATTAACATTCAATCAGGATGAAGGTTAAACTCAGGACCATTTGAAACTTTCTTCTTCTATTTTTCATATTCCTTTTTACCTATTTAATATTCACTTGGTTAGAGGGGTTGACATTCATTTGAAAAAAAAATATTTTCGCATTCCATGAGGATTTCCAAATCCATCCTTTGAAAATACAGAAATATTTTATATTTCTCGATCATGATCATGTATAAGCTAGCATGATTTTTTGACTCAATGCCTCAAACAACTTTTTCACTTTTCCAAGAGGTAATGTATTGAGCAGTTATAATCATTTATTAGATCTAACCATATTCTCTAGTGAATTTTCAACACCTTATGTATAAATTTATATTTCAAACATTTATTATTTGTACATATAGCACACTTTTCTCCATAAAAATAATCCCACTATATCTTTAATGAAATAAGTACTTCACCTAACTCTAAACTATGTGTTTGTTAATTTGTCACATAAATATTCAATGATCATGAGGCACTGGATATGTCCATGTTATTATTCTTGGGAAAACATGTCAATCCCATATTTTATTCATCACTATAGATTACAAACCCCTCTCCACTATTGGGTAATGTAAGAACATGTGTAATGACTAAACTTCACTTTTTTCCAATGAAAGTTTTCTCACATTCAACCATCCATATGAACTTGGAACCCTTTTGAGTGATCTTGGACAAAGGATTAGATATTTTCTAAAAATTATCCACAAACCATCAATAATATCTAGCTAAACCAAGAATAATATATATCTCAGTCACCATAGTTGTTTTATGTTAACATTCAAAAACATATGTCTTTGATGGAATTATTGTTATACCCTATCTTGTGATTATATAACCAAAAAATGAGTCATTTTTTCAGCCAAAATTCACACTTTTTTAATTTTTCATAAAGGTTATCCTTAAATAGTTACTTTAGTACAATTCCCAAGTGGTATTTATTCCCTTCCTTTATCTTTTAATTTCTAACATTATCATCTATAAATACTACAAAAAATTGATCAAGGTAATCCTTAAATACCCTATTTATCAAATCCATAATTATATAAAGGGAATTAGTAATACCCAAAGACATCAATATATATATTCATAGTGTCCATAACTTGTACAAAATTTTGTCTAGGGTATTCCCTCTTTCATGACCCTCAATTGATAATATACACAATGAATGTCACTCTTGGAAAAGTATTGATCTCTAAACAGTTGATCAAATATGTCATCAATACAGGTAGAGGATAATTTTTCTTGATGATGATATTGTTTTACTCTCGATAATCAATAAAAATTCACATTGATTTATCTATCTTTTTCAAAAAAAATTGTTTCACCCCAAGGTGACACACTTTTCCGAAGGAATCACTTGTCAAGGTTTTTTTGGTGTTGCTTCTTTAATTCATGAAACTCCACCGGTTCTATCCTATAGGGAGTCTTTGAAATTGGTGTGGAACCAAGAATGAGTCCTATGGAGAACTCAACTTCACATTTTAGTTTATGGATATGAAATTATTCTAGAAATACAAAATCAAATTCCCAACCAATAACAATATAAACAAAGTTGATTTTCTTCCCAATAATTTGAGATAAATATCCCTTTATAATGTGAACTAATACCCATATTCTAGATATAATATCCATAGGAAGTTCATACTTATCATAGCATTGATAGACGATAATAGTTATGTTTGAAATATCAAAATTAACTTCCATTCCTTTATAATTGATGTGGGATTTATGTAGAGAAAGCATGTCCATACCAAAGATGTCATGAAATTAAACTAGAGGAAGAATGAAAATATTAGAAGGAAGAAAATATCCAAAAACATCAACCAAAGAGGAATCATAGTCTTGGGATGCAATCATCATACCATTTTGGGTTCATATTGTTAACTCCACATCTAATCATTTTGATGGAATATTAATACCCTTATCAAATTATTAAGATATGAATGCGTGGATGGATCTAGAATCAAATAATACACTATTAGTTATAAATTGGATGGTATGTGTACCTTTCAACATGCCATTATCGCACCCCTCATCAGAAACAATGATCAAATGTGTTTTCTCCTTTCCCATCAGCTCTTATCATCTATCATCATCATTAACCTTAAGGTTTGGCCACTTATTCTTATAACACCAAAAAAATGGTTGGTGCATTATCTATATAATTCTCTCCATTTACACTATTTGACGACTTCTTCCCATCAATTATACAATGAAATGAATCACGAACTTAGCTTTCACACTTAAAATATTTATTATACCCCTTAAGATAATTTACTATATACTTCTTCCCACAATTAGAGCATAAAAGAAAATATTATATTCTTCTCTCCATGGTTTTTTGATTTTCATTTGAACTCTCTCATTCTTTTCATTTCCAAACCATGAGATTGATATATAACTAAAACATCAATTTCATACTTTATTACACATCACACAATCATTTCAAAGCTTCCAAAGTCTCTTACAAACAACTCCCTTATAAGACATGTTTTTAATCCACTGAAGAACCTATCAACTTTACTTTAGGGTTGTATGAAAATACCAAAAAAACACCTCGAAAATATTTTGAAATTAGCCATGTAGGTACCAAAATATTGATCATCCCCTTGGTTTAACTCAAGGAAATAATTATACATATTTTTATGAATAATATATGGAAACTAATTATTGTAAAATAAGTTCTTGAACTCATGAACATACGTGGATTCAATTTCATATTGTTACCTCTTTTTCTATTAGAGTTCACCATTGGTCTACTTTTACTTCTAACCAATAAACATCCAGAATGACATTCTAATGTTACAATCACTATAGAACTGAGAATATCTTTTAAGTGGTAAAAATCTATTTTTCACCAACAAGTGGATCAGATGACATGGTTATGAAGGTGGATGATTCCTCCAACAAGAATCAACTGAATATTGTTCCATCCTTTTCTCATTTGGATGTACAACATGATTCATAGCTTGAGAAAGTTGGGTGAGTATAACAGCACGGTTTTTTATTCAATATCCCACATCATTTTTACTATTATGTGAAAACAAATTTAATTTCATATCACACTCATCATTGACATTGTTCTTTTAGGTTGTAGTCACTGTCTAAAAATAAAAAGAATATAGTAAGAAACAATAATCATAGTGGGGAACTATATAATAATGAAAAACAAATTATAGTATGTATAAATTATGACACATTTTTTAATCTATGAAATATTCTTTAATCTGTAAAAATTTTTGTTTATCCTAGGATATTCATATCCAAAATATATTTAAATAAATTATGAGGGTTCATGAAAAGTATTTGAATTTACAAAGCATATCCCCTGAGAGTTTCAAACCAGGTGTGATCCAAGGCTGGTTGCTGTGCACTAGTTACCAATTGAGTCTTGATCAATAAATTTGTTTGGAGGTTGTTACCCCTATGTAAATCTATTCCAGAACCATAGACACTTGTAGTATCCAAACATGAATGTATTTCTAGGAAACCACTCACTATATCCTTTACTAAAATTCCATGATATTTTTGTTTACATTGACTCATCCTTTGAAATATCATTAGATAAATGTTATTAGGGATATGAATAAGGTTTTACCATCCTAGTGTCCAAAGTATGACTAATATTGTTCTTTTATACCAAATATAGAGACCATATCTTTTCATACATTAACATTAAATATTTGTTTTGTGGAATAACTAATACATTACACAAACAAATTCCAAAATATAGTATTAGTTTAGTGACTTTGGAAATATGGAATCACAAAAACTGGAACATAAGTGAGCAATTTTATCTCCCACTAGGTTCCCCATGAATATAACCATGTTTAGATACATAAAACATAATACATATATTCATAAACAAGGGAATATAAACAAAAATTGGGTGAGATTAGATGCTCAGTAAGGGTAAAAAAGGGATACATATATATAAGCATAAACATGAAAATAAGTATATAGTAACTTGATAATAACATTAAAAGATCATACCCTACATATCAATGTTTCTAAACATGAATCATGGAAAAAATATTGGTAATTTATAAGACATGAATCATAATGGAATCAAAATCATTATATATGAAAACATGACATAAGAATAATACATTGAATTTCAGAAGACACATAAACATATAAAATTATTTCAATACTAGTCAAGCCATTACTACCAAGGCCATATTAGTGAAATGGGTTCACTCCCCAAACCATATTATTTGTTATGGTTCACTCCTAAGACCATATTATAAGACATATTACTTTACTAAAACGAGTTCACTCCCCATTATATCCATGGATATCTCATGAGATATAAATCATTACCCAATTAAATAGAGGGAGATATAGGTCCCACCAATGTAATTATGAAATCATACATTTGTCTGTTGAGAATGTATTGTCTTGAAAATACTCCATAAATATTATTTGTTTTGATGATCATAAATACCAATTTTTTTACTGATGATGTTACTTTATTTATTTTATAGGAATATTTTCTTGATAATTTTATTTTATTTTCATGTTAAAATATTTTTTAATGTATTCTAAATGTGTTTTAAACATATTCTAGAAACACTTATCATACCGTACTTTAATAAGTTTAAGGGTAACATATTATTTAGAAGCCATACATTTGGAAAAAACCATATGAAACATATACGACATTCTGTTTTAAAGTATTGTTTATCATCCCAACATTTGGATGTAACCCAATGCTTGTGAAAAGGAAAAGTATGCATAAAAAATCCTATAATTGTAGGGAACCCTACGTTTGAGGAAACAAATATATAGTATGTGAACCCTACTTTTTGTAATCAATCACAAGTTGTCAAACCTATGTTTGGATTTTTTTCAATGTGAGAAATTCTACAAATAACTATTTTATTATAGAGTATGAATTAATGATATTTTTTTGTGATTTCTGAAATGGTCTCGATAGATGTAAATATCATTTTAAAGTTATTTAATGACTGATTCAAAGGTTCTTATTCAACAGAGTAAATTATTCCTATTTTTAAGGGATGTTAGTACCATCTCAAAGGATTCTATTTTGAATAATTGACATATTTTAGGCACATTTTTTGGATATTCTAAAATAAAATAAAACCAAGATTACTATATTAATAGGTATATTATTTTCACTTTTTGTACAATTGTATATATGTAATATCATTTTAAATACAGAACAGCTCTAGAGAGACAAAGTATTGAGTGACTCTATTATTTATAAAGAAGTTATACATTGGAGACATACATGTTTCAACCTCTTGATACTATGTAACGACTATTATTTTTTTTGTTTTTATTATTATTAAAAACCATTCACAATCAAGATCTATTTAAATTGATTCTTTCTAGAATATATTTAACATTTAATTATAAAATTTGTATTCTATTATTTGTTGTTGTAACTATGTAAAAGAACATGTTTATTCACTAAAATAAACATATTTTGATTTATTGGAGTTTTATATACTTGGATTCAGTCATGGTAGAGTATCAACTCCTCAAACTAGCCTATGGAGAATCTAGATCCCTGTAAAAAGAAATATAAGGATGTATAAAGCCATTTTTTGTAAATGTTTCAACTATGTACACTCAGTTGTGAAGGTGTTTTTATAAGAGGATACTTTTAAGTGGAAATAACCAAGCTCACCAAGAGATCATTTGTGGATTCGTCGAAGGGTTCTTTTCTCCCAAAACCACTATAAAAGTTTATGTGATCTTATTCATTGCTTATCTGTTGCTCAAATTACTTACAAAAAAGAACTCTATATATATATATATAAATTATAAATAATGTTAAAAGATAAAATTGGTTAAGATTATATAAAATACACAATTCAACCCCTCTTGTGTATCTTTATATTAGTTTAACCTAACAATTGGTATCAATTGAGTGTTTTAATAATAATGTAGATAAGCTATAGAGAGTTAAAAGTATAAGGTCTATACAAAGATATAAGTCAATAGATGATCCTATAGTAGTTATGTTAATGAACTGTTCTCCATACCTTAATAGTGATAATTGTAGATGTCTCAAATATCATATGATCAACTATCATATAAATATTAGAGTTAAATTATATATGAATATTATCCCTCCATATGAAATTCTTGAAAACCCATATACATGGGATGCTTCCAAAGAAGATCTGTAGGAATTTAATTCATAATCAATGAATTGTATCATTTATGGACTTGGTACAAAAAATTTTAATCGAGTATCTCAATTTACTACTACTTATGAAATGTATAAGACAATTGATATTGCATATGAAGAAATTAAAAATGTCATAAAATTATGGTATGCTACTAAAAAATGATGTCTGACACCTTTATAATGTATGATAGTGATAGAATCGCCCAAATAATTAGTTGTTGATAGAAAAATTCAACGATGTTTCATCTTAAAAAGTTTCAATTACTCAATCGGATCGAGCACTAAAATTACTTAGAGTACTACCCCCAAAATAGAATGGGATATCTACAACTATATGACAATCACCACCAATTAAATATTTGACAATAAATTAATGAATTGGAACCTAGATTATGTACAAAGCAGGGATGAAAGATGAAGCTAAAGATCATATGATATTTAAAAAGGGAAAATGCTACCCTTAAAGTTATATATCAGAAGCATGAAAATAAATTAAAATAAGATATACAAATATAAAAGGATTCAGATTTCTCAGATTATGAAATGGAATTGGTCTAGTGTGCCATAAAATTTAGTAAATTCTATAGGAAAAAGAGAGAGTTCAAAAAATATTTTAAGAAAGATAAGAAAGGATCTAAATAAGTAAGAATATATGAATGAAAATAGACATATCATATTTGGGCAGATTTCACATAATTAAAATATGAAAAAATAAATATTGAAAAGAAAAATTAGATGAAATATGATTATGAGAAAAAGGGGGGAAAGATATGAAGTCTGATTGCTATATTTCTGAAGTCTTCATAATCTCATTCAAATATGTATCAAGAAAATTGACAAAATATGAAGGAAAATATGTGCCTTAAGGATAAGGAATAAGATGAGCTATAGTCCTATTATTCTTAATATTTTGATTCAGATACCTTTCTTTTAGAAAATTAGAATCTTATTTCTTGATGCTTGATGAAAAATAAGATTCTCTTGTAAAAAATAATAAGTTTCTAAATAATATTCATAGTGTTATTTTAATTGAAAAGGATAAAATGATAAAAAAATATAAAGAAATAAATTAAAAATTTAATACATCTACATAAGATTCTATTATTCATGAAAATATAATAAATTAATTACAATATGAAGTAGAATCATTAAAAATGACCTATAATATTTTAACTAAAGGGAAAAAATATCTGAAAGAGATTCTCAGAAAAAACTAATTATAAAATAAAAATATGTAATAGGAATCAAGGGATAAATATTAAAGTTATATAAAAACGTTTTTTTAATGTTCTAAAATTTCTAATTGTTTTCATTTAGGAATGAAAGGGAATTATTTTACTAACTTGTAGTTAAGAAAAACTATGATAAGTTGAATAAAAAATGATTATATTTCCAAAAACATGTATTAAGATTATATTTATTTTTTAAATGATGGAAATTTGGATACCCATATATATTCTTGCAGACATAGATGGAACCAATAAAATATGGGTACCAATAGAAACTCTTGTTTAACTTCCATTTATGAAAAAAGACCACAGGAAAAACAATATGTATAGTATATAGACAGTGAATACTCAAGAAACATAAGTGGAGACTCTTATCACTTTTAAAAACTTGAAAAAAAATATGGATGCCTTTCCACCCTTGAATATAATCTTATGGAATGATATTTGGACTTAGATCTGTTTGAGATCCAAAGGCAATTTCAATCAACAATGTGATATATGTTTAAGGGATAATGCACAAAATAATAAGTATTTCCCAACTATGCGGTGATGGTTATTATTTTTATTTCTATAACAATTCCATATTCGTTATCATTGAGAAATTGTCTAAATTTAGGGAACCCATAACTGAAAATTTTTATAGCTTTGATCTTGATTCCATGTGTAAAAAAATGTGAATTGTTTAACTACTAGGAAAAATGAATCATGGATCTACCATGGAATACATGGATATTACATTGTATTTAATTTGAATAAATTATATAATAAACACTTAGTTTTTAATTTTCCTAGTCTTAAGTTTGATAATTATAGATTCAGTGATGAATTTTCAATGGGAAACAACACAAATAATATTTCAAATCAATTAACAACGTTTCTATATCTGAAGCACTAGAACTTATCCACATGGGTTTTTTTGGACAATCAAAAGTATCATGTTGGTCTAGAAAACTGTATGTTTTTGTATTAGTTGATGATTTTCAAGATTTACATGGGTTTATTTGATAGAACTTAAAAGTGAAGTGTCAACTATTTTGGAATGATATGGTAAAATCATTCAAAATGAGAAATATTTTAAAATAATTTCATTAAGAAGTGATCATGGTAGAGATATTGAGAAACATGAATTTAATTATTTTTTTCTCAAACATGGGAACACATCATGAATTTTTTAAAGAAAAAATAGAACTACGCAAGAGGTGGAAAGGAATACATTAAATAAAAATAGCGTTCCTACATATTTTTTGGTATGAGATGAAAAAAAATATTTCTATATCATAAATAGAGTTTCAATAAGTACTTATGTTAAAAAGAAACCCCATGAAATTTTTAATAATAGAAAACATAAGGTATGTTACTTTAATGTATTTGGATGTAAGGTGTATATCTTGACTACTAATGAAAACCTTGGTAAATTAATTATAAATTATAATAAAGGATTATTTATATGATATTATTATACCAAAAATTCATATAGAGTATATAATAAAATGTCAAGGATTGTCAAAGAACCAGTTCATGTGATGATTGATGAATGTTATCATTTTGATAAGAGGAAAGAACAAACCGATGAAATTGTTGACTCTCTCGAAAACATGAAACATGAATGACTAAAAACTAATCTTGAAAATGAAATTCAGCCTAGTCCAGATGAAAATAAAATATATGAACATGGAATTTTATTACCTAAAAAATCTTGAACCTCAAAGGATCATCATTTTATAAAGTGTTATTAGAAATATTGATATAAAATTATTAACTAGAAGAAATGTAGGAAAAATAGCTAAATTTTCTTCCTTCCTATCATAATAAGAACCTAATAATATTGAAGAATATTTGAATGATGAAAGCTGGTTATTGTCTATAAAATAGTAACTTAATCAATCTAATCAAAATTAGGTTTGAGAATAAGTTTACATACAAAAAAACTATCTATTAATTGGAACCTAAAGGGTTTTTATAAGTAAACAAGAAGATCAATGGTTAATCACTAGAAATAAATAATGATTATTAGATATAGGATATAATCAAGAAAAATGGTTTGAAAATAATAAAACCATTTTACATGCTGTAAGATTTAAATCAATTAATATCCTTCCTGATTATTCATCATATATAAATTTTAAATTATAACATATGGAGTTAAAATTGGCCTTTTAAGTGGATATTTAATGGAGGAAGTTTATATTGACTAAAAACCAGGTTTTAACAACCCGCATCTACTAAATTCAATTTTTAAACATACTAAATCTTTTTATATCCTTAAATAAGAACCTATGGATTGTAATGAAAGATTAATATGATTTTTGTTAGAAAATGGATTTTTAGTAGGGTTAGAATATCCTACTATTTTTAAGAAAACTATTTGTTCAAATATATTATTAGCACAAATTTATGTTGACAATTTTATTTTTAGTTATGAAAATGTTTGTAATGATATATAAAAACATAGGAAAAAATAATTTGAAATTATTATGATGGTAGAATTAATATTATTTACATTATTTCAAATTTATCAAAAATAATATGGAATTGTTTTAAATAAATGAAAATAGTTTGTTGATTTATTGAAAATTATTTTAATAGAAAATAGTAAGACTTATACATATCCCATGTGAACTAATATAAAACTTGATTTTTAAGAACCTAGATAACCGATTGAAAGCAAGTTATACAGATATAAGATGGGGAGTTTAATTACATATTATTGATAGAGGACCAGACATGTTTATTTATATATTTTTATATGCTAGTTTTTTTTTCATACTAAAAGAATCACATCCTACTACTATTAAATTATTATTTAGATATTTAAAAATAACTATTTCTCAATCTCTACATTACCAAAAAAATTATAATTTAATTTTAATCTCATATCCAGATGATTATTTATTATTACGTAGGTTAGATAAAAAAATCACATCAGGAACCTGTCACTTTTAATAAAATATTTAGTTCTATAGTGGAGTAAGAAATGAAATTTTTTTGTTCTGTCAGTAGTTGAGGAATAATATACATTTTATAGAAAATGTCGTGCACAATTTTTCTGGATGAAACAAACCTTATTATAATTTGGAATTAATTTTAATAACACACATATTTTATGGGATAATAACAGTAAAATAAATATTTCTATAATACTATAAGTCTTTCAAGAACCAAACATATTCATAAAATGCATCATTTAATAAGAGATCGTGTTATTAAAAAGTATATATCTTTAGAATTTATAAATAATAAATCTCAACAAGATGATATTTTTACTAAACCTCTTCTCACTGCAAGTTTTGATTTTATTAAGGGGGGGGGGGGGTTAGGAATATTTAACATTAAATAATTATTTATTAATTTTTTTCATTAATTTATTTATTAATCCATTTTATTCAGTAATTTATTTACATTTTAAATGAAAATGACTTTATTTAAATTTTTAAAAATCATTTCTTTTCATAATAATAACTGATAATGATTATAGTGATTAATCGGCTTGAGAAACTAGAGTCGCTTAACTAAAACCATCAAAAAATCATTTTTATCTCAATCTATATCTCTTACATACCCTCAGATATCAAACCCTTTCGCATTCCATATAACTCATGTACCCATTTAAAACCTATAATATGAACTTTGTAACTTTATATTCTTATATATGTTAAGAAAACAAGAGGGAAAATGACAGAGAACAAAATGAATCAAAACAACTACGTATCCCTTTCAGAAAATTCCTTTCAGGAAAAGATTTATCTTTTTAATAACTGTATCAAAAAAATATTTTACTGAACCAAGCCCTCTACTTTAATGTTATGGATTTATTTTTAATTAATAAAATATCTAATTTCTATTTCAAGTATAATTAAAGGAGTTTTATTGGAGTATTCAGTTTAGTTTTGGTGTAATAGAAGTTTTCATCGCTTCTTGAGTAAATGTTATGTAATTTTCCATTTTATCTATAGAAATTGAAAAGATCATTCAATGTCCTCATGAAGTTTTTTTTTCATATTTATCCTCAGTTGATTGGAAATAAAAAAAATGCCAGAAGATATTATTTTGTTCCTCCTTGGTTCAACACTAATTCAGAAATTGATTGTTAAGGATCTTGAGGATGACAAGAACATGTTGGTCAAATTTATCCATTCAGAAAACCTATAAATAATTTCATAATTAGAAAAGATTACTTATCCTTATATGTATGTAATTTTATATATTATCAGTGGTATCAAGCTAATGTTTCCTAGGTGTATCCTTTGATATTTGAATCACTAATTTTAGTTAGAAGAACAAATTAATTTCTATATATATGGTAGAATTATTTATATTCTTCTATATAAAAAGAACAAAATTCTCCGTATAGATGTTTGAAAAATGTTTCATCATAGTAAAATTCTTAATACTAGAACCTTGAGGAAGTCATGTTTATTATAGAGTATGGTAAAAGGAAAACTATTTCCTATTGATGCCGATGACTAATAAGAGTCTGGTCCTATTACTCCAGGGAAGAAAAGATATCTGAAATTATATGGTTCAATTCACCTGAATAATGAGGAATTTAGAGAATCGAGATAACTATATGTTATTCAACCAATAAAAATAGGACTTAGATATTATACTTTTGATTAAGATAAGGTAGATCCTGAAGAAGTAGATAATGAGGTTCTTATCAGACAACTTAGGAACAAAGAAGAAACTCCCAATGAGAACCCCAAATTTGAAACTTATTCACCTAAAAAGGCTACCCCATCAGTGTTTTTAGGTTTCTCAATCACTCTTGATGAAAAAAGCTGATAGTCATGAAAATAATGAGCAAGTTTCTCTTGAATAGGAAAAGGTTAATGAAACTTTTCAAGGAGGTGATCAATTTCTGAAATTAGATGTTGAAACCACCAAAATAGTTTAGAATAAAATGCTATCTAATATCAAATCATCATTTGACAAAACAAATTTTTTATCTTGAGAGAAACAAAGTTCTTGAAAATATTTCCAGCTTTTCTAGTGTGAAGAATACAAAAAATTCATTACCTGTAATTGAATAATCGAAACAATCAATATACCAAGAATAAGAATATTTTTATTCTCATAATTATCATATAGATGATTTAATCATCAAATTTAACATAATGAAGGAGGATAATTCACATTTTCAATATGATCTAGAGCCTAGAAAAAAAATATTTGGAATATTTTAGAAATTAAAATATTCCAAAAGTGTAATTCAAATCTATTTAGGATGAGATTAATAGTAAAAGGGAAAATTTAGTTTTAGAAATACATTTTTATGATTTTCATTGAGAAAGATAGTTTAGTTTGGAGAACTAAAATAATAATCATTCTAAAAGAAAAATATTTGGGATATGAAGAAGTATTTAGAAATTCAGTTTGAATCATTTAGGTATATCTCTATTCAATTCAAAGACATTACCTATGCTCTCAAAAATCACCAGATTTAGTTATTATTTTCAATTATTTACTACTGTTATGCCTCATATTAATAATATATTTCATTCACTTTAGTGTAATATTGACCTCTCAATGTGTTGTTTGAAGATCAATGAGAAATTTTAAAGAAGTTACAATTAATTAAAACTAGAATCAGACTAATTCTCAATCAGTTATGTTATAATATTATCATGTTACTTCATATTAAAGAATTTTTTCATGAAATTATGATAGAGAATCAGATTTAAATTTTAAATCTGGGTCAGGGCTCATGAGTTTTGATGAGACGGTTGGATGAAAACCTTAATGAATATTTATAAGAACATATAAAATAATATAAGGATGTCATTTTGGCAAATCAATATTCCCAGAGTGAAAAATATATTTTGAACCAGCCCTCTAAAATTCATCCATTCCAATTTTATAAACATTTCTCGCCCATAATGACATTTCTAATCATAAAATTTGTTTATGAAATTTTTTTGTTTATCATTATTTTGGTTCATTTCTTCTACCAAAAAACATATCTCATTTTATAATTCAAAATAATGTAACATTAATTTATATTTATGTGATACAATGAATTTATTTTAATAAATTTTCAACCACTTTCTTTTTGATATCATAGAAGGGGGATAAAACTGTCCAAACAAAAAATTATCAATTCTATTAACAATTTCCATTATAAATTAAAACTACTGTATTTTTTTTGTGTAAATTAGAATTTGTATCTTATTAAAGTTATCATTTTATTTCTCTTTATAACACCTATATTTTTTATAATTTATGTTATAGGTTTTATGACCATTAAAAGGGGGAGTTTTTAGGGGATTTTTTGTTTCTATAATTCTTTATAAATCAAATTGATTTTGATTTTTAAAAATACCCTTATTTTCTTTACTGATGAAGATACGTTAATTATTTTTTATGAATATATTTATTCAGAAGTTTATTTTATTTACGGATTTAAATATTTTTCAAAGTATTCTGAATGTGTTTTAAATATATCATGGAAACACTATTCATACCCTAAATCTGTAAGTGTAAGCGTAACATATGGTTTGAAAACCATATGTTTGGAAAAACACACTTTGAACACATGCCCTACTGTGTTGGAAAGTATTGGTTATTGACCCTATATCTAGATGGATCCCTACATTTTCGAACTAGGAATTTATGGACAAAGAACCATCTATTTATAAGAAACACTACGTTTTATGAAAGAAATATCTATAACTTGAACCCAAATTTTGTAATCGATCATTCATTTTATATACTACGTTTGTAGTTTTTTCATTATTAGAAACCCTATGTTTGACTATTCAATGATGAAGTATATATTAATGATATTTTCAGTGATTTATGAAATCTATTAAACAAAATAAAAAACATTATAATGCTTTATTATGACTGATTGAAAGAATTTTATTCAATGGAGTAAATAATTCATATTTTTTAAGGGAAGTTATGACTGTATTAAATTATTTATATTTTAATTATTGTGATTTTTTAGGTGATTTTCTTAGATCAGATCAATCAAAAAAATTCCAAGATTACTATAAAATTGAGTTAGTATTTTCACTTTTTATACAGATGTATAAATGAAATATCTTTTTGAAAATAGAACTCATATAGGGGAAAAAAGATCTGGTGACTGTTATTTTGTAAGATGCAACACTTTAGTGATATACATGTTTTAACTTCGTTTTACTTTGTAAATATTGTTGTTTGTTTGTTTTTTTCTTATTAAAGATCATTTAAAACCAGGATTTCCTCAAAGATATTCTTTCTTGAAGATATTTTACATTGAAGAATAAGGTATGTATTCTATCCATTTTTTATACAATAATGTAAAGTTACTTATTTATTAAATCAAATCATATTCTTTTGATTTATTTGATTCCTAACTACTTGGACTCAATCATGGTGGAGTATGATATTCTTAGTCTATATTGTAGAGAATCTAGTTCCCTATAAAATAATTATAAGGCTCTCTAAAGGCTTGCTGTAAAGGTTTCAACTATCTACACTCAATTGTTAATATCCTATTATAAGAGGACATTTTCCAGTGAAAATCATCAAGCTCATAGAGAGTGAATTGGGGGAGTGTACTGGGTGATCTTTGTGCCTCAAATCATTATAAAAATTACTGTGTTATTATTTACTATTTGTTATATGATCAAATTACTTATAGAAGAAAACATTGCATATCTACAAAAATTGAAAAGAAAGATAAAATCTTGAATCTATCAAGATGATTAAAAACACACAATTTAAGGCCATCTTGTGTATATATCTATTATTCAAAACAAAGAATGTGTATTTCCATGAACATTTTTAATGAAAAATGTTTCATGAATTTGTGTGTTATTTTATTCACAAAAAACCATGTTTTTTAATGATGTTAATATAAATGGAAATGTGACCATCTAGATTAAACCTCTATATAAGAATTGTTCAATTACAAAAATTGTACAATATTTCCATTGGGAACTATAATTTTGATAATAATTTTAATGTTATCATTAGAGTTTACAAGTAAAAGTTTTACAAAGGATAATTGATACAGAAAGAAGAGTTGATAGACTCAAATAGTAGAATCATGTCATTTGAATTGAATTTTTCAGATCTTGGGAGGGAGGTTTCATCACTATGGTTCTACCTTGACCAAGACCAAACCATTCTTCAATAAGTTAATCTTGAATGAAAACTGATATGGGAGAAGTTTAAGTTAGTGGAAATTACCACTAGGTCATTGTTAATCAAGGAACCCCAATAAACTACTACTATTTCATACTGTAATCTTAGAGAGTGAGTGGCTGCAATAAGGGGTTATGTGTCCCGAACATAGTGTGTAATTTATTTTTTAAAATAAAATTGTTATTACATCATTTCTATTTTATGAATATTTTTCTTAATAAAATTGTGAAAGAATTTATTAAATTAATTTTTCATATAGAGATTGTACGTTATAGAAAATAAATAATTATATTAATAAAATAATGAATTATTAATGAAATTAATTTTAATGAAATGAAAAGATTAAAATAGTCTTATTTGAAAGTAAATGATAACATATTTTTTATTTTTTTCGATTGTCAATAATTTTACAATACATTTCCAATCTGTTATTATTTTTAACAAATAATGTTTTTTTAAAAGTAAAAATTCTCATATTTGGTGAATTATTATGATAAAATAAATTCCATTTTTTAAATCAGCGCATCAAAATTATGTTACAGTGAATTTATGAGAATTTTATGAAAGACTTTATTTTTTCATGAATAGTAAAAATACAGTTTGAGTTTTCCATATGTTAATGACATCATAATTATGTCATAGTAATTTAATAACTAATTAACCACAATACATGAATTAAAGTATACTATTTTCTTGAAAAAATTTGTTTAAATATATTTTAATAATTTTACTTGTATATAATTTACTTTCCTAATTCTAAAATGGAAAATTTAACTTTAAAAATGTTATTTTGTTAAAACATTTACTTTACCTTCCAAAATTATTAATATAAAATGACGTTAAATTATTGTGGATTACAATATAATAATAGGTGTCCCAAGTTTCCTATACCATGGGTAAAACCCATGGTCAACCCCATGATTTTTCATTTACCACTACCCAAGTTACCAAAGCCTTTATTTAGAAATTAATTAAAAAATCTCCCAATTTTCTATAAGTACCACTCAATTATCCATTTAATTTCACTCCAATTTCATCCCCCCATGATTATCTGATAGTAATACCTCTAAATTATTCATCCTAATGTGTCCTCAATCCCCCAAGGCCCTGATCCTCATGTTTCAGCAACTACTCTTCAAGGTAAGAGAAATATCAACTTCTCTTTTACATTCGAGTTTCCTCTTTGTGTGGTACATATTTAAAATTTCAAAACTAAGTTCTCCTATACAAGTTATTTTAAAAATTTAGTTTATTTAAATTATTTGATTAATCTGAGACCCTTTCCCCTCTCTTTTTACCATTTTCTAAAACCATGTTATATACCTGTTATGCTGTCGATTTTTCTTCTCAAAATTTGTCTCTTCTCCTCAAGAAATTCCCTTTTATTTTCTTTATGTGAATACCCAAAACACGTTATTTTTAAGTGATATTCACCAAGATTTAAAACAAACTTATTTTATTCTATAATTGATACACAAAAACATTAATTCTATTTATATGGGTTATAAATGAAAAAAAATTATTATCTTTAACCACTTCTTAAACAACACCTTGTTTTTTTATATAGAACCTTTATTTTATTACCAATAGGATATTTATAAAATGGTATATTATGATATATCTGGATCAAATTAAATATGAAATATGAATGGTTTTACTTTACAATTCTTCATTTCTTTTGGTAAATAAATTATTCTATTGAGATGAAATATTTTGCGATACCTTAGTGAATAACGTTGGTAATTTTTATAACACTTCAGTGAACAACCTTGGTGATATGATTATGAGTGTATCATTTAAATTTTCTATCCACAATTCAATGTTATGATTACTTATTTTATTATTTGATTTCCCATTTTCCTTTTCTCCATCCTTTTTTATATTCCTCATGTTCTTATTGATTTTTTCGTAAGATCACATGTAAAATATTTATCTTATTTTCGCATCCTAGGACTTATGCTCACTCTTTACTTTGATGTATGTCCCAAGGTTATGAGATATATTAAAATTACTTCACATTATCCAATAAATAATTCTTTCATTGTTTTTAGAATAATTTTTTATGTTTTCATTTATTATGTACCTTTTCCCAAGAAACTAAACATCAAAAGATCATCTTTTGATACCATGTAAATGAAAAGTTATGTAATAAAACAGTAGGATGAAATAGTTGTTATCAAAGGATGGTTAGCTATTTTTTTCAATTAGTAATTGAAAAATTTAAGAAGAACCTCTAAAATTTAGTAAAACATCATTTTATTTGGGTAAAGTATTAAGAAAGTGGTTTATGATTAATTAAATCCCTATATGGATACAAACAAGTGGTTGTGGTTTAGGAACAGACGTACCTAGGGGGAAAATATGAAAAGTTATGTTTGGCCTAACATGGTGTAACCATGTACATAATTAAGGGTCTTACTACACAATAGGTTTGAAACTCTTGGGGGATATTTTTGGTTAATGATAACATTTTTATGAACCGTTATGAAAGATTTATAGAAAATTTCCTTGTAGTTAATGAATAATATATTTAAGAAAAAATTATTTAAGACACAATATTACATTTGATTTATAAGATTCTTAAATGAAACATATTTCTCAATAACGTTTTGTTCATTTAGAAAATAGAGGGAAATAGGAGGAGTCATGTAAATGGTCAGTGCAAAAGAACATGTTCTTTCCCCCTCTGATTGAATCTAGAATGGAGAACGTCATGAGAATGATAAATAAACTAACTTGAGTTATGACCAATAACATGAATCAAGTCATGATACTAGGTTCAACTCAAAGGGAAAAACATTCTATAGATTCCTTTATGCATCAATGACCACCTTCTTTTTGGGGATCTACTGACCCATTGATTTCTAAATAATGGACCAGATCTATATAAAAGATCATTTCTTGAATAAGGTGTTTGAAACTCGAGAAATTCACCCTAGTTGTGTATCATCTTGATGGAGAATCGGACCTGTGGTGGACACTGGTTAGAAAATTGATGGTGAGAAAGTAAATTTAAGGTAAAGAGTGGGAATATTTTCAAAAAATATTTAGCTATTATACGAGAATAAAATTGGAGAAGGAATTCATAGAACTGATGTAGAAGGAGAATGAGTCTGTGGGAAGCTATGAGATGGAATTTAAAATGATTTCTCAGTACTCCACTAAAATTTACATGGAAACTAATGGAATGTTTGATATATTCTGAGGTGAAATATGGTCAAATATATGAAAGAATCTAGATAATCAATACTATGATAACTATTAGTAGATAGTGATATGTGCCATGTAGGAAGAAATAGTGTTAAGAGAGAGGTAGTGGTCCAATTGATCTAATGAAATAATAGATATTTGGATCCAAACATGAGGAGGAACATTGTTCATGGAAGTGGAGGGAAATAAATGAAACATCCCCATGAAAAAAAGTTGAAAAGAATCATTCATGGAACTTCTTGCTCAGGAGTGAGAAATGATACAAGTGTGAAGAGATGTCCATATTTCTAAGAACTATCATAGTCAGGTGAACCCTAAACTTCTCAAAAGTGATGAAAAAGTGAAGATGGTGTAGTACCAACATAAATTCTAATGTTTCATGTATGGAAAACATGGGTACTTTTCCAATCATTATCCAAATCTAATGATAGTGGAGGGGAATCACCATCAACCTAAACATAGGCCAAGTGAGCAAGGTTGTTCTTTTTCTATCATGATGGATGAAGTTGAAGCACCAAAGGATGTGATGGTAGGTACTCTATTTGTTCTATCAAATCTAGAAATTAATTTTCATTATTTTGGTTCTATGCATTACTTTATTTTCTCTATGTTTGCAAAGAATATATAATAAATCCCAAAACATTTAAAAGTATAGCTACTAGTCAAGACTCTTAAAGGGATTATCCAAGTATCTACAGTGTATAGAAACTTGAATATTTATTTTGGTGATCATAATATTATCAAAAATTTAAATTTCATTTACATGATGGTATTGACATTATATTTTGGATGGCAGGTTGTCAATGTATAATGCTAATATAAATTGAGAAATAAAGTAAATATCAGTAGTCTTGAATGGAAAACCTATATTTGTTTTCAAAGGAGAGATATATCGACATAATATTTGTCTATAAGAACCACACATATCATTATTTATGAAAATTAATTGTGAATAAAAAGAAGGAAATGAAATTACGAGAATATAAAATGTCACGACTCGTCCCTCGGGGCCCATGCCGTGACTACCCCAAGCCCGCCTTCCATAAGCAAGGTGCTAGCTACTAGCACCAGAAAGGTGTATCCCTAAAATGGGAAGGCATTTCATTTTTAACCTATAGAGACATATAGTACAAAAGAAAAACAAGAAGCAACCACATATACTATAACACAACAGGGATGTAACCACAAAGTAACTGCTGTAGTGAAAAGAGTGCGGAAAGTAAAGGGGTCGAAAATACAAACCCAACTGTAAAGTACAAGTACACATGAAAAGTAGAAATACAACTGAAAAGTAAAAAATAGCTCATGGACCATCCACTGAGGATTATACCTGAAGGGTAGACATATCATCTCCACACCACTCCATATTAGCTCGCCTCCTCGATGTACCACCAGGCCCTGCCTCCCTCAAGTCTCAGCCCAGCTGCTTGTCGTCTTCACAAGACAAAACAAGGTGCGGGTGAAGCCCATGTAAGAGTGACTATAAGAATACTCAGTAGGGACCCTGAGACCCCGAAGGTCTCCCAGAGTTCCACAAAGGAAAGTCCACAAAGAAAGACCTCAATCACAAATCAACAAGCCTTCAATAACTCTACTTAGGTATATTCCCTTACATATACCTAAGTTATCAAGATATACTCATCTGATAAATGGGGAGACAATATCACAAAGGTACCACCATGAAGGTAAAAGTTCCACACAGGTATTATCACAAAGATATCACCATGAATGTAAAATCACCAGACAAGTATCACAAAAAAGATAAAGGATTTATCTCACACTTGGTATATTCTAGGGTAGTAACCGTAGCATCATCAGTGATAAACATCAAACTCTTCATCCACTGGATAACTACTCCTATATTGAGTACAGTGGGCCTACCAGGTCCCACAGGTATGATTCCCACTAACCTTGAACTTTTTTAGTACTTATCCATGATATGTACTGTGGGTATGCTGGGTCACACAGAGACACTATGCACCGTGGGCCTACAGGGTCACAAAGAGCCACTTACCACCTTGGCCGAACTGAGGTTCTCTTCCTGTCGAGTACCATAGGTCTGCTGGGTCACATAGAGATTCTCCCTACCATGGGCCTACTAGGTCACACAGAGACACTTCCCATAGGGCCATCGTCAACCAGTCTTCAGGTCTCATCCAACTCTAGGGTTACGTTCGTAGTGCGCTTGGGAGAAACGCCCCTCAAGCCATCTGTCATATTTCAACTAGTATGCAGTTCCACTAAGAAGTAACTTGATGATCAGAAACGTCATAGGGGTTAAATTCAATAGGCAGTGCGTCAAATAGATGCTTGGTCTATAAGTTATAGGCATTTATGTGTTGAGGGCCCAGTTGGATTCAGGTACGATCAAACCCATCCCAACTCCAACTTTTTTCAAAAACTCTTGTGGAGTATCTCAAAAGGACCACCTTGTCCTAAGGATCCCAATTCTGTAGATGGTTCATCAAATGGACGTTTGGTTCTCAACATATGTCCCTTTAAGTGTTTCTGGGCCTAGTTGGGCTAGGGTCTGGTCTAACCCAGTCGGACTGACCTGGCCCAAATCGGCCTGGGATGGGCCACGGCGGGCTCGGCCCACTGGGCCAAGGTCCTGCCTGACTCTCAAGGGGGTGACCCGCAAAGGGGCGACCAGCAAAGGGTGGCCCCAAAAGGGAAACGTGCAAGGGGAAGCCTGCAAAGGGGTGACCTAAAAATGGGCATCTCGTAAAGGGGAGACGCAGTCCGCATGGGGCACAACCTGCGAGGGGGCGGCCAGGTAGGGTGGCAGCCTGGTATGGGGTCCACCCCAGCCGGCGCGGGGGGTGTGACCCCCTGGTCTCCCGAACTCTTGAACAGACCGAAGGCCGTTTGGTATGCGAAGAAGCAATGCCACGTGGGTGCTAATTAGCCTCCATGGAACCCACCAAAGGTGCATGATTTTCCTCTAATGCCGTGACTTAGATCACGACCTTCTGCTCGTAGGCAGCATGCGATGGCGCACCACCCTTCCCTTCCACGACCGACCGATGAGCCGACTACCTTCTCCGACTACCACGGATGATGAGCCGCGACACCTTGCACACCGGAAGTGCATGCCGGCGTGATGCACCTCCTGCACAGCCGGCATGTTCTGGACTTTCTAATGAACTCCACAGCTTTGTGCCATGGCCACCTCTTGTGGCGGGCATCGTCACATGCCTTCCTAGTAGCTCTTAGGTGTTGTCGTGCTGATATCTTCCATGGAGACGCAAGGATAGCAAGATATTGGAGGGTTCTAGCATGGATCGTTAGGCCCGAGCCCTATAAATTAGCTCATAAACATGATGGGGTATTAAGGGTTTAATAATCAATTGAATTAAACAACAAACATACCCCTGTAAAGATACCCCGCAACAACCTCCCGCAAAACGAATGAATCACGAATCTACCCATTAGTCACTGGGTCTGTATTCTTCGTATTATTCATGAAGGGGGAAGTGGAAAATCATTTAAAATGCATAAATAAATAAACCCCCTACCTCATTAACCCATTGTAGAACATCTGTTCTTGAATGTGGTTCGTTTTCTTCCTTCCCGAAACAGGTTCCCAACGACGTCGCTCGTACGTTGCCCTTCAGTTCATGGTTCAGTGTCACCCATCACCTCCCGCTGAGATCAGCTCTGTTCATTAAGGGTCTTGCGTCACAACACTCCTTCAGCATATTTTTTCTTGGAGAAGCTATGTTGGAACCTCCCCCAAGCTCGATATATATAGGAATGAGGGAGGGTAAGTAACAATGTGGGGAATTAATGAGGGCCCATAAATTAGGAATATTTCTAATTCCGCAACGACGTCATTATGTAGGGTTGGCAGGTCAAGCCATTTATTGGCTTGACACATCACTGGCCCCACACATCTCTTGTCCATTAGAAGATATGGATGAAAAATAAAATAATAAAAATATTTTATTTCATTTCGTTAAAAAATTAATAAAACATAACATTTTGTCCAGACCTATTGCAGTCAATGCAATGTCTCCCTTAAGTGACTCCTGGTGCTACGGATTCAATAGTGCCCTCAGATTTGTAATTTGAGCATTGATTTAAGAGTTAAAAAACACTGCTCACAGGTTTGCTGAACGTACCTTAAAAAAAGTTCAATAAATTAATTTTGTTCACCCTTGACCCGCACAAGTCCAGGTTATGCTCCACCTAAGGAGAACACACCCCAACGATCTCAATGGTACCCACGGATTTTCAATCCGAGTAAACTTTTAGAAGTTATTGATTTTAATATAAAATAATTGTCACTTAATTATTTTATTTACAGCAAAAAACTAATTTTCACTGGTGGCCCACACTGGCCAATTTTAGTATCAGCCTAAGGAAAGCATTCCCTCACAAGATCAACGGTAGTCTTCGATTTTAAATACATGTTAACATTTGAAAGTTATAATAATTTGAAAAATAAAATAATTTTATTTAATAATTTTCTTTACGGTTATGAAAATTTCATGTTTTCTCATAGGAAGCCCTTGCCGACTAAACTTAAGTCATGCCTAGAGTAAACCTGCCATCCTGAACGTAACGGTGCACTTGTATTCATGATCCAGAAAACATTTAATTGTGATTCCACTTTTTTATGAAAACTACTTATACACGCTATTTAAATCTTAACAAAACTTCTACGGATCATTCCTGGTACTACGATCCTCAAAATCACACGCCATCAGATTTTGCGGTCTTCATATAATTCCATATTATTTAAAATAATTTATACTGCAATTCTGGGACGTTACATTCTCCCTACCTTAGTGATTTACTTCCCCAAAAGTCAAAACAAAGGCAAAACAAACAAAAGAGGGTACTGAGAATAAATCTGAGCCTCCCTCTTCCATATGCTCTCTTAGAGGTCCCTGTGCTGCCACCAAACTCGAACCAGAGAGATCGACCATCCACAAATAACTCCCTCCTATCGATCCTCCGTCTCCACCAGGAACTCCATAAAAGTCACCCCATCATAAAAGTTCAACTCTCCCAAGTTTATAACGTGAAAAAGATCATGAAATCATCTCCTCGACTATGCCACATGGAAAACATTATGCACCCAGTGCATCTGTGGGGAAAGAGATAGATGATACACCACCTCACCCACTTTGCTGAGAATCTGGAAAGGTCTGATGAACCTTGGAGATTGCTTACCGCCCCAGAAAAACCTCTGAAATATTTTTCGGGGTGAGACTCGTAGAAAGATAGGTCTCCCTCATCGAACTCCAAAGAACTATGTATCCTATCGACATAAGACTTCTGCCGGCACTGTATAGTCTTCACTTACTGAGAAACGAGGCATCGTGATACAAAATATACCACTACTCCCCTTATCGTTGGCCACTAGTACTGACGCCAGAGGTCCTGTTATATCTTCATCACTCCATGATGTACCGTTAATGGTAATTTATGGATCCCCCTCAACAACTCCTCTTAAAGCATCACATGTAGCATGGTGTGTCCTCTGAAGAGGACGACGTGCTCCCCACCTTCCGAAAATCCTTCAGGAGACCATCTTGAGGATATCTGATCACATGGGGATTCACAATCAACATCCCAAGATGTGCCTCCTGAATTATTTATGGAATTGGGGTAGTGACAATAATAGACTGGAGGTAAGATGCTCCATCTTCATCCATGAAGGATATCAAAAGCGCGACTATCTGATCTGACGCTTCACTCAGCTAGTGTATACTAGGCCTCCTACTGAGTGTGTCTGCCACCACATTCCCCTTCCCAAGAGTATAAACTATCTCAACATCATAGTTATAGAATAAATCTAGACATCATCCCTATCTCATCTCATAAATGATCTAATGATACTTTTCCGGTAGTTCCCATCCAAAGCAGAAGTCCCTCCCCCTTTGGGGAGGTAATCCAGGAAACATATTTTAAAAATATGTCCCCACACTATTCCACTACTGTTGGGAACTAAAAACTCAAGAATCCTTCTACCACGAGGGTAAGGCTTGCTAACTCAAGAGTGACTGGAAGCACCCTCTTATGCATGAGTTTATCCTTTTCTACATTGGTTTCCTTTTTCACCGACCAAGGAAAATACCATTCTAACAAAATAGGTAAACCAAAAATTTTGCCTAATACTGTCAATCTGAGTATGAACTGTGGATATCCAGTCCATAACCAAACTAACGTCGTAAGGTCTTGACACTGCCACCAAGAGGTTCCAACTGAATCTCTCACCTTAGGGGTCAGATCACACCGCCAAGAAGTGAAATTTTCAAGTCTCCTCCCAATGGTATCTCCAGATGTAAGGGTCAAGTCAATGGTTTAACCAGAAACTCTAGGCCTCGAACATGATTTGTGGAAAAAAGGAATTATTAGTTCCTATGTCTATTAATATGTAATCTAGTATTAGAAAGAAACCATACCTTTAATCATTATTGGAGCCCTTTGTTCATAATTTTTTGACCACATGCAGCTACTCCCTTCCCCTATATTTCAGCTCCCTGATATTGGTGGGGACCACATTGAGGTGGTTGTCGTAACATGTCGAAATGTATACCACATCATGATGCACTCCAAGCTCCCCTTACATGTCTTCTACCTTGTAGATTCATCTATCCCTATAAAATCCTCTTCCCGAAACATTTTACATGCCCAAGTCTCTGAGACTGGTGTCAGTTTCCTACATTCCCACTGTTAATAGTCACTGGCTACATCTGCTCATCCAAAGAACTTTCAACACAAAAAGTTCCCTCTAGAAACAAACATAAGTAGGAATACATAGAGGAATAGAGCTGGATTGGATGCTCCTAAGCACACCTCACTCAGAGGTTTGAGCCCTGAAGCACTGAGCATACTGTCATCATCGAGTACCTGGAATAGTCAGTACACCTCGACGAATACTCAGTTACTGATATTTTGTCCTACTGAAGTTGTAGAAGCTCTAGGGAACTCTCATCCCATAGCTCTTTCTAACAAGATACCCCCTTCTTTGAGGAAGGTTCTCAAGATTGTCTATTGAAAATGTCACCTATTCACAAGATCAGGGTAATCTAAACCCTGTCATCGTCCTGCTGATCCACGTTGAAGGATCTCTACTAGGAACACCATCTGATCAAATGGTTCCCTAGATAGATGAAATCTCGGACACCTCCTCAAGAAAGTCCTCAGCTACCTGTGAGTCGGGCTCACCTCAGAACGTGAGGGGTATCAGGTGCTAAAAGACGTGTAAGGCACTAAGCCTACATGTGTCCTCAACCGGTATCGTCGGTTGTAACTACTGACCAACGGGCAATGTTATAGTTGGCACACTACTCGAAGGTACCATCACAAGCAAAGGTCTATGTACCGAAGCCTCATCACCATGAAGACCATCCTCATGGTCATGCAATGATAAATACAAGCAGCTAGTATCACCATTTGACCTGATGGTGTCCGAACTAGGCACAAATCTCTAGCCACAACCTACAGCCAGTCCTCAACTACCCGGGGATCTGTATGGCCTCAGAACTATAGAAATATCTGCCACTGAAACTCAGGAAACGTTCTCAGTTGGTGTGCGCCATCTGATCGTGGGGCAGGTGTAATCTGCTACCCAATGGGTGGTGGTGCTATTGGGGCACCACCCGAAGGTGCTAACATCGTAAGAGGGCCCTACAACGATGCCTCATCGCTCGGTGGGCCATCATCATGTAATCTCCTTGGAATCCTCGATGACTGTCTACATGGAGACATCCTAATTAAGAATAGGTGCACCACGATCATTAAGTTATAACTGGGGAGTTAACTCCAAAGTAATCACAAAATAAAACTCTTCACAAATAGACACAATCAGTGTTTTCATGTACTGAGTCAGAAATCAGAATTTGGAATCCTCATGTATGGATACATCAGCCTCCACACCAATAATGGATTCCTCAAACTGAAAACCACACTCATAACACTTAACACTATTTCTGCAGAGAAAATATCAGTGTAACAGTTCTTTCGTAGAACCGACACCTCTAATACCACTTTGTCATGACCCATCCCTCGAGGACCATGCTGTGACTACCCAAAACCTTCCTTCCATAGGTTAGGGGATGTCGACTAGCACTGGAAAGGTGTATCCCTAAAACGGGAAGGCATTTCCCTTTTAACCTATATAGACATGAAGTCCAAAAGAACAACAAGAAACAACCCCATAGACTAGAACACAACGAAGATGTAAACACAAAGTTACTGATGTAGTGAAAGGAGGGATGAAAGTAAAAGGGAAAGAAATAAAATCCCAACTCTTAGGTACAAGTACAACTGAATGGTACAAATACAATAGAAAAGTTCAAAACAGATCCTAGATCTTCCGCCAAGGATCCTACATGAAGGGTACATAGAGATCGCCTCAACACCACTCCACGTATGGTCGGCTCCTCCATGTACCACCAGGTCCTAGCTCCCTCAAGTCTCAGCCCAGCTACTCACCATCTGCACAATACACAACAAGGTGCAAGCGAAGCCTGTGCAAGGGTTAGTATAAAAATACTCAGTAGGGACCCCGAGACCCTCTAAGGTCTCCCATAGTTCAACAAATTAACGACCACAAAGCAAGACCTCAATCAAAAATCATGAAGAAGTCAACAACTCTACTTAGGTATATGACCATACATATACCTAAGTTATCAAGATATACTCTTCTCATAAATGAGAAAAGAATATCACAAAGCTAACACCATGAAGGTAAAAATACCACCCAAGTATCACCGCAAAGATATCACCAGGAAGGTAAAATGACCACATAGGTATCACAAAAAAGATAAAGGATTCATCTCACACCAGGTATATTCTAGGGTAGTAACTATAGCATCGTCAGTCACAAACGTCAAACTCCTCAGCCACTAGAGAACTCCTACCCTATCGAGTAAAGTGGGTATTCCGGGTAACATAGAGTCACTTCCCACTAACCTTGAACTGTTGTAGTACTTATCATTGTTATGTACCATGGGTATGCTGGGTCACACAGAGCCACTCCCCACTGTCGGCTTGCTGGGTCACACATAATCGCTTCCCACCTTGGAAAAATTGAGGTACTCCTCAGGTCGAGTACCATGGGCCTACCAGGTCACATAGAGCCACTCCCCACTATGGGCCTACTGGGTCACACAGAGTTTCTTCCCACTAGGCCATCATTAAGCAGTCTTCAGGTTTCATCCAACTGCAAGGTTCTATACATAGTGTACTATGGAGAACTGATCCTCAAGCCATTATTCATATTTCAACTATCATGGAGCTTCACAAAGAAGTAAATCAATGATCTGTCACATCATAATGGTTCCAACAAAATAAATGGTGCATCAACCAGACGAATGGTCTGTAAGTTATATGAATTTTAGTGCTAAGGGTCCTGTTGGATTCTGGTACGATCCAACCTGGCCAAAATCGAAATTTCCCCAATACTCTCTTGGATTATCTCAAAAGGACTGTATTTTATTAAGGATCCTAATGCCACAAACAGTTCGTCAAACCAATGTTTGGTTCTTAAGATATGGCCCTTTAAGTGTTTTTGGGCTTGGGTCTAGTTCGACCTGGTCGAACTGACCCGGACCACCCTGGTCTGGGCTAGGCCGCAGTGAGGTCATCGCACTAGGCCAAGGTCTGGACCGGCTCTGAAGGGGGTGGCTCATAAAGGCGGCCCGCAAGGGCGGCCTAGCTCGCAAGTGGGTTGCCCGCAAGTGCGGCCCGACCCTAAAGGGGTGGCCCGTAAAGGGTGGCCCACCAGGGGTTGACCGCAAAGAGGACACCTGGTAGGGAGGCTACCTAGTTTGGGGTCCACCCTAGCCGGTTGGGGGGTGTGACCCCCAGTCTTCCGAAATCTCGAACGACCCAAAGGCTGTTCTATTTGTGAAGTGGAATCACCACATGGGCGCTGCTCAGTTGTCGTGGAACCCACCAGAGGTGCAGGATTGGTATCCTCTATCACGACTTCAGCCACAACCTCCTACATACCAGCTATACATGATAGAAGGCTGCCCGTCCCTTCCACAACCGGATGATGAGCTGACCGCCTTCTTTGACTGTCGCGGTTGATGAACCGTGGCCCCTTACACACCGGCGATGCGCGATGACGAACCAAACCTCCTCCATGGCTGGCTGATTCCAGCCATTCCGATGACCGCCATAGCTTTGTGCCGCATCCTCCTCTTGTGGTAGGAATCGATGCATGCCTTCCTCATAGCCGGTCAGTGTGGATGCACAGGCAGTCTTCCATGGAGACACAAGGATAGCAAGATATCAGAGGGTTATGGCCTAGTTTTTATGCCCTCACCCTCTGCGTTATCTCGTAAACATGAGGGGAGATTAAGGGTTTAATAATCAATTGAATGAAACAAGAAAAAAAACCCTGTAAAGATATCTCACATAAAAATCCCGCAAAACTAATGAATCACGGATCAAACTATTAGTCGATTGATCCACGCTCTTCGTATTATTCAAGTTTGAGGAAGTGGAAAATCATTCAAAATTTGTAAATGAATAAACCGCTACCTCTTAAACCCATTGGAGAATGTCCATGCTTAAACGGGGGTCTTGTTCTTCATTCCCACAATAGGTTCCCAATGACTCTGCTCGTACGTTGCCCTTTGGTTCATGGTTTGGTGTCACCCGTCACATCCCGCTGGGATCAGATCCGTTCTCTAAGGGTCTGACATTGTGGCGCTCCTTCAGCACTTCGTTGCTTGGAGAAGTTGTGCCAATACATTCCCCCAAGCTACATATATATAAGAGATGAGGAGGGTAAGTAACAACAAGGGGAATTAATGGGGGCTCATAAATTATGAATCTTTCTAATTCCCAACGATGTCGTTACATTTGTAGGTAAATCTATTTGTTATCTTGACACATCGCTAACACCAAACACCTCTTTTACATTGGATGATATGGAAGGAAAATAAAATAATAAAAATATTTTATTTCACTTCTTTTAAAAATTCTCAAAACATAACTTTTTTTCCATACCTAGTGCGGTTAAAGTAAAGTCTCCCTTAAGAAAATCCAGGCACTCTGGATTCAACAACGCCCTAAAATGTTATTCCGAGCACTGGTTAAAATTTTATAAAACATCGCACACGCATTTACTGAACTTAACTTAAAAAATTCAATAAATTAATTTTGATCACCCTCGACCCACTCCGTTCGAGGTTAAGCTGCACATATGATGAAAACGCCCCAACGAACTCAACGATACCTTCATATTTTCAATCTGATTTACCATTTAGAATTTATGGATTTTACAATAAAATAATTTTCACTTAATTATTTTATTTACTGCCAAAAACTAATTTTCACTGGTGCCCTGTGTCGGCCAATGTTAGTCTCAACCTAAGGAAAGCATACCCTCACGAGTTCAGCAGTGGTATCTGATTTTCAATCCAAGTTACCGTACGTGAGTTATAAGTATTTGAAAAATCAAATTATTTTCTTTAATAGCTTTATTTACAGTTATTCCATTTTTGGTTTTTCTAATAGGAGGACCACACCAACTAAACTTAAGTCACGCTCATGGTAAACACGCCATCTTGAACGCAATGGTGTCCTCAGATTTCTAATCTAGGAAACCATTTAAGAGTTATTATAATTTTTCAGGAAAAATTCTTACATGTTCTAATTAAAGCTTAACGCAACATGGACGGATCATTCTAGGCACTAAGGGCCTCGAAATCATGCGCTGTCAGATTTCATTGTCTTAAAATAATTCCAAATAATTAAAAAAATATATATAGAAATTTTGGGAAATTAAAATAAAATGTCCCTATCATTCAAGAATACAATAATGTTTTTTCTTGTTTAGTTACTTGGAACACCCCCTAGAAGAAAGTTAGATTTCTCCATTGAACTCATTCACGGATCTAATATGATATCAAAGAACCCATATAGAATAGAAAATGTGGAGCTAGAGGAATTAAAGAAACAACTCCAAGATCTTTGGGTGAAGGGGTTTGTCCAAGTAACTATGTCTCCTTGGGGAAAACCTATTCATTTTGTGAAGAATAATGATGGATAAATATGGATATAAATTGATTATAAAGAACCTAACTGAATCAATGTGAATAAAAAGTTCCCTATTCCAAAGATTGATGATTTATTTTAACAAATTTGTGTGGCTAGATTATTCTCCAAGATTTATCTTTGATATGGTTATCATAAACTATGGTTTAAGAAGGAAGATATTCTAAAGACTACATTCCAATCAAGATATAGGCATTATGATTTTGATTTTATTCCCTTTGGTTAGACTAATGATCTTGCTATATTTACAAATTTTATTAATAGAATGTTTAAGGACTAACTTGATAACATTATGGTATTTTTTATTGATGATATTATAATATATTCTAAATTTATTGAGGAACCAGAGGATCATCTATGGATTATAATACAAACTATGAGGAAGGAGAGACAATTTGGAAAGTTCAAAAAATGTGAATTTTGTTACAAACTGTTTATTTCATGGGGAACATTGTAACCAATGAAGGAATCTCAGTTGAACCTGCAAATATAATTTTTGTGGAGGAGTGGACTCATTATACATTTTTAATTGAGATTAATATTTTCCATGGTTAAGAAGGATATTATAGGAGGTTTGGGAAAAAAATTCATTACTTTCTAATCCAGTAACAAAGTTAACTCAAAAAGTTTCCAAGTTCATCTTAAAAAATGAGTGTGAGGAATATTTCTAAGACCTGAAGAAGTGATTGGTTACTGAAAACATATTAACTCTACCCAATATCGTAGATGGATTTTTTATTTTTATAAATACATCTTTTAAAGGGATTGGGTGAGTCCTCACAAAAAATAGAATGGTGATTGATTATGAATCGCTAAATTTTAATCCTAACGATAAGAATTATCCTATACATGAAATATAACTGGTTTTATTTTTTTTGCTCTAAATATATAGAGGTACTATATTTATAGGGATAAATTTGATATATTCATAGACCACCGAAGTTTGATGTATATTTTCTTGCTGAAGGAATTGAACATGAGACAAAGGATATAGTTGGAACTTCTTAAAAATATATGATTGTTAAATAAATTATCACCATGTAAGAGCAAACAATGTTGTTGATGCATAAAGTATGAAATAACATGTAGCTTTGGAAATGATGATGATTCAAGGAGATAAATTGATCGAAGACCTAGTATAAATATAAATGTAAATATTAAGGTATGGGATATCATCAACACTATCTCAAATGATTTCTCAAAAATCATTACTAGAGAAGATCAATAAATCTCAAAGGGAATATATTTTTCTATTGAAGAATTTATAGGATGTGATGAATTGAAAGTTTCCTGAGTTCAATATTGATCAAGAAGGTGCACTGAAATTTAATACAAGAATTTGTGTTATAACTATTCCAAAAATAAAGAAGGAGATAATTCATGAAGCTCATAACTCTAAATTATATATACATACTAGAAGCACTAAAATGTATAGGTTCCTTTGTAATTGTTATTGGTGGGATAACATGAAAAGGGATATTTATGACTATAATACATGGTGCCTAGTGTGTTAAAAAGTCATATAAATAACATCCTATAGGGGTATTACAACCACTACCCATACCATAATCAATGTGGGACAATATCACTAAGGAATTTTTCACTTTTCTCTAGAGCACATCTAAATGAAAAAATGTGATAGAGGTTATAGTGGACTTTCTCACCAAGGCATCCCATTTATCTCTATTCTAGAGGACATATATCTTGATAAACATTCCAAGATTTACATAATGGAAGTGGTGAGGTTTCATGAAGTTCCACTTTCTATAATTTATGATCATGATACAAAATTGACAACAAAATTATTGATAAGTCTTCAACATGATCTTAATACTGAATTGATTTTTAATATGCTCTATTTCCACTAAAATGATGTTCAATTTGAAAGGACTATTCAAAAACTTATGGAAAATATGAGAACTTGCTCAGTGGAATTTAAAGTTGGGTGGGATCAAAATATCTCATTAGTTTACTTCTCAAAGAATAATATCTTCCTTTTGAGTATTGAAATGGAACCCTATGAAGCTCTATGTGGGAAATAATGTATAATTCCTACATGTTGTGATGAAGTCAGAGAGTGAAAAATTCTTGGACCAGATCATCTCAAAGAGATGATAAAAAATGTTCATTCCATCCCAGAACGCATTAAGACTGCTCAGAGTATATATAAGAGCTTTGATGACAACCATCAAAGGGACACAAAATTTGGTGTTGATGAAAAAGTGTTCCTTCGAATATATCCCTGTAAGAGAGCCATGCTGTTTGGGATGAAAGGGAATCTTATACCCAGGTACATTGGTCCCTATGAAATCATAGGTCACATAGGAGTAGTGGAATATCAGATTTCACCTCCTTTAAATCCATCTCATGTTAATGATTTATTCAACTTGTATCTCTTGAGGAAGTACATACATGACCCTTTCTAGAGGTGGTCCAACTAGAACATGACCACTCTTATGAGGAGCATCAGATTGAGATCTTCGACCATGGAGACAATATTATACGCAACGAGGCTACCAATGTAGTCAAAGTGTTATGGAGGAACCATATATGTGAATAAGAGATATGAGTACAAGAGGAGACAATGAGGCAGAAGTACCCGTATATCTTATCAAATGATAGAACAAGTTAAAATTTTAGGGTTGGAATTTTTTAAGGGGTGGAGAATGTAATGAACTATTTTTATTATTATAAATGTTTGTAGAATTTTTGTAATATTTTGTTCAAAAAACAAACCATGATTTTTTAATGAAGTGATTATAAAGAAAAATATGACCATCTAGATTCAACCATTATATGAATATTGGAAAATTATGACCATTGAAAAAATTACCATTGGGAACTATACTCTTGATAATAATTTTTTAATTATCGATAGAGTTTATATTTAAAATTTTGAAAAAGTAATGTTCTATAGAAATAAAATTCAATGACTTAAAATAGTAGAGTCATGCCATTTGAAGCCCATTTTCCAGAGCTTGGGAGGGAGATTTCATCACTTGGGTCATCCCTTGGCCAAGACCAACATGAGATTCAACAAGTACTATTTGAATGAAATCTCTTAAAGGAAATATTCAAGATAGTGGAGACTACCACTCTGTTGATGTTAGACAGGGAACCCCATGAAACTAGAATCATAACACACCTTAAACAAAATACATACATGGTTGTAATAAGGGGTTATATTTACTCACCTTAGTGTGCAATTACCCTGTTTAATTAAAATTGTTATTCCATCATTTCCATTTTAAGAATAGTTTTTCTTAATAAAATTGAGTTGGAATTTGATATATTGCTTTTTCAGATAGGGAGTGTATATTTCATAAAAAAATAATTATTATAACATGTTAAGTTATTATGAATAATGTTTATTTTAAGGAAATATCATGATTAAACACTCTTATTTAAAAATTAAATGATATTTTTTTCTATTTTAATAAATTTATCTATGTAGTTTCAGACAACTATCATTTTCAATAAATAAGATTTTTTCTTATTTAAAATTTAAGAATCTCATATTTAGAAAATTATTATAATAAAATAAATATCAACTTTTAAATCATCACATCTAAATTAGTTTAGGGTTAATTTATGAAAATTTTATAAAGTAATTTATCTTTTTTCATGAATAGTAAACATACAGTTTATGATTTTCTGTATGTTAATGACATCATAGTTATATCATAGTGATGTAATAACTAATTGACCACAATCAATGACATAAAATATTTTATTTTTTTATTATCATGTATTTTAATAGATTTGAATCAATTTTCAAATATATAAATTACTTTCTAAATTCTAAAATGGAAACTTAATTTTTAAAAAAATTATTTTGAGAAAAAATTAATATTCCTTCCAATAATAAGTATTATAAAATGATGCTACTCTTGTGTATTAAGATAAAATAATAGGGGTACCATGTGTCCAATAACATAGAAAAATACCATGGTAACACTGATGTTTTTCATTTACCATTACCTAGATGTCAATGGAATTTATATATAAAGTAATAAACAAATCCCCCAATTTCGCTAGAAATATATGATCATTTATCCATTTTATTTCATTTCCATTTTATACTACAAAAAATAAATTATTGTTTTACCTATAAAGGACTCATCCAAAGGCTTCATCAATCCCTAAAAGGTCTTGATTCTCTTGTTTTAGGAACTACTCTTTAAGGTATGGGTAATCTCCACCTCTCTTTTCCCTTCCAGATTCCTCTTTGTGCGGCATGTAATTCAAAATTCAAAAATAAGTCATCCTTCATAATTTATTTTTTCCATTTACTATATTAAGAGTCTTTTATGAATTATATATACTTGTGAGAGCTGTTTTTACCATAATCTATAACCATGTTTTATTCCTATTATGTTGTTGATTTTACTTCTCAAAAAATTTTCTATTCTCCTCAGAAAATTCACATTTATTTTCTTTATTAGAATAACCAAACCTCTTTATTTTGAAGGTGTAATAACTAAGATGTAAATATGTTTTACGTGATTCTATAATGGACATACATAAAATCCTTATTCCTTTTCAATGGGTTATAAATGACATACATATATTATCATTAAGAAATTTTTAATCAATGTCTTGATTTTTATTTGAATCATGTTTATTCAATTCTCCAAGGGTTATTTATTAAAAGATTTATTATGATATATTTTTATGACATTAATTAAAAAATATGAAGGGTGAAACCTTCTAGGGAATTAATTCATTGGGTAATTAAAGTAATCTCTAGATGTGACATGATATATGATACCTTGGTGAATAACCTTGGTAATTTTTATGACACCTCAGGGAAAAACCATTGTGGTATGCCTATTAATTTCTCATTTAAAAGTTTTAGCCACCTTTCCTTTTCATTATTCATGTTATTTTTATTATGATATTCCTATTTTTTTGTAATTACATTATGATATTCTTCATGTTCTATTTTATTTTTTCCCTCAAGATCACATGTAAAAGTTTTCTCTTGTTTTCAATTACTAGGCCTTATGCACACCCTTCCATTGATGTATTCCCGTAGGTTATGAGATGAATTAAAATTAATTAGGATAAAACAATTAAGAATAATTTAATTTTGTTTAGAATGATTTTGTATGTTTTATTTATTATGTAATATTTTCCAAGAAACCAAACATTAAATTACCCTCTATGTGTACCATGTAAATGAAAATATATGTAATCAAAAGGCTGGATACGTACAATATGTGCAACTAGATCATAAATATTTATTATATCCCAACCAATGTAATTTAATGGGTATGATAAAAAAGTCACTATATCATAACCTGTAGATAATACAAAGGATTCATAATCATTTCATCAAATCATATCCTTAGAAAATTAGCGGGTTTCAAAATCATATCATCCGTAAAAGAGAAACGACTTCCAGAAACATCATGCTATAAAAACATAAACCATTCAAAGAAATAATATGAATTGAAACTTTCAATAATTTCCCAAAAAATCTCTGATTTACACTAATTCATGACATCTTATATGGAAAATAGTATGGAAATATCATTAAAAAATATTTCTTGTGGAAAATATAATTTATTCTTTGAAAATGGTTTTTTAAAATATAAAATATTTTTTAAAAACTTTATCTTGTAAAATAGATTTAGAAACATATAAATAATAGTTTTAAAGGAAAAAAAAATTCAAAACAAATTTCCTTTAACCTTATATTAATATATTATTTTAAATAATTTATTAAAACATTTTCAAAATCATATTTTGTTAATAAAACAGATTCCCAACCGAAGAGAGAAATAAAGTTAGATTTTCTAAAAATTATTTTCATAATTATATTAATTACCAAAGATTTAAAAAAGGTAATAATACATTAATTTATTTTTAATAACCATATTATAAGAAAAACAATGATTGTTATTGAGATATAGATCATAATATTTCTTTAATCGAAGAATAATCATAATCAATCCATGTAAACGATTACATTGTTGGAATAAACTCTTACCAATTTGGTAAATTCGAATAAAAATACCCATGTTATAAAATGAAATTAAATGAAGCATAAAATATAAAAAAATGATAATATTCATTATATTACATGAAAAATGGAATTATGTACTCCTCGTAAGAGAATATAGGTGATTAACAAAACAAGTGTCTCAAAGAAGGTAGGTTGAGATAAAACTACATTACTGATTTGGTTACTTTTGAACAATAAAACCCCATGGAATAGAGATCATAAAATGTGTATAAAATTAAATATATCATAGTGGATAATAATAATACAATATATTCATATGTAGTATACACACTTCAGAAGTGAAATGAGTGGTGAATATGGAATAAGTCTCGCAGAAATAAAAGTGAGACTAGAAATCCCCTCACTACTTGTGTTAATTTTGAATCGTGATATCTATAAAAGAATAAAATGAAATGAAACTTTTAATAACATGAAATGAATTAAATCTAGTATATACCATGTCATGGTCAGTATACACACCAAACAACAAGAATAATTTGTGAATATAACATATATATCACAGAAGTAAAAGTGAGATGAGAAAAGCGTTACCTTAAGTCATGAATTTCATCACACATGTTCAAAACTCATACATAAAAAATATATGTTTATTATAAATATACCTCCTAACTATATTATTATATCAAATACCATATATGATTTTATTATTACTTTATATTACCCATTTATTAACAATTATATGTTAATGTTACATTTCGTTTAACATATGCCTTGTTTTTCATACATGTTTTGAATTGTTATTCTTGATCTAGTTATTTAGATCATGATTTATAGAAACATAACCATGAAATAAATATCATATAAATATCATATAAACTTATTTATATTAATCTATAAAATTTTTAAATCGAAAATTAAATACACCATCTATGGAGATGATAGGTCATACGTACACATAAACAATGTTTACATTTTGTTTTTTGTATTGAAAGACATAAAGTAAATGAAATATATGTACACACACAGATATATATATATATAATATAATTATAATTTCATTATTATGTAAAATATATTATATAATTTCACCAAACCCATACTTAATACATTTCTTGTAAAGTGTGAATGAATCACATCATTTTGAGGAGGCGGTAGTCCACACATCCAAAAATGAAGTTTTCACATTTCCACAAAATTGAATGAATAAGGGTATGTGTTATATAATAATTTAATAATAATAAATAAATCATATAAAAATATAAATCATATAAAAAATTAATTTCATCATTATTTATAATCATTAATGGTGGCAATGGGAGAACGAATGACATCGTTTCGTGAGGTGTTAGTCCACCGTACACAGGAATGATAATTGTATATCCCATTCGATGATAGTTTGTGTGATTATAGGTTGAAACCTTAACATAAAAACATATAAGTTTATTTATGATAATTATTTTGTTATATAATCATGTAATAATAATAATTTAGAGGGTGGAAAATGAAATAAAACAAAATCTATTGTGGATGGATGTAACCTTTTCTTTGGGTAACTCCTTTTATTTTCTTTAGAGGGATTCCTTGGTTGTTATCTACCAAAATTAAGGCTTATATAATTAAGGTAGGTAATTTTTTTCTGGATAATTGGGATTTTATTGATGAAAAAATGCTTGATAGGTGTGAATAAGTGGGGGTGGGGGTGGGGGTGAGTTCCCTTTTTATAGCGGTGGGGTAAAATTCTCGTAAATATAAAAAGAAAAACAAAATTGTGCCTCTAATAATGGTCTATTTTCTATAAAATATTTAAATTTTTCAAAATATTTATATAAAATTAAATTTTTACATCCTTACTGGTTATTTTTCCACATAAATTACAGTTTAACTACTATATAATCATGTTTTTACCTTAATCACTATAATTAATTATAACTAAATTTCCTACTATTTTTGGTGAAAAACTATGTTGAACTTATTTGAAAATTTAAATAATGTTTACTATAAATATGTAATCCATATTTACAATTTTTTATCATAGAAGTTTTAGAAATTTATTTAACATTGGTCTCCTAGACCTGTCGCGACAGTGGATTTTTTGAAGAAAAAATGTTTAAAAGTTTAAAATTCTTATATATACCATTTCAATGTGAATTTTTTTATAATAAAATAAATTTTATTAAATTATTTATATTAAACATTATTATATTTTAAAACAAATTAAAATATAATTTAACAATATAAATAAATTAGAGGGAAAAGAAATTTGAATTAAAATTAAGTATTTTTCATTATTCAACAAAAAATGATGTTTTCCAGAAAAAAAAATATTCAACCTAAGATTATTTTTACATTAAAAATTAAAAAATAATGTTTTTTTGAATTAAATTTCAAAAATTATCTAAAATTAATTTTATTATTGTTTATGGAAGGGCATTGAAATTAGTTCGTATAAGAATATAGAATTTTCAAACATATAAATACTTTACCAAAAATTATATTCTTCTTTATAAATATTTTTTATTTATATAAAACATTTATAAATAAAATTTACTAATTAGTTATTTCTATTCATATTACTAGTTCTAAGGATAATGTTATAACTATATCATTTATATAATTGTAATAAATAAATGATCTTTCTTATAAACTCAATGTTATGTGTAACACAAGCCAAGTCAGTGTTGCGTGTAGAGAAAGATTATCATGTTTTAGCATATAATGAATGTTTATCACGGTGTAGTGTGAAAAAAAGGATATAAAATAAATTTAATTTATTAAAAAAAGGTTTCATAAAAACCCAAGTTTGATATAATTTATATTTTCTATAAAATGAAAATTATCAATATGAGTTATTGGGTTATATAGATAAATATTGGGGTGATTCAGTAGATGATAGAAATTAAAGTTTAGGTTGTTCATATTATCATAGAATATTTTTCCTTGGATAAGAATGAAATTATATTATATTTATCTTAGAACTTTAGAAGAAAAATATATTGTGGCAAATAAATATTAAATGAAGTGACTATAGATGATGCAACAACTTGAAGATACGAGAGTTGAATTGAAGTCTCCAATCCGAATCCATTATGATAAATCTAGTTCAATAGATATTAACAAAAATTCTATCTATAACTCATAAATAAATAACATTCAAATCAAGTATCATTTTATCCCAGAGAACCTAAAGTACGGGATTGTAAAGTCAGATTATATTCCTAAAAAACTATAAGTTACTAATATCCTAATGAAGGATTTATCGAAAGAGGAGTTTGAGTGTCAATGACTTGCTCTTGGAAGATAGTTCGTTTCCCACACATGATGAAGTTTGGATGTGAACTTGCTATTCCTTGAGGTAGGGTATGTAATTCCCTATGTGATTATATATCCACTTTCCCTTGTTATGGATCGTAAAGGAGTGACCAATGGGTTTATTAAAAAAGGGGGTACTTATTATTAATTAATTAGGGATAATATTTTTGGGGGAGAATAAAAAATGGGGATATTTTAATCTAATAAAAATTTATTTTTTCAATTAGAGTAGATATATAACGATGGGATAACATATAAGATTTTTAATGAATGAAACTGACAAGTGGCATTGATGAAAGAATATTTAAAATACCCCATGAAAGAGGTATTGATACCCTGGAAGGTGTTAAGAAAGTTTCACATATGGAAAAAACCTCATAAAAAATGAAATGGTTTTCTTGAGTTCCATCTATATCCTCACAGATAATGAAATGGTTCTATTAGAATGGATGAGTAGCCTCGTTATTCTCAAGACACAATAAGGAGGTTATCTCATGAAGGAATTGTTTTGAGAATGAAGTTTTTTACTAATGAACATTCTATTATACTATTATTTCTCACATAAAGCATTAATATTATTGGCTTAGTGTATGATTTGAGTTAATCTATGTGATTCATTGATGAAATTTTCATGCTTTTCATGTTTCTCACACCGAGCATACATCATGTCAGATTTGATTATGTGTTGAATACATACTTGATTTTTATCTAGAGTTACAGGACATATTGATTTTCCTATAATCTAGAAACGTAACAACTAAATTGGTAATAAAGGGGGAATAATTATAAAAAACCCAAAGGGGGATATTTTTTGGAACATATCACTCAAGAAACCATTACAGTATTTTTGGGATTATTTTTTTGCCGAAAAATCCAATTTTTTAAAAAAATAGTAGTGATGTTTTAGTATGATATTATTTGACAAATATGTTGAAAAACCCCATGAAATAGGTATGGATACCCTATAAGGTGTTAAGAAATTTCCACATATTAGGTGGTGTGTTTCTCAATATTAGCCAAATTTTTTGGGTCTAAAATTTTAAGGAAGAGAAAAATTGTTTTTTACAAAGGAAATATTTTCATTCAAATGAAAATGTTTTATAAAATGATGAATGGGTTTCAAAAAGATATGTGAAATTGAATTTTCAGGGATTACTCATCAAAATATGGCTATGTAAACTGTTTCGTGAATGTTTTTATGTTTTTTGAATGTTAGTGTTACATGAACCTATGAAATTCAGATGATTTGTGTGAAGATGGTATGTTACATGCCTATGTCAGCATCAAATAAATGATTTTTAGGGTTATGAATAGTTTTATACAAGGATGATGGTGTGAAAGGTAGTTTAGAGAAGGTAAATCCACACCTACAAATATTCCACTACCTCATACATTTAGAATCTCCAATAGATATTAGGTATATGGACTCTGGAATGGTATAAGAGTTTCATGAATGTATTTATAGAATGATTCAATGACTTAGAAATCAGTTGCACACACAAAAGCGATTCATTTCTATATGACCAATTGATTTATGAAATATAAAAGAAATGATTCATAAAATTGTTATATACATTAAAACACATAAAAGTTGTGGAAAAGTTATGGATGGTGCACAAAATTAGTAAAAAGGTTGTACAAAAGTGATATTTTTGACGAGCCAAGAGTAATTTCCTAAAAAATACATGATAAATTAATATTGATAATTTTAATGACAAAATTTGTTAATTACACACCTAATATGGTGTAAACAACATTGAATCAAGTATGGTGGGGAAGAATTTCCAGAAAGAGCAGCGAGAAAACTTTAGATGAGAGAGAAATTATTATTCAAATTGTTACTCGTAGTGAGTTAGGTTGGATATTGAGTCTACTCCAACAATTATAGTAGTAGTGTGGTATAGTTTATTTGTTAAATCAATACATTTTCATTACAGTATTCTATATTGTATCCCAATTATGGTGAACTATGTAAAATTGATGTTTCATAGTCAAGCATTAATATAATCTTATTTATTTTAAAAAAATGAGAGATATAAAAGTTTTTTAACAATAAAGAAAGATCCAAAAGGGGTAGTTGATTAAAACATTCATACAATGATTAACACCACCACTCAAGTTGTTTAACTTGGTAAAAAATAATTTTTATTTTCTCCAAAGGTTAAAGTTAAAATATTTATCTCAATAGAAGAAATAGAAGTTATTAATCACAATAGTAAGCCAATATTTTATAGAAACCATTTTCAACTGTGGTAGAATCATATGCAGTATTATATCCAATAGTTGGGCATGAATGTTTTTACAAAAAAGGTAATTGTATCATGGATAGTATAGATGGGGTATATTTAAAATTATAATTTAAAAGATAGTTAGATACAGACCATGGATGAAGTAATTATAAATATGGGGTCTTATACAGTATAGTCTACATGAAGGTGATTTCATGTAATTCATCAAATTCAATGTGGGAAAACATGTTAAATTTCTACGAAGGATATTGAAAAGTATTAGAAATTAAATTACAAATTCTATAGAAGAATTATGAGGTACAAGGACCTAAAAATAAATGCAAATAAGACTGTTAATATATTCTTTGATTGGGTAATTGTTATTGTCTAGGACATTTGGGTTCTTGAGGAAATCCTTGATAATGTAAATGTTTTTAACCACATATTGGTAATGTTTACTACATAGTTTAATAAAAAAATATTTTCACTATAAGATAAATATCCAAAGGGTTTTATATTAGAAAAATTTCATAAGTAATATTAGCACATATGAGATGATAATGATTATAAATATGATATAGAAAAATTAAAATCCAAAGAGGTAGAATTCAAGGGTAGGAATAAGATCAACATAAAATATTTCAATGAAGAATAAAAGGTGGATGATGGAACACTATTCATTTCCTCAAATATGAAATGAATATAATGAAATTTTTAAAGGGAAACTTATACTTGTATGGTTTCTATATAGAATGGTTGGGCCTATTGGAGAAATGTATCCCAATAATTTTCAATATTACGATGATGATAATGATGAAATCCCCACAAAGAAGACTCTAGGTAAAGTGAAGTGAAGGAAAATCACTAAGAAGAATTTCTCTCAAAATAATAATATACTTTCATAAGAAAATGAAAACTCAAAATGACCAAGGAGAAACAAATTAAACACTACAAAGACCCTAAATATAATACTATGGTGGTAGTTATTCGAATTTACTATAAATGGGATTATAAGACATAGAAATAACAAGTGGAAGGGGGGGTTCTCCAAGTTGAACTTGAGGCTATTCATGAGGATATAGATGTTGGTAGATCTAAAAGAAAGAAATTCAATATAGTGTTTCATGATTCCAAACTATATATGTTGTAATATAAGATAAGTCTGAATTAAACAAATAAATTGAAAAATATATGTCTATAATTCTAGATAACTCATAAAAAAACATTGAGTCCAAGATCAACGTTTTATAAAATATCATAGTTCTCAATGGTTTTAATAACCCAATGAAAAATCCAATCAAACATATCAAAGAACATAAATAATGAATTTTTCACTCTATAAATAAAAGTATAATATCTAGAGATAATCTCAATTATTGTTATGAAATTCGGAAATAAGATCGCTCAGGTGACAGAAAAGGGAATGTCGAGCAAAATGGTCCAACAAAACAGAAGCAAGATTTATATCCTAATGACAATGATGGTATGAAGCATGATTAAAAATAGAAATCTATAATGATTGTTACCAGAAAAAAATCACTGACATTGAGGTTTAAAATTTATTTAGGTATAAATAAAAACCAGAAGGTTCAAAGATCTGAAGGAATAACCATTCATATAGAAATGACATAAATGAATGTCCCTCGTATCAGGTGTAATTGTTTTTTAAAGATATGAAATTCAAAAAATGTTTTTTAGATAGAAAAGAGGCACCAAAGAGTACAAGATGAAAACATGATACCATACAGATTTAAAATTATTGGAATTATTTTGATGGTTACTATTTATCGAATGGTTTAGTTTGGGAAGGTTGCTAAATTATTCCCATAAATATTACATAGGAATGTTCTAAAGAATACCCTATGTAGTCATAAGAAACAACTCAAACAATCATCAAATGTATTGAAAAATAATAATCTATTTTAATCTCTACAAGATTAATTTATCCCATCATACTATAAGTAAAATCATTAAAACCAGTCAACATCAAGTAAAAATTCAAAAAAGATGATCAAAGAGGAAAGAGAAATGTAGGTAGTGGATACATATATTTCTTTCAAATCATCAGGTCACACTAGAATATGGTTAATATATAAGTGAATCACCATTGATATGAAAATAAATAAGGTCTTTGTAATAGGAATTAGTAATGACAAGGCTGGTGTCATATGATTTTTTAAATGATGAAGGCCAAAATATTATCAGTTTAGGAAAATCCATGTTAGGAGGAAATGCAATGAGATGGGATAAAGTCATGGGGTTTGAAGGTATTATATACAACATTATATGTGTTAGTAAATTATGTGTCTTGGGGGATTCTATAATATTTATAAATAGATGTATTTCATGAACATATTTTGGGGTGTTTGAATATATAATTTTTTGTAATATAATTAATATTATTCCCAATATTTTCACTATTTAAATTGATTTTTTATTTATGGAAGGATACAACTAATAATTTTAAAAGGAGAAAAAATATGTGAATATCAGGTGCAACAAAGGAAAATTGATTTTTTATTAAAGTTGGATCACTTCCACAGAATCAAGGAATAAACATTTTCACAAAGTTAGAATCATAAATGTTGTGTGTGTTTTTGAGACAATGCATGGACTCCATGTTAATTCGTACCTTATAGAAAGTTGGAGAAATGGAAATTACATTGTGTTTTTTTGAGATAGAGCATGGAGTCCATGACAATTCATTCCTTATAAAATATGTAGAACTAGAACTCGCTTCACGTATAAAATTTACACAATATGAGTTTTTGGGAAATAGAGCCATATATTATGCTATGTGAAGACAATAAATGACGTGAAATTCCATGATATTAGTAGGATGTAATATCAAGTTATAAATATTTCAATTCCAAAACATTTCTTCTCAAGTATTTCATTAAAATTATGTGTAAATGTTAGTATGACCCAACAACAATAATGTTTCAACATAATTGGTGAAAATGGACAAATTTATAACCTAAGACCTACTGATATCCCCTTATGACAAATTATGAGGACATTAAATGTTGTGTGATCCCATCATGAATCCATAAATATGGATATCAGATGATGTTGCCAAGGTATTCTAGAGACCAAAGTGTATGGGAATAAGTTCCTTTACTGTATGGTCCTCCACCACTTTCTCTGTACTTTTCTTTATAATTAATTTTTTCCTCCTTTACCCTTACTCCCACATGACTAGGATTAGGGTGTAAAATAAGAATTATGATAGGGTTATGTATCTAAAAGGTTAAGGTGTCCTTAGATTTATTTCATTTATCTTATTTATGTATTCAGTTTGTTTAAAATTTATTATTCAATTCCAAACCCATTTATATTTGTTTTTTAAATAATCATTGAGAAAATTTATAGAAATGAATCTTTTTAATTAGAAATATTGTTACCCTAACATGACTCATCCCCATTTTAATATTCAGGGATACCAGGTTTAAATATGTTATTGAAAAAATCCTGAATTGGTAAAACCCTAAATGACTAAACCAAGGGAAATAGAGGATTATCATATTGAGAAGAGGAAACCAAGTCCATTGGATCAACATAATCTTAAATCCTAAACCAAACATGGATTTATAATTTCTTTTCTAAAAAACCAATTCCACTTGAACCTTGAATATATAAAACCCCCTTCAGACCATAAAATTTGATTTCTAAAAAACCTATTTTCTTCACTTCTTTTTCTTAATTTAAAAAACCTATATTCTAAAACCCCAATATGATTATTCTAATTTAATTTAAATTATATTTTTTAGAAACCTAATTAATATAATTCACCATCCCTATGTGATCAACCTCAATCTTTTTAATATATTCAATTTAATTAGTTTATTAGCATTGTTCTGAGTTTTGTAAATTTTTATTAATATTTGACCCAAGGTAAATAATGATTCCCATTGGGCCCATCATTTACTAATTAGTTTTGTATCAGCAAGGGAAATCACGGTATAGTTGTTTTTCAACGAAAGTGTGTAAAAGAAAATATCTACATTATGGTGGTGAGGAAAATATTTCTTTTATATTAAAGGAGGAATAATATTGGTTCTGGCATAAATATATTTTCCATTTATGTCAACCATCCTTAGAAGATTTAGTGACATGTAAAGATGATCAATATTAATATAAGATTTCATATGATCATACTCACATGTATGATGCTTCATAAAAATGGATGATATTTTAAAATACATACAAGGAAAAATAATAGAAGTCAAAATTATTTTTTAAATTAGTGCATGAAAATGTGTGTGAACCTACTCGCCAAGATCTATTGAGGAGAAGAGATATAAAGCCCATTTCAATGAGTATTTAAGCATGATGGAATGAATTTATTTTATTTCCAACAAGTTTTAGGTTTTTAGTTATATAATAAAATACATATGGGGACATGAAATGAATCTTGTATAGAAAATTTTGATGCTACAGAATGAAAATGGATCAGAGTTCAAAAACATTAATTTTTCAAATTCTCTAATAAAACATGGGATAATGAAACAAGTTTTAAAATAAATAACTTCATATAAAAATAGAATGTTTTAATGGATGAATAATATAATAAAAGTCATTTTTTGAAATGTTATTTTTGAAAAAACACCTTCAATATAAGATATTAAAAAAAAGGAAAGCATATAAATTATTCAATAAAAGGATAGAAGGAATTTTTAAATAAAATGATTTCACTACTATAAAACTAGAAATTAATTTAGGAAAAAATGAATTATCTCTCTATGTTAGTGATAAAAAGTTAAGAAACTCAATTTGGGAATTAGTGGAAAATCCTAATTCTAAATAATATATTGAAGATTAATAAGATGATGTTTGACCTTTATTTATATAAAATTCAAAAAGTCGAGATGCAATTTATAGGCATAACATCATTAGTGGTCTAGCTTTGGTAGTTGAATTAACGATACTAAATTATATATAAAGAACATCCTTAATATATCATGTACATAATAAATATTTTTAATTATTAGTTGGATATGAAAATTGTGTTTAGGATATGAACAATGATCTTGACCAAATCAAGAATAATCAAGAATTCACGATTTTTTTATGTTTGACAGACAAAAATGGTATCAAGACCGAATGGTTCTCCCAAAAAAACTGAATAAAGATGAAATGGTTATTTGAAAAAAGTATTTTCCTTTGTGAAAGGGATACTCCCACATTAATGGAATCAATGTAGATGAGACATTTGAACCCATTTCAAGGTTGGATACTATTCACTTATTCATAACCATAGTAGTGAAAATAATGTTCTAAGTTTTCTAGATTGATGTCAAATCAACATTTCTAAATGGAGGAATGGAGGAAGTGTTTTAAATTTAATAGTTGGTTGGTTATTTATTGATAAATATGTGAATAATGTTTTTCCGATGAATATTTTTATATATGTGTTCAAGAAATAACCAAGAGAATAGTATTCAAGACAAGAAAAATATTTAAAGGTTTTTTGTTTCCAATATGGTGGAGTTTATTGGAATCTCTGTGATAACAATCTGTCTAATCAATGTACGATGATGATGTTTTATGTTGAAGATATAATATTTGATATATTAGATAAAACACATTGTAACCATTTTATACAATTCATGAAATACAAGTTAAAAATGTCAATGATTAGAGAACTGCTGTTTTCCTTAGTTTATAGGTTATGTGAGGAAGGAATGACAACATTTCCAACATATTTCATGACCACAACAATTTTGAGTAATTCAAGCCTACTTTCCAATGGAATGTGATCACTTTGATATTTCCAATGAGATCATTGAAAATGAATTGGTCAAGAGGATGGGAGGTTAGGCTCATCACACCATATTGGGGGGATATATTTCCTACATTGGGACCCATTATATATTTAATATGTATTTATAAATCCTTTATTAATTCCCATGTATGGAACATGTGTCACATATATGAAAAATATATTATTAACATGTATTTATTTTATAATCATCACTAGGTATATGAGGTTCTTCATTGATGGAGACATCTATAAGTATCCTATGCTCCAAATTGACGGTAAATTATTGTAAATGGATTAGATATTACTATATAATTTATTATCATGATTATAGTTTAAAGACACCAATTGGGGTGCTATGTAATATATATCCATCTAAAATAAATTAGTAGTTTTGATGTTAGGCTTTTGTCCATGAGATAGTCTTTCTATGTATCCTTATTAAAGGAATTAGACCCCTTGTAGTTCAATTTTAATTAGAGAGACACATAATAAAATTTAAAGGGATATGATGAGGACCAAAATATGTTGTGTAATATCATATAGAAAGGACATCTAGGTTATTAGGGCATAGTTAAGGTTGGTGCGGGGCTTATGCTGAAGCAGCCTGAGGGACCTAGGAGGGATGTAACATCCTATGCTGGATGTGACCCCATTAAGGATATGGCCCAGAGAATATTAGTGTAAATTTATGTTGTTGGGTTTGGACTTCAAGGAGGATTCCTACATATCCCTTTTTGATGGGAATCAAATCCCACATAGTTCAAAAGGCTGGGTATTACACCTATGTAGGAGGCCCATATGTTGTTTTGGTTGGATATTATAATGAATTAGAGTCCCATATGTGGATTTATCAGGAATATATCCCTATAAAGGTATTGCCTTGTAGGTATTGTGTCCTTTTGATTGAGTGATAAAATTATCATGAATTATACCAAATTTCATACCCATTTGAAGACATGTGTTTTTATAGCTTATACTAAATATGGTACCCAGTTGAAGACGATTTTTTTTGGGGGATTATACCAAATTAAATGTGCATTTGAAGATGAGAGAAATATCCAGAAAGGGAATCTTCTCTCTAGGTAAGTGTTTGATTGTGCAGATGTAATGATCATTACAAACCTCTTTTCCTGCAAGATTCGTGCTCATTGTGAGAAGTAAGATATAGTATAAGATACAATAAAACACACAACCTCTTTCTTCTTCTTATGGAGGAGTATGGGAATATGGGAGGGATAATGGTTTTTGATGTGTATGTCTCCTCACTTGTTTTCATAACCTCAAGGGATGGAAGGATGGAGGGGTTTCACCTCATTAAAAAAATACTAGGGTATTACTCTAAGAGGGATTCCCTAATCCCAATTTCATAGTGTAAAATAAAGGAATAATGAAATATCCCACATCAATGGGAAAGGATAGTCGTTTACCTCATTGTTAGAAGTGGGGATGTCCCTTCCACTACCTCCAAGGATATGGTCTTTATTACCAAGGGGATGCACAACTATGAACATATTAGGGAACTAACCCATTGGAAAGAATAATCATGTGGATGATTTTACCAAGGGAATAAAAAATCATATGGGATACATAGTGATTATTCAATTTCCTTGACCATGCATGTACGAAGGCCTTAGTGGATGATATCCTTCCATTACTTGTGAAGTGGGACATACGGGCCTACCAAATCATGGGAGAGGCTGATAGAGATATTTTATTTAAAGGATTGGGTATAGTTTTATATAAGTACAAAAAATATGAGGAAAAAGGGAACTGAGGAAAGAGGACTCTATTCTATATATTGTTTGTTATGTGGGATGGTGATCCACAAAAATTACATACACAAATGGTTCATGGGATGGATTTTGTGAAAGTATTTTCTATGCTGATGAACGTTTTCAAATGGATTTCTATGGAAAATGTCTTTTCAATATTCCACCTTTTTTAGGTGGTAGGGTGAGTTCTCTTTATAAAATTGGGAAATACAGTAAATGATAACCAATTGAAATCTCTTCTTTAGACTATCTCCCTCCATTTATCCATCTTGTCTCTAATTTTTATGTTTGGGGTTTATATAGGTGTATGAATATAACCATACTTCTAGGATGAATGGAGTAAAAGAATCACCACATGTGAGGAATCTTGGTTTATAGGTGTCCTGATGATAACTCCTCACCCAAAAAAATGGTGTTTGCAGGGGGGGCTTGATATGATGTCCCACCTTGAAAACAAATTTTTATTTTTTAGGGGGGACTAGATGTGTTTCCATTATTGATAAATGAAATTTTTTAGGGGAAATAGTTGGAAGAGGCCCTTTCCTATAATTTATTTTTTGTTTTTGGTTGTTTAAAAAGGGACACATTATCCTGTAAATGACTTTTCATTCATGTGGGTCCTTTATGTTGTGTTATACAGAGAAGAGACCCATGTAGAGGGATTAATAAATGGAAAAGTTTATTCCTTTTTGGTTCCATGTCTTCTAACAATTTTTATTTCTTGATATCTCATCTAGAAATACTAAAATCATAAAAATATTTCTAGTATTCCATGCAGAATTTTCCAAACTCATCAAAATTACCCCTGTAATAATGGGGTTTGATCAACCTAAAGAGGAGTTAATTATTAAGAAGAAGTCAATCAGGTTTGATGTTTTGTTATATAATTTTTGGTGTGATTGTGGAATCGATGACCACACCTATAAATGGTGTTAGTATCGAGTCTTCTATCATGTAATGAATCAAAAACTCATTTGGTCTAGTATGATATTTATACTTTTGAATCTCTTCGAAAATAACTTTCCTTTGTGTATGGATCTTCTTGTAAATAAAATAATCATAATCCATGAACTAGTATTTAATGTGTAAAATTAATTTTCCTTTGCGATCAAATTATCCCGATATAGTGATAAAATGCTCAACATGGTGACCTAAGAACTTAAAGACCCATATAGTGACTAAAGTGCTTCACGGTCCAGATGGTATTCTATGAGGTTCACCAAAATTTTCAATGCAATGGTATATTATGATTTTCTAAATAGGTCTTCATCCAAGATTACCTTTTTTGATTTTTCTAAAAAACAAAAGTTGATCTTACATTGGATACTTCCACAGATGATGAAAGGAGGAATTCTATGGTTGAAAGTGTTGACAATAAGAAAAAAATTAATTTTTTCCACATCATCCAATTTTAGAAGGACTCATGGGTGATAGAATTTGAGTGTATCCTATATCAGATAAAATTAATCTATAAAAATATGGGTTTCCCTTATATGTCCATATCCCAACACCACATTAGAATAATCAATTACTGGCTTTGATAATCAAATGATGCAACACATTTTGAGAATATATCTCACTGAAGGGTTTTTTTATCTTGGGGGCTTTCTCTGAGGGCTTTGTGATGAATAAAAACCCATGTTCATTAGAGGAAGTGGTCTAGGAAATAGAATTAGATATCCATTAATATAATTCTATTATAAAGAAATCTATGACTAATGAAATGTAAAGATGCTCATTGAAAAAGGATCTTCATCCTAAAGGATAATTTGTCTTATAATGTGGATGAACCTTTTCTGTTCTCTAGTGATATAAAGAGTTTATGTCATAAATATAGCACAGATAGCGTTATGAGGCTACCTAGGTGTCACCAATCTTTTCTCATTGAAATAAATCCATCATCCATCACATTCATAGTCAGTAAATCCCGAATACCGATACATTCCACCAGGGGCATGGATAAGTTGCTAATAAACTTTGGGACATCCCAATGATCATGGGGGAACCCATCATCGGTTATATGAATGATGAGTTACTTTCTCATTGTTCAGTAGGGGATGAAATTGAGAGAACTGCATTACTTATGAGGGAATCTCTTAACAAAGAACATAATCTTCAATAGTTTATGCCCCACCCTTGACTAGATGTTCTTTTTTCTAACTGGGTTCAAGTTTTTTTCAAAAATTACTGTCACAATACTCATTCAAGGAGGTCATGGTTGTATCGTTTTCTTAGAATATGAATATGGGTCTATGATTACTAGAATATGCTTGAGTAAGTCCATTTTGATCATTGGAGTTAGAATGTTTACCCTAATGTAGATGGATTTATTCAACTTGAATCATTCATGGATTTGTTTATTAGTGGATGATCACTATTGGTGCTCCAATCTGGCATAGGAGTCAATGTTAAAAGATTTTTTTATGGAGGTCCAATTTCCATTGGGAGGTGCATTAATCTTGTTGACCTGATATTGAAAAAGATATATCATTTTCTAAGATTTGTAATTAGGGGAATTCACCCTACCAGCTATTGGGTCCATTTTATGTTCTTTGGGTATAGATAGTAGCTCACACATTCGGCTATGAGTTCATCAATGAACAAAATATTCCATACACTCAATTAAAGCCTTAATTACAATGTATAAGTGGGGACAATCCACTGTACATGGGAGCACAAGATATAATTATCCAACTGAATAAACATGAATTTTTGGTATACGCCTCTTATTCTTCTCCCATTGGTACCCTAATAAATTAAATATCTCAAATGTACACTAGAGAGGGGTACCTGAGGGAGGGTGTTATGAAATCCAAAATTGATGGAAAGATGATCTGTGAAGGGTATTTCCCCAATTAATTTTCACATCAATTCCATTACATGAAAATCAGTTACCTATGTAGGTTAATATATTGTTCAAAGAAAGTAATCTAATAAACACTCTTCATAATTGGATAATGTTCACACGAGAAGATACATTCTCCCAGATTAAACATCCATCCACATACATCAACAATGGGACTGTGAAATCATATATTGAAGATTACATCCTCTCACACCAAAATGGAAAACTAGAAAATACATTATATATTATTGAGGTTCATCCTATAGTTGAGTCTATAGAGGGACAAGAGAGATAAATAGAGATTTTTAGGTTGGGAAAGGGAATTTCACTAATAAAACCCCACATTTCTGAAATAAAAAATAAGTTGTAGAAGAACCAGGGTTGAGCCCCTAAAAGTACTGGTTATGCCACAATAGAACAAGCTACTAATCTATCTTCCCATCTTCTTATTCACTAAAAGGCTCTATATCCCATGGATTTGATGGAGTGGGACACGTAGATTAATTCTATGTGGATTTATAGGATATATAACTTCTTTTGTGGGAAGAAGATCACTTTGACTGGGTATGGTGGTATATCTATGCGTGATAGAGTTTATTTTATAGAGAATCCTGATTTTGTGGAGTCTTACATCATGGACTATAAATCCTCAATTACTTTGTTCCAAGTCCAATGAATATTTTCAAAGAAGGCAGTTGAAATGTTGAAACCATAAAAAATATAGAGTGAAGATAGCAATAGTGGTTCATAGGGGATTATTGTTGTTGGTTTTCCAACTCCATGTAAACCCAATGTAGTTATTTATTCATTATAATTGTGAATGAGGGTGTACTCTCCCTAAAGGGGAGTGGAATCATATATTAAAAGGAAACAAATTGGAATATATTACCCTACCATTCCTATGAGGTTAGACTCTTCTACATTATCCATACCTATCTTGGAATCCTTTCCCAAATATTTTGAGTGAGTCAGATGCTTATAAGAGGTGTTTTTCCACTGAGGAAATATTAGGTGCACTTCAAGTAGGGGAAATTTATTTTCCTAGATAGAGAATAATCAATACACATGAGAATATATATATCTTAGAAAATCCTAAAGGGTTTAGTTTATTTCTTGGGAATATGGATGCCTCCATTAGTTCATTCAATGTCATGACTAATTTGTCCAACTTGGTGCAAGATATGGTTGTAACAATGATGGGAGGGGATGATGTTGATGAAGAGGTAATATAATTCTCTTACATCATATATATTTATGAAATATAGTAAAATGTTTAACCCTTATTCTATACCTCTATCTCATTTTTTGAAGGCTAGGGGAGATCTTTCACACATTCCTTCTCCAGAATATATTGAGGGAGGAACCATGATTGGAATAGATATACCTATGGATGAATTGGTCAATAAAGAAGACTCTCCTAGGGAATCCGATCATATGATTTCTAACCAAAAACAAGTATTCCTACCCCCTAATAAACTATAAATGTTACGTGTGAGATTATCATCATCATAAATGATGAGGCATGAGAAAACAAAGTAGTTATAAATTCAAACCTTATATGGTATAAAAACAAATAATTATAATGCTTACTTAATTTTCATATGATATTTCCAGCCATGTGAATGAGAAAAAAAGTTTCACAAGTTTTCAAAATTTGCACTAGTCAAGAGGTTCCAACTATTTAAGATTCTCTGTCCCCTTTTCCTATCAATTTAGATAAAGATAACATGATGGTTCGGAGAAAATATGAACAAAATGATAATCTGGGACCAATATAACTTATTACTAAAGGTAAGGGAGAGGGATCTAATGCTCTATTATTGGGGCTGACTGACCTCCTTCACCTGGATGGAAGAATTTTGGAGGAGGTAGTAGCGTGAGCCCAGGAAAGTTTGAGTCCAACTATTTCCCCATGTTAACTTGATTTCATCCATACTGGCTTAGTGTCTGTGAGGGACCTCATAAAGTTTCCTAACCCATCCAAACATACACACATTGCATTTTCCACCATAAAATATATGTTTCTTGAAGAAAAAAAAATTGAATAGGTGTCTCCTATAATTCCATCCAGTGAGGCAATAATGACTAGGGATGTCAGTGCCTAAGAAGATAAATGAAATCCTATCAACTTCTTGAACACAACATCTCCTTCTTTAAAAGGAATTGATTTTTTAATACCCATTTTAGTAGAATTTTTACATGTTTCTGAGATCCCAAATGCTTCAAATTTTCAGCCAGTTGCGGTGGCCATGTCGTTGATTACTATGAATCCTTCTTGAATTGAAAATGTCGATGAAATGCCTTATCTTATTGACCAAGTCCAAGAATATATTTTTCACTCTATGAGTTATTCATATGTAGACCAAGAGAACCTCGATAATTTTTTAATTACCTAGGAAACAGTATAGAGGGAAATATGGATGTTGATTTCATAGACCATTGTATCAAATATATCATCAAAATTAAAAAAGTTATGCCCCATATTTTATATTCTTGGTTATTAGGGGTTTGAATACAATTCCATACAACCTAAGGTGAAAGATACATATTCTATTCATGATAGGGAGTGTTCCTTGTAATCTCAGGTCATAATTGTAGAGTCTATAGAGAATATTGATGTAACTAGTAATATTCTACTTAATGAGGCCTCTAAAAATATGTAATAACACCCCTACACCAATGTTTAGTTATAAAAAATAGAACCTTAGTAGAAAAAATCCATCAAGAGATAAACAAGATCAATAACGAATTGGATCATGTTGAAAGAAGTGGGTAATGAAGATCATCATTTGGTGTAAGAGGTTTATAAGGCTGGTCTAGATGCAATTGAGAAGGAAGAGGTGCTATGAGATGATGTAGAGACAGAGGCTACAATGTTGTTAGAGATGCATTTAGCAGTAGAGAACTCTAATCAAGTAATGATACCACTCTAGGAATTTTTTGAGAAAATCATACAATAAAAATGATTCACACATATAGGGATATTTTGTGTTATTGATTCTCCTCTATATCCTTGACATATGAAATAAAAAAGGCCTTTTCTCAGTAATATGTATCTTCATCCAAACATTCCCCAAAAATATTAATAGTAATACTAGAGATTCCTAACACATTAAAATTTCCATGTATTAGTGTGTTTTCAACATTCAATAATGGGAATAGAAAAATTATATACATTTTTATTTGATTGTATGAAATAGAGAGCCGAGAGTCAACTTTTTCAGGTTTTCAATTATGATGAGGGTTGCATCTCTTTTTATTGGATGTTTTAGGGTCTAACAGTACCGAAAAAGTTTTTTGGGTTTTCAGGTTAAGAAAGTCGAACAATATATATGAGAGAAATAATCCCAAACAAGGCATGGATTCCATGAATATGGAACTCCCAACATAGATCTAACTCGTGTGTGGGGAGGGGAATTTTATTCATAGTATGTCTCCATAAACAAGGAATCTTGTTATAGAATCTTCTATCTATATAAAAACCATTCAAATAAAATGGGGTATTACTATTCCAAGGAACATATGGTTTGTCTGAAAAATACTTCTACATGTGTTGGTCTCTCATGTAGGGAATGGGTCACATAGAGTTGACTCTGTTTTAAGCAGTGTAATGCTATGATACATAAAATCAAATATTCTTCAGTATAGGGCCATGTGATGAGGACAATGCCTTACATTTTAATGTCTTATATCTTGGATTAATGTCACAAAATATAATGTTCATATGAAAAAATGTTTGAATATTAATTTAAGGTCACGCTACAGGGATGTAAGATTGTTTTATATTAAGGTCATGTGATATTTACCAAAAGATTAATTCTTTTCCATTCCATAGTGATCTGATCGAGATGTTTCATAATATTTTAAGAATGAATAGGGGAGGTTGTATGATGCAAAATTGGGGATTATTGTTCAAAAATAGTGATATGGGATATGTATATAAGGAATGAATATAGAACATGTTTTAAAAGAGGTTTCCAACATTAAATTTTCAGAGCATACAGAAATAAAAGTGGTCTCTCATGAGGAAGAATGTGCCTCTGGTTTACAAGAATTCTGAGGGAGACTTATTCAGATCAAAAATGGTGTATATTAGGCATTGTAAAAATAAGGGTGTATTTAATATTCAATCATTGATTGATAGGTATGTTTTATGGATATTCATATTTTCCTAGACATTGAGTTTTATTTGTATAAGGAAGGTGCTATATTATAGAAGTATAATTTCATGAAGAATTAACTCATGAAGGAAAGTAAATGTCCCATACATTTGTCTTAACCACATATATAGTTTTTTATTTTTTTTATTGTGGATGAGACCAAGAAATTGGGTTTCAGTGTTGATATGTATCCTGTAAATTAAATAATCACACCACACACAATTCTCGGAAATATCCCCCACACTGTTCAATTTGTTTTGTGAGGAGGGGACTATTTCTTTAAATATGGGATGACATGTGGGGTGAGATTCCATTTAGGGTCCTACTATGAATATCTGATTCATACATAGGTGTGTGAGAGGATTTTTATAATGCTAGTAGTCTAAGATGTATGATTTGGTCATCAATATGCATCTCATCCAAACAAGAATGAATCCACACAAAGTTATTGGTGTAGAGGAATGGTGGGAAACTATCCCCCAGGTTATTAGTCCACTCATGCATGGGACAAAATATTATGCAGTGTTACATCATGAGACATATATTAACCATTAATTTTAACATCATGATGTGAGAATGTTTTGTGTTTTATTTTAAGGTCTTGAATTCATGACCATATTTACCCTGATGTGAACTAATACACCCAGATCATATGAGGAATCCTTTACCAAAATCCCAAATCCCATGTGATCTGTTCTTGGTGTGAGAAAAAAAATGAAATTTTATTAGTTTATTTCACAACACAAAGTCCATTAGAAGAAAGGAAATGGCTAATTTGATCATCTGGTGGCTGGAAGAAGATGTTCGATTTGAGAATTACTATATACATCATTGGGATGAGAATCAGTACATATATAGTTCTAAGTAAGAATAATTATTAATATAATATGGTTAGGATTAATGTTACCATATTTTATCGAAATACTGATTGATTTAAGGATTTTTGGGCCATGAATGTTCCAACATGTGTTTGATGTGAGAATGTAAAATATGAACCTAGATCTTTGGAGTTATCAGATTTAAAAGTGTGATAAGGGATAATTATGAATGGAATGACCATAGAACATATTAATTTTTTTTCATAGAATAATGTTTTTAGAAATTAATAGATTGAATAGGTCTATCATGAATATGAATGTTCCTCTAGTTGATATGCCTTTTGAGGGTGTCATATGCAGAGCCTAACTAGGGAATATTATTCATAGGAAAAATGACTCCTTAGGAATCTAACATTCATCAACAATAGACAAGGAAATAATATGGGAGTCCAAAATTTCATTTTATAAGGAGTATGATGTGTGGAAGGTATATGAATATGTTGAAAGGAATCTTTTGGACTGACATTTTCCATGGAGTGTAAAGTCCCCCTACATAGATTTTTTTGTATATATGAGAGGAGTAGTTTTCATTACATTGTTTCTGGGATCAAGACATGAGGTTTAGGCATAAATACATATCTCAAAAAATATAGAATCAAACCAAATGTAGTTCATGGATAAGAGGTGTGGTAGGAGAGTATCATGAAGGTTTGTGATCTTCCCATGCATGAGAAAAAATGTTATGTATTTTTACATCATGAAATTGGGATTTTACCCATGAAAATTTACAACATATGACAAAGTCACCGTTTTAAAATTTAACCTCATTGATTGGTACGTTAGGCTATGTAGTTTAGATTATTAAATCTCATAATATGTTTTCATTTATGTTTTGGGTCGTATGACTAGGACCATATGTCATTCCCTTTAAGGTTCATGCATACATGACTAAATGTTTTGCAATTTAGCATCATGAAAAAAGGGAGAAATAATTTAATTTTAAAGTCATGCATACATGACTAATGGTTATAAAAAGTATAACATCACATAATAATGAAAACTATCATATAATGTAACATCATTATGACAAAGACATTATCTATACAGTTCAACATCATGTTCTGTGGATTTCAAGCACAAAATTTAATGTCATATTGTAGGGACGTCGGCCATAGAATTTAACATAATGTTACAGGGACATTAGTAATTTAATATTTTCATTATCACATGAAGTATTTCCTAAGAGATCTTTTATTGTTATGTGGAGTAGTGTTCTCCCTATTAATTTTGATTAATGAGTATGCTTTATTGGGATTGACATTTTTTATGATGTAAGGACCTTCCCAATTTAGATCAATATTTTCTGGTTTCTTCACTGGAATCATTAGAGTCTTTAAAAAAATCCACTTGAATGAAAAAAAAAGATGAAATTTCTTTTTGATGTCTCATGCTATCAAATTATAGTATATTACCAAAGGTTGCTGTGTGTATAACCTTTTCTAATCATGTTTCTATACATCATCAAACAACCTCTATGATTATTCATCATCTGATATTTTTCCACAGATAACTATTCAAAGTGAGGGAAATTAGACCTTAATGGGATTCAATGCTTCTATTTTATAAAACAACTAATATGGGGTTGTTTTAGAAACTATGAAGGTTTTGGTTTAGTTATCCTATAAGGTGTGAAAGATCTTATTAAGTCTGGGTTTCTTTTATCTATCCAACTTTTTCTATATAATGTTTTACAGAGGTTAAACAAAAGCTTTTATCTGTCCATTTTTCACCTCATGGGTGTGTGAAGAAGTGTTGGACTCGATTTTATACTCATGGTACAACTTCTTTAATTCAAAATAGTAGAAGTTGATGTTTTTGGTCATCAGTATTGTGTGAGGGATGCCAAATCTATTCATACTATTTGAGTTCACAAAGACAAGGATACATTATTTCCCAACTTCCATAATAGATATCAACTCAAACCATATGGATAATATATCAATATAATTAAGGATGTATATGATCTACATGGGCCTAACTGGATGGTAGGACCTTAAAAAATCCATTCCCCATACAAAAAATAATCATGTATATTTATCTATATATAGAAACTCTAGGGGTTGATGGATAATGTTGGAACGAACTTATCAAGAATGAAACTTCTTGATGATTTTTATGTAATCCTATATCATTGAAGGTGATAAATACCTAGGCCTCTTGATTTAGTGAGAAATATTGGTTCCTGATTTATGGGAACCACAAGATAAACCTTGAAAATCCTCGATAGTGGAAGTTTTCTAGTCTCCCTTAATGAATATAAGGAAAATAGTACTATAGATTAATTTATATGTATCTTTATGATTAAGATGGCTATCCTAAAGGGTGAAATTTGTTACATGTTGTTAGATCTATTCATTTACATCTCTTATGGTGGAAGGGACCCATTTTAGAGGTATTCCAAGATGGTATTCGTCCATCTGTTTGTACCACTATCTGGTATAGAGTATAATTTTTCTTGTTTATCTATTAAATTCCACTTTGAATAAATAATAATACGATTCTACGATGAGTGATGATGACGACTGTTTCATCCAAATTTAGATATTCCAAGTATATAGAAATGTTTGATACTTTATCTGCCTATGTGTTTTATAAATGTGGTACATGAGTTAGAGTTGACCCATAGGGTAATTATTCCATCAACCCTATAACATAATTATGAATTGGGATTATATCTTCTCTCTTGGTAGCATAATTATAATGGATCATCTTAATTACTAACATAGAATCATCTTTGAATAACTGATGGGAAACTAATATTTCCAAATCCATCTCTAAACCATCATTGAGGGTTTGCTATTCGCCCTCATTGTTAGTTCATAATTCTGATAGAATAGAGGAATAAGGTAGATCAAACATTCTGTATTATATTATGATTAGTACCAATATGATTTTGATGATCTTGGGGGATTTAAATATCTTTGTAGTTAATATTCTTGTTTTACCAAAAAATTACATTCCCCACATTCAATTATAGTACTAAATAGATATTATTTCCTCAGTTGGAAGTTCAGTACTCACCGAAACTTCTTCCATAGTGGGATTTTCATACAAGAAATTTTTCAAGACATCCCTTTAATTGATTTCTATGATATGAACCAGATGTTTAATTATTCTAGAATGACTTCCCATTGCACCAAGTGTCTAGTAAACATGCGATGATAGAGTTTTTATTTTAGCTGGTCATTTAATGATAACAATAAGACCACAAGATGCTTTAAGTAATTCCTTAAATTCTGAATTATAAAAATAAATGACTAATAGTTATACTTGATAAATGATTACTAAGTCTCAATTTTGATCATGGTGAAACTTAGATAATACATTTTTTTCACAACTAGAATAAATTTTCCATGCGAGGAAATCACCCAGTGTTTTTTCTAGTAATATCATGTAAAATATGAGTAGTTTTCATTCAAATAGAAGCATCATCACTAGTGGAGTCAAGAGGTATTTATTTCAGTTATTGAATGTCTCTTTGAAGTTATCTTTCCAATGAAACATTACCCTTTCTTTATGAAATTTATGAAGGTAAAACACTTTCCTCAGAAGTTTTCTATGAAGCATTGAATGTAGGAGAGGTTAACATGTAGTCCTCTCAACTCATTGATGTTTCAAGGAGTTAAAATTTTCATAATTAAATTTTCCCTATCAGAGTCAACTTCTATACTATGATGGGGGACGATGAAGCTAAGAATGTTTCCTAAAGTAACATTGAAAGAAAATTTTAATGGATTCATCTTAATACTATATTGTCAATGTTTATCAAAAATTACTTCCAAATTATCAAAGTGATGAGAAAATTTCTATGATTTTACTGAAAATGTTTTGATATAACACTCAACTATTTTTTAGGAAGCGTTAGAATATGAATTGGATAGAATGTTAATATGTTGATCCAGCATTTTTCATAACAAAATATATCAAAATTTATCAGAATAATCCATTGGGGGAAAAATATAGGGTATTAATCAACTTTTAGATCCATTTATATTTATTATACCTTAAATATCTAACCACGAAGGATAGGTGTTGATAAATATCAATTAAATTTATGATATGTTATATAATTAGAATCGAGAAGTCCTGTTTCTGGTAGTGACCATTGAGGTATCTGAAATCAATGAAATGATTGATTTTCCCATTATTTTTCTTTTGGGGGATAATGTTGGTATGAAATTTCATCAAGAATTATTCCCAAAAAATTTGGGTAAGATGAGTTTTTACATTTCAGATACATCCTTGGAAATATTAGTCAGATGTGTCCTTCTGGATACCTAATTTTAACCCTGGTGATCTCCTAGAAATCCTAATTTATGGGTAGCCACATTTAAATCAATTAATAGAATAACTTTTTAATTACTAGAAATAAATTAATACTGACTCTTTATAAATGAGGGAAAATTTTCTCTTTATCATGTGTCATAGATGAACTGATCAATATTTTTCATTGATCCTCCTTTACACCCAGATTTACCTATCAAATTTCATCAAAAGTGGTAGAGACTCCTTCATCAAATGTCTGAGGAGTGTCTTTGAGGTTTTTTCTTCCCATTCTTCCTTTTCCTCTTCCTCTTCATCTATTTCCATGTTAGGATGAGTGGAATACTAAGGGGAATCAATAACGTTAAGGTAACATTTAGTTTCCAAAAAGTTATCTTCTAATGGTGATATCATGACTACCATAAGTTTTGTAGATGACGCGGTTCCTTTTATAGTTTTGAGGATAAGGTTGAAGTAATTACTTTTGAGTTATCCCTTCCTACATAAGAATTTTATATCTCTTCAATGTTCTTATGTTCAATTGATATAGATATTATTTAAATGATGATGAGTATGTCTTTGAATCTATCTGAGTTTACTTGAATTGACTGATGGTTAGGACATATTAATTACCGAATTATTTGAATGGGTTAGCTCAGGCTCATTTCCATGAATTTGGAGTGGTAACCCGAGAGATTCCATCAGTTTTGGTTTTCATCCCTTCTCTTTGGTATAATCCGGCACCAATATTTGGAGATTCATAAGACTCGAATGGATATTTTTTCTAGGTAACATACCAATATTTCCATTTTTAGAATATTTAATATACTAAATGTAGGATGAAAGGATCACTAAATGCTAATGAAACCAAGGCCATCATAGAAACACAATGAATATTGTATCTTGCTAGATAACCAAGAACTCATATTCAAACACCCAATCCCCAAACTGATCTTTGAATATAATACAGTTAAGGGGTTTTGGTTCACTTTTATCAAGCACTATAACTATTATATAAGAATAGAGAAAAACATCTTCTGTGTATCCCAATAGGTGAATTATTTGAATAGGAATTTGTTTGACTCTCAATTAATTGTTAATGAAGTCTCAATGGATTTCAATTACTTCTAATTTTCTAGATACATATAGTGGCCTAATGTGTATGTGTATAACATAATCTATTTATTCCTTAGTGAATGATATGACCACATGACATTCTGTAGAGTAAATATATTCATGATAAGCCTTAGTGGCGACCACATCAAATTAAAAAAATTGAGGTCACAACATAACCTTTAAAAGTGCTTCCTATAGATCCATTTATAGATTAGGAGAATTTAAAATTTAATGATTTTCTAGAACTATACCCAGTTTCATCAGGATGTCAAACTTTTTATTCAATGATATATATTTTGGTGTGGGGAAACATTCCTATGGGGGAAGTTTTATTATCCAATTTGAATGGGGTAGAATATTTTGGTTTTTAAGAAGATATAGAGGGTGGTTTTTCTATGGTTGGATCAAGCCATCTTAGCCTACCCACTTTCCTAGTATATTCATATTGTCACCTATTCGTCAATTAGTCTTCCAAAATGATTAGTTTTGAACGAATTTTTATACAATTAGACGAATCTATCTACTTTTATTGAACTTATATATTAGATTTGCCTAGTTTTTTCGCATCATTGATAGTTGTAGTAGGGATGCATCAGACATATTAGGTTCAACCATGATTGCAGTTACCTCTATTTCATTGGATAATGTGGCCTCAATTCATGTTCTATAATTCGGTGTGGGAATATTAGTATGAAAATTACACTCATCATTAGATAAGGGATCCACTAAATAAATTAAATTAATGGATCAAATGATCAATTATTCATTTGATGAGGATTTCGTTTAATGGGTCAATGCCCATTGTACCTTTTAGTTTAACAAAACCTATTATATTGGGAATGAGGAGACGCTTTTTGAGGAATTTTAGCATAAATATGGACTAGATATAAGTTCATATTACTAAATTTGTTTTTAACTTTTTTCCATGATATTTTTTTGTAATATTGGACTTTGGATGGTTGTGTGGTAGAAGGAGTCATTTGTGATGTAGTAAAAGAAATTGAGAGCACAATTGTTTTCTTTAACCAAAGTAAAATAATTGAATGAGTCCATTTGATTGTTTTTCTAGTCATATAATCATAGAAATTATACAAATTATTTCATTAAACTTACTACCATTCACCGTCTTCCTCCAATGTGGATGTAGAAACACATGCCAGATGTGAGGATGGTTTTTCAAATATCATTTTCCTAGAATATACCATATTTTGTACAAAATATTTGAAGAAAAATCATTTATGGATATTGAGTCCCAAAAATTAGTGAAAGGGGAAATAATCCATGTGATCCTCAAGGCCTACTTGATCAAATATTTTTGGTTCCGATAGAGTTTGAATTTTTTTTCTATGGCTGATATGATGTAAAGAGGAATCCACTCATATTATACGTAATAGACCATACTTTAATAATATTCAAACATGGAGTGTTCTAGATATCTCCATTCATGATAAATGGTTTTTTATTCTTTTTTGTCCAACCGATGTTGAATAAAAAATTATATGGTACATGATTTGGAGAAGGATATGATATAGGAGATGTTTTTAGAGTGACGATTTCAATATGTACTTTATCTATCCTTTTTCCCATGGCTTTCGGTACTAGTCCAGATTTTTATTTGATTATAAATAAGGATTCCTCTAATATTTATATAATTATTGTATATTCTTGAAATCCATCCATGCATTTTATGGGAATGAGTTGTAATTGTAACTCTTTATAGAATTATTCTATGAAAATATATAAGAAATATTCATGCATAAGTAAAAATGTAGGGAGTAAGTTAGACCATTCCATTTGGAAATGAAATTTAGGGATATATCATTTTACAACTATTTTTAGTTTGAGAGGTCAAACACCATTTTTTCCATATTGTTGATATTAAATGATAATGAAATTATTGTTAGTGTTTTTCATGTCCTCTAATCGACCCTATGGGTAAACTAATGTACCATACAAAAGTTGGTCCCTACTTGGTTTTTACAAAACACCAGTGTTTGGTGGCTTATTTTTTCAACAAAGTTCACATAATGGGGCCACATCGAGATGAATAATGTATTATATAGTATTATGGATCTCATAAGCCATAAAATATTGGAAATATAGTATTTAAAAAATTGTTTCGGGAAATAGTTGCATCTTCCAATTTGGGACAAGGTTTTCTTTCATGGTGAACTGGCTCATAATGTCCCTCCATAGATTTTACTTGGTCTTATAATGATTCAATAGAGTAAATAAGTCCTATGAGAATGGAAAAATGAGCTGGGGTTGGAGCTAGCGGTATGATTGGTAGAGCCACAGGTGTTGGACCTACCTGCACTTGTGCTTGAGCAGCCTAGTTTTAACATGAATGAAATTATTATAGTTATTTGAATAATGGAGGAAAGTCCAAAAATTAATTTATAACTAACTCAAAACAAACTATTTTACTAACCCTTTCATTGAGTGAACAATATCAATATAATTTCACCAGTACGATTAGTTTGTATTGTCACGATACATCAACTTGGGGGCTACATTACATTCTTTTTTAAGAACATATCTAAAATAAATATTTCCCTTGAGTAGTTCATCATTAAGCCTTTTAATTTCTCCCATTTATGTATCATACTGAGACATTCTCTTTTAAAGTGTGAGGGGTTCAGAAATTTGGGTAATAGGTTCATTTCCACCATATTCTTACCATTTTATTTTGGCATATTCCCATTAAGAGGGAGGAAATCAATAATTTTAAGGAGTTCCAAAATTCTGGGAAATCGTATGATTTCTGGTATGCACACCTTCTTCATTAATTTTGGTGAAAACCATATTTCAAAGGGACATATTGTCTTCTTTTTCTTCCACATCATTATGATGTTATAAAACATCAACCAAAGTTGTGTTAATGATGTTAACTAACAAGAAATACACCTCGAACATTTCATTAACCTTTAGATGATCGGAGAACTGAATTTTTTATGAGCACCCACTAGAAGAGCTATGATTCTAGGGATAATTTCTTACTTTGATAGTTTTTTAGAGACTATCATAGGATCCTATCCTTTATTTCAAGGATCCCTTTAGAGCCATTTAGTGAAGGGTGACCTGAAGGGAACATCAAGATATTTTTATTGTTTTCATACCTAAAGAAAAAACTTAATCATATGATGAGATAAACTGGGAATAGTCATTTTTTATAACTCCTCACAACTGATAAAAACTAACATTCTTTGAGATTGAGGTAAAAATTCCCCCATCCCTCTAGGTTGAGGATTCTTGTGTTCCACATTAAAAACATTTCAGACCACACTTTTCTTCCTAGAAGTTTGTGTTAAAAATTCCCCCAGCCCTTTAGGTTGGCGTTTATCCTATACTTCCAGAGCAATAGATAGCATGGTTTCTATTCTAATTTTTCTGAATTTTCATCTCACATGGTATGGGTGCATTTTATGATTTTCACCTGAACCATAGTCATCCAAAAATATTTTCACTCTCTAATAATTTATATCTATTAATAGGTAGACTTGATCAATATTTTTAGACACTTGTGTAAAAGTATTATATGGCTCAACATCTTCTAGTCGAATATATTTCAGAGTTCTTATGGACTAGTTATTACTAAGAATACCATCAGCTCAAAGCATATTATTTCTCTTTATGTCATCCTAAGGCTATAACATTACATGATGTGTGATTTGGTGGGATTTTCTAACCAGGGAGCGGGGTGAAATGAAATACCCCATGTTCACCCCATTATTTGATATGAACACCATATGGGGCATCGTAGATTAGATGATACAACTCTTTTAAATCATTGATAAATATACACTAAACTAATCCTTGATGTTTTGAAAATTCAAGGTGTCTTATAGCTAGGGGTGATACCAAATTAATTTGACGATGTATTTATTCTATTACTTTTTCTAAATTTGGATATACTTTATAATGAAATATTTTTTTAGATGATTAATATTAGTACATATATTTAGGTGAATTTAATGCACACATTACTCTGAAAATTCCTATAGAATTATGAATTAAATATTTTCTAAGGGAAAAAATATTAATGGTACATTATCCCTAGCTAACTTTCTCACCATGATAAATATGTATCCTTCATATTTTTTAAGAGATTTCTCAACCATATCTTACCAAATTGTACATTCCCACTTATCTATATTATAAAAAATAGGGATATCAGATATTTCGTCATTCTCATTAAAAGGTTAGAAATCCAAGGGTCGTATAGAGAATGAATACATCCTTGGGTTGTTATCTGGTTAATAAATAATATCTCTTGACAATGATGATTCATTAGAAAATATTGGTCTCTTTTTACCATGAACCTCATGATATGAGTTACTTCTTACATTTGATCTATTAGGGGAGGACCTTCTTTAAGAAATGATGTTTCACTATAGGTATTCCCTTCATAGTGAATGCCATCATGGAGAGGAATACCATAATGGATTAATATCTTACTTAAAGAATAAAATCTTTAGTGGATACCCTAAGGAGGACCTTTGGGATGGATGACAGTAAGGGAATTTCCTGCTTTTGGTTTTATCATATAGTCATATGGTGGTTTACAATGGAACTCATAAGGACATGGGATCTCTTGATTGATCATATTCTAGGAATGGAGTAATGCATCAAGATAAGATGTCTAGTGAGGACATATGGAACTACTAGAAACACTTTCATAGGTAGGACCATCGACATGTTTCAATCGGTGACTGGGTGGGGGTATGTTCCTACTCACAGCTTACTGATATATTTTATAGTGGATTTCTAATGATGATTTCAAACTGTACTGGACAGTTTGGTAGATACAGGAATTAATTTTTTCTAACTCGTGGTTTGTTATCGTATTTGACTGGCATGCATCTCTAGAGGGAAATAAGGTAGACACCTATTACCTGTTAATTGGTCACTAACTTTAGCAAGCTATCTGGAGTGCCTAGGTTTGAGTGACCTGTGTTTGACCCCTGAGGGTCAAACCCTCATCATACTAAGGTTTTGATGTCACGTGACATGGGAAACAATGGAAACTAGTAAGAGCCCTTCGGGGGAACCATGTACTGTCTAGATGAGGTTGTTTGTGGCCTCTTAATCCACCTCCCTATGACAAGGGAGGAACATGTTGCAACATTACGAGGATATAATCCAAAAATGATTTGACATCTGCATCTGGGCCACCAACAATCATATAATGGAGCTTGGTGGAGATTCATGAGATATATGGATTCATGTAATCACTCTACTATGTGTATATACCATTTAGTTGGAACTCTTGAACAAGTTCATTTGAAAAAAATTGGAGTTTCTAGGTTGTTGATAGCATCCTCAGGTTAGATAATGACCATTATTCTTTAGTAGTTGATGTATATGTTTTTATTTGTTGAAGGGATTCCATTGGATTGAGGAGAGTTCATATTTGAGGTGGTTGGATACATATGAATAAAATAAAAAATAAAACCTAATCTAAGAATCATCTCAACAAATAAATACATGCATACTTAATTTATTGGGATCCATGTTTGGACCTGTTTCATTTTTTTTGAAATGGGCCATTCTTATTAGAGACACAGTCATATCAGTTTAGGATTCATGTCATTTTCACAAATTTTTATTTCAGATTATGTTCATGGCTATAATATTTCAAATTTAGTTTATAAATCCTCTCCAAATATAGGTGATCAGTTGTATTTTTCTAATGAGTTCTTAGAAAATGTGTTGGTCGAAGGATGAGTGGTTGGGATCATCTCACCCTTAGGGGGGAGTTATTTCCTACATTAGGGATTTATTATATACTTAAGACGTATTATTTAATTCTTTATTAAATCAAAATTATGAAACATGTCACCCTTATATGAGAAAAAAATTATTAGTATGAATTGATTTTATAATCATATGTATGTGTCTAAGGTTCTTCATCGATGGAGGCATTTGTATACATACGAGGATCTCCATTGATGGAACCCATTTATAAATGTATTAGAGATTATGAAATCATTTATTATCATCATGTTGGTTTTATTCCACATAGTGTGGTTATCTAAAATTTATCATCATCTAAGAATATGGGAGTTGTTTTGATGTTGGGATTAGGCCCCTGAGACAAGCTTCTTCTGCATGTTTTTGAAATGAAATAGAACCCAAGTAGTTCAGTTCCAATTAACAAGAAACAACATACCATTTAAGGTTATTTGATGATAATTAAATCATGGTGTTTTACTTTATGTAGTATGTAATTATAAGAGAAAGGTTCCTACTCAATACTACTTTTGGGCTTACACTGATACAACTTGAGAGACATAGAAGGAAATAACCTCATCAGATGGATGTGACCCTACTAGGGATATGATCTAGAGAATATTAGGGTGAATTTGAAGTGTTAGGTTTTTACCATAGGGAGGATTACTATGTATCTTTTAGGACTGTTCATGTTGTATATGATAATCACAGAAAAACTTTCATGAGGGAATGCATAATCAAATGTAAGACACACTGATGTGTCCATTTCCCTAATTGTGCATGTCCATGGGCTTTAGTAGATGATATTCTTGTATAATTTATGAAGGAGTCCATGTGCGAAATTAGGATTCATGGGATTGATAAACTAAGAGAGTTTTTTAACAGTTTATTGAGGGGCCGAGGTAAGGTGCAACACTATGGAGAAGAGGGGTACTAATGATGAATGGATCCATCCCGTATACTATTTTCTATATAGGATGGTGGATAAAAAAAACACCATCGATGAGATGGATTCTTATGAAGGATTTTACCATGAGGATGGATTTATGAAAAGGGTTTCCATTTCAATGGTCCTTATGAGTGCCACCATTTATCGGAGGTCAAGTGTGTTCCAATTCTAACATTGTGACATGCGGTAAGTGAGTACCTGTTTAAATTGCTTTCTCAGACAATTTCTCTACATTTATATATCCTATATCCTATTTAAATTTTTCTGGTTTTCATAGGGGTACATATGTAACCATATTTTTAGGATTAATTGAGGAATGAAAATCTATAACCCATGAAGAATTTTGTGTGTGGGTGGCATGATGATGACGCCTCAGGCCCCAAATAAAATGTTGTTTGTGGGGGACTAGAAATGGAGACTCACCCCAAAAATTTAATTTCATTTTGGGATGGTCTTAGAGGTCTGTATTCCACCCATAAATGAAATTTTATTTGCGAGGGAACTCTAATGAGGAGACTATGGCCCAAAAATGGGGTTTCTCTAATGGGGATCCTGAAAAGGATTCCATGGTATGTAAATGAATTTTCATTTGTGAGGTCATATAAGGAGTTTTATACAGAGTGAAGACCTATATAGTGGGTATGCTATGTGGAAAACAATATTCCTTTATAGTTCCAAGTCATTTAACAATTTTTATATAATTATATCACTTCAATCATTTCCAAACACATAAAAATCCATCTGATCTTCTATGCAGACTTTTCCAAACCCACCAGTCACATTTGTCTATCAATAAAAATATTCCATGGTTGTTCTATGATGATTTGGAATATATAATTACCAGGAGATAACTGATCCAATACTAACACATGTGAAGCTATCATGAAATGATGAGAACAATGTGGTCAATGTCACTGAATATAGGCTGATCATTAGTGTCCTATTGTACTTAAAAACCATATGATGCGACATTGTCTTCACCAAATTCATAGGGGAACAATACCAAAGTAATACCAAGGAAATATATTTAATTTTGATGAAAATAATAATTTATTATATAAAAGGCATGATGGATTTCAATCTATGATATTATAAAAAATATAAATATGATTTATTATGTTATATAGATATAGATTAGTGCAATTGGGTATATTAAATAAAGATAACATTAAGTGGTGAATTATATTTGGTAGATTGAATATTTCTTGGATATGATATAATTATTATTTCATTTCCTTGAGCACCGTAGAAGTTGAATATATTGCAGCTAATCTATATAGCACATAGTTATCAGGGATGATGAAACAACTTGATGAAATGTGATTTGAAGTGAAGTCTTTGATTGAAATACATTATGATAATTCATGTTCTATAAATATTATACAAAATTCAATGCATCACTCACAAATATAGAATATTGAAATAGAATATCATTTCATCATGGTGAAGGTAGTGTATGGGATTATAAAGTAAGAGTATGTGCCTAAAAAATTACATGTTTTTAACATTCTGAAGAAATATTTAACAAAAGTGGTGTTTCAATATCATCTGATGTCCCTTGGACTATATTCGTCTTGCCACATGTGAACAAGTGTGGATTTAATTCCCCCACTCCCTGAGGTATGGTATATAATTCCCTATGTGTTTATACATGTTATTTGAGTTGTTTCATATCACAAAGAATCCACCTTTTATTTTTTTGACAAAGGGGGGAGAGTTTTTTTCCTAAAAGAGGGATAAAATAATAATTATAGTGGATAAACATAGGGAAATTTAAATCAAATGATTCATAAGAAGATCATTCAAATTAGATATATCACAATGGGCTAAACTATAGGGTTAATAATTAAAGAAAAACATGGGGTATGGGGGTTGAAGAAGTGGTCTTCTTGAGTTCCTTATTTCTCATAAAATATGATAAAATTGATATATTTTATAGGAATATTTCCATCATTAATATCACTAAATGATAAATAAGTTCTCTTGTAAGGGATATGTTTTGAGAACGAAGTGATACACTGATGAATTTTTCAGGATACTTCTGTTTCTCAAGCCTACCATGGATCACAAGGGCTTGAAATACGTGTTATGTAAATAAAATTGATTCATTTATGAAATTATAAAGCTAATATTGTTTCTCATTTTTCTTATAACTCACATGGGATTAGTTAATGTGTTGAGTAAATCATTGATCACTATTTGGATTTTCAGGATGTAACGTTTTGTCACCATGATAAAAACATAAGAAGTAAATTTCTATAAAATTTTTATATTTTTTCAATAATCCTAAGGGGGGAATACTGGTAAGAAATCCCCCAAGATGAAATAAGAGTATTTTTAGGTTGGGTTTTTTGAAAAATTCGGTTGACAACTCTAGTTGTGAAGTAATAACGTAATTTTGGACAAATAATGTTGAAATAATAACATGAAAGAGGTATTGGAGCCCTAGAATATGTTTATAATGTTTCATGTATAAGGTGGGGGTGTTTCCTTATGTTGTTTTAATTTTTAGGGTCCAATTTATAATAGAAGGGAATAAATGTTTTTGGTAGTGGAAATATTTTCAAAAAAATGAAAACATTAACAAAAATAATAAAGGAATTTTCTAAAGTTATGTTATAGTGAAGATTCTATCCCTTCTCATTGAAATATGTCAAATTAAAGTGTTTATCAAAATTTCTGATGTTTTTTGAAAGTCAAATTTGCGTAAACCTATGATATATAGATAGTGTTGCATAATGGTGTTGAGTACCATGATAAATTTGATGTCAAATCAATAAAGTTAAGCGAATCATGATTTTTTCATTCAAGACTGATGGAATGAATGGATGTTCCTTGAAGGTTATTATATTTTTGGGAATATCATTCTACCCATTATATTTATAATTTCCACATCATATCAAATATATGGTCTCTAAAATCATTTAAGTGTTGCATAAAGGTGTTTCTTGCATGAGGCAATGACTCAAAAATCAGTTGCCTATAGAAAAGAGACGTGTGTTTAAAATACAAAGTGTGTTTAATGACATAGAAAAATTTGCATGAAATTTGGGATTTATGTGACAAAACAAAAAGGCATCATGAAACTATTTCCATGGTTTGGTGAAAGTTGGATTTTTTAGAAACTATATGTAATCCCCTAAAAATTCCATAGTAAATTGATATTCATCATTTGGATGAAATCAATGAATCATGAAAAACCTATTATGGTGTAAAAAATATATAATCAGATAATAAAGGGAATAAAATTTTTAATGATTATTAATCGCACATTAATGGAGAGGGTAGTTAACATTTAATTTTAAATTGGTAATAAACCCATAGGGACAATGAGACTACTCCAAATATTGAAACATCATTGCACTATAATTGTTTTTTACTACTGCATAGTGTGTTTATATGCTACTTTGATTTATCTCAGTGAGGATGAATTAATTAACATTTATTTTTTATACATGTTTTAATTAAAGCTTATTTATTTATATAGTAAAAAGGTAGAGGAGAGTTTTTTTAACAATAAAACAAGATCTAAAAGGTTAAGTTTTATTAATAATTCGTATGCTAATTACACTACCCTCATAGGTTATTAAACTTGGTATAACCATGGAAAAAAATTATAAAATTTATTTTCCCCTTGAACTAGAGCTTAAACAATGCCATGGGTGCATTTTAGTTTATGAAAGGGACACTTATTCAAATTGAGTATGCCCTCACTTTCAAAGGATAATTTAATTAAAAAATTTCTTATTATAACACTTAGCATTGATAATATGTTCAATACATAGTGGTAAAACCTTTAGGGTTTTAGAAATCTTATTTAATAATATTTTCTCCATGAACCAATTTATTGATCTTATAAGTCCAATACCTTATGTGGGGGTGGGGTGAAATTAGGATGTTCAATTATTCATAATTGTTTACATGATCATGTTGTGAGGTATGATATAATAACTCAAACATGTCAATATTTGAAGAAATAAATTCATACATATATAGAAATTAAATTCAGATACATAAGGTTTTTACTTGATTTACCACAATGGTCTAGTCCATGGAGCAAATATTATTAGTATTTCAGAATTCTGGTGATTAACATTATAAAATGTAAATGTAATAGTTGTATATTTTGGATTGATGCACTTTTAATATAGGGTTAATCCATCTTATTATCACTTTATAAACGTTATTTGGATAAAAAATAATAAATTGGATGCAAAGATTTGTTGAAATTATTTTACACAAATGAATAACCAAAGATTATTAAAGTGTGTTGTCAACAAGTTTCAATTCCTTCTCTAAATTCTTATCTATAATGGAATTATCCCTTCTCTAACGATTATGATTTCTAATATTTTTCACTCTTCTAATTTATATTTATATAATAATGTAAAATATTCTTTTAAATAGGTATCTATTTCTCCAAAACATGTGTAATTAATTTTAGACCAACAACCCAATTTATCAGTCAATAAAACCATCCATTAAATTACCATAAAGTTATTTAAGTCTATTAAATTTACATAAAATATGAAATGAATTCAATCTCCTATATTTTAATATATTTTTCATAATTATAGAATAGGTTAATTGATTATGGTATGAACCTCATTAACCAATCCCATGTCGCGGTTGGATTTTCTTCATTAGTACATAATGCAATTTCAATCACCAGATTCACTTTCATCAACCTAAAAATTTATTTAAATCATCGAGATAATCATGGTGTGATCCTATAAAATTTTTCCATCTTTAGAAAAGTCAAAGAATGAGATAATCCCTCATAAAATTTTCTCCTATTCAAGTGTTAAACAACTGAATACTCTGAAATCATAGACATATATATACCTTATGGTAGGAATTCCTAGTGAAATTCCTTAAATTTTATGTCATAATTAAACCATTATAGGAATTATATTTGTTATATAATGTGGGAACCAGATCTCTATAAATATGAAAATTCATGTAAGCATCTTCTAGGTCTAACATCTATGTTATAATATATATTGAAAAACTCAAAATCTTATAAAGTAATAATTGTACCATTTTAATAAGGATGAATTTTATAATTTCCCTTAATAAATATTATGATTTTCCCTTGATGACTCTTATAGTTTTTAGTACTCTTCACATATTATCTGATTTTATCCCATTTTTGTAATGACAAGGACATCAATTTCATGGCATGAAATAATCTTATGATTTGGGAAATAATAATTTCGATGTATTACTTTAATCTTGGAAAATTTGACTTTTTCCATTTTTCTAAGTTAATCTTCATCCCTATTGTGATATTTAGGCTTGCAGTGTGATTTATCCATTTTATCCAAGTATAAAAAATTCTTTTTATTATGAAAAAATATGTATTAAAAATAACATTTGTAACACCCCATACCCAAAAGATTGGACTCAGTCCATTATTTTATTACATTGGCATGATTACAAGGAATCAAATCCGGAAGGATCAATCAATTTAGTAGTCTTGGAATTCTAGATTACATACATGATACTAATAATACATTGTGAAATAAAAAATACAAACATGATAAAAAATAAAATGAAATAAAAGGCATCCTTGAATTCTTATTCAATGGTTTCTTCTTAATAACATAAAGAAAGGAAAAATAATAAGGGTGAAATCAAATCCTCAATAAGGTTATAGAAAGTGGAAGTAATAAGGAATTATTTGGAATAAATTCTCATAGAAATTTAAATAACTGATAACAAATTCCATTTAAATAATTAAATAATGAAAAATCAATATCGAATTGTAAGAAACTGAAACACATTACATTTAATAATTGAAATAAAAATGAAATTTATCCATAGATATATCGACCCAATGTCTCATGGATAAATAATAACTAACACTGAATTAGGGAAACTATGTCTTAATGGACCTAATGTCTATGTAACATGAAAACCTATACCATCAAGACCATCCATAATATTGTTAAAACCAATGATAGAAACCCATTTAATTTTTCCAACTTAATCATCTCATGATAACATATAGATGCATCGATGGGATAAATAAAGTTTGTTCCCCATCTATCATTACCAGTCTAAATAATTCCTCATTTAAATTAATTGGAGTAAATAATTTTTATGACCCCTCCCCCACAAAGTTTACCCCTCCTGGGTTGAAAATTTGAGAAGCGAGATAGAGACCCCTTGAGTCCCTCCTCTAGTAGGCCCCTGTTTGGAAACTAGCACTGAGGGTATTGTAAACACACAAATGGAAGTCATTACCCTCTAATATAACACATGCGAAAGAGAGAGATAAGATACAATGAAAGAAACTCTACCTTAGACTGCAATATAAACGAAACTCCAAGTACACATATTTAATTCTATAAAATAACTACTAAAACTGAAAGGGAAAACTAAAAGTACTAATATAAAGTAAAACAATAGTGACCATGATTCCTGAATAGCTCTTGATGCCCCAAGCTAGTAATACCAGTCTGATCTCCAACCTGATCCATGTGACCTGAAAATAGTTTATATATGTTTACGGTGAGTATAATTATATTCTCAGTATGATCCTCCACAGATCCTCCCTTGAAAAATAAATAAATCATGCTAAATCACAATGAAAGATAATTTAAACCAACTCATCACCTAAAAATGTATACTATTCTCCAAGACTCATCATGGATACTATCAACAGGTATCACATACAAAATTATATAATATAATAATAAATATCAAGGGTGCCCCACTAGAACATCCCCACTGATTTTCTGCTTTTCCCCAACATCGCATGTCCTAAGAATCTCTCTTCAAAAAAGGCTTACCTAAAAAAACATGGGTGAAGCACCAAAACATGAAGCTCTTGTGAAATAACCACTAATTCTAGATAACCAAAGTAACTAGGTAGTTTCCAAGAGCCACCACATCTCGCATAACATGTAACATATGTTAGACATTATACATCTAGCCATTACTGCCCATATGTTGTGTAAGGATCATCAAGACATCACAACCTATACATGTTACACATATAGTAGTCCATAGGAAATTATATCAAGAATATATATATGTGAATAACCACCAGCCATTACAACCATCTACACACATATATGGGGAAACTAACCACTATTCCTACCAGCACAAGTAACTACCAAGAGAGGAGAGTGGGACAAAAGGGGGTAGTCATCCATCCATCCTCCCATTGTTATGTTGGAGAAAACACCCCTAGGGCTTAGAATCCCTGAGGTGTCAGTTTTCCTAACTGATAGGGTGGAGTAGTGTATATAACCCCAAAAAAGTATAGAATATACTATAGTTTAAAACCAAAATATGGGAATGAGAAATTCTTAGACTCAACTATAGATAACGTCCCTCGGACTCCCTACTACCACTACTAAGACTAGGTATCCTATAAGAACACAACCATTTAAAGAGATACAATGTATTACCTTATCACTTTTTTATGAGTTTAAATTTACATTAATTAGTTCTTTAACCATGAACTAACTGATATTAATTCTACATTACATTTCATTAGTATTACAACCAAGATCCACATTTACTTTATATTTTAGCCTCATCATTTACTTACAACATGTTATAACCCCATGGGTTAACATCATTTATTCCATCATTTATTGACAACATTATAACATTCCCTTATTCCCAGACATTTTGGAAAAACATTATATGATAACAAACACAAGGGGATCCACACGAGGAGTAGCTAGACTACCCGTTAAGTATTTTACACCTATAAAAAGAGAGTAGAAACATCATACCTTAAGAATCTAAACACAGAAATTACATGTCATACCACGCACTTCTTCACCCCTTTTAGAAGGAGGGTAAGTAAGACCAGCTGCCTTGAGCAGTCAGGAAAGTAAAGCATATAAACAACCAACAAGATTCAGAATGCATCCAATCAATAACATCCATCCCATATCATGATATGTAGTGTCCTCTATGACACCCAATTGCATAAAATGATGCAACTCACCACACTAGGCATCAATTGCTACCACAACCACTAGGCCTACCTACCCCCACATCTCACAACATCCAAATGGGCTCATAACACATCACAATAAGTACGGAAAATAACAAATAAACTATGATATTGGTCTTAAACAAGGAACTATTACTTCACATGCAATGAGCTCTCATGGATATAAAGAAGAAGGCACTCAACCTTACAAGAAAGAGGGTAACTCATAACCGTACTAGGCATTAACTTTTATCGATCAACAAGCTATTTAATCCATCTTGAATTAACTGATTTATTATTTGTATGTTCCAACTATGGGAAACCTAAATAGTAAGATATCACTAATTAACTCAACAGTTAATTGAAATGCCTTTAATTTATTATCAACAAGAATAAAAAAGAATCATCATGCCTCAAGATCATCAATTAATTCAAATAATCATATTTATTGAAAAAAAAATAAGATTCATTTAAATTCCTCATTATATTTGAAAAAAAATTACAATTAATCCCAATTTCAATTATTTACCAATTTCCATTAAGAATGACATTCTAAACAATGAAAGTATAGATATCACACTATCTAGAAAAAGAAGAGGAAATAACATACAATCAATACAAAATTATTTTTCTAGTTCAAATATTTGTTATGTTAATTCCATTTTGAACAAGTGGGCCAAAACCTGCTAAGTCTATAGTTTCACGTAGAAGAATAGAGAATCCATGAATCCCCTACCTCGAAAGGTTATTTATGTTATTTAAATGAGAATGATCCACGTAGTAGATCATGATCACCTCCCCCACGAAAATTGCATCCACCTAAGGATGCCGCGACACGACCACACCAACTGAGACCCAAGGCAATTCCCTTAGAAACATGGATATCACATTCCATAAAATGGGAATTAGTAAATGGAGAAGAAGGATTGACGAAAACACATTAATAGAGGTAGATCATACCTTCTATTGATGATGGATCGACACTTTCTTCTTGCATGAAAACTGGTGCTGCCCATGTAGAAGGAAGAAATATCAATAGGAAACGATCCAAGGAATGAGGTTTGATCACACCACTCCTATGAGAAGAATGTATTGGGGTGCCTCACACCAAGAGAAAGGAGAAGGAATGAAATAAGGGAAGATGCCTAACTTTGGGATTAAATTTGAGACTAACAAGATTTGAAATTGTTTAGAATTTCTATTAATGAAGATCGCATTAACCCATACGGTTTGACTAGTAAAGGAATCCTAAGTCATAGTAAAATTAATATCGGAGTTATGGGATTAGAATCAACCTTAAATACCTTAAAACAAAGCCTTGAAAGTGTTTTTTTCAAAGAAAAGCCCAAAGTGTTGAAACTATAGGATGTTAAAAACATTGTACACCCACCAACATTTGAAAACACTATACACCTACTAATGACTGGAAACACTGTACACCTACCGATGTCTAGAAACACTATATACCTAACAATATTTGGAAACACTATAGACCTACCGACATGTGGAAACACCATACACCTACCGATGTTTGGAAATACTATACACTTAACAATGTCTGGAAACATAGTAAACCAACTGACGTTTGGAAACAGTGTACACATATCATTGTTTGGAAACACTGTAAAGCTACCGATTTCTAGAAACACTATACATCTACTAACGGTTGGAAAAACTGTACACCAACTTACAGATGGAAACACTATACAAAAACTGTAAACAATGTTCATATAACTGGAAATTTGGAAACATTTTGGGGATAAGTCACATTGACCTCCTACAACACCTCAATCACAAGATTTCAGTGAAGGAATGGAAAGAAGATGTTCGATACATTACATTAGATTCCTCTCAAAAATTATCATACTCACGAATTCAAAACCAACCTAAAAACCAACAAAAAAGGGGTCTAAACAACCACCCATTGGGATACCTCACAAAAGAGAGAAATCCACAAAAAAACCAAAGTAAACCTTCTCATAAAAATGAATGGTCACCAATAAAAAGGGAATCTCATTATAAGAATAGAGATAAACTTTAAACAAATTGGGGTACTGAGCGCGTATCTATGACTCACGTTCCCATGTACTCTCCTCCATACCACCAAGTTACAACAAGAAACATAACAAGGGGATAACCCAACCACAAAACACCTTCTCCTTGTGCTCTTGAATCTCTATAGGGAGATCCTAGAAGGTCACATCATCATTAAAGCCGATCACTCCTCAATCGATAATGTGAGAGTCTTCAAGAAGATAATGACGGATCTATGACACATGAAAAAAATTATGTATCTGGATCATATGTGAGTGATGTTCAACCCGATACGCCATGACTCCAATACAACCCAACAACTCCAAAGGCCTAACAAATCAGGGATAAAGATCAATCCCCTGAACAAAAATTCGCTACCCATGATGCGGATTGACCTTCAGAAACACATGATCCACAACATCAAACTCTAGAGGTCTCATCCTATGGTTAGTATAGGGCTTCTGATGATCTGGTTCTTCCTTCATCCACTGAAAAATCACCTAAACCATCTCTTTCATGTTATGTAACAATTATGGTATGAGGATTGCTACCTCTCTGACCGCAGTCAAGAACAATGGAGGATAGAAAGAGTCTAGATGGCCTGCACTATCTTACCATCAGTATGTGGATGAAAAGAAGTGCTAAGGCATAGTTGATGACTGAAATCATGCTGGAGAGATCTCCATGTCTGGGAGGTAAAATGAGTATCTCATTCGAAAATTATCATCCTTGAAACACCATGAAGTCTCACCACCTCCTCCAGATACTGCCTCGACAATACTTCCACTCAGATTGATTACATTATTACTATGAAGTGGGTTGATTTCATAAAACGATCGACTACCACCCATATAGCATCATAGTATCCCTAAAATTAAGTTAAACTAGTAAAAAAGTTTATTTAAATGTCCTCCCACTTCCACTAAGAAACATACAATGGTAGGATAAAACCAGTGAGAACACAGTGCTTGACCTTCACCTTCTAGAAGACCAAACATCGAGACACAAAATCCACAACTATACACATCAGCAAAGACCCCAAAACTGCCCCTTCAAGGCTCGGTACATCTTTTTCATATCAGCATACACCGCTAAATTCGAACTGTGGAACTCTCTGAGAACTATATCCCACATTTCCAAAGGAATTAAGAGACATCCCTAATATAACAGTTGGTGTTGTTCATCTTCAGACCAACCATTAAGGGCCTCTCCAGAAACAACTCTATCTCTCCAGACCTCTACCTCTAGATCCCCCGACAAGGACTCATCCACCTGCTGCACGAAAGATGACTCCACCTTCATCTGAAAAAAGACTAAACTTTCCATGACTTTCCCCATATCCATATGTAATGATGAAAGTTCTTCCATTACTCTGTATAAATCACTAGATTCACACAATGCATCCCTATGAGACTTCTTTCTCAGTGCATCAGCTACAACATTCCAATTTACTGGTTTATATGATATTTAAAAGTATTATTCCTATAAGAACTCCATCCACAGATGATACTGTAATCTCAAGTCACATTGGGAGAAAATATACCTCATATGATTATGATTGGTGAAAACCACAAAGTGCTTTCCAATGAGGTAGTGTCTCTACATATTTAGAGCAAACACCACTTCCGCCAACTCAATATCATGGGTGTAATAGTTACGTTAATGGGGATGAAACTAATGATACCAACAAGAAACAATTGAACACTATTTCATTAGAAAATATCCTAACCCCAAATGTTAATCATCATAGAAAAAATCAAACTGAACTCCCTCTACTGGTAGACAAAGAATTAGAGCACTGACCAAAATCTCTTTCAGGTAATAAAAAGTAGCCTAACAGTGATAAATCCAAACGAATGCCTGATCCTTCTTAGTCAATGCTATCAGAGGAGTTATAAACAGAGAAAAATAATCTAAGAACATCCTGTAATAGCCTATTATACCATAGAAACCTTGCACCTCTGCCACTATCTTGGGGGATTTCCAAGACACAACTACTTTTATCTTCAACGGATCCCTAGATACCACCTATTTGATTAAGAAATTCCCCATGAAACGAAATTCTTCAGAATAATACTCACATTTCATCAACTTACCTAACAACTATTGTTGATTAAGAACTCCTAAGATGGCATGTAGATACCCCACATGATCCTCCTCATACATGGTGTTAACTTGGATTTTTTCAATTAAAACCACCAAAAACTTATCCAGGAACTCACAGAACACGGTGTTCATCAATCCCAGAAGCACAGATAGACTATTCATCCCACCAAACAACATTACAATAAACTCATAATTCCCATAACGTCAAAATAAAGTATTATTTGGAATATCCTAATCGTTCACACGAATCTAATGACATCTTGACCACAAGATGATATTTGATAACCAAGTTGACCCCTTAAGTTGATAGAATAAATCATTAATCCGCAAAAGAGGATATCAATTATTCACTGTCACTTTGTTTAGGTGATGAAAATACATACATAACTGCGTACTTCATTCAACCATCTTGACGAACAAAACTAGTGCACCCCACGATGGCACACTCAGCCAAACAAAACCACAGTATAATAGAATATCGATCTATATATGTAGCTCCCATAACTCATAAGGGGAAATATTATATGTAGATATAGAGATTAGAGACACTCCTGAATGTAGCTCAATTTCAAACATGATCTATCGTCGAAGGGGTAATTCTACAAACTCTTCTAGAAAGACATCAGGGTACTCTTATATGATCCTAGGAAACAAAAAATGATGAAACTCTAAAGAACTTAGAATCAGCTCATCCATTAAGGATGAAAAGGACAAAACACGCATTTGACCCATCTGAGGGTCTCGATCACCAACAAACAACACCGGATCTCCATCAACATCGAAGAACACCACCTTCCTCCTGAAGAAATGCCTAATATCCTGCATCGAATACAACCAATCCATACCGAGGATGACATCATATAGTTGTATCCATTAACATAGAAAATATTCCCAAGATTGGTGCTTCCCCAACACCAGTTCTAGTCTTTACAAACAACAAATAGGTCAGCTAGACCTCTAACTGGCATAGTTAATTCCAAGGGAACTAGAAGCCTCTCTAGCTCAAGTCCCAAAGAATGGACATGGGAAGGTGATATGAAGAACTGTGTCAATCCTGAATCAAATAAGGAATACAACCAAGTAGAAAAATATTAAAGGGGAACTCGAATGACGTATGGATCGCCTAACGCTGACAACGCTAAAGTATAAAGTTGACCATGACCTTCTCTATGACGTCTCTGACCCTAATGACGAGCAACACCATGGATTCACTTTTATATCTGATGATGGGGAGCATGTTTGGGCTTTTCTCTTCCTACCCCATCCACTAAAACATTAATAGCCTTTTTCGGATGTTTACTAAACAACATCTAATATTTTAATGAATGATTTAGCAGTGGTTTTTAATAAACTACCACTAATTTTTTTTAAATCCTGACACTCCCCCCCCTGAGACCCCTTTCTCTCCCTGACCCCCGGGAGACACCACCCAAGACCCCCAAATCCCTAGCCCCTCGCTGCTTCACCGCCTTGTCATCTTGCCGATTCTTCTTATGTCCATCCTAGGTAGGATTTTCTCCTCATGTTCTAAGATTTTTTGTGACATATATTTGTGTGTATTGTGTGAAAATTTGTGATATCAATGAAATTTGGGGTCAATTGGTGAGATGTGACCATTCTATTGGGGAGGAGAGGTGGTGGTTGATTGGATATGATTTTGGGGAAGTGAGGTTGTGTTTGTTTGGACATAATTTTGGGTAAATGAGGTAGTTGTTCTTTGGTTGTTCTTTTGGGGAAGTGAGGTTGTGGTTTTTTTTCTATTCTTGTATAGAAACAAGATGATGGTATTATAGGGATGATGAACTGCTTTTGGGGCAAGGATTCTTCATTCTAGATATTCAATTACTGATAGATTAAATAATTATTCAATAATGAATGAAATAGAAAAGTTTTAGAATAGTTAATGGGATGTAGTTGATTAATGAAAAAATACATGTTGGGATGTGTGGTTGAATGAGGTTTATACTTGATAATTCAATGAATGTAAGGGATAATGGGATTTTTTATTTGTGTGAAATGGATTTTGGTTTGTGTGTTTTTATGCATTTAGAGGTAGCAACAAAATTGGTTTGTTTTTGAATTGGATAATATATTTTTTATCCCATATGTATGTATTTTGTGTGGCCATATGTATATTCCGTTATAATAATTTTGATTTTAATATGCACCACAATCATATTTAGAACTATGATAGGTTAAAAATATATTCACATGTTGAGGTTTTTTACAACATAATTTTGATTAGGATGGATAGTTTGAGGACCCCTATTCCCCACTCTCTATTATAGAAATATTGATATACACATGATGTGATGGCTATATTTCTATTAGTGAACTAGCTAATGACCCATGTCATTTTGGATGAAATGTGATATGACCATGTTTTGGGGTAGTGGACCAAGGGATTTCGGGAATGATGTGTTTTGACTATGCTTTAGGGCATCCTATAATGGGATTTGTGCATTGTAGGAGGAGTGAATGAGGTTGATGTACTTTAAATTAACAATACCCTACTACTTTGGTGGTGGTTGTGATGTGATGGACCATGTGTTTTTGGAAAATGTGTGACATGATTTTTTTTGTGGGGTTGTGACCTCATTTTTTTCTTGTGAGAAGCATTGCAGTCATGTTTTGGCATAGTGGTATAAGTTATTTTGAAGAAATTGGAGTTGTAAGACATAAAAATTTGTGGTTTTAGAAAGGTAAATAATTGGGAATATGTGCATTTGGAAAATTGGAACATATATATATATAGGTGTATATGTGTCTAAGTGTGAAGTGTCATTTTGAATGTGGAAGTAATAATGTGGAAAGTGATTTTCCAAATGTTCAATTATGATTTCAAAATATTTGTGGACCAATTAGAACATTATAATGGTTTATTAAAAATAACATTACATCTAATGGAATCCCCTAATTTTATGTATTTTTTGGACTAAGGTTTGATATGAATGAAATATTGGTATGTTTCTAAGAAAAAGGGATTTTCATTGGTAGCACAGGGAGGTGATGTGTTATTGTATGCTTTCCTTGTAATGTTCTGTCATCATTATTGTTTTCTACCAAACCTCCCATAAGTATTATAGTTATGGGAATGGAACATGAGAATCTTGGGTACCTAGGTGGATAGGATAAGACAAGTTTCTATGCTAGTCGGTAGGGCATCAACAGATTTCACTAGTAGGATTATGATGTAATATTTACTCAACAAAGTGACATTTCTTTTACCAATGTACATTGGGTGCATCCCCTCTAATGAGTCACGATGGAAATAGATTCATATATGTTTGATCAATAGGATATTATGTAGCTAGAACCCAAATAACCTAGATACTTATTTCTTTCTAAATGTTCTTTCTATCATTTTATTTTTATTTATATATTAGTATGTTTGCAAAAGTTTTTTATAATTTCCATTTTATGTAAAAAATATCAATTTGATTGTTCTAATTTCCTTTACTTCATAGAACCTCGTGATATGATTTATACTATTTTATTTCCCAAAAAATATTCCTTCATTTCATTATATTATTATGAAATTATTTTTGAAATTAGTTAATTCTTTGTAAATGGTTCTCAAAATGGAAAAGGGAAAATGGTATTTTAGAATCATCGGCTTGTTAGTTTTTATAAATAATAATGGAAAACCATATGTTTTTATATTTATTTTTTAAAACTAAAATGAAATTATATTCTCTTTAAATGTATTTAATAAAGAGTGGTTTCTCTTACTAGATCTCTATGAAGCATTTTTATGTAGCACATATATCTCTATTATTTTTTAGTTTCATATTTCCGAATATCTTTTATTCTCACCCAAGGGGTGTTTTGTTTTATTTCGTTGGGGGTGACTTCTATAGTCATAATTTGGTAGTTATGTTTTTAGTTTTGATTTAATTTATTTCCATTTAATGGGATTGGACACTTAGGCTTTTACTACTTTCAACAGACTGAGGGTAGCTATAGCTGACAGTGGGAGAAGAAAGGCTACAGGAGGCTAATGTTTTCCTTACAGGAGAGGGAGTTCAAGGGGAATGGTAGATTTTAGTTATTATTGATATTTATTACATTTCATAGTATTGATATTATGTTGATTCTTATTTATTTTTCCATATCATAGATGTTGTTTTCGGAACAGTCATACTGATTTTTTATTTTTTTCTACTAATTATTTCCATAATTATTTATTGGGTGAAATCATTTGTAGGTGGTATTTCATTGTTTCATTAGAAATTGTTACATCCCATGTGAATTGGGAACACCCTTTAGGTCTTATCATGGGTTAGACCAGGCATCTGGAGGAGGGACAACATGGGTTGGTTCATGAAAAAATGTTATCAAAAGAGGAGTTAGGTTCATTCCACCATAGGATCCTTAGATCTCTCATAAGTTTCCTTTGTATCCTTTATCACACATGCATATATTCAAAAATATAATATCCCTCTACTTTATCCACCGCATTTTTTTTATGTAACTATTCATCCGTGAAATCTATGATCTACATAGAAACCCTATAATATGCCGCTTAGGCAGGTTATCATGGATGGTTTATGAAAAATTGGTATCAAAGGCATTAATTCCTCTTCATTGAAATATATATACATTTTGGGATGCCTTGGTAGACATGAGATAGTATTTTTGAGACTTATGTGGCCAGATATCATCTTAAAGTGCCTTAAGTTACCATAGGCTATTGGGAAAAAGTGTCTTTGAGGATTATTTTGATCTAATCCTAGAATTTTTCCAAATCATTAACATATTTATATAATTTTTAACTAGTATATATTAATATCTTTCCCTATTTATTAATATTAATTTGTTTTAATTTTTTAATATTGTGTAAGCACATTGTGATATACATGGATAAAATATGGATCACATTATTGAGGAACACTCCATAGTATGTTATGGATTTGGATGGGTTTTAGATTTTGCAATTTCCAATAGATTCGTTGAATGGAGAATAAGTTTTCCATGTCTTAAATGTAAATTTAGAATATGGTTGAAGATATATGAAGTATATGAACATTTAATATTGATACAATTCCCTAGTCAATATTTGTGTTGGATTTGACAAGGGGAATCAAACGTTACCGAAAGGTTGAGCACTGATGTAAATCCACATAATGAGATCCCAACTTCATAGACGATGGGAAATGAATGAAAAACCTAATAAATAATAAATTTTTCATTGAAATACACCACCATAAACATCAAAATATATCAAAATTACCAGATGAGGGTGCTATAAATAGAAACGTGACAAGTGATATTTTTGAGCCATTAGGACAACCATATGAAGATTGTAACATATCAGTGGATCCTCCTCTTGATCATGTGGAGACTAATGTAAGAGAAAACTTCTTTGAGGAAAATACGTTTCATGATTTAGTTGATGATGGAAATCAAGATTTATTTAGAGGATGTTTGAAATATTAAAGATATTATTTTCTGATGATGTTGTACCATATCAAATGTCTATGTGGAATTACCAATAAGGTAATGTCCATGATATTGGAATTGTTTAATGATGGATTTCTTAAAGAAAACATCCTTGAGTCTTTTTATTATATGAAAAAAGATGTTTATAGGCTTGGTTCAAATTATACAAAAATACATGTGTGTCCTAATGATTGTATGCTTTATTGGTGAGAGGATTCAAGTAGATAGGATTTAAAAAAAATTCTTCTTCTAGATGTAAGTCAATGGACAATGTTGGATGTCTGAATCAACATACTACCATGAAGAAGAAGAAAAAGAACACACCTGCAAAGTTTTTTCATTACTTTCCTTTAAAGCCTCGATTGAAAAGATTATTCATGCCATCAAAAACTGCCGAAAACATGAAGTGGAATTCTGTAGTTAATAATAATGATGGGTTAATGCGACATCTATTAGATTCAAAATAGTGGAATAAATTTGACTCATTAAATCTAGATTTCTTAGATGATCCTATGAATGTTTGATTGGGAATGGCTGATGATGTATTCAACCCGTTTAGGACTTTGAGTACAAGTTATAGCATTTTTCCAGTTGTTTTGATCCCTTACAATATGCCTCCATGGATATGTATGCAACAAATGTATTTTATCATATAGTTTATTATTCCTAAAAACAATGCCTAGAAATGATATTGATGTATACTTATATCCTTTAATTGAAGAATTACAAGAGTTATGGTGAAACAGTGTTGATACTTTTGATACTTCTTCTACAATAATGTTCAAAATGCATGCTTCTTTAATTTGGACCATTAGTGACTTCCCTAGTATTGGGAATTTATCTAGTTGTAATGCTTAAATAGTTTTGGTTTGTCCTATTTGTAAATTTGATTTTGAGCCCAAACAGCTACCTCATAGTAGAAAATGGTGCTTCTTGTGCCATCGAAGATTTCTCGATGCATCTCATAGGCTTTTGCTGGACAGATCAAAATTTAATGGTTTCATTGATCATAGACCACATCCAAAGTTGTTAACTGGTTTTGAAAAACTAACACAACAAGGAAAAGTTGAAACAAAATTAGGGAAGAGTTATCATTTGAATGATAGTGGGAAACACGTTCCAATTGTATCGTTAAGTGAAATTGTAATGCCACAATGGAAGAAAAAAAGTATATTCTTAAAACATCCGTATTGGGAATTTAATTTGTTGAGGAATAATCTTAAAGTGATGAATATTAAGAAGAATGTTCATGAAAATTTGATTTTCACATATCTTAATGATCATGGAAATTCGAAGGATCATCTCAATTCTCGAAAATACATACAAGTAATGAACATAAAACATGATCTCTAGCCAGATGAGAATGAAAAGTATGCCCTGGAAAATTTTACAATGAAAAATAGGGATAAAGATACATTCCTTTGAATTTTAAAGCATGTGAAAGTATCTGATGGGTATTTCAGTAACATCTTGAGGTATTTTGACATAAATAATAATATTTTACATGGATTGAAAATTTAAAATTCACATATTTTGTTATAGTAGTTACTACAATTGGCATTGCGTACATTATTACCTTAAAACGTTACTGCTGTTGTACTCCAATCCTGCACATTTTTTAAATAATGATGTTAGAAATATCTATATCCATTTGATCTTTACAACCTTCTGTAGAGGTTTTTATTGACCCTTTGATCAATGGAGATGATATTTCCACCGAATTTTTTATTGTCATGATGCATTTAACTATGCATTTGGTTGAGGAAGCTAAATTAGGAGGCCCCATTCATTATTGATGGATGTATCCAATTGAGAGGTATATTTTTATATGTTTTTTAGTTAATTATACAATTTTTGGACTTAATTAAATGCATAATTATGTTTATTTATTTTATTTCATAGATATATTGGGAATTTTAAATCATACGTGAGAAATAAAGTTCAAATAGAAGGCTCTATTTCTGAAGGATATTTGGTAGAATAGTGTCTTAACATTTGTTCTAGATACTTGGAAGATATGGATACAAGATTTAATAGAGTTGGATATGTTGGCGATACATCAAATCAATATCAAATATATGGGATATAAAATATATTTTCTTCTATTGACTGATCAGTTGGGAGGACCTCAAATGTTTCACAGATAGAAATGGAATTATTATAGACACATAGATATGTGCTGCTGAATAGTAAAATTGAAGATCCATTTATTGAAGATTTGAGGATACAAACAAAGATATGAATGAGAGACCGAACACGAAATGGGAAATACATAATGAAAGATGGTAATAAAGATCTTGTAGAATGGTTTTCACAACATGTAAGTTCATAAATATTACAATAAATACGAATATTAGGTGGAAACATATATTTTGTAATTATAATAAAGTATATATCTTTTTTTAGATCATGAATACTGATACTCGAGCATAGTTTTCATAGGATTTGAATTTTTCTTCTTGAGGTCATCTAAAACAAGATAGAAAGTTCGACGCTTATAATGTGAATGACTTTAGATTTCATATAGTAGATCGAGTATAGGGTTTGAAAATATAGAATAGTGGTATATTTACATTTTCTGAACTGGGATACTATGGAAAATTGAATGATATTATTGAATTAAACTACCACATGAATTTTTCAATTTCTTATTCAAATAAAATTGGGTCAATATTATCCGAGGTGTTAAAAGAGATTCCTTGCAATTTACTTCTTTGAAATTTTCTCACTCGATGGATGTTGGTGATCATGAACTTCATTATCAATATATCTTATCATCACAATCCAAAATGTTATATTATGTGAATGATGTTGTGAATGAAGGCTGGAGTTTATTTTCTCATATAAAATAAAGATATTTGTATGATATGGGTGATTAAGTGGAAGATTTGACCTCTGACATTGAATCTCTTCAACAAAAAGAATCAGAATTATTTTTCCAACATGATATTGAAAATATTTTTCTAGCAAGGATGAATGAAGTGGATGAATTAATGGAGTAGGAAACCAAAATGATTGAAGGATAAAATGATGGTATGTACAGTTATGCATTCATTTAGAAACCACTTATTTCATTTGTGCAATCATTCGTTGTCGTTTTTATGTATATTTTGTTTGTTAGTACTGGGAATATGTTATCTTTTTTCAATTTTTTTTGCATTATTTTTTTTGAAATATATTATTTGAACTTAATTTTATTTGACTAAATGATAGGAATGCCATGGAGGAAGCGATATACTATTTCATATACCACTACGATAGATGACGATCCATCTGTCTCCCTACCTACAACATATGATCTACCATCTACCTTCCCCCATGCACCATCTCCCCCTCCACCATCTCTCACACCCTCTATGAGAATCCATTTAGAAACTCAGTTATCACCTCCTACTTCAGGAGCCTCAGTAGTGGGGGAGTGGAAAACCACTTCTAGTTCTTCTCGGGAATACAAGAGGGTGAATGTTATAGGTACAAATTTTAATATGAATAAATTTATTGCACTTTTTTTTATAATAATTAATTTTTCATTAAATATGGAAACAATGATATTGTATCGAAAAATACAAACAGTTTATATGTATGAAATCTTTCTAGAGAGAAGATATCCATCTCATATGATTCAAATGAGGTATCTACAGATTACGCCGCAAGATTACTTGGACGGATTTTTGGTTAGCTGGTCGTGGAGCTCGTTTCCCTTCCTATTTCATATGATGATTGGAGGCATATTCTTTCTTGTTGGAAAAAGATATTTTTTGATTCCCAAATAAAGATAATTTTAAAACATTATAGGGTATTTTAATGTCATTTTATTAACATTTTCAAAATGAATTTATGTGTAAACATTTTTTCCCACTTTACAGTAGCTGATGTGATAGCAGAAAAGTGGACATTGAAAAATAATATAAAAAATTGAAAGACTTTAAATGGAGATTGTGGGGGAAATGTAAACAACACTTTGTTGATCACCGAATAGATGTTTGACAAGATACCATGTCAGGAACCTGCCCGGGACGACCCTGAACCGGTCACCTGAGCCGGTCCGTGGCAAGTCCCGAGGGGCGTTCCCGATCCCCCCGGGATGGAAACTAGTGCCGGGCATTGAAATTTTAATAGTTAGGAATGATTTCAGCCCAAACCAAAAACAGAATCAAAAGAAAGAATATAACTAAACAAAAAAAACAACACTAACAACAGAAACAAAACTACGTTACAAACATACCTCCACGTGACCTCACGGTCACCACCCAACTAAACACCAGCGTCTCTCCATCACTAAGCGACTCAAACCAGGAAAAACCTGAACACAAGGAACCTGCAACTGAAATGGTAAAAGATAGGCGTGAGCACAAAAAGTACTCAGTAGGTGAGCCCAACAACAAATCCCAAAGCACTGCCAGTAAATAAGAATCTACATATTCCAGGTTTGAACTAAAATGTATAAAAGTAACCTTTTATAATGTTTCACTTAAAAAACAAAACACGAGCCATTAACCTTGTTCTTTTTCAAAAGTGGGATTCCTTTCATTCATGCCAAACTCATTCTAAAGGGAAAGAAGTATTACATTTTCAAATCTTACACAAAAAAAATAAAGTATTTTCATTTGAAAACCATTTTCCCAAAATCTAACAGTATAAGTATAAGCTGTGAAGGACAACTGAAGGTAAACAAGGAAGGAAAACAAGTGCAAGTAATGGTAAACTAGAAGTTATAAGCAATAACCATGGGCGATCCTAAACATCCCTATAAAACCCCTGGAAATACTCGGGTGCAAACTACCTGCCGACATGGTACTCCACAGTCAATAACCAACTGGCCGCCCTAACAGCCAACCAGTGGCACGCCCCACAAGGCCTTACCTACCAAGGGGGAACTAACCCATCTAATTGGGGTTAGCCAGCAACTGTCACTCGATTCTCTAAAAGACTCCCAGGAACCCACTGTAGTTTTAATAATACTGTGTAAGTAGGAGACCCTCGCACGCATGACTCATCTCATCGCACTTGCCAACCCCTTACACGGAGACCGCTACACGACAACCCTCGAAGGGAAGTCCCTCTGTAGAGATTCCCCATAAGTACGTATATATATAAGTAGTCAGTTCACAATTAACAAAGTGCCAACCGGGCTGCCACGTCATTTACATTTAAACCATTTAATATCGAAGCATTTCTAAAGTATATGACACAAGCCATTTTGTTGAAAACCAGGAACACAATTAGAACTTAATTTAAGACACTCGAATCAGCATATTAAACCTGAAACACGTTGGTATCACAAGTAAAAATCATTTTCCAATTACCAAACGCACCCCACTTTTATCAAGAGCCAAACGGGCCTTTAATCACTTTTTTAAGGAACGTTATTTCTCAAATGAAATCCAAAATTTATTTCACGCGTCAAAGGAAAATATTTTTCAACAACCAAGAACCACACTTAAAGTTTACAAAATCAAGTTTAAAGTTCATACGTGCATTTCCTCTAATCAAGGTTCTAAGAAAACACAATTTTCCATAAACAATACACCTACTAATTTACACACACCAAAAACATTTCAAAACAAAATTCAACATGACTTTCACATTTCATAAAGAACCCATTTAGCAATATTACTATGGAAGCACACAATTAAAACCAAGAAAAACACTTTCAATGAAACGCTAGAATTAAACAGCTTTCATTATCAGCATATCACCACACTATAAATAACTACTTAATAATACATTTAAATTTATTGAAACTCAACAAAAACAGAAGGAATATATAAATTCTAAATTTAAAGGCGAGCACAAAGGGAGACCTACCTCGAATCGGAACAAAAAACGACACGGCGCAGAACTCCCGTTGCGTAATGGTCGCACCGTATTGCGCCGTCAAACAGGTCCTAAAACAATAGACCGTTAAATATGTTCAACAACAATAATAACATAATAGTAATAAAAATAATAAAAATAATGTAAAAATAATAATAATAGTGATAACAATAACATAATAATAATAATAAAAACATAATATAATAATAATAATAATATAATAATAATAACAATAATAACAATAATAATTTAGCATAATTATAATATAATAGTATAATAATAATAACAATAATAATATAATAATAATAATAGCATACCCATAATATAATGATGATTACAATAATAATAATATAATAATAATAATAATAGAATAATCATAATAATAATGAAAATAACATAAAAATAATAATAAAAATAATAACATAATAATATTAACATGATAATAATAATAATAATAATAATGTAGTAATAATAATAGCAACATCATAATAATAATAATAATATAATAGTAATAACATAACATAATAATAATAATAATAAAATAACCATAATATAATAATAATAAAAATAATAAAATAATAAGCATAATAATAATATAACAATAATAACACTAATAATAATATAATAATAATAATAATAAAATAATATTAAGATAATAATAATAAGAACAATAATATAATCACAATAATAATAATATAATAATATTAAAGATATTAACATATTAAAAATAAAAATGCTAACGTAATAATAATAACTCAAATATAATAATAATATAATAACAAAATAAAATAAAACACGCCTGACATACAGGGGCGCGGGGAGATTCGGCGGAGAGGTCCGGCGGAGGTCTGGATCGGCACGGTGGGGCGAGGCCGGCGGTCGGGAGGAGGTGCAGGCAGCGGCGCCGAAGCAGAGGCCGGAGGCTGTGTGGCGGCGTCGGTGAGGTGGAGGCTAGCGATCGGGCACCGGACAGGGGTGAGGTTTCGGACGCCAGAGGCGGCGGAGGGAGCCGGGACGGCGGCGGGATCTCGGTAGGCATCTAGGTGCGGGGCGGAAGGTCGGTGAGGCAGAGGGAGGTGGCGCGGCGGTTCGGTAGGAGGAGGGTGCATCATATAGGGGGAGTGTCACCGGACAAGGGGGAGAGGAGGCCGATGTTCACACAGGCAGGTCGGGGGAGCCGGGTGCAGGCAGCGGCATGGTCTGGGGGCCGTGTGGTGGTGCGCTTGGGGCTGAGCAGGAGCCGGACGGCGGCGGGCTGGAGGGGAGTGCGCAGGAGGGGCCAGACGGCGGCAGGTTGGAGGCAGCAGGAGGCGCCAGACGACGGCGGGCTGGAGGCAGTAGGAGGCGCCGGACGATGGCGGGCTGGAGGGAGTAGGAGGCGGCGCGGGCCAGCCAAACCAGCAAGGGGGGAGAAAAAAAAACGGGTGAGAGAGAGAGAGGGGAGAGGGGAGGGCGTGCGGCGCTAGGTAGGGAGTAGGGTTAGGGTTAGGGTAGGTCTTAAATATATATATATATGTGTGTGTGATAAAATAATAATAATAATAATAGTAATAATAATAATAAAACGTTATAATAATAATAGTAATAATAATAATAATAAAGATATAATAATAATAATAACAACAATAAACTTTATAATAGTAATAATAAAAATATAAATAATAAAATGACAACATAAAATTCTAAAATTTGAATGTCGGGCGAACACATAGTCACCCGGGAAAAACTCACGGTCACCTCTAATGATGCGATGACCGCGCACTGGCGTGAAACCGCCAACACAACTAAACTTCAAAAATTTTAAATCGGGACCAAGAAAGAAAACAAATAAGGACATCTGCGGTCAAGGTGTGACAATTCTTTCCACCACAGACACTTTCTGCCCCCAGAAAGTCACCAAGACAAAAGTTGGTCAAGATTCAGGTCCATGCCCCAACGGAACTAAAGGATCCAAAGAGAACTCAGAATCTCAGGATGACCTTACTCCATACAGGTCACTCCCGACCGATTCAAGAGAAAACTGAAGTCCAAGGTTGATGGGAGAACACGAAGGGGTTCTCCCCACCACAAGAACTCAACTAGTTCAAAAATTTTAACACTCCAAACAAACTACCATAAGGGAGGAGGGTATAGTGCGGGAATTCATAACCGATCAAAACTGACTCCTATAACATGATCAGATTAACACCTCCGTCGAAACATTGAACCCACGACTAGAGTCAACAAACTTCAACACTAGGGATAACCCACATAAAATACTTAACCAGACATCAAGTCAGAAACATGACCCACTTAAATCCACGAAACATAACTACATCCGACAAGCATAACCATACCATGGTAAACCCACACGAGGGTCAAACACAGTTTGCGAAAGACACACGATTTACAAGATCACATCCACACAAACTAGATTTCTTGGATTATAATTGATCAAGTTCATCATTACTTCATAGCAGGACAATGTACTTACAACGATATTGAAACTTTAATAGCAGATAAGAAAATATGAAAAGATTTCTAATTGTTCCACCACCAACATGGAACAAAACCTGGACCAAAGCTTCATAGCCTTGGGAAACCCTGACTGTGCGCGAGCTTTAACCTGAGACCTGTGGCTGGGGCTCTGATGGCTGAAGCATCTCCTACCTCACAGTCAGGTACTGACATTCTCTAATCACAACTTCCTCTTCAAATGACGCTTCCTGCAAAAATTCTCTAGATGACCCAGACAGCCGTAACGACGACACGTCTTTGGAGGGTTGCGACAAGACGACTTTAAATGCCCGAAACGACCACACTGAAAGCATACCATTGAACGACTTGATGAACTGGAAGCTGGGACCAATGGGGATAACTCCTTAGGAATAGTTATCTCTGGCATATTTTCCACACCAGAGGGGGAACTCTTACGAACAACCGGGGATGCTGGAGTACTAACCAACTGTGTTCTAGAGACCAACTCAGCCAAGAAAGCTTTCTCCACCAGCTTCTCGAAACAAAAGTCTTTAGAAGGGAGGACTCTCTCCTTGATCTCCGGACGAAGACCCAAATTGAAAATTGAGACCTTCATGAGCTCATGCGACGCTACCTATGGAGAAAAGGAAATCAGTTCCTTGAAATGGTCAACATATGCCTTCACCACCTGTTGGCCTTGTTGAATATGCACAAGCTCTCTCTTTTTCTCCAGCTTCACTTCCTCAGGTACAAACCACAGGATGAAAACGATTATAAAGACATCTCACGTCATTCCAACTTCCGTTGACGGTGGGGTAACCACCTTCCACTGGTCCAGAGCTGGACCCTCGATCAATTCCATAATTGCACGAACCTTAACATTATCAGGAGTTCCCAACATTCTAAAGATACACTCCACTTCCTCGAGCCATTCCACTCCCTCTAGCAGACCTTGATCACCATGGAGAATAGGAAAAGTCTGAGGATGACCAAAAACTGGGCATGACTTATCTGAATCCTTAGACACCTTTCTGGGTGGAATTTCCTGAGCGACATATAAAACACAAAGCTGAAACCAATACCAAACCGAAGCAACATCAATAAAAGTGACTTCATCAAAAACAGTTAGCACAAAGACCAAACAAACACAAAGACAACCCAAAATAAAATCTCCTTTTTAAAATCCCCTTTTTATTTTAGACTTTAAAACCACCCTCTTTTAAGACTACTTTCCAAAACCAATTCACTTTCAAACCAAAAACATTCCAAAACCGTTTCCCCTTTAAAACCAATTTAGAAAACAAGGTCAAGCCTTTAATTTCAAATACACACCCAGGTAATCTCATGAACCGTTGAACATGTCTTCATCCACTATCCAATAATACTCGCACCAACACGCATTTTTTTTCATTCATTCTCACACATGTTCAATCGTTCATAAAGAGGACCCGTGGTTTCATCCCGAACCATTCTCGACCGACTCCAAGCAATAACGAATTTGAAATTCAAGAGATTTCAGTTTTAAAACCCATTTAATACATTTAAAGTCTTTTAAAATAAACCAGTACAATTTTTCAAAAACCTTTTTCATTTCCAACAATGTACTTACACAGACCAAAACAAAAGCAGAATCCAAATTTGCATCAACCACTGGAGTGAGGGACTAGTAGTCATGCTCAACCTGGCGACATGGTAGTGGGCCATGTCCCAATCCAGCGTCGACCACTAGGAGGAATTCAAACTGTGTACTCAGACTCTACATGGGTTACTACTCCATGTGAAATCACGATGTAATGTCGGCTTGCCTCCATTCTCATATCTCAATCCAAGACAAACTAGAAAGAGACAAAGACACAATTCTCGGACTACCCCTGGAGACTCAAGGTGTGGAACGAGCGAGGGTTCATGACGTCCTTCCTGTACCTACCTCTCAAGTCTCGACAGTCCTAATCTCTACCTACCAGACAACCCAAATAACAAGAACCTGCTCTAATACCATTTTGTCATGAACTAGCCCGGGCTGACCCTGAACCAGTCACCCGAGCCGGTCTACGGCAAGTCCCGAGGGGCGTTCCCAATCCCCCCGGGATGGAAACTAGTGTCGGGCATTGAAATTTTAATCGTTGGGAATGATTTCAGACCAAACAAAAATCAGAATCAAAAGAAAGAATATAACTAAACAAAACAGAAAACACTAACAACAAAAACAAAACTACGTCACAAACATACCTCCACGTGACCTCACAGTCACCACCCAACTAAACACCAGCGTCGCTCCATCACTGAGCGACTCAAACCAGGAAAAACCTGAACACAAGGAACCTGCAACTGAAATGGTAAAAGATAGGCGTGAGCACAAAAAGTACTCAGTAGGTGAGCCCAACAACAAATCTCAAAGCACTGCCAGTAAATAAGAATCTACATATTCCAGGTTTGAACTATAATGTATAAAAGTAATATTTTATAATGTTTCACTTAAAAAACAAAACACGAGCCATTACCCTTGTTCTTTTTCAAAAGTGGGATTCCTTTCATTCATGACAAACTCATTCTAAAGGGAAAGAAGTGTTACATTTTCAAATCTTACACAAAGAAAATAAAGTATTTTCATTTGAAAACCTTTTTCCCAAAATCTAACAGTATAAGTATAAGCTGTGAAGGACAACTGAAGGTAAGCAAGCAAGGAAAACAAGTGCAAGTAATGGTAAACTAGAAGTTATAAGAAATAACCATGGGTGATCTTAAACATCCATAGAAAACCCCTGGACGTACTCGGGTTCAGACTACCTGCCGACATGGTACTCCATAGTCAATAACCAACTGGCCGCCCTAACTGCCAACCAGTGGCACGCCCCACAAGGCCTTACCTACCATGGGAGAACTAACCCTTCTAATCGAGGTTAGCCAGCAACCGTCACTCGATTCAATAAAAGACGCCCAGGAACCCACAGTAGTTTTAATAATACTGTGTAAGTGGGAGGCCCTCGCACGTGTGACTCATATCACCGCACTTTCCAACCCCTTACATGGAGACCACTACACGACAACCCTCAAAGGGAAGTCCCTCTGTAGAGATTCCCCATAAGTACATATATATATAAGTTTCCAGTTCATAATTAACAAAGTGCCAACTGGTCTGCCACATCATTTACATTTAAACCATTTAATATAAAAGCATTTCTAAAGTATATGACACACGTCATTTCGTTGAAAACCAGTAACACACTTAGAACATCATTTAAGACACTAGAATCAGCATATTAAACCTGAAACACGTTGGTATCACAAATAAAAATCATTTTCCAATTTCCAAATGCACCCCACTTTTATCAAGAGCCAAACCGGCCTTTAATCACTTTTTGATGGTGCGTTATTTCTCAAATGAAATCCAAAATTTATTTCACGCGTCAAAGGAAAATATTTTTCAACAACAAAGAACCGCACTTAAAGTTTCCAAAATCAAGTTTAAAGTTCATACGGGCATTTACTTTAATCAAGGTTATAAGAAAACACCATTTTCCATAAACAATACACCTATTAATTTACACACACCAAAACATTTCAAAACACAATTCAACATGACTTTCACATTTCATAAAGAACCCATTTAGAAATATTACGATGGAAGCACACAATTAAAACCAAGAAAAATAATTTCAATGAAATGCTAGAATTAAACAGCTTTCATTATCAGCAGATCACCACACTATAAATAACTACTTAATAATACTTTTAAATTTACTGAAAATCAAAAAAAAAAGACAAGGAATAAATAAATTCTAAATTTAAAGGTGAGGGAAAAGGGAGACCTACCTCGAATCGGAACGAAAAACGACACGACACAAAACTCCCGTTGCGTAATGGTCGCACCGTATTACGCCATCAAACAGGTCCAAAAACAATAGATCGTTAAACAGGTTCAACAATAATAATAACATAATAGAAATAATAATAATAATAATAATGTAAAAATAATAATAATAGTGATAACAATAACATAATAATAATAATAATAACATAATATAATAATAATAATAATAATAATATAATAAAAATAATAAAAATAATAATTTAGCATAATTATAATATAATAATATAATAATAACAAAAATAATAATATAATAATAATAATAATAGCATACCCATAATATAATGATGATAACAATAATAATATAATAATAATAATAATAATAGCATAATCATAATAATAATGACAATAACATAACAATAATAATATAAATAATAACTTAATAATATTAACATGATAATAATAATACTAATAATGTAGTAATAATAATAGCAAAATCATAATAATAATAATAATAATAATAATATATTAATAATAATAATAATATAATAATAATAATAACATAACATAATAATAATAATAATAACATAACCATAATATAATAATAATAACAATCATAATATAATAAGCATAATAATAATATAACAATAATAACAGTAATAATATAATAATAATAATATAATAATAATAATATTAACATAATAATAATAACAAAAATAATATAATCACTATAGTAATAATATAATAATATTAAAGACATTAACATAATAAAAATAAAAATGCTAACGTAATAATAATAACTCAAATATAATAATAATATAATAACAAAATAAAATAAAACACGCCTGACTTACAGGGGTGCGGGGAGATTCGGCGGAGAGGTCCGGCGGAGGTCGGGATCGGCACGGTGGAGGTCGGGATCAACACGGCGGGGCGAGGCCGGCGGTCAGGAGGTGTTGCGGGCAGCGGTGCCAGAGTAGTGGTCGGAGGCCGTGCGGCGGCGTCGGTGAGGTGGAGGCCGACGATCGGTCGCCGGACGGGGGTGAGTTTGTGGACGCCGGAGGTTGCGGAGGGAGCCGAGACGGCGGCGGGATCCCGGGAGGTGGCTGGGTGCGGGGCGGTAGGTCGGCGAGGTGGAGGGAGGTGGCACGGCGGTTCAGCAAGAGGAGGGTGCGCAGGACAGGGGTGAGTGTCGCCGGACAAGGGGGAGAGGAGGTCGGTGTTCGCGCAGGCAGGTCAGGGGAGCCAGGTGTAGGCAGCGGCAAGGTCCGGGGGCCACGCAGCGGCACGCCTGGGGCTGAGCGGGAGCTGGACATCGGCGGGCTGGAGGGGAGCGCGCAGGAGGGGCCGGACGGCGGCAGGCTGGAGGCAGCAAGAGGCATCGGAGGACGGCGGGCTGGAGGCAGCAGGAGGTGCCGGATGACGGCAGGCTGGAGGGAGCAGGAGGCGGCGCGGGCCAGCCAAACCAGCAAGGGGGGGGGGAGAAAAAAATGGGAAAGAGAGAGAGAGGGGAGAGGGTAGGGCGTGCGGTGCTAGGTAGGGGTTAAGGTTAGGGTTAGGGTAGGTCTTAGATATATATATGTGATAAAAATAATAATAACTATAATATTAATAATAATAATAAAACGTTATAATAATAATAATAATAATAATAATAATAAATATATAATAATAATAATAACAACAATAAACTTTATAATAGTAATAATAACAATATAAATAATAAAATGACAACATAAAATTACAAAATTTGAACGCCGGGCGAACACATAGTCACCTGGGACAAACGCACTGTCACCGCTAATGATGCGATGACCGCGCACTGGCGCGAAACCGCCAACACAACTAAACATTGAGAATTTTAAATCGGGACCAAGAAAGAAGAAAAAATAAGGACATCTGCAGTCGGGGTGTGACATACCCGATGGGGTACCCAAAGAGAAATGGAATGTTTTTGTTGATAGACATCGTGATGAGAAGCATATTGTATTTAAATATATATTACTATAATAATATCATTTTACATTTAAAAATTTATATGAAGAGGATATTACATTGAATAAATTAATATTAAATTTCATTTTATATATTTCATGATCTTTCAAGATATAATGCATCATGTCAGGCTAAGAAGGTCATCCCTCACACAGCGGGGTCAAAGTGTTTTTCTAGAAGCCGATCTTCTTTAGTAATCTTTTCATTAGTTTAAATATTTATAAGACAATATTATTTTTTGAATATATTAAATTTTTGATTTATGTTTTTTTAATGCAGTCACAGAGTTTAGGGCACAAAGAATCAATAACATAAGTGTGGTAGAATGTTCACCAAAAATCTGATGGATGTTTTGTTAATTTTCCTACCAAAGAAGTTGGGTTATGAAATCATTTTTCATTATAATAACATATTTTATGTAGTTACTATGTTAATATATATTGATTCTAATATTAATTCTATTTTATTTATAGGTAAAAATTAATGATCTGTGGGATTCCAATCCTGTGCAGTCCTACTCAGTCTCTCCAGATGAATCAGTTTCTACAGTCCTTGGGAATGAGTATCCTGGTAGAGTGCACGGGATGGGTTTGGGACATGTACCATATGAATTCTTTAGCAGGACACTAGAGATTGTAGCTGCATCTACTTCTGGTCATAGTGAATCCATACCCTCATATACTCAGAGAGTGATTGTTTCATTACAAAACATAGTTTACGACTAAGGGGCTTAGATACAGACTTTTCAGAAAGTGCTGGCTGATTTATATCATAAGACGACCAGATATGCCCCTAGTGGTGTTGCATCGATTTTTGGTGAGCAAGTAAATCACAAAAATTCAAAATCATTTAGTTTACAAACATTTATTGGTTATAATTTTAAATAAAAATATACAACAATATTTAATTTTCAATATAATGTTCTTTCAGGTGTTAGTAGGAAGTAGAGATGGAGGTGGAGAGGGTGAGGATATTTGCTCATCATCAGATTGTGATTAGTTTTTTTGTTGACATGTTGGAAAAATATGGTAATAGTCGGTTGGTATATGTATAATGTGTGGCATATAGTTTCCACCAAACATTTTTATGACTTAAAAGTTTCTTGATTTCTTCTGTTTCCTATTAAGTATTTCATTGATTTATGTTGTTTCCTTTTATATCTTGATTTTTCAAGTGTGGTATTCACTATATATGTCGATTATTTTTTGTCATGAATATTTATTTATCATTCATTTCATTCATAAAATATGATTATGGATAATTAATCACATACTAATGATCCTTATATTGATTTTGAAAATATGTAGAGGAAGACATGTCTTACTAGGTAGACTGATCTAAGAATTTTCATGTCTTACAATATGGACCATGCATCACATAGTTTAAAATCATGTGAAAATGAACAAAATAATCTATATTTTAAGATCATATGAAAAATACCTTATTATTTGAGGTTTAATGTATTTTAAACTAATGTTTAAAATGAAATGAACTTTGTCTTGATGCCAACCCTATAGATGGAAAACCAATGTGAATGATGAAACCCAATCAGTAAGATAAAGTTAGGTATTTGATATATATTTTTTGGTTGGGTTTAAGATAGGAGATATAGAAATCACTATGTATCCCAAGAAAATAGGAATCAATCCACACATAGTTCTTATAATTTTGGGGAAAATATGTTCACCTAGACTTAGAATAGAGAAATAACAATGAAACCAAAACAAATAGAATGAGTGTAATAGTATCTACGATTTATGAACATCCTTTTGTGCATTATCAAGTCGTTGGGATGTTTAGGGAGAGTTGTGTGGTTATTGTGAGGTATGAGGTTGTGTTTTAGCCTTGTAAAGGCCACCATGGCTTGTGTAATGACTTATCTGGATATGAAGGAGGTAGTTTTATGTTGGGAATGCTCTTGTGTAAAATGGGATATGTAACCATTTCTTGGGGATGACATGTTGTTATGCATGTTTTCCTAGTGGTTTTCCTATGCACCATGAGAATTTTGAAATGACCTTGGGTGCGCATGGAATATTGAAGGATAACCAGTCTAAAATAGGAAACCCAAGTTCACCACAATATAGCCATGTGCATGGAGAAGGTAAAATGGATTGGAAATGGGAACTGGGTCATAAATTCAATACATGGAGGAATATAGAAGAACGACCATGGCATAGACCACTACATGTTCTAAGATTTTTGGGAGGCCAAATTTCATTTTAAAATAGAAAAAAAGATAAAAAAACAATGAGGGTTCTAGATCACACTTTTACCAAACCCACCATAGGAGTTTTGGATATTAACCATGTTTTAGTAGAGTCTAGTGTGATTCAGTTATAAATATGAGTTTTATTACCTCCGTGTTTGAATTTTATACTTTCCTACAATCCTTTGGTGACCCTTACTCATCCTCCCATTCCAAAGTCACATCCCTTGGTGTTCCAAACCACTTAGATCGTATTGGATCATTTAGAATGAAGTTATCTATTTCACGGTGGTCCTCTCTTTTCCCATTACTCCATTATTATCTTTCTATTATATTCAAGTGTTATTTATGGTGGTAATTCTCCACTTTTTTGGGTGTTTTTTATGGAGTCTTATTATTCAAGATTAAATAGTGATTCACATGAGATCAGTGGTGATTTATCATTGGTTCTTGTTCATTTTTCCTTGATGATTTGGTCAAGGATGGGGATCCTTCATGTCCCCTTATTTATATGTATATTTGGAAATATCATGCTTTTGTATTTCTCTGGTTAAATGGTACATATAATCTTAATAAAGATAATGAACATGATTAATTTAATTTTAAGGGGAAGGGAGAAATCAAATTATTTTTAATTATTCAGTTTATTTTTTCATATATGGCCACACTTACTTGGTTTTCAAATTATGAATTATTTTGAGAAAGAGTGTTGTTTTGGTTTTTATAAAACATTCTTTTTATGTTTTTATTACCTCACCACATATGAAAATGACTAAGAATGTATATGGGACTATTAAATTGTGTTCCCCTTGAGGAGGATTTTTGGTGTACTTCTTAATAATTTTTAATAAAAAGTTAATGTTTGTAATTAAGATGTGTGGTGGTTGTGATGTGGGGTGGTTGGGATGCAGGGTGGTTGTGATGTGTTGTGGTTATGAAATGTTATATGTTATATTAATCGAAATTTTTAGGGCATTGTTGAGGGGCCAGCAATATCATCAGATTTTTTTTGTAAATCCGACTTTAGAGGTGGTTTTAACTGCTGAAAAATATATATAATATATTTACTGGTGGTTTTAACCGCTGCTAAAATTATGGTATTTTTCAATTCATGGTAGTTAAAATCGCCTCTATGGACAATAATTTTGCGGTTTCTTTAACCAGTGTTACACATTTTTCAAATTACCTTATTATTTCTTGGCAGTTTTTTTTGGTTTTAGGGTTGGTGTTTCCTGAAAAAACTCATATTTTTTTAGAAGCGGTTAAAACCACTGCTAAAAAAATATCTGTTTAATAGAAAAAAACAACCACTAAAACCATAAAAACCACTGTGAAATACACCCACTATGTCAGATTCCATAAACTACCACTAAATTGAGAAAAATGTTGTGTGTTGTATGCTGATAGACACTTTAGCAGCGGTTTCTTGAAACCGTCATAGAATCATATGGTGGTGGTATAAACAGCCACCATTTAAAAAAAACGGCACACAATGGTCTTTTTGTTGTAGTGATATACTCTCTACTTATCCCAAGAGGGTGTAACCTACTTCTTTATCCTCGTCTAAAACTACATCAATGGAAGAACCTAGAGAGTAACACCTGGTGAATGCTGACCGCTCTGAAATTTTGGGCACTCTTGATGTTGATGACCTCAGCCTCAAAAAGAAAAACAGGGGTCTAATCCATTTGCATAGGCCAAAAAACTACTCCCCTCGAAGAAATGAGATGTTGAGGGTTACAACCAAACCCTGGCTGAATGAAAACTATTCTGCAATGAAAACCGGGAACCTTAAACTATAGTTCTACTTCATGAGGAATCCCGATGACTCCCCTCTCATGACGATCTGGTTCTAGCTAACATTCTCTCAATGACTTCTACCCTTGATATCACCTCAATTAATGCCTTATTCATAAACATGATGTCCTATCACTAGATTTATTTATTCAAAGCCACATTAAAATGCCCATCCCCTGCCTCCTTATATAAAAACAGGACTGAATCATATCATAAAATGTTCCTGAAATGGATTCTAAACTCTTGGACACTAGAGATCCTCTATCAAAGGGTAAGAAGCTCCAGGATACTAGGCTCCTTCGTAGTCAAAGAAATAAAATCAACTCTAAACTTGTATCATAACTCCTCCCACAAGATCATTTAATCCTCGTGATTCCTAATGAATAAGAACCAACACTATGTCAGTGCCCCACACATCATCGTCACAACCAAACTCACCCAGTGCTCCTTCCGAGCATGGATCGAACTAATGTCTATCTCAACTTCCTCTAACAAATCTTTTGTGACATCTTCTAAAACAAATACCTTGTACTTATGAATAATCTAGTTCTGAAACTCTTGGATTGTCCACCTCCAAGTTTGGTAGTCAACAACCTCAACCCTAAATTGATATACTCACGTAGACTTATATATATCTTCTATGAAAACCTGATGAGGATGTCGACCTGAATCTATACCTACAAAATAACATATAGTCAGAGCTCCTAAACATGGAATACGGTAGAATCAACATTAATTAATTATTTTTTGTCTTTTATTCATTTTAGTTTAACCTATACCAACGTCTACCCATTCAAACACATATATAAGGAAGAACGATTCATGCTCTTTTCCGAGGTCTCTACCCTGCAACCAATATCACCTCATTTAGTAGTCACTGTAAACTTAATGGTCCATGAATCAGATTAAAGGGGGCTCTAAATGCATATGTCACAGTCGGTCTCTAGTGTTTACGTCACTTTCTAAACAAATCTGACACCATTTCCCTACCAACCCATGCAACCTCACATGTTCCTAACATAAAACTCCATCTTATCCCACAACCAAACCTCTTATGATATATCTCTATCATAAAACACTCCCCATAAAGGGTACCCCTCATGGTCGAGAAATGTGAAAAGGGATATAGTGACCACTGAGTCCCACCGCTAGTAGGCCCTGGGTTGATGACTTGCACTGAGGGTATAATAAAAACACAAATTAGAGGCATTACCCTCTACGAGAACACATGCGAAAGAGAGAGATAAGATAAAAACAAACCAACTCTAAATCATACTAAAATATAAAATAAATACTAAGTACAAATATGTAATGCCTTGCAAGAACTAATAAAACTAAAAGGGAAAACAAAAAGTACCAAAATAAAGTAAAATGACAACGACCATAATGGCTAAAAAAGTTTTTCAACCCTAAGATGGTAGTAACCAATCTAATATCCAACATTCCCCAAGTATCCTGAAAAACAATTTATATATGCATAGGGTTAGTATAACTGTATACTAAGTAGGATCCTTAATGAAGCCTCTCAATAAAAAGTAATGAAATCAAGCTAAATCATAGTGAACAACAAGTGAAACTAACTCGTCACCTAAACATATGTACTATGTTCCGAGCCTCCCCATGTATTTCATACAATAGTATATAATAGAATACATAATATCAAGGTTACCCTTCTACCACTTCCCCACTTGTTTTCCACTTTTCCCTAACATCACACGTCCTTTGAATCTATCTCCAAAAACGATTACCCGCCGACACATGGGTGAAGCACCACAACATGTAACTCATGCAACATAACCACTACATTCATGTAACCAAAGTAACTTGACAGTTTCTGGGAGCCAAAAATGCTTAGATAATGTGTATCCCACATCTACCATTATACATCAATCCATTACAACCCACACACTGAGTAAGGATCCTTAAGCCATCATAGCCTTTACCCATTACACCTATAGTACTCACTAGGAAACTATATCCATAATATATGTGTGTGAATGTCCATAATCCATTGCAGCCCTCTATACACATATATGGGTAAAATAACTATTGTGCCTAAAAATATAATTAACTACCAAGATAAGAGAACATGACCAAAGGGGTAGTCATCCATCCGTCCTCCCATCGGGATGTTAGGGAAAACACCCCCAAGATCAAAATCCATAGAGTGCCAGTTTACCTAAATGATAGGATGCATTAGCATATTAAAACAAAAATAGAATAGAATATACTATATCTCACAACCACAATATGGGAATAACCTAGTAATATAATGAACTACAACTATCATCTCTCGAACTTCTGACTGACACTACTCAGACTAGGTATACTATAAGCACACAACCTTTTAAAGAGAAACATTAGATTACCTTATCCTTTTTTAATAAGTTGAAATTTATGTTAATTGATTAATTAACCATTAATTATCCTTTATTAATTCCAAATTCCATTTCATTAGCATTCCAGCCAAGATATACAATTCCATTAAATTTTAACCTCATCATCCCCTTACACCAAGTTCCAACCCCATGGGTTAACATCTTTTATTCAATCATTTATTAACAGCATTATTACTTTACCATATTCCCAGGAATTCTAGAAAAATAATTATACAAAACCAAACATAGGGGGATCAACACGATGAGTATATGTACTACCCGTCATGTCTTTTCCACCTATAGTAGGAGTGTAAACCCATCCTCCCTCAAGAAGCTAAACATGGAAAGTAGGTGGAATACCCTACATGTCTTCACCCCTTTTAGAAGGAAGGTAAACAAGACCATATTTCTTGAGCAGTGGGGATAGTAAAAAAGATAAAAAACCAACATGATTCAACAAGAATCCAATCATTCACATCCAACTCATTTCATCATCTCTGGTGTTTTCCTTAACACTCACATGTACAAACTAATGCACCTTACCACTCTAGGTGTCTACTGCTATGACAACCACTAGGCCTCTCTGCTCCCACATCTCATAACATCCATATGAGTTCAAAAAACATCATAAGAATCATCAAAAATTATAAATAAACTGGGCTCTTGGCCTAGAATAAGGCATTCTTCCTTTACAAACAACAAGCTCTCATGGCTCCAAAATAGAAGGCACTCGGCTTTTCAAGAAAGAGGGAAACTCAGAACCCCACCAGTCATTAAATTTTATTAATCAACCAACACTTTAATCCATCTTGAATTAACTGAGTTTTTATTCATAGGATCCAAATATGGGATGAATAAATATGAAGATTTCACATATCAACTCAACAGTCAATGTCTTTCCCTTAATTAATTATCCACAAGAATCCACATTTCTTGGGCTCATAAATTAATTCAATAAAACATGGTTTCTGCAACAACAATGAGATTCATTTACATGCCTCTTTATCATTGAAAAATAATTACAATTAATACCATTTTACGTTCTTTACCAAATTTTTTCAAAAATGAAATGAAAAACAAGGAAATAATATATATTACACTATCTAGAAAAACGTGAGGTAATAACATACAATCAATACCAACTTATTTATTCAGTTTAAATATTTATTATGTAAATTATATTGTGATACAATGGGATAAAAAATTCTAAATATACAGTTTCATGTAAAAGAATATAAATCCATGAATCCCATACGTCAAAAGGTTCTTGATGCTCTTTACATGAGAATGATCAACGCAACTGATCATAATCGCCTCCCCCTGTGACAACTGCATCCACCCTAGGACGTCATGGCATGACTGCACTAACTGACACCCAAGAAAAATCTATTAGAAACATTGATATCACATTTCATAACATGGAATGGAGAAAAGGTAAAATAAGTATCGAAGAAAACACAAGAATAGAGGTAGATCATACCTTCTATCAATGATGGGTCAACATTTGCTGCTTGCACCAAGACAGGGTGTGCACATACCGTAGGAAGAAACTTCAATGGTAATAGATTCAATGAATAATTTTTAATCACCCCAATATTATGGGAAGAATGTATTGGGGTTTCTCACAGATAGATAAATGAGATGGAATGAATTAAGACAAGGTTCCTGACTTTGAAGGATTATATTTGAGGCTAACCGGATTTGAAATGGTTTACAATTTCCATTAATACAGATCTCATTAATTCACTCAGTTTGAATAAGTAAAGGCATGATGAGCCTTAGTAAAATTAATATAGGAGTTATGGGACTTGAATCAGCCTTAAATCCCTCAGAACAAGGCCTTGAATGAATTTTTCTTCAAAGAAAATGCTAATGGGGTGACTCTGTAGGAAGCTGCAAACACCGTACACTAATCGACGTCAGGAAACACTGTACACCTACCAATGGTTGGAAACACCCTAAACTTATTGATGACTAGAAACACTGTACAACTACGGATGTTTGGAAACACTATACACATACTGATGGTTAGAAACACTATACACCTACCGATGATTGGAAACACTATACACATACTGACTTCTAGAAACATTGTACAGTTGTTAACGACTGGAAACACTGTGCAACTACCGCTGTCTGGAAACACTCTAAAAATACCAATGTATGTAAAAACTGTACACATACCGATGTCTTGAAACCCTGTACACCTAATGATGACTGTAAGCAATTTACATATACCGATGCTAGAAACACTAAATACAAAACTGGAAAAACTATTCACAGAACTAGAAACTTGGAAAAGTGTTAGGGATAAGTCACCTTGACCTTTCTGAACAGCTCAAACAATAGATTTCAGAAAAGGAATAGACTAGAGAGTTCTAGTGCATTAAAAATATAATCCTTATGAAATATACATATTGAATAAATCATATAGGTTTATCCAAAATTCCTTAATTAATTAAATAACAGTCAATATGGACATCATATGTAAAATGATATACAATTTAGGAAATAATAATATCAATTGGATGAAATATGAATATTCAAGTAAAATTACAAGGAAAAATTATTAAAATTATATTATTGTTTAAGGGAAATTTAATCATCACAAAAGGAAGTGATATTGTAATGATAAAAATTACAAACATTCTTTAGGAGAATAATCTTTGAACATTCCAAAGTGTCTCACACAACTATGAAACATTTAAATCCTAATCCCCAAGATGGAATCATAATAATAAATGAAACATACAATATCTTAGGAATAAGGATATTCATGATATAACATACAATAAAAAAATATATACACCAAATAAAAGGGAATTGGTGCATAATAACAAATAAGTCTCAATGGAAATTAAATTAAGATAAAATTGGCTTACCTTAACCTTCTTTTTTGTTGTGTTGTATTTATCTTCCTATATAGTGGTTTTAAATATGTTACTTATATATAAAATAACCAAAATAATTTTTAAAAATAACATATATTAACTTTTATAATATCTTATTACCCATTTGATTACAAGAATTCATTGTTTTATTATTATTTTGGGTTTTAATTGCCTAGATTTTTGAAGTATGATTTGACTTTGGATTTATTGTTCATAATAATTAGAAAATTATTTCATCATATCTATACTGTAAAAATGTAATTAATTATCATATATAATATGTAAATATATATTTTAATTTCTCAATAATATTTGGAGATTAGAAATGAAGTTCACCATTTACAGTGACGATAGGGTGTACGAACGCATGAATGTTACTTTCATTTATTTTTTTGTATTAAAATAATGAAAAATAACTGATAAACATTTATATTATAATTCTAGTATCAAATGTTTCTCATATATATAACATAGTTCTGTTAAAATCATCCTTTATACATTCCATATATGTCATGAATGAGTCACATTTCATTGAGGGGGCGGTATTCAACACATCCTCAAATGAAATTATCATTTTTAAACAAGATAGAAAGTATAAAGGTATGTTATAAATAAAACTTTCAGAAGAATTAATACATTATAAATATCATATATATCATATATAAATAGTTTCTCATTATAATTAACACCACGATAGGTGGTAGAGAAAAAATAAACAATCATCATTTTGTGAGGCATTAGTTCTCTATACAAAAAGACAATATGTTCGTTACACATTAAATGAAAGTGTGTGTTATTGTAGTTATAAAAAAAATTGCATAAAAAATCAAAGAATATTTATTATACTGGAAATATTATTAAATAAATTAATTAACATAGTTGATGGTGTGGAGAATGGAAATAAAAAAAATTAAGAGAAGATATTACCTCTTAATCAGGTAACTACTTTTGTTTTGTACCAAAAGGATTCCATAGAATGATTTCATCCTAAAGGGAGGATTCAAGGTTCAGGGGATAAATTTTGGGAATCTATATGGGAGGATATTGATTTACCCTAAGTGGTTTTATAGGTGTTAGTAATTGGGAGACTTTGTGGCCTTTTCTAAGGGAGGAAAATGACTCACTTTGTATTTTTTAAAAGAAGTTAAGGGTACCCACATTTTTACAATTGTTTTTTTCATAAACATAAAAAAACCAATAATTTAAGTTCAATGAAAAATTTATGCTCAGAAAATTGGTGTTATACAAGTGGATAAGTCATTTGGGTCCCTAAGTTTAAGGTTTATTCCTTTATGATGATTAATTTTACCTTAATAATTGTAATTAATTATAATTAATTTCATTAATATTTAACATCAAAAACAAATATGGTATTATTAGAAATTATAAATTCTTTTTATTCCAAAAATGGAATCAATTCATCCAATTTCTTATTACACAAGTGGAAGAAATTAATTTAAATTTAATCACACAGATGGGATGATAATGTGGGTTTTAAGGTACAAATGTCCAAAACATTGTTATGTTTTTATTGTCAATTTCAAAGTGAAATTAAATACAATGGCATAAATTGTATGAATTTATAAAAATATTATGAAAATAAACTTTAAAAATAATTAAAAATATAATTTATCCTTAAAATAAATTATATCAAAAAAGTGTTTTGAACTAAAATTCAGTATTTTTAACTATGCATTAAAAATGAAATGTTTCAGAAAAATATAAAAAATTCACCTTAACATTATTATTATGTTTATATTTAAAATATAAAGTTTATTTTGGCATTATAAATAAATTAAAGTTTCAAAACTCATATTTAAAATAGGTTCACCATTAAAAGGCGGTAAAGTTATCATTATAAAAATTTATGTTTTTTGGTGTAAAATTGGGTTTATTCTTATCTTATGCATATCAAGCCTAATGGATTAATATGGAAAATATTATATTGATTATATAATAAATATATTAAATTAATATCACTAACTAACAAGATTTAATTTAATTTATTAGTGTAAAACAACTTTTGAGCATAAATGTTTTTTTATAAAAATATTCCCTTCATATTCAATCAGTTATTATACTCATTTATAATTAATTTTTAACCATTGAATTATGTGCGTGAAATATATATTTTCATTATTTAGTTAATAATACTCATAATTTATTGTTTATATATTATTATATTAACCAATAATATCTAAATAATATGTTATTTTTCTATAAAACTCAGTCATGCGTGTGATGCAAGCCATCAATGGAGATTTTTCTTGCATGTAAGATAAGCTAAATCAGTGATACATTCATTAAAAAATATATAATATATTGAATCTATTTAAAATAGTAAATATGTTTTAATGTTTCAGGGTATTATATCCCCTTACGTTATTGGTGGCGCGTGTTATGAATGCTATCAAAAATTCGGTTCTTACATTAGAATTTAGGGGTGTTACATTCTCCCCACCTTAAATAAGTTGAATCCTCACAATTTAAACATCATTTTAGTGATATAAGGATAAAAAAATATTGAATGGACTACATTTTAAAAAGGTTAATGTTACATACTCTTCATATGAGAGAAAGGAATGTACATTAATCACCTAACTAGGTTCCCTAGTAGTAGAAACTTTGTGGAAAATAGAAACATGTATATGGAAAAACAAATCCAAATATCAAGTTATGATGGAGAATTATAGAGAAAATATTCATATTAAAGTCATTTCCCACAAAACAATAAATCATATGTATGAATATGGGTCATCAATATCATCAAAAATGATAATAATAGGCTGATTTTTTTTCTCAAGACAGTTTTTTTCAAAACAAGTCAAATTCTATAAATATATAAATACACTCGTAAATATATGTTTCTAAAAATAGAATATTATCCTTTAGTTATGCCTTGACCTATTTATATTTTACTTCTAATATGTTTAGGTATTACAACAATTTATAAAACATTTTCCAATGACCAAATTAAACCATTTCATAAGTGGTTAACATTTCCAAAAATTATAATCCAACATTTTAGAATAATTTCAACAGTAGTCAGTATTTACAAGTATACTTTATCCATATAAATCAAATATTTTTCAAAAAATAACCTAACATTAGTGAAATATTAAGGCTGATATTTCCATCAAGCATGTATTTTCTAACTTCTTCAACTTTCTACTGAATCACATATATTGCTCATTGATACCGATGAACACATGATTTTAATTCCTTGATGAAACAGTGTTGAAGTACAACACTTACATATTTAAAAGATCTTATAACCATTAAATCAATGATAAAATAATTTTACAACATTACTAAAGGATCCAAATATATAGGTACATTAATCAATGCACTTCATTTGTGTCAATAACATATGCTTAACCTTGATCTATTAACTTACTCAAAGGTTTATTCTCTCGACATTTGGGGAATTATCTTACAAAGTGACCCACATCCTTGTAGTTGTGACAATTAATATCAACCATTTGTCTTCTTCCCTTTTTATTCCTCGAAGGTATATTCATGGTTTTGATGGTATATAAAACTATATATTCATATGATGAGAAATTATAAGAAACCAACTCCCTTCAAATACATGGATTGAGACCTTTAAAGAAGTTATCGAGCTTTCACTTTCTGTTGCATATATAATTTGTAGCATTCCTTGATAACCTTTTATAGGTAGGTTCATAATCTGAAACACTATCTTATTCCGTTTTCATTAAGATAAGAAACATTCTCTTCATATCAATTTTTTGATGACAAGGGAAGTATTTGTAAAAGAAAGTATCATTAAATTATTTCCATTCTATGAGTTATATTTATATTTCCTTTATATTATTTGGGATCAAGGACCAAAATTGTTCCACATTACTTTAGATATAATATAATGCAATTATATCCTTTTCTATTTCACTACTTTCCAAGGGCATAAATATCTTCTTTGGGGACTTAATTCATTTCTCAGCTACATTTGGATTCATATTCCCACTAAATAATGGCGGGGGGGGGGGGGGATTCTACCACAAAAAAAATCTATAATAGGATATTATATATATTTAATAGGTTTCTCCATTTAGTAATGGTTATTTATTATAACCTGACTAAGATTCCCTAATATATCCATAACAATCTCAGTTCTAATACTAGCTTCACTGACTTTCTCTGTAGGGAAACCTCTATAATGGTCACATGTATTGATAAAATGCATAAATATAGGTTCCATATATGAATAATATAATATACTAAATTATCTAATAATGTAATATTTTATAATTACAAATTTGGTATAACTCATAGCATAAATTTATTTATCGTAAATCCTAGAATCATAAAAAAATGGTTAATTTGGGGAAATATTTACATTCAAATCCTTCAAAATGGTATGTATATAAAATGTGATCTATCATAAGAGTCTCCACTAGGATTTTCAAACTAGGTGTGCCACAAGGCCCATTTTTGGGTACCAAGTTACCAAGATTCTGGCATAGAACACCTTGTCAGAGTTATTACTCCTAGGTACATCTATTCCAAGACAACATCATCTTTTAGTATCCATACAAGGATTTATTTGTAGGAATAAACACATAATATATATACCATAAAATTTTTGGGATGTTCTTATATAATTATCCTCATTTTATATATTAGGGTTGTGCTCTCTAATATATGTCTTCTAAATCTAGTTTCTATGTTTGTTGCTTAACTTCCTTTGATATAAACTCTAACACCCTAACCCTAGAATCCCAGATATAGTGCATTAATTCTTGTACCATATCTATGATATATATGTTACATATATTTATTAAAACCATAGTTTATAAGTTCTATGTATGGCATGGATGATTCATATCTCTTTGAGGGGGTAGTAGTCCACACTACCTCAAACACAAGTATTATATTTTTATAAGATGGAAAGCATAACGGTTTTTTATAAATAAAAATTAAATAATCATAAATAAATAATAAATATCATAAATATAATATTCAAATAGATATTCTATCATATTTACCACCATCTAAGGATTTAAAGAAAAATTTACAGTCATCGTTTTGTGAGGAATACATCACAATACATAGAAAAAATATGTTTATTACTAATTAGATGGAAGTGTGTGTAAGTGTAGGTAGATAACATAGTGTAAAAACATCCTTGAATATTGAATATATTGTTTTTACATAATAATGAAATAATAAGAGTTGAGGGTGTGGAGAATGGAAATAAAATTAAAAATCATGAGAGAAAAGTTTACCTCATAATCAGGTAACTACTTTTGGTTTGTACCAAAAAACTTACTTGGAAGAGATTTTTTCCAAAATAAAGGCTTAAAGGTATAGGTTATAGATTTTACTAATCTATATGGTTATATTGTGCCTGAAAATATGTGGTTTTAGAGGTGTGAGAAATGAGAATACGTGGTATCCTTTTATAAAAGAGAAAAACGACTCACTTGGTATTTTTGAATAGAAGTTAGGTATACCCACGTTTTTAACTAAAAAAGTCTTTATGAAACAACCAAAATAATTATTTGAGGGTGAATATATGAAGTAATTCCAGAAAATGGGTTTTGGAAAAGTTTCTTAGTCATTTGGGATCTTAAGTTAATGATTTAGTTCATTATTAAGATTCATTTTACTTTAATAATTGAAATTAATTTAAATTACATTCACTAATATTTTTGGGGAACAATTGGTCTTATTATATATTATAATTTTTTTGATTCAATATTTGGAATCTATTTTCACAAATTCTAATAATTTATGTGGAATAAATTAATTTAAAATTAATCTCAAAGATAGGATGATAATGTTGGCTTTTAAGGTAAAAATGTCCAAAAGTTTGTAGTATTGTTATAGTCAATTTCAATGGGAAATTGATTCCAATGGCATAAATTGTACTAATAGATAAAAATATTATCTAATTTAACATAAAAAACAATTAAAATATAATTTATATTAATAAATAAATTTGTTGAAAAAAGAGTTTTGAACTAAAATTCAACATTTTACATATTCATTAAAAAATGATTTGTTTCAGAAAAATATAAAAAATTCACCCTAACCTAATTATTATTTTTAATTTCCAGTATGATATTTATTTTGAAATATTAAATCAATTAAACTTTCAAAATTAATTTTTAATATTGGTTCCCCGTTAAAAGGTAGTAAAACTACCTTTATAAAAATATTAATTTTTATATGTAAAATAGGGTTTGTTCTTATCTTATGGATATAAAAAAAAGTGGATTAATATAAAAAATATTATATTGAATATAATATATATATATATATATATTACATTAATATCCCTCAATAATTTTAATTAATATAATTTTTTATATTATAAATACTTTTTTAGCAAAAAAAAATGGGTTTCTATAAAAATATTCCCTTTATATTCAGTCGATTATTATACTCTTTTATAATTAATTTTTAACCAATGATATAGTTTTGAAAACTTTATAATTTCATCAGTTAGTTAATGCAATTCATAACAACAAGATTATATCATATTATATTAAATAAAATATATTTAATAATATGTTATTGTTTGGTAAAACTCAGTGTTGCGTGTAATGCAATCAATCAAAGAAAGTTTCTCCTTTATGTATCACAAGTTAAATCGGTGTCTCATTCATTGAAAAATATAAAATATATTGAATCTATTTAAAATAGTAAATACATTTTAAAGTATCAGGGTATTATATTCCCTTACGCGATTGGGGTCACATTTCAAGCATGTTATCCAATATAGGCTTATTATATTAGAATTTCAAGGTGTTACAAAATACAAATAAGAAAATAATGTTTCATTTTTTCAAAATAAACTCTAGTAATGTAAATGTAAACTATTTTGTGAAATTATATTTTTTTTATTTGTCATCCATAACTCTATTCATCTTAGTTAAGATCCTAATGCCTCAATGCAATTCACTTGACTTCTAATAAACATTTAATTAAAAAAAATACATTATTAAAATAAAATTGTTGTAATAATCTCCCTATTTTTATTTTATTTTAAATTTAAAATTATTATAAATATTGAATAATTGTATCCATGCCCCACACATGTGACCCCATACAATTCTATATTTAATCCTTCAATCTCTTAAATATTTCTCAAATATTTATACACCTTTGATAATAAAATTCAACAGGTTCTCATATTTTATGACTATCAATCATGATAATCCTTGACACCTACACTACTCTAGGAAGTAATAATATATCTTTTCAATAATTCCTCTTAGCCTTTGAGAGTTAAAACTCTTTACTATATAATTAATTAATTAGTACAATTCTCTCAATAATTTTTCAGGCCGAACTTTAATTTTCTATTTAGTATTATAAGATTATTCTCCACTATATTATATATCTAATAGTATATATATTGTTAAAAAATAAAAAAATAAAAAATAAAAAATATATAAAATGGTGGTGAGTTTACATTCTAAACCTCTTCCAGATGAGAATTGTTGTTTAACACCAAGTTTTAATCTGTGCCTATCCAATTACATTGCGGACAATAGATTTGTAAATATATCCACCACTTATTAATTTAAACCCATTTGACCATTCATGATAATTAGCTCTTCAACCATATCGTTAATAAAGTTGTACAACATCTCTATATATTTTATCTAGGAATGATTTAACTTATTCTTGGATAGTTCTATCATAATATAATTTTTATAATGGATTACCATGGGTAGACATAGCTCCATTAAAAAAATCCTTAAATCACTATTTCATAAAAGATAACTGTTTACATGATTTTTTACTGAAATATAAATTTAATAATCTATAATAAGAGAGGTTATTTCTTTCCTGTTAATAAGCAACCCACACAAGTTTTTCTAATGAACAAGAATCCTATACTTTTTAATTTTATATTCATAATATTTTGGGCCAAATCCTCATTTGACTAGGAATTCATAATTTTTCATTCCATATAGAATACACCAAATAATAATAAAGTGCTCCAAAAATATACCCAATGATTATATTTTCTATCAAAAGATATTCCTCCACGAGGAATTATTTCTTTTGTAATTCTAATAATATTTATAATACTATATTTGGTCTTATTTTTGCAATATAGTCCAATAATTCATTTATTCTTTTGTATATCAGGGTTTAAAATATTATTTCCTGCCTTATATATTCCATGATTGGTTCTAATAATAAATGGTAGTTAAATTGGATTGATATCATGAATCTAAAACATATTCAGTTATTCCTTTTCTTATTTATCATAAGAAACAAATGTATAACTCCCTTTCTTATTAAGTTACAGCTTAAGGAAAATTATGATCTCTTAGATCGTCGATATATCAAACTCTGTTCTCATAGACTATGTAAACATATCTATTGTATTTATTTTTCTTCCTCATAATATTCTATCCTAAAAATATATGAACACCAAAAAATTTTCTTATTTTTATGATTTTACATTATTATTAGGATAAACATTACATTTTATGAATTCATATTTTAAAAAATGTGTACATACATGCATACAAGGATTTGAGTGTCTATTTAAACCAATGTTTGGCCTTATTCAGCCTTCATACCTTTGATTCATCATTTAAAATTATAAAACCATCTAATTGTTCAATGTATTTTTTTTATGAATTCAATTTAATGAAATTTTATTGACATAAATTTGGTTGATTATAAATTTTCACTTGATATCCACAATACAAAAGATTCATATTCACTGTAGTCTTTCCATTGGCTGAAAAGTTTCATCCCCAAACACTTTTTAACAGGTTAATATCCCTTTAAAACCAATATTTCATTGTTTTAGATCACATTTCCATGATCACCATATTTATTTCTAAATATCCATTTTATTGAAATGATATTGTGATTAATTGGCCTTTATACAATGTCCCAGGGTTTTTTACTCAATTTTATAAAAACCATCATTCATTTCCTTGACATAGTAATAAACATTTATTGCTTATCCAAATGAAGTTAGTTCAATTTGACAAAATAGATAAACATTGTTTATAGTTTCATCCTCCATTTTTATGTTGTTATTGTTTTATTTATGATGATATTTGAAGCATATACCTTAGATTATCTTCTTAAATATGGAGTATCTTGTTAACTCATTTCACTATAATTTTCATCCTCTGATTAAGACTATGAATCCTCATCACATATTGGATTGTGAGCTCCCCCATTGAATAATATGATGTTTTATTCTCCATCACTAACCAAACTAATATATAAGATTATTTATTTCTTTATATATTTTTAAAAAATAATTTTTACTTCACTTCCCACTAAAAATATATTTATCCTTTTGTTTAGACACATATAGTCTTTACTCTTGAGTGAGAATCCTAAATTATTTTATTATTCCACTCTGTCTCTATGTTTTTATTATTTTGTTTCCGTATCTAAATATAATATCTAATACCATGAAATATAAATTTCTTCAACATTTGTTTTCCATAATGCCACATATTTTACAAGGTTTCCATCTCTCCACATATCTACATGTCTTAATTTTGTTTGTAAAAATCTACTTACAAAACTACCTTTAACTCGTAATGATAGATTCCACTTCAAATGGTTAATAATTTATTCAAATTGTTAACAATTTGATTTAAAAAAAATTCTTATGTTTGGTGAATTTTTTTACCAATGGAAATTCATGCTTAATCCCATACTTCTTTAATTAATTATCCATGTAATGATAGGTCTACTATACTCCATTTTCATATTGAATAATCTAAAATTTGCCCCCAATTTCATTCGAAAGTCTCCTCCATCCCACTTAATGTATACAATCACCATATTCTTAGACTATATAAACATGATAAAACCCATTCTACCATATTAATAAAAAATTGAGTAAATTATTTATCAGGAATTTTTTTGAGAACCTTCATGGTGCCACCCACACCTTTGAAGATCAGATCAGGAAAATACGAGGCCTAATTCTTCTTAAACCATGTCTGATATCCCTATACTTTCCTTCATTCATTGGAATAACATGTCTTCTATTGATCTGATTTTAGATATGTAATATCCATTATATATCACATAATGGACATAATTTTCATGGTTTTTTATTAATATGTATAGTAGTACATTTCTAAAGGATATTTTCTTTCTCCACTATAAGGGACCAAGTGATTTATTCTTTTGAATCTACTTAATAAACACAGCATTTGAACCTATATCCCTTCAAAAGAGAGTCTCTAGACTCAAATTTTATAGATCAACCCACTCAATGGAATATAGAATCAATTATGGAGTCATATAAGTTAATTCAAACTAATAATAGTATGTAAATGGCTATATATTTAAAGAATGTCTATATTATTTAGTTCTTGTCTAGCCAATTTCTTTTCTTTACTTCCGTTGATTTTCAATGCAATATAATTATTGAATTTGACTTTATCATTAAAACTAGTATTCATATTATTTATGATATTTAAACTTTTTTATATGTGAGATAAATATAAATTATCATATATCTAAGTGCGGTTAATTGTAGTTTCTTAGGGAGAGGTATATAGAAAGTTATAGTTCTTATATTTCATTATCTCTTTCTAAGAGAATCAAGGTTGATAAAAGACATATAGAATTATATTCACATTTACTTCATCATAGGATATGATATAAAAATTATCTTACTACAAAGAAAAAAAACTATTTCACAATGGAATCTTATATAGTTTATCAACTACCTTTTTTTCCTTTGGTTTCCATTAGAGGATGTTTGATTTATTTATTTCTTATAATTTAATGCAATCTGAAAAATGTTTGAGCAGTTATAACAATATCCATAAAATTTGTTTTTCTCTAGGATGTATTATATGTTTTGATTGTTTGTTGATATCACCCATTAGGTTATATTCTCAAATATATTTCTTTATATGTTAAAAAATTCATTGTATGAACAATAAATCCATGAAAATAGTATTTTATAAAAGAAATAAAATCTTCTCACTACTCCCTCAACAAATATTTATAGGTTTGGAATACCTTTACTATTTCCTACCCTTGGTAATTAAGATATTTCATAAACATTATACTTTTATTTATTCTATATAGAAACTCCACTGGATTTTGATGTATTAGCTTCACATCTATGCCCACACTTTCCCATTTTCATGGACCTATTTTATAAACGATATTCTAAAAAATACTTATACCTCTTCCTAACCATTCATTCCACTCATTTTTAGTTAAATTCTTAAATTATAGATTTTTTTATCAACATATAACTTTTATTTAGCTTCAAAAAACCTTTATAAATATATAACTTCTTTCTTAATAGATCTGACCACATACCTTTATTTTTCATCTTATTATAGAGATCATTGATATATTTTTATACTCTATGATTTATACCTTAATAACAATAAATTCTTCCAATATATATTGAGAAGCCTAAATCTATTCCAGCACCTTCTACAAGCGATTGATTTCAACATTGATTCATTAAATAAACCATATCTCTTATTTTTTCTATCATTGAATATCTAATTATCCAATATCTTGTTCAAGTTCAAAATCTAGGCTGAAAAATAATTAGTTTTATCTTATTTATCATCTTTAATCTTCTTTATTTCAACAATTTATGTCATAAAATCATTCAAATCTAAAATGAACTCTACTTTGTCATTTTGAATGCACGTTTAATCACCATATATTTCATTAATCAACATATTTTAATTCTAGAACCTCTTTTTATATGAACATCGTGATTCAAAATTTATTCTTAGGAGAAAAATATTTTTTTTAATTAAAAATTACATTCATATCCATTTACTACTTTCCCTGGGCATCTTGATACAAAATTCCCATCATTTTTACAATTAAAATAAGAAAATGGTAGATTGCTGTTATATTTTCTTTTGCCTCATTCAAATATTCTTTCAATAAGTGAAATAAAGTTATCACTAACATCATTATCAATGTTTATGGCTTCATGAATTTCAAATTTCTTCATGGATTTTAATGAAATATATTTTTAAAATTTCCTATTTTTTCTTTTTGGATTCACACATATCTCATAATTTATCAACTCACTTTGAATATCATCAAAATCCATATCTATGGGATCTTGTTAACCAATAGATAAAAACATGGATTTTGATAAGGGTATTGGTATTTTGAAAATATTTTATCTAATACTAACATCATTCATCTAATAACCATGTACATAGATAGCTTTAACAACATGAATGAGATGATTTAATTTGAAATAAATATTCTCATTTGGATCATATTGAAATAATTAAACTTATTGTGAAACACATTTATTTTTGTCTTATTTTAACCTGATCCCCCCTTTTTAAATATTATATATCTTAGAACATATGAATTTTATTTATGTGTTGTGTGTTACCTTTATATAGAACTGTTTGATAGGGACAATGATAAAGCCTTATGTGAAATCACATCCTCATTTAAAATTTTACTACTGGCTCTAACCATTGAAATTAATTTTTGATCACAGATTTTTATTCCATTTTTTACAAGAGTGAAGATATCATGTCTGGAAGATTTTAAATGAGATTTAATATGAATCGTCTATAAAAAAATTTATACCCATAAAAAGGACACCCCTTTGGCATTAACAACATTCATCATATCACAAAAATCTGAGAGATAGATTCATCATGTAATGACCTAGTGTCTTTGATACAATCGGTTTCATCCACTAGCCTAATATACCCAAAGAGTGAGTGGGTGGGTGGGGGGGTTGAATTAGATTGTTCAATTAGTCTCATCTATTATACCAGATCTTATTATTGTGTTAATAATAAGAACTCAACCCTATGAATATTTGAAGAAAACATGACATAAAGAGGTTGGAATTAAATGTAGGGATAAAAAAGTTTTACATGATCCACCATTAAGGGAATGTATAAGCAGAGTACGATGACAATGTGACAAAATACTAAGGATTTACACTACATGCAATAATATATACAATTATTTTTTGAAAGAAGCACCACCGTGCCGTGGGTACCCTTATTCTTATCACTTCTCACACTAACTTGTGAAAAGGTATAAAAATGAGATAAAAATAATAAATACAATTGTTATATATAAATAAATAACTCTAATCCATAAAAGGATGTTATTGATGAGTTTAAATTACTCATTAAAGTACATATAAGAAATGTAGTAGTTATTTGCTCTCCATTCAGTCAGATTTTCAAACTTTTCACTCTTATTGTCTGTTACTTCGTACTCCTATCAAATATCCTTTAAAACATGGAATTATTTATCTAAAAACATTTAAAATTAATTTAAAACATGTCTCTAACTTAATGGACCATTAAAACCATCCCTTAACTTAACATAATACCAATGAAGTATCCTAAATTTTCATATTATCTAGAATGAATTAATCTTATATAATTTCAATTTATTTTTCAGAATCTCCATGCAAGTTCCTTGATTATAGTGGCAGATTAGTAAATCAATATGAGTTCATGGTTCAATTTCCTTCTACGTAATATAATCCATGCTCAACCACTAAATCCACTAGATTCATAAAAAATGTTTATGTATCTCAGATATATATGGTTTGATCCTATGAATATTTCTCATTCTAAAACTATTTATAGTGTGAAAGAGATATCTATAGTGCATACTCTTATTCCAATGATAAAAAGTAAAAATATTTGAAATCGTGGAACTATAAATATTTTCTAGTAGGAATTTTCAGGGAAATTACATCAATTATATTTTATGATTGAACCTCTCACTATACAAATTGTTTTTCTATGATATAGTAAATAGATATTAAAATCCATAGAAATCAACCGAAACATATTGATAGTGTGGCATTGGATTCCTAGTGTGAAATTTAAAAGGCCAAATCTGGAAAAGAATTCAAACATTTGGACAATTATAAATCTAATGATTTTAACAGATTATTGTTATAATTTTCCAATAATAACTATTTTTGTTTTTAGTGTTCTTAAACACTACTAATTTCATCAATTTAATATCATGTAATGGACATCTATTTCATAGAATGAATGAGGATTATGATATTTAGAATGGTAAATAATAATTATTTATTTAACATTTCAAAATATTACATTAATGTTTTTCTGTGTTCAACTTAACTCAAGGAGTGATGTATAAAATAGAATCATGATCTATCCATTTTATCAATTTTTTTAATATTCCTATGATCCGATGTAAAATAATTGTGTATTACAATTAAAATACAGATGAAAGATGAATTTTTTTATGTTCTAATTTCCACTAATGTCCCCAAATGGTCCATTTACACACACATTATTTTCTTTCCAACTACTTCTAAATCACCAGATGTCATCTCAACTTAGAGCCAAATGACTCAATATTCTTTACATGTATTCCAATAATAAAAATATTTCAATACACTAATTTCTAAATCACCACAAACCCAAATCCAAGAGTGTATATTATCCTCTTTAAATTACAAAAACCTTGAGCTTATCCACTTGGTTATTCCTTTCAAATAATTTAGAAACTAGATGATTGGATGACATGAATAAACCCCCTAAGAAGAAATAGTGAATAGAAAAGTTCCTTTTATCTATTGAGTGACCTTGAGGGAATGTTTTTAGCCCAATAGAAAATGTTACCCTTAACCCCATGTACTATATTTGGATAGTCTATGGGTTGTATTTCCATTACCAATAATTGAACCATTCTCACATATCCTTATCTACCAATGAATTAAACTATCTTATTTTAGGATTTTACTATTCCATAACAAAAGTATTCAATTTTTTTCAAATATCTTCATTGTTACACAATCATGAAACATAAATATTGTTAGGGGTGGATATGAAATCTTACATATGTACCATTTCATATATGGGTATGCATTCTCTATGATGAAACAAATGACATGAGATAAGATACTCCTATGGGAACCTTAAATTCCTTGTGTCAAGATTCTCCCCCAATAATCCAAAATACCTTGAATAGGGATACTCATCCGGGATGAAATATTCCAGGAGTTCAGGTACCCCTCTGGGAAGCAAATATTTCATTATTAAAGATACTCCCCTTGGAAACATAAAATCCTTTAGTTGAGATTCCCCTCATGGAAAATTCCTATTTTGTATATATTCCTCATTGTATGATCATAAATCACGTGACAAAAAGGTCCATAATATATGAACATAAACTATAGAATGTTTTATATTATATGTGAGAAAATTCCTTTACATACATTCCATATTTACATATGAGTTCCTTGTGTACGGGTTTTCTAATTCACATTTAGTCTTCTCCAATGGCTATGCACTAGAAAAAACCATTAATTTTTTATTATACAAGAACGTAATCAACATATAATAATTTTTCTATAAAATACACATATCTGGATTCCCATTATCTCAAAGTACATAATGAAATCCATATCAGTTACCCTAGGCCTATTTATAATTTTTATCCAAACCCTTATAGTGTATACTTTCCATATTCACATTTGATTTTCTACACTTACCATACACTATGACACAATATAATGAAACCTGTATCTCCAATTCATTGTATAACCATGTCACATATTTGTGTTAGAATCAAATTTCAAAATAAACATGATCCAATTAAGAACCATGTATGGATTGGTTCATAATCACCTTGGATACATAGTGACATATGGATGCCCTATCTTGGATATAGCTGCAAATTACACCTTTATTAAATTACTTATACCATCCTATAATTTTATATTATGAATTCACATCTTGTTTACTTACATTAACCATGTGTTATTATATTCATTTCCTCAAATAAAGTATTTATATTAGAAACCTTAAAATCATTGAGTCGATTATCCCATAAGGAAATAAAAAAAACCTTAAGTCAAGATTCTTCTATTGGTTCCAAAAATCCTTTAGTTGAGTTCCTCCCCATAATGATATTAAAATACATGATTTGATACCCTCCTCATGGTAATATGAAATCCTTATGTCAATATCCATGCTTTGAGAACTAAAAAAAATGAGTCCAAATTCTTCTCTTGGTTCCCAAACTCCTTGTGTTGTGATCCTCCTCTTGGTGAACATCCAATAATTTGTGAGAAAACTACATAAACCAACAATATGATAAAGTAAAGAAGAAAATTACCCCATATTACATGAAAATATTATTCTTTCATTTATAAAAATTAAAATTCTAGTGGGCATTATTGTACTAAAAATGTGAGGGAAAAATATTTTTTGGAATCCATAAACACTTCTGACATTACTAACACAATAAAATTTTAGCCATAAAAGTATATTTATGAATGAATAATATAGAAATGGGATTCCCATTTCACTCTCAGTGGGGTATATACATTATTAAAAAAATATCATATTCTATATATTTGGTGGAGAGAACCTCTAACTTAGAGTCGGTTATGGTTTTTATCTGTTACAAATAAATGAGTTTTTGAGACCATAAAAATTATTTTTTGAGTATTTCTATACACTTTTTGGACCTAAAAACATATTATATATGGTTAAATGATATAAATGTGTGTTGTTTATATCATATTAGATAAATTAACTATTCTTGAAGTGAATATGGACATAGGAATAAAAAGTTACGTCATTTTTATGTTTTAATTAAATGGAGAAGTTTTTACAAAGTTCATTTGTAACGCCCTGACCCCAGTTACCCACAGTCGGTGCATTATTACATAACATTGGAATTATCACAAGAAAGATCAAGTCTCAAAAGACCGATTAGTTTAGTAGCCTTGGAATAACTAGATACATCCATAAAGTTTTACATTACATCAAAAAAAACATCTTGTCTTCATATCCCCTCATACTATCCTTGCAGGTCATTCATAAATTACTTCTTCATAATCCTGGGAAAAAATTAAACATTGAAAGGGGTGAGCTCAGATGCTCAATAAGGATAATATTATAGCATAAGCTTTCATAGATAATCATAAACACTTAAGGTAGTTTATAACTAAAACAAAAGCCTTTTAAACTTGAACTTCAGCATAAAATGGCAAAGATAAAATAAATTAATGCCATTTACTTACTCACATAGATATTCTACTAGTCGAATGATCACATGAAATATCAATAACTACTTTCATAATGATGGAATTCATAATGCCAGACTATCATAACCACATATCCAAGGCCTCGTGCGAAGACTACAAATAAGATTCTGCCAAGGCCTTGTTCCAAGACACTAGTTTGTCTCATGAGACCTACCGATGCATCGAGGAGCTATAGCGGGCTCCACCCGTCACTTACTAAGTGCAATGCATTCCTCATATGAACAGGTTTAAACATAACATAAACATTCTAATTAAAACTAGGATACAAAATGTCAATACTTAAACCACAAACCATGAATGGTATAAAAATAGCACATCCACAGTCAAACATAACTCATTCGATACAGTATTGAAGATTGTATTGTATCACATTAACCTCAATCAAGAATAAGGAAGGATGTTGACATAGATGAAAATAATCATCCAATCTATTTGAGAGAAATATCCCCCTTTTTCTTGAAATCATATAAAAGTCACACGATTTGTCAAGAAGCCATTTAAAAATAGATTTTTGAATCAAAGAATCTCATACTACTTTGAAACTTTTAAAATGAGTTTTAATTTTAAAACTTTAATGTCCATATAAATAAATCGTTAAAACCATTTTTTAAAACATGGACATTAATGAGAAAAATTTAGAAGAATAAGTCTTTAAAACATTTAAAAATGGTATTTTAGTTAGAGATTCTAACCAAAAGAGAGACACTTGAATAAAAATAATTGAGGTAATAAAAACTTTTTAATATCATGAGAATAAAGGTATTAATGATATACTATGTCAAAGTACATTATATACACCACATAAAAGTGATTTGGTGTATATCAACAAAAAATTCTCAATGGAATGTAAATTGAGATGAAGTCTCTCATAAAGGTCGTATCCTTAGGTTAAGGATAAATCAACGACATAATTATGTGTGAAAAATATAAATACACTAAATATGATTGGATATTAAGTGTAAAACAATAAAAGTATATTCACACATATTCTTGTAAAAACAACACCAACGAATTGGATGTTTAACTCAACAAATGGAGAATGAGTTAAAATTACACTTATCAAATTCATATCAATGACTTGAGAATTATCAATGGAGTGATTATGTGTATCAAATGTATATCCACAGGAAGGGGAGTGTAAATTATGACATAATCAAATGAATAGTGAGTCCACACATAATCTTGGGGTAATATAATCAATGAAATATGCGTAAAGCCAAATGAGTGGAAATTGAAATCTCAATTTCCCTTATCGATTAGGTAACTTACGAAACATACACCCATGAAAGAAGGATCATACAATTATGATGTAAATATACATGAATTAAAGTATATTACACAATGAATACAAACATGGGTAGTACACACACCACATGTAATAAATAAGTGGTGAACAATGGAATTCTCACGGAATTAAAAGTGAGATAAGAAACCCCTTACCACGTTGTAATCAACTGAGTCGTATGACCAACAGTTAATAACCACCAAATGATTTATAGAATAAAATGAATATAAAGATAATCATGATAATATATATCACATGGCAGTACACAATACACCACTTTCAATAATTTAGTGGCGAATAATGGAAATCTCACAGAATTTAATGTGAGATAAGAAAATCCCTTACCACGTTGTAATCAACTGAGTCGTATGACCAAAAGTTAATAACAACCAAATGATTTACAGAATAGAATGAATATAAAGATAATAATGACAATATATATCACATGGTAGTACAGAATAGACCACTTTCAAGAATTTAGTGGCGAACAATTGAAGTCTCACGGAATTGAAAGTGAGGTAAGAAAATCCCTTACCACGTTGTAATCAACTGAGTCGTATGCCCAAAAGTTAATAACCACCAAATTATTTATAGAATAACATGAATATAAAGATAATCATGATAATATATATCACATGGCAGTACACAATACACCACATTCAATAATTTAGTGGCGAATAATGAAAATCTCACGGAATTGAGAGTGAGATAAGAAAATCCCGTACCACGTTGTAATCAACTGAGTCATATGACCAAAAGTTAATAACCCCCAAATGATTTACAGAAAACCATGAATATAAATATAATCCTGATAATATATATCACATGGTAGTACACAATACACCACTTTCAATAATTTAGTGGTGAACAATTGAAATCTCACGGAATTGAAAGTGAGATAAGAAAATCCCTTACCACGTTGTAATCAACTGAGTCGTATGACCAAAAGTTAATAACCACCAAATGATTTACAGAATAACATGAATATAAAGATAATAATGATAATATATATCACATGGCAGTACACAATACACCACTTTCAATAATTTAGTGGAGAACAATGGAAATCTCACAGAATTGAAAGTGAGATAAGAAAATCCCTTACTTTATACTTTTTTCCTTGGTCAACTGTAGGTCTACCTCCTATATAATGGTGAAATAATTGTTATTGAATTATAAAAGAATAATTTACTTTAATATGATATCATATATGATCTTTTAACATTGATTTGTTAATAATATCTTAGAATTATCATCATTTTGAGTGTTAACAAGTTCATTTTACTTTATATTCTTTGTTATGTGAGACATATTAATTATTAATGGAATGTATATTATTCATATCCATAATGACATAAAGTCCTTAGATAATATTTTTAAATCATAAAATTATAATTATACTTGAATGGCTATGAGGGAGAATGAATCTCATCGCGTTCGTGGAGACAGTAGTCCGTACGTAGGCACGAGCGACAATATCATTCTTTTGATATTAAAATAATATATAAATGGATGGTATATCATATGTAAAGAATAATTAACATGTTATATTTATTATTTACATTAGTTACACATCATTATTATACCCATTCAAATAATAATATATTGAATAACAGTTACACCACGACGTGGAGACGGTAAACCGTAAGTACACACGTATGGTGACATGTTATTTAAAAGGGTGGATAGAATACTGAATATGGTTGTACCATATTTATAATAAAATCACAGTATATATATGATACTGGAGTTATTATTTTAGAATGGTAATAACAAAGGAAGAATAAGTAGAAGAAGAACGGAACTTGGAAAAGGGTGGTGAAATCATTACCTCTTCTTTGGGTTCTTCCTTTTGATTTGATCAAAAGGGCTCCTTAGGTTGGCTCTCTGATCAAACTAAGGCCTCTAGGTTGTAGTGAGGGAAGTTGAGAGGGTATTTGGGCCGGGTTTGGCCAAACCAAAAGGCTTTGAAGGTGTGATGAAATGAGAAGGAAGAGTGCCCTTTTATAAGAGGGGTGAGGGGCACCTTTGGAAAAGCTAGAAATATTAATTTATAATAAATTCATATTCAGTTTCTAAAGTCTAAAAAGTTGATTATTAAAATTTTAAGGTGGGGATAGGTTGAAAAAACTTCAGACAATAGAATTTAGATAGGTTTGGGTCACTATATTAACCTTATTTTTTTGTTTTAACTCTTAGTTAATTAGTTTGACATTTACCATGTCACTTTGTATTTTTATATTATATAGTTAATAAACATACTATATACATCCCAGAGACCCCCAAGTGGTTCATTAATCATATACCTATAATTATATAAGTCTCCTGGCCAAACCTTATATTTTTAGGAATTTAATATCAATTAATAATAAAATATTTGTTTTAAAAACTCTTTTATGTCAATTTTGACACTATTCAATAGTTGATTTTTGTGAAACACATAACAGAATTATTAGTTAGAAAAAGGTTAATTACATCGCTCCTAATATGTCATAGTATCCTAGAAAATTAGTGTAATTCAATAAAAGTCTCAAAATATATTTATTTGGGTATTTATAATATCAATTATTCTAATTTTTCACTATTATGATAATTACTGCATCACCATTGTGTCATAAATAAATTAACTTATTTAAGGTCTAAAAATTATAAATAAAATATCATTATGTATTAAATCTTTTTAGCTGTCTGATGAATATTTATAGTCTAAAATCCAACCTATATAACCCTATGTAACAATTTTTTTTCTAAAAGATATATGCTTGTGTCATTTTTGTATTTATTTTAACATAATTAAAATAAAGTGTCATTATCACTTAAAAGTGGATCCATGGGGTCCCAAAATCGACCCCAATATTCCCATGGTCGACCATGTATTAACCAATAGGGTTAAGACACGTTTTAGGGTAATTTAGTATTATTATAATATTATTTTGTTAACCCTTGTTTACCGGATTTACCCTTTAACCATAGTAAATAAAATATTTACCGAAGTAATTATCCAAAATGTATAAAAATAAAAGTTACCTATTTACACAATTTGAACATCCTAATTCCAGATATAGAATCCATTTTTCCAAATTCAAAACACAGAAGTGGCATAAATTATTTTAAAATTAATTCCTGTTGTTAAAACAAAAAGCATGTTTTTAAGAGATAATAACTATCAAAAGATTGACACTTGTTTATGTCTGGTTTAAATGTGAAATTATGTTCAATGACCCACATTGTATTATATGGTAAAAATATATTATAATTATACTTTAAAACCACTCAAATTCATAATTTATCACTATTAATTATTTTGATTAAAAAAGTTATTTTTAATTAAAATTTAGTAATTTTCACTATTCATCAAAATATGAAAGTTATCCGAAAAGTACCAAAATTTCACCCTAGGATAATTTCGATATTAAGAATCCAAAAATGAAGTCCATTTTGAGAGATAGAATTCATAAAATTTCAAAAAGTAGGTATTACTATTCATAACGGTTAGTTTGATTGGTTATGGTGTGTTAAAATCTCAATGTTGCGTACAATGCACGCCATTGCATTATTCGAAAGGAAACGTACCGTGAAAGCTTGCGGTGTTACATTATCCACTCCTTAAATAAATTGCATCCTCTAAAGTTTTAAAATTGCACTTCGGAATATAATGGAAAGTCCCACATCGGAAAAAGAGTCAATAAAACTATCACTTTAAAAGAAAGAAAGAGAGGTATAAAGGTCATCCAAGATAACCCATACTCGGATTCCATGTAGGAAAACATGGATATGGATGACAAACTATGTGTCATGTTCTGATGGAGAGGGATAGAAATCATGATCAGGAGAAAGTTAACAATAAGAAAACCACAAACTTGTGTTGGGACAAACGACCATTAGTCTCCTAGTAGGAAAGTAAACGGACAACATTTTTTTTGTTTTAAGTTACATTACATAAGGACAAGGAATTAATTTATGATATTGACTAAGAACATAAAGAACTATACTTTCTTTTTAAGTAGAGTTTCATTATTTAATAACTTTTTACCACTAACATTTTTTTTGAACAATGAGTATTCAAGAAGATTTGGTCATAATAAAAGAGCTAAAATAAACTTCTATAGAAATACATGACCCATGTAGGATAAACTATATATTTAACTTGTCTTTAGAGATTAATCAAAACCAAAATGGTTAGTATAAGATCTGATGATCCCCCAAATGTATATTCCATTAGAGAAAAAAAAATACTAATCTTAATTTCTAAAATTAAACCAACAATACCCCAAAGTTAAATAAATACCATTCAAAAACAAATTTTCCTTAAAATCCTTCAATATAATCCAAACTAATATTGAATCCCAAAACTTATAAGAATGTAGTCTTCCACATTAAATTGTATCTCCAAATGACATCATCTACTCTTAAAGTCACATACATAAAAGTAATTAACCTAATCACATATTATTTATTATAGGTTAATCATTTCCATAAATAACCCAAATCACTATAGATCTACAATAAAAACATAGATAAAAATCCACCATTACTCCTCTAATGACATCCCATAGTATTTTATTTTCCTTGGACATATAGTGTTTCCAAAAAAGTGAATATCTTCCAAAACAACATTTATCACTTAATCACCAAATCATTTTCTTATACTAAGGGTATTCATTTGATAAGACAAAAGAACCGAAATCAACATATTATTGATCAATAAAATAATTTAACTAAAAAAAATAGTCACACTAACCCGGGACTTCACATAGTCCAGTGGTAGGCGATAAATCCCAATCGCACTTTGGTTGTGGGTTCGATTCCCACAGCTTTGTCTGACGTGACGGGTTGTCACACGGTCTACGTGTTGTCCTTTTTTCAAAAACTATATTTTATAATATTACCAAAATGAGATAAATTCCTCAAAATAACATAATTTAACCACAAATGTTATATCATACCTTGCATTTTCATCCCAAATTATAATAACTTATAATTATCTCAAACCCTAATGATCATATAAAACCAAATGGTTATTTATACCTATATCCACAATAGAAGAGACAATTCTTCCTCAAATATCATTCTCACAAGGCAAACTGCGGGGTTACAAATACAAGAGAAAATTATTCCAAAGTAAACCCATCAACAAGGAGTGCTAATACTTTTTAAACATTTCTCCAACCATTTATTTCCACATAGCTTATTCTTTGACCAAGAAAATATCCTAGAGAATAGGACATTCACTCGGGTAATGTCCAGGTCCCCTACATTAACGGCAAATGACTGCAAATGGACTCTTGGGACCATTTTTATCGTCTTCCATAGTACTCTTCATTTTTCTTCGGCAATTCTTCACTTTATGTCCTTCATTCCCGCACCTAAATCATTTCGTTGTCCCATTGAAACACATTCCTAGGTGTCTCCTTCCACATTTCCTGCGTGATGAAAATTGAGGGTTCTTTTCTCCATGGTCTCTATTGCTGGAGTTCTTATCATTCATCACCTTTCTCTTCCTTGTTGAGTCTGGGAGTTCGTTAATATATATGTTGTTGATCATATTTTTGGAAAACTGATTTGGCATAAAGACGATATCTTTTACGCCTATCAACATTCCATTTTGTTGCTCATTTCCACCATCGTTCCCACCTTTTACATCATTCTCAAAGTAACTATGACTTCCTTGGAATCCCGCCATTGACTAAAACCAGAAAGAATTGTGTGAGTAACAGTAGTCGTAAAATCATTTAGAGATTAACATGTCACCATATTCTCAATTTGAAACATATTAGGATTAACCAAGGTCATTTAATCTCATCTTATATATATATTACTTAAATCGGTTTGTAAAGAAAATGAAAATTATCCTAAGAATATCCCCCAGGAGTGTCGTAACCAAGAGTGAAGCAAGGCCTGTTGTCGTGCACCAGTTCCCGTTTGAGTCTAGCTCAAAGCGGTGTTTTCGGGTTTTACCCCTAGGTACATCTGTTCTAGAGCCGCCTCTACCTGCTCGTATCCAGACAGGGATGTATTGCTCGGAAAACTCACAAAATCTCTACAATACCAAAATTCTAGGAAGTTCTTCTATACTAATCCTCAAAGTTCATCTTAGGTCTACGTGCTCTAATCAGAGTTTATCTAAATCTAGCTTCCAAGGGTTGTAATAAACTTCCTCTGATACCAACTGTAACGCCCCGACCCCAGTTACCCAGATTCGGTGCATTATTACATAACATTGGAATGAACACAAGAAAGATCAAGTCTCAAAAGACCGATTCGTTTAGTAGCCTTCGAATAACTAGATACATCCATAAAGTTTTACATTACATCATAAAAAAACATCTTGTCTTCATATCCCCTCATACTATCCCTGCAGGTCATTCATAAATTTCTTCTTCATAATCCTGGGAAAAAATAAAACATTGAAAGGGGTGAGCTCAGATGCTCAGTAAGGATAACATTATAGCAGAAGCTTTCATAGATAAGCATAAACACATAAGGCAGTTTATAAATAAAAAAACCTTTTAAACTTGAAATTCAGCATAAAATGGAAAAGATAAAAGAAATTAATGCCATTTACTTACTCACATGGATATTCTACTAGTCGAATGATCACATGCAATATCAATAACCACTTTCATAATGATGGAATGCATAATGCCAGACTATCATAACCACATAGCCAAGGCCCCGTGCCAAGACTACAAATAAGATTCTGCCAAGGCCTTGTGCCAAGACACTAGTTTGTCTCATGAGACCTACCGATGCATCAAGGATCTATATCGGGCTCCACCTGTAACTTATTAAGTCCAATTCATTCCTCATATGAATAGGTTTAAACATAACATAAACATTCGAATTAAAACTAGCATACGAAATGTCAATACTTAAACCACAAACCATGAATGGTATAAAAATAGCACATCCACAGTCAAACATAACTCATTCGATACAATATTGAATATTGTATTGTATCACATTTACCTCAATCAAGAATAATGAAGGATGTTGACATAGATGAAAATAATCATCCAAACTATTTGAGAGAAATATCCCCCTTTTTCTTGAAATCATTTAAAAGTCACACTATTTGTCAAGAAGCCATTTAAAAATAGATTTTTGAATCAAAGCATCCCATACAACTTTGAAACTTTTAAAATGATTTTTAATTTTAAAACATTAATGTCCATATAAATAAATCCTTAAAACCATTTTTTAAAACATGGACATTAATGAGAATGATTTAGAAGAATAAGTCTTTAAAACATTTAAAAATTGTATTTTAGTTAGAGATTCTAACCAAAAGAGAGAAACTTGAATAAAAATAATTGAGGTAATAAAAACTTTGTAATATCATGAGAATAAAGGGATTCATGATATACTATGTCAAAGTACATTATATACACCACATAAAAGTGATTTGGTGTATATCAACAAAGAAGTATCAATGGAATGTAAATTGAGATGAAATCTCTCAATCCTTAGGTTAAGGATAAATCAACGACATAATTATGTGTGACAAATATAAATACACTAAATATGATTGGATATTCAGTGTAAAACAATCAATTTATATTCACACATATTCTTGTAAAAACAACACCAACGAAATGGATGTTTAACTCAATAAATGGAGAATGAGTTAAAATTACTCTTATCAAATTCATATCAATGACTTGAGAATTATCAATGGAGTGATTATGTGTATCAAAAGTATATCCATAGGAAGGGGAGTGTAAATTATGACATAATCAAATGAATAGTGATACCACACATAATCTTGGGGTAATATGATCAATGAAATATGCGTAAAGCCAAATGAGTGGAAATTGAAATCTCAAATTCCCTTATCGATTAGGTAACTTACGAAACATACACCCATGAAAGGGGGATCATACAATGATGATGTAAATATACATGAATTAAATTATATTACACAATGAATACAAACATGGGCAGTACACACATCACATGTAATAAATAAGTGGTGAACAATGGAATTCTCACGGAATTAAAAGTGAGATAAGAAACCCCTTACCACGTTGTAATCAACTGAGTCGTATGACCAAAAGTTAATAACCACCAAATTATTTACAGAATAACATGAATATAAAGATAATCATGATAATATATATCACATGGCAGTACACAATACACCACTTTCAATAATTTAGTGGCGAACAATGGAAATCTCACGGAATTGAAAGTGAGATAAGAAAATCCCTTACCACGTTGTAATCAACTGAGTCGTATGACCAAAAGTTAATAACCACCAAATTATTTACAGAATATCATGAATATAAAGATAATCATGATAATATATATCACATGTCAGTACACAATACACCACTTTCCATAATTTAGTGGCGAACAATGGAAATCTCACAGAATTGAAAGTGAGATAAGAAAATCCCTTACCACGTTGTAATCAACTGAGTCGTATGACCAAAAGTTAATAACCACCAAATGATTTACAGAATAACACGAATATAAAGATAATCATGATAATATATATCACATGTCATTACACAATACACCACTTTCAATAATTTAGTGGCGAACAATGGTAATCTCACGGAATTGAAAGTGAGATAAGAAAATCACTTACCACGTTGTAATCAACTGAGTCGTATGACCAAAAGTTAATAACCACAAAATGATTTACATAATAGAATGAATATAAATATAATCATGATAATATATATCACATGGCAGTACACAATACACCACTTTCAATAATTTAGTGGCGAACAATGTAAATCTCACGGAATTGAAAGTGAGATAAGAAAATCCCTTACCACGTTGTAATCAACTGAGTCGTATGACCAAAAGTTAATAACCACCAAATGATTTACAGAATAACATGATTATAAAGATAACCATGATAATATATATCAAATGTCAATACACAATACACCACTTTCAATAATTTAGTGGCGAATAATGGAAATCTCAGGGAATTGAAAGTGAGATAAGAAAATCCCATACTTTGTACTTTTTCCTTGGTCGACGGTAGGTCTACCTCCTGTATAATTGTGAAATAATATTTATTGACTTATAGAAGAATCATTTACTTTAATATGATATCATATATGATCTTTTAACATTGATTTGTTAATAATATCTTAGAATTATCGTCATTTCGGGTGTTAACGGGTTCATTTTACTTTATATTCATTGTTATGTGAGCAATATTCGTTATTAATGGAATGTATATTATTCATATCCAGAATGATATCAAGTTCTTAGATACTATTTTTAAATTATCAAATTATAATTATACTTGAATGGATATGATGGAGAATGAATCTCATCGCGTTCGTGGAGACGGTAGTCCGTACGTACACATGAGCGACAATATCATTCTTTTGATTTTAAAATAATATATAAATGGATGGTATATCATATATACAGAATAATTAACATGTCATATTTATTATTTAAATGAGTTACACATCATTATTATACCCATCTAAATAATAATATATTAAATAACAATTACACCACGACGTGGAGACGGTAAGCCGTACGTACACACGTATGGTGACATGTTATTTAAAAGGGTGGATAGAATACTGAATATCGTTGTACCATATTTATAATAACATAAAAGTATATATATGATACTGGAGTTATTATTTTAAAATGGTAATAACAAAGGAATAAGAAGTGGAAGAAGAAAGGAACTTGGAAAAGGGTGGTGAAATCATTACCTCTTCTTCGAGTTCTTCCTTTTGATTTGATCAAAAGGGATCCTTAGGTTGGCTTTCTGATAAAACTAAGGCCTCTAGGTTGTATTGAGGGAAGTTAAGAGAGTATTTGGGCAGGTGTTGGCCGAACCAAGAGGCTTTGAAGGTGTGAATAAATGAGAAGGAGGAGTGCCCTTTTATAAGAGGGGTGAGGGGCACCTTTGGAAAAGCTAGAAATATTAATTTATAATAAATTCATATTCGGTTTATAATGGCTCCAAAGTTTATTATTAAAAGTTTAAGGTGGGGATAGGTCTAAAAAAATTCATAAAATAGAATTTATACAGGTCTGGGTCACTATATTAACCTTATCTTTTAGTTTTAACTCTTAGTTAATTAGTTTGACATTTACCATGTCACTTTGTATTTTTATATTATAAAGTTAATAAACTTACTATATACATCCAAGAGACCCCAAAGTGGTCCATGAATTGTATACCTATCATGATATAAGTCTCTTGGATGAACCTTAGATTTTTTGGAATTTAATATCAATTACTAATATAATATTTGTTTTAAAAACTCTTTTATGTCAATTTTGACACTATTCAATAGTTGATTTTTTTGAAACACATAACAGAATTATTACTTCAAAAACAGTTACTTAAATCAATACTAATATGTCATGGTATCCTAGAAAATTAGTGTAATTCAATAAAAGTCTCAAAATATATTTATTTGGGTATTTATAATATCAATTCTTCTAATTTTTCACTATTATGGTAATTACTGCATCACCATTGTGTCATAAATAAATTAACTTATTTAATGTCTAAAAATTATAAATAAACTATAATTATGTAGGAAATCTGTTTATCGTTCTTATGAATATTTATAGTCTAAAATCCAACATATATAACCCTATGTAACAATTGTTTTTCTAAAAGTTATATGCTTGTGTCATTTTTTTATTTATTTTAACTTAATTTAAATAAAGTGTCATTATCACTTACAAGTGGATCCATGGGGTCCCAAAATAGACCCAAATATGCCCATGGTCGACCATGTATTAACCAATTGGGTTAAGACACGTTTTAGGGTAATTTAGTATTATTATAATATTATTTTCTGAACCCTTGTTTACCGGATTTACCCTTTAACCATGGTAAATAAAATATTTACCGAAGTAATTATCCAAAATGTCTAAAAATAAAATTTACCTATTTACACAATTTGAACATCCTGATTCCAAATATGGAATTAATTTATCAAAATTCAAAACACAGAAGTGGCAGAAACTAATTTAAAATTAATTCCCGTTGTTAAAACAAAAAAGCGTGTTTTTAAGAGATAATAACTATCAAAAGATTGGCACTTGTTTATGTCTGGTTTAAATGTGAAATTATTTTTAATGACCCAAATTGTATTACATGGTAAAAATATATTCTAAATATACTTTAAAACCACTCAAATTAAAAATTTATCACTATTAATTATTTTGATTAAAAAAATTGTTTTTAATTAAAATTTAGTAATTTTCACTATTCATCAAAATATGAAAGTTATCTAAAAAGTACCAAAATTTCAACCTAGGCTAATTTCAATATTACAAATCGAAAAATAAAGTCCATTTTGAGAGATAGAATTAATAAAATTTTAAAAAGTAGGTCTTACTATTCATAATGGCTAGTTTGATTGGTTATGGTGTGTTAAAATCTCGAAGTTGTGTACAATGCACACCATTGCATTATTCGAAAGGAAATGTACCATGAAAGCTTGGGGTGTTACATCATTCCCATTCCCTAATAGAGTTTGGAAATTCTCCCTATACAACACACACACACCATTTTTAGGGACATATCCTTACACATGTTTCCTTGAACCTTTTAATGTGTTCTAGACTATGTATGCCTATACTTTCAATCCCCACCCCACATGCCTTTCCTTGGATGCCTTGCCTCAAGTACCCTATTTTATGATCTATTCCATGAATCATGTACCCTAAATTGGGTGACATGTCATGCATGCGCCCACCATGTGTTCCCAGAAGAAAAATCTCTATTATGTGCTCCTTTAAAAATCAAACCCAGACTCATACCCATCTCAACATGATGTACCTCAAACCATATTGGATGAGTTCCTAGAAACTACATGGGTTCTTTGAGTGGTTATGTGTTGTTTTCACCCATAGATAATAACCTGGGGTAGGTATTTTAAAAAAAGTATCCTTATACCTCCACTTTTGAAACTAATGGTCCATGTTTAGATCTAAGTTTAAAATTACCCTAGAACAAAAGAGATTGAAAAAACTAAACTCTCATTTATATGATTTTCAAATATAGATCTTTGGATAAGGGATAACGAATTAAAATTGAGGAACTTCCTTTTTGAGATGTTCCCTAGGATCCAACTATTGAGAATCCTACACAAACTTTTACCATCATAGGTAAATTCACAAGATGACCATAATGCTAGAAATATTTCACTATAAGAAATCTAAAAACTTATGTTTAATGAAACATGGAATAATCAACTCAGCTAAATCAACGCACAACATTTAGTCTAGTGTAGCCTATTACTTTAACCCAAAAAAACATTCTAGAAAAAATTGAAATAGAAAATTAAATTAAGAAATAACTCAAGAGAATTTACATGGTTCAAAATTTATTCCAATATCTATAGGGGAAGTATCATTGCATTTTTTGAATTAAACTTATAAGGTTTACAAACATATAGGATTTTTATAATTGTAGACCTCCAAATTCAATGATCGAATAACACCTCATTTTTTGGTCCCACACCCTTTAACAGTATGCCCCACTGGATCATTTAGTTGCTCCTAATTCTTTTAATCATGGGAGGATTTGTATTATCAATAATGAAAATTGATTACTCGTCGATTTACTTGACCTAAATTCTCATCATTGGTAAAGGAACAGTGATCACACACCTCACTCTTCTCTCACAAACTAAAAGATGAGAGTGATACAAATTAAGACACGGCCCCTTACTATGATCTATCATCTATTATAATTTTATTGATTTGGAAACCATGATTTTCATTGATCAAAGATTCTAAATAGCTGGCCATGAATTGGTCCCTACTGGAGAACCATTGTCTCTAGCATGACTTGAATGAATGGTCAACAAAATTAATCATTATAATGAACATGATATTACAATTGAGTATGATTAAAAAATAAAACCAATATCCCACATGAACACTACTTCATGTAATTTCATGACATCCTCTAACACTTTAAAAAAACAACATGCACCTTCACTATATGAATTGCTTCTCCTTCCATTTATTCAACCAAGTCTAATTGGGGAAAAATGTTAACTTTGACACTTCTGGCCTCATATCATGGTGAATATATCTATAGGGTTTTTGGTGATATTTAAAAACTATAAATCTCTAAAATATATAATATTGTAAATAAAATTGTACCCAAGGATGATGTGATTTTCCCTCAAATAGAACATTGTTTTTTTTCTAAGCAGATTTCACTTTGAAATTTATAATAATGTAGTCTATTCTGTGGGATAATTCGGATATAATAAATTATATGACTCAACCACATAATTTAAATTCTTGTTTTCGTTTTTGTTTGCATCCTTTGATTCTATTTTTGATATTTCAACAATCTGTTTTAACCTTGACATCAAACTGATCACAGTTACTCTAAATGTTAAAACATATTTTGTTTTAAATTTTTATACATACATGTATTCCCAATGTCTACATCAACATACCCAAATAGTGAATAATATTTTATAAAAATAGATAAGTATCTTAGAGTTTATTTAGGTACCACAAAATACAAATGATCATTTCCCAAATTTTACATGTATTGGGAAACCACTCCTAATACATGAGTAATTTCTAGAAAAGTCCACACCATCGAATACATGCGATGTTTTTATAAATAATACATATCATACTCCTTCTATGTTCATTGACTCGTATTTTTTTCATCGTAATTATTTTATTGAATTTTTAATGTGACTAGAAAGTGAGGATAAAATATAATTACATCAAATCATATCAAATTTACCAGTGATATTCTTGCTATATTCTTTCATGGATATATCTAAGCATTTAGAGTTTTTATCACATCCTTCCCACATGAAAAATATATTATTTTATTAACTAAGATCCTTATAACTTTCTAGACATGAAATATGCCATCTTCTTAATACATTTAATTGAAAAACCCACCAGTAACATATTATACATTTATAATAGAAAATGGTGAATTTGTCATCATTTTGATCCTTATAATAAAAAATGATCTATATTTATTCTAAAGAAATAATTATCCTCCATGATAGAGCCAAAAATCTGACTACAATATGTTGATTATTATTTCAAAACATAGATACTTTTCTTGAGTTTTCACCACAAGACTTGATTCCATTGATCTAAAGAAATAGATTTCATTATATTTACATTTCTAACTAAGTAACCATGATTAAAAGTCCTGTACCATTAAATTTGTTCTTGATCTAAACATATATTATAAAAGAAAAATATCACAGGTTGAAGGGTAGTTTTTTTTAACTAGAGAAAATATTTTGGAGAACTAAATTCCCATGTTCTTCTGAAATCCATTAACCTCCAGGATTGACTTATACAATCTACATCCATTAGATTCTTCATTTAACTGAAAAATCCACTTATTTACAAATGAATTTTTTTAGTGGTAGTTATTCTAGCATCCAGGTTCTTTTCACATGATGTGAAAAAAACTACTTCTATATAGTGAACTCAGACTTAGTAGAAGCACAAAGTATTTCCACTTCTTCCAGGCTCATTCATTCACCATTTTCTGATAAAATAAATAAGTTCATGTCATCTAAATACCACTAAACTAGGTGTATGAACCTATACAGACTTTGATATTCTACACATTTCTCTTATCACATTGGAATGAAATACTATTAAATTTTATAATCCAGAACTTTAGATTGATCTTAACCAATTATTGAGATTTTAATTATATCTTCCACTACTCTTAACATAAAACCAACTTAATTTCACTATCAAAATTCCGTTGTAATTTAAGAAAATATTATTGACCCAGAGATATATAATTTTTCTATAATTTGAACTCCCCCATGATTTTCATCCGGATCAAATTGTATTGAAATTGGTTTTTTCCAATTAAAATTTTCTTCCTCAAAATTTTACTTCTATCACATGACTTGCTCATTAAGTTGAAAATTTATAGTTATGTTGAATTTTATTTTATCACAAAAAAATTCCAAATATATTATATTTATCTCCATATCCAAAAAATAAACATGCATTAGATGCAGCTTCAAGAATCTCTCTATAATTGGAATCTATATGTACATATTTTAAATATTTAATGATTTTAAGGTGAGATAAATATGGTTTTTATCTATTAATAGTTTATTCATAAAATAATATCCAATTGGATCTAAAGGGAACCAATTAATTATACATGTAGTTGTTTTAAATGGTTTTAACAATGATTTCATTAGAATTCAAGAATACAATGTTTTTCTCCAGACCTTTTCCACAAATATTTAATGCATTATATAAACAAATTAATTTTTTTTCAGGAATCATAGGTACATTATTTTCATACATAACACTCATATGAATCGAGATTTTATAATACATTCTTCTAGTAAACTCATCACCACTGTATGTCTTTATAATATATATCTTATTTCTAGTTTCCATGTTAACTATAATTTTTTGTTGAATAAACACTCTAAATAATTATACTTTATGTTTCTATAATTATACACACAATTTCATCATGGATATGTCAATGAGTATCCTATAATAGTTTTATCCCCTATGAGATGTATCTGTGTGTCCTTCATTATAAGTGTCTATGTAAATGTTCTAGATTTTGTAATTTTATTGTTCTTACACTAAAATTAGAGAAAAACATATATTGATTTCCATGTATACATCATTCACAACTTTTGATGTATCTAATATATAGTATTAATTTCCCAATAAAAAATCATACAATTATAATAGAGGTTCCTAGGATAGATGTTCCACATATAAACTTCTGAATGTTTTTGTTACATCAAGTGCAAATCCCACTTCCATTATGAAGTGTTTAAGTGTTCTATCCTTTATGCCTCTCACTATAACCGTGGAACCCTAACTCATTTTCCACACTCAATTTTAAAATTTCATTCCATAACCACATAATCCAATTATCCAAAAAAACTCAAATTCTTCTAAAGATAAAAAATATATTTTAATACTTTAAATATAATGAAACTATTTTGAATGATCCATTATTTCAAATCCACCTTCCCTATGATGTCATTAGATTCATCATCCAATGGATGGAATATTACAAATCTTCCAAACACATAATTTTTCTTGCATAAATTTTCACCTATACAGAGAAAATATGACTTAAAATATATTATCCCAGATTCAAAAATAGTACTGAAACTCATGAGTTTATTATAAATACAATTATAATACAATTCAATGCAACTCAATCCACCTGAAGTTGTTTATTTAGAATCTCTATGGAACTATCAAATTTTTTTTTCAAATGACCTATACTACCATAATGCCAATAGGATGGCCTAGGTATGATTTATTTACACATACACATTTATCGTGAATTATCTTATGAACAACTTCATCTTATCATATGATATGAGTTCCCTTTACCAAGTAAATTGAATTAATTACCAAAAGGTTATTGTATTTACCTTATTCGAATATCTTTATTTCTAATCAGGTTCTGGACATACTCAATTATCAAGTCATTTTTTCCATTAGTGTTACAATTAATTGTTACAAATCCTTAGAAGGTGTTTTAAAATGATTATAACAACAGTATGTCTCAAACACATTCCATGAATGTAACCTTTATAGACTCAATATATCTTCAAATCAAGTTGAAATCATTCATAATATCCATTATAGAACATCCTTCTAATAGACTCTTGCTAAATGATTAATGTATTGGAAACAATTTTATATGTCTTATAGGATTATCATATATTTATTCAATTGAAATGATCAATTTTATTTTAACTTTATTCTCCTTGATTTTCAAATATATATTCTTGTCTAATGATATCCTCATAAGACATAAATAATTTTTGTATAAACATTCCCATTATCCTTTCTCTAATGCATTCAATTTAACACATTTTGATTTATCAAAACATTTTTTATAGATGAGATAATCCTATAAATATGACATCAAGAAACTAAGATCTATTAAATCAATATTTTTAATTTTAACCTTTTTATCCTCTGATTCCATTTCTTTCCTATATAATGACTCACACTAAATCAAAAATCACATCAAAAAGTGAAAATTTTACATGAACTATTTCTGAGTGACGAACATAGATTCTAATGAACTAAATATAATTTTGATTACAATTATTATGAATTCTACCAAAACAGCAACCACTGGAAGTTCCTTCACTAGAGGATCATGATATCAAAAAATGGTCACAAAAAAAAGTCTTCAAAATTAAGTAATATGAAACATGGACGAAATAGATCACCTGACTCACCACACTCTATTTGACATACTCTAAACTCTTAAATCCTGAATTATACAATAATTTATGAAAAACCTGAATGATAAAATTAATTAAAGAAAAAACTCAATTTATTTTTATAGATTAAAATTTTTTCCTACATTTAGGGGAGATGCATCATTACATCTAATTTCACCAAATTTACATGTTCTAAAATCATTGTGAATTGTACTCCATGTAGACCAATAATCCTAGTGATCACAAAAAAAATCATCCCACAGTCCCACCCCATTTTACAATGGTTCTAACTAGATCATCCAATTTAACAAACTCTTATAATCATGGGAGTCTATCCATTCAGAATAGTGACTATGAATTTACCATTGCATTAGTTGACCCAAACACCAATCATCAACAAATGAACAATGATCCTAAATGACACCCATTTCCCTCAAAATCCATGAAGAGAGTGATTTAAACATATACACAACCCCTATTCTGGTAAACCAATATTTGATAAACCTTGGGTGATCTAGACACTATGGTCTGCATCCATTAAACATTGGTAACTTCTGACAAACCAGTTAAAATCACTAATGACCCATTATAAACACCTTCATAAGATTGTAGGGTTCATCATGTGTTATCCATTAGGATAACATAATACATCACTTAAATAATATTCAATAATCTAAAAACATATTACTTGGTCAACACACCACCTTAAAACCATACCACTTTATTTCCACACTAGCTGATTGTTGACCAGCTAGGCGCGAGACCACCAAGTCACTACACTACTTGAACATTTCACCCACTAGAAATTGAAAACCTATGTTCCCAACTATAGAACCACTAAACAATTGGGTGTAATTTTTTACTTGACCACACACATAGTTTCCCACTTCCCTAAGGCTTCATACTTTGATTTAATCTTCATCTATGCCTACCAATTTGATTCCTGATCACCCAGGTCACTTATATAGACACACAATGGTTTATAATATATGGTCTCTTCCCCTACTAGTTGAGAATCACTAAGGATATACTATCTTAAGATGATCAAATCCTTTTTTATTAATCGTATAACCCATACTAATTTTTGAGTGGGACCATGAACTTTTATAGATGTGTAAATAATGATTTGGGATTCATTTTTTTACCCTATTTCTTTCTTTTAATATATTTAAATATTTTGAGGAATATTTTCATAGCCTTTCCCAATAATGGAGTGATATTCAAAGGCCCAGTTAGCCCAAAATGGATACTATTAAAAAAACAATATATTAATATCAAATGAATTAAATTTTAAGGGATTGATAAAAAACTCCTAAATGGATAATTGTATCATATATCCAAGGCCACCGTTGAGTCTAAAATTTGGGTTTTACACTAGGTGTGACTTAAGGTTGTTGGGTGATGGATATCTAGTTAAGGGTGCTGTTTGTAGGTACATTTAATTAAACTTAATAAATAATTTATTTATTTATTTGATTAAATGACCTAACTAAAATCCTCTATAAATACCCTATGATGATGATTTTCCAAGGGTCAGATGAATAACCCTTTAAATATCTTAGATGAGGTTCAGAGAATTTCTCATTAGTGAATCTAAATCAGACGATGAATGATGATAAGATCAAGTTGGATCAAGTGTTTTTGGGAATAGTAGTTATTATACTTCACTAGAAAATTTATTCATCACCAAATATGAATCCTTTTTGAGGTAGGACACTTAAATTATGGATTTAAGTCCTTTTGATTAAATTATTGGTAATTTTTGTATTATCATCAACTCTTGATTTTCATTTTCACACCCTTTGAATGAGCTCATATAACAAATAAAATTTCTTATTCATTTATTTCTTGAATTACATGATTTTATCAATCCATTTTCCCATATCAATGATCTCAGGACAATAAATCTTTCCTGATGATGTTTTCACTTTTTTTTCTTATGTGTATCCCCCACATATTTCTCATTTTCCTCATTGTTGGCACATGGGATGGTGGTTCGACATTGCCTAAGTGGGTTCAACCGTAATTGAACCCCCTAGATTCTTCATGGTTTGGAGAATGAAAAAAAGGTAAATGTTTTTTATGTATATCAGAATGAATTGTGGGTGATGCTTGTGGATCTTGGATTCAGATCAGTGATGAGTGGAAAAGCAAGACCATATAGGTGACTAAGGTGATGTATACTTTGAATGGATCAGTGAAATATTTTTTTCATACATTCGAGGCTGGGAAAGGGTGACTGGTATATTTACCTATTAATTGTGGTTGGTGAAAAGGCATGAATCATGGTAATGATCACAAATTTGAAAATCATGTGGGAAATATGTAAAATACCCGACTATGTGTTGTGTATCCAGTAATAACAAATGATGTGTTCCCCCATTAAGAAAATTCTAGGGATTAACTTAAAGGTAAATATACCACACTCTGTAGTTGGGCCTACATTCCATGTGACCCTACCCATGTGGCCAAGACATGTGCCAGATTCACACGCCCAGGGCTATATGGGTACTGACATGTCATGTAACAGGGTATACAGGTACTGGAAGGAATATACAAGCATGGGTTGTGACACAAAGCTAAGACCCATGGTGGGAAGACATTCCATGTATCCTATAGGACAAAAAATTTAAAGATACATGGATTCCTGAGTTGTGTATAGGGAGAACACAAATAATAAGCAGAGTAAGTCCATTTTCCATGTGGACCCCCTACAAGATGTGCACTCTTAAATGAATCATGAACTTATAATATATTTTTTAATTTTTTCTTGGATTTAGGATATTGAGTATACTATCTAGATTTTTTACACATAGACTGTGATGGTGGATGTAGTAACCCTAGTTTCTGGTTTGTAACCCTTACTTGATGCTTTTCTTGGTTTCAAAAGTTATGGGTGACGTATGGGAGAATCAGGAGATCCTGGAGTGAAGTTTGAAGCAAAGGGGAAGGCGCACAATTTGTCATACTATGCTGCCAAACCGTGCGTGTCTGGATGAGGAGGTAGTGGCTTCTATACGATTGGCGCATGGTTAATGGAAACCGTGCGATGCGGCCATGCGTAAAGGACGGATGAGGTATAAGCTAATTCACGGTTAGCGCACGGTTTGTCAAACTGTGCGGACTAACCGTGCGGTCACATAATGTTAGATCCTAAAATTGTGTATCTACCTCATTTTGCCTTTAATTTCCTTGTTTAAACATCCTATGTGACCCTAACTCGGGATTACTTTCCCTTGTAGCTTGTAATACTTCTCCCAAGCATTTTTGAGGTGATCTGAAGGCTTCTCTTGGCGAATCGAAGCCAGATTCTTAAGGTATGTGATCGTTCTTGATCAGTTTCTCAGATCTACTTATATCTACTTCACATCTTCTCTCGTTTTCTTAGATCAACACTCGTTATGGGTATATATAAGGGTGTGTATTCCAAATATGACAATATTTGGTCTTGGTTGTGTTAGGAGAAGAGATCTAAGGAGGATTTTTAGAGTTTTGACCCGGTGTTCTTGAGCATTCTTCGTCCATGACTTGATTTTACCCATTTTATTGAGGTAGGTGGCTTCACTCTCCATTCCACTTTCTTAGAACTTGAAGGCTTAGTTGAAAATTGTTTTCCTTGATTGAAATGGTTTTTTTATTTTCGATGAATGAATGGTTGAAACCCCTTTTTAGTAACAGGTGATTAAAATTGTGTGTTTTTGGAAAGTGGTTGTTGAAGTAAATTTAAAATGGTGATTTTAAATTGGATATGGTTTTTCTACTTGAATGAAATGGTTTTCAATTAAAGGGATATTCTTTATTGAATGGTTTTGAACACACTTGGTTTTGGGTGTGGATTGCATGGTTGTGGTGTGTGTTCATATGCATTGGGATGGATAAGGGCGAGAAGTCTTCCCATCAAAAGGTTGGGATGGATAAGGAAGATAAGTCCCCCCATCAATAGGTTGGGATGGATAAGGTTGTGACATATCCCCATCAAGGTAGTACAATAAGTGATGGCTTAGTGAAAGGATAACTCCCCACTCGCGAGTATAGGGAGGTCCAGGTTGCATGCATGGTTGGTTTTGTGGATTGGTGAAATGGAATGAATGTTCCAAATGGAAATGTAAATGGAATTGGGAACATTTCTTAACTGCTTTTCTTGAGAAATATGGGTTTTTTTGGAAAATGGTTTTGACATGGAACTAGTTATATTGTGAACTGTTTTTGGAATTGTTTTATATAAATTTTTTTATATAAATGTTCTAACAAGTTTTATCCTAGAGGCATGGTCTGGGATGTCGTTAGGGAAAACCTACTGAGTTTAATTACTCACCCCCTACTTTGGCATGTTGGTGCTTTTTCAGATGTCATGTACCAAGATGTTGGAAAAGGTAAAGTGTCACATGTTTTGAGCACTGATTCGTGATACTTGGGCTAGTTCGTGATGTTGGAGCTTGGAGCTTGTGGAGCATAGCGTTGGGTTGTTTCCTTGTAGTCATTGAGTTGTCTTTTAACTATTTACTCTAATTTAGTTTTGGTTTCCACTATTGTACTCTTGGTTGGTTTATAATAAAATAAATGGTTGAGTTGTCTTAGTTTTATCATGCATTATTTTGTTGATTGGTTTGATTATGGTTGTTGGTTCTGTGGTATGTTCTAAAAGGGTAAATCATCCCCTACTTGTTTTGAAACCCTTAGGCATTTATTTCCAGCCTTTGGCACCTTGGGGATGTCTCTTAGGGCCTAGTAATGACTTGTTGAGCACTCAAGCCAATGAGAATTGGAAGGTCATTACAAATGGTATCAGCTTGTTCGATCCTTTCCTAACAAGTGGTCATCGATGTTCTCGGTCATGGAGTTGAAATTCGTTTTCCTCTATTCCTTGGGTTGTAATATTAGATAGGAGTAGGATTGTCAGAACATGAAATGTATAGCATAAAAGGAAGTAGCTAACCCACTTATGCTGAACTTCAAGTTACCAGGGTTTTGGGTACATAAGTGTTTTGGATACACTTCTAGAATGTTGGAAATCTCATTATCACGGGTTTAGCCAATGAGATGAGCATGAAATACATTGTAGAGGAATGAATTCCCACTAGGATGACATATCTCATTGTAAATAATGAATTATGATTTTGGGTAAGGTGAATTTTTTTGAAAAATGCAGAAATTAATTTTCAAATGAATGATTTTGAAAACTGGATATTTAGTACATTTAGAAAACAGCTGGATTTTCAAAGAGTATGTTGGATGTTTTCAAAAATGGCTGAACATGTCGATAAGTTTGATGGTCGGAAAACAATGATATGATAGTTGAAGTGATAGAAAATGAAATTCTAAACCTTCAGTTGCTAGGAAGTGAGACTAATGACGTACGTTGTTTGTATAAAAAATGGCACCTGTTAGGCATCGTAGAAACCAACCCGAAGAAGCTGCGGAGAATGTGGTGGCACCTGAACCACGTGTGAACCAATATCTTGTTTAGAGTATCGTTCAAGCATTTTAGGATGTGGACACAGGGAATCCGAGGGATGATTCAAGACATGTTGACCATTCTGTCTAGTTCCAGAAGCAGAATCCACCCATCTTTTGGGGTGACGCTGAACTCGAGAAGGCGGGGGTGTGACTAAGTAGGATGAATCGTATATTCGATTTCATCGTCATACCAGTAGAGCTAAAAGTAAAGTTGGAGACGTATATGCTCGAGGATCTTGCACGTCAGTGGTGGGATTTAGCGGTGTAGTCTAAATTGGATGAAGGCCTTACATAGGAGGATTTTGAAGAATTGTTTAACAAAAAATTCTATCCTCACACATTCAAGATCTAGAAAACAACATAATTCTTTAGCTTGAAACCAGAGAGCCTCTCTGTCACAGAGTATGTAGCCATGTTCATGAATTTAATATGTTTTGCACTAGAGGTTACAACAAGTGCTTCTTTGAAGGCACACATCTTCGAATAAAGGCTATGGCACGATATTCGATCGAAGATTATGGTGCTCTGTATTACATATTATACAGAGATGGTGAACAGAGAAACGTTGAATGGGATATCTTGGGATTGATAGGAGGAAGCATGATGATACCCATGGGAACGTGTGGGAACTTTAATTTTGGAAACAAGCAGAAGAGGGACACCTACATCCAAGGTGGGAGTGTGACTCAGAACCAGAAAGCAGGATCAGTCAACCTTCCTCCATGACCCCAGAGCAAAGAAGGTTTCTTTCAATGTGGTTTGACTGATCACATAAAACAAGAATGTACAGCACCCCCAAGGGCATGCCACAATTGCAAGAAGATGGGGCATCTTTAGTGATATTGTCGCAGTGATCCAGAGTCAGGTGTTCGCGAAACTTCTCAAGTGTCGCAAGCATCTTATGCTTCGACAGGTCGAGGATAGAAAAATCAGTCTTTCCAGCATAACAGAGCTAGTTATTGTGATTCCAAGAATACCATGACCCCTAAACCAGGGCAAACTAAGCAATGAAACAAGAAGAATAGTGCAACGATGAAGCAATTATATGGAGCATAACAGATGATTATAGATGATCAGGCTGGACCATGTATAGTGAGAGGTACGATTATTTTTAATTCTACCCTCCTGAAAGTGTTTTTAAATACTGGTGCATCTCATTCCTTTATTGATTCTCGTATTACTGATTTGATGAACTAAAAACTAGAAATAATGCCCTCTGTCTTGAAACTGCAAACTCCTCTTGGTGAAAGAGAATGTCAAGACTTCGTGTGTAGGGAATGTGCTATTACTATTGATGGAGCTGAGCTGAAAAGGGATTTCTCTATACAGGAGATGGATGCCTATGATATAATCCTGGGTATGGATTGGTTGGAAAGGTTTAAGAATCTCATTGACTATTATAGGACAACGGTTAGTTTCATTACTGAGGACAACATGGAGAATCTCTTCAGAGGAGAGAGGATAGTAAAGAAAGGTGAAAATAGCTTGTTGGAACCAATGGTGGGAATAATTTCTTACCAATTGACAGCATTGAATTTGGAATCATTGGAAGAGATCGCAGAAATTAGTTTTACAGCTGTGATGGATCATTTTCCTGATGTTTTTCCTGAAAACATCTCAGGATTACCACCTGTAAGAGAAGTGGAGTTTACGACTGATCTCCTTCTGAGGACCCATCCTATCTCACTTCCATATTATAGTATGGCACCAACGGAGTTAATGGAATTGAAATTGCAGTTAGAGGAGCTGGATAGCAAGGGTTTCATTTGGCCAAGTGTGTCTCTGTGGGTAGAACCCGTTTTGTTTGTAAAGAAAGCAGATGCAACTCTTCTGCTGTGTTTGGATTATTGTAAACTTAACCAAATTATAATAAATAATAAATATCCACTTCCACGCATTGATGACCTATTTGATCAATTAAGGGGTGCTCAGTGGTTCTCTAAAATTGGCGTACGGTCAGGATATCACCAGTTGCGAGTTCGGAAGGAGGATATTTCGAAGACAGTCCTCAGAAGCAGATATGAACACTATGAATATGTAGTCGTGCCTTTTGGTATTACGAATGCACTATTAGTCTTTATGTCATTGATGAATCGGATATTTCAGCGATATCTGGATTCTTTTGTTGTGGTGTTTGTGGATGATATATTGGTGTATTCAAAAACAAGGGCTGAGCATGAGAAACACTTGACAATATTGTTGGAAATCATGAGAGACCATCAGTTGTATGCCAAATTATCAAAGTTCAATTTTTGGATACAACATGTACATTTTCTGGGCCATGTTGTTTCTGAGAAAGGTGTTTCAGTGGATCCAGAAAAGATATATGTTGTTCTTTCTTGGCAACCGCTAAATAATGTCTTGGAAATAAGAAGTTTTCTTGTTCTAGCTAGTTATTACCAATGATTTGTCCATGACTTCTCATGACTAGAATCACCTATAACAACATTGAAACAGAATAATAGGGCATTTCAATGGACTGAGAAATTTCAGAGATCTTTTCAAGAGTTGAAAGTTCACCTTACATCTCCACCTATCTTAATCATTCCAGAATCAAGGCAAGGATACGTGGTGTATTGTGATTCTTTGGGAATAGGGTTGGGTTGTGTTCTCATGTAAGGAGACCATGTGGTTTCTTATGGCTCAAGGCAGTTGATATTTCATGAAAAACATTACCCAACACATGATTTGGAGTTGGCTGCAGTCATCCATGCTTTCAAAACATGGAGACATTATCTCTTTGGGGAGAAATTTACTGTGTTTACGGATAAAAAAAGCATGAAACACATTTTCTCATAGCGAGATTTAAATTTGAGGAAGAGGATATGGATGGATTATCTTCAAATGTTTGAATTTGACTTAATGTATACCCCGATTAAAGGCAATTCAGTGGCTGATGCATTAAGCCATAATTAGTATGCTCAGTTGGAAAAGGAATCTTTAGACGAATGGAAATTGATGTCAGTCTTAGGTGACATGCATATGGAATGTGAAAACCGAGGTGATGTTGCAGTTATATTTTCAGCTACACTTGTTCCTGATTTTGTGGAGATAGTAAAGGAGGACCAGAAATCTGATGTAGACTATATTTCAATGAGTTCGAAACTCAATGGTGGGGAGACCATTGAGGGATGGAAGCTGGATGAGAGTTCAGTTTTGCGGTATCGAGATTAGATGGTTGTACCTTTAGCTGCTCAGGAACAACTCCTTCATGATTACCACCATTAAATATGGGCTATACATCTGGGTACACAGAAGTTGTATAAGGCGTTTCAGGCGCTGTTTTGGTGGAGCGGCATGAAACATAAGGTAAATGAATTTATTTCAAGGTGTTTAACTTGTCAGCATGTTAAAGTAGAACATCAGTGGCCAGCTTGTATATTACAATCTTTACCTATCCCAGTGTGGAAATGGGATTAGATAGCAATGTATTTTGTTATAGGTCTTCCAATAACGGTCCCGAAACATGATTCCATTTGGGTGATAGTGGATTGTCTAACCCAGTCGGCCCACTTCATCCTGATTCGTGAAACTCATACGGTGGAAGATCTTTAAAAAATCTATATAACGAGAAGTGGTAAAGAGGCATGTGGTACTAGTGTCTATCATATCAGATAAAGATCTGAGGTTCACATCTCGTTTCTGGAAATCATTACAGTAAGCCCTTGGGACTCTGTTGACTATGAGCACGGTGTATCATCCTTAGATAGATGGGCAATCCAAGTGGAAAATTCAAACATTGGAAGACACGTTGCAGGCTTGTGTAATGGACTTTGGTTGATCATGGGAGGGGAATATACCCTTAGTGGAGTTCTCATACACTAACAATTATCAGGCCTCGATATGCATGGCTCCGTTTGAAGCATTGTATGGGCGTCCTTGTCATTCTCCACTATGCTGGGTGGAAACTGGTGAAACTTCACTAGTCAGGACAAGCCTTTTATAAGAAACAACAAAAAGGATTCAGTTGATTAGAAAGAGGATGGAGACATCTCAGAGTCATCATAAATCTTATGTGGATCATCGCCGAAGACCGTTGTCGTTTGCAGTGAGTGATCACGTCTTTTTGAGAATCTCTCCAAGACATGGACAACGTCATTTTGGGAAGCAGGGAAAATTATATTCTCAATATATATGCCCTTTTGAGATACTGGAATGGGTTGGAGAAGTGGAGTATCAGTAGGCATTACCACCATGGTTCAATGCAGTGCATAATGTGTTCCATGTATCTCAGTTGAAGAAGTATCATCCCGATCCTGACCATGTGATCATATGGGATCACGTTGACCTAGAGACGGATGCTTCATTGATACATATCCCAGTAAGGATAGTGGACAGGTAGGAAAAATTATTGAATGGAAAAAGCATCGGCCTAGTGCGGGTTTTGTGGCAACATGGTCATATTTAGGAAGAGACTTGGGAATGTGAGAAAAAATGAAGGAGAAGTGGCCAGAACTCTTTCGGAAGAGCAATGGTTTTCTAATTTCCAAGGATGGAAAAGCCAATGGTGGGGAGAATTTAGTACCCCCGGTTTCTAGTATGTAACCCTTACTTGATAATTTTCTTGGTTTCAAAAGTTATGGGTGATGTTTGGGAGAATCGGGTGATCCTGGGGTGAAGTTTGAAGCAAAGGGGAAGGCGCATGGTCAGCGCACGGTTTGTCAAACTATGTGGCCAAACCATGCATGTCTGGATGAGGAGGCTGTGTCTTCCACAGGGTCGGTGCATGGTTAAGGGAAACCATGTGATGAGGCCATGTGTAAAGGATGGCCGAGGTAGAAGCTAACACATGGTTAGTGCGCGGTTTGTCAAACCGTGCGGACTAACCATGCAGTCACTTAAAGATAGATCCTAAAATTGTGGATCTAACTCGTTTTGACTTTAATTGACTTGTTTAAACCTCCTAAGCGACCCTAAATCAGGATTACTCTCCCTTGAAGGTTGTAAGACTTCTCCCAAACATTCCAGAGGTGATCTGAAGGCTTCTCTTGGCGAATCGAATCCAGATTCGTAAGGTATGTGATCGTTCTTGATCAGTTTCTCAGATCTACTTAGATCTATTTCTCCTCTTCTCTCTTTTTCTTAGATGTACATCTGTTATGGGTAGATCTAAGAATTTGGATGCCAAATATGACAAGATTTGGTCTTGGTTGTGTTAGGAGAAGAGATCTAAAGAGGATTTTTGGAGTTTTGACCTGGTGTTCCTGAGCATTCTTCGTCTGTGCCTTGGTTTCACCCTTTTTGTTGAGGTAGGTGGCTTCACTCCTGATTCCTATTTCTTAGAACTTAAAGGCATAGTTGAAAGTTTTTTTCCTTGATTGAAATGGTTTTTTATCTGCCGTGAAAGAATTATTGAAACCCCTTTTTAGTAATGGGTGATGAAAATTGTTTATTTTTGGAAAGTGGTTGTTAAAGTAAATTTAAAATGGTGATTTTAAATTGGCTTTGGTTTTACTGCTTGAATGAAATGGTTTTCAATTAAAGGGATATGCTTTATTGAAAGGTTTTGAACAAACTTGGTTTTGGGTATGGATTTCCTGGTTGTGGTGTGTGTTCATATGCATTGGGATGGATAAGGGCAAGAAGTCCCCCCATCAATAGGTTGGGATGGATAAGGGTGAGAAGTACCCCCCATCAATAGGTTGGGATGGATAAGGTTGTGAAGTACACCCATTAAGGTAGTACACTAAGTGACAACTTTGTGGAAGGATAACTCACCACTCATGGGTATAGGGAGGTCCAGGTTGCATGCATGGTTGGTTGTGTGGATTGGTGAAATGGAACAAATGTGCCAAATGGAAATGTGAATGGAATTGGGAACTTTGCTTAATTTCTTTTCTTGAGAAAGATGGGTTTTGCTTGAAAATGGTTTTGACATGGAACTTGTTATATTGTGAACTGTTTTTGGAATTGTTTTATATAAATTGTTTTATATAAATGTGGTAACATGTTTTATCCTAGAGTCATGGGTTGGGATGTCATCATGGAAAAACCTACTGAGTTTAATTACCCACCCACTAATTTGGAACGTTTGTGCTTTTGAAGATGTCAAGTACTAGGATGTTGGCAAAGGAAAAGTTTCAAATGTTTAGAGCACTACTTCGTGATACTTGGGCAGGTTCATGATTTTGGAGCTTGGAGCTTGTGGAACATGGAGTTGGGTTGTTATCTTGTAGTCTTTGAGTTGTCTTTCTGCTGTTTACTCTGATTTAGTGTTGTTTTCCACTATGGTACTCATGGTTGGTTTATGATAAAATAAATGGTTCAGTTTTCTTAGTTTTTATCATGCATCATTTTGTTTATTGGTTTGATTATGGTTGTTGGTTCTGTGGTATCTTCTAAAAGGGTAAATCGTCCCCCACTTGTTTTGAAACCCTTCGACATTTATTGCCATCCTTTGGCACCTTGGAGATGTCGCATAAGGCCTAGTAATGACTCGTTTATCTCTCAAGATGATGAGAATTGGCGGGTCATTATAGTGTACATCATAGTTTCTTTTGGGATATGATGTGAATTTGTTTAGGCATGAATCCTATTTAAGCGATGCATAATTGTAACATCATTGTAATTAAAGAAAAATATATTTTCATATATATATATATATATATTTATGAATTTTATATTAATTTTACATAATAGGGGATGCTATATCAAATAGTGTACCTGATACGTAATAATGGGTTTCCCTAAAATCTTATGTTTCACAAAAGATTAAGATATATCGAAATATAATACATTATTAATATTTTTGTTTTAAATGATAGTTATATCTTAGTTATTGTATTGGAAGGAATTAAAATAAATACCTACATTATGTTTAAAAATGTTTATTAAATGTTTTTACTTTATTCAAATAAACATTAGATGGTTAAAATGGAGAATAAATCCAATTTTAAGCATAAAATACTCTAAAATTTTTGAAAGATAATTTTACCTCCTTTCAACGGAGAACCAATAATAAATCTAGTTTTTTACAATTTTATAAGATTTATTTGTCAAAATAAACTTATTATTCGGATCATGGACATAAAAATTTACATTGGTTGAAATGGTTTGTATTTTTCTGATAAAATTCATATTTTAATGAATAGTGAAAAATACAACATTTTCGATTAAAACCAATTTTTCATCTAATTTATTTATATACTTCAATTTTATAATTAATTGGTTTTAAAGCATAATTGAATTATGTATTTATCATTTAATACAATGTTTTTTATTTCATGTAATTTTACATTTAAATTCCATATAAAAACATGTCAAACTTTTGATCGTTTTACTTTAAAATCTTGTCTTCTTATTCCATCAAGGGGATTAATTTTTAATTAAATTTTTCTGATTAGGTATTTTGAATTTGGAAAAATGTATTAATTATTAAGAATCATAATGTCCAAATTAATTAAATATTTCCATTTTATTTTTGGACATTCTGAATAGTAGCATTCATAATTATTTTTATTTACCATAGTTAAAGGGTAAATCAGGTAAATAAGGGTAGGAATAATATTATAATAGTATAAAACTACCTGAAAACTTTTCTGAATGCAATTAGATGATATATATCTAAACAATAAAATCCTTGGGTCAAATATTCATCCTTTGTAGGCCACTTTGGTGTGATTTTGACACTTATAACTTTTAATTTAAAGGCAGAATTATAATAAAAATGACTCTTATTACTATTTTTTAATATGGAGTTATATATGTGATATCTTCTATAATAAATATTCCCTTAAAAGCTAAAAATATTTCCTACATAAAGGTATTTTATTTATAAATTTTAGACATGAAAAAATTAAATTTAATTATACAATAATTATGATGTAAAACTTATTTATTAATTAAAAATCAAATAAATGATATTATGAATATTAAATTAAATATTATTTTACATAATTTTTTCCAACCTATAATTTTATAGGTTAGTATGACATAATATAAGTATATTCGATGTTTTTTTGAAGTTATCTTACTTTTTGTATTTTATGTTAATTTAATGAAATGAATAGTGTAAAAATTGACATAATTAATATTTTATACAAAATATTAAATTACTAAATTATTTAAAAATAATAACAATATTTTAAAATAAAAATGTTATTTGATATGGTATAAAAGTAAATTAAGTGTCCAATTATGGTAAATTTACCCCATATAAGTAAAATTTATATCCTCTTAATATTTAAAATATTTTTACCACAATTAAAACTAGAAGAGAATAATTAAAAGTAAACTGAAAAGATAATGATTCAAATAAAATACAAACATTTTTAAAAATTATTGGATGGGATGATTTAGATTTATATTCACCTTATCATTGATATATCTCATGTTGGATTCATTTGGATTAAAATCATAATTTATATTAATTTAGTATTTTAATTGTTTCCAAGGATGCCCCTCCCCTCTCCTATAAAGAGGTTCCCACACTTATCTAATACTCACACTTAAATAACCATTTTTATCATCCAAGATCTACCCAAAAGATTTCAAAAAATTCCTCCCCATATTCTGGAGGCATTATTTTTTTTCATAACACCCATCTTAAAGGTGTTGAGATGTTTTTCAAAGGCAATCAACCAAAAAAGATGTGTCGTTTTTTTAAGAATTTCTATTTTATTTCTTCTTCCAATTACTTCAAATATTTTCCAACATTTATGAGATTATAAATCCAATATATTCAATATAATGATATGTTATTATGTTTATATCATCACCTAATCCCATATCCACTTCCATCAAATGTGAATGTAATTAATCCTTCTTGCGTACGTGTGAACTATCACCTCCACAAACCGATTTAATTCATTTTTCATAACCATATCTCTAGAATGGTTATAATAATGGAATTAATATTCATATGTTTTATTAATGAAATATTAATCATTATATTATAATAACATATCAATTACATTCTTACCTTCCATGCACATAAAAATGATAAATTCGTTTGTGCCTATGTGTGAACTATCACCTCCACAAATCGATGTGACTCGAGTTTATTTGTTATATACCTTTTATGATATATAAGTATATGTAAATGATTAATATTATATTTATAATGTTATGATCATTCTGGAAAGATAAAATAATACATAAATTATTTCCACAACAATCAATGAATATTGGAAAACGTTACTCATTTGTACGTATGACTTACCATCTCTATGATTATAACGTTGTTCATCTTTCACAACAATAATTAATGGTTTTATTTTAAGGTATAATTTATGTATATAGATGATCATAATGTTATGAATATTATTATGGACATGATGGACTTATGAACACCTGGACTAGTTTCATCAAAACTATGTTCATTTTTGACTTACGCACCGAACATTGACAAAGCATCCAATATGAGCTCAAATAATTATGTAATTTTTATAAAAATGTAATTACAAATATAAGAGAAATAATAAACTTGGAAAAGGTTCTCATTAATGTATAAATTAATATATGTTTATTTTTTAGGAATATAAATATTGTACTTGATGAATCATACTCACTCTAAGGGACTTCGTCTCAATCTCCTTTCATTGAGGCTTATTTTAATAAAATACACCACCTTATTTTATACGGTGTATATTCAACCCCTTTGAATTTTAATTCAATTAAATGGGTTTCAAATGGAATATTTTTTATACAAATAATTTTACTTAATGATAAAAGGAATTTCTTTTTTAACATATGCGGTGACAACAACCTTTCCACCACTATGACCATTATTTGGTATTTGGATTCCTCTACAAGCCATAATGTTTTTTTAAAGAAAAGTAAATACCATATTCCATTTTTTGGTATTTTGGTATTGAAAATGGTAATGATAATGAAATGATTATATCAATATATATAAATTATATATTAGGATTTCAATTTGGCTGTTTATTGTTTTCTTTATGCATGTTTTATGTGTTATGATTATGTTATGGTTCTTGGGAATTACTTTAATGTATGTGTCATTTTGTCATAAACTGTGTGTGGGAGATCCCTTGATAACTATCCAACACATTAGCTTATGAGATGTAGTTATATGATATGGTTTCTACATAGATATTTCGAGAATATACTATTATGGGTATTCCAAATGTAACTTTGAAGGTTACTCTCTAGGTAGATCTGAAAGCTACAATGTAAGTATGATATGGATTCCCCAAGTTACCTTTATGATTTATGATTACAATGCTTTTTTCAGGATTCTTAGGATTTCATATGTTTATAAATATTCATAGACTAACATTTTCTTTCCTTATTTTATATTTCTTACTGATATTTTTATGCTCATCCCTTGTTTTTATATTATTTTCATAGGGTATAAGGATGGATAAGAGAATGAAATATGTTGAGAATATTTTTATCAAGAAGAAGATGTCTTTTTTACTTTTAAAAGCTTTATATTGTGTAAAAAATGGATACTATTGTAGTTGTATCTAATTGGAATAAATTTGAGTTGTTATATATTAGAAATATCCTAATTCTATAAAACTCTAAACCTGAAAATATCATCAATGTGAATTCTGGACTTTACTCACGATTATGTAATGTTTAAGGTTAGGGCCTTATAGTTGGTATCAGAGGTCAGTTTAGATTACTCTAGGGGTAAGGGTATTTTTAATAGAATATGCATAAATTATTTTTCATTATGGTCAAACTGAAATGATATAGAATTTTAAGATTACCATGTTTATTCATCTATCATATGAGTGTTTTGAATGGATTTATATACATCAATAAGGGATGATATGGAGGTATGACATGGAGAGAAAAAAACATTCCAAATCAGCTACCAGAGATGGTTGGAATCAAAACTAAATAGTTTTTTCTGTGATGGTACATTTGAATCAGGTTATAAATGATTGTGGTATCCACCCTTGAGATCTTCCAGATAAACCAAATAGGAACATGAAGGTAGTGGATCATTTCATGGGGAAACATCCTCCATTATTCAAAGGATAATCTAACCCAAATCTATCTTAATATTTGATTAAGTCACTAGAAAATATTTTCGATCACATGTGGTGTTCATATAATCAAAAGGTTAGACTTGTTGTTTACCATTTTTTAGGTGAATCCAATCAGTGGTGGTCGATGGCTATGAATTTTTGAGATAGTATAATTGCCCAAACAATACAAGGAGATATTACTTTATCATTTAATAATATTTATTACATAACATAACAAAACCATTCCAAGACCGTATAGGTCAAGTGTTTTTAGAAAGAGGGAAACATAAGCAACTGGTTAAAAAACATCCACATTTTCTCCAACTTGTATATTCATAACTAGAATAATTATTGACATATCTTACTTAAAACCCTTATTCATGACCTAGGAAAAAGAAACATATGAAAGGGTGAGATCAAATTCTTAGTAAGGGTAAACTAGGGAAATAGCATTCATATCATAATCCCAAGAACATAACATTTGAAAATCTTATCCTGCATATAAAAGATCATAATATCATGTCATGGGATAAATCATAAAAGTTAAATTCAATCCCAATAGTCATAAAATAAGAATGTAAATTTTTAGGAATATACAATTAAGAATATAAAATCATTTCATATTAGTAAAGTCACATTTCCGAGACCATCATAGCAAAAAAAGTCCATTACTGAACCGAGTTCACTTATTGTTCCAGCCCTATATTACAGAAATAAATTTACTTGAAATTATATTCATGTCTATATTATGAGATATAAATATTTAACCAAAACAATATAGGGATATATAGGTCCCACCCATCTCAGAATGAAACCATTCTTACGTGTTCCAGAAAAAACATAAAAACATACAGCGTAGCATAACCCTTGAAATAAAAATGGATTTCTTAAACATAATTCCGTCATAATACATATAAAATTAATGGATTTCACAAAAATTATTCCATCATAAACCCAATAAAATAAAAGTAATAATATTTATAAAAACCTTACCCTATGCCATATTATATTGAAAATAATTTTGATAAAACACTTGAAATTAATTCTTGAGGAAAATATCCTTTCTTTTTCAATTTTTTTTCTCTCAAAATTCCAAACAATTTTAAAAGAAAATAATTTATATGACAATAATATTGAAAAAATTTATAGGAATATTAATGGAAATAATGTGTCCGAAAACCATAAAAATTATATTCATGCCGTATGAGTTAAAAAAATATTTTTCTCGTACTTTTACCAGAAATGCCAAGAAGTACCTTAAATTGAATAATGAAAAAAGATTCATTTCATACCATTTAATAAAAAATAACCAAACAAAAAAATTAACTTTAAATTTTTTTAGAATAATAGAAATAATTTTACATAATTAAAAAAATGGATGTGGAAGATAAATATACCCTAGAAAATACATACAGATAAACAACCTCGAATAAAAATGAGATTGAAAAATTAACCTTTACCTTTGGCCTGATATTTTTTGTACATATCCATACCTCCCGTATAATGATTTAAATAATTTTATTTACTTATTCAAGAATCATAATAATTTTTATTATATCTTATATTATTATATTATCATCCATTTGTTAGTAACATTTCATTGTCACTTGTTATTCATATATTAATTGCATTGTGTTCTTATGCAAGATTTGTTGGATAAGTTCATGTTCAAATTCTTAGGTTATAGTTAAATCATTTATAGAGTGATGTTAGTATAATATATATCATATTTTTTCTATTAATTCATCTATATAATATTCCCTTAAGGAAGATTATGTAGAACAAATTACATCACACCGTGGAGACGGTAAGCCGTATGTACGTACGAGCGATGATATCGATCCCATAATTGTTGAATGGTATTGAAGTGGATGGTGTATGATATTTTATAATTATTATAATGTCATAATAATAATATATTGTTTTTATTTTCAACATTATACCCATCCAAGTAAGGTGGTGGTGAAAACAGATTACACCACAGTGTGGAGACGGCAAGTCGTACGTATGCACACGTGGTGATTTCATTTTTCGTAGGATTGGTAGAAGGTGTAATATGTTTGTTTCATGTATATAATAACATATCTATATATAATTGATACTTATTTTATTCCATTATAATTAAATAACTAAGGAATAGTATGTAGAATAAGAAAGAAGCTTGAAAGATTTAGTAAATGATATTACCTCTTCTTCGGTGTGCCTCCTCTAAATATCCTCTTAGAGAACAAGAGTTGGTCTTTGAAGATGACCAGAATATATATAATTTAAATAGTGAAGATGATAATGAAAAAATATCAGGGGTTTTCCAAGCTTGACGTCTCAAACTGGAGTGAATAGGTCAGGGAAGACGTTCCCTTTTATAATTGAGGTGAGGGGTGCTTTTGGAAACTCCATAAATAATGATTTATAATAAAATAAAATTCTACCAAAAAATCGCCAAAATTCCCTAATTTAGAATATGAGATGATATAGGGTTGTAATATCATCAAAAATAAATTTTGGAGAATTTATATTGACAATTAATAACATATATTTTTAATTGGCACTTAGTTATTCTATTTTATTTTAATTGTGGTAATAAAATTATAAATATTTAATGGTTATAAATATTTACTTATATGGTGTTAATTGACCATAAATGGATATTTCATGAAATTTTAGATATTTTAATTATCCATTTGTGATTTATAAATGTTATTAGGATTTTATATAATTTAATAAAATTTTATTTTTAAAAAATATCAATGGTGTGAATTTTGACACTATTCATTTATTTGACTTTTAAAAACATAAAAAATAGAAGTTAAATGTAGATAAAATATCTAATAAAGTATTAAAATGTCATAGTCACCTAAAAACGTATTTTAGAATAATAAGTAGTTCATTTGATATTTATTTTAATATTTTTAAAACCATTTATTTGATATTTCAATTAATACAATAGTTTTTAAATCACTATTGTGTCAACATTAATAGTCATTATTTAATTTCTAAAAATTATAAATAAATTCCTATGATGTAGTTAATTATTCTATATTTCCATATACACTCTATAGTCGATATTATATCCTGTGTATCTATATATTAAAGTTAATAAATGTATATAAAATGAGATTGTGACATTATGTCACATACACTTGTTTTTATTACATTCATGTCATATTCGTAGGTAAGTTGACATTAAGAGATTAAATGTCTAAAAATATATGATAAAGGTAAAATTTAGTCATCCAATAGAATTTTTATAGATTTTAATGTAATTTTATAATATTATTTTTACCCTTAATTTCGTGATTTACCTTTAAGCAAGATAATAAAAATAATTACCAAAGTTACTATTCCTAATTCCCAAAAACAAATGTAGCATATTAACATAATTTGGACCAAATAATTTCAAATATGTAATCCATTTTTCAAATTCCAAAACACAGAAGTTGCATTAATTAATTTAAAATTATTCCCATTATTGAAATGATAAAACAAGTTTTAAAAGTTAAAACATTGCAAAAGATTGATGGTTTTCACCTATAAATTCAATGTTAAATTAATGATGATGAAATAAATTATATTGAATGATAGAAATATATTCTATTTATACTTTAAAACCATTCATATATTCTATTTATACTTTAAAACCATTCAATATTATTATTTAACCATATAAATTATCTTGATTAAAAAATTTGTTTTTAATTAAAATTTAGCGTATTTTAACTATTCATCCAAATATGAATGTTATTCGAAAAATATCAGAAATTTATTCAAAGTATATTTTTATATCCCGATTCAAAGTAAAAATTTTTTTTGTCATTTGAAACTTATTAATGCGTTAACATATTAATTTAATAGGGGTTCATCATTCAATGGTGTAAAATTACTCTTTTCAAAATATATGTTTTTATACCTCAAATAGGGTTTTCTTCATAGTCTATGACTAAAATATCCTTTGGATGAATATAAAACATATTTTATTAAGTATATAACACACATATATCACATTAATTTTATTAAAAAAAGTAATTCAATCAAAAATAATTATATATAATGGATTAATATTTTTCTTATATTATTGATAGCCAAAGAATTATCAATGAATTTTTATACATTAGTTATAATTATTCCAGCTAACCTAACTGATATGATATAATGGTAATTTTATACTAAGGTAATCTCTATGTTAATTTAAACTCACTCTTTAGTGAAACACATGCTACTGAAGAATAAAAATTATTTAAGGAAAATATTTCAAAAAAACATCCAGGTGTTATATTCTACACCCCATAAATAGAATTTTACCCTCAAAATTGGTCACTTGGAAACAAAAAGTTGAGAATACATATCCCTCATTGTATCATCAAGTTCCCAACCATCTTCTTCAAATTGGTGGTCCTTCCATAAAACATTAACCAAGAGAGTGGTCTTGTTTAATAGAACTTTTTTTCTACGATCCAGAATCTCTATCGGTTGTTATTTATAAGAAAGATCTTGCTCTAGCGGTATGACTTATGTGATTTGTACATTTGATGCATTGGGTATGTAGTTTATCTGGAGAGATTCATGGAACACATCATGAACTTGAGGGACATTCTGTGGAAGTTCCAATCGGCAAGCTACATTCCCAACATGATCCATAATTTCAAATGTACCGATATATCTTGGGCTAAGCTTTCCCTTCTTTCAAAATCTCATTACTCTCTTCCATGGAGATATTCGTAAGAAGAAATTATCCCCTAATTCAAACTCTATGTCTTTTAATTTTTTTTAGCATATCATTTTTGTCGACTCTGAGCTACTCTTATGTTATGTTGAATATATTTGACCTTTTCTGCCATTTCATCAATTAGATCTGTTCTTAATAGATTTCTTTCCCCAAATTCATCCTAGTAAGTCGGAGTTTTGAAATTCTTTCCATATAGGGATTCATAAAGAGCCATATAAATTCTAGATTGGAAGTTATTATTGTAAGAAAATTTCACCAATGGTATTGGTTGATCCTATCCACCTTTTAAGTCAATAAAGAATGCTCTCAACATGTCTTCCAGAGTTTTAATTGTCCTCTTAGACTGAACATATATCTAAAGATGATAAGTAGTGCTAAAAATCAACTCTATAAATAGATCATGCTTAATACTCTCCATAACAATTATTTAAACCTAAGATACTGATCGAATATAATGGAAAGTGGTAGTATATGAAATCTTACCACTTCATTTACATATATCATGGCATGCTGATCAAGAGAGAAATCTTCTCTTATAAAAATTAAGTGTGCTGACTTTGTAAGGATATTAACTATAACCTAGATAGAATTATTGCCTTAGGATGTTTTGGGATGTCAGTTGAAAAATTCCATAGTGATATTTTCCCATTTAAATTCTAGTATGGATAATAGTTATAACATCCCCATAGACATCTATATCTCAGCCTTAAGTTATTTCAAACCAAGCATTTAGAGACATATTCGACGACATCTCTTTTCATTCCATCCCACCAGAAGTATTCTTTCAGGTCCTTGTACATTCTTTGTGCCTCTAGGGTGAATAGAGATTGAAGAATTATGAGCCGCATCCAATTTATACTTTTATAATTCAGGTATGGTAGGAATACAAACCCATCTTCTGAAAGTTATTATTTCATCACAATCAAGATTAAATTGAGGAACACTTCTCTCCTTCTGTTGTAACTCTACATCTTCCTTCAGTGCCTCTTTAATATTCACTTGTATAGATGGCTGAACATTCATTTCATTGAGATTATAATTCTCCCCTTCCATTTGAATTTCCTGATCCATCCTTTTCCAATCCATAAATATTGTATCTTTTGTGATCCTCATCATAGATAAGCTAGCATGGTCTTTTTGACTCAAAGCATATTCCACCTTGTTCACTTTCTGAGGGTGGTAATTTATTGAGTAGTTATAATCTTTAATCAACTCCAACCATATTATTTGGTGCATATTCAACTCCTTTTTGTGAAAATATACTTTAATCTTTTATGGTAACTATAAATTTCACACCTTTCACCATAAAGATAATTCCTCTATGTCATTAATGAAAAGATTACCACAACTAACTCCAAATCATGAGTTGGGTAATATTTCTCATGAATTTTCAACTACTGTGAGGCATAAGCCATCAACATGTCATTTTTCATGAGAAAAATCATCGATGCTTCTTGTATGCATCACTATAGATCACAAACCTTTCTCCACTAAGAGGCTGTGTCAGCATAGGTGTACTAGCTAAAATTCTTTTTACATCTTTGAAATTTTCTTTAAATTCCACTATCCAAACAAAATTAACTCCATTTTGAGTCAACTTGGTTAGTTGGTAACATATTTATGAAAAATCATTCTAAAAACATTGACAATATCCAGGATAACCAAGAAGACTTCGGATCTCAGTAACCACTGTTGGTCTTGACCATCTTTCAATTGCCTCTGTTTTTTATGGATCCACAAATATCTTCTCTCTTGAGATTATGTGACCCAAAATTGAAAATTTCTGAAGCCAAAATCCACACTTGGTAAATTTGGAATGAAGAATCTCCATTATCATAGTATTCAATACAATTTTCACGTGATCTTTATGTTATTACTTTATCTTTTGATAGACAATAAAATCATCTATAAAGAGTACCAAAAAATAATCATGATTGTTTCTAAACACTCTATTCATTATATCAATGTAGATAGTAGAGGAATTAGTATAACCAAAAGTGATAACTATAAATTCATACTGTCCATACCTCTTACGGAATGCAATCTTTGGAATATCCTCTCTTTTGACCATTAATTAATGATAGTCCAAAAAATTATATCTTGGAAAAGTATTGATTTCTTTGTAGTTGTTTAAATAAGTCATAAATGAGAGGAAGATGATATTTGTTATTAATAGTGATCTTGTTATGTTCTCAATAATCAATAAGGAGTCTCATTGATCCATCATTCTTCTTAACAAATTGAATAGGTTTTCCCCAAGGTGATGCATTGGGGCATATAAATCCCTTAGAAAGATACACTTTGAGTTTTTTATTCAATTACTACAACTCAATTGGGGATATTCAATAAGGTGTCTTTAAAACTATCATAGTACCTGGTATGAGTTCTATTGAAAATGCAACTTCACAATTTGGTGGAATACTTGATAATTCCTTCGTAAAGACATCATCAAACTCTCTTACAATGGGCGTATTCATAATCCTGTGTTTCTCCTCAACAATTTGAGATAAATAACCTTCATTTATTGGAATCTAGACCCATAAGACAGAATAAATTGCAACTGGAAGGTAATATTCATACTTGAATTGATAGATTATCATTGATTGATCTAGAATATGAAATGTGACTTCCTTTATTTGGGAATTAATATGAGCACTATATAGAGAAATAAAATTCATGCCAAGAATCACATAAAATTCAACTATAGGACGGATCAAAAGATTTTCAGGAATCACTTTCCCAGAAACTTCAACTAAAGAAGAATTGTAAACTTTTGATGTGACTGTTGTTCCATTAGGAGTTCTCACGGCTAACTCAACATATAATTGTTGAGGTAATATGATGATACCTTTAGAAAATTCTTCAAAAATAAAAGAGTGGTAGTATCCATAATCAAATAAAAAAAGCTATACTTTAGAGTTGATGATAAGTGTACCTTTCACCACATCATTATCATACTCCATGTCGCTGATAGTGATTTCATTGTAATTTCCTTTGTCTTTGTCCTTAAGAGTTTTTTGATGTAGATCGTCATCAATAACCATTGGATTAGTATTTTGATTGGTATAATTCCCCATTTCCTTGTACTTTTAACATTGAGGGGTAGGAGGTGATTCCATGTAGCCTTTTCATTATTTATATCACAAGAAATATTTTTCCCCAACTTCAGCATTCCACAACTCGATGAACTTCTTCTCCACACTTAAAACATTTACTAGTCCCCTTAAGATAATTCCTTCCTTGTTTCCTTCCACAATTTCATGATAAGGGAAAATCATCTTATTTTTTGTGTGGTATTTAAATTTTCTTTTGAATTCCATTTTTTATCTTCTAATCAAACCCATTTGACTAATGGGTTACTCCAATCTTCATCTCAACCTTGAGATCACATCAAACAACATACTCATACCTATCGAAGTCCCTTATGGATAATTCCATTTTAGTTACTTGGTTTTAATCCACTAAATAATTGATCAATTTTAATATCTTCCTGGATAATAAAATCCTAAAGCATTCCTTGCAAGTCTTGTAAAAGTTTCTTAATGAGTGCCAATGGATTCATCATACTTCTGATTAAGCTCAATGAACTCCTTCTCCATCTTTGTTCAATGAATACGAGTAAATTACATATTGAAAAATAAGTTCTTGAACTCATCCCCTTCCATGGACTCAATTTCATCTCTTTGCCTCATATTCTTGATTGGATTCCACCATTGATCATCTTCTCCTTCCGAATGATATACTTCTAAGATGACTTTAGCATGTTCAAAACATTGTAGGACAGAAAATAACTTTTCAATGGAAGATAACCATTGTTAATCCACTAATGGATTAAAAGACCCACTAAATGAAGATGGATACTATCTCTTGAAGGACTCATCATAATGTATCTCCCACCTTTCCTCATTTGGTAGTCCGACATGATTCATAGCTTGAGAATGTTTTTTGAGCATGCCTACAAGATTTTTCATTCCATATCCTATAACATTTGGTTGCTTAGGGGGATAATCATTACATTTCCTGCCACATTCAGCATTAACATAGTTCCTTCGGGTTATAACCATTGACTAAAAACATGAAGAATAATGTGGGAAACACTAATCATAATAGGAAAAACACATAATAAAAGATAAAATTGAAATTTTTCACACATTAAGTTTTATCCTAAGTTATTATTGAACATCTCTAAAACACCAGGAGAGTATTGTAACCTAAACATAGACATATCCTTAGGGTTCTTACTCAGGTCCTATCATCCTAGTTTCCAAAGTTTAACTATACCTTTTCTCTAATACTGACTATAGCTGCCCATAATTTACATGTAGATATTAATTCGACATTGAAGAATATTTATTATATAACATAAAAAAACCCCACTAATACCGTATAGGTTTAGATTCTTTAAAACTAGGAAACATAAAAAATTAGTTCATAAAACATCTACATCTTCTTCCACTAATTTCATCATAACTAGACTCCTTTTTGACATATCTTACTTAATACCCTTATTCGTGACCTAGGAAAATAAATATATGAAAGGTTGATATCAAATTCTCATTAAGGGAAAATAAGGGAAATATCAATCATATCATAATCATAATAACATAACATTTTAAAATCTCATCCTTCATATAAAATATCATAATATCATGTCATGGGATAAATAATAAAAGTGAAATGTAATCATAACAGTCAAAACATAAGACATGAAATTTTAGGGCATTCAAAAATAAGCATAGAAAATTATTTCATATTACTCAAGGATAATTTCTAATACCATAATAGTAGACAAAGTCCCTTACTGACCCAATTTCACTCCTCGTTCTATCAATATATTACTAAACCGAATTTACATGGCCTTCTAGTCATGTCTATCTCATTTGATATAAAGCCTTACCCAATGATGTGGAGGGAGATATAGGTCCCACCCATCTCATAGTGAAAACATTCTTACGTGGGATACAAAAAACATAAAATCATTCACCATATCCTAACCCATGAATTAAAATTGGTTTCTCAAACATAATTCTATTACAATACATATAAAATAAATAGATTTTATAAAAATAATTCCATTATAAACACAATCAAATCAATGTAATAATAGGCATATAAACATAACCCCATGTCATCTTATATGGAAAATAATTTTTATTAAACACTTCAACATAATTTTTGAGGAAAATATCATTTTCTTTTTTAAAAATGTTTTCTTCTATCAAAATGACACACAATTTTAAGAGAAAAGAATTTAGTTAGAAATAATCATGAAATATTTTAGAAGAATCGTCATGTAAATAAGATGTCATGAAATCATAAAAATATCATTCATGCCGTATATGTTAATAAAACATTCTCCTTGTACTTTTTTCCAGAAAAGTCAAAAAGCACCTTAAATCGAATAATGATACAAGATTCCTGTCATACCATTTAATAATAATTACCCAAAGGGTAAATTTTAATTTAAAAATTCTATAAGAATATATATAATTTTACATAATTAGAAAACATGGATGTGGATGATAAATATACCCCAGTAAATACTTACGTATAAACAATCTTGAATAAAAAGGGGATTGAAAAATTATCCCTTACCTTAGGTATGATATCCTTCATATGTATTTGAAACTAATGTGGAATGATTTAAATAATCTTATTAACATATTCCATAATCATAATAATTATTATGATATCATATATGATTATATTATCATCTTTTTGTTAGAAACATTTCATTATCACTCGTTACTCAGATACTAACTGATTTGTGTTCTTATGCAAGATTTGTCATATAAGTTCACGTTCCACTTCTTAGGTTATAGTTAATTCAATTAAATAATGATTTTATAATAATATATATCATATTTATTCATTAAATTCACACATATAATCATCCTTTATTTAATAATATGTAGAACGAAATACATCGCACCTTAGAGAGGGTAAGTTGTACGTACGCATGAGTGAAAATATCATTCCCATAATTGTTGAACGGTATTGAAGTGGATAGTGTATGATATTTCAGAATTATTATCATTTTATAATAATCATATATAGTTATTATTTCCATTATTATACCCATCTATTTAAGGTGGTTGTGAAGAAAATATTACACCGTGGCATGGAGATGGTAAGTCGTACGTACACATGCGTGGTGATTTCATTTTTAATAGGATGGGTAGAAGGTGGAAAATGATTGTTTAATGTTTATAAAAAAATATCAGCATCTAAGTGATACTAATTTTAATACTTTATAATGAAACAACTAATGAAGAGGAAGTAGAAGAAGAAATAAGTTTTAAAGAATCAGTAGATGATATTACCTCTTCTTCGATGTGCCTCCTCTAAAGATCCTCTTAGAACACTAGTGTTGGTATTATAAGATCACCAGAACCTCTAAAATAAAAATAGGGAAGTTTAGAAGAGAAAATTTTTGGGGTTTTTAAAGATTTAAGGCTGAAAATGGAGTAAAGTGGTGAACAAGGTGGTTCCCTTTTATATTTGAGGTAATGGGCACTTTTGGAAACTTCATAAATAATAATTTGCAATAAAATAAATCCATACAAAAAACCTCCAAAATGACCCAATTTTTAAAATAGGATTATATACGGTTGTAATGTAATCAACCAATAAATTTTTTACATGTTACGTTTTCAATTAAAAACATATCTTTTTAATTGGCACTTAGTTATTCTATTTAATTTTAATTGTGGTAATAACATTATAAATATATAATGGTTAAAAATATTTACTTGTATGATTTCAATTGAACATGAATGGATATTTCAAGAAATTTTATATATTATAATTATCACTATGTTATTTTTAAATATTTTTATTATTTTTTTAAAAAAATTAATAAAATGTTATTTTTATAAAATATTTGTACTGTCAATTTTGACACAATTCATTTATTTGACTTTAGAAAAATCCAAACAGAATATAAATTTAAAAAAATACTTAATACACTCAAAAAATGTCATATCCTCCCATAACATTATTTTATCATAATAATTAGTTCATATTATATATGTTTTAATATTTTTAAAACCATTTATTAGACATTTCAATTAATAAAATAATTTTTACCTCATTATTGAGTCATAATTAATGGTAATTATTTAATATTTAAAAATTATAAATGAATTATTATGATGTAGGTAATTATTTTAGATTTACATATACTATATATAGTTGATATTATCTCCTAGTTATCCATATATTAAAATAAATATACTTATATAAAATGAGATTGTGACATTTTGTTACATTTGTTAGTTGTTTTTACATTCATGTCATATTCATAGGTAAATGACCATTAAGTGATTACATTTCCAGAAATAGATAATAAGAGTCAAATTTAGTCATCCAATACAATTTTTATAGGTTTTAATGTAATTTTATAATAATATATTTTCTACTTAATTACATGATTTACCATTAACCATGGTAATAAAAATAATTACAAAATTTAATATTCATCGTGCCCCACAATAAAAGTACCATAATAAAATAATTTCAACAAAATGATTCCAAATATGTAATCAATTTTTCAAAATTAAATACTCATATGTTTCATTAATTAATTTAAAATTTACCATGTTGTTGAAATGAGAGAAAATGTTTTAAAAGCTAAAACATTGCAAAAGATTAAAATGTTTTTACCTATGAATTCAATGTAAAAGTAATGATAATGAAATAAATTATATTAAATGAAAAAATATTATATTTATATTTAAAACTATTAAATATTATAATTTAACCATATAAATTGTCTCGATGAAAATAGTTTTTTAAATAAAAATTTAGCGTATTTTTACTATTCATCACAATATGGAAGTTATCAAAAAAATATACGAAATTTGTCTAAAGTAAATTTTTATATCCCAATTTTAAGTAACCTATTTATGTTGTCATATAAAACTTATGAATGTGTCAAATATATAAATTTAAAATGGGCTTTCCATTAAAATGTGAAAAATTAATCATTTAAAAAATAAATTATTATACATCCAATAGGGTTTTATTCATAGCCTATGACTAAAATATACTTTGGATGAATATAAAAAATATTTTATATAGTATATAACACATATATATAACATTAATTACATTACCAAAATCAATTCACTCCAAAATACAACTATCCAATTGATTTATATTTTTTACAATTTATTGATAGCCAAAGAATTCTCAATGAATTTTCATATGATAGTTATAATTATTACTTCTAACCAAACAAATAGGATATAATGGTAATTTTATTGTAAGGGTATCTCAAGGTTCTTTTAAACTCAGTACTATGTTCAAAATAAGCTACTGAAGAATACACATTATTTAATATAAATATTTTATAAAAACATCCAGGTGTTACAAACATTGAGGAGATTGATGCTCTAGATTGGGATGAATTAAAAGGAATGTTTCAGGAGAAATATTTTCCTACAGAGGATTAACTTAGGATGGAAAAAAATTCTTATAATTGAGGGAGGAGGATGACATTGTGTCTTCTTAAAAATAAAGATTCACCTGATTGGAAAGGTATGCTCCAAATTCCATTTGTTAGCTTGATAGTAAAATCAATCATTTTCACTCAGGATTGAATCCCAATAATCGAAGGGTATTGATTTATCATGGGTTAAAAAGTTATGAAAAACATGATTGATTTGTGGAGAAGGTAAAAATAAAGTTTTCTGATGATCATGAATTCTTTGATAACAAGTAGAATAAGAGGAAAATATGACATACCAAAGGGAAACATTATTCAAAATAGTCTGATGGTAAGAAAATTGAGTTTATAGTTTGTGAAAATTGTGGTAAAAAGTACATGTGGGAAGGCCTTTTTAATTCTGATAGGTGTATCTAATGTGGTAAAATGGGCATAAGTCTCATAACTACAATGAAAAAGATAATTGTAAGATAAAATTTGTAATACAATTAGTGAAATTTGATAAATGTAATGAGATGGTTCCTTATGAAAATGAGTGTCCGTTGAAGAATTTGAATGATAGGAAGCAACCTAACTATAAGCATAAAGGTGTGGTAAAATCCTTCGAAACTATTTCAGACCATGTAGGCCCATCAAATGAAGTGGTATCATGTATATTATTTGTTTATTTTGATTATTCTAATGTTTGTTTTGATTTAGGGTCAACACATTCTTTCATTTCTAATGAATTTTCTAGTAAATTTGTAATTACACCTCAATAAATGAATTTATAAATTATGTTAAAAACAACTAGGGGAAATATTGGGGAAAAAAGATATTATAAAAATCTATATGTACTTGTATATGGAAATAATATACCTTAAAACATTATTGTTATTCCTATAGTTGTGTTCAATGTTATTTTGGATATGGATTAGATTTCTATTTACCATGCCTAGATTGACTGTAGAGATAAGGAAGTTTCTCTTCAGAAAAACGTTCAATTTATGTATAAGAATAAACCCTTACCATTGACAACATATTAGGAAGGTGAGAAACTTTTAAAATATTGAAATGAATTTTACCTTGCACATATTGTTTAAAATGAAGTAATTGTTCATATTAATGACGTTCTAGTGGTAAATGATTATCTTGATATTTATCCTGATGTGTTGCATGGTACTATACCTAATCATGATTTTCAATTTACTCTTGAATTATATAATGATGCTAAGCCAATTTCTAAACCCCCATATCAAATGGCTCATATTTAAATTTTAGAGATAAATAATCCATTTCATGAGTAATTAGATAAAGGGTTCATTTGACATAGAACATCACCTTTGTGTTCTCAATTCTTGTTTTTAATAAAAAATATGTTTCATTGAGTTTTTTCATTGATTATAGAGCCTTGAATAACATCACCGTTAATAACATGTATCCTTTGCTTCAAATTGATGATTTGTTTGATCAGCTTTAGGGAGCAGAATATATTTTGAAGGTTGAATTGATATCGGGGTCCATTAGTTGAATGTAAATGAATAAGACATTTATAAGACTGCGTTTCATACTAAATATGTCCATTATGAATGTGTAGTTATTCTGTTTGGGTTAAATAATTAACCTATAGTATTGATGGATCTTATGAATAGAATATTCTAGGAGTTGTTGGATAAGTTTGTGGTTGTGTTTATTGATGATATTTTCATATATTCTAAATGTAATGAAGAGCATGAAATACATTTAAGGGTTTTCTTGAAAACCATAGATGAAAATAAATAGTATGGGGAATTCAAGAAGTTTGGGTTTTAGTCAAAACAAATTTCATTCTTTGGTTACTTTATTTCTAAAGATATAAATACTAATGATCTTGGTAAAACAAAGGATGTTGAAGAATGGCCAAGAACCACAAATATAACTGAAATTTGTACTTTTCTTGGTTTAGGAGGATATTATTGGAGGTTTGTAGGAATTTTGTCACATTTATCAATCCTACTAACTAAGTTAAATAAAAAAGGTGTTATATTCATCTAGAGAAAGGAATTTGATGATAATTATCAGGAATTGAAATGAATATTGGTGAATTTTATATCTTTTGAATGACCTTCTATAGATATTGAATTTTTTATCAACTGTGATGCTTCATTAAAAGGACTTGTTTGTGTCCTAATGAATAATCATCATGTATTTTTTTATGCTTCATGGTAGTTAAAAACTCATGTGTTAAATTACCCTACACATGATTTGGAAATAGTTTTTGAGGTTTTTATTTTAAAAATTTTGAGGCATTATCTGTGTGTAGTAAAATTTTAAATATATACTGACCAAAAAAGTTTGAAGTATATATTCCCTAAAAAATAATTTAATATGAGATAAAGAAGATGGTTGGAAAAAATCATGAATTATGATTGCATGAATCATTACCATCTAGGAAAAGAAAACAATGTGGAAGATACTTTAAGTAGAAAAGGTAATGCTAAATTAACCATGTTACTTTTGGAACATGAACCTCTGATTAGTGATTGGATGAAATATGAAATGGAAGATGTTGGGGTAAGAAATTACTCTGTTTTCATTCAGTTTTTAGTGTTATCGTCACTATCAGACTGAATTAATAAATAATAGAAGGAAGAAAGATAATTGTAGAAAAAGTTATAATTGGTTCATAAGGGTAATTTTCCTGAAATTAACATTGATAATGATTCTATTTTGAGATTTGGGAAGAGATTATTTGTGCCTTGTTTTTCAATGTTAAAGAAATATTTGTATGTGAAACTCAAAGTTCCCTATTTTCAATTCATCCAGGAAATACAAAGATGTACACTGATCTTCAGGAGTATTACTGGTGGAATGGAATAAAAAGTGATATTACTAACTTTATTATGAATTATTTGACTTGTCAACAGGTTAAATCGGAGTGGAAGTTACTGAAATGGATACTTTAGCCTTTTCCAGTACTAGATTGGAAATGGGAAAATATATCTATGGATTTCATAGTGGGATAACCAATGGAATCTCGATTTAACAATAAGATTTTTTTTATTGTTGATAGATTCACTAAATGTTCTCATTTTATTCATATTCAATATACATTATCTCTAGATCGGATTTCTCAGGTGTATCGTAAGGAGATAGTCTGGTTACATGTGTTTTCCCTCTCCATTGTATATGATTGTGATCCTAGGTTCACTTCTAACTTTTTTAAAGGTCATTATAAGTAATTGAGAACTGAAATAAATTTTAGTATATATTTTCATCCTTAATCATATGGGTAGTCAAAATGAACAATTTATACCATTTAGGATATACTATGTGCTTTTTAAATCGACTGCCAAGGAAGTTGGGATCAACATCTTTCTTTGGTTGAGTTTTTTTATAATAAACTTTTTCATTCTAGAATACATATGGAACCATTTGAGGAATTGTAACAATCCGAAAATTTTAATTATATTTGTTTCCTAATTTTGTGTATAATTTTATTTTATACTCAACACAACTATATCCTTTAATTAATTAAGTGGGTATAATTAAAATGAGATTGTTGGGTTTCGACTGTTATATGATCGTTGGTCAATATAATCGTTGGTCAATATGATCATTGGAAACTATAATCTTAATGGTTTATTTTTATAAATATGGATATCTTGGTTAATTAATACAGAAATAAGATTGAATGGACTCATCTAGTAGACTCAATCCATAAGAAGCCCATACGTCGGAGCTTGGGAAAGAGGTAGCATCACAGGGCTTTGCTCTGGACCACGACCAAGCTAAAATTCAACATATAAAGCTTGAACAGAATCAACTAATGGAGAAGTTCAAGTGGATAGAAATCACAACTCAGGAAATGTTGTTTGAGCCACCCCAAGATTCTATCACCATAGCACACATACACTTAAGTCATATGCTGGTGTTATAAGGTTCTATGTAACGAGACCTTAGCTGCTTTATGAAATACTTTTATATAAATAAAATTTTTATTTATTATTATGGAAATGTTTGTGAATTTCAAATATCTGGATAAATATAAGATGTTTATTATTGATGAATTTAGGAAAAAAGGGTATTTTAAATTTTTTTTGTAATATTTAAAAAATTAATAATGTGAAATGATTTTCAAAAAATGGTCTTCTATAGTTATGATCAGTGAGAAATTTAGTGTCTAATAAGATCAACATGGTTTTTTATTGAATAGTTAAGTAGTAATAGTAACATACCCATATTAATTGTAATGAATAGGAAATTGACCCAAAAAAAAAACTTCACCCAGGAATGTATAAATATTTTTTAGACATCTTAAAAGTGAAAAAACAATCACAGTTTAAGTTTTGGTATTTTTGTATGTCATAAATATTTTATTTTCAATTTTATAATTAATTTAATACCCTAAAATGGAAATTTATTTTCATAAAATTTAATCATAAATTGTTACTTTGTTTTCATATGGTTATACGATAATTTTATGGGACCTTGATTACTTTTTAAGGTGTCACAAAATGAGTTATATTTTTAAAGTTGTATTTTTGGAATAAATAATGATTTTATTTATAAATTAAACTAAAAATATTTAAAAAATTATTTTCATAAAATGGAGTTCATTTTTGTAATCATATCATCCATATTATATTAGGGTTATTTTTTTTGATTTTTCTAAAACAGTTGAATTTTCGGTGAATAGTAAAAAATACAGTTTTGAGTTTTGGTTGTTTAATGACATCATTAATGATGTAATAATGATGTGAGATTTATGGACTACTTATGAATAGTGATATATTCTATGAGGTTTTCCAAGTGTCCAATACCATGGGCAAACCCATGGTTTTGCAAATACCACCGATGAGGTGTCCCTTCGAAATTAATAATTTATTCCTCAGTTTTCCTATAAATACCAAGCCATTTACCTCATTCGTTTCATTCCAAAATAATCCTCAATGAAGTTATAGTCCCCTTACCTCCCAAGGAATCCTCCCGAGGTTCTATCAGGCCTCCCAAGGTCCCGACCTTCAAGATTTCCATGAAACTGTTCTAGGTAAGGGATCCTTTCACCCTCTACTTTTAAGTCATGACTTCCTTTATGTTGTGTCATATAATTTTCCTCTTTATGTATTGAGGGTATGTCCTTATATGTTATCCTTACTGTATATTTCATGTATAATTTTTTAGAGACCCTTTCCAATATCATAAATTTATTTTCTGTTTTTTAAGTGACGTCGTTAGGCTGCCAAATGTTTTGTAAAAGAAATCGCATATTCTCTTTCCTATCGAGTTTCTTTTTCATGCGGTATGTCATAAAAATTTCCATAACTTGTTCTTATCTCCATGTTATTATATATTTATACTATATTATATGTTATATATGAGTGGGTGACCCTTGTCCCCTCTCTTTATATTATTTTCTAAAACAATGTTATATATCCGTTATGCTGTAGAAATTTCGTCTCAAAATTTATCTCTCTTTCTCTCATGAAATTCTATTGTATTACTTATGTGAATACCCAGAACTATTTATTTTGAATTTTTCTTCATATATATACAAAAATTATTTACTTTATTCTATAATTGACATACATATAACCCTCACTCCCTTTCCATGGGTTATAATTGACAAAATGATCTTGTTTTTTTTAACTTTCAAAACGTCATGATTTTTAAATGAAACCCATTTCTTTTATTCTATATGGGTTATTTATGAAATGTTTGATTATGATATATGTGGATCACATAAAAAATTACATATAAAGGTTTTTACCTGATAGTTCTCCAATACATTGGGTAAATAATTTAATCTCTATAGATGACAAGTTTCCTGATACCTTGGTGAATAACCTTGGTAACTTTTATGAAACCTTGGGGATAAACCTTGGTGATATTTTCATGAATTTCCAAATGAAATGGTCTAGCCACATATTAAAGTTTTTATTAATATACTTTTTTCATGATATTCCTATTCTTCCATTGCTCATGTCTTTATGATTCCTATCATGTTCTTATTAATATTGCTCAAGATCATATGTCAACTGGTTCACTTATTTTCCTTACTGAGACTTATGCTCACCCATTCCTTTGATGTATGTCTCCAGGATATGATATGTAGTAATTTTAATTGGGATGAACCTATGATGAAGCCTTGTGATTGGTTTAGAAGAATTTTTTATGTTGTATTCATGTATTATGTTCTTGATTTCCAAGACACTAGAATTTAAAGATCCTCTGTTTGTAAAATGTAATGAAACGTTATGTAAAAAAAGGCGGGACGCCATAGTTGGTATAAAAGGATAGTTTAGTTAATTATTTAAATTAGGATATGAAAACTTTAGGAAGAATCCTATAGAAAATTTTAAATATAAGAAAGCTTCCTAGTATTTTAGTGAGTATTGAGTAAGTAGTTTATCAAGAAAATACATCCATATCTTGATACGAGCAGGTAGAGGTGGATCTGGCACAGAGGTACATAGGAGTAAAAAATCTAAGAAGGATATTTTGGCTTGACTTAGTGTATCCTAGTACATGACAATGAGCCTTTTTAAACTCCTGTTTATGACACTCTTGGGGGATATGTTTGGTTAATTATAAGATTTTTATGAATCATTGTGAAGGAATTATACGAAAATGTAATTATTTAAGAATGATGTTTTAAGACATAAAATCCTTTATAGTTAAAAGATTCATAAATGATATAAGTTTCTCACTAAGGTTTTATTCCTTTAGTATGTGGTGGGCAATAGGAGGAACAATGCAAATGGTGATTGCAATAGACCATGCGCTGACAGCCCTCCGATGGATGCCGGAATTGAAACATTCATGTGAATGATGAACCAACTGACTCAAGTTATGAGAAATAACTTGAATCAAGCTAAGAGACCAATATCACCACGAATGGAACAACATTATATTGTGTCCTTTATGCGTCAACAACCACCAACCTTCAGTGGATCGACTGACCCATTGATTGCTGAGCAGTGCATCAGCTCTATCGAGAAGATCTTTTCTTGTGCCCCGTTGTTCAGAGAAAGAGAAGGTCACCCTTGCTGTCTATTACTTAGAAGGAGAACCTTATTAGTGGTGGGATCTGATTAGAAATATGAGTCAAAGATTGGATGTTGAAGCTATGGAGTGGGAAGAGTTTATAGGTATCTTCTTCAGTAAGTATTTCACACATTCCATGAGAACAATTATAGAGAAGGAGTTTCTCGAGCTGAAGAAGAAGGAGAATGAATCTATTGAAAGCTACAAGATGAATATCACAGGGATTTCACGTTACACCTCTATCTTTGTCATGGATCCAAATGGTATGGTTGATAGATTCTTTTATGTACTGAGACCTCACCTCTGGAAGAATCTATCCAACCAAGATAATTATAGCTATGAGAAGATTGTGTGATGTGCAATGAAAGTCGAACTACAGTTCAGTGAGATGTTGTAGTCTCATAAATCAAATGACAAAAATAGATCGACAGATCCCAGCATAGGGATGACCCTTGATCAGGGAAGAGGAGGCAAGAATGTGAAACATCCCACTTGTAATAAATGTGGGAAGAAGCAGTCGGAGAACTGCCTGCTTGGATGTGGGAATTGCTACATGTGTGGAAGAGATGGCCATATTGTGAGGAATTGTCATAGTGGGGTGAAACCCCAACTTCCAAACACTAACGACAAAGGGAAGATGGTGTAGAATATACCTGATGTCTAGTGCTTTATGTGTGTAAAACTTGGGCACTTTTCCAATCACTGTCCAAATTTGAGGGTAGTAGAGGGGACCCACCATCAACCACAGCAAAGGCCAAGGGAGGAAGGTTGTGATTTTGGAATCACGATAGCTGAAGTTGAAGCTTCAAATGATGTCGTAGTAGGTACTCTTATTGTTATCTCAAAGCTAAAAGGTAATTTGTTTGATTTTGGTTCAACACATTCCTTTATTTCCTCTAATTTTGCAAAGAATTTATAATCAACCCTTGACTGGATAAAAGTAGAGCTATCAATCAAGACTCTTGGTGGGATTATCCAAGCATCGTCAGTGTTTAAAAACACTAGTATTTAATTTGGTAAGCACGATCTTATCAAAAATCTAGTAGTCATTCCCATGTTGGAATTCGACATTATATTAGGGATGGACTGGCTCTCAAAGTATAATGCTAAGATCAAATGCAAAAGTAAGAAAATCTCATTAGTCTTGAATGGAAAACCTACAGTTATCTTCAATGGAGAGATATCTCAACCTGATATTTGTCTATAAGAACCTACTATATCCTTCTTTATGGAATTGATCTATGAAGAAGAATAAGTAAATGAGTGTTTGAGGATAGAAAATATCCCCATCTTCTAGGAATATGTTGACATATTTCATAAAGATTTTCCTGGACCTCCCCTAGAAAGAGAGGTAGATTTCTCCATTGAACTCATACATGGATCTCATCTGATATCAAAGACCCTATATAAGATGGAAAATGTGGAGCTGGAGGAATTAAAAAACAACCCCAAGATCTTTTAGAGAGAGGGTTTATCCAAACAAGTGTGTCTCCTTGGAGAGCACCTGTTCTATTTGTGAAGAAGAAGGATGGATCGATGCAGCTATTCATTGATTATAGAGAACAGAACAGGATCACAATAAAGAAAAAATACCCTCTTTCAAGAATTGATGTCTTATTTGACCAAATTCATGGGGATCAATTCTTCTCTAATATTGATTTTTGTTCTGGTTATCATGAATTGAGGGTGAAGAAATAAGATATTTCTAAAACTGCCTTCCGATCAAGATATGGGCATTATGAGTTTGTTGTTATGACCTTAAGACTGACTAATGCACCTGATATTTTTATGGACTTGATGAATAGAGTCTTTAAGGACTACCTTGATAACTTTGTCGTAGTTTTTATTAATGATATTATGATATATTCCAAAAGTCATGAGAAGCATTAGGATCATCTAAGGGTTATTTTAAAAACTCTATGGAAGGAGAGAATTTTTGGAAAGTTCTGAAAATGTGAATTATGGTTAAAACAAGTTGCTTTATTAGGGCACATTGTTACCAATGAAGGAATCACAATTGACCCAGCGAAGACAAAAGTTGTAGAGGAGTGGCCTCATCCTACAAAAATAATAGAGTTTCTTATTTTCCTTGGATTAGCAAGATATTATTTCAGGTTTGTGAAAAGCATTTCACGAATTTCTAATCCATTAACCAAGTTTACTCGAAAACAGGTCAAGTTAATCTTGACAATGGAGTGTGAGGAATGTTTCCAAGAGTTGAAGAAGAGATTAGTTATTTCACCTATGTTAACTCTACCCTAAAGTGGAGAAGGATTTTTTATTTTTATCAACACATCTCTGCGGTATTTTTTGATCTGATGATATGGAGGCACTATCTTTATGGGGAGAAATGTGATATATATACAAACCATCAAAGGTTAAAGTATATTTTCACACAAAAGGGATTGATCATGAGACAAAGGAGATGATTGAAACTCCTTAAAGGCTATGATTGTTCAATTCATTATCACCCCGGAAGAGAAAACAAAGTCACTAATACATTAAGTAGGAAATACCCAGTTGTTCTGTACATTATGAGGATTCGAAGAGATCCATTGATCAATGACCTAGTAAAATTGGACATGGGAATTATAAAGGAAGGGACATCATCAACCCTAACCTAAATGATTTCCCAACCGTCACTACTAGAGAAGATCAAAAAAGCTCATAAATAAATCCTTTTTTACAGAAGAAGTGTGAGGCTTTAAAGGATGGGAAGTTTCTTGAGTTCAATACTGATCAAGAAGGTGTACTAAAATTTCGTACAAGTCGATGTGTTCTATCTATTCTAGAAATAAAGAAGGAGCTGATGGATGAATTTCATAGCTATACTTTCTCTATACATCATAGTAGCACGAAAATGTATAGGGACCTTTGTGATCATTATTGGGGGGATAATATGAAAAGGGATATTGCTGACTACATGTCTAGGTGCCAGGTATGTTAGCAAGTGAAGGAATAGCGACAACTTCCTAAAGGGGTATTCCAACCACTAACCATACCAGCATGGAAGTGTGACAACATCAGTATGGACTTTGTCATTGGTCTCCCAAGAAAATCCAAAGGAAACAATGTGATATGGGTTATTGTGGACTGTCTCACCAAGACGACCCATTTTGTCTCCATCTGTGAAGATTTATCTCTTGATAAAATTGCCAGGATTTACATGAAGGAAGTAGTAAAGATGCATGTAGTTCCACTTTCTATCGTATCTGATCGTGATCCAAGTTTCAAATCAAAATTATAGAGAAGTATTCAACAATATCATAGCACTTAATTGAATTTTAGTATGGCCTATCACCCCCAAAATTATGGACATTGTGAAAGGACTATTCAAAAACTCGAAGACATGCTGAGAACATGCTCAATGGAATTTAAAGGTGGATGGGATCAACATATCCTTTTAGTTGAGTTGTCTTACAACAACAGATTCCACTCGAGCATTCAAATGGCACCCTATGAAGCTCTATATGGGAAGTGATGTAGAACTCCTACTTGTTGGGATGAAACTGGTGAGAGAAAGCTTCTTGGGCCTGATCTTGTGTAAGCGAAGACAGAAAAGGTCCATTCCATACAGTAACACATTAAGGATGCTCAGAGTTAGCAAAAGAGATTTGCCAACAACTGTCGAAGGGACTTGGCGTTTGATGTTGGTGACAATGTCTTTCTTCATATTTCACAATGGAAGAGATTCATGAGGTTTCAGATGAAAGGGAAGCACAAACATAGGTACATTGACCCCTATGAAATCCTTGATCGTGTGGGAGCAGTGGCTAGTCGGCTTTCACATCCTCCAAATCTAGCACAAGTTCATGATGTCTTTTACATATCTCACTTGAGTAAGTACATACCTGACCCTTCACATGTACTAAATCTAGAGGTGGTACAACTTGAACATGACCTCACTTATGAGGTGCAGCCGGTGGAGATCTTGGATCATAGAGACAAGGTTCTACACAAACAAGAATACGCACCTTGTTATGGTGTTGTGGAGGAACCACAAATGTGAAGAAGCCATGTTGGTAATGGAGGATTCCATGAGATAGAAGTACCCACACCTTTTCCCATTAGAGGGTACGAGATTAAATTTTTGGGACAAAATTTCTTAAGGGGGGAAGAATGTAATGACCTGAACTTTTTAATTATATTTGTTTCCTAATTTTCTATGTTATTTTATTTTTCACTCAACAAAACTATATCCTTTAATTAATTAAGTTGGTATAATTAAAAAAAGACTGTTCAGTTTCGACTGTTATATTACCGTTGGACAATATGACCATTGGAAACTATAATCATAATGTCGTGTTTTTATAAATTTGGTTATCTTGGTTAATAAATACAGAAAGAAGATTGAATGGCCTCGTCCAGCAGAATCGAGCCATATGAATCCCATATGTTGGAGCTTGGGAAGGAGGTAGCATCACTGGGCTTTGCTCTGGACTAAGCCCCAGCTGAACTTCAACGTATGAAGCATGAACAAAATCGCCTAAGGGAGAAGATAAAGGTGATAAAAATAACCACTCGGGCAATGTTGTCTGAGCCACCCCAAGATTCAATCATCATAACACACCTTACACTTCGTTTATATGCTAGTGTTATAAGGGGTTATGTAATGAGACCTTGGGTTTTTTATGTAATCCTTTTATATAAATAAAATTTTTATTTCTTATTATGGAAAAGTTTGTGAATTTCAAATATCTAGATAAATATAGGATGTGTATTATTGATGAATTTAGGAAAAAAGCGCTATTTTAAAATATTTTTTTAATCTTTAAATAATTAATAATGTGAAATGATTTTCAAAAAATGGTCTTCTATAGTTGTGATCAGTGATAAATTTAGAGTCTAATAAGATCAACTTTGGTTTTTAATGAATAGTAAAGTATGAATAGTAACATACCCATGTGAATAGTAATGAATAGTAAGGAATATTAAATTGAACAAAAAATAGAAACTTCACCCATGAATGTATAAATATATTTTAGACAACCAAAAGGTGAAAAAACGATCATAGTTTACATTTTGGTACTTTTTTATGTCATAAATATTTATTTACAATTTTATAATTAATTTAATACTTTAAAATGGAAATTTATTTTCAAAAAATTTAAACATAAATTGTTACTATATTGTCTTATGGTTATACAATAATTTTATGGGACCTTGATTACTTTTTAAGGTGTCACAAAATGAGTTATAGTTTTAAAGTTGTATTTTTGGAATAAACAATGATTTTATTTCAAAATTATAATAAAAACATATAGAAAATTATTTTATTAAAATGGAGTTCATTTTTTAATTCAGAGCGTCAATATTTGGTTAGGGTGAATTTTTGTGATTTTTCTGAAATAGTTGAATTTTCAGTGAATAATAAAAAATACAGTTTTGAGTTTCGTGTTTTTAATGACATAATTAATGATGTAAACTTTATTTTCGACCTATGAATAGTGATATATTCTATGAGTTGTCCCAACCGGCCAATACCATTGGAAAATAACATGGGAAATCCCATGGTTTTGCAAATACCACCGATGAGGTGTCCCATGAAAATTAATAATCTATTCCCTCACTTTTCCTATAAATACCAAGTCATTTCCCCCATTAATTTCATTACAAAATCATCCTCAACGAAGTTTTCATCTCCATACCTCCCAAGGAGTCTTACAAGGGTTTCCTCAAGCCTCCCAAGGTACTGACCTTCATTATTTCAATGCTAATCTTCAAGGTAAGGGATCCTTCCACCCTCCTCTTTTAAGTCATGACTTCCTTTACGACGTGTCTTATAATATTCATCTATTTATGTTGATTTTAAGTTATTATATGGTATAATTACTGTTCATTTCATGTCTAATTGTTGATAGACCCTTTCCACTGTAATCAATTAATTTTATGAATTTTTAAGTGACACCGTTAGGCTGCCAAAAGTTTTGTAAAAGAAATCGCATCTTCTCTTTGCTCTCAAGTTTCTTTTTCATGTGGTATGTCATTAAAATTTCCATAATATGTTCTTATCTTCATGTTATTATATCTATATACTTTATTATATGTTATTTATGAGTAGTTTACCATCGAAACCTCTCTTTATATTTTTTTTATAAAACCATGTTATATAGCCGTTATGCTGTAGAAATTTCATCCCAAAATTTCTCTCTTTCTCTCATGAAATTCTCCTGTTTTATTTATGTAAATACCTAGACCTATTTAGTTTACGTGGGAGTTCATAAATATAAAAAAATGTTATATTTTATTTTGGAATTTATATACATATTACCCTCACTCCCTTTACATGGGTTACAATTGACATCAAGATCTTGTTTTTTAGAACTTTTAAAATGTCACGATTTTGAAATGAAACCCATTTATTTTATTCTTTATGGGTTATTTATGACATTTTTTATCATGATCTATTTGGATAATATAAAAAAATTACATATTAAGGGAGCACCCTGATATCGCTCTAATGCATTGGGTAAATAATTTAATATTTAGAGATGACAAGTTTCACGATACCTTGTTGAATAACATTGGTAATTTTTATGACACCCCAGGGATAAAACTTGTTGATATGTTCATGAATTTATAAATGAAATGTTGTAGAAAAATATTCATGTTATTATTCATGTAATTTTTTAATGATATTCCAACTCTTCCATTTCTCATGTATTTATGTTATTTATCATGTTCTTATTAATATTGCTCAAGATCACATGTCAACTGTTTAACTTTTTTTTCTTACTGAGCCTTTTGCTCACCCTTTCCTTTGATTTATGTCTCTAGGATATGAGATGTAGTAATTGTACGTAGGATGAACCTTTGATGAAGCCTTAAGAGTGATTTATAAGAATTTTTTATGTTGTTTTCATGTATTAAGTTCTTGACTTCCAAGACACTAGAATATAAATATCCTTTGTTTGTAAAATGTAATTAAAAGTTATGTAATAGAAAAGGTAAGATTCTATAGGAATTTTATGAAAAGAAGTTTCAAACATAATATTTTTGGGATGAAATAGGTGAAAGGGAGTTAATGGGTCAATAATTGGAAGAATAGTTGACACGAAAAGTTTAGTAGATTTAGAATCACATGAGGATAGATCAGAGTAGGAAGAATTTTTTTTTGGATAACCAGAGGAAGGATATTTCTTTAGAGGTAGGTAATCATGTCTTTTTTAATGTTTCAACATGAAAAGTGTGATGGTTTTTGGTAATAAAAGAAATATTAGTTCATAGTTCTTTGGACACTATGAAATCATGGACAAAGATAGATAATTTTCCTAAAGATTGGTTTTAACTCTGAGTTTATCCTTGGTACACAATGTTTTTTCATGTTTTAATGTGGAGAAATTATTTTTTAGATCCATATCATGCTTTTAGTCAGGAAGTAGTTCAATTGGAAGAGAATATTTCATATGAAGAATAACCTATCCAGATTTTTGACCATATAGAGAATGTGTTGCAAAATAAGGTAATTCATCTGGTTAAGGTCTGATAGAAAAACGATATGGTTGATGAGAGAAAATGGTAATCAGAAAAATCTATGAGGGAGAAGTACCCTTACTAATTTGATATGTGAATAAAATTGTGTGGATGTTATTTCTAAAAGGGGGTAAGTATGTAACATCCTTTGTAATTATAGAATTATAAATCTTCATATATATTAATTTTTATGAAGTAGATATTAATTTTACATAAAATGGGATTCTATGTTTGATAGCATACTTGATACACAACAATTGGTTTCTCTGAAATCTTATGTTGCACACAAGTTTAAGATATACCAAACCATAATACATTATTAATATTATTATTTTAAATGGTAGTTTTTTCCTAGAAGTTGTATTAGAGATAATGAAGATAACTATCTATATTATGTTTACACATGTTTATTAAATGTTTTTACTTTCTTCTATCAAATTTTAGAGATTAAATGAGAATAAATCCAATTTAAAATTCTGAAACGTATTTTTAAAAGGTAGTTTTAGCTCCTTTTGAAGGAGAAAAAATTTAAATATAGATTTTGAAAAAAATTTACAAAATAAATTTTTTATTTTGAAATTCAACATAAAATCTTACTTTGTTTGAAATTTTGGTATTTTTCTGATAAAATCATATTTTAATGAATGTTTAAAATACAACATTTTTGTTAAAAACATCTTTTTTAGTCTAATTTATTTATATTGTTTGGTTATACTTTTTGTTGGTTTTAAAGTTTAATTGAATTATGTTTTTATCATTTTATAATATTTTGTTCATTTGAAGTAATTTCACATTTAAATTGGATATAAAAACATGTCAATATTTTGATGGTTTTACTTAAAAAAACCATTCTCTTGTTCTATCAACGAGATTAATTTTTAATTAATTTATAAAAATTATGTGTTTTGAATGTGGAAAAAAATATTTCATATTGGTAATTATAAATTCCAAATTATGTAAATAGGTACCTTTTATTTTTGGACATTATTATTAGAAACATTAGTAATTATTTATATTTATAATGATTAAAAGATAAATATGGTAAATATGGGTAGAAATAATATTATAGTAATATAAAACTACACTAAAACATGTTATAATCTTGTAGGATGAAATAATGGCTGACCAAGAAAACATTTAGAATGAAAATGTGTCCTTTGGAAGCCACTTGGGTGTGATTATGTCATTTATAACATTTAATATTAAGTAAAGGAAAATTTATCAAAAAATGACTCTTATTACTAAAACAATTTTAATATGAAGTTACGTATGTGATATCTTCGACTATAAATAGTTATTAGAAATATAAAAATAATTCATACATCATGTTAGTTTTTTTATAAGTTTTTGACATTAAATAATTACATTTAATTATAACACAATGATGATATAACAATTTATTTATTAATGAAAGAATCAAATAAATGATATTATAAGTTTTAAAATAAATATTATTTTACATAATTTATGCCAAAAAAGAATTTTATAGATTAATATGACATGTTATAAGTATATTAAATGTATTTTTTGAATTTAAATCACTCTTTTTATTTTATTTAAAATCAATGAAATGAATAGTTTAAAAATTGACATAGTTGATATTAGAAAAAAATAATAAATCATTAAATAATTTAAAAATCATAAAAAAAAATTACGATAAAAAAGGCACCTTGATAAGGTATAATATTTAATAAATTTTCCAATTATTTGAAATTTACCCCATTTAAAGAAAATACATAGCCTCTTTTTTCTTTAAATGATGTTATCACAATTGAAATTAAAAGAGAATAATTAAGGGTAAACCGGAAAGATAATGTTTAAAATAAAATATATACATGCCTAAACACTATTTAATGATATTATTTAGAACTATAATCATATTATATTCTATATATCTCATTTTTTATTCATTTTTATTTAAAAAATTAGTTTATATTAATTTCATATTTCAATGGTTTCCAAGGGTGCCCCTCGACTCTCCTAAAAAATGATAACCACTCTTCTCTAATACTCACACTCCAAGAACCATTTTATCCCAATATATGCCAAACAATATTCCCAAAACCTTCCCTATGTTCTTAATGCCTTAGGTTTTATAGAAAACCCTTTTTAAAGGTGTTAAGGTGTTCTTCAAAGGTGATCAACCGGAGAAGAGGTCTCATTTTCTTTTAGTATTTATATTTTATTTCTTCTTCCAATTTCTTAAAATATCCTCCATACATGATGATATAATAACTATATTATCCTAAATATACTTACATTTTATTATTCTAATATCCTCCCCTAAATCCATCTCCACTTCCACTAAATGTGAATGAAACTAATCATTATTGCGTACATGTGAACTATCACCTCCATGAACCGATCTAATTCATGTTCATAATCGTCTATCAATAATGGTTATAATAATGGAATTAAAGTTCATATGTGATATTAATTACATATATATAATTATATGATAATAATATATTAATTATATTATTACTTTACATGCGCCTAAAAATGATAACGTCATTGTGCATATATGTGAACCATCTCCTCCATGAAGCGATGTGACTCCTTTTTATTGATTATTTAATTTTTATGATATATATAAGCATATTTAAATGATTAATATTATATTAATGATGTTCTTATAATTTTTTAAAGATAAAATATTAGTTAAATTCATTCCATAATAATCAATCATAAATGAAAAATTTTACTCATGAATACCTACAGCTTACCGTCTCCATGATTATAACATTGTTAATTTTTCATAATAACATGTCCGGGTTTGATTTATAAGTATAATTTATGTATATAGATGATAATATTGTAATGAAAATTATTCTATAGATTATATACTTATTATCACATTAACAAGTGACATCTAGACCATGTTTATTTCTGACTCAAGTACTGAATATCGACAAAAAATCTGATATGAAGTTAATAATTATTTAATTTTTATAACATGGTAATAAGTGATATAAAAGAAATAATAAATTTGAAAAAAGTTCTCAAGAATATAGAAATTAATTTATGTTTTTTATTCAAGAATTCAAATATTTTATGTGATGAGTCAGAACCACAATAAAGGAATTTATCTCAGTCTCCTTTCATTGAGGCTTATTTTGATAATATAGAAAACCAAATTTTATGTGGTGTACATTCAACTAATTTAACTTATAATTTCATTTATTGTTTTTACAGATGCATATTTTTAATATGAATCATTTTACTAAATGAAAAATAAATGTCTTTTTTAATATATTTTTCCAAAATGACCTTTCCACCATTGTGACCTTTATTTTTTATTTGAATTCCTATATAATATACAATTTTTTTAAAAGAAAAGTAAATACCATACTCCCTTTTTCTATATTTTGGTATTGATAATGGTTTTTATAATTGATTTATTATATCAATATTTGGAAATTATATCTTATGATTGAAATGTTGAAATTCTATTTCACTATTATACATGTTTTATGTGTGATGATTATGTTATGGTTCTTGGGAATTACTTATTTATATGGGTGGTTCAATGATAAAATGATGGTGGGTGAGCCCATGATAGCTCTGCAATGAAATGGGTAATGAGGCAGAGTTAAATGATAAGGCTTATCCGAATATATTTAGGCAATATACTATGATGGGTATTCCAAATGTAACTATGACGTTTACTCCATTTGTAGCTGTGAAAGCTAAATTTTAAGTATAATATGGATGCCTCAAGTTACCTTCAGGATTTATGATTATTGTGTAGTTTTTCAAGAATCTTATGATTTCATGTGTTTATAAATATTCAGGGATTAATGATTTATTTCCTTATATTATATCCCTTACTAAGATTTTTGTTCTCATACCATGTTTTTAATATGTTTTCACGTGGTATAAGGATGGGTAAGAGAAAGGAAGAAGTCACAAACATTTTTACCAAGAAAAACAAATCATGTTTACAGTTAAAAGATTTATATTGTGGAAGTAGTATATACTATTTTAGTTATATCCAATTTCTATAAATTTGAGTTTTTATGTAATATCTATGATCTAATTCTCTAAAAATATAAACATAAAAAGATCCTCAATGTGAATTCTTAACATAACTCAAGATTATGTAATGTTTAAGGATCGGGCCTTATATTAATGATGGAAGTGATTAGGTGGTATCATCATATAAATGATGTGGTCATTACTCCCCTGCTGCACTAGGGTGTAGGTTCTACACTCAATTAGAGATATTCTGGGGTCACTACTCCCATATCTCACTAAGACATTGGTTCCACATGATATCAGTGAAATTAAGGGGCTAGTATTAGACTATTACACTAGGGAAAAAGTTCCCTAGGAAATCAAAGAGATATGGAGGTCATTACTCCCCTCTCACATCACGGTGTGGGTTCCCCATTTCTTTATAGAGGTAGGGTATTTAATACCATTACTAGAGGGCATGGTTTCTCTACCTTCAGAGTGGTACTCCTTCATCTTCATTATCTGGATGGGTTTTGGTCCTCTACGGAAGATGTGTGATCCCTCAGTTTTGGAGTTGAATTGGGTTGTGCATGTAACAGCCCAAGATTTTATAAAAAAATATTATTTTTAATTTTATTATTGTCTTGTGTTGTACGCTACACCAAAAGGAGCTTTCACAACACGCATCCTTGTCTTGCCTTGCATTACACGTAATCGCGACCTTCCTCGATAGCGTGTGTAATACGCAATATCGAGTTTCACTAAACAACGATGTGCTATTAAAATATTATTAAAACTAGCCGTTATGAATAGTAATAACCACTTTTTAAAATTCTGTAAATCTTATTTTTCAAAATGAACTTCATTCTTGGATTCGGAGTATCGAATTTAGCCTAAGGTGAAATTTTGGTACTTTTCGGATAACTTTCATATTCTGATGAATAGTGAAAATTACTAAATTATAATTAAAAACAACTTTTTTAATCGAAATAATTAATAGTGATAAATTATTAATTTGAGTGGTTTTAAAGAATATTTAGAATATATTTTTACAATTTAATACAATGTTGGTCATTGGTTGTAATTTCACATTTAAACCAGACATAATCAAGTGTCAATCTTTTGATATATATTGTTTCCTAAAAACACGCTATTTATTTTAACAGTAGGATTTAATTATAAAATTAATTAATGCAACTTTTATGTTATGAATTTGGTAAAATAGATTTCATTTTTGAATTCGGAATATGAAATATAGCTTAGGATGAAATTTTGGCATTGTTCTGGAAAACATCAATTTTTTTATGAATAGTGAAACTACTAAGTGGTAGTTAAAAAAAACTGAATTTTTCATAAAACGTAATTTTGCCGCTTCTGTGAATGGAATTTCGAAAATCCGAGAGACACGGTTAATATCAAGGACTAAAATGTGGTTCAATGAGATGAAAATAATTTTTTGGTGAATAGTAACTTTTTACTTTTTTTACCGCGGTTAATAGTAAATAGGGTAACTAAGGGTAAATATGATATTACTATTACCCTAACACATGTCCTAATTCTATTGGACAAGTGTAATTCGACCAACAACAAACTTAGGAATAAAATATGACCATTTAGGCCCACTTGGATTAGATTAGGACATTTATTATTAATTTATTTAAAGAAAGGTTAAAATAGTTAAAATCAAAGTTTAATAAGTAAATCATTTTTAATATGGGGTTATAAATAAGATAAATTCGATTGTAAATATTAATTAGAAAGCTAAAAAGATTTCCTACATGATGGTATTTTATTTGTAATTTTTAAACATCAAATAATTTAATTTATTTATGACACAACGATGATGCAGTAATTAACTTATTAATGAAATATTGACATAATTGATGTTATAAACACCAAAATAAATGTAATTTGAGATTTTTTATGAATTCCACTAATTTTATAGGTTACTATGATATATTAATGTTGATTTAATCAACTTGGTTCGAACATTTAATTCTGTTATGACTTTCACAAAAATCATATATCAAATAGTGTCAAAATTGACACAAAATAGTTTTTAAATCAAATATTATATTATTAATTGTTATTGTATTCCTAAAAATATAAGGTTCGGCCAAATGACTTAGATAAGGATATATATATTAATAATAAACAATTTGGGGTTCGTTTGGCATGTTATATTAAGTGTATTAACCATATAGTGAAATAAAACAAAAAGACATGGTAAAAGTTAAATTATTTAACTTAGAGTTAAATCTAATTGATAAGGTTAAAATAATATCCTAAACTTGTCTAAATTCTATTGGTTGATAGTATTTCGACCCGTCCCCACTTTAGCTTCGAAATAAGACCCTTTGGAACCATTATAAACCGATTTTGACTTTAATATAAAATAATATTTTGAGATATTCCTAAGGTGCCCCTCTCCTCCCCTATAAAAGGACACCTCCTCCCCCTCCTCCTCACACCGATTTGAGCACTCAAGCTCGGCCAACCCCTGCCAAAATCTCTTCTCCACTTCCCTAGCAACATCCTAGAGGTTCTGGTCTTCCTCAAAGACCAATTCTAGTACCCTAAAAGGAGGTCTCAAAGAGGAACTTCAAAGAAGAGGTAATTACCGTTACCAATTCTTTCATCTTTATTTCTTCTTCCACTTCTTCTTCTTAGGTTGTTTCATTATGAAGTAATAACATCAGTATAACTCAGATACGGATATGTTATTATAAGTATGAAACAACCCTATTTCACCATCTATCCATCCTACGGAAAAAGAAATCACCGCGCGTGCGTATGTACGGAATACCGTCTCCACGCCGTGGTGTAATCTATTTTCCACCACCACCTTACATGGATGGGTATAATGGTGTAAAGAATAACTATACATAGTTATTACAACATCATATTGATTCTGATATATTGTATAATCCACTCCAATTCAATTCAATATTTATAGAAATGATATCATCGCTCGTGCGTACGTACGGACTACCGTCTCCACGACGCGATGAGATTCATTCTCCATGTTAACCATTTAAGAATGATTATAATGTATATATAAGAAATAATAATGAAATATATGACATTATAAAGCTACTGGATTTATGTATATATATACATATGTATGTCATCTACTTACTTCCATTTCAAGACAATAAGGAAAGGAAAACAACGTTCATGCGTACGTACGGACTACCGTCTCCATGAACGGTGTTTTTCATTTTATTTATCTACCTATTATATATATATATATACTGAATATATATGATATATAAATCATATTTTATATTCTGGAAGTGAGTAAATCATGATATAAGTAATAATGATGTCAAGAACAACAAGTCAAAACACCTACGATAAATGAAACGATTTTACCCAAAACGCTTCTTTAACATGGAATTTACAAAAGAACGGGTAATATAATGTCATAAGTGAACCATATATGATATCATAACAATGAATATGATTCTGTAATAAGTCAATAACATGATTTAAATCATTATACAGGAGGTTCGGACACTTACAAAGCAAGTCGGACCTAAGGTAAGGGAAATATCACAATCTCATTTTTATCCGAGATTGTTTATACTTTAGTATTTACTGGGGTGTATTTTATCATCCACATCCATGTTTCCTCAATATGTAATATTATTTCTATCCTTATACAATAGTTAATATCCAATTTTACCCTTTGGTAAGTTTTTGTAAAAGATATGAAAGGAATCTTTTGTCATTTTCGTACGAGGTACTTTTTGACTTTTCCTGACAAAAGTACGAAGAATGTTTTTTTTAACTTATACGGCATGAATGGATTTTTAAAACATTATTTCCAAGAATCTTCATTTAAAAGTTTTCAAGTTTATTTTTAATCAAATTCTTTTATTTTAAAGTTGTATGACATGATATGAAAGGAAAAATGTTTTTGAAGAAGAAAGGATATTTTCCTCAAGAATGGAGTTCAAGTGTTTTATCAAAATTATTTTCCATCTAAGATAATAAAGGGTTCTGTTTTTATCCCTATTATTACATTGATTTGATCATGTTGTGATGGAATTATTTTTATGAATTCCTTTATGTTATATGAATTTATTTATGATGTCATGATGTTTCAAGAATCCCATTTTTGTTACATGTGTTATGTGATGATGTATGATTATGTGGCACACATAAGAAAGGATTCATTATAAGATGGGTGGGACCTATATCTCCCTCCAATGCATTGGGTAAAGATTTTATATCTCATGAGATAGACAGGGCTGGAACGGTAGGTTATACCGGTTCAGTGAAACAGGACTGAAACGAGGGTTACTCGATTCAGAAAGGGACTTTGTCCACTAAGATAGTCTTGGCAATGAGTCTTGACTAACAAGAAATGATTCTCTATGATTATGTGTGAATGCCACAAAGTTTCATGTTTTAAGTTATGATTATTGTGATTACAATTCACTGCCATGATTTATCCCATGTTATGAAATTATGATCTCTTTTGCAGGTTAAGATTTCCAAAAGTTATGTGCTTGTGTATATGATGTGATTGATATTTCTTTTGTTTACCCTTACTGAGCATTTGAGCTCACCCTTTTATGTTTTCTTTTCCCCAGGATATAAAAAAAGGGTTTTAGGTAAAAAAAAGGGAAGATCTTTATGGGAGATATTGAAGATCTTTCACCACGATTAGAAGATTATGTTCCGAGTTTCCAAAGACACTAAACTATTACGATCCTTGTGTGTGTGTTTTTTTTACGTACCAAGTATTCCGCAAAAGTAATGTAATGTCTATGTACGTCAAGCCTCGGGTCTCTACAGTTGGTATCAGAGGAAAGGTTTAGTCAACCTTTGGAAACTAGGACGCGAAAATGTTAGTGAGATCCCTAGAGATATTTCTAAGGTATGTCTAGGGATGTCCCTGAGGATAAGTATACGTATAGGATATAATCCTAGAACTACGATAACGATCTTATAATTTAACCTAAGATGTTAGATATTAAGGGTACTCCCCCTTTACTATGTTGTTTTCTCTAGCCTGATTTTTTCCTCTCACACTATTCTTTTTGGGTTTTAGACGATGGCTGGAACCCGAAGGAACCATGTTGATCAATGCAATGGACAATGCAATGATTTCCCTCCTGAACAAACAAATGTTATGGGAGATGGAGTGCAAAATCTTATTGTTATACTTACACAAGCTATGAATCATTCTGGACTTCCAAATGAGCAGAGAAGGGAACAATATTCTATTGAGTCCTTTATGAGGAAACGTCCATCTTCTTTCAGTGGGACTTCCGATCCACTTGTTGCTGAACAATGGATCAGTACCACTGAAAAGATATTTTCAGTTCTTCAATGTTCTGAACATGATAAAGTCATCTTAGCAGTATATCATTTGGAAGGTGAAGCTGATCAATGGTGGAATCTTATCAAGAATACGAGGCCAAGGGATGAAATTGAGTCCATGGAATGGGACGAGTTCAAGAACTTGTTTTTCAGTAAGTACTTCCCTCATATTCTTCGAACAAAGATGGAAAAGGAGTTTATTGAGCTGAAGCAGAAGGATGATGAATCTGTTGGTATATACGAAGCGAATTTTACAAGACTTGCAAGGTATGCATCTGGCATTATCATCCAACCTGAAAGTAAAGTTGATCGATTTTTTCAGTGGCTTAAAACCAAGTCTTCGAAGGGCATTAACTATAAGAGACTTCAGTAGCTATGAAGAAATTGTGCGTTGTGCTATCAAGGTAGAAATGGAAGTTGGTGTTACATATCCATCTCATGGTTTTGACAAGAAACGAAAGATGGAGTTCAAGGAGAAATCTCATAATAATGGTGAAAAGAAGATGAATGTTTCCTTATGCACAAAGTGTGGAAAGAAGCATGGTGGAGATTGTCTTAAAGGAACTAGAAAATGTTTTAAGTGTGTAAAAGAAGGTCATCAAGCAGCTGAGTGTCGAAGTAATGGAAAAAGGGTTTCTAATGATGTGAATAAAGCAAACACTGCAGAGAACGCACCACCAACACTTCAATGCTTCAAGTGCAAGGAAATGGGGCATTATGCTAATAATTGCCCTAATCCAAGGGTTAGTGATGATCAACATGAGCAACCACTGAAGGAAAAGGACAAAGGGAAGTCACATGCGATCACTATTGGCGATGTTGAATATGATAACGATGTGGTGGAATGATTAAGCGTTTATGTAATGGGATTCCAAAATAATGTTGTATCATTGAGTATTGCAATATTTATTGATGTGGTATTCAAAGTGATTGAGATATTTTTTTTGGAAATAAGATGATATGCGCATAATGAAGACAAGAAAATTAAATGTTTAATAGTATTCATGAGCTCATGATTGATATAAGGACTAAGTGATATCATGGATTGAGTATATAGAATTTTGAGGATTTTGGTATGTGGAAAGTGATAACTTTTAACTGAATTCATGTTTTCACTAAGGTATTCAAGAGAATACATGATTAAGGACTTTGAATGTTTGGAATGTGACCAACAAAACATATCTTATGGGGATCAACGATGATATTAAATCTCTGGTACTTGTTTTCACTATGTTATGAGAGTGGACTGCAGTATTATGGATAAGCCTAAAGATTGGAATGGATTGTGTTGGACGTAAGTTAGTATTGTTTAAGGATAGAATTTTTTGTCGATATTATTGATGGGATGTTATAGTAATATAGTTTTGGAAAAAGGACAACCTGCAGGACGGGCGACAGCCCATCGCTTCGGACAAGGCTGTGGGAATCGAACCCACAACCGAAGTGCGACTGGCCTTTATCGCCTACCACTGGCCTACAGGAAGTCCCTGTTTAGTAGAAACTAGTTTTATTATATTAAGCAGTATGATATATGAAGTATAAGTCCATTTTAGGAACCATATATGATTAATCTCACTATAGATCGATTTATGCATATAATTTTTTCTAACCTTTTGTTTGAGACAGATGGAATGACCCGTCATTCTATCACATGATCTACTAACACTTCACAAATAACAAATTCAACTTCATTTATTTAAGAGATGAAGTGGAAATTGTTCAAGGCACGAACAACAGTTAGATTGTCCCAAAATAAAGTAAGTATTTATTCTAATTCAAATTTTCAACTTTAGGGGAAATGATCTTGAAAACCAAAAATGTTGTCCTAGTGATCTTATACCTGATGAATCAGATGGTACCTTATATCATCACAAATCTATGGATTTTTTATTACTGGCTTTTCCATAGCCATGTTCTCTACCACTCTCCATCAGAACATGATGGTTATATTTCTCTTCCATATCCATATTTTCACCTATGTGGAAACCCAATGATTAGTTTATTTGGGTAACCGTTACGTTTCATACTTTTTTTTTAAAGATTGGTTTTGATATTCCTTTTTACGATGTGGGTTTCTATTAAAGAAACTTTCTAATAGTAAACCATTTATAACCCCAACGAATTTCGAGGGCAAAATTCATTTTAAGGGGGGTAGAATGTAACAGCCCAAGATTTTATAAAAAAATATTATTTTTAATTTTATTAATGTCTTGTGTTGTACGCTACACCAAAAGGAGCTTGCACAACACGCATCCTTGTCTTTCCTTTCATTACACGCAATCGCGACCTTCCTCGATAGCGTGTGTAATACGCAATACCGAGTTTCACTAAACAACGATGTGCTATTAAAATATTATTAAAACTAGCCGTTATGAATAGTAATAACCACTTTTTAAAATTCTGTAAATCTTATTTTTCAAAATGAACTTCATTCTTGGATTCGGAGTATCGAATTTAGCCTAAGGTGAAATTTTGGTACTTTTCAGATAACTTTCATATTCTGATGAATAGTGAAAATTACTAAATTATAATTAAAAACAACTTTTTTAATCGAAATAATTAATAGTGATAAATTATTAATTTGAGTGGTTTTAAAGAATATTTAGAATATATTTTTACAATTTAATACAATGTTGGTCATTGGTTGTAATTTCACATTTAAACCAGACATAATCAAGTGTCAATCTTTTGATATATATTATTTCCTAAAAACACGCTATTTATTTTAACAGCAGGATTTAATTATAAAATTAATTAATGCAACTTTTATGTTATGAATTTGGTAAAATAGATTTCATTTTTGAATTCGGAATATGAAATATAGCTTAGGATGAAATTTTGGCATTGTTCTGGAAAACATCAATTTTTTTATGAATAGTGAAACTACTAAGTGGTAGTTAAAAAAAACTGAATTTTTCATAAAACGTAATTTTGCCGCTTCTGTGAATGGAATTTCGAAAATCCGAGAGACACGGTTAATATCAAGGACTAAAATGTGGTTCAATGAGATGAAAATAATTTTTTGGTGAATAGTAACTTTTTACTTTTTTTTACCGCGGTTAATAGTAAATAGGGTAACTAAGGGTAAATATGATATTACTATTACCCTAACACATGTCCTAATTCTATTGGACAAGTGTAATTCGACCAAAAACAAACTTAGGAATAAAATATGACCATTTAGGCCCACTTGGATTAGATTAGGACATTTATTATTAATTTATTTAAAGAAAGGTTAAAATAGTTAAAATCAAAGTTTAATAAGTAAATCATTTTTAATATGGGGTTATACATAAGATAAATTCGATTGTAAATATTCATTAGAAATCTAAAAAGCTTTCCTAAATGATGGTATTTTATTTGTAATTTTTAAACATCAAATAATTTAATTTATTTATGCCACAACGATGATGCAGTAATTATCTTATTAATGAAATATTGACATAATTTGTGTTATAAACACCACAATAAATGTAATTTGAAATTTTTTATGAATTCCACTAATTTTATAGGTTACTATGATATATTAATTTTGATTTAATCAACTTGGTTCGAACATTTAATTCTGTTATTACTTTCACAAAAATCATATATCAAATAGTGTCAAAATTGACACAAAATAGTTTTTAAATCAAATATTATATTATTAATTGTTATTGTATTCCTAAAAATATAAGGTTCGGCCAAATGACTTAGATAAGGACATATATATTAATAATAAACAATTTGGGGTTCGTTTGGCATGTTATAGTAAGTGTATTAACCATATAGTGAAAGAAAACAAAAAGACATCGTAAAAGTTAAATTATTTAACTTAGAGTTAAATCTAATTGATAAGGTTAAAATAATATCCTAAACTTGTCTAAATTCTATTGCTTGATATTTTTTCGACCCATCCCCACTTTAGCTTCGAAATAAGACCCTTTGGAACCATTATAAACTGATTTTGACTTTAATATAAAATAATATTTTGAGATATTCCTAAGGTGCCCCTCTCCTCCCCTATAAAAGGACACCTCCTCCCCCTCCTCCTCACACCAATTTGAGCACTCAAGCTCGGACAACCCCCGACAAAATCTCTTCTCCACTTCCCTAGCAACATCCTAGAGGTTCTGGTCTTCCTCAAAGACCAATTCTAGTACCCTAAAAGGAGGTCTCAAAGAGGCACTTCAAAGAAGAGGTAATTACCGTTACCAATTCTTTCATCATTATTTCTTCTTCCACTTCTTCTTCTTAGGTTGTTTCATTATGAAGTAATAACATCAGTATAACTCATATACTGATATTTTATTATAAGTATGAAACAACCCTATTTCACCATCTATCCATCCTACGGAAAAAGAAATCACCGCGCGTGCGTACGTACGGAATACCGTCTACACGCCGTGGTGTAATGTATTTTCCACCACCACCTTACATGGATGGGTATAATGGTGTAAAGAATAACTATACATAGTTATTACAACATCATATTGATTCTGATATATTGTATAATCCACTCCAATTCAATTCAATATTTATAGAAATGATATCATCGCTCGTGCGTACGTACGGACTACCGTCTCCACGACGCGATGAGATTCATTCTCCATGTTAACCATTTAAGAATGATTATAATGTATATATAAGAAATAATAATGAAATATATGACATTATAAAGCTACTGGATTTATGTATATATATACATGTGTATGTCATCTACTTACTTCCATTTCAAGACAATAAGGAAAGGAAAACAGCGTTCATGCGTACGTACGGACTACCGTCTCCATGAACGGTGTTTTTCATTTTATTTATCTACATATTATATATATATATATACTGAATATATATGATATATAAATCATATTTTATATTCTGGAAGTGAGTAAATAATGATATAAGTAATAATGATGTCAAGAACAACAAGTCAAAACACCTACGATAAATGAAACGATTTTACCCAAAACGCTTCTTTAACATGGAATTTACAAAAGAACGGGTAATATAATGTCATAAGTGAACCATATATGATATCATAACAATGAATATGATTCTGTAATAAGTCAATAACATGATTTAAATCATTATACAGGAGGTTCGGACACTTACAAAGCAAGTCGGACCTAAGGTAAGTGAAATATCACAATCTCATTTTTATCCGAGATTGTTTATACTTTAGTATTTACTGGGGTGTATTTTATCATCCACATCCATGTTTCCTCAATATGTAATATTATTTCTATCCTTATACAATAGTTAATATCCAATTTTACGATTTGGTAAGTTTTTGTAAAAGATATGAAAGGAATCTTTTGTCATTTTTCGTACGAGGTACTTTCTGACTTTTCCCGACAAAAGTACGAAGAATGTTTTTTTTAACTTATACGGCATGAATGGATTTTTAAAACATTATTTCCAAGAAGCTTCCTTTAAAAGTTTTCAAGTTTATTTTTAATCAAATTCTTTTATTTTAAAGTTGTATGACATGATATGAAAGGGAAAATGTTTTTGAAGAAGAAAGGATATTTTCCTCAAGAATGGAGTTCAAGTGTTTTATCAAAATTATTTTCCATCTAAGATAATAAAGGGTTCTGTTTTTATCCCTATTATTACATTGATTTGATCATGTTGTGATGGAATTATTTTTATGAATTCCTTTATGTTATATGAATTTATTTATGATGTCATGATGTTTCAAGAATCCCATTTTTGTTACATGTGTTATGTGATGATGTATGATTATGTGGCACACATAAGAAAGGATTCATTATAAGATGGGTGGGACCTATATCTCCCTCCAATACATTGGGTAAAGATTTTATATCTCATGAGATAGACAGGGCTGGAACGGTAGGTTATACCGGTTCAGTGAAACAGGACTGAAACGAGGGTTACTCGATTCAGAAAGGGACTTTGTCCACTAAGATAGTCTTGGCAATGAGTCTTGACTAACAAGAAATGATTCTCTATGATTATGTGTGAATGCCACAAAGTTTCATGTTTTAAGTTATGATTATTGTGATTACATTTCACTGCCATGATTTATCCCATGTTATGAAATTATGATCTCTTTTGCAGGTTAAGATTTCCAAAAGTTATGTGCTTGTGTATATGATGTGATTGATATTTCTTTTGTTTACCCTTACTGAGCATTTGAGCTCACCCTTTTATGTTTTCTTTTCCCCAGGATATAAAAAAAGGGTTTTAGGTAAAAAAAAAGGGAAGATCTTTATGGGAGATATTGAAGATCTTTCACCACGATTAGAAGATTATGTTCCGAGTTTCCAAAGACACTAAACTATTACGATCCTTGTGTGTGTGTTTTTTTTATGTACCAAGTATTCCGCAAAAGTAATGTAATGTCTATGTACGTCAAGCCTCGGGTCTCTACAGTGCAGGCCCTTCCACAATTATTTTTTTGAGTTTTTTTATGTTGGTAATTGACTATAGTCTTTTAAATCCAATGGATTACTTATCAACTTTGGTTGGGCTTTGAGACAGAGTTAAACTTTCTCTCTCCTTTGAGATTCGTTATGAGAACACACACAGAGAGAGAGAGAGATATATGTATATATATATATATATCTGTGTGTTTTTTTTGGGTTTCATTTCCATATTTATTTGGGTTGTGATCACTAATGTTGTATACATCTATCAATCCCTTTCAGTTCTGGGGATTCAAACTAGGTATATATATTGAACCCTATATGTTCTTTTTACCTCTCAAGTCACATCTTATATAAATGACCGAAATATCAATCATAATTTTGGAATAATATATTGGTAACTGGGGGATATTGATGATGTATGGTTGTCGGTCTTAATGATTAAGAGAATAAATATGTCATCCTTCATTATTTCCTACTATTTTTAGGTTGGGAAATCATTTCTAGTTGGATATTTATTTTTCCCCTTTACACATTTGTTGTTTTTCATTATACTCTACTGCTTTACATATTTTTTATTATATATATATTTTTATCTCAATATGTTATGATCTCTACATTATATTTTCCCACACCATTTTATATAGATGGATGGGTGTGTTCCTAAAGGTTAATTAGGAAGGTGCCTCACATTATTTTTAGTCCTTCTAAACACTTTTCTCCACCCCTTAACCTATTGGAGGACGTCTTGGGGGTGTGACGGATCTTTTAGTTGTTGGATAGGTGGGACCTAATGGGTTGGGTTGTTACAAAGTGATATCAGAGATAGTTTGACATTATTATGGTGTTTTTAGTTATCCCTTTTTGAGGACTAGTTAGAAACATGCTGAAACAATGTTAGAGTGTCTCGAGTGTGGATTTGAGGCTTTGTAACCTAGTTTTCGTGCAACAACTGACATAACCAAACATGAGAAATTTAAATACCTTCTTATCGACTCAAAATACAATAAAATGTGTTGTAGGTAATAGTGGTACATAAATCATATAGAATTGAGTCATTTGACTATCCTATTTGATTCATCACACCACATATATATGCTTATATGACCAAGGTATCTATTGATTAATTTTAGGATTCCTTAGTAAAGATATCCAACTAGGTTACTGATTCAGGATCGTGATACAGATTTGATGAGTGATGAGGAATTAATTTTGGGGCCATCCCACATGTTTTTCCTTTAAGATCGTATGTATTACTACCCCTTACCGTTGGTCAGTAGTTTTTAAAAATAATTCAGGATGATTATGTTATCAGGCATACCAAACATTAAATTTTCTATCATCAGAGACTATTGAGGTTCCCCAGTGAGTTGGATCCTCACGGAGTAGATAATTATATTTATTTGGTTGTATTAGTATTCAGGATGATTCATACCCTTTGTGATCTAATTATTGCACTATTAGCCATTATTTTTCTAGGAATAGTTGGTAATTGTTGGGGTTTGGATATGTAGACCCATTATTTGATGAAAATCCCATGATTTAACTTCTAGTACCTATTTTTTGAGGGGTATTTATCATCATGACTTCCATAAATTTGAATACAATATCTTACTGCACTATGGAGGGTCGTATGATTATAGGAGAGTATTCCACAGGGTTCACTGGCATAATGTGGTTCTCCCACGACATGGTAAAATATTAATTATTATGGGAGAAGATGTTTGACTAGGATATATATAGAGATATTCAAGCCAATGCGGTCTTCTTATGCCTACCCACTTATGATGGAGTGATAGAGTGATATTTGATGATTTCGAGCTTCTAATTAGAGGGGTTATTAGTGGTTGGATCTGGTGGTGGGAAACATGTAGTTTATTCCTATATAGTATATATCAAGAATAATATGACTATATCTTAGAAGAGGAGGAAATATTATAATCTTATTTGTGGGTATATGGCATAGAGATTGTGTAGAGCATCTAGTCATCTGGGAGAGGGGATATGTTATAATTGTAACAGGATTTGTCACATGGTTTATGGTTTCTTGAACCATCATGCTGAGTAGGACTAGTTTATTGGGAGTTAACCTCTATAGAAGAGGTAGTACTATGATCAAATATCTACTAGATATGGAAAGGGAATCCCTCAGGGAGGTTGTGCTATAAGTGGATATGGAGTAGCTTTGTAGGGATTAGAAGATTGTGGATGGAGAAGTTAAAATCTCATACGACCACATCAATAATGTGTCCCACTTCAAGATCAGAGTGCTAGCAGTCCGGGTTGTGGGTAGTTGTAGTATAGGGAAATACATGACCTAGATACACATGAGATGATTCTAGGTATGTTATTTTTTTATTATATTCATTCCTCAGTACTAGTAGACATTGGTGTAATCCATTATTTCATCTCTTTATTCCATGTGTGATAGATATAGATTCTAATTGAGATTGTATCCCAAAATCTATGTCTAGTGGTTCCTACGTGGAGTAATCCTTCATTATCACTTGTCTTCTAGTAGTAAGAGTTATCCATTGGTGTAGAGAGTTTCCCATGTGACCTTTCAGTCATCATCATAAAACCTTATGAAATCATCTTGGGTATGGATTGGTTATCCATTATTTGTGCCCAAATTGACTATCCTCGATGATTGATCAGATTAATTTAGACATATGGGATGAGATTATACATTATGGGAGAGAATGATCTTCTAACAGAATGAGTGGTCCTTGTATTCTAGAGGATATAACCCATCACCTATCTTTTGGATAATTTATCCCTTGGTATAGTGGAAAATTTAGACATATGGATTCCTTCCGCAATAGAGGACATTATGAATGCATCCACCATGGATGAGCTCATATCTCTTATGAGGTGGGAGATATAAATTTTCATTTACAGTCATCATAGGACCAAATCGATATCTTTGTCAACAAATTGGATGACCCCTAATGAGATCCCAGAATTGAGGGTGCAGATAGAGGACCATAGGGAAAATGTTTTTTAGAGACTTAGGGTGTCCCCCTAGGAAGCTCTAGGTATGTTTTTAAAAAAATGATAATATATTTTATATTTTTGACGAATTTCACTTCTAAACCAAGAACAAATAAAGAACAAGAACACCTTACTAAGGGTTGATGACTTCATTGATCAGTTGTGAGGTGTGAGTTTGTTCTTGGAGATCGATATCATGTCCATCTACCACAGGTTGAGGATTAAAAGGACTGATATTCCAAATTTATCCTTCCAATTTCACTATAAACATTATGATTTATTGGTGATTCCATTCATTATGCTTAATTTTTCCACTGTGTTTATGTATTTGATGAACCAGATCATCCATCTATACAATCCCTAATTTTTGGATGTATTCATTGATGACATACTAATATACTCTACATTAGAAGAGAATTATGTAGATAACTTGAGTAAGGTCCTATAATTTCTTCCGAAGCAACAACTTTATGGTAGGTTCTCAAAGTTCGAGTTCAAGATCTATGAGGTTTACATCCCATGGCATGTAATTTCTGAGCATGGATTAGTGGTGGATCCCCCAAATATTGATGTAGTGATTTATTGGGAGCCACCAAAGAGATTTTAGGTGGTGAATACTCCACTTGGATTGTAAGGGTAATATAGGTGGTTTTTTTTGGATTCTATAGAATTTCAACCCCTTTAACCAATGTGATGCAAAAAAGGGAAGCCATTTACCTAGATTGGGTAGTGTTAGAGAACCTTGCATGAGTTGAGGTAGAGATTTACTAGTGCTCCAATTCTGTGACTACCAAAGGAGGGAATGAATTATGTAGTGTTTTAGAATGCCTCTTGAGTTGGGATTGAATGAATTATTATTAATAGGTTTTCTATGTTCATATATGGGTTGAGGAAGTAGAGGCACCATGGACCTTACTATGTGACTCATGACCAATAGTTGGAAGTGGTAGTATTCAATCTGAATTTGCAGAGGAACTACATTCTATGAGTTCTTTTTTGTTTACTCATATCATCATGGTCTTAGGTATATACCCACATAAAGAGACATAAAGCTGAGGCATATGACCAGCTTGAAGGATCTACAGTACTATGAATTAGAGTTAGTCTATACTTCTTAGAAGGGTAATGTGGTGATATATTCTATTACTAGGAAATCTCATTCTTGTTTAGTGGGGGAGGAAAATGAGTTGTTTTTATATTTTATGATGACCCTATTGAAGGATAGGGGTGAAAAGTATTGTTAGTCAATTATTTTGAATCCAACACTTCTCTAGCATGTGAGGAAGTGTCTGTTGGGTGACATCTACTATGAGGTTCTCTGTGATAAGATAACTTCACAAAAATATCTAGATTGAATTTTTTTAGGAGTATAACACACCATCCTTTTCTAATAAAAGACAATGGTTATAGTTGTGATGCGATAAGAGGTGCTGATGTAGATTAAAATTACTCTGTTCGATGTAAATCCTAGTGTGGGAAATATGTACATGAACCGTCAGTGGAAATTTTGGTGGGTAATAATGAGGTGGTGTGTTGCCGAGTACATATTTGGTGTCTCAGATGTTATTAGGGGATGGATAAACACTATGTTATAGAATGTTTGACATGAACTCTAGAGATCCCAGAGTGGAAATTGTATTGAACATCCATGGTGTTTGTGATAGGTATTTTGGGTCTAGAGAGAGTCCATGATGATATATAGGTGATCATTGGAAGAATTATGAAGTCGAAAAACATTCCATCTGGGAGTAGATTTCGGTGGATAGTCTGGGAAAGCTGTACCTGAGAGTGATCATCTGTATTTATGGGGTACCCTCAAGGATTGTCTTTGAATATGATATATAGTTTAAATCACAGGTGTTGAGAGACCTACTAGAGGTATTTGTTACCCAATTTTACATGTGTACATCATTTCACCCCTAGATGGATGGGAAGACAAAGTATACTATATAGGTGTTGGATGATATACTGGGAGACTATGTTTTGGACTTCATCCATAGTTAGGAGGATCACTTCCCATTGTAGAGTTTTCTTATAATAATATCTCTTACCTAATAATAATCATTTCACTTTTTGAGGCTTTGTACATGAGACCTTTTAGGTCACCCCCCGTGTTAGAAAGATATTGTTGATAAATATCCATTTATAGAAGACATCGTGAAATTAATGTTGGAGAAAGATCATATGATCCATGAGTATATAAAGAAATATCATAGATAATATAAGTCAATTTAGGATTTATATCATTGGACCTTGTCTTTCATGAATGGAGACCATGTTTTCCTAAGAGTCTTCCTATGATGAGTGTTGTAGTGTTTTGGTAGGGGAGGCAAGGAATCCCCATGGTTCATCAGATCATTAAAGATCCTATAAGGGGTTGGAGGGGTTTATTACCACCTAATATTACCCCCACATTTGGAGTAGGTGTGTGATGACTTCCATGTGTCACATATGAGGTGATAAATGCATTATTTTGTGGAAGTAGTTGACTGGGGAAAGCTGGACTTAGAATACGGACCCGCCTTCATAGAGTACCAGATAAAGATCACATTTTTAAGGAGAGTATTATTTAGGGACTCTTGATTCCCATTGTTCAGGAGCTATGGTATCATTGGACCATGAAATAAAGAACATAGGAGTGGGAGATCCAAACTTGGACTCAGTATCCTCAACATATTTTTTAGCTTGTGATTTTCATAGAATAAAATCACTAAAGGGTAGAATAATGTAGTGACCTTTTTTATGTAAGAATTTAAAATAATTTAATGAATATTTTCTAAGCTAGAAAAAAAGATAGAGTGAGATTTCAAGGCTTGGGGAGCTTGAAATTGATATTATTTACAGAGTAAATATATTAATATCATGGACATGATGTTTTTAGGGTTTAGTGGAATAATTTCATTACATATCATTTCATATGAAATCCAAGTCCATGATTTAGTATGGAAAGTGGGGTTTACCATAGGAACAACTTATAGTATGTTGGTGCTGAATGTCCAATTAAGGAAATCATTGGACAATTGGTTTAATTAAATAAAAATTATAAATAATTTTTTTTATTAAATGACCTAATTAAAATCACCCATTAATACTTTCCTATGAAGATATTAAAATTTTTAGTCATATATCCCTTGTGATTTATGATAGTTGGTTGTTATCATTCCTCATTTTTGAATTAGTATTGGATGAATAATGATGATCAAATCATGGAGGATTGAGAATAAACTGATGCAATTTTCTTATTCTTAAATGAAAAAATGATTAATTCACTAAATATCAATCATTTTTGGAGGTAGTGAATTACAAATGTGAATTTACTCCCTTTATATTAATTGATTGGTCATTTTTTCATCTCCTATTCTTGATCATTGTTTTTACACCCTTCATGTGAAACCAACTAATAAATTAAATTTTTTATTTTTTATTTATTTAATTTTGATATATTCTCACCATAGTTTTCTAGATCAATGATCATTTTATAGTAATACATTTCCAATCAAATTTCACCATTTTATTGTGCATTTATACCATCTTTTCTTTTTTTCCCTTTTGGCCTTGGGGGATTAACTTTCAAATTGCATGGGTGGGTTCAAACATGAACAAACCCCCCAGATTCATGGTCGTTTAGTTGTTTAAAAAAATAAGAATTATTTTTATGATATATCAGGTTGTATTGTAGGTGATACATCATGGATAATGGATCTATAGTGAAAAAAATTAGGCATAAATCTAGGTGATACATACTTCGATCAAATTTACAGATTTCATTTTATGGCCATAAGAGCTTAGGAAACGATGGATGGAGGATTTAACCACTGTTTTATGGTGGTTAACAGGAATGATTCACATTTATAATAAAAGATCTCTAAGCATCATGGGTGATTAATGAAAATTTTGACTGTACATTATGTATCCTGGATGAACAAATAGAGTGTATCCCTCTAGTTGAAGTGCTAGAGATTCAAGTGATGTTAAATATCACAGGCCATGTATATAGGACAAAACATTGTGTGAGCCTAAACATTTTACTATTATGTGTGTTAGTTGTATATGATTTGATCCCACTATGGATGGACTTGGAGTATTCCAAAGTACATGAGAAATAGTAGAACTACAGGGGATCTAGATAAGATGAACTACCAGGACCCCATTTGTTCGTACATGTTGTATACCCAAGAGGACATGTAATTTATAGAGACATGGATTCCCATGGTGTGTAAAAGGAGAAAATGGATAGGCATCAGAGTGGGCCCATATGTTTTGTGGACCCCCCCCTTACACACCATGTACCCTAAAGTGAATCTTCTACCGCTTTTATCTCATATATTTTGGCTTGTTTATTTTTCCCATGAGTAGACAATCATGAATTTTTTCTTCATAGAATGTGATGGTGGACTTACCAGTGGATCTTGAGATATGATGTGAGATTTTATGGTCATGAAATTTATTATCTTGATTCATAATGATAAAAGTGATCAAGAGGGATCATCTAATATATGTTAGTGTTAACACTCCCCTATTACACAAAGGCACATGATCTATACTCTATCATAGAGAAGTTAGGGTAAATAATTTGTTGTTAGATTAGGTTGTGAGTTCATTAGGGAATATGAGAGATACATGGGTCATTAATTCCCTACCAAATTACGGAACGAGTACCCAATTACTTTATAATGGAATAATTTTCACTCCCCTTAGTATAAGGCATGAGTTCTCTACGTATAGATTGGTACTCCCTCCACTTTGAGCCTTGGTGGGGTGTAGTTACTCTATGAGATATGTAGGCTCCCTCTACTGTGGAAAATAGTTGTGAGGTGTGGGCACCTCCAAAATTATTTTGGTGATTTTGTGTTTGATGTAGGGAATAATTGATTGAATTATAGAGTTTTAGGATTTCTCATCAACTTTGACCGAACAATGGGATAGAGATCATATTTTTCTCTCAACTAGACTTCTTCTTGAGAATATATTTATATAATGGTATTCTTTGTGTTTCATTTACAACATCATTTTGGTTGAGATGATTATTTTTTTATCCAAATATCACTCGTTTTAGTTATAGGATATTGTATTGGGTTAATATATAATCACACCTTCATGGTATTTTCCTTCACTTGTTATGTCTTTTGCAGATGATGGATAAATAAATGGTGATCATGGTAAAGAATAGTGATACATGGGTTAATTGACCACATACAATGGTGAGTATTTAATATTAGGAGAAATGATCTCTCTGATTTATCTATTTATAGTTGTATTTAGGTTGGGTCTTTATTTATGGTTTGGTGTTTATTTTCCCCTAGAGAATTTGGTTGTACTCCATTTTACTCTATTGTTTTCCCTAGAGTTCTTTACATGAAGGTTTTATATCTTGATGTTTTTTCCTATGAATTTTATTCATATGTACTATTTCATTATGATGGTTGGGTTCATGCCTACATGTTCACTAGTCAAAGCCCTACAATTATATTTATTCCTTCTCAGTGCTTTTCACCAGGCCTTGGCCTATTAGAGGTGGGCTTGAGGTACTAGAAGCTTGGCCTTTCGCGGTCCGGGAAGGACCTGGTGGGTTGGGTCATTATATTGAAACACTTATAAACCAATCCTTTATCCTAATAACAAATTATGTCAAAATTATTCACTTGATTTACTAATTATTTCTTTAGTTAATATTCTCTTGTGGGCTTCATCATAACACTATGAGTAAATATTCCCCTCTCAGTTTCTATATAACTCATTGAGTAGAGATACTACACTTTATCCTTAGAATATATTTACCTTAACCATATGAAAAGATACACTTTTAGGGTCTTCTTCTATATAATTCATACGAAAAATAATTTCTAGAGACATTTCAACAACTAGTCTACTCAAGATGACTTTATACTATATGTAAGAGGTTATTGATTCATTAAATTAGAGGTAACCATTATGTTTTTTATGACACAACTTTAAAAGTTATATAATATCCCACTAATTGGAACTAATATACATGGGTTTAAATTCTCTATATAGGAAAATAGAGAAATTGCATGTCATAGGTCTAATCCCAACTCCACAACACCTCCCACCTACTTTCATCGGAGCCCAAAATTACCCTAGATGGAAATAAATTTTAAATTTCCTACCTATATGGATCTAAACTAGAGAGTATCCAAATACATGGATAAAATAGTAGATAGTATCATCTACATTGTAGTTCCCTCTTATATGCATGTATGTTAATCAAATATTCTTATGGGTAACCGACATTTGTAAAGGTTTGGATTCATGAACAAATATTAAATATATAAGTGTGTTATAAATTTAAAAATAAGACACCTTAAAGGTTCATTTGACCTATTATCTTATTATAAGATGAAATGATCCAACATTACCACCTTGGGTAAGCGAGAGGTTACCCTTATTTGGAAATAAGGGGGCTCACATTAGATCTAGAACAGTTCATATAGACCAAGGCGGATAGAATCCATAAAAACATTAGTTTTAGAAGTATTATCATGGTAGATATCCATTAGAATAACAATAATAGATAGTGGTATAATAGGAAATCTTATAGCTTATCGGTAGTGAGATTAATAGAGAGGATATGTTAGTAGGTAGTCGTGATGATGAAGAGGATGATGAGTTATAAATTAAAATCTATATGTTGTAAATGTTAAATAACTGGTGGGGTGAAATAAGGTTCAAGGTAAAAATTTATTTACTCAACTATTTATTTTATTTTATTTGATACCGGTTCTTCATAATTTTTATCTTCCATTAATTAATTTATAGGATAAAAATTTTAGTAGAGAATATTTAGAGTGTCCTGGAGTAGATTAACTATATAGGATATTGGATGAGGTGTGTAGTTGTGAGTTTTTTTTTATGGTGAAATTAATTCCATTATAACCTAATATTATTATGAATGTAAACATATGACATTATACTTAGAATATATTGGTTTTACTTTATATATGATTTTAGTAATTTTTATCAACATAAGATGATTTTCTATAAAATTTGTATTTATCATGTGGTTATTTAAGATAAATATATTTCGTTTTATGGAGTAAATGGAATGATACACATAGTATAATATATTCTTTATCAAGATGGATGGTTTTTTCATTTGATTCCAAGATAGATAAATTTCCATAAATTTTTAGGCATTTTCCTATTTTTTATAGAAGATGGTATAAGTATTACTCAATGTAAATAAGTTGTATTTTATATGGATGTATATATATATATATCCATTTTGTTACCCTATTTCCATTAATGTATATTATATGGCACCATTGGAGATTTAGGATTTGAGGATTAAAATTAAAAATTTATTACATCAGGCTTTCATTTAGAATAGTGTGTCACTTAGGGATATTTTATTTTGTTTAAAAATAGGTAGATGTGATATTGAGGATATGTCAAGAATAAAAGAAGTTTAATTATGTTACCATAATGAATTGTTATCCTCTTCCAAGAAAAAATGGTTTTTCACCAATAAGGGTGTGAGTTTGTTTTCAAAGATAAATTTTCAATCTGATGTCACCATATAAGAGTTAATAATAATGATACACTTAATATTACATTTTGATGTTGGTATGATAATTTCATGTTTATAGTAAAACATTTTGGAGTTTTTTGAAAAAAGGACTAGTTGAAAGGAAAAAATCATGACCATTTATTAAATATTAAATAAAAATAAAATAGACAAGAATGATAATATATGGGGTTATACAATGAGTAAATTCCTCACCCAGATTACAAAACTAGATGCCAAGAAAAGCATCATCATTCCCATAATCATTATCATAATAATCAACATCATTAACATCAGTTTTCCACTTTGACTATGAGTTTTATGGATCAAGAATTTGAAGGATCCTCTCCTATGATCGTTTCTTCTTCAGAGTGAACTGATTTTTTTATGCCTTGGAAAATGATATAATAGACACATTTATGAGAAAACATGAATAATCTTTATTTGTCCTTATTTTTTAAGGAATCAAAGAAAGGCCTCTACAACCCATATTTCCCTTACCATTGAAAAAAGCATCCTTAAAAGAAATAGGATCACCAGAACTTATAGATCCAAGATGAGTGGTGTCTTATAAAACCATTTTCTTTCCCTTATAACTTACATCATCTAAAATATTAATCCATTCCAAAAATTTCTTAAGAGGTAAAGACATTCTAAATATCTTGAGGACAATTCAAACTCTATTGAACATCAAATTGTCTAATTCCATCATCATGTCTAGAATACCTTGATAATGACGCATCTAATGTTTTCACCAAGAAACCTTGCTCATCCATTGGTTAATGATCACAACTGGGCATAATTCCCACAACATCATCTATAGAGTGCCCTAAAGGGATAGGTTCAGATGCATCTCCATGATGAATCACATCCCTAGAATCATCGTCATTATTCCTGAATTCTAGTTCATCATTCCCAGTAGCGGGCACACTGATAACATTATCACCATGATTTTTCTCCAGTTTTGTCTCCACATCATATATTGTATAGTCATAGAATTCACCTTCATGTGGCTTAAGATCAGCAATAACCTTAAACTCAAGAAAGAACCACATTTTCACTCAGGTGTGGATCCTTTAATTTTTTGTCTAATTAATTATTTTGGACATGATATGAATTCTTAATGAGTTATAAATGGTCTCGGGTGTTTCTGGAAAGTTTTTGGAGCCTTGAACCCTTAGTTTTTGGGAAATTGGCCTTGTCACATGGTTAGAACACAAGTTTCCTAACCGTGGAGATAGAAATTTTCACAATGAACCATATCGCATGGTTGGTGCATGGCCTTCTAGACTAACCTTAAAAGATCCCCTTCTTCCTATTTAACCATTCATGGTTTTCAAATCGATTTTTAAACCCTGTGTACAAATGGTGCATATTCTAATTTTCTAGGAAATTCTACAAAATTTCTCTTAATGATATATTTATCACTCTCTTTCTTCCTAATACATGTTCTTGTGTGATTAATCTATTTCTCTATAAAATTGGATATTTTTTATGGAAAAAACTAATGATTGAAATATATCCTATGTCCGGGATCTGATTGATCTTTTGTTCATCATGTTGGATGGTCAATGTTATGTACTCGGGTCCATTTAAATCTCTATCCTTCTCTTTTTCTCTTAACCTAGTTATCTAGGTATGAGTGTTTTCCCAATTTCATAGATCTACTCTGATCCGGGCCAAATCAAGGGCTAATATCAGAATAGGAGAGTCATACAAGCCTAATGTGGGTGGTCTATAACTCATCCCTCATGTTTTTTGATTTTGGATTTGTAATCTGGGCCCCACTAATTTCCCTGGTTTCTATTTTTAGAAATTATATTCCATGATTATACACATTGGAATTGTAATGTTATGCTCTTTAAAAATATGTGTAGAATTGTTCATGTTTATGCCCACAACTCCCAACACCACATGTAGGGTGTTATATGATATATGGGTTTTTAGTGTTTTGACACTTCTGATCCATCGTTCAGATGTGCATGAGCCTGACCAAAATAACGGTGACCCTCCTCATATTAAATTCTTGTTAAATCATGAAATGGTGAATGGCATGTACCATGTCACATATACTTGACTTGCATAAAATAAGAGCAAAAATTTGATAAATTAATGATAAATGAAAATGGAAACGTATTCTTATATTATAAATGGGCCTAAAATGTAAATGAATAATAGGCTGTATGTCCGTATCACCCCTTTACACAATAATGGATGTTAGCAGAATGAACCTTGGTTATAGAATACACCATAATTGGATTAAATGAACATATGAATGCTATATTTTGTATTCAAAATAATATAAGGAAAGGATTGAAATAATTGAATTATTACATGATGTCATTATCAAATATAAATGGCCTACGTCGAGCTCACCTTGGATTCTTAGCAGGTAATTACTTGACCACTCGGGAACCCCATTCTGACTCAAGAATATTACTTGCTTTGATTAAAACCCACCTAGATCATGATCCTTGTCTATTACTGGGTTGATTTTTATGACACCATACGATATCTAAAATTCTATTAATGGATTCCTTGGATACACTCCTTGGATCCATCATGGACAACTAGGTGCAACGGTTAATCCCATAGGGCCCTGTTACTGCTTAGCCTTGTTTTTCCTTAGTTGAACCCCTTGTATTCGATAGGCATGTTATGTTGTAATTACATGGACTATGAACCTTGGATTACACTCTTACCCTTATCTAGACCCAGTTACAGCCGATTCAGTGACCCCTAAGGTGTATGATTCCTTGTTGAATACCATGGAACCTTTTCGTATTAAAATTCAATTTTGGTTACCATATTTCATATTAGATCTTTCACCATTGATAATTTGTGAATTATTTAAAAAAATTTACAATCAAATAATGACTTGGTTATTAGTTCAAACAATATTTGAGGGTTGAAGTAGGTACATTGGTATTTAGATACACTGTACTACTTTTCTTTATATATCTATATATATATTCATGCTTGCACACTGTTACATTTCCATTACGTAGGATGAATTTATAGACAGTGTTGGTGGTGTACCACTAAGATTTATCTAACACCCTCTCCGGTAAACTTTTGGTACCTGGAGTAGATTACATGAATCTAGGTGTTAATAAAGGCAAGAAAACAACTTCAAAAACATTATTTTTTCTATTTTGGTAGGATCTTGATAGTAGTGGACCAATATAGATCTCAGGATTGTTGGGGAATTCCTTTAATTTCTATTATACATTTGTAAAAATTGTTAGGCCTACTGTCTTGTATCATTGTTTTCTAATTTTATAGTGAAATGGAATATCATCATCAGTTTTTGAATGTTATTACAATTATTTCAGCTGTTTTTATACATGTATATTATTCATATTGTACAGTTTTTCTATTTACTTATATTCCTTTCTTTATTAACCTATGTTTATTTTTATCTACTATGCTACACTTTGGTAATGAGATCATAGTCTCCCCATGGGCACACCCTAGGCCATCACAATAAGTCGGTAGCCTCATGTGTTTGGGGAGATGCACTTGATTCCATGTTACCCACCAGGATCGAGGAACATATTAAATGACATTCGGGTTTGGGACGTCACAAAGTGTTCTATGATTTTTTCTCTTTTCTTGATTTAGTATTTAGAGACAATAGATTGGAGATTAAGAATGACAGGGACTTGGTAAAAATTTATGGATGGGCATCATGAACCCATGTTTAGGGTAAAATCCAATTTTTCAGAATTATAATTATTATTATGCTTTCTCCAATTACAGTTGACATTATTTCACTGTTGGGTGACATAAATGCTGTGTGGAGTTATAGACCATATTTTTATGGAATATTTCTATCTTTTAATTGTAATGGTGATATGATGGCATGGAGTGTGTTACAAGAATCGTTATAGGCACCATGAATTCTCATTTCATGAATATTTCCATGAAATATAGGTTCATTTATTTACTGTTTATTGAATAATATGCTTCAGATTGGTCAGTGATGTTGTGATAGTTATCTTATGATTATGTTATTGTTGGTTACGATTGAGTTATTTAATGTCTCAATTCGTGAGGTGTATGGGCCCTCATGGGCTGGGATGAGTAATTTATCGAATCGATCCATTATGTTATAAATAAGTGGTTTTCATTTTCATTAATGATGTTTATGGGCACTAATTCAATGGGAATGAGTATCCATTATGAAGTGAAAAAGACTTGTAAAATATATTTTTTCACATCCTTATCATACCGTATCATTTTTATTAAAGGTAAAAGAGTGAACCTAGAAATTAACTGAAAAATGAATGAAACTTATATTTAATCAATTACATGTACCTGACTATCTAAGTGGGTATTTGGGTTAGTATACCATGGTTAGTGAACCTTACTTTTTTATCTTCTATAAGTATTTCTATTTATCTACCTAAAACTTATTCGGAGGCATGTGCTTGGAAATGTTAGACCAGTGGTGCCATGACATCATCGTATAGTATTCCATGAGGGTGGCGATGGACAAGATCCAAACATAGTGGGCCCAAAGATGCCATTCTTAATTTTAGGAGTTCTGCTAGATGCATTACCTATTGTACCTGATCTGGGAACTGATTCCCATGTCCATGATAGATTCCTATGTGTGATTTAGTTTATGCATGGTGCTCTATATCTTGCACCTATGATGTCTTATCTAACATGAATGTTCTAGTAGCAACATCTTCCTACATTCTCAAGGGATAGAAGTCCAAAATCCATCGAATCATGGATAGAGGCCTCCTTTTCAATCATTGAGAATCTTGAGATTCCTTCAGAGAAGAGGTTCAAAATTTCTACTTACATTCCTTAGGAACTATCCAAGAATTGGTGGGATGTGATTACTCAGGTAGGTTGTCATCAAGGTATGTTATGGGTTGATTTACTGATTTCCTTCTATGATCAGTTATTTCCTTAGATATTGAGAGTGGACATAGCCATAGATTTTCTGCATCCTGAGCATGGTTCTAAGTAAGTTATGGAATATTCAGTGGGTTTTATTGAGATGGAGTGCTTGGCACCACTTCTAGCTAGTGATGATATTTCACATGCTAGATACTTAAAGGATGGAATCATGTACACAATCCATAAATAAGTGAATTTATTTCTCATGCATACTTTTTCTTCAATGGTAAATGAGGCTCTTATCACTATGTGTAACCTGAGGGAAGGAAATAGTACCAGTCAAAGAGAATAAGTGCCCTGCCAAGCCAGTAGTTCTTCCAGGGTTATGAATATTTTTCTCATGGTTTCATGTCAGGGTAATGACTTCTAGAGTGCATGTATAAATAACTCTTTAGAGTGTCATCAGTTTGGAATATGGGGGCCTAAGAATCCTCAATATGATAAAAACCAAATGGAGTTCCATGATTGCCAAAATATAGGGAATATCTAACGTTTTTGTAAGACTTTTCCATGAGCCTTAAGAGGAAAAGGTTCATTGGTAGATCCAACTTCAGAAGCGAGTTATTTTATACCATGTCAGGCAGGGATTTGGAATAACACTGGTAGGAATGGTCAAGGAGGAGGTCGTGGCCATGGTATCCAGACCCCTAATCACCAAATGTGCCAACAGAGCAATTATGATGGGTGTAGCCCATCAATATCACATGGTCATGGATTGGGCCAGTTGAATACAATATAATAGATACCTACAGATCCGGCTGTGGGGAAATTTATAGTACAAGGTACTATTCATGTTACATCTACTATTATATCTATTTCATTTGGTAGAGGTGATTCAAACTATTTTATCTATGTATCTATAATTTAAAGTCATAGACTAAAGATACAATATTTATATGGTGTAATAACCCTAGATATGCTATTAGGGGTTTGAAAAGATTGTATACTCTAGTGTAGGTACTTTCCCCTTGAGGAATGAAGTTACACTTTCTTAGGGATCCTCACTATTTGTGAGATGATCATATTAAATGTCTTTTTCAAAATAGACTAGTTAGTTCACTATCAGGCTTTCGTAGGCTGTTTTTGTCGCATAGTATCATTTACATCAATAGAAGGAAATAGTTATCTAAATAAGGGTGAGTGCTATGTAAAGTTTTATAGAGATTGACCTGGGAATCATGGGCATTGTCGAGTGACTGACCAGATTGAAAATATATTTATAGAGGATTAGGGTTTTTGACAAGTTGATTTCCCTCCTCAAGTGGACCATTTTAGGGATGTATTTCCTGATGTTTTTTCTTGGTTACCTATGGATAGAGAGGTAGAGTTTAAAATTGATCTTATTTTAGGAGTATCTATAATGTCCATTAATCATTATTGGATGACCCCTACAAATCTTCAGTATCTCAAGCAACATTTATAGGATTTAGAGGCCAAAGGTTTTATATGGCATAATATATCCTATGGGGGTTCACTTATTCTATTTTTGAAGAAGGTGGATGGAAAACAATGTCTATTAATTGATAATATAGTGTTGAAAAAACTTATGGATAAGAAACAGTATCCACCACCTTGATTAGATGATCTCTTTGACCATCTCTAAGGAGTTAGCATCTTCTATGTGATCAACCTAAGATCAAGTTATCATCATGTGTGATTCAGACCATCAGACATACCTCATAGAAATTTTTGTAGTAGGTATGGTCTATATGAGTACCTAGTTATGTCATTCGGTCTTAAAAATGTGTTCTTCGTTTTCATGGATTTGATGAATATGGTCTTCCACCCCTATTACGATTCATTTTTCATGGTCTTTGTGGTTGACATCTTGGTGTATTATCACACTCAAAGTGACCATACCAAACATCTTGAGATCATTCCTAGTACATAGAGTGAGCATAATATTTACACCAATCTTTCTATGTGCCACATCTGTAGTGAAAAATTATATTTCATAGGTTATATGTTACTAGAATCTAGAGTATCTGTTGACCCAAAAAATGTTAGTACTTTATATTCCAGGGAGCATCCCCTGAACGAGTTTGATATCAAGAGTTTATTGGGGATTTTGTGATATTACAAGCATTTCATATAGAACATTTCCTGACTTTCCTCACCTCTTACTGGTCTTACAAAGAATGATGTTATGTTCACATTGTCATAAGTGTGTGAGAAATCCTTTCAGGTGCTGAAAGGGAGGCTTGTTTCGACACCTCTTCCAACTCTTCTGGAGCTATGAATGGATTATACCATCTTTTTTGATGCATCAAGAATCATCCTAGGAGAACTACTAATGTAGGAGGATAGATTTTTTGCCTATGGATCTTGATATTTGAAAACTAATGAGAAAAAATACCTGATATACGACCTCAAGATAGCAGTATTTTTCCAGGATTTACGTTTTTGGACACATTATTTGTTGGTTGATCACTTTCAGGTGTAGAAATACCACAAGAGCCTCAAATATATCTTTTTCATAGTGCGACTTGAACCTCTGACAATAGATATTGGTTGAAATTCTACAATCTTTTGATTTTGTTCTTGCTTATATCCGTATAATGGGAAATGTGGTTGCAGATGCATTGAGTGGTAAATCTCAAACACATGATGTACAACATTCTAGTGTTGACTGGAAGCTAATTTTCCTTTTCTTTGAGTTGCATATGGAATTTCATGATAGTCATAAGTAGTCTTATTTATCATCTTTGGAAGTTACCTCTTCCCTCCATGATAAGTTCAATAGTAGAAAATTCTTGGATTCTTAAGGTTTGGTTCCATATGAGTGTATATCAGGAGCCAACCCACCTTCAGATTGTTCTACAGATAGAAACAAAATTATGTGTATCCACAGATGTTTCTAGGTTCCTACTATATGAGAGAGGAGTTGATGAAAGTGTACCATGTTTCTCAGTGAGAAGTTCATCCAGGAATCTCCAAGACATATTGGGATATGTGATTCCAATATTAGTGGCCTGGAATGAAATTTTTGATATCAGGCTTTATCACTAGGTGTTCCACATGTTAGTAGTTGAAGGAGGATCACCATAGACATCCATGATTGTTACATCCACTTATAGTCACGAAATTGAAATGGGAAGATGTTTCCATAGACTTTGGGGTTGGTATGCCTATGTCACTAAGAGGTAAAGACATTTTATGGGTTTTCATTGAACAACTAACAAAATCAGCTCACTTCATACCTATTCTAGAAACTATCTTAGTTGATGAGTTGAGAAGGTTGTATGTCTGTGAGATCATACAGCTACACAAGGTTCCATGTACTATTGTTTCAGATAGGGATTCTTGTTTAACATCACATTTTTAGAAGTGTTTGTAAGAGGATATGGGAACATAGGTGCTACCAAGCACATATTTTAACCCTGATACCGATGGATAGTCGAAATAGACAATGTAGGTTCTAGAGGACTTTCCCTAAGCATGTGTCCCCAATTTTGGTGGTTCATGGAAGAATCATATACCTAACATTGAGTTATCATAAATTAATATATTTTAGGAGAAAATTCATATGGATAATTTTGAGGAATTATAAGGTAGGCCATTACATTCATCCCACTGCAAATTAGAGGCAGGCGAGGCAGCCCTACTAGGTCCATGTCTCATCCATGAGACATCAGAGCAGGTTTAGATGATCTAAATGTGTATGAAAAGTGCTTAGTCCATATATAAATATTATTCAAATAACCATCAAAAGCCTCTAGTTTTTGAGGTTTGGGATCATGTTTTCCTTTTGTTATTGACCAGGATAAGCAATAGGTGGTTATAGAAACAATTTAATTCACCACCTTTTTATGTAGGGCAATTTGAAATTCTCGATAGAATTAGGTTGGTAGCTTATCAATTTCTTTTAACATGGAGGTAATATGCCATGCACAATGTCTTATATGTTTCATTGATTCTCTAGTACCATGCCGACCTATGTCATACATTTTATCCTAAGGATGTTGAGTTACATTCCGATGATATAATTGAGGTGTATCTAATAAGCATCGTCGACCGGAGCAAAAAGGTTCTCCGAGGCCAGTCTGTCCCTCTAGTATGGGTTCTATGGAATCATGGTAACATTCATGTTGAGACTTGTGAGTGGGAGGCTTACATACATGATCAGTGGCTAGAATTCTACTCAGATAGGCTTTCTACACCCTTGGAATGTGAACTCGAGGGGGGAGAGTTCTTTTATATGGAAAAGACTATAAGAACCTAGTTTTTAACACAGGTGTGGATACATTATATTTTGGTATAATTAATTGTTTTGGACATTATATGGAATCTTAATGTGGTAAAAATGATCTTAGGAATGTTTGGGGAATTTTCGGAGCTAGAAATCTTTTTTTAGGGAAATTCTCTATGTTGCATGATTAGAACATGGTTGACACACGGTTTTCCAAACATTGTGAATGGAAATTTTTAAATATAACCATATCCCATGGTTGGTGAAAAACTATGCAACCAAACCATGTATGTTCCATTTCTTCCCAGGAAATAGTGCATGGCTAGTGCACTGTTTGTCTAACTGTGAAGAAAAATCTTGAGCGGGAAAATTTTCTGGGTAATTTTTAAAAAAATTCTTAATGATCTACAAAGCCCCATCATTCTTCCTAATATGATTTCTTATAGGATTAAAATATTTATATCTTAAATTAGAGGGTTTTTATGTCAAAATCTAGGTATTGAAATATCTACTTCATATAGGATCTGATTGAGCTTTCTTTCATCACATTGGATTTGCAATGGAAAGTACTCAAGTTATTTTGAACCTTTCTCCTTTTCTCTTGATCTTTTCCTAGTTATAGAGGTGTGATTTTTTTTTCTATTTTCATAGACCTAATTTGGAACAAGCCAAATCAAGGGCCAATACCATAGGAGTATAGTCAATAAAGACTAAGGTGGGTGGTCTATAACCCATACCTTATGTTTGTTGAGTTTGGATTTTTTGTGTGGGACCATCCAATTTCATCGGTTTCCATTTATTGAAATTACATGTCACTCTTATAATCATTAAATATATATCATTATTCAATTTACAATTATGAATTCAATTGTTCATCGTAATTCCCAAAACTCCCAACACCCCATGTAGGGTGTTATGCCATATTTGAGTTTATAGTGTTTTGAAACTTTTCATCCATCCTTTGGATGTGCTCATTCGTGACCACACTATTGGTGAGCCTCCTCATATTAGAGTCTTGTAAAATCATATAATGGTGAATTTCATTTACTATGTCACTTCCACTTGACCCACTTAAAGTTAAGTGATTAAATTTGATAAATTAATGATAAATGGAAATTAGAAAGTATATTAATATTTTGACTATTACATAAATGTTAATTAATAATAGGTAGCATGTTTATAGCACCCCTTTCCACATTAATGGAAGGTAGCATAATGAAACTTGGTTTTGGAATACACCTTAAATGGATTAAATAAAATGTATAATTGTACTTTCCTATTAACACTAATGGAAGGAATGGATTGAACAAATTGAATAATTACATGACTTCATTATCGAATAGGAATGGCCTGACTCAAGGTCACCTTGGAATATTATCGGGGAATGCCTTGAGCACTTAGGAACCCCATTCTGATTCAAGGGATGGGTTTGATTTTTTTAAAAGACACCTAGATCTTGATTATTTTCTATTACTTGGATGCCCAGTATGACACTTTAGGATCCCTCACACATTATTAAAGGATTCCTTGGATAATCCAAGGATCCAACATTGACAAGTAGGTGACATGGTTAATCCTCATAAGGCCCTATTACTACTTAGCCCCAGTTTACCATGGGTGATCACCTTGGATTCAGTAGACATGTAATTGTGGAATGCATTAGAGTATGATCCTTAGATTACTCTCTTACCATTAGCTAGACCCAGTTACAACTATGTAAGAAACCCTTGAGGTATAGGTTTCTATGTTGATTATCATGAAACATTTTTGTATTAAAAATATTTGGGGGTTACCTTATTACTTTCTTGAACATTCACCATTGATAATTTGTGAATTATTTACAAATTGGTACAATCAATAACTAAATTTGTTATATGTTCAGACAAAATCCAAGGGCTGATGTAGGTACATGGGTAATTAGATAAATTATACTAATTTACTTTATATATATATATAAAATCTTCCCCTCCACACTGTTACATTTCTATTACATGAGAAATATATTATAAAAGATGTTGGTGGTGGCCCACTGAGTTTTTTCTCACACCCTCTTCGAGCACCATTTGGAACCCAAAGTAGATTACATGAATGAAGGTGCTGATAAAGGGAAGCACGTGTCTTAAAACACTTGATTTATTTTTATTTCAGTGGGAACTTGATAAGAGAGGACAGAGTTGGATCTCAGGATTCTTGTGATAATATTTTTATTTCCTTTACCATTTTGAACTTTTAATTCCTTCATTATTTTATCCATATCATTCTATTTTCTAGTGACATGAAATATCATCCTCAATTGATGAATGTTGTTCTAGTTATTTCAGTTATTGTTATCCTTTTTCATTATTCTTATTGTCTGCTTCCGCTATTTACTTATATTGCTTCCTCTATTTACCTATGTTTATTTTCATCTATTGTGCTACAATCTTGTAATGAGGGAATATTATACCCATAGACACACCTTAGGCCCTCACTACTAGTTTGCATCATCTGGAATTTGGGGAGATGCGCTTGAGGCCATGTGGCCCACCAGGCTTAGTGCACTGATTAAGTGAAATCTGGGTCTGGGATGTCACAAAAGGCTATATTGGGCTTTTACAAGTGGTATCAGAGCTAGTGTCCATTTAATGTGCTAGTGAGGATGTTGGACCTTGGGGGAGGGGGGATTACGGAAATCCCACGTCGAAGGAGGAGGATGATCCTGAAACACCACCTTATAAGGTGGTGTGGATACCTCTCCCATTATGAGGGATTTTCATGGGGAATGCATGAGGGGTAGAGACTTATGAAAACAAAATTATGTGGGCTAGGCCCAAATCCCAAAATATCATACTTGTGGGTTGGACTGGGACATTACACCTATGAGGCGTGTCCTTGAAACAATGAAACCATGCCCTCCAAAACTAATGAATGGTGGTCAACCCTATCCTCCATTAGCTTCATCCAAGATTGTGTGGGAAAATAAAAGGACATACCTTGTTGAGAATATTTAAAATCCCTTATACATTTGCATTTATAAATATAATCCATTATAATGTGCCCTTTATAACCACATAATGAAGAAATACTTCACTCGTACTTCTGATCCAAATGACCAATAGATTTATGTAAAGAGAAATAATCTAGAAATTTATCCATCTCAACCCTGATTTTAATTTCATTAGTTGGAATCCATATAATGACATTATAAACATGGGTGGGTATAAGATAAATCTCAACCATCATCCTTGCAGTGTGTCCTTACCTAAAAATTTAAGCTTCCTTTTCTAAACAAATTAAACACCAAGTGAAGATGAAATATGATACAAAATTTTTGGGTGACACAAAATCAAATTGAGACTAATAATCCATACCCATACTTATGGAAAGGTATTATTGACCTATGGAACATTGAAATACATAGACAATTCATGAAGATAAACCATCCCAGGCTTCGATAATAAGGGACCAGTGGCCGTTTTATGAGATCGGAAATCCTCTAACTGAAAAAGGTAGTGGAAATTCCTATACCTAAAGAAATTAATTTAAAATGGGAGAACTTATTAAGAAATTAAATCTTTCATATTATATCTTCTAGCCACTAAGGCTTTGAACTTTTTAGAATAACCACTTGCACAATCAAGGATTTATCACCCAAGTAAATTATTTTCGAGAAGGCATCAGAATCGGCCCCAACATAGGAAATCAAAACATTCCTATGAACCATATCAAAGGAGGATCCCTTGAATACATCTAATAGACATTGAAGATTAAATAGATCATGAATTTGGGATATTACCATTAGTTCCATCTAAGCTTGGAGATCCCATAGATTTATAAACAATAACCCAAGATTTCAGATCTTACTTTGGGCATATAGGCACATCCAGACCAAAATAGACATGATTTCAATGCCAAAACCACTACCGTAGAATCAAGATGAGACATCCCACCAACCAATTATACCAAGACTACCAAAGGATGAGAATTATTCAAATTGAAATTATCTATCTCTATAGAACTCAGGTCAACAGATGCCTTCATAGCACGAGAGGCATCATTTTCTTCAATATCCACGACTATAGTCTATATATGATCATCTCCAATAGGTAGATATCCACTAATATTAGATGAGAATGAAAACCCAGATTGATCGGATTGAAATACACTATCTAAAAAATAGGGGATCCATTAACTCCCAGCGAATCCTTCTTTAGTGATAACCTATAAATTGTATTTTTCATTGATGATATATTTTTTTTACAAGAAGAAAAAAGAGGATCATGCAAAGAATATCTTGATTTTCATAGAGTTTCACAAGGAGAATTAGTTGAAGGGGGATATTTAAAATTGTTATATCATAAAACATGATATATATTTTGTAGGTAAAGTTATATAAAAAATATTGTATATGTTGACCTAGTGAAGGTATGTGTGGTTGTTTCGTAGAATCCAATGAACAATGATCATAAATTGAGGAGTTCCTTAGGATTATATATTTATTATATGTCATTTTACTAATTGTTTCTCAAATTATATATCGTTTTAGCCACTATGGATAAAAAAGGGAATTGACTTTCATATTTGAATGTGTGGAAATCAATCATTTAATGTTTTAATAATATGTTTATTAGTGATCAAGTTATTTTACTAGTTAAGGTGGTTATTCTTTATGAGGTAATTATGATTAATCTCATTAGGATTTTGATGAGTCCTGATATAAAAGATACATATCATTGTTCATGTGTATTGATAGTTATCTCATCATGAATATAACTATAAAACTATTGATTTAGAGATTTTAGTGTCAATGTTTTTTTCTTAATATATAGAGTGATTATTTTCTTATAGAATTTTTACGGTTTCTGATGATCATATATGCTTGAAATTTATATTTTATCAGATGAAATTTAATTTTTCATAGATAATATGAGTATAATTTGTTAAATAAATTGATTATATTTCTAGATTAGAATGTGTAGAATTTCAATAATTGATGTTATTGGAATTTATTTACTATAACTATGAGGAGATTGATATGGGAGTTTTAAATTTTCAGATGAGGATGAAATATTTATTAGTGAAAGTGGTATTGGAGTGACAACATGGAGGTAGAAAGTTGGAAATATGGAGAGATCATAAAGTGAATGTAAATTATTTGGATGGTTGGACTAAGGATGAGGTTTATTGAGTAGTATTCTATGGAAATTAATTTATTCAACAGTATACAAAATAATTAGTTTTGAGATATATTAATAGTTTATCTTTAGTGGTATATCTTCAAAAAGTTGCATTATTTAATTAAGTGGCATATTTTGTGTCCATTAATAATTATAATGGTGGTTATATTTTCTTATAAATGTATTTTGTGCCAACAAGTGAATTTTAAAAATCATGTTCATTAGAGATTAGTGCATCCCATGAAAATTACTTAATGAATTTGGGAGGAAATTTATGTATATTTCATTATGGGTTTCTATGTTCATTGAAAGGTTTGACTGTATTTGTGTTATCATGGACTATTAAATTAATTTATCTCACATTATATCAACTAAATAATCATTGTCAATTGATAGTGAAGTTCCCTTGGATTAGTGAGATCATTGAGAGGTGGTAGAGGTGAATCAATGATCCCGTTTCTTTTTAACATGTTGTCCTCTAAAACTCAACCTATGTGGCCCGTTAGCACCTCAATCCAATCAAGATTTAATTAATCGCCTTCACCTTTTACCAGTAAATATGAATTAATAAAAATATAAAAGGATATACAGGGTCTAACTATAAAAGCCTATTCTTTTCTATGGTTGGTTAGTGGACCCAACCCATGATTTCTCAAATAATAATATTTTTATAAATATTTGATGGGTTTTGATGTTTATTATATATTTCAAAAAATTTGTTCACACGCCAACATCGAGCCACAAAATGTCAAAATTTCATACTTCTCAATATAATTCCCACGTCAGATTCACACTAAGCTTCCCTTTTCAAGAGAGTCTCTAGACTTAGAAAATTGAATCCAAAAAATAAAAATACCTCATTTTTTCTACTAGAAGTATATCTTCCTCCATAAACACATTGGATCACTGATATTAGAATGTACAAAATTTGGATGACCTCAACAACATATAATCTCAATCAAAAATACTAGTCTCAAATGCACACATGAATATCACGTCTTCAACAACCAGAAGGTATTCATTGAATCCTACTACTGGTTTTAATTCCACAATTTTCTATTTCATTATTGCGATTTCCCCATTCTCTCTATTATATATCCATTTTACTCATAGTTCCTTATTTCACCTTATCACATATAAAGTTTTTATATCATCTACCCGATGTAGTCTCCCCATTAAGATCATTAAGATGCCTTAATATTTTTTAAACGTCAGTTATAAATTTGAGAGAATTAAATTTATCACCTAAATATATGCTACCACAAATTGAATAACATTAAGATTTTATATCCTATAGATGAAATCAAAATCAAAGAATAAATAGTTTTTCACCATAATGATACATGTAATAATAAAAAACTATAATCATGGACTAGATCTCCACATTGCGGTACCAAATTTCCCTTATCTGTATTTCAACTCACATTAGATGCTATCAACCTCTTGAAAATAGTCATTTAAAATAAAATATCTTTTTATCTTCATCAAAAATGAATAGATATAATATTTATTTCTATATGCACAACTTTCCAACAAACATATATTGTTTCGAATGGTTGTTCTTTCCCCAACATCATCATTTGATTCAACCAATTTTTCACTTATAAGAAATTATCCTTCCGTAATTCATCATAATATTAGAAAAATTATCTTTATAGAAAATATTGATCATCTAGTTATTTATATTTGCATTATTTTTCGAAACACATGGAACTCCATTCTAACATTCAAAAAGAACTCTTACTTTATCAATAACTTGAATCTAATACACTCCAAGTATTAGATATGTTTAAGAACATTAGATAATAGTTCCTATATTATAAAAAATAATTTTAGATTTATTCTTATAAATAATATCACTTTTCAACTTAGGAAATAACTCAAAATCCATAAGGTTTCTCCATCAATTTTCCTTCTAATTTTTGATTGAATCAGAAATAATTTTGTGATGTTTTTATCAATAAATAATTGAATTAAAAATGATTTTATTTTATTGTTCCAGTTTTAAATATATATATAACATATTTCAAACTCAAAGACACCCATAATTTCTCTAATTTTGGAATGACACAGACTCATCTAAAAATGATATTTACACAGATAGAAATGATTTATATGATGCTAAAAATTCACACATATGCATATCAGAATCATGCATAATCTGAACTAACTTACTCATATTCCAAGTGGAATGAATCATGTACAACATAAATTCACTCATACAAATATTTAGAATGACTTGTATGAGTTTTCAATGATTTATACACATATTTTGGAATGATTGGCACACTATATAAGGAAATTTCTTAATTTTCATATTCGCCTTCAATATTCCAGATATCTTCATTTATGTTCTTGACCTCCACATATCAATTTTAGACCTTCTCATCAAGTATAAATCGCATTAAATTTTTTTAAATAATATTGTTTTCATCCATAAACAAAAGTCCTTATTTTTATTTAAGATAAAAATAAAAATAATTATAAGTAATTGTTTCGTGAATATTTTTACACAAGGTCATTAATCTTCATGTTAATCATATTTACTTCTTACTTTATCACAATTGGTCTTCATCTCACACCACCACATATTGAAATTCTTATTAAAACAAAAATATCTTCTCTTATTGATATAAAATCTATCTAAAAAATGGTTATAACAACATATTTAGAAATTATAAAGGTGGTGAAGTTTTTTTGTGTTATAAGAATTATAATATCTAGTTTTAATGTTTAGATTACATCAAAGATGAGGAATGGATTTAAAATTGCTTTCAATACACATTTATTCATTATAATGTAATTTCACCGATATATTAATTATCAAATATAATAGGGTTTTTATAGTGGTTGATATATTGAGATAGTGTATCTTACATTTTATAGGATCATTGGTAAATAATTTAATATTGGATAAATTTTAATATAATAATAGTTATCATTTCATAATAGAATGGATAATTTTAAGGATTTTTTGGGAAATCATGTCATTCACGACTATATTAGGTTGAGGTGGGACAAATAAAAATAGTTATCTAGATAAAGAATTGGTTATGATGGTGTATACATGGTTTATTCAGCATTATATAAGGGCTACTCATAATAGGTAAAAATTCTCTGTTGATTAAAGGATGAGGCTGTTGATGTTTTTAGTTAGTGGACATTCTTTATTTTAATTTCATCATCAGTGTGGGAAATAATGTTTTGAAAAGGGATTTATGTAATTTCAATGATTTATTTTTTTATTTTTCATTTTGTAGTGATTAAAAGTGGAATCATATCAGTTGGAACTACCAATACAATTTGAAATGGTTTATAAAATATCCCTTGTGAAGGATTTTTGTGATACAAATATTGAGGAGGATATAAAATGATAATAGTATAGAGAATAAATTGATGATTATAGAGATAAATTCCTACTTGGATAAGAAATACCATTAGTGACAGTTATTTTAAGACACAATGGTGTAGTGGAAAGAAAATGGGAGAGGGAATTACCAATCACATGTGAGTACCTTTATTTTTTCGTTTTATTATTTTTTTATTTGATGTGAAAATTTGTTTTAATGGTGAAAGATGATGTAATATAAGTTTAATTTATTTTTCCCAATTTTTAATGTTTTTGTAACCAAGAGGGTCAAACACACCATAATATGAGGGGTTAATTATATAAGGAACATTTATGCATTATGAATTTGATCATGTTTACACAATGGAAGGATCTCATTATACCTGTAAAAATTTAATTACACCTCAATCATAAAAAAATGCACATCCATTTTACTTCGTTCTCTACTATGGGATATGAATAATGATACCAAAAAATGATATGTTGACAGACCCAAATCCACTATGATAGACTAGTTTTATGGATTTAATTTTATGGTCAAATTAATTGAATGTAAGTATTAATTCATATACAGATCAGTATAAGGATTAGCACACTACATCCCTAAAGGCACTCATTCCAAATCCTCTTTCCCCCATAACATAAGATCAATGTATTCTTAGTTTATGAATATGTATGTTTCATCCTTACCAACAAGTATGTATATTATTATATTTTTCATGAATGAAATAATATTATTATTTAATTTAACTTATGATATCATGGAATAATCTATAGAATAATCCCAGAACTCCAACTGAACTTATATCTAGGTTTTCACAAAAATCCTATTTTCTATATAATACTTTAGTTTTATAACACTCACCACATAATTTACATGAGAATTACTATTCCCATCATAATTTATTCACTAAAGTCCACTGTGTGGGTAGACCTTCATGGTTTTTCTCATTATCAAGAATGATTCTTCTTATAAAAAATGATTCTTCTTTATAAGAATGATTCTATTAACAAAAAATTATTTTGGTTTAAATGAATTATTCTTATACTAAAAAATGATTAATTCAATATTATTTTCCCTTAATTTATTCTTCTCTACTCAATAATTTTATAAGGGGTTTATTTATAGGAAAACACTCTTGAAAAAACTCTTTATATAAGACTATCCTTTTTTCATTAATGTTAGACCACTTTATATAAAAGTTTCCTTTTCAATCCATTAGAAATATCCTCCACTAATTCACAATCGACATTTACTTTACAACACACATGATTCATCCTCATTCTAAAAAAAATTAGTCCTTCAAAAAAAAGAACTATATTTCATTGTTATTTTTTTAGATTACTTTCTTTTCATTGAAATTACATATGAATTTTTTATAGTACCATGATAGATTAACCTTTTATGGTTCATATACCACTTTCAACTCCCCTTCCATAAAACAATCATTTGTGAAAAAACTAAAATTTAATTATTTCATGAGTGATATTTCATATTTTTCATTTATAAACAAGATGCATTGTCATTCATTTGGTTAAATTTTACCTCTACTCTATATTTACCAAAAAAACAAAAAGTTTTACTCCAAAAGGTATCTAAACATCACCATTTAATAGGAAAGATAAGATACTCTAAGAATATTGAATTTTGGAATGTTTTTATCTTAACACCATATCCACACATAATATTAAAAAACTTTTCGGGATTATTGGTAACTTGGAAAATCTTTTTAAAATAGAGGTTTTCATTAAACATATACATTTTACTCAAAAAAATTTATTAAAAATAAATTGAAATAAAAAAGTTGATTTAAATTAAAAAAACATACCCAAAATCCTAATTTTCTAAATAATTTCATCCTCTATGATCCAGAATTCCCTTGAGAAAAACCTTGGATTTGTGAACTTTTTCCATTGAGAACATTGGTTTAAAATTTCCCCCATTCAGGTTTTTTGGTAATCTAATGTGAAATTAAATCCATCTAAAACACTTTAAAATATTTATATGAAAATATAAAAATTAATTCATTACTCTAAGTGAATATATTTAATTCATAATTTTGAAAAAATAGATTGAGGGAGTATTCCATGACTTATAAAAAATTGAACTTTATAGAAATCTCCTTGTCACCATGATCATAAAAATTTAAATACCCATGGATCATATATCCCTTTAAATTATACCATGTATCCCCCATAATTGATATAATAAAACACTAAATACTTTAAATCTCACCAGCATCACAAACATTATACCTCATTGAAAACGAAACTAATGGAAAATACCATTTAAATCATTGAAGAACCATGTAAATAAAAAGATTTAAATAGAGATATGGTAAATTTGAAACCTCCACATACTGAGGGTGGTAGTTAAAAAATAAGGTTCAAATTATTCTTCCCAAACAATAGAGTTATCAAAGACTTAATTAAGAAAACATATAAATATTAATTAGTTCAAAAATGCTCAATTTTGATCACTCTATAATCCGTCCTATCTTTGACAAATTTATATATGATTTTAATAAGTCTGATATAAGAGTTCATTACTAGTTTTTTTAGTTTTATTTCACTTTGGTTATATGAGAAGATGAACAAATGTTATCTTACATATTCATAAACATACTATAGTTTGTTTATCATCTATTGAAGATGTGTTCATCGTTTAGTTAATAAAATATATTTATATTATATAATTATTAAATATGTTTGCTAAATTTTTTTACTTATACAATGTATAAAATGAATTTTTACATATAATGAACTACCAATAATGGTTTTTTTGATCCACTACATCATCAACCTAGTAAATATCATAAATATATTATAATTTATCATTTTATAAATTAAATAATAATTCAAAATTATGATAACCTCATAGGTATATCATGATACATTTCACCATAGAGAAATTATATTTCAATATATTACTTTTCAAATTGTCCATCAAACATATTTCATAAATAATATCTGACCAAGTTTCATTTAAATATAAAAGTATTCTAATAATTCTTCCATAAAATGTATGATCAACATATTTACCATCCATATTATTCTTAAATTATATTCCTTTACCAATACTCTTACAAAATTATCTTGATAAATAAAAGTATATTTCTATTTTGGAACCACATGAAACACTAGAATATATGTGAGTTCACCAATAAGGGTAATTTATAATTCCTACTTCACAAAGTTATCCTAATCCTCCATATATATCATATTAAATTTAGTGAAAATTATATCATTCACATATACAATAATAATGACTTATTCTTACATGGATGAATCAACATAGAGATTATGATCAAAATGAACACTTTTTAATTCCAACTTATTTAAATACAATTTTAGTTATTAATATAATAGTTTTTCTTTTAGTTTTAGATTATATGGGTTCTTCTTCAACATACACACGTTATTTTTATTATATCCAATTAATAAGACTACCAATTTTTCAATATAAACCTCTTATTTATTTAAAACATTCAATAATTCCATGTCCACATCAATTTAAAATGATTTATATATTTTTGAATTGTTACCAATAAAAAGAGTTAGATCATATCAACTAGAGAAACTGGTGTGAGATTATATTAAACCTAAATACATTTATTTTTTGTACAACCTTTATAAAAAAGTTTCCTTATTTCGGATCACAATGGAATGATCATTAAATTTACTCTGAAATAACCTATTCATTCCAATCTAGTAGAGATGTTTAAGACTCTATAAAAGATCCAAAGTTTGAATATTTTCAATTTGATCCAATTCATCTTTCAACCCCCTAACATATGAATCAACTTTAACCACATCGTCAAATTGTGTTAATGCCATCTTAAACAATATAGAAACATGTTGTACATTATTTATCCTTATTGTTTGTGATGGTTTAAATATATCTCCAATTGTATTGGATAGATCAATATCCATTATATTATTTCTATTATGATATTTTATTAAAATATCTTTTATTTTTTTTCTCTTATGATTTATCCTAGAATATTCATTATTTTGTACAAATTTATAATTTATACTTGTTGAATTATATTCTTTACATAATTCATACAAGTTTAAACTTCTATAATTATTTCCTAATTTCTCATAAATGACCATTACATCATTACTACAAATTAAATTATTTATTTTTTTATAGTAATTATAAGTATTAATTACTATTGAGTAGTCTAAAAATACTCCTTCATTTTCCAAAACTTCATATTTTCTATAATTTCCCTATTTATATTAAATATTGAATTTACCCAGTGGTAAAAAATGTTTTAGTGAGGGATTCATTCCATTCAATATTTCATATCGTTCCCTTTACTCTAAGGTATGAACAATGACTAGTGTTGATTATAACCCACAACTTGTATTGTCTCATTCTATTGGTGGTGAGAGTTTCCACTATCAATTTGACATTTTACTGAAATATTATCCAGTATCCAATTTCATCATTATGTATCTATATTGTTTTGAAAAGTATCAATGAATATAACACATGATTAATTCCATGTTTCTAATGGTATTTTTCCTCTTCAATGGATGTGTACATTGTTCGATTATAATATCAAAAAACTTTTATTGAGCATCCAATATAATTTTTAACTTTCCATTAACACATACTAATAAAATCCATGAATTACTTCTTAGTAAACATAAAAATAATACATAATATTTTAAATAGTCATAAAAAAGGATAAAATACATATTTATTTGTTTTCTAGGTCAATTCATTAGACCAAATACATCAATGTGGACTAGATCAGGTAAATTGGATTTATGTTTCCAATTTCTCTAATAAGGATTTCGACACAATTTTACACAAAAACCTGAGTTAAACAAATTTTCAAAATAAAACTTCTGTTTTTGAATTTTCAATACTAATTTTAAATTGGTTATGTTCTATATTTAATGCTTCCAAATGAGTCCTAGTATTTGATGAAAAAATTGGTATCCACTTAAATTATAGGGATACATTGATTTCATATACTATAAAAAGGATATTGATTACCATTTTTACTATATTATTTCACAAGAGATGTTATAAAATTTCTATTGATCAATTACCCATTTTGGTTAAATTTAACATCATGTTTAGTGTTACAGAGTTTACTCACACTTGAGAGGTTATTTCATTATCCATCCATATAGAGCACTTCAGTATTCCTCATTGCATCATCATCTAGTTGTGTATTTCCACATACATAAATCATCAATTCCTAATTATTTTATAATCAATATACTTTATCAAAACTCACTTCATATTTTACATATGATCATATTATTAGTTATGTGGCATGAACACACACTACAAAGGATCTGCTTTCTTTTATTCTTTGTTGCTTTGATAGAAATTCAAGATTGGTTAAACATCTAATAATTCTTGTTTACCTTCCAAGAGTAGCTAATTATTTATAAGATAAAATATGGATTCTACTATTTCTATACAAAAATTTATTTATAATAATACTCCTTCACATCATCCAATAGTGAAGGTAAATTTACTAATGGGATCATGTCAGTTTATCTTGTATTTATACATATTTTTATTTCATCTCAGCAATTTAAACTTTTTATATTCTTATAGTTGACTTATTTACACATGAAATTATATAAAGGAAATAGAATCTATATAAATAATTTTTTTTGTGATGATGGATATGGTTTAATTCTTCATTTCATGCATCTATGCATTACTCACATCAAATAGATCTCCATCTATTCCCAACAAGATATAATGTGTCTAATATAGCTAAACAAATTTCACTTTATTACAGGAAATGTCTTTCCACCTTCATACTTAAACACATATATAACATTAAAATAATTCCATATTGTTGACTAATAGTTAATAATTATGTTTAATCTCCAACACACTGCCTCTTTTTGATCATATTTGTCGTTATTTGTGATTTCAGTGCCTCAATTTTAGAGTCAATTTATATAACCAGCTACATAGCTTTATTATAATATATCAACATTCTTATCATGATGTTTAAATATTGACAATGTATCTAATTTTACCATTTAAGTGGTTATTTTACTATTTGATAGTTTTTCAATTCACACTGAACCTTGTTTTTCCCTTTCCATTAATTATTCATCTAATAACATTTCAAACTATAACTTCTTATTTGAATGGAATGATTTCATTTTAGATATTTGTTTATTTCATAAAGTTTCCATACACAAATTTAATGTATTCTACCTTAATTATTCACACATTTAGAAAATATTATGATCATTAATAATATTTTCCTATCCTTTAATCTTCATCTTGAAATTTAAAACTTCTTTTGAGTTTTATTGATTAAGTGATTGATCTTATAACTCTTTTTATAATACTTTATATACTGTATTAATGGGAACCAAGGTAAATAAACATATTTATTTCATTATATTACATGAATAATAATCTCATATAGAAAATAGCCACGTAAACTATAGAACTGAAAGTTCATTGTCTTTGAAGACAAAAAACAAAAACAACTTATTTTATAACAATCGTGAATATTAATTCATAACTTCAAAAATTTATTCCCCATTCAGAACATTTTACATGTAATACCAATCATATTATCTTGTGAAGAGAAGTCCTAAGAAATATGAGACCTTAGATTATTAGTATGGGAAATATTATATAATTCCAATAAAGATCTAAAGGAGAAAAAGATATGTATATGGATTTTAGAGCATTATTAACACCCATTAAAATAACATTAGGAAATTATTTCAAGATAAATCATGGGGCATGATACCTAATCATTAATAATAAAATATTTTTCTAAAACAATAGAATATAGCACTAAAATATACATATGAATCATAACATAGCGGATCATGCATCACAACCACTTCTACTTAGTGGATCGAGCTTCACTCACTTGTTTACCTTAGTGGTTTGGGCTTCACTCACATGATTTTCTTGGTGGATCGAGCTTCACAACGCATTTCATGATATTTCATGAGATATAATGATTTAACCAATTAATTGGAGTTATATTTAGAACCCAAAAATAAATTAATTAAAACTATACTTATATGTGTTAATAAGATATCAATAATTTAATATTGAAGAAGTAGTCATGGACACTCTCAAATGACATTTGGTTTTTTGGGATCTTAGTGTAGTTGAGTGGATGATCAAGGCTCCTCTATAAAATGGAAGTATATAAGACCATATATTAAATCTATTTTGAAATGAAAATAAATAAACAAAATACATAAATTGATGGGGTTTGTTTTACACTGATAAAATTTGAATAAGTATTTTGGATAAAGATTTCATTTTTAATTTTTCTTATTTCAGAAATTTGATGGATAAAACACAACAAGAAAATATTTTTTGAAATTTTTTAGAAGGTGTAATGAATATAAATCTTCCTTTTAACTAATTATTAATCATTATCATTTAAATTAATATTCAATTCAATATGTTCCTCTAATTCGTAACACCCAAACGCTATAAGAATTTTCCTCAACCACAAAGATGAAATGAATTAAACCATCATCTAGCTTCAGAAAATGATATTAGAGAACCCTAATTTTATTGTTATTCCAAGAACATCTTAAATAAAATAGTCTATTTTGGCTCATATCCATACTAAAAGTGTGTATTAATTGAGTTTAGGAATTATAATTTATCTCTATAAATTGATCCTATGATGTTTTGTTTCCCCAATTAAAATCCTTCATTCCCAATTCACACATTACTCAACCTAACATGTTTTGTGGTAATTGTTAATTTTCTTGATTAGTTTATTTTATTTTAGAAAATAATTCATTGATCATTTAAAATGAAATATAGGTTTAAATTTATTCTAAATAAATAATTGAATAAGTTAGAAATTAGAATTAATTACTCAGGAAAATACTCTTTCATGGGTGGTGTAGTCGTCATAGTAACGATTTTGTGTGTGAAATGTTTTGGAGAGGCTATAACCAAATAAAATTTATAATGTTGTTTTCTAGAAAATATAGGAATATTATATATGAATTAAATTGAAAATAAGAGAATAAATGGAAAGAAAATAGATATTTTATTAGAAACTATAAACATTACAATGTGTAGAAGAAGAAGGAGGCTTCAATGAGTGGATACCTGCCTCAAGAGATACCCCTCTTGAAATGATTGTTGAATTAGAGTACAACCACTTATACTCTTCCCAAAACTTCATAATTCATACTGTGATGGAAGTCAAGTTGTGAACCACCTTTCTTTGCTTGATGTCCTTGGTTCAGATCCCATATACATACACAATGTGCACAAATTGAAATCTAAGGTGGTCAATGTAGAGACCCGTATCTTGACGTACATGGACATTATATTACATTTTCGGAATACTTAGTACATTACAAAAACACACACACAAGGATCGTAATAGTTTAGTGTCTTTGGAAACTCGGAACGTAATCTTCTAATCGTGGTGAAAGATCTTCAATATCTCCCATAAAGATCTTCTTTTTTTTATACCTAAAACCTTTCTTTATATCCTGGGGAAAAGAAAACATAAAAGGGTGAGCTCAAATGCTCAGCAAGGGCAAATAAAGGAAATAAAAATCATATCATATCTTTTTGAAAATCAAAACCTGCAAAAGAGATCATAATATCTTAACATGGAATAAATCATAGAAGTGAAAATGAGATCCCCATAATCATAACATAAAACTTGAATCTTTGTGGCATGCACACATAATCATGGAAAATCATTTCTTGTTAGTCATGACTCATTGCCAAGACTATCTTAGTGGACAAAGTCCCTTTCTGAACCGAGTTCACTCCTCGTTTCAGTCCTGTATCACTGAACCGAAATAACCTTCCGTTCCAGCCATGTCTATCTCATGAGATATAAAATCTTTACCCAATGCATTGGAGGGAGATATAGGTCCCACCCATCTTATAATGAATCCTTTCTTATGTGTGCCACATAATCATAAAACATACATCATCGCATAACACATATAACAAAAATGGGATTCTTGAAACATCATGACATCATAAATCAATTCATATATGATAAAGGAATTCATAAACATAATTCCATCACAACATAGTCAAACCAATGTAAAAATATGGATAGAAACAGAACCCTTTATTATCTTAGATGGAAAATAATTTTGATAAAACACTTGAATTGAATTCTTGAGGAAAATATCCTTTCTTCTTCAAAAACATTTTTCCTTTCATAACATGTCATACAACTTTGAAATAAAAGAAGTTGATTAAAAATAAACTTGAAAACTTGTAAAGGAAGCTTCTTTTAAGTAATGTTTTAAAAATCCATTCATGCCGTATAAGTTAAAAAAAACATTCTTCGTACTTTTGTCGGAAAAGTCAAAAAGTACCTCGTACGAAAAACATCAAAAGATTCCTTTCATTTGTTTTACTAAAAACTCACCGAAGGGTAAAAATTGGATTTAAACTAGTGTAAGTGGATGGAAAAAATATTACATATTGATGGAACATGGATGTGGATGATAAAATACAACCCAATAAATACTTACGAATAAACAATCTCGGATAAAAATGAGATTGTGATATTTCCCTTACCTTAGGTCCGACTTGCTTTGTAAGTGTCCGAACCTCCTGTATAATGATTTAAATCATGTTATTGACTTATTCCAGAATCATATTCATTGTTATTATATCATATATGGTCCACTTATGACTTTATATTACCCTTGCTTTTGTAAATTCATGTTAAAGAAGCGTTTTGGGTAAAATCGTCTCATTTGTCGTTCGTGTTTTTAACTTGTAATTATTAATATGATTACTTGGATCATGATTACTTATATCCAGAATGTAAAACATGATTTATATATAATATATATTCAGAATATATATATATATATATAATATCGATAAATGGAATGAAATACACCGTTCATGGAGACGGTAGTCCGTACGTACGCATGAACGCTGTTTTCGTTTCCTTATTGAAGTGAATGGAATTAAGTAGATGACATACATATAAATTTACATAAATCCAGTATCATTATTATGTCATATATTTCATTATTATTTCTTATATATACATTATAATCATTCTTAAATGGTTAACATGGAGAATGAATCTCATCGCGTCGTGGAGACGGTAGTCCGTACGTACGCACGAGCGATGATATCATTTCTATAAATATTGAATTGAATTGGAGTGGATTATAAAATATATCAGAATCAATATTATGTTGTAATAACTATGTATAGTTATTCTTTACACCATTATACCCATCCATGTAAGGTGGTGGTGGAAAATAGAATACACCACGGCGTGGAGACGGTATTCCGTACGTACGCACGCGCGGTGATTTCTTTTTCCGTAGGATGGATAGATGGTGAAATAGGGTTGTTTCATACTTATAATAACATATCAGTATATGAGTGATACTGATGTTATTACTTCATAATGAAACAACCTAAGAAGAAGAAGTGGAAGAAGAAATAAAGATGAAAGAATTGGTAACGGTAATTACCTCTTCTTTGAAGCGCCTTTTGGAGACCTCCTCTTAGGGAACTAAAATTGGTCTTTGAGTAAGACCAGAACCTCTAGGATGTTTCTAGGGAAGTGGAGAAGAGATTTTGGCAGGGTTTGGCCGATCTTGAGTGCTCAAATTGGTGTGAGGAGGAGGGGGAGGAGGTGTCCTTTTATAGGGGAGGAGAGGGGCACCTTAGGAATTCTTAAAAATATTAATTTATAATAAATCTAACCCCACTTAAAAACCTCCAAAAATGACTCATATTCTAAGATTAGATGAGATAGGGTTGTAATCTCATCAACCAATCAAATTTAGACATGTTTGAATATTATTTTAAACCTTATCAATTAGATTTAACTCTAAGTTAAATAATTTAACTTTTACCGTGTCTTTTTGTTTTCTTTCACTATATGGTTAATACACTTACTATAACATGCCAAACGAACCCCAAATTGTTTATTATTAATATATATATCCTTATCTAAGTCATTTGGCCGAACCTTAGATTTTTAGGAATAAAATAACAATTAGTAATATAATATTTGATTTAAAAACTATTTTGTGTCAATTTTGACACTATTTGATATATGATTTTTGTGAAAGTCATAACAGAATTAAATGCTCGAACCAAGTTTATTAAATCAACATTAATATATCATAGTAACCTATAAAATTAGTGGAATTCATAAAAATCTCAAATTACATTTATTTTGGTGCTTATAACATCAATTATGTCAATATTTCATTAAAAAGATAATTACTGCATCATCGTTGTGTCATAAATAAATTAAATTATTTGATGTCTAAAAATTACAAATAAAGTACTATCATGTAGGAAATCTTTTTAGATTTCTAATGAATATTTACAATCGAATTTATCTTATTTATAACCCCATATTAAAAATGATTTACTTATTAAACTTTGATTTTAACTATTTTAACCCTTCTTTAAATAAATTAATAATAAATGTCCTAATCTAATCCAAGTGGGCCTAAATGGTCATATTTTATTCCTAAGTTTGTTTTTGGTCGAAATACACTTGTCCAATAGAATTAGGACATGTGTTAGGGTAATAATAATATCATCTTTACCCTTAATTACCCTATTTACTTTTAACCGTGGTAAAAAAAAGTAAAAAGTTACTATTCACCAAAAATTATTTTCATTTCATTGAACCACATTTTAGTCCTTGATATTAACCGTGTCTGTCGGATTTTCGAAATTCCATTCACAGAAGCGGTAAAATTATGTTTTATGCAAAATTCAGTTTTTAACCTACCACTTAGTGGTTTCACTATTCATCAAAAATTGAAGGTTTTCAGAAAAATGCCAAAATTTCATCCTAAGCTATATTTCATATTCCGAATTCAAAAATGAAGTCTATTTTACCAAATTCATAACATAGAAGTTTCATTAATTAATTTTATAATTAAATCCCGTTGTTAAAACAAATAGCGTGTTTTTAAGAGATAATAAATATCAAAAGATTGAAACTTGTTTATAAGTGGTTTAAATGTGAAATTACATCCAATGACCATTATTGTATTAAATTGTAAAAATATATTCTAAATATACTTTAAAACTACTAAAATTAATAATTTATCACTATTAATTATTTCGATTGAAAAAGTTGTTTTTAATTAAAATTTAGTAATTTTCACTATTCATCAGAATATGAAAGTTATCCGAAATGTACCAAAATTTCACCTTAGGCTAAATTCGATACTCCGAATCCAAAAATGAAATCCATTTTGAAAAATAAAATTTACAAAATTTCAAAAAGTGGTTATTACTATTCATAACGGCTAGTTTTAATAGCATATCGCTGTTTAGTGAAACTCGTTATTGCGTACTACACACACTATCGAGGAAGGTTGCGATTGCGTGTAATGCAAGGCAAGTCAAGGATGCGTGTTGTGCATGCTCCTTTTGGTGTAGCGTACAACACAAGACATTAATAAAATTAAAAAGAATATTTTTCATAAAATCTTGGGCTGTTACATTCTACCCCCCTTAAAATGAATTTCGCCCTCGAAATTCGTCGGGGTTATAAATGGTTTTCTATTCGAAAGTTTCCCACATCGTAAAAAGGAATACCAAAACTTGTCTTTAAAAACTAAAGTATGAAATGTAACGATTACCCAAATAAACTAATTGTTGGGTTTCCACATAGGTAAAAATATGGATATGGAAGAAAAATCTAACCATCATGTTCTGATGGAGAGTGGTAGAGAACATGGCTATGGAAAAGCCAAAAATCACAAATCCATAAATTTGTGACGATCTAAGGTACCATCTGATTAATCAGATATAAGATCACTAGGACAACATTTTTGGTTTTCAAGATCGTTTCCCTATTGTTGAAGAATTTTAATTAGAATAAATACTTACTTTATTTTGGTACAATCTCACTATTGTTCGTGCCTTGAACAATTTCCACTTCATCTCTTAAATAAATGAAGTTGAATTTTTTATTCGTGAAGTGTTAGCAGATTATGTGATAGAATGACGGGTCATTCCATCTGTCTCAAACAAAAGGTTAAAAATTATATACATAAGTCGGTCTATAGTGAGATTAATCATATATGGTTCCTAAAATGGACTTATACTTCATATATCATACTGCTTAATATAATAAAACTAGTTTCTAATAAACAGGGACTTCCTGTAGGTCAGTGGTAGGCGATAAAGGCCAGTCGCACTTCGGTTGTGGGTTCGATTCCCATAGCCTTGTCCGACGCGATGGGTTGTCGCCCGTCCTGCAGGTTGTCCCTTTTTCTAAAACTACATTACTATAACATCACATAAATAATATCAAAAAACAAACAATACTAACTTATGTCCAACATAATTCATTCCAATCCTTAGGCTTATCCATAATACTACAGTCCACTCTCATAACAAAGTGAAAACAATTACCAGAGATTTAATACCATCGTTGATCCCCATATATCATAAGATATGTTTTGTTGGTCACATTCCAAACATTCAAAGTCCTTAATCATGTATTCTCTTGAATAACTTAGTGAAAACATGAATGCAGATAAAAGTTAACACCTTCCACAAACCAAAATCCTCAAAATTCTATATACTCAAACCATGATATCACTTAGTCCTTATATCAATCATGAGCTCATGCATACAATCAAACATCTCATTATCGTATTATCCCTTCATTATGCGCATATCATATACTTTCCAAAAATACCTCAATCACTTCGAATACCACATTAGACCAATACATAAATATTCCAATACACCATAAAAGTACCTCAACAACATTATTCTTGAATACCAACACTTCAGTCCATCCACTTCAATGACTGTCCTGGAATAATTCCTTCCTTGATTTAGAAGTATCTTTTCAGGTCAGGGCATTGAGTTGGGTAATGCCCATGTTCTCCACAAATAAGGCATTGAACTCCATAACAATCTGTCACTCTATGACCCTTTTCTCCACACAGATAACATCGGTCCCTCCATTTGAGGTATTCCTCAAGGTTCTTCTTCCCTTCTTTAGAAATCTCAATCTTCCTTTCTTTATGCTCCTCAACATGCGAACATGCATAATAGTTTATCTTCCTCTTCTTTGATGAATTAGTCATACCACTAAATTTCACCTTGTTAATCATGTATCGCGATGACTGATTCGGCATAATCAGAATATCTTTATCTCTAGGCATCACACAATTTTGTTGCTCATAGTCACCAATTTGTCCATTGGATTCAATGTTAACCAAATTCCTTCTGGTTCCATCCATTAACTAAAACACAAAAATAATTTTGTGAGAGGCGAAATCATGCTAGGGAAGACAACATAGTAAAGGGGGAGCACCCTCAATATCTAACATCTTAGGTTAAATTCTAAGATCGTTACCGTAGTTCTAGGACTATATCCTATACGTATACTTATCCTTAGGGGCATCCCTAGACATACCTTAGAAATATCTCTAGGGATCTCACTAACGTTTTCGCATCCTAGTTTCCAAAGGTTGACTAAACCTTTCCTCTGATACCAACTGTAGAGACCCGTATCTTGACGTACATGGACATTACATTACATTTTCGGAATACTTAGTACATTACAAAAACACACACACAAGGATCGTAATAGTTTAGTGTCTTTGGAAACTCGGAACGTAATCTTCTAATCGTGGTGAAAGATCTTCAATATCTCCCATAAAGATCTTCTTTTTTTTATACCTAAAACCTTTCTTTATATCCTGGGGAAAAGAAAACATAAAAGGGTGAGCTCAAATGCTCAGCAAGGGCAAATAAAGGAAATAAAAATCATATCATATCTTTTTGAAAATCAAAACCTGCAAAAGAGATCATAATATCTTAACATGGAATAAATCATAGAAGTGAAAATGAGATCCCCATAATCATAACATAAAACTTGAATCTTTGTGGCATGCACACATAATCATGGAAAATCATTTCTTGTTAGTCATGACTCATTGCCAAGACTATCTTAGTGGACAAAGTCCCTTTCTGAACCGAGTTCACTCCTCGTTTCAGTCCTGTATCACTGAACCGAAATAACCTTCCGTTCCAGCCATGTCTATCTCATGAGATATAAAATCTTTACCCAATGCATTGGAGGGAGATATAGGTCCCACCCATCTTATAATGAATCCTTTCTTATGTGTGCCACATAATCATAAAACATACATCATCGCATAACACATATAACAAAAATGGGATTCTTGAAACATCATGACATCATAAATCAATTCATATATGATAAAGGAATTCATAAACATAATTCCATCACAACATAGTCAAACCAGTGTAAAAATATGGATAGAAACAGAACCCTTTATTATCTTAGATGGAAAATAATTTTGATAAAACACTTGAATTGAATTCTTGAGGAAAATATCCTTTCTTCTTCAAAAACATTTTTCCTTTCATAACATGTCATACAACTTTGAAATAAAAGAAGTTGATTAAAAATAAACTTGAAAACTTGTAAAGGAAGCTTCTTTTAAGTAATGTTTTAAAAATCCATTCATGCCGTATAAGTTAAAAAAAACATTCTTCGTACTTTTGTCGGAAAAGTCAAAAAGTACCTCGTACGAAAAACATCAAAAGATTCCTTTCATTTGTTTTACTAAAAACTCACCGAAGGGTAAAAATTGGATTTAAACTAGTGTAAGTGGATGGAAAAAATATTACATATTGATGGAACATGGATGTGGATGATAAAATACAACCCAATAAATACTTACGAATAAACAATCTCGGATAAAAATGAGATTGTGATATTTCCCTTACCTTAGGTCCGACTTGCTTTGTAAGTGTCCGAACCTCCTGTATAATGATTTAAATCATGTTATTGACTTATTCCAGAATCATATTCATTGTTATTATATCATATATGGTCCACTTATGACTTTATATTACCCTTGCTTTTGTAAATTCATGTTAAAGTAGCGTTTTGGGTAAAATCGTCTCATTTGTCGTTCGTGTTTTTAACTTGTAATTATTAATATGATTACTTGGATCATGATTACTTATATCCAGAATGTAAAACATGATTTATATATAATATATATTCAGAATATATATATATATATATATAATATCGATAAATGGAATGAAATACACCGTTCATGGAGACGGTAGTCCATACGTACGCATGAACGCTGTTTTCGTTTCCTTATTGAAGTGAATGGAATTAAGTAGATGACATACATATAAATTTACATAAATCCAGTATCATTATTATGTCATATATTTCATTATTATTTCTTATATATACATTATAATCATTCTTAAATGGTTAACATGGAGAATGAATCTCATCGCGTCGTGGAGACGGTAGTCCGTACGTACGCACGAGCGATGATATCATTTCTATAAATATTGAATTGAATTGGAGTGGATTATAAAATATATCAGAATCAATATGATGTTGTAATAACTATGTATAGTTATTCTTTACACCATTATACCCATCCATGTAAGGTGGTGGTGGAAAATAGAATACACCACGGCGTGGAGACGGTATTCCGTACGTACGCACGCGCGGTGATTTCTTTTTCCGTAGGATGGATAGATGGTGAAATAGGGTTGTTTCATACTTATAATAACATATCAGTATATGAGTGATACTGATGTTATTACTTCATAATGAAACAACCTAAGAAGAAGAAGTGGAAGAAGAAATAAAGATGAAAGAATTGGTAACGGTAATTACCTCTTCTTTGAAGCGCCTTTTGGAGACCTCCTCTTAGGGAACTAAAATTGGTCTTTGAGTAAGACCAGAACCTCTAGGATGTTGCTAGGGAAGTGGAGAAGAGATTTTGGCAGGGTTTGGCCGATCTTGAGTGCTCAAATTGGTGTGAGGAGGAGGGGGAGGAGGTGTCCTTTTATAGGGGAGGAGAGGGGCACCTTAGGAATTCTTAAAAATATTAATTTATAATAAATCTAACCCCACTTAAAAACCTCCAAAAATGACTCATATTCTAAGATTAGATGAGATAGGGTTGTAATCTCATCAACCAATCAAATTTAGACATGTTTGGATATTATTTTAAACCTTATCAATTAGATTTAACTCTAAGTTAAATAATTTAACTTTTACCGTGTCTTTTTGTTTTCTTTCACTATATGGTTAATACACTTACTATAACATGCCAAACGAACCCCAAATTGTTTATTATTAATATATATATCCTTATCTAAGTCATTTGGCCGAACCTTAGATTTTTAGGAATAAAATAACAATTAGTAATATAATATTTGATTTAAAAACTATTTTGTGTCAATTTTGACACTATTTGATATATGATTTTTGTGAAAGTCATAACAGAATTAAATGCTCGAACCAAGTTGATTAAATCAACATTAATATATCATAGTAACCTAGAAAATTAGTGGAATTCATAAAAATCTCAAATTACATTTATTTTGGTGCTTATAACATCAATTATGTCAATATTTCATTAAAAAGATAATTACTGCATCATCGTTGTGTCATAAATAAATTAAATTATTTGATGTCTAAAAATTACAAATAAAGTACTATCATGTAGGAAATCTTTTTAGCTTTCTAAGGAATATTTACAATCGAATTTATCTTATGTATAACCCCATACTAAAAATGATTTACTTATTAAACTTTGATTTTAACTATTTTAACCCTTCTTTAAATAAATTAATAATAAATGTCCTAATCTAATCCAAGTGGGCCTAAATGGTCATATTTTATTCCTAAGTTTGTTTTTGGTCGAAATACACTTTTCCAATAGAATTAGGACATGTGTTAGGGTAATAATAATATCATCTTTACCCTTAATTACCCTATTTACTTTTAACCGTGGTAAAAAAAAGTAAAAAGTTACTATTCACCAAAAATTATTTTCATTTCATTGAACCACATTTTAGTCCTTGATATTAACCGTGTCTGTCGGATTTTCGAAATTCCATTCACAGAAGCGGTAAAATTAAGTTTTATGCAAAATTCAGTTTTTAACCTACCACTTAGTGGTTTCAGTATTCATCAAAAATTGAAGGTTTTCAGAAAAATGCCAAAATTTCATCCTAAGCTATATTTCATATTCCGAATTCAAAAATGAAGTCTATTTTACCAAATTCATAACATAGAAGTTTCATTAATTAATTTTATAATTAAATCCCGCTGTTAAAACAAATAGCGTGTTTTTAAGAGATAATAAATATCAAAAGATTGAAACTTGTTTATAAGTGGTTTAAATGTGAAATTACATCCAATGACCATTATTGTATTAAATTGTAAAAATATATTCTAAATATACTTTAAAACTACTAAAATTAATAATTTATCACTATTAATTATTTCGATTGAAAAAGTTGTTTTTAATTAAAATTTAGTAATTTTCACTATTCATCAGAATATGAAAGTTATCCGAAATGTACCAAAATTTCACCTTAGGCTAAATTCGATACTCCGAATCCAAAAATGAAATCCATTTTGAAAAATAAAATTTACAAAATTTCAAAAAGTGGTTATTACTATTCATAACGGCTAGTTTTAATAGCATATCGCTGTTTAGTGAAACTCGTTATTGCGTACTACACACACTATCGAGGAAGGTTGCGATTGCGTGTAATGCAAGGCAAGTCAAGGATGCGTGTTGTGCATGCTCCTTTTGGTGTAGCGTACAACACAAGACATTAATAAAATTAAAAAGAATATTTTTCATAAAATCTTGGGCTGTTACAGTCAATCTTCTTAGAGGGGATACACATAGCATTCACTATTTTAGGTCTCCTTAGGATCCACTTTCTCTTGGTTAACTATAGATTTTCATGTCCCTTCTATACCATTATTCTTCATTTAAAATTTTTTTTACATGATTATTATGATGTCCCAAATTGTGAATTGGGGTATAATATCTTATGTATATTGGAACGTTTACTTCATTTACCATTTACATGAATCAAATGGAATATTTTACTCTAAAGATCTAAATTAATGTTTTATCCCATTAAATGAAAATTTATTCAATTATATTTGATTTTCATATAAGATATATAAAAATACTTATGACTAAAATAACATAGTGAACTTTAAAGTGTCAAAACTAGAATTCTCATTATATTTCAAAATGAATGATATATTCCAAAATATTCCACAAATAAAAATATTTAATAAATCATCAAGAAATTATGTCATTTAATATCAGTAAAATATTTAATGAAAATGTTTTTTTCTTAAATCTCTTACACATACACTTCTAAACATGTAGGAAATGTCACATGTCATATATTCACAAAAATTTTAACCAGATTTACATCTTCATATTCCCCAATCCAAAGTGGAAATATAGGTAACATAAGAATCTCCCAATGGTTCAAATTCAATAATTTTAATATTTATTGTCTCATAAATTGTATCAGAATAGAATCGAGTGAGATTAATAATAGTAACCACAGAAAAATATTGGGTATAATATGCCACCAATTCCACACACATGTGTGTGCCAACCATTTTGAACTCATATCATTTCCATTTATTCATTATATTTGGGTAAAGTAAAATAATTATTCATATCTATTTTAATTATAAAAAACATATTTTATATTCCTTTTAATCACATTTAAACACCCACTCACTTAATAATTCCCAAAATTCAAACATTAGGCTGTTAAACTAGATATCCCCATTTGTAGTGCATTTTGTTACTCACCTATTTGTTAAGATAATATTTTTTTGATTCTTTAATTTTTTCTTTTTTTAGGTGTTCATCTTTTGGATATCATTTATACATGCATTTTTCAATTTTTTATTATAATTAAACTAATTGTAAGGGAAACAAACTTATGGATCAACCATTGATTTAAGATAAAAAAAATATTAACTAACTTAGATATACCTTCAACTGAGTAGGAAATAATTCACAAGTCATTATTGTAGACAAAGTTGTGTGGAGAAATAAATGAAACAATTTTACATGAGAAAATATCAGAAAGAATGGTGTCATAATATAAATGTTTTTACAATGATACAACCAACGATATAATCTATGAATTCCATTTTTTTAAATATCAACCCTTAATGGTGAAATATTACTCATTATTACAATTATACCAATGAATTTTGAAAGAAATAATTTTCTATATGTTCCTCATATAAATTAACATGTTACATGATGTGTGTTTTCCATTTTTTCTTTTTGTTAAATTAACATAAAACACACACAAATCACGCAAATGAAAATCATAAATAAGCTACCACAAAATGAGTTCCCCTACCCCACACATAAAATAATACATCTTCATCAATGTATCTCTATGAAATAATAAATTAAGATAATATTAAGAATTAAAATTTAGGAAAATAACAAAAAAGTGAAAGGGTAAGGACAAAATGATAATTTAAAGTGGTGATAGGCACATTAAGTGTGATGCAATCAACATCATGTGTGGGAAATCCATTAATAGAGTACTTCGAATGTTTCCTATGTATTGTAAATATCCTTTTATATAATTAGGAGTGATTTCCACATGGATGAAAATAAACATTGAACTATAGATAATGATTTTTCTCATACCCGAAACTCCATTTTTGGATCATTCTATCATGATCCTATTTTTATTGTTCCATATTGAACCTTGAGTTCACTTATTGTGACACTTAAATCCACTAAAGCTCTTAAATTTTCATCTTCCTTTGATCTCCATCTTGGGATAAATCCAGATTCCCTTTAATTATAGCCCAATATTTATAATTCTATAGAACCATGATAAAATGGCATTATTTCATTAAAAATAATACAATAGGGGGAAATACTAAAGGGATTTTTGAAATCCACACTATTATTCCTTATTCATTCACCTAGTAACTTTATCTAATGATTTCTATTTGGCTATACCATTTCCTCAAATATCTACTTCAACTCATGATTTTAAACATTAGAAAACAATTTGTTTGGGTGTGGTATGGTGATGATATTTTATGTGTCACCCCATAATTTGAATATGGTAATCCAAATTGTTTTTAAAAAATTGTATCTAGTAGTCATTGGTGACATCCATTGGTACTCTAAACCTAAAAAGTATTTGATCCTTGAAAAAATCCACTACAACATGAGAATAATTAGTCATAATGTCCACTCCCTCTACTAATTTAATAATATAATAAATAGTGAAAATAATGTATAGGAATCCAAATGATGTTGTAAACATACCCTAAAAAACAATTCTCGATACTCCAAATATCTCATAAAAAAATATGGGATTTTTGGGCATCTCGTATCTCCTATAAAATTTTATAGTGTTTTAGAAAATAAGGAATGCCATTAAAAACTCATGGGAATTCTGAAATAAGAAAATAAAATATAATATAGAGTTTATTAACATACTAGATATCATTTGGGGACCAATGTTTCCACCAAAATAATGTGTATAAATAAAATTCTAAAAGGACTCAAACTCATGATTGATATGGCATATCCTAATTACTTTGTCAAAATAAATTCACCAAAGGTAAGGATTATCCCACACATAAAACATAATTTCACCCATTAGTTTTTTAACTTGGAATTTATTTTGAGTTTTAAAAATTTAAAATGAAACCAAGTATTTTACTTAATCAACATACCAGGGATGCATACCTAAGATGAAATAGAGATACTCATTAGATAATGTACCCTGAAGTGGTATGAATTTTAGGGTATCACTCTCCAATATGTGATTGATCTTATTAATTTTGTTAACCACCATGTACTCTAGCCACATATTATCCCTTATTTGGATAGTAATATCTTGATGAAGTAGCATCTAATGAATAAGATGTGTATTTTTATCTGGTTTCTTTTGGAGGTACCTCACAGTTGAAGGATCACAGAATAAACCACATTTTACCCCAAAAAATAATAATTTTTTTTTTCTAAAATTAATTTGATAGAAGGAAAATCCGTTTTCATTTTGTTGTAATATTTTTGGGCTTAATCCAAAAACCTTGTATCTTAAGAAATCACATAAGACAGAACATCCATCCTATAAGAAAAGGCTGCTCCAACTGCGATGTTTGAAGCATCACACTTTAAAAAATCGGAGATCCTATTGTTGGAATTGTATTATCATGGGTGTAGTGAGACTATACAATAGCTCAAAAAGTTACTCCCTTCATAAATCATCATAAAAAGAGTCGATTTGTTTTGATGAAATTGAGATAAGGGTAGTTAAATCTTACTTAAATCCACGGGAAAACATTGCTAAACAACAGCATATCCTTGGAATGATTGAAAATATGTACACATGCATGCTATAAAAATAAATAAATAATATCTAACATAGATCTATCAACCTCAATACGATATTATCAAACTACATGACCTAGTAAAATTACTTTCTCTTCTGTGAAATGGCATTTTAAACAGTACAAAAACATATTTTTATTAATGGAATGATGAAACACTTTACCCAAAAATATGATACACTCATCAAGGATGAACTATACATAGTAATATAATCCATAAATACATCCATGAAAGTATCAAATAAATCAAAAAAGATACTCACTGTATATCTCTAAAAGGTAGATGAGGTGTATCAAGTCTAAATGGGATCCTATGGTAAAAAATTGTACTCAAGGGGAAGACAAATGTCATATTCTCTTAATCCTATACTGTAATGTGAACCTAAAAATATCTCTATAATCCATACTAGAAACAATATTATTTCATAACTTTTTGTATATCAAGAATCTAGTTAATAAATCAAAGGGGGGAAATGGACATTATGAGTGGGTTGATTTAGTTTCCAATAATCTATGAACACTCATCAACTATTTCGTACTCACATAGGAACTAACACATTATTTCCATTTTTTATAATAGGGAACTTGGTTTTCATTGGTCCAAATAGGAATGGATTACCCATTGGGGTTTAAAAATGGGTTAAATAATACCCACCTCAAGCAATTTTACACCTCTTTCATAACAACATCTAATAATATGGTGTCCAGTCTCCATTATGGGTGTCTAAATGATTTATCCCCATCCTCTAAAAGGATCATATACATAGAAATGGAAGTATAATACGTGGTTATTTTCTAAGGTACACCTAGTTTACCTAAAATACTCCTTTTAAATATATTAATCTTCTGTTTCATGTTCATTTATAATATTATTAACAATTATTATAGGTAATAAGTAATCATTCCATAGTAATGAGTATTTTAAGATTGCTAGAATTATTTTGAGTTCTAGTTAGGGTGGGTTCTATATTATTTGAAATTATTTGGGAACTAAAATATGTCCAAAATGAATTTTGGGGTCCAAATTTACCTTATCAAGATCAATGAATAATCCATCATATCCATCGGCAAAATCAACATCCATGTTATCGTTATAATATAAAATCTTAAATCATAGAAATAGTCTATAAAATAATCAAAAATGAGTTTGATTTGATAGTAATAAATATTTATGAAAATAATTTTCAACAACATACTAGAACAAATCCTAATAATTAGATAAATAATGTAATGATCTACATTTATATTTGATTGTAAATAAACATTTAGAGGGTCATTATAAGAAGGTTCAGAATGGGAGATGAAGAAAGAATAATGGTTCATTGAGGGGTAATTAATTTATTAAATAATATTAAATCACATGATATCATATCAAAAGTCCATAGAAAAATTATCCTTAGGAATATTAAATATTTCTTTCGTAGTTTTCAGAAAGGGCCTTATAATAATGATTGGAGCATAAGAAATTAGATGATCATCCTCCATATTCAAGACATATGAATGTTTTGGACATATCATATCTCTCACTCGAACAAGGAAATACTTGAGTTCTCCCATCGTGTATTTTTTTACCTATTTTAAAATCTCACCATAACCCTCATCAACTTTAGTTCTCTAATCTTTTTGAATGGGAAAATGTAATGAGTCTTGACATTAATAGAGGCACGCAAATAACCTAAATCATTATATAAATGAAACCCCACTATGGTGAATGGAAAGGTGAATTTTTCATTTTCATTAATCATTTTGGCCTCTCCAAGGTTGGTGTGATGAGTGATGATACATTTATCCCATGATTGATCTAATCATTTCAATTTATCCCCCTTCGATTTTTACATAGTTTTTTTAAAAAACTTGTCAAACCATGCAATTTTCTTGAATTATTCAGGTAAATGTTTTTTATATAAATGAACTTGAATATATCCAAACCCTCTTTCATCATCACCTCTTCCGCAATATTTTTGGTTTTTAAATTAATATTTGAAAATAGAAGAGGATTAAGAGGAACAAAATAGATCAATTGCGTACCTTTTCATGTCTTTGTAGGCATCTCATCACTTGTTCTTGAATGGTGCTTCTATGGAGTTGTGGTGAATTTTTATAGAATGATAGGGGAATTGGTATAAGTTTTTTTCTTACTCATCAATGTGATGGAATAACATTCCCCTTGAGATATATATTAGGTTGGGAAGGAATTTTTTAAGAGTTGTTACTTACCAATTTCAAAAGGATAGGGGGAATATGTCTCATTTGTATATTCAACTCCCTCAACATAAAACCTTGACTCAGTAGGTCATTCTATTGATTAATAAAAAAAATCAAAAGTAATTTGTTATTAAAATCTAAATTTTGTATTTGATACCATTGATGTTGATGACAGGTTGATTCACAGGCTTGGAAACTCCTTTGGGATTGTTTAAAGATATATTTATAGGCCAAGGCCGCTGTATGTTTTTTAAAAGGGGGCCATTTTTTGTCTAGATCTATACCTATTGTTTAAATTATATTTCCACCCCTATTAGTTTGTTAGTGAAAATGAATCATAATTCTTCTAGTGATGTATTTGGTATTTATTCTAATGTATAATCCTATGTAATATTGCTATGAAATCATCCATCTCTTGTAATTGGTAGAAACAATCAATAGGGTGGTATGTTTCAGTTAAAATTCCATAAGGCCTCATAGGATTGAGTTAGTATGTATTTTTATCCCAATAAATATATCTCATAATGTTTGTCAACTCATCTACAATAGTATCTATTAAATTTTCTTCTAGATAATTAGGACTTACTTGATGGAACCCTCTAACTGGTTGTGTAGATTAATTGCCAAATTGTTGAGAGTTTTGTGACATCTTTTTGATTAACAGACATGTTACAATTGTTCTTTTGTTCAATCATTACACTATAGTCATGAAATCAACCACAATCATCTCTATTTGTTTGAGCCTTCATATAAGCCTTTGATAATGAGTTTCTCACTAATTTGGTAATGAAAGAATCTTGTATACAACTTCTTGAACCATTAACAGTACTCATACACTGACTCCCCTAGTGTTTTATTGATCAATTACACCAATTTTTGAATGGAATTGGTTCTTGATGACAGATTAACCATTTTAATAAATTATATTCTAAACCATTCCAACATGTTACATATTGATGTTGTAAATAATAAATCCAACATTTTTAATTTCCAACAAGAGTGAATGTAAATGATCTTAGTTTAACTTGGAATTCATAGATGTTACATGTTTCTGGGTTGAGTAAACCACATTAAATTATTTTAGATGTTTATTTGGGTCCTCTCCATATAGGTCATGAAATTTTGGAAGAGGGTGTATCAATCTAGATTTTAGTTCAAAGTAAAATTCTAGGTTTGGGTAAGAAATAAAATTTGGTTGATAATTAATGTTGAGTGCACCCAATTTTTGAATTGTTTTATCAAGGATATTGTTATTATTTTGAATCATTGCTTCTAGTTTTATTTTTGATATAAATATTCTTCTAATTTATACATTCGTATATTAGAGGAATTCTCAAAATGGGTGAATACTGAAACATCATGAAAAATGATACTGTCTCAATCAAGACATAAGGATACTTTAAAAATTAATTTTGTGATATAAGATATCCTCAAGATTATGTTATTTCATAAATAAAATAAAATAACTGTAAATGGGGGAAAATATAACATAATAAAAAATTAAGAAATTTGAATTGATGGTCCAAAAAAGAGAGAAGAATAAAAATTGAGAATCAGTAGAGATTGAAGATTAAAAATAGAAGATTAGAATGAAAAATACCTCTAATTAGTTGAATAAATTAATTTAGTCATTGAAAATGATTCCAATTTGAACTAAACCATCTTGGGTGATCTCATATTATGTGGGTTTTGTTTTGGGTTGTTAGGTGTAGTAGAGCGGTTGAATAAGATCATTATCTAAGGAGAATGTACATTATAAAACCTCATAAAGGTATTTTTAAAAAAATTAATATAAAATAAACAAAAAAGTTAAAATGATTTTGGGGTGTTTACCATTTATAAAAAATAAAGATGTATGTTTAAATAAAATTTTTTTTATTATTTTTTGAAATATGATTGATAAAACAAAACAAGTTTTTTTTTGAAAATATTTTAATTAAGGTGTAATAGATCTGACTCTAAATATGCATATAATTATTAATCATTATAATTTAAATTAATATTCACTAAATTATGATCCCCTGAATTTTCAATTTAACGACCCAGAATCTACTCATCTAGATCTACTGCAAAAGATATAAACCTTAAAAATGAGACCCAATGTTTTACATAAATATCATACAACATCCAAAATAAAATATCAGATCACTTGCATACCGGTTTACCATTCAGGTATATATATTTAGATAATTTTAAAAATCTATTGACAATTTGGTTTCATAAACAACTGGTTCATAAAGATTAGTATAATCTCCCTTTATACCCATCTTTTTAAATTTCATAAAAGGTCATCAACATTATCCATGTGAAATACTCTGACATAAAATTCATTTAACATATTTTTTCCTTGCCTAGGAAAATGAATCATAAAAAATGGGGAGTTATATTCTCAATAAGGGTAAACAGGGATGATCTGTATGAATAACATTAGGGTTTGAGAACAAAATCATAAATTTTGGAGATCATATCGTCCATTTTAATGATCTTATACATGATTCATGGAATAAATATTGGCAGTTCATAACACATGAATCATAATGGAATCACAAAACATAATTATTGAGAACATTACATTGACATAAGATATCAAATTTTGGGATACAAATTTACATGTAATATCATTCCCTATATGTCAATACTCATTGAAAAAACTAATTAGGGAACACCATGGGGGATACACCCACTGGGCGGGACACACCACTATCCCCAGTCATATTCGTTTAATTATAATGGATTAGGTTTTCCCTTCAACCCATAGTGGATCCATCCCATCAACATGTTTCACATAATTATCTAATGAGATAGAAATCATTACCCAATACATTGGAGGGGGATATAGGTACCACCCATCACTTAATGAAAATCATACATATGTGTTCCATAAGAAAATGAATCATTTATAATAAAAATAAACTAAACTTATAAATAATATGGGTAGAATACTTGAATCTTAACCCTATTAAATCATAATTAACATGAAATAATGCTATCTTAGATGGAAAATTGTATTGAAATATCATTTGAAATAAATATTTTGAAAAATATCCTTTCCATATTGATTTTTTTTAAATTAGAATACATTTATCAAACCTTTTTGTTTCAAAATGACCTTGAAAACATATAAAGTAAACATTTAAATCCATTTGAAAAATATTCAATATCATTTTCCTTGAAAATTTTTAAAAAATCATTTAAAACACTTTTAAAATTTTTCAGAAAACTTTATTTTGGAAGAATATAGATTTTCAACCAAAGAGAGAATAACATTACATGAAACATATAATATCATAGAAATAAGTAGATTCATGATACAATAAGTCAAAGGGATTTTTAAAAACCTTGTAAAAGAATTTAGGTGCATATCATAACATGTGTCTCAATGAAATAAAATTGAGACAAAATTCCCTTAATGATTTGATATCCTTTGAACTGTAAACCCCATAAAATATAGATCATAAAATGAGTTTGTAAATACCCATAAATTTAAGGATAATAATAACATATTAAATTCAGGGGAATTATATACACCAACACAAATAAACGAGTGAATAATATAGAAGAAGTGTCACAGATTTGACTATACAATGAACTTTTTCTCAATATTATTATTTTCCATTGCTGAATATTACATGAGAATATGCATCAATGCCATTTCCTAGACCCGACTATAAAAAAATCAATATTCATAAAAATGACCATTCTCTTTCATACTTTCTATATTCTGATGAAATATTTTTTCTTGTAAAAGCTTCTAAAAGGATAATATCCTCATCAAGGCTCTATTAACACATTATAAAGATGTGGCTAGATATGAAATCCGCTAGAAAAATCCTTCATTATTTTTGTTTTTGAATACTAGTTGGAGAAAAAAATAGGATAACTAGAATTATTATCATAAAAATGAATATCATCATTTTATCTATCTTGATGTAACCTTGTTTTTGGGAAAGGTAAAAAAATATATTAGGGATTTTTAATCTACATGCTAGCTAGAAATGAATGGACAATCTCTAGATGGGAGGGTGTTTCTTGTTAATTCAATTATTATATCTAATTTTTTATATTATTTTTAATTTTATAGATGTACTAGAAGTATTATAAAGGAGCTTCAAATCATGGTATGAAATTTAATAGGAACTAGTCCATTCCATAAATGGAATATGATCACTATTTTCAGGAAGGATTGTATCAATAAATTTGAATTCGATGGTCTTGGGTTTAAATATATAAGGATATTTAATTATGGTCACATTAGGAAATTCACATGGAGTCTGATTTGCAATGACTCTTTTCATGACTTAATGGAAAAACGATTCAAGGGCAGTTGCTAAATACATATATATATTATCTTGCATCATATTATTGGGAATCACTCAATCACTCCTTCTCCATTATAATTTGTGACATAAATTAGATGATTAGTAAGAGTTATGATCTCAATTTTCAGAATACTAAATGGATTGACAAGACTCTATAGGATTTCATGACTATTTATCCAGAAGAAAATAATTTTTCCATTCATGTTCTTCTCTTATAACTACACAATTATAACAGTATGGTCCCCTCTAAAGTTGGTTTGGAGATTCAAAATCACACATTAATGGATTGTGATACTCAACTATGGAAAAATAATTAGAATGATCACTTTAATATCTAGGAGTTATATAAGTTATAATGTGGGGGATCAACTCCTCTACCAAGTGGGATCATGAACTTCAAGAAACAATTCACTCAATCATCCATATTTATTCTAACTTGTAGGATATTGAAAAATATTCTTCCCATGCAAGATCAACTCAAATAGGCAGGAGTTCAACTTATTCAGTATGTCATTTATGTATGTGTGCCAAGGAGAATATAGAATATCATTCTTTACTGTATTAATTCTCAACAAATTTGGGGTTATTCATGTTTTCTATTCAGACTGGAAGTTGGTGAAACCATGAAGATACATGAGCTATTGGAAAAGCTTCCTAACATTGGATATAGTGAGAAAATTTAAAACCTTTTACTAAATAAAGTTGTAATTGTACCATTGGTTGTGTGGTAAGACTATAACACCAAATTGTCTGAAAGAAAAACAACAATCTATAGAGATTTTAATGACAACTTTACATAAGGAAGTGTATGAAACATCTATTGTGAAAAATAACAGGATGAATAACAAAACGTTTTTTTTGAATATTTTCAAGATTTGAGGTGTGTCAGGTCAACCAAGGAGACCCAAAACACTTAGTTAAATATGATAGATACCTCTAATATGCACATGGATTAGGGTTAATATTGATGGGGAATGTTCTATAAGACTAGGGATATCAAGATATGGAGAGGTCTTATGCACACATATTGTCTTTGTTAAAGGGTTATTTTATCGTTACATTGAAATTTAGGAGGCCTATGAAGCTAAATTATGTGATATGATTTATGCAGTCAGATATGCAATCCAAATCAAAAAGAGTTTTTTTGGATTGAATCAGAATCTCAACACGTAGTAAATTCCTTGAAAATAATAACACGGAATGTCCCTTGGAGATTCCTACCTCACTAGATTGAGTTCTATAATATGGAAACTCAACTCAACTTAGTTATCTCACATGCATTCTGGGAGGCAAACCAAGTAGCAGATGTTCTTTCAAAGGAAGAAGTCATGGACATGAATGCAATGTGGTCATTTATGTCTCCAAATTATTATATTCGAATATTAGAGGAAGGTATATGTGGTTTAATATATTCTTGTATATGTAACAATCCTTAGTATGCTTGAATCATCTTCTTTTCTTGATAAAATATTTTAGGACTAGTTTTGACCGGATCATGGACTTTTGGGTAAGTTCTGAATAAATTTGAAAAAAATTAAAAACTGCTATATAATGAGTAAAAGTTTTTTATAAATCTACCATAAGAGTATATTATTATATATAAAACCCTATATTATTTTATATATAGTTTATATAACCTGTTTATTAAAAATTTTATGTAAAAGTTTTGATTCGGGTAATAACTAGTTTTTTCATATATGTTTTGATTTGTTATGTTTTTGTTCCTCTAACTTATATCATGATATCTGGATTGTAAAACATAATTTAAATATAATATATATTAATTATATATACATATATGTTTATAATAATATATAAATTAATGAAATATGAAATGGAATGCACCGTTCATTGTGACGGTTAACCGTACATACGCTGGAATGTTGTTTTCATTTTTCGAATGATGAAATGAGATAAAGGTAAATAATAATTCATATTTTCCCAAATAATTATTATAATATATATATATTCATTAAACTCATCAAAGCACCCACCCATAAATATGGTGATGAAAAATAAAATGTATAACTTTGTGGAGACGGAAATATGTACGTTTGAACGAGGAATACTTTCACTTATTATTTGTTCGGAAGGAGGGTGTATGATGTGTTTTCCTTGATCATAAAAAAATTAATACATATTTTGGATACATAATAGTTTTTTTATAAAAAATCATCATCGATTTATAGATGGTAAAGAAGGGTAGAAAATAAAGTGATCAGCTAGAGGGATTACCTCTTCATCGAAACATATCCTCTGTATCTCCTCTAAAGGGGTTTAGATTTGGTCTTTTAAGAAGTATCGAACCTCTATAAAGTGTATAGGCAACTAGATAATAAATTTTATTATAGTTTGGTTGATCTATAGATAATAATGTGATATTAGGAAGTGAGGGAGGAGGTTCCCTTTTATAATTATGTTGAGTGGCACTTTGGGAATTTTAGAGAATATAAATTTATAATAACATTAATACAAATAAAAATACCTAAAAATGATATTTATTTTATTCTAGGATGAGATAAAGTTGTAATATAATCCAGAAATAGATTTTAGATGTGTTTTGGTATTATTTTAATCCTCATCATTTTGACTAACTCATACTTAACCCTTTTTTAGTTTTAACCATTATAAAAAACACTTAATATTAAAACATTGTAATTTTTAGATATATAATGTTAATTGTCATTAAATATTCAATTTATAGAATTTTATAACTTTTCAAAATAAATTTTTAATATTTAAATATCTTAACTATTTTCCAATAATTTAATAAAATATTATTTTCAGAAAATATCATTAGTATCAATTTTGACACAAGTCATTACATTGAAATGAAGAAAAACTAAAAATTAATATAACAACGGAATAAATTATCTAATACGCATATATTATGTCATAGGAACCTATAAAATTTTGGTCCACCCTAAATAATTCATATTTTATATCTTCTAATATTTTTAATATCATTTATTTAACTTTCTATTAGTTTGATAATTATTGCAACATCAATATGTAATTATTTAATGTAATTATTTAATTTATAAAAAATAAAAATAAATTACCATGATGTATATAAATATTTTATATTTTCAAATAGTTTATAGAGTTTAAAATACATTTTTTAACCCCATATAACAAATATTATACTTATTAAAAATATGAGTATGACATGTATGATGTTTCATTAAATTAAATATTATTAGGGTCATAATCATATTAAAGTGGATCAAAACAGTCATTAATTGATAATTTTAATAATTATGGTCTACATATACTCAACCAATATGATTTAGTCAAGTTTGTTTTTTTCTTTTAATTTTTCTTATCATTTTATTAAAAATCATTATATTGATATTTTATCAGCAAACCCAAACACCACATCTGTGCTTTCATAAGCATTGAAGGTAATTATTTCACATATAAAAACAATAAACAAACTAATATCATAAAAATAAATAAATAAATAATAATTTAATACTTTAAATTACATAACCCAATTTTTTACCTATATGGACATAGAAGAGACATTGAAGACAAAGAATGTGACATTTTTGTAACTTTGATTGATTTAAATATTATATAATTCATTTTCATGGACATGTGTCCATCAAAAAACTCAATATTTTTCCTTAGGTCTTAGGGGACTAATTAAGTTAATCCAAAAATATTTTTGGTATATGTGAGGGTTATTTTATAATTCATATCATCTAACTTTTAACCAATTTTCTCCAATTTATCCTTTACCGTGACAACATAAATTGAAAATGTTACTATTTATATTAATAAAAAATAATGGGACATATATACAAATAATAGAAACTAAGAATCATAATATGAAATGTATTTTCCAAAATTAAAATCATATAAGTTTCAGAATTTAATTTAAAATAAAACGGGAAAATGAAATGAAAGAATGTTTTTTCAAATAATGTTATTTTTAAATTTAAGAAGCCTTTATAATAAATTCAAGTAAAAAATCCATTTTAGAAAAAAATTGGATTATTTTATATGAAAATTATATAATTAAATTTAAAACTAATAATAAATATAATTTTCATTAACAATACATTAAATAAAATACATTTTCATTAAAAATTGTCATTTTTTTCTATTTATTGAAAAATCAAAATGTTTAAGAAATTTTCAAAATTTCAATATAGGAATATTTGGATTTGATAATTTCAAAAATCAAATTAATTTTTTAAAATAATTTTTCAAAATGTGACAAATATTAATTATATTTGTATTACATAAAAAAGAAAAAATCTATTTTTGAATAAAATATTTTTTTGATGAATAAATTAACAATTAAGGAAATATAGTAGTAATTTAAAAAGAATTAATATATTATCAATGATTATGAACATTATATATATATATATTCCATAAAACTATTAATTCCAACCTATATAATTTCTAGTTTACAATGGTAACATTTAAAAAATAATACACAGTTTTTTTAATGTTTTGTGTTGCATATCTTGTTCACCATCTAACATATCTTTCCTTTGAAAATATTAGGATATTACATTATCCCTTTCATTAATAAAATTTCCCCTCTGAATTTGTATTCGTTCTTGATAACCATGGGTTTTAATTTTAAAAATACTATATTTTAAATCCCACGACAAATAAAGGGTCAATAAAACATCTATTTGAAAATAAATAATGAAAAGTATGAAGATCACCTATGATAACACATACTAGGATTCAATATAACAAAACATGGAAATAAAATAAAAAATTAACTATTATGTTCTAATGGAGAGTAATATAGGACATGGTCATTATAATGTTAACTATCACAAAACCATATATTTTTTATTTTTTAAAAGGCCATTGATTTATCAGTAAAAAATGTAAAGGAATAACATTTTTGTTAGACATTTTTATTTATTATTTAAATATTAATTTCCTATATTTTAGGAATTAATTTAATATATATAATACTAACATAAGGAAATATGCTTAATAGAAAAGTATAGTTACATCCTTTAATCAATTTCCATCACAAAATCATTGTTTTCTTCAAATAATTAGTATTCTAGATGATTTTTTCATTCATGGAGCTTCAAATTCATCTTATACGAATCGAAAAACCAACATAAGAATATAAAAATTTAATCTCCTTGACTTTATAAATTTATCAAAACCATAATTGTAAGTACAATATAAGATAAATCTCCAAAAATAACAATACACTGTATTGATAAAACACAAAGTACAATAATGATCATTCGATTAATGATTAAAATTAAAATTACTGAAAACAATTCTAAACTATGATTGAAATTAAAAACTCAAAATTATTTGATCACATAGTATTCAATGATAAATTTTAACATTTATCTCAAAATAATATTATTCTCTCTTAGTTTCTCAAACTAAAAATTAATTTCCTTAATAATATTTATGGTTAATTAACCATTTTCATAAATAACTAGAATCACCATAAATAAAAAATAAAATCATATATTGCTCCAAAATATAATTGAATATTTATTCTTAAAATAAATACCCATAGTTTTATGTTTAACATAATCATATAGGGTTTCCAAAATAGTGATCATCTTCTGAAATAACATCAATTACTCAACACCAAATAAATTTCTAATCCCATGGTCATGTATACGATAAATATTATTGCACCAAAATGAAGGAAAAAATTATATATCATATAATTTATGTAAAAATAAAATCAAATACTAAATAGGACATAATTTAGGCCAGTGTTAGGTGATTCACCCTTTTCACCATTCAATTATGGGTTAAATCCCTCTAGACTTTTTGAATGTCATGGGTTATCACCCATCATGTGGGTTATTTTTTTTTCTAAAACTATGTTAATATAATCCTTATAAAACTAAAGTTACATGATAAAAATCATAAAAATAAAATTAACATATTCAAATTTAAATAAATTTGTTAACCTCAAATATTATCTCATACCATACATTTTTTCTCTAAAAATGTAATAATCCTTAATTAAACCAAAAACAAATGTATCCAAGAATATAATTATTGAAATTAAAATTTAATTTCATAAAACCTATAAATGGGTTTCTATGACACTAAATATATGGTATTATATACCCATTATGGTGTATATAAATCTTAATACAACTTCTCCATAAAACATCATAATCTCCAAAGTTATCTAAACCCTACTCTGATACTAAAAGTAATATCCCAAAATTCACACATCCATATCTTCTTCTAAATACATAAAATTTAAAAATGTGACAAATTTTTTTCATAAAAACATAAAACATCATAATAAAATTTTAGATCACATACATAACCAAAAACCTTTTAGGTTTAGCATTTTAATTTTTTTTTGAAAAAAGCTTAAAAATTCAGCTTAATAAACAAGTAGTTCATAATGGTCAACATTATCTCCCACTATACCCATTTATGCCTATTTCACAATTGGTCAACAACATCATACATTTAATATAATTCTATATAAAATTAATTTCAAATATTTCTTCATAACCTATGAAAAATAAATTTATGAAAAGGGTTATCTTAGATGCTCAGTAAGGGTAAACATGGAAGATATATAATAATAACACAAGGGTATGCGACTATAAGAATAAATTTTGGAGATCATACCCTACATTTCAAAAAAATTATATTTGTTTATTTTAATAATGATTAGAATTTAATAATACATGAATCATAAGTAATTAAATAACTTAATCAATCTGATAATAAAAGTGACAAAAAACATGAAATTACAACATAAAAAAAAACATGTAATATCATTCCCAAGAATTGAGGGCCCATTTCCAAAACATATCTAGGAACATCATGGGATCTTCACCCACTTGGTTGGACATAAAACCATCCACAATCATTTTACTCTCCCTATAGTGGACTTGTTTCCCCTTCTTCCCATAGTGGATCAATCTCGTCAACTTGTTTCCCATTATTCTCTCATGAGATATAAATAATTACCCAATTAATTGGAGGGATATATTGGTCACATCCATCACATAATGAAAAACTCAAATATATGATCCAAAAGAACATGAATAATTCATTAGAAACAGAAATGAAACATAAAAATAAAAAGGTTAGTATTCTTGAATCATAACCCTAGTAAATCATAAGTGACATAAAAAAATGATATCTTTGATGGAAATTGGTTTGGAAATATCATTTGAAATAATTCTTTAGAAAAGTTACCTATCCATTGTTTTATATAATAAAACATTTAACAAAAAATTTCATTTAAAATTACCATAAAATAATATAAAATAATATTTTAAAACAATTTTAAACATAATTTAAATCATTTTCCTTGAAAATTATTAATAATCTGTTTAAAACAAATTATTATTTTTAAGAATACATTGTTTTAGAGGAACATAGATTTTCAAATAAAGATAGAATAAAATTAAATCAAATATATAATATCACTAAAATAATGATATTAATGATATAAAATTTTAAAGGGATGTATATAAAACTCTTAAATTAATATAGGTGCATAACATAAAGTGTGTCTCAAAGAAAGAAAATTGAGCCAAAGTTTTCTTACCAATTTGGTAACTTCTAATTTATAAACTCCATGAAAGAGATATCATCTAATGGATATGTAAATACATATAAATTTAATTATAATCGCAATATATTATATTAATGTGAATTATATAAATCACACAAAATAATCGAGTGGAAAATATGGTATAAGTCTTATAGAAATAAAAGCGAGACTAGAAATCCCCTTAATAAAAAATTAAATATTGAATCGTGACCCCCCATGAAACATTAAAATCAATTGAATCTTTTAGTATCATGAAATAAATTAAATTCTAGATATAACATTTTATAATTCATGTTATACACCACAAAATAAGAATAAATGTTGAATATAGAATATATATCACAGAAATAAAAGTGGGAAAATAAAACCTTTACCTTAAGTCTTGACTATTTTTACACACATTCAAACGGCATATATAATATGTAAATTTTTATTGCATATATCAAAGATACATATTCTTATATATCATGCCATATATGATTTAACTATGACATTATAATGACAATGATCTCATTGACAACAAGGGTCTCGGTGGAGACAATGATTTGATAGTTGCATATTCAGTGTAAGTGTGTGTATCTCGAGCAGACAGTGATAGAGAGGTGATGATGGTTTGAATACATTTTTATTTTTAATTTTAAATTTTTTTATCTAACTAGAGGCATTCTGGATTAAGATCTGTGACATAGCTATGATGTTGGTTCCTTTTGATTACTAATACAGGCTGGTTGTGTCTGTCATGGTGGGACGATGGTTCTTTTTTAATTTTTAAAATTTGAACTCTGTAATTTTTTGTCTATGAGGGTGTCTTATGTTTGTGTAATGGTTCTATTGGTTATCACTTACCCTAAAAGTGCATTTTTAATATAATAAAAAAAATGGATTGGCGGACTATAAACAATTTCATGTTAAAGTGATGTTTTAGGTAATAACTGATTTTTTTCATATTGGTTTTGATTTGTTGTATTTTTTTATCCTAATTATATAATTTTATAAAGAATGTAAAATAGGATATAAATCTCTTATAAATTTAGCATATGTGTATTTATAATAATATATAAATTATATAAATATGAAATGAAATACACCATTCATGGAGATGATAGGGCGTAGGTACGCATGAACATTGTTGTAATTTTTTGACATATGGAATGAAAGAAAGGTAAATAATAATAAATAATTTAAAGAAGAATTATTATAATATATATATATATATATATTCATTTAACTCACCACAATTCCAATCCAAAAAAGTTAGTGATAAAAAATGAATTATATATCTATGTGGGGACGGTAAGTTGTACATACATACAAGGGAAACATTCACTTCTTGTTTGATGGGAAAGAGGGATTATGATGGTGTTTTCATAATAATAATAAAATTTAAAAATATTAGAGATAATTAAGTTTATTTTATCATAAAAATCATAAATCTAGATTCGTTAAGGAAGAGTAGAAAAATAAAGTGACCAGTTAGAGCGATTACCTATTCTTTGAAATATCTCCTTTGTATCTCCTAAAAAGGGCTCTAGGTTGGACTTATGATAATACTAGTACTTATATAATTAATATATGGATCTTTTGAAGTGAATTATTCATAGTTTGGTCAATCTAGAAAGCTTAATTTGATGAAAATAAGTGAGGGAGGAGGTTCCCTTTTTAATTGAGGTGAGATTCACTTTTGGAAGTTCAAAAACTATTAATTTTATAATAACTTAAATGTCTATAAAAATACCTTCAATAGAATATGCATTTGAATATAATATGAGTTAATTTTTTAATAACAAAAATAATATATTATGGATGTGTTTTGGAATTATTTTAAACCTTTTAATTTTGTTTAACTCTTATTTAACCCGTTTTACTTTTAACAACAATGACATATTCATTAATGTCAATACATTTTAATTTTTACGTAAATGTATTTAGTTTTCCACAAATAGTAAATTTATAAAATTTTAGAACTTATAATAATATATTTTTATTTATAACAAATTTTTTGTAATTTTAAATAATTTAATAATATATAATTTTCATAAAATTTCATTCATATCATTTTTGAAACTATTCCTTAAATTTTACGTAATAAAATATAAAAAGAATGATAACTTAAATAATTATTTTAATATACCCATAAAATGTAAATTAATATAGTAAATTATTGGGGAATATAAGGTAATTAAAATTATATTTATTTTAATATTTTTAATATCAAATATTTTATTTTTTCATTAGTTGAATAATTATTGCATCATCGTTGTGTAATTATTTAATGTACTTATTTAATTTATAAAAATTAAAAATAAATAACAATTATTTATATAAATATTTTATCATTCCAAATAAATTTTATAGCAGAGAATTTATTTTATTTAACCCCATATTTATAATATTATACTTATTAAAAATAAGAGTGTGATATGTTTTACCTTTCATTAAATTAAACACTATAAAGGTCATAATCATAATCATGTGGGTCATAATGGTCAAAATTTTGACTAAAGAATGATTATTGTGGAGAAAAAATAAACCAATAACATTTATTCAGGTTTTATAGTCTTTTAATTGTTTTTATCATTTTAGTTAAAATTATTTTATTGATTTTTTATCTCCTTGCACGAGCACTACATCAATGTTTCATAAACATTAAAGAAAACAATTTCAAAAATAAAATTTAAAATAAGTTACTATCATAAATATAAATAAATAAATTTTAATAGATTCATTTATATTCTTCCAGGACATAATTTTGTTCTAATGTGGGCACAAAATATATATTTAAGACAAAGAATGTGACATTTTGTGACTTTCTTTGATTTAAATATTCTATATGTCATTTTCATGGTAATGTGTCCACTAAATGACTAAATGTTCATCATTATGTGGTAATGGTAGAATTATAGTCATCCCATAAAATTTGTGAAAGTTTTATGGTCATTTTATAGTCCTTATTATTTTATTTCCAACGTAAATTACCCAATTCAGCCTTTATAGTGGTAATAAAAATTTACAAGGTTATAACTCATATTGAAACAAAATAAAAGGTTACTATTTAACAAACCTATAGCATATTAATCCAAAATTTACATCAATTTTTCTAAATTCCAATCATAGAAGTTGTAGAATTTAATTTAAAATATAACTGGCCAAAGACAATGAAAGGCGGTTTTTTGAAAAATGGTATTTTTAAATTTATAATGTTTCAATATTATATTCAAGAATGAAATCAAATTAAAAACCATAATTGGATTATTTTAAATAAAATATAGCTAATTAAATTTTAAAACTGTTGAAAAAATTATTTTTATTTTTAAATACTTTAAATAAAATACCGCATTAAAAAAAAGCTATATTTGTTTACTATTCATTGAAAAATAAAACAATTTAGAAAATTTTCAAAATTTTACTAAAGAGAAAATTTTGATATTCTGATTTTAAAAATTAAGTTAATTTTTTTAATTAATTTTTAAAAATGCAAAAAAAAAAATATTATATTGTTCTTACATAAAAAATAAAAAAACTTTTTTATGGATGAAAATATGTTTTTGAATAATAAAATTACTTTACTAGAAAATTTTAATTATTTAAAAAGATTTAAAATATTATAAAAGAGTTTAAAAATTATACATATTTCATAATAATATTTCATCTAGCCTATTTAGCTAATAGGTCATAATGATCACATTTAAATAATAATATTTAGTTGTTTGTTTAAGTTTGATGTTGTGTATCTCATACACCATTAAACATAGTATTTCCTTTTAAAATCAAGAGATATTACAATGAATCCAAAAATATTGTGATAATTTACCTCATCCAAAATAATGAAATGAATTAAACCCTAATACAGCTTCAGAACATGATGTAATAAAACTATAACTTGATTTTCATTCCAAGTACATATTATGGTCAATGGAGAATTATGCCTCATATACATACTACAAGAGAGGATGAATTTAGTTTATAAATTATATTTAAATTCATAAAATTTATCCCATGTTTTTTTACCAATTACGATCACACTCTCATTACTCATACATTACTCAACCTCAGGTGATTTGTGTTAATTTTTCAATTACCTATTCGGTTTATTGTATGTTTAATATGAATTCAAAGAACATGTTAAGTAAATTATAATACCTCATTTATTCAAAAAAAGTGAATAAGAAGGGGATTATATTGACTACTAAAAAAATCTACTCATCAATGGGTGGTGTAGTAATTATATAAATGTTTTTCATGTGAAATGGTTTAGAAAGGGTATAAAACAATCAAATTTATAAAAATGTATTTTCATCCCAAAGTGGAAAATTAAAAAAAATCGAAAGTAAAATATTAAATTGAAGAAAAATAGATATTTTATATCAAAAAACAAACACTAAAATATTAATATAAGGATAGAGGCTTCGATGAGGGGATCATTTATTCAAGAGATAACCCTCTTTCAATTCTCGGATAATTGAAGTTGAGTCAATTCTCCTCTACCCTCAATTTATTAATACACATACTAATCCCTCTAAAAGAAAAAAATAACCATTTATAAATGGTGTGAGATATTATTATTCCATGAATTTAGATGTTTGAATGAGAAATTCGGCCTAATATTTTATTCCATAATTCACCAACTTGTTTAACACCAAAAACCTTGAACTGACTATCATTATGTATAATTTTTATGGAATTTTGTTCTCTATGTACTTTCTTAATTTTATCCCAATCCATGCTATTTTGTAGAATATATGACCCAAATAGTGAATTGGTTTACAATCTTTCATTTCCAGTTCAACATTGAATTCATGGCCCATTTACTCTAATCAAATGCAATATCTATCTTAAATGATCTAAATTAAAGTTGCACCGCATTAGGTGGATAATTATTCAATGAATGTTTTTTAAATGATATATATATAAACACTTAGGACTAAAATAACATAGTTCACACTAAATTGTCGAAACTTGAATTTTTATCAAATTTTAAAATGAATGATCTAATCCAAAATATTTCATAAATAAACTTATTTTACCCAAAGATAGGAAATTATGTCCTTTATTTTCAAGGAAATATTTGATAAAAAAGATTTTCATCAAATATAACAAGAAATTCCATCAGAGAAAATGTTTTATATGCATCAAATCATAGATAACGCATAAAAAATGGTCTCACAGCATTTCAAGATGGTATGATAAACATTGACAATAATAATTTAAAGAATTGATACCCAAAACTTAATCCCCCAAAAATAATTTTTTATAATTACATTTAGATGTTCATTCAGAAAATATAACTGCCAATAAAATAACTTTATTAGTGATAAAGATTAAATTTCCTTTAAATAATAAATGTGCTTTTAGAAAATGATTTTATCTTTGGTGTAAAATATGTAGTTACTACCACTTTTAAAAGTTATTTTTAGAAAAATCACTTTAGATAAATTTAAATAATGAAATTTTAAAAATAAATAAATGATAGTAAAAATTAATAATTAAGGATTAATAAGATAGGAAATATTAATAAAAATAAGGTGAATATATTTTGAAAAGTTTTAGTTTTAAAAAAATAATCTTCCATAAATGAGATTTGTGGAGTTCATAATGATTTCGAAAAGATGAAGTGATTTTTTTTTCAATCATTTATTTTTGAAAAATAATCTAAAATAAAGAATCCCTGAAAAAGAAATAAAGTCTTCAAAATATTAACAAAAATATTTAGAAGACCATTTAATTTTATATAGGATATTTAGTAATAGAATATTAAAATTAAATTAAAGTAATAAATTGAAAATTATAGTGAAAGGTAAAAAATTATATTTTTAAATTCAGGAAAAATATATTCAAATTAATTTTTTGAAAACTCAACAGTAAAAATAATAATAAAACATCATTTTGGAAAGGGGATAATTTTAACATGAAGTCCCCATGAGATAATATATAATTTACTTTTTCAATATAAAGGAAAAAATTGGTAGGAAAGAAAAATATTGACAATGATGGGAAAACATTGTTAAAGAGAATAGGAATTATTCAAAATAGTGATAAACATTTTTTAGGATTAAATTCATCGAGAATGAATATTTTATTAAAATGATTAATTTCCCCTAGGGAATAATTAGAAGTTCTATGACCTAAAATCATAGAGTGGATGGAACAAAACATTTAAGAAAGAAGTTCACGAATATGAATTCTAATTCAATGAAGGGATTTGATTTAACAAAGAACATTATGTCTATGGAATCCATTGAATATAAATCCATTTAAACAAAGAACAGGGTATTTATCTTTAAAACCCTTAAATTAAATTAAAATATAAAAGTAAATTCATTAGTAATTATTTATACCTTAACAAAGATGTCATTAAGCACAATAAGAAACATGTCTCAAGGGATTATTTCTCGGAGGAACAATACCCTTACCTTAATTCCTGACTTCTAAAATCCAATTGTATTTATTGTATGAAAAAAAGAAAAACCTTTATCACAAATTTAATAATTTTTTTCATATATATATAATTTTATAAAATTTATGTATACTTTTTTTATAAATTTATATTAGTTTGTTACTATCCATTATCAATACTCTGTGTGCGTAATTATGATCATTTTGAAATAATTTCATTATAGTAGTGTGTTATTCATTATTCTCCCAAATTTAAAAATTCCTAGATTATATAATATAATGAAATTTATTTGTTTTACAATTTTTTAAAATTTTACAATTTCATTCTAGGAAAGTTTTCGTTATGATCCATAATGATGCAATATGTAGATAGCATCTTTTTGTTATTTTCAACTAATGAATTTTGTTATCCTATTTAGTGAGTTTATTAATAATGTTTCAATTATAATAAAAAATATAAAATAATCATTAACCTACTTATATAATATAATATCAATAATTATGATCTATTATTCATCTACAATATAATTTTATATCATTGTTCAAGTAGATGGGTAGAATGACACAAGCTTGAGCAGAACATAATTATTAGATTGTTAGGATTATGAAATTCGATTATTTTGGAATTATATAATTATTATAAAAGAATAATTATATTTTTTATATAAATTTAATTTGTTGAATTAGAACTGAATATATTTTAATAAATAATAATGATACTTGATTAAAATAAATATACATTACTTCATGGAGGTGGTAGTCCGCACAACACACATTTTAAACTTTCTTTTCTTGAAAAAAATTGGAGTGAATGACTTTGGATTATAATTAAGAACATTATAATCCTAAATAAATTATATATGTCCCTCTTATTCCTCGAATTCACAATTATAATTATTAAAGAGTGGGTATGGGGAAAAATTGATGTGTTCTGTTCATCAAGGTAATAGTCTATGCAACAAATGAATGCATTTTTGGTTTTTATTAACAGAAAAGGGGAAATTCAGTAAATATTAATTCCATTAGAGAAATATATCTCATTAAAAAAAATATTGATGTAATTATATAGTAATTGAAAATTATATTTGGGAATTTATGAATGAAAAGAAATTAAGTTAGGGAAAAAGTACTCAGGTTGATGACTTGAACATTCTCTTGAATAATTCCTTGTAAGTGGAGGTCTTATTCCCATATCATATGTGTATTGGATCATGGAATTTGAATAATAGTATAAGGGAATTATAATGATAATACTTTCATGTGTAAAACTAAATCTTTTATTAGTTTTTATGGATTAGTGGGAGGCCCCTCTTATACGTGGTGAGTATGATATTTTGGTATATTTAACAACATAATATGAAGGGAGAACAAGTAAAAAATCATTAGTGGCTAAAAATAGAAAATAATAGAGTAAGGGATGATATAATTTCATTAATACCTCAATAATTTATTTTTAAATAGATTTTAAACATTTTTGTACATCCTTTGAATGTATAATTTTCATATCTTCCATTTTTTGTTTTATCATGTCAACTAACACCAAGGGTATAAAAACCCCACAAAATTAGAGGCATTACCCTTTTTATATTAATCAATATAGGGAGATAAGATGTATCATCCTCCAAACTACTCCAAGAAAATTATATAAAAAAACCCAAAATCTATCCCACATGCATTTTTAAAGTAAAACTATTAGAAATACAATGGAAAATTCCAATATAAATACTGAAACAACAAATCTAAGTAGAGACACAAAAACGATCCCCAAATTCCAATCCAGTAAGTTCAAGAATGGACTGTGTAATCTCCCTTGAAACCTGAAAATAGTTTTATATACGTAGGGTGAGTATAAAAGTATACTCAGTAGGATAATACAATGCCTCTCATACACAAGTGTAGAAGCATAATAATGCCCATGTGAGAAAAAAATAAAACCAGAAGAACCTAACAAGTTATAATATTAACCCCAACCTCACTAAGGATTGCTTATAGAATAATGAAAGTAATGTAAAATGATATGAACATCGATATTTTTATACCTTGCACCACTTCCCATGGGTTAACATCTCATTCCTAATAGAGAACATTCTAAAGCTACCACGTTTTTTCACAAGCCCCACTGTCCCAACCTGCCATCACACACCTAGGCCATATACCACATCCCACCTGCAAACAACTGGGCCAAAACCACATCAGATCATTCCTATATAATCCTAGGCCGTAATACCGCAACCTCACACCAAAGACACTTAGGAAAGTATGACATATATCATCTCAAATACACATGGTAAGCGCACCTCACCCTCTGACACCTAGGCCACAAAACTACACCATAACTTGCCGAAAAAGTCCTGGTATACCAATGCCTATAAGAGCGACCAGAGAAGATAAAATAAACAACCATCCATCCTCCCATCGAGATGTTAGGAAAGGACACCCCCCTCCATAACAATGAGGGTGTTCAACACATAGTTCTCAACATGTGAAGGGTGCATATAGAAATAAAAAGGAACTGAAAGTATCTACATAGGTACCAAACAATCAACCCAATATTTTTTTTTCAAAACAAACCAACCCACATAAAAATACCTTTGTTGTTACATATAAATGAATAACCATCCATTCAACTGTAAACCCAATGCTAAACCCCAACTAATTTAATTATATAAATGTCATTATTTATTTAAAAACCCATCTTTTCATTCCATCCCTACCCAAATAAACTACCAAACACAACACAAGAAACATCTACATAGTCAGCTATAACACACTTAGAAGAAGGACCAAGGTAAATCAACCCACTTCACACTCCCCTTTATTAAACACCCATCAAACAACTACCACCATCATTATTCAAATTCATTCTAGCCTGTCCTTCCTCTCAATAAGAAAACCCCCCACACACCTCACAAAAGCCCCTATAAACTATGAGAAAAAGGTCCAAACAAGGTAAAAACATCCTTCATCAAAAGTATCGCTCCAAAATCATCCTGGATGATTTTAATATATGAAAACTACCATACCTAGAAACACAAAAAAACTCAACCAGCTTTCAGTCCCACAGAATGAACATACCATGCCCAAAAACCATAACATAACCTAGATGTAGTTCCACTGAACACCAAGTTAATCAGTTCCATAATCAATTACCTCTCCACCTAGGATTCCATTAGACCTCTTGTACAACCCCATATATGAAACCAACAGCAACCATCAGCAATGATAGAACCCTGCTACAAAATCATATGACACCATACACATAGAGCTAACCCCCATGTTCACCCATGTACCCAGAACATTGCCTCCAACAGTAGCACCACATAATCATACATGGAACCAAACTGGACATAACCATAGACAACACACTACCACACCAAAAAATCATCGTGTATTCATATTTGGTCAACATTGTTATTTAATTACACTTTCATAATTCAGATGTGATCACAATAAAATTTTCATCCTAGGGGATCCATTTATTTAACTAGGTATATATGATTAATGGATTGATATTTACAACCACTATTCACAAAATACCATGGTGTGAAAACAAATACCTCCAAAGTACATGATTTTTATAAGTCTTATAGCCCATACAGTTCACATAAAGAATCAAAGATAACAGAAAACACAAAGTGATCAGCAACAGATTCACATCCACTTATTTCAATAGTATGATTATCTTTGTTATCAGAAACTTTCCCATTTATTACATTGTTAAAATTTGGATTCAAGGATTTTCACAAAATACGAATCATTACTCCCAAACAACATGACACACAAAGAAATGAGATATGAAGGAAATATCTAATTGGAACAATAGGCGACCTATGATTCTTCCTTATGCCAAAATAGTGGGTCATGCAAGCACCAGAGAAGTCTCCATGGGAAAACCAAACAGACTACTACAACGCAAGTGCATGAATACATAGGGAAGAGAAGTATTAGGTGCACCAAGAGAAAATGGAAAGGTCCGAGGAAGATAGGATCTCATCTTAGGAAGAGGTAGATTCTATATCAATGGAAGGAAACAGTTTCAAGGTCCATTAATGTCGGATTAGGATCAATATTACATGGTATGACTATTTCAACGTCTTGGGTGCATTAGTATATTAAATTTATAATTAATATCCATTGAAATGCCATTATAAAATCTCAAACAAGATATGTAACTAATTTGATGTCAAAAAAATGTAAATGGGTGAAACTGAAAAAACTAGGGAAAATAGAAATGACTCACCAATGGGTGAGTCACCAACCCCGGACTCATCGATATGAGTCACTGATGCAACTCACCGATTCCAAAATAACCGATGTGGATTCATCAAGACTAATCCAAAGACATGAGCTACCGATAAAAGCTACTGATGCCCGACCTAATAACTCCATGACCTACTGATGCACTAGGCTAAAGATTCACTAATCTACCAATTCCCTAACATACCAACACCTAGAACCACCGATTGAAATAACATGAAATTTTGGAAAACTCTTGAAATGAGCAATCATTGCCTCTAAGAACACTCCAAACACTGGATTTTCACAAAGGAATATACCATAGAAATCTGGGTCATTACAATATATTCAAAAATCTCATGGTTTTGAATTCCCCCATTTAAAAAAATAACATACTCAACATATTAGTTGTCAAATTATAATGAAAATACTTGAGGGTATCTAAAAATAGATAAATAAAAATATATAATTTTTATCAATAATTAATCCTAAAAAACAAAATGAAACAAATACTTCCCATTGAATAATATTATCCCCATATTTATTTTTTCTCAAACCATGTGATAAATGTTTCTATAATTATTCATAATTAGATCCACATTATATAACATCCTTGTAGATGGTGTTTTGAATCTTCCTTTCATCAATATACGACCACCAGTTGAAATGAAATGTGATTTTATTATTCCAAATAATTATTCTTTTAAATAGAGAGTACCAATCCATTACATTATATTAATTAAAAGGAAGGATAAATTTTTTTTCTATATCACATTCCAATAAATATTAAATCAGGATAAAATTAATAAGTTGTTTTATTTGTTAATAAGATCTTCAATGTGGTGATTTGATGTTCTTAGAATGAATTATAGGTACAAAGGATTTGGTTTTGAAAGAATAAAATATGAATCTCATAGTTCTTAAGTAGAAATTAGTGTGCTTTACCCAAATTAATTTTTAAGACCAAATAAATTAGTTTTTATTTTCTTGGATTTCTCTTGGAAAAATATATTTACAAAGTAGATTTTTTCCATGTACTCTTGGAATGGTTCACTAATTGGCCAAATTACCATACTCCTTAACATTATACCACTATATTGTGTGTAAATAATTATTTAGAATCTTATTTTCAAATATTTTGATAACCAAACACTTAATTCACTATAAAAACTAATTATATTGATGAAGATCCCTTCCACACATGAAGAATTACTAAGTCTATTTTAATCAATTTCCATTGTGGTTACTCCCAAAATTTTAAAATGTAGGCAGCTAATTTTTCTTCCCTCTATGTGATTTTAATTAATTTTTTCAAAAATATAAATCATTATTTTATGAGATCTAGAATAATTAGAGTCTCCTTATTTCATTTACACTTTAATTTGAAATAGAAAAAACTATTAATTACTAATAAATTCATTTATATATTGTTCATTTTGAATACATAGTCATAAGCCACTATTTTGTTTTAAATTAATTTTAGTGGAAATAATAAAAGTGAAGGCATACATTCTAAGACTCATTATGTTATCCTCATATGTGATAATGGAATCATCCTAATATTTTTTCATCTCTTTAAATTATCCACATAAAAGCCCAAAAATGTGATCATCTAAATTATATAACAGAAAGAAAATATTTCAATATAGTACAACCCCATTACATTTTAAGTTTATATTTTTAGATAATTTGAAAAACAATAAACTCAAAAAACTCATACCTTTTACACAATTGAATATTTTTCCAACTATAATATTAACTAACTATAACTAAACAAGTTTTTTTATTTTCATTAAAACATCCACTCAAGATACTCTTCTTGACACATAATAAGTATTTCTTTTCTTTTTAACCTAGGGAAATCAAAATATAATAAAAGGGAGTGATCAAATTACTAGAAAGGGTAAGCTAAATAGATTAAAAAAACAACTATCAAAATTAAACATATAATGAGTATATGGGTATAATATAGGAATATTATAAATTTATACCAAACAGAGATCACATATCATGGAAAATGTCTTAGCATAACATAATACATTAATCAATAGAGTTTGGAAACATGATTCAATAATCAATTTCCATGACTGAATAACATATCCATAATAATAATCATTAAATTATAGAATATCCTTGAAAATAACATAAAAATATGGCACAACCATAATCTTAGGAAAACCATTACGAGAAAAATGATTATACCAATGTATGTGTTAACACTCATTATGTCTGAACATGAAAAATGTGAGAGAACTCATTATGATCATTTCTCTATAAACAAACTCAATAATTCCAGGCAGAAAATCTCATCAAATATAAACTTAATCTGGTTATTTAGAGGGTTATATAGGACCCCAACGACCATCATCTATACACATGTGTGCCATGAAAAGTCATTCATATCATAAAGAACTCATAGAAATAAAATGGGTTTCAAATCCTTTTCAAATTTAATCACATATGTAAAAAATTTATAATAAAATAAATTATCAAAAACCTGACATTCCCATGGAAAATAATTGGGTGTGAAAATATATTTAGTAAAATTCTAGGAAAATACCATTCCATCAAGATAATATAGAATGTAGTATTTACATAACACAGATAAAGGGTATATGGTTATGTCAATAATTTCCTCTATAAATCATTTTGATTACTTATAAGTGAACACCCATAATTCAAAAAAATTGAAAACAGTGTATTCATAAAGGAAAGGTACTATAGGAAATGTTACACCTCTCGATAGTATATAGTTAGATAAGATAAAGGAAGTGATGGATCATATCATTCATATAAAATAAAATTACATAATTTGTCTATTAAAATAAGATATATGGAAGTATTTGAATAATATCATTGAATCAAGAATAATAATTATTAAAGGAAAATGAAAAGTATTAAATGAATTAGTGTCTTTTATAAAAACAAATATTAAAATAAAAAAATGTCTATGACTTTATAAAAATATTTTAAAATTAAAATTTATTAAAATAAATGTGAAAAAATAATCTCTTTTAGAACCCATGAAAACATAGAGATAGTGTTTCATATAAATTGACTGTGTAATTGGGATAATGATTTTATATGGAATTAAATCATAGAAATATAATTTTGAAAACATTTTTAATATTATCGTAAAAAAGGTTAAATAAAGTTCACATTGAAAAGTTGTTTTCTAAAAGGTGAAGTGGAAATATAGATTTTTTTAAAAATAAAATCCAATTATAGTTCCTTGACAATATATAATTGTTATTAAAAAATGAGTCATTGATGAGAAAATATTTTTTTTTTGAAACTATTGGGTATTTTTATATATATTTTGAATACCATTGTTTGAAATATCACATCGAAAAAAGTGAATTATATTTCTATTTTTAAATGGGTTGGTATAATTATTTTAATTATTGAAAATCATATATATTTTTGTTACTAAAAATAGGGGTAACAATAGAGGAATAGAAAATATGGTCAAATAAGAAATGATTCATTAGTAAGAATGGGGGTTATTTTTACAACGTTACACAAATATTTTGGATTTGTTTTTGAAATATGTTGTTATTGATGATGAGATGTAGGATAACAAGATAAAACAAGAAAATAACTTATAAAATATAATAATGGTATGACCAAAAATTTATTTAAAATTATATTCAAGTAAGAAACACCACGAACCAATGAATTATAAACTAAGTGGATAAAACTATTATAGAATTTGTAACATATTATTCAAAGGAATTTTCGAGGAATATCAAAAAATGGAAATTGAAATGTCATGAAATTGATTATATTTTTATATGTAAAATACATTTTTTAGTGAATCAACCTTATATAATAAATTATGTTTTAAAAAATTAGTAATTCCCCTTTGAGTTGAAAATTGGACGAACAACCCCTTACCATGTTTCGTCACACTTTTGAATGAACTCTAAGCTCTTGTCTATAAAATAGAAAATTGTTAATAAAATATATCAATTTTTTTCAAATACATAAAATTTATAAAAATTATTTATGATTATTCTATTCGTGTATATTATTCAGTATTTATGTATTTACAATATCAAGTGTGAATAATCATCATAATTTTGAATTAATCTCTTAATATTGTAACTATTCTTCATTATCCTGAAGAATTCATCACCACGAGTTCATAAAATCTACAGGAATTGATTATTTATAATTATTTGTAATTTTATAATTTCGTTTCATAGGTATTTTAGTTATTATTAATGACAAAAAATTGATGACGATCTAATTTTTGTATTTTATAATGAAAGAATGATTTTATCATAATTAATTTGGTGTATTCATATATTAAAATTATAAATCGCAAAAATATTATTATTTACTTATTTTTATTGAATATTGGCTTTCAAAAAACATACATGATCAAAAAGTATATTTATGAGGATAAACTTACATAATAATAATGCACTATAGTAAATGTGTGAATATGTCTATACAAGAATCTCTATTATTATATAATCATCATCAAAGAAGTATAATGATATTATCTATATGTTATTAAGGGGAAGAATCACAATTGGTGTGAGTTATAAGAATCATTTTTTTAAAAAAATAATTTGTCACTTATAAATAAATTGCTTTCCCTCTTGGTATGTTTATATGAGGCAGTTAGTTATAAAATGATCCATTAGTTATAATATTATTTATTAAGTTCCTAATATAAATTTATAGAAAATAAATTATGATATAAATTATTTATCTATTTTCTAAATTCGTTTATATAACCATCCATGAATATTAGTGGTGAAAAATAATATTTTTTATTCATGGAGACGGTAGTATGCAGACGCTCTAGAGTGATGTTTTAATTTTTTCAATTAAATGTGAGGGGAATATATAGTGGTTATAATATAAATATAATAAATGTTTTGTATATATTTTTTTAATTATTTTATTATATACATGTTTTTATAATTTTTTTGGATGGGAGTGGATGAGGAAGGTAATGAAATTGAGTTAAATTATAAGAAATGCATATATTGAGATTTCAAATCATCTCTTGAATTATCCTTTGGGAATGAAAGAATTGAGGATTTTTGTTGAGGATATAGGAAATCCAAAATATTTAGTGGATATAAAATAAATTAATTAGGCATTTTTTTGTGAATTTATAACTATGGGTGTTGAATGAGAAGGTGGAAAGTGAGATCCTTTTATATGTAAAAAATGGGAAAAATATTTTGAAAATAATGTTAGGTAAGGGGTAAGATTGGAATTACATGATATTTATACAAGATAGGTGTCAATACATTTTTTGTTAAATTTTGGAAATAATTTCTATATAACAAAGGTATTCTAAAAGGGCTTCATTTCAAATTTATTTAGTAAAATGCAAGCCACATTAGATAACCCATTTTAATACTTATTAATATTCACTAAATTTGTACCATGTAAATTAATTTTTAACTAATAAAATAAAACTAAAAATCCTACATAATTTTAATATATAAAATTTTAAATTTTAATCCATTAAATTTTATTCAATTTCAAAATATGGTAAAATTATCTTTTAAATTAAAACAAATAGTTTTCTAAAACAAATGATCCAAAAATGTAGTTTTAATAATTAAGTGTTCTTAATCATATTTAACATTGGATACAAAATAAATGAGTGTTAGTTAATTTAAATATAAATTCATAAATCATATTAGAGTATTTATTTTACTATATAGAAATTTAATTTAAAATTTAAATATTTTAAAAAGGTACCATTATTTTAAATAAAATTGTTTTATCATGATAAATTTTATTTATGTATGTAACATTATTTCATTCATAAAAATGGTAATGATATTATTAGATAATATTTTCATATTAATAATGAATTTGAAAATAATTTTAGAAAATAAAAATTTTTAAGGATAGAAAAGTTTATATAGATATTCTAAAACAAAAACTTTTTTAAAAAAGTGTTTTAAAGATTAAAATTAATGTGATGTATACATTTAATAACTCTATTTATTTAAATGATATAAATTATTTAATTATAAAAAAATCATATTGATTTTTATTCCAAATATATCAAAAACAAAATATTACTATTAAATTTTTTCATAAAATTAAAATATTGAAAACTATTTGGAAATCAGAATATAATCATACATACCATTTAAAATTTTGAAAATATGTTTTTTTAAGTTGATAATTGTATTTAAAAATACATATTTTTAATATTTATTAAATATATAATAAATTATATGGTCTTATAAAGGTATAAATATTCCTTATATATAGATAATATCCTAAAATTGATATTTTTTGTAAAAACTCTAATTTTTAATATTCAAATAAAAATAATTTATTCTAGAAGAATTATAACAATATATAACTAGATAATTATAAAATAAAATAACTAAATACATTTTAAAATTTTATAAATTTATCATTTAGATGATAATACAAGAAAAATAATTTTTATTAAAAAGTAAAATTTTTAAACATCGTGTATTTTAATTTTTTTTCATATTGATTTCTGAATAATTGAATAATGATATATTTATTTTAAATCTAAATATTACTTAATATAATAAAATTTGAACTATGATAAATTTTATTTATTAAGGTAAAATATAGTACCCACTACTTTAAGCTTTACTTTGAAATGAATCATTTTCTTAAAAATATTAATCAAATAAAATAATAATATATTATTATTTTAATTGATGATTAGATTTTTATGAAATAATTTTTATATATTCATTTAATTTTAATATATAATGGTTTGTTTTAATAAGGTGTTTCATTACTTTGGCTTTGTGTGTGAGATAGGATATGAAAGATTGTAATAATGTATGGGGTCCAAAACCCTAGGTCATTACATTAAACCCCATTATCAAAAATGCATTATCACAATGTTAATATTTAATCACTAATGAATGTAAATCAGTGTATTCATAAAATATCATTCAATCAAGATATATCTTCTAATATGACATCTACCATTCTCTCTTTGGATATAATAAGTTATTGATCATTTCTCAGAAAAACAATCATTCGTACAATTATATACCCCCATATGTACATACCATAATCATATAATTTAAATAACATAACATTTTTAAAAAATTGAATCTTTATTAAATTAAACCATATATACACGAAATATTCCTTCAAAAATTAAAACTTATCATTAACTAGAATCTCATAAAATCACACACCAGTCAATATATATCAAGATGTAAAAAATGAGATAAACATCACAAAAAATATAATACATCAATTATTTATTAAATCAATAATTATTTACAAGGCTATAAATACTAGCTAGCTCAATTTACAAAAAAATAAAGTATCCAATTATTACCTTATCTTCAAGGATATGTTAAACATAAGAGTTATAGATTCCAATATCTTGTGTTACCTAATAGTTATCCCAAAAATATCAAATTTTTATAAAGACAATTCAATGTTATTGATACAATTTAATATATTTTTAAAATCCATTAAAGAAACAATATTAGTGAAAAATTCTTAAATGTTTTAAATAATTTTCATAACTTTTAGTATACATGAGAATATCATTGATAAATATAACTCATTTATAAAAATATCTATGAGTTTTATGAATTAATTTCTAATTTGATATCAAAATCACAATCTTAGGTAGGACTAGAAAACTCAAATTTTCCATCATAATATGGTTATACCATTATTCCAACAATTTATGTATTCTTCATTATTTAATTATTATACATAATGGTTTTAAAATATATACCATTATCATGTTTATTCTAGTGATCCTATTTTAACAGAATACTAAAATTGAAAATGGTTTTCAACAAAATCATATTTAATATAATATGATTATGAGAAGTAAAGACTAAGCTAGGAATCTTTTTCCCACATATTATGCACGAGAGTAAAGACCAAGATAGAAATCAATTATCCATTTTCAGTGGTATTAACCATGGTGAATATAAAATACGGTCACATCCACTAGTAATTATCTAGAAATGGATGTAATTTCCACCATAACCATATAATATCTACCGTAAATATAGTATATTATTTTAACCTATATTTATAATTATCTCTTATTGTTTTCCATATGGTTGTCATTAATGTTATCTTATCACAATCCCCAAAATATTCAATATTACCTCAACTAAACTAAAGGTTTATCTATAACATTGAAATTATGATCAATAATTTCTTATCAACCATTATATTATCCACAAATAACATCATAACATATAAATTTATATAATCCTTTCTCTAATAAAAACTATATAATCCTAGAAAACTAATGTCTAAATTACATAACATAAAATAATTGTTTAAATTTAATACATTACCAATTCCATTTAGGTTTATATTTTTATTGAATTATGTCAAAACATTATAAAATTCATGTATTTTTCATCAAAAGGATTGTTTTCCCATTATATGATAATATAATTAATCCTGAAGGAGTTATAAACATCTCCAAAAAAATACATGACAAAAGATAATCTTATAGATACATGCTATGTATTATTTTTCCTTATACCCTATGGAAATGGAAACATAAGAAATTGGTCATCTTAAAAAATCATAAAGGGAGAAAAAAAGATATAAAAATAAAAGATAATATGTAATTATATGTTTATCATATAAGAATAACCATGATATATAAGAAAGTTATACCCAATAAATCATATATCATAAATCAAGACATAATGACAAGAGTAACAAAAAACATGATTCAAAAGAGTTAAAACCAGAGTAAATATACATGATACATGAGAGAATAAAATATGAATAAGATAAAAAATAAATGTATAGAATATAATGAAAAATTATTTTTTGGAATATTGTATAATAAGAATAATATAAAAAATGTTCTAAGAAAACTCATTCAGAACAATTTTGGTGGGAAACACTAATTATTTCCACACCTAAAATTTTTAGAAACTCATTATGCCAATTATTGTATGAACATACTCATTATGTAAATACCTAACAATATATTTAGAAATAAATGTAATCAATTTTATTAGAGGGTGATATATGACACCACACATCAATATCCCTACATATTTTTTCTGTACAAAATTTATCATATAATAAATAAACAATGGAAATAAAATGAATCTCTTATCCTTTAAAAATGTAATAACTTAATTAAAAAAATTTCATTTTAACAAATTATTGTAACCTGATATACTTATGAACAAAATTTCATACAAAGATATTTAGTATCTTTATAGGTAAATAACATTCAATCAAGATAATAGAGAATATGGTATTTAAACCATATAGATAATGGGTATTCAACCAAGTCAACAATTTTCCCAATCAGTCGATGTATGTAATACTTGTGAAAAAAATTGGACAAAAGAAATTCAAAATCGGGTATTCACATATGAAATTCCCTAGAAGTAGATTTATTTCAATTCATTATGGATGGATAGTAATGTCAATAATAATGATGGATCATATCAATGATTTAAAATAATATTATATGTTTCATATAGATAAAGAAGGTGGATGGTAATATTTGAATAATTTCCATTAATCAATTATAATATTTATCAATGTTAAATGATTTAGTTGAAAAATAAATTAACGGGGATTAGAAATAACTTTAGAAATGTAAAATTCTTTTTATGTTTTTTAAATATTTTGAATGAAATATTTCTCAAAAATATATGGAAATTAATTTATTTTATAAACCATGAAAACATAAAAGTTAGGTTCCATATAAAATGGATAAATGGGTAAAAATGATTTTTCACAAATATGAAAACCCTATAAAGAGTCTTTAAAAACCATTTTTAATATTATATTAAAAATTAGAATTTACAAGTCTCTTTTATAACTTATTTTTGAAATAGAGAACTAAAAATATTGAAAACAATTACCATTGAAAATATTTAAAAAATATATCTTGTTTATCAAAAAAGTGTTTAATGGATGAAAAAACATTTTACTCTGAAATCATATAAATACTTTCTTGAATATTTGGAAATACCATTATTTAAAACCCCACTCTATAAAAAGAGTATTAAATTTTATTTTGAAAAGTGGTTTATAGAAATATGAGAATAATTGAAAATAATCAAAATTTAATTTTAGAAAATAAAAACTAATGTTAGGGAGAAGGAAAATATATATATTGATGAAAATATGAAATGGTAATAATGAGAGTTTGTCTTATAGACATTACATGTTTATTTTAGAAAAATATTCATCAAAGAATTGGTTGTTGATAATGAGAGGTAATTTCAATAGATAAAAGAGTTAATACCATATAAAATAGGGTAATGGTAGGATTAGAAAACAAGGAAAATTTTATTCAAGTAAGGGATACTATAACCTGATGAATAAGAATTTTTTTGATGAAACCCATACCAAATTGGTAATGTAAGAATAAACATATCTTGAGATGATGTTTATAAAATAGAAATTAAAATATTATGAAATTTAATATATTTTCATATGTGAATGAAATTATTAAATAAATACAAAATATAAAATAAATCATGGCGTAGAATATCAATCAGGTCCGATTGATTTTAAAATAAGACAAAAAACCATTGCCTTGCCTCCTTGCATAGAATAATGAACATTAATATCCTATAAAAACATAAATATCTTAATAAATTATTTCATAACCTTCTTCATTTAACAAAAATAATTTATATTTATTCTCTTCATATATAATATTTTATTATTATCTACTTCAAATATTAGGTGTGATTAATACTTATCATTTTGAATGTGTTTCGTAGTAGTATTGTTTTTCGTCATTATTCCCCCAAAGATCATCATTCCTAGATTATAAATTTTAATGGAATAAATTATTTTTAGTAATATATAAGGTCATAATTTAATTTTATAAGAATTTTTGTTATTATTCATGATTTAAAAGTCGATGATAAGAATGTTTTTGTAAATTATAATAAAATAATGATAATTTATTAATTAATTAGTTAAATGTTTATATTAACATTATAGTATTAAAGAAATTATTTTCATATTAATATCCAATATTATCTTTCTAAATATATCCTTGAATAAATTTATAGCATTGTTAATGAAGTCGGTTCAATTTATCCATCAAGAACATTCTATAATATTTTTGTGAGTATGGATTTGGAATGGGTTAATTTAATATAATATCATTATCATAATAGTATAATGACATTATTTTGATTTTTTTAAGGTGATTAATCATAATTTTGACTAGTTATAAGATTAATGTAATTTAAAAATAATTTCTCACTTAAAAATAAATTGTTTTTCCTCTTGGCATGTTCATTTTAGGCAGTTAGTTTCATAGTGATCATTTATTTTTATTATCAAATAATTAATGTATAATTTATATCTAAATAATTTAAATTATGAAATAAAAAATTTGTATATTAACTAAACCTATTTCTATAACCAACATGTTGTTTTTTGACAGAGGGAGTCTCCACATGTTCATGAGTAACTATTTCATTTTATTGATTGAATGCGGGTAGTAGATAATGGTTAAAAATTTATATAAGAATTTTTTATTACATTATTAATAATAATTTAATTATATGTTTATGGTCAGAATGGGTTTAGACGAGGGTGTATGAGAAGGATAAATAAAGAGAGTTTACAAAGAATTTAGAGGTTCACGTGGTGTATACTTTGGTAATAAATGGCTTGGGGAATATTTTTGCGTCTATAACATCCAATATTATTTAGGGGATCAAGAATAATTAAATTTGGTTAAGTTTCATGGAATCTTATAACTAGTGGTGCCAACTGAAAATAGTGGAGGTGAGATCCTTTTATAGGTGAAAAGGGAGAAAAATCATTGGAAAAGATAAGGCATAAGAATAGAATTACCTAATATTTAGGTGGTGAGATATTCGTGAGACATGTAAGTATAAATTTTCAACATAAAAATTAATTCTATGAGGTATAACTCTCAAATTTATTTAGTAAAATTTGAGAAACATTAGATTTCCCATTTTAACAATTACTAATCATGATTAAATTTTAACCATGGTAATTATTGTGTCAATAAAAATATAATATAATCCTTTTTTTTACAAATTTCAATTAGAGTAATGTGAAATTTTAATCCAACAAATCTAATTCAACATATAAATAAGAAACAATTAACATTTAAATTAATACATATAAATTTTTAAAAAACAATTTTTGTTACATTAAATCAAATTTAAAATTTATTACCATTAAAATGAGTTTTAAATAATTTTTATATAAATTTAAACATCATATTATAGTACTTATTTTAAAATATAAAAAATCTAGTTAAAAATAACAACATTTAGAAAAAGTAGCATTCAAGGAATATATCTATTTAACCTTTCAAACTAGAATTTATCATATAAACAAAATTTTAATCATATAAATTAAATTTATATTATTATATAATATAGAAATTATGATACCAAATATAAAAAAATTATAAAAAAATTTCTAATGTTTATAAAAGTTACTTTTTATATTGGTGCAAAAATATATTTTATTTCCTATGTTTTTAAGATTAAAATTTATGTATTATATGAAACAATCAATGCAATTGACATTAATAATATAAATTTGTTTATTATAAAAAATATTTATGTTTCTTGAAATGCACACCAAAACTAAATATTACTTTTGGATTTATATTTAAAATCAAATAATCGAAATAATTATTAAATTATAATAAATATTACTTATGTTCTAAAATGTTCAGAATATGTTATCTAATTTCAAAAAGAATTTTCAAAATAATTAGTTTTTATAAAATAAAAAAATCAATTAAAAGGTTTTATAAACTTCTAGGTCTTTATTATGTATTGATAATGTCATAAAAAGTATAATTTTGATAAAAACAACATTTTTCACTATCAATTAAAAATCTATTATTTTAAAAAATAAATAAAAATTCATATCATTATAATTTTTATATTAAAAATTGAAATTGTTTTTTGTGATTTTAAAATTCTAAAATTTATAAATTTTTAATTTAGATGAAAATGTAATAAAAACTTCTTTTATTAAAAATATTACTTTTTAAACGTCATGTTTTTTAAATCCTATATCACATAAATTACTAAATAGTTGAATCTTCATATATTATTTTATTATTATAAATATCTTTTATTCTAATAAACTTTTAACTAAGATCAATTTAATTTTTTAATTTAAAACGTAATACACCATTTTATTTATGGTTCCTTGGAAGACATCATTTTTTAAAATATTAATTTTTGAAAATAAAAAAATATAATTTTCTAAATTGTCAATTAACTTTTTACGTAGTAATGATTATATTATTCCTATAATTTTAATATGTTTTGGTTCATTTTAGTTTGGTATTGTGTCATTTTTTAATATCCTGTGACAAAAACTATTAAAGATAGTATAAAATTAAAGAGTCCAAAATCAAAGCTCGTTACACATGCTGAATTTTCATGCAAAGAGTTATGGGAAAATATTTAGTGAGTAATATATCATTTAAAACCTTAAATTGAATAAATTTAGCCTCTATAGTTTCTATTATATTCTATCATTGGGCATCCTCACCATCAAAATGGTAATCAACTAGAATAATTTTCTCTTATTACAAGAATTAGAGAATGGAAAATATATTTTCAATCACGATGACCCATGACTCAGAAACCAATGGATTATAGGACCCCCTAAAACCTGGTGGATATTTCCTCATGAATGTATTAGAGTGAGATGCAACTTTGTTGGCATGTTCCGGAGGACAACACAATTTGTGTCGTTTCTCATAACTTGAGATAACTAGGTAGATATTTCCACAAGAAATTACAACCCAAACCCAATCTCATTAGATTTACTATTAGGAGAATCACCAATTTCTCAATCACTCACTTTTCTGACAAATCTTTTTAATGTTCTAACTCTTACCTTAATTAAATGAAAATCTGGAATGAATATACTTTTGTTAGTGAATCTACATATTAATAAATTTTAATCTTCCATGATGGACTTCATAAATGACATGAATGAATTTTCATTTGAATCTCTAGGTCACAATTAAGGTTATCTACAATTATTTCTCTATCTAAAATAGTTTTATATTCAAACCCTTCAAAATGGTTAATATAGAATATCTAAATAAAAAATTCATATCACATGTGATTATCAAACAAATTGTATTGTTCGAGCTTTTTACCGTGCACCAAGTAATGATTGAGTGAATAAAAATTATGTCCCTTATAGGGTTACTACCCTAATGTATAAATTTACTATATATGGAATCCAATAATAGTATCTATATATTGATGTTACTTTTAGAAATACCAAAATATCTTATTTACAAAAAATTCTAGATGATATCCTTTACATAGACTCATCCATTATACTAATCACTAGGGCATTCACTAATGTTTTGTAAACTAATACCCAAAACAATTAAACCCTATTTTGATACCAAATATAGTGATCTAATAGAAATAAACATGTCAATATTATTTTTTAAAATGAATAATAATTCTCTCTGAAAAAATATCACCCAAACTGGATGGCCGATGTTTCAGTCTCTTAGAATATTATCTGTCTATACAACTTGTTTTACAACACTCTTCAGTACATTTGACTAACCTATCAACTCTAAAACACATCTAAACATATCACATATAATACAAATATTTATATCCTATAAAAATAAATCATGATAAATAGTTCAGATATATTCTTAGTAAGGGTAATATAAGAGATACACATTGATCATGAAAAGTGATAAAAAGGTAAGTACATGGGTATGAGATCATAATCAATATTTTTGATCATAACATTAGGAAAACATACCCAAATAAATCATGAACCATAATATATGATCATTCATAAAATAATTATACCTCAAAAAATAATAATATGATAAAAACATGAGCGTAAGAATCTTAACATAGTGAATTAGGCATCCCAACCAAATTACCTTAATAGACCAGGCTTCACTCAATGGTTATGTTTGGTGGATTAGGATTAACTCACCAATTTCCATTAGTATATCAAGCATAAAAACATGATTCTCATTATCTCATTGGTTTTAAAGAATTTACAAATGCATCTGAGGGCTATATATGTCTCAACTATCACTTAAAAACATTATATATGTGTGCTATATGATATCAATATTTAACCACATCATGAAATCATAGGGGATAAAATAGGTTTTATTCATCAATTATAAATAACTAATTGAATGAAAATCGTCTTTTACAACATTTCTGTATGGTTTCACAAAAATTGACCGGGAGAATTTAAATGGTTGGGATCCACAACTCAGTCACCAAAAATGATAATTTAATAAAACATTTAGAGGATGATTCTTAAAAAATAACTTCCATGAAAAAAATATATTGATTAAGAAGAAATGGTAGAAAAAAATAGTTTTAATAAAATTATATTACCTTTAGTGTAAAATATGATGTTATATTCACATAAAATGTAATTTTTGGAATGGTCGGTTTCAAAAAATTGAAAGAAGTCGGTTTAAAATTTAATATTGGGAAAGAAACCTCAATAATTATTCCTTAAAGAGAAAAAACCCATATCAAATTTGTAGTGAAATATTTTTCAAAAACATTATCTTTATAAAAAATAATCATCAAGAAAATATCCATAAAAATACATAAAGTTTCCAAAAAGATAAAGATAAATATTTTTGAAAAACATTTCTTTTAAAAAAATCTTCGATAAAGAAACTAAAAAAGTGAAAAAAATTCATAATGTGAAGTGAATTCTTTGTAAAATATTTTCTTTTGAAAAATAAATATAATTAATTTATCATCAAAATGACATGGATTTTATCAAATGAAATGGGAAGTGGAAGATAAAACAATTGATTTTTAATGTACGAAAAAATATTTTGAGTTAACTTTTTTTGGAAAATACACAGTGTAAAAATAGATTTGAAAATAAAATTTAATAATATAATTAGTGAAATATAATGATCAAATGTGGTAATATATATCAATGTTTTAAAATATAAATAGAAAAATTTGTGGGAATGGAAAATAGTTTCATAGAGGGAAACCTATCATTATAGATGATGTTAATTATTCTAAAAAATGAAATACTTATATTATGGAATAAATTTATTAAAGATGGATATTTGAATAAAAACATTCATTTTTTCTACATTTTAATATAAGTTATCGTAAAATAAAATTTTTAATAGGAAGAAATCAATTTTTTTAAATAAGTTCAAGAAGAAGCATTCAAGGTCAATAAATAGAGTTGAGTTAACAACAATAAATATGATCATAATTTCTGTTGAGTGGAAATATATTTAAATAAAAAACAATATGTATCTCTTCAAAACCCAATAATTAGATTAATATGGTAAAATATTTTAAATATTCATTAATCACACCAAATAAAAGATATCAAGATACATGATAAGAAATATTCTTAATGATTTTTATTTGAGACAATGTACCCCCTTACATTAATTTCTAACATCGCTGAAAGTGATTAAATCTCATATATAACAAACATAGCTACCATAAATTCCTATATAATGAGATTATTCATATCTATAATGATTTATAAACATCATTTATAATTATTTTCTACAAGTATATTGATTAGTTATATCTATTCTCAACAATGTACATGAGTAAACCTGATCATTTTGAACTAGTTTCTTTATAGATTCTTTATTATTTAATCTTATCCTAAAGTTCATTATTTTAATATTATTCAAGGAACAAAAATTTTTGGTTTATAATTACATATAATTTAATAATTTCATTATATTTGTGTTTTTTTCGTGATCCATAAAGATGTAATTTCTAAATAACGTGTTTCAATGTTTTTAATAAATGGATGTTTATATCTTAATTAATGAGTATAATATCAATGTTAACATTATAGAAACAAAATAAAATCATTATTTATGTATTAAAAACATATAATTTCAATTATTATTTTCTCATACCCATTCATGATATTATTTTGTTTCATTGTGCAAGTTAGGGGTTAGACTAATCCAAATATGAACATACGATAATTAAAGGTTGATTCTGGTTTTGAAATTGGTTTCATTTGGAATAATATAGTTATTAAAAAATAATTATGATATTAATAAGATCATTTAAATTTGGGAAGATTTATTTTCTTATATTTTAAAAAATTATAAAGAAACATTATGAAAAGAACGATACAGTATTTTGTGGAGGCGGTAGATAGCACAATTCAAGGTTAATGATTTCATTTATCAAATAATGAGATGGAATGGTGCTGGAATATAATTTTTATAATGATAATAATCAACATCTTTATTATATAACATTTCTTACTTACTTAAACCCTTTTATCAATATGGAGAGGCAGTGATAAAAAAACAGAAGTCATCGCTTTGTGGAGGTGGCAATCCGCAAAATTCAGGAATGATAGATTTAATTTCTTTGATAGAAAAGGGGAAAGGTTATTAATAGGAATTTTTTAAATATAAAATTATAATTTAAAAATATTTATTTAATAATATTTGAATTAAACAAATTAAATTATGGATAGTGGGAATGGGATGAAATTAATTTATGGAAAACATGGCTCATGTTTAGGATTTAGGCTTTCCCTTGGAAGAATCCTTGGAAATAGAGGTCTTACACCTATAAGTTTTTAATATAGCACCCATGGAAAGGAATTTGATTATAAATTATGTATAATCATTATATTTTTAGGTTAAATAAAAACCCATTGACTTTTCTTGAATGGGTAGTGAAAGTCCCTTTTATATATGGTAAGAAGGGTATTTTTTATAATTATAACCACTTAACAAATAAAAAGACCATGTTACACATGTAATAATTATAAATAAATGGAAAATAATGGATTTTGAGATGATATATGGATTATAATATTTCAAAAATCTACTTTTAGTAAATTTTATAATCATTTTTAAAAGTCCTTTTGTCTTAGAATTTTTACATTTACAATTTCTTGGTTATACAATAGAATCTATGTTTTACAGATGAAAACTAAATTTAATGAAAAAAATAAAATGGAACAAATTAGATAATGTGTTCCTACTAATTAAAAATCATAAATTCATTTAATTAGATAAAAATAACATGTGCAATAAAAATTAGTTTTAACACTACTTCATATTATGGGTAAAAATTCATTTTTAGAAAAAATATATTTTAAGATTAAAAATTATGTGTGTGGTAAAATTATCCATGGTTTTTAATTATAGTAACTATTTTTTATAAAAAAAATTATTTTTAATTCAGGTAAATAGAAAACCAAATATTACAAAAATATTATTTAATTAAATGAAGTGTTAAAAAATTATATTTAAAACATTTCCTGCGTTTTTAAAGTTTTATGATAGGTTTTATAAATCTAATATAATATTTTTAAAATTCATATTTCTAATTATTAAATAAACATTTTATAATTTAAATGGTTTTACAAACATCTTGTAATTTCTTATAGATTCAAAAAATTTACAGTTTTGGTAAAAGATATATTTCATATATTTCACTTAAAATAAGAAATTATTTTATTAAAAAAATACACCCAAATATAATTTGGATATGATGAATTAAAACAATATTTTATTTTTTAAAAAATAAAATTTATAAAAAATTTAAATTTATCTTTCATATTAAAAAAAATATATAATGAAAAATATTGCTTTTTGAAAAAATGTCATTTTAAAACATTAGGTGTTTTTAATACTATTTTTTGGAATTTATAATTAATTTAAATCATTTTATTTAATAGAAGATTTATTTTTATTAAATTTCCTTTATATAAATCATCTAATATGTCACCACTCATTTTAGATTGGTGTTTTTTGGGGAGAAAGCTATTAAAAATAATATTAATTTTTAAAAATATGAATTCTAAAAACCTAGGGAATTACATCCCCCAAATAAATTTCATCCATGATATTTTAATTAACGACTAATAGTGAAACTATTTAATGGGATCTAAATTGTACAATTAACTCATGATATAATTTCTCGACTGATAATAAACTAACAAACATAGGAAAATATATCTTTTACATGAGAATATGATTGTCCCCTATATTGAGTTTTTATATAACCATTTGAGAAACAAGTCGATAATTATTTGTTATGAAGACATACCTTTTATAATTTACAGATACATTCTATTCAAAATAAACCATGCATTAATAAAAATCAATAGGTTGGCTGGAAATACGATTTCTATAATCATGATAATTGTTCTTTTAAGCAGAGAGAACCAATTTATCACATTCATCTAAATGAAGTACAATTAATATTTTACAAGCCATCCATAAATGTAAAAAATGGATACATGACCATTGATCATCAGAAAATAGTGGTTGTTATTTCATATCCATATAAATAATTATTTCTACATAGGACTAGGTTGAAAAATAATTAGATACAACAGTCACAATTATTTAGTGGTTGATCAGTGTAACTTGATCCACTATATTTTTAGGAGCCTCGTCAGTATTTAGGCTTTCATAGTATTTACCTTATTACCTTTAGTTTGGAGGTTGTTTATTTTAATTATAACCATTATGTCTCATATTGGTTCATTAATTGGAATAAATCATAAACTCAAAACAACAGAAGAACTAAACTGTGTGTAACACATTAGTTGGAATATTAGTTTCCACTATTTTAATGACCACAAAATTTCTCCTAGTTAAAAACCCAATATATTGATTTCAATACCCTACACACTTGAAACAACTTCCAATTCCTTTTAATCATTTTCCTGTTTGCTCCCTCTATCACTTTTTGAATATTTGAAGATGAGTTATCTTCCATCTTTGTGATTTTTCATTCGATTTTTCATTAAAATATATATTTATTTTCTTATCTATAATAATTAAAGTCTCGTGATTCAATTTATAGATCATGTTCTCTCTAAACAATAACTTAATATCTATTAAAATCACTTATATCAATATCCTTATGAAAACTTTTATGTATTACAATAACAAATCATTCAATATTACTTTTTGTGTTAGTGATTAAATTGGAGGAATAAATTATGAGTCTCATAAAGTTACCGCATAATTTCTAATGGATTCAACCTAATTTTTTATCAGCTATATATATAATCAAATAATTTCGATAATATGAGTTCAAATAAAACTATTAGTGCATAATATTTTCTTGAACTCCTCCCATTCCATAGAATTCACTTCCTCATTTTCAATTGTTTTATTATTGATAGTCCATAATTTTTACCCTCGCCATATATTCAATAAATAATTATAAAATTTATCAAATTTCCCTTGTGATGTGGAATATCAAATATATTTTACGTCACATTGTACCACTTCTTAGTAACCAATGGACTATAATACTTGCTAAAAGATGGTCGATTTTGACTCAGGAATGACTTTATAATTTGCAACTACATCTGTGGCCTGCATAGAACATAAACATGATTTTCATTATTTCTCACAACATGAGATATTTTGGTGATAATTTACAAGATATTTTATATCCAATAAATTATCTCATTTTTTAACCTATTAGTACAATCTCCACATTATCAATTGTACACATTGTTAACTCAGTTCTTTCAGGTTTTTTATATCACATTAACAAATGGAAAATTGAGAATGATTATGCTTCTGTTAAAAAATAAACATATAAGGAAACTGTAAACATAGAAGGAGTATTTTCTAAATTAGGTGGATATGTTATCCTATAAATCTATTCATTTAAATATATGTTATCCAGTGTTATTTTTTTAACTAAACAAGTTATAAATTCAAATAATACATAAATGTTATTAAATAGAATGCGATTCAATTAAGAATACCCCTCAGGAGTTTCAATCTAGGTATTCAATTCGGCATCCATGTTGTGAACTAGTTGATGATTGATAGAATACCCATACACCCATATCAGGGTTATGAAACCTATTTGCATCTGTTCCAGAGCGTATATCCCCTTGTATTATCTAGACATGGATATTATTACTTGAAACACCACACTTTATCTACTTTACCAAAATTTAGTGATGTTATAATACATATATACTTATCCCTAGGGTATCTTCTAATGTTATATAGACTAATCCCTAAAATATCTCAAACCTACTTTGATACCAACTAACGCTGATTGAGAAAAATGGAAAACATTATTTCATTATTTTAGTTGAATATTCATTCAATATAATAAGTAGTTGCACAAATGAAAGAATAGAATTTTTTGTCTTATAACATTACACATATAAATCCTTATTTTAAAATGATCAACAATATTTCTTCACAATAGCTCATTACTAAGACCCCTTCTAAAATTCTATTATAAAATACCGATGTTTTTATTCTAGGTAAAGAAAACACAAGAAATTTGTGAGTTCATATTTTTAATAACAGAAATATAAAAGATAACCAATGATGACCATAAGTGAGTAACATAAAAATGTATGGCTATAAGAACATAATTAAGACCTATGAACATAAAATTTGGGTAATAAACCGAGTTAAATCATAGAGAAATGTTTGTGAGATTTTATAATATAATTATGTTTGAAAAGATAACAATATCCAAAAAACATGAGCATAAAAATCAGAACATAGACTATTAGGCGTCAAAACCTATTTCCCTTAGTGTTTCTAGCTACATTAACCAATATCCATTAGTGAATGAGGCTTCACTCACTTATATATCTTGTTGAATTGAGAATCATAACTCATTTCTGATTATCTCATGATATATAATTCTTTTCTCAATGCATTGAAAGACTATATTGTGTGAAACCATTGGTTAATGAAAAAACCATCAATATGTGTTCCATAAGATATATATCGTTCATCATATCAAAAAATCCGTTTAAGGAAAATGGATTATAACCATTATATCATAAGAAAATGGAAATAAATTTTTTTATCCAAATCATTTTATATGGTATCATCATAATTTACATCAAGATTTTATGAAAATTATTCCCACAATTTAACCTCCCAAAAAGCGTTTTTATTTGAAAATTTAAGTGGCGATTCATGAAAAAATTCATCTGACAAAATAAAGACTTTTGAGATGAAGTTGTAAAGTAAAATAAATGTTCGAATATTTTATAAAAACCACAATTTTCATCAGTATAAATGATAAATTATAGTCAAATTGAAAATTTATTTTCTAAAATTTCACTTTTGAGAAAATTTGAAGAATCAATTTTAGAAATCAATGTTTTGAAAGAAATATCAACATTGAAGAATTGAAAAGATATAAAGGATTAAAAAATGGGAATTTAAATTTTATTTTGAAAACCTTTCATTTTAAAAATGAATATTTAATAATAGATTCCTAAAAAAGAGAAGAAATCAAAATAGTGAAGTGAAAACATTTTGATTTTTTTTAAAAGGATCTACATTAAAAAAACCTAAAAATTCATAATGGTTTCAAAATGTGAATTGAAATCATTGAAAAGAGATTATATTGAAATATAAATATCAATAATATATCCCTAAAATTATATAATGGTTATCATATGAAATTTGTGGATGATGACAATTCTTCTAAATGTAAGAAAAAATATTTTAAAATATTTTTTTTGAAAATCCACATCATAAAATGAGTAATAAAAAATATTTTTGGAAAAAGTAAAATTGAAATAAGATGGTTAAATGAGAAAATATATAATTGATTTTCCAAATATAATGGATTATAATGGCATAAAATGAAAATATATACAATGATGGGAATTCATTGTTAAATAGGATTTGAATTCATCTGAAAATGATATACTTATAATGCATCAAGGAAAAATATTTTCAAAACAAATTTATCACATTACCTAGAGATGAAGTTAATGTAACAGAAAATAAAATCATAGGGTGTACTAAAGAAAACTTGTATAAAAAATGTTAAATAATAATCATTCTAACTCAACAAAAGGAGTTGAGTTTATAAAGTTACTTACAAACACATGGTCCTTTGAATAAAAATATATTTAATGAATGAACTTGATATGTCTCGTAAAACCCCATGTGTTATATTAATATGTTAAAATACATTAACTATTTTTCAATAACATGATTTCAATGATTTTATGTTTTATGATATAAATATGCCTCAAGAAACTGAATTTGAGACAAAGAACCCCCTTACTTTAATTCCTGAATCCGCTAAATTTTTTGAATCTATTATAAAATAGAAATAAATATATTAGTCACCTATTTCATAAAAATATTCTATATATAAACTTTTTTCAAATTTATTTTAATTATTTTAAAAATGAATATTAGTTCGTTATTGTCACTTTTAAACATTCTCTATGAGTAATCTTGACTGTTTGGAAGTTGTTTTGTAATAGTGATGTTGCTCATAGTTTTTGTTTCAATGTCCATAATTTATAAATTTTAAAAGGTACTATAATTGATGAAATTTAATTTTTAATAATGTTTTAAATTCATTTTATTATATTTTTTATGGTTCTTCAATATTAATTTAGTAGATTTCATGTTTAAGTGGTTTGAAACAAGCATACATTATTATCTTAATTAATGTGTTTAATATAAATTTTATCGTCAAATGACCAAAAAAATTATTTTCTAATTTATATCATATATTATCTGTAATTATGTTCTCATATTCACCAATGATAATATTTTAGAGAACTGTTCATTTAGGTGGTTAAACTGACCCAAACATAAACAAACCATAATTAATAGATTATTAGAATTATGAAAGCGGTTTATTATTGAATAATATAATTATTAAAAACTAATAATGGTATTATTTATATTCCATTCACACAGTAAATCGTTTTCTAATATGGTTTAATAAATAATAAACAATTAATATGAAAAATAAGATATGATACTTCGTGGATACAGTAGTCCTCTTAACACACTATTAACATTTTCATTTCTAGATGAATAGAAGGGAAACAAGGTGAGTTAACAATTTAAACATCATAATTTTTAATATGTTATATTTTTTCATTCTATTCATTCATTTAGTCTCATATAATCATTTTATTGTTATAGAGGTGAAAGCATTAAAATCATCACATCTGGAAGGTTGTAGTCTGCACAACGCAAAAAAATGATGATTTATTTTTTATTAATAGAAAAGGGTAAAGTTGTTTAATAGTTATTCCTTTATAATAATTAAAAAAATATAATAATTTCATTATATCGGTAATATTAAATATTATTTTTTCAAAGTAGGAATGTAAATAAAATATGTAATGAAAAATGTACCCATGTTGAGGACTTCGAATTTCCTATTGATGACACCTTGGAAATAGACGTATAATGAAATTATATTGTTACTAGAGAATCAAAGAATTATTATAATGGTATTATAATGGGAATAAATTCATATGGGAACTAATTCTTTTGAGGGGTCATGATGGAGCGATGAGAGGCCCTTTTTATAATCATTGAGAACGACATGTTTGTAATTAAAACAACCTAATATAAAGGAAGATCATGTAAAACATGTCATGTAAATAAATAAATGGAAAATAATATATTGGTGATTATGTAAGGTTGATAATACATTAACATGTCATTTTATATCATATTTTATACATGTCTTGAAGTTCTTTGTTCGTAGAATTTTTTGTTTTACCATTTTTTTTATAGTGGTATATAATATTTTCATATGTAATTTGATACAAATGTCTAAAAATAAAATGAACCTTATTAAATTATTTTTAACAACTAATTTAAAATTGGTAATTAATTTTATCAAATAAAATATCTATTTGTAATAGAAATTCATTTTAACATTAGAACATTTGAAGTGAAAAAATCCATTTTTAGATAAAAAATATTTTCAAGAGTAATGATTATGTAAAGTGAGTAATTAACCATGTTTTTTATTTTCATGAATTAATTTTTTTATAAAAAAATTAATTTAATGTGGTTTTAATATAAATACAAAATAAAATTTTACATTAATAATATTTTCTTTAATGAAGATACCAAAAACAGTTTTTATAAAAAAATATTACTATTGTTCCTATAATTATAAACATAGGTTTTATATAGTCAACAAAGTATTTGTATAATTTATAGATCTACTTATTAAAATAAATATTTTAAAAATACAAAGTTATTATTCATTTCTTGATAATTCTTATTATGTCATTCAATTTTTAATTTTAGTAAAAACTATATGTTCCACTATTCACTTAACATAAATTAATTTAGAAAAAAATAAACAAATTATCCTCAAGATAATTTTTACATGTTGTAGAAAACAATTATTTCATTATACAAAATTAAAATTATAATATTTATAAATTTATCCTTTTGATGAAAATATAACATATAATTAAAAAACTCTTTTAGTAAAAATGACATTTTAAAACGTAATGTGTTCATAATCCTATATTTATGGGTTTATAATTTATTTAAATATTTTAATAAAACATTGTTTTTGTTATTATAAAAATTTATTAATAAGATTCATATAATATACGACTTTATTAGTTTGGTTTTTGGTTGGATTAAATCAATCGAACATTGTATTAACATTATAACAATACTCCAAAATATTAGGGAGTTATATTATTGATTGATATATTAAGATGATTCCTTCAATAATCATCAAAATCATTGAATGTTTTTATATTAAGAGACTAGATCTTCAGGATCCACCACATTTTCAACCTTGACATCAATAAGAAATTCAACTTAATATTCTTCCTACCTCTATATAATATTTAGTTTTCAATAGAATTTAGTTTAAAATATTATGTATCAGACTTAATTTTTTATACTTCTTCCAAATAATTTTCATAATCATGTACTTCATTTATACCCATGCCTTTTATATATAACTTCATTCCATATGAATTACATAGATTGATGTCTCTCCTATAAATGAATTTTTTTCATTGATTATTTATGATTTTGACTACACCAATATCATCATCATAAAACTTGCATGGACACCTCACAACTACGTTCCCAACACTTCCAAATTGAAATTATGCCAAGAGTAATGTTACCTAAATCCTACCGTTTCCTATTTTTAATTTCCTTGAAATATGTGATACTAATTCATTACCTATATATTATTTATTATCTAAACCTTCAATGATTTCGAGATTTTATTATATTTTAATGTTGTCTCATTATTTGTGTAATTTTAGGTTCCTTGAAGCTTTATAATCAATTCATACACAACCGAACAACATTGAATATCACCAAATTATAGTTTTTACTAGTTACTCTCTTCTAGAGCTAATAATATTAAATTCTAAGTAGGTGGAAGCCTTTACAATATCCTTTTCATAATCCCAACATATTTTATTTCTCCTCTATGTCTATTAATAGATCCATGAGCCTCAATGATTCTATTTATGAATCATTAAGAATTTTTCTTAGGGTATATTTTTAAAACAATATATTTATTATATAGTGCATGCATCAAAACCTCCGTAAAATTCATATAAACCGCACACACACACAAACACAAATATATATATATATATCAATCATCTTATCCCACACAGACTTATAACTAATGAAACTCATCACTTTTATATAAATTCATATTGAGGTATCTAAAGATACTTTAGTTTGTAATTTTGAAAAAATATAAACCAAATTTATATATTTTCAATCATGTAAAATTATGAATTTCTACTAAAATGTATCTGATGTTTTAATGTAGAGAAAAATAACCCCCAACAAACTGTAAAAGAGATAACATTATATTATTCTAAATTTGGTAAACATAACCCTCAAATAGGGGTGCTTCTTTTATATTCATTATATTCTACATGATTATAAAACAAATATAGATGATTCACCAACTTCAAACTATGGTTCAGATACCACTTGTTGTAGAAAATATTCCCAAACACACTATAATTAGTGGGGGGATAAATGTATGAATGTTTTCCTTCATCATATAAGATAGTTTTCCCATACTAATAGGAAAGTATTAAAACTATTAAAATTTAATTTTACATACAATATAATGATAGAAAACTAAATCAAAAAATGTACGATAATTTTACTTAGTCTACCTCTATGGGATATGTTCATTTATCACATAACAATAATATTTACACATGATAAAATATAAATATATTAACTAGTTTGTTGGATATAATATTTCAGCCATAGTTAAATTATCCAGGTCCCACTAATGTCACTATTTAATTACAATATTAGAACACCACCTATATCGAGACACTCCTACTAACTTCTCCATACCTCACTCATTTAGATTTGTGACTTCTTATTTTATTAAAATGATGTTTATTTACATATCAAAATGTATGTTTATTATTATTTACATAATAAAATCAAGGATATAATTCTATAATGAAATCACTAATCTTAAGGAATTATCAATAGTACCAATATAGAAAACTATGTAAACTTATTTTAGGGTTTTTTTTCAAAAATCCAAATTTCTATATAATGTTATATTAATATACATTTCAACATATATGTTCTATGTGGTGTACTATTCACCACATAATTTTATCAATCAAATACTCCTTGATTTTATATATTTTACAGTTTTATCTACTTTCAATGAATGATTTTTCTTATCAAAAAAAATTATTATTTTTGGGAGGTATTCTAAAAATCAGAAACAATTATTCATTCCATGAATGTTTTTTTCTAACTAAAAATTTATTAATTCACACTTATATCCAATTAATTTCTTCTTTTATAGAAAATGGAGTTTTAAGGGCATATTTATAAGAAAATGACTTTATAAAATAATTCCATGTATAAGAGGACCCTTTACTTCTATATATGAAAACTTTATATAATATTGTTTACATGGTTTATGAGAATCTTCACTTCACTTTTAAAAATGACCCAACAATGCAGCGTGCATGATTCTTTAACCTTATCATCAAAAATTATTTTCTTTATGAAAATATTTTGCAGTATCACATAGTTTCTTTACACGATTCCTTCTTCCACTATGAAATTCCCTCTTTAATAATCTTTCACAAAACCATGTAAGATTATCCTTTTAGGGTTCACAGACAAAATTTTAATTCCAATTTAATATCAAATTCCTCTACAAACATTCCACCATGTAATTCATTCTTGGATATTATATATCTTAATTCATTCTTGAGGAACATTTTTTGTAATTCCATCGATAAAATTATTCCTTATCTCTATATTTTCCAAAAAATAATCAACGATGACTAATTTAATTCTCTAATATTCACATTTTTCTCTAAAGTATCAAGTATATGAATAAAATTGACATTTAAATATATAAATACAAAACAAACCATATCCCCATGCATGATTCAAGATTTTATCATTATTCATGTTTACCCAGAATCTATGGTAATAATGAATAGTTTTGAACAAAAATCCATTTCAATTTAAATTATATTCTTGATCAGGAATTGAAATAATAAATTACATTGAAAAAATAAGACACACCAAACCCATAATATTCTATGTAATTCCATTTTATTAACTTTAGTATTCCCCTATCATGACATATGTTTAGTAAACCTTCATGATAGATTACCTTGGATCCCATAATAGTGATGTTCTAATGTTTTAATTGATGTATAGTTTTAAATAGTTCAAGTAATTGAGATACATAAAAATTTAAAATTGTGTATTTTGTGATATTTTGGTGATTTTCCATAATAATGGATAGAATAATAGTTTTAATAGTGTTTAAAAATAATTAGAGAACGGTAATTTATTTAAGATATAATTTTTACCATTGGGTAGTATTTTTGTATCTTTTTGAGGTGGTTGGAATATTTTTATAAAACTTCGGTGATGTTAAATATAAATAATTAAATAATTAATTTTTTTTGAAATTTTTAAATATTTCATTATGAAATAAATTATTTTATCATTTGAGATATTTTTGGTTGTGATGATGTGGAATATTAGTGAAATAATGTGGTCTATGTTACTATCCTATAGAATATATGGTATGCTTTATTAATGAGGAATTTGAATGATAATTTATGATAAAGACATAGAGAAATAAATTATTCTGTATAAAATTGAAATTAAAGGGGAAATTAAAGAAATTGACTCATAGGGATTCCATTTTTCCATTATAATTGGAAATATCCAATAATTTCATAAATATAATTTATATCATTTAATATGAATAATTAGCACTTCTCATAATGGAAAACACCCCATAACAATAAAGGTTTAGTGTATTTAGAGATTATATATATATAGTTATCTTATTCCATTAAACAACATCAACACATCTCATAAATATCCTCTTAAAAAGTACACTTAGTTTACATACTATAAATAAAATATTTGTCCATAACCAAAGGAAAGGAAACATAAGAAATAGTGAACTCATATACTTAGTAAGGATAAATATTAGATATATCAATAAATGATCACAAGAGAGCATAAAATAATACTATGGATATGATAAAATTAACATAAGTTAAAAAACTCATACCCAATTACTAAAATATAATTATACATAAATAATATAATAAGGATTATTCAAACTAAAATACATGAATCGTAAGTATAAATAATCATTAATAATCAATCATGACCTAATATGTCATATCAGAAGAATAAGAACTAGATTTTTGGAGTACATATAGGTACATAAAATCATTTTCTTAGTCATGGATCAATTAAAAAGATTTAATAGTTTATTGTGTTCAATCTAAATTCAATAATTTATTTAATTCAGTTTTAATTTCAGCTCTATCATAGTGGAAAACGTCCATTACCAAACTGGGTTCACTCCCCAATATAGTTCTTATTATCTAATGATATATCCATATTTACCCAATTCATTGGAGTGATATATAATTTTCGTCCCACCCATTAGATATAAAAACAATAAATATGTTTGACATAAGATCATAAAACATTCATCATATAATTATATCGTAACAAATTGAATGGAAACATGTTTTATAGAAAATTTATTATTTTATCCTGGAAAAACATGTAGGAATGAAATGAGTTTCATAATAGTTCCATCATAACTTAATTAACCCCAATGAAAGAAATATGTTTCTTAGAATAATTACTAAATAATCATAATCATAAGCTATCGAGAAATTTAAAGTGGATTGCATCATTATATCATATCCCTAGTGAAGTATAATAGGCTTAATGGATGTTTACAGAGATAAAAATACTTTTAAAATACCATTCAATCCATTATTTGGAAACATGATAATATATACTTATATTTTGATAAAAAAATTTACAAAAATTTACAATAATATTGATTAAAAAATATTATTTAACAAAATCTAGGATACATTTAAATTAATATTAAATGAAAATAACAACCATGCTAAAAGGAAAATCTATTCATGTTGTATATGATAAAAGAAAAAATTCATTTTACAAATTTGTAAAATGTATTAATTTATTGGTTTAGAATTTTTTTTAAAATATTCATTTTTAAAAATTTATAAAAAAATTTTAGTGAAAATATATTTTTAAAAATTTTTAATAATTGTTATGTACTTTCACAGAACACTTTTATGAGTATATACATGGAAGAAAAGGTTTGTCAGCCAAAGTGGAAATAAGGAAGACTTTTCATTAAAAACCATATCTCAATAATTTTATGTACCAAAGAGAGAAAATAGTGATAAAAATTAAAAAATATAGAAAGAAATATGGGAGAAAAAATGGAATTGGTTTAAATTATATAATCTATGTAATTTCCCTCATAATAAATTTATAAAATACAGTCCCAAAAAGAAATGAGAGTTGAACATAAACCCCTTAACACAAGTTTCATCTTACTTTGTAAGCATTATAATATCAAATATAAAAAATATAAATTTATTATATATCTATTACAATACCATATCCATATATAATATACTATTACTAATTCCCATATAAATTATAATGGTATTATAATGAGTAATTTCTAAATTAAAATGAACATTCATGAGAAAATAGACTCATTTTCCATACATATTTTCATTCAATGGTCATGGTATATTAAACTTGGGCATGGTTTAATAATATATATAATATTAATAACGAATAAAGTATCATATTTATTCATTAATTAAACTTTTATAATTATTTATATAAATTAGGTATGAAAAAAGTATCTCATTGCTTCGTGTATATGGTAGTCCACATGTATGCACAAGAAACTTTATCATTTTCCAACGAATAGAAAGGTAAAAAGGTGGATAAAATGCTACAATTATAGATGACTAATTATATTATTAATATCATATATAAATATTAAATCCTTTATAATAACATACCATGAATAATGGTGATAGACAATGAATCATATCATTATGGTGAGGCGGTTGCCCACACGAATAAACAAAATATACTTTCATTTCACATTTGATCAGGAAGAGGTGGAAAATGGTTAATCCATCAACATAATAAAAATTATGTATTTTTTATATACTAAATTATATATTTTAGAATGGAGACCATATATATATATATATATTTTAGATGAATAAATAATATTTAAAGTTATTGGTTAAGAGTAATACCACTTTATTAAGAATCCTTCTATAGCATACTTCTTATGAATTGAAAGGATAGAGTTTTGATCAAAAAAAACCTCCAGAATATGGATAGGGATTTTATAATGGGATTATATTATAATAAATTGACCTATATGGCCTAGTAATTGTGATTAAGTGAACAGTTATGGTGTCCGTTTATATGGGATAGAGAGGAAATACATTGAAGTTTTCAGAAGATGAAAATATAATAATACCATAATCAAGTAATGATGATAAAAAATGAAACCTAATAATATATAATATGTATAAGGTCTAAATACCATAAAATATTATATTTACAAGATGTATTTTGTCATATTTTAAACCTTATCTCTTATGGTAACCCCTGGAAAACATGTTCAAACCATAATCATAATAACACTTTTTTAATATTTTTGCAATTTATTATGACAAAAAAATTGATCATATTAATTTATATTAATTATGACTATTTAAAATATGGAAACTATTTTAAAATATTTAATTTCTTTAATTGGTATAAATCCTTTTTAATTTAATCCCTCAAAACACAATAAAACAAAGAAAAATGCAGTTGTACGCATAAAACTGGGTTTACCATTATTCCTGGAAATGTAAAAAATATTACATGAATGGAAAATTTTATTTTTAATATATTATATATATATATATTTACATAAAATAACTCATCCATAGGGTCTAATTTAATTAGTCAATATAAAATAATATTGTGTACATTAGAAGAGTTATATAAAAGCTTCTCTTTTTTACCTTAAGTTGATTTTATTTAAATATATAAACAATTAAAAACTAATGAACTAATTTTATAAATATGTAAAAAGTAATGTTTCATAATTCAGTTAGTTTTATTCAATCCCCCCCAATTTAATTTATAGAAAAAATATAAATCATTAAATAAAAATATTTTATAGTATATCACTGTTATTTCAAAACTAGTGTTCCAGAAAAAGATACTAGAAAAAATAAAATTTATTTAAATAAAAATAAATCATAGAATATTAGTGTGTTAAATTCTACACCAAATATAATTATTTCACACATAAAATTATATAATTTTTACCCAAAATACTGGGGTTTCTTGTGCTACGTCACATATTCAAGTTCCCACATAGTTTCCTCAAATATATGGTTTCACCAAAAATAATTGACCATGTTAGTGGACATATTATACAACAAATTATCTCATAAAAATAGAATCTCGAAAAGTTATTCTATATAATGAATATAATTATCCATTTGTATGACCTATATGTTTAGTACATGTGATAGATCTCGTATATAATTAATCGGGATAGATATATGGAAAAAATTGTGATCTTAAGAGAGATTCAGTGGAAGTATCATGTGATAGGAAACCAACCATAAAATATCAATAATTTTAAAGGGATAGATATATATATAAGTAATAAATTTCCATTAATATTAAATCCCACAACTTTCTACTATAGAGATATTATCAAGAATACCTTATCACCGACTTCAAATTCTAGATCTCAACATTGATTACCAACAAAACTTTTATATTTACTCTTAGCTACAATTATGTACTTTTAAATATCTATAACTTTCTCTAGAATTTCCTCATCTTGATCAGGTCATAATATATTTTGATAACTAAACTTATCCCAATATGATATATATTGACACTTCCTTCTATATAGGACATCATAAGGAGTTGTCTGAATGCTTGAGTGAAATATATTATTGTATTAAATTTCATCCATAGAAATGTGTTGATGCCAACCACGTTTAAATTTCATAGAAGATGATCCCAAAATATAATATTGGTTTTCAATTTTCGTCTCATATAAAACATGTTTCTAAGAATGATATATAATTCTGTAACTTTAATATATATCCAAATAGCACTAAAAACTTATCTTGAACATCATGGAAAGCCTTGGATCATGATTAGATACAATTTAGATTAGAAATACATGTAATGTAACTATTTAATTAATTTATATCCTGTAAAGATTATAACAATAGAAATATTCTTTAATGAAAATTAAATGTTCAAAAATCATAATGTGTTTGAATACAACCCAAAAATCATTATTCCCTTTGGATGTTTATGGGATTATAATGATGAAATGTGTTGTAACTCCCTTTACATTTGGGTATGTATAATGGTTGAATGATCTCCTTAGAATTATTTATCTCAGCCTTAACATATCAATATACCATGAATAGAGATACATATTGTAAAATATCAATTTTTAGGTTATCCAACTAGAAATACGCTGTTATATCTCTCTATATTTTCTTACTTATGTGATGAATCGAGAAAGAAAAATTCTGAGATTCATCAAAAAACTCATATTCAAGTCTATAATTGAAAGTTCACACACCGGATTCCAAATCCTTATCATTCCATCATAAAAATTATTGAATGGATGATCATTTCTCACCTTTTTCTATAGCTTCATATCCTCCTTTTATGCCTCTTCAATCCTCACATGGATCTGGGATGGACATGAATTTGATAAAGATATAATATGTCCCATTTATTCAGGATTTCAAGATACATATTATATTAATCCATAAATATTGGATCTCTTTTAAGGATCATCATGTATTAACTAACATGGTATTTCTGAAAAAGAGAATAATCAACATTTTTTTCCATTATACGGTGGTAGATTATTAATTAGTAATCATTAATCAACTCCAGCCATCTCCTTTGGAACATATTTAAATATTTCTATGTGAATATATACTCAAAGGTTTTATAATTAGTATATAAATATAACCTTTCACTATAAAGTTATTTATTTCATACAATCAATGAAAAATTTACTGCATCTAAATTTAAACAAGTGTTGGGTAAATTTGATCCAGAATTTTCAATTGGAGTGAGGCATAAGCTATCACCATATCATTCTACATAATGATTTATATAAAATCCTGGCACTACTAAAAAATTATTGGCCATAAGTTTTGTTTTATATTCTGTGTTTTGGCCCTAAAAATATTACCTAAGGGATTTATAAAGGTCACTAGTGTGTCAGGGTGTTGTTCGGAGCTCAAAGACACAAATTTTGAAGAATCGCACTCGGTCACATGGTAAAGAGAAACTGTTCAACCTAGTCCATGTGGATTCCCAAAATCATGGGACATTAAATAGTGTGGTGATATGGGATGCATGGTTTCTCTACAACCATGATACCCTGGGATCTTAATTATGTGGTCTTGTAGATTTCTAAAAAAGAGGACCTTCACATGGTTGGTGCACTGTTTATCATAACATGTGGCCAAACCATGAACCTCTATCAATGTGGGTGATGTTCAAATTATACATATAATGAGTATAAACATATATCATTCATTCCACCGTCTATTTTACAGTGGTCTTCCCCCTCTTCCACACAAAAAACACTCCCATCCATCCCAAGGTAGGTTATTTTATATCTCATTCTTCCAACATTAAAATCTCTCACTATTAGATGCATCGTAATGTTTGAGTTAATCTCTACACTTCTCTCCCTTCTGTTCATTGTTTCTTATTCCATATTTTTTTTCTCTTTTGATTGTCCCCTTTTTATATATTTACAATAAATTGTAAATATTCTCCAATAAATATAATTATATCTCAATTCGAGGGTTAATAATGGATGAGTGTTATTTTATAAGGCTAAGGTATGTGGTTAAGCTCTTTTCATGATGTTTCGTTTCATTTTATATGGTGTTCCATTGTGACTCACCCCAGAACCATCCATTAATTCCTATAACACGTTAAATAAATTATATTTAATGTTTTACCATTTCCAGACCAACCCTATTGAATTAAGAATCAATAATTTTTTACCATATCCACTCTTATGGGTGTGTTTCCTTATTTAAGGTCTAATCCCGTTAAAAGTCATGTTTATGGAACACCATTGAGGTTTTTTGGGCCTAAAATAAGTTCCTTACATTAATTAGGTGAAATTAGATGTATTATTTTCCATGATTTTTGACCTTAATCTTTATGCATATTTTTCATTCCATGTAAGAACATTTTGAATGAAATTAATTTGGTATAATTGGTTGAATGACTCAAAGAAAATGAATTAGGATTTATGTTAATTTATTATAACATAAACCTTATTCCAGGAGATTATGTCATACACCTATTTTTTTATTATATGTGATTATTCCATACCATGTTCGATATACTTTCATATGAATTTATGGTTGTGTTGTCGAGCACGACCAATTAGTTGTTTAGTTTTTACTAGATTTTTTGTAATATAGCAGGAACAAAATGTTATCTCTCAATGGAGATTTAGATAATTAATTTAAAAAAACATGTTTTTATTAAGAATAGTGGGAATTTAATGGTTTGAAATTATGGTTTTTGGATTTAATATGAAATAGTATAAAATTAATCTATATAAGACAATTGAAATTAACATATTTGATTAAGCATCATCAACCTAAGGAATTTTCATGATGATCATCCTTTATCACTTCAAAAGAAAGGGTATATATATTTTAATCCTAGGTTTATAATGCCTATAACTATAATTTTACTCAGATTATACTAGGATACTTCATATGTTTCTATTGGAAACACAAAATTATTCACTGGATACCACCGATGATGGGGTGATTTTTGTTTAACATCACAACTGAAAATGGCCAATGCAATACATGCAGAACCCAATGTGATATCCATGTTTGTATGTTATTTTGTTATGATATTGTTAATTAAATGTTCATTTACTTGAATTTTTTTATGGTAGTTCAATTGGCCAATATTATCCACACAAACACCTCAATTTAAAGGGGGAGGAAGAAACGGTGAACGGTGTGTGAAACATCACTTGAAATGGTACCCACAACATGATCATATGAGTTGAGAATGACATTCCCATAGAAAAATAAATTAAAAAAATTTATAAGGTGATGAGAAAAACATATAAACAAGGATTAAAAATATCATTTTAATTTTACAATCATGGAGCTTGAGATTCACATCACATTCCCCTCGGGTGATCATTAAGAGTTTAGAACTCTATGGGAGGGGAGGAAGACAAAGATGTTTAAGTAGCACGTACAGCATTTTCTAGATATTATAAGGATGATGGGAGTACTCCTTTTGGAGTCCAAAAATTTATAACATTTCCTCTAGATCAAACATCAAAATGGGGTTCCCATTGTATCATTTTATAGGCAATTTAGAAGGTGGTTTTGATCCCCCATATTTTGATAAACCACTTGTCTCAGGGTTCTAGACCTCTAAATATTCTTATATCACTTTGGGGAAAACTAAAACATTTTATCCTCACCTATAGAATATCTTATTCACGAATTGGGAACCATTTGGACAACTATATCTCAAGATATCCATATAATAGATAACACAACTCTGGACTTTGAGAAGATTTGATTCCCTGAACAAATTATTTCTGATGTGACACTTAGTAGAGAAATTGGGATTTAGTTCCTTCAGAAGAGTTTTAAAACACCATTTTTTATTAGTACAAAATATCTCATCCAACATAGAGGCACAGATTAGTATTATTTGGAGGTTGATTCCATTTGTGTACTTAGATCCGGAGCATTTTGGCCCGTTCCTCTTGAACATCATCATGGGACATCTAAATAATCTCCACCTACAACGTAATTCTCAAAAAAGGTAATGTTTCTGTTTTTAATAGTGATAATTAAAAAATAATAGAATCAAACATAGAGTGAAAATTGACATTTTTTTATAATTTCCAATAAAAACTAGTTTAACACAGTGGTTTTATGGGTGAAATAAATAGTAAAATCACAGTACGATCACATCCTAAAACCTAATTATTTTCACTCAAAGAAAAATCAAATATCCAAAATGACTCATTTAGATATTCCTAGAATTATTAATATTTAAAATTAAATTAAAATTTGATTTAGTAATGTAATGTGATCAAATAAAAAATCACACCAAGGAGTTATTCTCAGTGATCATGGAAAAAGTTTTCCCACAAATTATATCAGAATTAAATCCAAATGATACATGATACCAATAAGAGAAAGGAATTAAAAATTAAATCATGCCACTAACTCCAAAATGTGTGTTTGAAAACTATTACATACTATTCATTCAACTTTATCTCTATTAAATATAGGTTATTTTAAAATTATTCTTCTTAAATGATTTTGTCCACCAAACCTGCCCTATATATTTTGTTATCAAAATTCAAAACCCACTGAATTATACATTCCTAAAAGTCAAAACATAAGGTTTGGACCTAGATATACCCATATTTTGTACATTTCATCACTCCCCTCATTTATTACTATTTATTTTCTCGAAACAGGTACATGGATCAAATCTCACACACATCACTCAACCCATGTTTGATGTCCTCGCGAAGCTAATGATAATAGTGATAACAAGATAAAATGTTTAGGATGAGTGGTTTTTGTACTACATAAGATACGACCCATATTTTTTTATTTTTTTGTTTTATTTTTTTTATTTTTAGTAATATATATTTGTGAGTGCGCACAAAAGTCAGATAACAGGTACACACGTACATGTCATTTAGAAACATTAATGAAACAAATTAGATAAGTAATAATCATATGGGAAAATAATTTTAGAAAGTTGTTTAATATTAATAAATGTTTTATTTACCGTCAATTTGTTAATAAATATTCACAATTCATTAATTAGTGAAAAATATGTGTGGATATATTAAGTGTACCAGTTTCCCACAAACTACTCAAACAAAGGTTACCACTTTTATCAATGGTTTCAAAGATATACAACCATTAATATTTTCAACAGATAACCAATTTATTAAAAATATCACCACAATGTTAAATTCATGCGACAACAAACATTTCAACGTTGAATGCTTTTAAATGTATAATAACATGAAACAAGGAAATTTCTAATGCATGTAAAAAAATATCCATGATTAAGTGGGAATCATTTTCTAGGATTGTAACATACTAAATAGTAATCAGTTCTTTTATTTATTGAAATAATTATTTAAGATTAAATATATAAAATTATTTAACAATACTTGCACATTAATATTAGAAATGAAATTAACTAGTATTAATATTTCAAATTTAGTGCACTAATTAATATAAATATATATAAATTATTGTAATTTATAGTTTTCAAATTAATGAGTGTTCCAAAACCAAATACTATTTTAAACTATAATATATTTCTTAAAATAATATTTTAATATTAATACATGTATTTCATTATTCATATAAAATATTTTTTAGTAATGTTATTAGAAATTTATAAATAAATATACATATTTTATGTCTATTTTAATTGAAACTATATTGAAAATTCAAATTTATATTATGTACATAAAATATTTTAACTATGATAATAATGATTTCTTCTAAAATAATGAATTATTATATTCATATAAGAATATAATTAATGTGGTTTTATACAATTTTATTTTTAAAAATATGATATGAATATGATATTTATTTATGAAGTTATAATTATTTTTATTATGGTATAAAATATTATTAGATTATAAAAAATATTTTTCATTAAAAATAAAAAAAAAATATTTTCAATGATGAAGATAGGATTATAACATTATACATATATTAAGATAATATTTATATAAATAAAAATTATTAATGAAATTAAATATATAATAATAATCAAATAAAAAAAATAAAGCAACTGGGTTAGGGGTTTAGGGGTTTGACATGTGGGTCTTGTTTTGGGAGAAGGGAGATCGTGTAAGTAGGAGATGGGATGAGGGGGGGCCATATCTGAGCATGATGGGGTCGACCTACCATTGGAAATCTTAGTTACTAGACGAAGGTTGGGAAAGCCTTAGGCATGGGAGAGGAAGGATGACCACCATCATGTGTGGACCAAGCACTGAAATTGGGAGTTTTATGTTGATAGGGTTTGACCAAGATCGAGATACTGATTTCAAGGTTCTGATTCTTCTTCAATCTACCGATGTAGTTTTCCTATTTTCCTTTTTATGTGTTTTTTCAGTCTGTTTGATGATCTCAGGTAAATATTGTTTTGTATTTCATTTTATTCCATTAGTCATCGATCTCTGTTTGTTTCTTACATACTGGGTATCTATCAATATCATAATCTATTTGTAGTATATTTTTTATGACAAATTTGTGATTCTTTTCTTATTCAAATAAATTTTATAAAATCTAATGTTAATTTTATAATGGATAATTCAAAATTATTCTATCTGAAACAGTATACCTATATTACTTGTAAATTTGGTTTATGTAGAGTTTATGGTAATAAAATCTAGTTAACATCGTGTGTAGATGAATTTTTTGTGGGAATTCAACTTGGAGTATAAGGACCCGACCTTAAAACATTACATAATCTTGAATTAAATGAATAATTCACATTGAGGATATTTCAGGTCTAGAGATTTAGAGAATTGGGACATAACTATAATATCTCAAATGATTACAAAGTAGACACCTCCCCTTAGTTTCCATTTTTTTCACAAAATAAAAAATCTTCAAAGAAAATGATTCATGTCCAGTTCCATGTTTTAGAGAGCGTGACTTTTCCTTGAATCTCATCCTTGACCCTATTCATCTTTAATTCCAATGAAATACATTTCAAAACATGGGATGAGCATAAAAATCTCAGTAAGTGTTATAAAACAAAGAATAAAATAATTAGTTCATCATTACATACATAACATAAGATCTTTAACATACCTCATGAAATACTAATATTTATGATTAACACTATATAAAACATAAATCATAATGTAACTTGTGGAATCAATATCAAACTTACATTGTAGCTATCATAGCTACATAGGGAGGTACATTTGGAATACCCATCACAGTATATTCCCTAAATCTATTTGGAGAAACATTCACGTTTACCTCCATCACATTACCCAATGCATTGGAGAGATATATCGGGCTCACCTACCCTAGGTTTATCACAGAACCACTCGTATTCATAAACAATTCCCAAGAACCATAAAATATTCATAACACATAAAACAAAAATAAAGGAAAGATAACATTTCCACATTTTAATCACAATATATCATTTAAATATATTGACATAAAAAATCCATTATCAAAATCATTTTCAATACAAAAATACATAAAAAGAGTATATGGTATTTATTTTTCTTTTAAAAGACATTAGGTCTTGTTTAGGAAGCCAAATATCAAATAATACTCATGGCGGTGGAAAGGTCATTGTCAACCCCGTACATTAAAAATAAGTATTCTTTTTTTCATTTAGTAAAAATCTTCACAAAAAAATATTCCATTTGAATGAAATGAAAATTCAAAGCTATTTATGCATTGTATAAAATAAGGTTGAGAATAATACAAAATATGCCACAATGAAAGTAGATGGAGACGAAGTCCCTTACCTCGTGTCCGACTTGACTCGATCATTCTTTAATCTCCTGAATAATAAACTAATGCTAATTTATACTTGGTTAAGTACCTTTTTGAATTTTATTATTCCATTTAAATCACCTATTACCATGTTATAAACATTATGTAATCATTTATGTTATTAACAGTTGTTTCATTGATAATTGGTACTTGAGTAATAATGAACACCTTATAATTACAAGTTGTCACTGTGGTCAAATATCCATTATTTTCAGAATGATATTAATGATGTGGATATCATATATATCATGTATATCCAGTATATACATGTATTTATATTAGTACATAACATTTGGAGATAAGAAAGGAAATGCACCGTTCATGGAGACGGCAACATGTATGTACGCATGAACGCTACTTTCATTTCCATTTAATATTGTAATGGAATTTAAACATAATTATAAATATATATATTATAATTAAACTATAATATCCTAAATAAAATCCTTAACTCTATCCTTTATTCATCATACATAAGGCATTAATGAGTCATATCACTTTGAGGGGGCGGTAGTCCACACTTCCTAAAATGAAATTATCACATTTACCCATTATGGAACCATAAATGTATACTATAAATTGAAAATACAGAAGAATAAGGGAAAAATAAAAATAATATATATCATATATAAATATAGTTCCAACATAATGGCCACCATGAGAGGTGATTGGAGATAATTGAAAAATCATCGTTTCGTGAGGTGTTAGTTTGCCATCCATAGAAACATTATGTTATTTACCCATTTGATAGATGTGTGTATAAGTGTAGTTAAAATTATTCTCATAACAACAACCTATTATATTGATGATACTGGAGTTATGACAAAATAAAGGAATAAATAGAGTTTAGGGGGTTTGAGAAGTAAAATAATACAACAGAACTTAAGAGAAGATGTTACCTTTAAATCAGGTAACTCCCTTTGGTTTGAACCAAAAGGGTTTCTTGAAGATCTTTCTACATAAGTTAAGGCTTATAGGATAAAGAGAGGGAACTTGGGAACGCATTGGAGTAGATGTTTCATGAGTTAAATTCTTGAGAAGAGCAAGAAACGGGTCAGGAGTGAGGGATTTTTATAAGGGAGAGGAGGGGCTCTAAAGAAATGTTTGAAACAATTGTTTTAATATAACTTCATCTTCGGTTTCAAAAGATCAAATATTTGTTAATGTCAATTTTAAGATGACTCATGGTCTAAATTTAATAATAACATAATAATTGGACAGGTTTTGGATATGTTTTTAATATTTATAATATTATTTATTTAAATCATTTATTAATGAGGTAAATATTGCATCATTATTGTGTCATAAATAGTTTAATTTATTTGATGTCAAAACATTAAAAAAACAATGATGTAGGAAATAATTTTAGATTTACAAATAATATTTATAGTCTAAAAGATAACTTATATAGACCCATGTAATAATTTATTTCCTAAAAGATATTTGTTTATGTCATTTTGGTCTTTACATTAAATTAATTAATATAAAATTTCATTATTACTCCCATGTGGCTACATGGGGTCCCAAATTCAACCCAAGGATGACCATGGTTAGATATGTATCATCCAATAGTATTAGGACACATTTTAGGGTAATTTAATATTATTATAATGTTATATTCTACCTTTATTTACAATATTTACCCTTTAATCATAGTAAATAAAATATTTATTGAAGTAAATATTTAAAATGTCTAAAAATAAAAGATATCTATTTACAAAATTTGGACCTGTTGATTCCAAATATGGAATCCATTTTTCCAAATTCAAAACACATAAGTGGAATAAATTAATTTGAAATTAATTCCCACTATTAAAACAAATAGCGTGTTTTTAGGAAACAATAACTAACAAAATATTGGCACTTGTGTGTGTCCAATTTCAAAGTAAAATTAATTCCAATGTCCAAAATTGAATTAAATAGTAAAAATATATTTTAATTACACTTTATAACCAATTTAAAAGATAATCTAGCTGTATAAATAAATTAGATTTAAAGGAACTTGGAATTAAAATACAGCAATTTTCACTATTCATTAAAAATGAACTTAATCAAAAAAAATACCAAAATTTCATCCAAATTAAATTTTGATGTCCCACTTATAAATAAGAATTTTATTTTTTCAAATATAACATATAAGAGTGAAAAAACTGGATTTAAAAAGGGTTCACCATTAAAAGGCGGTAAATTGACCTTTTAAAGAAAATTATGCTTAAAATTAGATTCATTCACATTTTAAGCCTATAAAATTTATTGAATATATTTCTAAACATTTTAAAAACATGTATAATCATATTTTAGTTAGTTCTATTCATTCTTGCCAATACAATGGCCAGGAATTTACTACCATTTAAAAAATAGAATATTATATTATTAGTGTGCAACGTAAAATTTCAATGAACCCCACTATTGTGTATCAGGTAGGAAATCTGACATAGAATCCCATTTAAGAAAAATTAATATTTAATTCAAAAAATATTAATAAACATTCAAATTTATTATTCTTTATTTACTTGGGATGTTACATCCTTCCCCCCTTTTGGGAATTGCTTCCTTGAATTTTTATTCACTTATCAAATAAGTGGGGGTATTTATCCCTCATAACATTTTTAGATTCCCATGTTGCCTCTTCATCCATATGGTTTTCCACAAAACCATTACCTGAAAAATTACCTTATTCTTCCACAATATCTCCCTACATTCAATAATCTAGACTGGTTGTTCCTCGTAAGATAGATTCTCTTCCAACTGAACTACCTCTAGGCTCAAAACATGTGATGGATCTGGAATATACATTCTTGACATTAAAACATGAAAACAATTGTGTACCAGAGATAAACATGGAGATAAAGCCACTCTGTACACAACTGTACCAAATTTATTTAGGATTTCATAAGGTCCAATAAACCTCGGGCTTGAATTTCCCTTCTTACTAAAACCCATCACATTGTTCCATAGTGAAACTTTGAGAAAGACATGATAACCTAACTTGAAAGATAGATCCTTCCTCCAGTTATCCGCATAACTTTTTTTCCCGCTCTGAGCTATGCTCATGTTCTTCTGAATCAAATGAACTTTTTCTGCCATCTCTTCTACCAATTATGGTCCCAACAGCTTTGTTTCACCTACTTCATCCCAAAAAACTGGAGTTTGACAAGTCTTTCCATATAATGACTCAAATGGAGCCATCTGTATATCAGAATGATAAATGTTTTTATATGAAAATTCAACCAATGAAATATGTTGGTTCCAGTATCCCTAGTAATCCAGAGAACAATCTCGTAGCATATCCTCCAAGTTCTGAATTTTTCGATTTAACTGCCCAGCTGATTGAGGATGAAAAGCTATACTAAATTTTAATTTAATACTCAATGACTTCTAAAGGATTTTCCAAAAGTTAGAATTAAACATGGAATCATAATCAGATACAACAAAGAAAGGAACACCATGCAACTTGACTGTCTCTTTAACATTCAACTAAGCAAGTTGATCTAGAGACAAAGTATCTCGAATAGGAAGGAAATGAACCGATTTAGTCAATCGATCAACAATAACCCAGATTTCATTTTTATCTCTTGATGACTTTGGTAATCCCACAATGAATTCCATTGATATATTTTCTCATTTCCACTCTGGAACTGGTAAATACTGAAGTATCCCTTTCGGTAACTTCCTCACTGCTTTAACCTGTTGACAAGTCAAACACTTCATAGTAAACTCAACAATATCTCGTTTCATTCCATCCCAGCAGTAATACTCTTGAATATATCTATACATCTTAGTATTGTTGGGATGAAATGAAAACGGAGAACCATGAGCTTCAAAAAACAACTAATTATTCAACTATGAATCACAATGCACACATAATCTCTTTACAAACCTGAAAACACAATCATTATCAATGATAAATTCAGGCAACTTACCCTTATGAACCAACTCTACATTTTTCAGTAACTCACTGTCATCTTTCGGTGCTCACTTAATTCTATATAACAAAGATAATTCCACTGACACCTAAAACAAAACAAAAGAATTTCTTGCACCAACAACTTCTATGCCAATGTTTATCAAATCAAAAACAAAATGATCTCATTCCAAACGTAGCATGGTTAATGAAGCATTAATTTTTCAACTCAATGCATCAACCACTTTATTAGATTTTCTTAGATGGTAATGGATCGTGCAATCATAATCCTTGATTAATTCCAACCATATCCTCTATCTCATGTTCAATTATTTCTGAGTGAATATATACTTCAAGCATCTGTGGTCAGTATATATTTCAATGTTTACTCCATAAAAATGATTCCTTCAAATTTTTAAAGCAAAAAAAAAAGCAGCTAGTTCCAAATCATGTGTAGGGTAATTTAACTCATTCAGTTTCAACTGACGTGAAGCATAATAAATTACCTGATCATTCTACATAAGGACACAACCAAGTCCTTTCAATGATGCATCATTGTAAATAAAAAACTCATCATTTCTGGAAAGTAGTTCCAAAACGAGAGCATTCACCAATCTTCTTTTCAATTCCTGAAAAAAAAATCATCACATTATTTTTTCCAAATGAACTTAACACCTTTTTGAGTTAATTTAGTCATTGGACTAGATAACCATGAATCATTCTTAACAAAATTTAAGAAAAAACCTGCCAAACCAAGAAAACTATGGATTTTAGTTATATTTGTTGGTCTTGGCCATTCTTCAATATCTATTTTTAGCACGACCAATAGTTATGCAATTTTTTGAAACAATGTGACCAAGGAAAGAAATATGTTGTAATCGAAACTCACACTTGCTGAAATTTCCATACAATTTCGTTTCTTTTAATGTTCACAAGGAAACCCTTAAATGAATTTATCGTTATTATTTACTATTAGAGAAAACAAAAATATCATCAATGAAAACAACCACAAACTTATCCAAGAACTCACAGAAAATTCTTTTCATAAGTTCCATGAATATAGCAGGTTCATTGGTTATCCCAAAAGGTAGAACTAAAAATTTATAATGGCCGTATCTAGTACGAAACGTGGTCTTCAGAATGTATGCTTCCTTTACTTTCAACTAATTGTACCGTGAACTCATATCAATATTTAAAAACTTCTGAGCTCCCTAGAGCTGATAAAAAAATCATCAATATGAGGCAAAGGATACTTGTTCTTAATAGTGATGTTATTCAATGCTCTATAATCAATGCAAAGTCTCATTGAACCTTATTTTTTTAACAAATAATGCAAGGGAAACCCATGATGATGTGCTGGGTCGAATTAAAACTTTATCTAATAACTCATGAAATTTCTTCTTTAACTATAAATTTTCAATTTGTGTCATTCGATAAGGGGGTTTTGAAATTAGTTTAGCATGATTCACTATGTCAACAGTAAATTAAACTTACTGATTAGGTATAATACTATGAAAATCACCATGAAAAACATTAAGGTATACATTTACCACTAGCACATCATTAATCTCAACAATTCCTTTATTTTCAAAAATATGAGAAAGGTAACATTCGTTTCCATATTTTACTAGTTTCTCAACTTCCTGATATGTTATCAAAAGTAATGGTTCATTATTCTACACAATTCAAAAATCATTATAAAAATAAACCCCTTTAGCTCTTCATTAAATCTTATCATGATAAATAGAAATCCAATCCATATGAAAAATAACATCAAACTCTACTAGAGGAAAAACAATAAGGCTTTTAGGTAGATTCCTTCCGCACACAAGGAAAAGGAGGTTCTTATGCTTTCTTTTTGTCTCAATATTTTATCAAGGTGTTTTAACCACAAGTTCTACATTCATATATTGAGATGGAATTCCAAATTTACTAGAAAACTTATTATAAATGAAAGAGTGTGTAGACACTGAATCAAACGACAAATTGGCATAATCTTAACGAACAATTAGTGTACCTAATACTATATCATTTGATGGCCCAACATCTTCTGAAGTAGTTGAAAATAATTTCACCACCCATTTTTTCTTGTAGACTGGATGTATTCCCTCAGTTGAGTTCTTTGTTGGGAACTCATTTGCGTAATGACCCATTTAATTGCACTTAAAAGATTTTACTGATTGTAAATATTATATTGTATTACCACTACCTTGATCTTTTTCAGTGCAATTATGAATCCTATGTCCCATTTTACAACATCTGTAACACTTACTAGAATTCAAAATACTTTCCCAAACATTCTTTTTAACCCAATTTTCACAAACTATAAATTTATGTTTCTTACCATCATGATTTTTGGGAGAGTTCTTTACTTTCTCGTTCCACCTCAACCTATTATTATGTTGTTTTTTAAAGGACACCAGATCATCGGAAAAAATCCAATTCCACCTTCTCCGCACAATGAACAAGTTTTTCATAAATTTTTATCTCACGAGAAGCTAAAGCCCTTCGATACATTGTCTTTAATCCTGAGTAAAAACATTTGATTTTACTATCAAGATCTTGAATGACATTCGGAGCATACCTTGCAAGTCGAGTGAATTTTGCTTCATAAACAGCCACTAAGTCATCCTTATTCCTCAATTTTAGGAATTGTTTTTCCATCCTAAGTCGGTCCACCTTTGGGAAATATTTCTCAAGGAACATATCTTTGAATTCATCCCAATCAAGTGCATAAATCTCCTCACTATCCCTAATATTTTTAACCATCGACCACCACTGATCAGCTTCACCTTCAAAATGGTAAACAGAAAGACTAAACTTTTGGTGTTCTGAACACCCCATGGAATTAAAAAATTACTCTAGTAATCCACCCTTCCGCAAGCCGAGGGGGAGAAGATTCTCTGAATGATGGGGGATGTTGCCTCATGAAATGCTCTACTAATGACATGTTTCTCTGTGGTTCATCTGGCTGATCTTGTGCATGGATACCACCACCATTTATAGCTTGATTCAACTGTGTCATCACTGCAACAAACTATTCAGTTCTGATTCTAACCATCTCAGGTTGCTGATTTGGAAGGTTGTCTTCCTCTTGATGTTTTCCCAACATAGTTTCCTTGTTTCCTTTGCAGAAAACCATTCTAAACACAGAAATATCTTAGGCCAAGCAACATGGTAATCTGTAAATTCTATATCATTTCAATATTACCATAAATTTATTTATGGACATTAATTTAACAATATTCTAACTCCTAAAGTTGTCTAAACTGACCTCTAATACCTACAATAAGGACCCAGCCTTAAAACATTAGATAATATTGAATTATATGAATAATTCACATTGAGGATCTTTTGAGGTTTAGAGTTTTAGATAATTAGGAAATATCTATTACATCTCAAAAGATTACATAGTAGACACTTCCACTTAGTTTCCATTTTTTTCAAAAAATAACAACTCTTGAAAGAAAAAGAGTCAGGTCTAGTTCCATGTTTTAGAGAGCATGACTTTTCCTTAAATCACATCCTTAACCCTATTCGTCTTTCAGTCCAGCGAAAAACATTTCAAAACATGGGATGAGCATAAAAATCTCAGTAAGTGTTATAAAACAAAGAATGAAAACATTAATTCATCATTACATACATAACATAAGATCTTTAACAAACCTCATTAAATCATAAGATTTATTATTAACACAATAGAAAACATAAATCATAAAGGTAACTTATAGCATCCATATCATACTAACATTGTAGTTACAACATCTACGTAGGGAGTTACATTTGGAATACCAATCACGGTATATTACATAAATATCTTAGGAGAAACATTCACGTTGACCTCCATCACATTACCCAATGTGTTGGAGAGCTATCTCGGGCTCACCCGCCCTAGTTTTATCACGGAACCACTTGTATGCATGAGCAATATCCATGTTTTTTAACATATTCATAACACAGAAAACAAAATAATGGAATTATAATATTTCCACATTTCAATCACAATATATCATTTAAATATATTGACATAATAAATCCATTATCAAAATAATTTTCATTTCACAAATGCATAAAATTAGTATATGGTATTTAGATTCCCTTTAAAATACATCATGACATGTTTATGAATCCAATGATCAAATAATACTCGTGGTGGATGAAAGGTCGTTATCCCTGCATACATTGAAAAGAAACATTCCTTTTTGTCATTTAGTAAAACAATTCGTTGAAAAATATTCCCTTTGAATGAAATGAAAATTCAAATGTATTTATACACCGTATAAAATATAGTTTATAATAATAAAAAATATGCATCAATGAAAAGAGATTGAGACGAAGTCCCTTAACTTGTGTCTAACTTGACTCGATCATTCTTTAATCTCCAGAATAATAAAAAAAAGTTAATTTCTACTTGATTAAGAACATTTTTCAAGTTTATTATTCATTTTATATCACTTATTACCATGTTATAAACATTATGTAATCATTTAAGTTGTTAACGGTTGTTTCGTTGATATTTGGTATTTGAGTAAAAATGAACAGCTTATAATTACAAGTTGTCCATGTGGTGAAATATAAATTCTTTCCAGAATGATATTAATGGTTTATATATCATATATATCATATATATCCCATATATAATTGTATTTATATTATTACGTAACATTTGGATGTTAGAAATGAAATTCACCGTTCATGGAGACGGTAAGTCGTACGTACGCATAAACAGTACTTTCATTTAAATTTCATATTCTAATGGAATGAAAACATAATCATGCATATTTATATTATACTTAAAGTTTAATATCTTAAACAACATAATTAAAAACATCCTTTATTCATCCCACATAATTCATTAATGAGTCATATCACATTGAGTGGGCGGTAGTCCGCACTTCCTAAAATGAAATTATCACTTTTACCCATTATGGAAACCATAAAGGTATGCAATAAATAGAAAATACAGAAGCATAAGGAAAACATAAAAATAATATATATCATATATAAATATAGTTCCATCATAATGGCCACCATGAGAGGTTGTAAGAGATAATTGAACAATCATCATTTTGTGATGTGTCAGTTTTTCATCCACAGAAACATTATGTTCTTTACCCATTAGATGGAGGTGTGCGTAAGTGTAGTTTGAATCGTTATCATAAAAACATCCTATTACATTGAGGATACTATTTTTATAACAAAATAAAAGAATAAAAATCTTTTAGGGAGTTGGATAAGTACAATGAAACAAAATAACATAAGAGAAGACGTTACCTTTAAATCGGGTAACTCCCTTTGGTTTAAACCAAAAGGGTTTTTTGTGGTGATTTCTGCCTAAGGTAAGGCTTCTAGGTTAAAGAGAGGGATATTGGGAGCATATTGTAGTAGATGTTTCATGAGAAAAAGGCTTTATATGTGTGACAAATGGGTTAGGAATGAGGGCCTTTTATAAGGGAGAGGAGGGGCTCTATATGAAAGTTTGAAACAATTATTTTATTATAACCTCATCTTCAGTTTCAAAAGGTCAAATATTTTCTAATATCAATGTTAATATGACTAATGGTAGAAATAAAATAATCCCATAATAATTGGACTGGTTTTGGATAGTTTTTTAATATTTATAATCTTATTTATTTAAATAATTTATTAATGAGGTAAATACTGCATCATTATTGTGTCATAAATAATTTAATTTATTTGATGTACAAAAATAAAAAAACATGATGTAGGAAATATTTTTATATTTCCAAAGAATATTTATAGTTGAAAATATAACTTATATAACCCCATGTAAAAATTTATTTACTAAATGATATTTGTTCTTGTCATTTTTGTCTTTACATTAAATTAATTAATATAAAATTTCATTATTACTCTCATGTGGCTCCATGGGGTCCCAAATTCAACCCAAGGATGCCCATGGTCGGATATGTATCAGCCAATAGGATTATGACACATGTTAGGGTAATTTAATATTATTATAATATAATATTTTACTTTAATTTTCTATATTTACCCTTTAATCATGGTAAATAAAATATTTACTGAAGTAAATATTTAAAATGTCTAAAAATTAAAGTTACCCATTTACGCAATATAGATCTACTGATTAAAAATATGGAATCCATTTTTTAAAATTCAAAATACAGAAGTGGCAGAAATTAATTTAAAACTAATTCCCGCTGTTAAAACAAATAGTGTGTTTTTAAGAAACAATAACTAACAAAAGATTGACAATTGTTTATGTCCAATTTCAAAGTGAAATTAATTCCAAAGTCCAATATTGGATTAAATAGTAAAAATATATTCTAATTACACATTATAACCAATTAAAAATATAATCTATCTATATAAATATATTATATTAAAAGGCACTTTTGAATTAAAATACAATATTTTTCACTATTCATTAAAAAATGAACTTTATCCGGAAAACACCAAAATTTCATCCAAAGTAAATTTTATTGTCCCTATTCTAAATAAGAATTATATTTTGTCAAATAGAATATATAAGAGTGACAAAAATGGATTTAATAAGGGTTCGCCATTAAAAGGCGGTAAATTGACATTTTAAAGAAAATTATGCTTAAAATTACATTCATTCACATTTTAAGCCTATAATATTTGTTGGATAAATGTAAAAACATTTTCCAAACATGTATAATCATATTGTATTTGGTTCTATTCATTCTTTCCAATACAATGTACATGTGTTAACTACCATTTAAAATAATTATATTATATTATTAGTGTGCAACGTAAAATTTCAATGAAACCTGTTGTTGTGTATCAGGTATGATATCAAATATAGCATCCCCTTTAAATAAAATTAATATTTTACTCAAAAAATATTAACAAACATTAAAATATATTATTATTTATTTACTATGGATGTTACAACCTTCCCCCCTTTTGGGAATTATGTTCTCTCAATTTTTTATCACTTATCAAATAAGTGGGGGTATGTATCCCTCGTAACATTTTCAGATTCCCATGATGCCTCTTCAACAATATGGTATTTCCCCAAAACCTTTACCTGAAAAATTACCTTATTCCACAACACTTCCTCTCTATGGTCAAGAATCTGGACTGGTTGTTCCTCGTAAGAGAGATTCTCATTCAACTGAACTACCTCTGGGATAAAAACATGAGATGGATCTAGAATATAGTTTCTCAACATTGAAACATGAAAAACATTGTGTACCTAAGATAAACTTGGAGGTAAATCCACTTTATAAGCAATTGTTCCAACTTTCTCTAGGATTTCATAAGGTCCAATGAACTTTAGACTCAGCTTTCCCTTCTTAACAAAACGCATCACACATTGCCATGGAGAAACATTGAGAAAGACAAGATCACCTACCTCAAAAGACAGACCCTTCATCCGGTTATCCGCATAACTTTTCTGCCTCCTCTGAGCTGTTCTCATATTCTTCTGATTCAAATGAACTTTTTCTGGCATCTCTTCTACCAATTCTGGTCCCATCATCTTTCTTTCACCTTCTTCCTCCCAAAAATCTAGAGTTTGACAAAGCTTTCCATATAATTCCTCAAATGGAGCCATCTGTATACTGGAATGAAAACTGTTAGTATATGAGAATTCAACCAATGAAATATGTCGGTCCCAACATCCCTAGTAATCCAGTGAAAAAAATCATAGCATATCCTCCAAGGTCTGGATTTTTTGTTCTGACTGCCCATCCAATTGAGGATGAAAAGCTGTAATAAAATTTATTTCAGTACCCAATGACTTCTGAAGACCATTCCAAAAGTTAGAAGTAAACCTGGGATCACGATCAGATATAATAAAGAGGGGAACACCATGAAACCTGAATATCTCTTTAACATACAACCAAGATAGTTGATCTAGAGACAAAGTATCTCGAATAGGTAGGAAATGACCTGATTTAGTCGATCAATCAACAATAACCCAGATTATATTGTTTCGTATAGATATCATTGGTAATCCCACTATGAAGTCCATGGATATATTTTCTCATTTCCACTCTGTCACTGGTAAAGACTGAAGTATCCCTTTCGGTAACTGTCACTATGATTTAACCTGCTGACAAGTCAAACACTTCACAGTAGAGTCAACAATATCTCGTTTCATTCCATCCCACCAGTAATACTCCCGAAGATCTCTGTACATCTTAGTATAGCCAGGTTGAACTAAAAATGGAGAACTATGATCTTCACATAATAATTCATTCTTCAACTGTGAGTCACAAGGCACACATAATCTTTTTCCAAACCTCAAAACACAATCATAATCAATGTTAAATTCAGGAAACTTACCCTTCTGAACCAACTCTACCTATTTCGGTAACTCACTGTCTTCTTTTTGCGCTTGCTTAATTCTGTCTGACAAATATGATTCCACTAACACCTAAAACAAAATAGAATAATTTCCTGCACCAACAACTTCTATTCCAAAGATTATCAAATCAAAAACCAAAGGATATTGTTCCAAACGTAGCATGGTTAATGAAACATTATTTTTTCGACTCAAAGCATCAACCACTTTATTTGATTTTCTGGAATGGTAATGGATTGTGCAATATTAATCGTTGTTTAATTCCAACCATCTACTGTATCTCCTGTTTGATTCTTTCTGAGTGAATATATACTTCAAAATATTTTGGTCAGTATATATTTCACATTTTACTCCATACAAATGATGCCTCCAAATTCTTAAAGCAAAAAATAATAGCAGATAATTCAAATAATGTGTGGGGTAATTTAACTCATGTGGTGTCAACAGACATGAAACATAAGAAATTACCTTATCAATATGCATAAGGACCCAACCATGTCCTTTCAATGATGCATCACTATAAATAACAAACACACCATTTCTAGAAGGTAGTTCCAAAACTGGAGCATTCACTAATCTTATTTTCAATTCCTGTAAACAATCATCATGTTCTTTTGTACAAATGAACTTAGCACCTTTTCGAGTTAGTTTAGTCATTGGACTAGATAACCATGAAACATTCTTAAAAAACTTTCCGTAATAATCTGCCAAACCAAGAAAAATATGGATCTTGGTTATATTTGTGGGTCTTTTCCATTCTTTAACAAACATTTTTAGCAGGATCAATAGTTATGCCATTTTTTGAAACAGTGTGACCATGGAAAGAAATTTTTTGTTACCAAAACTCACCCTTGCTGAATTTTACATACAGTTTCTTTTCTTTTAAAGTTTTCAAGACAACCATTAAATGAATTTCATTTTCTTCTTTACTTTTATAGGAAACAAAAATATCATCAAAGAACATAACCAAAAACTTATCCATGAACTCATGGAAAATTCTATTCATAAGTTCCATACATACTCTAGGTGCATTGGTTAACCCAAAAGGTATAACTAAAAATTCATATTGGCCATATCTAGTATGAAACACGGTCTTCGGGATGTCTGATTCCTTTTATTTCAACTGATGTTACCCTGACCTCAGATCAGTCTTTGAAAAATACAGACCTCCCTTGAGCTGATCAAAAAAATCATTACTATGAGGAAAAGGATACTTGTTATTAACAGTGATGTTATTAAATGCTCTATAATCAATTAAATGACTCATTGAAACTTATTTTTTAATAAATAATATAGGATCACCCCATGGTGATGTGCTAGTTCGAATGAAACCATTATCTAATAACTTCTGCAATTGCTTCTTTAACTCTAAAAGTTCAATTTGATCCATTTGATAAGGGGGTTTTGAAATTGGTTTAGCATCAAGAACTAAGTCAACCATAAATTCAACCTCCCAATCAGGATTAATACCAGAAAACTCATCAAGAAAAACATAAAGGTACACATTTACCACTGGCACATCATTAATCTCAACACTTCCTTTATTTTCAACAATATGAGAAAGGTAACATTCATTTTCATCTTTTACTAGTTTCTCATCTTCCTGATATGTTATCAAAAGTAAGGGTTCATTCTTGTACCCAAACATAAAATCATTCAGAAAAGAAACCTCTTAATCTCTATATTCAATATTATCATGATAAAAATAAATCCAATCCATACGCAAAATAACATCAAACTCTACTAGAGGAAAAACAATAAGGTTTTTAGGTTGATTCTTTCCACACACAAGAACATGAAGGTTCTTATGTTTTCTTTTTTTCTCAATATTTCCTCTAGGTGTTTTTACCATAAGTTTTGTATTCATATATAGATATGGAATTCCCAACTTACTAGAAAACTTCTCAGAAATGAAAGATTGTGTAGACCTTGAATCAAACAACACATTGGCATAATCTGAACAAACAAACAGTATACCTGATACTACTTCATTGGATGGCCCAATATCTACTGAATTAGTTGCAAAGGATTTCACCACCCGTTTCTACTTGTAGTCTGGCTACTTTCCCTCAATTGATTTCTTCGTTGAGAACTCATTTTCATAATGTCCCATTTCATTGAACTAAAAACATTTTACTAACTGTAATTCATATTTTGTATTACCACTACCTTGATCTTTTTCAGGGAAATTATGAGCCTTATGTCACATTTTACCACATTAGTAGCACTTAACAGAATTCAAAAAGAAATTCCCCAGCATTCTCTTTACCACATTTTTCACAAACTATAAATTTAATTTTCTTACCATCAAGATATTTTGGAGAGTTCTTCCCTTTTGTCTCCCACCTCGACCTATTAGTCTTTTGTTTTTCAAAGAAAACCTGATCATCGGAAAAATCCTTTTCCACCTTCTCCACACAATGAACAAGTTTTTCCTAACTTTTGATCTCATGAGAAGCTAAATCCCTTCGATACTTTGTCTTTAATCCTGGGTAAAAATGGTTTATTTTTCTATCAAGATCTCGTATGACATTCAGAGCATACCTTGAAAGTCGAGTAAATTTTTCTTCATAAGTAGCCACTAATTCATCCTCCTGCCTCAATTCTGGGAATTGTTTTTCCATCCTAATTCGAACCACCTTAGGAAAATATTTCTCAAGGAACATACCATTGAATTCATTCTAATCAAGTGAATAAATATCCTCACTATCCCTGATAAATTTTACCATTGACCACCACTGATTAGCTTCACCTTCAAAACTGTAAATAGAAAGACTAACTTTTTTGTGTTCTGAACACCCCATGAAATCCAAAATTTTCTCTAGTGATTTAATCCACCCTTCTGCAAGCACATGGTCAGATGTTCCTCTAAATGATGGGGGATGTTGCCACATGAAATTCTCTACTACTGACATGTTCCTTAGTGGCTGATCTGGCAGATCTCACCATTTATATCATGAGTAAATTGTGTCATCACTGCAACAAACCATTCAGTTCCGATTCTGACCATCTCAGGTTACTGATATAGAAGTTTTTCTTCCTACTGATGTCGTCCCAACATAGCTTCCCTATTTCCTCGGTGGAAAACCATTCTGAACACAAAAATATATTAGGCAAAGCAACATGGTAATCTTTAAAATCTATATCATTTCAATATTACCATAAATTTATTTATGGACATTAATTTAACAATATTATAACTCCTAATGTTCTCTAAACCGAACTCTAATACCAACTATAAGGACCCAGCCTTATAACATTACATAATCATGAATTAAATGAATAATTCACATTGAGGATATTTTGAGGTTTAGAGTTTTAGATAATTAGGACATAACTATTACATCTCATAATATTACAAAGTAGAAACTTCCACTTATTTTCCATTTTTTTCAAAAAATAAAATATCTTGAAAGAAAAAGAGTCATGTCACGTTCCATGATTTAGATAACAAGAATTTTCCTTGAATCCCATCCTTGACCCTATTCATTTTTATATCCAGTGAAAAATATTTCAAAACATGGGATAAACATAAAAATCTCAGTAAGGGTTATAAGACAAAGAATGAAAACATTAGTTCATAATTACATAAATAAAATAAGATACTCAACATAACTCGTGAAATAATAAGATTTATGATAAACACAATAGAAAAAAATCATAAAGGTAACTTGTAGCATCCATATCATACTTACATTGTAGCTATCACAACTACGTAGGGAGTTACATTTGGAATACCCATCATAGTATATTCCCTAAATATCTTAGGAGAAACATTCACATTTACCTACATCGTGTTACCTAATGCATTGGAGAGCAATCTCAAGCTCACCCTCTCTAGGTTTATCACGGAACCACCCTTATTTATATACAATGCCCAAGAACCATAACATATTCATAACACATAAAAGAAATAAAGGAAAGATAACATTTCCACATTTTAATCACAATATATCATTTAAATATATTGATATAAAAAATACATTATAGAAATCATTTTCAATACCAAAATACATAAAAATAATATATGGTATTTAGTTTCCTTTTAAAATATATTATTGATTGTTTATGAAGCCAAATATCAAATAATACTCGTGGTGGTGGAAAGGTCGTTGTCCCCACGCACATTAAAAAGAAACATTCATTTATTTCATTTAGTAAAATGCTTTATAGAAAAATATTCCCTTTGAATGAAATGAAAATTAAAAGGTATTTATACATCCTATCAAAGAAAGTTGAGAATAATAAAAAATATGCCTCAATTAAAGGAGATTGAGACGAAGTTCCTTACCTCGTGTTCAACTTGACTCGATCATTATTTAATCTCCAGAATAATAAACTAATTTTAATTTATACTTGTTTAAATCATTTTTCAAGTTTATTATTCCTTTTATATCACTTATTACCTTGTTATAAACATTATTTAATCATTTAAGTTTTTAACGGTTGTTTCGTTGATATTTAGTAGTTGAGTAAAAAGGAACACCTTATAATTAAAAGTTGTCAATGTAGTAAAATATAAATTATCTACATAATGATATTAATTGTGTAGATATCATATATATCATGTATATATAGTATATACATGTATTAATATTTGTACATAACATTTGGAGTTATGAAATGAAATGCACCGTTCATGGAGACGGTAAGCCATACGTAGGCATGAATGCTACTTTCATTTCCATTTAATATATTAATGGAATGAAAACATAATGATAGATATTTATATTATAATTCCAGTATAATATCTTAAATAGCATAATTGTCTACACCCTTTATTCATCCCACATAAGGCATTAACGAGTCATATCACTTTTAGGGGGCGGTAGTCCGCACTTCCTAAAATTAAATTATTTTGTTTACCCATTATGGAAACCATTAAGGTATGCTATAAATTGAAAATAAATAATTATATATAAAACATAAACATAATATATATCATATATAAATATATTTCAATCATAATGGCCTCCATGAGAGAAGTTAGGAGAAAATTGAACAATCATCATTTTGTGGGGCGTTAGTTTTCCATCCACAGAAACATTATGTTCCTTAACCATTAGATAAAGGTGTGTGTAAGTGTAGTTATAATATTTACATAAAAACATTCTAGTATATTGAGGATACTTTTGTCATTACAAAACAAAGGAATAAAAATATTTTAGGGGGTTGGGGAATTAAACTAAAACAAAATAACTTAAGAGAAGATGTTACCTTTAAATCGGGTAACTCACTTAGGTTTAAACCAAAAGGTTTTGTTGAAGTGATTTTACCTAAGGTAATGATTCTAGAATTAATAGAGGGATCTTGGGAGATTATTGGAGTATAGGTTTCATGAACCAAAGGCCTGATAAGTGTGAGAAATGGGTTAGGAGTGAGGGATTTTTATAAAGGATAGGAGGGGCTCTTTAGGAAAGTTTGAAACAATTGTTTTATTATAACCTCATATTCGGTTTCAAAAGGTCAACTATTCATTAATTTCAATTTCAAGATGAATCATGGTGTAAATAAAATAATCCCATAATAATTGGATAGGTTTTATATATTTTTTAATATTTATAATCTTATTTATTCTAACCATTTATTAATGAGTTAAATATTGCATTATTATTATGTCGTAAATAATTTAATTTATTTTAAGTCCAAAAATTAAAAAAAAAACCATGATTTATGAAATATTTTTATATTTAGAATGAATATTTATAGTTGAAAATATAACATATATAACCCAATGTAAAAATTTATTTACCAAAAGATATTTGTTTATATAATTTTTGCCTTTACTTTTAAATAATTAATATAAAATGTTATTATTACTTTCATGTGGCTCCATGGGGTCCCCAATTCATCCCAATTATTCCTAGGGTCGGATATGTATCATCCAATAGTATTAGGACATGTGTTAGGGTAATTTAATATTGTCATAATATTATATTTTATATTTATTTACTATATTTACCCTTTAATCATGTTAAATAAAATATTTACTGAAATAAATATTTAAAATATATAAAAATGGAAGTTACCTATTTACTCAATTTGGACTTACTTATTCCAAATATGGAATTCTATTTTCCAAATTCAAAACACAGTAGTGGTAGAAATTAATATAAAATTAATTCCCACTGTTAAAACAATTACCGTGTTTTTAAGAAATAATAACAAAATATTGACACTTGTTTATGTCCAATGTAAAATTGAAATTAATTCCAATGTCCAACATTAGATTAACTATTAAAAATATATTATAATTACAATTTATAACCAATTCAAAAGATAATCTAGCCATATAATTAAAATAGATTAAAAGGCTCTTTTGTATTAAAATACTATATTTTTCACCATTCATTAAAAAATGAATTTTATCAGAAAAATTCCAAAATTTCATCCAAAGTAAATTTTGATGTCCTTATTCTAAAGAAGAATTTTATTTTTTTATATAGAACATATTAGTGTGAAAAAAAATTGGATTTAAAAATGGTTTTCCATTAAAAGGTGGCAAATCAACCTTTTAAAGAAAATTATGCTTAAAATTAGATTCATTTTCATTTTAAGCCTCTAACATTTATTGGATAAATGTAAAAACATTTTACAAACATGTATAATAATATTTTATTTAGTTCCATTAAATAACTCATGGCTAGGCGTTAACTTCCATTTAAAATAATTATATTATATTATAAGTGTGCAGCGTAAAATTTCAAAGAAACCGGCTGTTACTTATCAGGTATGCTATCAAACATAGCATCACCTTTAAGTAAAATTAATACTTAATTCAAAAATATTAATAAGAATTCGAATGTATTATTATTTATTTACTTTGTATGTTACAAGGAGACTACCGCAACATAAGTTCTATTTTGTTCTAGAAATTCAATTATGGGAAATATTACATTCAAATTTCTATGTTTTATATCTACGTTTATATACCCATAATTTTGAATTATTATATATGAGTAATTTAATTATATTTTTATCAAATATATATATATATAAGTATTATTTTTAAAACCAAGGATTATTTATTTCATTATTATATGTGTATGTAAGATATTTTATGTTTTGTGTAATTTAATTTTTGGATTTATTTGATTTCAATTATGTGTGTATGGGATTTCATCTAATTATGTTATGTTTTAATATAATGGGTTTAATATTTACCAAGGTTATCTTCTCAAATTTTTCAAATGGTTTATGTGCTTTAGATATTTTATGTGGAATATTTTTATTCGATTTCATTAGTGGTTTAAATAAATAGGTATTATGTTATTATGAAGGTAAGAGGAATTTATGTAAAATATGCTTAAAATTATTTAATCTTCATATGGATTTCAAATTTTAATACAAAAACTTATTTTATCCATCAACACTCTATTTATAATGGTATTTTAATTATTTTTTAATGGAAACATGAAACTATTTATGTTCCACCTCAACATTTCATGTTAGTCTTGAATTAAAAATTTTGTATGCATAAAAATCCTATGGTTTGAGAGATTTATTTTCCAGAAAATTGTTTTGGAAAAATTAAAGAACCATGATTTGGTTTCAATAAATGAATGTTAATAGATTATCATGATTTATGTTTAGTAATAATGATGAAAATATCTTTTCGTATATATATATATCTGAATATATATATACACATATGTCATTACATGTTAAAAACCATATCTTCACATGAATTCCTTTTTATTAAATTAATTTAAATGAATATTGAACTTTAACTTGGCCACTATAAGTGCAAGTAAGGTAGTTGGAATTTCAAATTAATGCTTTGTTTTCAAAATAATTATATGTATATACATGAATATATATATATATATATAATTTTATATATGTATGCATCTACATACATATTATTTTTTAATAAAAGATGTTGTTAATTTAAAAACAATAAATACATGTATATAACATATGTATAGATAATTAAATTTACATAAAATTATTTTATTATTTATGTTTATAAATGTATGTTTGTGTATATGTCATTCTATATAAAATTGTTAATATTTTTAATATCAATGTATATGCATGTTAATACGCAATCATGTTTTATTCAAGTATAAATAATTATGTAAACACATGTATATATATATATATATATATATATTAGTGTGTGTATTTTATGAAAAATGTTTACATACATGTACATGAATGTATAATTATATATGCATTTTATTGTAAAACTAATTTTACCATGATACACATATAATCAAGGAAGTAATTTTTATTAAATGATTCCAATGTTCATGTTTTAGAAGAAAATTCACAGTCCTCATGATGAAGAATATGAGTTATAATGTGTTTATTCCAATTCATCACACCGGGATATAATGATGGTAGGGGTTGGAGAGTGAACCCAAAACATTATGGGACATTTGTCCAAACATTTAAATAGTGCACCATGATATCACTCTAACGCATTGGGTAAAGTGTTAATCTAATGAGATTTCAAGTATGGTCCATGGGAGGTGTATCCTAAGAAAATTGTGGGATTAGGGAGTGAACTTAGTATATCATGGGACTATGTCTAACAAGTATTGGGAGTGAACCGATAATCCATTATTCAATCTAATGTATATTTGAGAATTAAATTATGAAATTATTATATGTTTTATTTTAAATTTTATAATGTTTTATTATCGAATGAAGTAGAATTAAAAAATTACATATATATTGAAATCCCTTGGAAAAAATGTTTATTTTGAGAAGTACTCTTGGTTTCATAAGTCATCATTATCAGACATCATAAAATGTTAAACTTTTTATATTAAATTGAAAAACATTTCCCTTATATATTTTTAAAAAATACGGTACTTTGCTTTTTTCGTTCATCCCAAGTATTAAATTTACTCACCTATTAGTTTAGTAGAGTTTTTAATGGAATTATATTCAATTAATGAGTTAGGGTAAACAATTACTTTTTGTTCATTTTATTTTATTTTGCACTATTTTGTAAAGTTATATGGTTTGTATTTAATTATCCATAAACTAGACTAGTAAAAGTCATCAGTTATTTAATGTGTTGTGTAATTATTGAGTTTCTTTTATAAATTTTTTTACACCGTATGTTTTAGCACTAGCTTTGGGATACTGACATTTGGGGTGTTATAGTTGGTATCAGCAGAACAGTTTAGAAAATATTATTTGTTAGATGTTGCCATCTAATTAGTAGAGTCCAAAAGTTTAGTGGTCATAGAATTTCTTAATTCAAAAGCTAGAAATTTAGAATTCTTATGAGTCTGATGAACGAATTACGAGGGTGAAACTTTTTTGAAGAGGGAGAATGTAACATCCCAGATAATAATGATTGCTTTTAGTTATAGAAATAATTGAATTTAATATTAAATATGTAAAATTATTTAATAATACTTGAACATATATATTAGAAATAAAATTAATTTTTATTAATAATTCTAATTATGTTTTTTATTTAATAAAAAATATATATAAATAATTATAAATTATAGTTCTCAAATTAATTAGTATTCTAATAAAATACTATTTTATAGTAAAATTTCTTTATTTAAAATAATATTTTAATATGAATACATGTATTTGATTATTTTTATAAAAATATTTTTAAATATGTTTATTAAAAAAATATAAATATATATACATATTCAATAACTATTATAATTATAACTATATTGAAAATAATAAATTAAGTTATGAATATAAAATATTTTAACATTGATAATAATTATTCCTGCTAAAATAATGAATAATAATATTCATATAAAAATATAATTAATTAGGTTTTATAAAATTTAATTTTTTAAAATATTATTTGAATATATATATATATATGTATTTAAAATGTTATAATTATTGGTTTTGAGTAATAAAATATGATTAGACTATAAAATTATTTTGTTTTATAAATAAGAAATTATAACTTTTTAATCTTGAAGTTTGACAATTAATATTATACATATATTGTGATAATATTTATATAAATAAATATTATTAAAAAAATTAAATATATAATAATAATAAAATACTAATTATATAAAAAATAAGGCATTCGAGTTAGGGTTGTTAGGGTTTGTCCTATAGGTCTTGGTTTGAGAGAAGGGAGATCGCGTATGAGGGAGAGGAGTCAAGGGGGAGAGCCAAAGCTGAGCATGATGGGGTTGGCCTACCATGGGAGATCTCGACAGCCAGATGAATTTCAAGAAATCCTCCATCATCGGCAAGGAAGGATGGCCCCTGTCAATTGTGGACTGAGTGCCTGTGTTGGGGTTTTTCTATGGTTAGGGTTCAACTAAGTTCTACATCGAGATCCGACTGTTCTGATTCTTCTTCAACCTACTGAAGTAAGTCTTCTGTTTTCCATTTTTCAATTTTTTTGTTCGAAACTTCTGTCAATATCGAATTAACAGTGTTTTTAATGTTCATTTCATTCATTATTAATCAATATTTGTTTCTCTCTTACTTATATGGATCAATTCTTGTTTTGAAGATTATTGGTATCTATCACTATCATAATCTAGTTGTAACATATTGTTTATGTCATCATTGTGTGTTTTTTTATCTGAATGAATATGAAAATATTTTATGTTAATTTTATAATTAATATTTCAACATTTTTATATCTGAAATTGTATACCAAGCTTCCTTGGAATGGTCATGTGTGTAGAGGTTATGGCTATAAAAGCCAGTTGACTGGGTGGTTAACTGAATTTTTAAGGAAAACAATTTCGAGTATAGAGTAACATAAGTTCTATTTTTTTCTAGTAATTCATGTAATGGAAATTTTAAATTCAAATTTTCATGTTTTATATCTATGTTTATATACCCACAATTTCGAATTACGATATAGGTGGAATTTCATTATATTTTTATCAAACACACACACACACCCAAATATATATATAAGTATTATTTTCAAAATGAAGGAATATTTATTTAATTATTATATGTTTATTTAAGTGATTTTATATTGTGTGTAATTTAATTTTCATATTTCAATTATTTCAATAATGTGTGTAAGGGATTTCATTTAATTATGTCTTGTTTTAATATACTACGATTTATTTTTAGCAAATTTATCTGATCAAATATTTCAAACAGTTTATGGAAATTAGATATTTTTTGTAGAATTTGTTTTTATTTGACATCATGATAGTTTTAAATAAAAACATATTACGACATTATGATAGAAAAAGTAATTTATAAAAACTATGATTAAAAATGTTTAAACTTCTTATGAATTTGAATTTTTTGAAACTCAAACATATTTTATCCATCAAGACTATATTTATAACGGTATTTTCATTATTTTTGTTATGGTAATGTGAGACTCTTTATATTTCACCTCAGCCTTTTTTATTGCACTTGAATTTAAAAAAAATTATACAAGAAATTCCTTTGGTGTGAGAGATTTATTTTCCTAAAAGTTGTTTAATAAAAAGAAAAAAATCACGATTTGGTTTCTATACATTAATTTTATTTGTTTTTAAAAAAATAGTAATAATGATGTATATATAAATAATATATACACACATACATAATTAAATGAGAAAAAAAACATATCTTCCCATGTATTACTTTTAATTAAATTAATTTAAATGATTATAGAACATTAATTTGGCCAATATGACTGCAAGAAAGGTTATCAAACATTCAAATTAATGTTTTTTTAAAATAAGTACAGGTTAATATATATATATATATATATATATATAACTAGATATATATTATTTTTAATAGAATAGATTTGTAATATGATGATAGTAAATACATGTATATAAAAGTATGTATAAATTTTTCAATTTACATAAAACAGTTTTATTATTGATGTTTATAAAAGAATGTATGCGTATATTTCATTCTATGTTAAAGTGTTAATATTTTTAATATTTATGTTTATGCATGTGAATAGGTAATCAGGTTTTATTTCATTATCAATATTTATGTAAACACATGTATATATATATGTGTTGTGTGTGTATTTTATGAAAAATTATTACATACATGTACATGAATATAAAATTATATATGTATTTTATTGAAAATTTACTTTTACCATGACACTTATATAATCAAGGAAGTCCATTTTGTTAAATTATTTTCAAATTTTATGGTTTAAACGAAATTTCATTGTCCTCATGATAAAAAATATGGGATATAATGTTTTAATTTCAAAGCTTCCCACCTGGATTTTATGAAGTCATGGGTTGGGGAGTGAACCCAAATCCTTGTGGGACTTTTTTCCAAACATATGAAGGGTTCACTAAGAAAGTGCTCCAATGAATTGGGTAATGTGTTCATTTCATGAGATTTCAAGTATGTCGCTCACGAGGGGTATCTTATGCATATTATGGGATTAGGGAGTGAACCTAATCTATCATGGGACTATGTCATCCCTGTATCAGGAGTGAATTGAGAATCCATTCTATGAACCACGATGCCTTAGAGAATTAAAGTATTATATGTTTTTTTAGTGAAAATTCATATAGTTTTATTAATAAATAGAGTTCATTTTCAAAATGATATATATATATATATTTATTTATTTAAATCCTTTTGGAATTTTTTTTATTTTGAGAATTAATCTCAGTTTGATAATCCCGCAATATCATACATAATTACATGTTCTACTTTTTATATTGAATTAAAAATCTCTTTTCAGTTTCATTTTATATTAAAAAACCCCCACTTATTAAGCTTTTTTTTCTCATCCCATGTTTTAAATTTAGTCACCCATAGGTTTACTATAGTTTTTGTTGGTGTTCCCTTCAATTAAGGAGTTAGCGCACGCAGTGTCTTTTTTTCATTGTATTTTATTTTATAATGTTTTGTAAAATTTTAAGGTTTCTATTTATTTCTCCAAAATATAGACTGGTAAAGGTAATCTCTTGTGTAATGTGTTGTCAAACTCTTCAGATTCTTTTATAAAAAATTTATATAACATGTTTTAGCGCTGCCTCTGGGATATTGGGTTTAGTGGTGTTATTGTTGGTATCAGAGGAAAAGTCTACATAACATTAGATATTAGATGTTGTCTTCTTAGAGGTAAAGTCTAAAAGTTTAGTGGTTCAAGTTTTTATTAATTTTGAAGATGGAAAATCAGAATTCTTGTGAGTCTGGAAAATGAATTTTGAGGGAACAATTCATTTAGGGGGGATATAACACCCCAGATAATAATGAGTTCTTTTATTTATGGAAATAATTTACTTTAATATTAAATACGTAAATTTATTTAATAATAGTGGAATATAAATATTATAAATAAAATTAAATTTCATTAATAATTCAAATTAAATATTTTAATTAATAAAGAAATATATAAATAATTATAATTTATTGTTTTCAAATTAATTTGTAATCTAATAACAAATACTATTTTATATTATAATTTTTTTATTTCATTGAATATTTTAATATGAATACATGTATATTATTTTTTTTGAAAACAATATTTTTGCTAAATTTCATAAAAACATTTATATATATATACATATTTCATGACTTTTATAATTATAAGTTTATTGAAAATAAAAAATTACATTAATTATATAAAATATTTTAACAATGATAATAATTATTTCTTCTAAAATGATGAATAATTATACTCATATAAAAGTATATTTAATATAGTTTTATAAAATTTGATTTTTGAAAACATTATATGAATATATATGTATTTATGAAGTTATAATTGTTAGTTTTGAGTTTTAAAATTTGATTATATTATAAAATTAATATGTTTTACAAATAAGGGATTATTAATTTTTAATGTTGAAGATAAAATTATAAAATTATAAATATATTATGATACTATATATATAAATAAATATTAATTAATAAATTAAATATATAATAAAAATTAAATAATAATAATAATAAATAAGAAAATCAGGTTATGGGTATTAGGATTCGGCCTCCGGGTCTAGTTTTGGGAGATGGGAGATCGCACAAGAGGGGGATGAGTTGAGTGGGTGCACTACAGCTGAATGTGATGGGGTTGACCTACTAGGGGAAATATCAACTGCGAGATGAAGGCCAATCTAACCTTGATCATCAGAGAGGAAGGAAAACCACCATCAAGTGTAGACCGAGTGTTGGCATTGGGGTTTTTCTACGTTTAGGATTTGACCAAAAACCAGATCTAGATTTGAGGTTTTCGATTCATCTTCAACCTATCGTGGTAGGCTTCATGTTTTCATTTTTAAGTGTTTTTTTATCCAAACCATTTGAAAATCTCAAATAAAATGTGTTTTTCATGTCTTTTTTTCCATTAGTCATGAATCTCAGTTTGTATCTTAATTCTAGGGATCAATTATAGTTTTCAAGCTTATCAGGAATCAATCACTATCATAATCTAGTTGTAATATATATTTTTTCAACCTTGTGTGTGTTTTTCTAATTTGGATGAATCTTTCAATATTTGATGTTAATTTAATAATGAATATTTTAACATTTTTATGTCTGAAACTGTATATGTATCTTCCTATTCAAGATCTTGTGTGTAGAGCTTACGGATATAAAAGCCAGTTCACTTAGTGTGTAAATGTAATTTTTGGTGAAAATAAATCTGGACTCCACAGAAATAGAAGTTTTGTTTTGTAAAAGTAATTCAAGTAAGAGAAATGTTTCATTAAAATTTCCATGTTTTATATCTAGGTTTATATACCCCATATTTTAAATTATTATATATGTGTAATTTGAATATTACTTTATCAAACCTATATATTAATTTATTATTTTCAAAACCAAGGACTGTTTATTTCATTATTATATGTTTATGTAATAGATTTTGTATCTTGTGTACTTCAAATTTCAGATTTCATTGATTTAAATTATGTGTGGAAGGGATTTCATTTAATTATGTTATATTTTAATATACTAAGTTTTACTTTTATCAAAGTTATCATCTCAAATATTTAAAACAGTTTATGCACTTTAGATATTTTATGTCAATTTTTTTATTTGATTCCATGAGTGTTTTAAATAAATAGGTATTATATCATTATGATATCAAGAGAAATTTGTAAAAACTAAGCTTAAAATTATTTAAACATCTTGTAAGAACCTGATTTTTTCTGAGAAAGACTTTGGAATATTATTGATAATATTCCAGAGCAGTGCCTTCAGACGGCGTGCGATTCCGAGCCCCGGAGTGGCCAGAATTAAATTTGCAGTGCGTTCACACTGGAAACGCCAAATAAATGGGATAACTCCTAAACGGTGCTTCTGACTAGATATCCGAGTGTATGGATGGGTCCGGAATGGGGTGTTTACCCTAGGAACGACATAAAACATGTCGGCGCGGGTTGTTTGGACCCCTCGCCCGCTCCTGGAACGTTAAACGGATAAATAAATAAATTAAATTATTCGTTTAATGGAGAAATGCAGGTATCTCTTAAATGGTGGCTCGGATTGGAAAACCGGGGGCACCGTTGAGTTCAGAGCGTTTCGTTTACCCTACGAGGGGTATAAGTTTCGCGGGTGCTGGCAGTTTGTGAAAAATGGCCCCAGGGGCGTTTTCGTAATTTAGCGGCTTTGGACGTTAAATTTTATAACTTTTGAACGGGGTCTCGGATTAAAATTCAGAGACCTCCGTTGTGCTTGGGAGGTGGTTTTTACCCTAAGGCAGGCTTAACCGCGACCCCGTCGGGAGTTCGGGTCCGGGCCGACGGGAGGGTGGTTAAGCGTCTTCTGTTTAAACGCATAGCACACCCTCCTCCCTCCTCTCCTTCCCCTTCCCCCTGGTCGCCCCTCTTCTCCCTCTCCTCCTCCATCTCTGGCGAGAGTCTGACGAGGTGACTCCGGCGAGGTGCGGTGGAGGTAGGATGTTGCGTTTGCATTTTCTATTCCCGTACCTACTTTGAGCTCGTTTTGCACTGTCGATTCCTTTTCAAAAATTTTATTGGAGCCCATGAACGCATAGTATACAAGTTTCTCTTTTTGGCACTTGTTTCAGATTTGAAATCGGAGATCGGAGGCATTCGCAATCGTCCGCCGAAGTTGGCGGGTTTTCGGTTTCCGGCGGGATCGAGCGGCGGCGCGGCGAGGGCGGACTGCGCGACAGCGGGGTGTCCGCGAGTGTCCGGTGGAAGTGCGGGGCACGACAGCGGGTGTCCGAAGGGGTGCTCGGGCGTCGGCCGGGGCGTCTGGCGGAGCGCCCGGCGAGGCGGCGGTCGCCAGGGAGCGACGGCCGCGGGGTCGCGGCGCGCGACCCCTGTGCGGCGACAAAGACCCGCGCCGTGCAGGTCTTCACGCGGCGACCGCGACAGGACCTCATGGCCTGTATGCGCAGGGACTGCGTGTCCGCGGCCGGCCCGCGCGGCTAACCCACGGGCCGGCCCAGGCCGGGCGGACCGGCCGGTCCAGGCCGGTCTAGCCCTAGGGGTCCTTCCCCTTCGATGTTCAGACACCCGTATTTTCCGCTACGGGTGTCTGTTTTGAGTGCAGTCTGCAACGGTGGAACTGCATTGACGAGACGGTCTTTTTGAGATGGTTTCTGGAATTTTTAATTCCCGAAACGAGGGGCCTCGGAGGCGCGACACGTCTTTAAGTGGTTTTTCGTTTTCTTCGGCGGATCTTGTTTTGGACGGCGCGGACGCGTCCGACGTCCGTTTTGAGCGCTGTCAATGGCGTTGGGACCCTGGCATCGAGGCGGAGGTTTCCAGGGTGGTTTCAGGCATTGAGGCCGAAGATGAGGCGCATGCCCCACGGCCCGTCATTTGAGCTGCGAGCAACGTTTAACGGTTTTTGCATCAGACGCCCGTTCGGGGCGTGGGAGCAGTCAATTTTGGGTGTTTTTCCAAGGGCATCACGTTGGCGTAGTCTGCCCGCTATAATTCCGCACGATGGTGAGTGGCCCACGAGGGCCATTTGGGCATCAACGGTGGTTTTCCATCTTTATCCCCAGGTGACCGTTCTGGACAAGTAAGTAATCCATTCCATGTACTTTTTCGAGAGGATCGCAACGGTGCAATCCGTTTGTTGAGTTTCGGGACTAGGATGTGGGTCCCATGTGGCACTGATCGGGTGCGGTGCGCCAGGATGCACTTTTTCTCCGGATATTTGTTGCACTCAAGTGAGTAGTGCTTTTGATGTGTTTTCCCGAGGGGATCGCAATGGTGCGATGTGCCCGACTGTTTTCAGGGCTGAGGCTCGGGATCATGGGACGTCGTTCGGGCGTGAGGTGGTGTTGGTGACTTTTCCGTCGGATATCCATTGGAGGCAAGTAAGTAGTCGATCTCATGTGTTTTTCTATTAGGATTACAACGGTGCGATCCGTTTGGTTGTGTGGAGCCTCTTGCGCGATCTTGTTAAATGTGGAAGCATGGAAGGTGCTCTAGTAGTGGTTCGCCCTACCTTGTTTGTAGAGGACCCTTGGCGTGTGATCGTGAACTCTTGGGAGAGTGATATAATTGTTCCACGAGATGTGGTTGGCCATGCATGGGCCTTTGAGGTGGAGTTATTACGTCACGCCTTCGCATTGACACTGGGTGTCGTGTGCATGATAGCCTTTGGGATGGAATGAGGTATACTCTAGGAGTATACGAGAGTGCTTGGAGGTACATGTGGTTGTTTGTACCTGAGGATGTTGTGCGATCAGTTGGAGTTGACTTGGGGCCACACGTCGTGTGGGCCCCACGTGCATGTCGTGATCTGCTTTACGTACTTTGACCTCTCGCGACGTAGAGGGTCCCTCTATGCTCGTTTGTTTGACCAGCAGGATAGAGTTTTCCCCTGGCTCTGTGCTCGTTTGTTTGACCAGCAGGGTGGAGTTTTCCCTGGCTCTATGCTCGTTTGTTTGACCAGCAGGGTTGAGTGGTCTCCCCCTGGTCTTAATCTCGTTGGTTGGGCCGGTAGAGATGGTTTAGTTCCTCTGCTTCTTCGGCTGTGAGGGGTTTTAGTACTGTGCCCTTTCACCGGACTGCGACACCATCTGCAACTACGGGTGTTCGTACAGCGTGGGTGTTTTCCCCAATTTCCGGGATGAGATGTCTCGGTCCGGTTCGACTGTGACTCAATGGATTAGAGAGGGATTGCCTTGTGAGGCCTGGGGAGTTTCTCCCGTTGTTCCGTGTTCCCTAGTAGAGCTTGTGGTTTCGGTGTGACCAACACTTTGCGCGGGCACCGGCCCTCTACCCAGGAGGTTTTCCCAGTAGGGCTGAGGTTGTTCCAGCATGGCTGAGGTTGTTCCAGCCGGGATGAGGTTGTTCCAGCAGGGTTGAGGTTGTTTCCAGCAGGGCTGAGGTTGTTTCCAGCAGGGCAGAGGTTGTATCGAGTAGGTCTCGTCAGTGGGTTACCATCCAGCAGGGATGGCTAGTACAACGGTGTTCATCGAGTAGTACCATCAGGTAGGGATGGCCAGAGTAGTGTCGGGCTTACCTCCAGCTGGCCTGGGCAGTGGTCCCCGATGTCGGGCTTACCTCCAGTGGGGCTCGGTAGTGGTCCCCGATGTCGGGCTTACCTCCAGCTGGGCAGGGCAGTGGTCCTCGATGTCGGGCTTACCTCCAGCGGGGCTGGGCAGCGGTCCTCGATGCCGGGCTTACCTCCAGCTGGGCTGGGCAGTGGTCCCCGATGCCGGGTTACCTCCAGCTGGGCTAGGCAGTGGTCCCGTCGCTGACTTTAGCCAGGTCGCCCTCCAGTGGATTACCCTGTTACGGAACTGGGCAGTGTGGCACCCGTCGAATTTCCGTGTATCCCTGTAGTGGGAACCAGTTGACTTCTAGGGATCCTCCAGCGGGGCTGGGCAGGGGGTCGCCTGTCGACTTTGAGCAGACCTCTCGACTACGGGGCAGTGACGAGTCGTGGTTGACGTTCCCCCAGAACTCTCTAGTACGAGGATCATTTTCCCCCACTGAGACGCGTCCTTGTGACGCAACCTAAAATCGTGCAGGCGAGTCAGTGCCGCCCAAAGCGAATAGTGTCGAGGTGTGGTGATTGGGCCCTTGTCTTGTGGTTTGGGGCAGACGTGCGGGATGCTGGGCATCGATGGTGTTACTTCTGGGACTGTTGGATACTCTTTCTTGGGCTGAGCTACGGGATGGATATCCCCTTATGATCTTGTTTGGGCTACTTGATTGTGCATATGGACTTGTATATACCATGTTCTAGTACCCACTTCATGGGTTTGGTTACTCTCCTTCCAGGGGAGGCGAAGACGCGCGGGGTATGCCACGTGCTTTCCGTGTCTAGCTTCTCATGGTTGGACGAGTCTACTCTCCTACTATAGGTAGCGAAGAATCGACAGGAAGTTCATGTTCTCACCGTTTCCAGCTCCTTTTGCCTGGAAGAGTCTACCTTCTTTCTTTTGTTGGGTTGAGCTGGACTCTTACTATACTCTTTACTGCACTCCTTGTTGTACTCCTTTACTTTTCATGTTTGCTCTACTGCTCACCCTTCGGTACCTCCTTTTGTTGCTCCCTCGAGCATTCGGGGTATCCTACTGAGTATTTTTTTATACTCACCCCTACTTGGGCTTTGCCCGCACTTGGCGTGCCCTTGGAGATGACGCACAGGTGGAGCGTGACTTCAGTGGAGCGTAAGAGATTGGGAGCTTAGACCGCGTACGGTGGTCATGGTCGGGTTCCAGGTGGCAGACCCGTCGGCTGTTTCTTTTCATTTACCTATTGCTGGGTTGTGGCACTTTTTGGTTGGGCGCGTGTTTTTCCCTTTTTCCTTTTCAGCACTGTACTTTGTACTATTAGAGGTCAATGCACACTGTGGTTTATATATAGCAGTTTCCCTTTACTATTCTTGTCTTTACTTTTACTCTACACTGTTGCATTGAGTGTGCTGCGTGTGTGTGTTCACAGGTACTTAGGCAAAGGCTTCCCCGAGTTATTGTGCCTTCAGCACTGGTCACCAACTCCTGGCCTATGGAGGCGGGCTTGGGGTATTTGCGGCTCGAGCCCGGGTAGGGTCGGGTCGTGACAATGTGGTATCAAAGGTGGTTCGTTCCTTGGGACGATGTTCGGACGTCCCTAAAAGAAGAATTGGTTGGGATTTAGGGAAATAGTGTTAATGTGTCTCAAGAGAGGCTCTCAGGCCTGGGAGTCCAGTGATGGTGCGGCGGTCGACGTATCCATTCACCAGGACCTTGATAACCCGCTTGTCAACTCGGCATGCTGAGATACTTGTTACAGGGAAAATTTGGTTGTGCATCACATAGGACTGAGTCTTGATTGTCCTTCTTCAGTCAGATCCCCATCATTGATATTGGTATATACATATATGCTCATCTAACCGCGACACTCCTTGATAATTTTCAGGATTTCTCCACAAGGACATCCAGCCAGGATACCAACTTTAGTTCATGATGAAGACCCTGTGAGCTACGAGGCCACAGTCCAGGACCCATCATGCGAGCCCCTTTTTCTGGGTGGGCTGGTAGCAGCACCCCCACCTGTTGAGTAGCAGGCAGTTTCAGCAGAGCAGGTTGAGCTTGAGCATAGGTTGATCATGCTCCATGAGTTCCAACGGCAGAGACCGCTGAGGTTCAGTGGTGAGCAAGACCCTCAGGCAGCAGAGGTTTGGCTCGAGGCAGTGGTTCTCCTTTTCAGGGTTGTGCAGATGCTGACAGATCAGAGAGTGGCTTGGGCAGCCAGCCTTTTTCGTGGAGCAGCTTGGCGTTGGTGGAGTATGTTGACTCAGTTTCATGACTAGTCTTCACTTTCGTGGGACGACTTTCAGTTGTTGTTTTGTGAGGAGTTTTTCCCCTCCAGCTTGTACTACGTTTGGATTCAGGAGCTCCTGCAGTTTCAGCAGTGAGGGATGATAGTGGCTTAGTATGCGGCTAGTTTTGCATACGGGTGCACACTTTTACACAGACTTGGTCCATGATGACAACATTCGAGCGTGGAAGTTTGAGCAGGGTCTCTACCGAGAGATCCGTGATGTCATAGTACCCTTGGGAATTTCCACATATTCTGGGGTTCTAGAGTAGGTGCTGGTGACAGAGGGCTTCCTGTCACGTTCTGGGGTTGGTAGTGGCGGCAGGCACGTTGGAGCCGAGACGTCTGCCGCAACTAGTGGGCGTTGGAAAGCAGGACCTCGACGCAGGTGCCTTACTGACAACCGGACTCAGGGGCGTGGTCGTACACCATAATGGCTCCAGAGGGCACCAGTGCAGCCCAGAGAGAGTCGGTGATATGCTTGTGATGATCGAGGTCACTTGGCATGAGACTGCCCGACCCGAGTTGCTGGGAGCTTCGGGCAGGAAGCAGGCGCACCACCATGTCAGAGGCAGCGTCGTGATCGGAGTAGTACCCAGAGAGGTAGTGCTAGCAGAGGAGAGGGGGGAGCTGGAGGTGGGGGACGACGTTACGAGCTCTTCCCATCACCACTAGGTGGTCCACGTCAGGCTCAGGGAGCTGACAGTTGGGACCGAGGACAGCTGCGAGCTTTGGACGTCTATTATCCTGCAGAGCATGAGGGGATAAGAGGTACGCTCTACAGCTCTTCTACCTTTTTGTAGTAGAATTTTTAGACTATGTGTGTGAACTCCTTTCCTCCCTGCTCCTTGTTTGAGGTGTTACCAGGGTGACGCAGGGCGTCGGGTGTAACCCTGTGTTGGTAAGGAAAAAGGGCATGACACCTTTTCCTTTAGTCGATGGTGTTGACTCCTTCGCCTTTTGAGCGTGTAAGAGAGCATCGACAGTGAAACCTTGCATGACCAGATATCCTTGGGTGTTTCACCATATGGATATTCTGAAGGAGGGAATCACCGGGCTTTGTTCCAAGTTCGGGTGGTGATTCCAGTCGCGGTGTGCGTCGTAGAGGTTTGACCGGGGAGGTGAGCTACCCCCGAGGGCTTTCAGGCCGTTTGAGACTGTGCAAAGGGATGACGAGTTACCGTACCGCCTTTCCCTAACCCCAATGTCTGGAGTTGGTGCACGACATTGGCAAGGGCCGACTTCGCGTGGACAGATCAATCCTTTGGTCTGTGTGCGGTGACGCAGAGCTGTGCGTGGGTTCTTCGGGGTATGGGAAAGCCAGGTATGGGTTTAGTACCCTGTGTTGCTCCCTAGTTTTGCTTTTCGGGGATGAAAATCTTGAAGGAGGGAATGATGTAAGAACCCGGTTTTTGCTAAGAAAGACTTTGGAATATTGTTGATAATATTCCAGAGCAGCGCCTTCAGACGGCGTGCGATTCCGAGCCCCAGAGTGGCCGGATTTAAATTTTCAGTGCGTTCACACTTGAAACGCCAAATAAATGGGATAACTCTTAAATGGTGCTTCTGACTAGAGATCTGAGTGTATGGATGGGTCCGGAATGGGGTGTTTACCCTAGGAAAGACATAAAACTGGTCGGCGCGGGATGTTTGGACCCCTCGCCCGCTCCCGGAACGTTAAATGGTTAAATAAATTAATTAAATTATTCGTTTAATGGAAAAATGCAGGTATCTCTTAAACGGTGGCTCGGATTGGAAAAAAGAGGGCATTGTTGAGTTCAGAGCATGCCGTTTACCCTACGAGGGGTATAATTTTTGTGGGCGCGGGCCGTTTGTGAAAAATGGCCCCAGGGGCGTTTTCATAATTTAGCGGCTTCGGACGTTAAATTTTATAACTTTTGAATGGGGTCTCGGATTAAAATTACGAGACCGCCGTTGTGCTTGGGAGGTGGTGTTTACCCTAAGGGAGGCTTAACCACGACCCCATCGGGAGTTCGGGTCCAGGGCGACAGGCGGGTGGTTGAGCGTTTTCTATTTAAACGCTTAACACACCCTCCTCCCTCCTCTCCTTCCCCTTCCCCCTGGCAGCCCCTCTTCTCCCTCTCCTCCTCCATCTCTGGCGAGAGTCCGGCGAGGCGACTCCGGCGAGGTGCGGTGGTGCCGGCGGATCGTCGCGAAGCTTCGGGTGAAGCCCCACAAGGTAGGATGTTGCGTTGGCATTTTTTATTCTCGTACCTACTTTGAGCTTGTTTTGCACTGTCGATTTTTTGTCAAAACTTCGATCGAAGCCCATGAACACATAGTATACAATTTTCTCTTTCGGACTCTTATTTCAGATTTGAAATCGGAGATCGGAAGCGTTCGCAATCATCCACCGAATTTGGCGGGTTTTCGGTTTCCGACGGGATCGAGCGGCGGCACGGCGCGGTAGCGGGAAGTCCGCGGGGTGTCTGCGGGTGTCCGGTGAAAGCGCTGGGCGCGACAGCGGGTGTCCGGCGGGGTGCTCGGGCGTCGGCCGGGGCGTCCGGCGGAGCGCCTAGCTAGGCGGCGGCTGCCAGGGAGCGGCGACCGCGGGGTCACGGCGCGCGAACCCTGTGCGGCGACAAAGACCTGCGTCGCGCGGGTCTTCCCGCGACGGCCGCGACAGGCCCTCGTGGCATGTCTGCGCGGGGACCGCGTGTCCGCGGCCGGGCGGACCGGCCGGTCCAGGCCGGTCCAGCCCCAGGGGTCCTACCCCCTCGGTGTTTGGACACCTATATTTTCCGCTACGGGTGTCCGTTTTGAGTTCCGTCTGCGGCGGTGGAACCGTATTGACGAGACAGTCTATTTGACATGGTTTCAGGAATTTTTAATTCCCGAAACGAGGGGCGATGGAGGCACGATGCGTCTTTAAGTGGTTTGCCGTTTTCTTCGGCGTATCTTGTTTTGGACGGCGCGGACGCGTCTGACGTCCGTTTTGAGAGCCGTCAGTGGCGTTGGGACCCTAACATCGAGGCAGAGGTTTCCAAGGTGGTTTTAGGCGTTGAGTCCGAAGATGAGGCGTAGGCACCACATCCCGTCTTTTGAGCTGCGAGCAGCGTTTAGCGGTTTTTGCATCGGACGCCCGTTCGGGGCATTCGAGCAGTCGATGTTGGGTGTTTTTCCGAGGGCATCACGTTGGCATAGTCTACCCGTTGTAATTCCACACGATGGTGCGGGGCCCACGAGGGCCATTTGGGCATCGACGGTGATTTTCCATCTTTATCACCGGGCGACCATTTTGGACAAGTAAGTTGTCCATTCCGTGTACTTTTTCGAGAGGATCGCAACGGTGCGATCCGTTCGTTGAGTTTCGAGACCGGGATGCAGGTCCCACGTGGCACCGCTCGGGTGCGGTGCGCCAGGATGAACTTTTTCTCCAGATATCCATTGCACTCAAGGGAGTAGTGCTTTTGACGTGTTTTCCTGAGGGGATCGCAATGGTGCGATGCGCCCGACTGTTTTCAGGGCCGAGGCTCGGGATCACGGGATGCCATTCAGGCATGAGGCAGTGTTGGTGACTTTTCCGTCGGATATCCGTTGGAGGCGAGTAAGTAGTCGATCTCATGTGTTTTTCCACGAGGATTACAACGGTGCAATCCGTTTGGTTGTGCAGAGCCTCTTGCACGATCTTGTTAAATGTGGAAGCATGGAAGATTCTCTAGTGGTGGTTCACCCTACCTTGTTTATAGCGGACCCTTGGCGTGTGATCGTGCACCCTTGGGAGAGTGATATAATTGGTCCATGAGATGTGGTTGGCCGTGCCTGGGCCTTTGAGGTGGAGTTGTTACGTCACGCCTTCGCGTTGACGCTGGGTGCCATGTGCACGATAGCCTTTGGGCTGGAATGAGGTATACTACGGGAGTATACAAGAGCGCTTGGAGGTACGTGTGGTTGTTTGTACCTGAGGATGTTGTGAGCTCAGTTGGGGTTGACTTGGGGCCACACGTCATGTGGGCCCCACATGCGTTCCATGATCTTCTTTACGTACTTTGACCTCTCGCGATGTAGAGGGTGCCTCTGCACTCGTTTGTTTGACCATCAAGGTGGAGTTTTCCCCTGGCTCTGTGCTCGTTTGTTTGACCAGCAGGGTGGAGTTTTCCCCTGGCTCTGTGCTCATTTGTTTGACCAGCAGGGTTGAGTTTCCCCTGGCCTGGTGCTCTTTTGTCGGACCAGTAGGGTTGAGTGGTCGCCCCCTAGTCTTGATCTCGTTGGTTGGGCCGGCAGAGATGGTTTGGTTCCTCTGCTTCTTCGGATGTGAGGGGTTTTAGTACTGTGCCCTTTCACTAGACTGCAACACCGTCTTCGACTACGGGTGTTCGTATAGCGTGGGTGTTTTACCGTCCTTCTGGGATGAGATGTCTCGGTCCGCTTCGACAGTGACTCAGTGGATTGGAGTGGGATTGCCTTGTGAGGCCTGTGGAGTTTCTCCCGTTGTTTCGTGTTCCCTGGTAGAGCTTGTGGTTTCGGTGTGACCAACACTTTATGCGGGCACCGACCCTCTACCCAGGAGGTTGTTCCAGCAGGGCTGAGGTTGTTCCAGCAGGGCTGAGCTTGTTCCAGAAGGGCTGAGGTTGTTCCAGCAGGGCTGAGGTTGTTCCAACAGGGCTGAGGTTGTTTCTAGCAGGGCTGAGGTTGTTTCGAGCAGGGCTGAGGTTGTTCCAGTAGGGCTGAGGTTGTTTCTAGTAGGGCTGAGGTTGTATCGAGCAGGGCTCGTCAGTGGGTTACCATCCAGCAGGGATGGCTAGTACAACGGTGTTCATCGAGCAGTACCATCTGGTAGGGATGGCCAGAGCAGTGCCGAGCTTACCTCCAGCTGGGCTGGGCAGTGGTCCCCGATGCGGGGCTTACCTCCAGCGGGGCTGGGCAGCGGTCCCCCATGTCGGGCTTACCTCCAGCTGGGATGGGCAGTGGTCCCCGATGCCGGGCTTACCTACAGCGGGGCTGGGCAGTGGTCCCCGATGTCGAGATTACCTCCAGCTGGGCTGGGCAGTGGTCCCCGATGCAGGGTTACCTCCAGCTGGGTTGGGTAGTGGTCCCGTCGCCGACTTTAGTCGGGTCGCCCTCGAGTGGATTACCCTATTACGGGACTGGGCAGTGTGGCACCTGTCAAATTTCCGGGTATCCCTATAGTGGGAACCCGTTGACTTCAAGGTATCCTCCAGCGGGGCTGGGCAGGGGGTCACCTTTCGACTTTGAGCAGACCTCTCGACTGCGTGGTAGTGACGAGTCGTGGTTGACGTTCCCCCAGAACTCTCAAGTACGAGGAGCGTTTTCCCACACTAAGACGCATCCTTGTGACGCGACCTAAAATCGTGCGGGCGAGTCAGTGCTGCCCAAAGCGGATAGTGTCGAGGTGTGGTGATTGGGCCCTTGGATTGTGGTTCGGGGCAGATGTGCGGGATGCTGGGCATCGATGGTGTTACTTCTGGGACTGTTGGCTACTCTTTCCTGGGCTGAGCTACGGGATGGAGATCCCCTTACGATCTTGTTTGGGCTTATTGATTGATCCTATGGACTTGTATATACCTTTTTCTAGTACCCACTTATTGGGTTTGGTTACTCTTCTTCCAGGGGAGGCGAAGATGCGCGGGGTATGCCACGTTCTTTCCGTGTCTAGCTTCTCATGGTTGGACGAGTCTAATCTCCTACTATAGGTAGCGAAGACTCGACGGGAAGTTCATCTTCTCACCGTTTCCACCTCCTTGTGCCTGGACGAGTCTACCTTCTTTCTTTTGTTGGGTTGAGCTGGACTCTTACTGTACTCTTTACTGCACTCCTTGTTGTACTCCTTTACTTTTCTCGTTCGCTCTACTGCTCACCCTTCGGTACCTCCTTTTGTTTCTCCCTCGAGCCTTTGGGGTATCCTACTGAGTATTTGTTTATACTCACCCCTACTTGGGCTTTTCCTGCACTTGGCGTGCCCTTGCAGATGACGGACAGGTGGAGCGTGACTTCAGTGGAGCGTAGGAGCTTGGGAGCTTGGACCGCGTGCGGTGGTCGTGGCCGGGTTCCAGGTGGCAGACCCGCCGGCTGTTTCTTTTCGTTTACCTGTTGCCGAGTTGTGGCACTTTTTTGGTTGGGTGCGTGTTTTGACCCTTTTTCCTTTTCAGAACTGTACTTTGTACTGTTAGAGGTCGATGCACACTGTGGTTTATATAAAGCAGTTTCCCTTTACTTTTATTGTCTTTACTTTTACTCTGCACTTTTTCATTGAGTGTGCTACGTGTGTATGTTCACAGGTACATAGGCAAAGGCCTCCCCGAGTTATTGTGCCTTCGGCGCTGGTCGCCAGCCCCTGGCCTATGGAGGTGGGCTTGGGGTAGTTGCGGCTCAAGCCCGGGTAGGGTCGGGTCGTGACCCATCTTCTGAATTTTAAAATTTTATACTCAAACCTATTTTATCCATAAAAATTGTATTTATAATGGTATTTTAATTATTCTATGATGGAAACATGATCTTATTTATGTTACAACTCAACTTTTCGTGATGGTATTTAATTTAATAAAATTTATACATGAAATTACGTTGCTATGAGAGATTTATTTTCATGAGAATTGTTTTGGGAAAACTAGGGAATAGTGATTGGGATTCTATAAATTAATGTTACTGGATTTTCAATTTTTTTTGTTTAGTAATAACGATGAAAATGTTTCTTTATATATATATTAATATATATATATATTAATATATATACACATATGTAATTATATATAAATAATAATATCTACCCATGTATTATTTTTTATTAAATTATTTTAAATGATTATAGCACTTTAATTGGTCCACTATGAGTGAAAGTAAGTTTGTCGGACTTTCAAATTATATATTTTTAATTATTTTCATATACATGAATATATATATATATCTTAAAATTTATTATTTTTTAATAAAACTCATTTTTAATATAACAACAATAAATACGTTTATATAATCATATGTATAAACATTACAATTTACATAAAACCGTTTTATTATTTATGTTTATTAATGTATGAATGTTTATATGTCATTCTATATAATATTGCTAATCCTTTTAATATTAATTTATATTAATCTGAATATGCAATCATATGTTATTTAAGTATCAATATTTTTGTAAAAACATGTATATATTTATGTGTGTATTTTATGAAAAATTGTTACATACAAGTAGTTGTATGTAATATTATACATATATTTTCTTTCAAAACTAATTTTACAATGAGAGACATATAATCAAGGTATCCTTTTAATTGAATTATTTTCAAAAATCATTATTTAAATGTAATTTCATGGTCTTCATGATGAAAAATATAAGTTAATTTTTTAATTCCAAAGTGTCGCACTCAAATATTTTGTATTCATGGGTTGGGGAGTGAACTCAGACCCTTATGGGAAAATTATCCAAACTTATGATGGGTGTTCCCTAATAGTTCTCCAATGTATTGGTTAAGGTTTTAATCTTATGAGATTTCATGTACGGTGTGTAGGAGGTGTATCCTAAGTGCATTATGGGATTTGGGAGTGAACCTAATCCATCATGAGGCAATGTACACCATGTCTTGGGAGGGAATTGATAATCCAATATATGATGCAAGGTTCCAGAGAGAGTCAAATTATGAAATGCTTATATTTATTTTAGTGAATGATGATATAGTTTTAGGAATGAAATAATTTTATTTTCAAAAAGATATATATATATATATATATATATATCTTGTTGAAACAAATATTTGATAAGTACTCTTGGATTCATAATCCATCATTATCAGACTTCATGACATGTTCTACATTCTATATTGAATTGAAAAACTCTTTTCAATTGTCTTTTGTACTTCAAAAAACCTGGTTATAAGATTTTGTGTAACACCCCAGGTAAATAAAGAGTATGACATTTTCACATTTATCAATATTTGTGAATAAAATATTAATATTACTTTAAAGGGGATGCTATGCTCGATGGAGTACCCAATATGTAACAACAAGTTTCTTTGAAAATCTTACGTTGCACTCTAATAATAAAATAATATTATTTTAAATGGTAGTTAACGCCTAGCCGTTGTAATGGCGGGAATGAACATAACTAACTAAAAAATGATTATATATGTTTTAAAAATATTTTTACTTTTTTTCAATAAATTTTAGAGGATTAAAATTGAAAATAAATCCAGTTTTTAAGCGTAAACATTCTAATACTCTTTAAAAGGTCGATTAACCGCATTTTGATGGCGAACCCCTTTTAAATCCACTTTTTGAAAATTTTATAGCCACTATTTTTTCCAAATAAACATATTATTTATGATTGGGACATTGAAATTTACCTTAGGTTAATTTTTGGTATTTTTTTGACAATGTTCATTTTTCAATGAATAGTGAAAAGTAATGCATTTTACATCAAAACTATTTTTTCATATAATTTAATTATATGGTTATATTATCTTTTTATTTTGATTTAAAGTTTAATTAGAAAATATTTTTACCATGTAATTAAATGATGGTCATTGGGATTAATTTCACTTTGAAATTAGGCATAAACAAGTGTCAAACTTTTCATAAATATTGTTTCTAAAAAACCCGCTATTTGTTTTGACAACGAGAAGTTTTTTTAAATTAATTATTGAAATTTATGTGTTTGGAATTTGGTAAAATGGATTACATATTTGTAATCATAAGGTCCAAATTATGTAATTAAGACTATTTTGTTTTTGGACATTATGAATAGTAACGACGATAATTATCTTTATTTATCTTGATTAATGAGTAATCAGGTAGTTAAAGATAATAAGATAATATCATAATAGTAAAAAATGACCACAACATGTGTCATAAGGCTACTGGTTGTCTCAAGGCCGACCATGGGATTCCTTTTGCCAAACTTAGGGGCCCCATGGAATCACTTTTGTGAGAAAGTGACTTTTTATCTATTTATTTTTAAAGAATGTTAAATGGAACAAAGAATGTATCACCTAAGTAAAATATTTTTAATTTTGTCTAAATAAATGATATTTTGGACTATAAATATTAATTGGAAAGCTAGAAATATTTCCTACATCATAGTATTTTGTTTTATAATTTTTAGACATTAAATAAATTAAATTATTTATGACATCATGTTGATGCAGCGATGACCTCATTATTTAACGATTTAAATAAAATGGAAAGATAATGTATAATATAAGACCTAAACATGTCCAAAACCTATTTTATGGGTGGATTTCGAACCCTTATCACCTTATCCTCGAAACAAATCAATTTGGGACCATTAAAATCCGAAACTCATTTAGAAATAAAGTTACATTTTATACCTTTCCATGAGTGCCCCTCCTCTCCTCTTATAAAAGGCCCCCACCTCTACCTACTTACCCATACTTCCAAACCCTTTGGCTCAGCCAACCCCTGCCCATTTCATCTCTTCACATCCCTCTATAACTCCTTTAAGCCTCACCTTGTGCAGAATCCTTTCCAAGTAAGCCTTTGAGCTCAAATCAAAGGAAGTTACCCGACTTAAAGGTAATGTCTTCACTTGTGTCCTTTTCTTTTATTTTGATTCTCCAACCCCCTAAACTATTTTTATTAATTTATTTTGTAACAAATCCAGTATCTTCAATATACTAAGATGTTTTTATAAGAAGGATTCGAGCTAAACTTACACACACCTACATCTAATGGTTAAAGAACATACTGTTTCTGTGGATGGCGAATTTCTACCTCCCGAAACGATGATTGTTCAACATTCTTTTAACGCCTTCAAAGGTGGCCATTAATATGCCACTATATTTATATATGATATATAATATATTTATGTTTTCATTAATATTCTGTATTTTTCATTTATGGCATACCTTTATGGTTTCCATTATGGGTAAACACGATAATTTAATTTTAGGAAGTGCGGACTACAGCCCCCTCAAAGTGATTTGATTCGTTAATGCCATATGTGGGACGTATAAAGGATGGATTTAAAGTTATTATATTTTATTTTATACTGGAATTATAATATACCTTTATATTATTATTATTTTCTTTCCATTAAATTATGAGATAGAAATGAAAGTAGCGTTCATGCGTACGTACGGCTTACCGTCTCCATGAACGGTGCATTTCATTTCTTATCCCCAAATGTAATGTACTATTATAGGTACATATATATAATGGATATATATGATTTATGTTACATATAAAGGATTAATATAATTCTGGAATTAAAATATACTTATCCCTCATTTAGTTTTAATTCCATTAATATGACATAGAAATGAAAGTAGCGTTCATGCGTACGTACGGCTTACCGTCTCCATGAACGGTGCATTTCATTTCTTACCCCTAAATGATTATGTAATATTATAAATACGTGTATATTATGAATATATATGATATATATGATACCCAAATCATGAATATAATTCTTGATATAATGAACCTTTGACCACACGAACAACATGTAATTGTAAGAAGTCCACTTTTGACATAAGAACCAAATGTCGACAAAACAAACATTATTAACTTAAATTATTAAATAATGTTTATAACATGGTAATAAGTGATATAAAAGTAATAATGAACTTGAAAAAGGTTCTTAATCAAGTATAAATTAACTCAAGTTTATTATTTAGGACGTTAAAGAACGATCGAGTCAAGTCGGACCCGAGGTAAGGGATCCTACTCCTCTCTTTCTTTTTAAGTACACTCTTTTATGTCATTCCTTTTAAGCTCATATTTCTTGTTATTAGGATGTTCTTTTATATTACTCTTACTGTACTTTTTATGTTAATATGATGAGAGACCCTATTCTCTCTCATCAATCCATTTTCGATGTTTTGAGTGGCGCCGTTAGGCTGCCGAATTTTCGTAAGAGATCTAACCTCTCTCTTTCTTTTTAAGTACTCTCCTTTATGTCACTTCTTTTAAGATCCACTTTTTTATGATGGGGGATGTTATTTTATATTCCTCTTTCTGTACATTTTATTGTAATATGATTAGAGACCTAATTTTATCTCATTAATCCATTTTTGGATTTTTTAAGTGGCGCTATTACGCTGCCGAGTTTTCATAAGTGATTTTCATCTCACTTTTATTCCCATGAGATTTATTCTATATTTTCCAAAATTTACGTTGAGTGGTGTATGTACTTCCCATTATTGTACTCATTGTATAATATACGTTCATTTTTGAGTATTTATATCAATGTTGTATTGTCCCTCTTTCACGGGGTGTATGTTTCGAAAGATACCCATGTCGGTAAGGGGAACTTTCACCCTCCTCTTTTTTTAAAAAAAGACTTCTTTTGTTATTTACATCTTCTTATGTTTGGATATGTTCTTCTATATCCTTGTTGATGTAAATTTTATATCCAAGTGATGAGATACCCTTTTATCTATCATCAACTCATTTTCTGAATTTTGAATTGACGCTGTTAGGCTATCAAATTTTTGCAAGGAAACTTCTTAACCCAGTTTTGATTCTTTGGGATAAACTTGTACTCTTTGAATATGTCGTTATATGAATATGTGTGAATAAAATCTTATTGTTTTACACTTAATATCCACTTATATTTGGTGTATTCGTTTGTCACACATAATTATGTAATTGATTTATCCTTAATCCAAGGATACCATCTTTGTATGGGACTTCGTCTCAATCTCCTTTCATTGAGGAATATTTCGTTTTATACACAAATTTCTTTTATACGGTGTATAAACCCCTTTGAATTTTAATTTTATACAAAAGTAATCTTTTTCTATCAAACATTTTACTAAACGAAAAAATGGAATGTTTTTTTTACGTACGCGGTGACAATGACCTTTTCCTCCGCCGCGAGTATTATTTGGTCTTTGGCTTCCTCAACAAGCCGTAATATTTTTTTTTAAATGAAATAAATACCATATACTCTTTTATGTATTTTTGGTATTGAAAATGGTTTTTATAATGGATTTTTTATGTCAATATATTTATGTGATATATTTTGATCGGAATGTGGAAATGTTTTCTTTCCATTATGTTTATTTTATGTCTTATGATTTTATAATGGTACTTGGACATTTAACGGGTGGTTACATGATAAACCATATGACGGGTGGTGCCGTGAATACTAGGATGGGTGGTTACGTTATAACCTCCAATGCATTGGGTATGGAAGTCATCCATATGGCTATTCTATTAAGTATGTGTGGAATTTGGCCGAATGGCTATTCCATTAAGTGATATGTGTGGAAGTAGACCTTATGGTTATTCCACTTAAGTATGTTTATTTTCCAAGTTACCTTTATATGTTATGTGTTCTTATTATGGGTTTTACGGTAATCTTTTGGTTACAAAAGGGTAAGTAATGATATTTTATTCAGTGAAGAGTTTTTACTACTTCATAAAGGTGAAAAGTATTACTTTGGTAAAGTACTCATGGTTTACTTGTTGTTTTTGAAAAACTAACAGTTTTCCTTCTTTGTGTATCCTTTACTGGGCTTTTTATGCTCATCCAAAGTTTTTGAAATGTTTTTCACTGGTCAAGGGAAGGGTACATGATATTATGATAGTGTCAAGGAAGTGTCAAGAAAGAATCCATGTTTTATTTTAAATATGTTTCCGTTGATGGGAAAAATGAATACTATCTTTTATGTAACCAATTTGCTTAAATGTGGAATGTAATGAAAGTTTTATGATCTAATTATCTAAAACACTAAACCTGAAAAGATCCTCAATGTGTAATCTTGTAATAACTCAATATTAAGTAAGGTTTAAGGATGGGGCCTTATAGTTGGTATCAAAGGTCGGTTTAGATAACTTTAGAGGTTAGGGTATTCTTTAAGCATATGTGACATTACCATAATGGTTGGGATTTTATAAAAGAGTCCTATTTTTAGATAAAGTTAATGAGTAAGTATATCTTAGTGTTTGTCTTCCTCATTAGTACATGGTGGTCTTGTTGATATACTCACACTGACCTTTTTGGTTTTAGTAAATGGCTGGATCTAGCAGGCACCAATGTAACAGTGGATGTGAAGGAAACTGTGATAGTTTTTTGAGAAAGCAACTGAATGATAAGGGAGATACAATGATAACTCTTGTGATTATCCTCAACCAACTATCTGGAGTCATGATTGACCACCTAAACCTTGGTGATTTCTCTAAGGCATCATATATGTGAGAAACAAATCCCTACGGAACTACAGGTAATAATCATAAAGGTAAGTGTGTTAAAAAACCTATGTGTCAAAGATGTGGAAAGAAACACCTAGGAAAATGTTTCAAAGGGACAGAAATATGCTATAGATGTGGAAATGAAGGTCATATAGCAATAACCTGCCATGGAAAAAGGAAGCATCCAGTTGACTCAAGGAAAGGGAAAGAAGTTCTTTCTGAGGGATCAATTGAATGTTTTAAATGCGGTGTGCATGGTCATTATGAAAACACATGTCCTATGAAGAAGTTTTGTGAATGGGATCACCAAGATCGTACAAATATTCATTTACCAATACCTAATGCCATTCCGATTGAGGATGAAGAAACTGACAATGACCAAACAAAGGTATCAATTATTTCATAACTTTTTTTTTCCTATTTTAGAATCTTAGGATATGATTCATGATTATGTTTGTAGGAAAAAATTATTTCAGAATAAGTTGTAAAGGAATGGTTAATGTATCATGAAGAATGTTGAATGAGTAAGATGTCAACATATAAGGGATTCAAGAGTTATGGTGAAATTATTAAGAGTATTAAGTCTCTTTTGATGATTGGGTTACATTAGAAGACTTTTTATAGTATGTGTAACCTTGATGTTTAATATTTGAAAATTTTATTCAAGGAATAGTTATCTGTTCTTTTGTGGACATAGTTATAAAGAACCATTTGGGTTTATATGATCCTTACTTTTTAGGTAATTATGGGTTACTATACATTATGATGGAAGTGAAAGGCATGAGATAAAATTGAGGTTAAATTATGTTATGGTTATTTTTGATGATTTTATCTCTTTTTAGGGAATGATTTGAGAATTGTAGAGTTTTGGAAAAAGGAAAACATGCGGACCGTGTGACAACCCGTCGCGTTGGACAAAGCTGCAGGAATCGAACCCACAACCAAAGTGAGACTGGTATTTATCGGCTATAACTGGACTACGTGAAGTCCCTGGTTAGTTTGACTGATTATTTTTTGTTAGATGATTTTATGAATTAAGAGTAAGTTGATTTTGGGTTATCTATTGAAATTTATTAACCTATCATGGAGGATATGTGAATAGGTTAATTACTTTTCAATACGAGATATTAAGAGCAACTGATGTTGTTTGGAGATAAATGTTACGATTTAACTTGGAAGAATATGTGACTAAATCCTTAAAATATTTGGGTTTCAATCTTATCTTGGTTTACTTTGAAGAATTTTATGGAAAAATTGTTTATCAAATGGTCCTCATTGAACTTTGTGTTTTGTTGGACAAATTTTGGAGATTAAGAATTGATTTTCTTTTTATAAAGGGTTATCCTTTTCTGGATTATCTGATCTTGTAATAGCCTTTTTGGTATTGGTTTTGGTTAGAGTCTAAAGACATGGGAAGTATATAGTTCTCTTTTGTGGGTTAGGTGATTCTCTAGAATTTGATTATAGTACTCTAAATGTGAACAAGTCTTCCTAAATACTCGTCTTTTGGAGAAAATATGAGTTTGTGTAAGGAATCTAATAAAAGTTGAAACTCAACATGATAAGTGATTATGTTTCCTTATGAATAAAATTCCTCAATAAAAAGTAACTTAAAATAAAAATGTTGTCTATTAACTTTTCCTACTGGGGGATCGAATATCGTTTAACCCATCACAAGTTTGTGATTTTCTTGTGGTTAAATTTCTCCTAAACATGTTTTCTATCACTCTCCATCAGAACATGACCCTTTGTTTTTTTCCCTCCATGTCCATATTTTCATACGTGGAATCCTAGTATGGGTTAACTGAGGTGACCTTTGTACTTCTCTTTATTTATTTTAAAGTGATTGTTTTACTGACTCTTGTTCCGATGTGGGATTTTCAGTGAAATTTCCAAACCCAATTTTAAAATTGTGAGGACGTAATTCCCAAAAGGGGGGAAGGATGTAACACCCCAGGTAAATAAAGAGTATGACATTTTCACATTTATCCATATTTGTGAATAAAATATTAATATTACTTTAAAGGCGATTCTATGCTCAATGGCATACCCAATATGAAATAACATGTTTCTTTAAAAATCTTACGTTGCACTCTAATAATAAAATAATATTATTTTAAATGGTAGTTAACGCCTAGCCGTTGTAATGGCGGGAATGAACAGAACTAACTACAAAATTATTATATATGTTTGACAAATATTTTTACTTTTTTCAATAAATGTTAGAGGATTAAAAATGAAAATTAATCCAGTTTTTAAGCCGTAAACATTCTAATATTCTTTAAAAGGTCGATTAACCGCCTTTTGATGGCGAACCCCTTTTAAATCCACTTTTTGAAAATTTTATAAGCTATATATTTTCAAAATAAACATATTATTTATGATTGGGACATTGAAATTTACCTTAGGTTAAGTTTTGGTATTTTTTTGACAATGTTCATTTTTCAATGAATAGTGAAAAATACTGCATTTTACATCAAAAATTCTTTTTCATATAATTTAATTATATGGTTATATTATCTTTTTAATTTGTTTTAAATTTTAATTAGAATATATTTTTACCATGTAATTCAATGATGGTTATTGGGATTAATTTCACTTTGAAATTAGGCATAAACAATTTCCAAACTTTTCATAAATATTGTTTCTAAAAAACCCGCTATTTGTTTTGAAAACGGGAAGTTTTTTAAAATTAATTATTGCAATTTATGTGTTTGGAATTTGGTAAAATGGATTACTTATTTGTAATCAGAAGGTACAAATTATGTAATTAAGACTCTTTTGTTTTTGGACATTATGAATAGTAACGACGGTAATTATCTTTAATTATCTAGATTAATGAGTAATCGAGTAGTTAAAGATAATAAGATAATATCATAATATTATAAAATGACCACAAAATGTGTTCTAAGGCTACTAGTTGTCTCATGGCCGACCATGGGATGCCTTGTTCCAAACTTGGGGGCCCCATGGAATCACTTTTGTGAGAAAGTGACTTTTTATCTACTTATTTTTAAAGAATGTTAAATGTAACAAAGAATGTATCACCTAAGTAAAATATTTTTCATTTTGTCTAAATAAATTATCTTTTGGACTTTAAATATTCATTTGAAGGATTAAAAGAGTTCCTACATCATAGTATTTTTTTATAACTTTTAGACATTAAATAAATTAAATTATTTATGACATCATGATGATGCAGCGATGACCTCATTATTTAACAGTTTAAATAAAATGGAAAGATAATGTAACATCTAAGACCTAAACATGTCCAAAAAATGTTTTATGGGTGGAGTTTGAACCCTTATCACCTTATCCTCGAAACACATCAATATGGGACAATTAAAATCCGAAACGCATTTGAAAATAAAGTTACATTTTATACCTTTTCAAGAGTGCCCCTCCTCTCCTCTTATAAAAGGCCCCCACATCTACCTCTTTACCCACACTTCCAAAGACTTTGTATCGTCCAAACCCTGCCCATTTCATCTCTACACATCCCTATCTAACTCCTTGAAGTCTCACTTTGGGAATAATCCTTTCCAAGTAATCCTTTGAGCTCAAATCAAAGGAAGTTACCCGACTTAAAGGTAATGTCTTCACTTGTGTCCTTTTGTTTTATTTTGCTTCTCCAACCCCCTAAACTATTGTTATTCATTTATTTTGTATCAAATACAGTATCTTAAATATATTAGGATGTTATTATAATAAATATTCGAGCTACACTTACACACACCTACATCTAATGGTTAAAGAAAATATTGTTTCCGTGGATGGCGAATTTCTGCCTCCCGAAACGATGATTGTTCAACATTCTTTTAACACCTTCAAAGGTATCCATTAAGATGTCACTATATTTATATATGATATATAATATGTTTATGTTTTCCTTAAGCTTATTTATTTTTCATTTATGGCATACCTTTATGGTTTCCATTATGGGTAAACATGATAATTTCATTTTAGGAAGTGCGGACTACCGCCCCCTCAAAGTGATTTGATTCGTTAATGCCATACGTGGGACGTATAAAGGATGGATTTAAAGTTATTATATATGATGTTATACTGGAATTATAATATACCTTTATATCATTATTATTTTCTTTCCATTAATGTATGAGATAGAAATGAAAGTAGCGTTCATGCGTACATACGGCTTACCGTTTCCATGAATGGTGCATTTCATTTCTTATCACCAAATGCAATGTACTATTATAAGTACATATATATAATGGATATATATGATGTATGTTACATCTAAATGATTAATATAATTCAAGAAATAATATATACTTATCCCTAATTTAGTTTTAATTCCATTAATATGACATAGAAATGAAAGTAGCGTTCATGCGTACGTATGGCTTACCGTCTCCATGAACGGTGCATTTCATTTCTTACCCCTTAATGGTTATGTAATATTATAAATACGTGTATATTCTGAATATATATGATACATATGATATGAAAATCATGAATATAATTCTGTATATAATGAACCTTTGACCACACGAACAACATGTAATTGTAAGAAGTCCACTTTCGACTTAAGAACCAAATGTCGAAAAAACAAAAATTATTAACTTAAATGATTAAATAATGTGTATAACATGGTAATAAGTGATATAAAAGAAATAATGAACTAGAAAAAGGTTCTTAAGAAAATATAAATTAACTCATGTTTATTATTTAGGACGTTAATGAACGATCGAGTCAAGTCGGACCCGAGGTAAGGGATCCTACTCCTCTCTTTCTTTTTAAGTACACTCTTTTATGTCATTCCTTTTAAGCTCATATTTCTTGTGATTGGGATGTTATTTTATATTAATCTTACTGTAATTATTATGTTAATATTATGAGAGACCCTATTCTCTCTCATCAATCCATTTAGGAAGTTTTGAGTGGCGCTGTTAGGCTGCCGAATTTTCTAAAGAGATCTAACCTCTCTCTTTCTTTTTAAGTACTCTCCTTTATGTCACTTCTTTTAAGCTCCTCTTTGTTATGACGGGGGAATGTTATTTTATATTCCTCTTGCTGTAAATTTTATTGTAATATGATGAGAGACCCTATTTGATCTCATCAATCCATTTTTGGAAGTTTTAAGTGGCGCCTTTAGGCTGCCGAGTTTTCATAAGGGATTTTTCATCTCACTTTTATTCCCATGAGATTTATGCTACATTTGCCACAATTTCCTTTGAGTGGTGTATGTACTGCCCATTATTGTACTCATTGTGTAATATACTTTCATTTATGAGTATTTACATCAATGTTGTATTGTCCCTCTTTCACGGGGTGTATGTTTCGAAAGATACCCATGTTGGTAAGGGGACCTTTCACCCTCCTCTTTTTTAAAAAAGGCTTATTTTGTTATTTACATCTTCTTATGTTGGGACATGTTCTTCTATATCCTTATTGATGTAAATTTTATGTCCAAGTGATGATATACCCTTTTATCTATCATCAACTCATTTTCTGAATTTTGAAGTGACGCCGTTAGGCTATCGAATTTTTTCACGGGAACTTCTTAACCCAATTTTGATTCTTTGGGATAAACTTGTACTCTTTGAATATGTCGTTATATGAATATGTTTGAATAACATATGACTGTTTTAAACTCAATATCCACTTATATTTGGTGTATTATTTTGTCACACATAATTATGTAATTGATTTATCCTTAATCCAAGGATACCGTCTTTGTAAGGGACTTCGTCTCAATCTCCTTTCATTGAGGCATATTTCGTTTTATATACAACTTTCTTTTATATAGTGTATAAACCCCTTTGAATTTTACTTTTATACAAATGGAATCTTTTTCTATGAAGTGTTTTACTAAATGACAAAAAGGAATGTTTTTTTACGTACACGGTGACAACGACCTTTTCCGCCGCCGTGAGTATTATTTGGTCTTTGGATTCCTCAACAAGCCGTAATGTTTTTTTAAATGAAATAAATACCATATACTCTTTTATGTATTTTTGGTATTGAAAATGGTTTTTATAATGGATTTGTTATGTCAATATATTTATGTGATATATTGTGATCGGAATGTGGAAATTTTTTCTTTCCATTATGTTTATATTATGTCTTATGATTTTATAATGGTACTTGGACATTTAACGGGTGGTTACGTGATAAACCATCTGATGGGTGATGCCGTGAATACCAGGACGGGTTGTTACGTTATAACCTATAATGCATTGGGTATGGAAGTCGGTCGTATGGCTATTCCATTAAGTATGTATGGAAGTTGGCCGAATGGCTATTCCATTAAGTGATATGTGTGGAAGTAGACCTTATGGTTATTCCACTTAAGTATGTTTATGTCCCAAGTTACCTTTATATGTTATGTGTTCTTTATATGGGTTTTACGGTAATCATTTGGTTACAAAAGGGTAAGTAATGATATTTTATTCAGTGAAGAGTTTTTACTACTTCATAAAGGTGAAAAGTATTACTTTTGTAAAGTACTCATGGTTTACTTGTTGTTTTTGAAAAACTAATAGTTTTCCTTCTTTGTGTATCCTTTACCGGGCTTTTTATGCTCATCAAAAGTTTTTGAAATGTTTTTCACAGGTCAAAGGAAGGGTACATGATATGATGATAGTGTCAAGGAAGTGTCAAGAAAGAATCCATGTTTAATTTTAAATATGTTTCCATTGATGGAAAAAATGAATACTATCTTTTATGTAACCAATTTGTTTAAATGTGGAATGTAATGCATGTTTTATGGTCTAATTCTCTAAAACTGTAAATACCCGTAAAATTCAAGGAAAATTTTTTCTTAATTTTCTTTAGAATTTTACAAGAGCGCGGTTTCAGACGGCACCTGATTCCGAGGCCCGGAGTGCCCGGAATCAATTTCCAAAGATTGGCACGGGTACGTTCATGTTGATTTATCTTACGGGTGGAAGCAAGGTGGCGTGGTGCCGTCGCACCACGCGGATATTTGTATGTTTATCTTGCGCGGCGCCGTCGCACGCGCGCCATGGAAGAATCTTCAAGAACGCGACGCCGCCGCACTGCATCAAGGGAAATCGGAGGCGCGGCGGAGGGGCGCGGTGCCGTCGCACCGCGCCGGACGACGAACACCGCGGCCGGTTCCGGGCCGCGGCGGAACGAGGAGACCGGCGGCTAGGCCGCCGGCGTCGGAAGCCAGAAAGGGGACCTCTTTAAGGTTTTGTGATCACTGCAGTAAAGTTCTCGACCCGAAGAGAGTTTTGGCGCTGGTGGCGGTCAAAACGGACCACCGGTGCGCGACCGGTGGTCCGCAGAGTTCGATGGCGGCGCACCACCCCGGCGCGGCGGCGCCGGTGACCGGCGGCGGCGGCACACCGCCGGAGTAAACCACCGCGGCTAAGCCGCGGTGGTCAGCAGGCGGCCGGCTTTGCCGGCCGCGACGGTCCAAGGGCGGAACCCTAAAGGGTCCCGCGTTTCAATCTTCGGCCGGCCAAGCGGCCGGCCGTTTCCTGAAATTCCGGGGGATTAAACCCCCAGATGGTAGCGGAGCGGGCCCCCCACGTGGAGGGGGGGCCGTTGTTTTGCAAAGCACGGGGTGGGGGGGGGGGGCTGCGCCCCCCGTTTCCTCGACCTGCCATCGGCCAACCGGCCGAGCTGAGCGGCCGGGCCGCGCTGCCGGCCGGGTCGGGTCCAGCGGACCGGGTCGGGCCAACCCGGTTCGGGTCGGGTCGACCCGGTGCGGCCCGACCCCGGGGGGGTCGGGCCGGGTCGGCCCGGACCCGGACCCCCCCCCGTTTCGAATCATTTTCGGTCTTTTGGCCATAACTTGAGCCTCGGACCTCCGATTGACGAACCGTCTGCGGCAACGCGATCCTTGGATCGAGACGGTCGTTTCGGTATATCTCACTCAAGGTTTTGGATTACTTTGAGTTCGGCCGGGTTGGTTCATTCATGAAACCAACCGGGCCTTCGGAGCGGAAACGCTCATATCTTGAGCTACGGACGTCCGATTAACGTGCCGTCAGCCGTGTTGTGTTCCTCTTAGTGAGAAGGATCTTTTGGCATACTCCGCCCGAGGTTTGGACGCAGGTGGAGTACGGTCGGGTTGGTTTTTCCTTAAAAACCAACCGGGCCCCGGGGACGAAAATGCCAATAACTCTCAGACCGGGCGTCCGATCGACGCGCCGTCTCTTGCGTTGAGTTCCTGTTGACGATACGAAACTTTTGGATATATCAACTCTGGTCTTTGTGATAGTTGATGTATCAGCCTCTCGGCTCGTGGAGCGGACCCTCCGAACGAGCTTGCTGTGTGCGGAAACCCTAGTGTTGGCTTCGACTGTTACTGTGACTCCTACTGCTACTACTGCTACTGTGACTGCGACGACGACAGTACAGAGATCCTGTGTGGATTCGACGACGACGACTACAGAACTCAGCGATCCTACGTGGATCAGTGCTACAGGTCCTGTGTGGGCCCGATCCTGTGTGGATTCGACAACGACGACTACAGCACTCAGCGATCCTACGTGGATCAGTGCTACAGGTCCTGTGTGGGCCCGATCCTGTGTGGGTCCGATCCTGTGTGGGTCCGCGCTCAGCGGTTCTGTGTGAGCCAGCACCTACAGGTCCTGTGTGGGCCCGATCCTGTGTGGGTCTTTGCGGGGGTTAGTTACCTATCGATCCTTCGTGGGTCCGACGACTTAGATGGATCAGGGATCATCTTTATCGTCTATTGAAGAAGTATACCTGTGTGAGCTGAATCTGTTGCTTTCCTGTGTGGATTGTATTGTGCAATCCTGTGTGGATTACGTTTTGCTTTCCTGTGTGGAATACGTTTACTTTCCTGTGTGGACTGAGTTGTACTTGGGCTCGGAGGTTGGAGCGTATTTGAATTGATGACTTAGGTATATGTATGGGCATATACCTAAGCAGTGTTGGTTGTTACTTCGTGATTGTACCTTTCTTCGTGGTTTATCCTTTTTGGATTTGAGAGACCTTCAGGGGTCTCGGGGTCCCTACTGAGTAGCTTATACTCACCCCTGCACGGGCTATGCCCGCACTACGTTGTGTTGGTTGCAGACGACGGAGAGTGTTGACCTTAGCTGAGGCTTGCAGAGCGGGACGGTACCCGGAGGTGGACCACTGGGCGGGACGTGCACGGAGCAGACGGCGGGACCTGTGGAGCAGAGGAGCTATCTGTACCCACCCTTCAGGTGGGATTTCCAGTGGACAGCTCGGTGTAGCGGCATTTACTTTTTAGTTGCTGTTTTCCCTTTCGAGTTGTACTTTACTTTCAGTTTGGGTTTGTATTATGGCCCATTTACTTTTCCGCACTTTCAGTTGTACTCTGCTTTTGTTTAGTGTTTACTTTCCGCTTGCTTACTCTGTGGTGTTTGTTTACTTTACAAAGGCAATGCCTTCCCTTTTTATCGGGATTTATGCCTTGGTGCTAGTCGCCAGCCCCTGGCCTATGGAAGGCGGGCTTGGGGTAGTCACAGCACGGACCCCGAGGGCGGGTCGTGACAAATTGGTATCAGAGGAGTTCGGTTCTACCGCGAACTCTGATCTTTTCTGTGTGAAGCAATAATGTTTAGCGTATTGAGTGTGGTTATCAGTCCAGGGAGTCCAGTGTTGGTGCGGCGGCCGACGTATCCGTACACCAGGACCCTGACTTCTGATTTCCGACTTAATGCACGAAAACATTGATTGCGTGTGTGTTTCAAAGTTTTCTTTGTGATTTCTTTGTGTCAGCTCACCAGGTATACTGTTTGACCGTGGCACACCTGTTTCCTATTCAGGATGGCCCCACGATGGCAGCCAGCTAGGGTTCCGAGAGTCGAGCGTGACGATAGCCCACCGAGCGACGAGGCCTCGGTGCAGGGACCTTTGTCAGCAGTGGCACCGGCGGTAGCTCTACCCGCCGAGCCCCCGATGCTTCCAGAAGCAGCCGCTGACGATGCACGTCGCCTCAGTGCACTGCATGAGTTTCAGCGCCAACGAACGCCCAGGTTTCGCGGGGAGACGGATCCCCAGGCAGCAGAGGACTGGCTGGAGGTAGTGGTTCGAGTGTTTAGGCTAGTGAGGACACCAGCAGACCTCATGGTGATCCTCGCTGCGAGCCTACTACACGCAGCAGCTGGACGATGGTGGAGCTTGATGCTCCAGGTGCACGATGAGGCATCTCTTCTTTGGACGGACTTTGAGAGCCTCTTCCGCTCGGAGTTCGTCCCAGCCACCCTTCGTGCGGTGCGTATCCAGGAGCTTCTACAGCTGCGGCAGGGCAGCATGACGGTCGCTCAGTACTCGGCGAGATTTACCGATCTCTCGCGCTACTCGACCGACATGGTACGGGACCCATTCTTCTGGGCCCGGACCTTCGAGCAGGGTTTGAGACACTAGATCAGGGCATCGCTGATCTCCCTCAGCATACCGACTCAGACAGGAGTACTGGAGCGGGCCCTTCTGATCGAGAGCTTCCTTGCTGAGTCTACACCAGCACAGAGACCCACCGCAGGGCGGCACGTAGCGGAGTCTTCGGTAGCAGGTAGCCGACAGATGACTCAGGGGTCCAGACAGACCAGACCTTCAGGCAGACGACCTCAGGGCACTGGCTCAGCAGTGCAGGGTACACAGCACGGAGCCAGTCTTTTGAGTGGAAGACAGTGCTTTGCATGCGGCGGGCAAGGCCACATGGCTCGTGACTGCCCGAACCGCCATGCAGAGGAGCAGCAGACGGTTGAGGAACCACCTAGGCAGAGGCAGAGGTTCGACCGTGGTGGTCCGCAGGGAGGAGTCGGACGAGGCAGAGGAGCTGGACGAGCAGCCGGTGGTGGGCGACGCTTTGAGGCTCTACCACCACCACCACCAGGAGGTCCACCCCGACCTCAGGGGAGAGCACAGCTTCAGGCAGCTGAAGCTTACGATCATGGAGCTCTGGGAGCCGATGGACAGGAGCAGAACTAGTGGATACATCCTTTGTACTTCTAGTTCCTTGTTTCTTTTGTGTAGTGTCTTGTATTATGAGCTGCAATAATAAAAGACGCATACCATTGTGATATTTTCATTCCTATCCTCTTTCGTGATGTTACTAAGAGGTTCCAGTTTTGGCTGTTGACTTGACCCTCACTTGTGAGACATCTACTGGAGGAGACCCAGTTACCACACACTGATGCTGACAGTGTGACTCAACCCTTAGAGGCGAGAGTAACGGTTGAATCTCTTAGTAGCAGCGTCGAGGCCTTATGATGTCATCCTTGGTATGGATTAGTATCATCCATGTTAGGATTGACTGTTTTAGGCGAAGAATGTGGTTCATCCAGGGGATGAGACCATGTTTCTCTTATCGGCAAAGAAGAAATCTTGCAGCTCTAGTGGGACCTGAGATGGTCCAGGTCATCCAGGGGCGGATGAGTACAGCTCAGAGCCGGCAGAAGCCTTATGCTGACAGGAGGCGGAGGCCACTGGAGTTCGAGGGTGGTGACCACGACTTCTTGCGGGTCTCACCTCAACGTGGTATTCGGAGATTTGGCCAAGGCGGCAAGTTATCTCTGCGCTTCATCGGACCCTTCCAGGTCCTCAGCAGGGTTGGCGAGGTGGCTTATCGCCTGGCTCTGCCACCTCAATTGCACCGGGTGCATGACGTTTTCCACGTATCTCAGCTGAGGAGATACGTGCACGACCCGACGCACATCATTGACCATGGGGAGCTTGACGTTGCCGATGGGGCGACTTTTACGGAGGTCCCGGTGGAGATAGAGGATCGACAGGAGTGGGTCCTGCGTGGGCGATCGATTCCTCTTGTGCGCATCAGATGGAAGCACGGGAATCTCCAGGAGAGCACATGGGAGCGGGAGGCTCAGATGCGTGCTCAGTACCCTCATTTGTTTCCCTAGTTTTTGATGTATCTTTACAGGGACGTAAAGCCCTGAGGTGGGAGTAATGTAAAGACCCGTAAAATTCAAGGAAAATTTTTTCTTAATTTTCTTTAGAATTTTACAAGAGCGCGGTTTCAGACGGCACCTGATTCCGAGGCCCGGAGTGCCCGGAATCAATTTACGAAGTTTGGCACGGGTACGTTTAGTGAACGAATGAGCGGGATTTCCTAACTTTTGATCCGGTACTCGGAATTGAAATCCGAGGGCACCGATGAACTCGCAGCGCCGATTTTCGCATAAAGAGACCTTTTCGGGAGTTGCGTTTGTCTCAGGTTGAGAGTTAGTTTTTGGGAGATTAGAATAAGTTAAATAAAAATATGTAAGCACAATTTTTATTTAAACTTAATAGTTAACTTCTCTCAAAAGAAGTTAGGTGTGGGACCCACACCCACTTAACCTCCCTTGAGAGGATTAAGTGTGGTGGGGCCCACACGAAACCTAACTTTACATCTTCCCTCAAACTCCCTTAACCCCTCTTTAATTAACATGACAATTTGTTAATTAATGTGGAGTTATCTCTTATTTAAATTTCAAACTTTTTAAATTCTAGTGTGTTGTTGTGTTAATAAAATAAGATAGAGTCTTATTTTATTTTGGGTTTAGTTTTGTCTCCTTGAAAGAGTTGGGAAGGTTCTTCTTGTTTCTTCATCTTCTTCAACCTCGACGAAGAACACGAAGAACGTCGTTCTTCAACGAAGAACTTCTTCGCCGAAGAACACGGTTCTTCCGCGACGCCATATCCACGACGTGACGTTCTTCTTCCGCATCATCTCTTCCGCGACGGTTTTCCGCGACGAACGCCATCGACAACGACTCTTCCTCCGACGTCAAAGGAATCGACAGCGATATTCCATGACTACGTCAATGTGCGACTATCGAGGTAGGGGTTCTTGAGTTTGTTGTTTTCTTTTTATTTGACTTTCCTCAAGACTTGACAAAGAACGCTCAAGTTCCGATGAAGAACGCCGCTCCGCTCTTCTTCGTCTTCCATGTCAATGAGAGAGAACACCGCTTCCTCCTCGGACAACCTTCGTCGGCGTACGAGGTTTCGCCAACGACGTATCACATCGGACGCACCTCTTCATCATCGGATTTGACGAATGACGACCGCGACGCCCGACCTCCGCGACGTTGTCTTCCGCGGAACGTTGTCAAATCTACGAACCTGTACCCGAGGTAGGGGATGTTGATTATTGTTTAATTATTTTATCCTTGTTCGTGGTTCATGCATAACTGACGTTTGGATTTTTATAAAAGTGTTATTGTTTAACGTGAGGGGGCCGGACCGCATGAACACGGCCGAACCCCCCTCCATCATTCATGTTGATTTATCTTACGGGTGGAAGCAAGGTGGCGTGGTGCCGTCGCACCACGCGGATATTTGTATGTTTATCATGCGTGGCGCCGTCGCGCGCGCGCCATGGAAGAATCTTCAAGAACGCGACGCTGCCGCACCACATCAAGGGAAATCAGAGGCGCGGCGGAGGGGCGCGGTGCCGTCGCACCACGCCGGACGACGAACACCGCGGCCGGTTCCGGGCCGCGGCGGAACGAGGAGACCGGCGGACGGGCCGCCGGCGTCGGAAGCCAGAAAGGGGACCGCTTTAAGGTTTTGTGATCACCGCAGTAAAGTTCTCGACCCGAAGAGAGTTTTGGCGCTGGTGGCGGTCAAAACGGACCACCGGTGCGCGACCGGTGGTCCGCAGAGTTCGACGGCGGCGCACCACCCCGGCGCGGCGGTGCCGGTGACCGGCGGCGGCGGCGCACCGCCGGAGTAACCCACCGCGGCTAAGCCGCGGTGGTCAGCAGGCGGCCGGCTTTGCCGGCCGCGACGGTCCAAGGGCGGGACCCTAAAGGGTCCCGCGTTTCAATCTTCGGCCGGCCAAGCGGCCGGCCGTTTCCTGAAATTCCGGGGGATTAAACCCCCGGATGATAGCGGAGCGGGCCCCCCACGTGGAGGGGGGGCCGTTGTTTTGCAAAGCACGGGGGGGGGGGGGGGCTGCGCCCCCCGTTTCCTCGACCTGCCCTCGGCCAACCGGCCGAGCTGAGCGGCCGGGCCGGGTCCAGCGGACCGGGTCGGTCTGACCCGGTTCGGGTCGGATCCGGGTCGGGTCGACCCGGTTTGGCCCGACCCAGGGGGGTCGGGCCGGGTCGGCCCGGACCCGGACCCCCCCGTTTCGAATCATTTTCGGTCTTTTGGCCATAACTTGAGCCTCGGACCTCCGATTGACGAACCGTATGCGGCAACACGATCCTTGGATCGTGACGGTCGTTTCGGTATATCGTACTCAAGGTTTCGGATTACTTTGAGTTCGGCCTGGTTGGTTCGTTCACGAAACCAACCGGGCCTTCGGAGCGGAAACGCTCATATCTTGAGCTACGGACGTCCGATTAACGTGCCGTCAGCCGTGTTGTGTTCCACTTAGTGAGACGGATCTTTTGGCATACTCCGCCCGAGGTTTGGACATAGGTGGAGTACGGTCGGGTTGGTTTTGCCTTAAAAACCAACCGGGCCCCGGGGACGAAAATGCCAATAACTCTCAGACCGGGCGTCCGATCGATGCGTCGTCTGTTGCGTTGAGTTCCTGTTGACGATACAGAACTTTTGGATATATCAACTCTGGTCTTTGTGATAGTTGATTTATCAGCCTCTCGGCTCGTGGAGCGGACCCTCCGAACGAGCTTGCTGTGTGCGGAAACCCTAGTTCTGGCTGCGACTGTTACTATGACTCCTACTGCTACTACTGCTACTGTGACTGCGACGACGACAGTACAGAGATCTTGTGTGGATTCGACGACGACGACTACAACACTCAGCGATCCTACGTGGATCAGTACTACAGGTCCTGTGTGGGCCCGATCCTGTGTGGATTCGACGACGACGACTACAACACTCAGCGATCCTATGTGGATCAGTGCTACAGGTCCTGTGTGGGCCCGATCCTGTGTGGGTCCGATCCTGTGTGGGTCCGCGCTCAGCGGTTCTGTGTGAGCCAGCGCCTACAGGTCCTGTGTGGGTCTTTGCGGCGGTTAGTTACCTATCGATCCTTCGTGGGTCCGACGACTTAGATGGATCAATGATCATCTTTATCGTCCTTTGGTTAGTTACCTATCGATCCTTCGTGGGTCCGACGACTTAGATGGATCAGGGATCATCTTTATCGTCTATTGAAGAAGTATACCTGTGTGAGCTGAATCTGTTGCTTTCCTGTGTGGATTGTATTGTGCAATCCTGTGTGGATTACGTTTTGCTTTCCTGTGTGGAATACGTTTACTTTCCTGTGTGGAATGAGTTGTACTTGGGCTCGGAGGTTGGAGCGTATTTGAATTGATGACTTAGGTATATGTATAGGCATATACCTAAGCAGTGTTGGTTGTTACTTCGTGATTGTACCTTTCTTCATGGTTTATCCTTTGTGGATTTGAGAGACCTTCAGGGGTCTCGGGGTCCCTACTGAGTAGCTTATACTCACCCCTGCACGGGCTATGCCCGCACTACGTTGTGTTTGTTGCAGATGACGGACAACGTTGACCTTAGCTGAGGCTTGCAGAGCGGGACGGTACCCGGAGGTGGACCACTGGGCGGGACGTGCACGGAGCAGACGGCGAGACCTGTGGAGCAGAGGAGCTATCTGTACCCACCCTTTAGGTGGGATTTCCAGTGGACAGCTCGGTGTAGCGGCATTTACTTTTTAGTTGTTGTTTTCCCTTTTGAGTTGTACTTTACTTTCAGTTTGGGTTTGTATTCTGGGCCATTTACTTTTCCCCACTTTCAGTTGTACTCTGCTTTTGTTTAGTGTTTACTTTCCGCTTGATTACTCTGTGGTGTTTGTTTACTTTACAAAGGCAATGCCTTCCCTTTTTATCGGGATTTATGCCTTGGTGCTAGTCGCCAGCCCCTGGCCTATGGAAGGTGGGCTTGGGGTAGTCACGGCACGGACCCCGAGGGCGGGTCGTGACAAAAACTCTAAACCTGAAAAGATCCTCAATGTGTAATCTTGTAATAACTCAAGATTAAGTAAGGTTTAAGGATGGGGCCTTATATTTGGTATCTTATGTGATGTTTTAAATTTATTCTTCTATAGGTTTTGTAGAGTTCTCGACAGTGTTCACTTTAATTAAGGAGTTATCATAGGGAATTTCTATTTATTTGGTGTATTTTATTTTATATAGTTCTGTAAAATTATAAAGTTTGTATCTACTTATCCAAAACCTAGACCAGTAATGGTACTCTATTGCGTAATGTGTTTTGTAATAATTCATTTTATTTTAAAAAATAAACATCATGTCTTACCACAAACTTTGGGATACTGGGTTTTAGGGCATTATAATGATAATGTGTTATAAAAACTAACATTTTGTTATAAATAATGAGGGTAAAAATCAAGGGGGTAAAAATACTATCCCGAAAGACAAAAAGAGAAAAATAATAATATGATTAAAATTTCAAACTAACACATGAATATACCCATCCCCCCACACCTAGAGTGTGCAATGTCCTCACTGTAATTAAGGATAATGTGGGAAGGAAGGATAAAATTTGGTGGGATTCACTGATATGTTGCTTCTTGATGTTGGATTTACTAGGCTAGATGATTTGGAAAATCCACGTAAAAGTGTTTAAGTCTCTTCCAATTTACTATAATAGTTATACCACAATGCTCATGAAAAACCTATATTGCACCAAAATGATAGAAATTAGTTACAGTAAAAGTATTAATCCGTCTATAATGAAGCATAGTTGGGTCGTGTTTTATCCTAGAATTGTTTACAAGGACCTTCTCCTTGATATGAAACTTTTTATGTTGAAATATCCCATTATGTATTTTCTTTTTCTTGTCCTTATATTTTTAGGATTTCTCATATAAATCATGTCGAATCTCTTCCAACTTCTAAATCTGCAACTTCTTATACTCAGCTGCATCTGAGTGATTCATATAACATTATTTAACAACCCAATATGCATTATTATCTACTTGTTTCAAGGTGTGAAAATCATTTCCAAACAAATTCCTATATGGTGATATTTCGATCAAGGTTTTAAAATATGTACGGTATGCCCAAAGTGCATCATCCCAGAACAATCTCTAATCTTTCCAATTAGGTTGTACCATTTTCTCCAAGATTTTTTCAACATACTGATTTTATATTTCTGCTTTTCTATTAGTATGGGGGTGATATACAAGGGTAATTTAGGGACAAAACCATAATAATGAATAAATGATTTCATGCTGTGATTGAAAAAATGTTAACCATGATCACTAATGATGAATCTCATCAAACCAAAACTACTAAAAATATGGGACATACAAAATCAACAATCACTCGAGAGTCATCATCCTTAATATCCTTTTCATCCACCCATTTAGAGAAATAATCTACACCCAATAATAAGTAAACAAATCTTAATGAATGTAGAAGAGGCCCCATGAAGCTAATACCCCATGCATCAAAGATGTCACAAAATAAAAAGGGTCGTTGGGTCAGTTCATTCATCTTGGGTATATTCCATGTTAATTGACATCAATTACATGACATACAAAACTTATGGGAATCTATATACAATGTTGGCCAACAATGTTTTGATTCATGGACCTTTCAAGCTGTACGTTGAGAGCCAATGTGGCCACCAAAATCCAATGTGTGGACAAAGGTCAAAAAAGAGGTGAAATCATGGTTAAGGGCACACCAGTGAACAACTTAGTCACTACAAATTCTACAAAAATATTATTCATCCCAAATGTATCATTGTGAATCATGCATAAATCTGTAAAACATTGATGTTCTGAAATATGTGGGGACCCTAGATGTTTATAGACAATTCACAATATCTACATACCATGGGGTAAGGTCCACCACATAAAAGGGGTTCTCATGAGAGAAGAATTATCCAATGAGGAGGGGTTAGTCAACATGATTGTCCAGTGGTGGGAAAATCCTTGTAATGTGGTCAGATAAAACATTTTCCACTCCTCACTTATCTATAATCTGAAAGTAAAACTCCTAGAGGAGGAGAATTTAATGAATGATGTGAGGCTTATCTTTGGGTTTCCCTAGGAGAAAACAACAGGCAATAGGATCATAAAAGATAATGATTTTTGACAAAATAACATATGAAGGGAATATTTCCAACGGAAAAAAATATAAAGATGTTTTTTTCATCAGTTTTGTAGTTTTCCTATGTAGGGTCAATGGTACATGAGGCATATGTGATGAAATGGGGATCTTCCTCAACCCTTGGTGATAAAACTACCCCCAAATACAAAGTTAGAGGTATCCCACATAATTTTGAAAGGGATGTCCAAACATGGAGGTTGGATGATGGGAGGTTACATGAAAATCATTTTTTGTGAATTATATTAATTATCACAACATTTTTCATAAAAAAAATTGAATCCCTTTGAAAAAATCGTGATAAAGAAAGTGTGATATTAATAAAATATTCAATGAATCTTCAATAAAAACCAACATGACCCAAGAAATATCTCACCTCACATATACATTTTGCTTACAGAAGTGATGAAATTAATAGAATTATTTATTCACCCACTTGAATTCCCTCTTTTGAAATAATATTCCCATGAATTATCCCCCTCTCAACCATGAAATGATATTTCTCATAATTAAATACAAGATCATTCATAATGAAACGAAGAAAAAAAATCCTTGGTTTTCCAAAAATAAGTAAAAGGAAGTTCCATAAACTATAAAATCATCCCAAAAAACATCCATAAAATTCTCAGGGTACTCTAAAAATATACTCAACATACAATGATAAAAAGTGCCAGGAGAATTACATAGGCCAAAAGGAATACTTCATCATGAAAATGCACCAAATGGAATGGTATGTTTTTTCTTTTCTTGATCTTCAAGGGCTATATGGATTTGAAAATAAACAAAATATCTATCAAGGAAACAATAATGCGACTTACCATCTATTCTTTCTAACATCTGGTCAATTAAATTTAGAGGAAATTTTTCCTTTCGTGTGGGTTGATTTAATCGATGGTTTTCAATCCAAACTTGCCAACTATTTTTCAGACGTGTTGGAACCAATACATTCCTTTCATTTGACACTAATATTATTCGAGTATTTTTTAGTCACAATTTCAATTGGGCTAACCCATTTACTATTAGATATATGATAAATGATCCTTGATTTACGTAATTTATTGAATTCTAATTTTACCTATTCAAGGATACTGGGATTTAAATGATTTTGGGCATTATTTATGGTTTTATACTAACCATATAAAAGTATATGGTGAATAAAGATAAATGTTCTAATACCATGAAAATCATTCAATGTCCATCCTATCATCCAAGATAGGCATATTTTAAATTATATGGATGTGGATTCAATTCCACTACCAATGGTTTTTGTATTGAGGAAGGGATTTAGGGAGAGTGATTTCTATCAAATTGTCTATCTACTCATGTTTTTCTCTAAGGACATCGACCATTATGGGTACCACAGAATGAACACACTCATCAATTAAATCAAAATATTTACACTTTTATAAACTCACAAAACCCTAAAAAGATGAATCAAAACTCAAATCATTCAAGGTTCATAAAGAAGAAAATGAATCAGATTATGGTTCAAGGAGAGAATTGTGTCCTTTTGAATTGTTTGAGAGAACATACAAGGTGTTATAGGAAGAGGTGTAGATCTCATCAATAGGGTGATTCATAGATTCTTGGAAACTAAAAATCACCTTTTCTCTACTGAAATCTGTGAAAATCATACCATTGTGATGGTTGATGATTGTATTTGCTACTTCAAGTAATGTTCTTCCCATTGTGAGAGGGACATTTCCTTGGGATTAGGTATCTTTCATTTCAACAATATAGAAGTATATAGGGAATATTAGATTCTTTACTTTAATGAGAATATCCTCAACTACTCATGACGGATGTGTTATGCTTCGGTTGGAAAGGTTTCATGATAATTATTGTTTGTTGAAGCTCTACAACCTATAGATAAGTGTTCATGGAGTGAGGTATTACATTAATGGAAGCACCTAAATCTAGAATTTCATCCAAAAATAAGGTCACTCATATGTTATAAGTTATAGGGAATGTTTCTGGATCCTTGATTGTTGTTGTAATTAATGGTTGGATCAGGTTCGAGATATTTCTTCTAGGGTTTACTCTTTCATTCCCCTTCAGTCATCGTCTATGGGTGCAAAGATCATTATGAAATTTTACATAGTGAGGTATTTGTTTAACTGCATCCAATAAAGAAATGTTAACTTGAAAATTTTCAAATGTATCCATTCTTTCTTTATATATCTCATTTTCAGAGCTTTTCTTATATTTAGAGAGTCTTTGGGGGAAAAGAAGAGGGATGGATAGTTCAGTGGAATCCTCAATGACTATTTATTTACCCTTTTTGTATTGTTTTTCTTTACATTAATCTTTTGAGGGTAACAAAATGGACTTTTCAAGTGAGGAACTTACCTGTTGTATTGTATCGGTAGAAGGAAAAACTTATTTACCATTATGAAGTGTAATTATATACACATTACCTTTGTAATTTAGATTATCAATGGGTTGTGGTGGTATTTTTCTAGAACCTTACATATTAATCTCACTGATGGTGTTTTCCAATTGTCTTACTTGAGTTCACAGGTCATGAATAGTTGATTTCATGGTCTATTGAAACATGAGGTTCTTTGTTTCATTTACATCAACACATCCTCAAGTCATGGTTTATATTTTTCAGGAGGATGATTATTTTTAGATGTTGAAGGATAATATGGTTTCATACCTTTCCCTCATTGATACCAGTTCTATTTAGGGTTGCTCGAGATGCATCCTTCTTGGTATTGTGTTAGTGATTTCCCCCATGTGATTGGGTATGGACGAAATGGTTATTTATTGGAGAGAGGGTATTATTGTAATGGACACCCATGGAATACAACTTTACAATATTTAGATGAATCCTGATGTTTCAAGCACTGGTCATAAAAATGAGTGTCATCAGAACAAATAATACAATGTCATAGAACAGAAGAAGAGTGTGAGTTACCTTGTGATTGAGATAATTTTCATAGAAGGGCATTCTTATCATTATGTTTATTATCTACCATTTTTTCTAGGGTTCAATGAATTACCTCATAGACTACTCAGGTTGGTATAATTGATCGTGTACCAAATTGTTGTGAATTTTGAGCTATATTGGCTTTTAAGTCACGAGTAGAAGGAGAAGATTTATAAAATAGGCAGCACCAGTTGTAGAATCTATAATTCCTTGATTCAGGGAAAAAATCCCTAAAAACAATTGAATTATTAATTTTTCATTAACCTAGTGGTGGGGAAAACTTGACCAAACTCTTTTGAATCTCTCCAAATATCTGTGAAGGGTCTCTCCTTGTAATTGTTTAATTTCTGTAATTTATTTTCCAATTGATTCAGTTCAGTAGGTAGGGAGTAAGATCTCAAGAAATATTTATTTCATGTCTTTCTATCCCCTAATTGTGTAGTTAGATAATTTATCTATTCTTTGGATACACCATCTTAGGGGGAAAGGGAAGTCCATAATCATAATGAGGTTCTCAGACCCATTTTGGGATTTCATGGTAGAGACCACTATGTGAAACTCCATAATATATTTGGGAGGGTCCTCATTGGGAAGATTGTGGAATTTAGGAATAATTTGGATGAGTTGTGATCTCATCTCAATTATTTTTGATTCCTCGGGATACTGGATGTATGCTTGTTGGTACTCCACTTCTATAATTTTCAATTATTTTAATGATCAGTTATTTGCATCCTTGATTTCTATGGCTCATTTTGGTTAATTGTTTTATTGGTTGGAGACAACATTAGTTTCCAAAGGTATTATCTCAGTGTGGATAAATTTTCCAACTCAATATGATCTAATTTATGAGTGAAGTGTCTTTTCAATTTCTGGGAAAAATTCAAGAAGTATATCTTTTTTTGATCGGTACATGAAAATGATTTGGGATATTTAATTTTTTTTCATATTTATTTTATTTTTATTATTTAATATGTATAGAATAGAATAAAATAAAAAAATTTAATGGAAAAAGTTAAAGAGATAATTTTATACAGTATAATGAGAGAGAGAGAGAGAGGAAGAGTGAGAGATATTTGAAGAAACACACAAAAACAAATAAAATCAAAAAACAAAAAGAAAAGGGATCGAGGGATATTTAATGGAGTTTTAATTATGAAGTAAAATAAATAAATGAAATGTAATAAATAGAAAACAATGATCTTGTATCCCAAAAAAATTGAGGAAACATTTGATCATGTTGTCAAGCAGGTTAAATTAGTTGTTCAGTTTTTACTAGAATTAATAAAGTATAACAGGAACCCTTGGTCAAATCTTGACGGAGCTTTAGATCATAATTTTAGAGTGGAAGTATTGATTAATAAAATGGGGAATGGGATTATATGAAATTTTTGTTCTATTTATGTAATATGAATTCATATAAAATCAATTGACACAAGACATTAGAAATTAACAGATTTTATGTAGTGCAATCAACCAATGGAATTCTTGTGATTATCATCCTTAAACACTTAATAAGAAAGTGTATAGATCATTTAATCCATTATTTTTTACAAATAGAATTATAATTTTATTCAGTTTATATGGGGATACCTCCTAGGGTTCAATCAGAAACACACAACGACTAACTAGATACCATTGATGATTGTGTGATTTCTATTTGACTTCATAACCGAAACTCGCGGAGGAAACACACGAAGAATAGAATATTTTGTCTGGGTCTGTATCTTATTTCTTTGTTATACCATGAAATAAATTCACATCATCTTGAAATTGGTTATCATAGTTGAATTGGGTAATATGAACCACACAACCACCATAATTAAAATGGGGAAGAATAAATAGTGGAAAGTGTGTAGAACATCCCAAGAAAGGGTACCCCCAACATGATCATATGAGTTGATAATGACATACCGATACATAAATAAATTAAATAAAAAGATATTATAATTAGAAAAAAAACCTAGAATTAAAATATAATTCAATTATTACAAACATCAAGATCTTGGTTTATGTCACATTCCCACGGGTTGATCATGAGGATTTTAGAACTCCATGAGTGAGGAGGAAGACAAATATGTTGATGTATAACTTCTCATATACTCCAGAACATAATGGGAGGATGAGAGGAATCTTTCGGGAATCTAAAATGGAAGAACCATTTATTATTTCCTAACTTCAAAATGGGGTGCCCAAGGTATAGAATCCCGCCTTTTTATAACTTAAATTTTCATTTAATTACACAAAACTGAGGATCTTTAAGGATTAGTGTCTTGGAAACCAGGAACATAAAACATTCTTCTTAAACACTTGAAAGGACTCTCCTCATGTTCATCCTAGGTTCATTACTGCATCTCATAAGCTGGAGACATACATCAAAAGAAAGGTTGAGTAGAAGGCCCAGTAAGGGAAACAAGAGAAACATTTTACATGTGAACTTGAGATACTTCAATAAGGCCATGAAAAGAACCTTAAGGCATGAGAAATAAATCCTGAGATATATCATAATAAAAATAACATTTTTCATAACTTTAAGATGTGGCTACATCATTTAACATAGTCAATCATGAACATATCACCAAGGTCTATCCCCAAGGTGTCATTTGAAAATTACCAAGGTTATTCACCAAGGTATCGTGAAAATTGTAATCTCTAGTGGTTACATCATAACCCAATGCATTGGAGCACTATCAGGGCGCACCCTTAATTTGTCTTTATTATCATGTGAGACACATATATAATCATCAAAAATTTCATAAATAACCCATATAGCATAAAATAAATGGGTTTCATTTCATAATCATAACATTTTAAAAACTTCTTTAAAGACATGATCTTTACGTCACTTTAAACCCACGAAAAGGGAAAGCGGGTTTCATGTATATAAATCACAGAATTTAAAATAGAACATCTGGGTATATAATTGAATACCCATATTGATGGTAGATCTTTGAGTATTCACTTAATAAAATAAAATATCTTTAGAAAAAATAGAGAGACATTTTGAGATGAAAATTCTGCAGCATAACGGCTATGTTACAAGGTTTTTAGAAAACATTGAAAAGAGAGGGGACATGGGTAAAACATTCATAAATGACCCATAAAATAGTAGAGGGACAGAATATAAGGGATTTAAAAACATGGTAATGAAATTTGAAAATATACCATATGAAATTAAGAACATGAAAGGAAGACAAAAATAATATTTCTCTTATGAAAGTATGGCATCCTAACAGCGTTACATAAACTTCAACAAAAAATTAATTGATGAGATCAAATAGGTTATCTCATCATATGAACATAAAAGATCAGTATTATAGATATAGATATCATAACCCAACATAATAAAAAGGAACTTGCAAGACTTGACATTGAATTAGAACTTTGAAGAGGGAGAAAGGTGCAAGGACCACTTAAAAGTTTAGCAGCCTAACGACGCCACTTAAACTTCAAAATACTGAATTAAAGAGATAAAATGGGGTCTCTCATCATATGGTCATAAAATATCAGTATGATAGATATAGAGATCATACCCCAACATAACAAAAAGGAACTTTAAATAATTGACATGAAAGTAGAACTTCAAAACGAGAAGGGTGAAGAACCACTTAAAAATTTGGCAGCCAAACGTCACCACTTAAAACTTCAAAATACTGAATTGAAGAGATCAAATGGGGTCTCTCATCATATGATCATAAAATATCAGTATGATAAATTTAGAGATCATACCCCATCATAACAAAAAGGAACATGAAATACTTTACATGAAAATAGATCTTGAAAAATGAGAAGGGAGAAAGAATCTGTTACAAAAATTTTGGCAGCCTAACAGTGCCACTTAAAACATAATAAAACGAAATAATGAGAGTAAGAGGGGATCTATCATTATGTGAACATGAAAAGGGAAGTAATAGGAGTATAAAATAACACCCTTTAACATAAGAACATGGAGCATAAAAGAAATTACATAAAAGATATTTATTGAAAACAAAGAGAGAGATCAGATCCCTTACCATAAAACGTAACACTTAAAACTCAAAGGTTGGGACCTTGAGGGCTTGGGGGAACCTTGGGAGGACTCATTGGGAGGTAAGGAGTCCAAAACATCGTTGAGGATGTTTTTGGAGTCGAAAAGATGAGAGGAGGGCTTGGTATTTATAGGGAAAGTGAAGGGACAAGGCATTAATGGCCAAGGGACACCTCAAAAGTGGTTTTCTCAAAAGCATGGCCCCCCCATGGTACTTCCCATAGAGTTCGGCCACATGGGTACCCCCACACAATAATTCATCCTCTTTAGTCTACCTTCCCATAAAATATCTCATGACATCATCATGACACAATTATGATGTCATTAAACATACCGAAACCCTAAAACTGTATTTTTACTATTCACTGAAAATTCAACTTTCTCAGAAAAATACCAAAATTTCACATTAACCAAATATCAATGCTCTGATTTCAAAAATGAAATATATTTTATAAAAATAATTTTCTAAATATTTTTAATTCATTTTTTTAAATAAACACACTATTCATCGAAAATTCATTTTTTTCAGAAAAATCCCCAAAAATTACATTAACATAATATCGATCCTCTGAGTTCAAAAATGAAATCCATTTTATAAAAATAATTTTCTAAATATTTTTAATTTAATTGTTAATTAAAAAACACTATTCACCTGAAAAACTAATACTTGAATAATAATTTATGAAACTGTTATTTACCCATTTTATTGAGTCTTATTACTTAATCTAGGTGTCTAAATTTTATTAAAACTTTCTTTGAGTGAAATTACTAATCCTTTTGGTCACATTACTAATCCTAAGCGTAAAATCACTATTCATAATTTACTATTCATCAAAAATCAAGTTGATCTTATTAGACTCAAAATTACGTACTGAACATAATTGTAGAAGACCATTTTTTAAAAATCATTACAAATTTTTATTTATTTAAGGTTTACATAAACATTTTTAAAATATCCTTTCTCTAAACTTTATCAAAAATATGCATACTATATTAATCCGGACATTTAAAAATTCATAAACTTCATCATAAGATGAAATCCCAATTTTTTATTTAATACAAAGGATTACACAAGGCAGTTACAGTCTCCTTACATAGCCCCTTATCACACCAGCATAGGACCTAAGTGTAAGGTGTGGTAAGGTGAGAGAATCCGAGGCAGGCTCGTCCAACATTGCACGAGTAGTAATTTCTATCAGTTTGAACTTTTCGTGAAGGCGATCCCATTCTAGCTTCACACGATGAAGTTCAGCTTGGGTTTGGTCCAGAGCAAAGCCCATTGGTGCTACCTCCTTCCCAAGATCTGTTAGATGGGCTTCGATCGGTCCAAGACTACTACGTGAGGCCATCGAATCTTCTTTCTATATTAATTAACCAAGATTGCTTATATTTTGAGACAATAATCAACACGTTTAGTTTCCAGCGGTCATATTGACCAATGGTCAAAAAATAGTCAAAACCCAACAATCTCATTCTAATTATACTCATGTTATCAAATGAAACATTTTTGTTGAGTATAAAAATAAAATAAAATAACACATAAAATTAGGAAACAAGATTTATTCAAAATTTCAGGTCGTTACAATCTTCCCCCCTTAAGAAATTGCATCCTCGCAATTTTTAAAATTGGGTTTTGAAATTTCATTGAATGTCCCACATCAGAAAAGGAGTCAGTAAAACTATTACTTTAAAAGAAAGAAAGGGAAGTACAAAGGTCACCCGAGTTAACCCACACTAGGATTCCATGTAGGAAAACATGGACATGGAGGAGAAAACAAAGGGTCAAGTTCTGAGGGAGATTGATAGAGAACATGATTAGGAGAAAGTTAACCATAAGAAAATCCCAAACTTATGATGTGTGTAAACGGTCTTTTATTACCTAGTAGAAAATGTAAACCAACAACATTTTTGTTTTACGTTTCTTTTCATAATTCTGAGAAATTCATTTACTACATAGAACAAAAACATAAGAAAATATACCTACCTTCATGTAGAGTTTCATCCTTTAATAAGTTTCTACACAAAAATAATCTTTTCTCTAAACGATGAGCATTCAAAAACACTTGGTCTCATCAAAACACAAGAATCGTCTTCTAGGGAATCACATAATCCACAAAAGATTAACCATCTATTTCACATATCTTTAAACATTATCCCAAAAACAGAAAGGGTAAGGTCAAACAACTCTTCAAAAAGAAATAATCCCATAGGAATGGAAACTACTTTTAAATCTTCAAAGTTCCATGGTACTACCCAGAGTTCCTCATTGACCATTCTGTAAATAACTGTCCTTAGAAATCCTCAAAATAAACCAAACTAAGATTGAAACCCAAATACAAGAAGGATTTGATAACATAGTCTTCCAAGGTAAACTTTTTCATTCATCTCCAAACAACATCAACCACTCCTAACATCTCATAACAAAAGTAACTAACCTAAAAATATTTACCCCAAGATAGGTTAATCATTTCCATTAGTAAACTAAATTACTATAAGTCCGCCCTAAATTCATCGATTCTTCAAAATATAATTCAACCTTACTCCTCAATGAAAATACCATAGTAATCTATTTACCTCGATCATATAGGGTCCCAAAAATAGTGAACGTCTTCCAAAATAATAATTATCTTTTAATCCCCTAATCATATTTGTCATATTAATACGGCAATCATCGCATTTCCTATCACATTGGTTGTTGGGACATGTTATTCCATTTCCCACCATTAACTAAGAAGATAAAGTATAATTAGGGGCTTAAATACTTCGCCAATAATCATGAAAAGGAATCTTTAAGCATAAAATGATAAACTTGTAGAATAAAAGTATATCCTAACTTGTGATCCCCTAGGTTCCAATCTAGGTTATCCATGATCGTATATTCTTATGTGAATATTTATTTTATTTTATCTTTGTTCCTTTAATAATGGTTCATACTAAGCATATGAATCTACCAAAGCATATCCCCCAGGAGTGTCATAACCAAGAGTGCAGCAAGGCCCGTTGTCGTGTACCAGTTCCTGTTCGAGTCTAGCTCAAAGTAGTGTTTTCGGGTTTTACCCCTATGTACATATGTGCCAGAGCCACCTCTACCTACTCGTATCCAGAAAGGGATGTATTTGCTTGGAAACCCCTTACTCAATACTCACCAAAATATTTGGAAGATTTCCTATATTTAAACTTTTCTATAGGGTTCTTCATAAATTTTTCAAATCCTAATTTCCAAAAATAACTAAACCATCCTTTGATTCCAACTATAGCATCCCGCCTTTTATAACATAAACTTTCATTTCATTACACAAAACTGAGGATCTTTAAGGTTAAGTGTCTTGGAAACCAGGAACATAAAACATTCTTCTTAAACACTTGAAAGGCTTCTCCCCATGTTCATCCTAGGTTCATTACTACATCTCATAACCTAGGGACATATATCAAAAGAAAGGGTGAGCAGAAGGCCCAGTAAGGGAAACAAGAGAAACATTTTACATGTGAACTTGAGATACTTCAATAAGGTCATGAAAAGAACCTTAAAGCATGAGAAATAAATAATGAGATATATCATAATAAAAATAACATTTTTCATAAATTTATGATTTGGCTACGTCATTTAACATAGACAATCATGAACATATCACCAAGGTCCATCCCCAAGGTGTCATTTGAAAATTACCAAGGTTATTCACCAAGGTATTGTGAAAATTGTAATCTCTAGTGGTTACATCATTACCCAATGCATTGGAGTGCTATCCGAGCGCACCATTAATTTGTTTTTATTATAATGTGAGACACATATATCATCATAAAACATTTCATAAATAACCCATATAGCATAAAATAAATGGGTTTCATTTCATAATCATAACTTTTTAAAAACTGCTTTAAAGACATGATCTTTACATCACTTTAAACCCACAAAAAGGGAAAGCAGGTTTCATGTATGTAAATCCCAGAATTTAAAATAGAACATATTGGTATATATTTTAATACCAATATAGAAGGTAGAGCTTTATGTATTCACTTAATAAAATAAAATATCTTTAGAAAAAAGAGAGAGACATTTTGAGACGAAAATTCTGCAGCATAACGGCTATGTTACAAGGTTTTTAGAAAACATTGAAAAGAGAGGGGACATGGGTTAAACATTCATAAATGACCCATAAAATAGTAGAGGGAAAGAATATAAGGTATTTAAGAACATGGTAATGAAATTTGAAAATATACCATATGAAACGAAGAACATGAAAGGAAGACAAAAATAAGATTTCTCTTATGAAACTTCGGCAGCCTAACAGCGTTACATAAACTTCAACCAAAAATGAATTGATGAGATAAAATAGGATATTTCATCATATGAACATAAAATATCAGTATGATAGATATAGAGATCATACCCCAACATAATAAAAAGTAACTTGCAAGACTTGACATGGAATTAGAACTTTGAAAAGCGAGAAAGGTGCAAGGACCACTTAAAAATTTAGCAGCCTAACGATGCCACTTAAACATCAAAATACTGAATTGAAGAGATCAAATGGGGTCTCTCATCATATGATCATAAAAGATCAGTATGATAGATATAGAAATCATACCCCAACATAACAAAACAGAACTTGAAATAATTGAAATGAAAGTAGAACTTCAAAACGAGAAGGGTAAAGAACCACTTAAAAATTCGGCAGCCTAACGACGCCACTTAAAACTTCAAAATACTTAATTGAAGAGATAAAATGGGGTATCTCATCATATGATCATAAAAGATTAGTATGATAAATTTAGAGATCATACCCCAATATAACAAAAAAGAACATGAAATACTTTACATGAAAATAGATCTTGCAAAATGAGAAGGGAGAAAGAATCCGTTAAAACAATTTCCGCAGCCTAACGACGCCACTTAAAACTTCATAAAACGAAATAATGAGAGTAAGAGGGGATCTATCATTATGTGAACATGAAAATGGAAGTAAGAGGAGTATAAAAGAACACCCTTTAACATAAGATCATAGATCATAAAAGAAATTACATAAAAGAGATTTCTTGAAAAGAAAGAGAGAGATCAGATCCCTTACATTAAAACGTAACTCATAAAACTCAACGGTTGGGACCTTGAGGGATTGGGGGAACCTTGGGAGGACTCCTTTGGAGGTAAGGAGACAATAAATTAGTTGATGATGTTTTTGGAGTCTAAAATATGAGAGGAGGGCTTGGTATTTATAGGGAAAGTGAGGGGAGAAGGCATTAATGGCCAAGGGACACCTCAAAAGTGGTTTTCTCAAAAGCATGGGCCCTCCCATGGTACTTCCCATAGAGTTAGGCCACATGGGGACCCCGACAAAATAATTAATCCTATTTAGTCGACCATCCCTTAAAATATCTCATGACATCATCATGACACAGTTATGATGTCATTAAACACACTGAAACTCTAAAACTGTATTTTTACTATTCACTGAAAATTCAACTTTCTCAGAAAAATCCCAAAATTTCACATTAACCAAATATCAATGCTCTGATTTCAAAAATAAACTCTATTTTATAAAAATATTTTTCTAAATATTTTTAATTCATTTTTTTAAATAAACACACTATTCACCGAAAATTCATTTTTTTTTCAAAAAAAATCCCCAAAAATTACCTTAACATAATATCGATGATCTGAGTTTAAAAATGAAACCCATTTTATAAAAATAATTTTCTAAATATTTTTAATTTAATTTTTAATTAAAAAACACTATTCACCCAAAAAAACTAATACTTGAATAATAATTTATGAAACTATTATTTACCCATTTTATTGAGTCACATTACTTAATCTAGGTGTCTAAATTATATTAAAACTTTCTTTGAGTGAAATTACTAATCCATTTGGTCACATTACTAATCCTAAGCATAAAATCAATATTCATAATTTACTATTCATCAAAAATCAAGTTGATCTTATTAGACTCTAAATTTTGTACTGAACATAATTGTAGAAGACCATTTTTTAAAAATCATTACACATTTTAATTTATTTAAGGTTTATATAAACATTTTTAAAATATCCTTTCTCTAAAATTCATCAAAAATATGCATACTATATTTATCTGGACATTTGAAAATTTATAAACTTCATCATAAGAAGAAATCCCAATTTTTTATTTAAAATAAAGGATTAAACAAGGTAGTTACGGTTTCCTTACATTGACCCTTATCACACCAGCATATGACCTAAGTGTAAGGTGTGCTAAGGTGAGAGAATCTGAGGGAGGCTCGACCAACATCACACGAGTAGTAATTTCTATCAGTTTGAACTTCTTGCGAAGGAGATCCTGTTCTAGCTTCACACGATGATGTTCAGCTTGGGTTTGGTCCAGAGAAAACCCCAATGGTGATACCTCCTTCCCAAGTTCTGTTAGATAGGCTTCGATCGGTCCAAGACTACTGGGTGAGGCCATCGAATCTTCTTTCTATATTAATTAACCAAGATTGCTTGTATTTAGAGACAATAATCAAAACATTTAATTTCCAGCGGTCATATTGACCAATGGTCAAATAACAGTCAAAACCCAACAGTCTCATTCTAATTATACTCATGTAATCAAATGAAACATTTTTGTTGAGTATAAAAATAAAAAAAATAACACATAAAATTAGGAAACAAGATTTATTCAAAATTTCGGGTCGTTACAATCTTCCCCCCTTAAGAAATTGCGTCCTCGCAATTTTTAAAATTGGGTTTTTAAATTTCATTGAAAGTCCCACATCGGAAAAGGAGTCAGTAAAACTATTACTTTAAAAGAAAGAAAGGGAAGTACAAAGGTCACCCGAGTTAACCCACACTAGGATTCCATGTAGGAAAACATGGACATGGAGGAGAAAACAAAGGGTCATGTTCTGAGTGAGAGTGATAGAGAACATGATTAGGAGAAAGTTAACCATAATAAAATCCCAAACTTATGATTTGTGTAAACAGTCTTTGATTACCTAGTAGGAAACGTAAACCAACAACATTTTTTTACGTTTCTTTTCATAATTTTGAGGAATTCATTTACTACATAGAACAAAAACATAAGAAAATATATCTACCTTCATGTAGAGTTTCATCCTTTAATACGTTTATAACCAAAAATAATCTTTTCTCCAAACGATGAGCATTCAAAAACACTTGGTCTCATCAAAACACAAGAATCATCTTCTAGAGAATCACACAATCCCCAAAAGATTAACAATCTATTTCACCTATCTTTAAACATTATCCCAAAAACAGAAAGGGTAAGGTAAAACAACTCTTCAAAGAGAAATAATCCCATAGGAATGGAAACTACTTTTGAATCTTCAATGTTCCATGGTACTACCCAGAGTTCGTCATAGACCATTTTGTAAATAATTGTCCTTAAAAATCCTCAAAATAAACCAAACTATGATTGCAACCCAAATACAAGAAGGATTTGATAACATAGTCTTCCAAGGTAAACTTTATCATTCATCTCCAAACAACATCGACCACTCCTAACATCTTATAACAAAAGTAACTAACCTAAACATATTTACCCCAAGATAGGTTAATCATTTCCATAACTAACCTAAATTACTATAAGTCCGCCTTAAATTCATCGATTCTTAAAAATATAATTCAACCTTACTCCTCAATGAAAATACCATAGTAATCTATTTACCTCAATCATATAGGGTCCCCAAAATAGTGAATGTATTCCAAAATAATAATCATCTTTTAATCCCCTAATCATCTCTGTCATGTTAATACTGCAATCATCACATTTCCTATCACATTGGTTTTTGGGACATGTTCTTCCATTTCCCACCATTAACTAAGAAGATAAAGTATAATTAGGGGCTTAAATACTTCACCAATAATCATGAAAAGGAAACTTTAAGCATTAAAGGAGAAACTTGTAGAATAAAAGTATATCCTAACATGTGATCCCCTAGGTTCCAATCTAGGTTATCAATGATCGTATATTCTTATGTGAATATTTATTTTATTTTATCTTTGTTCCTTTAATAATGGTTCATACTAAGCATATGAATTTACCAAAGCATATCCCCCAGGAGTGTCGTAACCAAGAGTGAAGCAAGGCCCGTTGTCGTGTACCAGTTCCTGTTCGAGTCTAGGTCAAAGCGGTGTTTTCGGGTTTTACCCCTAGGTACATCTGTGGCAGAGCCACCTCTACCTGCTCGTATCCAGACAGGGATGTATTTGCTTGGCAACCCCTTACTCAATACTCACCAAAATATCTGGATGATTTCCTATACTTAAACTTTTCTATAGGGCTTTTCCTAAAGTTTTCATATCCTAATTTCCACAAATAATAAAACCATCCTTTGATACCAACTATAGCATCCCGCCTTTTTAAAACATAAACTTTCATTTCATTACACAAAACTGAGGATCTTTAAGGTTTAGTGTCTTGGAAACTAGGAACATAAAAAATTATTCTTAAACACTTGAAAGGATTCTCTTCATGTTCAACATAGGTTCATTACTGCATCTCATAACATGGGGACATACATCAAAAGAAAGGGTGAGCAGAAGGCCCTGTAAGGGAAATAAGAGAAACATTTTACATGTGAACTTGAGATACTTAAATAAGGTCATGAAAAGAACCTTAAGGAATGAGAAATAAATCATGAGATATATCATAATAAAAATATCATTTTTCATAACTTTAAGATGTGGCTACAACATTTAACATAGACAATCATGAACATATCACCAAGGTCCATCTCCAAGGTTTCATTTGAAAATTACCATGGTTATTCACCAAGGTATCGTGAAAATTGTAATCTCTAGTGGTTACATCATTACCCAATGCATTGGAGCGCTATCAGGGTGCACCCTTAATTTTCCTTTATTATCATGTGAGCCACATATATCATCATCAAACATTTCATAAATAACCCATATAGCATAAAATAAATGGGTTTCAATTCATAATCATAACGTTTTAAAAACTGCTTTAATGACATGATCTTTACGTCACTTTAAACCCACGAAAAGGGAAAGCGGGTTTCATGTTTGTAAATACCAGAATTTAAAATAGAACATCTTGGTATATATTTGAATACCCATATATAAGGTATATATTTGAGTATTCACTTAATAAAATAATATATCTTTAGAAAAAAGAGAGAGACATTTTGAGACGAAAATTCTGCAGCATAACGGCTATGTTACAAGGTTTTTAGAAAAAATTGAAAAGAGAGGGGGCATGGGTAAAACATTCAAAAATTACCCATTAAACAGTAGAGGGATAGAATATAAGGTACTTAAGAACATGGTAATGAAATTTGAAAATTTGCCATATGAAATGAAGAACATGAAAGGAAGACAAAAATAAGATTTCTCTTATGAAAATTTGGCAGCCTAACGACGTTACATAAACTTCAACCAAAAATGAATTGATGAGATCAAATAGGTTCTCTCATCATATGAACATAAAAGATCAGTATGATATATATAGAGATCATACCACAACATAATAAAAAGGAACATGCAATACTTGACATGGAATTAGAACTTTGAAAAGGGAGAAAGGTGCAAGGACCACTTAAAAATTTAGCAGCCTAACGTCGCCACTTAAACTTCAAAATACTGAATTGAAGAGATCAAATGGGGTCTCTCATAATATGGTCATAAAAGATCAGTATGATATATATAGAGATCATATCCCAATATAAAAAAAGTAACTTGAAATAATTGACATGAAAGTAGAACTTCAAAACAAGAAGGGTGAAGAACCACTTAAAAATTCGACAGCCTAACAGCGCCACTTAAAACTTCAAAATACCGAATTGAAGAGATAAAATGGGGTATCTCATAATATGATCATAAAAGATCACTATGATAAATTTAGAGATCATACCCCATCATAACAAAAAGGAACTTGAAATAATTTACATGAAAATAGATCTTGAAAAATGAGAAGGGAGAAAGAATCCGTTACAAAAATTTCAGCAGCCTAACAGCGCCACTTAAAACATCATAAAACGAAATAATGAGAGTAAGAGGGGATCTATAATTATGTGAACATTAAAAGGGATGTAAGAGGAGTATAAAAGAACACCCTTTAACATAAGAACATGGAGCATAAAAGAAATTACAAAAAAGAGATTTCTTGAAAAGAAAGAGAGAGATCAGATCACTTACCTTAAAACGTAACTCTTAAAACTCAAAGGTTGGGACCTTGAGGGCTTGGGGAACCTTGGGAGGACTCCTTGGGAGGTAAGGATACCATAACATCGTTTAGCATGTTTTTGGAGTCGAAAATATTAGAGGAGGGCTTGGTATTTATAGGGAAAGTGAGGGGACAAGGCATTAATGGCCAAGGGACACATCAAAAGTGGTTTTCTCAAAAGCAGGGGCCCTCCCATGGTACTTCCCATAGAGTTAGACCACATGGGGACCCTCACACAATACTGTATCCTCTTTAGTTTACCATCCCTTAAAATATCTCATAACATCATCATGACACAGTTATGATGTCATTAAACATACCGAAACCCAAAAACTGTATTTTTACTATTCACTGAAAATTCAACTTTCTCAGAAAAGTCCCAAAATTTCACATTAACCAAATATCAATGCTCTGATTTCAAAACTAAACTCTATTTTATAAAAATAATTTTCTAAATATTTTTAATTCATTTTTTTAAATAAACACACTATTCACCGAAAATTCATTTTTTTAAGAAAAATCCCCAAATATTACCTTAACATAATATCAATGCTCTGAGTTCAAAAATGAAATCCATTTTAAATAAATAATTTTCTAAATATTTTTAATTTAATTTTTAATTAAAAACACTATTCACCCGAAAAAACTAATACTTGAATAATAATTTATGAAACTGTTATTTACCCATTTTATTGAGTCTCATTACTTAATCTAGGTGTCTAAATTATATTAAACTTTCTTTGATTGAAAGTACTAATACATTTGGTCACATTACTAATCCTAAGCATAAAATCACTATTCATAATTTACTATTCATCAAAAATCATGTTGATCTTATTAGACGCGAAATTTCATACTGAACATAATTGTAGAAGACCATTTTTTTAAAAATCATTATACATTTTTATTTATTTATGGTTTACAGAAACATTTTTAAAATATCCTTTCTCTAAAATTCATCAAAAAATATGCATACTATATTTATCCGAACATTTGAAAATTCATAAACATCATCATAAGAAGAAATCCCAATGTTTTATTTAAAACAAAGGATTACACAAGGCAGTTACGGTCTCCTTACATAGCCCCTTATCAAATCAGCATAGGACCTAAGTGTAAGGTGTGCTAAGGTGAGAGAATCTGAGGGAGGCTTAGCCAACATCGCACGAGTAGTAATTTCTATCAGTTTGAACTTCCCGCGAAGGCGATCCCGTTCTAGATTCACACGATGAAGTTCAACTTGGGTTTGGTCCAGAGCAAAGCCCAGTGGTGCTACCTCCTTCCCATGTTCTGTTAGATGGGCTTCGATCAGTCCAAGACTACATGGTGAGTCCATCTAATCTTCTTTCTATATTAATTAACCAAGATTGCTTGTATTTAGAGACAATAATAAAAACGTTTAGTTTCCAGCGGTCATATTGACCAATGGTCAAATAACAGTCAAAACCCAACAGTCTCATTCTAATTATACTCATGTTATCAAATGAAACATTTTTGTCGAGTATATAAATAAAATAAAATAACACATAAAATTAGGAATCAAGATTTATTAAAAATTTAGGGTCGTTACACAAGGTATCATTTTGTAGGAAAATTAGAAGGTGGTTTTGAGCCACTATATTTTAAGAAACCAATTGCCCCATGGTTTTCAAGCTTCATTGAGTCTTATATCACTATGGAGAAACCTAAAAATTTGTAATCCCACCTATTTAATATCTTCAAAAAAATTTAGAACAATTTGGAATACTATCACTCGATATATCTACAGAATATAGAACACCACATTTGACTTTGTGTAGATTTGAGTCCCCAGAAAGATCTGTTTAGATGGGCCTCTTAGTTGACGAATTGGGCATCAGTTCCTTCAGGTGAGTTGTATACCACTATGTTTTGGGTTAGTACAAAACATTTTTTCCTAATTGGATCTATGGATTAGTTGGAGTGGGTGGTTGAGTCCACTATTGTACATTGATCATGCATAGTTTGAACCATTCCTATTCATATTCAGCATGGGAACTCTAAATCATATGAACCTACAATGTAATTATCAAAACAAGTAATATTTACCTTTTTCATAGTGATAAATAAAAAATAATTTATTCCAAATTTATGTACAATTTTTTTTTTTTTATAATTTTCAATACAAAACTGCTTAAAATAGTAGTGTAATGTTTAAATCAAGTGGATAATCATGGTTAGATCATTGTCTACTTACTTCTATTTCATGCTTTATTCCATGATAGTTAAGATTGAATAAAATTAATAGTATTTATTGTTTATAATGTGATGTTGAAATTATTATTTATGAAATTTGATATTGTTTGATATTGCTTGACTACTTGTAGGATATAAGAGAACATGAGTTCTAACTTAATGATGTCCTGGAAGGACCCATGTTTTTTGGATTCATACTACGTGACGTGCTGGGAGAGACACATGGATTTCCATGTATGGTATTTCTTGGTAGATTAAATATACACATGCATGACACTAGTTCTCTAGTTTAGAAACTGTGGATGGTCCCATTATCAAGATGTTTATATGAATCCTCAGGTGATACTCAGTCCCCTATGTCAGATACCTTATACAGTCTCAAAGTTCACCATTCCATGAGTTATAAAAGAGGCACAGTAATAGGTCTCCTTAGATAGACTTTGTTGAATGTTTTATACTAGATTCTCTTTTATCAACCTATGGGATTCCTTATGGATCACCTTAGATGGGCTCAGGATTCCATTACATGATTTGAAAATCACCACGCCTAGTTTGCATGTAATGACTTAGTATAAATTAATGTTTTACATGATTGATGTTAATGAGACAAATATTCCAAAACCAATTACAATCTTTGGTTTGGTCAATACTTGATTCCTCATTTGTGAAGAGACATGTATAAAACATATTACTTGTAAAGGTAATTTGGTTCAGATTCCTATTTTAGGATAAAGTTGGTGGTATCTGTCAAGTACCCATTGAGGAAACTGGTCCATATCATTATTCATTCATTGGCATATATTATCACAATTTTTACTTTATAATTAACGAACATGATTGATCTAGACATAATTCATTGTGGCCTACAAGGATTATATCCCACTCCCTACTTATGCGTCTTTTGGTACCCATTATGTCTTCAGGATTTTAGGTATTGATAAAGGTAATTGGAACCTTCCAATGATTGATTAACAGTATAAATTGGAGAACAATAGAAGAGGTCTGATCATATGCTTCGGATTCTAGTAGTAGATGTTTTTAACCTTTTTTATAATTTGTTACTATGTGTTATATATATGTATCCTCTAATCCCCATAACATATTTTTGTACAGATACATAATACTTCATCATCATCATTTGGTATTTTTTCATTTTTACTCAGCTTCTACTTGTTCTTTATTATATTCCAGGATTGGTAATTATAATTTCCAAATTATATCTATCTATTTGTATTGATTTCCTTATGGTATGTTATGTGTTCTATCATTTTAGTGTCTACTTCAGCTGTTTATTATTATATATATATATATCAATCCACTCTACATTGATCAATGAAGGCATAGTCTCCCAAATGACAAACCATGGGCCTTGCTGTTTGTCAGCAGCCTCTGGTATTCATGGAGGCATGATAAAGGTCATTTGTCTATAGTACAGGGGCACCGTTAAGTGGCATCTGGAGTGGGATTCTACAAAGTGTTATCAGATCTTTTACTTTACTTTTTTTCCCTTACGATTTGGGTTTAGACAAGAGAGTAAGGATACAAGAATTTTATATTGAGCATGTTCTTGGGAGTACCTAACCCATGTAAAGGGGAAACCCAATTTTCCTAGGATGGGTAAATTCAGTTTTATTTTATGATTCTTACAATTTCATGGATTTCACCACTAGATTATGAACTTGTTTTTTGTTTATTTTAACATTGATGTTTTTATTATCAATATATGTACCTAGGCCTGAGGACAAGAGGTCATATCAAAGCATGAATCATACAAGACATCATAGGTCTTATATTTCATGATTTGTTCCATGACATATTCTCTTTCTGTGTGCATTCTCTATGATACATATGATTGGTGTAGTGGCTTAACTTTTATATATGGAATTATGTTAACATTCCCTACAGGGATGAGAAAAAAATAATAACACTTAATGGTTGTTCATTGAGATAACCTTGTTTTCCTACATAGGTTAAAGTGTACACCATATGTTTTTGGTTATGGAATGTTGATCCAGGGACTATTGGTCACACGAGATGGAATGTGTTATGGTTAGGATTAAGTGGATTTCATATTTCGATTCTCGAGGTGTATGATCCCTCATGAATTAGAATTGGTGAAACATATAATTCATCTATTTAAAGGGATTTTAAAAACATAATTGAATGAAAAAAATTAAAATAAATATGATCTTTAAAATGAAATAGACACATTTTATGTGTAATATAATACATGACTCTCGCATAACAAGAGTATTGGGTAGTAGTCTATGTTTTTTTTTGATATTTCTACTACTCTTAAAAATCACCTAAATCTGGAACTAGGAGAAAGATAAGGATTATAGTATATTTATAGGAAATATTGGTACCTATTTTTTCATCTAATCACTTTCCATATAGTTTTGAATCTTATATGGGGAGTGAACTTTGTAATTGTAGAATTTTTCAACCACAAAATTACCAGGATATACTCCATGGAAATGGAGAAAAGAATAATCCAGAGTTGTTGGGCCCTGATCCACCCATAGTACCTCCGGTAGTTCCACGAGTAGAACAACCAATAGATATTTATCTGGGAACTTATGGTTAGTTCCAGGATAGTTTCTTTCAGTTTATGCAATTTGGCTAGGGTTCTTTTTGGACCACCCCTACTCTGGCCGAGATGACCCACGATTTAGAGTAGTGGAATCCTACAAAATTATTGGGGGATAGAGAACCCCATGTTATTGAGTCATGACTGAAATCCTTGTTTTCAATCTTTTACCATCTTAATATGCCTCAAGAGAAGAGGGTCAGGCTCTCTAATTACACGATATGTGATTCGTCAAAGTGCATGTGGAACAACATATCTCAGAAAGAGTATCATTGGGTTATTGTTTGGGAAGACTTCCATAAATCATTATATGACTAATTATTTCATTCGAACCAGAGGGAAGACTATTCCAGAGAGTTCATGCATTTTCTTCCCAACACTATGACCGTGATTGGGTATTCTACTCACTTCACTGATCTCAATCATTTTGATATGAATATGACCAGTGATGAGTTGATGGTGATGAGGTGAATTAAGGATGATCTTGAGTATATTTTCTAATCATAGTATAATATTATATATTTGGATACCATTATAGAATTAATAAACTATTATATTCTTAATTAAAGAAACATCAAAGAAATTAGTAATGTGAGATATGGTAGTTTAGTTTTGAGGTAGGTAAGTGGTTCATATGGTACATTGAAGTTCCATTTTGAGATTTCATGAAGGAAATGTTCCAAACAAGTGAAATTCACTAACAAACATGTGGGGTGTCACATGTGTGGTTGGCCATGCCAAAAAATGATACAGTGTACGTGGAACTCGATTGAGTGTTGAGCATGTGGTAGGATGGGTCACCTTTATCACATTTTTCAATCATTTTCACTAGAATAAAGTAACAGAGGATCCATACCCAAAAAATTATTCGGTATGAGATCCATGAATCTATATCTACTTTGAATTTTATCATCAAATAGCTGATCAGGTTTAGGTGGAAGTGGTTTTATAAGAGGCTGTTAGTCCTTAGGGATTCAGTATTAATAGAGTGGAATTCATTAGGCTATCTAGGTATCATATGAGGGTCACAATTCATTCCATATCTATGAAATATATCCTACTACAAAGAAGCTGATTCCATGGGAATATATTATTAGAGGTACTATTCTATAAGCCTATATTCAAGTTTTATCCCTCTTTGAAACATGTAAATTGATATATTTTATAACTATTACCCTGTTGGGGAGTATTGGATGTGTAATTGAGTAATTTTTAGGCGTTTTGTCTCTCGAAATTCCACTATGAGTAAGATCAAATGGAATCTTCCAGTGTCATGAATTTCCCCTTGAGATAGGTGGGTGCCATTTCTTATGGAATTTATTTGTCCTGAAGATGACCAGCTTCGACATCATTCCATTTTTGGACTGGATTGTTCTTTATCAAGTATAAGTGGATTGTTATCATTGGTGGGTGTATTTAAAATCACCCAAGGGTAGTAAGTATAGCCATATAGTATAATGGGATATCTAGGAAATCTGATTCGTAATAATGAATAGTGGTCTAGGACGTGTTCCATCCCATATGGGTAATCTCTTTTTAAGAAATTAGTTGATGCAGTTTGGGTAATTCCCTCTGATAGTGGTTTATTTTAGGTACAATTTCAAGAATGAATTCTCAGTCTTACCTCATGAGAAAGAGTTTGAGATAACTATTGATATTATTCATGGTATAGAACAAGTGTACATTCCCCAATATAGGATGTAACTTACAAATATCTGAGAACTCCAGAAGAATCTTGAATATCTTAAAGTGAAAGTTCTTGTTGGACCGAGAACATCACCCTAGGGTTCACATGTCCTTTTCATTAGTAAGGTGGATGGTACCCTTATATTGTGCATGGATTACACAAAATAAACCTGGATACAATGAAGAACCAACATCTAATGCCTCTTATAGAAGTCCTCTTCAACCAAATCTGAGGAGAAATTTTTTTCTCCATGTTTGATTTGAATTTAGACAACCATTAGGTGCATGTGAGACCAAAACACATACCACGTACAACATTCCGAAATATGTATGGATTTTATGAGTATCTATTTATACTTATTAGTCTAAAAAACATGCCAAAATTCATTATGGATATGATAAGTTGGGGGTTTCCAAATGTATCTTGATGCCTTTGGGGTGGTCTTATTAAATGGCACGTTAGTGTATTCACACACCAAACACAATAATTCCAACCATCTTTAGATCATGACGAATAAAATGAAAGAGAACCAAATATTTGTCAATATCACTAAATTACACTTTTGGAACAGTATGGTTATGTGTTGGGTCATATTATTTCAGAGGCAGGCATATCTGTGGAACCATAAATGGGGACCATCATGGTACCCTAGGGGAATCCCAATAATGTGTTTGACAAACATAGTTTATAAAGTTGGCTTGTTATTAGGGAAATTAATGTAGTAGTTCTTATTACAGGTATCACCAATTTTGAGATTGTAAAAGAATGGTGTGAAAATTAAATAGACTTAAGATTATGAGATATATTATTAGGAGTTAAAGTAAATACATACTTTAACACCGATCCTAATTATTTTGGAGTTAAGAAGAGTCTACACTGTTTACTTTGATTAATTAGGGGTAAAAATTATAGTAATTTTGATGTATGGTGATCAGTTTATAACATATGGGTCCCACAAGTTTAGGCCTTATCAGTAGAACTATCATATGCATGACATCCAGTAACTTGTTGTGATTCAATATCTATGTTGTTAGAGGAAATATTTATTGGGTGAAATTTTTTATCATTTACACAGAACATAAAAGTTGAAAATACATCTCCACATAATGAAAATTGAATTTCATGAAGTGTAGGTGTGTGGAATACTTGAAATAAATTTAATTTGAGCTTTCTTATAAACCTAGTAAGGGTAATGTCATGGCTAGTACCTTGAGTTAGAAAACTCAAACCTTGATTGTCCTAGAGACCAGTGTTGAGTGAAAGATGATGGATTTGTCTTATGAGTTTTAAATTGATGTTCAGGAACAAAATTGAAAACTAGTTTTAGAAACTATAATAGTGAAATCCTCTATTTTAGAGTGGGTTCAGAGGAAGAAACATTTTGATTCCATGGGTCTAAAATTGGTGGAGAGTGTATTTGGTGAGAACTCACCTCCTGGTTGGGTTTTTGATGATAATGAGACTCTAATCTTCCTTGGTTGTTTTTGGGTACCTTTTGATATACATGTCGAGTTGATGTGGGAATCTCATGCCTTATTTTGGGAAGTTAATATAGGGTCTACCAATATGTACATAGATATACAACGTTAGTACTGGTGGCCAGTTATGAAGAAGTACATAGCATGTTTCGTCACTTGGTGGTGCCCGAGTCAGTTGGTGAAGGTAGATCACCAGTAACCTATTAGACTTCTACAACATCTATCCATTCTTGAGTGGAAATGGAATGAATTATCCGTATATTTTTTGTTGGGATTGTCAAGATTAACTTGATGTTTGATGTATTTTGTGTGATCTTTGATAGGTTGACCATGGTCTCACACATCCTATGAATCAGGGAAACATTATTATTTGATGATCTTGGGAGTATTTATATCCAAAAAATATTGTTCCATCATTGTGTTCCCCATTCAGTCATCTTGGACCAAAATTCCAACCTCGCATCGTGGTTCTGGAAAGGGTTGCATAGGGGATTGAGTTATATTGAGTAGAACATATCTCCCTAAGACCGATGGGATGTCCAAGAGGAAAATTTTAGTTTTGGAGGATATTATTTTGACATATATCCATGATTTAGGAGGTTCATGGGAGAGTAATATCCCTATTGATGAGTTTTCCTAAAGAACATCTGTTAGGAAAAAATTCAAATTTCCTCATATGATTCCCTTTATAGTAGGTCGTGGTGTTCCCCTCTATTCAAAATTAGAGACAGCAGAAAAATCTACTAGGTACTCATCTCATTCTGGTGGCTTTAGAGAAATATTAGCTTACTCAAAATCATATTTCCATAGCTCAATCTAAGAATAAGCCTTATACCAATCGTCATCAGTGACCTCTAGAGTTTGAACTTGGACATCTTGTATTTATGCATAAGTCTCGTAGATTGGGTCACATACAAATTAGAAGGTAGGGTAAGCTATCACCTTATTTTTTTATCCTTTTGAGATAGTGGAGAGAGTCGGGACAATAGTCTATCAGTTTCTAGAATGACATAGGTATCGTTAAGTGAATGATGTTTTCCACATATCAAAGCTTTGATGTATCACCCCGATTCGCATCACTCATTTGACCCTGAGGAAATTGAGATGGATGTGGATGAAAACATCGAGTGGAATCCACCATGTATCATTGATAAAATCAAGAAGGTTCTTCAAGGAAGGTTAGATCTTATGGTCTGTGTGCTATAGTAGCACCGACACATACAGGATGAGCTTGAGAGTGGTAGTGTAATGACCTAAATTGTTATAAATAAAATTAATCTTTTTTATTTATTTAAATGTATTTTAATGTAATATGGTTATGGAAAACACATGAAAATATTTGGTATTATTATATCATATTTAATATATAATTAATCCTAATTACCATTGATAATATATTCATTGAGTTGTGATGACATGATTAGTATAAATATTGAGTTTTAACCAATCCAATTGACACATACAAAGGAAGTGATGACATAGACCAATAGGATAATACCCCATTCATCAAATTTATTATATATTTTATGGGATATATCATCTTTTGGAATTTATCTTGACCAATACCATGTTGATATCAAACTACTTAAGCATGAGGGAAACTATTTATGTGAGACATTCATGCTCATCGAGATCACAACCCAAACCTTTTATGCCAAACCACCCCATGAAAATATCACCATCACGAACCTTAATCGTAGGGTGTTTGTTGGTGTATTAAAGGTATATGTATCAAGACCCTATAAATATGAGAATGTACATTACTTTATATACAATAATTAAAATATTTTCATCTTACTATTTAACCTTACAAATGATTATTATGCGATAAAACATAAATAATTTGTTTGGATAATATTGCAATTTAATTAAGTAATTTATAGTATTAAATTAATACAATTTTGAATGAAATAATATTTTAATAATATATTATTAATAAATAATTTATTCTAAATTTGAATGATCTTATAATTATTATGTTGTCAAATGTAATTTTTATAAGCGTTCAAAAACTATTATTATCAAAAAAAACATAAAATTTAACAATAAATGAAAATTATTATTTTAAAAGTTAAAATTAAAATATATATAAACATATTTTAATAAAATAAATATTATTTTTGGAATCAAATTGCCAAAATTAATAAATGTTGAAGTTTTCATACTTTTCTAAGACAGTCAATTGTTTAGGAAAAATTAAATATCGTATACATATATATAGTCTATTATGAAATCATAATGACCCAAAAGTGATGATATAATTACCAGAAATTTTATTTTTGAAAAAATATTTTTTTAACCTTAATATTATGTTATATTTTTTTATTTTAATTACATTATAAATCCATTAGGAATCCTTCAAAACATATAATATATTTTAAGATTTTAAAATCTTTTATTTAAGAGTATGACACACCTTCACTTATGAAAGGGTATTATTTTATTATGTTTTGCCCTCTGACATATAAATTATTTGAAATTAATACCAATTTTTAAAAACTATGGTTAAAAAACATGGTATGGATTGTGTTTTTGGTTTTTTTATTATATAGAGTCCAAAACCTAAATTTGAGAAATGATAACAAAAACCCATTAATTTCCTATAAAAACACACCAAGATCCCATTAATATTAACTGAAAATATTTGGATCAAATCATTACTCTTACCATCCTTCTATATTTTCCTCCCAATGTTCACCAACCTCTCAAGAAGCTCCTTCCATTCTTTTGGAGTCACACACTAAAGTAACTTATCACCACCCTCTCTTCCTTTTTATGGTTTATTTATTATATTATACCTTACCATTCCAATTAATAATGTTGGGGAATGTATTTCCATTTTCCTATTACTACCAATTTGATTTCAAAATGATGAAAGACTCATTTCTCCCTCATAAACCCTTTTTCCGAATTTTTATGTGACATAGTTATGATGCCGAAATTTCACTGTGCTTTTCCACAAAAAGGAAATTGTGTAGCAAATAACACACTCATTTCAAATAATTCGTGTTCACCTTCCTAAACTTATTTTTATTTTAATTATGACATACATTTATTTATTCTATAATCCTTGATCGTAGAATAAAAGAAAATGACGAATTAATCCATTTTGTATGATCTATGTGTCAAAATAAATCATGAGAATGAAATGAAAATGATGGGTGCGCCCCAAATTATATCAAGATATAATTCATTGGATAATGTTTAGTGTCACATGACATCATGTTGGGATAGGGAGTAAACTTAATTCCATTATGGTACATTTTTACGTCATTATGTATTAGTAGTTATCCATAACCCGTGTTTATGATGGCGCGTTTTATGTTATTACCACATTTCCCATGATATTATTATCTTGCTATTTCATGAATTATTATTCATTTTTATGATTATCACACCTTTTATACCCCATTTATATGCCTATTTTTTAACATGTACTATATTTTTCATGTTATGCAATACGAATTCCTTCAACGAGCTTTATATCTCACCCCTTTCATAAGTATGTCCCCAGGTTATCCAACGCAGTTTTATATGAGAGCATGTTAAAGATGTTTTCAATAAATGTGGTTTTTCCTATTTTAATTGGTTACATAATTTAACAAATTCCAGAAGAAACTATAGTTCTCGATCATTCATGTTGTAATATTGTCACCTTTATGAAATAAATCATGTATTGATGTGAAATAAATAGAAGTGTTGTTATAGTTTTTATTAGATTAAAGGATTAGTTATTTTTGGGATTAATATTAGAAAAATATAAAAAATCCTTAGGTATAAGCCTATGTATAATAAAAAACCCGAATATTTTGTTAAGTATACAATAATTGGATTATTAAGAAAATAAATATATATACGAATACTTCAATTTGAAGTCGTTTTCGCGTAGATGTAGTTAGAGGTAACAAATTCTTCACGGGTAGTTGGTCCTAACTATCCATAACCCAATACATGAAAATGAGCCTTTATATGCACATGGATTGACAATATTGTGGGATATGCTTCGGGAAATTCATAATCTCATTACGAACCATTATTAAGGGAACAAAAAAACTCCATAAGAATATATATTTGAAAATAAACCATAGATAACAATGATTGAAGCCTAGAAATTCATAAGTTAATGAAATAAATTTATGCTCAAAGTTATCACTTTAATGTAATTAAATTTCTGTTATTATTTTTAATACTTTAAAAATATTCATCCCTAATTTTTCCCTTATCCTATCCAATGGCTGGTAATAGGTGGAATCAGGTAATAAAACAATGTGATGGTAAATGTGATGAATGTGTTAAAGAGATACCCAACCTAATGGGAGTAGGAATCCCAAACATTGTTATAATAATCTCTCAAATGACTCCGGTTCTGAATAGGAATTTGGATTGGGAGGATATCCCAAATCCCCCTTAGAATGAACAAGCTCTAATTGATTCTTTTTTGAGACAAAGGAATATGAATTTGAATTTATTATACGATCCCATTATCACGTAACAATGGATCAACTACATTGAGAAGATTTTTTGCATACTTCAATGTTTGAACAAGATAAGGTTCTATTTGATGTTTATTTTATGGATGTAGAAGCTAATCAGTGGTAGAAATTGATCAATAATAAAATTCTAGAGTAATTGATCGAAGAGATTGGGTGGAAGGAATTCTAGAAAACGTTTTTTGATAAATATTTTAGTTTCACTCCCAAACATAAAATGGAATGGTATTTCCATTACCATAAAAAAAAATTCAATTAATTAATAAAGGAATACAAAAATACATAAAAATAATTTCACGATACACCTCTAGAATTTTTGTTACCCCTGGATTATTGGTTGAACACATCTTTGGTGAGATAAAACTGAGTTTACAAAAATCCTTGGTGATACATGAATTTGATAGATATGAGAAAACTATCCAATTTTCCCTCAAATTCAAAATGAAGATCAGAAAATATCAAGGGTATCACATGGATAATAAGTGGAATGTGGAGTTTAATTCTCGTGGTCTGATGGAGAAATCTAATGGTGCTCAAAATTTCAACATCCCACATTTGGAAGGTACCGAAACAAGCACCCTATAAAATGCCTATTGGGATAAGGAAATGATTTTGGTTTGGGATGAAAGGGAACCTAGCTAGTGATTGAATATAGGATATACCCAACAATGTGATAGAGGAAAGTAATTCCCCTGTCAACCCTCAGTACATTATTCACTTCATCAACTATAAGAAACCATAAAACATTGAAAACCAATGCACTAAACCAAGAGTTTTTAGAGAAAACCAACCACCCACAAGGGATAAAGAACAATATTTCTCCATCATAGACACTAAGGTGGATCCTGACAATTAAGTGGTGATAGGTACTCTATTTTTTCGTTTAATAGTAGTGAATGTATTTTTTTGATTCGATTTCTATGCATTCCTTCATCCCATTAATGTTTATTAGAACTATTAAAACACCACCATAATGAATTTAAGTGGAATTATATATGAAAAAATGAGGAAATTATTAAATCCCAATTATTTAACTCCTGTAATATCAAAATTTTCATGCTATAATTCTTAGAGTCCTTACCATACTCCCTTTGGTATAATTTTACACAATCCTAGATAAAAATTAGATTTCACTATATAGATTGAACATAAATGTTTCTAAAAAAGAAATCACTATTTGTATCGCAAATCAAACCCCTCGATTCTATACAGGTAGACGATGGAGGATAAATATTCTTTAGAAACAACAGCACAAGCATGTATATTATTTCACTATGATCAAGATTATCTAGCTGAAAGGATTCAGTCTAAGGAAATAATCATCCTCAAAGATATTCCTATTACGATGGAATAAACTGATGTGTTTTTTGAGGAATTTTTTAGTCTTTCTCCTAGCTGAGAGGTTAAATTTTAAATTGATCTTATATCTAGGGCATTAACATTATCCAAGAATCCATATAGAATTTATGTTGTGTAACTTGGAGAGATAAAGAGAAAATTACCTGATAATATGGAAAATGGTTTCATACACCCAAGTTCTTCACCATGGGGTGTACCAATCCCCTTCATTAACAATAAGAATGAGTTAATGTGCCTTTTCATTGATTATCGTGAGCTCAAAAATTTCACTACAAAGAAAAATTACTCTTTACAATTGATTTATGACTTATTTGATTAGATATGTGGATGACAATACTTATCCAATATGGATATATAATTAGGATATTACTAAGTCATGGTGATGTAGGAGGAGATCACCAAGACTGATATTCGTTCAAGGTATGGGCACTATGAGTTCATAGTAATTCCATTAGGACTGAAAAATGATCCAAAAATTATCATGTAATTGATGAATATATTTTATAGATATTGCCTAAAAAAAATTAGTATTCATTATTGATGATAATCTAATACTCTAAAAATCCTAGGAGGGGTATGAGGAGAATATGAGCACTATGATAGAGACCTTATGAAAGGATATGCATCATTCCAATTATAGTAAATGTGAGTTACGGTTGAATGAAACCTCATTATTGGAGAATATCATAACAAGTAATAGAATATCAATGGACCATTAAATGATAGAAGAAATTTAAGAATGACCAATTCTATCATCTGTGATAGATATATATAGTTTCCTTGGATCAGATGGGTATTTTTAATGAATAATGAGATATTTCAAGTGATTTCCCAACCCTATAACCAAGATAACTTGGAAGTGAGTCATGTTTTCTGGGAATTATGATTGTGAAGAGAGATTAAAGGAGTTGAAAAAGAGTCTTATCACTACACCAGTGCTCACTCTACCAATAAGTGGAGAACTTTTTGTGGTATTCAACGATGCTTCCAAGAAGGGATTAGGCTATGTGTTAATTTAGAATGAAAAATTCAAAGACTATTGTTCAAGGAAGATGAAATTTCACAAACATAACAACCCAATAATTGATCAAAAGTTGGCCAAACCGCTCTTTGTATTTAAAATATTGTTGTATTATTATTTTGAGGAGAAGTGTAAGATATATACAAATCACAAATCCTTAAGTATATATTCACACCAAAAGAGATGAATATGACTGAATGATGATGGGTGGAGCTAAGAAGGAATTATGGATTCTTAATACACTAACTTTTTACTAAGGAAAATAAAGTGGTAGACAATAGAAGTAGATATGAACAATAAATTATATCATTTATGGGAATTGAGAGAGATATGATATTCCTTTACTTGATTATGATGAACATGTGAATCATTAATGAAATAAAATCATCAATCATTTCGAAAATTAATTCTCAATGGTCAATTTTGGAAAAGATAATGAAATAATCCAAGAATTTAAGAGAATGTGTAAACATTAAGAGAAGTTAAATCCTCAGAGGTCAATGTAAATGAATAATGAGTTAGATTTTTTGGGTCCTGACTATGTGTTCCATTCAGTCATGATATAAATAAATAGTTTATGAATGACACACATGACTTAAATAGATATATTCACCCAGATCACAAATATGTATCATGATCTCCAAGAGATCTTTTGGTAGGGAAATATGAATAATGATATCTGTGAATATAAATCAAAGTGCTAGACATGAAATTAAGTTAATATTGAAATGAAAAATTATATTGGTATGATGAAATCCTTATCCATACCAACATGGAAATGGGACAACATCACCATGGACTTTGTCACTATAATTACAAATACATACATAGGAAACTATTCTATATGGGTTCTTATGGTTTATCATTCAAAGGAATCTCACTTTATATAAATTTTTGCGGACTTATCACTCAAAGAGCTTTCATGGATATACATCAAAGAAGTGGTGAGGTTGGGTAGAGTGCCACTGTTTATTGTATCTAATTGAGATATGTGATTCACCACCAAGTTTGTGAAAATTCTCTGGAATTATATAAAATATGAGATGAACTTCAGTATGGTATGTAATTCTAAAACTGATTTCCAGTCTGATTGGACTATTAAGTCATTGGAAATCATGTTGAGAGTATTTTCTATGGACTTCCATACAAAATTGGACAAACATCTGCCTTTGGTCATGTTCTCGTACAATAAAAGTTTCCCATGTAGCATCCAAATAGATCCATATAAAGCCCTTTTTCTGAAGAGGTGTTGATCACCTACATACGGGGATGATATTGGGGAATGAAAACTGATAGGTCCTAAAATGGTTGCTAAAATGGTAGAAAAGTTTAAGAACATGCAGAAGCACATCAAGGCTTCCCAGAGTAGACAACAGATCTGTAATTAAAATCATTGATGAGAACTATTGTTTGATATTAGATACATTGTATACCTTCACATATCCATAATGAAGAATGTTATGAGATTTTGGAAGATTATAAATATTAGTTTAAGATACCCCAGCCCCTTTGAGAACCTTGATCGCCTCATAGGGGTGGCATATCGACTAGAACTCCCACCTAACCTATCTAAATTACATGATGTATTAAATGTATCTCTATTGAATAGGTACATACTATACCCATCACATGTACCCAACCTAGAGATGGTTCCATTAAGGAATGATATTTTTTATAGAGTAGTAGGTGAAAATCATTGACCATGGAGACAAAGTTATATGAAATAAGACAGTATACCTTGTCAAAGTGCTATGGACAAACAACATGTTTGAATAAGTGGCTTGTGAACTAGAGGAGGTGATGAAACAAGGTCACCCTCATCTGTTCCAGTGTGGTAAATGATAATTTTTAGGGAGAAATTTCTTAAGGGGGGATATTATAATGACATGAACTGTTATAAATAAAATTTCACTTTTTGATTTATTTAAATTTATTATTATGTATTATGGTTATAAAAACCACATAAAATTATTTTTTATTAATATATCCTAATTAAAATACAATTAAGAGTCATTATTTTTGATAATATAATCTCTGAATAGCGATTAAATCATTTGTATAAATATAGGGTTTTAATAAATCCAATTGACATAGATAAAGGAAGTGAAGGAATCAACCAGTAGGACTGTGCCCTATGAAGCCCGTTTATTAAGGGTTACAAGGGATATGTCATCACTTGTATTTCCCCTTTACCAAGCCCAATAATAGATCAAATAAATTAATCATGAGAAAAACCATTTATGGGAGAAGTTTGAGGTCATCGAGATCATGACCCAAACCATGTTTGTCGAACCACCCCAAGAAAATATCATCGTTATGCACCTTAATCATAGAAAATTTGATGGATCCTTAAAGGAATATATATCAAGGCCCTATAAATATGAGTATTTACATTAATCAACATAGAATATTAAATATATTTTCCTCATATTATTTTTTACTTTATAAATGATTTTTATACAATAAAACACAAATAGTTGTTTTTTGTAATATTAAAATTCAATCAAATAAACTAATTTGATTAATTAATGTATTTTTTTTAATAAATTATATTTTAATAAAATATTATTAGTAATAATTTTTATTAAATATAATCATCAAATTATTTTTTTGAATTAAAATGTAGTTTTTATAAGGGATCAAAAACTGTTACTATCAAAAAACAGAGCTTTTATCATTAAAAGATGATGATTATTTAAAAAGTGAATATGAACATATATTTAAAATTATTATGAAAAAATAAATATTATTTTTGGAATCACATAATCAAAATTATCTTAGGGATAATTTTCCATAATTTACTTGAGATAATCAAATTTTCAGGTAAAACTTAAATATCATGTAAATATAAGGTGTGTATTATCACATCATAATGACCAAAAAGTTATCTAATATATAATATATTATGTATAAGAGACAAAATAAATGTTTTAACTTTAAAATAATTTTACATTATGGTTATTTTATTTATTTTATAAATCCATTATGAATCCTATAAAACTTATAATTTATTTTAGGGTTTTAAAATCCATTATTTATTAGTATGACTCACCTCTACTTAATCAAGGTTACTATTTATTTAATATCATCCCTTGGGTGTATAAAAAAATGCAAAACACTACCATTTGTCAGAAAATAGGGTAAAAACAATTGTAAGGTTTGTGTTTTTAGTTATACAATTATAAAGAGCCCAAAACTTATGTTTAAGAAATGATAAAAAATTCCCCACTCCTTTCATATATAAACCCACAAAAGCCCCCATTTCTCATTAATAAAAATATATTGAGCATTTAATTACTCGTATCTCTGATATCTAGAGTCCTCCTAATGTTCCCCATATCTCTATAAGATCCTCCCATGAAATTGGAGTCACACACTAATGTAAGGGGTCCTCAAATTCTCTTTTTTATTCTAGTTTATTTTTTATATCATGCCTTGTATTTAAAATTCCTAATGACGGTACATGCCTTTACATATCCTTATTAATTAGAATTTTATTTAATAATTATTAGAGAAAACATTCTCTCCCTTCAATCCTTTTAATGGATCTCTATTTGACGCTCTTATGCCGCCAAAATTTCACTGTGATTTTTCATGCCAGGAAAATTATTTAGGGAATACCAAAACCATTTCTTATAAAGGATATTCACCTTTATAAATATATAATTTTTTGAATTCCTAATTACATGTATTTATTAAAAACTCTTTTATTGTGGAATAAAATATGGTGATTAATGATTCCATGTTGTATGATCTATGTGGCACACATAAGCATGACAATGAAATGAAAGTTATGGGTGTACCCAAAATTATAGAGCACTCTGATGCATTGGGTATTTTTTTGACTCATGATATATCTTGTTGGGATAGGGAGTGAAACTGATTTTGTTATATGAAATTTTCCATCATGATTTCTTGTTGTGTTATCCTTGACCTATGTTTATTATGTAGTATTTTATGTTATCACCACATTTCCCATGCTTTGATTATCTTTATATATGAAGACTTATTATACATTTTAAAAAAAAGATATAACATGAATTGGTCAACCAATTTATGAACAAATGAATTTTATTAAAATAAAGTGTTACAATATAAACATGAGGTTTAAGGAGATTACACCAATAATGGATTGAGGTGAAGAAAAGATGAAATTTCCAAGAAACAAAACCACAACTGTAAATAGCCTTATTATTCATGTTTATGATTATCACACCCTTTATGAACAATTGATATTCCTGTTGTATAAAATGTATTATTTTCTTCATGTTATTCCATGGGTATTCCTTTACTGAGATTTATATCTAACCCATTTCTTATGTATGTCCCTAGGTTATCTGATTCCACATTAAATGCAACCATGTTAATGATGTTTTCAATTAATATGATGTATTCAAATTTTAAGTTGGTATGTAATGTATCGAATTCCCAAAGACACTATACTTCTCGATCATTCATGTTTTCTAAAATTTAATTTAATAAAATAAATCGAATATTAATTTTATGTATAGATAAAGGTTTTAATAGGGGGCCAATGAATATGTGTAGTGAATGGAACATTTCTCAAAAAAATGTTTACCACCCTTGGAAGGGAAACTCGATGAAGAGTTTTCTTAAGGAGGGAATTATGTAATGTTTCATATTTTATCAAAAATTTAAAGTCCATTTTTTTAATTCATTTGGTTTGTCCCTAATTAATTTTCCAAGGGATTCATGGAGGTCGCAAGTGTTTTTGGTCCATGTTCATAGCCCGAAGACCAAAATTTTAAAGAAACAGACTTGTCAATATGGTGCAGCCAAGCACACACAGTTTTACTAAACAATGGAAAAAAATATTGGAGTGATGGGGGATTCATGGTTTTTCGACAACCATTCTCTCCAATTTCACGGATGTATAGGGTTTTAGATATCTTTGACATATTCCATTCACATGACTGGAAAATAGTTTGGCCAACCATGCAGCCAAACAATGCTCCGTTGTTACTATGGGAGAAATTATAAATCTACACTTATTGATCCAAAAAATATTGACCCACCTTCCTCCCTCTATTTTACTATTTTATTCCCCCTCTTCCTCACACAGAAATATCCCCTCCACCATGGTAGGGTTTTCGATATCTCATTCGTCTGATATCCCATTCTATCATTGTGTAAAGCATCAGAATTCATGGGCTATGATCTATAGTACTCTCAATCTCATTATTTATTGCATAATTGTTTACCTATATTTTTAACATATTTTTCATTATATTAATGTCGTTGGACCATTTCTCGATTATATCTTGTTTTAGATTAATTTGAGGGTTGAAAATGGATGAATGGTCTTCTAGGAGGATGTGGTAGGTGGTATAACTCCTTTCCACAATTTTCATTGAATTTTATATGGTTACCTATTTTGACACTCATCATAACATTCAAGTGACTCCTATTACATGTTAAATACATTAAATTGTATGTGATTCAATGTTCAACATGAACCTAGTGATTGAATAATTACTAATTTGGGTGATATCCTTGAACTTAGACACTATTCTGGGTGTATTTCAGTCATTGAGTCCTAAACCCATTAAACATGAAGTTGACTGAACACCTTTGAGGTGTTTTTCACCTATAATAAATTACTTACATTAATTAATTGAATTAAAATATATTTGTTTCCATGAGTTGTGCCCTTAATCTTAATGCCTATTCTTCATGCCAAGGTTATAATCTTTCAAGGGGTTTAATTGGTTGAACTTCTATAATGAAATGCCTTGTGATTTATGCTTATGTATGATAACACGTGTCTTATGGCTTGTGATTATGTCGTATGCCACATGGACTACGCTATATGATTATTCCATTCCATCTGCATTATAATTTGGTATTTCTGTCGAGTGACTTGCACCTCAGGATGTATACCATGAATATTTGTCTTGAATAAAGATCATATGGTTTCTTGTTTTTCTTGTGATATTGAAATTCATGTTGATGAAATGTGATCTTGGTTGAATATCCTTGAATAATTGTATGATAGTGGAAAACATGGGTCCTGAGTTAAGGATTTCATGGATGGAATCTCAGTTCTTGTCTTGGTACTTATTGATATGGTGAGAGAGACATTTTTATTGTCTTTTACGTTATCTTAGAGAAGATTATTTATACTATTGGGTGACACCTGTTTCTTAAGGGGGAAACAATGGAAGATACCATTGGAAATATTTTTATAACATGCCTCGAAAGATAATCAATCCCCTATATAAGATACTTGGTAAAGAGATAGTGCATACCACGCCATGAGTGATTCATGAGAGGATATTATGGGTTTCCTTTGATGGAATATGTGGTGTTGGTAATATTGGATGCTCCAAGAGTGTCCCTTGGGATGCCATATGGATCACCTTGGTTGGGTTATGATGCCATTACTAAATTTAACGCATGACTTTGCTGGTTTACATGTAATTTGTTATTACAAATTATTAAATTTCCTAATTTATGTGAATGAGACAAGTACACCAAGACTAATCATGATATTGTGATCAGTCCACACTTGATGCCTCATTTGTGATGAGATATGTATAGAACTTATTACTTGTACAAGTACCTTGGTTCAAATTCCTAAATTCGGAAAAAGAAAGTGTCATCAGTGGGGGTGTTCATTGAATAACCAAGACTAGAGTGATATTGGCATATTTGTTTATTTTCTTACATTCAAATATATTCGTACACTGTTTACTTTATAATGTAAAAAATGAATTTATCTGGAAACTATTGGTGGTGACCTATTGGTATTACATATCACACCCAACGTGGGTCTCATTTGGAACCCAAGTAGACTTTATGATTATTTGTATATGTAATGGGAAGCATCCAACATCTGATTCATGATTGTTAGTATACACTGCTATAAAACATGTCTTTAACAGCATTGGACTTTATCTGTACTTTTTTTCATGACAATAAAAGGGACCCTTTATCAGATCCTTTTTAGCAATAATAGAGGGAACCTTTATCAATTATTTTTACCTATTATAAAGGTTGGAACATAATGAAATAATAAAATATATAAAAAATAAAAATGAGTTTATTTTAAAAATATATATAATTTTATTTTTTAAATAATTATTGAAAAAAATGAATTAACTGATTACTATATATATAAATTTTAAAGACTAATATATAATGTATATTAAATATATAGATATATTTAATTTTAAAATTATGCAAATAAAAAACATTAAACTGAGAAAAATATAAACCATTTTATTAATTAAATAATTATTGATAATGTTAATAAGTAGTATATATTAAATATATATATACGAAGATATATAAGTATGATTTATATAACATGAAATATTTATTCTTTTCTTAAAATAGTCATATATTTAGTGAATAATGGTTTATAATAAAAAATTAATATGAATTAAAAATGATGACCAGTTGTATCCAGTAATGGGCATAATTGAATGTGATTGGATTTTTAGATTTATCATAGATCACATGTGTGTTATATTGATTTCAAATATAAGTAATTAATTCATTTTTATATAAAACACACACACAACAAATATTTAAATAAATAATGGAATACTATATAGAAACACAAACACCTAATACATATGTATTTTAATATGTTTTTAGTATTAGTTGTTAGAATATCATAATAACATTATATATTTAAAATACCATGTATTTAATCACTGTAAATTTTATTTATTTTTCTAAATCTATTACAATTTGGTATTAATTTATTTTTCATAGGATTTATGTTTTATGTTTTTTATTTTTTTGAGGAATTCAATCGATTTATATTATTTATTTTATATTTATTTAATTATTTTTTATTAATATTATAAATATTTATTCGTATTAATTTTATTATATGTCTATATTTTTTTAATAATTTATATTTAATTAATAAAACATATCCATTTTTTCAATATTGTTAAAGTGTACTCATTTGAAATTATCAAATTTCAATCATTTTAACCTAAAAGCACTTATGATTAAATAATAATTAATAATGTTAGAAATATAGTGTAAAAAATATTTATAAAAAAATATATTTAAAATTTTATATTTACTATATATATATAAATATATGTATTTATAATTATAAATAAATAAATATTTTTTTAAAAAACATATATATATATAACATAATTATATATATAAATAATTATAATAATTATAATAATTTTATTGAAATAGAAAATATATTTTCTATATTTATATTTAGATATATTTATTAAATATAAATATAATATATAATTATATATAATGATATAAATATTAGTTTTTAAAAAGTGTATATTTAATTATATATAAATAATTTTATATTTAAATAATCATAAAATTATGATAAGTATATTTAAATATATTATGTATTAACATTTATATATATTTTATATATTTACATTTAAATAAAAATTATATTCACATTTAAATAATTATAATATATTTACATTATAATAAATAATATATATAAATAATATATTTTCTATATTTACAATTATATATATTTATTATATATATATATATGTGAATAAATGAACATATTTAAAAAAAAATTATTTATAATAATTATTATAAATCCATTATCCATTTTTTTGGAAGCACTGATAAATATGTCCGAGCCTATTTAGAAAAGTCTAACCAGTTCTGAACTTGTGATATCAGAAGCATTCTACGAAAGCTACTATTTTCTGACTCTTTTTCTCGGTTAAATGAATATCAGATCAAGGCCCAAATCAAGACTCGAACAATTCCTTGGCTCAAATCCAAGGCTTAACAATTCAAGGCTCAAATTATTCAAGGACCGAATGAATCCAATTCTCAAAAGAATTCTAGTTTATTGATATCTATATGTTATATCAATCTTCTTCATGGATGAAATTATTTTTTAGACCTGACACTTGGGATGTGTTGATTAATTTCATACCACGCTCAATTCAGTTGTTACCATTGATGATGGTCTTGTATATATCATAAGGCTGATGAAGATGTTCACATTGGAGAATACTTATTATCGTAAGGTCTTCTATAATATGAAAATTTGAAACTAGGAGGGATTATGTGCATTATTTTAAACATGATGAAGAATATTGGGGGAAAAAATAAGATGTTTTTACTTCCATAGTTCAATGGTTTCATGATGTTTTTATTGATGACCAATCAAATTTCAAACATAAGAGAGATGTTGGTTCTTATTCCAATATTATGTATGGAGCTCATCAGATTTCTAATCCCCCATATGAGAAGGATCTGATGGATCATTTTGAGACCAAGTCTTGGTTATAGTGCATAGAGTCTGAGGGTCTTTTTCAGCCAATAACGTCCTATCAGGTATCCCCAGTATCATTTTCTATGATAGAGAATTTCACACTAATGTAATGTGTTAACTACAAGAAGATCTCTAGCTATACCAAATGTCCACATCAATATAATAAACCATTATATTTTTCTTTTATTAGATATATGATTAATATTAAATGTAATAATTCTATCAGTTTTTACAGTAGTTGTTGAAAAAATAGAGGGGAGGTTATAAAATTCATTATATTTGGAATAATTATTAGAAACAGTTTTTATGTATTAATCATTATATAACTATATGTATTCATTCCACCCGTATAAATCTATGATTAGCATCCATCCCTGTGAAATAACACTTTATTAATTACATTTTTTGTCAATGTTTTTTTATATATTTTAGTAGTTTAAATTTGAGTTTATTATTCTTGTTTCTCATATATGGGATTCTTATTACCCCCTAATTACCTATATTATATTTTCATTTATTTAGGGTATTTGAGAATTATTAGATAATTTATTATAATAGAGGTAGTACTAGTTTTAGTTGGGTGATTGAAATTATAAAAAGTGGTATTTCTTCTATAAATATATAATTTATAGAGACCCCAAAGATTCATATATCGTAACATATCCTCACCGAGACCACATGAATCGCAGAAAATAATGTTTATGCCCCCCCAACTATCACCTTAAATTTCCAATGAATTAATAACTAGTAATAATAGAGTAATTCTCACAAATGGGATGCATTACCCCTTTTAGAGAACACAATAATGCCCAACTATCATCCTCATCAGCTTCATCTCCTGAATAGTTATTATGAAAATCTAATGATTGAGATTAATCCATCATATATATAATTTTTCATGTATTAATATGATAAATATTCATCTCATGGACTACAATTTCTTATATAATTTCAAGAAGCATAGGTGAATGTACACCGGAGATGGAGGATGTGTTCCAAACATCAAAGCATAGTGACAAATGTTTAGGAGATGAGATGATGATGATGACAGTTGTAAATAACTTTAACCTTTGATTGAATTTAAAGGATGAATCCTACCATAGTGGGGTAATTATTTTATTAAAATAAATGTCCCATTTTATTCAAATCATAGTGAAATTCTTTGAAACATTCAAATTATGGGTTTCCTTTATTAGAATTATCTATGAAATTCACCTTTTATAATAAATATATTATCTGTATTTATTTATTTATTATAAAAAATTAATATTTTAAGAATCAAATAGGATGGGTATGAATAAAAAATGGATTCACTCTAATTGGTTGATAAAAGAGTATGAACATGGAGTCAAATAGTTCATCGAGTTTGTATTAGTGTATGCATACTACCCTTCTCAAATTCCTTTTTTGTTTTTAGGTTGTTTTTATTCAAAAAAAATTGTATGGTAGACTTTGAAGAACATTTTATTTGTCATTGAATAGATCAAAGCTATAAATTTTGAACCATACATGTTGAAAAACTAAACATGAACACTAATTGGGATGATAATTTGGATTATAGATCATTTAATATGAATACCAAAGTAAATGATGATGAGAGATCACAAGGAATAAATGAAACTAGAAATTAAAAATGACCTTCATGATGGTACACAGTTGTTTCTGATGTTAAATATGTGTGCTAGGATACCATTTTATAATGGTTATACTAAATAAAAATCAATTTCATCCGTATTGAAGTTTAATAATTTTAAATATGGTAGAAGATAGAGTGACACTTGCTTTACATAACTACTTGGTGTAACGCCCCAACCCTAGTTACCCAGAGTTAGTGCATTATTACATAACATTGGCATGATCACAAGGAGATCATGTCTCGAAAGACCAATTAGTTTACTATTATTGGAAACAAGATTCATAAATATGTTCAACTTTACCACTTGAAGAGAAATACAACAAAAATATATTTCATTAGAAGCATCCAAGACTTCTAGATTATGTCTGCAGGTCACTCATAACTAGCTTCTTCATATCCTGGGAAAATGAAACATAAGAAAGGGGTGAGATCAAATGCTCAGTAAGGGTAAGTAATACAGTGGAAAATTACATAAATAATAAGCATGTTGAATAATTGAAAACCACATGCCTTTACCAATAATAAACATGAATACTTTTATGGAAAGATTATGAGTTGAGTAAATAATTCCATAATAAAACATAATCATGAGTATTCTACTAGTCGAATTACCACATGAACCATCAATATTATTTCCATAATGAGGGAATGTATAATGCCAGACATTCTGAAATATTTTGTCAAGGCCTCGGCCAAGACGTATAAAATGATTAAGGCCTCGGCCAAAACCATAAATAAAATTGGGAAAGGGCCTTAGCCAATTCCACGTCTAGTTGTCTCATGAGACCTACCGATGTATCGAGGAGCTATATTGGGCTCCACCCGTCACTTACTAAGTCCAATACATTCTCATATGAAAAGGTTTAAACATATCATAAAAATTCGTATTAAAACTATCATACGAAATGCCAATACATTAACCATAAACCATGAATGGTATAAAAATAGCACATCCACAGTAACACATATCACAAAAACTTCATTACAATAATGAAGTTTTTTATCATAATAAATCAACTTCAAATAAACTCAAAATCCATCAAATGATGTTGACATAGATGAAATCAAAACTGTTTGAGAGAAATATCTCTTTTTTGAAATCATTTAAAGGTCAGATAATTATAAAATAAAAAATTTACGTTGAAAATATCCTTATAATATTGTAAGGGAATCTTGGATGATTTTATAATGGTGAAAATAGCCACACCCACCGTATAAGTCAAAAAAACATTCTTACCTTAAATTTGTCAAAAAGGACAAAAAGTTCCTTGTTTGGAAAACGACGGAATGATTCATTTCAAAACACATAAGGGTATAAATGACATTAACCCATTGTCTAGTAAATATTTAACATGTTTTGAAATATATTTTTAAGAAACATGGATGTGGAAGATAAATAAGTCCTAGTATATTATTACGTATAAACAACCTCAGATAATGAAGAGATTGTGAAATAAACCATTACCTTGTACTTTTCCTTGGTTGATGGTAGGTTAACCTCCTATATAATGGTGAAATAATTGTTATTAAAATATAAAATAATCATATATATTAATATGATATCATATATGATCTTTTAGCGTTGATTTGTTAATAAAATCATAGTATTATCGTGGTTTCGGGTGTTAACTTACTCGTTTTATTTTACATGTTTAGTTACAAAAGCCATGATTTTTATGGATGGGTTGTAGATTATTCATATCCAAAATGATATCAAGTCATTAAACATTATTTTTAATCATCAAATGATAATTAGACATCAATGGATACGATGGAGAATGAATCTCATCACATTCGTGGAGACGGTAGTCCGTACTTACGCACGAGCAATAATATCATTCTTTTGATATTAAAATAATATATAATTGAATGGTATATCATATAGACAGAATCATTATTTGGTTATATTTACTATTTACATGGATTATACCTCATTATTATATCCATATAAATAATAATATATTGAATAACAATTACACCACAACGTAGAGACGGTAGGCCGTACGTACGCACATATGGTGACATGTCATTAAAGGGATGGATAGAATGATGAATTTGTTTGTTCAATAATTATAATAACATCATAGTATATATAAGATACTGGATTTATTATTTTATAATGGAAATAATAAGTAAAGAAGAAGTTGAAGAAGAAAGGAACTTGAAAGACGGTGGTGAAAACATTACCTATTCTTCGGGTTCTTCCTTTTGATTTGATCAAAAGGGCTCCATAGTCTGGATTTATGATCAAACTAAGGCCTCTAAGATGAATTGAGGGAAGTTGGGAGAGTATTTGGGTAGAGTTTGGCTGAGCAAAATGTCTTTTAAAGTGTTACTTAATGATAAGGGGGAGTGTCCTTTTATAATAGGGGTGAGGGGCACCTTGGAAAAACTAGAAATATTATTTTATAATAAATTCATATTTGGTTTCTAATGGATCATAAGTGGATTATTCAAAGTTTAAAGTGGGGATGGGTCTAATGACTTTCAACCAATAGATTTTAGATAGGTTTGGGTCATTATATTAACCTTATCTTTTAGTTTTAACTCTTGGTTAATTAGTTTAACACTTACCATGTCACATTGTATTTTTATAATATATAGTTAATGAACATACTATATACATCCAATATACCCCCAAGTGGTCCATTAATGATACACCAATAATGATATAAGTCCTTTGGATGAACCTTATAATTTTAGGAATAGAATATAAATTAATAATATAGTATTTGTTTTAAAAACTCATTTATGTCAATTTTGACACTACTCAATAATTGATTTTTGTTAAAGTCTTAAAAATTTTATTAATTCGAAAAAAATTATTTTAAGAAATCCTAACATGTCACGTTAACCAATAAAATTCGTGTATGTCATCAAAAATTTCAAATTATATTTATTTTAACATTTATAATACCAATTATTTGATTCTTTCATTAATAAGGAAAATACTGTATCATTATTGTGTCATATATATTTTTACTTTTTCAATATCTAAAAATTATAAATAAAATATAATTATGTAGGAAATCTATTTATATTTCTAATGAATATTTATAATCTAAAATATAACATATATAACCCTATGTAAAAATTGTTTTTCTAAAAGATATAAGCTTATGTCATTTTTGTATTTACTTTATATCTTAATTAAAATAATGTGTCCCTATCACCTACTAGTGGATCCATGGGGTCTCAAAAATTGACCCAAAGATGCCCATGGTCGGACATGTATCCACCAATAAGATTAGGACACGTTTTAGGGTAATTTATTATTATTATAATATTATTTTTTGACCCTTATTTACCGGATTTACTTTTTAACCATGGTAAATAAAATATTTACCGAAGTAATTATTCAAAATGTCTAAAATTAAAAGTTACCTATTTACAAAATTTGGAAATCTTGATTCCAAATATGGAATCCATTTTTCCAAATTCAAAATGCAGTATTAGCATAAATTAATATAAAATTATTTCTCGCTGTCAAAACAAAAAGCGTGTTTTTAAGATGTAGTAACTATCAAAAGATTGACACTTGTTTATGTCCGATTTAATTGTGAAATTATTTACAATAACCAACATTGTATTAAATGGTAAAAATATATACTAAGTATATTTTAAAACCACCCAAATTAATAATTTATCACTATTACTTATTTTGATTAAAAAATTTGTTTTTAATTAAAATTTAGTAATTTTCACTATTCATCATGATATAAAAGTTATCCAAAAAGTACCAAAATTTCATCCATGGATAATTTCGATATTCCAAATCAAAAAATGAAGTCCATTTTGAAAAATAAAATGTATAAAATTTCAAAAAGTGGGTATTACTATTCATAGCAGCTACTTTGATTGATCACGGTGTGTTAGAATCTCGAAGTTGCGTACAATACAAGCTATTGCATTATTCAAAGGGAAACGTACTTTGGAAGCTTGGGGTGTTAAATTATCTCATACATAAAGTAATTTCATCCTTGAAATTTCTAGAAAAATACTGTATAAAAAGACTCTGGTGGTTCTTCATCATAAGTTCCTCTGGTTCCCACGTTGTCTCATCCATCTTGTGGTTTCTCTATAAAACTTTTACCAGACGAGTCGTCCGGTTTCTCAGTACTTGTTCCCTCGTATCAAGAATCCTTATGGGAACTTTGAAATATGACATACCAGGTTCCAGTTCTAATTCCTCATAGGTGAGTACATGCATTGGTTCAGGCATGTATTTTCTCAACAGTGATACGTGGAACACATTGTAATCTTTGGAGTGAATTGGCGGCATTTCCAAACGGTAAGCTACAACCCCAATTAGTTCTAGAATTTCTAAGGGTCCAATGTACCTAGGACTCAATTTACCCTTCTTACCGAAATGTATAACTCCCTTCCATGGATATACCTTCAAGAAAACATGATCTCCCACCGGAAATTCCAAATCCTTCCTTCGGTTATCGGCATAGATCTTTTAACTACTTTGAGCTGCTTTGATGTGGTTTTGGATTACCTTTACTTTTTTCATCATTTCCTCCACCAGTTCTGGACCTATGAGTTTTCTTCACCAACGTCATCCCAACATGTTGGTGTGCGACATCTCTTTCCATATAACACTTTATATGGTACCGTATGAATACTCGAATGGAAGCTACTGTTATAGGAAAATTCTATCAGAGGTAAATATTGATCCCACATACCCTGAAAGTCAAGTGAGAATGAACTCAACATGTCTTCTATGGTTTGAATAGTTCATTCTGATTTTCCATCTTTTTGAGAGTGGTAAGAAGTGCTCAAACGAAGTTCATTATCCAAGGCCTTCTAAAGACTCTTCCAGAATCTTGAAGTAAAATGGGGATCATGCTCTACTAGAAAACGAGGCTATAGACACCGTTTTAAACAAAACCGTGGCTAAAGGGTTTAATTTCAAAGTCTATAGCCATAGTTTAGTGAAACTATGGCTATATGTTTTTTTAAATCTATATCCACGGCTTCACCCAAACTGTGGATATAGGGTCTTTTTCAAAGGGTTATAGCCATGTTTTGCGTGAAACCTTGGCTATAGGTTCCTTTTCAAAGGGTTATAGCCACGATTTTGGTAAAACTATGGCTATAGGGTTTTTCTTTCATGAACTATAGACATGGTTCATCAAAAACGTGGCTATAGATCTCCCACCCTTGTGCGGGAAAAAAATTAACCCGTGAAAAAATGGTGGGAAGGTTTATAGCCATGGTTTACATGCTATAGCCACCGTTTTTAATAATATATTTAACATTATATATATATATATATATATATATATATCCGAAAATATGTCTTTGGAGTAGTGTAAAGGTGCTTTGTCTATATAGCTAAGGTGTAGAGATCGCATCTCGATGGTCAAAAATTAATTTTGGGCTATAGCCACGGTTTTTTGGGCTATAGCCATGATTATAAACTGTGGCTATAACCATGATTCCATGGCGGAAAACCGTGGATATAGCCCAATTGCCATGGTGGATATATATGGGGGTATAGCCATGGTTTAGTGAAACTGTGGAAACAGGGCTATAGCCATGGTTTTAAACCGTGGCTATAGACCAATAAAACCATGGCTATAGCTTTTAGATATAGCCACTCCAATAGGTGACACGGCTAGCTGGAACCGCGAATATAGGTTATAGCCATGGTTTTGACCCCTATAGCCATTGTTTTTTACTGTGGTTATAGCCCAATTTTCCAGTAGTGACGATCAGAAATAATCGATAGGGGTACTCCATGAAGTCTCACAAATTCATTAATATATAGTCTTGATAGAAGTTCGAGTGGTAAATCTTCCTTTATAGCAAGAAAATGTGTTGACTTGGTAATATGATCAATAATGACCCATATTACATCGTTCCTTCTAAGAGTCTTTGGTAGACCCATGACGAAGTCCATCGTAATATTATCCCATTTCCACTCATGTATGGGAAGAGGTTGCAATACTCCACCAGGCTGTTTCCTTCCAGCTTTCACTTGTTGACAAACCATACATCTTGACACAAAATTAGAAATCTCCCTATTCATGTTGTCCCACCAAAAAATTTCCTTCAAATCTCTATACATTTTGGTGCTCCCAGGGTGTATAGAGAAATTGGAGCTATGAGCATCATCTAATAATTCCTCTTTTAGATCAAGTATATTGGGAACAAAAAGTATCTTCCCAAACATCAAAACTCCATCTTCATACACAAAGTCATTCAATATCCCATCATTCATAGCTTTAATATTCTTTTGAAACACTTCATCACCAGTCTGATAACTCTTTATCCTTTTTAGTAAATATGGTTTGGAAACCATTTGAAAAATTATTAATGTTTCACCTTCCATGGTGATTACCATATCCATCTTTACCAGATCCATGTATATAGGATCCTTTTCTACTCTCATCTTGTTCAAAATTCCATGATCCTTTCTACTCAAAGAATCTTCCACCTTATTTTCCTTCCCCAGGTGGTGGTGTATCATTCAATCATAATCCATGATTAGTTCAAGCCATCTCCTTTGCCACATGTTGAGCTCTTTCTATGAGAAAATATATTTCAAACTCCTTTGATCGATATAAATCTCACATTTTTACCATAGAGATAGTGTCTCCATATCATCAAAGAAAATATTACAGCAGCTAACTCAAGATCATGATTAGGATAGTTTTTCTCATTAATTTTCAGCTGTCGTGATGCATATGCAATAACTCTATCATTCTGCATAAGGACACAATGAAGACCTTTCTTCGATGCATCACTATAAAAAACGAACCCACCATTCCTTGATGGTAGAGTCAATATATGATCATTGACAAATCTTTTCTTCAATTATTCAAAACATTCTTCACAGTCTTTTTTCCAGACAAATTTAACACCTTTACACGTGAGCTTTGTTAATGGGTTAGCCAACCAGGCAATGTTCTGGACGAAACGTCGATAATAACCTACTAAACCAATAAAATTGTGTACCTTGGTTATACTGGTTGGTTCTGGCCATTCTTGGATTACATTGGTCTTTGAAGGATCAATAGAGATTCCATCCTTAGTTACAATATGGCCAAGAGAAGAAATCTCTTGAAGCCAGAATTCACACATTCTAAACTTCCTATATAATTCATGTCTTCTAAGAGTCATCAATATAATGTGCAAGTGATTTTCATGATCTTTGTAGATTTTGGAGTATACCAAGATATCATCAATAAATAAGACTACAAAGACATCAAGATATTCCTTGAAAACTCTATCCATTAGATCCATGAATACATAGGGTTCATTAGTCAGCCCAAAAGGCATTACTGTAAACTCATAATTCCCGTACCTGGTTCTAAATGTTGTCTTCAGAATGTCTTCCTTCTTCAAACACAACTGATGATATCCAGATCGAAGGTCAATCATTGAAAATTATTGAGCTCCATGCAGTTGGTTAAATAAATCATCAATGCGATTTAGGGGATACTTGTTATTTATTGTTATAGCATTGATCTCCCGGTAGTCAATGCACAACCTAATAGATCCATCTTTCTTCTTAACAAAAAGGATAGGGGATCCCCATGGAGAAAAACTAAGGCGAATAAATCCCTTATTACTCAATTCCTCCATTTGTTTCTTTAGTTCAACTAATTCCACAGTGGCCATTCTATAAGGGGTTTTCGATATGGGCCTTGAACCAGGAATTAAATCAATGGAAAACTCAACTTCTCTTTCTAAAGGATGTCCATGTAAATCTTCCGGAAACACATCTACATATTCTTTAAAAATAGCCACATCCTCTATTTTAACATTCCTTTCCTCAACCACTGTCATTTCATTCTATTCCTCCCCAATAATTGAATTTAGTTGAGCTACTGGGGGTGGATCCAGATAAATATTAGGTGGCGGTGATTCTGCTCTAAAGATAAGGTTTTCCTTATCATCATTATCAAGAATCATAACCTACTTCTTCTTACAATAAATCATTGCATCATGGTCCGAAATCCAATCTATACTGAGGATTATATCAAATTCAATCATAGGTATGATGGTGAGATCAACGGATAAAGAACATTTATGTTCTCTAATGGGGACTGATTCACAAAACATTGATGCAATGATACTTCCCTTAGGAGTTTTAACTGAAAACTCCCTTGTTAAATCAAATTGGAAATATCTAATTTTCTTAAAAAACTGGGAAGATATGAAACAATGTGATGATCCGAAATAAAATAATGTATTTTATAAGCTTGAGGAAACCATTAAATTACCTACACCACGTCTTTCGGAGATTCTACCTTAGTAGTAGTGATATCATAAGCTTGGCCTTGATCCCTTATCCTTTTCTAAGGTAAGTTTTTTTGACGCTGAAGAAATTAATTTGCATAATGTCCTATCTCTCTGCAATTGTAGCATCGAACATCTGTAGTGTCTTTATTTCCTTTACAATCACCAGCTAGATGGCCTTTTTGTCCACATTTATAGCATACTCCTTTTCCTTTTATACAGGCACTAGGGTGCTTCCTTCCACAATTACCACAGGGTGGAAATTCAATTATACCCATCTTCCCTGTTTCCTTATTTCCATTCCCATAGTGTTTATCAGATATCTTCTTCACTTACTTTGATTTAAAGTCATAAGACTTAGAAAATTACTTTTCTGTCTTGATAGTGCATGAGACAAGATCTTCGTATGATAAGAAGGTTTGCGAGACTAATACTCGAAAGAGAAATGGTTTTAACCCATCAAAGAAACGATCAATATTACTCCTTGGGTTACATATATAATCAGCAACATGCCTCTCTAACCTTGAAAAGTTAGCCTCATACTTTGTGACATTCTCATCCTCTTTCTGCCTCAGGCTCAGAAATTGCCTTTCTATATCTACTCGATGGTCTCGAGGAAAGTATTTTTCTAAGAACATCTCTTTGAACTCCCTTCATTCCATATCGGATACTTCATCATCTTCCTTTTCTGTTTTGTATCAATAACCACCATAATTCAGCATCTCAGGTGAGTCAATAAACTACCATGACAACTTTTTCCCTTTCACTACTCCCCAAGGCATTGGATATTTTTTCTAATGAATTTATCCATTGCTCAGCTACTATGGGATTTGTACTCCCATTTAATTTCAGTGGTTGTTGCCTCATGAAGCGATCTAACATTGATCCTCTACACAACGGATCAGGGTGCTCCATACGGGTAAGGATTTTATTCATAACATGAGTGAGTTGTCCCAGTATGGTGATTAGCTGTTTAGCACAAGTTGCATCACCAGCTCCACTATAATTATCTTGATCAGGAGGGAATTCCCTACATGGAGTGCATGCATTGATATGGTTTCCATTTCTTCTACTAGACACCATTTCTAAACAATGGAAAAAGATAGATAAGTCTATGAATTGAAATATATAATTCTAAACTTCTAAAACACTTAACAAAAATTCAACAGTTTATGGATATAATCCATAATCATAAAAAAATCATTTAGGAAGTATTTACTCATAACCCATTATAATGGTTTGTAAAAAAAATGAGAATTATCCAAAGCATATCCCATGGGAGTGTCGTAACCAAGAGTGCCGCGAGGACCGTTGTCATGCACCAGTTCCCGTTTGAGTCATGCTCAAAGCGGTGTTTTTGGGTTTTACCCCTAGGTACATCAATGCCAGAGCTGCCTCTACCAGCTCGTATCCAAACATGGATTTATTGCTCATAAAACTCACAAAATCACTACAATACCAAAATTGTAGGATGTTCTTCTATACTAATCCTCAAAGTCTATTTTAGGGCTATGTTCTCTAATCAGAGTTTATCAAAATCTAGTATCCAAGGTTTTTACTAAACTTTCTCTGATACCAAATGTAACGCCCCAACCCTAGTTACCTAGAGTCAATGCATTATTACATAACATTGGCATGATCACAAGGAGATCATGTCTTGAAAGACCGATTAGTTTAGTATTATTGGAAACAAGATTCATACATATGTTCAACTTTACATCTTGGAGAGGAATAAAACAGAAATATATTTCATTAGAAGAATCCAAGCATCCATGATTTTTCCTACAGGGCACTCATAACTGACTTCTTCATATCCTGGGAAAATGAAACATAAGAAAGGGGTGAGCTCAAACGCTCAGTAAGGGTAAGTAAAACATCGGAAAATGACATAAATAATAAGCATGGTAAATAATTCAAAACCACATTCCCTTACCAATAATAAACATGAATAATTTTATGGAAAGATTATGAGCTGAGTAAATAATGCCATAATAAAACATAATAATGGGTACTCTACTTGTCGAATTAACACATGAACCATCAATATTATTTCCATAATGAGGGAATGTATAATTCCGGACATTCTGAAATATTTTGTCAACGCCTCAGCCAATACGTCTAAAATGATTAAAGCCTCGGGAAAGACCATAAATCAAATTGGGAAAGGGCCTCAGCCAATTCCATATCTAGTTCTCTCAGGAGACCTACCGATGCATCGAGGAGTTATAGGGGGCTGCACCCGTCACTTACTAATTCCAATACATTCCTCATATGAAATGGTTTAAACATATCATAAATATTCGTATTAAAACTAGCATACGAAATTTCAATACTTTAACCATAAACCATGAATGGTATAAAAATATCACATCCACAGTAAAACATATCACAAAAACTTCATTATAATATGGAAGTTTTGTATCATAATAAATCAATTTCAACTAACCTTAAAATCCATCAAAGGATGTTGACATAGATGAAATAAAAACTATTTGAGAGAAATATGTCTCTTTTGAAATCATTTAAAGGTCATATAATTATAAAATAAAACATTTACTTTGAAAATATACTTATGATCTTGTAAGGGAAGCTTTCATGATGTTATAACGGCTGAAATATCTACACCCGCTGTATAAGTTAAAAAAACATTCTTACCTTAAATTTGTCGAAAAGGTCAAAAAGTACCTTGTTTGAAAAATAACAGAAAGATTCCTTTCAAAACACATAAGGGTATAAATGACATTAACCCATTATCTAGTAAATATTAAAAATGTTTTGAAATATATTTTTAGGATACATGGATGTGGATGATAAAGAAGTCCCAATAGATTATTACGTATAAAAAACCTCAGATAATGAAGAGATTATGAAATAAACCCTTACCTTGTACTTTTCCTTGGTTGATGGTAGGTTAACCTCCTATATACTGGTGAAATAATTGTTATTAAATTATACAATAATCATATATATTAATATGATATCATATATGATCTTTTAGCATTCCTTTGTTAATAAAATCTTAGTATTATCGTTGTTTAGGGTGTTAACATACTCGTTTTCTTTTATATGTTTAGTTACATAAGCCATGTTTGTTATTGATAGGTTGTATATTATTCATATACAGAATTATATAATGCCCATAAAAATTATTTTTAATCATCAAATGATAATTATACATTAATGTATACGATGGAGAATGAATCTCATCGAGTTCGTGGAGACAGTAGTTCGTACATACGCACGAGTGACAATATCATTCTTTTGATATTAAAATAATATATAATTGAATGGTATATCATATATAAAGAATCATTATTATGTTATATTTATTATTTACATGAATTATACATCATTATTATACCCATCTAAATAATAATATATTGAATAACAATTACACCACAACGTGGAGACGGTAGTCCGTACGTACGCACATATGGTGACATGTGATTCAAGGGATTTATAGAATGATGAATTTGTTTGTTCAATAATTATAATAATATCACAGTACATAGAAGATACTGGAGTTATTATTTTATAATGGAAATAACAAGGAATGAATAAGCTGAAGAAGAAAGGAACTTGAAAGAGGGTGGTGAAAACATTACCTCTTCTTTGGGTTCTTCCTTTTGATTTGATCAAAATGGCTCTTTAGGTTGACATTATGATCAAAATAAGGCCTATAAGATGAATTAATGGAAGTTGGGAGAGTATTTGGGCAGATTTAGGCTGAGAAAAATGGCGTTGAAGGTGTGAATTAATGAGAAGGAGGAGTTCCCTTTTATAAGAGGGGTGAGGGGCACCTTTGGAAAAGCTAGAAATATTATTTTATAATAAATTCATATTAGGTTTCTAATGGATATAAAGTGGATTATTCAAAGTCTATGGTGGGTATGGGTTGAAATCCTTTCAACCAATATATTTTAGACAGGTTTGGGTCATTATATTAACCTTATCTTTTAGTTTTAACTCTTGGTTAATTAGTTTAACAGTAACCATGTCACATTGTATTTTTATAATATATAGTTAATAAACATAATATATACAACAAAAAGACCCCCAAGTGGTCCATTAATCATACACCCATAATGATATAAGTCCTTTGGGAGAACCTTACATTTTTAAGAATACAATATAAATTAATAATATAATATTTGTATTAAAAACTCATTTATGTCAATTTTGACACTACTCAATAATTTATTTTTTTAAAGTCTTAACAACTTTATTAATTCAAACAAAATTAATATAAGCAATCCAAAAATTCCATATTAACCAATAAATTTATTTTATGTCATAAAAACTTTCAAATTATATTTATTTTAACATTTAGAATACCAATTATTTGATTCTTTCATTAATAAGGAAAATACTGTATCATTATTGTGTCATATATATTATTACTTTTTCAATGTCTAAAAACTATAAATAAAATACCATTATGTAGGAAAGCATTTTATCTTTCTAATTAATATTTATAATTAAAAATATAACATATATAACCTTATGTAAAAATTGTTTTTCTAAAAGATATAATCTTTTGTCATTTTTGTATTTACTTTATCTTAATTAAAATAAAGTGTCTCTATCACCTACAAGTGGCTCCATGGGGTCCCAAAAATCGACCCAAAGATGCCCATGGTTGGAAATGTATCCACAAATAATGTTAGGACACGTTTTAGGGTAATTTATAATTATTATCATATTTTTTTTACCCTTATTTACCGGATTTACCTTTTAACCATGGTAAATAAAATATTTACCGAAGTAATTATTCAAAATGTATAAAAATAAAAGTTACCAATTTATAAAATTTGGAGATCCTGATTCCAATTATGGAATCCATTTTTCCAAATTCAAAACATAGAAGTGGCAGAAATTAATTTAAAATTATTTCCCGCTGTCAACACAAAAAGCGTGTTTTTAAGATATAATAACTATCAAAAGATTGTCACTTGTTTATGTCCGGTTTAATTGAGAAATTATGTACAATGACCAAAATTTTATTAAATGGTAAAAATATATTGTAAATATACTTTAAAACCAATAAAATTAGTAATTTACCACTATTAATTATTTTGATTAAAAAATTTGTTTTTAATTAAAATTTAGTAATTTTCACTATTCATAAAAATATAAAAGTTATCCAAAATGTACCAAAATTTCACCCTAGGATAATTTCGATATTCCAAATCTAAAAATGAAGTCCATTTTGAATGATAAAATGTATAAAATTTCAAAAACTGGGTATTACTATTCATAACAGCTAATTTGATTGATCACGGTGTGTTAGAATCTTGAAGTTGCATACAATGAAAGTTATTGCATTACTCAAAGGGAAACGTACCTTGGAAGCTTGGGGCGTTACATTCTCCCCTCCTTCAAATAATTTATTCCTAGAAATTTCTAGAAAATTACTGTATAAAAAGAATCGGGTGGTTCTTCATCATAAGTTCCTCGGGTTCCCACGTTTCCTCTTCCATCTTGTGGTTTCTTCATAAAAACATTACCAGACGATTCGTCTGGTTTCTCAGTACTTGTTCTCTCATATCAAGAATCCTTATGGGTACTTCGCAATAAGAAATATCGGGTTCCAGTTCTAATTCCTCATAGGTGAGTACATGCGTTGGGTCAGGCATGTATTTTCTCAACAGTGATACGTGGAACACATCGTGAACTTTGGAGAGACTTGGTAGCATTGCCAAATGGTAAGCTACATCCCCAATTCGTTCTAGAATTTAGAAGGGTCCGATGCAACTAGGACTCAATTTACCATTCTTACCGAAATGTATAACTCCCTTCCATGGAGATACCTTCAATAAAACCTGATCTCCCACATGAAATTACAAATCCTTCCTTCGGTTATCAGCATAGCTCTTCTGCTTACTTTGAGCTGCTTTCATGTGGTTTTGGATTACCTTTACTTTTTCCATTATTTCCTCCACCAGTTATGGACCTACGAGTTTTCTTTAACCAACTTCATCCCAACAGGTTAGTGTGCGACATCTCTTTTCATATAACGCTTCATATAGTGCCATAAGAATACTATAATGGAAGCTATTGTTATAGGAAAATTATACCAGAGGTAAATATTGATCCCACATACCCTGAAAGTCAAGTGAGCATGATATCAACATGTCTTCTAAAGTTTGAATAGTTCGTTCTGATTGTCCATTTGTTTGAGGGTGGTAGGTAGTGCTCAAATGATGTTCAGTATCCAAGGACTTCTGAAGACTCTTCCATAATCTTGAAGTAAAACGGGGATCACGATCAGAAAAAATTGATAGGGGTACTCCATTAAGTCTAACAACATCATTAATATATAGTCTTCCGAGAAATTCGAGTTGTAAATCTTCTCTTACAGAAAGAAAATGTGCTGACTTGGTAAGATGATCAATAATGACCCATATTGCATCGTTACTTCTAGGAGCCTTTGATAGCCCCATGACGATGTCCATCGTAATATTATCCCATTTCCACTCATGTATTGGAAGAGGTTGCAATACTCCACTAGTCTGTTGCCTTCCAGCTTTCACTTGTTGACAAACGATACATGTTGAAACAAAATCAGAAATATCCCTCTTCATGTTGTCCCCCCAAAAATGTTTCTTCAAATCTCTATACATTTTGGTGCTCCCAGGGTGTATAGAGAAATTAGAGCTATGAGCATCATTTAATAATTCCCATTTTAGATCATGTATATTGGGACACAAAGTCTCTTCCCAAACTTCAAAACTCCATCTTCATACATGAAGTCATTCAATCTTCCATCATTCACAGCTTTAATATTCTGTTGAAACACTTCATCACCGGTTTGAGAACTCTTTATCCTTTCTAGTAAAGATGGTTTGGCAACCATTTGAAAAATTATTGATGTTTCACCTTCCATGGTGATTCCCATATCCATATTTTCTAGATCCATGTATATAGGATCCTTTTCTACTCTCATTTTGCTCAAAATTCCATGATCCTTTCTACTCAAAGCAACTTTCACCATATTTTCCGTCTCTGGGTGGTAGTGTGTCGTGCAATCACAATCCTTGAGTAGTTCAATCCATCTCCTTTTCCTCATGTTGAGCTCTTTCTGTGATAAAATATATTTCAAACTCTAGTGATCATTATAAATCTCACATTTTTAACCATAGATATAGGGTCTAAAAATCTTCAAAGAAAATATTACAGCAGCTAACTCAAGATCATGAGTAGGAAAGTTTTTCTCATGAATTTTCAGCTATCGTGATGCATAGGAAATAACCCTATCATTTTGCATAAGGACACAAGCAAGACCTTTCTTCGATGCGTCACTATAAATAAAGAACCCATCATTCCCCGATGGTAGAGTCAATATTGGAGCATTGACTAATATTTTCTTCATTTCCTCAAAACATTCTTCACACACTTTTGTCCAGAAAAATTTAGCCCCTCTACGTGTGAGCTTTGTTAATGGGTTAGCCAACCGGGAAAAGTTCTGGACAAAACGTCGATAATAACCTGCTAAACCAATAAAAATGTGTACCTCTGTTATACTCGTTGTTGCTGGCCATTATTTTATTGCATTGGTCTTAGAAGGATCAATAGAGATTCCATCCTTAGAGACAATATGGCCAAGAAAAGAAATCTATTGATACCAGAATTCACACTTGCTAAACTTCCCATATAATTCATGTCTTCTAAGAGTCTTCAATATAATGCGCAAGTGATTTTCATGATCTTTGTAGCTTTTGGAGTATACCAAGATATCATCAGTAAATACCACTAAAAAGTCATCAAGATATTCCTTGAAAACTCTGTTCATTAGATCCATGAATACAGAGGGTTCATTAGTCAGCCCAAAAGGCATTATTGTAAACTCGTAATGCCTGTACCTAGTTCGAAATGCTGTCTTTGGAACGTCATACTTCTTCACACACAACTGATGATATCCATAACTAAGGTCAATCTTTGAAAATTATTGAGCTCCATGCAGTTGGTCAAATAAATCATCAATGTGAGGTAGTGGATACTTTTTTTTATTGTTATAGCATTGATCTCCCTGTAGTCAATGCACAACCTCATAGATCCATCTTTCTTCTTAACAAAAAGGACAAGGGATCCCCATGGAGAAGCACTAGGGAGAATAAATCCCTTATTACTCAATTCCTCCAGTTGTTTATTTAGTTCAACTAATTCCACAATGGCCATTCTATAAGGGGTTTTTGATATGGGCCTTGAAACTGGAATTAAATCAATGGAAAACTCAACTTCTCGTTCTGGAGGATGTCTAGGTAAATCTTCCGGAAACACAACAACATAATCTTTCACAATAGGTACATCCTCTATTTGAACATTCTGTTCCTCACCCACTATCATTTCATTATCTTCCTCCCCAATAATTGAATTTATTTGAGCTACTGGGGGTGGATCTAGATAAGAATTAGGTGGCGACGATTCTTCTCTAAAGATAAGGTTTTCCTTATCATCATCATCAAGAATCGTAACCTTCTTCTTCTTATAATAAATCTTCACATCATGGTCTGAAATCCAATCCATATCAGGGATTATATCAAATTCAATCACAGGTATTATGATGATATTAGCTGATAAAGATCATTTATGTGCTCTAATGGGGACTGATTCACAAAACATCGATGCAATGATACACCCCCTAAGAGTTTTAACTGACAAATCCCTAGTTAAATGAAATTGGAAATATATAATTTTCTTAGCAAATAGGAAAGATATAAAACAATGCGATGATCCAGAAATCAAATAATGATTTTTCTAAACTTGAGGAAACCATTAAATTACCTTCCACCACGTCTTTCAGAGCTTCTACCTCAGTAGTAGTGATAGCATAATCTTGGCCTTGATCCCTTGGCCTTTTTAGAGTTAAGTTTCCTCGACACTTAGGAAATTCATTTGCATAATGTCCAATCTCCCTGCAATTGTAGAAATTGAACATCAGTAGCGTCTTTATTTCCTTTACAATCACCAACTAGATGGCCTTTCTGTCCACATTTGTGGCATACTCCTTTTCCTTTTAGATAGGCACCAGGGTTCTTCCTTCCACAATTATCACAGGGTGGAAATTCAATTCTACCCTTCTTCCATGTTTCCTTATTTCCTTTCCCAGAGTGTTTAGTGGATCTCTTCTTCTCTTTCTTTGATTTAAAGTCATAAGACATAGATAATTCCTTTTCTACATTGATAGTGAACGAGACAATATCTTCGTATGATGAGAATGTTTGCGAGACTAATGCTCGATGGAGAAATGGTTTTAACCCATCAAAGAAATCACCAATATTACTCCTTGGGTTACGTATATAATCAGCAGCATTCCTCACTATCCTTGTAATGTTAGCCTCACACATTGCATCATTTTCATCCTCTTTCTGCCTCATGCTCAAAATTGTCTTTCCATATCTGCTCAATGGTCTCGAGGAAAGTATTTTTCTAAGAACAGCTCTTTGAACTCCATCCATTCCATATCTGATACTTCACCATCTTCCTTCGTGTTTTGTATCAATGAACACCATTGATCAGCATCTCCGGTGAGGCGATAAACTTCATGACAACTTTTTACCTTTCACTACTCCCCATGTCTTGGAATATTTTCTTTAAGGAATTTATCCATTTCTCAGCTACTATGGGATTTTTACTCCCATTGAATGTCGGTGGTTGTTTCCACATGAAGTGATCTATCATTGATCCTTCACGCTGTGGATTAGGGTGCTTCATACGGGTAAGGTTATTATTCATAACCTGAGTGAGTTTTCCCAGTATGGTGATTAGCTATTCAGCACCAGATTCATCACCAGCTCCTCTATAATTATCTGGAGGTGGAGGGAAATACCTATATGGAGTGCATGCATTGATACAATTTCTATTTTTTCCACTAGGAGCCATTTCAAAACAACGGCATAATCTTGATTAGCTTATGAATTGAAATATATAATTTGAAACTTCTAAAACACTTAACATAAATTCAAAAGTTTATGGATCTAATCCATAATCATAAAAAAAATATCTTTGAGGAATTATATACTCATAACAATTCATAATGGTTTGTAATGAAAATGAGAATTATCTTCAGCTTATCCCCCGGGAGTGTCGTAACAAAGAGTGCAGCAAGGCCTGTTGTCGTGCACCAGTTCCCATTAAAGTCAAGCCCAAAGCAGTGTTTTCAAGTTTTAACCCTAGGTACATCTATGCCAGAGCTGCCTCTACCTGATCGTATCCAGACAGGGTTGTATTGCTTGTAAAATTCACAAAATCTCTTCAATACCAAAATTTTAGGAAGTTCTTCTATACTAATCCTCAAATTCTATCTTAGGGCTATGTTCTCTAATCAGAGATTATCTAAATCTAGTTTCCAAGGTTTGTACTAAACTTCCTCTGATACCAACTGTAATGCGCCGACCCTAGTTACCCAGAGTCGGTGAATTATTACATAACATTAGCATGATCACAAGGAGTTCATGTCTTGAAAGGCCGATCGCTTTAGTATTTTTGGATACAAGATTCATACATAGGTTCAACTTTACAGCTTGAAGAGAAATACAACAAAAATATATTTCATTAGAAGCATCCAAGCCACCTAGATTATTCCTGTAGGTCACTCATCACTAACTTCTTTATATCCTGGGAAAATGAAACATAAGAAAGTGGTGAGATCAAACGCTCAGTAAGGGTAAGTAATACAGCGGAAAATGACATAAATAATAAGCATGGTAAATAATTGAAAACCACATGCCTTTACCAATAATAAACATGAATACTTTTTTGGAATGATTATGATCTGAGTAAATAATGTCATAATAAAACATAATCATGGTTATTCTACTAGTCGAATTACCACATTAACCATCAATATTATTTCCATAATGAGGGAATGTATAATGCCGTACATTCTGAAATATTTTTTCAAGGCCTCTGAAAGACATCTAAAATGATTAAGGTCTCAAAAAAAACCATAAATCAAATTCGGAAAGGGCCTCGAACAATTCCACGTCTAGTGGCCTCATGAGACCTACCGATGCATCGAGGAGCTATAGCGTCCTCCACCCATCACTTACTAAGTCCAATACATTCCTCATATGAAAAGGTTTAAACAAATCATAAAAATTCTTATTTAAACTAGCATAAAAAATGTCAATACTTTAACCATAAACCATGAATGGTGTAAAAATAGTACATCCATAGTCAAACATATCACAAAAAATTCATTACAATATGGAAGTTTTGTATCAAAATAAATAAACTTCAAATAAAATTAAAATCCATCAAAGGATGTTGAAATAGATGAAATCAAAACTATTTGAGAGAAATATCACTTTTTTGAAATCATTTAAAGGTCAAATAATTATAAAATATAAAATTTAATTTGAAAATATCCTTATAATATTGTAAGGGAAGCTTTGATGATGTTATAACGGTGGAAATAGCTACACCCGCTGTATACGTTAAAAAAACATTCTTACATTAAATTTGTCAAAAAGGTCAAAAAGTACCTTGTTTGGAAAATGACAGAAAGATTCCTTTAAAAACACATAAGGGTATAAATGACATTACCCATTTTATAGTAAATAGTAAAAATGTTTTGAAATATATTTTTAATATAAATGTATGTGTATGATAAAGAAGTCCCAGTAGATTATTAGGTATAAACAACCCCAGATAATGAAGAGATTATGAAATAAACCCTTACCTTGTACTTTTCCTTGGTTGATGGTAGGTTAACCTCCTTTATAATGGTGAAATAATTGTTATTAAATTATACAATAATCATATATATTAATATGATATTATATATGATCTTTTACCATTGCTTTGTTAATAAAATCTTAGTATTATCGTCGTTTCGGGTGTCAACTTACTCATTTTCATTATCTGTTTAGTTACATAAGACATGTTTGTTATGGATAGGTTGTATATTATTCATATACATAATTATATCAAGTCCTTAAAAATTATTTTTAATCATCAAATAATAATTATACATTAATGGATAGGATGGAGAATGAATCTTATCGCGTTCGTGGAGATGGTAGTCCGTACTTACGCACGAGTGACAATATCATTCTTTTGATATTAAAATAATATATAATTGATTGGTATATCATATATAAAGAATAATTATTGTGTTATATTTATTATTTACATGAATTATACATCATTATTATACCCATCTAAATAATAATATATTGAATAACAGTTACACCACAACGTGGAGACGGTAGTCCGTACGTACGCACATATGGTGACATGTCATTCAAGGGATGGATAGATTTATGAATTTGTTTGTTCCATTATTATAAAAACATCACAGTATATATAAGATACTGGACTTATTAATTTATAATAGAAATAACAAGGAAAGAAGAAGTAGAAGAATAAAGGAACTTGAAAAATGGTGGCGAAAACATTACCTCTTCTTCAGGTTCTTCCTTTTGATTTGATCAAAAGGGCTCTTTAGGTTGGCTTTCTAATACAAATAAGGCATCTAGGATGTATTTAGGGAACTTGGGAGAATATTTTAGTTGATTTGGGCCGAACCAAATGGCTTTGAAGGTGTGAATTAATGAGAAGTGTGAGTGCCCATTTATAAGAGGGGTGAGGGGCACCTTTGGAAAAGATAGAAATATTATTTTATAATAAATTAATATTCGGTTTCTAATGGATCCAAAGTGGATTATTAAAAGTATACGGTGGGGATGGGTAGAAATAATTTTAACCAATAGATTTTATACAGGTTTGGGTCATTATATTAACCTTATTGTTTAGTTTTAACTCTTGGTTAATTAGTTTAACACTTACCATATCACATTTTATTTTTATAATATATAGTTAATAAACCTAATATATACATCAAATAGACCAAGAAGTGGCCAATTAATGATAAATAAATAATGATATATGTCCTTTGGCCGAACCATATATTTTTAAAAATTGAATATAAATTAATAATATAATATTTGTTTTAAAAACTCATTTATGTCAATTTTGACACTACTCAATAATTTATTTTTTATAAAGTCATAAAAACTTTATTAATTATAACCAAATTAATTTACAAAATAATAAAATGTCATATTAACCAATAAAATTCGTTTATGTCATCAAAACCTTCAAATTATATTTATTGTAACATTTATAATACCAATTATTTTATTCTTTCATTAATAAGGAAAATACTGCATCATTATTGTGTCATATATATCTTTACTTTTTCAATATCTAAAAATTATAAATAAAATATCATTATGTAGAAAACGTTTTATATTTTTAATGAATATTTATAATCGAAAAAATAACATATATAACCCTATTTTAAAATTGTTTTTCTAAAAGATATAAGCTTATGTCATTTTTGTATTTACTTTATCTTAATTAAAATAAAGTGTTCCAATCACCTACAAGTGGCTCCATGGGGTCCGAAAAATCAACCCAAAGATGCCCATGGTCGGAAATGTATCCACCAATAATGTTAGGACACGTTTTAGGGTAATTTATTATTATTATAATATTATTTTTTAGCTCTTATTTACCAGATTTTCCCTTTAACCATGGTAAATAAAATATTTACTGAAGTAATTATTCAAAATGTCTAAAAATAAAAGTTACCTATTTACAAAATTTGTACATCATGATTCCAAATATGGATTTCAGTTTTCCAAATTCAAAACATAGAAGTGGCAGAAATTAATTTAAAATTATTTCCTGCTGTAAAAAAAAGCGTGTTTTTAAGATATAATAACTATCAAAAGATTGACACCTGTTTATGTCCTGTTTAATTGTGAAATTATGTCCAACGACCAAAATTGTATTAAATGGTAAAAATATATTTTAAATATACTTTAAAACCCCTGAAATTAATAATTTATCACTATTAATTATTTTGATTAAAAAAGTTGTTTTTAATTAAAATTTACTAATTTTCACTATTCATCAAAATATAAAAGTTATCCAAAAAGTACAAAAATTTTACCCTAGGATAATTTCAATATTCCGAATCCAAAAATGAAGTCCATTTTGAAATATATAATGAATAAAATTTCAAAAATTTGGTATTACTATTCATAACGGCTACTTTGATTGATCGCGGTGTGTTAGAATCTCGAAGTTGCGTACAGTGCAAGATATTGCATTACTCAAAGGAAAACGTACCGTGGAAGCTTGGGGTGTTACAATTGGTATCCTGAATGATATGATACCATAGGAAAATGAACAACCTTGTTGACCATTTTCAACTAAACAAATACTATGCTTAATGGGAATGATCACAAAAAAATCATACTTTTCAAAATTATATCATATTGTCTTTAAAGGACCATAAATCAATCATAAAATTCCTTAAGTGTTGTGAGGATAGATACAAAAAAAATGAATCAAGTCCTTTATAATATGTTTGGTAATTGCAGATTATTCCATAATTTAAAAGACTATATGGATGTCCATAAACTGTGAGACAACTAACATGAAATGTAAGTAAAACAATTAAATATGGGAGCCTACATCCTTTAGTTGATTCTCCTTAGTTGAATAAAATAGATTATGAGTAGCCTGAATTTGGAAATGAGCCGAAAAAATTTCTTGTTGTTTTATCTAAATATGGAATAAATCCTTTTGTTCTATAAAGTAGTACTCAAAGTATATGTCTGTTTATTTTGGTAAATTATATCTTGTTTCTGTGGTTATACTTGAAGTGAAAATACATCAATTTATCTTTGATAATATCATGACCAATGAAACCCGATAATGATATTGGAATCTATTTTGCTCCATTGATCTATGATCTGAAATTGATGAGGGAAACATGTGTTACAATGTATAGTGATCATTGAAGTTAATAATTTACATTAAGGACCATGTTGTATGAGATAATAAATGACTAACCTATATATGGAAATTTACCAGGATGCAACATCGAAGGAATGTAGGGATGTCATATTTGTGAAAAATGAACACACTCAAATTTGTTTGAAATTTTTACCCAAAGGCAATGTTTTTTGGAAATCAGATTTTTCTACCTCAATGACATAAATACTAATCCTGGAAAAAAATTGATGGCATTTTTGAATAAGGTACATATCTTCCAACAATAATGGGTGATCAAATGTTAGATAAAGTATCCCATATTGGAAATATTTTTTTAAATCATTTTTGAAAAAACATACGAATTTACATTGGAAGAAGAAAATAATTTTCTATGAATTATTGTATTGGAATTGTTTATATGTCTGAAATTTTCTTGATGTCATGCAAGTAGAAAAAAAAGTGTTTGATAGTGTTATTGAATAAATATTCCGGAAAAAATGAATGACGGAATCAAGGATAGGTTGTACATTATTTACATGGGGATAAGGGATGATTTAGAACCGGTGAAGGGTAAAGGGGAAGAATTTTCTTAATCTAGCAACTTACGTTGTATCCATACATGAAAATTTTTGATTTAATATTTTCTTTAATAATGTAAATTTTTCGTAGGAGTATTTAGAAAATATCATTTATGTTAAATGACTACTTTAAAGTTACAAGGACAGAAATCCCACAAAATTCATGTTTGATACAAGATTTGATGCATGGTAATTTCTACTGTATTTTGCTATGAAATGTACACCATACATTAACAAAAATCATCACCTATTTCAAATCTATATACAGTATTGTTACAGTCCCAGAGAAGTTTCCAAACCTGAATAATGAATCTTCAGTCATATTATGTTAATAAGAGTTTTTCTTCAAACCATCATCCTTTGATATAATGGTCCACCTGATGGTTCTAATATATGGTCATGTCCATTAGACATGGATGTACCAAATTGAATAGTATATTTAGATTCTGAATGGTTGTGTCAGGAATTGAAGTCTTCTAAAATTCTATATTATATAATGATATATTATTGAAGAAGATATTTAATTCTATATTGATTACCTATCATATACTGACCACACCACTCAACCAAAGTCTCATCACAAAATACTCCTTATGGGTGAAGGGATTTATAAAAGATATATTATTACAATTACTTTGAGAGAGCGAGAGAAAGATCACCATTACAACTTAAATCATAGTGAAAATTTTTACCCATAAATTGAGGCCATACATAATTTCCTCGACATTTTCCATGATGGTATATAGTATGGATATCAAATACACATAATCAATATTTTAATGGATATTTATTGATAAAATTTATAAAGAGTTATCTAAAAATTGATATTCTATTTCCCAATGACATCAGGGGATATTTAGGGAACTTAATGAAAATGTTATATCTGACACTAGCTTTGTCATAAATGGTTTTACATTCTACACAAAAGAACACAAATAATACAGTATGATGATAAAGTGTGAGTTAATCTTATGGTGGAAGTGATTCAAATATCTGATTCTGTGGATTGAAATAAAATTTATGAAAATATGTCATATTTTGAAATTATCAAATAGATATTTGATTTAGATTATAAAAAATACCATGTTTTGATTTTCCATATAAAATGGGTTGATAATATGAGTTCAATGAAAGATGTTGAAATTGGATCTTTAAAGTTGAATTTCACTATGGAAGGGGGAAAAGATGAGCCATTATTAATGGCATCACAAGCAGTGCATGTGTTATATGTTTGAGATCATGAAAACAAGAATGTGTCGATTATCTTATCGAAGACTAAATTGTTTTTAGGTCAAATGAAAATCCGATCGGTCATGATCCTTTCATTGGGAGATCACAACCAGTTCATACATCTTTCATTTTAGATAATGATTTGTATGATAGGGTGGATCAAAATGGGATTCAGATTCTCAATAGAGGAACCAATTACCAAAATCCATTAAAAAGGAAGACATTTAAAATAGAAGTTATATTTTAATATACTATGTTTTTTCACATAATATTATAAGTTCTCTACTGTATTAACATAATCTAAATTAAATGTCTAACTACTCATGTAGACAATTTCTTCTACACATGATGATGTTACAAATCCCTTGGAGGAATAAACTATAATAAATGAAACCCTTTAGGAATATGTAAAGGTAATATTACAATATACATTCTATATTTTATCAAAAAAATTATATAATGAGATATTAATTTAATTTTTTGTAATCTCTGTAGAGTTTATTTATTGAAGAATATTTCCTTCCATCTTTCATGCCTCTGTGCACAAAAACTTATATAGACTTATTCCCCATCAAAACATTTTCACCCTTTCATTTTTTGAATTTATAATGTTTGTTCATGTTCCCTCCACATCTCAATAAAAAAGGTAAAATTCACTTTTGGATAATAAAATCATTTTCCATATAATTAATTTATTATTTAAAATTTATGATAATTTTATTTGTTCATTTAATAACACACATTAGAATTAATTTATTTTACTAGTGGATTAATTTATATGAGCAAGAGTGGTTTTTTATAATCTACTCATACTCCTGATATATTGGGCTTCATGGATACATATAATATAATGAAAATATGGAAATGGATGAGAAATATATACAATATTAATGAAAAGGTTAATTCCAAATACTTGTTTTAATAATTAATTAATCATTTTATCTACAATTCTTTTGTTAATTTCCTTATAATTTTTATTTAATACTAATTTTGTTTTTTCATAAATATTATGTAAAGACGTATTTTAATATTTAATTTATATTAGAATATTTCATCTATCTATAATGCCTTTATACAATAAAATATCCACATATTTCTTCTCCCTTGAAACCTTTTCACCTATGAAGTGTTGTAATTTATCACTTTCCATCATGTTCCCTCTAGTCCTCAATCACGAAGGCAATATTGATGTTTCACAGTAAAATAATTATTCCTAAAATTAATGTAGTTTTTTGTCATTATTTTTAATTTATTTCATTTTTGTATTACTCACATAAAATTTTTTTTCTTATACGTGTGGATTCATTTGTTTGAGTTAGGGTGGTTTGTTCAAATATGCAAATGCTCATGAGACATTTTACTTTGAACCTACAACTAAGAAAGTAACTACAAGGAAATGTGTCAAGAATGAATCCAACCATCAAGGAAAGATGAATTCAATGTACTTATTTAATTAATTTTTTCATCTTTTTTTCTACTATTTGTAATATAATTTCATTATCATTTTTATCTCATACATATTTAATTTTTTTCAAAGATCTATTGAGAATTCATTTTTTTCATTCAACTATCTAAAAAAATACATAAGTGATAAAATGTTCATTTCATCTAATTTCACCATGATTTCCATTGTATTTCCTTTTCAAACTACAACACAACATATTGATTCTATATTCTTAGATGAAAAATGTTTTTTAGCTATAATAATTGAGTTAATATGAAATAGATTTAGTTTCGAAAATAATTTAAATAGAATTCATGGTAACATTGTAATGTAGTATTGTTTTGAGACTTTGGAATGTGTATGAATCCACCACACCTCAACTCGACATAGGGTGTGACTGATATCACTTCAAGTGATTATTTTTCTTTAAAATTGACATTAATTTTAGAAAAAATGATAAATGAAGTACTAAAAACTATGAAAATATATTCATATTGTTTTAAACCCTAATTAAATGAACCATATGCCATTTTTGATGTGTAGAAATTATTCTCACCACAGTTTGATACACAATGTTCTTAGTATAACTCAAGGTGTATGTTATTAGTTCAAAATTAGCATTTTAGTAAAAAATGTGTTACTCACTAAAAACAATGAAAACAAGATTGGATTGTCTTGATAATATTAGAAAATGATTCATAAATCATATGTGATGTTCATTGATTGGTATCACATAAAACTAACACACTATGTGACTAGTTTGAATCAAAGTGTAAGTTTCCATATTAAAATGAAATTTAAAAAAATAGAGAAGTGACATAATCAAAATAGAGGAAAATTATTTGAATTATTTTGATACTTTATGAAAATGATCCACATGTCATTTTATCCATGTAGGAATTATCTTCACCCCATTTCAACCCATGACATGGCCAATATGACTCCGACTACATCTTTTTATTTAAAATTGAAAAAAATTTCTTAAAAAATACAATCATTCTATTGGAACCCACACAAACACATTTGGATTATATTAATACTTTATTAAAATGATTTATAATTCATTTATTGCATTTGGGAATCAATCATACCTCAATATGACACATGATGTTCCCGGTATGACTCAAAGTATACGTTTTCATTTTAAAATCGACATTATTGTTCCAAAAGCGCGACTCACTAAAAACCCAAAAAAAACATGGATTGTCTTGATAATTTTATAAAACTATTCAAATTTCTTTTTTTATGTGTTGGAATCTGTACCAAAAAAAACTGATACACGATGTGATCGATATGAATGAAAGTGTCTGTTTCCATTTCAAAATGATATTTTATTAAATAATTCAAGTGATGTTCTCAAAACATAGAAAATGTATTTAATTTTTTATAATATAGTGAACTAATCCATTATTAATTTCATATGTGAAATAATTTTCTTCACCTGAATATGATGAAATGTGGGACTAGTATGACTCAAAGTGTGATGTTTTTTTAAAATTGACATCAATTTTAGTAAAAAATACAACAGAACAACTTAAAACTGAGAAAATGAATTATGGTTATTTTGACACTTTAGAAAATCAATTAATAAGTCATTAATGATATATAAGAATCATCTGATCCCAAATCTGATACACAATGTTCTTGATATGGCTCAAAGTTTCTATTGTCAGTTTAAAATTTACATTTTAATTCAAAAATAATCAATCACTAAAACTATAGAAACACACTCATATTGTATTGATAATTTATAAAAACAATTCATAAATCATTTGGGACATTTAGGAATCAGTATCACATCAAACGGATACATTTTGTCACTAGTGTGAGTAAAAGGGCATGTTTAGAGTTTAAAATGACATTTTTGTGAAAAAGACAAGTGAAAAACTCAAAACCAAGAAAACGCAATCATATCATTTTGATAATTTATGAAATTAGTTCCTAATACTTTTGATACATGTAGGAATATGCATCCCCTCAGTCTGATGTACGATGTGACTGGTATGACTCCAAATGTATCTTTTAATTTGTAATTGAAATTTATTTTATTAAAAAGGAAAACTGATATACTCAAATCCAAGAAAACACATTCATATTAATTTGATACTATAGTAAAATGATCCATAAATAATGTTTTATGTGTAGGAATCATCCAATACTCAATCTGATGCATGATGTTCTCGATATGACTCAAATTGTCTGTTACCATATTAAAATTGATATTTTATTTCAAAAACATTTACTCACTAAAAAAAAATTCCCTCATATTTTACTTATAATTAATGAAAAATATTGATTAATAATTTTTTAGTTGTAAGAATCAATCTCACATAAAACTAATTTATGATGTGATCGGTATGAGTCAATGTGCATGTTTCTAGAATAAAATGACATTTAAGTGAAAAAGAGAAGTGACATACTCAAAACCAAAAAAAATAAATTCATATTTTTTTGATAAATCAGGAATAAAACCCATAAGCATGTTTAGAAATGTATAAATAATCCTCACCCAAAAACGATGCACAGTGTGACCGGTATGACTCCAGGTTCTTATTTTATTTAAAATTGACATAAATTTTAGTAAAAAGACAACTAATCTAATACAATTAATAAAAATAATTCTTATTGTTATCATACTTCATATAAATTATCCACAATTCATTTTTGTCATGTTGTAATCATCCTCAACTCAATCCAATATAGGATGATCTCGATATGGCTCAAAGTTTCAGTTATCAGTTTAAAACTCACATTTTAGTTCAAAAAGTGTCAATCATTTAAAACTAAGAAATAAAACTATGAATTAAATGATAATTTATAATCCCTATTTAAAATTCATGATATATGTGTAGTATTAGTCTCACATCAAACTTATACATGATGTGATAGGTATGAGTCAAATTTCATGTTTCAAATTTAAAATGACATTTTAGTAAAAAAGATAATAGATGTATTAAAAACCAATAAACACACATTCATATTGATTTAATACATTAACAAAAATATATTTATGTCATTTTAGTAAAATATCACTGAGATGAAACTCAATCGAACACATTTTGTTCCCCGTATGCCTCCAAGTGCATCTTTGTATTTAAAATTGACATAAATTTTTGTAAATTGAAAACAGACCAACTCAAAACCAAAAAAATACATTTTTACTATTTTGATAATGTAATAAAATGATCCATAATAAATTTTTAATGTTTAGAAATTATTCACACCTCAATCTGATTCATAATCTTCCTAATATGACTCAAAGTTAATCTAGTCAGTTCAAAAATGACTTTTTATTTCAAAACGTGTCACTAACTAAAAACCAAGAAAACATGCTCAGATTGACTTCATAATTCAGTAAAATGATTCATAATTAATTTTTGACTTGTACGATTTATTCCACATCAAACTGATACACGATGTGACTGATACCAATCAAAGTCTTTGTTTCTATTTTAAAAATACTTTTTAGTAAAAAAAAGAAGCGACATTCTCAAAACCAAGAAAACACATTTGGATTGTTATTAAACCTTAGTAAAAAAATCCATAAGTCATTTTTGGACGTTTCAGAATCATTTAAACCTTAATACAGTGTATAGTCATACCATTGTGACTCCATGTGCATCTTCTCAATATATAAGTGTCATTTTAGTTTAACAAACACACCACATAACATGATCGAAGAAAAAAATCCATGATTTTTGTCTAATAATTCTATATTCTATTATATGATTTATTTTGATATCATTTTTATATTATAATTATTTAATTATTTTTCATAAATAAAATTCTTGAAGACGAATAGGAAGTGGGGAGATGTGCAAGAATCAATGAAAAATCAATCCGATAAAAAGTGTTCCTAGTAATACATAAATATTTGATTAAAATTAACACATTATAATAATTATTTATTTATAATAATAATAAAAAAAGAGTTGTTTTATTTTATATGTGGGTTATTTTTCTCAATCATAGGTGGTTTTTTCGATAATAGAATGAGTCAAGGTAATGATCAAAATAAAATTTAACATTTATGTTTTTAATGTTTGTAATCATATATATATATAAATTTAATAAAACAATGATTGAAATGACTATAATATAGTTTTTTATTTTATTTTATTTATGTTGTAAATTTCATTTCATTTAAATTCTATATTGATACTTGATTTTGTAGATATCTGGTGTTGTTTCTGGTGTTGTGGTTTTCTGTTATACTACACTGCACTGGGGCTAGAGTGTTCTATTATAGAACACTATAGTATCTATTTTTATCATCACTTTTAAAAGCACTGAAGAAACCATTTATTATGTATCATAGAAACACTAATAATATTAACCCTTATTAGTGCTTCTATAAGCATTTATAAGGGTCTCCTTTATCAGAACTTTTTTAGCGCTAAAAAAGAACCCCTTTATAAGTCGGATTTTGTGCTCATAAAAGTCTAGGTATTTTAATTTATCTCTGGTAGTCAGTGCTTCTCTAGCACTGATAAAAGGCTATTTATAGATTTTTTAAAAGGCCTAATATTAAGTAGTGATATGATGGAGAATAAGAGAAAAGGACTTACCCTATGTTCATAAGGATAGTAGTAGGTGTTTTTTTCTTTTCGTATATTTTTTCATCATGTGGTATATTGTTGTATCCCCTGCTCCCTATTTAAACAATTTTTATAGATAAATGACATTTCACCATCATAGATTTTTACATATTCATTATTATTAATATTCAACTAGTTGTTAATTCTCTTGTCTGATTTATCATTATTATTTTTCGGTGCTTTCTATTAATTTGTACTACTTATGATATGGATGGTTATGGGTCTCATCATATTAGTATCTACTTCTGCTATTTATTATTCTATATATATATATATACCCTTAATCCACTCTTATCAATGAGGGAATAGTATTCCCGTAGACTTACCCAAGGTCCTCATTTCAAGTCATAATCCTCTAACATTAAGGGAGTTGCTCTTGTGGTCCTATGGCCACTGTCTTTGGGAAATATTAAGTGGAATATGTGGAGAGACTCTATAATTTATCACATTACCTTATTTGTTTTAACAATAAATATTAAAAACCCTTCTCTACAACTAGGTAGTGTATGTATAGGTGTACTGAAGATCTATATTTTTAGTTCCTGGAAATTTTTCTTACATTTATCATTATAATATATATGGATACATTCCATGTAAAAATGGTTATTGAATTAGATATGTAAGAGAAATATCTCATAATGTATCAGTAGTCTCCTTCCAGCCCATAAAAAATCTGAATCTCAATAATTGTAGTTATTTTGGGTCATAACTCAATAACATGCATCTCTAAATGATATACTAATATACCCTCACATGAGATTATATAACCCATAAATATGACATTTTATAGCCTAAGATCAAACATGGTAAATTTTTCATTTAAGTTATACTTCCTCAGGTTATTCAACACAATCCTAAAATAATATTATTAATTTTTATTTTTATTTAAATATTTAAGAATAATTTCTATAAAGACTACCACTTCTGATCAAGTTAATATTTATAGAGTCTCCTCATTAGAACTATGAAAATAGCATGGGAATTGGTATATACAAATGGAAAAACAATAAATTCATAATGACCATTTATTATATTAAGACTCATCTTATATATATCCTCCTTTATGAGTCTTCATTGATGATATCCATAATGAAGTACAATCATGGAAAAGTGTTGATCTCGATGTAGTTGATCAGAAAAGTCATTAATAAGGGGTGGAATAAACTTTATCTTGGTATTAATAATATTAAGTTCTCAATAATTAATAAAATAATTAATTGACCCATATATAATATTAAAAATGAATTGTTTTACCCAATCGAGATGTAATAGGGTTTTTGAATCCCATATAAAGATTCTTTTGGAGTTGCTTCTTTAATTCATACCACTAAATCAGGGGTATTCAATATAATCTATTTGGAATCAGTGTGGAACCAGGTATGAGTTTTTTATTTTGAAAACACAATTTCATGATTTAGGAGAATAATATGTAATTTTTTTGGAAATACATCAGTAAAATCCCGAAAAATAAGAATATATTTGATGTTGAGTTTCTCCCCAAATATTTGTGATAAATAACCCTCATGAATAGGTAGTAAGATCCATAAAATAAAAGTAACTTCCCTTGGATGTTTAAATTTATCCTCACACAAAAATAAATTCATAGGTTGATTTATAATATCAAACATGACCTAACTTCCATAGAAATTGATATGGGATCAATATAAAGAGAGTAAACCCATTAAAAAATCACATCAAATTCAACTAGATAGAGAATTAAAAGATTTATATGAAGTAGATTTCGTCAATCTTCTATGAGAGAGGAGATATATAATAAAGACTCGATCATTATAAAATTCTCATTTTTAATTATAACTCAATATCTAATGCCTTGGGAAGTGATGTCATACCATTTTTGGAACCCATAATCATGAATCCTTCTCATTACCATGGAATATTTGAGGTGTTTTAATATCTTTCAAAAAAAATTAAATAATTTTTCATAAATAACTTGTGAATGGAATGAATTAATACTTTGGATTTCAATTATAAATATATTCCTTGGGAACTTCATTCATTCTTAGAATCTCATTCTGTGTTGTTGAGCACTTTCCTTCTCTAAAAAAATTCATGCCACTAGACAAATAGACCATAGATGAGACACAAGAACTTTTTGGACAAGAGTCATCCACACCCCCTAGGAGCTATCCTAGGCCTTCTAGTGGACAGTCGAGAAGGAATATCGCCCAAGGGAATAAAGCCTATGTATAGTTCTCATGATACACAATTTCATATCCAAACAAATATTGGGAATAATACTTGTAGGGAAGAATCCAGGTTTAATTTGATGTAGGTGGTATGGGTACCGAACTCCGTTTCCGGGTCGATGAAGCTACAATCACTGAATGGATTATATAACAGAGGGAGGCCCAACCTATATTTTGATATGGGTTAAGGTGAATCAAATATGGAAAATTTGTTCATACTCTCTCTGATATCAACTATGTACTTCAATAACACACATCCTGAACTCAAATTATTTTGATCATGAACTATCCAAATTCAAATCAATCTTATGCAGCATGGGACCTCCTTCATCATCCGCCAATCATCTTTCACCCTTCTACACCACTAGTTCAATACTAGAAATAAAATAAATTCACTAACATACTTCTTTAATAGCTGAGTGAGCCCAAGGCAGCTGACATGAGCCGTCACAATACTCCATTTGAGAATGCCAATGGAATACTGTGAGATCTCTCACCAGCTCTGGAATCCATTGCATGCTCATTATTTGGTCATGGAATCTAAGTGAGGAAAACTAATGAAGGAATATTTATAGTCTTATAATTATGATCCATTCCTATTCCTCAATGATATTCATCCCTATTAATTCAAATTTATCAAATAATGCGATGTCACAGAAGAAAAATGAGGGAATGGGGATCACATGAAATCATCCACCGCCTTAGTTGGTGCATGCATCAGACTCTCCATAAGAAGGTGACAAAACCTTCAGGTTGACCTTTCTAATAAATACCCTGATCTCAATAAGAAAGACACACATACAAGAGAAGTATAAGAAGTAGTGGAGTAGAGATGTGGAACAATAGGGTGCCTCGACTCCCTCCCACCAATGATCTTCACTAGGTATATCAGGGGAACCTCCCATGAGAATTATCAGTGGGATATCATCGCAAGAACCCATTGCGTGATCTCCAAAAGATGATTCGATCACATTATAGGATAATTTAATCTATGTAACATGTACCCCGTATAGTCTTAAATAATTCAACCAAACAATTCCTCAGTCTTGTAACATACTCATGCACTTGTGATCATGATACCTTAATGCTATGTTTATGATGGAGTGATTCCCTTGGGTCTACACATCTCGATATTATGCACCCCGCACATGAAGGTGGTCCTTGGTCTATTGGTGTCCCTACCAAATATTGCAGTCCTCCTTCACTCAACCCTTGGTGATGGATTTAGGATGTTCACCTCATGAACTCATCCAGAAAACATACTAAATGATCATCACTCAGAACACATGATCTCTTGAGTGATGGAACCTCATATTACATGATAATACAAGACCAAAAATGTATGGAGCACCCATGATGGTTCCCACAAGTTTTTGCCAATGAACATTAAAAACCCCAATATCACAAACATTGTGATCATTTGTTTCTTACGATGATTACATAAACCCTAGAAATGGTTTTCTTGACCTAAAAACACCCCCACATGTCTTTTTAAAAATGGAAGAGACCATCATGAGATCCCATTTGGATACACCTGAATAATTTGAAATAATTATCTTCATGGGGTTCTTCTAAAGTGTGGGACATTATCAAATGCTCATTATCATTTGGGATTCCCCCTTTGGATTTTAAATCCAATACATATATCCCCTGAACCTTTCCCGTGTTTTTTTATTTAAAGAATTATTGTTATATCACGATGTTTTCATGAAGTCTTGGGAGTGGATACCATAACAAGCATCATCCCCATGGACACCCATGATATGACATGAAAAAAATGAGGGCCCATTCACACACACTCCTTGATACACAACTTCTTGTGTAAGAAAAAAATGCATCACAATACCTATTTGAGTTCATGCGAGCTACATACCCTCATTGGGTTCTATCATGAAAGACCCCAGGAGGTGTAGTCTGATGAAATCCCTTATCAGTGCATCCTTCTATCTGAAAAAATTGAAAACCATGAAACCTTGTAGGGTGATCACTTTTTAAGTACACATCAACACTAAGATGAGTGAAAATTTGTAGACAATTCAGAGGGACCCCTCTATTTGAAAAGTTTATGGAAAAATGATCTAATGACAATTCAGTGGTCCTATGATATACTTGGGTGAACTTGGATGAGTTATGATGGTCATGTGTGTAACGCCATGAGCATAGAAGCCCAAAGTCGGTGCATTATTTTAATATATTGGCATGATTATAAGGAATCACATCCTGAAAGTCCGATCAGTTTAGCAGTCTTGGAAAATAGATTCCATACATGAATTTTACATTACACATTAGAAAATAAAACACAACATATATAATCCTTTGAGAACATCATTAATCCCCCTACTTAACCGGGCTTATCAATCATAAAAAACTTCTTGGAATCCTGGTAAAATAAAACTTTAGAAAGGGGTGAGCTAAAATGCTTAGTAATAATATCAATATAATAGAAAACTTCACAAATAAGAATAAAAATTTAAGGCAATGTATAAAACTATGAAAAATCATTTTAAACTTAAATTTCAGCATAATATGGAAAGGATATATCAAATAATGTCATTTACTTATTCACATGGATATTCTACTAGTCGAATAATTACATGTAATATCAATAGCTAATTTCATAATGATGGAATACATAATGCCATATTTAATAACCACATAGTCTAGGCCTTGTGCTAAGACTACAAATAAGATGTCAAGGCCTTGTGACAAGACACTAGTTTGTCTCATGATACCAACTGATGCATTGAGGAGCTATAGCGGGCTTCACTTGTTACTTACTAAGTCCAATTCATTCCTTTTATGAAAAAGTGTGAACATAAAAAACATACATATTAAAACTAGCATACGAAATGTCAATAATTTATCCCTAAACCATGAATGGTATAAAAATAACACATCCACAGTCAAACATATCACAAAACTTTCAATACAATATGGATGATTTGTATCATAATAAATCAACCTCGATCAAGAATAATATCCCGTAAAGGATATTGACATAGTTGAAAATGATCAGTAAAAATATTTGAGAGAAATATCTCTCTTAGTGAAATAATTTAAAACCAATATAAAGGATGTGATTTAAAAGATAGTTTTGAATCAATGATTCTCATACCACTTTGAAACTTTTGAATGTAATTACATTTAAAAACATTCATGTCCATATAAATAAATCCTTAAAACCATTATTAAAACTTGTACATTTATGAGAAAGTATTAGAAGAATAAATCATTAAAACATTTTAAATTATTTTTTTGTAAAAAGTACCTTAAAAATAATCCCTTTTAAAACTCTTTTATATATCATGGACATGGATAATAAATATGTTCTAGTAGATACTTACGTAAAAACAAACTAGGATAATAAAGAGATTGTGTAATTAATCCTTACAATGAACTTTCCTTTGGTCAAGGGTACATTTAACCTCATTTATAATGACCATAGTATGTTATTAAATTATACCAGAAACATATTCATATTTATTATATCATACAAGATTCATTTATAACTTTATACTACCAATTTAAAAATTATTTCCCTATTAAATTATCCTTTCAGGTAATAGTCTCTTTCTTTATCGTGCGTGTTTTGACTGGTTATTCTTGATCGTATCATTTAGATCATGATTTAAATACTTACATAATATAAAAATTGATTTATATATCATATATATTTAGAACATAAATATTTATAATAGATAGATATATGAAATAGAAGTCACCATTTATGGAGACGGTACGTAATACGTATTCATAAACGATGTTTCTGTTTTCATATCGTATTGAATGGAAGTGAGTGAATAAGATATATGTAAGTATATATATATATATATCAAGAATAATTATTATGTCATATATTAAATACTTATTGATAATAAATATCTTTATAAACATCATTGAATGGTGAACGTGGGAATGAATCTCATCACGTCGGGGAGACGGTAATCTGTACGTATGCACGAGAAAAACTATCATTTTATTGATGGTGAAATTGTTTGTAATTGGATACTATATCAAATATAAAGAATCATTATAAAGTTAAATTTATTATTTACATCAGTTATACTCATTATTATACACATCCAAATAATGATGTGTTTGAATACCAAACTACACCATGACATGAAGACGGTAAGCCGTACGTACACACGTACGGTGAAATTGTCATTTATTGGATGGTTAGAATAATGAAAATGGTTGTATCATATTTATAATTACAACAAAGTATGTAGAAGGTACTTGAGTTTTTATTTTCTTATGGAAACAACAAATAAAGATGAAGTGTAAGATGAAAAGAACTTGAAAAGGGTGGTGAAGTTTTTACCTCTTCTTCAGGTGTTTCCTTTTGAGTTGATAAAAAGGGATCCTTAGGATGGATTTCTGATTGGATTATGGCCTATCGGTAGAAGGTAGTAATGTTGGGAGGATATTTGGGTAGGGGTCGGATGAGAAAAATGGATTTGGATGTGTGATTTTGAGAGAAGTGGAAGTACCCATTTATAAGAGAGGTGAGGGTCACTTAAGGAAAACCTTGAAATATTATTTTATAAAAAAATTATTTTTTGTTTCAAATGGCTCCAAAAAGATTTGTTTCAATGTTAAGGTGGGGATGGGTCGAAAAACTTTCAACCAATAAGTTTTATAAAAATTTAGGTTACCATTTTAACCATATCTTTTTTATTAAACTATATGTTAAATAGTTTAGTTTTTACCGTGTCTCCTTGTATTATTACACTATATGGTTAATAAAATTACACTGAACATCTAATAGAACCTCAAGTGTTTGATTAATGAAATATATAATATTATTTAATCCCTTTGTTTGAACCTTAGATTTTTAAGAATATTATATCAACCAATAATAAAGTATTTGTTTTAAAAATTAATTTACGTCAATTTTGACACTATTTGGTATTTTTTTTGTGAAACTAATAACAACACTATCACATCAAAAATATATCTAGTAAACCCTAAAATGTAATATTAGCCAATAAAATTAGTGGAATTCATCTGAAGTCTCAATTTTCATTTATCTGGATATTTATAATATCAATTATTTTAATATTTCATTAATACGGTAATCACTGCATCATTATTGTGTCATAAATAAATTAAATTATTTAATGTCAAAAAATTATAAATAAAATACAATTATTTATTAAGTATTTTTATATTTCTAATGAATATTTTTAGTCTATATTATATTTTGTTTAACCTTATATTAAAAATAATTTATTTATTAAACGTTTTATTTAACACTTTTAACTCGTCTTAAATTAAAATAATAATAAATATCCTAATCTAATCCAAGTAGACCAAATAGGGTCATATTTTATTCATAAGGTTGTTTTTGGTTGAATTATACTTATCTAATATAATTAGGACATGTGTTAGGGTAATTATAATATCATTTTTACGGTTAATTACCCAATTTACTTTTAACTGTGGTAAATAAAAGTCAAAAGTTACAATTCACAAAAAATTATTTTCATATAGTTGAAAAACATTTTACTTAATGATATGAACTGTGTCTCTAAGATTTTTAAAATTCAACTCACAGAAGCGGTAAAATTATATTTTATGCAAATCTGTAAATTATTCTAGATGGTGGGTAAAAGACGATAAAAAGTTCAATAAAACTGTATACATATAATTTTCTTATAAAATTACTCCAATTAATTACATAGAACTTATATAGGTATTATATATATATTGAGTTAAAACAAATTCAAATAACAAGTCAGTTTTAAACAATAATGTAGTATTTTCACTATTCATAAAAAATTGAATGTTTTCAGAAAAATACCAAAAATTCACCATCACATAATTTTGATATTACTAATTAAAAAATAAATTCTATTTTTTAATATTCAAAACATTGAAGTTTCATTAATTAATTTAAAATTAATTCCCTTTGTCAAATCCAAAAAGTAGAGTTTTAAAAAGTAAAAACTATCAAAATATTGACAACTGTTTATGTCAAATTTAAATGTGAAATTACCTATAATGACCTAAATTGTATAAAAATGATAAATATATAATCTAATTATACGTCACAACAATTCAAATGCAAAACTTAACACTATAAATTATTTTGATTAGAAAATTTGTTTTCAATTAAAACATAGTAATTTTTTACTATTCATCATAATATGAAAGTTATCAGAAAAGTACCAAAAATTTATCCAAACTAAATTTTTATGTCCCGATTTTAACGAATAATATAATTTCATTAAATTGAATATATAAAAGTGTCAAATATTGGTTTTAAAAAAAGGGTTCTCTATTAAAAGGTGGTAAAATTTCATTATTTTAAAAATACTTCTTTTATCTGAAAAAATTAATTTGTTCTTATATAATGTCTAAGAAACACATAATATGGATGTTAATATTATATATATTCTATAAGATTCATAATTTATTTAATACTATTCATAACCGTTTTTTGAATGGCCAGCTTGGTAAGTTGTGGTGTGCACTAGAACTCGGTGTTGCGTGTAGCATAAGCTATTGAATTACATTAATGAGATAATGAATTATGAAATCTTGGGGTGTTACATTATGCCCTTATTAAATAAATTTATTCCTCACAATTTGAAATTTTTTATTGAATATAAAAGGTTAAAAATAGAAACATACCTTTTTGGAAAACCCACATAAAAAACTGGGTTAATAAAATTTAGTCCTAATAAGAGTGAATGGGAAATGAAACAGTCACCCCCAAATTATGATCTCGAGTAAGATAACACTGGTGGAAATTAGGGAAACATAATTGGAGGAAAAATGTGAATATTTCTATGGAGTAATTTAGGTCATAAATCACAAACAAGTGTAAAATTGATGGCCTCAAAGCCATAAATCTATGATTATTTAAAATATCGTTGGTTCACCAAAACAAAAGGTATTAGGATAAAACATTTTTGGTTTTAAGATCCCTTCCCTAAAGTTTAATAAGTAATTTATTCATATAATAATAGGTAAATAATATACCTGACAATTAGAGTTTCATCCTTAAACTAATTCTTGACACAAACTCATCTTTCACACCAAAATATAATATAATTCAAAAATATTTTATTTATCCTAATCATATAGGGTTCAAAAATTAATGAATTTATAATTCATTTTTCAGACTATTAAAAAATAAATTATACAAACTTGGATATCATGTATGCTATTGGAATGTGATCCACACCTGTCGCCCTTTAGTTAAAGGTTCAAGTCTCGTGGGCTTTCCAAACGCAATGGGTTGCCGCCCAACCTTCGGGTTGTCCTTTTTATGAGAATCCAAAATAATCTCAAGAAATGATTTAAACTTAACAATAGTATCGAAAGTCAAACTTAATCGATTCCATCCTTTATACTTATCCAAAATACTTCTGTCCAAATTCACAGTCCAAAATATTTATGGAAGGTAAACACAATGAAGATACTTTTTCCATGTAATAACATATGAATACCTTCATCACGTATTCTTTTAAAACACTATAACACCCTGAATTACCATGAAAACTTATTGATTACATTATTTATCCCTTATTCCTTAAAAAATATTGGATATACTCTTTCTATCCAAAAAATGTTGTAAACATCAACAATGATGGAATATACAAATCATTAATCTGTTTCAAGGTAGTTAAAAATATCCAATATAATTTATCCAAATCAACAATATGTTATTCCAAAATCACTACATCAGTATCAAAACCATATTATGGTTTATCTTTCTCTCAACTGTATATTTTCCAAAAACAATTAACCTACTATTGAGTCACTTTTCTTGGTTCGACACAATCTCAAGTACTTAATAAAATAGTACTACAGTACAATCCTTATATACTCCATAATTATTATAACCAGTACCTTATTGATACAATACACAAATTCAATAATTATTTAATATCGATATAAGTACACTAGTAATCACTCTTCATCTATAGTAATATCAGAACATGATTATTATCCAACAACATCATTTTTGGTATAATAGTATTATTTGGACATTGATTCACGTAGTGTGCCATCTCTATGCAGATGAAGCATTATACATTTGAAACCTTTTTCTTACCTTTGAAATCATGTTCTTGGTTTCCTTTTTCTCCACACTTATAACAAACTCCCATTCCATTAAATCATTTACCAAGGTGAATTTTTCCACAGTTATCACATTTGGGAAAATCCTTCTTTCCCCACTTTTCTTTATCCATATTTCTTTCTTCCATCCTTTTTTTCAATTCCTTCCCCTCAAAGCCAAAGGAATCATAGAATTATTTACTTATATTATTAACACATGATAAAATTGATTCCTATGATGAGAATATATGGGAGACTATTTCCCTTTAAAATGTTGGCTTAATACCATGAAAGATATGATCCTTTTTAATCTTTAGATCATGCATATTATTGGAGTTATCATTCTTTCTACTAGGTTCTATTTCTAAACAATGGCATAAGCTAAGTTAGTTTATGAATCACAATGCATAATTCCAAACTTTTAAAATACCTAACATAAATTAAAAATATTATGAATATAATCTATAATCATAAAATGTTTTCTTTAAGGAGGTATTAACTCCTAAATCCTTCATAATGGCTTGTAATGAAAATGTGAATTATCCTAAACATATCCCCCGGGAGTTTCATAACCAAGAGTGCAGCAAGGACCGTTGTCGTGTACTATGATACCCCTCATCAAGCCTGAAACTCCTTGTCAGAGTTTTCACACCTCGGTACATTTGTTCTAGAGCTGTCTCTACCTGCTCATATTCAGACTGAAATGTATTGCATGGAAAATACACAAAATCACTAAATTACAAAAAGTCTAGGAATTTCATCAATACTAATCCTCAAAGTCTATCACAGGGTAATGTTCTCTAATTAGAATTTATCTAAATCTATTTCCATGATTGTTTCTAAACTTCTTCTAATAACAAATGTAACACCATGAACCTAGAAGCCTAGAGTCGGGGCATTATTTTAATATATAGGCATGATTACAAGGAATCATGTCCCAAAAGATCTATCAATTTAGCAGTCTTGGAAAATAGATTACATACATGAATGTTACATTACACATTAGAAAATAAAACACAACATATATGATCCTTTCAGAATGACTGTTTCCTCGGAATCCAGGGATGACCGCCTTAATGGGAGGTTCAAACATTCCGATCAGTTTCTAACAGGTTTGTTCGTAGAACCAGAAACATCCAATGATTCTACATCCATTCAGACCTACTTTCAAAAGGTAGGTGCTCATTAGTTTGTGGACTAATGAGGCTTATGAATTTTCATTGGTCGAGAGGATGGGAGGTCGGACTCATCACACCTTTTTGAGGGGAATTATTGTCTACTCCGGGTCTCTCTTTATAGATTTATGTTATGTTCGTGAATCCTTATTACATTACCAAGTATAAAATGAGATTTCCTTCAGATCTGACAATCATTGATTAAATATGTAGGAAATTTAGAGAATCTTTTTTATGTATTCGAGGTTCTTCGTCGATAGAGAATCATCTGTATTTATTAGAGATTCTTGGTCAATGGTACCCTTTTACACATTTATATAGAAGTCTCTTGGTCATTATGATGACCATACCGGTTTTAAATCCACTCAGTGGGGCACTTGAAGTTTACATTCATTCAAAAGGACATGGATTATTTTAGAGTTGGGATCGAACTCGTAGATGGGATACCTATGTATCCTTTGTTTAGAAAAGGAATCAGAACCCACGTAGTTCGAGTAAGGGAGTATGATGTTTATGATTGATGGCTCAAATAAGGATGTCACAATTACTTTTACACTCTAAGCTCACATGAGTCATGCTCAGTGTGAGAAACAAGAGGTATTAGTAAAAATTAGATAATTTTTCCATGAAATATGCAATCATATGAAATAATGTGGGGCTTATGTATGTATGACTATCTAGATAAATGAAGGTTAGGATACACTTTAAGGATGAAATCCAGGAACAGGGTCCATAAAGGTATATGTGCTTCATGGAGATTTTGAATACTCTACCTTGGGGCTTACTTCTGAAAAGGAGGCCCAAATTAAGAGAAGACTTATGATTGGGTTTTACTCCTGAAAAGGAATCCCATATAAAAGGTAAATTAGGACCGGTTAAGAGAAATTAAGACTGAGGCTTACTCTTAAGGAGGATGCCCAGATTTATGACTGGGGCTTACTCCTGAAAAGGAGGCCCAGGTTAATGGAATTATGGTTTGGGGCTTACTCCTGAGGAGGATGCCCAAATTAGGGGACTGGGGCTTACTCCTAAATAGGATGCCCAAAAATTGAGAGACTTGGGGCTTACTCCTAAAGAGGATGCCCAGATTTGGGAACTTTATGAATTGGGGATTACTCCTAAGGAAGATGCCCATATTTGAGACTGGGGCTTACTCCTGAAAAGGAAGCCCATGTTAGGGTATCTGGGGTATACTCCTAAGAGGATGCCAAAATTAGAGGACTTATGAATAGGGATTATTCCTGAAAAGGAGACCCAGGTTAAGGATTCTCTCATCTTAAAGGATGATGTTCTATGAATGAACTCTCAATCTTTAGTGACATAAAGATATGTAAATCACTAGGTTTTGAGAGATATTCGACAGAATTCCTTTCAGATAAGGAAGTCAAATCAAGAAATCTGGCCATAAATGGCTTTGAAGACTGTCTTGAAGACTGAATCTTGAATAGGAAAGGTGTAATGGCTTAAGAGGGGTGGAAATGGGCAAGAAAGGAACCAAAAAAGGCAGGGGCGCGCAAGTCTTGGCAGGCGCGCAGGTACAGTGTGGGCGCACAAGTCCTGGTCACGTAGGTCCTGGTCGCGCAGGTATGCCTGTGCGACACATGGTGTACTTGCACGATGGTTAACCAGCAGGGTAATACTTGAGCGAATTTAGGTTAAGGCCTTCAGAATCCTATTGGGGTTCTTCAAGGAGAGGGGCGCACATGTTTTATTGAAGGAGTAAGGCGACGCGCAAGTGTGTCCATTTCCCTTAAGGGCTGGCCACCTAGGCGCGCAAGTGTTGATGAGTTTCAACACTTAGGCCTTCCTCCCCCTCTTTAGATCTTCCATTCTAGGTAAAAAATTACCATAGAAGTGTTCCGAAAGCTTTTAGAAGAGACTATGGCTCCGGAAGTTCAAATCTGTGTTTCTGGAAAAAATCCTTTTGAAATGGGGGGCCCCCAGGGTCTATTTATAGGCAGGAGAAGACCCCGGGCGGTTACCGGGCAGTTATCACTTAGGTCATGCAAGTCACTTGCACGACAGTGATAGAACTTGCACGGAACAGTTGCTTTTGATACCTTGCTCATGCCTTTGTCGATTTTTGATATTTTCTTCAAAGGTTGAATCACTTTGAGCTCAGATATTCCCCTTTTCTGATATTTAGATTCTGTGATGAAAGGAGCGTCAACAAAAGTCCCCACTCAGAGTTGGATCCGAAAGAAATGAGGATTTGACTCTGAGGAAATCGAATACATCCAAAGGAAAGGTGGCGCGCAAGTCTTGATGGAGCAGAGGGCAGCGCGGAAGTGCACATCACGCAGGGCCTGGGCGCACTGGGTGTAGGCGCACAGATAGGTAGCCTGGCCTATAAATACGCGGTTAATGGCCGTGCTTCGCATCTGATTCTGAATTCTCGAGCTCTCACCGCGCAAGTCTATTCTTTCCGTTGTTTCCTTGCCGTCGCGCTTCTGTCTAGGTATATGTACTTTCACGGTTTAGACTTGCGTGGTAAAAACTAGCGTGGAAAAAGAACACTTGTGCGCCAAGTTTAGACTTGCACACCTTAGTGCCTTTGCCATTTTTTCGGATTTCTTCACAAAGTTTATGAAAAATCAATCCATTTTAGAATTTAATTTATTCAACTTTTGTGCAGAATCAGTGGCTCTTAGACCCGAAATAGTTGATGAACTGGCTAGAAAGCAGATAGATGATATGATGGACATTATTGGCCATTATTATTATACTGTCAAAGATAGCACTCTTCTGGATTTGGCTAAAAATCTGAAGAAATATCTTCATGACTTCCCACAGAGCACTTATCTGCCTTTGTATGGCTATGGTCATCTACGAGAAGTCACCATTCCAGAATCAAAGAACTATCTTCCATTTTCGTGGTTCCAGAATTACACCAACATTGCTTCAGCAAATATCACAGGTGGAGGAGTATTTCTATGTGATGTAACAGTGGAGAAGGCCCACATGATGCATCATAGCCCTTGCACAACAGATATGAAAAATCATACACTTGAGCTGCAACCACATTGTCATATTTCAATCTTCAGAAATGATCAGATGGATCAATCCAGAGGCTGGAAGAAAAGTTGGGACTTCCGTCCTGGGGCAGGCGTGAAGCCAACTTGGATGTGAGCATACTGGGTGCGACAAACCTATGCAGAGTTTGTCAATGATTTGAAGAGAGCTTCAATATAAGAAGCTCTCTGCTTTGGGAAAACATATGTTTACATACATGATAACTTCATGCTGAAGATACTCAGCCACTGGAGCACAGAAACTAATTCTTTCCATCTGACTCATGGAGAAGTAGGTATTAGTTTTTGGGATTTACACAAGATTTCAGGGGCTCCAATTTTGGGCGATATGTATTATGAATTCATTCCTCCCAAGGTGACTTGGAATGATTCAGAGAAGACTCTTGCTTTATCTCGAGAATTATTTAAGATCTTCCACAGGCTCAAGAGTTCAGAGACTTCATTAACTCATTCTAGAAAGGATATTCATCCGGAGGAATGGATGAATGTATTTATTATTGATAAGAAAGAGAGGGATCCAAAGGAGAAGGAGCCAAAAGAAAAAGGATACAAGAAATGAAATCCAAGGATAAGAGGCCCAAACGTCCTACTACCTACCCAAAACCTGAGAAGAGGGGTACTCCTAGCACATTCTGGCCAACTCTAGAAGCAGGAGAGATCGAGAAGTGTGGATATGAAGCGAATCAATGAATCCCAAAGAAGACTCATCCGGCGGGCTTCTTGGCAATGTGGCTCAGTGTTTATCTCTTGCCAGTCAGGGATTCAAAGGGAGGTGTCAGGCCAGGGACCTTCGTCATTGTGGAAAAGATGGCTGAGAGAAAAATGGTTGGGTTGGATACCCCCATTTTAGCAAGAATTCACAGGAGTTTAATTCTTGTCTTCATGGGTAAATCTCCTTTAATAATAGTGGGACCATTCCAAGTTTTATGGAGATGGATCTCCACTCACTTCAAGACTTATAATGTACATAATGAATTACAAATTCCTGGAAGTTCTTTTAGGCTGTCAGTGAAAGCATTCTCTAGATTTTCTCCATTAGATGTTGATGCCTATGACATGAAAGTGAGGCTGATCATGTTTAAGGAATTAAACTTCTTTCCCTATGGAAGTCTGCCAACCTAGCGGTTTGTTGATGATGTAACAACCCATTTGGATTTGAGGGAGTACATGCTAGCTTGCAGGGATGGTGTGCTAGTTTCCAGGATTAATGGAGAAATCATATACAAGGCCTATGCTCCATATAGATTTTCACTTTAATTCAGATGTTTGCATCAGATTGTTGTATCTCCTCCAGTACATGTCAGGTTAGAGGAACATATGATGGTTTCTTGGAAACTATGGCTGCTGACATTAAGGGAGAAGACTGGGGCAGAAAATGATCTACCTGTTGAAAAAGAAGCACATAATTTGAGTACATATTATGCCGAACACTGGATAGCATCATACCCCAAAGGGATATTGAACCACCCAGTTTATTAGGTGGGGAAAAGGAAGAGGACTGTAGAGAAACAAACCCTTCCCCGTGAAGGTGATGCTTCCCCACCTGAAGTTGATTTGATAGACTCCTCCTCTAGAACTGATTCACTGGATTCCCATGATGGGGATGATGAGGCACAACCAGCGGCAAAGCGGTTTCGTGCCCGATATAATCATCCGGTCAGAATTAAAAGACCCACTCCATCAACTCATGGTGAGTTACTTCATTGTAGTAATTTAATCACTGCTACTTTATAAAGCAATAAGTCTTACTTTCTTATTCTTTATCTGTAGTTACAGGATATGGGAATAAATTGAAGTCAAAAATTGTAGGACCTTCCTCACAGCCTTCATATCTAAGACCGGAGGCTGTCCAGCTATGGCAGAGTTTAGATTGGGGTACTGAGACCGCCTGGATAGATTTGTGTGAGGGCTTACAACTTCCTGGAATAGGGAATATTGTGGCTTCTAAAAATATTCAATATGGGTATAACGCTAATGGAGTGCAGGCTTACATCAGAGAGCTGGAAATGCTCATATATGACACTGATGATTCTGTTCCTCTCACCAGGTGCGTGAAAGAAATGATTGATCGTGGCGCCACTATGGGGGCTGGTGGTTCTGGAGATGAGGAGTGGCATGAGTATGTGGCTCCTGAAGATGTAAGTTTTCTTTCCTTATTTGCTTTGAAACTTGATTTGAGTCGATGATTTGTTACTTAAGGAAGTTATTTTCTTTATATTGTAGCTTGCAAAGAAAGGAACTGTGGTTCCTTCGCCAGAGTATAGCCCTGGTGGTACTTCCATCGGGGCTGCTGCTGATTCTCCTCGCGAACCAAGCGAGATATATCCGGGCCAGCAGGCCATGAATGAGGCACTGGACATAGCCTTTCATTCGCTAATCCAAGTGCCAATAAGGGAGACTACCGATACTCCCAAAAAACCAAAGAAGAAAATGCAACAAAATAGGAAGTCCATAGCTAAACTCTTCATTAGCAGTGGTAAGTCCTTCGATTAATCATGAGATTATACCCATGAACACATTGTTACTCATATTTCTGGGGATTTTGGTGGCTTCTTAAAATTCCCCCCTGAGGGAAAGGACTTATCCTCGTTCAAAGACCATGGATGGTGCTGTGGAACAATCACAGATCCAAGCTAACTTGGATGCTTCTGGAGAAGAGCTAGCATCTATTCCTAGTATCCCTCCTACTGCTGTTGCAAGAAGAGAAGAACCTGTTTCTGGTAAGTCAAAAATGCTTCATAAAAAATGTTGAATGAAACATCGACTGATTTCCATTCTGTGATACTTCAGGTTCAACTCCTGCATTAGAGCTTTTGGCGACTGTTGCAACTGATGCTGTGATTTTACCCGAAGATACTGTACATGGTCAAGGGCTGCAGGATGTAAGTTGTCAATAAGACACACCAAACGCTCCCCCTGGTGAGACTAACTAGGATTCTGAAATATCATTTGATGAAATGATTAATCATGGAATGTCTTTTGAATAATTGTATGATCATTCTAAGTTTTTCTGTGATTTATACGACCTTGGGCGGGAGTGTTATCCTTTGCTCAGTAAATTTTCTTATAATTTACACTTCTAATCATGACTGAAAATGATATGCAGTTCTATCCATAGAAACTGCTGAACTGCTAATGCCTAAAGAGGGTGTGGACATTGATGTCAACCCTACCATTGCAGAAACATTATCTCAAGTAGAGCTAAACCCAGTAAACCCTCCTGAGACCTATCTTGAATATCCTGTTGAGACTAGTAAAGATGGGGAGGAGTCTTCTCAGGTTGCTGACCCACCGTCGGGTAAGGGATAACAATATTTGTGATTGTACTTCAAGACAGTCGATTCATTTTTTATCTTTTGAAGCTAACCAAATCTTTCAATTAATTATGCAGGGCTTTCAACTGCAGTGGCTAAGTCTAGAGGTGAAGCCTCAACCTCTTCCCCCACGGGAATTGAAAACGAAGAAGCACAAGTTAGTGGGGAAAGAACAGAACGTGGCACTTCCTTAAGTGCATTATTCCCAAATTACCTTCCCCCCTGTGATGATGATGTTGAATTAGACCCAGAGATGCTTAAAGTGTTCAACTTTTCATGAAGCAAGGCATGGAACAACATATGGAACATCATATCCGAGGTTCCTTTAGAAGTGTTATCATAAAAAATTCCTCGATTGTCCTCCCAATTTGTCATACTAGGACTTGGAGGTTTTGGATATGAAAAGATCCATACCACAGTTAAACAGAACATCTTCAGGAAGCAGCATGAGCAAAAGTGCCGCGAAGATCTGACTAGAGTAAAATTGTCAGTTAACATCGACGAATTTGAGGTTGCGGTTTTCCAAGTTGAGGCTGATCATGCTACCAAGTTAAAGGAGATGAAGCATAAAATCAGAGAAAAAGTCGTCTAGCAGATGCACTTTCAGCAACAGTTGGATGTTGTTACTGGGGAACTTGACCAACTCAATAATTCACTGGAGGGAGTTCAAACGAATGGTATGAAGACCATTGGGGATTCTAAGAAAGCACTCCATCAGGATGAAAGAGTGATGTTGGTCAAGTTCAGGAGCTTCAAGTAGCTGCTGATGAAGCTCGGGATACCGTAAATCAAATGAAGAGTTATGTTGAAAGCCTCTTGTAATTCTTGAAAAAGAGAAGAGACTCTAGTCTGTGGATGTCCTTCTAACTCTTGTGCATCAATGAAAACCACTTTCACCTTCCCTTATTTGTACCTTCATTCTCTTTTTCTATATGCTTTAGATTTTACCTAAGCCAATGGGCCTAGTAAGCGTAGTTTGATTTTTAAAAGGATTTATGTAAATAACCCTTCAAACTTCAAACCTTTTAATTGCTCAATGTTACCTAAATCATACAAAAATGTATGTTTAGTGAGATGGGAACTTGACTTTTATTCATAGTTCCCTTGTCTTTTGTGGGCAGTTTAAAGTCATGCACGTCAGACATAAAAAGGCTAATGTTTAAGGTCGAAATAGATTTGGCCGAAATGGATTATAATTGACTCAATTCTTTGAAAACTCATCTGAAAACATAGTACCATACTCAAGTATGAGGGAAAATATGTAAGCTATGACTTTAGAATATTTGAATTTGAGTAATGATATGAAAAAGAGCTAAAAGGCATTAGAAGAAGTAGTTTCCAAGAATGAAGTTACCATTATTTAACAGACTCGTTAGGGGGTTGAATTATGTAGGGCCACCTAAGGGCATTGGCTGCATAGTTAAATAAAATAGTATCTTTTGGATAACAAGTCTGTTATGTAGAATGTTTATGCAAGGCCGCCTATGGGCACGTTCTGCATAGTCAGGAAAAAGAAAATCATAAATTTACTTTCCTAGTGCTAAAACCCAGTGAAAGTTTATGGAGATTCAAATCTTCCAATGTATAGAGTTTTCTGTATGGAAAGAGGTACTTGAATATGGAGAAAATATTTCCAAACAAAATTATCGAAGAACTGGATGAATATCACTCCTACGAAGGTCTGACCCAAACGTAGGGAAGGGGAACATAAACCATAGACTTGAATACTTTCAGATCATGAAAAAGGATATGGGACAAATATGTTAAGGATGACTATTTTTGTGGATCCCTACATACTGTCATTTAAGACAAATAAGGAAAAAAGAGGCATTCTTCAAAAGAATGAAGTTACCACTATCCGAAAACCCATTAGGGGGTTGAATTATATACGGCCACCTAAGGGCATTGGCTGCATAGTCAAATAATAGTATCTTTTGTCTAAAAAGTCTATTATGTAGACTTTTTATGCAAGGACACCTATGGGCATGTGCTGCATAGTCAGACAAAAGAAGTCCCAGAAGTTTGACATTTTTGTGACTAGAAGTCATAAAAAGGGTTATGAGGATCTGAAAATACTTAAGGTTAGGATTACAACACATAAATATGGGTATTTTTTAATGTGTACAGAGATACATAGATCAATGTTAACTATAATCCTGTTGTGGCTGGGTCCTGAATTGAAATGTTGGACTTCACTACGTATCCCATAAGGATGAGAATCAAGCCATACATAGTTCTTAAACTACAGTTTAAAGTTATGTGGGACAAAAGGATTAGAGATCTTAGTTTAGGGTCATAAAGCTTGGACCATTGTAAGAAATACACAGTGTGTGTTTTCATGGGGACTTTTCAGCCAAGGGACTGAAAGTGAAATTTGGGGTTAGGCCCAAAGACTTGGGACTAGATTCTAGGGACACTCGAACGTTCCTAAGTATCCCATAAGGATGGGAATCAATCCCACGTAGTTCTAGAACTACCCTTTGTACAAATTTGGTTCGTACACGTGAAGGGTGAAATGGGACTTTAGTGCAATGATGGTTTAACCCAAGATAAATGGTTTGGGCATTGCCATGTATGTACGTAGTCTTTCAAATGAAACATGATTGATAAAATCAATGAAAATAATGGTTCCCTCTCAGGTGAAGGTATCAAATAAATTTTTAGTTTATTGTCATACTGGACAAAATTGTTGTATAGTTTAATGTCGTATAACAAGTAAGAAAGTGAACCAATGTAAAGATATTGATTTAAAGGGCGGTTTCACGAATTATCATCGTATGAGATAGAGATGAACTGACATGAAGAGATTGTTTTTGGTCTTGAACCTTGGGAGGTTGCCTACATACCCGGCCTAGAAGGCAAGGATCAATGTCCGTGTAGTTCAATTAAAGAACGAATTTATGATCAAGTTGTTCTTGGGGACAATGACCTAAAAAATGATGTTACGAATTACACATGGTTAGCGGCCCAGAGAGAGTGTTATGGTTGAGGTTTGCTATAAGCTCACGTGAGTCATACTCGGTGTGAGAAACAAGAGGTAACAACTACCTTAACGATGCATAGTTTAATATCATGTAGGACATATAAAGGGACTATGCAGTTTAAAGTCATGCAGTTAGAACTATTGGTGATGCACAGTTTAGTGTCATGTAGTAGGGACAAAATAGAATTTAATGTCATGTAGGATGTATCACGAACTTTCTGTGCAGTTTAGCGTCATGTAGTTAGGACGATGGTGACAATAGAGTTTAACGTCATGTTGGACGAAAGGAGGGGGACTGTGCAGTTTAATGTCATGCAGTGAGGACAAAAGAGTGCACCATTTTAAAGTCATGTTGGACGCATTGGGGATTTTTTTCCCACAGTTTAACATCATGTTGGACGAAAAAAAGGAACGATACAGGGACAATACATTTTAGCCTCATGTTGGACGAAAGTGCGAATAGTTTAAGGTCATATGAATGGACCGTGGATGGTGCAGTTTAATGTCATGCTGGACGGTGGTGTAGTTTAAGGTCATACAGGACCTTTGATGATTATGTAGTTTAACGTCTTTACGGACGTAAGGGACTTTTATACAGTTTAGCATCATGTAGTTAGGACGTCACAGTTTAATGTCTTGTTGGAGGTAAGGGACTTGCAAATAGTTTAGGGTCATATGCATGGACCTTTGATAATGTAGTTTAAGGTCATACAGGACCTAGTTGCAGTTTAAGGTCATACTAGACCATTTAGGGAACTTTTTCACAGTTTAACGTCGTGTGGGATGAAAGTAAGAATAGTTTAAGGTCATAAGTATAGGCCTTTGCTGTATAGTTTAACGTCATATAGTAAGGACCAATTAGTGCCGCACAGTTTAGTGTCATGTTGCGGGGACAAAGTTCAGTTTAATGTCATGTAGGAATAATGTAAGGACTTTTGTACAGTTTAGCGTCATGCAGCTAGGACGATGAAGGTGACATAGTTTAACGTCATGTTTGACGTATGTGAAAATAGTTTAGGGTCATATGCTTGGACCGTTGCTGTAAAGTTTAACATCATATAGCAAGGAAGAACTGGTGCCGCACAGTTTAGTGTCATGTTGCGGGGACAAAGTACAATTTAATGTCATGTAGGACAAATGTAAGGATTTTTGTATAGTTAAGCATCTTGTAGCTAGGACGATGAAGGTGACACAATTTAACGTCATGTTGGACGTATGTACAAATAGTTTAGGGTCATATGCTTGGACCATTTCTGTATAGTTTAACATCATATAGCAAGGACGAACTGGTGCCACACAGTTTAGTGTCATGTTTCGGGGACAATGTATGGACTTTGCAGTTTATACAAAATACTTCTTAAAAAATTTGGCATTGGTTGCAGTGGTGATGAGTTCCCCATCCATTGAGATTAATGAATAAGCTCCATTGGAGTAGACCCTATGTATTGAATAAGGTCCTTCCCATTTTGGCTCAAGCTTGGGAGGTTTCTTTCCTGGTATTATTGGAGTTATGAGAACTAATACCAATTCTCCTTGAGTGAATGAATGAAGACGAACTTTTTTGTTAAAAGATCATGCTATTAGATTCTGATAGACTTCCAAGTGGTGAAAAGTGCACAATCTTTTCTCATCTAACCGTTCCAATTCATTCAATCACTTTTGAGATTGTTCATCTGTAGATGATTGATCACAAATGGAAACTCGGAGTGAGGGTAGTTGAACTTCAATGGGAAATACGGCTTCCATTCCATATACCAATGAATATGGAGTTGACTGAGTTGCAGTGCGGGTGGTAGTCCGATAAGCCCATAAAGCATGAAATAGTTTATCAGGCCCTGAACTCTTATCTTTATCCACCATCTTTTGCATTATATTTGAAAGAGTCTTGTTAAAGGCTTCTATTTGGCTGTTGGCCGCTGCATGATACTGAGATGAATGGTTGGATTTGATGTTGTATTCTTGATACAACTTATTCATCTCAGATGAACAGAAATTGGTTCCATTGTCCGTCAATATGGTATGAGGGACACTAAATCTGGTAATGATGTTAGACTTGATGAAGATAACAATGTATTTGGAACTGACTTCCTTGAGAGGTATTTCCTCTACCCATTTGGAAAAGAAGTTATTAGTAGTAAGAATATACTTAAACTTCTTAGCCATAGCCGAAGGGTAAGATTCTACCACATCCATTCCCCATGTGGCAAATGGCCATGAGTATTTAGCTATATGAAGCAACTCTAGACGATGATGAATGAAGTTGGCATGTACTTGTCATGAATGACAATTCTTTGTGAAATCGACACAATCTCGTATCATTGAAGGCCAAAAGTATCCAAGCCTTCGAACCTGATGAGACAGCCTATGTTTAGACTGGTGGGCACCATAGACTTCTGCATGCACTTCGTTTATGACAGCAATAGTCTATTCACCATCAATGCATCTGAAGAGAACTTCATCAAAACCACGTTTTTAGAAACTTTTCTCTAGGTGACCTAGGCTATCATAAAGAGTAAAATTAACCACACGTCGCCGGATTTGTTCTTTCTAAACTCTATCAAGTGGAAGTGCTGCATTTTGAAGGTATTCCATGATAGGTGAAATCCATCCTATAGTATGACCATACGGTTCAGGAATGGGACAAATTTCATTAATTTCCTTTGTCTTGATTCGAACATAAGGTGAAATTGCATGACAGTGGGAAATACTGATGGTTGTCTCGTCTCGATTTGGATCTTACAGAGTTGTGGCTATATTAGCCAATGCATCATCTTGTGCATTTTGTGATATTGGGACATAAGAAAATGTCGGTTCTGAAGATAATTTCTCCATTAACTCTCTGACGTAATCATACAAAGGGGTTAATTCTTCTTTTCTGATGGCATAATCCCCATTGACTTGTTTGACTACCAGGTCTAAATCACCTTTCACCTTTAAGTGATTCACTTGTTCTTAATGTGATAATTCCAAACCTACGATGAGATCTTGGTATTCTGATTCATTTTTAGTACCACCTTCCCACAATAATAAAGAATAAGGTAACACTGCCTTTTCTGGAGAAATGATCACAATTCCTAAGCCAACTTTGTTGAATTTAGGACATTCCAATTTCTTCCCTGTTGGACTTCTGGAAGCACCATCAAAATACAATTCCCAGGCTTGAGGGATTTCTTGAATAGAGAAGAATTCCTCATCAGGGAGTTCAATATCTAAAGATGTGTCTTCCACTGAAGGGTGTTTAGCCAGGAAATCAGCCAGATCTTGGCCCTTTATCGCCTTTTGAGACACATATTGAATGTCATATTGCTGCAAAATAACTGCCCACCTTGATAGACGTCCTGTAAGCATTGGACGACTAAGGATGAATTTTATTGGGTTATTGCGAGATACCAATTGGACCTCGTGATGTTGCAGGTAATGTCTCAACTTCTGAATTGCAAAGATTAATGTCTGGCAGCACTTCTCAATACTTGAATACTGGGTTTCTGCTTCAAGCATGGTTCGACTGAGATAGTAGAGGCTGTTTTCATTCCCAGCATCATTCTTTTGAGCAAGAAAGGCACCCAATGATCGCTCTAGAGTTGTCACGTAGAGGATAAGTGGTCTTCCTTCAACAGGTGGCATGAGTACCGGTGGACTCAAGAGGTATTTCATGAGAATATCGAATTCTTCTTGACATTCTTCAGTCCACTGGTAAGGGACTCCCTTCTTCATCAATTTGGTGAAGGATAAACTTTTACCTGCTAAATTGGTGATGAAACGCCGAATATAGGCTAAGTGTCCTTGAAGTCTTATTAATTCATTCAAATTTTGAGGAGGTGACATACCAAGGATTGAATTGGTCTTCTCAGGATCGACTTCAATACCACGATGGTGTACAAAAAAGCCGAGAAATTTTCCTAAGGTTACCCCAAAAGAACATTTTAAGGGTTTCATCTTCAAATTATGTTGTCGAAGCTTGCAGAATATGACTTCCAAATCATCCATGTGATTAGAACATTGTTTGGATTTAACTACCAAATCATCTACATATCATTCAACAAACTTCCCTAAGAAGGGTTTGAAGATATGATGCATGGCATGCTGATAATTTTCACCTGCATTCTTTAAGCCAAAGGGCATTACTTGGTAGCAAAACACACCCTGAGGGGCTCTGCAGGCTATAGATTCCTCGTCTTCTGGGGCCATTTGGATCTGATTATATCCAGAATAACCATCCATGAAGGAAAGTGCTTCATAGCCAGCTGTTTCATCAATTAGAAGTTCTATAATCAGAACTGGGAAATCATCCTTAGGACAATGTCGATAAAGATCTCTGAAATTGATGAAAACTCTAATTTGTCCGTTCTTTTTATTTACAGGGAAAATATTATCCAACCACTTGGGATACTGAACTTCTCAGACGAAGTTAGCTTTGATAAGCTTATCCACTTCAACTTCAATTTTAGAAGCATAAGTTGGGTGTGTTCTTCTCGCGGCTTGCTTAAATCTCGATGTTCTTCTGGTAAAATCAAATGATGAGTAGCAACATTAGGATCAAGCCCAGGAATTTCTGTATAGTTCCAAGAAAAAATATTTCTATTTCGCTTTAGAAAAGACACTTTAAGGGTCATGGCCACACTGATTAAAGTGGGGCGTGGATCTTCATTTGTACCCAGATTTATTTCTCTGAGTTCATCCACAGTGGTAGAGATACCCTCTTCAAATGCCGAAGGAGCATCTCTGAGATCTTCCTCTTCTTCTTCATCACGTGTTATTTCTTCCGTTTCTACTTGCATAGTAGATGACAAAGCAGAATTTTCATGATCATAAGAGATGTCAAAATTTTCACATTTTGAAGAGGAAGCTTTCATTTTTGACCCTATTGCTGATGAAGGGTCTTCTTTGGGTAATAAAGAGGAGATGATGGATTGAGAATCGACATCATTGTTCACCTCCAATGTTTCTATAACCTCTTCTGGCCTAATTGGTGAAGCATAGACTTTTTGGATTTTAGAAAATGAAATGAAGACGTCACCATTTGTGCTTTCATCACTGCTTGGTAGATTACCAATTTTTCCTATGTTTTCTGGCTCGATCTCCGTAATTGACATTATGGATCTTTCCATAAGAGCATTTTGATTTAGTTCTATCTTTTCAATTTTACTGATAGGAAACACATAATTTGTACTCACATGTGTAAATGGATTTACTGGAATTTTTTCCAAACCATATGGAGCATTAACTTTGGTAATCTCCTTTGTTATGGATTTCTCCTTTTTCTTCATGTGATAGAATTCCGCCTTAATGTATTGAGACTAACATGTCTTGAATGGGTCCTTATCACCGTACAACGTCCCAACTTGACTATCGAAACAATATTTGAGACATTGATGGTATGAAGAAGGGATATCCACATGTTGATGTAACCAGGGTCTTCCAAGCAAAATGTTGAAGGCTGAGTCTTGATCAACAACCATGAAATATGAATTGGAAACAAGATCTCCAAAATATGTTCTGAGTGTAACTTCACCCAGTGGTTCTAGTTCATTTTTATCATATCCCTTTAGAATCATGGTGGAGGGAGATAAATCAGATTCCGTGAGGCCCAATCAACGAAGTGTTCGAATGGGCATGAGGTTGACTCCTGAACCATTGTCAATGAAAACTCTTCGAACATCCACGCCATTGAATTTTCCAGACAAGTACATTGGTCTAATATGTCCATGCACAACATCATATTCATCTTCATTAGTAAAGGATATTATTGCATGGAATTTTGCAGGATTATTCTCTATGTGATAGACTTCAACTGCAACAATTTCAGTTTCAAACTCTTGAGTACTTGACAAAGCCTCTATGAGTGCTTCCTGAAGATCTTTTGACAGATTCAAAGCATCCAGAATTGATAACTTGGCTGGTACTTGGGACAAGTGTATCAATATACCATACTTTTGATCCAGAGGTCTGCGTTTCCCAATAGGAATATGTGTTTTAGCAGGTACCTTGGAAGCAGATGTTTTGGAAGTTGATGCATCTTGTATTGGGATAGGAGTTAGAAATATTCCTGGTTTTGGAAGATTAGACCAATTAGATCCATGTACTTACTGAGAGGAAGAAGATGGAACCTTCAACCAGTCTTCCAAAATAACTGTGCCAAGACTGAATTTGCTATTGGTAGAAGAACATGCTTGTTCTTGCTGAGCTCGGTGAAGTGCTCAAACACGAGTTTCTGCTGTGTACAAAGTTCTAGCAGGGGTAGAATTGGAATAGTGGCTTATGAAAGATCCATGTCTTCCCCTGTATCCTGAGCCCCTGGAACTTCCTCTGATTCCTCAGTTTGATATAGGGAATTCAGGCTCATCAAAATTGAAATTTCGACAGGAATATGGATCTGTTAATTGAATCATATTAACAGAAGCGAAGATTAACTCTTCATCTAATGAAGACTCTGCCTGATTATCCCGTTTAGGCTGTGCCGTTTCGTGGGGAGGTGCCCGTGGCTTTGAAGTAGATGGCATGAAGTCCATCAAAGTTAGAGACAAATTAGTCTTTGACACATACTCATATTCTTCTGATTCCTTTTCTTTCTTTGAATCATGCCGTTTCATTGAGGGCATTCCCTCTGACGAAGAGGGTTTTGCTGCAACATTCATGGTAGAAGACAAAATTGGTTTCCTTAATTGTGTTCGCAAAATAGCATGAGTTCGATTGATTGTCTTTCTGACCATCCAATCATCATACTTTTTTTCATTTTTTCTTTTGACTTCCTACCATTCGTATTCCTCCTCTGGAACTGTAGCAGTGACACATGATACCTGGGATGAGGTGCCTTTCAATGTGACCTATCCCGAGTCAACCATCTTTTGCAGGAGGTCTTTGAAGACAAAACACTCCTGCATGGGATGCCCCAATATTTGATGAAAAGGGCAATAATTAGGACGGTCTTCATCTCCATTCCTGTTTGGCCTCTTTGGTATTGTCAATTGAACAAAATTGTTTTCCAGAGCTGAAAGGAAATAACGAGGAACTTGTTCATTTCAGAAAGAATATGTTTTTCTCTTCAGATCCTCAAATTGTTTTTGTCTTTGATCTTTTTGATTATCTGGACGAAAAGGCCTTTATTGTTGGCGCTATGAAGGTGGAGCCCTTCGAGAAGATGAATGCTTTGAGGTAAAAATAGGTATAGGTGCTTGTTTTATCATAATTGTAGTAGTTTCGGCTTTACCCATTCTCCTTCCTGGAGCTGATGGAATTACACGATATTTAGCCTTAGCTTGTATAAGGGAATCTTCAATCTGCTGAGTGATTGAAGTAAGGTCTCGAAACCCTCATGCGTATTTCACAGAGATTAATGGCGTGCGTAATTCGTCATGCATATTTTCCACAAAGATTGAAAACAATTCTTCCTGAGGGAGTGCTAAAATCAAGGAATATGTTAATCCCTTCCATCGAGCAATGAAATCAGAGACTCTTTCATTTTCCCTTTGCTTGAAATTTTTAAGATCGAAAACTGTTGTCTTTGGCAAAGTTGAGCTGAACTGAAGGAGGAATTTTTGGTGAAGACCCTCCCATCTGGTAATTGACCGGGATTGCAAGCTTGTATACCAAACTAAAGCTGGTCCTTGCATGGTTCGCACGAAGAATATGCGTTTCACTGCTTCTTGCTGCTCCGAAGTTCCCATCATAGGATCGCAACAAGACACGTAATGCATCAAATATTGTTCAGGATCACCTGATCCATTGAAAATAGGGAATACAGGGTTCCCAAAACTCGATGGAGGAGAAATTAAATCTACCCATTCAGGGTAAACATTCTTTTCAGGTTGAACATGCACACACTTCCCTTCCATAGTTTCTAACTGAGCTGTTAATGACTCAATAGTAGTTATTAACTTTTGAGAAACATCCGATTGAACTTGGACTTGGGTAGGTGCAATGAATGGAGCTTGGACAGATGTTTTGATTGGTGCTGCAAATAATGGTAGCACTGCCAACTGTTGTTTCACTTGACCCATAGGATTAGACCTATGAGGGTGTACTGATAGAAGAGGATATTCATGATCCATCTCAGTAGTTGCAACAAATTGCTTTGGCTAACTGACTCCAGCATGCTTAAGAAGAAGACTACTCTGAAGTAGTTCTGCATTCAATCTTCTTAATTCTTTCATTTCTTCCTCCTGTTGTGAAAACCTCTTCTCTAGTGAGAGTGATTGACCTTCTCCAGAGGAAGGATATGTAAACTAGTTCTTTCCCTTACCTTTTCTGGATCCTTTTCAGAGAGGGAGAAGTGGGTTACTCGAAGGATTACCTAAGTTCTGAGTAATCTTTTTACTTCGTGTACGCACACCTTCATCATTTGTGTCGGTGCGTACATCTTCTTGAGCAGGAACCACTTCATCTGAGTCCCCTGAGTGAGCCTCATCTGGTGGATCAGAAAAAATGGCATTGATGACATTGATTTATGCATAACTCATCGCATCCATTCTATCATCATTTCAGTGATATTGTCTTCTTCCATGTCTTTGATGAGACATTGCCTTTTGTTTATTCAATCCCTCAGGAACTTCTTGATGAACCATAATTTGGAGGGAATCTCCTGATAATTTGGTTCTTCATTCCTCTTGAGGTTTCTTCCCCAATCGAGAAAAGACTGACTTTCTATGAGGAGGGGATTGATGATTTGAAAAAGTCCCTAGTCCAGTGCACTGGGGTTGTTCTTGATGTCCTCGCTCAACTCCCCGAATCCTTTTTGTTGATTCCGAGGGTTGGTTTAAAAGAGTCCCCAGTCTGGCGAGATGGGGTGGTTCTTGACATGCTATGTCTGAGACTTTCTTAAAATTCCTCCTGATTTTGAAAACCTTAGTCCGGAAATTAGCTAGATGCATTAACCTGTATCAGCTTTTATCACCGGGTTAAAAAGACCATTGGATGATTTCCGACACTTCTGTCACTTGGTGACGTGCTTGATCCAAACAAGAGGCCTGTTCAATATTCTCGTTTTCTTGATGCAAGAGTAATTAAACAACTTGTTCTCTATATACTTGATTTTGAGAGGAACTAGTTGAAGCCTGTTCTTGGGAAATCTTTTGATTACAAACAATGCCATTGACTGTGGCCGGCCATGCGAAATATCATTACCTGAGACCATTTTCGACGGGCATTGCTGACTGGAGAGCACCGTGAAATGCAGTTCTCCATGAACACCCCATCCCCTGACATGAATAACAGATGGGGCATTGGCAAGGAACTGACACAATCATCTAAGTGCGCCAAGGCATGAATGTTGAAGGGCTCTCTGCTGCTTTTCAGCCTTCGGATATCGAGAGACTGATAGAGATGCCAAATCAATCTGACGTTGTAACCCTTCTATTATCTTAAGATGATTTTCATATTCATCATAAGATAATACATTCTTTTTCAACTGAACAAGATTTTTCAATATGTTGAGACGAATATCACGAATTTCATCTTCCGTCAACATTTCTGGAATATTATACTGAGAGTCAGCCAGAGGCCAAAACATGACTGGAACATCACCTTTCACCAGTTGTTTTCTTATATTCAGCATTTCCTCTTTATCATTTGATTAAGATTCTACTCCCTGATTTGACCAGAGTTTGTGTCTCCTTGTTTCTTCATTGGATTCAACAGGATTGGTAGAGAAATCATTAATCAAACTAGATGATGCATGACTTAGGGGTGGTTCGGAGAATGACCTACACCCTGGGCTATCTTCTGATTGAGAAATTATTTCACCTACTAGCGATGAAGCTTTATACATGACTAGTTTCTCATTTGCAAGTTCCTCAAGCTAAGTGGGCTTTATCGGCACTACATTGTCCACTAGAGCATTTTCCGGGCAATGTGCATCACTACTGTGGAGAGTACTTTCGCAGCGAAATTCATCATCATGGGGAGGACCACCATAATGGGTTACAGCAAAAGATGATATCTCTTGCTCCTTGGTCTTCTGACAACACAGAGGGTTCCTGTGGCTCTCATCTGAAGATGACACTTTGAGATCGACCGAATTGTCATGAAGCAAGCCTTCATGAGGAAGTGTCTCTTGAAGACCATCAGAATTAATGTTCCCATTATTGGTAACTGAGGGAGTAGAATCTTGAATTCCAACAGATAATTGTCTGAGGGCTTCAAGAACTCCAGCATCGAGCAAGGACTTGTTACAGACTGGCTCTTGATCTCCTGACTGTGCTGGGCGGGTCTTTTTCTTAGACGCATTCTTACTCGCCTTGGAAACCACTTGTGGATGAAATTGGATGCTCTGAGTAGGTGTATGTTCCTGATTAGGAATGATGGCCAGGTTAGGCTGATGAGCTCCTCTCAAATCAGGTGTATGTGCCTGTCTTGGTCGTCTGTATGATATGGGTGAGTATGCCCTATAACCCTTTTGGACTGGAACAGATGTGTGTGTCTATTCCGGAGTGAATTGTTGATGTATCAATCCACTGGTAGGGGTCGATTTATGTGTCTTTCCCTGAGATGAGGCTGAAGTTGTTATAATATCATGGCAGGCATCCAGAATATGAGCAGGGATTTGATTCTTCTCTTTCACCCTTTATAGAATATGATTGGTGACTACAGCTTCCGGAACGGGAATATATGTCCATTCCAGGCATGGAGCAGGTGTATGTGCCTACTCCTGTCCTCCTTTTCCTGTCAGTGAATCCTGAGAGAACTCAATTGTGGGGGCAGAGAGTTGAGTCTTCCCCCTATTTGTTGTCGGGTCTTTCCGACTAACTTCTCCTAATGCTACCAAGCGAGACTGTTGGTAGGCTTGATTAATACTAGCAGGTGTATGTGCCTGCGGATTGAAATTTGCCAAACATGGTTGAAGAGATCCATCATATGTAGTCAGACGAGCCTGCTGACTAGATGATGATGTATAAACAGGTGTATGTTCCGGCATATAGTACTCCACCGGAATTGCCTGGCGGTATTGGCGTGATGTTGCGACACGAGTCTGCTGGACAGCAGAATTAAAACGGGCAGGTGTATTTGCATGCTCGTTGCTTTCCGCCAAGTTAGGTTGGTGGACTTCTCCAAAGATGGCAGATATGAGAACCTGGTCACTGTTGACTAGATTCCGCCTCTGGTGGTTCGTCTTGCTTGCTCGGGTTCGAGGAACCTGAGCCAAACACCTGGAGTCGGTACCCTCATCATGTTGAGGGTGCACTGCCGCACGAGTTTGGAGACGATTGTTGGTGGGAGCCCTCAGGAAGGACTCTTGACTATTTGAATTAAGGTCCTGAGGGACCTAATCATTCACCTCCCCAGAATAAGGGAGCGAATGGTGATTGCGTTCTATGGATAACAACCCGAAACAGTTGGAGATGGTAGTCAGCACCGCCTGCTTCTTGATCACTGTTCGTCATTGTCCGGACGACCGATGTGAGTTATTTACCTGGAGGGCTTGTCAGGAATCCTCCAGAGTTGGGATGGTACCGTGTTGATGGTACTCCTTAACAAGTTTGTTTGATACCCAATGTTGAAGATGCTGAGTAGGTGATATTTCCCTAAGAGCGGACGGCGATCTAGCAGGAGTAGCAGCAGTGGCATTTATAGCAGCAGTATTCACATGTGTGAACTTGAGAGCATCCATTCTAGAAATGCAGAAGATCTTGGAAAAAATAGTGCATGTTTGATATAACAGATGTAATCAAGATAAATTCAGCCACTACATCTTTTGGATGAGCACATATGTCAATGATTGTTTTTTTTGTCCCTCTCATTGAGTTATAAAGAGGGGCCTAACAAATAATTAAAACATCATTTTAACTTGGTTAAGGATTCATGTCGGGTTCACCATTTTTGTATCCCTCGGAATCTGGGGATGACCGCATTAATGGGATGTTCAAATGTTCTGATCGGTTTCTAATGGGTTTGTTCATAGAACCGGAAACATCCAATGATTCCACATCCATTCGGAGCTACTTTCCAAAGGTAGGTGCTCATTAGTTTGTGGACTGATGAGGCTTAGAAATTTGCATTGGTTGATAGGATGGGAGGTCGGACTCAGCACACCTTTTTAGGGGAATTATTGTCTACTCCAAGACTCTCTTTATAGATTTAAGTTATGTTCATGAATCCTTATCACATTACCAAGTATAAAATGAGATTTCCTTCAGATCTGACAATTAATGATTAAATAAGTAGGAAATTTAGAGAATATTTTGTATGTATTCGAGGTTCGTCATCGATAGAGAATCATCTGTATTTATTAGAGATTCTTGGTCAATGGTACCCTTTGACACATTTATATAGAAGTATATTGGTCATTATGATGGCTATACTGGTTTTAAAGCCACTCAGTGGGGCACTTGATGTTTATTGTCATTCAGAAGGACATGGATTATTTTAGAGTTGGGATCGAACCCATAGACGGGCTACCTACGTATCCTTCATTTTAGAAAAGGAATTAGAACCCACGTAGTTCGAGTAAGGGAGTATGATGTTTATGATTGATTGTTCAAAGAAGGATGTCACAATTACTTTTACACTCTAAGCTCACGTGAGTCATGCTCGGTGTGAGAAACAAGAGGTATTGGTAAAAATTAGACAATTGTGCCATGAAATATTCCATCATATGAAATAATGTGGGTCTTATGTATGTATGACTGCCCAGATAAATGAAGGTTAGGATTCACTTTAAGGAAGAAATCCAGGAACAAGGTCCATAATGGTATATGTTCTTCATGGAGATTTTGAATACTCTAACTTGGGGTTTACTCCTGAAAAGGAGGCCCAAATTAGGAGAAGACTTATGATTGGGTTTTACTCCTGAAAAGGAATCCCAGATCAAAGGTAAATTAGGACTGGTTAAGAGAAATTAAAATTGGGGCTTACTCCTAAGGAGGATGCCCAGATTTTAGACTAGGGCTTATTCCTGAAAAGGAGGCCCAGGTCAAGGGAATTATGGTTTGGGGCTTACTCCTGAGGAGGATTCCTAAATTAGGGGACTAGGGCTTACTCCTTAACAGTACGCCCAAAAATTGAGATACATGGGGCTTACTCCTAAAGAGGATGCCCAGATTTGGAAACTTTAAGTATTGGGGATTACTCCTAAGGAAGATTCCCATATTTGAGACTGGGGCTTACTTTTGAAAAGGAAGACCAGGTTGGGGGATCTGGGGCTTACTTCTAAGAGGATGCCCAAATTAGAGGACTTGTGACTGGGGGTTATTCCTGAAAAGGAGACCCAGGTTAAGGATTCTCTCATCTTAAAGGATGAGGTTGAATGAATGAACTCTCAATCTTTAGTGACATAAAGATATGTAAATCACTAGGTTTTGAGAGATATTCCACAGAATTCCTTTCAGATAAGGAAGTCAAATCAAGAAATTATGCCATAAATGGTTTCGAAGAGTGTATTGAAAACAGAATCTTGAATAGGAAAGGTGAAATGGCTTAAGAGGGGTGAAAATGGGCAAGAAAGGCACCCAAAAAGGCAGGGGCGCGCAAGTCCTGGTAGGCGCGCAGGTAATGCGTGGGCGCACAAGTCCTGGTCGCGCAGGTATGCCTGCGCGACACATGGTGTACTTGCGCAATGGTTAACCATCAGGGTAATACTTGAGTGACTTTTGGTTAATGCCTTTAGAATCCTCTTGAGGTTCTCCCAGGAGAGGGTCGCGTAGGTTCTATTGAAGGAGTAAGGCAGTGCGCAAGTGTGGCCATTTCCCTTAAGGGCTGGCCACCTAGGCGCGCAAGTGTTGATGAGTTTCAAGACTTAGGCCTTCCTCCCCCTCTTTAAATCTTTCGTTCTAGGTAAGAAATTACCTTAGAAGTGTTTCGGAAGATTTGAGAAGAGACTAGGGCGCTGAGAGCTAAAATCTGGGTTTTTTGAAAAAATCATCTCAAAATGGGGGGCCCACCGGGTCTATTTATAGGCAGGAGAAGACCCCGGGCGGTTACCGGGCGGTTATCACTTAGGTCGCGCAAGTCACTTGCATGACCATAAGTCGTCACGCAAGTGGACTTGCCGAAAGTGATAGAACTTGCACGGCACAGGTGCTTTTGATCCCTTGTTCATGCCTTTGTCGATTTTTGATATTTTCTTCAAAGGTTGAATCACATCGAGCTCAGATATTCCCCTTTTTCGATCTTTAGATTTTGTGATGAAAGGAGCGTCAACAATGACATTAATACCCTATCATAACCCTACTTATCCATCATAAAAAACTTCTTGGAATCCAGGGATAATATAAAAATAGAAAGGGGTGAGCTCAAATGCTCAGTAAGGATAAAAATATAATGGAAACTTTCACAAATAAGCATAAACATTTATGGAAATGTATAAAACTAAACCAAAATCCATGTAAACTTAAACTTCATCATAATTTGGAAAATATAAATCAAATAATTCCATTTACTTATTCACATGGATATTATACTAGTCAAATAACCACATGTAATATCAATATCTAATTTCATAATGATGGAATGCATAACGCTAGACTTCATAACCACATAGTCAAAGCCTTATGCCAAGAATACAAATAATATTTTTTCAAGTCCTTATGCGATGACACTATTTTGTCTCATTAGACATACCGATGCATCAAGGTGCTCTAGCGGGCTCCACCTATCACTTACTAAGTCTAATGCATTTCTCATATGAGAAGGTGTAAACATAACATAAACATTCATATTAAAACAGTCATATGAAATTTCAATAATTTATCCATAAACTATCAATGGTATAAAATAACACATCCACAATCAAACATATCACAGAACCATCAATAAAAATATTGAAATTTTCTATCATAATTAATTAACCTTGATCAAGAATAATATCCCATAAAGGATGTTGACAAAGTTGAAAATGATCAGTAAGAATATTTGAGAGAAATATCCCTTTTCATGAAATCATTTAAAAGTTATATAAAGTAATTCATTTAAAAGATAGTTTTGAAATAAAGTATCTCATACATCTTTGAATCTTTTTAAAGGAATTAACATTTAAGAACATTCATGTCCATATAAATAAATCCTTAAAACCATTTTTAAAACTTGGACATTAATAAGAAAGGTTTAGAAGAATAAATCATTAAAACATTTAAAATTATGCTTTAGTAAAAATTCACATTAAAATAATCCCTTTGAAAATTATTTTATGAAACATGGACATTGATAATAAATATGTTTTAGTAGATACTTACTTAAAAACAACCGCAAATATCTAAGAGATTGTGAAATTAACCCTTACCTTTCAATTTCCTTTGGTCGAGGGTATGTTTAACCTACTATATAATGAACATAGTATGTTATTAAATTATACAAGATCCATATTCATATTTATTGTACCATACATGATTCATTTATGACTTTATACTACCCATTTAAAAATGATTTCCATGTTAAATTAAAATTTCTTGTAATAATCACTTTCTTTATCGAATATGTTTTAACTTATTATTCTTGATCGTATCATTTAGATCATGATTTAAATACTTATATAATATAAACCTCGATTTATATTCCATATATATTTAGAATATAAATATTTATAAGAGATAGATATATGAAATAGAAGGCACCATTTATGGAGACGATAGACCATACGTACGCAAAAATGTTGTTTCTGTTTTCATATCATATTGAATGGAAGTAAGTGAATAAGATATATGTAATTATATATTTATATATGATATGAATACAGAAATATCATTTATGCGTACGTACGGTTTACCATCTCCATAATCGCTTTCTTTATCGTACGTGTTTTAACTTGTTATTATTGATCCTATCATTTAGATAATGATTTAAATACTTCCAGGATATAAAACATGATTTATATATCATATATATTTAGAATATAAATAATTATAATAGATAGATATATTAAATGGAAGGCACCATTTATGGAGATGATAGACCATACGTACGCATAAATGTTGTTTCCGTTTTCATATCGTATTGAACGGAAGTATGTGAATAAGATATATGTAAGTATATATATATATATATATATATCCAGTAGCATTATTATGTAATATATTACATACTTATTAATAATATATATTTTTATAACCATCGTTGAATGGTGAACGTGGAAATGAATCTCATCACGCCGTGGAGACAATATTATGTACTTACGCTTGAGCAAAAATATCATTATATTGATGGTGAAATCATATGTAAATGGATAACATATCATGTATAAAGAATCATTAACATGTTATATTTATTATTTACATCAGTTATACTCATTATTATACTCATCCAAATAATGAAGTGTTTGAATGACAAACTACACCACGACGTGGAGACGGTAAGCCCTACATATACAGGTATGCTGACTTTGTCATTTACAGGATGGATAGAATAATGAATATGGTTGTACCATATTTATAATAACATCATATTATGTATAAGGTACTAAAGTTTTTATTTTGGAATTTAATCAAAAAAGAAAGATGAAGTGTAAGAAAAAAGAACTTGAAAGATGGTGGTGAAATTTTTACCTCTTCTTCGGGTGTTTCCTTTTGAGTTGATCAAAATAGATCCTTATGTTGGATTTTAGATCAAATTAAGGCCTCTAGGTCAAAGGTAGAAATGTTGGGATGAGATTTGGGCCGACGTTGGTAGATCCAAATGGGTTTGGAAGTGTGATTTTGAGAGAAGTAGATGTACCCTTTTATAAGATAGGTGAGGGTCACTATAGGAACATCTTGAAATATTATTTTTTAATAAAATCATTTTCATTTTATAATGTCTCAAAAATTATTTTTTTCTATGATTAGGTGGTTATGGGTCGAAAACCTCTCAAAAAATAGGTTTTAGGAAAGTTTAGGTTTCCATTTTAACCTTATATTTTAGATTTAACTCTTAGTTAAATAGTCAACATTTACCGTGTCTTCTTGTATTCTTACACTATATAATTAATAAATATACTATAAACTTCCAAGATAACCTCAAGTGGTTCATTAATGACATATATAATATTTTTTATGCTCTTTGAAAAAACATTAGATTTTTAATAATATTATATCTACCAATAATATAGTATTTGCTTTAAAAATTAATTTATGTCAATTTTGACACTATTTGGTATTTTTTGTGAAAGTTATAACAACCTTATCACTTCAAAAAAAATTATCTAATCAACCCTAACATGTAATATTAACCTATAAAATTAATGGAATTCATCAGAAGTCTCAATTTAAATATATTTGGATATTTATGATATCAATTATTTTAATATTTCATTAATAATTTAATTATTGCATCATCATTGTGTCATAAATAAATTAAACTATTTTATGTCCAACAATTACAAATAAAATACCATCATGTAGGAAATAATTTTATCTTTCCAATGAATATTTATAGTAGAATTTATATTTTGTGTAACCATATATTAAAAATTATTTAGTTATTAAACATTGAATTTAAAACTTTTAACTCTTCTTTAAATAAAATAATAATAAATTTCCTAATAATATACAAGTAGACCAAGGAGGATTATATTTTCTTCCTAAGGTTTTTTTTGGTCGAATTAAAGTTATCAAATAAAATCAGAACATGTGTTAGGGTTATTATAATATCATTTTTAACCTTAATTACCCAATTTCGTTTTAACCGTGGTAAATAGAAGTCAAAAGTTACTATTCACCAAAAATTATTTTCATCTTGTTGAACCAAATTTTATATACTTATATCGACCGTGTATCTTATATTTTTTAAATTAAACTCACAGAAGCGGTAAAATTAAGTTTTATGCATATTTGGAAATGCTCTTAGAAGGTGGGTAAAAGATAGTAAAAAGTTCAATAAATCATTATACATCTAATTTTATTATTAAATGACTCCAATTAATTACATTGAACTTATTTAGGTATTATATAATTATTTTTACTTAAGGAAAATTTAAACAAAATAAATAATTATTAAATTTAAAAGTTGGGTTTAAACAATAACGCAGTGTTTTTCACTATTAATCAAAATAATATTGTTTTCAGGAAAATAAAAAAAATCACCGTAAGATAATTCTGATATTCATAATCCAAAAATTAATTCTATTTTTCCAAATTAAAAAAAATATAATTTGCATTAATTTAATGAAAATTAATTTCCGTTATCAAATCCAAAAAGAGGGTTTTTAAAAATTAAAAACTATCAAAAGATTAACATGTGTTTATGTCAAATTTTAATGTGAAATTACTTATAATGACATAATTTTTATTAAATGATAATAATATAATATAATTATTCTTCAAAACAATTCAAATTCATAATTTATCACTATACACCACTTCAATTAAAAAAAGTTGTTTTCAATTAAAATATAGTATTTTTCACTATTCATCAAAATATGTTAGTTATTAGAAAGGTACCCAAAAATTATCCAAACTAATTTTTATATCCCACTTAAAAATTATAATTTAATTTAATTAAATTTATTATATAGAAGTGTCAAATATTGGTTTTAAAAAAAGGGTTTTCCATTAAAACGCAATAAAATTGCATTTTTTTTTGAAAAATAATTCTTTTATCTGAAAAAAATGAATTTGTTCTTATATTATGTCTATGAAACAAATAATATGGATGTTAAAATTTAATAGAGTATATAATATTCAAAATGCAGTTAATACAATTCATAACTGTTTTTTAAACGACTAGTTTGGTAAGTTGTAGTGCGCTCGAACTCAGTGTCGCGTGTAGCGCAAGCTATTGAATTACTTTAATGAGATAATGTACTATGAAATATTGGGGTGTTACAATGTGGAAGGAATTGGAATATTTAGGACTATCTCTCAACCGCTAAATGAAATTTCAACAATGTCATAAGTCAGTTTAAAGATAATTCAATTGATCAGGAGACACCCATTTGGAATGTCTTCATTTTCAACCGAAAAGACTAAGACAAGTCATATCATTCATGTGAAGAACTTTGGAGTTGTCTCCCGTAGACATACGAATAAATCTTATTCAATTCACATTGATCTTGTGAATGTGTTATTGATATGTCAGTATGATCATGTCATTGTCCATAGAGATGTCGGAATTGACACACAGTAGTCTAAAGGCATGTTAAGAAACTCAAGCAAAAAGGTTTGGAAATGACTACTTTGATCAAGTGAAAGACAACATACATGTCAACTTTTATAATATTATGTATCTTGGCTATACCCACATCACACATGAAAATGTGTCCAAGATAAGTTGGTTGATCATGCAAAATGGATTGATCATATCCACTTTGGTTATATAGAAGATCTTGGGAATTCCATCTTACGACACATGAGTCATAATGAACATACTAGGAATACCCCATTGGACATGTTCGCCATAACAGATTGACACACTAAATACATTGGGAAGACAATAGATACATGTCCAACAATAATCCAAGCCATGTCAGGAAAATCACTTATGGCATATCAACCTTTTCCAGTAAACACATATGGAACGTAGCAATGAACCATTAGTCTAGTTCCCCTTTTATAAGGAAATATTCCTTGATGATCTAGGGTTATTCACTAATGTTACCCTACTAATTTCATGTCCTCAAATAGAGATTTTATTGTTAACACCTCTCTTTAATATTTCAGAAGATAAATAATTAGTGTGTCATCAGGAAACATCACTGTGTAAGACCTTATCAATCAAAAAACGTTATTTTGTAAGACCTTATCATTCGATCAACCTCAGTGTGAATGTCCTGATCAATTGAGTGTCTTTAGTGTCTAATCCCTAGTCAATTGGGAAACCACATTGTGTAAGCCCCTATCAATCAGGCAACCTTATTGTATAAACCACCTTCAATACGGAAACATCAGTTTTTTGGACTGAAATCCATTATATTATAAGCCAATAATATTATTACAACCATAGAGATAAATATAATTTCTCCAATGGTGATCATCCACCTAATCCCATCAGTAGGTTTGGGGGTAAATGAATTATGTGAAATGAGATTACTGCCATATCTGGGATATGTAGGACACCTTTTCATGGTGTGATCTTCAATGGGCATCCCATTTTGTTTAGTTACCCTCATTCCCCTAATATTTAAACCATCGGGGACCTATAAACCTCATGTTTTGATCAACTTTCCTCAACCATTAGCAGATTACTAGTGGGATCAAACATGAGCATCATTTTTTGTATCACTCTCAACAATTGCCCCATGTACCTTAGGCCCATCAAAAGGCTATGGATGAATTTAACTATGATGACTCTAATTCTTATGGATAAATTGGATATGTTATGTGTATTAATAAGGCTTGATCACCATACCATATCCTCAATGAGATGCTTAATCATCTCCCTCAAAGGGTAATGTTAATATGTAATCCCCATATAGATATGCTCTCAGGAAATGTGTACAATATGCAACTATCTCTTATTTCCCACATCGATCAGGGAACGTGTGGGATTAGGGACTAGTAATGATTGTAACAAATTCATGTTAATAATACCCCTACTATGGGCCCATTATTGGGATGTATGTCTGATTACATCTCATCTCCACTCGTAGGGCCATATTTCAGAAGAAGCAATCTGTTGAAGTCTTATATTCATATGTCACATATAGGGCCTCTATTTCAATAATTCTCAAGAAATATATGCATATGATAATAACTATATAGAATATGATTTTTGTATCAAATCAGATGCATATAACACCTCAACAATGATCGATCCTGATATTCATGTACTTACCATATGACATTAAAATGGATGGATGAGTCTAGTCACGTGACCTTAAACTATGAAAAATGAACTATCTTGGTTTTGTGTCTTGTATTCACAACATACCTAGGATGCCTCATTGTGGTTCAATCCAATCTCCAAGTCACCAACTACCTCCCTATATGGATATAAACTCTAGAGTTCTCAAACATGTCCATAACCCAAAGAATCGTAAATAAATAAGAGAACAATAGAGAAATTGTGATATTAACACATTTGTTCCAATCAATACATGGTTGGAATAAAGTCATTGACACAAGAGTATCCAAGCATAGATTGGGGTATGATAAGGATTTGATGAACATTCTTAAATCCATAAGATATTCCTAATAAAAAAAATTCCCCCCAAAAGTGTCTGATGATCCCGACCTCACATCCTCTCGACCAACATGAGTTCTTAAGCATCATTTACCATGAAACATTTACTAGAACCCATAAGTAAATTTTTTATTATATTTATTCCACACTTATTAAATAATGGGAAATTAATTTTACTCCCCTGTGAGTTTTATAATTATAATTTTCTCAAAATTGCATCTTTTACTTTTTCCTAAAAAACCTTGAGAACATGAAGAGTATCCAATTTTCAATTCCATATTCAGAGTAAATCGAATGATATTATCATAAATATAAAATTATGAAATATAAAATGACATTTTGATATTTTTTCCTAAAATTAATGAATTAATCCACACTAATTTTAGGATCCATGATAAACCCAAAATAATACCTTGAAATTCTAGTAAATTTTCATCTAAGGTACTAATGGATTTATCAACCATCTCCTTTAGATCAAAAATATACCTTTACATTTTTTGTGTGAAGAGTGTAAATAAAATACTTATTGGTAAATAACTTCTTAAAATATTCCAATCTCAGGGGGTATATTCTCTCATCTTTCCTTATATTCTTAACAAGAGTACACAATTAATCTGTTTTACCTTATAAACTATATACATAGAGTAAAAAATTTCATGTTATGAACACTAGTGAATAGAATGTATATTTTTTGTTCCATAAATCCATGGCTCATCAATTGGTCGATTAATGTAACTACTTATGTAAGGTGAGTGTTATCATTTAAAAAACTCAATTGTGAGTTATTCATTCCTTTGTTTTTTTGGAAGATCAACATGATTCATGTTACTATTCATATCTTGAGAGAGTTGGTAAACCATACCCACAATATTATTCATCCTAGATTTATTTTATATATTAACTCAATAGTAAATTCATTGCATTTTCCATCACATTATGATTTAACATGATTACTCTTAGGTCTATCCATTTTTTAATACAAAAACCATAGTTTGAGAAAAAATTATCACAGTGAGTAATTATATAATCATAAAACAAATTTTATATGATTTCTAAAGAATGAATCCTTCTTTTTAATCTATGAAACTGTAGGTTTAAATTGTTCATTCATGGTTATCATCTATTCAAGTCTTTTATAATTGTTTATAATGAAAATTTCAATTACCCCAATTATATCCCATATGAGTGTCTTACTTTTTATATAGTTTTAGTCGTATACATCATGTAATGGTGACAGTTGAGTTAATAACCAATCCACCCCTTAAAATGTTTTTATCCCTAGGATTATATATTCCTCAATCATATCCATTTTGTAGTATATAGACATGGATGTATTTATGTGGAAATAAATACAACCACTAATTTATATTAACTTCTTGATGTTATACTATACATAAAATTATCCACATAGTTTTCTAAAAAAATCACTAATAATAACCTCTAAAGAACAAATAAAACCTGTTCTGATACTAATTAATATGAAAAAATTATTATATATTTATAATATAATATAATTTATGAAGAATATTAAATACATAATACAATAAAATATGTCTAAAAAATGTAAAGGATTAAATTATTTGGAGACTATTTAAATAATAATATTATTTCATGAAATGTCTTCAATTTCTCCCATAATGATCACCATACATAGTAAATATCCTAGACATACACAACATAAAACCTTTCATCATATCATTTTAAAAGGAAGTATAGGAAATGGTAAGCTCATATGTTCAGTATAGGTAAAATAATAGAATTCAATCAGTATTAAAAAGTGTGAAGAAGATAAGCCTTAGGGTATGAGAAAATGATTGTTAGTTGCATTAAACAATCCCAATAAGTTAAATAAGATTAATAACAGATCATAGAATAGGTCTTAGTAATAAAAAAAGAACTAATCTAATTTTTTGGAATCATCAATAATCCATCATGATCTATGATATCGTTTTATAAGAATAAGACATATGTTTTTGGCATACAAATAAACAAAAAAATAATTTCCTTAATGAATGATAATTTATAGGGATATCATATTGGATTAGTTTTACTCATTATTCAATCATTTCCCCTGTTAAGGTTCCCTCTAATGTCTATTATAGTGGAAAAATTCCCTAACTAAATTATGTTCACTCCCCATTCCAGTCCTTATAATCTAATGATATATTCAACTTGACCCAATGCATTAGAGTGATATATAATATAGGCCCACCGATCACATCTTTAAAACCATATATTTGTGTGAGATGAGATTTTAAATCATTAATAAAATAATATTATCATAACATATGGATACGTAACATGTTTCACAAACATTTCATCATTTCATCGTATCATAACCCACAAAAAATAAATAGGTTTCAACATTACTTAATTAACCCATGGGAAAAACAGGTTTTATAGAATCATCCATAAATTTCATCATAATAATCCATAAAAATAAATAAATTAGATGATATTATAAGATTATATCCCTATTTAAGCGTTATAATCATTTAATGATACTAACAAAGATAAAAATACCTTTATAATATATTTTGAATCCTTTTTTAAAAACGTGTGAAAATAAAATTTTATTTTGATATATTTTAATTAAAATTTCTCAAATTATTTATGAAACCAATTAATTTGAAAATAAATAAGTCTAATCGTAAAGGAATACTTAAATAAATGAATGTCCATGACCTCTAGAAAATCCATTCTTGACATATACATTGAAATAACAAATTTCATTCAAACTTTTAAAAAAATTAAAAATAAATTGTTTAGAAATTTTTTTAGAAGATTAATTCAAAGAACTTTGTAAGAAAATTAAATGGTAGTGAAAATTCAGTTTTTAAAAAAAATTATATGGTGAAAAATTTAATTATTATTCCTTTATGAGTATGGAAATATAAATATTAGTTCATCAACCAAAGAATAAATAATGTGGAATTTTCATTAAAAACATTGTATCCTTCATTTTATGTACCAAAGATAGGAAAATGGTACTAATAAATTAAAAAAATAGGAATACTTTTTCTAAATAAAATATTTTTGTTTTATAAGATATAATTAATATAATTTTCCTCAATTAAAATTTCTCAATCATAATTCCAAAAATAAATGATACTATAACATAAACACCTTACCTCATGTTCTATATTGCTTATTACACTTTAATATATTCTACGTAAAAAATATATATTTATTATATTTATATTATAGAACCATATTCATATACAACATACTATGTATCATTCCTTTATAATTTCTAAAAATTATTTTATTAATAATTTCTTCATTAAAATGAACAGTTATTAGAAAATTTGTCTGTATTTATGCATGTTTTAGTTTTATGGTTCATGTAAATTCACAATTTTCATTGTTTAATCATAAAATTATTAATAAGAAAGAAATAATTATCATATTTATTCATAATATACACATTTATATTTATTAATATAAAGATTTTATGGAAAATGAATCATATCACTATGTGGAGACGGTAGTCCACACACATGCACAATAGTTGTTATCATTTTCCCACAAATGTAATGTTTATAAGGTATATAAGATATTATAATTATAGAAGAATAATAATTAAATAATTTTATATTTAAATATAAATATTTTCAAAATTACCAATTGTGAATGATGCTGATGGAAAATGAATTGTATTGTTATGTGGGAGCGGTGATTCACACATATACAGAGTGATAAATTCATTTACCATTTAATATAAAATATTGGTAAAATTATTTATACATCATCATAAAACCAATTAATTATATTTAAGATAATGAATAATTGAATTATTTTTAATAAAATATATTTAGAAGAAATATAAGAAAAAGAAAAATTGAAAGTACACAGTTAAGTGTTAAACCTCTTTGTTGGGACACACACTTTTGATTAAATATTATGTAGTGAAAGGATGATATTAATATCCAAATAGAATATCTAATACATGATTATTTATGTAAGAAAATTATTATCATAGGTATGGGATAATATATAAGGCTCATGACGTGTGAGGTTGGGAAGAAAGGTGGTGTCCTTTCATTAGGGAGGGAGAGGAAACACATGAATGTTTCAAATATTAAAGTATAAACATTTATTACTCAAGAAAAGTGGTTAAAATGGAATTTAATATAATAAAGGAATGAAATTTTCAAAATACCATCGAAAACTAAATTAAAATAAAGTGTTTTGTGATATTTTAAAACTTATCTTTTATAGTAACCCCCTAGTAAACCTGTTTTAACATTTACTTTGTTAATTTATTTTTACTATTTTTAAAATTCATTATGAAAGAAAATTAATTTAAACTTTTCAAATTAATTTTAACTATGATTACCCAAAATATGAAATCCATTTTCTAAGAACAAGCTTTTTCCCCCAAGTATAGATCCTTTAAATTTTAGACTAATTACATATTTTCAAACTAATATGGATTCATAATTATTTAGTGAAAGTTATGGGGGTGTTCAGGGCATTTTTTGAGCCCAGAGCTCCGATTTTTGGGAAAACAATGCTTGGCACACAGATTTTAGTAAACTGTGTGGGAAAGACGCTCTGTTAGATAAAACCATGTAGGTGGTGTCTTTTTGGACAGGGCCTTACCACACGGTTAGCACAAAATTTCCCTAACTAGACAGCCTAACTTTGTGAGTGCCCCTTCTTCCCAGGTACTCGTGTGTGGTTTTTGCACGGCCTATGAAACCATGCAGACAAACCGTGCACATGCTATTTTTATGGGTAATTTTACTATGTTTCCCTTAATGGTCTAATTATGCCTCCTCCTTCTACCTAATCTGAATTCCATCTTGATTATCCTCTATTTATACCGATTTAGTTCTTTTTTAAGTCCTATGGCAGTGATCAAGAGATCTCCTTCATTTGAGATATTATGAAGCTTCTTTTCTTCACGATTGATGTGAAACAGAAGTAATCAAGTAATTTTGAACTATTATTCTCCTATATTACTCTCAAGATAGTTATCAAGGTTTGATCATTTCTCCTTTTTCTGAGATATACTCCATTATAAGCCAAATTAGTGGCCTATATCAGATGAGGATATTTGTACAACCCTATGATCGGTGGTCTATAACTAACACCTCAAGTTTTTTTGATTTTGGAATTATTTTTTTGGGGCCCACCGGTTTAATCTGGTGTCATTTATATATTTTATATACTATGCTTAAAATCAATAAAACTATATAATTTTGAACTTTCTAAATATGTTATTAGTTGTTTGTGGTTACACCCACAATTCCCAACACCCCATGTTCGATGAAATTCCATAGTTGAGTTTTTAGTGTTTTGACCCTTTTGAGCCATCATTTGTATGTTCTTGAGATTGACCACACTAATGGTAGACATCTAATTAATGAATTATTTTTGTACCTTGTATTGGTGAATGGAATATTCCATGTCACTTCCAATTTTCCTACATAAGGTAAGTGCTTAAAATTGTTAAAGAAATGTGAAAGGGAAATTAAAATGTTTACTAAGTATATGACATGACCATATTTAAATTTGAATTAATGATTGATTTCCTATTTATAGAAACCCTTATTATTTTTATTTAAGGTAGAGGAGTGAACATTGATTGTTTAATATGACGTAAATGGATTTAATAATTGTTGGATTATACTTGTTCTTATCACAATAATGCAAGGAACGTCTTGATCCAGATAGACATTTTGATAAATTATGAATTGATTAAAGGGTGGCATGATACATTTCCTTATAACACTAATGGAAGGAAATTTTTGAACCTAATGAAGTATTGTATGGATTCATTATCAAATATGAGTGGCCTATCTCAAGATCACCTTGGATTATTATTGGTGAATTCCTTGTGTACTCAAGAACCTCTACTCGATATTTAACATATACCCATGGTTTAATTGAATCACGGGCCACCGAGGCATTGGTATAGCACTGAGCTATACCTATTGTATCCAAACTATGGATATAAGTGAATTACACTGTGTCATTGACCCTATACCCACGATATTATAAATTGTGGGTGTAGGTTGAAATAAAATCAGTGGTAATGGGTTTTGATCCATGGATCGCTTCTATACAGTTCTACAACCTAACCACTACACCATATTCACTTATTAATTTATAAATATATATTTACTTGTATATATTTAGATAAATAGTGGATATATATGGAAAACCCTCGGTAGAGGTGGTGCCGCAAATTTTTTTGTCTTTTGGAAATTTTTATTTTCCCTTTATAACAGGGGGAAGCTATAACCATGGTTATCAAAAAATGTGGGTATTGGTCTTGAAAAAAATCATATACACACAGTTGGGAAAAACTATGGGTATAGATTTAAAAATAAAACCTATACCCATGGTTTCTACAAAACTGTTGGTATAGGTCTTGAAAAAAAATATCATACCCACGGTTTTATTAAAAAATCATGGGTATAAGTGAGATATACCAATGGTTTTCAAAAACCAAGTGTATAGGTTCCCATATTATCCCTAAAACCATGTTTTCTGTAAAACTGGGGTTACTAGACCATTTTCCAGCAGTGAACCCCATTCAGATTCAAGGATACAACTTTCCTAAGTAGGAACCCACAAGGAACTCTATGGTTTTCTATTCTTGGATTCCTAGTATGACACCATATGATACCTCAAATAGTATTAAATGATGGCTTGGATACACTCGTTGGATCCAAAATTGAAAAGTAGGTGACATGGTTAAATCATATAGGAACCAGTATTTTCTTAACACCATTTTACCTTGGATTAACTCCATGGACTCAGTAAGAATCTTATTATGGAATTTCCTGGACTATGATCCTTGATTAGAATGTTACCTCTTAGTCAGGATATAGTTATTACTGAGTTGGAAACTATTGAGTTCTACTTATCTTGGTTATTACCTTATAACTTCTTTATCAAATATCACAACAAGTTTTATTGATACATCTAGAAACCTTCTCTATAACTTACAAGTGGATTATTTAAAACTGGTAATAATTAAATATTGAATTTGTTATATGTTCAGACACCAACCAAGAGATGAAGGAGGTACTTGGGTGTTTAATTACATTATACTCTTTAATTTATATATGAATTATTTCACAATATTTTAATTCCATTACATGGTCTGGTGTTTAGAGACACCACTAGTGATGGCCCACTGAGAATTATCTCACACCCTCTTCGGTCACCCTTTGGTACCCATAGTAGATTAAATGAATGCAGGTGTTGATAAAGGGAGGCGTACGACATCAAACACTTGATTGCTTATTGTTTAGGATGGAGCTTGATAGTAGATGACCAAGACATAGCTCAGGATTTTTGGAAAATATTTTGATTTCCTTTATACATTTGTGGAATATTTTCTTCCTATTTTCTTATATCCATGTTTTTTATTTTTCTAAATTCATGAAATATCCTCATTGGTTATTATAGTTATTTCAGTTTTTGTTATTATTGTCTATATTTTCTGTTGTGAATTATGATTACTTATATTTCATTATCTATTTATCTATGTTTGTATTTATCCAATGTGATACACTTTGGTAATGTGGGCATTGTCTCCCCATGGACACACCCTAGGCCCGCGCTTCCAGTCAATAGTCTCTAGGATTTGGAGAGATGCGCTTGAGGCCATATGGCCCACCATGCCTGGGGAACCTATTAATTGTCATTTGGGTCTACGACGTGATAATGTGGTGTCGGAGCAGTTTTCCATTCTTACCTTAGTATTTTTAGACAATATATTTGACATTAGGAGTGCTATGTGTCTTGTTCATAAGCCATGCTTGCGCATCGTGAACCCAATTTCAGGGTAAAATCCACATTACCCAAAATATAATTTCTTTTCTAGTTTTCCTATTACAGTTGATATTATTTCACTGTTGGGTGATGCTCATGCTGTGTGGTGTGGTTAATTATTATTCAGATTCAGATTCTACTTTATCCTTGGGACAATGATATGAGGTAATGAATCATTATTACATGAATCATTATAGGCACCTATAATTCGCATTTTATGAATATTGCCTGCTATATAGGTGAATTTCACTTCCCTTCATTACATTATATACCATTGATTGTTCATTGATGATGTGATAGTTATCTTATGCTTGTACTACTCTTTGTTGTGATTTGTTGATTTTCTGTCCTAATTAATGAGATGTATGGGACCTAATGGTTTGAGGTGAGTAATTTATTGCGTCAGGCAATTATGTTATAATAAATGGTTTCATTTCCATTTAGAAGGTGAATGGCCACAAATTCAATGAAAATGGATATCCATTATGAAGTGAACATGACTTATAATATAAAATGGTTTAATGTATTTATCCCCACTATTCATGTTTATTAAAGGTAAAGGAGCGAATATGATAATAAAATTTAAAATTAAATGAATATTATACTTGAGCACTTACTAATACATGTTCGTCTATGTGGGTAGTTGGGGTAGCATAAATGGCTAGGGAGTTTTTTTAGGTTTAAATTATACTTGTGATACTATATTTCTGGTTAAATATTTTTTTGAGGTGTGTTCTTTGCATTTGTATACCAATGCCACCACGACATCCTCATATCATATTCCAGGAAGGTGGTGATGATCATGCTATGACATGGTGGGCCTTATGGCCCTAGTCTTACCTCTATGATTTCCATTTGAGGAACTTACTTTTGTATATAATAATGGCACTAGAACCCATGTTCATGATAGTTTCTTACTTATGATAAAGTCCATGCATGGTTATCCATGGATTTCACCAATAATGGATGATCTGACTCATGAGTTCTAGCAGAAGCATCCTCTTACCTTCTCATATGATGGTGATCTATAGGCTAATGATACTTTCTATAGGATTTCTATCTATATTAGGGAATTTGGATACCTTCGTAAAAAAGGTTCAATCTTTCCCCATAAATATTTCAATATTGGACCAAGTGCTGGTGGGATGTGATTACCCTTGATGGTCATCATTAGGGCATGTTATGGGTAGATTTCCAGACTGCCTTCTATGATCAATTATTTCCACAGACACTAAGAAGTAACTAATCCAATGATTTCATGCCTCTTGTTTAGTGTTGTATCTCATTTATGGAGTATTCAACACGTTTTACTGAGTTACAATCCTTTTCAACACTTCTAGCTGGTGATGAGATTTCCCATGCAAGATGCTTCAAGGATGGGCTTGTATACGCCATCTGTACATAGGTGGATGACTTTTAGCTGCCAATTTTTCTAAGATAGTCAATCAATCTCTTATAACTGAGTGAAACCTAGGGTACCAAAATAGCACTAGGCATAGAGTATCACTATCGCAACATGATAATAGTTATCATGGGGGTAGGAAGCATTACCTCGAGGTTTATCATTACTATAGTGACCACTATACTACAAATTTCGAAAACTCTATGGTGTGTCATATGTACAGATGAAGGGGGTATATAAAGCATTAGAGAGGCAATCATGTGTCAGGCTTGCGGACAAATGTGGAATCTTTGGAGATTTGTTTTGGACCTTTCAACTAGAATCGAGATAGAAATGATCTATGAAAACTCCACCTTCAGGAACAGATTATTTTGTGCCATGAAAGACTGGGAGTTGGAATAGAATAGGAATTACTAGTTGAGGGTGAGGTCACGACCAAGGTAGAAAAACCCCTGATCACTAGAAGTGCCAACAAATTAGTTTTGAATGTGGCTGTTTATCTATTGGAAAGGGTCACATATTAGGTCAGATGAATTCTCTACGTCCGATATCCGAGGATTAGGATGCAAGTCCTTCTATTATATGAGGTACTATTCTAGTGGCATATACTATAATATCAGATATTTTTTATATTTTTTCTTAAAAATATTTTATCTCAGTATCTATCATTGAGTGTCCTAAACTTGAGACACAATATTACTGTGTTTTGATTACCCTAGATACACTATTAGTGATATAGTCAAAGAGAATTTGCCAGTGCAGGGACTATTCCCTTTAAGTAATAAGTTCCCCTTTCTTAATGATCTTCATTGTTCTCGAGATGATATGTTTCAATATCATTTTCAGGATGGAATAGTTCATTGAGTACCACACTTTTGTAGACTTCAATTGCTGTAGGGTATCATTTACATTAGCATAGAGATATTTTTATCTACATAAGGGTGAGTGTGTTTTCTAGGATGGTATAGTGGGACTAGAGGATCATGTTTTAGGTGGAGTGACCACCTAGATTAAAAATATCTTTAGGGAGGTTTATGGTTTATGAAAAAGTTATTTCCCTCTAGTGGAGGTTCATTTCGGGCTAGTATTTCCTGATGATTTTTATGGAATACCTCCTAAGATAGAGGTAGTGTTTACAATCAAAATTGTCTTATGAGAATATCTAGTTTCTATTCCACCATAAAGGATCGCACCTATTGATAATTAGAAGATAAATCCTAAGATAGAGTATTTAGAGGCCAAATGTTTTATACTACCTAGTACATCCACTTAGCGTTCCCCTGTGCTTTTCTCCAAGAAGGACGATAGAACCTTACATCTATGTGTGGATTACAGATGGTTGAACTAGTTTAGTATCAAGAACCGATTTCCACGACCTCAAATAGACAATATCTTAGACCAATATTGAGGATCTAGGGTCTTCTCTAAGATCGACCTGAGATCGAGTGATCATCAGTTGTGATTAAGGCCATTATACATATAATGTATAACTTTTTGTAGTAGGTATAGTCTGTATGCGTACCTTGTTATGTCGTTTGGTATTAAAAATGAACCCACTATTTTAATGGCTCTAATTAATAGGATTTTCCATCCCAATCTCGACTCTATTGTTGTGGTATTTGTGGATAACATATTGGTGTATTTCTACAATCATTGTGATAATTATGATCATGTTGAGAAGTTCTAAGTATAATGAGAGAGAAAACGAATTATGCCAATCTTGATAAGTTCCACTTATGGATCAACAAAGATCACTTATTTGGTCATATAATATCGGAATTTGGACTCTCTATTGACTTAAGAAAGGTTAGTGTTATAGTTTTGTAAGGTAACCCCAAGAATGTGTTTGATATACAGATTTTCTTGGGGCTTTATAGATATTTTGGGCATTTTGTACAGGGCTTCTCACATCTTGCTTCACATATTTCTGACTTTACAAAGAAGGGTGTTAAGCTCATATGGTCTGAATTATGTGACAAATCACTTCAGGAGTTGAAAGGGAGGATTTTCTCAGCACCAATTCAGACTCTTCTAGAGTTAGGAAGAGGTTATACAATCTCATATGATGCATCAAGAATAATCATAGGATAACTATTGATACAAGAGGATAGATTCATTATGAAAATATCTCAAAAGATAACGCCTCATGAGAGAAACTTCCTGACACACGACCTTGATCAAGTAGTAGTTTTCAATGACTTATTTTGTTGGATACACTATCTATTAGGTGAGCACATTGGGGTGTAAAAGTACTAAAAAAGCCTCAAATATATATTTACACAGTGTGACTTGAACCTCATACAGTAAATATTTTTCAAGTATGTACAATCCTTTGATTCTGACCTTGCCTATATTTTTGGAAAGGGAAATGTGGTTGTAGATGCACTGAGTTGGAAAACCCAATCAAAGTCCATACAGGAAGCCAATGATGATTGAAAGTTAATAGCCTTTTGAGCTATATCTAGAGATTCATGATAGACAATGGTATTATAACCTCTCATATTAGACAATTAATTCTTCCCCCATTGAGAGGGTGAAGAGTATACAATTTTCATATCCAGAAGTATTGGTTATATATTAGAGTATATCAAGAGAAAACCTGCCTTTGGATGGTTTTTTAGAAAGAGATGACATCTCTCATATTTATAGATGTATATGGGTCCCTACATATAAGAGACATGATTTTATGTGAAAATTCCACAATTATTAGTGGGTAGTTCATCCAAGAATCTCTGAGATTTATCTAGATATGTGACACCAGTATTTGTGGCTTGGGATGAAATGTAAGATTGAAGACTTTATCCCTAGGTGTTTCACCTATTAGCAAGTGATAGTAGAGCACCCGAGACTTGTAGTTTTGTTACAGTTGCTCCTAGTCCCAAAATTGAAATGGGAAGATGTTTCCATGGATTTAATAGTCAATTTCCTTGGTCGAAAAGGGGGTAGTGATGTTGTATGGGTTGTTTTCTAATTTCTAACAAATTGAACTCATTTAATTACTATTTGAGAGACTTTCTCAATTGATTCGCTAAGAAATTATATTTCCATGAGATCATATGAGTAAATGGAGTCCCACTTACTATCATTTCAGATAGGGGTATTTGTTTCATGTCTCGATTTTGGAATGGATTGTAGAAATCTATGGGAACCTAGGTTCTTCTAAATGTGGATTTTCACCCTCAAACTGATGGATAATCAAAATCGACAATAAATGTTATAGAGAATATGCTCTGAGCATGTGTCCTTGATTTATGCAGTTCTTGGAAGAAGAATATCCCTCTGTGAGTTCACCTATAATAATAGATTTCAGGTGAAAATTCATATGGGTCCCTTGGAGGCCTTATATAATTCACCTTTGTAATTGATGAAGGCAGGTGATGTATCCCTATTGGGTCCTCATCTCATTTTGGAGAAATCAAAGAAGAATAAGCTAATCAGAAAGTGTATGAATACTAATCAGTCTACATAGAAATCTTATGTTGATCACCATTGATTAAATATAGAGATTCGGGTTGGGGATCCTATTTTCCATTAGGTTTTGACCAAGATGGGGTATAGAATGTTTCTTAAAAAATGGAAGTTATCACCTCATTACATAGGGATGTTTTAGATTATAGAGAGTGCCAGGTTGATAGAATATCATTTGTTACTACTTCATATATACCATTCCTTTCACGACATATTCCAAGTTTCAAAACATCTCCAGTATCCTGAAAAACCATCACATATTTTTTATCCCAAAGAATTTAAGATAGATGTTGATGCTAACTTTGAGGAGTATCTATATCCATCGTTTCTCGGAGCACGAAGTCTATCTGATGTCATTTTGTCCCTTTAGTATGGGTGCTATGGAAGAATAACCATGTGAAAGATGAGACATGGGGAGGGAAGCCATAGTATGTGCGTAGTGGCCAGAGGTGTTCTCAGATAGTGTTCCTCCACCCTTGGAAGGTTTACTTAGGAATTAGGTCTTTTAAGGGGGGGAAGGTTATAAGAACCTAGGTTTTCACTCAGGTGTAGATCATTTAAATATAGGTTTAATTATATATTTATAGAGCTGATATGGATTCCTATTAAGTTAGTGAAGGTTCTTGAGGGTGTCTAGGGATTCTTCGGATCTTAGAAGAAAACTTTTTGGGAAAATAAGGCCTAGCACATGGTCTGAGTAAATAGTGTGGGACTGTTAGATCAAACAGTGTGTGGTGTGTATTTTTGGGGGGAGCCTTACTACATGGTTGGTGCACATTTTCCCTAATCGTGTGGACAAAAAATGTGATTACCCTTTTTTCCTAGTTATTCATGTATGTTTTGCGCCTAGTTTTTCAAATCACGTGGAAAAAATGCACAATTTCTATTTTTAGGGGTAATATTGCTATTTTTTATTTAATGATTTAATTAACCCTCATCCTTACACTTAATTTGAATTCCTATAGGATTATCCTATATTTCTCCCCTTTTGGATATTTTTGAAGACTTATGGTAGAGATAAAGTGATCTCCTTATTCTGGGATTAGATTAAGCTTCCATTCATCATGTTGGAAGTGCTACAACAAGTACTTGAGTCCTTTTTATCCGTTCTTCTCCACTCTTTCTCTTGACCTAGTTATCGAGGTGTGGTCTTTTTACAATATTTTTCAGATCTACTTCTTTAAAAGTTAAATCATAGGATGATATATGAGGATGAGACTGATACAACCCTAAGGTGTTTGGTCTATAACACATCCCTCAAGATTGTTGATTTTTTTGGAATTATCGTCAGGGGCACATCGATTTCATCTGGTACCATTTTTAGTATTTATATTCCATTATTATAATTAGTAGAACAATATAGTTATGATCTCTCCAAATATGTGATTATATTTCCAGGGTTACACCCACAATACCCAACATCCAATGTAGGGAGAAATTCTATAGATGAGTTTTTAATGTTTTAACACTTTTGATAAATTGTTCGAATGTGCTCAAGCTTGACCACACCTATAGTAGTCCTCCATATAATAAATTCATGTTGTATAATGTAATGGTTAATGGAATGTACCATGTCACTTCCACTTTACATGCCTAAGGTAAGTACTTAAAATTGATAATTAAATGTGATTGGGTAATTAGTATGTATATTAAGTATAGGACTTTCCCGGATTTAAATGTGAATGAATAGTAATTTGCATGTCTACAGCACCCATTACCATGTTTATGGAAGGTTGAGGAGTGAACACTTATTTTTGAATATGAATTAAATGGATTTAATAATTTATTCATTATATATGGCCTTATCAAACTAATGAAAGGAACGTCTGGATCCATATAGACGTATTGATAAAATATTAACTGATTAAAGGGTTTCATGCTACTTGGACTTATTACACTAATAAAAGGAAAGAATTGAACTTAATGAAATATTATATGAATTCATAATCAAATAAGGGTGGTCTGACTTGAGATCACCTTGTATTCATATTGGTGAATTCCTTGTGAACTTAGGAACCCCTTTCCGAATCAATGATTCGTCTTTCTTAGGTTGGAACCGACCTATAACGTAATCCATATCTATTCATGGATGCCTGATATGAAACCATAGGATTCCTAACATATTATTAAATCATTACTTGGATACACTCCTTGGATATAACATTTACAAGTAGGTTCCATGGTTAATTCCCATAGGACCTATTCTTTGATTAGCCCCATTTTACCTTGGATAAACTCTTAGGACTCAATATGCATCTTATTATGTAATTCCTTGGATTGGTTTCCTTGTGTTACAATCCTACCCCTTATCCAGGCTACATTTATTACTATGTTATCAATACTTGAGGTATAAGTTTTCTTTGTTATTACCTTGGATCTTTGTTACTAAATATAATAACAGGTTTCCTTGATACGTCTTGTAACCTTAACTATTTCTTATATGTGGCTTATTTATAAACAGGTAACAATCAAATATTTAATTAGTTATATGTTCAGACACCAGTCAAGAGTTGAAGTATGTACATGGGTATTTAGTTAAACTGTATTATTTACTTTATATATGCAAGCCCGAAATCTATTATAATTCCATTACATGGGCCATAGGCTATAGACGACAATGTTGGTTCCCCACTGATATTTATCTCATACCCTCCCCAGGAACCATTTTGTACATGATGTAGATTACATGAATGTAGGTGTTGATAATGTAAAGAATATGGTTTTGAATAGTTGATTTCATTCTATTTAGGGCGGATTTTGATAAAAGATAACAAATCTGGAGCTCTGGATGATTGGTATAGTTGTTTGAATTCCATTATACTTTTTTGGAACATGTTTTGGCTGCTTTCTTGTATCAATGTTTTCTAGTTTTTCAGATATATGACATATCATCATCTGTTATTCCATTTATTTCAGTTCTTGTTACTGTTGTCTCTATTTTCCATTGTTCCTTCTGTTTACTTATATTTATTATGCTATTTATCTATGTTTATATTTATATTTGTTTTCTAAACTATGGAAATGAGGCAATAGTATCCCCTGGGACAATCCCTAGTACCTTACTACTAGTCATCAACCACTTGAGTTTTGGGAGATACAGTTGATGTCTTATGGAAAACCAGGATTATTGAACCTATTTAGTTTCATATAGGTCTAGGATTTCACACATTTTTAATATTAAATTTCTATAAGTTATAGAAATTTATTTTAAAATATTTTTTTTTAAAAATTCAATAAACCCATTTTGGAAAATGCATTTTAAATCATAAAACTAAATTTACCTTAATTCATTTCAATGTAAAAACCATTATATGAATGATTAAATATTTAATTGATTATATTATCTGAAAATTTAATTAAAATAATTCATCAACAGTTACTAATTTAATTTATTATGATAAAAATATTATCCACATAAAAATAGTTTTTTAGAAAAAAATTATTTCTACCTTGAAAATATTATATTTTAATCTATGACTAATTTAATAATAATTAATTCATTTTATAAATATGTAAAAAATAATTTTTAATAATTTAGTTATTCCTATTCATACCCACTAATCAAACATCTAGGAAATAATTGAAACATTAAATAATAAAATTTTATATTTTATCACAGTTTTTTAAGCTCACCGTTGTTTTAAAATAATTATTTCATGGAAATAAAATTTACATAAACATAAATATATAATAAAATATTTTGGTGGTACAATTGGAATTTATTAGGAATTTTCTATTTTATATATTTTTTCAAGGTAGACACCCTTTTTATCTGTGTGTCTTGGAATATTGGAGACTCGAAGTCAAAGAATTATACTAGTTGAATTATCCATGGTCATAAATAGAGGGTTTGATATTTGAATTCATCATAGAGTTAAAGCTTGTGACTTAAAATTGTCACTTCATATTTATATTTTGATTCTATCTATATTTTATATTTATGAAATTTATATAATAAATAGTAATATCAGATGTTTTTTGGGGAAATTTGAAAACAATAAAAAGTTATAATTTCATAGACATGAAAATTTTAAATGATGAGGATTTCTAAATATGTGAAAAAGTAAATAATTATTCAAAAAGATAATTTTAATCAAAAATGACTTATGAAATAGGAATTGAAAAATCTTGGAATTAAATTATGAATTTTTATGAAAAAATGTAATTATTTAACAGTAAAATATAAATAATTATGAATAGTAGTGGATTAATAGTGAAGTTTTGTTTCTTAATAAACATATTGGAAAATATTTATAAAATAGAAAAGACTACTATGGAATCTTATTTTGTTGAAATTGACATGGATTATTTCTTGTGATTAAAGTCTAAATTATTTGGTTATTTATTTAGGATGGAAATTGTTCTTGATAATTATTTAATAATAATTGGGAATTATTTTTTTCCATAATATTAAATTGTAGACCATAATGATTACAAAAGGTTGAAAATAAATTATGGGATGAGAGTGGTGGATTTATTACTTGTTTCATGGTGAATGTAAATCTAAAATAGATTCCATGCTTCTATATAGGGAAATTTCACTAAATTTATATGATATATTCTATAGTGATAGTGGTATTGAGTTACAAGGGTTGTGGTTCCACTTAAGCATAGAGCTCTCCCACTTCATCATGATGTCACACCAAATTTTATTATTGTGAGGTATGTTTCATGGGTATTGATCTACCATGACACTTGTTCATTCATTATTTAGTACACATCACACATTTTGGTTCTTCACCTACTTTTCTTAAGATGTGTAATGTATCTTGATAAATGGGTTAATATTCGGGGTGGGTTATATTTTGTCTTTATACCCTTTAATAAATCTATATTGTGTTTATAGATAATGGTGTGATCATATTATGGAATGATTGACAATGAGACATTAATAAAAAGGGTTTAGTTATAATTTTGTGACAATTATTGAGTGGTATAATGTGTTTACTCCTAGGATATGGGGAATGTTAGCAATTTCATGAATTATCCCTATGACCTATATGTGATGGATCTTAGTGTTAAAATTGTATATTTATATCTTTATTTATATTCAAATGGATATTTATATGTGTATTTTCCTAGGTAGAAAATAAATTGAATGTTGAAGGTCTTAATCTATTGGGGATATAGGATGATGATGATAATACTAGTGGTGGTGGAGGTGGTGATAACATAGATTATAAAGTTATCCTATTCAGATATGTGATGATTGGGGGTGATGATGTATTTTGAGGAGGGGAGTGTCCCAAGGGTGGACACATGATAAAAAGAGAGAGTCTTGGATGGAGGGAAACCACTAAATGATATGATTTTAATTCATATGAACAATTTCATCCTTTGTTTTTTCTTCATTTAATTACAAATTCATTTCTTACTCTAAGAAATGAATAATAAAAAACGTTTTTTATGACCGAAGCAAATTTACCAGATCATTAGAATAAAATTTCACTTCTACTGCCTCTAGTTATTTAAAAAAAACAAATTGAGCACATGTTATCTTATAAAACCCAATTATAAAATAAATCCATTACACACACACACACACACACATATATATATAATAAGACTCACCACAAAATATGTAGTTCAAAATTGAAAGACCAAATTATTTGATAGAAGATATATAAATCAACATTATATTCTATAGACAATATAAAGTCTCTCATTATGTAACATTACAAATACATGAACACTTTTAGCACTGTAAACCCTTAATGAAAACATGAATTCTTTAAAATATAAACTCTCATGTGGTCAAATATCTTCCATAAATGAATACATGCATTAAACTCCATCACATATGACATTAAACATCAAACCTATAACCAATTTGATGGTAAACAACACTATAACATAAAAAATTCATTATTATATCACCATTGGGATTATATTAAAATATATCCTTTATTATTCATGTGGTTTCAATGAGGTTCAAATAATCACTAAACCACTTTTATAGGTCATCGGTACTATTCAAAATATACTCCTAAATCCTTTAGGAAATAGTAATTTTATTCAATCTGTATACACATCAGCATTCAAATAAACACAATATATTTGATAAAATAAACTGTGAAAATAATTTTTGAATAAAAACCCCGAAATAATTATCATTTCACTTCATCTGTGGTAATAGCATAAGCTTTACCATGATCCCTTATCTTCTTTTCAGGAATGTTCACTTGATTATTGGGTCATTGATTTCTATAGTTCCCCATAACCTTATAGGTGAAGCATTAAAAATTAGTAATTTCATTCATTACCTTGAAATTAAAAGCATGGTTTCAATTCTCTCCACACTTGTATCAATTTTCAATTCCCTTTTACAAAGTACCAATGTTTTTCTTACCACAATTATCACAACTATGAAAACCCTTTTCTCTTCTTCCCCTTGTCTATTTTTTTCTCTTCCATTATATTATTATCATTCTTTCATTAAAATGCACAATAATTAGGGAATTACTTCCCTTTCTTGATATCACTTTATATTGTACACTCATATGATGAGAATGTTCATGATACTAGTTCTATTTGAAAGAGTGGTTTAAGACCACTAATGAAATGGTCATTCATACTCTTAGTATTATGTGCATTGAAAGGTTTTCAATTCCTTCCAATAGGTTTCATTATAAATAGTTCCATATTATATATTAGATCATAAATTATGAAACATAACATGTATTCCAAAAAACTAGCGAAACACTTAAAAACAATCTAATAATAATGATGGTTTTTATGGAGATATCATTATTTGGAAATACTTCATAATGTTTTTTCAATAAAATGTTAAATATCCTATTAATACCCCATAGGATTGTCAAAATAGTTACGTATTAAGGCCTGTTTTTATCTCAAATGTGATGATTATTTGAAGCCTAATTCTCCCTTTTTGGAGCAATTACCCTTAGGCACATCTGTTTCTCAACCACATCAAATTGTATTTTATAGATAATGATTTATTTGTATGAAAAACCGCATAATATATTATTTAACAAAATATTATAATGTTATTATATAATGGATAATCAACTAAAAGCTCTAAAGGATACTCACCTGAACCCAGAAGTCTCTGATATTTTAAACCATCTAAAAAGGATTTGGACATTCTGTACAATTCTAGATTGGTTCTTAAAGGGAGGGATGAGGTCATCAAGAATGCAGGTATGATTCAAGAAGTTGTTGGAAAAGATGAGAGGGAGGTGCACTTGGATGATGGTGTGGGAATACAGCTAGCTAAACTTAAGGAATATATCATGAATAAGGAAGTTGATGTGGATCTTTCCATGGGTTAGGATCCCCGATTCTTGGCCTCTGAAGACTCCTCTAAGAATTTTAAATAAATGGGACATGGATTTTTAAAGGGAAATGGTTATGAAATATCAGTGTAGTTCTTTTAGGCCACTCCTTCTTATGCATAGAAGGTTAAATATGGAGGAATCTATAATAATTCTCAAAATAGATTTGCAGTGCTGAGAGTAGGTGAGGTTCATGCTCCGAAGAAAGGCAATGAGATAGAAGGTTGGCCTTGATGAGGATCCCTCTATGGGAGGGGAGGATATTCAATTGGACAGTGACTCACCTTTAGACTCCCCTACTAATTTCAATGAAGTGTGAATTACAGAGGACTATTTTCGATCCTCTTCAGGGCGGGTAAAGATCACCATTATGAATTAAAAAGGCTTTATCAAGCATACCAGGATGAGGTGACCAAAGAAATATTACTCCAACTTACCAATTCCACCTATAACTAGGTCTAAAAGTAATGGTAAACCACATCGAAGGTTTTCAAAGGTGATGGAATTATTGTAAGGGTTGTCACCTCTAAGGAGTCTGAATCTCAAGCAGGGGTTGGTTAGGTGACCTTTGAGGCTACTAATAACCCTCAATGGTTGAGGATACGACTTTTCGAGGGAGTGTTGATGATCTGAATAAGGACCAGCAAGGGGAGAGGATTCTTCATTTTGAGGATGTGCAGCGGTAGGAGGCTGCACATCCTGCTAGGTATCATCATGATAAGGGCTCCATTTTTTGACTCTCAACTTAAAATAACATCAGTATTGAAACACATGGATATTCTTATGCACTCTGATATAGAAATGGTGGAGAAATTCTTGCATATTAAGGAATCACTGGAAGTGACTAACCAAATTATAGGAAGATTGATTAGAGTGGTAAATTCAAAGGGGAAAGGTGAATGGATTGTAAGTTTGAACCACATCTTGATTAGAGACTTCAACATTGGGAAGATTAACATGGAGGAATACACTCAATATTGGGACATCTTAGGGAACCATTATGAAGAAATATTGATGGACGAATCTGGAACTCAGGTAAATTTAATTCCCTATATACTATATAAATATTTTGATTCCAATGGTATCAAAGTGTTCTTAAAAAAAAGTAATATATTTTGGTGTTTAAGCTATCTTGTTGTAAGTGTTCCCAATTTCCCCTTAAAAGTGTTTGGAAATAAAAAATGTTAAATTGGATGTTATTTTATTCTATAATTATCCTCCATTTCTATCATATTGTTATATTTCCTAATTTATATTTTTGTAAATCTAGTTAATAAGGTTTCTACTAAACTTTCTATGATACCGACTGTAAAGACCCTTATCCAGGCATCCTAGAGTGGATTGACACTTTATTACATTGGAACTAGATAACATTTCTCACATCCCAAAGTAAAAAATAGTTTAGTAGTATTTTTAAACTAGATACAAACATGAATTTTTCATACAATTTATAACATCAAATACACAAATTGTATTCTTTGGAAACACCATTATTCCTCCTAGTGTATCCCTGTATGTAAACCAAAAAACATTACCTGCTACCCTATGTAAAAGAAAACATAATAAAGTGGTGAGCTCAAATTCTTAGAAAGGTTAATAATACAATAGCATCTATCATGAATAAATTATCATAATAAATATGAAAAGGTAAATACCTAAAACATAAGAAATCTAATCTTGAAATAAACTATAGTATAGAATAACTAAATGAGGCTCCAAAAAATCCATATAAATAATCACATTATTTTGAAGCTTATCTTTGGAAATTATAACTAACCTAATAATTACATAAAAATCAATAACCAATCTCATAATGATAGAATTCATAATTCAAAATAGATGAAAGTATCAAGACCTTCCTCAAGATAGCTTAAATAAATGAATAGTAAACCATCTAATTGGGACAATAAATTTGTCTCACTAGATATGCCAATGCATTGAGGGGATATCTATAACAATACCTAATCCTTATCTTACCAATTCCAATTCATTACTCATATGAAAGGGGTGAAATATAATCAATATAAATATTAATATTGAAAAATTATTCTATGAAATCTTATCAATTACCCCAAATAATAAACACAATCATAAACTATCTAGAGTAATATTAATGGTATAAAACAAGTACATCCCTTGTCAAATTATTAATAAACCACCCAAAGAAGTAAAAATTGTGGTATCATTAGATCATATATCCCCATTGGAGCATAACTAAAATATTTTTTTTTATTTTTTCAGTATTATGAATACAATAAAAATTTCCTTAAAAACATTGTTTTGGATAACCACCATTGAATTTTGAATATAAATTCCCCAAAAAATCCCACCAGACATTTTGAAAATAAATTTATTTTAAAATAACATTGAAATATTTTAAAAACGGTTTTAAAACTTTAGTGTTCTTGAAGCTGGAAAATTCTGTCTGTGTAGTATACGTTAAAAAAAATATTCCATATACATTTTTGTTAAAATTTTTAAAGAAAATGTTTTGAAAATGAAATTAATATTTATATTTTTTAAAATTAAAAAATGTTTAAAATGAATTGAATAAATATATTTTGTAAGGATAAATAAAATTTAACCATTTTATAAAACATAGATGTTGATGAATATTTATTTTCGACTCAAGACAGAAATAAAGTTGAATTTTATAAAATACATTTTATCAATCACATTATGTACTAAATAGTGAAAAAAATTATTATTGATCTAATGTTCATGAATAACCAAAGGATAAAAATATTTTCTATTTTCTAGAAAGAAATATCAAATAATTACCCCAAGGGATACATAAACAAAGACAATCCTAAATAATAATGATATTGATTAATAAAAACAAACCACATTGTTAACTTCTTAATCATAATCCCAATAAAATAGACAATATGATAAGAAACATGGAATATCCTAAATACAAATAAATTCATGATATAACATATAAAGAGGGAAAAAAATACACCACACAAAATTAATAAGTGGTGAATATGTCAAATATTTCATAGAAGTAAAAGTTACACAAGAAACACTTACTATGGGTTTGACATCCTATGTTTGTGTCTAAAAATAAAATATAATTGTTATATATTTATTATAAATATAATAAATAACTATAATAATATATATAATATAATATATGATCATATAATAACATATCATTTCCCACTTTGTAATAATATTTACTTATTTTCATTATTTTCTCATGTGTGTCTTGTCATAGACGTTAAGTTATTTTACATAGGATATAGTTCATTAATATATATAATTATATAAATTTTATAAATATTTATCTCTATTAGATACATCCTTATATCCTTTCTTGAAAATTTTACATAAAAACTGAATTACATAGCTTTATGGAGACAATCAGTCATATGTAAACACAAACGACAATATCATTCCCTTAATGGGTGAAAAGGGAAGGAATTTTAAGATATATATATTTAAAATAATTTATATTAGTTAATTTTATCATATATATTAATTAAATTTATCTTTGATACCATATATTAAAATAATAAGTGATAAAAACATCACATCTGTTTGGGACACAATAATCCATTATACACACAAGCAACATTATCATAACCCCTAAAAAATGTGAAGTAAGTACCTATGTGTGATATAATAGTTATATAAGTGAAATAATATCATAAATATAATATAAATTTGTCATATATATCATTATATCCAGCCTTTAATGTTGAATATGGGAAACAAATAACATCAGTTAATGGGGTAGTTGTCCGTCGTACGTATGATAAATGATTTCATTTCCCTTGTGATGGAGGTATATATGGATAAATATTCTTACATCTAAAAAATAGAATCTCATTATACAGTATAAAATTTTATTAATTTAATTCATATTTTATGACATAATTGATAGAGAAAAAAAATAATGAAAATGAAAGAGCACTTTTAAGACAATTACACTCTCTATGTGAATCCTCATTTGGATATCCTCTTGAGGACCCTAGGGTTGATCTTGGTGGAAGACCATAATCTATATAATATGCATAATTATTTTTGGTATATATTGTTTTATTTTATTCTCAATAAAAATTTCTTGGAAGTTATGAATAATTGAATGGAGGGAGTTCCCTTTTATAAGTGGGGAAAATTATCCACCTTGGAAATTACCAGGAAATTTCAAAGATGAATCCAAAGTGATAAATTCGATAATATGAAAAAATATTCCAAATAACCAAATGTTAAATTTTGTGATATTATAATGCATTAATAGTTCTATCTAATAATATTTTTACAAGTTCATAAATTATTTTAACCCTTATCTTTTTATTTTAACCCTAGGTAAACCCAATTTTGCCATAACCAAAATAATTAATTTTTATAGATTAGACAAATCATATTGTCAAAAATTAAGTGAAATTATTATATAATATAAATTATTTTTATTATAAATATATAATCCCTTTTTCAAAATTAAATTCACATAGGTTTAAAAATTCAATTCAAAATTATACCCACATACGCGATGAAAAAGTGGGCTTCCAAAGGGAAAATTATCATAAGTATAAAAGGTTTTCATTTCAATATTGTTGATGCTCCTTTCGTCACAGAGTCTAACCACTGAAAAAAAGGAAATACCATGAGCTCAAAGAGATTCAACTTTTGGAAAAATATCAAAAATTTTAAAAGGAAGGAATAAGAAGAACATTCTACAAGGGCCACGCAAGTTCTACAATAGTCATGCAAGTCCACTTGCACGCCGCAATGGTCGCGCAAGTACACTTGCGCGCCATAATGGTCGTGCAAGTACAATTGTTTTCCCTAGGTGATAACCACCTGGGGTCTTCTCTAGCCTATAAATACCCCCGGTGGGGCCCCCATTTTGGGAGGATTTTTTTACAGAATTCAGATTTAGAGCTCTGAACGCCCAAGTCTCTTCTTCAGTTCTTCCGAACACTTCTAAGGTAATTCTTTAACTATAATGGTAGGTATAAACAAGAGTAGTAAGGTCTAAGTGTTATAATTCACTAACACTTGTGCGCCTACGGTGTTTTACCCTGAAGGGAAATGAACATACTTGTGTGCCTCCCTACTTCCTCACCAAACCTTGTGCATCTCTCTTCTAGAAGTACCTCAGGATAATTATAAAGGCATTGGTCAAGGATTGCCCAAGTATTACCATGCTGGTTTACAAACGCGCATGTACCCATGTGTCACGCAGGTATACCTGCATGACTAGGACTTGCACGCCCACGCAGTACCTGCACGCCTGCCAGGACATGTGCGGCCCTGCCTTTTTGGGTGCCCTTCTTGCCCATTTCACCCCTCTTATGCCATTCCACCTCTCCTATTCAAATAGTCGGTCTTCAAGACACTCTTCAAATCCATTTATGGCATGATTTATTGATTTGAATTCCTTATATGAAAGGAATTTTGTGGAATATCTATCAAAACCTAGTGATTTACACATCTTTATGCCACTAAAGATTGCGATTTCATTCATTCAACCTCATCCATTAAGATGAGAGAACTGATTAACCTGGGCATCCTTTTCAGGAATAAGCCCCCATCATAATTATTAACCTGGGCCCCCTTTTCAGGAATAATCTCCAGTCATAATTCTCAAATATGGGCATCCTCCTTAAAAGTAATCCCAAAGTCCCTTAAATTTTCAAGTCCCTTTACTTGGGCCTCCTTTTCAGGATTAAGCCCCAGTCTTAATTTTTCTTAACCAGTTCTAATTTACTTTTGATTTGGTGCTTCCTTCTCAGGAGTAAAACCCAATCATAAGTCTACTCCTAACTTGGACCTCTTCTTTAGGAGTAATCCCCAAGATTAGAGTATCTAAATCTCCATAAAGTACATATACCTTTACAGACCATGTTCCTGGATTTCTCCCCTGAAGTAAATCTTAATCCTCATCTATTTTGGGTAGTCATAAACACATAAGCCCCACATCATTGCATCTTTCGTGGCCCAATTGTCTAGTTTCACCAATACCTCTTGTTTCTCACACCGAGCATGACTCACATGAGCATAGAGTGTAAAAGTAATCATGACTTCTTTCTTTGAGCCATAAATCATGCATAAGAAGCATACTACCTTCTTCAAACAACGTGGGTTCTGATTCCTTTTACAAAACAAAGGATATGTAGGTAGCCCATCAACGGGTACGATCCCAATTCTGAAATAATCCATGTCCTCCTGAATGACAGTAAACTTGAAGTGCCCCACAGATTGGATTTAAAACCAGTATGGTCATCATAATGACCAAGAGACTTTTATGTATTTTAAGGATACCATCAACTAAGAATCTTTAACAAATACAGATGATTCTTCATCGATGAAGAGCCTCAAATACATATAAAGGATTCTTTGAATTTATTACATATCAATCATTGATTGTTAGACTAAAGGAAAGTTCATTTTTTACTTGGTAATGTAATAAGGATTCATGAACATAACTTAATCTATAAAGAAAGTCTCAGAGTAGACAATAATTCCCCTAAAAAGGAGTGATGAGTCCGACCTCCCATACTCTCGACTAATGAAAATTCCTAAGCCTCATCAGTTCACAACTAATGAGCACCTACCTTTGGAAAGTAGGTCCAAATGGATATGGAATCATTGGATGTTTCTGGTTCTACAAACAAACCCGTTAGAAACCGATTGGAATGTTTGAACCTCCAATCAATGAGGTCATCCCCGAATTTCGAGGGAAACAAAAAATGGGGAACCCAACATGAATCCTTAACAAAGTTAAAATGATGTTTTACATATTTGTTAAGCCCCTATTTCAAACTCAATGATAGGGACAAAAAAATCATTTACATATGTGCTCATCCAAAAGATGTAGTGGCTGAATTTATCTTGATTACGTCTGTTATATAAAACAGGAACTCTTTTCCAAGATCTTCTGCATTTCCAAAATGGCTGCTCTCAAGGTCACACCTGTGAATACTGCTGTTGCAAATGCCACTTCTGCTACTCCTACTGGATCATCATCCTCTCTAAGGATTAAATCACCTACTCAGCGTCGTCAATACTGGGTATCAAATGCGCTGGTTAAGGAGTATCGTCAACACGACACCATCCCAACTCTAGAGGCTTCCCGACAAGCCCTCCAAATGAACAACTCACACCGTTCCTCCGATCAACGACGACCAGTGATCAAGAAGCAGGCAGTGCTAACCACCGTCTCCAACCATTTTGGGTCGTTATCCCCGGAACACAATCACCATTCACTCTTATATTCTAGGGAGGTGAATGAGCAGGTCCCTCAGGGCCTTAATTAAAAGAAGTAGGAGTCCTTCCTAAGGGCTCCTATCAACAATCGCCGCCAGACTCGTGCGATAGTACGCCCTCAACATGAGGAGGGTACCAACTCCAGGCATTCGGCTCAGGTTCCTCGAACCCGAGTAGGCAAGACGAACCGCTAGAGGCGGAATCCAGTCAACAGTGAGCAGGTTCTCATATTTTCTATTTCCGTAGAAGTCCACCAACCTAACTTGGTGGCAAGAAACGAGCGGGCACATAAACTTGCCCGTTTTAATTCCATTGTCCAGCAAACTCATCTGGCAGCATCACATCAATCCCACCAGGAAATTCCAGTGGAGTACTATAGGCAGGAACATACACCTGTTTATACATCATCAGCTAGTCATCAGGCTCATCTGAGTACATATGATGGAGCTCTTCAACCGTGTTCGGAGAAGTACAATTAGCAAGCCCATACACCTGCTAGTATTAATCAAGCCTACCAACAGTCTCGCTTGGTAGCACACGGAGAAGTCAGTTGGAATGCTCCGATGAAAAACAGGAGGTAGACTCAACTCTCTGCCCCCACACTTGAGTACTGTCATGATTCACTGATAGGAAAAGGAGGACAGGAGCAGGCACATACACCTACTCCAAGCACGGAATGGACGTATATCCCCGTTCCGGCAACGGAAGTCACCAAGAAGATTTTATCAATGGTGAAAGAGCAGAAGCAAATCCCTGCTCATATTCTGGATACTTTCCAGGATATTATAACAGCTTCAGCAGCATCTCAGGGAAAGACACATAAGTCTATCCCTACCAGTGGAGTGACACATCAACAGTTCACTCCAGAACAGACACACACATTTTTTCCAGTCCAAGAGGGTTGTGGGTCATACTCCCCCGTATCATACGGACAACCAAGTCAGGAACATAAACCTTATTTGAGTGGAGATCGTCAGCCTAACCTGGCCATCTTTCTTGATTAGGCACATACACCTTCTTAGAGTAGCCACTTTCGTCAACAAGTGGTTTCCAAGGCAAGTAAAAAAGGTTCTAAGAAAAGGACCCGCCCAGCACAATCAGGAGATCAAGAAACAATCTGTAACATGGCCTTACTTTATGTTGGAGTTCTTGAATCCCTCAGACAGTTATCTGTTGGAATTAATGATTCTACTCCATCATTTCCCAATAGTGGGAACATTAATTCCGAAGTTCTTCAATAGACACTTCCTCATGAAGTCTTGCTTTATGAAAATTCGGTCGATCATGAAGTTTCATATTTAGATGAGAACCACAGGAATCCTCTGTGTGGTCAGAAGACCAAGGAGCAAGAGATCCCATATTTTTCTATAACCCACCATGGTGGTCCTCCCCATGATGATGAATTTCGCTACGAATGACCTCTCCGCAGTAGTGATGGACATTGCCCCGAAAATCCTCTAGTAGACAATGTAGTGGCGAGAAAGCCCTCTTATCTTGAGGCCCTTGAAAATTAGAAACCAGTCATGTCTGATGCTTCACCTCTAGAAGGTGAAATACTTTCTCAATCAGAAGATAGCTCAGGGTGTAGGTCATTCTTTGAACCACCCCTAGGTCATGCATCTTCTAGTTTAATCAGTGATCTCTCTACCAATCTTGTTGAATCCGATGAAATAACAAGGAAGCACCAGCTCTGGTCAAATTAGGTAGAAGAATCTTCATTTAATGATAAAGAGGAAATGCTGAACATGAGAAAAAAACTAGGAAAATTTGAAGTAGCAGTCATGTTTTGGCCTCTGGCTGACTCTCAGTATGACATTTCAAAGATGTTGACAGAACATGGAATCCATGATATTCGTCTCAACATATGGAAAAATATTTTTCAATTGAAGAAGAAAGTATTATCTTATGATGAATATGAAAATCATCTTAAGATAATAGAAGGGTTACAACGTTAGATTGATTTGGAATCTCTATCAGTCTCCTGATATCAGAAGGCTGAAAAGCAACAGAGAGCCCTTCAATGTTCATGGCTTTGTGCACTAAGAAGATTGCGTCAGTTAATTGCCAATGCCCCATTTGGTATTCATGTCAGAGGATGGGGTGTTCATGGAGCACTACATTTCACTGTGCTCTCCAGTCAGTAATGCCCGCCGAAAATGGTCTCATGCAATGTTATTGCCCATGGCCGGCCAAAGTCAATGGGCTTTGTTTGTAATCAAAAGCTTACTCAAGAACAGACTTTAACTAGTTCCTCTCAAAATCAATCCTACAGAGAATATGTTTTTGAATTACTCTTGCATCAAGCAGAATAGAATATTGAACATGCCTCTCGTATGGGGCAAGCACATCATCAAGTGACAGAAGTGTTGGAAATCATCCAATGGTCTTTTGAACCAGGTGATAAAAGTGGATACAGGTTAATGCATCCAGCTAATTTCCAGACTAAGGTTCGCAAGATCTGGAGAGATTTTATAAAAGTCTCAGACATAGCATGTCAAGAGCCATCCCAGCTTTCCAGACTGGGGACTCTTTTAAACCAACCCTCAGAATCAACAAATAGGATTCGAGGAGTTGAGCAGGAACAACAGAAACAGCCCCAGTCCTCCAGACTGGGGACATTTTCAAATCATCAATCCCCTCCTCAGAGAAAATCGGTCATTTCTTGATTGGGGAAGAAGACTCAAGAGGAACGAAGAGACAAATTATCAGAAGATTCCCTCCAAATTACGGTTCGTCAAGAAGTTCCTGAGGGATCAAATCAACAAAAGGCAATGTATCATCAAAGACATGGAAGAAGAAAATATCAATGAAATGTTGATAGAAGGGATGCGATGCGTTATGCATCAATCAATTTCATTAATTCCATTTTTGTTGATCCTCCAGATGAGGATCACTCGGGGGACTCAGATAAAGAGGTTCATTCTCAAGAAGATGTACGCACCGACACAAATGAAGAAGGTGTGTGTACACGAAATCAAATTATTACTCAGAAACTAGGTAATCCTTCGAGCCACCCACTTCCCCCTCACCGAAAAGGATCCAACAAAGGGAAGGGAAAGAATCAGGTTACATATCCTTCCTCTAGAGAAGGCTAATCGCTCTCACTAGAGCAAAGGTTTGCACAACAGGAGGAAGAAATGAAGGAATTAAAGAGGTTGAATGTATAACTATTTCAGGGTAGTCTTTTTCTTAAGCGTGCTGGAGTTAGTCAGCCAAGATAATTTGTTGTAGCTACTGAGATGGATCAAGAATATCCTCCTCTATCAGTACACCCTCACAGGTCTAATCCTATGGGTCAATTGTAACAACAGTTGGCAGTGATACCATCAGTTGCAGCACCAACCACCACATCTGTCCAAGCTCCAGTCATTTCACCTACCCAAGTCAAAGTTCAACTGGATGTCTCTCAAAAGTTAATAACTACCATTGAGTCATTAACAGCTCAGTTAGAAACTATGGAAGGGAAACGTGAACAGGTTCAACCAGAAAAGAAAGTTTACCCTGAATTGGTATATTCAATCTCTCCTCTATCCAGTTTTGGAAACCTTGTATTCCCTATTTTCAATGGATAAGGTGACCCTGAGCAACATTTGATGCATTATTTTTCTTGTTGTGATCCTATGATGGGAACTCCGGAGCAGCAAGAATTAGTAAAACTTATATGCTTCATATAGAACTTGCAAGGACTAGCCTCTGTCTGGTATACAAGCATGCAATCCCGGTCAATTACTGGATGGGAGGATCTTCACCAAAAATTCCTTCTTCAGTTCAGCTCAACTTTGCCAAAGACAACAGTTTTTGATCTTACAATCTGTAAGAAAAGAGAGAATGAAAGGGTCTTAGATTTCATTACTCGCTGGAAAGGATTGACATCTTCCCTAAGCTTAGCACTCCCTCAAGAGGAATTGTTTCCAATCTGTGTGGAAAATCAACGTGACAAATTACGCACGCCGTTGATCCCTGTGAAATACACAAGAGGGTTTTGAGACCTTACTTCAATCTATTAGCAGATTGAAGATTCCCTTATACAGGCTAAGGCTAAATCTCGTGCAATTCCATCAACTCCAGGGTGGAGAATGGTTAAAGCAGAAACTGCTACAGTTATGCTTAAACAAGCACCTATACCTATTTCTACTTCAAAACCTTCATCTTCTCGAAGAGCTCCACCTCCTGAGCACCAACAACAAAGGCCATTTCGTCCAGATGATCAAAGAGATCAAAGATGAAAACAATTTGAGGATCTGAAGAGAAAAACATACTCTTTCCGAAATGAACAAGTTCCTGGTTACTTCATTTTGGCTCTAAAAAAATAATTTGGTTCAATTTCCAAGGCCTAAGAGGTCAAAAAATGAAGGAGATGAAGATCGTCCCAATTATTTCCCTTTTCATCAAATGTTGGGGCATCCCATCCAAGAGTGTTTTTTCTTCAAATACCTCCTGCAAAAGATGGTCAACTCTGGACAAGTAAAACTGAAAGGTTCTTCAGCTCTGGTAGCATGTGTTACTACTACCGTTGTAGAGGAGGAATGCGAATGGAAAGAAGTCAAAAGTACAAAATGTACAAAAGTATGATGATTGGATTTTCATAAAGACAATCAACTGAACTCATGATATTTTTCGAACACAATTAACAAAACTGATTGTGTCTTCTACCATGAATGTTGCGGAAAAACCATCTTCATCAGAGGGAAAGTCCTCAAAGAAATTTCATGATTCAAGGAAATAAAAACAATCAGAAGAAGATGAGTATGTGTCAAAGCCTAAGTTGTCTTTGACTCTAGTAGACATCATTCCATCTACTTCAAAGCCACAAGCACTGCCCCACCAAATGGCATAGCCTAAACAGGATAATTTGGCTGAGTCTTCATTAGACGAAGAGTTAATCATCGATTCTGTTAATATGATTCAATTAATAGATACATATACCAGTCACAGTTTCAATTTCGATGAGCCTGAATCCCCTGTATCAAATAGGGGAATCAGAGGATGTTCCAGAGGCTCAGGATATAGAGGAAGACATGGATCTTTCAGAAGACACTATTCCAATGCTACCCCTACTAGAACTGTGTATGCAATAGAAACTCGTGGTAGAGCCCTTCAGCGAGCTCAAAAAGAACAATCATGTTCTTCTACCAATAGCAAATTTAGACCTATCACAGTTATTTTAGAAGACCGGTTGAAGGTTCCATCTTATTCCTATTAGCAATTAAGTGGATCCAATCGGTCTAATATTCCAAAACCAGGAATATTGCCAACTCCTATCCCAATACAAGAAGCATCAACTTCAAAAGCATCTGCTTCCAAGGTACCTGCTAAACCACATATTCCTGATGGGAAATGCAGACCTCTAGATCAAAATTATGATGTGTTGAAACACTTGTCCTAAGTAGCATCCAATTTATCAATTCTCGATTCTTTGAATCTATCAAAAGATCTTCTGGAAGCAGTCATCGAGGTTTTGTTGAGTCCTCAGGACTTTGAAACTGAAATTGTTACAGCTGAAGTCTATCACATAGAGAATAATCTTGCACAATGCCATGCAATAATATCTCTTACTGATGAAGATGAAGATGATGTTGTGAATGGGAATTTTAGACCTTTGTACTTATCTGGCAAGGTCAATGGTGTAGACGTCTGAAGAGCTTTCATTGACAATGGTTCAGGAGTCAACCTCATGCCCATTCATACACTTCATCGATTAGGCCTCACAGAATCTGATTTATCTCTTTCTACCATGATGTTACAAGGATATGATAAAAATAAACAAGAACCATTGGGCGAAGTTACACTCAGAACTCAGTTTGGAGATCATGTATCCAATTCAGATGTCATGGTTGTTGATCAAGACTCAGCTTTCAACATCTTTCCTGGAAGACCTTGGCTACATCAACATGTATCTATCCCTTCATCATACCATCAATGTCTCAAATATTGTTTCTATGGTAAAGTTGGGACATTTTATGGTGATAAGGCCCCATTCAAGACACGTGAGTCTCAAATACATTGAGGCAGAATTTTATCAAATAAAGGGAAGGGAGAAATCCACAATAAAGGAGATTACCGAAATTAATGCTCCATATGGTTTGGAGAAGATTCCAGTAAATCCATTTACACATGTGAGTACAGATTATGTGTTGTCTATCGGTCAAATTTACAAGATAGACCCAAATCAAAATAATCTTATGGAAAGATCCATAATGTTAGTTACAGCAATCGATCCAGACAATATGGGAGAAATTGGTAACCCACCATGTAGTGATGAAAGCACAAATGGTGACGTCTTAATTTCATCTGCTAAAATCCAACAAGTCTATAATTCACCAATTAGGACAGAAGAAGTTATAGCAACATCGTAGGTGAACAATGATGTCGATTCTCAATCCATCATCTCCTCTTTATTACCCAAATAAGACCCTTCATCATCAATCAGGTTGGAAATGGAAGCTTCATCTTCAAGATGTGAAAATTTTGACATCTCATCTGATCATGAAAACTCTGTTTTATCATCTACTATGAAAGTAGAAACAAAATAAATAACACATGAAGAAGAAGAAGAGGAAGATCTCATAGATGCTCCTCCAGCATTTGAAGAGGGTATCTCTACCACTGTGGATGAACTCAGAGAAATAAATCTGGGTACAAAAGAAGATCCACGCCCCACTTTAATTAGTGTGGCCATGAATCTTGAATAGAAAGAGATGTATATTTATTTTCTAAAGTGAAATATATATATATTTTCTTGGAACTATATAGAAATTCCCAGGCTTGATCCTGATGTTGCTACTAATCATTTGGGTTTACCAGATGAACCTCGCAGATTTAAGCAAGCCGTGAGAAGAACACACCCAACTTATGCATCCAAAATTGAGGCTGAAGTGGATAAGATTATCAAATCTAACTTCATCAAAGAAGTTCAATATCCCAAGTGGTTGGATAATATTGTCCCTGTAAAGAAGAAGAACGGAAAAATTAGAGTTTTCATCGATTTTAGAGATCTTAATCGGCATTGTCCTAAGGATGATTTCCTAGTTCCGATTACAGATCTTTCAATTGATGCGACAACTGTCTATGAACCACTTTCCTTCATGGATGGATATTCTGGATATAATCATATCCGAATGTCCCTTGAAGACGAGGAATCCACAGCCTTCGAAGCCCCTCAAGGCGTGTTTTGCTACCGGGTAATGCCCTTTGGCTTAAAGAATGCAGGTGAAACATATCAGCGTGCCATGCATCATATCATCAAACCCTATTTAGGGAAGTTTGTTGAATTCTATGTAGATGATTTGGTGGTTAAATCCAAACAACATTCTAATCAATTAGCTGATTTGGAAGTCAAATTCCGCAAGCTTCAACAATATAATTTGAAGATGAACCCCTTAAAGTGTTCTTTTGGGGTAACCTTAGGAAACTTTCTCGACTTTGTTGTATGCCATCGTGGTATTGAAGTCAATCTTGAGAAGACCAAGTCAATCCTTGGTATGTCACATCCTCTAAATTTGAAATAATTAAGATGACTTCAAGGACACTTAGCCTATATTCAGCGTTTCATCGCCAATTTGGCAGGAAAATGTGTACCCTTTACCAAATTGATGAATAAGGGAGTCACTTACCAGTGGACTAAAGAATGTCAAGAAGCATTCGATATTCTCAATAAATACTTCTTGAGTCCACCAGAAATCATGCCACATGTTGAAGTAAGACCACTTATCCTCTACGTGATAGCTCTAGAGAGATCATTGGGTGCCTTTATTGCTCAAAAGAATGATGCTGGGAATGAAAATAGCCTCTACTATCTCATTCGAACTATGCTTGAATCAAAAAACTGGTATTCAAGTATTGAGAAGTGCTTCCTGGCATTAATCTTTGTAGTTCAGAAGTTGAGACACTACCTACAACATCATGAGGTCCAATTGGTATCTCACAATAACCCGCTCAAATTGATCCTTAGTCGTCCAATGCTTACAGGACGTCTGGTAATGTGGGCAGTTATTTTGCAGCAATTCTTCATTCAGTATGTGTCTCAAAAGGCGATAAAGGGCCATGATCTGGCTGATTTCCTAGACAAACACCCTTTAGTGGAAAACACATCTTCAGATATTTAACTCCCTGATAAGGAAGTCTTCTTAATTCAAAAAAGTCCTCAGGCATGGGAAATGTATTTTGATGGTGCTTCCAGAAGTCCAAGAGGGAGGAAAATGGAAAATCCTAAAATCAACAAAGTTGACTTAGGAATTGTGATAATTTCTCCAGAAAAGGAAGTGTTACTTTATTCCTTCTTATTGTGGGAAGGTGGTACCAATAATGAAGCAGAATACCAAGCTCCCATCGCAGGCTTGGAATTAGCGCTTTAAGCACAAGTGAATCACTTAAAGGTGAAAGGTGATTCAGACCTGGTAATCAAACAAGTCAATGGGGATTATTCCATAAGAAAAGAAGAACTAATCCCTTTGTATGATTAAGTCAGATATTTAATGGCATAATTCCCTTCAGAACCGACATTTTCTTATGTCCCAAGATCAAAAATTGCTCAAGCTGATGCACTGGCTAAAATAGCCACAGCTCTGGCAGATCCAAATCGGGATGAGACAACCATCATTATTTCCCACCGTCATGAAATTTCACCTTATGTTCGAATCAGAACATATGAAATTAATGAAATTACTCCCATTCCTGAACTGTATGGTCATACTATAGGATGGATGTCACCTATTAGGAAATACATTCAAAATGGAACACTTCCACCTGATAGAGCCGAGAAAGAACAAATCCGGTGACGTGTGGTCAATTTTACTCTTTATGATAGCCCAGATCACCTAGAGAAAATTCTCTACAAACGTAGTTTTGATGGAGTTCTCTTCAGATGCATTGATGGTGAAGAGAAAATGGTTGTCATGAAAGAAGTGCATGCAGGAGTCTGTGGTGCCCACCAGTCTGTACATAGACTATCTGATCAGATTCGAAGGCTTGGATACTTTTGGCCTTCAATGATACAATATTGTGTTGATTTCACAACAAAGTGTCATTCATGCCATGTACATGACAACTTCATTCATCAACATCTAGATTTGCTTCATACTGCTAAATACTCATGGCCATTTTCCACATGGGGAATGGATGTGGTGGGACCTTACCCTTCGGCTACGACCAAGTAGTTTAAGTACATTCTTACTGCTACTGACTTCTTTTCCAAATGGGCAGAGGCAATACCTCTCAAAGAAGTCTATTCTAAATGCGTTGTTAGCTTCAACAAGTCTGACATCATTACTAGATTTGGTGTCCTTCATACCATATTGACGGACAATGGCACCAACTTCTGTTTATCTAAGGTGAAGAAGTTGTATCAAGAATACAACATCAAATCCAACCATTCATCTCAGTATCATACAGCGGCCAATGGCCAGATATAAGCCTTTAACAAGACTCTTTCAAATATACTGCAAAAGATGGTGGATAAAGATAAGAGGTCATGGCCTGATAAACAATTTCATGCTTAATGGGATTATCGGAGTACCAGTCGTACTGCAACGCGGTCAACACCATATTCATTGGTATATGGAACAGAAGCAGTCTTTCCAATTGAAGTTTAACTACCCTCGCTTAGAGTATCCATTTGTGATCAATCATCTACAGATGAACAATCTCAAAAGCGATTGAATTAATTGGAACGGTTAGATGAGAAAAGATTTTGAACTTTGCACCACTTGGAAGTATATCAAAATCGAATACCACAAGATTTTAACAAAAAAGTTCGTCTTCATTCATTCACTCAAGGAGAATTGGTATTAGTTCTCAAAACTCCAATGATACAAGGAATGAAACCTCCCAAGCTTGATCCAAAATGGGAAGGACCTTACTCAATACATAGGGTCTACTCCAATGGAGATTATTCTTTAATATCAATGGATGGAGAACTCATCCCTTACGTCCATCAAGACGTTAAACTGTATTATCTAGGGTCCATACATATGAACTTAAACTATTTGTATTAATTTCTTCCCACACAACGTTAAACTCTGAAAACAAAATTCCCTAATTTTTCCTCACTCCATGACATTAAACTGCACAGTCCCCCTTCCGTCCAGTATGATGTTAAACTGCACCATCCACGGTCAAGGAATATGACTTTAAACTATTCGTGCTTTCATCCAACATGACGCTAAACTGTATCGTCCCTTTTTGGTCCATGAATATGACCTTAAACTATTCACACTTACGTCCAACATGACGATAAATGGTGTACTATTTTGTCCTCACTACATGACATTAAACTACACATTCCTCTTTTTGTCCAACATAATATTAAAATGTATTGTCCCCATCATCCTAACTACATAACGCTAAACTATATAGAAAATCCTTTAATATTTCCTACATGACATTAAACTGTACTGTGTCCCTACTACATGACATTAAACTATGCAGCACCAATAGTCCTAACTGTAAGACCTTACAACTGCATAGTCCCTTCATATGTCCTACATGACATTTAACTGTGCATCGGTCGGGTTGTTTCTACCTCTTGTTTCTCACACCAAGTATGACTCATGTGAGATTAGAGAAAACTTCAACCATAACACCCTCTCAGGGCCGCTAACCATGCGTAAGTCCCAACATCATTTTTTAGGTCGTTTTCCCCAAGAACAACTTGATTGTTAATTCATTCTTTAATTTAACTATGCGGACTTTGATCCTTGCCTTATAGGATGGGTATGTAGGCAACCTCCCATGGTTCAATCCCAAAACCAATCTCTTCACATCGGTTCACCTCCATCTCATATGATTGTGATTCGTGAAACAGCCCCTTAGAATCAATATCTTTACATTGGTTCACTTTCCTCCTTGTTATACGATGTTAAACTATACAACACTTTTTTTCCAGTATGATAATAAACTACAATATTCTTTGATACCCTCACCTGAGAGGGAACCATTATTTACATTGATTTTTCAATCATGTTTCATTTCAAAGACTACGTGCATACATGGCAATGCCAGAACCTTTTATCTTGGGTTAAACCATCATTGCAATAAAGTCCCTTTTCACCTTTCACATGTACGAACTAAATTTGTACAGAGGGTAGTTCTAGAACCATGTGGGATTGATTACCATCCTTATGGGATACATAGGAATGTTCGAGTGTTCCTCAAATCCAGCCCCAAGTCTTTTGGGCCTAACCCCAAATCCACTTCCAGTCCCTTGGCTGAAAGGTCCCCATGAAAACACACACTGTGTATTTCTTATAATGGTCCAAGATCTGTGAACCTAAACTAAGATCTCCAATCCTTTTGTCCCACACGACATTAAATTGTAGTTCAAGAAGTACATATGGCTTTATTCTCATCCTTATGGGATACGTAGTGAAGTCCAACAATTCAAATAACGATCCAGCCACAACATGATTATGGTTATCATTGATCTGTGTATCTTTGTATACATTGGAAAATACCCATATTTATGTGTCATAATCCTAACCTTAAATATTTTCAGATCTTAATAACCCTTTTCTTGACTTTTAGTCACAAAAATGTCAAATTTCATAGAGTTCTTTTACCAGACTATGGAGTACGTGCCCTTAGGCGGCCTTGCAGAAACAGTCTCCATAACAGATTTGTTAGCTAAAAGATACTATTATTTGACTATGCAGCCAATTACCATAGGTGGCCCAGCATAATTCAACCCCCTAACAGGTTTGTTAAATAATGGTAACTTCATTCTTGAGAATAAATCCTCTTTTGTCCTTATTGGCCTTAAATGAAAGTATGTAGGGATCTGCAAAAATAGTCATCCTTAACATATTTTTCCCATATACCTTTTCATGATCTGAAAGTATTCAAGTCTATTGTTTATATTCTCCTTCCCCACATTTGGGTCAAACCTTCCTAGAAGTGATATCCATCTAGTTCTTCAATAATCTTGTTTGGAAATATCTTCTCCATATTCAAGTACCTCTTTACATACAAAAAACTCTATACTTTGGAAAATTTGAATCTCCGTAAAATTTCACTGGCTTTTAGCAGTAGAAAGGTAAATTTCTGAGAGTTCTTTTGCCTGACTATGCAGCACATTCCCTTAGGTGGCCTTGCATAAACAGTCCACATAACAGACTTGTTAGCCAAAAAATACTATTATTTGACTATGCATCCAATGCCATTAGGTGGCCTTTCATAATTCAACCCCAAAACGGGATTGTTAAATAATGGAAACATCTTTCTTGGGAACTAATTCATCAAATAACTTTTAGCCCTTTTTCATATCATTCCTCAGATTCAACTATTCTTAAGTCATAGTTTACATTCTCCCCCCTCATACATGAGTATGGTAATATGTTTTCAGATTAATTGTCAAGGAATTGAGTCAATTTTAATCCATTTCGGTCAAAGCTATTTCGACCTTAAACATTAACCTCCTTATGTCCAACGTGCATGACTTTAAACTGCCCACAAAAGAAAAGGGAACTCTAAATAAAAGTCATGTTCCAGCTCACTAAACATACATTTTGTATGATTTAGGTAATGTTGAGAAATTACGAGTTTCAAAGTTTGTAGGTTTATTTATATTAATCCTAGTAAAAATCAAACTATACTTACTAGGCCCATTGGTTTAGGTAAACTTTAAAGCAGGTAGTGAAAGAATACATGCATAGATGATTGAAGATAAAAGTACTCTTCATTGATGCACAAGAATTAGAGGGACATCAATTGATTGGAGCCTCTTCTCTTTTTCAGGAGATTACAAAAGAATGTCAACATAAGTATTCACTTGATGTACAGCATCTTGAGCATCATCATCAGCTACTTGAAGCTCGTGCACTCGACCAGCTTTACTCTTCTCATCTTGATGAAGTGCCTTCTTGGAATCTGCAATGGCTTTCATACCATTCGTTTGAGCTCCCTTCAATGAATTATTGAGCTGATCAGGTTCCCCAGTAACATCATCTAACTGTTGCTAGAACTGCACCTGCTGGACGACTTTTTCTTTGATTTTATGCTTCAGCTCCTTCATCTTGGCAGCATAATCAGCCTCAGCTCGAGATACCGTAGCCTCAAATTCTCTGATGTTAACTGACAGTTTCACCCTGGTCAGATCATCGCAACACTTTTTCTCCTTCTCCCTCTTGAAGATGACTCGTTTCACCATGGCATGGATCCTTTCATATCCAAAACTGGAAATTCCTAGCCTGACAAACTGGGATGACAATCGAGGGATCTTCGATGATAGATCTTCTAAAGGCACCTCAGATATGATTTCCATCTATTGTTTCATGCCTTGTGTCGTGAAAAGATGAACGCTTTAAGAACCTCTGGGTCTGATTCAACATCATCATCACAGGGGGGCATGTAATCTGGGATTAATGAACATAAGGAAGTGCCCTGTTCTGCTTTTTCCCCCCTGACCTAGGATTCTTTGCTTTCAATTCCCGTTGGGGAAGAGGCTGAGGCCTCACATCCAGATCTAGCCACTACAGTTGATGGCCCTGAATGATTAATTGAAAGCATTGGTTAGCTTCAAAGGATAACAAAAGAATTGATTATCTTGCCAATTAAGTACAATCACAAATATTGTTATCCCTTACCCGACGGTGGATCATCAACCTGAGAAGACTCCTCCCCATCTTTCCCAGTCTCAATAGGATCTTCAATATGGGTCTCATGAGGGTTTACTAGGTTTATTTCTACTTGAGCTAATGTTTCTGCAATGGTAGGGTTGACATCAATATCCACACCCTCTTCAGGCATTGGCAGTTCAACAGCTTCTATGGATGGAACTGCATATTATTTTCAGTCATGATTAGAAGTGTAAATTATAAGAAAATTTACTGGGCGAAAGATAACACTCACACACAAGGTCATCTAAATCACATGAAAACATAGCATGGTCATAAAATTATTCGAAAGACATGCCACGATTCATCATTTCATCCAATTATATTTCTAAATCTTGTTTTGTCTCACCAGTGGGAGTGCTTGATGTGTCTTTTTGATGACTTACGTCTTGTAGGCCTTGAACCTAGACAACATCCTTAGATAAAATCACAGCATTAGTTGAAACAGCCACCAGAAGCTCTAATTCATGAGTTGAACCAAAAGTATCACAGCATGGAAGTCAGTTGGTGTTTCGTTCAACATTTTTATGAAGCATTGTTGACTTTCCATAAATAGGTTCTTCTCTTCTTGCAAAAGCAGCAGGAGGGATACTGGGAATATATGCTATCTCTTCTCTAGGAGCATCCAAGTCATATTAAATCTGTGATTGTTCCACAAAACCCTCTGTGGTCCTTGAAAGAGGATCATTCCTTTCCCTCAGAGGAGAAATTGAGGAAGCCCCTGCAATCCCAAGGATTGTGAGAAAACTTTTTCATGGATTAAAATTCATGATATTCTGAAGGACATACCACTACTAATAAAGAATTTAGCGGTGGACTTCCTCCTTCGTCACCTTTGTTTTTTTGGTTTTTTGGGAGTGTCGGCAGTCTCCCTTATTGGAACTTGAATTGGTGATGGGAAAGCCATGTGAAACTCCTCATCCATGGCTTGCTGGCCAGAAGATATCTCGCCCGATTCACGAGGAGATTCAGCAGCAGCCCCAATGGAAGTACCACCAGGGATATACTATGGAGAAGGAACCTCAGTAGTTTTGGCAAGGTGCAAGATGAAGAAAACAATTTCCTTGAATAATAAAGCTTCGACTGAAATAAATTTTCAAAGCAAATAAGGAAAGAAAACTTACATCTTCATGAGCCACAAACTCATGCCACTCCTCATTAGTGGCGCCGTGATCCATCATTTCCTTCACCCGCTTGGTGATAGGGACTGAATAATCGGTGTCATATATGTAGTCCTTCAACTCTTTGATAAAGGATCTTACTTCATCAGGGTTATCCTTGAAATGAATATTTGCAGCAGCCTGAAGAGTCCATATTTCAAGAATACGTAACCCTTCACATATCTCCATCCAGATAGTTCCAGTATCGCAGTATACAACCCGCCATGTCTAGATGTCCTCTGGTCGTAGATATGCAGGTGTACTAGAAGGTTGTGAAGAGGGTCCTAGAACCTTGGATTTTAATTACTTCCTAGCTCCTGCAACTATAAAAAGAGAATGAAAACGTGTTACTCTATAAAGTTACTGTAAATTAAATTGCCTCAATAAAGTAACTCACCAGGAGTTAATGGAGTGGCTCTCTTGATTTTGACAGGGGGATTATATACGGAACAAGGCCGTTTTGACACATGTTGTATCTCTTGAGAATCTAATGAATCAGCATCGGTTGAAGAACTCGGTGAACCAGCTTCACGAGTGGAAGAATCACCTACCATGTGAATTGTTTCTTTCACAATGGTTCTCTTCTTCTTCCCAACACGGTCAATAGGTTTATTCAATATGGCCTCAGGATATGACGCTATCCTGTTTTCAGCATACCATACGGTCAAATTGCTTACCGCTTCAGTATTTGGTAAGTCAAAGACTACCCCAGTCCTTTCCATAGCCGTTAGCAACCCTAGTTTCCGAGCAACCATTGGATGCTGCTCTGATTTGACGTGTACTAGAGGAGATACAATAATTGTTTGCAGACACTTGAATTGGTGTGCAAATCGATATGGATCATAGGCCTCACATATAATTTCCCCATCAATTCTGGTGGCCAATACACCATCTCTCCAGGACAGCATATAAGACCTCTGTTCTAAGATGGCTGATCCATCATCAACAAATCGCCCTGTCGGGAGATTTCCATAGGGAAATAAGTGAAATTCTTTATGCATACCAAACCTTGGCCTAATATCATAAGCATTGAGGTACGAAGGACAAATTCCAGAGAAGGCCTAAACAGATGGCTTGAAAGAACTTCCAGGAATCTGTATTCCATTTTGAACAGCATATGTCCGGAAGTGAGTGGAGATCCATCCCCATAAAACATGGAATGGTTCTACTAATCTCAAATGAGACTTACCCAAATAGACATGGAGTAAGCTCCTGTGAATCTTTTCCAAAATTGGGGTAGCCAACCCCACAGTCTTCCTCTCAGTCAACTTGGTTGCGATAACGAAGGTCCCTGGCCTGACGCCTCCCTTCAAATCTCTAACTGAAAAATATAGACACTGAGCCATAAGGCTAAAAATCCTTCCAGATGGGTCTTCTCCAAGATTTTATGATTCACTTCATAACCCCATTTCTCAAATTCTCCTCCTTCTAGAGTTGGCCAGAATGTGCCAGGATTACCTCCCTTATCTGCTCTAGGGTAGCTAGTATGACGAGTAAAGGTGGGCCCCTTTTCCCTCTTCTTCTTGAGAAACACATTCATCCATTACTCTGGATGAATATCCCTTTTAGAATAAGTCTTTGAAGTCATTAATATTTTGATCTTATGATAAATATTCAATAACTCTCGAACCAAATCTAGAGTCTTCTCTGGATCATTCATGGTTGCCTTTGGAGGGACGAATTTGTCATACATATCAGCCAGTATTGGAACCCCTGAGATCTTGTAGACATCCCATAAACTAATTCCTACATCTCCATGGGTCAGATGGAAATAATTAGTTTCTGGGCTCCAGCAGCTAAGCACTTTTGGTGCAAAAGTATCATTCCTATAAACATATGTCTTCCCAGCCCAGACGGCTTCATAAATTGCAGATCCCTTCATATCCTCGATAAACTCTTCACAAGTTTGTCGCACCCAATAAGCCCACATCCAAGTTGGCTTCACCCCTCCTCCAGAACAAAATTCCCATTTCTCCTTCCAGCCTTTGGATTGATCCATCTGAGAGCTTCAAAAGACTGAAGGATAACATTGTCGTTGCAGCTCAGGCTTGTGAAGTTTCTGATCTGGAGCACATGAGCTATGATGCATTATATAAGCTTTCTTTACTGTTCCAGCATTTGAAAATGTTCCTGCGATTGAGATATTCGCTGAAGAATAGTTGGTATACAATTGAAACCAGGAAGGCGAGAGATAGTTCTTTGCCTCTGTAATATTGACATCTTACAAGTGACCCTGACCATACAAAGGCAGATAGATGTTGTGTGGGAAATCACGATGATATTTCTTTAGATTCATAGCCAAGTCCGGAAGAGTGCTTTCGCAGATGGAATAGTAATCATGGACAACAATGTCCATCAACTCATCAATTATTTTTCTCTCTAGTTCATCAGCCATTCCGATTCTCTTTGGAGCCATTTGATCTGCACAAAAGATAAATAATTAACTCTTAATGTATGTTAATTTTTCATAAAATTTGTGAAGGATTTGAAGAAATTGTCTAAGTCATTAAGGCGCACAAGTCCCATAGTCGGTGTGAAAGTCTCCTTAGGTCGTGCAAGTATTGGGCGCGTAGGTTTCGCCGTGCTAGTCTAAATACCTTAAGAGCAGCGCAACACAAGAAACAAAAGCGCGAAACAGTGGAATCACTTGCGCGGAAGAGCGAAAGCCGAGAGCCAAGCTGCACGCCGAGAGCCAGAAATCCGCGAAAGCCCAGTGCTTTGCGCAGAATGGAGTCCTCTATTTATATACGCGGCCAGAACCCTGCACGCTTTACCCTGCACGACTAAAGTCCATACCCCTACATGCCAGACCCTGCGCTCCCGAAGCTCATTTGTGCACCCAACCTTGCGCGCCCCAATTTCCTTTTTATCCTCGATTTCATCAGAGTCAAATCCTCATTTCTTTTGGATCCAACACTGAGGGGGGACTTTTGTTGACGCTCCTTTCATCACAGAGTCTAACTACTGAAAAAAAATAACATTAGCTCAAAGTGATTCAACCTTTGGAAAAATATCAAAAATTGACAAAGGAAGGAATAAAAAGAACATTCTACAAGGGTCGCACATGTTCTACATTGGTCGCGCAAGTACACTTGAATGCCGCAATAGTCGCTCAAGTACACTTGCGCGCCGCAATGGTCGCGCATGTACACTTGTGCGCCCTAGGTGATAACCACCTGGGGTCTTCTCCAGCCTATAAATACCCCCGGTGGGACCCCCATTTTGGGAGTATTTTTTCCAGAATTAAGATTTAGAGCTTTGAACACCCAAGTCTCTTCTTCAGTTCTTCCGAACACTTATAAGTTAATTCTTTAACTAGAATGGAAGGTCTAAATAAGAGGAGTAAGGTATAAGTGTTAGAATTCACTATTACTTGCGTGCTTAAGGTGTTTTAACCTAAAGGGAAATAAACATACTCGCGCGCTTCCCTACTTCCTCACCAAAACTTGCATGCCTCTCTTTTGGAAGTACCTCAGGATAATTTTAAAGGCATTGGTCAAGGATCGCCCAAGTATTACCATGCTGGTTTGCAAACGTGCAAGTACCCATGTGTCGTGCGGGTATACCTGCGTGACCAAGACTTGCACGCCCATGCAGTACCTGCGCGCTTGCCAGGACTTGCGCGCCCCTACCTTTTTGGGTGCCCATCTTGCCCATTTCACCCCTCTTATGCCATTCCACCTCTCCTATTCAAAGATTCAGTCTTCAAGACACTCTTCAAATCCATTTATGGAATGATTTCTTGATTTGACTTCCTTATCTTAATGAAATTCTGTGGAATATATCTCAAAACCTAGTGATTTACACATCTTTATGTCACTAAAGATTGAGATTTCATTCATTCAACCTCATCCTTTAAGATGAGAGAACTCATTAACCTGGGCCTCCTTTTCAGGAATAATCCCCAGTCATAATTATTAACCTGGGCCTCCTTTTCAGGAATAAGCCCCAGTCATAATTCTCAAATATGGGCATCCTCCTTATGAGTAAGCCCCATGTCCCTTAAATTTTCAAGTCCCTTAACCTGGGCCTCCTTCTCAGGAGTAAGCCCCAGTATTAATTTTTCATAACCATTTCTAATTTACTTTTGATTTAGGGATTCTTTCTCAGGAGTAAAACCCAATCATAAGTCCAATCCTAACTTGGTAATCTTCCTTAGGAGTAAGACACAATATTAGAGTATCCAAATATCCATAAAGTACATATACCTTTATAGACCATGTTCCTGGATTTCATCCCTGAAGTAAATCTTAATCCTCATCTATTTTGGGCAGTCATAAACACATAAGCCCCACATCATTGCATCTTTCGTGGCATAATTGTCTGGTTTCACCAATACCTCTTGTTTCTCACACCGAGCATGACTCACGTGAGCTTGGAGTGTAAAAGTAATCATGAATTATTTCCTTGAGCCATTAATCATGCATAAGAATCATACTCCCTTATTCGAACTATGTGGGTTCTGATTCCTTTTCCAAAACAAAGGATATGTAGGTAGCCCATCAACGGGTACGATTCCAATTCTGAAATAATCCATGTCCTCCTGAATGACAGTAAACATCAAGTGCCCCACTGAGTGGCTTTATAACTAGTATGGTCATCATAATGACTAAGAGACTTTTATGTATTTTAAGGATACCATCAACTAAGAATATTTAAGAAATATAGATGATTCTTCATCGATGAAGAACCTAGAATACATATAAAAGATTCTTTGAATTTCTTACATATCAATAATTGATTGTCAGACTAAAGGAAAGCTCATTTTGTACTTGGTAATGTAATAAGGATTCATGAACATAACTTAAATCTATAAAGAGAGTCCCGGAGTAGACAATAATTCCCCTCAAAAAGTTGTGATGAGTCTGAACTCCCATCCTCTCGACCAATGAAAATTCCTAAGCCTTATCATTTCACAACTAATGAGCGCCTACCTTTGGAAAGTAGGTCCAAATGGATATGGAATCATTTGATTTTTCCAGTTCTATGAACAAACCCGTTAGAAACTGATTGGAATGTTTGAACCTTCAATCAACGAGGTTATACCCGAATTCTGAGGGAAACAAATAATCATTATAAAATTGATTAAAATAAACTAATTTATACTTATTATAATTTAATTTTACTAATTTTAATGTCTGACCAATTTAAAATATAATTTGACATTATAAATAATTTATATGAAAAACCAGTTTTCAGTTTAAGTTAGTATTTTTTACTATTCATTGAAAAATGAAACATCTAAAAAAATAAAAAAAATCAACATAATATAATTTTTATATGTTGATTTATAAATTAAATATAATTTTATTAAATAAAATATCTAAAAAGAAAAAATAATTTATCCCAAGTGCATATGGAGTGATGAAACTGTTTTCATTAAAAATGAAAATTTTAGAAAACATTTTTTTTACTTTAAAATGATTCTTATTTTATTTTCAAATAAAAGAAAATAATTTATTTTATTTTATAATTAATTAAGACATATAATTTTATAATATAGTAAATATTATTCAGACCTACCAAATTTACATTAATTTTAGAATGGTCATGTTTGAGTAATAATATTTTAATCGAGTATCAAGTTTCCTTTAAACCCAATGTTGGGTGATTCACAAGCTATTGAAGAGATTTTATTAAATTAAAAAGAAATATATCATAATATATCATGGATTTATCATTTCTTATAATATTGTTTTTTCAGGTCTTACATGTTATCAAAAATGATATTCTTATTTTAAATTCTTCTGCTGTTATAATGAAACCAGGTGACCATAGATCTAGATATATGAGACTTATTAGTATAAGGATATTATGTTATATCATTCTGTATGTATAGAAAATTCTAGAATTTCCCACTATATTTTCGCATATCTCTTGACCATATAAGACATTACATGAATTTAATATATATTACATATTTATTGTGGATAAAAATTTCATTTATATATTCATGGTATTATAGTGTTTTCATTTAGAAAGTTTAATTCCTTCTTTATTTGGTCGGTGATATATCCATGGTTCAGGTCCCCAACCTATATACTATTAAACGTTTCTTTGGGGGAGCACATTAAAACTCATTAACGACTTAATATGATTTTTATGAAGTGTGGGTAAAGAAAAATCTTAAGAGATTAATTTTAATCAAATTTTCATCATAAAATTTTTAATTTTAATTATGAAATTTTAGTTACAATAGTGCATGTTGAGTATGAATGTACCATTTTAGAGATAACAATTATGAATATTTTTGATAGTTTTAACAATGTAAAAAATAATATTCATGGAAACCCAACTACTAAACATTCAATTACCTTAATTTTAATTCCATTTGTACCCATTCAATATTTGTCATGTTATTAAATCACAAAAAAACTTATTCATGACCTGAGAACATATGATAAAATTCTGGGGTTGTGTATAATATAGTGTAATAATGATGAATTATTTAATATTTATAATAAAAATTAAATAGGATTTTTGAAAATTTAAATCAAACACAAATTAATGGTTGTTTTAATTGATATTTTAATATGAGAAGGAATCATCTAATACATTAAGTAAAAAATGTGATATGTAAACATTTATTGGGTATAGAAGACGAGAGTAATAGTGTAGTGAGAGAATAATATCTAATTAATTTACAATATTTGAATGTAATATTTTAGATCATGAATGATTTAATTGTATTTATAAATGAATCATATCAACTAATTTTATTTCCACTGATGGTACCACATTAACACCATTATAATGAATTTGATCAATTTTTAAGTTAATTATAATAATAATTTTATAAATGTGGTTGATTATTATGTTTATTTAGTATATATAGTTAACTATGATTTCCATATAAAAAAACATGAATATGTGATGAATTAAATTAATAATAACATAAGAATAATGTTTCATAGACTATATGGAGATCTATTTTTTATAAATTATTTTAATTTCAAATTTTCAAGATATATAGATCATAGCTTCATTGTTGAAATAAAATTTTATTTAAAAATAATTCTAATATTTAGAAAGAATGTAAAATGCTAGGTTTAAAATATTTTGTAAAAATAGATCTATGAAAATAGGAATGTTCTAATTCCTTAATATTAAAATATAATATTAATGTAATTTTTGGAATGTAAAGAGATGAAAAAATAACATAATATATTAATAAATTGGTATGGGATATGAAATATCTAATTTACTACAAAACCAATTTGAACATGGATATAAAATTTTACATCATCATAACTTATTTTATTTTAATACAAATTTTCGGGTGGTTCTTATAACATTATTCATGTCCCCACATTGTTTTAATGTATACTAATATTTTTAATTATTTTTATAATGGATTTACTCTTTTATGGAATAATTTCACAATATAAGGCATCATGATTAAAATTTGGATAAGTATTAGGATGAGTCACCATTAGATGACTTACCATTAGTTAAACTACTACTAGAAAAGACTCATCATCAGAGTTGAGTCACTATTATAATTGCATCACCAATAGAGACAATTCAAAACTATAATTAAGTCCCATCCAGAATTGAGTCCCCAAAAGAGATGACTCACTGCCTAAGATAAGTCACAATGAGACCTCATTCACTACTAGGAATGAGTCACTGTCAGATGACATACTGTTAGATAAACTACCACCAGATGAGTCACTGCTAAACATGATTCACCATAAGATAACCTACTGACATATGAGTCACAGATGATCTTGAGTCAATATCAGATAGCCTATTGTTAGATGAGTCATCACTGAATATGAGTCATTTCAAGATGACCTACAACCAGCCTGACTCATTGATAGAGTAATCCACCAACACACATGATTCACCATCACTAAAGTCCACAATCATTATTTTGAGGAATTTGAATTAAATCATCCAAGTGGGTATATTATTAAATTTAATGAATGGATTGTTTAATGATTATTTTTTATGTACTTCCCATATACATAAAAGAAAATGTTATATCCTAGTATAAGGTTTAGGGAATATTCATGATAATCCTTTAATAAATAATCATTTTTTTATGTAAAATATATTTCCAAAGGATTCTCTCTCTTAGATGATGTGTAATCAAGAAGAGAACTTTCTAAATACTAGAAGGGTCAATATCTGAGATCTTACACACTATAATCTTACAAAATATCGTCAATGAAATAGATATACTCATGGATGATCAGCACTATTTTTTAAAAATAGAAAAAGAGAACATTATGACACTTTATTTTTCTTCTAATTTCAGAGAAACATCTCGATCTCTTATCTAAGTCACATTCACTGAGGCTCATGAATATGAAGAACTATAGACTGAGCATCACTACCATTTCTATATATTAATCCTTACCCTTTTTGTTTGATTTTTTTTTTCATTTCAATACTATGATGTTTGTTTTTTAACCAACACAAACTATCCTACACACTATAATTAGATAATACAATATATTATCTTCACTCTCTTTTCATATGTTTACTAACGGTGTTTGTAGAAGTGGTCCATGTGTGGTCTATTTTAATTTTCCACAGTTATTATGGAAGATGTCCATGCATGGATTGGAGAGGTTTTATGCTATTTTCTGAGTACACAATCTAGGTTGTATATTAGATTATAGTTATATAATCTTCTTGTAGGTGGGTGATTTCCAAGTGGAGGGGATTAAGTATCATATTGATACTAAACCCATTTTTTATTCCATTGTATGATTTTGATTTGTTTCTTTATTTAAAAATCATTAAATAGAATTTTTTTAAGCGTAAAAAAATTGGTACTTTGAAGGTTAATCTAAAATAGTGTTTATATACGTATTTAATTGAGTAAATGGGCTTAAAATATTAATGTAATTTTTTTACTGAGTATTAATCAACTTTGGGGTAATATTTTAAAGGATAAAAATTATATTAAACTACAATTTTGATTAACTGGACGAATTTATATTAATTTGGGTACTTCATTTTAATTTTTTTAATATAATTTTTTAGTAGAAACTCTATCCACCCTCTCATGAGTTATTCACTCAAACCAACATTTGGTATCAAAGTAATTTCAAATCATTTTCAATTATAATTATAGTTGTGTTTTGAGGATCCCAAATTTCTATTATTTTTAATTTTTTTCTTAAATAGATAAAATAGAAGAATGATCATATACCAATAAATAACCATTCATTAATGAAACTAACTATGCACAATGTAAAATCAATATAAATATGAAAATTTAAAGAAAGGGTTTTAAAATGTGGACTTCTATGGAATATAAATATAAATTAACTAAGAATGTTAGAAATAATCGATGAATCAACAAAAAACAAAATATAATAATAAATATAAAGCCCTGAATTCCATTTATTATTCTTTAAATTATAAATATTTAAATATAATATCAACATAAATAACTGCATATGATATTTGGGACACTAGTTGTTTCTCATGATGGAACAACTAATGTGAATGAAATGAGATTAAATAATTATAAAATTAATTATTATATATTTAATATCAAAACTTGTGAGATTATTTCTAAAATTCGTATCAGGTTTGATGAGATAGTGAATATGATGCATTATATGGGGAATCTAGCTTCTTATAAAGACCATGTCATGTGACTGGTGAGGTGTCTTTTATAATGATGGAGAGGAAGCTCAATCCCAATTATAGAATCATTTGATATTATTAAGATACCATTTAATGGGATTATTAGAAATTTTATGATTTATGTGGAAGAATAGAATGTGAACAAATAATTGTAAGGTTATCCTAAAAGTATGAATGTAAAATTCAACTACACTTCCACAAAATAGAAAGATAAATTTCTTAATAAAAGCTCATGTGATGAGGAACCATTAGCTAACAGTGATGAATAAATGTCCCATATGGGAAAATGTTTTAAAAGGTTTTATGAAAAGAATACATTATTTAGTAAAACAATATACAAAGAAAAATATGATAATAGAGGAATTTTGAAAAATTATTGGTAAAAATATGACACTTCAAATGAGATCATCTGTTATAAATTTAAAATGAAAGGGTATGTAATGTATGACTCGACTAAGCTAAAATATAAAAATATGAATGATGATAGGGATATGAAATTCTATAAAGTCATGAATTTAACATGGAGTAGTTATAAAGATAGATATAATTATTCAAATATTACCCAAGAATAAAATCATGACATAACCAATATGTGTTTCATGGGAAACAAATCTGAGGTATCCTATGAACTTAATCATTATTTATAAATATTTATATTAAATATTGAGAGGAAAATAATAATGAAAATATGTCAAATAATGGTATGTTTTAATATATTAACATGATAAAAGATACATTCAATAAGCATACCAATATGTAAAAAAAATTAAAAATAAACTCAATACATTGAATTTTAATTTAAACTCTGATATTACTATAGAAAAAGAAAAAAACTCAATTATTGAAAGAAAATATTGGAAAAAAACTTTATGATGAGAAAATTAAAATGGAAATAAAGATATTCACTAATTAGAAAAATAATCTCCTTCAAATACTGGTAAAACAAATTTAATTTTTGTTATATCACTGGTTAGGTTATAAACCTGAATAGGGAAATTTTTTTAAGAGATGATTAAATCTAAAATCTTGTTTGAGAAATTATTCTACTATTTTATATTAAATTATTCAAAAATGAGTATTTATTTCCAAAATTTTACAATAATATTATAGGAAACCAATTAAGAATACATTCTTTCTTAAATCAGTAATTACAAACATTTCAAGACCCATGATGATCTGGGTACAAAAATAATTTTTGGTATAATTGTGTTTTGGGAACCATGTTTATGATATCCTATAAAATTCTATAGTACCAGTCTAGTGGCTGTACTGAACACATGACTAGATATTACACCAGATTCGATAATTTGATAATGTTTTATGGTAGAAATCTCACCTTTACTGACAATTCTAAATGGAAAATAACTATCCCTATCCAAATTTGTAATTCTATATCAGTTTTTTTCTATGGTATTATATTTTGATAATTTAAAATTAAATATTATTAGAATCACCCATCTTTGTGATGATGGTTTTCATTTAAATTTTTTGAATAATTCTTTTAGTATTTTTTATTTAAAAAATCTTTACTTTTTCTACATTAGAAAATGAAAATTCTTATGCTATAAATTAAAATTCTTTATTTTATAATTATTTTAATTTTATAAGTACCTTTCATAGGGAATTTTAGATTTGGAATAGGTGACTAGGTTACTAAAATATTTACTCAAATAGAAAGATAACTAGGAATGTGTTAGTTGAATATCTACATAAACTTTAACTCCCAAATGATAAAGTCTGTAACCCTTGTCAAAAAGGTAAACAAGACAAAATATCATTAAAATAAAAAAAATAGATTGAACTCTCCACCCGATCAATTGGTTTATATGGAATTTTTACATCATATATAGTTTCTATATTGATTGGGAAGTACTATGTTTGTGTCATTATAGATGACATTTATAGGTATACTTGTGCATTAGTTTTAGCTCATGAAACTGAAGAATTATCTTAATTTAACAAATTTTCTAAATATATAGAAAATATTAGTGTATATCAGATTAAACCATTATGAATTTATCATTTCATTGATTTTTAAAATTATAAATTTGAATCTATTTTTCTCACAAAAATAATATAATCACAAACTTTCAGCTCATAGGACGCCAAAATATATGGCAGTTATTGATAGAATAAATAGGACACTTTATGAAATTTCTAGGCCTATTATTAATTAATATGACCAACATATTTAATTTTGGAAAGAGTATTTTAATATCGAATGTCATATAATAAATAGAGTTTTGATCAGACCTCTCTTAGATAAAACCCATAATGAATTATTTCACAATATAAATAATAAGGTTAATTACATTAATGTTTTTTGTTTCAAAGTATTTATTCATAATAATAAAGATAATCTTGAAAAAAATTCATCCATGTTTCATAAAGTAATTTTCATTCATTATTCAACTACTATTAAATCATATATAGTATTAAATAAATTAACCAAGACTATGGAAGAGCTTGTTCTTGTCAAATTTTATGATACAAATCCACACGAACCTAAGACCCCTTTAGAAAATATTGGGGATTATTTTTAAAATCTGAACATTAATGCCATACCTTATGACCCTTCTATGAAACAAGTTGAAAAATCATCTAGTTCGGAGGGACATTCAATACCTAAACCAAAATCTATAGATGTTCATGAGATAACCAACCCTTCTCTTCCAGTAGAAGTTAAGATTCATAGTTACTTTATTTTAGATATTGTTGTCAGCGACCTGGATATAGGTACAAAACCTAGAGCTTCTCTTATTAATCAGGTTGAATATCAAGCATTCCTTCACACCTTGATCCTATGAACATCACTGATGTAATAAATGAAGAATTATAGGTAATTTATTTACATGATGACCAGAACAAATTTGAAGTAAATAATCATTTAGAACATTTATTTTGAATAAATGTAATCTAGAAGGTTTTCATTAAATGGGTTTTTAGAAAAAAAATGTAGATAAATCTAGGACTATAGTAAGAAATAAGGATATACATGTGCATAAAGGTATAGTTAAGGAGAGGGTATAGACTATGAGGAAAGATTTTCACCAGTATCCAAAATTCAATCCATTTGAATACTATATGCCTATGAATCATATTTTTATTTTCAAATATATCAAATGGATGTCAAAATTAAATTGTTAATCAGATATATATTTACGGATGTTTTTTTCAAAACCCCCCATATTTTCAAAATACTAATGTTTTTAAATCATGTTTTGAAACTAAAAAAAAAGCTTCATGTGGTTTAAAAGAGGCTCCTAGAGTTTGGTATGATTGGAATAACTATTTTTTTTAATTTCTAACGGGTTTTAAAAAGTTAGAGTTGACCCTACTCTTTTAATAAAAATAATTTCAAAATGTGTTCTTATTGTTCCATTAAATGTTGATGATATTAATTTTGAATCTTCTAAAAATTCTTTTTGTAATTTTTTTTTCAAAGATGGTCAAAATTGAGATTGAAATGAGTTTAATGTGTTGGAATAAATTATTTTTTTCTTTTAATATTTTTAAAAATAGAGGAATTGTATTTAATTTTTTTAAGTAACCTAAATATGTTTTAATTTTTTTTTGTATATCCCAACAGGTATTTATACTCACATGAGTACCACCTATATAATAGATCATGATGAAGATGAGATGTTAGAAGATCAGTTTAATTAAAAAGGTATGTTTGGAAGTATAATATAATTAACTACTATTCATCCTAATATTATGTTTAGTTTGTGAATATTTTCATATTTTAATGATACCCCAAAAGATTCACTTTTGATTTTTGTTAAAATGATTTTCAAATACCCAAAGTTTACAACCAATTTATAACTATTCACTCCCAGAGGAATGTAATTTTACATAGTGATTTATTTAGATTATGATTTTAGTTGTTTTTAGTTAGATCGAAAAATCACCTCTTGATCATGTCATCACGTGGAAAAGTCTCTTGTATCATGGTTTATTAAGAAGAACTTTTTTTCACTTTCTACTGTTGAAGTTGAATACACAGCTGCATGTAGTTAGTATGGTTATATTTTGTTGATTAAACACACTCTTCTAGTCTATGGATATCAATTAAGAAATTCCACTACAAATGTTAACAACAAAAGTGAAATAAATATTTCTATGAATCATGATTCCCAATATAAAACAAAGAATATTGAGGTAAACCTGACATTTTGAGAGAACATTTTCAAATGCGTGGTAAATCATCTAAATTCTTAGGAACTAAACACCTCCTTATTAATTTCTTAGTAAGAAAATGAATTCTAAAAGATTAAACCACATCAAACATGAATTAATAATGATAAATTTTTATTAGATGTTATTTTTGGGAACCCATTATTAGACAAGAAACTATTGGAAAAAAGCCAATAGATGACCCACTAATAAAAATTCACCATTAGAAAACCCACCATTTGATGATATAGAACTGGAAAACCCACAATTAGAAGACCTGATGTTGGAAAACGAATTGTTTTATAACCTACCATTGGATAACCCTCTGGTTGACAACCCATTATTCGAAAACCCACCATTGGAAATGAACCACCTTTGGAAATAATCCTCCATTGATAATTTTTCTTTTTTGGATCAATATTTTATTCAATTTATATTTTTTATTTTTATTTCTGATTTCCAAACCCCTAAATGATGTAAATTAGAGCATTAATATAATTTCAACTCACACTCTCTCTCATGCATGTTTCCCTTCGAACATCTCTACTAATTTTTCTCTCCATACCTTTAGCCAAATTTTTTCCTCACATGAATCATCACTTTGTTTTAATGGTTAGAATAAAGAGGCCCACTATGTCATTTTTTGATAATTTGTGACTATTGAGGAATCCTTTGGGATAATTAAGAAGATCAAATTTTTATCTTCAAAACAAAAAAAATCATAAATCGTACAACAGTTGCATTGAAAGAAATATATGTTGAATTGTTATTGTATAGAAAATTGATGGTGCTTAAGGTACTATAGGAACATGGTAGGATGGACTAGTTTTGGTATAATTAGGGACTCTTTTGTCCCAGGTTGGTTCACAAATATTATCCACATTTAATGTTTGTTATTTTGTAAAATAAATTTTGGATTAGATGAATGATAGTTGGATAGGAGGTAGAATTCTCTTTTCAATAATGGGCTAAACGAATTAAAGTGCCTCACGAGGGATATACAAATAAAAATTAAGAATTGATTCCAAGTGAAAATGATTCATCTATGTATGATAATTCTATAGTAGGTCTTATAGGATATTGAACACTAATAAGAAATGGTTCAACTAAATTTCATGGGGTGTGTAGTTTCCAATTTAAAATTATACAGTGCCTGTTATTCCAGAGAAAAGGATTATTTGGAATACTGAAATTATAATTAACTAGGTTTTTATACATCGATATTAAATCATTTTTTTGTGGAATATTTCATAAATTACAAAAAAATAAGCCCAATGATAATATTAGTTTAGGGAATTTTGAAACATGGGAAAAAAGTAGTAAATAATGTACCTCTATATTCTACTTCATGTTTCTTCGTAACTAAAAACCTTTTTGACATATCCTAATAAATAGTTTTCTTCATATCCTAGGGAAAATAAATATATTAATGGGTGAGCTTACAATCTCAGTAAGGGTTTTGACACTCATTTTTATAAAAGAGGTTGAAAATATTATGAAGATATCATTCGGTATGTTAAAGTGATAAGGAAAATTATAGAGAACCAAATAACTTTTCCAAATCACCCTATGCACACATAGCCTATGTAGAAACCCTGAGAAGACCAAAGAAGAATGAAACTTACATTAGGATCTTGCATAGAACAAAAGGGACAAACAACCCTATACCAGACATCTGAACCATGGACCTGCATTGTTGAACTACATGGAAATCCTCTTTCACCCAGGTCCTCATATTTGTAGATAAATTGGATACATGGCTCTTCATTTGAATAACTAAAAAATTAAGAGAAGATTTGGAGCTATAATTTCATATCACCTTCACTCAGGTCCCCTAAAATTTAATAATTATCTCTTTAAAACATGAGAGAATATATAATAAAATGGGATAAGTGAGATCAGTGACCCTACCTATTATAAATACATAAGACACCATCATGGGGACCATTATCCCCTAAGGAGAAACCACATGTGTGAGGTCCCTATACCTTATCAGGGATCTTCAAGAGACCTGTTCAGGAACTATGGAGGAGGACTAGTGTGCCTTGGAGAAAGACTCACCCAAGTGTTGTTTCACTAGTATCCAATTTTCATAGGCATATCTAGCTCACAAATTCCTTTCCCCCCTTTGTGAATAACTTCTAGTTCCTCCCAGTCCCTGCATGGCACACCTATTTTGCATACCTAGGTTGAGAACCTCCACCCAGGACCTACAAGAGACACCCTTCAATACCTCTTTCAATACACCCATGATAGGGCCACTTCATCCTTTCCCACCTTATCTGAAAAAGGACTAAGAGGAAACCTCCACAAAACCTTCGAACGTACACAAATATAGGGAGTGGCACACCAACATGCCCTCCACTTTGGTTTGTATTCCTCATGTTAGAGGTTACTAGGCCTTTCCTAGTTCTCCAGTCATTGTCCTCAAGGTTCATGTGGGTTTTTATCCCCATGGGCAAGAAGACCCCTAACCTAGGGATTGTGTCAGGGATTTCTTAGTCTTGGAGATTTGGTTTGGACCATTTCCTTACCTCCTCATCACTAAGATATAGAGACTCCAGTTCTCAGTGGTGATGGTGAGTATTAAACCTTATTTTCCATTAAACATGGAATCAAATCCTAATCCTAACATGGAACCAATTATTGGGAATCATCTAAGGGAGTATGTCCCTACAATTGCTTGTATGAGGTGGTGGCCTTTCTCATCTCTACCACAAAATCATTCATCTTAATTCATTTCTAGGTTGAAGTGAAGAGGGAGATATTTCATAAACCTGACCTCTTCTACCATCATCATCATCCTCTTCTATCAATAGATAAGCAAAAGTGTTTTTATTGTCAGATATTTCACTTCCTCTTGTTTCTCACACCAAACATGAATTACGCTAGCTTTGTGGTTATTGGTGATCATTACACCCATATGATCCATGTGATATATTGAACTTTTATAACTCTGATTCCTGCTAACGAAGATACATAGGAAGCATACCTTAGGGCTGAGATCAATGAGAATCCTCCTTAGGAGTGATCCTTAAACATAATTACCTTAATCTGAGCATCCTCCTTTGCATTAATCCCCATGTTAAGCCCTTATAAACAACCATGAGTTAAGAAATTCTTCATGGTAACCTTTATAAGGGAATCCACTTCATGAATAATCCCCAATGTAATTCTATAAAAGGGACATACTCCCCTATGGGACATAACATTGAGGGCCTCCATAGGCACGGACCTCAATCGAATTACATGGGATTTGATTCTTATCAAGATGGGATATGCTAGAAGCCTCCTTGAGGTTCAAACCCAACTATCTGATTTACCTAGTTTCTTTAAGTCATATTTTTGGTAGGGTCTAATTAAACATGAAAATTAATATCCCTTCCATTCTATTTGGGAAGATATGGCATAGGTCTCATTCCAAAAATTGACTAGGTACCTTTTTCCAAGATGTCCTCACCACAAGATGTTAAACTACAATGTTGGGTCTTTATCACATTACCTTAAAAGGTATCATATTTCCTATTAAGCAACACCAAACTATTTGGGTTCTAATTCTCTTCAAAAGGATATATATGAAGCCGATTTACGGGTTAGATACCAACATCAAAACAACTCCCATCTCCCTAGATGACAATAAACCCCAGAGTAACCTCTGTCTCCCTGGATGATGATAAACTCTAGAGTGCCCCACTATATGGCTAGGAAACCAGTATCACTGTAATAATGACCAAATAATCACTAATCAGTATATAATATGATACCATAGATAGAGAACCAAAAATTCATATAGATGTATTCATTAACAAAGAACCCCAAATACATACTGATTATTCTATATTATAAAAAATATAAAAATTTATTGTTAAATCTTTGGTAATCTACATCATACTATAGAATTAATTTAGGATTCAGGAAAATATATTAAATACATAAGACTGACCCAGAGTAGAAAATAATTCCCACCAAATGAGTGTGATGAGCCCGACAACCCATCCTCTCGACTAATGTGAGTTCTCAAACATTTTTTTTGCCAAACCTCTCGATGAGCACCTACCATTGGAAAGAAGGAACCCCATGGATATAAAACCACTGGGTGTTTCGGGTTCCATGAACAAACCTAGTGGGATCCATTAAAAATGACGATTCTTAACATGGATTAAAATATTAGGGAAGCAAAATGTTTTCAATCGGACTTGAATCCTTCACTAAGATGATAATATCACCCATATTTCTGGTCCCTTTTCACTTGATAAAAGAGGTCCATACAAGAAAATAAATCTTGAATGTGTTAAATCTACTAATATGATTATTTAAAAGAGTCCCTTGTTTGTTTTGTTTCATATATACATGAACCTACTCTTAGAAATCCCCTAAATACATTGGAATAATTCAAGTTTTTAACAATTATTTTTGTTGGCTATAGCTCAAGCCGTGTCTTTATATGCATGAATGATGCCATCATCAATCCAATGACTTTAGAAATGGGTATACTACTCATTGGTCAAGGAGTACCATAAAAATGGTATGATCCCTAACCTAGAGGCCTCTTGTAATTCCCTCCATCTCAACCAAAATCACAGATCATCCAATCAACGATGAAAGGTGGTCCAGAAGTAAGTGGCTCCAACTATATTCTTCCATGGTTTTGGGAGCCTATCCAAAATACGTGATAACTATTCCCTCCCATATAATAGGTATTCATATCAAGAGTCCACATATGGCCTTATCCATGAGTGTAACATCCTTGTTCCGGGTGCCACTCAACGGGTTCCCTGAACCCGGTTCGCCACGTGACCTCAAGCACATTTCCCCAAATGCTAGAGGCTGCCGACTAGTAGCGAGGGCCCATGTCTGATAGTGGGGAAACTATTCCCTCATTTTTCAAAGTGTAGAGTAGAATAATAGATAAATAGCATACAACAAGTGGAAGCGGTAAACAATATATATAACAGGAATGGATAACTGATAATAACAAGGAAACCAGCGGTCATATTTATATGAATATGTAGAATGTCACTATTCTATAAAATAGCCAAAACATGTTACACTACTATACAATAAAACTGAATTACAAGTACAGAAAATAAAAACAGAACAACCATCATCATCGTGATCTAAGCTCGGTCCCATGCTCCCCTACTTCCTAGCAACACTCAAGCACCTGTATAGGGACCCTTGACCTTATCCACACCTGTAGAAACGTAATCTGTTTGGACCGAAGACATGACCCAAATAGGGTGTGAGAAGTAAATCCCACTAGGCACCCACCAAAGGCCCATGCCCAACTATGTGAAAAGATACAACAATATTGTGCAGTAGTAAAATGTAATAAACTAAGCAGTACTCAAAAGTAACTAACATTACTAGTTATATTTCCATTTTATTATTCATTTGATTGTTCATTATAAGGAAACCACCATAGTGAATTTCTATGTAAACAGTCAGTGTCCTCAGACACACAAACCCATACCCTCAGGTAATCAGAAAAGTAACCCGCAGGTAATTTACCATAGGCATAGAATATATTTCCCTCAGGTGTACGAAGTGTCTCCCTCAGGTATAGAGTTTATTGTCCACAGGCACGAAAGAAGTTTCCCTCAGGCCAAAATAACCACTGACCACAGGCTAAAGGTAACACTGCCCTCAAGCTAAGTAATGCACTGCCCTCAGGCTAAGCAAGTAACTGGGCCAATCCCAACATACAAAAAAGAAATAAACATGAAATTCCTCTCAACGAAATTCAATAATCATTATTACAATGGCATACCCTCGTGTATCCGGCCAAAAGGCTACATAGAGGAACGCACCCCCGGGGTGGTCTTATATCCAATAAGCGATCCCAAAAAGCAGTTTATTATCACATTTAAATTACCTAACCAATTCTTGGTATTTAATTCAACAAGGCCTCAACCATACGATACCCCATTCATGGGTGTGTATCACAACAGTACACAAAAACGCACATCAGTTGAAAATTAAACACCAAGACACCTACCTTAAACACCAAATAATGGTATACCCGAACAACGCCTTTTAAAAGTCCATGAATGTTGTAGATATGAGGTAAAAAAATTCTCATCCAACCTCAAATAACTTCCATTAGAGGAATAATTGGAAAGAACTACGCAAGGAGATGGGAGGTCTTACCCGTGCGGTTCCAACGTGATCGATGGAAGAGGAAATGGATTCCCGACGCTCGATTTGGAGATCCACGAAGGTTAGGCCATCCTCTCCCAAACTCCCGTCTAGTTATAAGCCAATCCTGTGAATAGGGTTGGCTACTGCCCATTTTATGAGAAAAAAACAAAGTACACAGCGTGTAATTTTGACTACACGACGTGTACTCCCCTCATTTTACTGTTCCTCTGGTGGCACCGCCAAACTGTTCATCCATCAACATGATTACACGTTGTGTATTCCCAACTACATGGTGTGTACTGTTACCCAGCTGGTGGCTGCTCCCACCACCTTACTATTTGCCTGCCGACTGACTACACGGCATGTAAATACAAACAACATGACATGTTTGTTAGTTTTTACACCTTTCATTACTGACATGGCTACATTCCCTGTGTACTCATCCCACACGGAAAACAGTACACAGTGTGTGGAAAATTACATGGTGTGTAGTCCCAAAATTTATGAATTTTCCCCATTTTCCTTATTTTATCAAAAAACATAAGGAAAGGAGAAAAGAAGAAGCCCGTACCTCAAAAATAAGATCCGGGTTCTTACAAACATCCCCCTTAAATAAATTCGTCCATGAATTTCCCTTCCAAAGGTGGTGAAGATAAAGTTGTGAGAAACTCTGGCCACTAAGAACGTAGGTCGGTCTCCCGCTCATAGGTTTCTTCCGGCACTCGGCCATGCCGCCATAGCACCCGTACGAGAGGAACTGACCGGCCTCGAAGAACCATCGTGCTACTATCAACGATACGAATTGGATGATCCTCAAAGGACACATCTACCTCAAGATCAACCTCCTTAGGCTGAAAGACATGATAGAGGTATGAATGATAGTGACACAACTGAGATACATGGAAGATATCGTGCATGAATCAGTACCTCTATGGTAACTGCAACCGATAGGCAACCAGCCCGACTCTCTCTATAATCTCAAATGGCCCCACATACATTGTTTAAATTTTACCATGTCTCCTGATCCTCCTATGTCCCAACCTCGGCGAAACATTCAAGAAAACTTGATCCCCAACCATGAACTCCAAGGGTCATCTGTGGCAATAAGCATAAGATTTCTGACGAGACTGTGTGGTATCCATCCGCTTCTGAATCGACTAGACCTGTTCAGAAGTCTCATGCATGAGATGTGGTCCCAGTAAAGCTGCCTCACCTGCCTCTAACCAGCATAAGTGTGATAGGCATGTCATACCATACAAATTCTCATAAGGTGCAATCTCAATAGTTTCCTGAAAACTATTATTATAGTCAAACTTGACTCGGGGTATATGCTTCTCCCAAGATCCCCAAAAATCTATGACGCATGCACGCAGCATGTTCTCAAGAACCTATATCGTATGCTCTGACTGACCATCGGTCTGAGGGTGGTAAGTTGTGCTCAAATGAACCTGTGTACCCAGTTCCCTCTAAAAATGCTACCATAAACGAGACGTAAAATGGGCTTTCCTATCTAAAATGATATAACGGGGGACCCTATAAAGATGTAAAACCTCTCAGATATACAACTTCCCGAGCTCGTCAACTCTGAAGGTCTCCTTGATCGGAAAAAAGTGATCTACCTTTTTGAGTCTATCCACAACAACCCACATGGCATCATTGCCTCAAGGTGACCTCAGCAAAACAATCACGAAGTCCATCGTGACATCATCCCATTTCCACGCCGGGATGGGTAACTGCTGTAACAGTCCGGCTGGCCTATGATTCTCTACCTTCACCTGGTGACAGGTGGAACATCTCGTAACAAAACCAGCCACTTCTCTCTTCATACCCGGCCACCAGTACTGACGTCTCAAGTCAAGGTACATCTTGGTAACTCTGGGATGGACATCCCAAGCTGAAGCATGAAACTCTCACATTATCTCCTCACGTATATCCCCTGGAACACATAATCGTCCATGGAAATGTATTACCTCATCATATCCTATTGTCCACATTGGTGGAGGTTCCTCACTTTCCACCGACTCCCGTAGGACTAGGACTTCTGAATCAGATAGTTGTATCATCCTCACTCTATCCAGGAGGGTAGATGTCATAGCTAAGGATGAAATATAGGTTTCCCCCTGACTGTCATGCACCTCCAAATCCATCTTAGAAAACAAATCCATTAGCTGCCACTCACCAATGGCCTCATGAACTACATGTTTCTAAGTCTTCTTGCTTAGTGCATTAGCTACTGCTTTACCTTTACCAGGTGTATAGGCAAGCTCAAAATCAAAGTACTGAAGGTATTCAACCCACCTTCATTGTCTCATGTTCAAGTAACACTGGGTAAAGATGTACATGAGACTTTTCTGGTCTGTGAACACTAGAAAATGTTCTCCCAAGAGATAATGTCTCCAACAATGCAACACATGAACAACTACGACCAACTCGAGATCATGCGTCGGGTAAATCCTCTCAGATGGCCTCAAATGCCGAGACTCGTACGCAACTATTCGATTTACTTGCATCAACACAGCTCTTATCCCAATACCTGATGAATCATAGTAAACTATATAGCTCTTCTCCTACTCTGGGAGTATCAGGATCAGTTCTGATTTCAACTTTCCCTTCAGCTCATGGTGTAACACCCCGGGATTTTATGAAAAATATTATTTTTAATTTCATTGATGTATTGTGTTGTACACTACACCAAAAGAAGCTTGCACTACACACAACCCTGACTTGGCTTGCATTACATGCGATCACAACCTTCCTCGATAGCATGTGTTGTACGCAATACCGGGTTTCACTAAACAACGATATATTATTATAATATTATGATGAACTAGACATTATGAATATTATTAACTGAATTTTGAATTTTATTACATTGTTATTTAACTTACATATTTTATAGAACATGTTATGAGAACAAAATAAATTTTTTGGGTAAAATAAGTATTTTTAAAAAAAATGCAGTTTTGCTGCCTTTTGATGGTACACCAACATTAAATATAGTTTTTGACATGTTTATAAGTTCAATTTGACAAAATAAAATTCTTATTTGGAATTTGGATATAAAAATTTACTTTGGATAAATTTTTCATATTATTCTGATAACTTTCATATTTTAATGAATAGTAAAAACACACTATATTTTAATTAAAAGAAACTTTTTTCATCACAATAATTTTTATGGTTAAATTATAATATTTAATGGTTTGAAAGTATAAATAGAATATATTTTAACCATTTAATATAATTAATATCATTAGCATTAATTTTACATTTAATTCATAGGTAAAAACATTTCAATCTTTGGCAATGTTTTAACATTTAAAAACATGTTTGCTTAACAACGGGATTAATTTTAAATTAATTTCTGCAACTTCTGTGTTTTGAATTTTGAAAAATGGATTCCATATTTGGATTCAGTGGGTCCAAATTATGTTAATAGGTTACTTTTATTTTTTTGAGATTTTGAAAAGTAACTACGGTAATTTTTATTTACTGTAGTTAAAGGTAAATCTGGTAATTAAGGGTAAATATAAGATTATAAAATTACCCTAACACTTTTGAAAATTCTATTTGATGAATAAAATTCTACCCATATCACCTAATGGTCGGACTAGATTAATTTCATGGACTTTTGACCATGAAATAACATAATTATTATTAAAACCAAAGAAAGTGACAACATGTCACTCTCTTGAATCTTATAAGTATAATAATTATAATTTGATGATAAACATCATGAAACTTAGAACATGAATAGAATCCAGAAATCTAATGAAATTATATACATCATGAAAATTTATTTATAATTTTTAGGGATTAAATAATTATCATTTATTATTACACAATAGTGATGTTGAAATTATTTTACTGATTGAAATATTAAATAAATGAATTTAAAAGAATTAAAATAAATATTATAGGAACTATTTAATGCGCTCCACTAATTTTCTAGATAAAAATAACATTTTATGAATATATTAAATATTTTATTTCAAACATATCTTCTATATATATTTTATTTGAACTCAAATAAATGAATGGTGTCAAAATTGACACTATTGTTAATTTATAGAAATTACATATTATAAAATCATATAAAAATCAAAAAAATATTTAAAAATTTAAAATTAAAGTATATATGGTCTAAAATGTAATAAAGTATATAATTATGGACAATTCACAACATATAAGTAATTATTTATAATTATTTAAAATTTATAATATTATTACCACAAATAAAATAAAATTGATTATACAAGGATAAATCATGTTGATAATGTTTAAAATAAATTCCCAACTTGTATAAATTTTATTGTATGAGGATATTACAACCCTATCTCATTTAAGAATCAAATTTAAGTCATTTTGGAAGGTGTTTAAGTGGGGTTGTAATTTATTATAAATTAATATTTCTTATAATTCCAAAGGTGTCCCTCTCCTCCCTTACAAAAGGGAACCTCCTCCCTCTCCTCCTAACACCATTTTGAGCCTTGAAGATCGGCCAAAATCTACCCATTTAACTTCCCCACTTCTTTAGATATTTTATAAGGGTACTGGTCTTCTCAAAAGACCAACTCTAATGCCCTAAGAGGAAGTTCAAAGGAGGCACTTCGAGAAAGAGGTAATACCTTCTACCGATTCATTCAAGATTCTTTCTTCTTATACTTCCTCTCATTTAGTGGTTTAATTATGATGAAATAACATCAGTATCCATAATATACTGATATGTTATTATACATATGAAAGAACCTCATTTCACCTTCTATCCATCCTATGGGAAATGAAATCACCGCGCGTGCGTACGTACGGAATACCATATCCACGCCATGGTGTAATCTGTTTTTCCAACACAACCTTACATGGATGGGTATACTTGTAACACCCCGAGCTTCCATGATACGCTTCTCATTCAATAATGAAATAGCTTGCATTGTACGCAACTTCGAGTTCTAAAACACCACGACTAATCATAGTAGCCGTTATAAATAGTAATAATGACTTTTTAAAATTAAAGAAATTTTATATTTCAAAATGGACTTCATTTTTGTATTCCTAATATTGAAATTGGCCTATGTTGAATTTTTTGTAATTTTCTGAGAACTTCCGAATTTTTATGAATAGTGAAAAATAATTAAAACAACTTTTTTAATAAAAATAATATATAGTGATAAGTTATATTATTTAGTGGTTTTAAAGTATAACTAGAATATATTTTTACCATTTTATCCAATGGTGGTCATTAGAATTAATTTAACATTGAAATTGGTCATAAACAATTGTTAATCTTTTGATATAAATTGTTTCTTAAAACACGCTATTTGTTGTGACAGCGGGAATTAATTATAAAATTAATTAATGCAACTTATATGTTTTTAATTTTGTAAAATAGACATAATTTTTGAATTCGGAATATCAATTATAGCTTAGGGTGAAATTTTGGCTTTGTTCTGAAAAACTTCAATTTTTGATGAATAGTGAAACCACTAAGTGGTAGTTAAATAACTGATTTTTCATTTAAATGAAATATTACCACTTCTGTGATTTGATTTTCAAAAATCCGACATACATGGTTGTCATTAAGAAGTAAAATGTGGTTCAATGATATTAAAATAATTTTTGGTGAATAGTAACTTTTAAGTTCTTAATCACGATTAGAGGTAATTAGTGTAATTTAAGGTAAAAATGATATTATAAGAATGTGAAAACACCATGACACTTGTCCTAAACCTATTGGGTGAGTCATGGCCGACCAAGAAAAGCCATGGGCCAACTTGGTGACCCCATGGAGCCACTTTAGTTGGAAAATGACATTAATATATTTTTATTTAATGTTAAAGTGAAAATGACACAAACATAATATGTTTTACGAAAAAAAAATTTAAGTGGGGTTATACAAGTCTAAATTTTGATTATAAATAGTAATCGGAAATATAAAAGGTTTTCCTACATCATAGTAGTTTTTTTATAATTTTTAGACATTAAATAAATTAAATTATTTATGACATAATTATGATGCAGCGATGACATCATTATTTGACGATTTAAATAAAATGGAAAGATAATGTAAAATCTATAAACTACACATGGCCAAAACCAATTGGATGAGTGGATTTAGAACCCTTATCACCTTATCCTCGAATTATATAAGTGTGGGACCTTTAGAATCCGAAAATCATTGTGTAATAATGTAACATTTTAATCTTTCCAAAAGAGCCCCTCCTCTCCACTTATAAAAGGCCCCCACCTCTCCCACCTTATTCACACCTTCAAGCCATTTGGCTCAGCCAAACTCTGCCCAAATACTCTCCCAACATCCCTATCTTACTCCTAGAAGCCTCACTTTGGGAAGAACTCTTCCCAAGGAAGCCTTTGGCTCAAATCAAAAAGAGTTACCCGATTTTGAGGTAATGTCTTCTCTAATGTTGTTTTGTTGTTCTTCTCCAACCCCCTAAACTCTTTTTATTCATTTCTTTTGTAACAACACCAGTATCCTCAATATACTAGGATGTTGTTATATGAAGGATTAGAGCTAAACTTACACACACCTACATCTAATGGTTAAAGAACATACGGTTTCTGTGGATGGATAATTTCTGCCTCACGAAACGATGATTGTTCAACACTCATATAACACCTTCAAAGGTGGCCATTAAGATGTCACTATTTTTATATATGATATATAATATGTTTATGTTTTACTTATGCTTCTGTATTTCTCATTTATGGAATAATTTATGATTTCCATTATGGGTAAAACACGATAATTTCATTTTAGGAAGTGCGGACTACCGCCCCCTCAAAGTGATTTGAATCGTTAATGCCATATGTGGGATGTATAAAGGATGGAGTAAATGGTATTATAAACTATATTATACTGTAATTATATTATACATTTATATCATTATGATTTCATTCCATTAAATACGAAATAGAAATGAAAGTAGCGTTCATGTGTACGTACGGCTTACCGTCTCCATGAATGGTGCATTTCATTTCTTACCTCTAAATGTTACGTAATATTATAAATTAATGTATATACTGTATATATATGATATATATGATATCTACATCATGAATATAATTCTGGATATAATGGATATTTCACCACATGAACAACTTGTAATTATAAGAAGTTTATTTTTTTGACTCAAGTACCTAAGATCGACAAAATGACCATTATAAACTTTAATAATTACATAATGTTCATAACATGGTAATAAGGGATATAAAAGGAATAATGAACATGAAAAAGGTTCTTAAGTAAATAGAAATTAACTCTAGTTTATTATTCAGGACGTTAAAGAACGGTCAAGTCAGGACAGGACGCAAGGTAAGGGAATTTCTTAACCCAACTTCCATTCTTTGGGTTAATCTCCTACTTTCAAATTATGTCATAATAATATTATGTCTTATTTTGTATTCTTTATGTGTAACTATAGTGAATACACATAATATATCTATTTATATTTTAAAAATTGTCTTTTTAAGGACTTCGTCTCAATCTCCTTTCATTGAGGCATATTTGGCTTTATACACAACTTTCTTTTATACGGTTTATAAACCCCTTTGACTTTTATGTTTATTCAAAAGGAATCTTTTTTTATACGAAGAGTTTTACTAAACGACAAAAGGGAATGTTTTTCTTTCCGTACTTATGTGGCGACAATGACTTCTCCACCGCCGTGACCATTATTTGAGATTCGGCTTCCTCTACAAGCCATCATTTTTTTAATGAAAAATAAATACAAAGTTTTAACTTTCTTTTATTGAAAATGGGTTTGAAAGCATTTTTATTATATCAATGTGTTGTATTGATATCTTGTGATTGAAATGTGGAAATGTTATGTTTCCTTTATGCATGTTTTATGTGATACGATTATGTTATGGTTTATGATATGTTTAAACCTATTCATATGAGGAATGCATTGGACTTAATAAGTGACGGGTGGAGCCCGCTATAGCTCCTCGATGCATCGGCAGGTCTCATGAGACAAACTAGTGTCTTGGCACGAGGCCTTGACAAAATCTTATATGTGGTCTTGGCACGAGGCCTTGACTACGTGGTTATGATAGTCTGGCATTATGCATTCCATCATTATGAAAGTGGTTATTGATATTGCATGTCATTATTCAACCAGTAGAATATCCATGTGAAGAAGTGAATGACATTATCTCATTTTACTTTTTCCATATTATGTTGATGTTCAAGTTTAAAAGGCTTTTGTTTTAGTTATACATTGCCTTAAATGTTTATGTTTATTTATGAAAGCTTCCGCAATATTGTTATCCATACTGAGTATCTGAGCTCACCCCTTTCAATGTTTTAATATTTTTCCAGGATGTGAAGAAGTATTTTATGAATGACCTGCAGGGATAGTCCGAAGAGGATAGAAGTGTGGACTATGGAGACTATGTTATTGTAGTTTTTCACTTTATGATGTAATGTAACGTTTACGAATGTATCTAGTGTTTCCAAGGCTACTAAACTAATCGGTCTTTCGAGACTTGATCTTTTGTGATCATGCCAATGTTACGAAGTAATGCACCGGCTCTGGGTAGCTGGGGTCGGGGCGTTACAGTTGGTATCAGAGGCAGTTTAGTACTAACCTTGGAATCTAGATTTAGATAAACTCTGATTAGAGCACATAGCCCAAAGATAGACTTTGAGGATTATTATAGAAGAACTTCCTAGAATTTTGGTATTATAGAGATGTTATGAGTTTTCCATGAAATACATCCCTGTCTGGATACGAGCAGGTAGAGGTGGCTCTGGCACAGATGAACCTAGGGGTAAAACCCGAAAACACCGCTTTGAGATAGACTCGAACGGGAACCGGTGCACGACAACGGGCCTTGCTGCACTCTTGGTTACGACACTCCCAGGGGATATGCTTAGGATAATTCTCATTTTATTTACAAACCACTATGAAGGGTTATGAGTACATACATCCTCAAAGAAAACATTTCTTTTTATGATTATGGATTATATCCATAAATAGTTCAATTTATGTAAAGTGTTTAACAAGTATGGAATTATGTATTTTGATTCATAAACTAATCTAGTTTATGCCATTGTTTAGAAATGGCGCCTAGTGGAAGGAATGGAAACCGTATCAATGCACGAACTCCGTGTAGGGATTGCCCTCCTGCTCAAGATAATTATTGTGGATCTGGAGATACAACTGGTGCTGATCAACTTATTAACATACTGGGACAACTCACGCAGGTTATGAATAATAACCTTACTCGTATGGAGCACCCTGATCCGCAACGTGGAGGATCAATGCTAGACCGTTTCATGAGGCAACAACCACCAACCTTCAATGGGAGTATAAATCCATTAGTATCTGAGCAATGGATAAATTCCTTAGAGAAAATATTCCATTCCTTGGGGAGTAGTGAAAGGGAGAAGGTTGTCATGGCAGTTTACCGCCTCACTGGAGATGCCGATCAGTGGTGGTCGCTGATTCAAAACACAAAGGAAGATGATGATGTATCAAATATGGAATGGAGGGAGTTCAAAGAGCTTTTCTTAGAAAAATACTTTCCTTGAGACCATCGAGCATATATGGAAAGGCAATTTCTGAGTCTGAGGCAGAAGGAGGATGAGAATGTCGCAAAGTATGAGGCTAACTTTACAAGGTTAGCGAGGCATGCTGCCGATTATATACGTAACCCAAGGAGTAAGATTGATCGTTTCTTTGATGGGTTAAAACCATTTCTCCGTCGAGCTTTAGTATCACAATCCTTCTCATCATACGAAGATATTGTCTTGTGTGCTATCAAGACAGAAAAGGAATTCTCTAAGTCTTATGACAACAAAGTAAAGCAAGAGAGGAAGAGAATGGTGGAACAAGAGACAGATAAAGGGAAAAAGGGAAAGAAGGATTTTCCATTATGTGATAATTGTGGGAAGAATCACCCTGGTATGTGCCTAAAAGGAATGGGAGTTTGTTATAAATGTGGAGAAAAGGGTCACCAGGCTCGTGATTGCAAGGGAAAGAAAGAGGCTATCAAAGTTGAATGCTACAATTGTAGAGAAATGGGTTATTATGCAAATGAATGTCCTAAGCGTCAAAGAAACTTACCTCAGAAAAGGCCAAGGGATCAAGGCCAATCTTATGCTGTGACTACAGTTGAAGCGGAATAATTATTGTATTTGTGTTTTTGGACTCAAGAACTAGATTATGGTTATAAGAATAATGTGATATATATATAAGGATTGTACTGCAGTACATGGATTTAATATGATGAAGGTAATCATATTTTTAGTATGTGACACTAAGAGAAACTTTACTTTGTTTGGGGAATCTGAGGTTACAATTGATTTTGGAATTTAACGACCCTTTAGAGAAAGTCTGGACGGAGGTATTTTGGGTAACTATAAAGGTTGGAAATGATTAAGTTAATCTTTGGATAGTATTGTTTAAGGTTAAAACATTTATGAAGATTATTTTTGGAATAGTATAGTACTATATTTTTAGGAAAAGGACAACCTGTAGGGTGGGGCATAACCCGTTGCGTCGGACAAAGCTGCAGGAATTGAACCCACAACCATAGTGCGACAGGCCTTTATTTCCTACCACTAGCCTACAGGAAGTCCCTGGTTATTACAAAATAATCTAAATGGTATGTGTTAACATTTGGAACCTTATATAATTAGGATAAGTATAATATTTTAGAGTTCTATTATCTTTTTGAGTGAAAGATGAGTTGAAGGTTGAAACTCTAATTGTCAAGCATAAATATATATATACCTATCTCTTATTCAATGAATAAATTAATTCTTAAACTTTAGTATAGGGATATTAAAAAAAATGCGTTATCCTAATACCTTATGTCTTGTTGAACTGATGATATTTTAAATAAACATAGATTGAAGGATTTGAGGCCCTCAATTTGACAGTTGATTGTAATTGATGACCTCAATCACTCCCTACAAATATTTACGTTTTTCCTCCAATTATATGTCTCTAATTTCCACCAATGTTCTCCTAATCGAGATCATAATTGGGTGGTGACTTTTTCATTTCCCTTTCCCTCTTATTAAGTCTAAATTTTATTCATCTTATTTCCGATGTGGGTTTTCCTCAAAGGTATTTTCTCTTTTCAACCTTTTATTTTCAAAGAAAAATTTCAAATTGCGAGGACGCAATTTATTGAAGGAGGGGAGAATTTAACACCCCGAGCTTCCATGATACGCTTCTCATTCAATAATGCAATAGCTTGCATTGTACGCAACTTCGAGTTCTAAAACACCGCGACTAATCATAGTAGCCGTTATAAATAGTAATAATGACTTTTTAAAATTATAGAAATTTTATATTTCAAAATGGACTTCATTTTTGTATTCCTAATATTGAAATTGGCCTATGTTGAATTTTTTGTAATTTTCTGAGAACTTCCAAATTTTTATGAATAGTGAAAAATAATTAAAACAACTTTTTTAATAAAAATAATTTATAGTGATAAGTTATATTATTTAGTGGTTTTAAAGTATAATTAGAATATATTTTTACCATTTTATCCAATGGTGGTCATTAGAATTAATTTAACATTGAAATTGGTCATAAACAATTGTCAATCTTTTGATATAAATAGTTTCTTAAAACACGCTATTTGTTGTGACAACAGGAATTAATTATAAAATTAAATAATGCAACTTATATGTTTGTAATTTTGTAAAATAGACATCATTTTTGAATTCGGAATATCAATTATAGCTTAGGGTGAAATTTTGGCTTTCTTCTGAAAAACATCAATTTTTGATGAATAGTGAAACCACTAAGTGGTAGTTAAATAACTGATTTTTCATTTAAATGAAATATTACCACTTCTGTGATTTGATTTTCAAAAATCCTACATACATGGTTGCCATTAAGAAGTAAAATGTGGTTCAATGAGATTAAAATAATTTTTGGTGAATAGTAACTTTTAAGTTCTTAATCGCGATTAGAGGTAATTAGTGTAATTTAAGGTAGAAATGATATTATAAGAATGTGAAAACACCATGACACTTGTCCTACACCTATTGGGTGAGTCATGGCCGACCAAGACAAGCCATGGGACAACTTGGTGACCCCATGGAGCCACTTTAGTTGGAAAATGACATTAATATATTTTTATTTAATGTTAAAGTGAAAATGACACAAACATAATATGTTTTACGAAAACAATTTTTAAGTGGGGTTATACAAGTCAAACTTTTGATTATAAACATTAATTGGAAAGCTAAAACGATTTCCTACATCATAGTAGTTTTTTATAATTTTTAGACATTAAATAAATTAAATTATTTATGACATAATTATGATGCAGCGATGACATCATTATTTGACGATTTAAATAAAATGGAAAGATAATGTAAAATCTATAAACTACACATGGCCAAAACCAATTGGATGAGTGGATTTAGAACCCTTATCACCTTATCCTCGAATTATATAAGTGTGGGACCTTTAGAATCCGAAAAGCATTGTGTAATAATGTAACATTTCAATCTTTCCAAAAGAGTTCCTCCTCTCCACTTATAAAAGGCCCCCACCTCTCCCACATTATTCACACCTTCAAGCCATTTGGCTCGGCCAACCTCTGCCCAAATACTCTCCCAACATCCCTCTCTTACTCCTAGAATCCTCACTTTGGGCAGAACTCTTCCCAAGGAAGCCTTTGGCTCAAATCAAAAAGAGTTACCCGATTTTGAGGTAATGTCTTCTCTAATGTTGTTTTGTTGTTCTTCTCCAACCCCCTAAACTCTTTTTATTCATTTCTTTTGTAACAACACCAGTATCCTCAATGTACTAGGATGTTGTTATAAGAAGTATTAGAGCTACACTTACACACACCTACATCTAATGGTTAAAGAACATACGGTTTCTGTGGATGGCGAATTTCTGCCTCACGAAACGATGATTGTTCAACACTCATATAACACCTTCAAAGGTGGCCATTAAGATGTCACTATTTTTATATATGATATATAATATGTTTATGTTTTACTTATTCTTCTGTATTTCTCATTTATGGCATACTTTATGATTTCCATTATGGGTAAAACGCGATAATTTCATTTTAGGAAGTGCGGACTACCGCCCCCTCAAAGTGATTTGAATCGTTAATGCCATATGTGCGATGTATAAAGGATGGAGTAAATGGTATTATACACTATATTATACTGTAATTATATTATACATTTATATAATTATGATTTCATTCCATTAAATATGAAATAGAAATGAAAGTAGCGTTCAAGCGTACGTACGGCTTACCGTCTCCATGAATGGTGCATTTCATTTCTTATCTCTAAATGTTACGTAATATTATAAATGAATGTATATACTGTATATATATGATATATATGATATCTACATCAGGAATATAATTCTGGATATAATGGGTATTTCACCACATGAACAACTTGTAATTATAAGAAGTTTATTTTTTTGACTCAAGTACCTAAGATCGACAAAATGACCATTATAAACTTTAATAATTACATAATGTTCATAACATGGTAATAAGGGATATAAAAGGAATAATGAACATGAAAAAGGTTCTTAAGTAAATAGAAATTAACTCTAGTTTATTATTCAGGACGTTAAAGAATGGTCAAGTCAGGACAGGACGCAAGGTAAGGGAATTTCTTAACCCAACTTCCATTCTTTGGGTTAATCTCCTACTTTCAAATTATGTCATAATATTATTATGTCTTATTTTGTATTCTTTATGTGTAACTATAGTGAATACACATAATAGATCTATTTTATTTTAAAAATGATCTTTTTAAGGACTTCGTCTCAATCTCCTTTCATTGAGGCATATTTGGCTTTATACACAACTTTCTTTTATACGGTGTATAAACCCCTTTGACTTTTATGTTTATTCAAAAGGAATCTTTTTTATACTAAGAGTTTTACTAAACGAAAAAAGGGAATGTTTTTCTTTCCGTACTTATGCGGCAACAATGACTTCTCCGCCGCCGTGACCATTATTTGAGATTCGGCTTCCTCTACAAGCCATCATTTTTTTTAATGAAAAATAAATACAAAGTTTTAACTTTCTTTTATTGAAAATGGTTTTGAAAGAACTTTTATTATATCAACGTGTTGTATTGATATCTTGTGATTGAAATGTGGAAATGTTATGTTTCCTTTATGCATGTTTTATGTGATACGATTATGTTATGGTTTATGATATGTTTAAACCTATTCATATGAGGAATGCATTGGACTTAATAAGTGACTGGTGGAGCCCGCTATAGCTCCTCGATGCATCGGCAGGTCTCATGAGACAAACTAGTGTCTTGGCACGAGGCTTTGACAAAATCTTATTTGTGGTCTTGGCACGAGGCCTTGACTACGTGGTTATGATAGTCTGGCATTATGCATTCCATCATTATGAAAGTGGTTATTGATATTTCATGTGATTATTCGACCAGTAGAATATCCATGTGAAGAAGTGAATGGCATTATCTCATTTTACTTTTGCCATATTATGTTGATGTTCAAGTTTAAAAGGCTTTTGTTTTAGTTATACATTGCCTTAAATGTTTATGTTTATTTATGAAAGCTTCCGCAATATTGTTATCCTTACTGAGCATCTGAGCTCACCCCTTTCAATGTTTTAATATTTTTCCAGGATGTGAAGAAGTATTTTATGAATGACCTGCAGGGATAGTCCGAAGAGGATAGAAGTGTGGACTATGGAGACTATGTTATTGTAGTTTTTCACTTTATGATGTAATGTAACGTTTACGAATGTATCTAGTGTTTCCAAGGCTACTAAACTAATCTGTCTTTCGAGACTTGATCTTTTGTGATCATGCCAAGGTTACGAAGTAATGCACCGGCTCTGGGTAGCTGGGGTCGGGGCGTTACAATACTAGTGTAAAGAATAACTACATATGATTATTATAACATCATACTGATTCTAATATATTATATCATTCACTCCAATTCCATTCAATAAATATGGGAATTATATCATCCCTTGTGTGTACGTAAGGATTACCGTCTCTACGAAGCGATGAGATTCATTCTCCATGTTAACCACTAAAGAATGATTATTAAGTATATATAATGAATAATAATGAAATATATGACATAATAATGCTACTAGATTTATGTATATATATATTTATGTCATCTACTTAGTTACATTCAATTCAATAAGGAAATTAAAATAGCGTTCATGCGTACGTATGGCCTACCATCTCCATAAACGATGTATTTATTTCCATTTATAGATCTATTATATATATGTATATTCTGAATATATATTATATACAAATCATGTTTTATATTCTGGAATTAATTAATCATGATCTAAGTAATCATATGAATAATTACAAGTCAAAACACAGACGGCAAATGAAACGATTTTACCCAAAACGCTCTTTAACATGGAATTTACAAAAGAACGGGTAATATAATGTCATAAGTTAACCATATATGATATCATAAAAATGAATATGATTCTGTAATAATTAAATGACATTATTTAAATCATTATATAGGCAGTTCGAATACGTACGAAGCATATCAGGCCTATGGTAAGGGATAATGTTGCAATCTCAATTGTTTTCTATCCGAGATTGCTTATACGTAAGTATTTACTGGGGTTATATTTATCATCCATGTCCAAGTTTTATAAAAATATTTTAATGTATGTTAAAAGTCCTTTTTACACATTTTTTACTTTTACTACATGGTATGTAAGGAATCTTTTTTTTCTTTACCATACGAGGTACTTTTTGACATTTTTGACAAAAGTACGAGAAGAATGTTTTTTAACTTATACGGCATAAAAGGATTCTTACAGTTTCATAACGCCTTATTTTCATGAAGATTCCTCAAAAATATTTCATGATATTTTCAACAAAATATCTTTCTTTTAAAATTGTAAGACGTTTTGTGAAAATAAAATGATTTTAAAGAAGAAAGGATATTTTTCTCAAGAATTCCTTTCAAGTGTTTTATCAAAACCATTTTTCCATCTAAGATGACATTATTTCATATGTGTATGTTTCAAGTATAATGTCTCTATATTTTACATGGCTTAACATTTATTATGATTAAATTATATCCATTTATTTTATATGGATTATTTTATGATGGGATAATGTTTATGAAACCCATTTTATTCTTTGGGTTATACTGAATGCTTAACGTTTATTTTGTGGCACAAGTAGGAATGATTTCATTAAGAGATGGATGAGACCTATATCTCCCTAAAATTCATTGGGTAAAGATTTAAATCTCATGAGATAGACATGGCTGGAATAGTAAGTTAATCTGGTTCAGTGATATAGGACTGGAACGAGGAGTGAACTCGATCCAGAAAGGGACTTTGTTCACTAAGATGGTCTTGGCAGCAATGCCTTGGCTACTATGGAAGTCATATCATGTGATTAATGTTTTTTCACAATTAAATGATTTATTTCCAAGCTATTTTATCATGATTGATGTACCATTATGATATATTCCTTACTTACTGCCATGTTTTATGTCATTACTCAAGATTTTGATGTCTAAACATTATGTTCGTGTTTTTATGTTCAAATGTATATGGTTTGTTTTATTTTCTCCATGCTTACCCTTACTGAGAATTTGAGCTCACCCTTTATATTTTTTCCTTTCCTTAGGATATAAATAAGGGTTTTAGGTAAGTAAACAAAAGGGGATGATCTTTGTGAGAGATATTGAAGATCTTTCACCATGATTAGAAGATTATATTCCGAGTTTCAAAAGACACTAAACTATTACGGTCCTTTGGTGTCTGTTTTTGTTACGTATTAAGTATTCCACAAATTTAATGTATTGTCCATGTACGTCAAGATTTGGGTCTTTACAGTTGGTATCATAGGCAAAGGAGGTAGGAATGAATCCGATCCTTTGGAACTCTCACATGTGAGCGTTGGACGAAGCATGGCTCTCCGCCCAAGGGCTTCATGAGGAAATGGCTGCCACTGGGGATGGTGGTGTGTCCCGCCCAGGGGGTGTAGCCCTCCATGGATTTCCCTGATATGTATCAATTATAGTCCACTGGAAGTAATTCCAGACAGTTACAGTTGGTATCAGAGGAAAGGTTTAGTCAACCTTTGCAAACTATGATTCGAGAACATTAGTGAGATCCCTTGAGAAATTTCTAAGGTATGTCTAGGGATGTCCCTAAGGTTAAGTATATGTATAGGTTATAGTCCTAGAATTATGGTAACGATATTATAATTAAACCTATGATGTTAGATATTGAAGTTACTCTCCCTTTATTATTTTGTTTTCCCTATCATGATGTTTGCCTCACACTATTATTTTTGGGTTTTAGATGATGGATGGAACCCAAAAGAACCATGTAGATCAATGTAATGGACGATGCAATGATTTTCCTCCTGAAAAACCTAATTTTATGGGAGATAGAGTGCATGATATTATTTCTATACTTACACAAGCAATGAATCATTCTGTACTTCCAAATGAACAGAGAAAGGAACAACATTCTATTGAATCCTTCATGAGGCGGCGTCCACCTTCATTCAGTGGGTCTTCTGATCCATTAGAGGATGAACAATGGATCAGTACCATTGAAAATATATTTTCAGTTCTATAATGTTCTAATCATGATAAAGTCATCTTATAAGTATATCGTTTGGAAGGTGATGTTGATCAATGGTGGAATATTATCAAGAATACGAGGCAAAGAGATGAAATAGAGTCCATGTAATGGGACGAGTTCAAGAACATATGTTTCAATAAGTACTTACCTCCTATTCTTCGAACAAAGATGGAGAAGGAGTTTCTTGAACTTAAGAAAAAGGATGATGAATCTGTTGGTATATATGAGGCGAATTTTATAAGTCTTGCAAGGTATGAATCTGGATTTATCATTCAACCTGAAAGTAAAGTTGATCGATTCTTTAGTGGATTAAAACCAAGTCTTCGACGGGAATTAGCTATAAGAGACTTTAGTAGCTATGAAGAAATTGTGAGTTGTGCTATCAAGGTAGAACTTGAAGTTGGTTTAATATATCCATCTCATGGTTTTGACAAGAAACAAAAGATGAAGTTCAAGTAGAAATCTCAGAATAATGCTGAAAAGAATATGAATGTTTCTTTATGCTCAACGTGTGGAAATAAGCATGGTGGATATTGTCTTAAAGTGACTAGAAAATGTTTTAAGTGTGGAAAAGAAGGTCATAGAGTAGCTGAGTGTCGAAGTAATGTAAAAAGGGTTGCTAATGATGTGAATAATGAAAAGACTGCAGAGAACGCACCACCAACACTTCAATGCTTCAAGTGCAAGGAAATGGGGCATTATGCTAATCAATGCCCTAATCCAAGGGTTAATGATGATCAACGTGAACAACCACTTAAGGAAAAGGATAAAGGTAAGTCACTTGCGATCACTATTTGTGATGTTGAGTATGAAAATGATGTTGTGTAATGATTAATTGTTTATGTAATGGGATAGTGGAATCTCATTTATGGTACCATGGAATTTTTGAATATCTATGTATTGGTTTCAATAATTATATTGTACCGGTAACTATGAAAAGTGATTTTAATATTTTTGGAAAGTAGATGATATGCGCATAAGGAAGGGATAAGGAGATAATGAGATGTTTGATAGTATTATTGAGATCATGACTGATGTAAGGACAATGTGATATCATGGTTTGTGCATATAGAATTTTTAGGATTTTGGTATGTGGAAGGAGTTAACTTTTGATAGCATTCATGTTTTCACTAAGGTTCTATGAGAATTTATGTTTTAAGAGAATACATGATTAAGGTATTCACATGTTTGGAATGTGACCAACAAGATATATCGTATGATATATGGGGGATAAATGATGGTATTCACATGATCGGTAGATGACATTTCTAGTAATTGTTTTCTTTATACTATGAGCTTGGACAGAAGTATTTTAGATAATCCTAAAGATTGGAATGGATTATGTTGGACATAAGTTAGTATTGTTTAAGGCTAGAACTTTTTTTCGATATTATTGATGGAATGTTATAATAGTGTACTTTAAGAAAATGGACAACATGCAGAATGGGCGACAATCTGTCGCGTCAAACAAGGCTCTGGGAATCGAACCCACAACCAAAGTGCGACAGACCTTTATCGCCTACCACTGGCCTACAGGATGTCCCTGGTTAGTAAAAGCTAGTTTTATTATATTAAGCGGTATGATATATGAAGTATAAGTCCATTTTAGGAACCATATACGATTAATCTCACTATAAATGGACTTATGTATATTTAATAACTTTTACTATCCTTTTGTTTGAGACATATGGAATGACCTATCATTTTATCGCATCATCTGATAACACTTCACAGAAGAAAAATTCAACTTCATTTATTTAAGAGATGATGTGGAAATTGTTCAAGGCACAAACAACAATAAGATTTTACCAAAATCAAGTAATTATTTCTTTTAAACAATTCTTCAACTTTAGGGAAATGATCTTGCATACAAAAAAAATATTTTCCTAGTGTCCTTATATCCGATGAATCAGATGGTACCTTAAATCATCACAAATTTATGGCTTTGTGATTGTTGTCTTTTTCATATCCATGTTCTCTACCACTCTCCATCAGAACATGATGGTTAGATTTTTCTTCCATATCCATATTTTCACCCATTTTCTCCTATGTGGAAACCCAGTGATTAGTTAATTTGGGTAACTGTTATGTTTCATAATTTATTTTTTAAATATAATTTTTTGTATTCCTTTTTACCATTTGGGTTTCTATTAAATAAAATTTGGGGTAGTAAACCATTTATAACCCCGACGAATTTTGAGGGCGAAATTCATTTTAAGGGGGGTAGAATGTAACACCCTAAGATTTTATGATTTTTTTTAATTTCATTGATGTCTTGTGTTTTACACTACACCAAAATTAGGTTTCACTACATGCAACCCTGACTTGTCTTGCATTACACACAATCGCAACCTTCCTCGATAGCGTGTGTTGTACGCAATACCGGGTTTCACTAAAAAATGATATATTATTATAATATTATTATGAACTAGCCTTTATGAATAGTATTAACTTAATTTTGAATTATATAACATTATTATTCATCTTACATATTTTCTAGAACAAGTTATGAGAACAAAATTAATTTTGTGGGTAAAATAAGTATTTTTCAAAAAATGGAGTTTTGCTGCCTTTTGATGGCACACCCAGTTTAAATATTGTTTTTGAAATGTTTATAAGTTCAATTTGACAAAATAATATTCTTCTTTGGAATCAAGATATAAAAATTTACTTTGGATAAATTTTTCATATTATTCGGATAACTTTCATATTTTAATTAATAGTTAAAACACGCTCTATTTTAATTAAAAACAACTTTTTTCATCACAATAATTAATATGGTTAAATTATAATATTGAATGGTTTGAAAGTATAAATAGAATATATTTTTACCATTTAATATAATTAATGTCATTATAATTAATTTTAAATTGAATTCATAGGTAAAACATTTCAATCTTTGGCAATGTTTTAACTTTTAAAAACACGTTTTCTTAATAGCGTGATTAATTTTAAATTAATTTCTGCAACTTCTGTGTTTTGAATTTTGAAAAATGGATTCCTTATTTGGATTCATTGGGTCTAAATTATGTTAATATGTTACTTTTATTTTTTTGAGATTATGAATAGTAACTACGTTAATTTTTATTTACTAATGTTAAAGGTAAATCGGGTAATTAAGGGTAAATATAAGATTATAAAATTACCCTAACACATTCCAAAATCCTATTGGATGAATAAAAGTCGACCCATATCACCTAAGGGTCAGACGAGATTAATTTCATGGACTTTTGACCATGAAATAATATAATTATTATTAAAACCAAAGAAAGTGTCAACATGACACTCTCTTGAATCTTATAAGTATGATAATTTTAATTTAGTGATAAACTTCTTGAAACTTCGAACATGAATAGTATCTAGAACTCTAATGAAATTATCTACATCATGTGAATTTATTGATAATTTTTAAGGATTAAATAAGTATCATTAATTATGACACAATAGTGATGTTGAAATTATTTTATTGATTGAAATATTAAATAAATGATTTTAAAAGTATTAAAATAAATATTATATGAACTATTTAATGTTCTCCAATAATTTTCTAGATAAACATGACATGTTATGAATCAATTAAATATTTTATTTCGAACATATCTTCTGTATATATTTTATTTAAACTCAAATAAATGAATGGTGTCAAAATTGACACTATTGTTAATTTATAGAAATCTCATATTATAAAATAGTTTAAAAATCAAAAATATACGTACAAATTTTAAATTAAAATATATATGGTCTAAAATTCAATAAAGTATTCAATTGTGGACAATTCACAATATATAAGTAATTATTTATAATGATTTACAATTTATAATATTATTATCACAAATAAAATTAAATTGATTATATAAGGATAAATCATGTTGATAATGTTTAAAATAAATTCCCAACTTGTCTAAATTTTATTGTATTAGTATAGTACAACCCTATATCATCTAATCTTCGTAAATGAGTCATTTTTAGAGGTTTTTATGTGGGGTTGGAATTTATTATAAATTAATATTTCTTATAATTCCAAAGGTTCCCCTCTCCTCCCTTATAAAAGGGAACATCCCCCCTCCCCTCCTCGCACCATTTTGACGAATGAAGCTTGGCCAATCTATGACCATTTCACTTCCCCACTTCCCTAAAAACCTTATAGAGGTACTGGTCTTCTCAATAGACCATCTCTAGTGCCCTAAGAGGAAGTTTAAAAGTGGCACTCCGAGAAAGAGGTAATACCTTATACCGATTCATTCAAGTTTCTTTCTTTTTATGCATCCACTTCTTTAGTGGTTTCATTATGATGTAATAACATCAGTATCCCTAATATACTGATATTTTATACATATGAAATAACATCATTTCACCTTCTATCCCTCCTATAGAAAATTAAATCACCGCGCGTGCGTACGTACGGAATACCCTCTCCACGTCGTGGTGTAATCTGTTTTTCCACCACCACCTTACTTGGATGGGTATACTAGTGTAAACAATAACTACATATGATTATTATAACATCATAATAATTCTATGATATTATATCATTCACTCCAATTTCATTCAATAAATATGAGAATGATATCATCGCTCGTGCGTACGTATGGATTACTGTCTCCACGACGTGATGAGATTCATTCTCCATGTTAACCACTCAAGAATGATTATTAAGTATATATAATGAATTATAATGAAATATATGACATAAAAATTCTACTATATTTATGTATATATATATGTATTTCATCTACTTAATTCCATTCAATTCAATAAGGAAACGAGAACATCGTTCATGTGTACGTACGACCTACCCTCTCCATGAACGATGATTTTCCTTCCATTTATCAATCTATTATATATATGTATATTCTGAATATATATTATATATAAATAATGTTATATATTCTGTAATTAATTAATCATGATCTATGTAATCATATGAATAATTACAAGTCAAAACACGAACGACAAATGAAATGATTTTACCCAAAATGCTCTTTAACATGGAATTTATAAAAGAACGGGTAATATAAAGTCATAAGTGAACCATATATGATATCATCAAAATGAATATGATTCTGTAATAATTCAATGACATTATTTAAATCATTATACAGGCGGTTCGGATACGTAAGAAGCATATCTGACCTAAGGTAAGGGATAATGTTGCAATCTCAATTGTTTTCTATCCGAGGTTGCTTATACATAAGTATTTACTGGGGTTATATTTATCATCCATGTACAAGTTTTATAAATTTTTTTCATGTATGTTTAAAGTCCTTTTTACCCATTTTTGACTTTTACTACATAGTATTTAAGGAAATATTTTTTTTACCATACGAGGTACTTTTTGACTTTTCCGGAAAAAGTAAGAGAAGAATGTTTTTTTAACTTATACGAAATGAACAGATTTTTAAGGTTTCATAATGCCTTATTTTCATAAAGCTTCCTCCAAAATATTTCATTTCTATTTTCAAAAAAATGTCTTTCTTTTAAAATTTCATGACATTTTGTGAAAAGAAAATGATTCTGAAGAAGAAAGAATATTTTCCTCAAGAATTCCTTTCAAGTGTTTTATCAAAACCATTTTTCCATCTAAGATGACATTATTTCATATGTGTATGTTTCAAGTATAATGCCTCTATGATTTACATGGTTTCACTTTTCTTATGATGAATTGATATCCATTTGTTTTATATGGATTATTTTATGACGGGATGATTTTTATGAAACCCATTTTATTCTTTGGGTTATGCGGAATGCTTTACGTTTATTTTGTGGAACAAGTAAAAATGATTTCATTAAGAGATGGGTGGGTCCTATATCTCCCTCCAATGCATTGGGTAATTATTTATATCTCATGAGATAGACATTTCTGGAATGGTAAGTTAATCAGGTTCAGTGATACAGTACTAGAACAAGGAGTGAACTCGATTCAGAAAGGGACTTTGTCCACTATGATGGTCTTGGAAGTAATGACTTGGCTACTATGGAAATAATATAATGTGCATAATGTATTTACACAATTAAAAGTTTTATTTACAAGCTATTTTATCATGATTTATGTTCCATTATGATCTATTCCTTACGTATTACCATATTTTATGTCATTACACAAGATTTTGATGTCTAAACATTATGTTCATGTTTTTATGTTCAAATGTATATTGTTTGTTTTATTTTATCCATGATTACCCTTACTGAGAATTTGAGCTCACCTTTTATATGTTTTCTATTCCCCAAGATATAATGAAAAGTTTTAGGTAAGGAAACAAAAGGAGGAGATCTTTATGGGAGATATTGAAGATCTTTCTCCACGATTAGAAGACTATATTCCGAGTTTCCAAAGACACTAAACTATTACGGTCCTTTGGTGTCTGTTTTTGTTATGTATTAAGTATTCCGAAAAATTAATGTATTTTCCATGTACGTCAAGCTTTGGGTCTTTATAGTTGGTATCAGAGGTGAAGGATGTAGGAATGAATCCAATCCTTAGGAACTCTCACATGTGAGCGTTGGACGAAGCATGGCTCTCCGCCCAAGGGCTTCATAAGGAAATGGACGCCACTAGGGATGGTGGTGTGTCCCGCCTAGGGGGTGTAGGCACCTATGGAGTGCCCTGATAGGTATCAATTATATTACACTGGAATTAATTCCAGACCGTTACACCTAGATGGATGTCTCGCAAGCCTCTGACCAAACAAACTTCACACCCTTCTTAGTCAAACCCATCAACAGTGTTTCTAAGTGGGAGAAGTCCTATATGAAGCGTCTGTAGTAACCATCCAGCCCCAAGAAACTCTTTATTTCAAACACATTCTTAGGATTCTCCTAGGAAACTACTGCTCTCACCTTCTCTGGGTCTACTGAAACTCCTTCCTCTGAGATTATATGACCCAGGAAGTGTATCTGGTCCATCCAAAAGTGGCACATTGAGATCTTATCATATTGTCGATGCTCTCTTAGTGTACTCAATACGATCTCAATATGGGTGGCATGGTCGTGTCGAGTGTGAGATTACACCAAGATATTGTCCACGAACACTACCAAAAATGAATCCAGATATGGATGGAACACAAGATTCATCAGAGCCATGAAAACTGTTGGTGCATTCATGAGTTTAAACGACATAACCGTACACTTGTATAGACCATACATGCTCCGGAAAGCTGTGAGAGGTATATCAAATGGTATAACACATAGCTGATGATATCCTGATCTCAAGTCAATATTCGAGAACACTCATGCTCCCCGATGTTGATAAAAAAGATCATAAATCCTTGGCAAGGGATATCAGTTCTTAACCATCAACTGCTTTAGCTTCCGATAATCCACACAGATTCTAAGGGTACCATCCACCTTCTTCGAAAAAGGATAGGAGAACCCCAAGGAGAAGTATTGGGTCAGAGAAAACCATTTTCCTGTAACTCCTCTAACTGTCTCGTGAGCTCCTGCAACTCCGGTGTAGCAATCCTATAATGAGGAATGGACACCAGTGCTGCTCCTGGCACAAGCTCAATAGAGAAATCCACCTCACGCTCCGGAGGAAGACCTAAAAAGTCATCCAGGAAGACATCCCTGAAATGATCGAGCACTGGAGGGAAATCCTTCTGAAACGTTCCCTGGTTGACCAGACATCAGCTCATAGTCTGGGTTATTATACCACCTCGCCCATGATTCTCTGGTCTAGCTCGACTCGCCTGAACATTCCACTCTCCCTTGTATAGAAACTCTCCACCCTCTAGTAACGTGAAACTCACCCTGCAATGATAGCAATCCACAAAGGCTCTAAAGGGAACCAACCAGTCCATCCCGAGAATGAAATCATAGCTCATAATCACTAAGACATAGAGGTCCCAAAGGAAGTGAAACCCACCAAACTCAAGGGGGTACTCCTTACACTGACGTACACTAGTCGTTATAGTCCCACACAGTGTGTCTAACATCATAACACCAGAAGAAGAAGAAACGCCAAGCTCAAGGCTCTCCACAATGGGTACAGATATGAAACTATGTGTAGCACCCATATCAAAAAGTACTGAAGATAAGACAGAAGCTACTAGAATTTTACCTCTGACAGCAGAAGGTCCGGGATCCTGCTCTTGTTGGTTCTACTGTACTGCATATGCCTGTCTAGTGTCGTAGCCCTACGACATAGCCTGGCTACCCTGAGCCATCCCACCCGGCTGCCTCTGAGATCCTAGTGTCTGGCTACAATGGCCACATCCACCATCCCTGACTGCACGCCCTGATGTATTCAAGTACACTGACTGGTAAGAAGCTTCCGGTCCTGCCCCCAGATGCGAAGTCTGCCCAGAACCCCTCTCACTAGCCACTGGTAGAAATGCCCTTCAAAAGTTTGACAGATCACCCATCTTGCTGCAAGCTCAGCACTCCACTGGGTCTCGAGGACACTGAGGTCTCTTGTGCCCCTCCTCACCACAATGGTAGCACATGACCCAGCCACCTGAAACATTCTTCTACCTGGTAGTGCCACCCTGAGAGAATTCCAACTGTCTCTTCCTCTTACCAGTAGAAATAGTACCAGAAACTGGTGCTGAACCGCCCTGGCCCACACCACTAGTTTCCCACAGATTTCTCTCTATAATCAGGGCCTGGTTCACAATACCATGTACTCAAGGCAACCTGAAAACGTTCACTAGAGCTCGGATTTCATATGGAAGACCATAATCAAAGAGTCTGCCTCTCAGCATCTCATCACCCACTAGAACGGGTGAAAACGTTGATGCTTGGTGAAGAGAGTAGAATAATCCATCACCGACATAGCACCTTGCTGCAGATTCATGACTCTCGAGCTCGATCTGCCCTCAGCATCTCTGGGAATAAGAAGTCGTAGAAAGCTTTCTAGAAATCTTCCCACACCATGTCTCTGTGATGCTCTGACTTGGTGGTAACATCCCACCACCTCTTGGTGGAATCACGCAGTATATAAGTCGCGAGCATGACCCTCCGCCCTGGAGGCATCTCAAGATTCTTGAAAATAGTATTCATCAACCCTATCCAAGACTTCACAGCCTGTGGTCTGCCATCCCCTGAAAATGTAGACGGATGCTGCTTCTAGAAGATACGTGTCAGCTCTGACATAGATTTGGCAGTTGGCGGTGCTCCCTAAAAGGTCTGCATGAACTGCATAAATCCTTCATGGAATTGTGCATCTGTGCATGTGTCCTGTATAATAGCAGGCGCTGCATCTGACTCTTCTGGAGGATCAATTGGTAGCCCATGGCCCACCATCTTTGGATTATACTCGTTGCCACTCTCCTAGCGAACAATGCACGAACGTCTCGATGGCATGAAACTACAAGGTCAGACACACACCTTAGATCAAGATTATCATAGTCTGAAAATGAAGGAACCAATAGGGGAACAGGAGGAAGAAGGCATTTAAAATTTCACAAAAAGACTACATGGTGTATATGCTGACTACATGGTGTGTACCTGACTTTTCTCCCCTACCCAGTTCCTTCTACACGGCCAAGCCACACAGCTCCCATTAAACAAAACTACACGGCGTGTATGGTGTAATTTTCCAACTTCCCGTGTTGTTTGTGACATGGTTGAGTACTCGGCTTGATACTACACGGCATGTTACACCAGCACACGGTGTGTACACTCCCAAGTTTTCCATCCACATGGCTAAGTACACACAGTCTGTACTCGGACCAGACTACATGGAGTGTCTCAAAGGTACACGGCCTGTACTAGATGAGCATCACCGACCCATGTTGTTAGTTACACGGCCAGATACATGGTTCCAACTACACAACGTGTTCAATATACACACAGCATGTACACGAAAGGATTAAACCGAACTGTGTTTTTAGTTACATGACTGGATCCTAGGTCAGATTACACAACGTGTTCCATAGTAGACACGGTGTGTATATATTAAGGTCTCTCCCATCCGTTTTGTTTGTTACACAGGCGAACTCTGGGTCAACACTACACAGCGTGTACTTACGGTACACGACGTGTTTTCCCCAAGCACTTCCCTTCTCGGTGTCCCCACCCACACGGTCTATGACAGATGAAGAGACTACACAGCGTGTACTTAGGGTACACGACATGTACTCAAAAAGTTTTATTTTCTTCCCGAAAAGAAGAAAATACACGGTGTGTTTAAGGTACTACACGGCATGTATACTAGGTTTTTAGATAGTATTCCTAAGAAACTTCTCCGGAACCCAGAAACTACTGAAAAACAACACCTAAGTGCCAAATTCTGATCCGTGACGGCCCATACTCCTCGCGAATCAATGTTTTGCATCTTATATGTGTTATAACTGGATAAATAGCCAATTATCCACCAAATTTCGGTCAATGAGGGCCCATACTCCCCAAAAACCAATGTTTGGCATCCATTTGATAAACAGGATCACACAATAATACCCTATCAAACAGCAATTATCTATCAAAGCAGCTATCACAACAACATTCTTTTACTAGCACAACATTTATCACAACAACATGCAATTCTTAATGCACCTACGTGGCATGGAACTATGCATGGAATGTGATTTCTAGCATGTTCCTAAATGATGCATGAGATATAATACCCTCATCTCATTGGGTTGCAACTAAATAGAACCCATAAATAAAATATAAACATCACAATAAAAGTGCATCACCCTTTAGTGAAAATCAGATCAACTGTAAATTTTCAAAATCAGAGAAATTGAAACACGAGGTAAATTGGATTTTTCCAATACACGGGTTAGCTACACCCGGGCACAACTTATTACCAACAACCGTTCCTGTCCTATCCCTGACTAAGGATCCAAAAAGAAAGTCAAAGAAAATAACCCCTCTAATACCACTTTGTAACGTCCCGGTTCCCGGTGCCACTCAACAGTTGCCTCGATCCCAGTTCGCCACGTGACCTCAAGCGCATTTCCCAAAATGCCAGAGGCTGCCGACTAGCAGTGAGGGCCTAGGTCTGACAGTGGGGAAACTATGCCCTCATTTGTCAAAGTGTAGCGCCATGGAATAGATAAATAACATAGAAAAAGCAGAAGCGGTAAAAAATATATATAACAGGAATGGATAACTGATAATAACAATGAAACCAACAGTCATATTTATATGAATATGCAACATGTCACTATTCTATAAAACAGCCAAAACATGTTACACTGCATTACAATACAATTGAAGTACAAGTACAGAAAAGCAAAAAAGAACAGCCAGCGGCATCACGAGCCAAGCTTGGTCCCATGCTCCCTTTCTTCCCAGCAACACTCAAGTACTCGTATAAGGACCCTTGCCCTTATCCACACCAGCAGAAACGTAATCTGGTAGGGCCGAATACATGACCCAAATAGGATGTGAGAAATAAATCCCAGTAGTCACCCACCAAAGGCTCGTGCCCAACTGTGTCAAAAGATGCAACAACAGTGAGTATTAGTAAAATGAAATAAACTAAGCAGTACTCAAAAGTAAATAAATTTACCAGTTATATTTCCATTTTATTATTCATTTAATCATTCATTATAAGGAAACCACCATAGTGAATTTCTATGTAAACAGTCAGTGTCCTCAGACATGCAAACCCTTACCCTCAGGTAATTAGAAACGTAACCCATAGGTAATTTCCCAAGGGAATAAGAGATATTTCCCTCAGGAATACGAAGTGTCGCCCTCATGCAGAGAGTCTATTGCCCACATGCATGAAAGAAGTTGCCCTGAGGCCGAAATAACCACTACCCTCAGGATAAAGGTAACACTGCCCTCAAGATAAGTAAGTAATCGGGCCAAGCCCAACATAAAAACAAGCTATTCACATGAAGTTCCTCTCAAGGAAATTCAATAAACATTATCACAATGGAATACCCTCCTGTATCAAGCCAAACAGCTAAACAGAGGAATGCACACCCAGGGAGGTCCTGGAACCAAGCAGCGATCCCAATGAGTAGCTTATTGTCACATTTAAATTACTTATACAATTCAATGTATTTAATTCAACAAGGCCTCATCCATACGACACCCCATTCATGGGCGCGTATCACAACGGTACACAAAAACGCACATCAGTTGGAAATCAAACACTAAGACACCTACCTTAAACACCCGAGAATGGTATACCCGAATTATGCCTTCTGAAAAGTCCAAGAACGTCGTAGATCTGAGGTAAAATAATTCTCATTCAACATCAAATAACTTCCGTTAGAGGAATAATTGGAAATAACTACACAACGAGATGGGAGGGATTACCATTGCGGTTCCAACGTGATCAACAGAAGTGGAAACAGATTCCTGATGCTCGATCTGGAGATCCACGAAGGTTCGACCATCCTCTCCCGAGCTCCCATTCGGTTCTAAGCTAATCATGTGAACAGGGTTGGCTACTTCCCATTCTATGCGAAAAAACAAAGTACACGGTATGTACTTTTGACTACACAGCGTGTACTCCCCTCATTTAACTATTCCTCTGGAAGCACCACAAAACTGTTCATCTGTCATCATGAGTACACGATGTGTGTTCCCAACTACATGCCGTGTATTATCACCCAGCTGGCCGTTGCTCCCACTGCCTTACTATTTGCCTGCCGACTGACTACACGTCGTGTAAATACAAACTACACAGTGTGTAGTCGGTTTTTACACCATTCATCACTGACATGGCTACATGCCTTGTGTACTCATCCCACATGGCCAAAAGTACACCGCGTCTGGAAAAGTACACGGCGTGTAGTCCAAAAATTTAGGATTTTTCCCCATTTTCCTTATTTTCTAAAAAACACTTAAGGAAAGGAGAAGAGAAGAATCCCGTACCTCAAAAATAAGAAATGGGTTCTTACAATGAGACACATGGGTACCTCTTATGGGATCATCCCAAAAATATTCATTTCTAATGTCATGTGTAGTAGCCCCTCAACATGACGAGGGTGAAATTCTCAGCTGAGTAGCCTAGGTCCTTCAAACCTGGGAACATAAGGAAGCCCATCAAGGATGAAAAACTGTCAAAATAGAGCAATGTAACACCTATTACCCCTCCAGAGAAGCCAACTAACCTGATTTAGTGGTAAATTGTGGACGGGAACACACTCCCACCAGCCTTTATTCAACTTTCTAGGAGACCCACATGTTGACATTAAAAGAAGCCCACCAACCAATTATGGTGGAAACCTACAACAAAGAACATAAGACTAACAAAACCCACCAATACTTTTAGTAGACTCATCTCAAAGAAATCAAATATGTTATTTGACCATGTTTAGGGGAATGTAGCAAGCATGAACACCCACAATCCAACATTCATCAAGCCTGCTAGAAACCTCATCTGGTAGCACCAAGAGATGCTAGTTGGAAAGTCTAATGACAAGTAGGGGAAGACTCAACTCTCTACCCCCCAAAAAATGAGTATTGTTAGTGTCCACAGGTAGGAGAGTGATGAAAATACTAGGCACAAACACCAACTCTAGATGCAGAATGATTGTATATCCCTAGTCCAATAATTGATGTTTCCAAGAATATACTCATAATAATAAAAGGGAAGACCCAAATTCGTACTCATATCCTGAATAAATTCCATGATATCATTACAGTGACAAATGTAGTGGCCAAGGGATGTACACATACCTCTATTCTAAAAAATGAGGTGACTCATCAGCATAACACTGTTGAGAATACACATACCATTACTCTCATCTAGGAGGGTTATGGGTGAAATTACACCATATTAAATAGAAAATCAGATCAGAACATTCAATCGCTCCAATTGGAGGTAATCATCCTATTCCAATGGCCACTACAAGGTAGGAACAAACACCATTCCATGAAAATTGCTTCTCCTAAAAAGTGGCCCCAATCACTCATAATAAGTCATCTAAGAAGAATCCTCAGCATACACAGTTAGAAGATCAAGATATGATTAATGATTTGGATCTTCATAATGCTAGAGTTCTTTAAGACCGTAGACCTTTATATATGGAATCCCAAAATCCTAATCTCCCATTACACAATCTTAAGAGTATTAGTAGTAATTTATATGTTCCTCATTAGATACATTACCTTGGAATCTTGATTCCTGGAAACAATTATGTTGATATCAAGATCCTATATCTTTATGAGATCCCTAAAAACCCTTGAGGTGGCCAAAAGACCACGGAGGAAGAGGTTCATCCCCGTGATGTTATCCACAGTGGTTATCCTTCCCATGATGGTGTCCGCTGTGAAATATCTCTTCATAGTAGTTTGTTGCATTACAAAGGAAATTATCCAATTTTAAATGGAGTGATAAGAAATCCCCCCTATCGTGAGGAACTTGAAAACAAAAGGCCAGTCATGTATGATGCTTTATCACTGGTTGGTGAAATCCTTTCTCGACCAGAAGGAAGCCCAAGGTGATGTTCATTCTTCAATATTCCTTTGGATTGTCTATCTACCAACATTGTAGGAAAAATCCCAAACAATCCCATTACTTGTGGTAATCAAATCAAGAAGTTTCCACTCCAGTTGGACCAGGTCAAGGAACCTCTGGTAAAAGAAGAATAATATTTACTAGATATGAGGAATTAGTTAGCTAAATATGACATACTTGTCATGTTATGTCTATAATCCATCACTCCATATAGTATTATAGAGGTGTTGGTGGAATATTGTACACACAAAATCTTCCTCAACATATGGAAAATATTTCTTCACCAAAAAGTAATGATATTACCCTATGATGGGTATCAAACTCACATCAATGTAATAGAAGGGTTTTAGTGCCAAATTTACTTAGAATATCTCCAAGATTATTTACATACAAGGATCAAGAAACAATAAGTATTACATCAATGTGCATGCCTTGATACATTAATGAAGTTGCAGCAGATGATCATAGATACCCCATCTGGTGTTTGTATTAGAGGATGAGGGCACATCGGGAATTACATTTCACTTCACTATATGACCAGAAATGCCCACCAATGGTGGTATCAGAAAATTTCATAGTCCCATGATATCTCCCACAGAAATAATAGGTTTATTACTAAATATATGCATAACAAGAGCAGGCCCAGACTAACTCTCACTAACGTCAGGAAAAAAGAGGGCAGGCAATTGAGAAACTTTTTCACCAGGAATCTGAGAACATTGAGAAGGTATCCCACATAGTGGATATAAGTTGTTATATTGTGGAAATTTCATAAATAGCACAATGATACTCCAGAGAGGGTGATTTATGTGCATTCCAAATGAATCAACCAACACTTGTTCGAACAAAAATCCACAAAATTAGAAGAGAAACTGTACTTATATTAGCCACAACAGTTTGGTAGAAACCCCAAACCATAGGGATGGGGGGGTTTTTTAACCCAAACCTCGAGGTCAGAAAATTAGACCTGTAGTGTAGTGAAATGGAAATAAGAACACCCCCATCCCTCAGGGATGGGGGTTTTTTCACTCTGACAATAAACTCCATAGAGGTAATCTATTTTCTCTATATTGGGTAAAATTATATACAATAAATCTTCTCGATTCATGACATATCTTCATATGGTATCCTTATTATAGAAATGTATAAAAAATATATATGGATAATCCCTTCGGTTTACTATCCAACAAATGAATCCCATCAAGTCCACAAGGAAGAGAACAATGTCTCTTGGGGAACATAGAAAAAGGAAGTCATGTAGAGATACTAATAGAATGCCTACAGCACATTACATGTTTGTGAATGTCATCAACGATTTCACTAAAAATCCCCTAGAACATGAGATCTATTTGGAGAAGTCAGGAGAGGAATTTCCTATACATGAGGCTATCCACACCAAAATAAAGGAAGGATGTGTGTATACCTGAAACTAGAGGCTTGCCCTGAATTTGGGTACTCCCTCAAAAAATCTACCATCAACTCTATGAAATATTGATAATGTTAAGGGTCATGTTGTACCTCACATTATTTCCAGATAAGTTATATCTATTTTACAAGAGCAATGATTTTTTCCGCAAGAGGAGGAGATAAAATAATTGAGATGACCCAATATAGAGTTACTACGATGAATCCTTCCTGTCAGATATACTCCAAAATAATTTCCTCAACATGAACTTCTAGTTGTCATAACTAAACAAAAGGGTTTTCTATAATAACAAAAGAAATCCAGGAAAATCCAATCAAGGTAGGACACCAACAACTAATTTATTTTAATCCTACTATAGTGGATCGTGAATTACATCTATTTAATGTGATACCAGAGCAAGGTTAGACATATCCTCACAGGACTTCTCCTATGTGTTACCCATGACAAGTGCCAGCAGTGCTACCACCATTGGTCCTACAGGCTGAAACACCCATTCAGACATCAGCTGATGTACCTGCCCATGTCCAAACCTAGCCAGACATTACTCAAATTATTATGAACACCATTGAGTCATTAATGACTTTATTGGAATCCATGGAAGGACATTATGCACCGATATAGAAAAATATATGACTTACCATGAATGTATGCATCCTACCCCTCCATCACCAAACTTAAGGAATCCAACAGTTCCAATATTTAATGCATTAAGAGACCCAGAGTATGAGTTGATAAATTTTTTCTCTCACTCTTATCCTATTATGACTATGAAGAAATGGTCATATGTTCCTTAAATGTCAATGTGGAGATCAGAAAATATCAAGGGTATTATAAGAATAAGGAGTGGAAGGTAAAGTTTATTTCTGGAGGTCTGATGGATTAATATAATGGTGCAAAGAAATTCTAGATCCCACTTGTCAAAGGTGTCGAAAGAAGAAATAGAAAATTTCCTAAGGGGGATGGTGAAATTCATCAGGCGTTGGAAGGAAGGGAACCTAGCTAGAAATTGCAGACAGGAGAAACCCACTAATTCAGTGGAAGAAAAGAATGCTCTAGTCAACCATTATCACATTCTTCATTACATTAACTGTATGTAATGAGGTAACTATGCAAACTAATGCTCTAATCCAAGGGTTTTCAGAGAAAACCAATATCCTCCAATAAAACAAGGGGTAGATTTTTCTATCACAACTATTGACGGGGATCCCAACAAAGAAGTGGTGCCTTGTATTCTAGTTATTTATTCATGGTTAGTGCCCATAATTGTTTATTATAGTAAAAAAATTCATTCATATCACACATATTTAGTTAAACTATCCAAACACCACCACAAAGCAAGGAAGTGTATTTATTGGTCAAAATGGTTAATTGGGATGTTATTGCATCCAAAGTATATAACTTCTCCACTATCACAATTTGTGGGGAGAAATTCTTAGAAAACAATCCCATATTCCCTTTGGAAGAATTCAACGCAATTGAAGTTATGAACTGGATTTACCTATATAGATACAACATAAATTGTGATTAAAAGGAAATAAATAATTGTATCGTGAATCAAAACCTGATTATACACATTAAAAAATAGTGTGATGAATCTCTTTTAGCACAAATATCATAAGAATGGATATTATTTACATATTATCAAGGATATCTATGTTAAATTATTGAGTCTAAAGAAAAAATAACATTCACATTGTGAGGGAATATACTGATGTGTTTCAAAGGGAATTGCACGGTCTTCATCCTACCAGAGTGGTTGAATTATCAATCAATCTTATACCCAGGAAGTTATATTTAACCAAGACTACATAAATAATGGATATTATGTAACCTGAGGAGCTAAATTAACAACTACAGAAGAATCTAGATAAAGGGTTCATATGCCGAATTGCATCACTAGGGTGTGAACTAGCCCTCTTCATCATGAAGAAGGATAGTTCAATGCTCAATTTCATTGCTTACCATGATATGAAAAAGATCACGATATAGAAAAAGTATCCTCTCCCATGGATTAATGACTTGTTTTATCATCTACATGGAGCACAATACTTCTCCATGGTGGATCTATGGTTGTGATATTACTAGGATAGGTTGAAGAAGGAGGATGTCCCCAATAATTCTTCTCATTCAAGGTATGGGCATTATGAGTTCATATTAATGCCATTCAGGCTCAATAAAGTTTCAAAAATATTCATGGAATTGATTAATAGAGATGTTAGATATTACCTTGATGATTTTTTGGTAGCCTTTTAGAATGTTATTATAATTTTATTGAAAACCATGGAGGAGTATGAGGAGCATCTGAGCATCATGATAAAGACTTTATGAAACGAGAAGCTTTATGCCTCGTATAAAAAATGTGAGTTCTGTTAGAAGGATGTATCATTATTAGGGAATATCATCAGAATAAATGGGGTATCTATGGATCCTTCAATGATACAAGTAACATAAGTAGGGTTGACACCAAAATATATGATAGATATCCATTGTTTCCTTAGATTAGATGGGAATTATCATCAGTTTTTTAGAAATATATCATAATTTTCAATCCCTCTAACCAAGATAAGTCATAAACGATTCATGTTTTCATCCAATTATTCATGTTAATAAAGCTTAAAAGATTTTAAAATGAGGCTTATAACTGCACAAGTTCTCTCAATACCCATAAGTGGATAACTTTTAATTGTATTCAGTGATTCTTTGAAGAAGCGATTGGGAATTTTGTTAGTGAGGAATAAAATATTCCTATCCTATTATTCAAGTGAGTTGAAATTTTATCAATAAAACTACCCCACGCATAATCTGGAGTTAGATGCAGTGATTTTTTCTTTAAAAATCGGTCATCCTTATCTTTTTGGGGAGAAGTATGAGATATGTACAGATCATAGAAACCTCAAATATACATTCACACAAAAAGTGAGGAATATATTCCAATGCTTCTGGTTAGAGAAAATCAAGGACAACGATTCACCATTACACTACCATCTTGGTATGGAAAATAAAGTGGAAGATGCTCTATGTTGAAAGGATCCATTAATTCTATAATTGAGGATAATTTTGAAGGGCCTGATCTTTTTATACATGATGAGGATAGACATGGGAATAATAAAAGAAATAACATCATCAATCCTTTCTCAAATTATTTATCAACCATCTATTATGTAAAATATAGAGGATGATCAGAGAAATGATGTGGTAATTTAGAAGAATGTGGAAACTTTAAGAAAAGGTAAATCCTCAATGTTCATTGTTAATAACGAAGGTTTTTAAAAAATTTGTTCAGGTTTATGTGTTCCATTCAATAAAGAGATAAAGAGATAGCTTTGAATGTTGCACATAGCTCAACCTTCTCTATTCACCTATAGCCTACAAATATGTATTAATATCTCTAATAGTACTATTGGTGACAAAATATGAATAAGGGGATCACTGAACAAACATAAATGATTATGGTATGTGAAAAAGTGATGGATGAAATTAATAATCCTAATGGGATTATACAACCATTACCCATACCTTCATGAATATGGGAAAACATCAGCATGTACTTTTTCACTTGAATTTTGAAGATATCTAGAGGAAATAACGATATATTGGTTGTTGTGGACCCTATTACAAAGACAAACCACATTATCGCAATTTGGTAGGATTTTTCAGTCAAAAAATGTTCATGAATATACATAAAAGAAGGGGTGAGGGTGCATGGATTACCACTATCGAATATATCTGATCAAGATATGATATTTTCCTCTATGTTCGAGAACAATTTTGAACATACTCGAAACCTTGAGTTGAACGTCAGTAGAACCAATCATCTTCAAAATTATTTCCAATATAAGTTGACTGTTAATAAATAGGATAACATGTGAAGAGCATATTTTATAGACATCAAATGATGATGGGACTAAAATTTTCCTATGGTCGAGTTCTCAAACAATAATTGTTTTTACTCTATCATCCAAATGGATCTCTAAAAATCCATTTATGGGATGACGTATAGAACATCTACATGTTGGGATGAATTTAGGGCATGAAAACTAATATGTCCTAAAATGGATGAGGAGATGGTGGAAAAGGTTTAGACTATTCAAAATCACATAAAGGTCTCTAATATTTGAAAAAAATATATTCTGAGAATCATTGATGAGAACAAGAGTTTGATGTTGAAGACATGGTTTTCCTACACATATTTTCAGGAATTAAATTGATGATATTTGGAAAGAAGGAAGGGATTATTCCAAGATATATTTTCCCGATTAAGATCCTTGATTTCATAAGAGCAGTGGGTTATCGAAATTCACTCCTACCTAAAATATCTCAAGGGAATGGGGTATTCCATATATCCATCATTAGTTAGTACATACCAAAACCCTCACATGTACTTAATATAGAGGTGGTATAATTGGAAAATGACCATTCTTATGATGTATAGTTGGTTAAAAAATTAGACCATAGAGACAAAGTTCTAGGAACTACTATAATTAATGTTGTCGAAGTGGTGTGGATAAACAAAATGTCTGATGAAGCAAAGTGAGAGCCAGAGGAGGTGATGAAACATAGTTACCCTCATTTATTATATTGTGGGAAATATAAATTTTGAAAAGAAAATTTCTTAAGGGGGAACAATTTTAATGACCCAAACTGTTATAAATAAAATTACACATTTTAATTGTTTAAATGTGTTATTATGTATAATGGTTATTAAAAAATTATCAATTATTTGGTATTGTTATATCCTATTTAAATTAAATTTATGCATAATTATGGTTGATAATATTTTCATTGAACAATGATCACAATATATGTATAAATATAAGCTTTTCTCAAATGAAATTTATATTGAGAAAGGAATGATGATCTCAACTAGTATGATCAAACCCTATAAATCCCATTCTTAGAGAATCTAAGGCAGATAAAATCTTTTTTTTCACGAAGATGAAGATGAGATCCAACAAATTAATCATGAGAAAAACCATTTATGGGAGAAGTTCAATATCATTGAGATCATGACCTAGAACATTTACACCGAACCACCCCATAAAAATATCACCATCACACACCTTAATCCTAGGGTGTATTCTAGTGTATTAAAGGGATATGTATCAATAAAAAATAAAAATGAGTATTATATTTATATTTTACAAAGTAATGAATATATTATTATCCTATTATTGTTACTTTATAAAAAAAATATAAAATAAAACATAGATATTATTTTTTTGGTAATATTTTATTTAAATTAAATAATTTAGATCAATTAATGGATTTTTGAAATAAATTATTTTTTAATAAAATATTATTCTTAAATAATTATTATTAAATATAATATATCATAAAATTTTGATGAAGTTAAATGTAATATTTCTGAGGGTTGAAAAACTATTATTGTCAAAAACTATACATTTATCAATATATGATGACTATTATTTTAAAAGTGAAAATGAAAATAATTAGGAAATTAATTTGATAAAATGAATATTATTTTCGTTATAATAAAATCAAAATTATTTGATGTTGAATTTTTCATTATTTTTCGAGATAATAATATTTTTGTTTAATAATTAAATAATGTATCAATATACAGTTTGTATTATAACAACATACTGACCCAAAACTGAAGTAATAAATACTAAAAAAGGTATCTTATACCAAATATATGTTTTTCCTTTAAAATAATTTAATGCAATTTTATTTTATTTATTTTATAAATCCATTATATTTCGTAAAAATATATAATATATTTTACATTTTAAAATCATTTCATTAAGAGTATTACTCTCCTTCACTTAATGAAGGGTACTATTTTATTAATTTTGGCCCTTGAAATTATAAAATAAGTAAAAAAACTCCCATTTTTCTGAAATCGTGGGAAAATCCCAAGGTTGTTTTGTGGTTTTGGTTCATTTGTTATATAGATTTTCAAAACAATGTTTGATAATTAATAAAAAAAATTCACCACTCCTTTCCTATATAAACTCACCAATGCTCTCATTTATCTTCACTAAAAATAATTTAATGTCATCCTTAAAGTTTCTTCTACTCTATTAAAAATACCAAGTCTCTCCAAGCTCTCAATAAGATCCTCCCAAGGTTTTGTAGTCGTACACTCAAGTTAGGGATTCTCACTTTATCTTCGTTATTCAAGTTTCTTTATTATATTAAGCCTTATATTTTTAATTACCAATGTAAGTAAATGTCATTACATATCACTATTGATTACCTTTTCATTTCAATATTTTTGGATTCCCCTTTCACTCCCATCATACCTTTTATGTATTTCTATGTGACATCATTATCCTGCAAAAATTTCGCCCCAATTTTTCTTGCCAAGACAATTATGTGGTTAATACAACACCCATCTCCTATTATGTGTGTTCACATTTATACACATATACTTATTTGAATTAGAAATTAATTTTATTATAACACACTCATTTATATTTTCATAAAACATTACGAGGAATGAATCCATGTTTAATGATACATTTGGCACACTTAGGCATGATAATGAAATGAAAGTGACATGTGCACTCAAAATAATATAGTGCTCTGATACATTGGGTAATGTTTATTATCATGATACATAATTTTATTATATGGTGTGAACATTATTCCATTATTCAATTTCTTCCATTCTGGTATATTTGTATTTATCGTTGATTTTTTTTAATGTAGTGTTTCAAGTTGTTTTCATATTTCCCATGTTTGGATTATCATGTTACATCACACCTTATTATTCATGTTTATGACTGACACCTTTTATGTCCTCTTTATATTAATACTATCTAACATGTATTATCTTAATCATATTGTTCCATCTTTATAACATCACTAGGATTTATTGACCACTATTATATAATGTATTTCCCAAGGTTATCCCTTTCATTTTTGGGTGAAATCATGTTAAAGAAGTTTTCAATAAAGAGAGAATTTTTCTATTTTAAGTTTTTATATAATGTACCTAATTCTTGAAGAAACTATACTTATCTATCATTTGGGTTGTATTATGTGTACATTTATGTAATAAATTATGTATTAATTTTAAATAAAAATATGATTTTTATCTTGATGTGGTCATGGGATTCTTTAGTTAAAGAGGTGAATTTTGTGAGAGTGTAGACTTTTTTCATTCAGAAAATTACCTGGAATTGTTAAGGCTTGCATGGGGAATAAAGAATTATGATGGGGAGATTTTCACACCCTGGTTTTTATTTATATTTCTTATTACGGTTTATCTTTTTTTCATTGGATTTTCTATTGAGATTGGTGTTTTAGATTGATATTTGGAGTTTGTGGTTATTTTTCCTCTATTAAATGTTTTATGTGCATGGTTAAGGTGAAACCATGTGACCTCCTGATGATGAGTCAATTTTCGGTTTATCTTCCACATTCTCAATTAGTTTTTCATGGGTAATACTTGGTTAGATTATAAATCTACTCCTCATAGGAGTAATTGTGTGGGTCTTAATGAATCCATGGATCAGGGAACACAACTTGAGAAAGGTTGGTCTAAATATTATGAGAAGTGTGGGAATGGTTCTATAATTTTTTACATAAATAAACATCATGGTTGGAATATTGTTTACCAACCCATGATTTTTAATAGTAAGGGTGTCCTATGAGTATAGTAAGGGGCTCATGGTTGGTACATAGTTTCCCAAACCGTACAACCTATCTGTGTGCTTCAAAAAGTTTATTAAAAATGATTTTTTAAATTTCCCCAATTCATTTTAACCACAAAACACCCCATTCATTCCCCATTTAGATTTTACTACCCTATTCATCTCCTCCCATCGTCCACATGCCTCCCACCTCCTTCCCTTTGTGATTAAAAGTGTATTCCTTCATGTTTTTGGGTTATTTATTGAGGTAATACCCTCCCCTCTTCTCCCACTTCCTTCTCCTTTTTTATTTTTTTCTCTTATCCCTTGGTACCAATGATCTAATATTAATGTTTAATAGGTTTTAATAAATTTTTACTAAGGTTTTTTTGGGTAATTCATATATATTTGAATCACCTTGAAGCTGAATCGGGTGTCTGTTGTCTAAGAACATGAGTTTGAGGCACATTCCCTTATGCATTGGACATTAAATTTAAATAACCATTAATTAATTTCCTTCTCACAAGCTTTTTGTAATAAATAGTGATGTATATTTCATAAAATAATTACTTTATATGTAATGATGTCATTTAGCCTCTACATTTGATTTTATGAAGTTGTTTTGTTGAGCTTCTTACACCAAGTGCTTGAAAAAAATTACGGTTGGCCTCTATAAAAGTGTTTTTAATCCAAATGGAGATTTGGATTTACCAAATGGTTTTCTAAGTGGTTTTTGAATTGTTAAAAGGTTTGTTTATCCATTGGGAAATTTTGTGACTCTCAAAGAACTCTTGAGGCTCGGTTTTTCAGCATTAAAATGAGTTTTCTTTGGAACACACCCATTTTGTAAGAACCCGGATCTTCTTTTCAGGTGTGTTTTCATCTTCTAGATATTTTTTGTGAAAAAGGGGAAGTTCTGGAAATTTTTGAGGTACATTCCATGTACTTTATGAGTACACTCCATGTACTGCTTTGCCACAGGTGGTCATGTGCTGGTCGTGTCATGGCCACACACACAACTATGTGGGGGTGACATGGAGGCCGCCTAAAGTGGAGTATGGAAAAGAAGAGTACACAGTGTCTATATCCAAAGTACATACCGTGTATTTTTTTCATTAAACGGATCGGGGTCGCGTCTAATCGCCAAAACACGCTTCTTCTAGGTCTCGTTTGGCATAAATCTCTCGTACGACTGCTATCTTTCTATGTGCCCTCTAGCCTCCATATGATCTCAAATTCGACCACTGTTAATTTTGTTGGGATTGCATTGGTATGCTCTTTCTTGTCCTAGAGAATAATTTTCCAATTCATCCACTTCCTCATGTTATCCTCCGTTGATCGTTTTAGATGTCTTTGTAGATATTTGGTGTTTTAAAAAGATTCATGCTTTAAGGTTCACATATAACGATCTCCTAACACCAAGGTAGGTGGTTTGTGCCTTTCCATTCAAATTCTTTGAGTATTATGTCCAAATTCCACCAATACATGTGAATAGGGTATTGCGTGTCTACGATTTTACCCATGTTGATCGCCCGCCATGCTTATATGCTTTTGTGGTGGTTGTTGGGATATTAATATGGTTGATTAATATGCTTTGGCTGTTTTTCCCATGAATGTTCTATTTATCACCATTTGGTTCTGTTTAGCCTTTGGCTGCTTTGCCTGTTTTTCCATGGCTGATTCTGTAAGATGGAGAGTTGTTTTCTGACATTCTTGATATGTTATAGAATTGTTTAGACAAGTAGTTCTATAGGTTTACTTGGGACATATTGCACTTATATGCTCGTTGACCTACACAGAGCCATGAGAACCTGGTGTAGTAGACTATGAATGAAATTAACCATGTGAGATTCCCCATGGAGTCTTTGAACACTTTGGGTTAAGTGGGGAATTGACCGAGTGAGATTCCTCATATATCCTAGTACCACTTGGGGATATAAGGGGAATTGACCAAGTGAGCTTCCTCAAAGATTCCTTGTCTACTTTAGACTATAAGGGGAATTGACAGTGAGTGCTTCCTCAGAGAGTCTATGAATGACATGGGATATAAGGGGTATTAAAAGAGTGAGCTTACTCAAAGAGTTCTTGACCATGGGTATATAAGAGGAATTGAAATCATCCGCTTCCTCAGAGAGTTCCTAACTACCTTATACTATAAGTGGAATTGATTGTGAGTTCTTCCTTAGAGATTATTCATATAAAAAACCATAGGGTATAGAATGAGTGTGCTACCCAGGGGGTTGCTTGTACTTGGTATGTAGGACCAAAGGGGAAGGTTGTGAGTATTTCCTAGAGGGTTACCTATTTGTGTTTAGCTGTACGATTACATGATTCTTGATGTTGAAACTGTGGATTGTTTACTGTTGGGTACTTTCATGTTACTGCTTTCTATACTTTTACCTTCCATATATTCACTGACTATTTGGCAAAGATATTCGAGTGGTTGCCTACAGTGATTTAGTCTCACACCTTTATTGGGGCATGCTTTTGGGCCCAAATAGATTATATTGTTGTAGGTATAGATAAAGAAAATCACCCTTCTACATTATGTACATGACCTTCCGTGGAGTTGGAGATCATGGGTCCAAGATTATGCTTATGATGCTGAGGAGATGCTTATATTTTATTTTGTACATTTTTTAGTACTTTTGTATGCTAGTATTTTGAATTTTTTGGATGCTTTCCTAGAGACACGTATCATGCATCATTTATATATGTGATCCAGTTGTTTTTTACTTTCATTATTTCGTTATTTACACTTGTACGGAAGTTTAATACTTCCGCTATTGCTTTTTTTTCTTCCGTTGTGTACTCTGCCAATAGGGGCATATTTTTCCCACTATCACACCCAAGTCCCTCACTGCTAGTCGGCAGCCTATTGCGTTTGGAGAAATGATCTTGAGGCTGTGTGACCAACTAGGTACGGGGCACCTCTGGGTGGATTCCAGAACTAAGATGTTATAAAGTGGTATCAAAGGAATTATTTTCTCCTGATTTACTGTTTGGAGCCTTTATCTTCGGATAGGAAAGATTAGGAACATAGTGATAAGTTTTTCCCAGGAGTAGCTAACCTGTGTATAGGGAAAAGATAATCTACCTCATTTATTGAAATTTCTTATGGTTTTGAGAGTTTATGGTTGACCTGATTTTCACTGTTGGGTGACTCACATGTTTTGTGTTCTTACTATTGACATTATTAAGGATCTGTTTCTGTCAGAACTCGATGAGATGAGGGTAGTCCATCTCATGCATCATATAGTCACTTGCTAGAAATCACATTCCATGCATCCTTATCATGTAATCTAGGATGCATTAGTGATTGAATGTTGTTGTTATAGATGTTGTGTAGAATATGCATGATGTTGTGATATATTCCTTGATAAGAATACCTTCTATTTTTATAGGGTATTGGTTGTGTATGTTTTCTCTTGAATGAACACCAAAATTTGGTTCTTGAGGTGTTATGGGCCCTCATGGACCATAATTTGGTGGACAATTGCCATGTCTTCCAATTTATAACATGTAGAAGATGCCAAACATTGACTTGCGGGGAGTATGGGCCCTCAAAGATCAGAATTTGGAACTTTCAATGTTCGTTTCAGTGTTTTTATGGGTTCTAGTGTAGTTTCTCAGGGTTACTGTCTATAAAAATCCAGAATAAACGCCATGTAGTTTTTACTACACGGCATGTGTTCTTCTATTTGGGGAGAAACTGTTTTTCTTAAGTACACACCATGTACTTTATGTACACGCCATATAGTCTCTAACCGTGTCAAAGGCCATGTGGGCAGAGACACGAGATGTGGAATTTCTAGTAGAAACACGCTGTTTACCAGTAGAACACACCATGTAGTGTTGACCCTGTGTCCGCCCGTGTAACTAACAACACAGATGGATAAACGTAAAGTTATACATGTTGTGTTAGGATTGAACACGTCGTGTAGTCTAGCATAGGTACCCGGCCATGTCACGAACAACACAGGTCAGTGTTGTCATTTCACATACAAGTTGTGTCCATCTTGAATACGCCATGCAGTGTGAGCCGTGTGTCATGCCGTGTCACTAACAACATAGTATAGGTGAAGCTTGTCTAGTACACGTCATTTCTACCATGAACACGCCATGTAATATTGTCTTAGGAGAATGTTTCCTCTGGAATTGGGGATGACCTCGTTGATTGAATTTTCGAACATTCCAATCGGTTTCTAATGGGTTTTTTCATAGAACCGGAAACATCCAATGATTCCATATTCATTTGGACCTACTTTCCAAAGGTAGGCGCTCATTATTTATGGGCTGATGAGGCTTATGAATTTTCATTGGTCGAGAGGATGGGAGGTCGGACTCATCAAAACTTTTTTATGGGAATTATTGTCTGCTCCGGTACTCTCTTTATAGATTTAAGTTATGTTCGTGAATCCTTATTACATTAAAAAGTATAAAATGAGATTTCCTTTAGATCTGAAAATCAATGATTAATATGTAGGAAATTTATAGAATCTTTTATATGTATTCGAGGATCTTCATAGATAGATAATCATCTGTATTTGTTAGAGATTATTAGTCAATGGTATCCTTCGATACATAAAAGTCTCTTGGAAATTTTGATAACCATACTAGTTTTAAAGCCACTCAGTGAGGCACTTGAAGTTTATTTTCATTCAGAAGGACATGGATTATTTCAGAGTCGAGATCATACCCCCTGATGGGCTACCTACATATCCTTTGTTTTGGAAAAGGAATCAGAAACCACATAGTTCGAGTAAGGGAGTATGATTTTTATGCATGATTGATGGCTCAAAGAAATATTTCATGATTACTTTTACACTATAATCTCACGTGAGTCATGCTCGGTGTGAGAAACAAGAGGTATTAGTAAAACCATAAAATTTGTGCCATGAATGATGTAATGATGTGGGGATTGTGTATGTATGACTACCCAAAATACATGAGGATTAGGATTTACTTCAGGGAAGAAATCCAGGAACAAGTTCAATAAAGGTATATGTACTTCATGAAGATTTGGGTACTCTAACTTGGGGATTACTCATGAGGAAGATGCCTAAATTAGGAGGGGACTCATTGATTGGGTTTTACTCCTGATATGGAAGCCCAGATCAAATGTAAATTAAGATCGGTTAAGAGAAATTAAGACTAGGGCTTACTCCTGAGAAGGAGACCCAAGTTAAAGGGATTTGAAAATTAAGGGACTTGGGGCTTACTCTTAAGCAGGATGCCCATATTTGAGACTGGGGCTTACTCCTGAAAAGGAAACCCAGGTTTGAGATAGGGGATTACTCCTGAAAAGGAAACCCAGGTTTGATACTGGGGCTTACTCCTGAAAAGAAAACCCAGGTTAAGGGGATTAAGGTTTGGGGCTTACTCCTGAGGAGGATTCCCATATTTGGGAACTTTAAGATTGGGGCTTACTCCTGAGAAGGAAGCCTAGGTTAAGGGAATTAAGGTTTGGGGCTTACTCCTGAGAAGGATTCCCATATTAATGAGGACTTGGGGAATACTCTTAAAGAGGATGCCCAAATTAATGAGAATTTGGATTGGGTATTACTCTTGAAAAGCGGTCCCAAATTAGGGTTCTCTCATCTTAAAGGATGACGTTGAATGAATTAAATCTCTAACTTTAGTGACATAAAGATGTTTAAATCACTAGGTTTTGAGAGATATTCCATGGAACTCCTTTCATATAAGGAATTCAATCAAGAAAACATGTCATAAATGTCTTGAAGAGTGTCTTGAAGGCTGAATCTTGAATAGGGGAGGTGGAATGGAATAGGAATGGTTAAAATGGGCAGGAAGGGTACCCAAAAATAGAAGGGCGCACAAGTCCTGGTAGGCACATAGGTATTGCGTGGGCGCGCAAGTCCTGGTCACACAGGTATACCTATGCGGCACATGTGTACTTGCGTGACTGTTAACCAGTAGGGTAATACATGGGCGATCCTTGACCAAAGCCTTTAGAATAATCCCGAGGTACTTCCAAAAGAGTGGCGTGCATGTTTCAATGAGTAGGTAAGGAGGCGTGCAAGTGTGTCCATTTCCCTTAATGTTAAAACACTTAGGCATGCAAGTGTTAGTGAATTCTAACACTTAGACCTTATTCCTCTTGTTTAGACCTTCCATTTTAGGAAAAGAATTACCTTAGAAGTGTTTGGAAGACATGAATAAGATACTTGGGCGTTCAGAGCTCTGTATCTAAATTCTGGAAAATTCCTCCCCGAAATGGGGGACCCACCAGGGGTATTTATAGGCTGGAGAAGACCCTGAGCGGTTTTCAAAGAGGGCGCTCAAGTCAGTTGCGCGACCCTTAAGCGGCGTGCAAGTATACTTGCGCGACCGTAAGGGAACTTGCGCGACCCAAGTTCATTTGAAGCCTTGTTCATGCCTTTTTTGATTTTCGATGTTTTCATCAAAGGATGAATCAATTTGTGCTAAGTCATTTCCCTTTCAATTCCTTTAGATAATGTGATGAAAAAGGAGCGTCAAAAAATTCCCCCCCCCCATCAGAGTTGGATTCAGAAGAATAAGAATGTGACTTTGAGGAAATGAAAAAAACCAAAGGGAAAGAGGTGCGCAAGGTATGGCGCGTAGGTGGACTTCGCGCGCGCAGGGTCTGGTGCACAGGGGTACGTCCCCGTCTATAAATAGATGGCCTCACATTGCACAAAGCACCCAGTTCTCACTCATCCCCCCACACTTTTTTTTATTTTTCTCTCGGTGCGCAAGTGGACTCCCGGCTCTCGCTCGCCCACGCTTCTTGTTTCTTGTGTCGTTCTTTTATTAAGGTATATGGACTTGCGCGGAAATACATGAGCGCCCAATACTTGCGCGATCGGAGGAGACTTGTATGCCAACTATGGGAATTGCGCGCCTAAATGCCTTTTCCAATTTTTCATACTCCTTCACAAATTTTATGAAAAATTAACTTACTTTAAGAGTTAATTATTCAACTTTTGTGCCGATCCAATGGCGCCCAAGAGAATCAGAACGGCTAACGAACTGGAAAGAAATAGAATTGATGATATGATGGACATCGTTGGCCATGATTACTATACCGTCTGTGAAAGTACTCTCCCATAATTAGCCAAATACTTGAAGAAGCATCATATTAATTTCCCGCACAGCATCTATCTACCTCTGTATGGCCATGGTCATCTACAAGATTTCAATATTCCAGAGGCAAAGAACTATCTTCTGCGTTACTGGTTTCAGTCATATACCAACTTTTCTTCAGCAAATGTCTCAATCCCATGAACATTTTCTAATGCTGGAATAGTAAAGAAATCCTGTATAATGCATCATAGCTTATGTGCACCAAATCTGAAACCTCACAAACCTGAGTTGCAACCACATTGTTATCCCTTAATCTTTCGAAATTATCAGATGGATAAATCCAAAGGCTGTAAGGAGAAATGGGAATTCCTTTATGGAGGAGGGGTGAAGCCAACTTGGATGTGGGCTTATTGGGTGCGAAAAACTTGTGAATATTTTTTCGAGGATCTGAAGGGTGATGCAATTTATGAAGCCTTCAGGGCTGGGCAGACGCATGTTTATAGGAATTATAATTTTGCACCGGATTTGCTTAGCTACTGGAGCCTAGAATGTAATTCTTTCCATCTGACCGATGGAGAAGTAGGAATTATTTTTTGGGATGTCTACAAGATCTTAGGGGTTCCAATTATGGGTGACATGTATGACGAATTCATCCCTCCAAAGGAAACCTTGAATGATCCGGAGAAGACTCCAAATTTGGTTCGAGAATTATTGAAGATTTATCATAAGCTCAAAATCTCAAAGACCTCAAAGACTCATTCTAGAAGGGATATTCAACGAGAGGAATGGATGGATGTGTTTCTCAAGAAGAAGAGGGAAAAGGGGCCCACCTGTACTCGTCTTACTAGCTGCCCTAGAGTGGATAAGAGAGGTGCCCCTGCCACATTCTGGCCGACTCTTGAAGCAGGAGAGTTTGGAAAATGGGGGTATGAAGTGAATCATAAATTCCTGAGAAGACCCATCTGGCAGGATTTTTAGCCTTATGGATCAGTGTATATCTTTTTCCAGTCAGAGATTCGAAGGGAGGCGTCAGGCTAGGGACCTTCATTATTGCAGCCAAGTTGGCTGAGAGGAAGATGGGGGGGCTGGCTACCCCAGTTCTGGAAAAGATTCACAGGATATTACTCCATGTCTATTTGGTTAAGTCTCCTTTGAGATTAGTGGGACCATTCCATGTTTTATGGGGATGGATCACCACTCACTTCCAGACATATGCTGTTCATAACAGAATACAGATTCCTAGAAGTTCTTTCAGGCCATCTGTTCAGGCCTTCTCTGGTGTTTTTCCTTTGTCCCTCAATGCCTATGATATTAGGCCAAGGCTGGGTATGCATAAGGAATTCCACTTCTTTCCCTATGGTAATCCTCCAATAGGGCAATTGTTTGACGATGGATCAGCCATCTTGGAACAGTGGTCTTACATGTTGGCCTGCAGAGATGGTGTACTAGCCACCAGAATTGATGGGGAAATTATATGTGAGGCCTATGCTCCATATTAATTTGAACGCCAATTCAAGTGTCTGCAGACAACTGTTCTATCTCCTCTAGTGCACGTCCGTTCAGAGTAGCATCCAATGTTTTCCTGACAACTATGGTTGCTAATGGATATGGAAATGACTGGGGTAGTTTTTGACTTACCAGATGCTGAATCGGTAAGTAACATGGACATATGGTATGCTGAAAACAAGGTAGCATCAAATCCAGATGAAATATTGAATAAACCTGTTTATTGAGTGGGGAAGAAGAAGAAAACCACTGATAAAGAAACAATTCAGGTGGCATGTGATTATTCTAATCCTGAAGCTGGTTCACCAAATTCTTCAACCGAGGATGATTTATCAGATTCTCTGGAGATACAACATGTGTCAAAGTGGCCACGTGCCATATATAATTCTCCTATCAGAATCAAGAGAGCCACTCCATCAACTCCTGGTGAGTTACTTTATTGAGGCAATTTAATTTCTAGTAACTTTATAGAGTAACAAGTTTTCATTCTCTTTTTATAGTTGCAGGAGCAAGAAATAAATTAAAATCCAAGGTTGTAGGACCCCCTTCACAGCCTTCTATTACAACTGCATATCTACAACCAGAGTCCATCCAGACATGGTGGGATGTATACTACGATACTAAAACTATCTGGCCGGAGCTATGTGAAGGGATACATCTTTTTGAAATAGGGACTCTTCAGGATCTTGAAATATTCATTTCATGGATAACCCTAATGAAGTAAGAGAATATGTCAAAGAGTTGAGGACCTATATTTATTCCACCGATGATTCTATCCCTATCACCAAGCGGGTGAAGTAAATGATGGATCACAATGCCACTGATGAGGAGTGGCATGAGTATGTGGCTCCTGAAGATGTATGTTTTCTTTCCTTGTTTACTTTGCAACTTGATTTCAATAAAATATTTGTTACTCAAGGAAATTATTTTCTTCACCCTATAGCTCGAAAAGAAAGGAATAGCTGAGGTTCCTTCACCACAGTACAACCCTGGTGGTACTACCATTGGGGCTAATACTGAATCTCCTAGTGAGTCGGGTGACATATCTCTGGGCCAGAAGGCCATGAATGAAGAGTTGGACATGGGCTTCCATTCTCCAATTCAAGTGCATGTGAGGGAGACTGCTAATACTCCCAAAAATCCCAAGAAGCAAAGGTATCAGAGGAAGAAGTCCATTTCTAAACGCTTCATTAGTAGTGGTAAGTCCTTCGGATAATCATGATTCTTAAACAATGAAAATATTGCTCATATTCTTTGGGATTGCAGGGGCTTCTTCAAATTCCCCTCTGAGGGAAAGGACTGATCCTCCTTTGAGGACCACGGAGGGTGTTGTGGAACAATTGCAAATTCAGGCTGACTTGACTGCTCCTGAAGAAGAGCCAACATCTGTTCCCAGTATCCCTCCTGTTATTATTTAAAGAAGAGAAGAACCTTCTACTGGTAAGTTAACGATGCTTCATAAAATGTTGAATGAAACATCGACTGACTTCCATTCTATGATATTATTGGTATAACACATGCATCAGAATCATTGGTAGCCATAGCAACTAAATCTGCCATCCTTCCTGAAGAACCTGTCCAGGGTCAGGGGCCACAAAATGAGGGTCACCAAGAAGACACATCAAATGATCCCACTGGTTAGACTAACCAATATTCTGAAATATCATTTGACGAAATGATGAATCTTGGCATGTATTTTGAAGAATTTTTTTATCATGCTAAGTTATCATGTGATTTATAACATCTTGGATATGAGTGTTATCCTTGGTCCGTTAAATTTTCTTATAATTTACACTTCTAATCATGACTAAAAATAATGTACAGTTCCATCCAAAGAAGCTGTTGAACTGCCAATTTTTGAAGAGGGTGTGGACATTTATGTCAACCCTACCATTGCAGAAACATTAGCTCAAGTGAAGCTAAACCCAGTAAACCCTCCTGATAGCCATCTTGAAGATCATGTTGAAACTAGGAAAGATGGGGAGGAGTCTACTCAAGCTGTAGATCTACTTTTAGGTAATGATTGTACTGAGTTTTCAAGATAGAAAACCAAATTTCATTATTCAATGAAACTAATCATACTTTTAATTGATCAAACAGGGCCATCAACTTCAATGGATAGATCTTGAGGTGAAGTCTCAACTTCCACCCAAACAGTAGTAGAAGGTGAAGCAACCAGGGTTAGGGGGGACGGAGAAGAACATGGAACTTCCTTAAGTGCCTTAATCCTAGATTACATGCCCCCCCTATGATGACAATGTCGAATCATACCCAGAGGTGCTTAAGGCGCTCAGATTTTCACGACACAAGGCATGAAACAACATATGGAAAATCATATCTGAGGTTACTTTAGAAGAGATATCATCTAAGATCCCTCGATTTTCGTCCATGTTCGCCAGGCTAGGACTTGGCAGTTTTGGATATCAAGAGATCCATACCATAGTGAAACAGGTCATCTTAAGAAGGGAGTAGGAGAAAAATTGTCGTGAAGATCTAACCAGGGTAAAGCCGTCGGTCAACATCCGTGAATTTAAGGCTGCTGTATCCCGAGCTGAGGCTGACTATGCTAACATGATGATGGAGCTGAAGAATAAGATCAAAGTTAAGTCATCTAGTAGATGCACCTTCAGCAACAGTTAGATGTTGTTACTGGAAACTTGACCAACTCAATAATTCGCTGGAGGGAGCTCAAACGAACGGTATGAAGGCCATTGCAGATGCTAAGAAAGCACTCCATCAGGCTCAAAAGAGTGAAGTTGGTCGGGTGCATGAGTTTCAAGTAGCTGCTGATGAAGCTCGGGATGTTGTTCATCAAGTGAAGACTTATGTTGACAGCCTCTTGTAATTTCCTAGAAAAGAGAAGAGACTCCAATCTCTGGACCTCCTTTTAATATCTTGTGCATTAAATGGAATGAATGATTTCATCTTCAATCACTTGTGCACGTATTTTCCTTCTACTTGCTTTAAATTTTACCTAAGACAATCGGCCTAGTAAGAATAGTTTGATTTTTACAAGGATTATTATAAATAACCCTACAATCATTGAATATTTTAATTGCTCAATATTACCTAAATCATACAAAATGTATGTTTAGTGAGTTTGAACTTGACTTTTATTTAGATTTCCCTTGTCTTTTGTGGGCAGTTTAAAGTCATGCACGTCGTACATAAAGAAGCTAATGTTTAAGGTCGAAATAGATTTGACCGATTGAATTAGAATTGACTCAATTCCTAGAAAATTTATCTAAAAATATATTACCATACTCAAGTATGATGGAAAATATGTAAACTATGACTTAATAAAATTTGGATATGAGGAATGATATGAAAAAGAGCTAAAAAGGCATTAGAATAAGTAGTTCTCAAGAATGATGTTAACATTATTTAACAAACCCGTTAGGGGGTTGAATTATGTAGGGCCACCTAAGGGCATTGGCTGCATAGTAAAATAAATAGCATCTTTTGGCTGAAAGGTCTGTTATGTAGACTACTTATGTAAGGCCGCCTAAGGGTACGTGATGCATAGTCAGACAAAAGAACTCTCAAAAATTTACTTTTCTACTACTAAGAAGCCAGTGAATGTCTGTGGTGATTCAAATTTTCCAAAGTATAGAGTTTTCTGTATGGAAAAAGGTACATGAATATGGAGAAGATATTTCCAAACAAGATTATCGAAGAAATGGATGAATATCACTCCTATGAAGGTCTGACCCAAACGTAGGGAAGGAAAATATAAACCGTAGACTGGAATACTTTCAGATCATGAAAAAGGATATGGGACAAATATGTTAAGGATGGCTATTTTTGTGGATCCCAACATATTTTCATTAAGACAAATAAGGACAAAAGAGGTTTTCCTCCCAAGAATGAAGTTTCCAGTATCTGACAAACCTGTTAGGAGGTTGATTTATGTAGGGCCACCTAAGGTAATTGGCTGAATAGTCAAATAATAATATCTTTTGGATGGCAAATATGTTTTAGGAGACTATTTATGCAAGGCCTCCTAAGGGCACGTTCTGCATAGTCAGGTAAAAGTACTCTCAGAAATTGGACATTTTGTGACTAGATGACAAGAAAAGGGTTATTAAGATCTGAAAATGTTTAAGGATAAGTTTTATGACACATGAAAATGGGTATTTTTCAATGTATGTAAAGATACATAGATCAATGATTACCATAATCACGTTGTGGCTGGGTCCTAAATTGAAATACTGGACTTCACTACGTATCCCATAAGGATGGGAATCAAGCCATACGTAGTTCTTAAAATATAGTTTCACTTCATGTGGGATAAAAGTATGAGAGATCTTAGTTTAGGGTCATAGAGCTCGGACAATTATAAGAAATACACAGTGTGTGTTTTCATGGGGAATATTCAGCTAGGGGACTAAAAGTGGAATTTGGGGTTAGGCCCAAAAGAATTGGGGCTGGATTTGAGGGACACTCGAACATTCCGACGTATCCCATAAGGATGTGAATCAAGACCATGTAGTTCTAGAAATACCCTCTGTACAGATTTGGTTCATACAAGTGAAGGGTAAACATGGGGATTTTAGTGCAATGATGGTTTGACCCAAGATAAAAGGTTCAGGTATTACCATGTATGCGCATAATCTTTGAAATATAACAAGATAGAAAATCAATATAAATAATGATTTCCTCTCAGGTGAGGACCTCAAAGAATTTTTTAGTTTACAGTCATACAAGACAAAAGGTGTTGTACATTTTAATGTCATGTAACAAGAACAAAGGTGAACCAATGTAAAGATATTGATTCTGGGGGTGGTTTCATGAATCAACATCGTATGAGATGGAGGTGAACCGATGTGAAGAGATTGGTTTTGGGCTTGAACCTTGGGAGGTTGCCTACGTACCCAGTCTGGAAGGAAAGTTTCAAAGTCCACGTAGTTCAATTAAAGAATGAATTAGTGATCAAGTTGTTTTTTTGGGACAACAACCTAAAAAATGATGCTGGGACTTACACGTGGTTAGCGGCCCAAAGAGGGTGTTATGGTTGGAATTTTCTCTATGATCATGTGAGTCATACTCGATGTGAGAAACAAGAGCTAATACTGACCTTAACGATGCACAATTTTGTGTCATATAGGACATATGTTGGAACTATGCAGTTTAAAGTCTTGCAGTTAAGACAATTGGTGCTATACAGTTTAGTGTTATGTAGCAGGGACAAAAATACAGTTTAGCGTCATGTAGTTAGGATGATGGGGACAATATAGTTTAATTTCATGTTGGACTAAAAGAGGAATGTGCAGTTTAATGTCATGTAGTAAGGACAAAAGGGGACACATTTTAACATCATGTTGGACGTATTAGGGACTTTTTCACAGTTTAGCATCATGTTGGATGAAAGTGAGAATAGTTTAAGGTCAGATGTGTGGACCATTGATGGTGCAGTTTAACGTCGTGCTAAACATAAGGTACTTTTGTATAGTTTAGAATAATGTATTCTGGACGTCATAGTTTAACGTCATGTTGGACGTACGTGCCAACAGTTTAAGGTCATATGCATGGACCATTGATGGTGCATTTTAACGTCGTGCTGGACGTAAGGGAAATAGTTTAATGTCGTGTTGTATGAAAGTAATACAAATAGTTTAAGGTCATATGCATGGACCGTTAATGGTGCATTTTAACGTTTTGTTGGACGTAAGGGACAAAATTTTATGCCATGTTGGACAAAAGTAATACAAATAGTTTAAGGTCATATGCATGGACCGTTAATGGTGTATTTTGTGTTCATACAAAATACTTCTTCAGAAATCTAGCATTGGTTGGAGTAGTGATGAGTTATCCATCCATTGAGATTAAAGAATAACCTCCATTGGAATAGACCTTATGAATTGAATATGGTCCTTCCCACTTTGGTTCAAGCTTGGGAGGTTTCTTCCCTAGTATCATCGGATTTCTGAGAACTAATACCAATTCCCCCTGAAAGAATGAACGAAGACAATCTTTTTTGTTGAAAACTCATGCTATTTGATTTTGATAGACTTCCAAGTGGTGCAGAGTGCACAATCGTTTCTCATCTAACCATTCCAATTCATTCAATCACTTTTGAGATTGTTCATCTATAGATGATTGATCACAAATGGCTACCCGGAGCGAGGGTAGTTGAACCTCAATTGGCAAGACTACTTCTGTTCCATAGACCAATGAATATAGAGTTGACCGTGTTGCAGTGTGGGTGGTTGTCTGATATGCCCATAAAGCTTGAAAGAGTTTATCAGGACATGGCCTCTTATCTTTATCCACCATCTTTTGTAGTATATTTGACAGAGTCTTGTTGAAAGATTCTATCTGGCCATTGGCCGCTACATGATACCAAGATGAATGATTAGATTTGATGTTGTATTCTTGATACAACTTCTTCACATCGGATGAACAAAATTTAGTTCCATTGTTCATAAATATGGTATGAGGGACACCAAATATGATAATGATGTTAGACTTGATGAAGCAAACAATAATTTTAGAACTAACTTTTTTGAGAGGTATTTCCTCTGCCCATTTGGAAAAGAAGTCTATAGCAGTAAGAATATACATAAACTGCTTGGCCGTAGCTGAAGGGTAAGGTCCCACCACATCCATTCCCCATGTGGAAAATGACCACGAGTATTTAGCTTTATGAAGCAACTCTGGAGGTTGATGAATGATGTTGGGATGTACTTGGCATGAATGACACTTCTTCATGAAATCAACACAATCTTGTATCATTGAATTCCAAAAGTATCCAAGCCTTCGAATCTGATCAGACAGTCTATGTCCAGACGGGTGGGCACCACAGACTCCTGCATGCACTTCTTTCATGACAGTCATTGTCAATTCACCATCAATGCATCTGAATATAACTCCATCAAAACCATGTTTGTAGAGAATTTTCTCTAGGTGATCTGGGATATCATAAAGAGTAAAATTGACCACACGTCTCCAGATTTGTTCTTTCCCAGCTCTATCAGGTGTAAGTGTTCCATTTTGAATGTATTCCCTGATAGGTGTCATCCATCCTGTAGTATGACCATATGGTTCAGAGATGGGATTAATTTAATTAATTTCCTCTATTCTGGATTGAACATAAGGTGAAATTGTATGAAGGTGGGAAATACTGAAGTTTGTCTCATCCCGATTTGGATCTGCCAGAGCTGTGGCTATATTATCCAGTGCGTTAGCTTGGGCATTTTGTGATCTTGGGACATACGAAAATGTCATTTCTGAAGGAAACTCCTCCATTAACTCTCTGAAGTAATCATACAAAGGTATTAGTTCTTATTTTCTGATGGAATAATCCTCATTGACTTGTTTGATTACTAGGTCTGAATCACCTTTCACCTTTAAGTGATTCACTTGTGCTTGAAGCACTAACTCCAAGCCTGCAATGAGATCTTGGTATTCCACTTCATTATTTGTACTGCCTCCCAACAATGAGATGGAATAAGGTAACACTGCCTTTTATGGAGAAATGAGTACAATTCCTAAGACAACTTTGTTGAATTTAGGATTTTCTATTTTCTTCCCTGTTGGACTTCTGGAAGCACCATCAAAGTACATTTTCCATGTTTGAAGAATTTCTTGAATAGAAAATACTTCTTCATCAGGGAGTTCAATATCTAAAGATGTGTCTTCCACTAAAGGGTGTTTATCAAGGAAATCAGCTAGAGCTTGGCCCTTTATTGCCTTTTGAGACTCCTACAAAATGTAAAACTACTGAAAAATAACTTCCCACCTTGCCTAACGTCCTGTAAGCATTAGATGACTAAGGATGGATTTGAGGGGGTTATTGCGAGATACCAATTGGACCTCGTGATGTTGCAGGTAGTGTCTCAACTTTTTAACTGCAAATATTAATGCTAGGCAGCACTTCTGAATATTTGAGTATCAGGTTTCTACTTCAAGCATAGTCAGACTGAGATAGTAGAGGTTGTTTTCATTCCTAGCATCATTCTTCTGAGCAATAAAGGCGCCCAATGATCACTCTATAGCTGTCACATAGAGGATAAGTGGTCTTACTTCAACAGGTGGCATAAGTATTTGTGGAATCAAGAGGTATTTCTTGATAATATCTAATGCTTCTTGACATTCTTTATTCCAATGGTAAGTGACTCCCTTCTTGATCAATTTGGTGAAGGGTAAGCTTTTGCCTGCCAAATTGGAAATCAAATTCCGAATATAGGCTAAGTGTCCTTGAAGTCCTCTCAATTATTTTAAATTTCAAGGAGGTGACATACCAAGGATTGACTTTGTCTTCTCAGGACCGACTTCGATACCATGATGGCGTATAACAATGCCGAGAAATTTTCCTGAGGTTACCCTAAAAGCACATTTTAAGGGGTTCATCTGCAAATTATATTGTCGAAGCTTGCGGAATATGACTTCCAAATCATACAAGTGATTATAATGTTGTTTGGATTTGACCACCAAATCATACACATAACATTCAACAAACATTTATATAAAGGGTTTGAAGATATGATGCATGTCACGCTGATATGTTGCACATTTATTATTTAGGCCAAAGGGCATTACTTGATAGAAAAACACACCCTGAGGGGATCTAAAGGGTGTAGATTATTCATCTTCTGGAGCCATCTGGATTTGATTATATCCAGAATATCCATCCATGAAAGAAATTTATTCATAGCCAGCTGTCACATCAATCAATATTTCTGTAATCGGAACTGGAAAATCATCCTGAGGACAATGCCGATTAAGATCTCTGAAATCAATGAAAACTCTAATTTGCCCATTCATCTTTTTCACTGGGAAAATATTAGCCAACCAAATGGGATATTGAACTTCTCTGACGAAGTTAGCTTCGATGAGCTTATCTACTTCAGCTTCAATTTTGGAAGCATAGGATGGGTGTGTTCTTCTAGTGGCTTGTTTGAATCCCCGATGCTCTTCTGGAAAACCCAAACGATGAGTGGAAACATCAGGATCAATCCCCAGCATCTCTATATAGTTCCAAGAAAATATTTCTTGATTTTTCTTTTAAAAAGGAAATATACATCTCTTTCTCTTCAAGAGTCATGGCGGCACTAATTAAAGTGGGGCGTGGATCTTCTTTTGTACCCAGATTTATTTCTCCGAGTTCATCCACGGTGGTAGAGATAACCTCTTCAAATGCTAGAGGATAATCCCTTAGATCTTCCTCTTCTTCTTCATCATGTGTTATTTATTCTATTTCTACTTTCATAGTAGATGATGAAGTAGAATTTCCATAATCAGAAGAGATGTCAAAAGTTTCACATCTTGAAGAAGAAGCATCCATTTCCTAACCGATTGACGATGAAGGGTCCTATTTGGGTAACAAAGAGGAGATGATGGATTGAGAATCGACATCATCATTTAACTCTGACATTACAATAAATTTTCTTGGCATGATTGGCGAATTATAGACTTTTTGGATTTCAGTAGATGAAATGAAGACATCTCCATTTGAGATTTCATTATTGCCCGGTGGATCACCACTTTATCCCATATTGTCTGGCTTGATTTCCATAATTGACATTATAGAGGTTTCCATAAGATTATTTTGATTTGGGTCTATCCTATCAATTTGACTGATAGGCAACACATAATCTATACTAACATGTGCAAATGGGTTTACTGGAATCTTCTCCAAACCATACGGAGCAATAACATTGGTAATCTCCCTTGTTGCGGATTTTTCTTTTCCCTTTTTGTGATAGAATTACACCTCAATATATTGAGATTCACATGTCTTGAATGGGGATTTATCACCATAAAATGTCCCAATTTGACCATCAAAACAATATTTGTGACATTGATGGTATGATGAAGGGATAGCCGCATGTTGATGTAGCCAGGGTCTTCCAAGCAAGATGGTCAAGGCTGAGTCTTGATCAACAACCATGAAATATCAATTAGATACAAGATCTCCAAACTGAGTTCTGAGTGTAATCTCTCCAAGTGGTTCTTGTTCGTTTTTATCATATCCTTGTAACATCAAAGTAGAAGGAGATAAATCAGATTCTTTGAGGCCCAATCGTTGAAGTGTACGAATGGGCATGAGGTTAACTCATGAACCATTATCAATGAAAAATCTTCCGATATCTACACTGTTGACCTTTCTAGATAAGTATAAAGGTATAATATGTCCATGAACGACAACATCTTCATCTTCATCAATAAATGATATTACTCCATGGAATTCTGTAGGATTATTCTCTACATGGTAGACTTCAGCTACAACAATTTCAGTCTCAAACTCATGAGGACTTGACAAAGCCTCAATGAGTGCCTCCCGAAGATCCTTTGATAAATTCAAGGCATACAGAATTGATAACTTGGATGGTAGTTGGGCCATGTGTTTCAATATATTATACTTTTGATCCAAAGATCTGCATTTTCCAACAAGAACATGTGGTTTCGTAGGTAACTTAGAAGTTGATGCTTTGGAATCTGACACATATTGTACTGGGATAGGAGTTGTTAAAACTCCTGGATTTGGAAGATTATACCGATTAGGTCTATTTACTTGCTGAGAGGAAGAACATGGAACCTTCAACCGATCTTCTAGAATAATTGTGCTAGGGCTGAGTCTGCCTTATGTGGAGGAACTTGATTTTTCTTGTTGAGCTCGTTGAAGGGCTCTACCACGAGTTTATGACGCATACACAGTTCTAGCAGGGGTAGAATTGGAATAGTGGCCTCTGAAAGATCCACATCTTCCCCTATATCCTAAGCCTCTATAACATACTCTGATTCCTCTATTTGATATAGGGAATTCAGGCTCATAAAAATCGAAACTATGACTGGCATATAGATTTGTTAATTGAATCATATTAACATAACCGAAGATCAATTCTTCATCTGATGACGAATCTTCCTGTTTAGCCTATTTAGGCTGTGCCGTTTGGGAGGGCGGTGCCTGTAAATTTGAAGTAGATGGCATGAAGTCTGCCAGAGTCAAAGACAACTTAGGATTTGACACATAATCATATTCTTCTGATTCTTTATCTTTCTTTGAATCATTCCATTTCTTTGAGGATTTTCCCAGTGATGAAGAGGTTTTTTCTTGTGGCATTCATGGTAGAAGGCACAATTGGTTTCTTCAATTGCGTTCTCAAAATGGCATGAGTTTGGTTGATCGTTTTTCTGACCATCCAATCATAATATTTTTGCGCATTTTTGTTCTTGACTTCTTTCCACTGACCTTACTCCTTTGGATCTGTAGTAGTAACACATGCTACATGAGCTAAAGAACCTTTTAGTTTGACTTTTCTCGAGTCGACCAATTTTTGAAGGAGGTCCTTGAGAACAAAACACTCCAGAATGGGATGCCCCAACATCTGATGAAATGGGAAATAATTGGGAGATTCTCCATCTCCATCTTTATTCGGCCTCTTGGGCCTTGGAAATTGAACCAAATTATTTTCCAGAGCTGAAATGAAATAACCAAGAAGTTGTTCATTTCAGAAAGAGTAAACTTTTCTCTTCAAATCGTCAAATTGTTTCTGTCTTTGATATCTTTGATCATCTTGATGAAACAGCCTCTATTGTTGATGATCAGGAGGCAGAGCCCTTCGAGAAGATGAAGGCCTTGAAGTAGAAGCAGGTATAGGTTCTTGTTTAAGCATAACTATAGTATTCTCTGCTTTACCCATTCTCCTTCCTGGAGCTAATGGAATTACATTAGCTTTATCCTTAGTCTATATAAGAGAATCTTAAATATGTTGAGCGATTGAAGTAAGGTCTCGAAACCTTCCTGTGTATTTCACAGGGATCAACGACGTGCGTAATTCGTCACGCAAATTTTCCACAAAGATTGGCAACAATTTTTCTTGAGGGAGTAATAAACTTAGGGAATATGTTAATCCCTTCTAGCGAACAATGGAATCTATGACCCTTTCAGTCTCCCTTTGCTTACAGTTTGTAAGATCAAAAACTGTTGTCTTTGGAAACGTTGAGCTGAAGTGAAGAAGGAATTTTTGGAGAATATCCTCCCACCCAGTAATTGACCGGGATTGCAAGCTTGTGTACCAGACAAAAGCTGGTCCTTATAAGGTTCACACGAAGCATCTGAGTTTCACTGCTTCTTGATATTCCGGAGTTCCCATCATAGGATCACAACAAGACACGTAATGTGTGAAATGCTATTTAGGATCGCATGATCCATTGAAAATATGGAATATAGTGTTCCCAAAATTTGATGGGGGAGGGATTGAATCTACCCATTTAGGGTAAGCTTTCTTTTCTGGTTGAATTTGAGAACTCTTTCCCTCCATAGCTTCCAACTTAGCTTTTAATGACTCAATAGTAGTTATTAAATTTTTAGAAACATCCGGTTGAGCTTTGACCTGAACAGGTGAATGACTGGAGCTGGTACAGGTATGGTGGTTGGTACCGCAACTGATGGTAGCACCGCCAATTTTTGTTGCAATTTACCCATAGGATTAGACCTGTGAGGGTGTATTGATAGAGGAGGATATTCTTGATCCATCTCATTAGACATAACAAATTCCCTTGGCTGACTAACTCCATCACGCTTAGGAGGAAGACTACTTTGAAGTAGTTCTAAATTCAACATCCTCAATTCCTTCATTTCTTCCTCCTGTTGTGAAAATCCTTGCACTAGTGAAAGCGATTGACCTTATCCATAATAAGGTTATGTAACTTGATTCTTTCCTTTCCCCTTGTTAGATCCCTTTAGGAGAGGTGGAAGTGGGTTACTTGAAGGATTACCTAGATTCTGGGTAATTATTTGTTTTCTTGTACGCACACCTTCTTCATTTGTGTCTGTGCGTACAACTTCTTGAGCAAGAACCTCTTCATATGAGTCCTCTAAGTGATCCTCATTGGGGGGATCAGCAATAATGGCATTTATGAAATTGATTGATGCATAATGAATCACATCCCTTCTATGAGTATTTCTCTGATATTGTCTTCTTCCATGTCTTTGATGAGACATTGCCTTTTGTTGATTCGATCCCTCAGGAACTTCTTGACGAACCGTAATTTGGAGGGAATCTCCGGATAATTTGGCTATTAATTCCTCTTGAGGCTTCTTCCCCAATCGGGAGAAGATTTACTTTTGCTGAGGAGGGGTTTGATGATTTGAAAAAGTCCCAAGTCTAGTGGGTTGGGGCTGTTCTTACTGTCTTTTCTCAGCTCCTCGAATCCTATTTGTTGATTCCGAGGGTTGGTTTAAAAGAGTCCCCAGTCCGGAAAACAGGGGTGGATCTTGACATGCTATGTCTGACACTTTCTTAATAGATCTCCTGATCTTGTGGACTTTGGTCCGAAAATTAGCTAGATGCATCAATCGACATCCACTTTTATCACCTGGCTCAAAAGACCATTGGATGATTTTTGACACTTCTGTCACTTGGTGATGTGCTTTCTCTAAACGAGAGGCCTGTTCAATATTCTTGTTTGCTTGATGCATGAGAAATTCAACAACTTGTTCTCCGTATGCTTGATTTTGAGAGGAACTAGTTGAAGCTTGTTCTTGGAAAAGCTTTTGATTACAAACAAAACCCATTGAATGTGGTCAGCCATGGGAAATAACATTGCATGAGACCATTTTCGGTGGGCTTTGCTGACTGGAGATCACAGTGATATGTAATGCTCCATGAACACCCCATACTCTGACATGAATACTAGATAGGGAATTGGCAACTAACTGGCGCAATCTTCGTAGTGCGCCATGGCATGAACATTGAAGGGCTCTCTACTGATTTTCAGCCTTCGGATATAGAGAGACTGATAGAGATGCCAAGTCAATTTGGCATTGTAACCCTTCTATTATCTTAACATGATTTTCATATTCTTCATAAGATAATACTTTATTTTTCAACTGACAAAGTTTTTTCCATATGTTGAGATGAATATCATGAATTCCATCTTCCGTCAACATCTCTGGAATGGCATACTGAGACTCAACCAGAGGCCAAAACATGACATGCACTTCACCTTTCACCATTTTTTTCTCATGTTCAGTACTTCCTCTTTATCATTCAATGAAGATTCTTCTACCTGATTAAACCAGAGCTGGTGCTTACTTCTTTCTTCATTAGATTCAACAATACTGGTAGAGGAATCACTGATCAAACTAGAAGATACATGACTTAGGGGGGGGGGGGGGTTCGGAGAATGACCTACACCCTAGGCTATCTTCTTGTTGAGAAATTATTTCACTTGATGATGGTAAAGCATCAGACATGACTGGCTTTACTTTTGCAAGTGCCTCAAGATAAGAGGGCTTTCTTGTCACTACATTGTCTATTGGAGAATTTTACAAGCAATTTGCATCACTACTGCAGAGAGGACTTTCGCAGAAAAATTCATCATCACGGGGAGGACCACCATGGTGGGTTACAGAAAAAGATGAAACATTTTGCTCCTTGATCTTCTGACCACACAGAGGGTTCTTGTGGCTCTCATCTGAAGATGAAACTTCGAGATCAACTGAATTTTCATGAAGCAAGCCTTCATGAGGAAGTGTCTGGTGCAGAACTTCAGAATTAATGTCCTGACTATTGGGAACTGAGAGAGAAGAATCTTGAGTTGCAACAGATAGTTGCTTGAGTGCATCAAGAACTCCAGTATCGAGTAAGTCCTTGTTACAAATTGGCCCTTGATTTCTTGACTGTGCTGGGTGGGTATTCTTCTTAGATGCATTCTTACTAAATTTGGCAGGTGTGTGTGCATGATCAGGAGAAAGGATCAGGTTAGGCCGACTATCTCTTCTCAAATCAGGTGTATGTTCCTAACTTGGTTGTCAGTATGATATGTGGGAGTACGCCCCATAACCCTTTTGGACCGGAACAGAAGTGTGTGTCTGTTCTGGATTGAACTGTTGATGTGTCACTCCATTGGTGTGGATAGATTTATGTGTCTTTCCCTAGGATGCTGTTGAAGCTGTTATAATATCCTAACATGCGTCTAGAATATGAGTAGGGATTTGCTTCTTCTCCTTCACCATTGATAGAATATTCTTGGTGACTTAAGCTACCGGAACGGGGATATACGTCCATTATGATCTTGTAGTAGGTGTGTGTGCCTGCTCATGTCCTCCTTTTCCTATCGATGAATCCTGATAGTACTAAAGTGTGGGGGTAGAGAGTTGAGTCTGCCTCCTATTTTTCGCCAGATCTTTCCGTCTGACTTCTTTGAATGCTACCAAAAAAGACCATTGGTAAGATTGATCAATACTATCAGGTGTACATGCCCGCTGATTTCACTTCATCGAGCATGGTTGATGAGCTCCATCATATGTAGTCAAACGAGCCTGCTGACTAGATGATGATTTATAAACAGGTGTATGTTCCTTTCTATAGTACTCTGCTGGAATTGCCTGGTGGGATTGGCGTGATGCTTCCAGACGAGTATGTTGGACAGCAGGATTAAAACAAATGGGTGTGTGTGCCCGCTCGTTTCTTGCCACCAAGTTAGGTTGTTGGACTTCTCCGGAGATGGCAGATATGAGAACCTGCTCACTGTTGACCGGATTTCTCCTCTGGTGGTTCATCTTGCCTGCCTGGGTTCGAGTAACCTGAGCCAAATGCCTAGAAGCGATACCCTCATCATGTTGAGGGCACACGGCCGCACGATTCTAGCAGCGATTGTTGATGGGAGCCCTCAGGAAGGACTCATGTCTCCTTGAATTAAGGCCATGAGGGACCTGCTCATTCACCTCCTCAGAATAAGGGAGTGAATGGTGATTGCGTTCCGTGGATAATGACCTGAAATGATTGGATATGACTGTTAGCATAGCCTGCTTCTTGATTGTTGGTCATCGTTGTCCGAATGACCAGGTTGAATTATTGGCTTGGAGGGCTTGTCGAGCAGCCTCTAGATTCGGAATAGTACCATTTTGATGGTACTCCTTAACTGGTGCATTTGATACCCAGCATTGAAGATGCTGAGTAGGTGATGTCATCCTCAGAGCGGATGATGATCCAGTAGAAGTAGCAGCAGTGGCATTTGCAGTAGAAGTTTTCATAGCAGACATATTCATGGTTGTAAACTTGAGAAAAGCCATTTTCGTATTGTAGCAGATCTTGGAAAAAGGGTTCCTATTTGATATAACAGACATAATCAAGATAATTCTAACCACTACATCTTTTGGATGAGAAAAATATGTTATTTACTATTTTTTTGGCCCTATCATTGAGTTTTAAATAGGGACCTAACAAATAAGAAAAGCATCATTTTAACTTGGTTAAGGATTCACGTCGGGTTGACCATTTTTTGTTTCCTCTTTAATTGTGGGTGACCTCGTTGATAGATGGTTCAAACAATCCAATTGGTTTCTAACGGGTTTGTTCGTAGAACCAGAAATATCCATTGATTCCATATTCATTTGGACCTACTTTCCAAAATGTAGGGGCACATTATTTGTGGACTGATGAGGCTTAGGAATTTGCATTGGTCGAGAGGATTGGAGGTCGGACTCGTCACACCTTTTGAGGGGAATTATTTTATACTCCGGGACTCTCTTTATAGATTTAAGTTATGTTCGTGAATCCTTATTACATTAACAAGTATAAAATGAGCTTTCCTTTAGATTTTACAATTGATGATTGATATGTAGGAAATTTAGAGAATCTTTTATATGTATGTTTCCCTTGGATTCTGAGGATGAACTCCCTTCGATGGGAGGTTCAAACATTCTGATCGGTTTCTAACGGGTTTGTTCATAGAACCGGAAACATCCAATGATTCCACATCCATTCGGACCTACTTTCCAAAGGTAGGTGCTTATTAGTTTGTGGACTGATGAGGCTTAAGAATTTGCATTGGTTGAGAGGATGGGAGGTTGGACTCATCACACCTTTTTTAGGGGAATTATTGTCTACTCTAGGACTCTATTTATAGATTTATGTTATGTTCGTGAATCCTTATTACATTACCAAGTATAAAATGAGTTTTCCTTTAGATCTGACAATCAATTATCGATATGTAGGTAATTTATAGAATCTTTTATAAGTATTTGAGGTTATTCATCGATTGAGAATCATCTATATTTATTAAAGATTCTTGGTCAATAGTACCCTTCAACACATTTATATAGAAGTCTCTTGGTCATTATGATGACCATGCTAGTTTTAAAGCCACTCAGTGGGGCACTTGAAGTTTATTGTTATTCAGAAGGATATGGATTATTTCAAAGTTGGGATCAAACCCGTAGATGGGCTACCTACATATCATTTTTTTAGAAAAGGAATCAGAACCCATGTAGTTAGAGTAAGGGAATATGATGTTTATGATTGATGGCTCAAAAAAGGATGTCATAATTACTTTTACACTCTAAGCTCACGTGAGTCATCCTCGATGTGAGAAACAAGAGGTGTTGGTAAAAATTAGAAAATTGTGCCATGAAAGATGCAATAATAAGAAATAATGTGGGGCTTATGGATGTATGACTGCCCAGATAAATGAAGGTTAGGATTTACTTTAGGGAAGAAATCTAGGAGCAGGGTCCATAAGGGTATATGTGCTTCATGGAGATTTTGAATACTCTAACTTGGGGATTACTCCTAAAGAGGATTCCCAAATTAGGAGAAGACTTATGATTGGGTTTTACTCCTGAAAATGAATCCCAGATCAAAGGTAAATTAGGACTGGTTAAGAGAAATTAAGACTGGGGATTACTCCTAAAAAGGAGGCCCAGGTTAAGGATTATGACTGCGACTTACTCCTGAAAAGGAGTCCCAGGTTAAGGGAATTAAGGTTTAGGGCTTACTCCTGAGGAGGATTCCTAAGTTAAGAATTATGACTGGGACTTACTCCTGAAAAGGAGGCCCAGGTTAAGGGAATTAAGGTTTGGGGATTACTCTTGAGGAGGATGCCCAAATTGGGGGACTGGGGCTTACTCCTAAAGAGGATGCCCATGTTAAGGGAATTAAGGTTTGGGGCTTACTCCTGAGGAGGATTCCCAAGTTAAGAATTATGATTGGGACTTACTCTTGAAAAGGAGGCCCAAATTAGGGGACTGGGGCTTACTCCTAAGGAGGATGCCCAGATTTGAGAACTTTAAGAATTGGGGCTTACTCTTAAGGAGGATGCCCAAGTTAAGAATTATTACTGGGACTTACTCTTGAAAAGGAGGCCCATGTTAAGGATTATGACTGGGGATTATTCTTGAAAAGGAGGCCCAGGTCAATTGAGTTCTCTCATCTTAAAGGATGAGGTTGAATGAATGAAATCACAATCTTTAGTGACATAAAGATGTGTAAATCACTAGGTTTTAAGATATATTCTACAGATTTCCTTTCAGATAAGGAATCAAAAATCAAGAAATCATGCCATAAATAGCTTTGAAGAGTGTCTTGAAGATTGAAGCTTGAATATGAGAGGTGGAATGGCTTAAGAGGGGTGAAATGGGCAAGAAGGGCACCCAAAAAGGCAGGGGCGCGCAAGTCCTGGCAGGCGCACAGGTACTGCATGGGCGCGCTAGTCCTGGTCACGCTGGTATTCCTGCGCGACACATGGTGTACTTGCGCGACGGTTAACCAGCAGGGTATTACTCGAGAGACTCTTGATTAAAGCCTTTAGAATCCTCTCGAGGTTCTTCCAGAAAAGGGGCGTGTAAGTTCTATTGAAGGAGTAAGGTGGCGCGCAAGTGTGGCCTTTTCCCTTAAGGGATGGCCACTCAGGCACGCATGTGTTGATGAGTTTCAACAATTAATACTTCCTCCCCCTCTTTAGATCTTCCATTCTAGGTAAGCAATTACCTTATAAGTGTTTCGTAAGATTTAAGAAGAGACTAGGGCGCCGGGAGCTCAAATATGAGATTCTGGAAAAAATCCTCTCTCGAATGGGGGGCCCATAGGGTCTATTTATAGGTAGGAGAAGCCCTGAGCGGTTACCACTTAGGTCGCACAAGTCACTTGCGTGACCATAACGCATCGTGCAAGTGGACTTGCGCGAATATGAGGAAACTTGCGCGACTTATGGGAAATCTTCTCTTTGTTCATCCCTTTGTTGATTTATGATATTTTCTTTAAAGGTTAAATCAATTTGGGCTAAGTCATTTCCCTATACATTCCTTTGGACTCTGTGACGAAAAAGGAGCGTCAACAAAAGTCCCCCCTCAGAGTTGGATCCGAAAGAAATGAGGATGTGACTCTGAGGAAAAAGAAGACATCCAAAGGAAAGGTGGCGCGCAAGTCTTGATGGCGTAGAGGGTGGCGCACAAGTGCGCGTCGCGTAGGGCCTGACACGCAGGGGTACGACATTCAGGGTTCTTGCCACACCTATAAATATTGGGCCTCACTTCCGTACAAGCATCCAGATTTCCGGATTTCAAACCTTCGAGCTCTCGCCACGCAGGTCACCTTAGCCGTGCAGGTTGCTCTGTTTTCCGGTGTTTCCTTGATTGTGTGCTACTGTCAAGGTATCTGGGCCTACGCGATGATACTTTCATGTCAAATACTTTTACGGCACATCCATACTTGCGCACCTTAATTCCTTTGCCATTTTTCTGAATTCTTTCACAAATTTTATGAAAACTAAGCCCATTTAAAAGTTAGTTTACTCAACTTTTGTGCAGATTCAATGGTTCTTAGACCCGGAATAGTTGATGAACTGGCTAGAAAGTAGATTGATGACATGATGAACATTGTTGGCCATGATTACTATGATATCTACAACAGCACTTTCCCAGATTTGGCTAAGTACTTGAAGAAATATCATCTTAATTTCCCAGAGAGAATCTACCTGTCCCTATATGGTCATGGTCATCTGAAAGGAGTCAATGTTCGAAATGCAAAGATCTATACACCTGAAATGCAGCTACACTACTACTCCTCTATTTCAGTTATGTTGTACATTAAGAGAAACAACAATGGTGTGAAACATTAAATTCTTCCTCCATGTCATTTTCTTGCAGATATGAAAATGGAAAACCCATGGGCTGAAATGTTTTCTGCTTCCAGTTGGTGGAGAGAAGAAAAACATGGCATTAGAGCAATATCTGAAAAGATTACTCTCTCCAAAATGGATCTTTAATTCCAATGCTCCATTCTGAAATCCATGTATCCATCTTCCAAGTCACTTGGATAGAAACAGAGTCACTATTTGGTCAGCAGAAAATTTTCTCAAACCACACTCAAGAACATTCTTTTACAATTGTTCCAAGAAGAGCTGGTATCACTGCATCTCTTGTGGTATCCAGTTGAATAAATGAATTCCAAGTGGTTTTTGATGAATCTTGGGATGTTGTAAATCAAATGAAGAGTTATGTTGAAAGCTTATTTTAATTATTGAAAAAGAGAAGAGACTCCAGTCTGTGGATGTCCTTCTATCTCTTGTGCATCAATGAAAAACACTTTTACCTTCACTCATTTGTACCTGCATACTCCTTTCCTACATGCTTTAGATTTCACCTAAGCCAATGGGCCTAGTAAGCATAGTTTAATTTTTACTAGGATTAATGTAAATAACCATACAAACTTCAAACCTTTTAATTCCTCAATGTGACCTAAATCATACAAAATGTATGCTTAGTTAGCTGGGAACTTGACTTTTATTCAAAGTTCCCTTGTCTTTTGTGGGCAGTTTAAAGTCATGCATGTCGGACAAAAAAAGGAAAATGTTTATGGTCGAAATAGCTTTGACCAAAATGGATTAGAATTGACTCAATTCCTTGAAAATTCATCTGAAAACATATTACCATACTCAAGTATGAGGGAAATTATGTAAGCTATGACTTAAGAATATTTAAATATGAGGAATGATATGAAAAAGATCTATAAGGCATTATAAGAAGTAGTTTCCAAGAATGAAATTACCATTATTTAACAAACCCGTTAGGGGGTTGAATTATGTAGGGCCACCTAAGGGCATTGGTTGTAGTGTTAAATAACATAGTATCTTTTGGCTAATAAGTCTGTTATGTAGACTGTTTATGCAAGGCCGCCTATGGGCATGTGCTGCATAGTCAAGAAAAGAACTCTCAGAAATTTACTTTCCTAGTGCTAAAATCCAGTGAAAGTTTATAGAGATTCAAATCTTCGAAATTATAAGGTTTTCTGTATGGAAAGAGGTTCTTGAATATGGAGAAGATATTTCCAAACAAGATTATCGAAGAACTGGATGAATATCACTCCTATGAAGGTCTGACCCAAACGTAGGGAAGAAGAATATAAACCATAGACTTGAATACTTTTAGATCATGAAAAAGGATATGGGACAAATATGTTAAGGATGGCTATTTTTTGCGGATCCCTACATACTTTAATTTAAGACAAATAAGGACAAAAGAGGAATTCTTCCCAAGAATGAATTTACCACTATCCGAAAAACCCGTTAGGGGGTTGAATTATGTAGGGCCACCTAAGGGCATTGGCTGCATAGTCAAATAATTGTATCTTTTGGATAACAAGTCTGTTATGTAGACTGTTTATGCAAGGCCGCCTATGGGCACGTGCTACATAGTCAGGTAAAAGAACTCTCAGAAGTTTGACATTTTTGTGACTAGAAGTCATGAAAAGGGTTATGAGGATCTTAAAATATTTAAGGTTATAATTATGACACATAAGGATGGGTATTGTTCAATGTATACAGAGATATACAGATCAATGCTAACCATAATCATGTTGTGGCTGGGTCCTGAATTGAAATGTTGGACTTCACTATGTATCCCATAAGGATGATAATCAAGCCATACGTAGTTCTTAAACTACATTTTAACATCGTGTGTGACAAAATGATTATAGATCTTAGTTTAGGGTCATAGATCTTGGACCATTGTAAGAAATACACAGTGTGGGTTTTCATGGTGACTTTTCAGCCAAGGGACTGAAAGTGGAATTTGGGGTTAGTCCCAAAGACTTGGGGTTGGATTCGAGGGACACTCGAACGTTCCTACATATCCCATAAGGATGGTAAGCAAGCCCACATAGTTCTAGAAATACCTTTTGTACAAATTTGGTTCATACATGTGAAGGTTGAAAGGGGACTTTAGTACAATGATGGTTTAACCCAAGATAAAAGGTTTGGGCATTGCCACGTATGCACGTAGTCTTTGAAATGAAACATAATTAAAAAAATCAATGTAAATAATGGTTCTCTATCAGGTGAGGGTATCAAAGAATATTTTAGTTTATTGTCATACTGGACAAAAGTGTTGTATAGTTTAACATCGTATAACAAGGACGAAAGTGAACCAATGTAAAGATATTGATTCTAGGGGCAGTTTCATGAATCAACATCGTATGAGATGGAGATGAACCAATGTAAAGAGATTGGTTTTGGGATTGAACATTGCGAGGATGCCTACGTACCCAGTCTGGAAGGCAAGGATCAAAGTCCGCGTAGTTCAATTAAAGAATGAATTAATGATCAAGTTGTTCTTGGGGAAAACGACCTAAAAAATGATGGTGGGACTTACACATGGTTAGCGGCCCAGAGAGAGTGTTATGGTTGAGGTTTTCTCTAAACTCATGTGAGTCATACCCAGTTTGAGAAAAAAGAGGTAACAACAACCTTAACGATGCATAGTTTAATGTCATGTAGGACATATAAAGGGAATATGCAGTTTAAAGTCTTGTAGTTAGGACTATTGGTGCTGCATAGTTTAGTGTCATGTAGCAGGGACAAAATACAATTTAATGTCATGTAGGACGTATCACGGACATTCTGTATAGTTTAGCGTCATGTAGTTAGGACGATGGGGACAATAGAGTTTAACATCATGTTGGATGAAAGGGGGACTATGGAGTTTAATTTCATGCAGGGAGGACAAAAGAGTACACCAGTTAATGTCATGTTGGACGCAAGGGGATTTTTTTCACAGTTTAGTGTCATGTTGGATGAAAGTGCGAGTAGTTTAAGGTCATACAGGACGTTTGATGATTATGTAGTTTAACGTCTTTCCGGATGTGAGGGACTTTTATATAGTTTAGCATCATGTAGTTAGGACGTCACAGTTTAACGTCTTGCTGGACGTAAGGGACTTGCAAATAGTTTAGGGTCATATGAATGGATCGTTGATGATGCAGTTTAAAGTCATACAGGACCTTGTTGCAGTTTAAGGTCATACTGGACCATTTTGGAGACACAGTTTAACGTCATGTTGGACGAAGTTGCAGTTTAAGGTCATACTGGACCATTGCTGTATAGTTTAACGTCATATAGCAAGGACAATGTATAGTTTATGGTAATACTGGACCATTTCTATATAGTTTAACATCATATAGCAAGGACAAAGTATAGTTTAAGGTCATACTGGACCATTGCTGTATAGTTTAACGTCATATAGAAAGGACAAAGTATAGTTTAAGGTCATACTGGACTATTGCTGTATAGTTTAACGTCATATAGAAAGGACAAAGTATAGTTTAAGGTCATACTGGACCATTTCTGTATAGTTTAACATCATATAGCAAGGCAAAAAAAGGTGCTTTGCAGTTTTTAAAAAATACCTCTTCAACAATCTGGCATTGGTTGGAGTAGTGATGAGTTCTCCATCCATTGAGATTAATGAATAAGCTCCATTGGAGTAGACCCTATGTATTGAATAAGGTCCCTCCCATTTTGGCTCAATCTTAGGAGGTTTCTTTCCTAGTATCATTGGAGTTCTGAGAACTAATACCAATTCTCCCTGAGTGAATGAACGAAGACCCAATTTTTTGATAAAAGCTCGTGCTATTTGATTCTAATAGACTTCCAAGTGGTGCAAAGTGCACAATCGTTTCACATCTAACTGTTCCAATTCATTCAATAACTTTTGATACTGTTCATCTGTAGATGATTGATCACAAATGGATACTCTGAGCGAGGGTAGTTGAACTTCAATGGGCAAGACAGCTTCTGTTCCATATACCAATGAATATGGAGTTGACCGAGTTGCAATGCGGGTGGTAGTCCGATAATCCCATAAAGCATGAAAGAGTTTATCAAGACATGACCTCTTATCTTTATCTTCCATGTTTTGCAGTATATTTGAAAGAGTCTTGTTAAAGTCTTCTATCTGGCCGTTGGCCGCTGCATGATACCGAGATGAATGGTTGGATTTGATGTTGTATTCTTGATACAACTTCTTCACCTCGGATGAACAGAAATTGGTAACATTGTCCGTCAATATGGTATGAGGACACCAAATCTGGTAATGATGTTAGACTTGATGAAGCTAACAACGCATTTAGAACTGACTTCCTTGAGAGGTATTTCCTCTGCCCATTTGGAAAAGAAGTCAGTAGCAGTAAGAATATACCTAAACTGCTTGGCCGTAGCTGAAGGGTATGGTCCCACCACATCCATTCCCCATGTAACAAATGGCCATGAGTATTTAGCTGTATGAATCAACTCTAGAGGTTGATGAATGAAGTTGGAATGTACTTGGAATGAATGTCATTTCTTTGTGAAATCGACACAATCTCGTATCATTGAAGGCCAAAAGTATCCAAGCCTTTGAATCTGATCAGACAGTCTATGTCCAGATTGGTGGGCACCACAGACTCCTGCATGCACATCTTTCATGACAGCCATTGTCTCTTCACCATCAATGAATCTGAATAGAACTCCATCAAAACCACATTTGTAGAGAATTTTCTCTAGGTGATCTGGGCTATCATAAAGAGTAAAATTAACCACACATCACCGTATTTGTTATTTCTTAGCTCTATTAGGTGGAAGTGTTCCATTTTGAAGGTATTCCCTAATAGGTGACATCCATCCTGTAGTATGACCATATGTTTCAGGAATGGGACAAATTTAATTAATTTCCTCTGTTCTGATTCGAACATAAGGTGAAATTGCACGACGGTGGGGAATACTGATGGTTGTCTCGTTCCGATTTGGATCTTCCAGAGTTGTGGATATATTAGCCAATGCATCAGCTTGAGCATTTTGTGATCTTGGGACATAAGAAAATGTCGGTTCCAAAGGGAATAACTCCATTAACTATCTGACGTAATCATACAAAGGGATTAGTTCTTCTTTTCTGATGGCATAATCCCCATTGACTTGTTTGATTACTAAGTCTGAATCACCTTTCACCTTTAAGTGATTCACTTTTGCTTGAAGTGGCAATTCCAAACCTACGATTAGAGCTTGGTATTCTGCTTCATTATTGGTACCACCTTCCCACAATAAGAAGGAATAAGGTAACACTGCCTTTTCTGGAGAAATGAGCACAATTCCTAAGCCAACTTTATTGAATTTAGGATTCTCCATTTTCCTCCCTGTTGGACTTCTGGAAGCACCATCAAAATACATTTCCCATGCCTGAGTACTTTCTTGAATAGAGAAGACTTCTTCATTAGGGAGTTCAATATATGAAGATGTGTCTTCCACTGAAGGGTGTTCAGCTAGGAAATCAGCCATATCTTGGCCCTTTAACACCTTTTGAGACACATACTGAATGTCGAATTGCTGCAAAATAACTTCCCACCTTGCCAGACGTCCTATAAGCATTGGACGACTTAGGATAAATTTGAGCGGGTTATTGCGAGATGCCAATTGGACCTCGTGATGTTGCAGGTAGTGTCCCAACTTCTGAACTGCAAAGATTAATGCCAGGAAGCACTTCTCAATACTTGAATACTGGGTTTCTGCTTCAAGCATGGTTCGACTGAGATAGTAGAGACTGTTTTCATTACCAGCATCATTCTTTTGAGAAAGAAAGGTACCCAATGATTGCTCTAGAGATGTAACATATAGGATAAGTGGTCTTCCTTCAACAGGTGGAATGAGTACCGGTGGACTCAAGAGGTATTTCTTGAGAATATCTAATTCTCTTGACATTCGTCAGTCCACTGGTAAGTGACTCTCTTCTTCATCAATTTTGTGAAGGGTAAACTTTTTCCTGCTAAATTGGCGATGAAATGCCGAATATAGGCTAAGTGTCCTTGAAGTCCTCTTAATTATTTCAAATTTTGAGGAGGTGACAGACCAAGGATTTAATTGGTCTTCTCATAAAAGACTTCAATACCACGATGGCGTATAACAAAGCCAAGAAATTTTTCTGAGGTTACCCCAAAAGCACATTTTATGGGGTTCATCTTCAAATTATGTTGTCGAAGCTTGCAGAATATGACTTCCAAATCAGCCAAGTGATTAGAAAATTATTTGGATTTAACTACCAAATCATCTACATAGCATTCAACAAACTTCCCTAAGAAGGGTTTGAAGATACGATGCATGGCACGCTGATAAGTTGCACCTACATTCTTTAAGCCGAAGGGCATTGCCCGGTAGCAAAACACACCCTGAGGGGCTCTGAAGGTTGTAGATTCCTAGTCTTCTGGGGCCATTCGGATCTGTTTATATCTGGAATATCCATCAATGAAGGAATGTGATTCATAGCTAGTTGTTGCATCAATTATAAGTTTTGTAATCAAAACTGGGAAATCATCTTTAAGACAATGCCAATTAAGATATTTGAAATCGATGAAAACTCAAATTTGTCCGTTCTTTTTCTTTACAGGGACAATATAATCCAACAATTTGGGATATTGAACTTCTCTGATGAAGTTATCTTTGATAATCTTATCTACTTTAGCTTCAATTTAGGAAGCATAAGTTGGGTGTGTTTTTCATGCGGATTGCATAAATCCTCGATGTTCTTTTGGTAAACCCAAATGATGAGTAGAAACATCAGTATCAAGCCTAGGAATTTCTGTATAGTTCCAGGAAAATATATTTCTATTTTTCTTTAGAAAAGAAATATACATCTCTTTCTCTTCAAGAGTTATGGCCTCACTGATTAAATTGGGGCGTGGATCTCCTTTTGTACCCAGATTTATTTCTCTGAGTTCATCCATAGTGGTAGAGACACCCTCTTCAAATGCTGGAGGAGGATCTCTGAGATGTTCCTCTTCTTCTTAATCATGTGTTATTTCTTCCATTTCTACTTGAATAGTAGATGATAAAGTAGAATTATCATGATCCGAAGAGATGTCAAAATTTTCATATCTTGAAGACGAAGCTTCCATTTCCGACCCAATTGATGATGAAGGGTCTTCTTTGGGTAATAATGAAGAGATGGTGGATTGAGAATCGACATAATTGTTCACCTCTAATGTTGCTATAACTTCTTCTGGCCTAATTGGCCAAGCATATACTTGTTGGATTTCAGCAGATGAAATGAATACGTCACCATTTGTGCTTTCATCACTGCTTGGTAGATTACCAATTTCTCCCATGTTGTCTGGCTCGATTGCCATAATTGAAATTATGGATCTTTCCATAAGAGTATTTTCATATGGGTCTATCTTGTCAATTTTACTGATAGGCCACACATAATCTGTACTCACATGTGTAAATGGATTTACTGGAATTTTTTCTAAACCATATGGAGCATTAACTTTGGAAATCTCCTTTGTTATGGATTTATCCCTTTGCTTCATGTGATATAATTCCGCCTCAATGTATTGAGACTCACATGGCTTGAATGGGGCCTTATCACCATAAAATGTCCCAACTTGACCATCAAAACAATATTTGAGACATTGATGGTATGATGAAGGGATAACCGCATGTTGATGTAGCCAGGGTCTTCCAAGCAAGATGTCGAAGGCTGAGTCTTGATCAACAACCATGAAATATGAATTGGATACAAGATCTCCAAACTGAATTCTAAGTGTAACTTCACCCAGTGGTTCTTGTTCATTTTTATCATATCCCTATAGCATCATGGTGGAAGGAGATAAATCAGATTCTGTGAGGCCCAATTGATGAAGTGTACGAATGGGCATGAGGTTGATTCCTGAACCATTGTCAATGAAAGCTCTTCGAACATCCACGCCATTGACCTTGCCAGACAATTACAACGGTTTAATATGTCCATGCACAACATCATATTTATCTTCATCAGTAAAGGATATCATTTCATTGCATTCTACAGTATTATTCTCTACGTGATAGACTTCATCTGCAGCAATTTCAGTTTCAAACTCCTGAGGACTTGACAAAGCCTCGATGAGTGCTTCCCGAAGATCTTTTGACTGATTCAGTGCATCCAGAATTGATAACTTGGCTGGTACTTAGGCCAATTGTTTCAATATATCATACTTTTTATCCAGAGGTCTGTGTTTCCCAATAGGAATATGTGGTTTAGCAGGTAACTTGGAATCAGATGCTTTGGAAGTTATTGCATCTTTTATTGGGATAAGAGTTCGCAATATTCCTAGTTTTGGAAGATTAGACCGATTAGATCCATTTACTTGCTGAGAGGAAGAATATGGAACCTTCAAATGATCTTCCAAAATAACTGTTCCAGGACTGAATTTTCTATTGATAGAAGAACTTTCTTGTTCTTACTGAGCTCGCTGAAGGGCTCTACCACAAGTTTCCATTGCGTACACAGTTCTAGTCGGGGTAGAATTGGAATAGTGGCTTCTGAAAGATCCATGTATTCCCCTTTATCCTGAGCCCCTGGAACTTCCTATGATTCCTCTGTTTGATACAGGGAATTCAGGCTCATTGAAATTGAAACTTCGACTGACATATGGATCTGTTAATTGAATCATATTAACAGAACCAAAGATTAACTCTCCGTCTGATGAAGACTCTTTCTGATTAGCCTGTTTAGGCTGTGCCATTTGGTGGGGCAGTGCCCGTGGCTTTGAAGTAGATGGCATGAAGTCCGCCAATGTCAAAGATAACTTAGGCTTTGACACATAATCATCTTCTTCTGATTCTTTTTCTTTCACTGAATCATGTCGTTTCTTTGAGGACTTTCCCTCTGATGAAGAGGGTTTTGCCGCAACATTCATGTCAGAAGACACAATTGGTTTCTTTAATTGTTTTCACAAAATAACATGAGTTTTATTGATTTTATTTCTGACCATCCAATCATCATACTTCTGTGCATTTTTGCTTTTTACTTCTTTCCATTCACCTTCCTCCTCTGGAACTGTAGTAGTGACACATGCTACCTGGGTTGAGGAGCCTTTCAATGTGACTTGTCCCGAGTCGACCATCTTTTGTAGGAGCTCTTTGAAGACAAAACACTCCTGGATGGGATGCCCTAACATTTGATGAAAAGGGAAATAATTAGGACGGTCTTCATCTCCTTTCTTGTTTGGCCTCTTGGGTATTGGCAATTGAACCAAATTGTTTTCCAGAGTAGAAATGAAATAACCAAGATCTTGTTCATTTCGGAAAGAGTATGTTTTTCTCTTCAGATCCTCAAATTGTTTCCGTCTTTGATCTTTTTGATCATCTGGACGAAAAGGCCTTTGTTGTTGGTGCTCAGAAGGTGGATCTGTTTGAGAAGATGAAGGTTTTGAGGTAGAAACATGTACAGGTTCTTGTTTAAGCATAACTGTAGTAGTTTCTGCATTACCCATTCTACTTCCTGGAGCTAATGGAATTACACGAGATTTAGCCTTAGCCTATATAAGGGAATCTTCAATCTACTGAGCGATTGAAGTAAGGTCTCGAAACCCTCCTGTGTGTTTCACAGGGATTAACGGTGTGGGTAATTTGTCACGCAGATTTTCCAAATAGATTGGCAACAATTTTTCTTGAGGGAGTGATAAACTCAAAGAATATGTTAATCCCTTCTATAGAGCAATGAAATCAGAGACCCTTTCATTCTCCCTTTGCTTACAGTTTGTAAGATCGAAAACCGTTGTCTTTGGAGAAGTTGAGCTGAACTGAAGGAGGAATTTTTGGCGAAGATCCTCCCATCCGGTAATTGACCGGGATTGCAAGCTTGTATACCAAACAAAAGATGGTCCTTCCAAGGTTCGCATGAAGCATCTGAGTTTCACTTCTTCTTGCTGCTCCGGAGTTCCCATCATAGGATCGCAACAAGACACGTAATATGTCAAATGTTGTTCAGGATCGCCTGATCCATTGAAAATATGGAATACAGGGTTCTCAAAATTGGATGGAGGAGAAATTGAATCTACCCATTCAGGGTAAAATTTATTTTCTGGTTGAACGTGTGCACATTTCCCTTCCATAGTTTCTAACCAAGCTGTTAATGACTCAATAGTAGTTATTAACTTTTGAGAAACATCCAGTTGAACTTGGACTTGGGTAGGTGCAATGACTGGAGCTTGGACAGATGTGGCGATTGGTGTTGTAATTGATGGTAGCACTGCCAACGTTTGTTGCACATGACCCATAGGATTAGACCTGTGAGGGTGTACTGAGAGAGGAGGATATTCTTGATCCATCTTAGTAGCTGCAACAAATTCCTTTGGATGACTGACTCCAGCATGCTTAAGAAGAAGACTACTCTGAAATAGTTCTGCATTCAAACTTCTTAATTCCTTCATTTCTTCTTCCTATTGTGAAAATCTTTGCTCTAGTGAGAGCTTTTGAAGTTCTCCAGAGGAAGGATATGTAACCTAGTTCTTTCCCTTCCCTTTGTTGGATCCTTTTCAGAGAGGGGGAAGTGGGTTACTCGAAGGATTACCTAGGTTCTGAGTAATCCTTTGAATTCGTGTACGCACAACTTCTTCATTTGTGTCGGTGCGTACATCTTCTTGAGCAGGAACATCTTCATCTAAATCCCCTGAGGGAACCTCATCTAGTGGATCAGCAACAACAACATTGATGACATTGATTGATTCATAACTCATCGCATCCCTTATATCATAATTTCTAGGATATTGTCTTCTTCCATGTCTTTGATCAGACATTGCCTTTTGTTGATTCGATCCCTCATGAACTTCTTGACAAACCATAATTTGGAGGGAATATCTTGATAATTTTACTCTTCGTTCCTCTTCAGGTTTCTTCCCCAATCGAGAAAAGACTGACTTTCTCTGAGGAGGGGATTGATAATTTGAAAAAGTCCCCAGTCCAGTGGACTGGGGCTGTTCCTTATGTTCTCGCTCAACTCCCCGAATCCTTTTTTTAATTCTGAGGGTTGGTTTAAAAGAGTCCCTAGTCTGGCGAGCTGGGGTGTTTCTTGACATTCTATGTCTGATAATTCCTTGAATGTCCTCCTGATCTTGCAAACCTTAGTCCGGAAATTATCTGGATGCATTAACTTGTATCCGCTTTTATCACCTAGTTCAAAAGACCGTTGGATGATTTTTGACACTTCAGTCAATTGGTGACATGTTTGCTTGAAATGAGAGGCCTGTTTAATATTCTTGTTTGCTTGATGTAAGAGTAATTCAATAAATTGTTCTATGTATTCTTGATTTTGAGAGGAACTAGTTAAATCCTGTTCTTGGGAAAGCATTTGATTACAAACAAAGCCCATTGATTGTGGCCGGCCATGGGAAATAACATTGCATGAGACCATTTTCGGCGGGCTTTGCTGACTGGAGAGCACCGTGAAATGCAGTGCACCATGAACACCCCATCCTCTGACACGAATACCAGATGGGGAATTGGAAATTAACTAACACAATCTTCTTAGTGTGCCAAGGCATGAACGTTGAAGGGCTCTCTACTGCTTTTCAGCCTTCAGATATCGAGATACTGATAGAGATGCCAAATCAATCTGACGTTGTAACCCATCTATTATATTAAGATGACATTCATATTCATCATAAGAGAATACTTTTTTTTCAACTGACAAAGAGTTTTCCATATGTCGAGATGAATATCATGAATTTAATCTTCCATCAACATTTTTAGAATGTCATACTGAGAGTGAACCAGAGGCCAAAACATGACTGGAACTTCACCTTTCGCCAATTGTTTTCCCATGTTCAACATTTCCTCTTTATCATTTGATGAAGATTCTTCTACCTGATTTGACCAGAGTTAGTTTTTCCTGGTTGCTTCATTAGATTCAACAAGATTGGTAGAGAAATCATTGATCAAACTAGAAGATGCATGACTTAGGGGTGGTTCGGAGAATTACTTACACCCTGGGCTATTTTCTGATTTAGAAAGTATTTCACCTTCTAGCGATGAAGCTTTAGACATGACTGGTTTTGCATTTGCAAGTGCCTCAGGATAAGAGGGCCTTCTCGGCACTACATTGTCCACTGGAGCATTTTCCGGGCAATGTGCATCACTACTGCGGAGACGAATTTTGTAGCAAAATTCATCATCATGGGGAGGACAACCATAATGGGTTATAGAAAAAGATTAGATCTCTTACTTCTTGGTCTTCTGACCACACAGAGGGTTCCTGTGGCTCTCATCTGAATATGAAACTTTGAGATCGATCGAATTGTCATGAAGAAAGCCTTCATGAGGAAGTGTCTGTTGAATACCTTCGGAATTAATGTTCCCACTATTGGGAAATGAGGGAGTATAATCTTGAATTTTAACAGATAATTTTCTGAGGGCTTCAAGAACTCCTGCATCGAGCAAGGCCTTGTTATAGATTGGTTCTTGATCTCCTAACTGTGCTGGGCGGGTCTTTTTATTAGACGCCTTCTTGATCGCCTTGAAAATCACTTGTTAACGAAAGTGGCTGCTCTGAGCAGGTGTATATGCCTGATTAGGAAATATGGTCAGGTTAGGCTGACGATCTCTACTCAAATCAGGTGTATGTGCCTGACGTGGTTGTCCGTATGATATGGGGGAGTATTCCCCACAACCCTCTTGGACTGAAACAGATGTGTGTTTCTGTTCCGGAGTGAATTGTTGATGTGTCACTCCACTGGTAGGGATAGATTTATGTGTCTTTCCATGAGATTCCGCTGATGTTGTTATAATATCCTGGCAGGCATCTAGAATATGAGCAACGATTTGCTTATGCTCTTTCACCATTGATAGAATATGCTTCATGACTTCAACTGCCAGAACAGGAATATACATCCATTCCGGGCTTGGAGCAGGTGTATGTGCCTACTCCTGTCCTCCTTTTCCTGTTAGTGAATCCTGACAGTACTCAAGTGTGGGGGCATAGAGTTGATTCTGCTTCCTATTTGTTATCGGGGCTTTCTGACTAACTTCTCCGAATGCTACCAAGCGAGACTGTTGATAGGCTTGATAAATACTAGCAGGTGTATGTTCCTGCTGATTGCACTTTGCCAAACGTGGTTGAAGAGATCCATCATATTTAGTCAGACGAGCCTGCTGACTAGATGATAATGTATAAATAGGTGTATGTTCCTGCCTATAGTGCTCCGCCGGAATTGCCTGGCGGGATTGGCGTGATGCTGCCAGACAAGTCTGCTGTACAGCAGAATTACAACGGGCAGGTGTATGTGTATGCTTGTTGCTTGCCACCATGTTAGGTTGGTGGACTTCTCCGGATATGACAGAGATGAGAACCTGTGCACTATTGACCGGATTCCGCCTCTGGTGGTTCGTCTTGCTTGCTTGAGTTTGAGGAACCTGAGACGAACGCCTGGAGTCGGTACCCTCATCATGTTGAGGGTGCACTTCATCACGAGTCTGGAGGCGAATGTTGGTGGGAGCCCTCAGGAAGGACTCCTGTTTGTTTGAATTAAGTCCCTGAGGGACCTGCTCATTCACCTCCCCAGAATAAGGGAGAGAATGGTGATTGTGTTATAGGGATAACGACCCAAAATGGTTGGAGACTGTAGTAAGCACTACCTGCTTCTTGATCACTGGTCGTTGTTGTCCGGACGACCGGTGAGAGTTGTTTACTTGGAGGGCTTGTCGGGCAGCCTTTAGAGTGGGGATGGTACCATGTTGACAGTACTCCTTAACCAGTGCATTTGATACCCAGCATTAAAAACGATGAGTAGGTGATATCATCTTTAGAGAGGACGAAGATCCAGCAGGAGTAGCAGAAGTAGCATTTGCAGCAGCAGTATTCACAGGTGTGAACTTGAGAGCAGCCATTCTAGAAATGTAGAAGATCTTGGAAAAGAGTGATTGTTTGATATAACAGACGTAATCAAGATAAATTCAGCCACTACATATTTTGGATGAGCACATATGTCAATGATTGTTTTTGTTTTCCATCTCATTGAGTTTTAAATAAGGGCCTAATGAAATAGGTAAAACATCATTTTAACTTGTTTAAGGATTCACGTCGGGTTCACCATTTTTGTTTCCCTTGGATTCCGGAGATGACATCCTTTTGATGGGAGGTTCAAACATTCCGATCGGTTTCTAAAGGGTTTGTTCGTAGAACCGAAAACATCCAATGAGTCCTCATCCATTTAGACCTACTTTCCAACGGTAGGTGCTTATTAGTTTGTGGACTGATGAGGCTTATAAATTTTCATTGGTCGAGAGGATGGGAGGTCGGACTCATCACTCCTTTTTTAGGGGAATTATTATCTACTCCGGGACTCTCTTTATAGATTTAAGTTATGTTCGTGAATCCTTATTACATTACCAAGTATAAAATGAGTTTTCCTTTAGATCTAACAATCAATGATCGATATATAGGAAATTTAGAGAATCATTTATATGTATTCGAGGTTCTTCATTGATAGAGAATCATCTGTATTTATTAGAGATTCTTGGTCAATGGTACCCTTCGACACATTTATATAGAAGTCTCTTGGTCATTATGATGACCATGCTGGTTCTAAAGCCACTCAGTGGGGCACATGAAGTTTATTGTCATTCAGAAGGACATGGATTATTTCAGAGTTGGGATTGAAACCGTATACGGGCTACCTACGTATCCTTTGTTTAGAAAAAGAATTAGAACCCATGTAGTTCGAGTAAGGGAATATGATGCTTATGATTGATGGCTCAAAGAAGGATGTCATAATTACTTTTACACTCTATTCTCACGTGAGTCATGCTCGATGTGAGAAACAAGAGGTATTGGTAAAAATTAGACAACTGTGCCATAAAAGATGAAATCATAAGAAATAATGTGGGGATTATGTATGTATGACTTCCTAGATAAATGAAGGATAGGATTTACATTAAGGAAGAAATCCAGGAGAAGGGTCCATAAAGGTATATGTGCTTCTTAGAGATTTTGAATACTCTAACTTGGGGCATACTCTTGCGGAGGATTCCCAAATTAGGAGAAGACTTATGATTGGGTTTTACTCCTGAAAAGGAATCCCAGATCAAAGGTAAATTAGGACTAGTTAAGAGAAATTAAGACTAAGGCTTACTCCTAAAAAGGAGGGCCAGGTTAAGGATTATGACTGGGACTTATTCCTGAAAAGGAGGCCCAGGTTAAGGGAATTAAGGTTTGGGGATTACTCTTGAGGAGGATGCCTAAGTTAAGATTTATGACTGGTACTTACTCCTGAAAAGGAGGCCTAGGTTAAGGGAATTAAGTATTGGGGATTACTCCTGAGGAGGATGCCCAAATTGGGGGACTGGGGCTTACTCCTAAAGAGGATTCCCAGGTTATGGGAATTAATGTTTGGGGCTTACTCCTGAGGAGGATGGCCAAGTTAAGAATTATGACTAGGACTTACTCCTGAAAAGGATGCCCAAATTAGGGGACTGGGGCTTACTCCTAAGGAGGATCCCCAGATTTGAGAACTTTAAGAATTGGGGCTTACTCCTAAGGAGGATTCCCAAGTTAAGAATTTTGACAAGTAATTACTCTTGAAAAGGAGGCCCAGGTTAAGGATTATGACTGGGGATTATTCCTGAAAAGGAGGCCAAGGTTAATTGAGTTCTCTCATCTTAAAGGATGGGGTTGAATGAATGAAATCTCAATATTTAGTGACATAAATATGTGTAAATCACTAGGTTTTGACAGATATTCTACAGAGTTCCTTTCAAATAAGGAATCAAAAATCAAGAAATCATGCCATAAATGGCTTTGAAGAGTGTCTTGAAGATTGAATCTTGAATAGGAGATGTGGAATGGCTTAAAAGGGGTGAAATGGGCAGGAATGGCACCCAAAAAGGCAGGGGCGCGCATGCCCTGGCAGGCGTGCAGGTACTGCGTGGGCGCGCAAGTCCTGGTCGCGCAGGTATGCCTGTGCGACACATGGTGTACTTGCACGACGGTTAACCAGCAGAGTAATACTTGAGCAACTCTTGATTAAAGCCTTTATAATCCTCTTGAGGTTCTTCCAGAAAAGGGGCGCGCAAGTTCTGTTGAAGGAGTAAGGCAGCGCGCAAGTGTGTCCTTTTCCCTTAAGGGCTGGCCACTCAGGCGCGCAAGTGTTGATGATTTTCAACACTTAATCCTTCCTCCCCCTCTTTAGATCTTCCATTCTAGGCAATAAATTACCTTAGAAGTGTTTTGGAAGCTTTGAGAAGAAACTAGGGCACCGAGAGCTCAAATATGAGTTTCTGGAAAAAATACTCTCTCGAATGGGGGGCCCACATGGTCTATTTATAGGCAGGAGAAGCCCTGGGCAGTTATCACTTAGGTCGCGCAAGTCACTTGCATGACCATAACGCGTCGCGCAAGTGGACTTGCGTGACTATGAGGAAACTTGCATGACTTATGGGAAATCTTCTCTTTGTTCATCCCTTTTTCGATTTTTGATATTTTCTTCAAAGGTTGAATCAATTTGTGCTAAGTCATTTCCCTTTACATTCCTTTGGACTCTGTGATGAAGAAGGAGCGTCAACAATGTATTCGAGGTTATTCTTCGATAGAGAATCATTTGTATTTGTTAGAGATTCTTAGTTAATGGTATCCTTCGATACATAAAAGTCTCTTGGTCATTATGATAACCATACTAGTTTTAAAGCCACTCAGTGGGGCACTTGAAGTTTATTGTCATTCAGAAGAACATGGATTATTTCAGAGTTGGTATCGTAACCACTGATGGGATACCTATGTATCCTTTGTTCTGGAAAAGGAATCAGAACCCACGTAGTCCGAGTAAGGGAGTATGATGTTTATGCATGATTGATGGCTCAAAGAAATATTTCATGATTACTTTTACACTATATGCTCACTTGAGTCATTATCAGTGTGAGAAACAAGACGTATTAGTAAAAACAGACAATTTGTGCCATGAAAGATGCAATGATGTGGGGCTTATGTATGCATGACTACCCAAAATAGATGAGGATTAAGATTTACTTCAGGGAAGAAATCCAAGAAGAAGGTCCATAAATCCATATGTACTTCATGGATATTTGGGTACTCTAACTTGGGGCTTACTCCTGAGGAAGATTCCTAACTTAGGAGGGGAATCATGAATGGGTTTTACTCATAAGAAGGAATCCCAGATCAAAAGTAAATTAAGACCGATGAAGAGAAATTAAGACTGGGGATTACTCCTGAGAAGGAGGACTAGGATAAAGGGATTTTAAAATTAAGGGACTTGGGGCTTACTCTTAAGGAGGATTCCCATATTTGAGACTGAGGCATACTCCTGAAAATGAAACCCAGGATTGAGACTGGGGCTTACTCTTGAAAAGGAATCCCAGGTTTGAGACTGGGGCTTACTCTTGAAAAGGAAACCCAGGTTAAGGGAATTAAGGTTTGGGGCTTACTCCTAATGAGGATACCCATATTTGGGAACATTAAGATTGGGGTTTACTCCTGAGAAGGAAGCTGAGGTTAAGGGAATTAAGGTTTGGGGCTTACTCATGAAGAGGATGCCTATATTAATGAGGACTTGGGGCTTACTCCTAAGGAGGATGCCAAAATTAATGAGAATTTGGATTGGGGATTACTCTTGAAAAGGAGGCCCAAATTAGGGTTCTGTCATCTTAAAGGATGAGGTTGAATGAAAGAAATATCTATCGTTATTTACATAAAGATGTTTAAATCACTAGGTTTTGAGAGATATTTCACGAAACTCCATTTAGGTAAGGAAGTCAATCGAAAAAACATGCCATAAATGGATTGAAGAGTGTCTTGAAGGCTGAATCTTGAATAGGGGAGGTGGAATGGCATAAAAAGGGTTAAAATCGGTAGGAAGGGTACCCGAAAATAGAAGGGCACACAAGTCCTGGTAGGCGCGCAGGTACTGCGTGGGCGTGCAAGTCCTGATTGTGCAGGTATACCTACGCGACACATGGGTACTTTCACGATTGTTAACCAGTAGGGTAATACTTGGGCGATCCTTGACCAAAGCCTTTAGAATTATCCCAAGGTACTTCCAGAAGAGTGGCGCATAGGTTTCAATGAGTAGCTAAGGAGGTGCACAAGTGTGTCCATTTCCCTTAAGGGAAAAACACTTAGGCGCGCAAAAGTTAGTGAATTCTAACACTTAGACATTATTCCTCTTGTTTAGACCTTCCATTCTAGGTAAATAATTTCCATAAAAGTGTTCGGAAGTCTTGAAGAAGAGACTTGGGAGTTCAGAGCTCTGTATCTGAATTCTGGAAAAATTCCTCCCCAAAATGGGGGGGCCCACCGGGGGTATTTATAGGCTGGAGAAGACCCTAAGTGGTTTTCAAAGAGGGCGCGCAAGTCACTTGCATGACCATTAAGTGGTGCACAAGTATACTTGCGCAACAGTAAGGGAACTTGCATGACCCAAGTTCTTTTGAAGCCTTGTTCATGCCTTTGTTGATTTTTGATGTTTTCTTCAAAGGATGAATCAATTTGTGCTAAGTCATTTCCCTTTCCATTTCTTTAGACAATGTTACAAAAAAGGAGCATCAACAGAGAACCGTGTGTATTAACCATGTAGAAGTACTCAGGAAGGGGAAGAGGATTCAAGTACATGCCATGTGTTTGGAGAACACATTGTGTGTTTGGGGTGTTACACGACCAGTTTTAGCAGGAGTACACGCCCATGTGAATGGCTTAAGGGAACACGTCGGGTACCAATTGTACATGCCGTGTAGTCCTGTTTTGTTAAACTTGAATGATTTTTTTCTCCTATTCACTTCTTATGATTCTGGTTTCAGTCCTTGAAAATCATGATCTAAGGTGTTCACTTGACCTTGAAGAGTCATGCCACCGAGACGTCCTCCGGTTTTACGCCAGTTGCCAAGCGATGATCAGACATCGAACATGGATGATCAGGGACTCCTAGAAGATCCTCCATTTGTGCCAGCCTTGGAACCAGCCATTGTACCTGACATATGTGTTGATGCACAGTACAAGGAGGGATTTTTGGGGATGATTCAGACCATTCAGGGAGCAATGTCTCTTACCCCGTCAATGGCAGAATTGACACAGTTCATTCAACAGTAGCATCTTCCTACATTCATAGGGGATAGAGGACCCGAGGATGCAAAGTCATGGCTAGAATCCACACTAACAATTTTTGAGCATTTGTAGATACCTCCATAGAAGAGGGTGAATCATTCTACCTACATGGTCTGAGACTCTGCCAAGAGGTGGTGGGATGTGATCTCACAGGCGAGATGGTAGAATAGTGTGACTTGGGATTAGTTTCAGCACATCTTGTACGATTACTTCTATCTAGAGACCTTGAGGGCCGATCGAGCCTAAGAGTTCATGAGTCTGGAGAAGAGCACTCTTTAGGTTTTGGAGTATTCCTCTCACTTCACAGAGCTGTAGCATTTCACACCTATTCCAGGAGGTGATGAGTAGTTCCTTGAACATAAGTTTGAGGATGGTCTCAAGAATGACATCTGATCCCAGGTGAATATCTTTAGGTTGACTTTAATATATTCTATCGTCAACTATGCACTGATGACATAGCGCAATCTGAGGGATTCTAGAGTAGTGAACTAGGGCAGTTTGACATCCAGAGTTAGTATTCCTCATACTAATAGTAGGAAGTGACATAAGGAGCTTTTTTGATGAGATCCGATTAGGCAGGATACATATTCAGGTATCCAGGTGGTGTGCTACCAGTGTGGGAAGAGCGGGCATATGAAGCCATGTTTATCGAGGGACCTAGTAGAGTGCCGATATTGCGGTAAGATGGGTCACCTTCATCGATTTTGTCATTTCTTCTCACTAGCAGCTGGGGACAGGGGATCTTCTTTGACTATGCATTCTGGAGCAGCGCCACTAGTTTCTCACCAGTCTAGGAACTAGATTTTTTCCCGCCATTCGGGAAGAGGTGGAGGTCATGACTGTGGTATTTAGTCACCGGTTATTCAGCGATAGCAGGGTGGATCATCATAGAGCTATTAGGTAGGGTCACAGGGCCGAGGTATAGGCCAAACTTTTTTAGTGGAGTAGAACCAGCAGGAGCAGGATACCGGACCCTCCACAGTTCGAGGTATGGTCCTAGTATCCTTAGTTTTAAATTAATATCTTTTTAATAAGGCGGCTTCTCATAGCTTTATCTCTGTCGCTATTAGGGAGAGCCTTGGTCTCTGCATCTTTTACTCTACCAATATTTAGACGCTAGACACACCATTGGGGACTAGAAAGGGTAGTGTACGTTAGTGCATGGAGTTCCCTCTAGATGTTGGTATGTGTCACTTCTTATGGGACCTCTATGTTCTAGATATTACATGTTATGATTTCATTCTCAGGATAGACTGCATAGTTCCATTCCAGGAAATCATTGACTGTTATCGTCATAGGGTGAGTTTCACATCATTAGAAGGGGAATATTTTATTCATAAGGGAAAATGTGATTTCCAGGCATGAATATTTGGTCCACAACATCATGATTTGGGAGGTGTTATAGCTCGTATTTCTAGTCTATATCTGGATGACTAGGGGACTTCGCAGATGGACTTTCCTCCAGTGGTAGATCGTTTCGGAGATGTCCTTCTAGAGGAATTGTCTAGTTTTCCTCTGAAGTGTGAGGTAGACTTTTCCATTGAGGTTCTTCCAGTTGTGGCACTAGTGTACATTCCTCCTTATAGGATAACTACACCAGAGTTGCAGGAACTCAAGAAACAGTTGGAGGAGTTATAGGAAAAGGGTTTCATCCAACCCATTACTTCTCCTTAGGGTTCACATGTCATGTTTGCGAAGAAGGCAAACGGTACTATCAGGTTTTGTGGAGAATATCAATAGTTTAATCATTTGATAGTAAAGAACCGCTATCCATTGCCTTGTATTGATGATATCTTTGATCAGTTTCGAGGAGCTCAGGTGTTCTCGAAGATTTACTTGAGGTTTGGTTATCATCAGTTGCGTGTTAGACCATCAGACATACCTCTGACAACCTTCTGGAGTAGGTATGGTCAATATGAGTATATGGTTATGCCATTCGGTCTCACGAACACACCTTCAGTTTTCATGGAACTGATGAACCGAGTGTTCCATCTATACATGTATTCCTTCATGGTGGTTTTCGTGGACGATATCTTGGTGTACTCTCACACTCGATGCGACCATGCTACCCATCTTGAGATCGTTTTGAGTACACCAAGGGAGCATCATTTATATGTTGAGCTCTCATAGTGCCACTTTTGTATGGATTAGATTCATCTCTTGGGACATGTTATCTCAGGGGAATGAGTATTAGTAGACCAAGATAAAGTAAGAGATGTAGTTTCCTAGGAGAAGATGAAGAACGTATTTGAGGTGTAGAGTTTTCTAGGGCTGGCAGGATACTACAAACGTTTCATATAGGACTTTTCACACTTAGCAGCACCATTGAAAGGTCTGACTAAGAAAGGTAAAAGTTATTATGGTCAGATTCTTGTGAGTCATCCTTTCACGAGCTCAAGGGGAGGTTGAACTCAGCATCAATACTAGTCTTTCTAGAGCCGGTCAAGATATTTACTATTTACTATGATGAATCAGGAATCGGTCTGGGAGATATGCTTATGTAGGGAGATATAGTCATTACGTCAGGTCTCGGCAGTTAAGGCCACATGGTAGGAATTACCCAACACAAAATCTGGAGTTGGAAGCTGTTTTTCATGCCATACGTTGTTGGAGACATTATCTTCTTGTGGAGCATTTTGTGGTTTTCACCAACCAAAAAATTATGAAGTATATATTCACTCAGTGTGATCTAAATTAATGAAAGTAGGGGTTGGTCAAGTACCTATAGTCTTTTGACTTTGATATTTGGTACACGCCAGGGAAGGGAAATGCAGTGGCTGATGCGTTGAGTAGGAGGACTCAGATACTGGCAGTTCCGGAGGCCAGTAGTGAGTGGATGATTATGGATATATTTTATGAGATGCATTTGGAGTTTCAAGATAGATAGGTGCAGACTTTTCTATCATATATAGCTGTTACCTCTACTCTACTTGATCGAGTTTGAATGAGGAAGCTATCAGATTCTGAAGGCCTAGTCCTACGGGAGAGTGTGTCAGGAGGGGACCCTATTCCTAGATGGATAGTAGGTGGGGATGAGATCTTGCATTTATAGGGACGTGTATGGGTTCCAGAAGACATACGAAAGGAGTGAATGCAAGACTTTCATTCCTTAGTTTGGGAAGTTCATCATGGAATCCCCAAGATGTATCATGATCTGCACCATCAGTATTGGTGTCCAGGTATGAAGAGGGATATTGATGGTTTTGTCATGAAGTGTTCCACCTGTCAACAGGTGATGGCGGAGCATCAGCGACCAGTGGGTATTTTACATAAGTTACACATTCATGAGGGGAAGTGGAATGATGTTTCGATGGACTTCGTGATTGGTTTTCCATGGTTTCCTCGAAGGAATGATGCAGTATGGGTTGTCATTGATAGACTCATGAAGGTTTCTCACTTCCTTCCGATCAAGGGTACTTTTAGTGTTAATGATATAGGACGGTTGTACATCCGAGCGATTTTACGTCTACATGGAGTTCTACACTGCATCGTATCATATAGGGATTCACATTTTACTTCTCGGGTCTGGAAGGGGCTTTAGAAGGTGTTGGGTACACATATAATTTTGAGTAAAGCCTACCACCTTCAGATAGATGGCCATTCTAAGCGTATGATTCAGGTGCTTGAGGATATTCTCTGAGAATTCATTCTAGAATTTGGAGGTTCTTCATAGAAGAATATACCTCTTGTGGAGTTTGACTACAATAATAGTTTTCAAACAACTATTCAGATGAATCCTTGTAAAGCATTGTACAGTAGGCCATGCCGATCACCCTTATGTTGGATGGAGGTAGGAGAGGCAGATTTGTTGGGACCTTTTCTTATTTAGGAGAACACAGAGTAGATAGAGTAGATTCATAAGAGGATGTCTACTATGCGGTCTCGATAGAAGTGTTATGCTGATCAGCGGAGAGGACCTCTGGAGTTCGAGGTCGTGGATCAGGTTTTCTTGCGTATCACACCGAGGTTGGGACATAAGAGGATTAGGAGATAGGGTAATCATTCTCCAAGGTACGTCGGGCCATTTGAGGTGTTGGAGAGAGTTGGGTCAGTTGCCTATTGGTTGTAGTTACCTCAGAGGTACTGGTCTATGGACGAAAACTTTCATGTTTCGCAGCTTCAACGTTACTTTTCATACTCATCTCATGTTTTCCAACCAAAGGAGATTGAGTTGAAAGTGGATTCATCTATTGAGAAGAATCCTATATTGATTATAGATCACAATACAAAGGTTCTATGTGGCCTGTCTGTTTCTCTGGTATGAGTGCTATGGAAGCACAGGCGAGTATAGGATGAGACTTGGGAGAGGGAGGCCGATGTAGGGGCTGAGTGGCTAGAGATGTTCAAGGTTTCTTCTTTTTCACTACACTAGGGAAAATCGAGGAAAAATTTATTTTAGGGGGGAAGTTTGTATGAACATGTATCTTATTTTCATGTATGTTTTCTTCTTCTTTCCGTTTTTGAGAAAAAAGGGGAATTTCTGGAAATTTTTGAAGTACACGCCATGTACTTTATGATTACATGCCATGTACTGCTTTGACACAGGAGGACGTGTGTTGCCTGTGTCATGGCCACACACACGGCTGTGTGGGGGTGACATAGAGGCCGCCCAATGCGGAGTATAGAAAAGGACAGTACACGCCATGTACTTCTCAAAGTGCACACTATATATTTTATTTTTTTTCATTAAATAGACCGGGGTCGCGTCTAATCTCCAGAACATGATTCTTCTAGCTCTTGTTCGGCCGAGAGCTCATGTACGACCACGATCCCTCACCGAGCCCCCAAACCTATGTCCGATCTCCGATTCAACCACTGTTGTTTGAGTTGGGATCGCCTTGGTAATCTCTTCCTTCTCCTAGAGCATCATTTTCCAATTCTTCTTCTTCCTCATTTTATCCTCTGTTGAACATTTTAGATGGTTTTGTAGATCTTCGGCGTTCTAAGGAGATTCAAGATTCACAGTTCACATATAGAGATCTCCTAACACCACGGAAGGTGGTTTGTGCCTTTCCGTTCAAGTCTTTGAGTATTATGTGCAAATTCCACCAATACCCTTGAACAGGGTATTGAGTGTTTATTGTTTTACCCCTATTAATTGCCTACCATGCTTGTATACTTGTGTAGAGGTTATTTGGATATGAATAGGGTTGATTTTTATGCTTTGGATGTTTTTCCCATGAATGTTTTATTTACGATCGTTTGGTCCTGTTTATCCTTTTGCTGATTTTCCTATTTTTCCTTTCCTGATGCTATAGGCTAGAGAGTTGTTTTCTGACATGCTTGATATGCGGTAGAACTATTTACCCAAGTAGGTCTATCGGTTTCCTTGGTCCATATTGTATTGCTATTCTCTTTGACCTACACAGTGCTGGGAGAATCTGGTGTAGTAGGCTATGAGGGGAATTGACCGAGTGAGCTTCCTCCGAGAATCTTTGAGAACTTTGGGCTATGTGGGGAATTTACCGAGTGAGCTCCCTCAGAGAGCCAAGGACCACCTGGGGATATAAGGGGAATTTACCAAGTGAGCTTCCTTAGAGATTCCTTGTCTTCTTTAGACTATAAGTGGAATTGACCAACTGTGCTTCCTTAGAGAGTCTTTGATTTTATTCCTGAACTGTTTAGACTATAAGGGGAATTGACAATGAGTGCTTCCTCGGAGAGTCTATGAATGACCTAGGATATAAGGGGAATTTACCAAGTGAGCTTCCTCAGAGATTCCTTTACCTTGGTGCTACAATAGTAATTGACTGCGTGAGCTTCCTCAGAGAGTTCCAAACTACCTTTGACTATACGGGAAATTAGCTGTGAGTGCTTTTTTAGAGAGTCTTCATATACAGAACCAGAGGGGTTAGACTGAGTGCGCTGCCTAGGGGATTTCTTGTAATTGTTAGGTAGGACCAGATGAGGTGGATGTGCATATTTCCCAGAGGGTTACCTATTTGTGTTTAAATGTTTGATTAGCTGCCGCTTGATGTTGAAATTGTGGATTGTTTACTGCTGAGTACTTTCTTTTTATTGCTTTCTTTACTTTTACCTTCCTTATATTCACTGACTATTTGGCATAGATCTTTTGGAGGTCCCCTACTAGGTTTTAGTCTCACACCCTGTTTGGGACATGCTTTTGGGCCCAAAAATATTATATTGATGTACGTATAGATAAGGGAAAGCACCCTTCTACTTCAAGTACTTGACTTGCCATGGAGCTGTAGAGCATGGGACCAATCTTATGCTTGCAATTCTAAGGAGTTGGTTATCTTTTATTTTTTACATTGGTTTATTTCTATTGTATTCCAAAATTATGACTTGTTTGGATGCTTTCGTAGACATATGTATAATGAATCATTTATATATGTGCTCTAGTTGTTTTTACTTTCATTCTTCCACTATTTAATCTTGTATGATAGTTTACTACTTCTGCTATTTCATTTTTTCTTCCGCTGTGTACTCTGGAAATGAGGGCATAGTTTCCCCACTATCACACCCAAGGCCCTTCCTGGTAGTCGTTAGCCTCTGGAATTTGGGGAAATGTGCTTAAGGCCTTGTGAACAATCGAGTAAGGGGCACCTCTAGGTGGCTTTCGGAACCAGGATGTTACACATTTGGATGTTTCTCGTTACTTGATAATTTCTAAAGGGAATGGGATGTATTCATCGTGGGAAATATATTGTGAATTGATCATAGGAAAGAAATGGGATTATTCCTTGGGGAGATTCAGTATAAATTATTGGTTTTTGTTTCATGGGATGGATTTTATTTATTAGATATATATGGATGATTGTTTGAAATTTCATGGATTACCCCACTATATAAATGATGTGGGAACCTAGCATAACTAGATAAATATCCATCAAAATTTTCTTCAACATATAAGAATCTCACTATGGCTAGTGGTCCCTTAGTATGAACACACTCTTATTTTGTGATAATTCTACTTGGATTGGCTAGGTAGGGTATGAAAATCATTAGGGATAATTCTTTTCATAAGGTTCACTGATAGGATGGGTCAGGTTATAGTTTGATCTTGAATTTAGCATAACCTCCTAGGTATTCCCATGTACACTGGAAATTTTTATCAGTGGAGGATAATCTAGGTCCTTATCTGGTTTGGTTTCATGGGTTCATTCTATTGCATTCCATGTGGAATTATTTCTATTTATTTCCCTTTTTGATGATTATCCTTTGTGACATTAATTGTATAGTTTTTCATAACTATTTTCATGAAATGTTTTATTGAAATATTTTCATCACTACCCTGATATATCATACTTTCATATCTTTTTAATGTACACAAATCTGAACTCTCAAGAAAACCAATGTTGTATATGAAATGGGAAATATAATAAAAACGTTTCTAGGGAAATTTGTGAATACCCGTGTTTATATATTTTATGTCAAACTGGCAGTAAGTGGATAATTTATTTAAAATGAAATTCATTTTGAATAGTTTACACAGTAATGCCTATTGAGGTTTAATAATAACACTTATACATACTTACTTTTTTTTACCTATTGGTGTAGGTTCATGATTTTTTTGATCTCCATTGACTAATTTTGGGTTTTAGGTTTGGTGAGTGAAGCAGGGGGTTACATAGAGATAGGCTTGGTGTCCAGGATTCGTTTTGTTATCTTTTTGGTTTTTGTTTAGATGTTTGGCTTGGTAATTATTATTTACATTGGGATTATAATTTAATTTTACTTATGTTTTCCATATATATGGAGAAATAATTCACACAATTACTATATGACTAACATGTTCTAATCACCTGCCCATGGTGATCAAGAATGCACCTCCTGGATGTTGTGTGATGACTTGGGTGACAGGTTCGATGGCAACCCGATTCAGTTGGTGACATGAATATATATATATATATATAGTTATATAATAAATATTTTTTATATCTATATCATTTTTACAATCATGGTTTTGATCAAACGATGATAAAAGTTCATGTATTGGAACTTCTGAACTAAAACACTCATGAAAAACGAAACAGTTAGCACATAAAAATGAAAAGATTCACAAGGGGATGTAAATAAATCATTATTTAATTGTTATAAGTGGATAATATATGAAATTGAAATTAATTTAGTTACTCTGGTATTGAATTATAATAAATTAAAATTTATTATGCAGGAGGTTAATGTTTTTTCAAAGTAATTCTAACTCAATGTAAGGGTTTTGTTGTCTCACTTTTTTTTCCATGAGACACATGCAATATTTCGTGTATATACTTCCCATGAATGATTTCTCTGACTATTTTACATAAAATTAAGATTATTTACAAATACTAATAAGATTATATATTATATGAGGTTTTTATTCATAGATTACCAAAGCGGTAATGGTTTATCCTAAAAAATTGTCTTCTTTGGGAAATTTGTTATATTATGCAGATATCTTGTTTTATGATGTATATATACATCCCATTTTACTTATAATATATTCAATATAGTTATTTTGATGGTATTTAATGTTTTATTTTAAGTTACTATTTCATGGAGATTATGATTCAAATGATTCTGGATGTGTAATGGTTTTATGTTATAATTTCATTTTTTCTTGTATTATTTATGATTAAGACTATAATGATGAAATTTAAGGCTTTAACTTTCAATAGTATCATGAATTTTCATCCCATATATATATTTATTCATATTTCAAATTTAAATTTCATTTTATTCACATTATGTATTTTGGATATCAAATTAATATATTTATGAAAAACTCGTGTTATTTCTGTTTTTGTATAATATCCTTTTCCATTGATATCCATGTTTTCTAAAAATTTATTTTCAAGAACATTTTTAGTATTATATATGATTTTTCATATTCATTGTTACCGATGAATTAATTGTAGAAATTTTTTTTGAAAGGAATATTCATCTCATCTTTCAAAGGATGAAATTTTGACTTTTTACTAGAAATGTCAAAGGAATCATTACTTTTAAATGAATGACATAGACATAATTTAACACTATCATAAAATATCACTAATTTTAAGGTTATATTATACACTATCCAATGTTATCTTATATAAAAATATTTTCCTTAATATTTTCGAAATTATTATAATTTAAATAAGTGATATCGTGGTAAAAAAATGGTAATTTACTCAAAAAATATTCCAAGTGATCTTTTAAATGAATTCTCAACAATTATGACATCCTTTGATGTTACATATGATTTTATGGGTGTATAATCCAATTATACAATTATCTTTCATTATTTAAATGGATTATTATGATGATAATTTAATGAAACTCATTTCTTTCCCATATGCTAATTATGTTATGAAACTTGTTTCTTTTCCTTGGGTTATGTTATGATAAAATAATGAAATATCTATGAAAGTTTTTATTTACCTAGTTTATGACATAATGAAGTATTTTTTATCTTTTGGAACACATATATACAATTTTCATTACGGGTTGAGTGGCACCAAAAATATATAACCCTATAATGAATTGGGTAAATATATATATATCTCTTTTTGAAATAAAGACAGGAATAAGAATTGAATCTAATTTTATATGGGGAATTATCCACTATGATATTCATGGGAGTGTACATTGAATAAGGATATGATGGTTTGAGGAGTGAACCTAATCCACTATAATTTTCAGGGAAGGGAGTCTTGACTACTATAGAAATGATTTTATATTCTTATTTCTATGTTACAAACATTTGTATTGTTCCAATATTATTCTCTATTGGATCACTTTTAGGGATTTTTTTTATTCATGTCATATAAATTACAAAAAACGTATTCCATGATTCAAGATTATTTTATATGATTTGTATGGTATGGTTTTGAATTTTCGATATCATATCCTCAATCTCATTACATTCATGTTATGTTAAACTAATCATTTATATCTTTCTTATTTACCCAAATTATAAATATTATATAACCTTTAATTATGTTTACCCTTTAATATATATAGAAATGTTTTTAATATTATGCATAGATAATGGGAGATAGTTATAAACAACTATGTGTGTGATGACGTAGATCCCTTAGGAACAAGTCATTAATTTATCCACGTTTTCAAAGATACTATTTCTATATGATTCACATATAGAACATAATGTTTTTAATAAATATTCATTGATTAATATAAAAAATATATCTATGAAAGATGTAGGTCACTATTACAAAAATAATAGAGCTGATATGAAAAAAGAGTCTAAATGAGATATTAATTGAATTAAATTAAACAGTGTTTGAATAATTGAAGAAAAAATAGTCGAGGGATTTTTTTACAAGGGTGAGAACCATTGTATTAAAAAAAGAGGTTATGATGATGATATTGAAGAACCAAAAAATAAATAACATTATAAAAAAATCAATTTTTATTTATTAAAACTTATTTGAAATATATTATTTGGATATAGATACTTTTCCTCTATGTGATTTCCACTTTTTATTGATAAATTATAAAATAAGAAAGGAATTTATTGGGGAACGTACTTTATTTATCATATTAAAATAATAAAAATTATATTTAATATTTTTTTAATTGGTTGTAGTATATTAAATAGTATTATTATGATTTAAAATTTAGTGCAATTCTTTATGTATATATGCACCCATCATCTATTCATAGGTTCCAATTTAACATCTAGAACACAAAAGTCTACTAAATTATTAGTATAAATTGATATTAAAATTAGAATATATTCAATAAAATTTGATTATCAATGCATTTCAAATTATATTTTAACATCAATTGATCATATAAATCCAAAGAAATCATCATTGTAAAAAATAAACTAGGCCAGTAGATTATGAAATTCAAAATGACATAGAATGTTTATTGTGTAGTTCAAACTAAGTAATTATAAAAATTAATATTTTTATGTCTAATGAATTGGAAATATAAATTATAGTTAAATAACAAAATATTCAATAAAATATTTATTATTTAATTAGAATGAATAATTTTAGGATTTTAATTTCATTAAATATGTAGAATGGAAGATTAAGTATTGGAAACTCGAGGAATGTCCAAGGATAATGAGAATTAATTTTTTTCATTATTTCTCTATCTCTAATATAATATATAATTTTAAATTAATTCAAAGAGAATTTTGGTAATTATTGATAATTAAACAATAAAAAATGTATGTAGATGAAAAAATATTTTTATTCTATTATTGATACATTATAATGGATGAATTCAAAAGGAATTTATCAACTAGAAGAGTGAATTTTTTAAATTATGAAATAAAAATGAAGTCATTTGTTTTATTTTTAAATAAATATTAGATAATAAAAAATCATATTTTTTTGGAAAATTATTTTATCCCTATGTATATCTATTTAAAAATTTTCAAATACAATCTAGTTATTCATTCCATTTTGTTTAAGTTATAATATATATAATTTCATTCTAGGGTGTTCATACCCTTATTCTCATCTGTTAAACCATATATTAATATGATTTTTGAAAAAATTTTGGGATATAAATTTTCAATATTAGGAATTTTAAGATGATATTTATGATTTTTCATTGTAAAATAACTTTTTCATTTTGATAAATATTAATAGTCATGTGGTATTAGTGATACTATTAACAAGTTATAGTCTTGTGGAGGGGAATATTATATTTATTAGATATTAATATGTTTTATAATTAGTTTTTTCATTCCTATCCCTATCATTACTTATATTTACCATATTTTTTATTCTATATGAATCATTATTTTTAATAAAATGTTTTGAGTAGATTTTTTTAGTTTTATAAAAAACTATTTTTTCATTTATAAATACTGATTTATGGATTTATGATTGTATTTTTATTTTTATAAATGAATTTTGTAATATTATGTTTATCATATAATTCATTATTAATCATTACATTACAAAATATTTTTAATTTTACAAACCTAATTTAATTATTTTATTAATTGGTTAATTATTTCGATTAGAGGATAATATTTGTTTTATTTTAATTATATTCTTAATTAAAAAATATCAATTAATTCTCAATTCCGTTATCTTATATGAAAAGATTTTATATTATATTATTTAGATATTTTTGTATCTTATTTTTGAACAAACCATATACAAAGGGATAATCATCATGTTATTAGGATTTATATTAATTGAAAAGTCATAGTACAATTAAACCACTATTTTAAATGTAAATAACTATTCTTGTTAAAAAATAAATATTTAAATCCCCTAATAATGTTTATTATTTAATATTTTGATAGGTATAAATGACAATTATGAGAAATAAAATTCTATAAGAGATAATCAGTGTAATTCATGAACACTTTTCAAATATAATAACATAAAATAACTTTAAGTTTGTTTTTGATTTGAGTGAATCTAAAATAAATATTTTAGAATGTATTATTTTTTTTAAAAAAGTGGGTTTCTTTTTTTACATCTCATGAGTGTATTTAAAACATAAAATAAAAAATATTAAATACATATAGAACTAGATATAATAATTTTATATTGAAATATGATTCGTCTATTTTTGAAATGCACTACAAGTTTATGGATATCATAATTGTACGGAATGTTACCTATAATATAGAATAAGTAATCATTATATTATTTAGTATTATAGATAATTATATATTAATCATATAGATATTCCATATGATTAATAAATGTACAATCAAAGAACAAAAAAAAATCAAACATGACTATATGTTATAAAATTGATGAAAGTTATTTACGCAGAAATAAAATTATAGTTAACATCATAATAAAATGAAATTAGATATTTTTTAAAAATAATTATATAAACTCAAAGGGTATAGTTGGTGAATAAAAATGAAAGGAATTTATTTATATATATAGTAAGTGAAATAGAAATATGACAACATTAAATGTAAAAAATATCCATTCATAATATAACTATTATAAAAATAATATAACTAAAAAAATAGAAACAAGACTGTTCGAACTATAAAATAACTGTTGGGTTAGTATAATAATTTTCAAGTCACATTTTATTTTTAACAAATAAATAAATATAGGTATTAGTAGGATAAAATTAATTTTTTTTTTTCAAGGAACTTTTGAGGAAAAAGTGAGAAACCAAACAAAACCCCCACAAAAAAGCTCCCTATAGAAAGATATCTAAAATGAATTTAATAAAAAGATAACGAAATTAGATCCTACCACCCTACATAACCTCTAATTAATTGTTGTTACCTTTATATCTCTATCATCCTTTAAATGTGCTTCAATCTGATCAGATAGTTTTTTGCAAGTCTGAATATATTTTTCCACATTGATCTTCCATTTTTGAAAACCTATGCCAAAATGTGATCTACTTTGTCGATCCAATTATTTTGATGCTCATTAATGGAAAATCAAATCATTATCCCCAAGATTTTATTGACTAACTAATTCAGATCAAAGATATGAAAGGATTCTTCAAACATTTACTCCATGGAGTAAAGAATAATCTCCATGTATTTCTTGTTCTCCACCCCACCTGTCCACAAATCAAGTTTTAGACTTCAACTGACACTATTTTCTCATCCCAAACCTTGGTTCTACCATCATGTTCATTATTCATCCCAATTGGATTATATATTCCTATATTTATAGAAACCATGATAACACCTTCAAACGTTGTTGATTCCAGTGGGTTTCTTCTACCCCATTTATCGCTATCCTATATGAAGATATGGTTACTATTATTTTGTAGTATTAGATTAATATTTTTTAGGTCTTGTTCCCCCTTATTGATAAGGAAAATCATACATATAATATTTCATTACTTATAATTCCATAAGATGGACCCAACCCTTGTGGGCCCTTGAGAGTCATGTTCATAATCCGCTATTGGTTGGGAGTCCTCTACATTATACCTTAGCTGGAAATCATACAAAGACCTTGGAATTACCTAATATCATTTCCATACTTCTTGATCTAAATTATAATTTCCATATCCATTCAAGGTACATAATTTTTTTTATTAATTGTCTTTGATGTTTTTCATTATTGGGGAATCCCTCAACTCAGAGACAACGCAACATTCAGATCAAGATTGTCAAGTTTCTTAGCGAGCACTCTTTCCTAAACATGGATTCTATTACCACTATTAGTAGTATATTTATTGGTCTCTTGACCATCAACCATACCACCATCCTTGAATGTATCAGAAAATGAGGGGACTATCGAGTAAGTATGATCTCCATGGGCCGACTCAATCAACTTAAAAATTCCCAAATCGTGTCCCAATAATTCAAATATGTCCTGTAAAATTAGGTCCTTACTCATAGTATTCATTTTAATTAAAATAGGATCCGAACTGAGATCATGATAAAGGGAAAATGAAATTGTAGAGAGATTAGTATGAGCTTGCTCACTTAACTAGTTGGTGATAACAACCACATGGGAATCCTTATGCCCCTTTCAATATGATGGAGCTGAGTGACCCTAAACATTCCTGAAGAATTGAGCTCTATAAATTATTAAAATACCACCTTCTTCTTGAATCATAATTTTAAAACAATGTTAATCCATACCCATTTAATAATGTATTAGAAACATCCACCTTAATACATAATAGTGGATTAATATGATCAAATACTAATTTTTTTCTACTGGTCAAGCATAAAAAACATCCAATATTGATGATTTTCATAAATAAATATCTACATCTTTAATAAAATATCTAATTTTTATTTAGGTCTTAAAATAATCGATACTTTTAATTTATTTAATGATTAAGGTTTATAAATGTTAAAATTTATATAATAGTTATGATATTAAATTAAATAATTATATTTAGTAAAAGTCATCAAAATGAACATACCTTGAAACAAATCCATTTTTGAATTTGATTTGTGAATATCATGAAACATCTATAAAATTCATGAATTTTTTAAATCCAATGAACTATTTAACATGATTCTTATTGTGTTTATATAAAAACATTACAACAAACTAAAGAATACTCAATAATACTAATTCCATATTATAACATTGTAATTAACATATTTCGATGATCGACATGAATAAAATGAAAATAATTAATGAATAATAAATGAATATTATTTCATACTAATGAGGTAAATAAAATTTTAATAAGGGTATATATTATGTAATTAATGGATAAAAATTTGTTATTTAAGAGGTTATGGGAGCTTCCACTATGATTCTATACTAATGATTTAGATTTCATTAATCTCTTTCTAACCCTCTCATATCTATTAGAAATTATTCTATAATTTCCCTTTTAAATTAAATTCTATAATATTGTATTTTTTATATTAATTGGGATACCGTTTATTTGATTTATAATTCCACAAGAAGGATTATTTTATTACTATATAATATAAAATTGACATAACATGACCCATCCAGGACATAAGATTAATGTTCCATTCTTATCCTACCTCTAATATTCTTGGAGCTATTGACCAGAATTGAATAGTAATATCACACATCATGGGGGGAATTATCCTATATCAACCATAGAAAAATATATATAATGTATAACCTAATAATAAACACAGAAATTATAAGTAAATGTAAGTGAATAGTACACAATGAATGAATGAGACATTTTATACAAACACAATGAATGATGGATTAATATGATATGAATTATAAATAAAAAATTCATAATATTTCAGTCATTAGACACTAGATGTATACTCTCCACATTGTGTACTATTGGATTGATCTTCTAATGTAATGTTCAATGTCACTATATTGAAACACTATGAACCACCATGTGCCACCAATCATATCCACGAATTAAATCCATATGTGACACACAAAATACATATCGATCATTACTATCCATGAATTTAGTATCATTTTTGTAACAACCCTGAAACCAATAGCCCATAAACTGTAGTTATTTTATTATGATGGCATTGACACAAGATATCAAATCACTATGGATAAATCAGTTTGAAAGTCATGAAGAACTAGATATACACATGCATCCCATATTATATTGGTAATTGAATATAGAATAAAAAATGAAAACAAACTGCTAATTTCACACTTATTCAATGATTTAATCATCATAATATGGGGAAAGAGAACAAATCAAACTGTGGTATGAAATTTTCAAAAAGGGTTACATACAACAGAAAAATGAATCATTAATAATTGAATAAAAAAATTTATATAATAACTACAAAACCACATTCCATTTAATCCAGAAACTTAAAATGACAATTCATCCATAGATTTTGTCTTAATGAAAACCTAATAGATAGTAATAACTGAATACTGATTAAAGGAAATGCTTAACTATTTGACTTCAGTTATCTACCAAATGAATCAATACCATCAATACCTTACATAATATGGTTTAGGTTTAATGTTATAATCCCATCTGATTCTTATTGGAAACAAACATGAAGGGGTTTTCACTAACTATTTTATCTCATGAGACCTATTGATGCATCGATTGGCTGTTTATAACTAGGAACCACCCCTATATGCATGTACAAATAATTAACCTCATATAAAAATGATGTATTTAATTAATCAAATCAATATGACTTATCAATGAATATCTCTATTGAGTAAGTGATATGTATTTTACATTATTAACTAGTTAATCAATTAACATTCAAAGTAAACACCATACGTAAAACAAATAGTATAAAGACTAGAAAATAATCCCATCCATTAGACCTAAAATATAGATATTTTTGAGAAATAAAATTTGAAACGAAAAATGATATCAAAAGGGCATCAGGTACATTCAAATAAAAATGATTAGGTGCACAATACGAAGTAAGTTTCAATGAAATTGATATTGAGATAAAGTCTCTTACCTTATGTCTGAAAGCATTCTGAAAAAATAACTAAAGTAGTGTATAATAAGATTATATTAATTAATCAATTAATTCAGAACCTATAAAACATGTAATTGATTTATTATAGTTTTATTTAGTTCATTTATTGAAATTTTTATGAGTAGTAATGTTTAATTTTGTTGTTCTGATAGTGTATATATCTCAGTTTTTTTGTCATTTCCCTAATGTATAATTCTTCGAGTTCTTGTAAAATAGATGAAAAACTACATAAGTGTAATGGAATGATATTAATATATTTCTAATATTATAAATATTCCTCATATATAAATTTTTTGTGTGGTATTAAGATTATTCCTTAGATAAAATTTTAATGAAAAATGATTATATTATTTGGGCAGTTTGTAGGAACATAACATACTAGTAATGTTTTATTTTATATAATGCTTATGTACTGGTAATAGAACATTAAATAAGTTTAAATGAACATTTTACAGAATATTTTAATCATAAAAATTGTTTTATGAACATCAATGATTGTGGTAATTATAAATAAAATCTTGTCATCTACGAAGGGGGTGAATACACACCTCATATATTATGTTATCATTTTTAGATTTAAAATGAATAGAAAAGAGAGTAGATGATGATATTAAATTTAAAAAATTAAATAAAAGTAAATATATCACAATATATTTACTATGATACATTGTGTAAGGGTATTTTTGGAGATATTAATAAAAGAAATAAATTAAAGAGAAAGGGGGATTTTACCTCGACAATACCATCACCTTGGGAACCCCCTTAAGACACATGGATATGGTCTCTAGGTAATACTAGTTGGTCTTAGATGTGAGTAATATGAAAGGGAATTTAATTGGGAATAATTTAGACATTATTTATGTCTTATAATTTTTTATGAGAAGGGGTGGATAGGGGTGGTATTTATAGTGGAGTGGAGGTGTGTTTTTTCATTATTTTTTCATTTGTCTATTATATTGGGTCAAGAGTATCAATTATGTTCATTCGTAATACTATGTATAATAAATTATTAATTTGAGTTTTAAATAATGTGTGATTACATCAATAGTGACCCATAAAGTCATTTATTTGTCTTCAAATGTTAAATACCATAAATTAATGTTTTTCACAATTCATCATAAATTCAACAATTTCAGAAAAATCCAAAAAATTCACCCTGAGAATTTTTTGTTGTTTATATTTCAAAAATTGATTTCATTTTATGAAAATATTTATTTAAATATTAGGATTTTAATTTCTAATTAAAATTATCATTTATTCGAAAAAATACTTATTTTAATATTATATTCAATTTTATGACACTTTGAAAAAATAATAAATGTATCCTAAAATTTTATGAAAATTACAATACAAGAAAATATTAATTTATGATTATTTTTATGAAAACATTATTTTAAAAACAATATTATAGTTATAAAATTATAAATTGACATTTTCATTTCACAAAAATACCAACACATAATTTATCATTTTTAAAACATTTATTTACTTATTGAATGAAATAAATATGTCATATTTTAATTTATGGGGTACCTAAATTTTATTTTTATTTTCATAGGATTGGTAATTATTCTAATGTCCACATTACTATCCCTAACTGTCGCAATATTATTTCAATGATCATGTTAATATTTAATAATATATAATGGATCATTTAAGCTCTAAGATTCATGAAATGTAAGTTATCTAATAAGATGAATTTATTTAAGAACATACATGACACAAAATATTAGGGTTTTATATTCTACCATCCTTCAACAATTTCGACCTTGAATTTTTTTCAGGGATATTCCCTTCTTAAAATTTAAGGGTGGTTTTTTTTCACAACATCCATAGGTTCCCACATTGTTTCTTCCATCTAATGGTTTATCTAAAGTGATTTTTCAAGTCAAGTAATTCTAATTTACAATAGTTTATTTCTAGGGTCAATAATATTTATATGATCATCAAATTAAGACAAATTAGGTTCCAATTCTATTTCTTTTTAGGTGAGTATACGCGTTGGGTTTTGCATGTACTTAGTTAATAATGATATGTGGAACACAACATGAAATTTGGATAGAATTTATGGAATTTATAATTAGTAAGATAAATATCCAATTATTTCTATAATCTCAAAGGGTTCGAGTTACCAAGTGCTTAGTTTACCTTTCTTACTAAATCTTATGAATCCCTTCCATAGAGATAATTTTAGGGAGACATGATATCCAATATGAAATTTTAAATATTTTCTATTTTTATTAGAAAACTCTTTTTCCTATGTAGAGACCATTTAATATAATCCTTAATAGTGTGTACCTTTGTCATTGGATATTCAATAATTTATAGGCCTATAAGAATTTTCACACAAACATTGTCCCAAAAAATGGGAGTATAAAATATCTTTCCATATAATTCATCATATGGTGTCATTTGAATTCTATAATGTAAACTATTATTTTAATAAAATAATAAAAATGGTAAATAGTAATCACAAATGCCTTTAAAGTCAAGTTAGAATGATCTCATCATGTCTTCAAGTGTTTGAATTATCATTTCAGACTTTCTTCCAGTTCGAGGGTGAAAAGATGTACTTAAATAAATCTTAGTATCCAATGACTACTAAATATTGTTCTATAATTTTAATGTAAAAAAGGGGATCTTGATTAGACACAATCAATAGATGTTCACCATGATTTCTTACATCATCATGGATGTAGACTCTTTCTAGGTTATGAAGTGGCAAATCTTCTCTTATAACAAGAAAATGTGACTATTTTCTAATTAAATCAATACCAACCCATATAGTAACATTATTTCAATAGTTAATTGTTAATACAGTGATGATTTATGTAGTAATTTATTCCCACTTACAAATAGGAATTCTTAGAGGTTGAATGACTCCAATAGGATTATGTCTCTTAGCCTTTACATTTTGAAAACATGACATCTTGTCTGAGAGTCCACAATTTTATTCCTCATATTATCCCACCCAAATTATTCCTTCTAATATCTATATATTTTAGTAATTCTAGTTTGTATAAAAAAATAAGAGCTATTAGAATCATCTAATATTTCCCTTTTCATCTTTTCTATTTATGGAACACATATCCTTTTTACAAATTTTACAATTACATCCTCATACATGAAGTATTAAAATCTTTCATCCTTAAATTTTTAATTTATCTTTTGAATAATATATTAATTAGACTGAGAGATTTTTATATGTTCCAATAAAGATGGTTTCATAGTCATTTAAAAAGGGTGAAATGTTTCCCCTTCCTTAACAATTCCCATATCTATATTTACTAAATCCGTGAATATAAGATCTTTCTCAATCCTTATTTGGGTTATAGTTCCATGATATTTCATCATTAATGCATTTGATACCTAATTTTCTTCCCCTGGGTTGTAATATGATTATTAATCATATTCATTGAGTAACTTAAGAAATAATCATTCCCTTATGTTGAGTTATTTCTATGTAAATGTGTTTTTCAAACTCTTGTGACCTGTATATATCTCAAAATTTTCACTATAGAGATAGTGTCTCCATAAATTTAGAGAAAATATTACAAATGAAAACTAAAGATCACAATTTATATAATTTTGTTCTTTAATCTTCAACTCCCTTGATGCATATTTAACAAATTTATCATTTTTAATATGGAAAAAACCAATTCTTTTCATCAATACATCAATATATCTTAAAAAACCATCATTTCTTGATGGTAGAGTCAAAATAGAAGTAGTGATTAATCATATCTTTAATTAGTAAAAACATTCCTCTCACTAATTGGTTTATAAAAACATAAACCATTTCTGTGTGTGCTTGGTTAATAGGTCTGAAAATCGTCCAAATTATGAATGGTATGTTGATAGTATTATACTAAAAAAATGAAAATATCTACCTTGGTTATGTTCATTCATATAGGCTATTATGGGATTGAATTTGTCTTTTAATGATCAACTGATATTCCATCCATTTAGAAAATATGGCTGGGATATGAAATCCCCTAAATCCAAAATCCAAAAATGATAAATTTTACATATAACTCTTTCGATATGAGAGTCTAAATAATGATTCGCAAGTGATTCTCATGATCTTCATATATTTTAGAATATACCATAATATTATTTATTAATTATAAATAAAAACATCATGATATTCCTTGAATATCCTGTTCATCATAAAAATAAAAATATAGGGTGAATTTGTCAATCCAAAGGGAATTTCTATAAACATGTAATGTTCATACCTCATCTGATAAGATTTCATTGAAATGTCTTCCTTCTTTACTCACATTTGATGACACCCATAAGATGGTCAATATTTGAAAAATATTGTGCTCTGTGAAGTTTGTCAAATAAATCATCATTACGATGTAGAGGCTACATGTTATTTATTTTAAAAGGATTTATTTCTCTATAGTCAATTCAAAGCCTCATGGACCCATAGTTCTTCATAACAAAGAGAACATGGAATCCCCATGTAAAATCAATAGGGAGAATAAATCCCTTATTACTCTAATACTATATTTGTTCCTTAAACTCTATTAATTATTGAGTGTCAATTCTATAAGAAGTTATTGATATTTGTGTTGCATCATGGAATAAATCAATTTCAAAATCGAATTCACACTCTGATGGTGTCCAGGTAATTCTTCAGAAAATACATAAATGTTTTCATATGTAATTTTTACGTCACCAATTAAAATAATAATTTACTTATCCTTAAATTTTGTTTTATCTTCCTCCGCAATAAATTTATTCAGTGGAGCTACTTGTGGTTGATATAGATGCAAATATGATGATGAATTGTATATTATAATGATAATTAATTTTACATCGATCTCAAAAATCATAATCTCATTCCTCTTGAAATAATTTTTTCCCTTCATATATCGAAATGTAGTACATACTTAGGATTATATCAATTTCAACCATATGTATAATGATATGGTCAACAAATAAAGACTGTTTAAATGTCATAATGGGGACTAATTGACACATCATTTTTATAATGTGACATCACTTAAGAGAATTGATTGGAAACTCCATTATTAATTCAACAGGTAAATATCTAATTTTATTGTCTTCCAGGGTAGATATAAAAGAGTGAAACAATATAGAATCCGATAATGCATTGTCAAAATTTTATGATAGGATTAAAATACCTAGAAGGACATTTTTTGGTACACTTACATCTATTGTAGTGATTTCGTATTCTTGGACATCTCCCCTTGGCCTATTTATGGTAGATTCCATTGGAGCATGAGAAATTGGTTTGAATAATGCCCGATTTTTTTATAGTTAAATCCCATAATATAATTTATTTTTTTATTCCCCATGCATTCATTATATCAATGATCCATTTATCCACACTTCTAAAAAACTTCCATTCCTTTAAATCATTTCCCGAGATTATTATTTACACAATTTTTTCATATTGTCAATTAATTTTTCCCATCATCTTCTTTAATGAATTTCCTTTCTCATTGTTATTATAAGACCTCTTATTCTATTGATTTCCAATGAACATGTAGGATATATCAAATTCCTTCTCCATTTTTATGGACCATAATATTATTTCAACTTATGATAAATATGATTGAGAATCCATTGCCCATTAGAGACATAGATTAAGATATTAAAAGGGAAGTTCAATATTATTTTATGAATCATGTTTTTAATCAATTGAATACCTTTCTTGGATTGTGAAGGTAGCCTCATACTATATGACACTCACTTATTCCTTTTTATTTAAGATAACAAAATTTTTCATCATTTTTGTCCATTGTTCACGAGGGAAGTATTTGAAAAATAATGATTATTTAATGTTCTCTATTCAATGTATTATATTTAATATTATTTATTACTATTCTAGATCAGTGGCCACTAGTGATCATCATCGACATTGAAGAATTATACTGCCAGAACTTTCTTTTCTATTTTATCATATCCCAATTATAGATATATCTTTTCAAGGGACATGATCCATTTCCCAAGTACCACCAGATAAGTAGTCCCACTAAAAGTTGTGGTATTTTTATGCATGAAATGAGCCGACATAGGTGTAGTATGGTTATTCATAATAACTCGCATAATCTAACCAAGTATTCTCCTAGCCTATATAGCATTAAATCCAACTGTGTTGACTTGCTCTGTGGGGAAATTCCTACATTGTCCATAGGTATTGATTGCCTTTTTTCTATGCGAAACCATTACTATATTATGGTATGAACTATGTTATCTCAAAATCATTCTTCGTATTGAACCAAAAATTTACTATTTGTAATTATTATAATTCTCATGTTTTTTACATTCTTTTTCCCAATTTATCTACTAAACCAGCTCTAATACCAACTGTAACAACTTTGTCTAGAGTATCCCAAAGTTGGTGGTTATTTTATTAAAATGGAATAGATAAAAGATATCACATCATCAATTATTGATCAGTATAATAGTCTTGGATAATGATATACATACATGGTTTTATTTTTTACATTGGTAATTAAACATGTTAAAAAATAATGCAATATAAACTTCTTAATTTATAGTTATTCAATGATTTCATCTTTATATCCTAAGGAAGGAAAACAAATAAACTGGCGAGGTAAATGCTCGCTAAGGGTTATATAGGGTTTAAATATGAATCAATAATAAGTAAAGTATTATCGATATATGATAACTGAAACAAAACATTTTATTTTATGAATAAGATGAGTATAAAAATGCAACACTAAATTTTTTCATTGTGAAAATATCATGAATATTAATAAATGAATAATGAATAAAGGGAGTTCTTAATCATTGGACTTCATGTATCTAGAATATGAACCAATAATTTATATACAATTCACTGTATGGTTTATTTCTATGCGTATAAACCCATCTGATTCATATTGGAAACAATCACGAGGGGTTTTTCACTATCTATTTCATCACATGAGACCAATCAATGCAATGAGGGGGATATTTATAATTTTGACCCACCCATGTATACATGTCTGGAAAATTATTAAAAGGTCTAAAGGATTTATTTAATTCATGAACTCAATATTACTTATCAATGAACATATTTATTGAGTAATAGATATCAATTTTACAATATTTCTTAGTTAATCCAATAACATTCAATGTAATACCAGTATGTAAAATAATGGCATACAGTTTTCAAAATAATCATTACCATGATATAGAAAATTTGTATTTATTAAAAATATGATTTAAAATTATAAATGATCCCAAAATGTTAGTATATTCACCAGATAAAAATTATTATGTTCACAATACCATGTAAGTCTCAATAAAATAGAGATTGATATGAAGTCCTTTACCTTATGTGTGAATTCATTCTTCACTTGTACATAATTTCAAAGATAAAAAAATTAAATTCATTAATTACTTAATTAAGATCCACTTAAACATATATTTCATTTATTAAAATTTTATTAATTTAGTTTATGGCTATTTTAATGATTTTTAATATTAAATCTTGTTGTTCTAGGAGCGTTCATTTCATGGTTTTATGGTCGGTTCCCCTCTATATAATAATTGGAGTTCTTTTGAAGTGGTAGAAAAACACAAGAAGTGGAATAGAATTGTATTAATATAATATGTATTTTTTAATGTTCCTCATATATGTTTTTGGTTATATGGTATAAGGACAATTCATTAGATAAAATGTTAGAGAAAAATGATTAGTTTGTTTTGGTGGTTTTTATGAACATCAAATACTAGTATCATTTTATTTAATAGTATGATAATATACTAGTTCTAGAAAATTAAATTAGTTTTCATAATAATAATATTATAATATGTTTCATACATAAAAAATAGTTTTATAACTAGCCTTGAATCTGTTAATTAAAAACAAAAACTCATCATCCTCGAAGGTAGTGAATCGACACCTCACAAATGACATTTTCATTTTCAAAATTAGAAGTAGTGGAGGAGTGATCTGATGAATAATATTATATTAAAATATTGAAATTACAGTATATATATCATAATATAGTAACCATTACACTTTGGATAATATGAGGTTATTAGATAATAAGAAAATAAAATAAAATAAAAGAGAAAAAAGAAGGATTTTACTTCTTCAATATCATAACACTGGGAACATCCTTAACAAACCTATATGTAAAATTTTGGAATGAACTGATGGTCTTATACATGTGAAAGATTTTTGGGAATATAATTTCATATAATTTATAAAATATTCATGTCCTAGAAGGTGTGACAATAATGGGTGGTGTGGAGTGGTATTTATAGTGGAAGAGGGTGGTGTTTTTTTATTATTTTATTAATTGTTTTATTATTTTGGAACATGACTATAAATATTATTTATTCTTATGACTAAGTATAGTATCTATTGCGTTTATGTTCTAAATAATGGGTTATCACATCATGAATTAACCATAAATTCATGATTTTTGATTAAAATGGTAAATAACATAAATTACTGTATTTCACTATTCAAAAAATTTCAACAATTATAGAAAAATCACCAAAAATCACCGTAACATTTTTTATGTTTATATTTCAAAAATAGACTCAATTTTATAAAAATAATTCTTGAATATGGGAAATTTAATTTCTTATTAAAATTATCAATTATTTGAAAAATACTAATTTTAATATTATAACTGATTTTATAGCACTTAGAACAATTATTTACAGTCTCATAAAAAATTCATAAAATAAAAATACAAAGAAATTATGAATCTATTTTATTAAAATAAATTATCTATAAATAATAATATTTATTATAAAATTTAAAAAAAACATTTAAGTTTCATAAAAATACTAACACTTAATTTATCATTTTAAATTTTTTTCTTATTCAATTATAATAATATATCATATTTTCATTTATGATATAATAATTATAATTATTATTTCATAGGTTTCATTGTTATTATTATGGAAAAATTACTATTATTAATGGCCACATTACTATTCCAATGAGCTTGTTGATATTTAATAGTATATAATGGTTCGTTTATGTTTGGTGTTGTGTGCAACAGAAGATATCACATAAATTGAATTTAATTAAGATGATATGTAAAATAAATTCGTGGGGTGTTATAATTTTCATAAGAAAGAAACTTATGAGAAAATACCCCATTTATTAGTGAGAATAAACTTGCTCTATAGGATTGTCTAAAACCAGAATGGAATGGTTTGATTAATTTATTTTCAGAATCCAATATGGGAGTGTAACTGAAATGAATATAAAGAATGATTAAAATATTCTCAACCACTAGAAATCATCTAAAAGGAAAGTTCTCAGTAATATACACTCTTTTTGACGAAGGTCACATCTAACTAGAAACTATGGATGTTCAGAGTACCAAAAATCCCACAGACATTGCATATAAAAGGAATCCAAGGGGTTTTATGAGGAGTCCCATGTCTCAAATAATCCAAAATTATAATTCATTCATCTATAGTCCCACCAGATTATAGAATGTGGGACCCACTCCTCAATAAATTTATTTCTTCAGTCGAGGAACCTCAAAAACTTACCATGCATCACTACTATTTAATAATCCTCTAAACCCATAAGGGAAGCCAAAAATTTGGTAAGAATATGTATTCCTCATGTTAGAATGAATCATAATCTTTATATTTACTAAGGCATAGAATCCTTTAGGAATCATAGAATCTAAAATGGAGTAATCTCAACTCAGGTAAATCCTTGGAGACAAGGTTAGCCCACACAAAATGAAATTAGAACAAAATAGAAGAGAGTAACCCATAGTTGATGAGGGTAGAGGTACCTAATCCCCAGTTTATTCTCTCACCACCATACTTGAACCCACTAATTATCCTTATGAAGATAAGGATACCTAAATACTAATATCACCTAACATATCACTTATGGTCATTAAGGGAAACATAACAACCCTTCCTATATAGAAAAAATCAAATGATATACTACTCACACTACTAAATCAAAGTCTCGATCAAGGAGATACTGAAATAAATTAAGACTCGTACAATACATGAAATGTACTAAAAGGTTACTTGTCATATAGAATATCCAAAGAAGACATTTCATGTACTAATATTGACAAGGTATGAAAATGAATCCTACATTGTCTGTACATTGACGTACATATTATGTGAACCTAGCTACAACAATATTTGTATAACACAATCCTCTCAAGTTGTTTATTTCGGGAATACATGATGTTCTACAATGAATATAGAGGATGTGGTCCAAAAATATCACATTTGGTGTGTATTTTTACCCAATATTTGTCATATGGGCTATACATGGTGCGCACTCAACTATAACCCATAATGATTGGTATATTCATGGACAATAAACTAGAATCCATGGCATGTGTATCCCTACCACACACTATATGATATTTAATATCTTGTAAAAACAAAGAACTAAGTCCATATATTAAAAAACATGTGATACTTGGAGATATTTATCATACAGTTTTTCTCTTTGAACATAATTTTTTATCCATACATTTTTTAGACTTCCATTAAATACTTTCACCACCAATAACATTATCACACCACCCGTAACAATCAGGTATAAAAGGGTCACATATAGTTTCCCAACTCAATTTTATATTTTTTATTCCATGGAATTTTATTAGTGCATGAGTCCCAAATATTAATTATTCTTCCCATAGTCATTCTTCTACCACTTACATGACCAAAATTATCTCATCATCATTGGGTTTCAACTTATCCTCAAATATATCATCCAAAAGACTAACAACTAATCAAAATTAATTCCATTAAAAATATTTTTCTAGGAGAAAGATGATGGAGAAGCAAAAAATAGAGATTTGTGAAAATACTATCCCCCTAGACAAATAACTCTCCATGCCCACCAAAAATATTAAAAAAATAATAATAATTTTTTGAAGAAGGAGAATACATAAATAATTTAGTGGTAGAGGATTCAATGGGCTATCATTATGAGGAAAAATTAAAATAGTTATAGGAACGAATTATCATAAAATTTGTGAAATTATATTAGGGTTGTTAAAACATGTTTATAATGAAGATAAACTAAAATTACAATGAGTGAGTCAAAGTCAAAGTAATAAATCCTACCAAATAGAAAAAAAAAATTAATTTGTAATGTCATTTTATGTTTGGTTGTACTATTAATTATCATGTGATCTGATCATCAATATCACAATGTATTTGGTCTTATTCTTTTTATCTAGTGACATATCCTCCACGATTTAGTCCCTCTCTACTCTCTCGATCTAGGTATATATAAAAAACGGCATCTAACCCTAGAGATAGAGGGAGAATAATATGATTTTTATTTTTGGATCTTAGGGTTACCATATGAAATAAAATAAAATAATTATTTATTTTAATAAATCACCCTCAATGGATGCCCTAAAGGAAAATCATAAGAATAAGGTTTGTGCCACCCCAAAGGCAAACATTATATATAAAACAAAAATGAAGTGTTATAATTATCTTTACATGGTTTTTAGGACATATAATATATTCATCACAAATTTTCTTGTAGGGGATAAAATAATATTAATAATAATTTATTATATTGTTTTATTATTTATCCTTTTCGTTTCTACAAACCTCAAAAGTACAAGGTGAATAACCTATAAAATTTAATTGGAAAATTTATAAGGCAAGAAAAAACATCTTGAGTATCTAAAATAATAATATCCGTTCCCACATGATGAATATTATTTTAATTAATCGCCATTAAAAGTCTCTTAAGAAACAAACTTCTCTAAAATTTACTAATTCTCTACCTAATAAAAAAACAAAACCTTAGGATTCACATAATTTTCAATGATGTTTTTTACATCATTACCATGGAAAAAATGAATTTTACTCATAGAGAGGTCCTACGATCAAAATATCAATATTGACCTAATTCCAAACTGAGAAAAACCAGTATGGTTGTATCCTTCCTATAATTTAAAATTTTCATTATCACGAATGAAACAACTTGTGTTCCTTAATATGGAATCACATAATATATCTTTTTATGGAAGACATCATACCTTTTCATGAAATTAATCCATCATCATAGGCTTGATCTATCATTGTACACAGAATATAACTATCCAAAAAACGGAACACCCTCCATCATCTCCTAATTTTGTTGTTGCAAAATAACCTTAAAGAAAGATCTCAGTGGAATCACACAACTAGTATATTTGAGTCTTGTAAACCCTTTTGACCAAAATAATTTCTCATCCAAATATTTTCCCATTATTAAGGTTGAATTTAATTCCTAGATTAATGAAATACATCTCATAATGGTTCATTTCCAAGGATACATTTTGTGGTGGTTCCCCACACCACACATTTAATGAGAGTTCATGATGGCTTTTTTATGATAACAACACCTCTACCCCACACTCATACATTGAGAACATCAAAAAGGGTTCACGCTAAGAATAATAGATTTTGAAGGTATCTTGATCCTCATGTAATATTTTAATTCCATTATTATCACATTACCATAAGGAATAGAAACTAATATATCTATATTGCATCATAATGGGGACACGGTATTTATATATTGAACTCAAAACCTGTTTGAATCCTATATCTATATCCAAATGTCTAATCGGGATTCATTCATAATCAAAGATATATGGATTGTGATATTTTAATTCATTCATAAAAGATACTTATGATAATAAAAATAGAATAATTATAGTCATAAGACTACATAAATCATCACTAATATGCATCAGGTTCCCAATCCACTATAATTTATAGTGGATGGGCCTAACTCTTTGGCTGACTCTACCTTTTCAGATCTAGACCCAAAGATAACACCTACCAAAACATGAGTAAAAAAATACCAAAACCTCTTGAGAATACCTCCTCAAACTTCACAAAGATAGATGATCCATGTGATCATTAATATCTCAAGGATGGAGTAGATATTCCACTATGAGGCCATTTACCCAGCATGGTAGTCTATACCAAGGGTTAATATCCTAATCTTTGATATTAACACATAGAGAAAACAACTATCCTATGTAGGAACTGACCGATGTTCTCCACACAATTAGGATAACCCTTCAGGTCTATCATCAAATAATATTAAATTATATAGGATCCCTAAATTTAACTCCCCACTATGTGAGTAAAATCATGACTTTTTAAAAAAGTGACACTATGTTCGATAGTGTAAATAATACACCATACCAAACATAAGTGAATAACTAAATATTATTATGTTACCTTATAACCTAGATGTTCAAATGTTAGGAATGAATGGTATTAATTTATTAATTATAATATGGTTTATAAATGTATATAATTAATTTTTTTTAAACGATTATTTATAAATTAAAATATATCCCTTTTTAAATAAAAGGAATTTTTTTATGGAAAATTATTTGACAACAAATAAGTGAGTTTATAAAGTAATAAAATTACTCTTTATGTTTTATGTTAATTAAATATATATATGTAACATATTCAATTTAATGTTTATAATTCATATTATATGTTTTCTAGACATGATATGAAAACAAATTCAATTTTTTAGATAAAATAAGTATTTTTCAAAAAAATGCAGTTTTATTTTTTTTGTTGGTGATGACATATTAAATATAGTTTTGAAAAATTTAAAATATATATTTGAAAAAATAATATTTTTATTTTGAATATAGGAATAAAATTATACATTCGATATTTTTTTGTATTTATCTGATAATATTCATTTTAATGAATAGTAAAAGGTACTGCATTTTAATTCAAAACTGCTTGTTTGTCTAATTTTTTTATATATTATGATTTTCCTGTAAATTGGGTTTAATTTATATTTAAATTTTTTATCCTATGTACCAATTTTGGTCATTTTAATCAATTTCACATTGAAATTGGATATAAAAACAATCTGAACTTGTAAATTTTTTAATTAAAAAAACATGTTTTTTATTCCATCAACAAGATTATTTTTTAAATACATTCTGTCAATTAAGTGTTTTGAATTTATAAAAATTTATTCCATATATGTAACCATAATTTCAACATTATGTAAATAGGCCCCTTTTATTTTTGTACATTATGAATAGTAAGTTCAGTAATAAATTTTATTACCTCGGTTAAAGGAAATTCGGGTAATTAAAGGTAATTTGTATTATCATAATAGAAAAATATCCTAATAATTTTCCTAAATTAATTTAATGAGTGTATACAGAGCCTTATCTAACTCGAGTCGATTTTAGGACCACATAGAGAAACTTAGATGGATTTAATGCATTTATAATATTTTATTTAATGAATAATCATTTTTGATACACTTTTGTTTTTAAAAAGTAATGTATATAGAGATATACAAGGGATATCTTAGACGATAAATATTATTTATAAATATAGAATTATTACCTACATCACAATAATTTATTTATAATTTTTAGGAATGAAATAATTAAATTTAATTGTGACATAGTGATGATGCTTTAATAGATGTATTTAAAATAATTCAAATAAACGATCTTAATTATTTAAAAATAAATAAAATTTTATATATTTGATTACATCCAATAATTTTAGATATTAATATGAAATTATATGATTGTGTTAATGTAGTTTTTTATTGAATCAATTCGTTATGAATTTTTTAAAAAGTTTAGTATGAATTGTGTCAAAATTGATATAATTCATGTTGTAAAATATAAAACATTAAATTAAATGATATAAGTTTAATAAAAAATATAATTCAAAAACAAATTTCAGGTACATATAATATTGGTATTAATGACTCATTCCATGATCGTGTGGCCTGATTGGGTAATTATTTTAACTCTCAAACTACAAATTACTCGATAAATCAGTAAGATTAAAAAGAGGTTAAAACAAAATGATAAGGATTAAAAAATATTAAAAACTCATCTAATTTTAATAGGATTATTCTTATTCAACCCATAATCATCATAGATTATATAAAAATTAGTTTGGTACAATTTAAATCAAAATATAATTTATATTAATTTAATACTTTTGACAATTCTAAGGGCGCCCCTCCCCTATCTTATAAAAGGCACTCATTCTTCTCTATTACACACACATCCAAAAACATTTTGTTCAGAAATATCAGCCCAAAGTCCTTTATGGAATCCCTAAACAAATTATTTAATCATTATATTAGGCATAAAATCTTCCTTAGTGTTGTTACATGGATCTTCAATGGTGATCAACCGAGGAAGAGGTATCATTTTCTTTAAGTATTTTTATATTATTTCTTCTTCCACTTCCATAAAATATCCTCCAAACCTGATGATATATTTAATAAATTATAGATAATATAATAATAATTTATTATTTTAATACTATAACCTAAATCATTCTTCAATTCCTTGAAATTATAAATGAACTTTTCAATCATGTATACGACAGACTACCCCCTCGAAAACTGAAATACTTCAATTTTCTTTATCATCTCTCAAGACTGATAAAATTGATGGAATTAATGTTTATATATGATATCCATGACATATTTTTCATTTTAAGAGAATAATATATCAATTAATTTCATATTTCCCATGCACATAAAAATGATAACGTCGTTCGTGCATACATGTGAATTGTTACCTCCATGAAGCGATGTGGATCATTTTTATTCACTACATTATTTATATGATATATATAAGTATATTTAAATTATTTTTATTTTAATAATATTTTGATAATTCTTCAATGATATAATAATAATTACCTTATTTCTATAATAATAAATGAAAAATGGAAATGTTACTAATGTGTTCGTATGACTTGATGACTCCATGATTGTAATGTTGTTCATATTTCATATTAACATTTAATGAATTGACTTAAAATTATAATTAATATTTAAATGTGTTTAATATGTAATTAATTTTATTCTGGAGATGATAGACTTAGGACCTCATGGATAATTTAAATCCTAACAAGTTCATTTTTGGCTTGAGTAGCGTATATCAACATAACACCATATATAAACATAAATAATTAAGTAATTGTTATTAAATGATAATATTCATAAAAAATGAATAATAATATCTATAATGGTTGTTGAGAATAAAAATAATTAACCTATTTTTTTATTCCAGAATATAAATATTGTACATCATGATTCACACTTAAGGTAAGATAGTAGGTATCAATCTCCTTTCATTAGGACATTTCTTGATGATAAGATCATTTTTCTCTTTTATAAAGTGTATAAACATACCCTTATAATTTCCATATCAATATTCTTTCTATAATAATTTTATTTAATGTTTTTTAAAATGTTCTTCATTTATGTGGCTTATAATTTTACTATTTAAAGAGTTATGGGACTCTTAAACATAAAACATTGTTTGAAGTGTTTTAATGATTTATTCTTCTAAATATTTCTCATTCATGTCCATGATTTCAACATGATTTTATGGATTTATTTATGTGGACATAATTGTTTCAAAATGTTAATTTTGAAATATTATTTTAAAATTTTCAAAGTGGTATGGAACACTTTGATTAAAAAATATCTTTTATAGATGTTTTAAATTGGTTTTTAAAGATGAATTGGTTATCTTTTAAAAAAATGATATTTTATGAGTGAAATATTGAAAATTGAAAGCATATATTTGTTGGTACATGGAAATTTAAAGGGTATGACCGATAATGCATATAGAAAGAGTTGGGCCCCATTATATATCACATGTGACCCTGATATAACTTATATGAAGGGTTGAACCCCATTATATCTTATGAAATATTGGTGAGCCTGATATAACTTATACAAAGGGTGATCCCCACTATAGCTCTTCAATGCGTTGGGTATTTCATAGTTGGAATTAAACTATATAGTTACTCAATTTGTAATTGTTTTTATAAGGGTGATATGGTATTTATTTCCCAAGGAACCTACATTATTTTTTATTCTTTAAAATAATTTTTTAGTAAAATGTTTTCAATGGGTTGTCATGTTATCACAGACTATCAATTTACATTAATTATTTCCCTTAATATGCTTCTGTGCTCATCCTAAGATTTAAAATGTTTTTCATAGGTCTTTATATTTGTAAAGACGAAGAATATACCTTGATAAAATTATTAAATAATGTCAGGAAAAGATATCATGCTTTATTTTAAAATGGTTTCCTTTGATGGAAAATATTTGACATTGAGTATAATTGTCCACTTGTAATGTATGGGTTTTCTATGTAAGATATTTTTGCACCAATTCTCTAAAACTCTAAACTTGAAAGATCCTATAATATTAAATCATGTTTAAAAACACTATAATATGTAAAATTTAAGGATGGGACATTATATTTGGTATCAGATGATGGTTTAGACTAATTTTGAGATTATGATGTTTTCTTAAGAGTTAGGGATTTCATCATGGGTTTATAGTTTTAAATTTTATCACATGTTCAATGTCTTAGAAACCCATTTTCCGGATTTATGTTCTGAAATATTAAGGTGAATAATGGTATTTTTTTGGAGTAATTCACCTTTGGTAAAAGTATGGTTTATTAGTTTTTATGGTGAAATATGTGAGTTACGAAATAACCTTTGAGGTTAAAAAATGTTATGGTTAGTTTTTAGGTCTATAATATTTTGGGAATATTATAATAATTATATTGTTTTCTGAATAAGGGAAAACCAAAGTATGGTGATAACTCGTTGCATCTAGAAGGACTACTAGGATCGAACCCACAACTAAATTAGGAGAAGGGTGCATCGCCTACCACTGGTCAACATGATGTCCCTAGTTAATTTGACTTTTTTTATTTTAGTTAAACAATTTGGTTGAATAAGAATATTTAGTTTTTTGGAAAAAAATTATGAAATGTATATCCTTGGGATTGGAAAATGATTTTTGAATTAAGTGATAAATGTTATTTTAGAAGATGTTCACTATTTTGGGAACTATATATGATTAAGGTAAATAGAATACTATGGGAAATAATTTGAGGAGTAATTGTTGAATTATATTTTGGAACATTCTAAGGTTATCTATGAAAATGATTAACCTGTCTGGATGAATATGTGATTAGGTTAATTAATTTTTATTATGAGACATTAAGAATGATTTATTCTATTTGGATACTAATGTTAAATTGTATCCTAGAAGACTATGTAATCAAATCATTATTCATTTTTGGTTTCTATACTAGTTTGGAATATTTTGAGTAATATTAAGGATAGTTATTTATTGAATGGTCTATTTGTAACTTTGGCTGTTACTATTTAATTTTAGGGATTAAAATTTCTATTTCTTCTTATAATGGATAATTATTTTTGGGGAATTATCTTACCGCATCCTAACAATATTTTTTGGTTAATGTAATAATATAATATATATTGAGAGTTAATCTTTTATGGATAATTTGATTATATAGAAGTTTATTCTAGTATTTTAGGCATACAAAAATTTTCTAGAATACTCATCATTTGTAGAAAATGATGAGTTTTAATGTGGAAATTGATTAATGTAAGAAAAACTACATTCCAATTAAGTATATTTATTTATGTTATTACTCACAGATGTAAAATAAGTACTCAATATAATGAAAAGGATCTAAAAAAACATTTTCCGTTTACCTTTCCACTTAAGAAATCAACGACCTTTCAACCAATAAAAAATTTATGGTTTTTTTATTAATAAAATACTCTTGATCACATTTTATATCACTCTCCATCAAAGCATGATGGTAATTTTTCTTCCATATCCATGTTTTCCCATATAGAATCCTAGTATGTGTTATCTCAGGTGACCATTGAACAATTATTTCTTTCTTTTAAAGTGGTCGTTTTATTAATCCTTTTTATGAATTTGGATTAAAATAAAGTTATTCTAAAAAGTCATACCTCAGTTATCAACCCCTGATTCAAATTTCAGTGGCGAAATTTCAAAAATATTGGAGAATGTAACATCCCGTGTCTTTTTAAACAGGACACTATGTTTGATAACATACATAATACGACTCATTGAACATAAGAGAAAAGGTAAATATTATTATGTTACCATATAACCTAGCTATTAAAATGGTGGGAATGAACTGTATTAATTTATTTATGAAAATATTTTTTTATATGTATATAACTAATTCTTTTTTTAACAATTATTTATAAATTAAAATTAAACCCTTCTTAAATAAATGGAAATGTTTTTCAAGAAAAATATATATATGGAAATAAGTGAGATTATAAAATAATAAAATTGATATTGATGGATTTTCTTAATTAAATATATATTAAATATATTCAATTTATTGTATATAATTAAACTTATACGTTTTCTTTAAATGATATAAGAACAAATTCAATTTTTTGGATAAAAGAGGTATTTTTTTAAAAAAAAGCATTTATACTGCCTTTTGATGGATAACCCATTTTAAATTCTATAGTTTAAAATTTTGTAAGTTCTATTTGGAAAAATATTCTTCTTTATCTGGAATCATGGAATAAAATTTTACTTTGTATATATGTATTGAATTTGTCTGATAATGTTAATTTTTTAATGACTGGTGGGGAATACTGTATTTTCATTCAAAACAGATTTTTTGTCTAAGTTAATTGTACTGACCGATTGTCATTCTAACTGGTTTTAAAGTATATTTTCATTATATATTTATCATTAAATACAATTTTGGTAATTGGAATCAATTTCACCTTGAAATCGGATATACAAACTATATGGACTTCTGAACATTTTACTTTTGAAAACCCATTTTCTTATTCTATCAATTAAAATATTTTTTAATTAATTTATACCAATTATTTATTTTTAATTTGGAAAATTGGATTCCATATTTGGAATCATAAGTTCAAAATTATGAAAATAAGTTCCTTTTATTTTTGGGCATTATGAATAGTATATTTAGGAATAAATTTTACTACCTCGGTTAAAGGTAAATCAAGTCATTTAAGGTAAAAATAATATTAAAATAATATAAAACTGCCCTACCAAATTGTCAAAATCTAATTGGATGAGTATATTCCAACCAGGATCATACTTTGGTCTATTTTCGGACCACATGGGGCCACTTGTATAACTTTAATGCATTTATAATTTTATATTCAATAAATATTCATTTTAGTAACACTTTAGTTTTAAAAAAGTAAAGTATATTAATATTGAGAAATATAGGGGATCTATTCGAGTATAAAAATTATTTAAATATATAAATTTATTACCTACAACATGATTATTTGTGTATATTTTTTAGGAATTAAATAATTAAATTTAACAGTGATAAAAAAATATGATGCACTAATAGATTTATTAAAGAAAGAATCAAATAAATGACATTAATAACATTAAAATAAATAAAACATAACCTAATTTATGTATTCAAAGAATTTTATGGATTATTATGACATTTCAGCATTATGTTAGTTTACTTTTTCAAAAGAATAAAATTTTTATGAATTCTGAAAAAATTCAAGTATGAATAGTGTCAAAATTGACATAATTCATATTTTTAAATATAAAATATATAATTAAATCATATAAATTTTTTAAAAATACAGGATCCCGTAAAAAAATATAATTTTAATATTTATATTAATAAAACATTCATTGGTCCATTGCATTAATTTTGTCATTTTTTTAACTCTCAAAGTGAAAATTACTTGATAAATTAGTAAGAGTTTAAAATAGTTAAAACAAAAATATAAGGATTAGAAAATAATCAAAACATCTCCAATTCTAATTAGATGATATAGATTCCACACAAAATAATCATATCTTCTAAATATATATGTTGGGAACCATTTGAAATTGAAATTAAATTTATATTAATTTTATACTTTTAATATTCCAATGGCGCCCCTCCCCTCTCCTATAAAAAGGCACCCATTCATCTCTATTACTCACACTTCCAAAACATTTTAGTTCATTAATGATCTTCCCATAAACCTTCATATAATCCCTCTGTACATTATGGAGGCCCTATATTAGTCAAAACACCTTCCTTATAGGTGGTAAGGTGTTTTTCAAAGGTGATCAACTGAAGAAGTGGTATTGTTTTCTTTATGTATTTCTATTTTATACCTTCTTCCACTTACTTCAAATATCCTAAAAACATTAAGATATAAAAAATAAAATATAAATAATATAATGAGATTTTATTATGTCAATACCATTACATAAATCCTTCTCTAAATCCATTAAATGAGAAACAAACTTTTCATTTGTGTGTACGACGGACAACTACCTCGCAAACCGATATACATCATTTTTCATTTCCGTCTCTAATGATTAATAATAATGATGTAATTAATGTATATATATTATATTCATGTTATATTTGTAATTATAATATAATAATATATCAATTATGTTCTTACATTCAATGCACAGAAAAATGATAACGTCGCTCGGGCATACGTGTGAACTATTACCTCCATAAAGTGTTGTGAGTCATTTTTATTCACCACATAACTTGTATGATATCTATATATTAGAATATTTATATTATTATTATGATTATAAAAATATTCTGATCATTATATAGAGGTAAAATAATAATTACTTCCATTCCATAATGATAAATAAATAATGGAAATGTCACTCATGTGTATGCATGGGTTACCGTCTCCATGATTGTAACGTTGTTCATTTTTCATATCCATATTTAATTTATGGATTTAAAAGAATAATTTATATATAAATGTGATTATTTTTTCATGAATATTATTCTGTAGATGATGTACTTGTGACATTTTTCACTATTCACATCATAGCAAGTTCATTTTCGACTCGAGTACCGAATATAGAAACAATTCCTGATGTGAACATAAATAAATAAATAATTTTTATGACATGATAATTGCCATATAAAATGAATAATAAACTATTAAAATGATTTTGAAAAACTGAATAGTTAACATTAGTTTATTATTCAGGATTATAAATATTGTAAGTGTTGATTCGAACTTAAGGTATGGGATTTCACCTCAATCTCATTTCATTGAGACCTTTCTTGATGATATGAACAATTATTATTTAATAAAGTATGTATACATCCCCATTGAATTTCCATATATATATTTTATCTATACTCATGTTATTTAATGTTTTGTATAATTTTTTACATTCAAATGGCTTATAATTTAAACGGTCAAAGAGGTATAGGTCTCTTAATGTAAAACATTATTTTAAGTATTTTAATGATTTACTCTTCTGAATATTTCTCATTCATGTCTGTGTTTTCATAATATTTTTATATATTTATTTATATTGAAATAAATGTTTTACTATTTTTATTCTAGAGTATTCTTTTATAAGTTTCACAGTGGTATGGGACACATTGATTCAAAAATATCATTTATAAATGTTATAAATTAGTTTTTTTAAAATTGATTGGTAATATTGTGAATGAAATTGATATTTTATGAGTGAAATATTGAAAATTGAAAGATTAAATATGTTGGTACTTGTAAATTTATTCAATGATCCTGATGTAGCTTAAATAAATGTTTGAGCACCATAAAATCTCATGAATGATAGGTGTGCCTGATATAGCTTATACGAAGGGTGAGACCCATTATAGCTCTCCAATTCATTAGGTATTCTTGTGGTGGATGTCTACCATATGTTAATTAAATTTTTATGGGTGTTTGTTTAACACCCCATTTATTTCTAACAATAAATAGAAATTCATGTAACCTCGTTTTAAATAGATATTATTAATTATCCTTTAAAACATAACTTTTCTACTTCTATGTTCTAAATTTCAAGAAACTCTCATCTATAATTGTGTTCAGTATGTTATTTGGAGTCTTTTAGAACCAACATGTTTTTTTGGTAAATAGTAACATACCCTTATGAATAGTAATATGACCCTAATTAATAGTGAATTTTGTTATTATTTTATTTTATTAAGGCTAGAAGATAATAAAATCTTGGTTAATTATTCATTATGATAAAGAAGTAGTTGTAAAATTAAAACTGTTAATTTTTTAATTAAGTATGATTTTATTTAAAAATTAAATTAATAATATTTAGAAAATTATTTTTCAAAAATGGACTTCATTTTTAAAATCTACACGGATATAAATTATTAGGGAAATTTTTGGGAAGTTTTCTGAACCAGTTGATTTTTCGGCGAATAGTAAAAATACAGTTTTTAGTTTTGGTGTGTTATGGACATCATTAATGATATAATAATGATTTAAAAATCTGGTAGACTTTTGTATAGTAAAATAATATGTGAGGTGACCCAAGTGTCTTATACCATGGGCAGATACCATGGGCCAGCCCATGGTTTTGTAAATACCACTCATGAGGTGTCCATTGAAAATTATTAAACTAATCCCTCAATTTTCCTATAAATACCAACTCTTACCTTCATTGAATTCATTACCAATTCTCCCTAAACACGGATATGGCCCCCTTAACTTTATTTTTGTCCTCCAAAGGTTTCCTCAAGCCCCCAAGGTCCCATCCTTTATGTTATATGGGTTACACTACAAGGTAAGAAAATTCTCAATTTCTTTCTTTTTTCCTTTCAAGTTCTCTTTTATGTGGTATAATTTTCAAGTTTCCATACCATGTTCTTATTTCTATAATATTCATGATATTATCTATGTTATGATTCATTTCTGGATGTGTGACCCTTGTCCCATCTCTTTTTTATATTTTCTAAAACCTTTTTTCCTAGCTGTTAGGCTGCCGAATTTTTGTAATCGATTTCACAATTATTCTTTTATTTTGAGTTATTTCCTTATTAATTATTCATATATCCTTACCCAAGTGGCATTTAATCTCAATAAATCATGTATATTCTATATGTTATCATATTTATGCAAAATTACTCATCATTATTCTTCTCCTCTCCCACTTATTTATAGAATAAAAACATTGTCTGTTTGTGTCGAATTATCGACATCATGGATGATGTGATTTCAATTTCCATTACTTCTTTCAATTCTGGTGAGGAAACCATTTATATGGTTGAACTAGTTTAATATATATGTTTTATGACTCACCCATGGTTCTGGAATTATTTTTTACTCATCGTTCTAATTTATTAGTCAAATCGGGGTTGTTATTATCAAAGAACCACTTAAAGGATCTAAATGAACATCATTAATGTTATAACTTATGAATCATCATAATATAAGAATTAAAAAATAAAAATTGAATAATTTATGTTACTGGAAATATTTAAATACTAATCCATTGCAATTCTGGAGTTTAACTTCCAATTGAGAAGAATGTCCATCATGAACCAATCATGGAAATCATATTAAGAACTCACACAAAAACAGTGCAAAGGGAAAAATACTAATAATTAAGGGTAAAAAGATGTTATGAAATGATCATATAAGATGTTATAAACAAGAATATGTTTATATAAAATATTAATAACACTCTTTTAATTATTATACAGGAGGTTTAAATAAGTTTAATGTAATAAAAACCCGAGGTAATGGAATTCTTAACCCGATTTCCATTCTTTGGGTTAACCTTCTACTTCATTATTTATGTGCTATTTAAATTTTTTGTTTGGTAAGATATATTTATATTATGTTTAATTATTTTTATTTGGAGTATATATACATACTACATAAACTCTATTAAGCCTCTCTTCAATTTTATGTTATTTATAAGGGGCTTTTCTTGAAAAATCCTCTTTTTAAATTCAGTTTTATGAAATTCCAAAGTAATGTTATTATGGAATTATTCATATTTTATGATTATGTTATGGTACTTGGGAATTATTTATGATGAATGGTGGGACCTATATTTCCCTCCCATGCATTTAGTATGAGTACGTTGGAGGTCTACCTTATGGTTACTCCAAGTGTGACTGCGATGGTTACACAAAGTAAGGTAGCCGTGAGGGTTAAAAATTATAAAGTAGCCAAGAATGGTTACATGATTTTGAATGAAATTCCCCAAGATATATTTATGATTATATTTATGCTCTCATTTTTGGTGTGGATCTTGTGTAAATCTCATGTTAAATAAATTTAGTATATATGGGTGGCAGGAATGTCTTTTGAAAATGCTTTCATACGTTATGAGTATTCATAGAATAATGTGATCTTTCCTTCTTTTCCATCCCTTACTGAGATTTTGTGCTGATCCCATGTTTTTAAATTATTTTTTACAGGTTAATGGATGTGTAATACAAGGAATGAAGACGTGTTAAATGTTTAATAATTGTCAACGAGTCTTGTTTTATGTTTTAATGTTTTATATTTTGAAAAAAATGGAAACTTTTTTTATGGTATCCACTCTGTAATAATGTTTAATGTCATGAATGTATAGTCCTAATTCTCTAAATCTCTAAAAATGAAAAGATATTCAATGTAAAAGGAAGTGTTTTCTTGAATAAATTCAATATTATTTATGTAATATGGTCATGTCCTTATAGTTGGTATCATAGGATGGTTTAGATAACTTTAGGGGTTATGGTGATGTTAATAGAGTAAAAAAAATGGTTTTCACTCTATGTTTAATTTTAAATGTTATAGAATTTAATGATTACAATGTTGATTTATCTAAGACATGTTTGTTCAGAATGGTTGTCTACAGAAGGAATAGGGATGCTGAAGAGGAGATGCACCAACAGAATGACATCCTTCTGAAACTACCGCCCGAAATGGTAGGGATTGGAACTGAGTAGTTTGTGACAGTAATGGATCAGCTAATGCAGGAGATAAATGGTGGTGGAATCCATGCAAGAGAACCAATATAGGTACCAAAACTGAACATGGCAGTAGTGGAACATTTTATGAGACAACATCCTCCTCTATTCAATGGATCTTCTGACCCAGTAGCAGCTGAAGGATGGATCAAAGCCCTTGAAAAGATATTCAATGTTATGGGGTGTTCAGACAATCAAATGGTAAGTCATGCCATTTATCATTTTGAAGGGGAAGCTGATCATTGGTTTTCAATGGTAAGGAATATTAGGGGTAGATGGCATTTATATACCTTGGAGTGGGATGAATTTAAAAGTCTTTTCCTTGAAAAATATTTTCCTGAGGTGGTGCGACATAGAATGGAGAAGAAATTCCTTGAATTGAAATAGAAGGAGGAAGATTCAGTGGATATGTATGAAAAGCAACTCACCCGACTGACGAGGTACGCTCTAAATCATATTATGGATCTTGATATCAAAATCAACTGCTTTTACTCAGGACTGAAGCTAAGGTATTGAAGGGTGTTGGCCTCCCGTGAATTCAAAAGTTATGGGAAAATTGTCCGATGTGATGACAGGGTAGATATGGATTTTTTTGATGATCACATGCATTTTGGAAACAAAGAGAAGCAGAGGTCCAATTGACAAGCAATGGGTAAGAATCAACCAAAGAAATCCGATGATATGAAAATCCAAATTCCAATTATGTGAAAAGTGTGGAAAGAAAAACCCTAGGGAATGTATTAGAAAAACAAGGAAGTGTTTTAAATGTGGTACGTTTGGACATATCGACATATATTTCAATGAAAATTATTTTAAGAATAATCCTAATAAGAAAACTGTAAAGTGTTTTAAATGTGGTGAAATGGGTCATTATGAAATGTCTTCCCAAATAGAGATGCGAATGATGCAAAGAATCCAAACTACAAGCAGAAAGGTGTAGTGAGATCCTTTGCAACTACGTTAGTAGATGTTGGGCCATCCAATGATGTTGTATCAGGTACTTTGTTTGTTCACTCAGATTTTTCTAAAGTTTTGTATGATACGCGGTCTACACATTTCTTCATCTCTGATAAATTTTTTGGTAAATTGGAAATATCACCTCAATAAATGAGACCCGAACTTATTATTACAACACTATGTGGAAATGTTATATCAAAGAGGAATTATAGGAATATTTCTATTGTGGTCTGTGGAAAGACGTTACCTGAAAACCTTGTTGTTTTACCCTTAATTGATTTTGATGTTATTCTGGAGATGGACTGGCTTTCAGATTATCATTCTAAGATTGACTGTAGAGCTAAAGAAGTTTTTTTCAGAAAGAGTTTCAGTTTTTATATAAGAATGAACCCATAAAATTGATAACTTATCAGGACGTTGAGACACTATTAAAAGATGGAAATGAAATTTATATTACTCATATTGTTGAAGACAAGGTAACTATTCAAATAAATGATGTTCTAGTGGTAATTGAATACCTTGATGTTTTTCCTGATTAGTTACCTGGTGTCATACCTGATCGAGAAGTTAAATTCACAATTGACTTAGTTCCTGATGCCAAGACAATTTCAAAACCCCCATATCGTATGACTCCAATAGAACTTCTTGAATTGAAAAGTCATTTGTAGGATTTTCTTGACAAATGATTCATTCGTCCTAGCACTTCACCATGGAGAGCCGTTGTTTTTTTGTTATAAAGAAAGACGGTTCCATGAGATTTTTCATTGATTATTGATCTTTGAATATCATCACTATTAAAAAAAAGTATCCTTTTCCTCATATTGATGACTTGTTTGATCAGCTCCAGGGAGCACAATACTTTTCCAAGATTGACTTGATATCCGAATACCATCAGCTGAAGGTGAAGGAAGATGACATCCTAAAAATAGCCTTTCCTACTAGATATGGGAATTATGAATTTGTTTTTATGCCATTTGGATTAACTAATTCACCTTTTATATTCATGAATATTATGAATATATTATTTCATGAGTTATTGGATAAGTTTGTGGTTGTATTTATTGATGACATTCTGGTATTTTTTAAAATAAAGGGGAGCATAAAAAACATTTAAGGGTTGTTTTGAAAACATTAAAAGAAAAGAAACTGTATGGAAAATTCTGCAAATGTGATTTTTGGTTGCAACATATTTCTTTTCTTGGGCAGACTGTAAATAAGGACAGAATAACAGCTGATCCTGCCAAAAAAAGTAGTTGATGAAAGGCCAAGACCCACAAATGTTACATATATTAATTGTTTTCTAGGATTAGCAAGTAATTATCGATGGTTTGTTAAGAACTTTGCTTGGTTATCTATCTTGATAACTATGTTAACACGTAAAGGAGTTAAATTTGTTTCGACAAGTGAATGTGATGTTTATTTTCAGTAACAGAAGAAGAGATTGGTAAATGCTCCAGTTTTTTCATTACCTTCCCAGAATGGTGAGTCTATCTTCTACATTGATGCCTCTTTGAAGGTACTTGGATGTGTTTTGATTCATAATGATCAGGTAATTTCCTATGCTTCAAGAAAACTTAAACTTCATGATCTAAATTATCCCACACATTATTTGGAATTTGCAACTTTGGTATTTTGCTTTGAAATTTGGAGGCATCCTCTATAAGGAACTAAATTCCAAATATATACCAACCATAAAAGTCTAAAGTATATATTCACTTAGAAGGAATTAAGCACGAGGCATAGAATATGGCTAGAACTGGTAAAGGATTACGACTACATGATCAATTTCTATCTTGGGAAAGAAAACAAAGTGGCAGAGGCCTTAAGTCAAAAACATCATGCATCATTAACCATGATACATTTGTAATATGATCCCTTAATTAATGATTTGATGAATTCTGGCTTTGAAGTTGTTGGTGCAGGGAATGCATCTATTTTGTTTCAGGTTTCAGTGCAGTCATCATTGTCCGACAGAATTAAGCAAGAGCAAAAGGAAAACCGTGAGCTATAGAAAAAGGTAGAACTGGTTTAAATGGGTATGTTTCCAGACTCTAATCTTGATAAAGATCATGTTTTATGTCATGGAAAAAGGTTTTGTGGGACTTGTGATTCCAAGTTGAAGAAATAATTGTTGCATGAAGCTCATAGTTCTCCATTTTCTGTTCATCCTGGTAGTACTAAGATGAACATAGACCTTCGAGATTATTATTGGTGGGATGGAATAAAAAGAGATATTGTTGATTTTACCATGTGATGTTTGAAATGTCAACAGGTTAAAGTAGAGCGACAATTACCTAAGGGGATGCTTCATCCTTTTCCAATGCCAGGGTGGAAATGGGAGAATGTATCCATGGATTTCATTATGGGACTACCAAAGACTTCTCGATTTAACAATGCGATTTGGGTTATTTTTTATTGGCTGACAAAATCTGTACATTTTCTTTCTATTCGAGATACAATTTATTTGGATTAGATTTCTTGATTGTACCTCAATGAGATTTTCAGGTTACTTGGAGTCCCACTTTCTATAGTGTCTGACGGAGATCCCAAGATCACTTATAACTTTTGGAAGGGACTTCATAAGTCATTGGGCACAGAGTTAAATTTCAGTACAGCTTTTCATCCTCAATCAGATGGGCAGTCAAAATGAACGATTCAAACTTTGGAGGATATTCTTCAAGTTTGTTAAATGAACTATCAAGGAAGTTGAGATCATCATCTTTCTTTAGTTATGTTTTATTATAATAGCATTTTTCATTCCATTATTCAGATGGAACCTTTTTAGGCATTGTATGGGAAGCGGTTTCAGACTCTCATGTTTTGGGATGAAGTTGGTGAAAGAAATTTGAAGGGGCCAGAATTAGTAGAATAAGTGGCTAAGAAAGTGAGGATGATCTAGTAGCACATGAGGACAGCTCATAGTAGGAAGAAAAGTTATGCTGATAATAGAAGGAATGACTTATCTTTTGAGGTAGGTGACCATGTTTTCCATAAAATATCTCCTTGGAATATTGTGATGCATTTTGGTAAGAAAGGGAAGCTAAGTCCATGGTTCATCAGTACATTTGAAATCTTAGAGAAAGTTGGAATAGTTTCATACCATGTATCTTTTCCTTCGAGTTTGTTTCAGATACACAATGTTTTTCATGTTTCGATGTTGAGAAAGTATGTGCCATATTCATCACATGTCTTGAGCCTAGAAGCAGTTCAGTTGGAAGAGAAACTTTCATATAAACATAAACCAGTTCAGATTCTTGATCGAAGGGAATAGGTATTGTGGAATGAGGGAATACACTAGGCAAAGGTTTTTTTGGAGAAACCACATGGTTGAAGAAGAAACATGGGAGTCTAAAAATGATATCAGGGAAAAATACACTCAATTGTTCAATAAGTAAATAAATTTGTAAGGATAAAATTTCAAAAAGGTGGGGATAATTTAACTCCCTATGTTTTTCTAAAAATAAATATAAATGCATGGAAGCATGTTTTAAATAGATATTTCTAATTATCCTTTAAAACATAACTTTTCTACTTCTATGTTCTAAATTTCCAAAAACTGTCATCTACAATTGTGTTCAGTATGTTATTTAGAGTCTTTTAGAATCAACTTGTTTTCTTGGTGAATAGTAACATACCTTTATGAATAGTAATATGAATATTAATATGACCCTAATGAATACTAAATTTTATTATTATTTTATTTTCTTAATGCTAGAAGATAATAACATCTTGGTTAATTTTTCATTATGATAAAGAAGTAGTTGTAGAATTAAAAGTGTTAATTTTTGAATTAAGTATGATTTTATTTGAAAATTAAATTAATAATATTAAGAAAATTATTTTTCAAAAATGGAATTCAATTTTTAAATCTACATGGAAATAAATGGTTAGGGTGAATTTTGGAAATTTTTCTAAAACAATAGATTTTTTAGTGAATAGTAAAAAATATAGTTTTTAGTTTCAGTGTGTTAATGACATCATTAATGATATAATAATGATGTTATAAATCCTGTATAATTGTGTTTAGTTAAATAATATGTGAGGTGTCCCAAATGGATTATACCATGGGCAAATACCATGGGCAAGCCCATGGTTTTGTAAATACCACTCATGAGGTGTCCCTTCAAAATTATTAAAATAATCCCTCACTATTCCTATAAATACCAACTCTTACATTCATTTAACTCATTACCAATTCCCCCTCAACGAAGCTCTAGCCTGCTTACCTTCATAGTAGTCCTCCCAAGGTTTCCTCAAGCCCCCATGGTCCCAACCTTCATGTTCTAAGGGTTACTCTACATGGTACGAAAATTCTAAAATTCTTTATTTTTCCTTTCAAGTTCACTTTTATGTGGTATAATTTTCAAGTTTCCATACCATGTTCTTATTTCTTTAATATTCATGATCTTCTCTATAATATGAATCATTTTTTGATGGGTTAACCTTATCCCTTCTCTTTTTAATATTTTCTAAAACCATGTTGCGTAGCCGTGAGGTTGTCGAATTTTTTGTAAGCGATTTCACAATTATTCTTTTATTTTGCGTTCTTCCCTTATTCTTTCTTCATATATCCTTACCGAAGAGGAATGAAATCTCCAGAAATCATGTATATTATATATGTTATCATGTTTATGGAAACTTAATCATCATTATTCTTCTCCTCTCCCACTTATTTAAAGAATAAAAATATTGTCCGTTTGTGTCGAATTATCGAAATCGTGGATGATGTGATTTTAATTTCCATTACTTATTTCAATTCTGGTCATGAAACAATTTATATGGTTGAACCAAGTTATAATATATTTTTTATGACACACCCATGGTTCTGTAATTCTTTTGTACTAATCATTCTAATTTATAAGACAAAAGGTGGTTGTTATTATCAAAGAACCACTAAAAGGATCTAAACGAACATCATTAATGTTATAACATATGAATCATACTCATTTAAGAATTAAAAAGGAAGAATGGAATAATTCATGTTAATTGATATATTTAAATACTACTCCATTATAATTCTATAGTTTCACTTCAAATTGACAAGAATGTCTATCATGAACTAATCATGGAAATCATGTTAAGAACTCACCAAAAAACAGTGCAAAGGGAAAAATACTAATAATTAAGGGTAACAATATGTCATTAAATGATCATATACGATGTTATAAACATGAAAATGGTTATTTAAAATATTAATAACACTCTTTTAACAATTACACATGAGGTTTAAACAAGTTGGAAGTAAGATAAACCCAAGTTAAGGGAATTCTTAACCCGATTTCCATTCTTTGGGTTAAACATGTACTTCATTATTTATGTGCTATTTAAATTTTTTGTGTGATGGGTTCTGTTTATATTATGTTTAATTATGTCTATTTACAGTATATATACATACTCCATCCACTCTATTAAGTCTATCTTCAATTGTCTTATATTTATAAGGGGATTTTCTTTAAAAATCCTCTTTTTAAATTCGGTTTTACGAAATTCCAAAGTAATTTTGTTATGGAATTATTCATATTTTCTGATTATTTTTTTGTTCTTGGGAATTATTTATGATGAAGGGTGGGGCCTATATTTCTCTCCATTGCATTGGGTATGAGTAAGTTTGAGGTCAGTCATATGGTTACTCTAAGTGTGATTGCGATGGTTACACAAAGTAAGGTAGCCATGAGGGTTACAAATTATAAGGTAGCCAAGAATGGTTACATGATAATGTAAGTAATTCCCCAAGATACCATTATGATTATATTTATATTCTCATGTTTTCTGTGGATCCTGTGTAAATATCATGTTACACAAAGTAAGTATATATGGGCGACAATAATGTCTTTTGAAAATGTTTTCATGCGTTATGAGTATTCATGGACTAATGTGATCTTTCCTTATTTTCCATCCTTTACTGAGCTTTTGTGGTCATCCCACATTTTTAAATTATTTTTCACAGGTTAATGGATGTGTAATACAAGGATGAAAGACATGTTAAATGTTGAAGAATTGTCAAGGGGTCTTGTTTTATGTTTTAATGTTTTATACTTTGAAAAAAATGGAAACTGTTTTTATGGTATCCACTCTGTAATAATGTGTAATGTCATGTATGTATTGTCCTAATATTCTAAAACTCTAAACATGAAAAGATATTCAATGTAAAAGGAAGTATTTTCTCGACTAAATTCCATATTATTTATGTAATAAGTATGGGTCCTTATAGTTTGTAAGAGTGATATAGTAACGATGTCCCATGGAATAGACATTATTTTATAAGATTCCAAATAAGTTTTTAAGAAAATACTTTTAATGCGTTTTCATGTTTTCACAGGACAAACGAATTACATTATTATGTAACTAAATGTTCTTTTATTATCATACCATGGTTTAAATTTTTTTTAAAATGTCCTGAGATTTGTAAGGAAAAATAATAAGACTTGATAAAATTATTTAAGATGTTTCATGAAAAGAAATGAGGTTATATTTTAAAATGGTTTCCTTTGATGGGAAAAGTGGATACTGAGTATAAAGTCCACCTGTAATGTATGAGTATACTAGATAAGAGTTTATTGTCCTAATTGTATAAAACACTGAAATTAATGGATCCTCTAATGTGAATTATAGTTAAAAAATACTAGAATATTTAACGTTTAAGGATGTTTTCTTATAATGTTCCTCTATTATCAAGTAAATAGTGTGGGATACTACAAATGATTTAGGGTTTCTATTAACCCCCTCAACACAAATGAATAAATTACTTACAATCTAACTTCTTATATTCCTACCTATTTTTTTAAACATAGATCCATCCACTAAAAGAATAAATCATAACACCACTACTTCACTACTAATATCTCATCAATATTAATTATCTCATCCTCATGGATTTAGACCCCTACTTCATTATTCAGAAGATCACAACAACAAGGGTTTTTACAAAGATAATACTCTCATAGTGGGACTCGAGAATTTTACCGAGTTCTAAAATAGATCATCCATGAATCAGTAATATTAATGACATAAAAAACATACCTCATAAATTCCAAATGGGATTTAATGATTCCAATTTGTAATACTGTATCATATCCCTCAGAAATCAATCTTATGCATGCATCAGTCTCTTATCAAGGGAAAATAATGGGTTTCCCTTTTTAAGAATTCATGGACTCCACCACTTTAATATATAGTGAATACTTATATATGGATATAACACATAAATCCATTTTTACAATATATGGGTACATGGCCATAATTTATTAAGTATTATATTAATCCAGCATACCTTGGGAGATCCCAGATACAATTAGGGGTGGATATTAGATCATTTACTCAATATCACATCACCACATAATACTAGACCTGGTAAAAAACCATTATGAGGTATGAAACCACTAGATCTAATGTATTCCATGATGAAGTACCTTAAAATAAATCATTATTTACTAAGGATAAATTCAATTTTTACTAATGGGGTTACTAATAAATAGCCACATTTATATGAAATTCTCAAGCCGACAATTGTCTGACTAAAGTGTCCAAAATAATATCCAATTATTAAACCTAAAACACAATGATAATAAATATAGCTGGTTTCTTATGGTACGATTGAACCCAAATGGGGATAGTGGGGGTATAATGTTTCTTTAAATTGTTCCCATCAATGGTTGACTATAACCATCCATCATATGAATCATTCTGTTTCTCTGGAAATCAACACTTTTCACCTAATGGGAACAAACTGAGAGTGGTGAAGATTATATGGGAAAAAGGTATAGTCAATATCTTTCAAATCCTACTTCACCTGCTTCCATACCAAAACCACTCACTAAATGGTAAATTACAATAACTAAAAAGCTTATAAGTATTTCAATATCTTCTATATGGATGTTTATTGAGGACATAACATTGGTTACATTTAGATGAAATTATATCACGCCCACCAAATCAAGGCAGAATCTCTACTAAGAATCATTCATCTTCCAATGGTAGATTGGGGTCCCTAACATAGTTAGCATCTAATGAGTAAAAAAATAGCTCTGTAACTCTACTATAGTCTTCACCCAAATGACTATGATCAAAAATTTAAACTAAAAAATACTTTCATAGAAGACCTCATGGGATATATAAACATCAAAACATATTTATACGTGATATTACGTCTCTATATAGGGTCCAACATCTATGGGTAATACTCCATCAAGAATAATGGCTCTATGTATAACCATGGTAGTACAATACCATCATGAGTTCAAGGAAAACAATATCTCATGATAAATCACTATACTATATAGGGAACCCAAAATAATAATTTTCATTATGTTTGTGAGTCTGAACTAAATGAAAACATGAGTCATAGATTTTAGATAACCCTATATCATCTATGTTTTATGCTCTCCTTAAAAACACATAAGGATTATATCATCATCGCACACCCAATATATTCAAAGTACAGGTTGTATCAACCAATTCCGCTAAAATTACCATCCAATATAAAATTATGTATTCATTACATAATTATGGGAGACAAAATACAGTAAAATATAACGAATTCATATCTCTAAACTGATTATTGAAAACAATACCTCTTCACTCCCAAAATAGTGAAGAGAGGTTGAACTACACATACAAGATTATCATGGTCATGCCTCCAAAAATGACAATTTTATTAAAAGTTTTCACTCTTAAAATGATAGGATGAACCCATAATAATTAATAAATATCTCTATTGGATGAAAAGGGAAGGACACAAATGATTGTAAATGACTATAATATGTGGAATGCACAAAAATTGTAATACCATGAATTGATATCCTAGATACCTGTGTTGACTGACATCATATCATATTCTTGGAGAAAAGATACCTTAACAGCCACAGTTATACTAGTATCATGATTCTAATAACAAAACACAATAGCTGGTTAAGATTTGTTTCCCAAAATTTCCAAACCATTCAACATGAATACTAAATATAAAATTCATCCTTATAAATGGACTACTCTCATACAAATATGATATGAATTGACCCATAGAGGTCCTTCCCGAGAAGGAAATATACCAAGTGTTCCATTTAAAGAATGCATCTAATGGGGCATGGGATGAAAACTAGCACTGAGTTGGCATATATCACTTTATTAGAGTCTTTACCCTATATCAACCATAAAACATACATTTATCTCTAATAATGACATAATTAGAAACACTAGTGGTATAAATATAATAAATTTTTTTATTGAGTTATTTTATGAGAACTTAAATACGATACCAATACCACATAAGCATGTATGTGACTATACATATAAAAATCCATAATATCTAATATGAAAATGATAGTGGAAATATAATCCTTTCTATGTGTACACTGGGATCAAAATATTTTCATAATGGTCACCGCCACTGTTATGATTCAAAATTTCAACCATGCATCACCAAATGTCACCGGGAAACATCTATGATCAATTCTTATAAGCTCTATGTTCATAACGTCTATATAAGAAATTGGTATAATATATATAAACATAAGATGAATGGGGAAATCCCATGTATGGGTGAGTATATAAATACATAGTAGGTAATCCCAAAACCATAAAGGATAGAGAAGAAATTAGTAAGATCAAACTACAATAAAATATTGTATCTATGAGGATGACAAGTAACGATATGGGTATATTATACCATTGGAATCCATATGGATTAAAACATATTCAGGTCATTTCATATTTAATCCTTTTAAATATTATCTTGAATACTATTAATGATGATCATTGTAATAAAATGACTAGATATATGAAGGTGATATCCTAGATGGATATCAAATCTTAAATGAAACCAAATGGGTATATGAGGAGTCACAAGTATTGATGATTCCGATCAACTTTGACCTTCATATACACTACCATCATAATATTGTAAGGGGGCCTTCACGTTACAAATATGTTCACATATTTTGACTATATACCACACCCTAACATTCACCAATATAATTTTACTATGCTCAAAACCCATGTGGGATCCCATGTTTTGTCCAACAATAGTTCTTGTTCAAGGGATTATTAACCCATGTCATCAAAACCACCCAGTCATGGAAACCCACAGACATAAAAAAATCTAAAATATAGGACCCATAAATTGAGAAACACAAAACAAAAAAGATTAAAACATATAATATTTTAATAGAAAAAAATATGGTAGAGTATTAGATTGTAGATAATAGTATCATACAACATACGAGAGTAGAGGGGTACAAAACCCCTAATGAATAATCTTGTCACCCTTCTTGAACACCATCAGTGAACACATAAAAATAATGAGATTAAAATTCTAAGATCACCTTTCATATCAACTATCATATTGACAAGAAAATACCATCATGTGTTACATAGAAAATTTCAAATGATTTACTACTCACACACACACACAAATATGAGTTTTGTGTAAATATATATGTAAAAATACTAATCATAAAATAGTATATGGTATATAATAAGGTTTTATAGATTATATCTAATCTAAGGAAGCATCTTCTTGTATTTCTCTTTATAGGGATTAAAAAATCAAAATCCATAGTGTGTACACTAAGGGACATAGTTTGTTAACTAATCAATATATCTCAATGTGTATTGAAATATAATTCAGTTTTGTTGTCCATGAATACATAAGGTAAGTAAATGGACATATGGAGTGTAGTATAAAAATTTCACCTTTGCAATATTCTACAGAGAAATTCATTTCATATTGACAGTACATGGTGTGTAATAAACTACACTCCATATGAATGGTTATGTACACAATTACCCAACAAGACTACATGATGTGTGAGTCCATACCCCATGCAAGTGATATATAAAATCCTAAAAAACCTAAGCTTCATATCCATGAATATATATGGTGTTTGTTCTAATGAACTTCATTCTATGTATTTTTGTTAATCCCAAATACTTTTATATAAGTATAGATTTACAATACATGGAAAATATTTTCAATCTTCATATTTCATTTGGTTACAAAGCATCTTTCAGGATCACCATGGGTCCTCATCGGAACTTTATCTATCAATTTCTTCCTTCTTCCTAGGCATTGGTATTGTCCACTATGCTAACATATTTGTTTCCCTACACGGAATCATCCTTAAACTGTTTTCATTTCTATAAAAATACCAACCACATTTGGAATCCATATCACCACCATATTAATCATAAAAAATTATATCCACTAGCTAAATTAAAGGCTATTTGAGATTACTTGATCCATTATGGGAAAAGGGTAATTAAAAAATGTTCACTAGAGAAATTACAGCCACCCAATTAGTTTACTCACATGAAAAATATTAGATATGTTAAAACATGAATATTTCATTAATGATGGAAAGTGTAATGATAAATATGGGGATGATGAAATTTTATTTGTAATAATTTTGTAAATAAATTCCATGATTTATAAAATTTAAATCCTAATAAAAATTACAACAATATTAGGGCCAATAAATAATGTAAAATTTTAGGATACATGATTATCATAAAGACCAATGAGAATAGAAATTGAAAATACCTACCTCATTGTGCACTGAATATTTCTTTAATCAATAATTGAAACCATATTCCAATTAGTATTTACCCCATAATATATTAATTTATATATTCATGGATTTGATCTCATTCCTTTAATATATTTCTATCTTTTACACAATTTAGTCCCTTTCATACATATTGATCTAGGGTTTGGTTGATGTCAAGTTTGGATAACCATATAGAATTGACATAATCAATCTCTTGTAGTGGTATACCAGGGTTCTCACATAAAAGAAAATAATTTCATGAATTATTTTACTATTTAACTTTCAATATCTTCTTCAGAAGCTCATAAAACAAATTGTTTTAATTCCACAACTATGGCAATTCCATATTCTAAAAATGAAATGGTGACATCATAATAACCATTGGGTGATCTATTTAGAACATATAATAATTTCATCCCAAATTTTCATATAAAATAAGAAATTAAAAGTATACATAATTTCTTGGATATTAATTTTGAGCTTATAGGGATCTTCTAACTCTTAAAAAACCAGTGACTACACTAAGATATATTCTGGTAATATTTAAAAGTTTTTGAATTTTGTATACTGAGTCTCTAAAAGAATAATTTTTTTGATTTTGGTATGAATATTTATTTTGTTAATAAATAATAAAAATCCCATAAAAAATTATCCTTGAAAATTTACTAAATATAGATTCTATGTAAACATCATACTCTAGGATCAATAGAACCATAAAATAGTTTTATTACGATATCTACTAGGTAAATTTAATATTTTACTCCAATATTGGATTCAAGTCACTAGAAGTAATTTTTTATTTTTTAGGAAAAACCACTATATCAATATAAAACAAAGTTCATGAAAATCTTTATATAAGTTATTTAGAATAGTGGTAAACCCATGGGTGATCCACTAGGGGTGTCTTATAATCAATTTATTACTATATTTTACTCACATCTTCGACCTACCCATTTTAGTGACTCAATAATATTCCTCATTAAAACTCATATATTTTCTTAGTTATGATATTCAACATATAGAAATTATGAATATGATGTAATATTTTCTTCAAAAAGCCCATGGTAGTCAATATACCTCAATAGAGTGTATAATGACACAACCACCCAATGTTGGACATGAATGAGGAGAGTGTCCCACTATATATGGATCATAATCAGGATAACACTCTATACTATACATTCCCACTATATCGTATAATGTTTTAGAAAATAGGAAGATTCATGTAATGAACATAAAATAATGATAATAAAAATAGAATGTAAGTGAATGAGAAACATCAAAATAAATTATAAACAAACTACTTTAACACAAAAAATAATCATTAAAATATGGTATAGATATTAAAAACTCTAGAAAACATCTCCAGTTAATTCCTTATAAAATAAAATACAATGTTAGTTATCTATATATAGAGTTATATAAATTTTAGTGAATGACATCAAATATAAAATTAAAAAGTATCTTTCTAGGAATAAAAAATTACTTGAGATCTCTAATTTCTAGAATCCGAAAAATAATCATCACATTAAATCACATTGTATTTTATATCTTAAATCAGTACTCTAGTGTAGCTTGGATAGTTTCGATGTGGATTTAGTATTCAATAAGCATTATAAATCGTGTGTTTAAACAAAAATGGTTAATTATTCATCCTACTCTCTCTTAGATAGGTTTCTACAGGAATGTTCCAATCATATTTTACCCAATTTGGGTAGGAAATTGGAACAAGAAATCCTTGATGGTTCTCCTGGGTTAAATCTATTCTATTTTTGATCCTTGGTAGATTGAAAAATACAATAGTATGTAATGGTATTATTATTTTTTTAGATTCTATAGTGTTTCAAGGAAAATCCTATTTGAGTTGAATATTTAAAATATATTTGTATCCTAGAAGATGTTATATTTGATCTTAAGGATTCCTCATTTATCAACAATGCATTTATTTTCCTGCTCAATCTAGAGTATTGAAACAGTAATTATGTACACATTCAAACATTGCCTCAATATCCTTTACAATAATATATTGGTTTAAGAACACTATACTGAGAAGAATAATGTCAACAAATTTTGTATAGTGGAACATCTAGTATCCTACCTTAGATAAATAGCGTGTTCAATAACAAAAAATCCTTGAGTCTGGACACCGAATTACATTACTATTGATGTAGAGTAACAAAGAGAACACAAACTCTTTTATATATATGATATATTATAAAGTTCTAATGTTACAATTCACAATAAATTTTATAAATTATAGATTTCTAATGAAGAAAAAATTAGTTATACATTATTTTATATATTGGTATGTGATTTCTTCCCCATCCCCATGAATTTGAAACATTCCTATGAATTACTTTAAACACCTTCATATAAAAAACATCATTAACATACTTTTATTGGAAAAATAAGTTAATGAAGAACAGAAATCAATTTAATCATTAAAATATTATTTATTTCTGAGTCTATAATAAATAGAAAAGAACATTAATTTATAAAATATGTAGTAATTTAACAATTTTATACTTTTATTGGGGTAAAAAACCTAATCATTGGGGAAATTATATATGTTTTATACTCAATCAATTATCATTAAATATTGAGTAATTGATTTATTATATTATTATTAATTGTATATCTACACCTTTTTTGTAAATAGATATTACTATATGCTCTAAATTTTGATGACCGTACACTTCAATATTTTTATTATATATAATTCACCTAAAGAGACATTATATTTGATTGATTGAGAAACAATATTGATATGAACAACCATCCATTAATTCTATAGGATAATAATGGTAATTTAAATAATTTATTATTAATCACTGCATTAATATTTTAGTATTATTGGGAATATTAACATATATTTGTCATATCTTTTTTATATATGATGAAATGACTTAGAAAATTTTCATGAATGCTAGTTCTTATAATACTACATCATTTATTGCATTGGTAGCTCTCATGAAACAACTAACATACGATAAATGGATTTTACATATCTTTTATGTATGATTTCTTTGTACTGGTCCTCAATGTGGTTTTTATGATATATAAAAAAAATTCATCCCATCATTATGTCACCTATTAATTATTTTACAAAAAAATTATTCATTTTTTTATATTCATATATATTCTTATATATGTATTCATGTTTATTATTTATTAATGATTAATTATGTAGACCATTAAAAATATTCTTATAGATTCTTTGATATGTCATCCCTTTCACATCATCTAATAATAACCATTTCTTATGTTTCCCAATATCAAAAATAAATGAATAATAAAATTATAATTGCTATTATAAGGATATAATTGAGGAAGCAATAATGATGTATTAAAAAATTCATTATATTCTACTTATTATATTTTTTTTAATGTAAATGTACTTTTAATGTTTGTATCTGGTTCATTAAGGAAAAACTATTTACAGATATTTTCCATGTGTTGATATGTATCTTATTTCAATGTAATAAAGAAATTTTCCACTCTAAGAGGATATGAATGTTATCATTATATCAATATCATAATTCCACCCTCAAAATCATGAATCATAAACAATTTGTTTGAATATTTTGAAATGAATACCAGAGAAGATGAAGGATGCGACAATTTCAATGATAGAATCATTAAATATAGGAACTTTGAAATTCAAAAGATATTATATAACAACAATAATTCATTTTGATTGACTTATATTCATGTAAGAGTTATGTGGTACACTAAATAAATATTCATTATAGTTAATATACAAGAAAAATTTAATAAATTGAAAACAGATTCAACTAATGGTAAAACGTTTAATTAAATATAGATCATGAGAAGAAATTTTAACAAATTTTATTATGATAATATACCGTTCCAAATGAAAGTTAGTGGTTATTCCAGAAATAAATATAATATGATAATGATAGGACAAAAAGTGAGGTGATGTGTATAAATTTTCAAAGACTCATGTATCTTGAGAAAATTTATATCATTTTAACATATAAAAATAATAATTTAAATTTTATAACAAATAAGTTAATAATGTTTAGTGAGTTAGATGATGAAATATATATTATAGAATCCCCATATATAAAACCATAAAATGTGTTGAAACCATAATCATATATCTCTTATAAATTGATAATATCCATTTTAATATAGTTTATTTACTCTACGTGAATATTATTTGGAAATGTTGAGTTAGGAAACTAGTAAATTCAAAAGTATTGGTACCCATAAAGAAGTTAATATAGATATAATATATAGGTGTCATGAATGAATATGAGGAAACAAGTAAAAATATGTAGAATATTATAATAATTAGGAATCAATATTTGAAAACAATAATAATAAAAATATCAATAGTATAAGATAATATCTTCTTGATGATCACACTCATCTGAATCTTATCTAGGGTTCCACTGATGAATTTTATTTGGTATGGTTGATCTTCCAACCCCACTCCTCTATTGAGAGTGGAATTATTATTATTTTTTCGATTCCTCTACCCAATATTCTTAAGATATCCTAATTCCATCCATATATTCCATGTTTATTATATATTTTATATGAAAATTATTTTCAATATGTTGTATGAGTCTTCATGGGGTTAATTTATGAATTTAGTCTCATAATTAGAGTTCTCTGAATCATATTTCTGGTTTGATTTATCTTTTTATGTATATTTTATGTATCAAATATCTTATATCATTCACATAGTTGTTTGGATTCGTAATCCCTATGATGTTGAATTTTGTTTATAAATTAATAATATTTTTTGAGAGAAGAGTTTATATCATCATATTTCATTTAGTTTTTTGAATTCTATAAATTTTGATAATCATTATATTTTTATGTGAAGTGATTTCAACCTATCTAAATGATTTAAATTATGATAATTAATTTTCCACTTATATTTTATAGACTCTATATCAATATAACTTTAAGGAAATTATTCTTGGGTTTATAATTTTATTTATAGATGAATGTGGACTTCTAATAGACTAAATGTTTATTGAGAATATAATGGTGTTAAATCTTAATTTCATGGGTTGATATTTTTTTCATTGAAGTAAATATGTACTTTAATTATAAACAACCCATAATCACCGAATCAAAGGATTATTACTACTCGTATTATAATATTTAGTAGAATTATTCTCTTAATTATGAAAGGATGAAATCCAATGAGGGAATAATAGATCCTAAAACTAAGAAGGTAAAGTGTATCAGAGTTCAACTGATCCCCAAGGTGTAAAATAATTAATCTAGTATTGATTTTTCTACTAATAAAATTTTTTATTATTAGTTTTATAATATCTATAATTTACTATTATTATATTTTTTTATCGTTGATGAGATATAATGGATAAATTTTATATTTGGTTGTTGAATCTGCCTATATTGAAGTAATCCATACTCAACTAGCCATGAATGTACCATATGTTAAAGGGTAATGGATAATCATGAATATCCCCATAATTGTTCTTTTTTTGAAGAAGAAGATATAATTATATTTTTATATGGAATATAAAACAATGTCCACTAGATGGAACCTAGGAAAGGTTACAGAAGCCTTTTGGATACAAGGGAAATAAGAAATATATTATAATGTAATCATTAACTAGGTTCATTATCTAAACTCTGAGATGGATGTTCATTGAAAAGAATATTGTTTTAAAACTATATGAATTGATAATAAAGGATGACAGTATATGAATGAACTTGTGAATAATTAGAGACTTGTTGGGGGATGTTAGAATTACCTCTATGGACTACCTAGCTGAGGGATATTTATATGGTACAATTAATGTCCTAGTGGAATAATGAGAATAATTATTTTCTTATATAGAGGTAAAACAAGTTCAATATTTCTCCTATGTATTATATAGACTGAAATTACTTACATGATTTTCAATGAAAAAAGACGCTTCAATTTTCTTATTGATATCAATTAATGAATAAAAGTATATGTAATATTTTATAAGAAAATGTAGAAAAAAAATAAGATGTAGTTTTGAAGGATGATTATTCAATGACGATGGATTGAATCTTGACACACTAAATTACTTGAGAATTATAATATTTATTTGATTATTTATATCTCATAGAATATTTACTAATTATTTATTAATGATGGCATAAATATGTTTTTTCATTTTTAAGATATCATTTTTGTTTACTGGTAACTTTTTTAATATTATTTTTTGATAAATGAATTTCCAAAAAATATCTTACACCACATCCATTAAAACATTACAATGTTTGGATATACACATCACCAATTAAATATGCATAGAACATGATATTTAATAATTACCCAATAAATTGGGTGATGTGTAATTATGATATATAATAACACAAAATAATACATAAAATATATTATGTGACATTTATAATAAATGGATTTAATTATTCATATGTGAATAAATAATAATACATATATTACTCATAATGAACGAGAAATATGTTTCACTACAAATTCAAACTTCACAAATTATAATTAATCATGGAATAATGATTAAATGTATAGGTAATTTTAAATAAAAAATATTTATATAGACATGAGATATAATCAAGGAAACATTATATAAATTTATACTTAATATAGAAGACATTCCAACAGTTAAATAAATAAAATCTAAGGATGAAATGAGATGAAATATGGAAGATATTTCAGAAATATTTTCAAAATAAGGAATTAATTGTAAATAAAAAATTGATAAAAAGGGAAACCCCATAAATATATACTATAAAATTTTATATGATAATTAGAAAATAAAATATATAAAAATATGTTTAATGTATATATAAAAACTAAAAGAAAATTTAGATTCAACTTACCTCAACAATAAGTTGAATTTTTGGAATGTAAATTTCAACATATTTGAGTTTTAGTTTTTTGAAAAATAAATAAAACCATTTTTTCTCTTTATTTAACATATTTTATTCATTTATTTACATTTTTAATTAGTTAATTTTAATTTATTATTGTTATGATTCATCACGTCGCATTAATTTTAAAATATTCATGGATATTCTAGTGTTATGTTAATGAGATTCATGTGTTACTTATCTAAAAAATGTAATAGTAAGACTTCCATGAAATTTTCTTGAGTTTTGAGGTTTCATGATAAAAATATTTATTAAGATTATATCAGGTTTTTAAAATTGGTGTTCCTCTACTCAATTTTTCTAGGAGGTTTTATCTTCAATAAAACAATTCATTCCAAAAAAATTATAAAAATATAAAATACATAATTTCATAAAATTAAAAATAAATTTAATTATATATTTTTTAGGTATACAATGATAATAATATTTTATGAAAATTATAGTTATAAAACAACAACATCCCCTTAGAAGGTAAAATAAGCAATGTAATGTATGTATTAAAAGAGGAGACTAATAAGTAACAATAAGTACAAAGTGTTAATATTCATTACATAGAAACCGATAAAGGTGTATATTATATTCACATAGTTTATAATTAGATAAATATAGAAAAATGTTAAAAAGGAAAATAGAAAATATTATATAAGTGATATTTCATTATCTTTGAAGATGACTATTTTTCTTTGTGTCTTATGGATTAGATACATGAGGTTTTGTTAGAAAATAAGTGAGTAAGGGGGATAGAAATGGGACTACTGTCAAATTTAATAAAATTAGTCTAATTTTAGGAATTTTTAAAATGAGAGCATAATGAATTAATTATAGGTAAACAAGGAAGAAATAATTAAAATATAATACTAAAAAATATAATTTATGCCCAAAAATAAAAAATATTATTTATTTATTGAATATATTCATTATTCACATTTTTAATATTATAATTCCCTATATCATGCATATTGTTTTTTAGGATGATTTCATTAATAAATTGCTTCTTTATATTTAACATAGTTATTTATTTTTGACTTAAATTTAAAAATAAAAATAAAAATAATCTTATTTATATATTTAATAACAAAATATAAAAACACCATTTTTAAATCAATTTTTTAAATATGATAATTTTGTTTTTTAGTAAAATATATTAATAAATTCTAAAATAATTTATCTATAAAGAGAGAAATTTTCTATCCATTAAATTAAAACAATATTCATACAGAAAATTAAAAAATTAATATTACTTCAAGGGTATGTAATTTCAATTTTTATATATCAATTTTTATATTTATTATAGTAAACATGTGATCCTGAAACATAAAAAAGACACTCCAATAAATTATTATAATTTCCCATATGTTTAAAAATCATTATGATAGACACATGCTCAGTGTTCATATACATGAAGGTAATATGCCTAAGGGTCACTTTGGTAATGATACAATGCCTTGTTGTTAGATACCAAATTATCAGATACACAGTGATAATGTTAAAAATGATCGTATACCCAACAATAATATTACTTGCATGGATATTCCCTCTTGATTTCTTATTCATGCCACATAATATATAAAACATTAAATTAAATTGTTTTCCCTAATGGTTTTATATATATTATATATCCATATCATTCTTACTATTTTTCTATTTTTTATATTTATTCTCTAAAGTATGATATTAATGGACGATCAATGTCCACTAGATTTATAATATAAAGAATTAATATTTTTTTAATATTCAAACATTTTATCATAAATATGGAATTTATTTTCTTTTAATTAATCTACTATAATGTAGGAAAATAAAAGTTTTTATGCAATTCATTAAATGTATTTGTAGTATTCATGTATAATTATTATCCCTGATTAAAACATAAAACAAATTATGAAACATATATGTAAAGTAAAGAAATTATATGTAAAAAACTCAGGTTGTTACACTAACCCAATTATAATTTTTAAAATGAAATTATAATTTTAAGCTTTATCTAATAGGAGGTGGAATAATTAAAATTTTCTACTAAAAAACTCCCTTATTTCCACATGAAACGTTTTATATACCCATGAAATCTAAAAAAGTATTTTTTAAACATTTATATTTAAGATCCATGACAATTTCTACTTATTCATCACATTAGAGGTCAATCCCAATTTATACCACTACCAGATCTTGTTCATGTGAGGGGTAACATTTGTATTTACATTGAAGGGATACTTAGAATACATTATGTAGTTGAGAAATATTTTGTGGAAGTGATATTTTAGTATAGAAATCCAAGCCTTTTAAACTTGTTATTAAATAATTATTAACATAATAATCCAGAAAACACATCCCAAATATTGTGAGGTCTGGTCACCTTAGAGGACTAGGTTAGTAATCTATCAAGAAGAAAATAAATATGAAATAAATATTTTATTCTCCTTTATTACCTCATAAATTCCATTATTATCCTAAAAATTCATATGATGACAAATGAAATATATAAAAATAGGTGTTACCTATTATAGGACCCCAAACCCAGTAGCCCAGAGCAGGTACCATATTTTATTACATTGGTATGATTAGAAGGAAGTCATATCCTAGTGGAATGTATAGTTTTGTATCATTAGAAAACAATATTCATATATAATTTCATCATTACTACTTAAAATGGAATACATCATAGAGAATCTTTAGAAAACACTATTATTCTTCTATAACATCATTGTGTGTCATTCAAAATATTCAACCTAGCATCCTGAAGAATAAAAAAGAAAGGGGTGAGCTCTAAAGTTAATTAACGGTATGAATTCAGGAAAACATTAAAATAAACTATATGGAATGGTGAATAAATAAAAACACATACTATTAAAACAATAATGTGTGCAAAATATGGTTGAAATAAAAACTAAATAAATAATTCCAAATAAATAATAATATGAAAATGATAATTACCTATAGATATTATACTAGTTGAATGAACACATATAATATAAAAAACTAATATAATAATAAGGTAATTCATAATATGGGACATCATAAACATACCATGAAGGCTTAGACCAGGACACCATACATAATTAGGTAAGAAGATAGCTCATACCTAAAATAGTTAGTCTTATGTGAATTATTGATGCATTGAGGGGTTATAGCAACCTCACCCACCACTTAATAAGTCCAATTCATCTCTCATATGAAAGGGGATAAACATAAGCAACATATACATATGAAATATAAATAACATTTCCCAATCTGCAGACATAATCACTAACTGTTCTGACTAGTATGGTGAATGGTATCAAGATAGCACATCTATAGTCAAAAATATCATAAACCATTTAATAAAATTGAGTAGATGATAATAATAAGTGATAGACCTCAATTTTGAAGAAATATTAATAGAGGTTTTGAAAAAGATAAAAAAAACTCTAATACAATTTTCAAGGAATTCTTGAGAGAAATACATTTTTTAGTTTGAAAATAATATTTTTTTTTGGAAAAATCATTTGTATTTGTATTGTTTTTTTTGTATAAAACCAGAAATGAAAGAAAAAAAATTTCATTAAAAATTAGTGATTTTAGAAAAATAATGGTGTCTTAAAATATATTATTGATTTTAATTTAAAATAGGTATGAAATAGAGACGCTCTCTTTAATAGAGATTGCTTGTCATGAAGAAATGAGAAATGAACCTTAAAAACATTTATTCTCTCATAAAATATTGATGCAATGATCTATATATATGAATTTGGAATATATATATATATATATATTACAATAAATTTTTAAAATTAATGTAGAATTAAATTTGGGTATAGAGGAATAAAGCATTACCCAAATGGAAATAGAGCTTCGGGAAGAAAACCCTTACCTTACATCTAAATGTGTTCTTCCCTTAACCATTTTTACATGGGTAATAAACGTAAATCCATTAATTAATTTATTCATAATGTAGCTACTTTTATTTTATTTATTATAATTTTATTAAGTTCATTTATGTCATTTTTTGTGTTAAAAATTACAATTTTATTGCTTGGGAGCATTCATTTCTATGGTATTCATGATTGGTGAACTTGTATATGATTATGGAAGTACATGTGGAATGAGTATAATTATATATAATTGAATTTATATGATATTAATGAAAATAAATTATATTAAATGATTATATAATTCATTTGGTTATATGTTATGAGGATGAGTCATTATACAAAACATTACTCATATTCATTTAGATTATTTTTGTGGGGTTTTTATCATTATGAACTAGTTTGTCATATGAATTAAAATTACACAAATATACACGTTCTAGAACACTAAATAAGTTTTAATACATATATCATATTCTTTTTTAACCACATGAATGGTTTTATTAAAATCATTTATGGAGAAATTAAATAATGAAAAGCTGTTGTTCATGAAGCTTGTAAATCAGCACTTGATAGATGATGATTAAAATTTAAAAATAAATGAGAGAGAAAGAGAGAAAGTATTTTGAGGAAGGATATTACATTAACATGATATCATTCCATTATATAGATGACACTACTATTTTCATGCTCCTTTTGATAGAGGAGGTGAGGAGATAATAATAAAATAAACGAACATGAAAATAAATTAAAAGGAAGAGGAAAAGGATTTTACCTCTTGAATACTCCACCTTGAGAACCTCCTTAAGGAGAATTTATTTTGACTTTTATAAATTCCTACAACTCATGGATATGCAGGACAGGCTTGGGAAGTCGTTTGGTCAGAAAATTTGATAGGCTCAAATATTTTATTGTGTGAGGAGAACGGTTGTTGAGGGTGGTATTTACAGTGGAGAAGAGGGGTTATTTTTTATTATTTTATTTATTTGTGTGTTAATTTGGCTCAACCATATGAATTGTTTGATCATTATAATAAAATATATTAAAATAATGAAGGTGAACTTAAGATTAAGGTGCTTAAATAATCTTTATATAAAGGAATATTGTGTTTATCTTATAATCTATTTATACTATAAATTATTATATTTCACTTTCACCAAAATTAAAATATTTTTGAAAATTTCCCAAAAAATCACCCTCACCATTATTCGATCTGTAGAATTTGAAAGTTAAATCCATTTTATGAAAATATTTTTTAGAAATTGATAACTTTAATTTTTAATTAAACCGATAATTTAATCAAAAAATACAAATTTAAAATTTATAACTGATTTTATTGCACTTTAAAAAAATTAATAAGGGATAATAAAATGATCCTAAAATCATATGACAACCTGATATTGATTTATGAATATAGATTATGAAAAAAATTATTTTCTTTTATATCATATTATTAATTAAAATATTGAAATTAAATATTTATGACTTACCAAAATGCCATCACTAAATTATTAATTTTAAAAATATTTACTTAATTACAATATGAGATAATAGTATGAAAATTGTCATTATAATATGCCAAAATTTTATATATACCAACTTGGGTGAGGTCACTATTCATTGATCCAATTTACAATTCATAAGATTCATATTACTATTCCTAAGTTCATGTTAATATTTCATCTGTAAAGGTTTCTTAACTTCTTGAAATACCTCTTATTTAATTAATTATTGATTTATAAAGTTTTTTATGTTATATAAGTGAATTTATGTGATCTATACTATATGAAATAAAAATAATAAGGGAAATCTCACTGATATAATTCTGGGTAATTACATTGTCCCCTTCAATAAAAATTTCATCCTCAAAATTTCTATATTATCACCCCACAAAATGATTTATGTAGTTAATCATCATATGGTCCCCAGGATCCCATGTCTCCTCTTTAATTTAAAATTATTTTCCAATGTAAATTTACTAGCTGAGTCATCTGATTCCTCAACACATGGTCTTAGTGTCTAGAATCGAAATAGGCTCTTCATAGTAAGATAAGTGAGGTTCCAATTCAATTCATTCTGAATTGATTACATGTGTTCGGTATGGAATGAACTTCCTTATCAAAGATATCTGGAATAGATTTTATATCGTAGAAAGGCTAGAAAACACTTCCAAATGGTAAGCCATATCTCAAATTTTCTCTAGAATTTCGACAGGACCGATCTAAAAAGGGCTCAGTTTCTATTTACTCTCAAATCTTATAAACCCTTACATGAATATGCATTCAATAAAAAAATATCTCCTAATTAAAATTCCAAATCCCTCCTTTATTTATCAGCATAGATCCTTTTCCTACATTGAGATACTTTGGTATGGGTTCAAATAATCTTTACCTTCACTATTTTTTCCTCCATAAGATTTGGGCCTACAATCCTCTTTTCCCCACCTTCATCCAAAGAATTCGTGTATGACCTCTCTTTCCATACAATGATTCATATGGTGCCATTTGAATACTTTAATTAAAACTATTATTATTGTAATACTCTTCCAAAGAAAAATATTAATCCCACATACCTGGAAAGCCAGTGAGCATGATCTCAACATGTCTTCTTATGTTTGAATAATACTTTTAGATTTCCCATTATTATGAGGGTGGTAAGAAGTACAAAAATGAATCTTATTATCCAATGATTTCTGTGGAATTTTCTAGAATTTTGATGTCAATTGTGGATCACAATCAGACATAATTGAGAGTGGTTCTCCATGAAGTCTTACAACTTCATTAATATAGAGTCATGCAAAGTGATCAAGTAGAAAATTTACCCTTATAGTGAGGAAATGTGTAGATTTTCTATGTCAGTCAACAATCACACTTATTGCAGCATTCCTTCATTGAGTTTTTGGGAAATCCAATGAGAAAATTCATAGTGATGTAATCCCATTTCAATGTAGGAATAAGTAAACACATCATGAATCCCCTAGGATTTTTCATTTCCTCCTTAACATATTAATAGGCTAAAAATATTGATACAAAATCCATAATTTTCCACCTCATGTTATCCCACTATAAATATTCCACTAGTGGAAATCCAATGAATACCAACACTTATTTACCAATATTTTTCTGAAACCATTGGAAAAAATAACCTATACCAAAGGTTATATTAGAACCATTGGTATAAATAATTTCATCTAGGTTTTTCTAATGTTTTAATAAAATCGTTGTGAAATATAAATTTTACCAATGGTTTTTATTAACAGTTGGTAAAAAATCACCTGATTTCAGGCTCCCACCTGATTTTTCATCCTCTCAGCCACCAGCCCCACTCAGCTCTTTCTCCTCTGGTGACATTCCCCCTTCCCCTCTTGGCACCCTCTCGGATGACAACTTCCCCCTCCCCTCTCGTCTCTCGGTGACATTCCCCCTCCCTTCCTATCTCCCTCTCCTGGTGACATCCCCCCTCCCCTCTCGACACCCTCTCATATGCCAACGTCCCCAGACCCCCTCTTCAGTTGCGCATGAGACCCCCCATGGCTGAACACCTAGGCGACGTCCCCCTCTCTTGTATCCCTCTCCTATCACCATTTATCCCAAATTTATAAAGGGTTCTTGATCGTTACTTTCAGGTAAGGATAACCATTCATATTAATTGTTCATTTTCTATATTTTTAGGTAGTTACCAACTCATGGTGTGGTGATTTATTGGGTAAATCGTGAGTTTTTTGAAAATATAGTCTTCTAGAAATTTAGTGTTAGATTAAAAGGTTTAAAATCATGTATTCTAATAATTCATTCAATAAAAAGTTTAGGATTTTTTAAAAAACTCAAATTTTCATCTATAAACCCCCTATTAGACATGATATTGTGTTGGATTTTTTTATTAATCATGATATATTTGTGATGAGGTTGTATCATCATTAATATTTTTTCCATTTAATTGGTTGGTTCATAAAACATAGGTTGGTACTGCATATACTAATTAATTAGAATTGGTAAAGTAAAATGTTGGTCTCGGATTTCTGAGTTGGTTATTTGGATGGTATTTTCTATTAAAAGTGGGTATATTTTTGTTGACTATAGGTGTATTTTCCAAATGACCAATGTTTTTATTAAACTTACAATGTAATACAAATCTCCCACAATACATAATCACTAAAAAATCTTAGATAGACACTACCCACCACAAAACACCCATGGGAGACACCCATTGACATCTACTGATAGTTAAGGGGCCATTAACATAGGAACTAAATTCGATTATCCCTCAAGCCTTGAGAAATTACTATTACTGGTAAAAAAAGATACCAAAACCATTATTCTTAGTATATTATAATGAAATATTGTACACCCTCGTGACTAAGTAGACCATATGGTTCATGGACTTGTGCCCAACCAGGTTCAAGAGCAGGATCAACTACCAAACATTGATTGTGGTCCCTGTGAGGTTATTTCCATAGTGAATTAGATTATGTGGACAATCTTCAACTCAAATAATGTAGAAGAGATTCATATTCATCGGCTATGTGTACTAGTCTAGTGTTTCCAACAACGTGCTATGTAAAGAACATAACGAAAAATAAAGAGATTTTTAAATGGAACTATTTCCCCATTGCTTGAAGGAACATGATTTGACATATGAGGTATTGTGGTTCTTATATATTGGGTGGTTACATGTATAGTCACAAGATATAGGTATGTTTTTGTTTAGTTTTTATTTTATTTTCTTTATCGCATTGGCCACTTAGGTCTTTTACTTCTTTCTATGGATGGATGGTAGTGATTTTATCTTGACTAGTTGATGTAGAGCACTTGTATACTATAATACCATGAGGAGTGAGTGTAAAGAAACATTAGAAGCTATAGTAGCCATGGGGTCTTCCATGGTATGGAATTGTTTTTCTAAAACATTGTGTAGGAACATTTCTTGGGTTTGTTGGAGTCATGAAATAACCCCAAGTGTTTCCATGAGATCGAATATATAACCCCAAGTGTCTTCAAGTGTCCCCATATGTCATATCATCCTCAAAATGGTTAGCCACTCACCCAATCCTATCAAATATATCCTAGAATATCCCCTCAACTACATAGTCTAGACTCATCTCTTGAGGATTAACCCATGCCTCGATGCACATCTCATCATCCAACTAGACATAGAGGATTATTCACCTCATTATTGTCTTAGTCACAAAAGAATACTATGTCAAACCCATCTACATTCTCATGTCATCCACATGGGAATCTTCTAGGGTCCCTTACACCAGTCCTAGTCACTACTAACTGACTATAATCCTCATCCCACACACTATAGTCTTATCGCATCATGTTGACCATCCCTTAATTATATTCTCAATAATTCGGTCAAGAAACTCATCAAAATCATGTATTATGACCCAACCCCACTAACTAGGTTCCATCCTAAGCTAAATCACACCAAACCTCTAGGCATTATAATGCCAATTTGTCCGAAAATACCCAATACACACACTAGCATCTTATCATTCATCTCTTTAGTTGAAATCATGAATCATTAAATGTAATAAAACCTTTCATAATACATTTTATAAACTCATAGGGACCATATAACTATAAGAACCCACCAAGATTCCAATCCATCCTAATAATTATTTCTTCATCAAATGATAGATGTAAAATTTCCACACCTATCACTAAAAGGAACAATACTCTTAGGAATATTTTATTTTATCTAAACCCTCATATAGTCCATACACATATCATCCAAATTATAAGACATCTGTTAGACCACTTAAATCCCAATCGATATCTTATCCACATGGATATTTAGTTTTTATCAGTCTATAGAGGATCTTAATACTTCCTTTATACACATGGAATTCAAATGTTTTATTAGGTTGATAATTCAAAATAAGGGAGAAATATCCTCGTCATGGAATATTTTCCATTTTCCAAGATAAAAGTGGTTTCCTGAAAGAGAATAAGGGAATAAATTCACTTTTGTATTATTTTATTCCCAAATAAATCACCACACAACCATAAAATCCATTTACTGAGTTTTTTTTTTGAATTCTATACATTGTATTGTCTGCATGAGTGTTTTTTTAATTCTACATTTTTAGGTGGTGTATTCAACATTTTATATTTTCTCCATGAGTGTTTTCTTTATATTCATCACTAATCTGCAGGTTTGTACTGTAATTCTACAGTGGAGGCAACTATATAGTGCCTCTTGGAATTGTAGTACTGAAATTGGAGAGGGGAGACCACTGGAATTGCAGAGGAGGGGAGGTCATTGTATCCTGCTTGTAGTAGAGGGGAGGCACATGGGGCGTTTTGGTTCTTATATGTTGGGTGGTGAAATTTATAGTCACAGGGGATGGGTATGTTTGAGTTTAGTTTTTATTTTATTTTCTTTATTGCATTGGCCACATGGGTATTTTACTACATTATATGTAAATAGGGTTATTATACTGTGTGAAGTGGGCCAGAAGGGGTGTTGATTGTTTCAATCCACTAGCATTGATCTGAGGTAAGACTCTATGGTTACTACATGTCTCACCCCTCATGTATTTGGTTCTTTTAGTGTTTTTGACTCCATATTATGTTTTCAGTAGGGAAATGGGTCATTTCATGTTGGTTCTAGTGGATTTGGTTCTCCTCTACCAACTGAGGCAAGGTTTTAATATCGTTGGTTGGTTTACCACTGGTTATGTAGCATCCTTTATGTGTTTTAAGGTTCTTAGTATCCTTTTTGTAGTGTTTTGATCCCTGGTCATTGGTTTTGAGCTGCTAAGTCAAGGTTGACTCTCCTACATGTGCATAGGTAAGTATGTATATGTATGCGGGTTCCCCGATTACATGTGTATTCAACCATGGTGTTTATTATGCACGTATGGGTGCCCATATATATATATATAATATAAATGCATAAATAGGTGAGTGGAGACTGCTATATGCATATAATCATATGTGCAAGGATCCCCTTGCACATGTTGATGGCCAAGTGGGTGTGTGCATAGGGGATATATGTCCTTGCATGTGTGTGATGGTTTGTATACCCATTGGGGAAGTATGATCTTTTAGTTAGAAATATCGAAGAGCCAAAGTGGACCGCTTGGTTCCACCTTGAGGTAGGGTCCTTGTTCTAATATTTTTTATTCAAGAATGCTTTAAATTGAATTTAGATTCCTTCTTAATTCTACATAATTATATATAATTTCATATCATGAATAACTGTTCTATAATATAATGTTTTTGTTGGATAAATAAATTCATGGTTTTATAACAAAATCCCTCCAACAGAGGTGCGCTGTCTGAAAAAACCCACAGTGATTTTTATTTTGATCTAGTTGCTTAACTTATTTTTAGGCCATACACTTATCCAATTGGGTCCATAGGTGATGAAGACCATGATCCATTTTCCACCAAAGAGAGTTCTAATCTATAACATTCAATCAGATCATGGATGGTATGAGTCTTGTGCAGTATACTTGGATTGATAGATTGATTTAGGAATGAATACAATTGTGAATTGAATTGGTTCCTCTCATGAAATGTGAATTCTAATTTTTAATTATCAGTATGTGAATTGAAATTGACACAATTGAAACTTTAATTGATAATGTAGCATGTAACTGTATAATTGGTATGAAATTGGAAAAGACAAAATTTTATATTAATAGGAATGAGTATTTGACATAATGGAATATATGGAATGATAATTGGTAATTTTATTGAATTAAAAACTATGTGGTGGGCTGTAGTGGGGGGGGGGGGGCTTCAGTGTACAATAAGATGGGGGGTTGCACTGGAGTTGGGACTGGTGGGGCTGCAGTGGAGTATGGGATGCAGGGGGGTAGGGGCTGTAGTGGGTGGGGGTGGCTGCGGTGGGGATGAGGGGGATGCAGTGGAGTGGGGGGGGGGACTGTAGTGGGGTGGGGGATGGGGGGCTGCAGTGGACTCGGGAATGGGGGTGTAGTGGAGTGGGGGGGGATGTAGTGGCATGGGGGATGGGGGGTTATAGTGGACTAGGGGATAGGGGGTGCAGTGGAGTGTGGGGGGAAGCAGTGGAGTGGGGGGATGAAGTGGGATGGGGGATGTAGGGATTTAGTGGAGTAGGGAATGGGGGATGCAGTGGAGTGGGGGTGTAGTGGAGTGGGGGGGGGGGGGGTGCAGTGGTGTGGGGTATGGGGGGTTGTAGTAGGGAAGGGGATGAAATGGAGTGGGGGGGGGGTTGTCATGGAATGGGGGATGGGGGGGGCTGCAGTGGAGTGGGGGATGGGGGGATGCAGTGGAGTGGGGGTGTAGTGGAGGGGGGGCTGCAGTCATGTCGGGGATGGGGGATGTAGTGGGGGGGGGGGGGCTGCAGTGGAGTGGGGGATGGGGGGATGAAATAGAGTGGGGACTGGGTGGGGCCTGTAAAGGGTAGGGGAGTAGGGGATGTGGGGATGCAGTGGAGTGGGGGGCAATAGTGGAGGGGGGGGGGCTATAGTGGAGTAGCGGATGGGGGGATGCAGTGGAGTGGGGGTGTAGTGGAGTGGGGGAGGGGTAAGTAGTGGAGTGTGTAGATGGGGGGATGCAATGGAGTGGGGTGGGGGCTGTAGTGGAGTGTGTGGGCTGCAGGGGGACAGTTGAGTAGGGGATGGAGGGAGGTAGTGGAGTGGTGGAGGATTGGGTCAGTGGAGTGGGGGATGGGGGGGGGGGCTGTAGTGTGAACCATAAACATCATTCTAAAGATACCACCTTCGCACTTCACATCCTTATATTTTTTAGACAAAACTATGTAACGGTGTTAAATTTTTCATTAAACATCTATGAATGACGTATAAAAACATTCATAATCTATTTCCAAGGAAAAATAAGTGTTCTTTAATCGCGGTATGGACTACACACCCCTTAACTAAAACACAATTCTATTTCCCATTTGCAAAGATATGTCCCCTATTTCTATAATTTTTAGAGAAAGATAATCTTTTAAATGAACCATTCCATATCTTTTCTAATTATAGTTCATCATAATTCCGCTATTAGATGTTAAGTGGAATTAAGTACAAGAGTTTATAGCTAATACTCAAGAGAATTAGAGGTAATGAACAACACACCACTATTATCATATAATATAAGATTAAGAAACCCACATTCAAAAGTTTATCTTCCATAATTCAATCTCTAGACATTGAAATCCCTTTTCAGGTGTCCTTTCTTCCCAAAAGGCAACCACATGGGACCATCTTCCTTTGAGATACTCCCACTCCAACATGTTCCGATTTCCATTTTCTCTAACAGTTTTGTGTTGTGGAACTCTCCCATTCCTTCCATAATATATGAATTTACAGAAGAAGCCTCCTTTCAATGAATTTCATCATTCAATATTAGGTATTTAATGTTTCCAAATACCTGGTTAGTTTTTCTTCTTGAATTACTCAATACAGTTTCCATCATGTCTCAAGGTTTTAAAAGGTACAGACTCAAATGCCTACTCCTTTTCATGATTGGCTAGTCAGCCCAGTTGCATATTCTCCACTATAAACCCAAGTGGTTATACTAAGGACCTCTCAATCCTAAAATAATAGAGACCCATATACTCCTACTCTAGAGTTCAACTAATGAATTAATCTTCCCACTAACCAAAAAAAATGTATGATTAAAATAAAATAAGATCTCCATAATCTCCACGTTTCTTATGAACGACTTGATGTAGATATCCCTGCTTGAACACACTGGATAACCCAGTCTACTCTTGAACATAATCTTCAAGATCTTTTGTAGTTGATAGGAATGATTAGATTTACTCATCTCAAATAGTCACTTCATTTCTTCAACTATCTATGTCTCTCAACCCCTTGAACACTCATGAATCGAGATATCCTCTTTCCTGAATGAATCTTTAATTAAATATCTTCTTTCATTGTTGTGTGTTTTTTTGGACTTTGAATTTTTATTTTATTGTATTTTTAGTTATTTCCATTTTCATTATGTTTTGGTTATGATGGAGCGTGGTATACTGTGTGTGTTTTTATTTCCTAGGGTTAATTTGAAATGGAAAATTTTAAATTGTAATGTTTAAAAATAAATTGATTCTTATAGAAAACATGGGAATACTTTTAAAATGATATTTGTATTTGTAAAAGTGTCAAAATGTTTGGGATTTAAAATTATAATCTATTTTTGGAAATTTTGTCAATTCCATTAGAAAAAGGGATAGCGTGAAATATTTTCAAGGTTTTAATGTTATATTAATAAAGCATAATTAGATTATTTTAATAATTTAAGTCGAATGTACTTTTAAAATAGATGCTTTTGAAGTTTTCTGATTGGTTTACTCGATCTGATTGGGTAGAATGTTTGTGGCTCGCAACTTTGAACACTACAGCAACTCTGAACACTATAGCTACTTTGACCACTATATTAGAGATGACCACTGTACCAGAGGTATTTCATGTTTCTTATATTCCTTGGTGTGGTGGAGGAATATCCAATAAGGGAAAAATGAAGTGCTATGTCAAACCCTCTAAGTGGGCGTTTAAAAATTATATTTTTTTCTCACCAGTTTCTTGTTGGATAAAATATGTGGTTTTATATCAGTGCAAAAAAGTGGGACATAGGAAACATTGTTGTTAGGATCACCAGAGGTATTTTTTGTTAGACTACCAAATGGAGTCTAAATAATGTGAATATATTGGGTTGCATGAATCAATTTATACTACCAATTGGAGTCATTGGTATATTGAATCCAATGAGGTGATTCATATTTGTTTTGTTATATTAGTTAATATCTTAACTATCCATAATGAAGTTTTGGATGTAGTGTGAAAATAAGAAGGTTGTTGTGTACTGGATGGAAGCATGGGGATGTGGAAGGGGTGTCCAGGGGGTGCAGGTGGGTCTGTAGGGTAGGGGTGCAGGTGGGGTTTCTAGGAGGGGTGTCCAGTGGGTGTCCAAGGGCTGTCGGGGGGGGGGGGGATCTGAATGGCATAGGGAATATGTGGGTGGGGTATCTATATAGAGACCCAACCTTTTCTTACATTACTATTACATTATTTTAAATATAAACAACATAATATTATTACACATAGAGGATCCCAAGGTTTAGTGTCTTGGGAAAACTAGGACCACACATAAAAAGTACAACATCAAGAATAAACATTTATTTAATTTCTTATTCTCTAGCTTCTTATTAGAACTTGTCCTGACCTTAGTACATGTATCCACATTAGGATATACATCAAAAGGTGTGAGATAAAATCCCAGTAAGAGGATATATAAGAATAATATATCATGCGGTGAGCATAATCATAACATGGAAAAATGATTATGAACACAAGAGGAAGCATAAATATAAGACTTGAAATGTGGTAATGCATAAAAATGAAACATCATGTCTTAGTGTTTAACTACCACACATACTTGTGAAACAAGATAGAATCTTGTTCACACCTAATTTCACATTTAGTCACTAGATTCATCACTTTACCCAATGAATTTGAGTGTTGTATAATTCTGGGCGCACCCGTCACATTTAAACATTCATATTGCACTATATAATTCCAGGCACACCCGTCACATCATAACATTGTCACTTATCATGCATGGAACAATGAACATAGAACATAAACGAAAATAATGAACCCATTAAAAGGAATGGGTTTTATATCATAAAAACACATTAATAAACATTTGGTTACCAAAATAATGAGGGAATAACATACATGTTACAAGAACCATCAATCTTGAATGAGAAGTAAAAGGTGTGTTCTTGAAAGAAGAGTATTTTTGAAAAACATTTGGTTTTTCGTAAATACCAGTGGAAAAAATATATATCCCATAAAAGTAAATATAATTATGAACAAAATATTTTTAAGGAGTGACCATACCAAATTGGAGTGAAAGGGGGAGAACCCGAAGAAAGAAAATTGGGTTTGAGAATTTCCCCTTACCTTGTATCTGAATGCTTCCTTCTCTTTAATATCCTTTATAATGACATTATATTCATTACTTAGAAATAAAGAACCTTGTGTACATTTATATGGTTCATTATGGTTTCATTAAGTGATTTAATGTGCCTTTGCATGAGTTATAGAGTTTAAAAACATTATTCCAAAATGTTTGTTTTTATGGTTTTCTTGAGTGGTTCACTTGTATTCTTAAATTAAAGATCAGGTATGAAATGGGTAAACATCCAGAACTGATATTACATGTTATTAATGATATTATATAAGTTTTAAATATCGTATAATGAATTATATTAGATCCATGTGGATGAATCATTAGATAAGAATTAAATGATGATTGTTTGGGTCAATTTGAATGTTTTTTCGATCATAATAAACTTGTTTTAATTTATCACATAGTAATACAACCACAAGTTATTTCTAGAACATTAAATAAGAAATAATACATATAAAAAATACTCGTTCAAGCATAAAAATGGTTTTATGACCATATCTGAAGGTAGAAATGGAAGAATAAAGCATGTCGTACTTGAAGGTGATAAATTAACACCTCACGGACAACACTCTCTTTAATAAAATAGAAGGAAGAGGGAAAGGGGGTTGGATGATATAATATCCTATTGGAATAATAAAATTACATTAAATGTATAATAATGGAGTTACAATACCATTTGGATGAAGATAGCTGGGGAGAGATTCAGAAATGAACTTGAACTTGAAAGAAAAAAAGGAGAAGAGGGAGAGAGGTTACCTCTTAAATCCTCCTCTTGAGATCCTCTTTAAGAAAGCTAGGATTGGCCTTTTTATGAGACCAGCAGATCTTGGACGTGGGATAGAGGCTAGGGAAGATGTTTGGGTAGATTTTAGAGAAGTCTTGGATCTTGAGAGGTGTGGGGAATGAGGGTGTGAAGGGTGGTATTTATATTAGAGGGGAGAGGGGTTTCCTTGATATAAAATTCAATAGTTTATTAATTCCCCCTAAGACAAGAAATAATGAGTATTCCAAGACCAATAATAGTAATTTTATCATGTGACCCCGAACCAAGTGGGCTTACATCAGCAAAAAATCACACATGACTCTATAATTAGCTTATTTAGTTTATTTTTGTAAATTACGGTATTTCACTATTCATCACAAATTCAAGTATCTCAGAAAAACCCCAAAAATTTACCCCAGCTATTCATCAACATGTAGAATCCGGAAATGAATTCCATTTTTCAAAAATAATTTTATAAATATTAGTAAATTTATATTTAATTAAAATCATAATTTAATTAAAAAATAGTTTTTAAAATTAAAACTGATTTTATAGTCCTTTCAAAAATTACGCAGAGTCTTGTAAAATTGTCTAAAAACTACAAGACATTGATTTGATAATTAATAAACACATTTTATGAAAATAATATTTATTTTAAATTAATTAATTAATTATAATTGATTATTTATGACATACAAAATAGAAAACCTTTACTAAGGTCAAATTTTCACATTCTAAGATGTCTAAATTTTATTTAATTATTCATGGGTAAGGTTATTCTTATGTTGGATGATTTACTATTAATAAGGGTCATAATAATATCCATAAGGGTATGTTACTATTCATAAGGGTAGGTTACTATTCACCAAAAATTATTTTTGTTTTATTAGACTCCAAAAAGAATCTTGAACAATACCGTGTATGTCAGATTTTCAAAATTCCCAATACAAAAGTGACAAAATTATTTTTAAAGGTCACATAGCACTTATTAGTTCATTATGTAGTGTTTTCATTTGATTTTATGACAAAATATATGAAGGGAATTTCCATTGAAAAACTTTGGGTCGTTACATTCTTCCCCCCTTAAGAAATTTCTCCCCTAAAATTTCAATTTACACAAACAGGTTAGGGTACTTCTCCTTCATTGCCTCTTCTGGTTCCCATGTTGCTTCCTCAAACTTGTGGTTCCTCCACAACACATTTAAAATATGGGTTGTCTTGCTGCGTAGAACCTTATCTCTCCGATCCAGAATCTTTACTGGCTGCTTCTCATAGGAGAGATCATCTTCCAGCTGCACCACCTCTGAGTTTAGTACATGTGAGGGGTCTGGTATATACTTCCTCGGTAGTGATACATGAATCACATCATGTACTTGATCCATATTTGGTGGAATTTCAAGACGATAGGCCACAGATCCTATGCAATCAAGGATCTCAAAGGGGCCAATATACTTTGGGCATAGCTTCCCTTTCTTCATGAATTGAATGTCTCTCTTCCGTGGAGATATTCGAAGGAAGACTTTATCTCCAACGTCGAATTCCAAGTCACTTCGATGGTTGTCAGCATAGCACTTTTTCTGACATTGAGCAGCTTTGATGTGTTTCTGGAAGACTTGAACCTTCTCTGTCATCTCTTGAACAAGATAGGGTCCATGTAGATTTCTTTCACCAACTATATCCCAACAGGTTGGATTTATACATGACTTTCCATACAGAGCTTCATATGGAGACATTTGAATATTATTGTGGAAGCTATTGTTGTATGATAACTCAACCAATGGGAGATGTTGATCCCATCCACCCTTGAATTCTAGAGAGCAGGCTCTTAGCATATCTTCATCCGTCTGAATAGTCCTTTTAGATTAGCCATCAGTTTGGGGGTGATAGGCCATGTTGAAATTTAATTTAGTACTCAAAGAATGTTGAAGGCTCTTCCAGAATTTAGATGTGATCCTTGGATCATGGTCTGAGACAATTGAGAGTGGAACACCATGCAGTATCACCACTTCCTTCACATATATCTTTTAAAGTTGTTCAAGTGAGAGGTCTTCATGAATAGTGAAAAAATGGGAATTCTTGATGAGTCGGACAACCACAACCCATATCGCATTATTTCCCTTTGACATATTTGGGAGACCCGTGACAAAATACATAGTAACATTTTCCCATTTCCACATGGGTATAGGCAATGGTTGCATCTAACCTTTGGACTTTTGTCGCTCAGCTTTAACTTGCTAACATACGAAGCACCTTGATATATATTCTGCAATCTCTTTCTTCATGTTATCCCACTGGAAGTGTTCTCGGAGATCATAGTACATTTTGGTACTCCTAGGATGGATAGAGAAAGTTGAGCTATGTGCATTGTCCAACAACTCATTCTTTATCCCAGGTGATAAAGGGACACAAATCCACGTTCCAAACCGAATCAGACCATCATCATTGATATGTAACTCTTTCAGCTTCCCTTCCATTACGGCATTCACCCTCTTTTGTATTTCCACATCATCCCATTCTGCTTCATTAATATTCTCATGGATGGATGGTTGCACAATCATTTGGGAAAGGTAGGATGTATCTACTACCCTTATGATTTCCGAATCCATTTTTTTCATATCCTAGAAGATAGGGTCTTTCTCAATCCACAACATGGATAGAGTAGTATGTTATTTTCTTCTTAGATCATCAATTACCTTGTTCGTCTTTCCTAGATGATAGTGAATAAGGAAATCATAATCCATGATTATCTCTAACCATCTCCTTTGATTCATGTTGAGATCCTTTTGTGTGAATATATACTTTAGGCTCTTTTGGTAAGTGTATATGTCACACTTCTCGCCATAAAGTCAGTGCCGCCAGATTTTCAAGGAAAAAATCACAGCTTCCAGCTCTAGATCATGCGTCGGGTTGTTCTGCTCATGGATCTTCAACTGCCGTGAGACATAGGCTATCACATTGTCATTTTGTATGAGTACACAACCCAAGTCTTTCTTTGAAGCATCACTGTATATCACAGAACTTTCTCCAATTTTTGGTAGTCTGAGTACAGGTGCAGTGATCAGCCTTATCTTTATCTCTTTGATGCTTTCCTCACATTCTTCCGTCCTAACATACATTACCCCTTTCCTTATTAACTTATTTAGCGAGCTTGAAAATCATAAGAAGTTTCTCACAAAACATCAGTAGTACCCAGGTAATCCAAGAAAAATACAAATTTCTGTGATAGTAGAGGGCCTAGGCCATTCTTCAATCACCATTGTCTTTGAAGGATCCATAGAAATTCCCTCACTTGTGATCAAATGTCCCAAGAACGTGACATGCATTATCTGAAAGTCACACCTGCAGAACTTGGCATATAACTTCTCCTTTCATAGTGTCGCCAACACAAGTCTTAGATGTTCTTAATGTTCCTCCTTGCTCTTGGAGTAGATGAGAATATCATCAATAAACACTACCACAAATTTGTCGATGTAACGACCCAATTTTTTTTTGAGTAGTATATTAACTTACTCTTATTGATTTAATAAGATGTTAATGGTTAATGCAGAAAGAGGAGTCAATGGATTCATCCAGTAGACTCAACCCTTATGAAGCCCACTTATCAGAACTTGGGAAGGAGGTAGCATCTGTGGGCTTCACTTTGGACCAAGCCCAAGCCGAACTCCAGCGTGTCAAGCTTGAACGGAAACGCTTGTGGGAGAAGTTCAAGTTAGTAGAGATTACTACTAGGGCAATGTTATCTGAGCCTCCCTCAGATTCTCTCACCATAGCACACCTTACACTCAGGTCTTATGGCGGTGTTATAAGGGGCTATGTGACGAGACCCTAGCTTCCTTGTGAAGTCCTTTCGGGTGAATAAATTGAGATTTCTTCCTTTAGTGATGTTTGTGAAATTTCAAATTTCCGGATAATTTTAGAATGTATTTTATTGATGAATTTTGAAAAAGGGATATTTTGAAATATTTATGTAAACCCTAAATAACTAATTATGTGTAATGATTTTCAAAAAATGGTCTTCTACAAAAGTGTTCATTAAGGAATTTGGAGTCTAATAAGATCAACTTAATTTTTGATGAATAGTAAATAGTGAATAGTGATTTTACGCTTAGGATTAGTAATGTGACCAAATGGATTAGTAATCTCACTTAAAGAAAGTTTTAAAATAATCTAGGCACCTTGATTAAGTAATGTGATTCAATAAAATGGGTAAATAACAGTTTCATAAATTATTATTCAAGTATTAGTTTTTTCGGATGAATAGTGTTTTTTAATTTAAAATTTAATTAAAAATAATTAGAAAATTATTTTTATAAAAATGACTTTATTTTGGAACTCAGAGCATCGATATTATGTTATGGTAATTTTTGGGGATTTTTCTGAAAAAATGAATTTTTGATGAATAGTGTATTTATTTAAAAATAAAATTAAAAATATTTAGAAAATTATTTTTATAAAATGGAGTTCATTTTTGAAATCATAGCATTTATATTTGGTTAAGGTGAAATTTTGGGATTATTCTGAGAAAGTTGAATTTTCGGTGAATAGTGAAAGTATAGTTTTTAAGTTACGGGTGTTTAATGACATCATTAAATGATGTATTAAGTATATATTCAATATGGTCGAATTATGAATAGTAAGATAAGGTGTGAGGTGTCCCAAGTGGCCAATACCATGGGAAAATACCATGGGCAAGCCCATGGTTTTTCCAAAACCACTAGTGAGGTGTCCCTTGGCCATTAATGCTTTGTCCCCTCACTTTCCCTATAAATACCCACCCTTTCCTCCTTTAGTTTTCACTCCCAAATCTCCCCCAACGAAGTTCTGGTCTTCTTACCTTCCAAGGAGTCCTCCCAAGGTTCCCCCAAGCCCTCAAGGTCCAATCCTTTGAGTTTCAAGAGTCACGTTTTAAGGTAAGGGATCTGACCCCTCTCTTTCTTTTCATGTAATCTCTTTTATGTCATTCCTTTTCTGATCCATGTTTTTATGTGAGAGGATGTTATTTTATATTCCTCTTACTGCCCTTTCATGTTTATATGATTAGAGATCCCCTCTTACTCTCATCATTTCGTTTTATGAAAGTTTAAGTGACGCCGTTAGGCTGCCGAATTTTTAAGGGATTCTTTCACCCTTCTCATTTTTCAAGTTTGATTTTCATGTCAGGTCTTTCAAGTTCCTTTTTATTATGTTGGGGTATGATCTCTATATCTATCATACTGATCTCTTATGATCATATGATGAGGGACCCTATTTGATCTTGTCAAATCATTTTCTTTTTAAGTTAAGTGACGCCGTAAGGCTGCCGAATTTTCATAAGAGAAATCTAATCTTTTTTCCTTCCATGTTTTTCATTTCAAATGGTATGTCCCTAAAATTTCATTACCATGTCCATATGTCCTTCTTATTCTTTCACCCTATTGTTTTATGGATCATTTATGAGTGGGTGACCCATGTCCCCTCTCATTTCAATGTTTTCTAAAACCCCAAAACTTAGCCGTTATGCTGCAGAATGTTTCCCTCAAAATGCCTCTCTCTTTTCTCAAAAATTATTTTATGTTATAAAGTGAATACTCAAAGCTCTTATTTCCAAAAGGGTATTCACATATATATCAAAATGTTCCATTTTAAATTCTGGGATTTACATACATGAGACCCGCTTTCCCTTTCCGTGGGTTTAAATTGACGTAAAGATCATGTCTTTAAAGCAGTTTTTAAAACGTTATGATTATGAAATGAAACCCATTTATTTTATGATATGTGGGTTATTTAAGAAATGTTTGATGATGATATATGTGGATCACATGATAATAAAGGAAAATTTAAGGGTGCGCCCTGATAGCGCTCCAATGCATTGGGTAATGATGTAACCACTAGAGATTACAATTTTCATGATACCTTGGTGAATAACCTTGGTAATTTTCAAATGACACCTTGGGGATGGACCTTGGTGATATGTTCATGATTGTCTATGTTAAATGATGTAGCCACATCATCAAGTTATGGAAAATGTTATTTTTATTATGAAATGCCTCATGATTTTCTTTCTCATGCCTTAGAGTTCTTTTCATGTCCTTATTGAAGTATACCAAGTTCACATGTAAAATGTTCCTCTTGTTTCCCTTACTAGGCCTTCTGCTCACCCTTTCTTTTGATGTATGTCCCCAGGTTATGAGATGCAGTAATGAACCTAGAATGAACTTAAGGAGACGCCTTTCAAGTGTTTAAGAAGAATGTTTTATGTTGTTTCCATGTATTATGTTCCTGGTTTCCAAGACACTAGACCTTAAAGATCCTCAGTTTTGTGTAATGTAATGAAAGTTTATGCTATAAAATGGTGGGATGCCATAGTTGGTATCAAAGGATGGTTTAGTTATTTGTGGAAATTAGGATATAAAAACTTTAGGAAGAACCCTATAGAAAAGTTTAAATATAGGAAAACTTCCTGGTATTTTGGTATGTATTGAGTAAGTGGTCTATCAAACAAATACATCCCTGTCTGGATACGAGCAGGTAGAGGCGGCTCTGGCACAGATGTACATAGGGGTAAAACCCCAAAACACCGCTTTGAGCTAGACTCGAACGGGAACTGGTGCACGATAACGGGCCTTGCTGCACTCTTGGTTACGACACTCCCGGGGGATATGTTTGGTTAATCACAAGCTTTTTATTAATCATTATGAAGGAATTATAAAGAAGTATAATTGTTTAAGCAGGAAGTCTTAGTTAAACGATTCATAAATGAAATAAGTTTCTCACTAAGGTTTTATTCTTTTAGAAGATGGCGGGCAATAGGAGGAACCGTGCCGATGGTGACCGCGATGCACCATGTGCTGATGGCCCTCCGATGGAAGCCGGAATGGAAACATTCATGCGAATGATGAACCAACTGACTCAAGTTATGAGTAATAACTTGAATCAAGCTGAGAGGCCGACCTCACCACGAAGGGAACAACACTCTATTGAGTCCTTCATGCGTCAACGACCGCCAACATTCAGTGGATCTACTGACCCATTGGTTGCAGAACAATGGATAAGCTCCATTGAAAAGATCTTTTCTGTACTTCATTGTTCGGAACAAGAAAAAGTCACCCTTGCTGTTTACCACCTTGAGGGAGAAGCTGATCAGTGGTGGTCACTAATCAAAAACACGAAGCCACGAGGAGAGATGAAAGCTATGGAGTGGGAAGAATTTCGGGGGATTTTCTTTAACAAGTATTTCCCTCGTTCCATGAGAACGAAAATGGAGAAAGAGTTTCTCAAGCTGAAGCAGAAGGAGAACGAATCTGTCAGAAGCTATGAGATGAACTTCACAAGGCTTTCCCGTTATACCTCAAGCATTGTCATGGACCATAATGGGAATGTTGATAGATTCTTTGGTGGACTACGACCTCATCTGTGGAAGAATCTAGCCAACATGGACTATGATAGCTATGAAGAAATAGTTCGAAGTGCCATGAAAGTTGAACTAGAGTTTGGGGAGACACAATGGTCTCACAAATCTAATGAGAAGAAGAGAACTCTAGAACCGAGCCTGGGAAGAAGTTTTGATCAGGAACGAGGTGGAAAGCATATGCAACATCCCACATGAAATAAATGTGGGAAGAAGCATTCGGGGAACTGCTTGATCAGAAGTGGCAAGTGCTATAGGTGTGGAAAAGAAGGCTATATTTCTCGGAATTGTCGTGGTGATGTGAAGCCTCAACTTCCCAACACTAACGACAGAGGAAAGATGGTTCTGGCCCTACCCGAAGTCACATGCTTCAAGTGTGGACAACTTGGGCACTTTGCTAATCAATGTCCAAATCCGAGGGCGGTGGGGGGGAATCACCATCAACCTCAGCAGAGGACAAGGGAGCAAGGTTGTGCTTTCGCGATCACAACAGCTGAAGTTGAAGTCCCGAACGATGTGGTAGCAGGTACTCTTGTTGTCCTCTCAAAACTAGCAAGTGCTTTATTTGATTCTGGTTCTACGCATTCCTTTATTTCCTCCAAGTTTGCAAGGAATATAGAATCAATCCCCGAACTGCTAGAGGTAGAGTTGTCAGTCAAGACTCCAAGTGGGATTATCCTTGCATCAAAAGTATTTAGAGACTCTAGTTTTTACTTTGGTGAGCTCAATCTTATCGCAAATCTAGTAGTCATTACCATGATGTAATTCGACATTATACTTGGGATGGACTGGATCTCAAAGTATAATGCTAAGATCAAATGCAGAAGTAAGGAAATCTCAGTAGTCTTGAATGAACGACCTACAGTTATCTTCCAAGGAGAGATATCCCGAACTGATCCCTATCTAGAAGCACCTCCCATAGCTTTCTTTATGGAGTTAATCGGTGATGCTGAAGAAGGGAAAGGGAGCATACAAATTGAAGATGTTCCGATTGTTCAGGAATACATGGATGTATTTCCTGAGGAGTTACCTGGACCTCCCCTAGAAAGAGAGGTAGAGTTCTCCATTGAACTCGTACCTGGGTCTCAACCGATATCAAATACTCCGTATAGAATGTATAATGTGGAGCTAGAGGAGTTAAAGAAACAACTCCAAGACTTGTTGGAGAAGGGGTTTATCCGACCGAGTGTGTCTCCTTGGGGAGAACCAGTTCTCTTTGTGAAGAAGAAGGATGGATCAATGCGGTTACGCACTGATTATAGAGAACTGAACGGGATCACAGTGAAGAACAGATACCCCCTTCCAATAATTGATGATTTATTTGACCAACTTCGTGGGGCTCAATTATTCTCTAAGATTGACCTTCGATCTGGTTATCATCTGTTGAGGGTGTAGAAGGAAGATATTCCAAAGACTGCCTTCCGATCAAGATATGGGCATTATGAGTTTACTGTTATTCCCTTCGGCTTAACTAATTCTCCTGCTATTTTCATGGATTTGATGAATAGAGTCTTTAAGGACTACCTTGATAACTTTGTGGTAGTTTTTATTGATGATATTTTGATATATTCAAAAAGTCACGAGGAGCATGAAGATCATCTGAGGGTTATTTTGAAAACTCTACGGAAGGAGAGGCTCTTTGGGAATTTCAGCAAGTGTGAGTTTTGGTTACAACAAGTGGCTTTCTTGGGGCACATCGTAACCAATGAAGGAATCTCAGTTGACCATGCAAAGACAATGGTTGTGGAGGAGTGGCCTCAACCCACAACAGTAACTGAGATTCATACTTTCCTTGGTTTAGCGGGATATTATAGGAGGTTTGTGAAAAACTTTTCACGGCTTTCTAATCCACTAACCAAGTTGACTCGAAAAGGGGTTAAGTTCATCTGGACAAACGAATGCGAGGAAAGTTTCCAAGAGCTGAAGAAGAGATTTGTTACTGCACCTGTATTAACACTACCCTCTATCGGAGAAGGATTCGTTATTTTTAGCGATGCATCTCTGAAAGGGCTTGGGTGCGTCCTCATGAAAAATGACAAAGTAATTGCTTATGCATCTTGACAGTTGAAGATTCATGAGCAGAATTATCCTACGCATGATCTAGAGCTGGCGGCAGTTGTTTTTGCTCTAAAGATATAGAGGCACTATCTTTATGGGGAGAAATTTGATATATACACTAACCACCAAAGTCTAAAGTATATTTTCACTCAGAAAGAATTGAACATGAGACAAAGGATATGGTTGGAGATTATTAAAGACTATGATTGTTCAATTCATTATCACCCTGGAAGAGCAAACAAAGTTGCAGATGCGTTAAACAGGAAAGATCCTGTTGTTCTGGCAACAATGAGGATCCTGGGAGATCCCTTGATTAAAGATCTAGTAAAACTGGACATGGGAATTATAAGGAAAGGGACATCATCAACCCTATCCCAAATGATTTCTCAACCTTCATTACTAGAGAAGATCAAGAAGTATCAAAAAGAAGATCCTTTGCTGTAGGAGAAGTTCGAGGCTGTAAAGGATGGGAAGTTCCCTGATTTAAATATTGATCAAGAAGGTGTATTGAAATTTCGTACAAGACTATGTGTTCCATCTATTTCGGAGATAAAGAAAGAACTGATGGATGAAGCTCATAGCTCTACTTTCTCTATACATCCGGGAAGCACTAAGATGTATAGAGACCATCGTGATCATTATTGGTGGGATAACATGAAGAGGGAGATTGCCGATTACACTACAAGGTGCCTGGTGTGTCAGCAAGTAAAGGCAGAAAGACAACTTCCTAAGGGGGTATTACAACCGCTACCCATACCAGTATGGAAGTGGGATAATATCACCATGGACTTTGTAACTGGTCTCCCAAAAACATCCAAAGGAAACAATGCGATATGGGTTATTGTGGACCGTCTCACCAAGACAGCCCATTTTATCTCTATTCGGGAAGATTTCTCTCTGGATCAGCTTGCCAAGATATACGTGAAGGAAGTGGTAAGGCTACATGGGGTACCACTATCCATCGTATCTGATCGTGACCCAAGATTCACATCAAAATTATGGAGAAGTCTTCAACATGCTCTGAATACTGAATTGAATTTTAGTACGGCCTATCATCCTCAAACTGATGGCCAATCTGAAAGGAATATTCAGACACTTGAAGACATGTTGAGATTATGCTCAATGTAATTTAAAGGTGGATGGGATCAACACCTCCCATTAGTGGATTTCTCCTATAACAACAGCTTCTATGCGAGTATTCAGATGGCACCCTATGAAGCTCTGTATGGAAAGCGGTGTAGAACTCCTACTTGTTGGGATGAAACTGGTGAGAGGAAGCTTCTTGGGCATGATCTTGTGCAAGAAATGACAGAACAAGTTCATGCCATCCAACAACACATAAAAGCTGCTCAGAGTCGGCAGAAGAGCTATGATGACAATCGACGAAGAGACTTGGAGTTTGGTGTTGGTGACAAAGTCTTCCTTCGAATCTCTCCATGGAAGAGAGTCATGCGGTTTGGGAAGAAAGGGAAGCTCAGCCCTAGGTACATTGGCCCCTATGAAATCCTTGATCGCATAGGAGCAGTGTCCTATCATCTAGCACTTCCACCGAACCTAGCTCAAGTTCACAATGTCTTCCATGTATCTCTCTTGAGGAAGTACATACCCGACCCTTCGCATGTACTGAACCCAGAGGTGGTACAACTGGAACATGACCTCTCTTATGAGGAGCAGCCAGTGGAGATCTTGGACCGTAGAGACAAGGTCCTACGAAACAAGACTACCCACCTTGTGAAAGTGTTGTAAAGGAATCATAAATATGAAGAAGTGACTTGGGAGCCTAAGGAAACGATGAAGCAAAAGTACCCTCACCTTTTCGACTAGGCCTCAAGTATAAATTTCGGGGACAAAATTTTTTAAGGGGGGAAGAATGTAACGACCCAATTTTTTTTGAGTAGTATATTAACTTACTCTTATTGATTTAATAAGATGTTAATGGTTAATGCAGAAAGAGGAGTCGATGGCTTCATCCAGTAGACTCAACCCTTATGAAGCCCACTTATCAGAGCTTGGGAAGGAGGTAGCATCTGTGGGCTTCGCTTTGGACCAAGCCCAAGCCGAACTCCAGCGTGTCAAGCTTGAACGGAAACGCCTGTGAGAGAAGTTCAAGTTAGTAGAGATTACTACTAGGGCAATGTTATCTGAGCCTCCCTCAGATTCTCTCACCATAGCACACCTTACACTCAGGTCTTATGCCGGTGTTATAAGGGGCTATGTGACGAGACCCTAGCTTCCTTGTGTAGTCCTTTCGGGTGAATAAATTTAGATTTCTTCATTTAGTGATGTTTGTGAAATTTCAAATGTCCGGATAATTTTAGAATGTATTTTATTGATGAATTTTGAAAAAGGGATATTTTGAAATATTTATGTAAACCCTAAATAACTAATTATGTGTAATGATTTTCAAAAAATGGTCTTCTACAAAAGTGTTCATTATGGAATTTGGAGTCTAATAAGATCAACTTAATTTTTGATGAATAGTAAATAGTGAATAGTGATTTTACGCTTAGGATTAGTAATGTGACCAAATGGATTAGTAATCCCACTTAAATAAAGTTTTAAAATAATCTAGGCACCTTGATTAAGTAATGTGATTCAATAAAATGGGTAAATAACAGTTTCATAAATTATTATTCAAGTATTAGTTTTTTCAGATGAATAGTGTTTTTTAATTAAAAATTTAATTAAAAATAATTAGAAAATTATTTTTATAAAAATGACTTTATTTTTGAACTCAGAGCATCGATATTATGTTATGGTAATTTTTGGGGATTTTTCTGAAAAAATGAATTTTCGATGAATAGTGTATTTATTTAAAAATAAAATTAAAAATATTTAGAAAATTATATTTATAAAATGGAGTTCATTTTTGAAATCATAGCATTGATATTTGGTTAAGGTGAAATTTTGGGATTATTCTGAGAAAGTTGAATTTTCGGTGAATAGTGAAAGTATAGTTTTTAAGTTACGGGTGTTTAATGACATCATTAAATGGTGTATTAATTATATATTCAATATGGTCGAATTATGAATAGTAAGATAAGGTGTGAGGTGTCCCAAGTGGCCAATACCTTGGGCAAATACCATGGGAAAGCCCATGGTTTTGCCAAAACCACTAGTGAGGTGTCCCTTGGCCATTAATGTTTTATCCCCTCACTTTCCCTATAAATACCCACCCTTTACTCCTTTAGTTTTCACTCCCAACTCTCCCCCAACGAATTTCTGGTCTTATTACCTTCCAAGGAGTCCTCCCAAGGTTCCCCAAATCCCTCAAGGTCCAATCCTTTGAGTTTCAAGAGTCACGTTTTAAGGTAAGGGATCCGACCCCTCTCTTTCTTTTCATGTAATCTCTTTTATGTCATTCCTTTTCTGCTCCATGTTTTTATGTGAGAGGATGTTATTTTATATTCCTCTTAGTGCCCTTTCATGTTTATATGATGAGAGATCCCCTCTTACTCTCATCATTTCGTTTTATGAAAGTTTAAGTGACGCCGTTAGGCTGCCGAATTTTTAAGGGATTCTTTCACCCTTCTCATTTTTCAAGTTCGATTTTCATGTCAAGTCTTTCAAGTTCCTTTTTATTATGTTTGGGTATGATCACTATATCTATCATACTGATCTCTTAAGATCATATGATGAGGGACCCTATTTGATCTTGTCAAATCATTTTTTTAAGGTAAGTGACGCTGTAAGGCTGCCGAATTTTCATAAGAGAAATCTAATCTTTTTTCCTTCCATGTTTTTCATTTCAAATGGTATGTCACTAAAATTTCATTACCATGTCCATATGTCCTTCTTATTCTTTCACCCAACTGTTTTATGGATCATTTATGAGTGGGTGACCCATGTCCCCTCTCATTTCAATGTTTTCTAAAACCCCGAAACTTAGCCGTTATGCTGCATAATTTTTCCCTCAAAATGCCTCTCTCTTTTCTCAAAAATTATTTTATATAATAAATTGAATACTCAAAGCTCTTATTTCCACAAGGGTATTCACATATATATCAAAATGTTCCATTTTAAATTCTGGGATTTACATACATGAGACCCGCTTTCCCTTTCCGTGGGTTTAAATTGACGTAAAGATCATGTCTTTAAAGCAGTTTTTAAAACGTTATGATTATGAAATGAAACCCATTTATTTTATGCTATGTGGGTTATTTATGAAATGTTTGATGATGATATATGTGGCTCACATGATAATAAAGTCAAATTTAAGGGTGCGCCCTGATAGCGCTCCAATGCATTGGGTAATGATGTAACCACTAGAGATTACAATTTTCATGATACCTTGGTGAATAACCTTGGAAATTTTCAAATGACACCTTGGGGATGGACCTTGGTGATATGTTCATGATTGTCTATGTTAAATGATGTAGCAACATCTTCAAGTTATGGAAAATGTTATTTTTATTATGAAATGCCTCATGATTTTCTTTCTCATGCCTTAAAGTTCTTTTCATGTCCTTATTGAAGTATACCAAGTTCACATGTAAAATGTTCCTCTTGTTTCCCTTACTGGGCCTTCTACTCACCCTTTCTTTTGATGTATGTCCCCAGGTTATGAGATGCAGTAAAGAACCTAGAATGAACTTAAGGAGACGCCTTTCAAGTGTTTAAGAAGAATGTTTTATGTTGTTTCCATGTATTATGTTCCTGGTTTCCAAGACACTAGACCTTAAAGATCCTCAGTTTTGTGTAATATAATGAAAGTTTATGCTATAAAATGGCGGGATGCCATAGTCGATGTATTGTCTAAATACTCTATTCATCAAATCCAGGAAGATTGTAGGGGAATTAGTAAGACCGAAGGGCATCACCAAAAACTCAAAGTGCCCATACCTTGTACGGAAGGTAGTCTTCGGAATATGTTCCTTCTTTACCTTTACCTGATGATATCTAGAACGAAGATCCACCTTTGAAAAGTATTGAGATCCTCTTAAATGATTGAAGAAGTCATCAATCGTTGGGAAAGGATACTTGTTCTTTATGGAGATCTTGTTGAGTTCCCGATAATATATACACAATTGCATTGTTCCATCCTTCTTATTCACAAAGAGAACTGGTTCACCCCAAGGTGATGCACTAGGGTGTATGAACCCTTTGCCCAGATGCTCTTGCAACTTCTTCTTTAAATCCTCAAGTTCAATAGGAGCCATCCTATAGAGATACTTCGAGATAGGTGTATCTCCCGGTATGAGTTCAATTGAGAACTCTACCTCAAGATCTGGGGGAATTCTGGGTAACTCTTTAGGAAATACATCGTTTTATTCCCTCATGATGGGAATTTCCTCAAGGTTGGAACTTTACTTTGACTCAAAAATTTGGGCGAGGTATGCTTCTTCATAGGGAATCAACACCCACACCATTGAAGGATTTTTCAAAGGAGATTCACGATCTTCCTTTCTTTTGCAGAGGAGCATGGGATGGTTTGGAATATGAAAAGATATTTCCTTTTCCTGACAGTTGATATGTGATCTATATAATAAAATCCAATCCATTCCCATTATAGAAACAAATTCCACCAAGGTAAGTATTATGGGATTTTCCAGAAGAATCTTCCCACATACGCCAACAGGAGAAGAGTCAAACACTTGGGTTACAATGATTGCACCACTTGGTGTTTTTTTAGATATCTGTACTTCAAGGTTTTGTGGCATCGATTCTATAGTTCTAGAAAACATTCAAGATATATAGGAATGTGTAGAATCATAATCAAATAAGATTTTTTCCATTCTTGAGTGAATAAGAAGTGTACCTTGTATGACTTCATTATCATGATCCACCTCTGCTGTAGTGATGGCATAAGACTTCCCTTGTTCCTTTGGCTTTGGTGGCTGTTGACGTTGATTACCCTCGAGAGCTTGAGGTTTAGTGCACTGGTTTGCATAGTGCCCTAGCTCCCTATAGTTTTAGCATTGAACCATGAGTGGTTCTCTCCTTTCATCGGCTACATTCTCTTTCCTTTTTGTGTCTTTTTGACACTCTTTACCATGAGGTCCTTCTTTCCCACACATATAGAACTTCGTCATCCCATTGAGGAAGTTCCCATGGTGCATCTTCCCAAATTTTTGGCATGAGGGTCGTTATGTTTTCTTCCCACTTTTTTCATTAGATCCTCCAGCTAGAAACTCCATCTTTCATTTCTTATCCTCATAGCCATGGGACCATTCTCCAAACTCCATATCCACTATGAGAGCACACCGAAAAACATCTTCATAACTCCTAATGTCTCGAATTGGAAGAGCCTTTCTAAGGTGTGGTTTTAATCCAAAAAATAATCTATCAATTTTTTTATCATTGTTGATAACAAAACCCAAAGCATACATTGAAAGCCTTGTGATATTTTCTTCGTAGGTTGTGACAAATTCTAATTAATTTTGATTGAGCTTTATGAATTCTCTCTCTATCTTTTTTCAAAGAGTTATTGGGAAATACTTGTTAAGAAACATTATATTAAAGTTTTCCCATTCCATATCTTCAATTTCCTCCATTGGCTTGGTGTTTTTAATCAAATCCCACCATTGATCAGCTTCTCCATCTAGACGATAAATGGATTGGGTGACCTCCTCCATCTTAGAAAAGTGATGAACAGAAAAGATCTTCTCCTGGATTTTACCCACTGTTCTGCAACTAGTGGATTGGAAGATCCACAAAACGTCGGTGGTAATTTCCGCATAAAAAATTCGATAGCCAGTTTCTACCTATTTGGTTAAGGATGACATTCTACATTATTATGGTTATTATTCATAACCTGGTATAATTGGGTAAGCATCACCAGGTAGTTTTGAAATCCACCTCCCAAATTATTGGGGATGTCGTTTGGGAAATCGTTGCATTGGCCCTCGCAAGAGTTGTTGGCCAGATTTCTCCTGGTTCCCACCATTTTTTAAAATAGAAAAGGTTAGAAAAAAACATAAGTAAAAAAGACATGAATACATAAATTATTCAATTGAGCATTTTTACTAAAAGCATAACATATGTGATCCCAATGTAAATATTATTGTGTGTATATTTTTACTTAGTCTCATACTAGAGGTTTTCTCTAGGGTTCACTAACCCTAATTACCAAATTAACTAAACCTTGCCTCTGATACCAACTATAGTGAACTGACCTTTTCTTACAGTACTATTATATCATTTTAAAGATAAACAAAATAATATTATTACACATAGTGGATCCAAAGGTTTAGTGTCTGGGTCAAACTAGGACCATACATAACAAATACAACATCAAGCATAAACATATATTTAATTTCTTCTCCTCTAGCTTCTTATTGGCACTTTTAATCTCCTTAGTACATGTAGCCACACGAGGATATACATCAAAAGTTGTTAGCTAAAAGCACAGTAAGAGGATAGATAAGAATAATATATCATGGGGTGAGCATAATCATAAAATGGAAAAAAGATCATGAACATGAGAGGAAGCATAAATATAAGACTTGAAATGTGGAAATGCATAAAAATGAAACATCATGTCTTAGTGGTTAATTACCACACATACTTGTTAACAAATCTAGCATCTTTTTCACACATCATTTCACATTTACTCATGTGATTCATCACTTTACCCAATGCATTGGAGCGCTATATAATTCCAGGCGAACCCGTCACATCATAACATTATCATTTATCATGCATTCTACAATGAACATATAACATAAATGAACATAATGAACCCATGAAAAAGAATGGGCTTCATCTCATAAGAAAACATTTATAAACATTGGGTTCCCAAAAGAATGAGGGAATAACGTACTTGTTACAAGAACCCTCAATCTAGAATGAGAAGTAAAAGGTGTGTTCTTGAAAGAAGAGTTCTTTTGGAAAACATTTGGTTTTTCATAAATACTAGTGAAAAACATTTATATCCCAGAAAATTAAAGATAATGAAGAACAAAATATTTTTAAGGAGTAACCAAACCAAATTAGAGTGAAATAGGGAGAACCCGAAGAAAGAAAATTGGGTTCGAGATTTTCCCCTTACCTTGTACCTGAATGCTTCCTTCTCTTTAATGACCTGTATAATGACATTATATTCATTAATTAGAAATACAGAACCTTGTGTACATTAATATGGTTCATTATGGTTTTATTAAGTTATTTTATGTGCCTTGGGATGGGTTATAGAGTTTAAAAACATTATTCAAGAATGTTTGTTTTTATGGTTTTCTTGAGTGGTTCACTTGTATTCTTAAATTTAAGATCGGGCAGAACATGGGTAAACATAGAGAATAGATATTACATGTTAATAATGATATTAAAGAAGTTTGAATGATTGTATAATGAATTATATTAGATCCATGTGGGTTAATCATTAAATAAGAATTAAATGATGATTGTTTGGGTTAATTTGAATGGTTTTTCGATCATAATGAACTTGTTTTAATTTATCAGTTAGTAATATGAACAAAAATTATTTCCAGAACATTAAATATAAAATAATAAATATAAAAAAATCTGGATCAACCATAAAAATGGTTTCATGACCAGATTATTAAGGTATAAATGGATGAAGAAAGAATGTCGTTCTTGAAGGTGATAAATTAACACCTCACGAACACCGTTCTCTTTAATAAAATAAAAGGAAGAGAGAAAGGGGTTTGGATTATATAATATCCAATTAGAATCATAAAATTACAGTACATGTAAAATAATAGATCTAAAATACCATTTTGATGAATATAGTTGGGGAGAGATCCAGAAATGAACTTGAACTTGAAAGGAAAAAAAGGAGAAGAGGGAGAGAGGCTACCTCTTAAATCCTCCTCTTGAGATCCTCCTTAAGGAAGCTAGGCTTGGTTTGTTGATGAGACCATAAGATCATGGACGTGGGACAGGGGATGGGGAATATGTTTGGGAAGAGTTAAGAGAAGGATTGGGGCTCTAGAGGTGTGAGGAAATGAGGATGTGAAGGGTGGTATTTATAGTGGAGGGGAGAAGGGTTTCCTGAATATAAAATTCATTAGTTTATTAATTTCCCCTAAAAAATGGAATAGTGAGTATTCCATGACCAAGAATAGTAATTTTATCATGTTATACCGAAACAAGTGGGCTTAAATCAGTAGAAAATCACACATGCCTCTATAATTAGCTTATTTAGTTTATTTTTGTAAATTACGGTATTTCACTATTCATCAAAAATTCAAGTATCTCAGAAAAATACGAAAACTTTACCCCAACCATTTTTCAACGATTAGAATCAAAAAATGAAGTACATTTTTCAAAAATAATTTTCTAAATATTATTAATTAAATATTTAAATAAAATCATAATTTACTTAAAAATAGTTTTCAAAATTAAAACTGATATTATAGTGCTTTCAAAAATTACGTAGAGTCTTATAAAATTATATGAAAACCATAAGGAATTGATTTTATAATTAATGAACCCATTTTAAGAAAATACTCTTTCTTTTAAATTAGTTAATTAATTATAATTATTTATTTATGACTTAAAAAACTACCAAAACGTTTACTAAGGTCAAATTGTCACTTTTTAAGATGTATAAATTTTATTTTATTATTCACTTGTAAGTTTATTCTTATGATTTATGATTTAATATTCATAAGAATCATTATTATATTCATAAGGGTATGTTACTATTCATAAGGGTAGGTTACTATTCACAAAAAAAATATTTTTGTTTTATTAGACTCTAAAAATGATCTTGAACAAAACCGTGTATGCCAGATTTTTAAAATTCCCATTACAGAAGTGACAAAATAATGTTTAAAGGTCACATAGCAGTTATTATTTAATAATGTTGTGTTTTCATGTGATTTTTTGACATAAATATTATAAGTGAATTTCTGTTGAAAAACATTGGGCAGTTATAGTCTAGGGGTGTCTGGGGGGGTCCAGGGGTGTCTATGGGGGTCTATATGGTAGGGGAGGGGTGTCCAGGGGGTTACTAGGGGGAGGGGTGTCCAGTGGGGGTGCATGTGGGCTATCTAGGGGAGTGCAGGGGGGGTCAATAGGGTAGGAGGAAGGTGCAACTGGGGAGTCTAGGAGTGGCTGTCCATGGGGGGGTGTCCAATGGATGTCCAGGGTGGGGGGTCTTCAAGGCAGGGGGGAGGGTGAAGGTGGGGTGTCTAGGAGGGTGTATTTAGGGGGGTCTGTGGGGGTGTCTAGGGGTGTCCAGAGAGGTGTATCTCGGGGGGGGGAGGGTGTCTAGTGTGGTGCAAAGGGTCTGGCTAGGGCGGAGCAAGGGGCTTTCCTGGGGGTGCAGCGGGGTGTTCAAGGGGGTGTAATGGGGGCTGTCCAGGGGGGTGAAAAGGGTTTGCCCATGGGGCATGGGGTTAAAGGGGGGTGTTCAAAGGGGGTGCCATGGGGGGGGGGTTTAGAAAATGGGAAGGCCTATAAATCAGCACAGAACTATTAAAAACATGTCATGAGTTTGTTTTTTCAATTCTGTACATTGTATTGTCTACATGAAATTTTTTTAAATTATGTATTATCAGGTGTTGTATTCATCATTATATATTTTATTCATGAGTGTATTTTTTGTATTCATCATTATTCTATAGGTTTTTATAGTAATTCTAGAGTGGAGGTAGCTACATGCTACTTGTTGGAATTGTAGTACTGGAATTGGAGAGGGGAGGCCGATGTATGCTACTTGCTGTAGAGGGGAGGCCACTATATACTGGTGGGGATTGAAGAGGGGCTGGCTAGAAGAGGTGTGTACTGTTTTTTTTTCGGAAAAGATGAAATACCAAGGGTTCTATAAACCATTGGTATACTACTTGAGTAGTATATACCAATGGTTCTGAAACTGTTGGTATACATATATCCCAACGGTTTCAATGAAACCATTGGGAGAAGTGTTTTGTAGGTGGTACACCAATGGTTTAGCAACCTTTGGATTATACCCATATAGCTCGACTTATGGACATGGTTCACTGTGAACCATTACAATTGTTGTATACCAATGGTTAAAAACCATTGGTATAATTGTATAAACCTTCTTTTATTAACCGTCTGGATAGAAAGTTTCCAATAGTTAACACTAAACCATTGGTATTTTTAAAATCCTTCCATCCAATCCCAATGGTTCATACTTAACCATTGGGATATGGCTATCCCCATGCCTCAAAACCCAATAGTTCAGTGAACCATTAGGATCGAATTTTCAAATTGTTTTGGGGATTTTACCAATAGTTTGTTACTGTCAATAAAATATTATTTTATAGTAGTGTTCCTTCAAATCTATATACCTTTTGGATCTACAAAGGCATATAGATAAATTCAAATAGTGGGAATCATACAATAACTCCATTTTTAGTTTGGGTACATAGGGAACACACAACCACTTCCCAATCTTTTGAATTCCACTATCATACATGAAGTCTTCCAATTTCCAATAATTCATAGATTTTATTTAATTTTGGAGATTCCCATCATCATAATGAGAATGTTTAATCATTTCAAAAAAATAGTTGGCTAAAAAATTGAAAAATTAATGATGTTTCGCCTTCCCTGATAATTACCATATTGATCCTTGATAGATCCACGTACATAGGTTCCTTGTCAACCATCGTTTTGCTCATAAATACATGCCCCATAATTGTTAACAAATTAGCAACCTTATTCGCCTTCCATTATAGTTACTGTATAAAACATTCATAATCCTTGAGTAGATCGAGCCATCACCTTTTCCACGTGTTGATTAATTTCTATGAGTAGATATATTTTATACACTTTTGATCTATATATATCTCACATATTTCACCATATAAATTGGGACTCCATATATAAATATAAAATGATATAACATCTAATTCAAGATCGTGAGTTGGATATTTTTTTCATGAGTTTTTAACTTCCTTGATGTATAAGAAATAACTATTTCATTCTGCAAAATGACACAACCACATCCATTATTTGATGAATCACTATAAATAAAAAACCCACTATTTATTAATGGTAGAGTCAGGATCAAGGAATTCAAAAATGTCCCCTTTAATTCTAAAAAAGATTATTCATATTCTTTTTTCTATATGAACTTTACCCGTTTATGAGTAATATTGGCTAATGAGTTATCTAATCGAGAAATGTTCTGAATGAAACACCGATAATAACCTTATAAACAAATAAAACTACATACCATGGTCATGTTCGTTGGTATAAGACATTCATTAAAAACATGTTTTTCATATAATAAGCAATGATTCCATATTTAGAGATAATATGGACATGAAAAGAAACTCTTTGAAGCTTGAAATCACAACTTATAAACTTCTCATATATCTCATTTCTTCTAAGAGGCTTAAAAAAAATTGAATGTGAATCTCATGATCTTCATATCCTCTGTATTAATCAAAGATATAATCAATAAATACCACAATAAATACATCAAGATATTCCATGAAAACTATGTTCATTTGGTCGATGAAAATAGTGGGTGAATTAGTCAGTCCAAATAGAATTATTGTAAACATATAATGTCCATACCTAGTTCGAAATGATTCCTTTGGAATATATTCCTTCTTCACATGCAATTTAGGATATCTAGGTAAAAGTTATATTATTGAAAAATATTGGGCTCCTTGAATTTGATCATAATAATCATAAATATGTGTCATACGATACTTGTTATTTATTTTAACAACATTGATCTCCATATATCCAATGAACAACATCATAAATCCATATTTCTTCTTAATGAAATTAACAATATCTAGCCATGGAGAAAAAATAGGGAGAATAAAACCTTTACTAGTCAAATCCTATTTCTGTTTCTTCATCTCCACTTACTCTAATGTGGACATTATAAAAGTATTCTTTAATATAGGCCATTCACTAGGAATTAAATTAATATAAAATTCAATTTCCCAATCAAGAGGATTCCCATTTAAATCATTTGGAAATAAATCAATGTATTATTTCACAATAAGTACATACTCAAATTTAATATTTCATTACTCAACCATAGATATTCCATTCTCTTCCTCCCCAAGAATTAAATTCAGTAGATCTATTGGGGTGGATCTAGATAAGAATGAGATGTTAAGGTTTTTACATTAAAGATAAGGGATTCTACATTTTTCTAAATAATGGATGATTTTTTATTCTTGAAATGGATTTTCACATTATAATTTTTAATCCAAACCATACCAATTATTATATCAAAATAAATCATGGATATGATGATATGGTTAGAAATTAAATATTTTGTATATGTCATAAAGGGGAAATATTGATACATATGTGTTTCAATGATACTTCCCTTAGTATTTTTGACTAAAAAATCCTTTATTAAATCAAAAGAGAAATGTATATTTTTCTAGGAAAATAGAAAGATATAAAAGAATGTGATGATCAAGAATCAAATAAATAATTTTCTATGTCTAAGGATGCAATTAAAGTACCTTCCACCACATCATTAGAAACTTCAACCTCAGTAGTTCTGATCATAAAATATTGGCCATGGTCCCTTTTCCTTCTTTGAGGAATGTTTCCTTGACATCTAGGATATTCATAGGAATAATATCTCATATCTTTATAATTATAGAATTGAACATTGGAATATTATTTCTTTCACTTTCAATCATGGTATTGGTCGACACTTTCTCCACACTTGAAACCAACACCCATACACTTCAAGAAAGTACTAAGGTGTTTTTTTCCATATTTATCACATGATGAAAAATCAAACCTTCCCTTATTCCCCTTTTTCTTATTTATTTTCTAGAGTGTTTAATAAACCTCTTATTATATTTTTTTACATTGAATTCATATTAATTATACAATTCTTTTACTATCCTGATAGCACATAATACTATATCATCATATCATGAAACATTTATGCACATTAATTCTAGTTGGAGAAATGTTTTTAAACCATTAAATAATTGATCAATCTTACTCCTTGTGTTATGTATGTAGTCTAAATCATTCCATGATAATATTGTGAAGTTATCTTTATACATTGAAATATTATGGTCCTCTTTTTACCTCAGACTCATAAACCTCCTTTCTATATCCACTCATTCATCATGAGGAAAATATTTTTCTAAGAAAATTTCATTAATTTATCTAAATTACATGTTTTATATTTCTCTATCATCCATCGTGTTTTGAATCAATGACCACCATTGATCTGTGTCTCCTGAAAGATGATAAATTTCCATAAAAACTGTCTCCATTCCATTAAAGCCCATAGAGAGAAATGTGTTATCTAAGGAACTTATCCACTGCTCTCCTACAAATGGTTTTGTATTTACATTAAATAATAGATTTTTCTCTCAAATAATGTGATCTAACATTTCTTCTTCATGTTGTGGATCAGGATGCTCTATATGTGTATGGTTATTATTCATATCCTCATTCAACAATCCCAGTATAGTTATAAGTTAGTCACCACTATTCACCGATCAATCACCGATATCATTATCTTACGTAGGAGGGAAACCCCTATGCGGGACCCATGAATTGATACAATTTCCATTCCTTTCACTAGTTTATATTTATAAATAATTTCATACACTATATTTTGTTATGAATAATAGTGAATAATCTAAATACTGGAAAAATATATAAAACAAATTGAAATTATATTCATAGTTATTCTCATAATCATAAACATGGTTCCATTGGGGACATATTTACTTTTAAATCCTTTGTAATGGTTTGTAAAAAAATGTGAATTAGCCTAAGAATATCCCATGAGAGTGTTCAACCTGGTTTATGGTAAGACCCATTATCATTTAGAAGGTTACCTTGAGTTAGGCTCAAGACACCATGTGAGTGTTATTAACCTTAGGGGCATAAGTTCATGAACCACATCCACTTGTATTGACGATGGATGGATGTATTTCTCGGAAGATCGCATATTCTATATGTTACCAAAATTATAGGATGTTTTCTATTAATATATTCAATGACTATTTTAGGGTTATGTTCCCTAATTTTTGTTTTATAAATTTAGTTTCCATGTTTTTTTTAAAAAACTCCTCTGGTACCAACTGTTGAGACTCTTTACCCAGTGGCTTGGAGCTGATTCTTTCATTTATTACATTGGTATGATAAAAAGGAAATTGTATCCCAAAATAAAAAATAGATTATTATATTTGGAAAACAATACTCATACAAAAGTTCATCATTATAACCATAAATTAAATACATCATACAGGCTCCTTTGAAAACACTCTTATTCTTATATATAATCTTTTCATGTCATTCATAAAATTCATCTTGGTATCATAGGTAAAATAAACATAATATAACAGTGATCTATGATTCTTAGTATTGGTATGAATTTAACAGAACTGTAAAATAAACCAAAAAAGGGGAATAATAGAAAAACATTTCTGTTAAGACACAATTTTGGGCATAATATGGAATGAATAAAAACTTAATAGTTAATACCATATAAATAATCACATGGAATTGATACATACCAATGGATATTATTCTAGTAGAATAATCACATAGAATATCAGATACTAATATCATAATGGAGGAATTCATAATTTGGGACATCATAAAAATACTGTTAAGGCTTCAGTCATGACACCATAATCAGGTAAGATGGTAGCTCATACCCAAACTAGTTTGTCTCCTGAGACCTACTAGTGAATCGAGGGGCTACAGCGGGCCCCAACCATCACATAATAAGTAGAATGAATTCCTCATTTGAAATGGGATAAATATAATCAAAATCTATGTATGAAATTTATATATCCTTCCCCAATGTGTAAACATTATTAGTAACCATTCTAATTTGTATGGTAAATGGTATTAAGATAGAACATCCATAGAAAAAGTAATAATAATCAATTTCATAAAATATAGTGGATGATCAAAATAAGAGATAAACCACAATAGAGGATAAATTTATATAGGGGTGTTAAAATAGATGAAAATATTTTAATATAATAATCGAGGAATTCTTGAGAAAAATACCCATTTTACTTTGCAAAGAATAGTTATTTTTTGAAAAATCATTTTTATTTTTCATGAATGTTTGTATAAAACAAAAAATTAAAGAATATAGTTTTTCATGAAAAAATTATTGATTTTATAGAAATACTGGTTTCTTAAATCATATTATTTATGGTACTTGAAAATGGGTATGAAATAAAGACCTTCCTTTTATTGAGGCTTGTATATCGGGAAGAAATGATAAGGGAACCTTGAAAACATCTATTCTCCCATTAAATTATGATTAAATGATCTGGATATATTATTCTGGAACATATATATATTTTAGAATAATCATATCAAAAAAATAAATAATTAAATTTGTGTAAAGTGGAAGAAAGAATTACCCAAATGAAAATGGAGGTTCGGGAAGAAAACTCATACCTTATGTCTGAATGTGTTCTACACTTGACCTTAATGACTTGGATAATAAAATTAAATCAATCAATTAATTAATTAATTAATGTCTTAGATACATTTATTCAATTTATTATAATTAAATTAATTTGATTTATATCCTTTTTGATGCGTTTTAAGACAGAACTTTATTTTTTAGGAGCGTTTATTTCCTTGGTTTTCATAATTTGTATAATCGTATATGAGTATGGGAGTACATGAGGATGGGTATAATTTAACATAATTGAATTTATATGATATTAATAAACATATGAAAGATTAAATTTTTGTATAATTCATTTGGTTATATGGAATGACTGTGATTAATTAGATAAAACATTATTGATTGTCATTAAGATTATTTTTGTGGATTTTAGATCAATATGTACTAGTCTAACATATGAATTAAAATTACATACATATACTGGTTATATAACATGAAATAGATTTTAATATATATATATATATATTATATTCGGGTTTAAATATAAAAATAGTTTCATTACCATCCTTCAAGGATAAATTGAAGAATGTAAATCTGTTGTTCACGAAGGTTGTCAATCAACATTTGATGGATAATGAGTTCATTTTAAAAATAAGAGAGAGAGAGAGATAAAAGTGTTTGTGGAAGGATATTACATTAAGATGATATCATTAAATTAAATATATGATACTATTGTTTTAATTCTCATTTTTATAGAGTATTTGAGGAGAGAATAATAAAAGAAAAAAACTTAAAATAAGTTAAAGGGAAATGGCAGAGGATTTCACCTCCTGAATACTCCACCTTGAGAACCTCATTAAGGGGACTGATTTTGGCCTTTTTAGGATAAAATGCTTATAGAAATGAGAGATTGTATTGGGATGATTTTTGGGTAGACATTTAATGAGTCTCAAAGTTTTTAAATTATTAGGAGAAAGGGTGGTGAGGGTGGTATTTTAGTGGAGAAGAGGTTTGATTTTTTAATATTTTTTTCATTTTTTTATCATTTTGATTCAACATTATGAATAGTTTGACCATTATAATCATATAAATTACACTAATTAAGGGTATTTCTAGATTATGGTTCTTACAGAATATATTAATTTACAATAGAGTGTTTAACTTATAATTTATTTATACCATTATTACCTTATTTTATTATTCACCAAAAATTCAAGTATTTTAGAAAAATAACAAAAAATCACCCAAACCATTTTTCAATGTGTAAAATTTAAAAGTGAACTCCATTCACTGAAAATAATTGTGTACATATGAGAATTTTTATTTTTAATTAAAACCATCATTTACTCAAAAAAATAGATTTGAAATTTATAACCGATTTTATGGCACTTTCAAAAAAATAATGAGGTATCATAAAAGTATCCTAAAATCATTACACAATATCATATTTATTTATGAATATATATTATGAAAATGAATTTTCTTTCAAATTAGTCTAATATTTTATAAAATTTTAATTAAATATTTATGACCTACAAAAATACCAACACTTAATTTTTAATTTTGAAAATAATAACATACTAATACTATGATATAATTATATCATATATTCTTTTATATGATACCTAAATGTTAGTTATATGAACATGTATGAGTTTACTATTCATTTGGACAATTTACTATTCATAAGGTTTATATTACTACTCCTAAGGTGAACATTCTATTTCATCAGTGTAGGTTCCTTAACTTCTAGAAATAACTCTAATTTCAATCATTATTCATTTATAAATATTATAACGTGTTCTATAACGGATTTTATGTGATCTATACTACATTAAATAAACATGATAAAGGAAAACTCCTTGATAGAATTTAGGGTCCTCACATTCTATCCTTCTAAAAAAGATATATCCTCAAAATTTATAGATTGACACCCCACAAAAATCTTTGGGTAGTTCTTAATCATAATATCATCAGGATCCCATGTCACCTATTAAATTTTATTAATTTGTTCAAAGTACATTTACTAAATGAGTCATCATATTCCTCAAAAAATGTTATTTAGTCTCCAAAATCAACATAGGGTCTTCACAAATGGATAAGTTAGGTTCCAATTCTATTCCTTCATAAATTAGTACATGTATTGGGTTTAGAATGAACTTCATTGACAAGAAGATTTAATACACATTGTGCACCCAAGAAAGGATAGGAAACACTTCCAAATGATATGCCACAGATCTAATTCTCTCTAAAATTTTGAAAGGAAAAATGTACCTGAGGCCCTATTTCCCTTCCTTACCAAATCTTATAACACCCTTCCACGGAGGTACATTCAATAAAATTTGATCTCTCACATGAAGTTCAAAATCCTTCTATCGATTATCTTCATTGAACTTTTTCCTAATTTGAGATACTTTTTTACGGGTTTAAATAGTCATTACCTTCACTGTTGTTTCCTCTACAAGCTCTAGGACTACAAGCTTCCTTTCACCAACTTCATCCCATGAAGTTGGTGTACAACATCTCTTTCCGTATAGTGATTCATATTGTTTCATTTTAGTACTTCAATTGACCCTTTAATTGTAGGAAAACTATACAACGAAAAATATAGATCCCACATACCTTGAAAGTCGAGTGAGCATGATCTCAAAATGACTTCTAACATTTGAATGGTCATTTAAGATTTCCCATCTGTATGAGGGTGATAAGCATTACTCAAATGGAGATTAGTATCAAAATATTTCTGAATAATTTTCTATAATTTTGTCGTAAATCATGGATCATGGTCAGAAAAAATGTGATAGGTGCTCCATGAAGTCTTAAAGCATTATTTATAGAGTCGTTAATGGTGATCAAGAGGAAAATCCACCCTTAGAGTAAGACAATGATTATATTTAGTAATTCAATCAACAATCACCCTTATTTTATTATTATTTCATCGATGTTTTGGTAATCCTGTGACAAAATGAATGGTGATATCATCACATTTCAATGTAGGAATAGGTAGAGTCTATAAGACTCCCCTAGGTTGTTGTCTTTCAACTGTCACTTGTTAATAGACTAAACATCTTGATACATAATCTCCAACTTCCCACTTCATGTTATCCCACCAGAAATATTCCTTAAAATATCTAAACATATTAGTTCTACCAAGGTGTATAGTGAAATTCAAACTATGGGAATCATACAATGACATAATTTTTAGTTCAGGTAGAGAGGGAACATAAAGCCACTTCCAAAATTTTATAATTCCACTCTCATACATTAATTATTCCAACTTCTAATCATTCACAGATTTAGTTTTCTTTTCGATATTATCATCATGATACTGATATATTTTTATACTTTTCAATAGATATGGTTGGGAAAAAATTGAAAAAGTAGCGATGTTTCACCTACTATTATAATTACTATGTCCCATATTTTTAGACCCATATATACATGGTCCTTATGAATCCTCATTTTGATTATAACTCCAGGATTTTCCTTAATTCATACATTTTCTACCATATTCACCTTCCCTAGGTGGTAGTGTATTGAAAAATCATAATCCTTTAGCATCTTGAGCCATCACGTTTTCCACATGTTGAGTTCTTTCTATGAGAATATATATTTCAAAATTTTGTGATCTATATATATCTCACATATTTTACCCTATAAATAGTGTATCCATATATTCAAATAAAATATTTTAGCTGATAACTCAAGATCATGAGTTGGGTAATTATGTTCATGAGTTTTTAACTACATTAATGTATATGTTATAACCATTTCATTTTACTTAATAATACAACCAAGCCCATTCTTTGTTGCATCACTATAAATCACAAACCCCCGTCAGGATTAGATCATTCATAAATATCATATTTTAATTATACAAATCATTATTGAAAATTTTTCCTATATGAACATAACCCATTTACGAGTATTCTTGGTTAACATGTTAGCTAATGAAAAAAATTTCTGAATGAAATGCTGATAATAGCCTGCGAAACAAAAAAACTATATGCCTCAGTTATGTTAATTGATAAAGGCTATTACTGAACTACCTTTGCCTTTGTAGGATCAACTAAAATTCCATATTTAGAGAAAATATTGAAATGAAAAGAATCTTTTTGATGATAGAAATAACACTTTATAAACATCCCATATAACTCATTTCTTTTAAGAGTCTTGAGAACAATGTGAAAGTTATTATCATGATTTTCATAGCTTTTGGAGCATACCAATATATCATCAAAAAATAAAATACAAAACAAACCAATATTTTCATTGAAAAATCTATTCATTAGATCCATGAAAACAGTGGATGCATTAGTCATTCCAAATAGCATTATGGTAAACATGTAATATCGATACCTGATTTGAAATTTTATCTTTGGAATGTCTGTATTCTTCATATAAAAATAATGATATCTAGATCTAAGATTAATCTTTAAAAAATAATGGTCCCCTTGTAGTTGATTAAATAAATCATCAATGTGAGGCATACGATACTTGTCCGTTATTTTAATAGCATTGATCTACCTGTAGCCAATGCACAACCTTATAGATCTATCTTTCTTCTTAAAGAAAATATCAGGATCTCCCCAGGGAGAAACACTAGGGAGAATAAACCCCTTACTACACAATACCTCTAGTTGTTTATTAGTCTCTAATAATTTTACTGTGGCCATTCTATAAGGAGTCGTTGATATATGTCTTTCACTAGGAATTAAATCATTGGAAAACCCAATTTTCCACTGCAAAAGATTTCCAGTTATATACTCAAGAAATACGTCAGTGTATTCTTGCACAATATGTACATCCTCAATTTGTATATTTATTTATTCACCGATATATTTATCATTCTCTTCCTCCCAAATAATTACATTCAGTTGATCTACTGGGTCGATCTAGATAAGAATCAGATGGTGAGTTTTCTAATATAAAGATAAGAGAGTCTACATCATTCTCAATAATTATAAATTCATTATTCTTGCAATGTATTTTCCCATACTAATTTTCAATCAAATCCAGACCAATTTTTATATCAAAATAAATTATTTTTTTGATGATATGGTTTACTAGTAAAGCATGTTTATATTTTTTAAGGGGATATATTGATAAATCTTTGTTGCAATGATACTTCCCTAAATAAATTTGACTGAAAACTCTTTTATTAAATAAAAATGTAAATTTATAATTTTTTTATTAAAATGTAAATATATAAAATAATGTGATGATCTATAATAAAATAAATCATTGGCTATGTTTGAGGAAATAATTAAAGTACATGCCACCCCATCATTAGGAACATCAAACCTAGTAGTTGTGATTGAATACGCTTGGCCTTGGTCCCTTGGAATTCTCTATGGATGGTTTCCTTGACATAAAGGACATTCAGGGGTATAATGTCCCATTTCATTACAATTAATGAATTTAACATAAGCATATAATTTCTTTCCATTGCAATCATGGGTTTTGTCGCTATTTTCTCCAGACTTGTAATAAACACCCATACCCTTCAGAAATTTACCGAGGTGTTTCTTACCAGAATTATCATAGTATAGAAAATTATATATCCCATTATTAGCCTTTTAATTATTTATTTTCTAGATTGTTTATATTCCCTCTACTTATCTTGATTTAATTTGAATTTATAAGACTTAGAGAATTGTTTTTACTATCATAATAGAACATGATACTATATCTTTATATGATGAGAAATTTTAATTAACCAGTGATAGTTAGAGGAATGGTTTTAAACCATCAATGAATCAGTAAATATCATTACTTGGGTTATGTATATAGCTTGAATAATTCCTTAATAACCTTGTGAAGTTAGCTTCATACTTTTCAACATTCTTGTCCTCTTTTATCCTAAAACTTATCAATTTCTTTTCCTTATCTACTCGTTGTTCACAAGGAAAGTATTTTTTTAAGAAAAATTATTTAAATTATATCAATAACAAGTTTTCATTTTATTTATCATCCATCATGTTTTGAATCAATGACCAACATTGATACGTTTCTCCTTAAAGACAACAAATTTCCATATTAACCTTCTCCCTTTCGTTACATACCAAAGAGAGAAATATATTCTCTAAGGAACTCCTCCACTACTCTGCTATAAAACAGTTTGTAGTCCCATTAAATTATAGAGGATGTTATTGCATAAATAGATAAAACATTTCCCATTAACATTTTGGATCAGGATGCTCCATACGGGTAAGGATATTGTTCATAACGTGAGTCAGCTATCCCAATATAGTGATAACTTCCTCAACACAATTCACAGCTCGAATACTTACATAATTATCTTGCATCGGAGTGAAATTCCTACATGGGACATGTGTTTTGATACTGTTTCCATTCCTTATAATTGGTTACATATCTATATAATTTCATACACTAGATTAGGTTATGAATCATAATGAATAATCTCAATACTAGAAAAATAATTAATGAACATTAAAATTATAAGCATAGTTATTCTCATAATCATAAACATGGTTCCTTTAGTGTTCTATTTACTTTTAAATCCTTTATAATGGTTTGTAAATAAAATGTGACTTATCCAAAGAATATCCCCTGATATTGTCAAAATAGGTGTAAAATAAGTCCCATTGTCATTAACAAGGTTACCTTAGGCCATGCCTATGACACAGTGAAAAAGTAGTCACCCCTAGGTATATCTTCTCAAGAAGAAAATACACATGTAGTATGTTGACAGTGAGGTATTCTTATAAAAATCCACATAATCTCAACCTCACCAAAATTCTAGGATGTTATTATATTATTATCCATAAATCAAATTTCAGGGTTACATTCCTAAATCTGTGTTTTCTAAATCTTGTTTTCAACATTTTTACTAAAATTCATCTGATACCAATTATAGAGACCCTGACCCCTATATCCTGAATCTGGTTTGTTAATTTATTACATTGGAATGATTAAACAGAACCCATATCAAAAAATAAAAAATAGATTAGTATCTTCAGAAAAAAAATATGCATATATAAGATCAATATCAAAACCTGAAATTAAATAGATCATAAAAACTCCTTTAAAAAATACTCTTATTTTTCGTGATTATCTTTTCATGTCGTTCATAAAATTCATCTTAGAACCCTAGGGAAAATAAAAATAAGAAATTGGTAATCTATGATTCTATTTAAGGGTAAGAATTCCCCAAAAACATAAAATAAACCATAAGGAAAGGTGAATAACTAAAAACACATTCTATTAAAACAAAAATTTGGTTATAATATGGTAGGAATAAAAAATAAATAAATAGTATGATACAAATAATCACTTGAAAATGTTACTTACCCTTTGATATTTTATTAGTTTAATAGTCACATGGAATATCAAATACTAATTTAATAATGGGGGAATTCATAATTCCGGACATCATAAACATAATATATTGGCTTTGGCCAAGACACCACACATAATCAAGTAAGATGTTATCCCATACCCAAACAAGTTTGTCTCATGAGACCTACTGATGCCTTAAGGGGCTATCTATGGCCCCACACATCACTTACTAGTTATAATTATTTTTTCATATTAAAGGGTATACACTAAAACGAAATAAAAATTTGAAATGTAAATAACTTTCCCAAATATGTGAACATAATCACTAACCATCCTGAGTAGTATGGGAAATGGTATCTAGATAGAACATCAACATTTTGACTCATCATAAACCATATAATAAATAATGTTATAGGATAGACATATGAGAAAATCCAAAATAATGAATAAATTTAAAAATAGGTTTTGAAATATAAGAAAATACACTAATAAACTCATTGATGAATTCTGGAGATAAATACCCTTTTTTATTTTAAAAAGAAGAGTTCTTTTAGAAAAATCATTTGTATTTTTCATGATTGTTTGTATAAAAACATAAATTAATAAAAATAGTTTCTCATGCAAAAATTAGTGATTTTGGAAAAACAATGTTGAATCAAAATAGATTATGGATGTTACTTTAAAAAGGGTAAGAAATTGAGACGTTCCCTTTAATCAGGCTTACATATTAGGAAAAAAATGAGAAGGGAACCTTCCAAACCATTTATTCTAACATCAAATAATGAATAAGAAATATTGATATATTATTTTGGAACATATATATATATATATATATTATTTATTTAAAATTAACTAACAATTAAATTGGTGTATAGAGTAAGAAAGCATAAACCAAATGAAAATAGAGGTTTGCGAAGAAAACCCTTACTATATGTCTGAATGTGATCTACACCAAGAATTTAATGTCTTTGTTAATAAAATTAAGATAATTATTTTATTAATTTAGAAAATTATATACATTAATTTAATTTAATATAATTTTATTACTTTTTTATGTCCATTTTAATGAGTAATAAGAAACAATTTTATTGTTGGGGCGTTTTGTTCCTTGTTTTTTACAATCAGTATACTTGTATATGACTATTAAAGTTAATGTGGAATGGGTATAATTCTCTAGGATAGAATTTATATAATTTTAATGAACATACATAAGATTAAATGGTTATATAATCCATTTCTTAATATTGTATGAGGATGCGTCGTTAGATAAAATATTAGTGATAATCATTTTTATTATTTTGGAGGTTTTTTTTATCATTACGAACTAGATTGTCATATAAATTAATTTTAAATATATTTAATAGTTATAAAACATTAAATATGAAGTAATAAATTTATTATATTCTTTTTTAACCATAAAAATGGTTTCATTACCTGACTTTATGGATAAATTGACGAAAAAAATCGGTCATCCACCAAGGATGTATATCGACACTTAACATGTGATGGTTTTATTTTTAAAATAAAAGAGAGAGAGAAAATGGGTTTGAGGAATAATATTCCACTAACATGATATAATTACATTATATATATGATACTATATTTATGGTTCTCATTTTTACAAAGTAGGTGACAAGAGAATAAGAAAAAAAGAACATGAAAAGAAATTAAAAGGAAAAGGTAGAGGATTTTACCTCTGGAATACTGCTCATTGAGAACATCCTTTAAGTGATTGGTTTTCGTCTTTTGTTAAAAAATAGCCCCTAGAAATATGGGGAGTATTGTGAAGAGTTTTGGGAAGAAATTTGAGAAGTCTCAAATCTTGGATGGTCTGGGGAGAAGGGCTGGTATTTATAGTGGTGGAGAGAGGTGATTTTTGAATATTTTATTCCTTTGATTATTATTCTGGAACAAGACAGTGAATATTTTGAGCATTATAATCAAATATATTAAAATAATTGTTGTATGTTCTATATTATGTCTCTTACATCCTCTATGAATAAGGGAATATCATTTTTAAATGATAATGAATTTATACAGTAAATTACCATATTTTAATATTCACAAATAATTTATGTACTTTAAAAAAATCCCAAAAAATCACCCTAAACATTTTTAGACATGTAGAATTAAAAAATGGACTCTATTTTGCACAAATAATTTTTTATATATGAGATTTTTAATTTTTAATTAAAAACCATAATTTAATTGAAAATATAGATTTCAAATTTAAAATTGAGTTTATAACACATTCAAAAATTTACTATGGCCTCATAAAATTATACTAAAATAATAAAAAACAGGATATTGATTTTTTAATACAATTTATGATAATTAATTTTGAATTAAATCATTTTATTAAATATAAAATCGTAATTAAATATTTATGATTTATAGAAATACCAACACTTAATTATTAATTTTTTAAATATTCATTTATACTATGATATAATTATATCATACTTTATTCTATAAGATGTAAAAATTTTATTTATAAAAACAAACTTAATGTTACTATTTATCTAGTTGATTTACTATTCATAAGTTTCATATTACTATTCCTATGGTCCAGTTACTATTTCATTGGTATAGGTTCCTTAACTTCTAGAAATGCCTCTTATTTCATTTATTATTCTTTTATAATGATTTTATCGTGTTTTATAAGTTATTTTATGTGATCTGTACTATATGAAATAAACCTAATAATAGAAATAAAATTGATATTGTAAAGACCCGAAAATTTCAAGGAAATTTTTTTCATAATTTTCTTTGTAATTTTACAAGAACGCAGTTTCTGACGGCGCCTGATTCCGAGGCCCGGTGTGCCCAAAATTAATTTCCGATATTTGGCTCGGGTACGTTCAGTGAACGAGCGAGCGGGAATTTCTATCTTTTGAACCGTTGCCCGGAATTGAATTCTGATGGCACCGATGAACTCGCAGCGCTGATATTCGCTTAAGGAGACCTTTTCCGAGGTTGCGTTTATTGCGGGTTGAGAGTTAGTTTTTGGGTTTTTAAAATAAAGTTAAATAAAATGTGGAAACACATTTTATTTTTAACTTGTTGGTTAACTCCTCCCAAAGGGAGTTAGGGGTGGGACCCACATCCACTTAACCTCACTTGAGAGGATTAAGTGTGGTGGGGCCCACACGAACCCTAACTCTTCACCTCCTCTTTTTAAAACTCCCCTTTAACTCACTTTAATTAATGTTTGACACTTGGAATAATTAATTGAGGTGAGATGTTTTAAATTTCAAACCTTTGAAATTCTAAGAGGGAGGTTGTGTAATAAAATAAGCTTAAGCTTATTTTATCATTTTGGGGTTGGTTTCTTTTGCCACTTGAGAGGATTTGAGAAGCTCTCTCTACCATCCTCAACTTTGACGAAGAACACGAAGAACACTCAAGAACGCCGCTTCTCTCTTCTTCCTAGCCGGATTGTTTCTGAAGATCGACGACGCCTTCCGTGTCAACGAAAGGGAACGCCGCTTCCTCCTCGGACTTTCTTCGTCGGCTTATGAAGATTCACCAACGACGTACCTCTTCGTACGTACCTCTACGTCAATGGAATCAACGAACGATTACCGCAATGCCTGACCTCCGCGACGCTTGTCTTCCGTGGTCTGTTGACGTGCTCCGCACTTGAACCGAGGTAGGGGTTTGTTTCAATTGTTTATATTTGTTCGAGAATTTTGACTTGAAAATTCATCGTGGTAAATTTTTTTTTAAAGTTATGTGGAACTTTCTTCGAACTTGATTGTTTATATTTGTCGGGTCTTGATTTTCAAATCTTTTTATTTAATCTAAAATGATTGTGAAAGTTTATTATTCGTTAAAGGCCGATTGTTATCCTTATAACGTGAGGAGTTCGGACCGTACAAACCCGGCCGATCCTCCTCTTTTACTTCATGTTGATTTTTTGTGGAATGATTAGGAAGGGCGTGGTGCCGTCGCACCACGCGGGTTCATGCGGTTTAATGCGGAAGATACGCGCGGCGCCGTCGCGCCGCGCCGTGGAAAGATTTCAAGAACGCGACGCCGTCGCGTCGCGTCGAAGGTAGTCGAAGAGACCGCGGCCGGAGTCGGGCCACGGCGGAGGGGCGCGACACCGTTGCGCCGTGCCAATCGAACAAGGGCCACGGCTTGAGCCGCGGCAGAGCTGGAAGGGGCGGCCGGAAAACCGGCTGCCGGCGGTTAATGAAGAGCCGCGGCCGGCTCGGCCGCGGCGGAGCAGCCAGAGGCGGCCGGCCTCGCCGGCCGCTGGAGATCAGAAGAGCCGCGACCATCGGGTCGCGGCGGAAGGGTGGAAGGCGGCCCGCCGTGCCGGCCGGCCGCCGGTTCCCTTAGGAGGCGGGACCCGCGGGTCCCGCGTGTGAAAGGAAAACGGCCGGCCTAAGGCGGCCGAGATCCACAAAACCCGGGGGGAGTTTACCCCCCGCGTGCGGCGCACGTGCGGCGCCCAGGCCGCGCCGCCGCGCCGGGCCACGCCGCCGCGCCGCCGCGCTGGCCGCACCGCCGCGCTGGCCGCACCGCCGGCCGGGTCCAGCCGGACCGGGTTGGGTCGACCCGGTTCGGGTCGGACCAGGGGGGTCGGGCCGGGTCGGTTCGGGCCCAGACCCCCCGGTTTCGGACGGGTTTCGGTTTTTCGCCAATATCTTGGGTTACGGGCCTCCAAACGACTCGCCGTCAGCGGCAACGCGATCCTTGGATCGAGACGGTCGTTTCGGTATACTATACTCAAGGTACATCTTTCTTTTCGGGAGGCTACGTGGTTAAAAATCCATAGTTAAACGTGCTTGGCCTAGAGTAGTGATCAGGATGGGTGACCTCCTGGGAAGTTTCCCAGGGTGGGTGTGAGACGGAAAAGCCAATAACTTCCAGACCACGCGTCCGATTGACGCGCCGTCTGTTGAGTTGCATTCCTATTGACGATACGGAACTTTTGGCATCCTTCGCCCGAGTTTTGGATGCAGTTGGATAGTGGCCGGGATTGGATGGCACCCGAAATCCAACCGGGCCCCTTGAACGGAAAAGCTGATATCTTTCTGACAGAACGTCCGTTTGACGAACCGTCAGCGGCGTTGGTGATCTCGTTGAGAAACAGTCCCTATGAGTATACCCTATGATAGTTCGGGGTACATTTGAGATACGGCCGGATATGGTTCGCTCACGAAACCAACCGGGCCCCTGGGACGAAAAGGCTAGTAACTCACAGACCGGGCGTCCGATTGACGCGTCGTCTGTTGCGTTGAGACCCCTATGACGAGGCGGTCCTTTGAGATACTTCTATGTGAGAGTTTGAGATACTTGGAGTATCGACCTATAGCTCGTGGAGCAGACCCTCCCAGTGACGAGCGTGCGGAGTACGGAGACCGTGTAGCTGGCTGAGACCTGACGACTGCTTGACCGACTCGACTTGGAGTGAGTCGACTAGCCCAGTGGACGGAGCACTACTTTCTGAGGTGCAGACCCATGGCGTACGGAGCACTACCTGTGTGACAGTGCAGACCCGCGGTGCTCGTCCGGAGAGTACCTCAGCAGGCTACTAGGGGGGTGTGCACTACTGTGTTTGGGTGACATACCTCGGCGGGAAGCACTACTGTGTTTGGGTGGCTGGCCCGCAGTACTCGACAGGAGGAGTACTTCAGCAGTCTTAGGTTAGTGAGCAGTACCTCGGAGTCATGACATGACCACTGTACACTCCTGAGATGGAGCTCTTCAGCAGTTACGATTTCGATAATGAAAATCCCGGTTTGAGCTGAGACTTTTGACCTTGTGTTTACCTCATGATTGAGATGAGTAACTTGCTAACTTAGGTATATGTATGGGCATATACCCGGGTAGTGGTTATCCATTGATTTCACAATCCTTGTGTTACATCATGATTGAGATGGGTTACTTGATAACTTAGGTATATGTATGGGCATATACCTAAGTAGAGGTTATCTGTTGAGATCTTCTTTGTGGTTATCCATGTTGGTTTAGTGAGACCTTGAAAGTCTTGGGGTCCCTACTGAGTATCGTTATACTCACTCCTGCACGGGCTATGCCCGCACCTCGTTGTGTTGGTTGCAGACGACGGGCAGTGCTGACAGAGGCCGAGTGTTCGAGGACGAGACGGTACCCAGAGGTGGACGTGACGACGAGGTGGTACCCGAAGGTGGACCACTGGGCGGACATACTCAGAGCGGACGGTGGGACCTGAGGAGCAGAGGAGCTATCTGTACCTACCCTTCAGGTGGGATTTCCAGTGGACAGCTCGGCGTAGCAGCTTTACTTTTCAGTTGATGTTTTCCCTTCGAGTTGTACTTTACAGTTGGGCTTGTATTTCCGGCCCCTTTTTACTTTCCGCACTTACTGTTGTACTCAGTTTTTACTTAGTGTTTACTTCTTCCGCTTGTACTCTGTGTGATTGTTTACTTTACAAAGGCAATGCCTTCCCTTTTTACCGGGATTTACGCCTTGGTGCTAGTCGCCAGCCCCTGGACTATGGAAGGCGGGCTTGCGGTAGTCACGACACGGGCCCCGAGGACGGGTCGTGACAAATTGGTATCAGAGGAGTTCGGTTCTACTGCAGAACTTATAACTCTGATGTTTCTTTCTGTGAAGCAATAGTGTTGAGAGTACTGAGTGTGGTTTTCAGTTCAGGGAGTCCAGTGTTGGTGCGGGCGGCCGACGTATCCATACACCAGGACCCTGACAACTGATTTCTGACTTTGTGCACGAAAACACTAATTGTGTGTGTGTTTTCAATGGTTTTCCCTTAAAACCGCTCAAACCAGGTCAGCTCACCAGGTATAAACATTTGACCGTGTCACGATGTTTCTTTCAGAATGTCTTTTCACAGATGACCAGCTAGAGCCCCGAGAGTGGTACGTACTGATAGCCTGCCGAGCGACGAGGCCTCAGTACAGGGCCCTATCCCAGTTGAGGCACCAGCGAAGGCACCAGCGGTACTGCTACCCGTTGGGCCACCGATGCCACCAGCCCTAGTAGTAGGCGATGCATGACGCTTGAGCGCGCTGCACGAGTTCCAGAGCCAGAGGCCACCCAGGTTCCGGGGAGAGACGGACCCGCAGGCGGCTGAGGTTTGGCTGGAGGCTGTGGTGAGAGTCTTCAGGCTAGTGGGGACGCCGACAGACTTCATGGTGATCTTTGCTACCAGCCTCCTTCAGGCAGCAGTAGGCAGGTGGTGGAGCCACTTGTTCCAGTTTTGCGATGAGATGAACTTCGCATGGGAAGACTTCGAGACCTTCTTCAGGGTGGAGTTTGTGCCAGTATCTCTACACCCCGAGCGTGTACAGGAGCTTCTGCCTTTTCTGCGTGCTTTTCGATCGGTAGCCGAGTCATCTGTGGGCAGTAGACAGATGATGCAGAGGTCCAGGAGGACCATACTAGCAGTTAGACGATCTCGGGTTTTAGGACCGGTGGTGCGGGGCACCCGAGGTGGGGTCAGATCCAGGCGTTCCAGAAACGGACAATGTTACTCATGTGGCGAAAAGGGTCACCTGGCACGTGACTGTCCGAATCCTCGTACGGTTGATCAACGGGTGTTGGAGGAGCCACCGAGACAGAAGCAGCGACTAGTGCTTGAGCAACAGCCGAGTAGTGGACAAGGCAGTAGAGCTCCGAGAGTAGGTGGGAAGGAGAGGAACTAGTGGATACGTCCTTTGTACTTCTAGTTCCATGTTGCTTTGTATTCGTGTCTTTGTACTATGATCTGCAATAATAAAAAGACACTTATCTTTGTTTGCTTTCCTGTCCTATTGTTTGGTTGATACTGAGTGGTCACGGTTAAACTGTTGACTTGACCCTCACTTTCGAGATTTCTACTGGAGGGGACCCAGTGACCTCACACTGATGCCGAAAGTGTGACTCGACCCTTGGAGGCGAGAGTGACAGTTGGATCTCTTAGTAGATACGTCGAGGCCTTACGACGTCATCCATGGCTTGAATGCATCATTCATGTCAGGATTGACTGTATTAGGAAACGAATGTGGTTCATCCAGGGGATGAGACCGGGTTTTTCTTATCGGCAAAGAAGAAATCATAGCAGCTCTTGTGAGACTAAAGGAGGTCCAGGACATCCAAGAGAGGATGAAGACTGTACAGTGCAGTAAGAAACAGGAAACCGGTGCCAGTCATAGAGACTCGGGCGTGTTAAGAAGAGGAAACGTAAAGGAGATATGAGTCTACGAAGCAGTAGACGTGGAGGCAGATCTAGGAGAGCATCATGAGGTGGTGTACATCCTAACATGGTACAACCACCCGCCTTAGTTATCCCCGCCATGCTCAGGGAGCTGGAGGGCGGTGGAAGAATGCGGCTGCATGCGGTCAAGGAGTGTGACCCAATGACTTTAAAAATGATTCAAGGGACAGTCTGTGTCCACTACTATATGCTGAAGTAACAGACGTCGATATGAATCATTCCTCGCTTTCACAAATCTTGTTCCAGACCTAGAGTTTCCGGTAAGCCGTGGACTTGACCCTCACGTCTGGAGATACCTTGGGAGGAGACTCGATAATCACACTTACGCTGATGGTGTGGTCAGACCCTCGAGGCGAGAGTTTCAGTTGGAATCTCTTGGTGGCAGCGTCGAGGGATTACGACGTTAGTTTGAGTATGGAATGGGAAATAACTGTTCATACTAAAATTGATGGTTTTAGGCAAACATCGGGATGAGTTTTCCTTGGTCGGCGGAAAAGGAAACCCCAGGCAGCGTAGGGTAAATCTTGCACAGGAGAGTGCGACCGATCACCCTTGAGTCGGTCAACCTTACCCTCGTGGCAGCAGCCTTTCGAGTTCCAGTTCTAACAGAAAATGGAGACCTCTGGAGTTCGAGGATGACGATCACGTCCTTATACAGGTCTCACCTCGACGAGGTTTACGGAGATGTAGCCAAGGCGGCAAGTTATCTCCGGGGTTCAGCGGACCTTCTTAGGTCCCTAGCTGGGTAGGCGGGGTGGTTTACCGCTTGACCCATTCACCGCAGTTGCACCAGGTGCACGACGACTTCCACGTATCTCAACGGAGGAGATACGTGCTCGACCCTTCGCATACCATCGACCATGAGGAGTTGGACGATGGCGATGGGGGTCTTTCACAGAGATTCCAGTGGGGATCAAGGATCGATAGGAGCAGATCCTACGAGGACGATCGATTCCTCGGGTGCACTTTCTTTGGCAGTACAGAACCTCTAGGTAAGCACATGGGAGCGGAAGGCTCAGATGCGTGCTATGTACCACTTTTGTGACACTAGTTTGTGTTGAAGCTTTACGGGGACGTAAATCCCTGAGGTGGGAATAATGTAAAGACCCGGAAATTTCAAGGAAATTTTTTTCTTAATTTTCTTTTTAATTTTACAAGAACGCAGTTTCTGACAGCGCCTGATTCCGAGGCCCGGTGTGCCCGAAATTAATTTCCGAAGTTTGGCTCGGGTACGTTCAGTGAACGAGCGAGCGGGAATTTCTATCTTTTGAACCGTTTTGAATTCCGAAGGCACCGATGAACTCGCAGCGCCGATATTCGCTTAAGGAGACCTTTTCCGAGGTTGCGTTTATTGCGGGTTGAGAGTTAGTTTTTGGGTTTTTAAAATAAAGTTAAATAAAATGTGGAAACACATTTTATTTTTAACTTGTTGGTTAACTCCTCCCAAATGGAGTTAGGGGTGGGACCCACATCCACTTAACCTCACTTGAGAGGATTAAGTGTGGTGGGGCCCACACGAACCCTAACTCTTCACCTCCTCTTTTTAAAACTGCCCTTTAACTCACTTTAATTAATGTTTGACACTTGGAATAATTAATTGAGGTGAGATGTTTTAAATTTCAAACCTTTGAAATTCTAAGAGGGAGGTTGTGTAATAAAATAAGCTTAAGCTTATTTTATCATTTTGGGGTTGGTTTCTTTTGCCACTTGAGAGGATTTGAGAAGCTCTCTCTACCATCCTCAACTTTGACGAAGAACACGAAGAACACTCAAGAACGCCGCTTCTCTCTTCTTCCTAGCCGGATTGTTTCTGAAGATCGACGACGCCTTCCGTGTCAACGAAAGGGAACGCCGCTTCCTCCTCGGACTTTCTTCATCGGCTTATGAAGATTCACCAACGACGTACCTCTTCGTACGTACCTCTACGTCAACGGAATCAACGAACGATTACCTCAATTCCTGACCTCTGCGACGCTTGTCTTCCGTGGTCTGTTGACGTGCTCCGCACTTGAACCGAGGTAGGGGTTTGTTTCAATTGTTTATATTTGTTCGAGAATTTTGACTTGAAAATTCTTCGTGGTAATTTTTTTTTTTAAAGTTATGTGGAACTTCCTTCGAACGTGATTGTTTATATTTGTCGGGTCTTGATTTTCAAATCTTTTTATTTAATCTAAAAAGATTGTGAAAGTTTATTATTCGTTAAAGGCCGATTGTTATCCTTATAACGTGAGGAGTTCGGACCGTACAAACCCGGCTGATCCTCCTCTTTTACTTCATGTTGATTTTTTGTGGAATGGTTAGGAAGGGCGTGGTGCTGTCGCACCACGCGGGTTCATGCGGTTTAATGCGGAAGATACGCGCGGCGCTGTCGCGCCGCGCCGTGGAAAGATTTCAAGAACGCGACGCCGTCGCGTCGCGTCGAAGGTAGTCGAAGAGACCGCGGCCGGAGTCGGGCCACGGCGGAGGGGCGCGACGCCGTTGCGCCGTGCCAATCGAACAAGGGCCGCGGCTTGAGCCGCGGCAGAGCTGGGAGGGGCGGCCGGAAAACCGGCTGTCGGCGGTTAATGAAGAGCCGCGGCCGGCTCGGCCGCGGCGGAGCAGCCAGAGGCGGCCGGCCTCGCCGGCCGCCGCAGATCAGAAGAGCCGCGGCCATCGGGCCGCGGCGGAAGGGTGGAAGGCGGCTGGCCGTGCCGGCCGGCCGCCGATTCCCTTAGGAGGCGGGACCCGCGGGTCCCGCGTGTGAAAGGAAAACGGCCGGCCTAAGGCGGCCGAGATCCACAAAACCCGGGGGGAGTTTACCCCCCTCGTGCGGCGCACGTGTGGCGCCCAGGCCGCGCCACCACGTCGGGCCGCGCCGCCGCGCTGGCCACACCGCCGGCCGGGTCCAGCCGGACCGGGTCGGGTCGACCCGGTTCGGGTCGGACCAGGGGGGTCGGGCCGGGTCGGTGCGGGCCCAGACCCCCCGGTTTCGGACGGGTTTCGGTTTTTCGCCCATATCTTGGGTTACGGGCCTCCAAACGACTCGCCGTCAGCGGCAACGCGATCCTTGGATCGAGACGGTCGTTTCAGTATACTATACTCAAGGTACATCTTTCTTTTCGGGAGGCTACGTGGTTAAAAATCCATAGTTAAGCGTGCTTGGCCTAGAGTAGTGATCAGGATGGGTGACCTCTTGGGAAGTTTCTCAGGGTGGGTGTGAGACGGAAAAGCCAATAAATTTCAGACCACGCGTCCGATTGACGCGCCGTCTATTGCGTTGCGTTCCTATTGACGATACGGAACTTTTGGCATCCTTCGCCCGAGTTTTGGATGCAGTTGGATAGTGGCCGGGATTGGATTGCACCCGAAATCCAACTGGGCCCCTTGAACGGAAAAGATGATATCTTTCTGATAGAACGTCCGTTTGACGAACGGTCAGCGGCGTTGGTGATCTCATTGAGAAACAGTCCCTATGAGCATACCCTATGAGAGTTCGGGGTACAGTTGAGATACGGCCGGATATGGTTCGCTCACGAAACCAACCGGGCCCCTGGGACGAAAAGGCTAGTAACTCACAGACCAGGCGTCCGATTGACGCGTCGTCTGTTGCGTTGAGACCCATATGACGAGGCGGTCCTTTGAGATTCTTCTACGTGGGACTTTGAGATATTTGGAGTATCGACCTATAGCTTGTGGAGCGGACCCTCCCAGTGACGAGCGTGCGGAGTACGGAGACCGTGTAGTTGGATGAAACCTGACGACTGCTTGACCGACTCGACTTGGAGTGAGTCGACTAGCCCAGTGGACGGAGCACTACTTTCTGAGGTGCAGACCCATGGCGGACGGAGCACTACCTGTGTGACAGTGCAGACCCGCGGTGCTCGTCCGGAGAGTACCTCAGCAGGCTACTAGGGGGGTGTGCACTACTGTGTTTGGGTGACATACCTCGGCGGGAAGCACTACTGTGTTTGGGTGGCTGGCCCGCAGTACTTGACAGGAGGAGTACTTCAGCAGTCTTAGGTTAGTGAGCAGTACCTCGGAGTCATGACAAGACCACTGTACACTCCTAAGACGGATCTCTTCAGCAGTTACGGTTTCGATAATGAAAATCCTGGTTTGAGCTGAGACTTTTGACCTTGTGTTTACCTCATGATTGAAATGAGTCACTTGCTAACTTAGGTATATGTATGGGCATATACCCGGGTAGTGGTTATCCATTGATTTCACAATCCTTGTGTTTCCTCATGATTGAGATGGGTTACTTGATAACTTAGGTATATGTATGGGCATATACCTAAGTAGAGGTTATCTGTTGAGATCTTCTTTGTGGTTATCCATGTTGGTTTAGTGAGACCTTGAAAGTCTTGGGGTCCCTACTGAGTATCGTTATACTCACTCCTGCACGGGCTATGCCCGCACCTCGTTGTGTTGGTTTCAGATGACGGGCAGTGCTGACAGAGGCCGAGTGTTCGAGGACGAGACTGTACCCAGAGGTGGACGTGACGACGAGGCGGTACCCGAAGGTGGACCACTGGGCGGACATACTCGGAGCGGACGGTGGGACCTGAGGAGCAGAGGAGCTATCTGTACCCACCCTTCAGGTGGGATTTCCAGTGGACAGCTCGGCGTAGCAGCTTTACTTTTCAGTTGATGTTTTCCCTTCGAGTTGTACTTTAAAGTTGGGCTTGTATTTCTGACCCCTTTTTACTTTCCGCACTTACTGTTGTACTCAGTTTTTACTTAGTGTTTACTTCTTCCGCTTGTACTCTGTGTGATCGTTTACTTTACAAAGGCAATGCCTTCCCTTTTTACTGGGATTTACGCCTTGGTGCTAGTCGCCAGCCCCTGGCCTATGGAATGCGGGCTTGGGGTAGTCACGACACGGGCCCCGAGGACGGGTTGCGACAGATTTACTTTGGATTTATTACAACTACGAATCCCAATAATGAAATAAACATAGAAACGAGTCAAAAATATGGGTTATAAGGAATAAATGATATAATAAAATACAAGGCTTGTGAATAATCATATATAGGGATAAAATAATGTACATAGAATCGTAATATATTTGAAACATTGTAAGATGGTGAGAACATAAAATGTGAAAAGAGCATATGTCAAGACTAACATCCAAGACACCATCACATGGTGGACTGTATCCCATCATGAATTGAGTTCACTCCCTAATCCCATTCATAACGTCTCATGGAAAAAATTACAAAAACCATTCTATAACTATCTAGTATCACGCATCAAAAGATATACAAGCATATGTGTGACACCTAAGGAAGTCAAATATAAGGATTACTCGTGGAATGAAATGAGTTTACCAGTATACCTCATATCAGAATACATTGACATTACAAACATATTCTAAATAGAAGAACTAATTAAATATTATGGAAATTATTATCTCCATACAAAATCATAGGTCTCTAAATAATTTTCCTCTTTTGGAATAAAAACATTAAATGAGTGTTACATAAAATGATTAAGAGACAGTAATGTTTCCCCTAATCAGGTTTCATTTTTAAAGAAATAAATTGAGAAATGACTTTCTGGAATGTATTCCACATAAAATAATGCGAGAGAAGGATACATCTATAAATAAGATATGTACATATATAATTTATAATCATTATATCATATCAAAGAGATATATAAAGAGTGTTATAGAGATAAAGGTTATAAAAAAATAAAAAGGGTTGATCATAGGGATCCCTTACCTTATGTTTCAAAATTAATATGAACTAACACTAAATGATTGATTAATAAAATTTATAAATTAATATATTAATAAAACTTATTATATATTTTGGATTTATTATAATTCTAGTTGTTTTCATTTATAATCATTTAATTGAGATATAATAATAACTTTTTTTTCTTACCGTTGTTTGTTTTATGCTTTTAAGCTTAGATGACATGTGGATAATTTTTGATTTTCATTTAAAATGGGAAAATAAATCCATTATTGAAGTTAAATTTTATTAATATATTTATATAAATTATAATGGTTTCAAAATTCCTTTTTATTTATTCTGATATAGTGATTCTTTATTTAGATAATGCATGACAGTGATTTGGTTGGCTCATTTTGACTATTTTACCGACTATCAAAAACTATGTTGGTTATATTTAATTTAATTATTATTAAACATTAAAAACATCGAATATGTTATGAAATATTATATAAAACCATATTTAACAACAATTTTTTCTTTATAACTATACATTAGGATGGTGGAGAAAACAATGTATATTGTTCATGGAGGGGGTGATCCAACCATATTGTAAAAAACAACTACATTTTTAGTCATTTTAGGTTAAGATAAAGTGGATGTATGATAGATATTATATTATAATAATAAAATTCCTATATATAAAATATAATTTAGTTATTATTCCATTCAATATTGAATTTGTTTTGGAGGTTGAGGAAGAAGAAAAACTAAAAGAATCAGTTGAGGGAATTACATTCTCCATTCAACTTAAGGCATCGTTTAATGGTATTTTTGTTAAAATATATGTACTTGGAAATGAGGGTTCATAATTTAACTAGATAAAAATTTCTAAGTTTCCAATGCATTTATATTGTGAGGGGAAGGGGTTTGGATGGGTAGTATTATAAGGGGAGAAGAGGTGTGTTTTGAATATTATGTTCTCTAGTTTATTATTTTGTCTTTATAATACCATTAGTATTGATTATTTTGAATATAAATATAGTAAATGGATCATGTGAATTTGAAAATGGGCTCTTGAATCATATATTACTCATAAATATATGCATTTAACATAAAATGTTAAATATAATATTTTACCATATTTCTATATTCACCAAAAATTCAACTATTTTAGAAAAATATGAAAAATTAAATTTATCCATTTATGATGTGAATATTACAAAAATGAAATCGATTTTATGATATTTTTCTCAAAATATGTGAAATTAAAATTTTAAATAAAGTTTATATTTATTTCAAAAATACCAATATTTATATTATGATTAATTTTTCAACCCTTTGAAAAAGAAATAATGAACTCATAAAATAATATTGTAATTATATGAAAACATAAAATTAATTTATAAATCCAATTTATGAAAATAAATTTTATTTTAAATCCATTTATTTATTAGAAAAGTGAAATTAAATCCCATTTTAAAAAAATAGATAATTTATCTTTTGAAAATATTTATTTTCAAGTATAATGACATAAATATATCATATTTTCATTTTATAAGACTCATAAATATCATTTTACACTTCCATATATGAGGATATTATTCTAATAGTTAGGATACTATTCTTAATAGACAAAATAATATTCAAAATTTCTAGTTACTTTTCCAACAGGGAACTTTTTAATGGTTATATGGGATATCTAATTTCTATCAAAACATTATATTTCATTAATTAATCATTTAGTTATATTCTATATAAATGTTATATATTTCCCTTAAAAAAATTCTATTTAATTACTAACATTTAACACTTCATTTTTATTGTGTTAATCATGACTATAATTATTAAGGGGGGTCGAGATGATCCAAATTTTCCAGTTATAATTAATATATTATTTTATATTTTTTGTATTATGGTAATACATTCAATTATTATGGACATATTTATTATCTAATTGTGATTATAAATTAATACAATTTTTTTGGTTTCTTCTTTTTGAGTTTTTTATTCAATAAATATGACTCTTTTATATAATAAAAAGGGAAATTCCTTTCATAATATTCATGTACATTAAATTATTTACCGCATAATAAATTTTTCCTTGAGATTTAATTTTTTAATAATAATGTGAAAATAGTTTAGGGTGATTTTTATTAATCTTTTCACTTGGTTTCCATGTGGGGTCATTGTACTTGTGTTTTTTCAGAGTAATTCAACTAGGTGAGTTTTCTTATTTCTGGGAATATTCTCTCAATGGTTCAAGATCTTCCTTGAATTCTCCACACAGGTGAGATCATTTTACATCTATTCCACATATGAATTAAGTTGATATGAGGGATCTAGTATGTACTTCTATAATAGGGAAACATGGAATACATAGTGCTCATCAAAAAGTACTAGTTAGAGTTCTATTGGATAAGCTACAACCCCGATATGATCAAGAATCTCAAAAGGATTGTTGTATATAGTTATAGATTAACCTTCATCCTAAATATCTTGAATCACTTCCATGGATATATGAAGAGGAACACTTTATATCTAATCTCAAACATCAGGTATCATTGATTATAATAATAATAGATCTTCTATTGACTTTGAGATTCCATTATGTGATATGGAATACTCATTTCCTTTTCTACAATTTAATCCACCATTTTAAGGCTAACAATCTGGCATTCTTGAGATTTAGTGAATCACATAGGTGTTCTAAATCTATTCCCATAATGTAATTCATATTTATCCAATTGGATTATTAGGTAAAAACTATAATTGAATGAGAAATAATCATGTGGAATATGTTGATCTCATCATCATTTGATTTATATCAAGAATTATCTCATCATTACAAAAAGTGTGAATATTTTCCACTTATATTTCCCCTCAATTTGGGGTGATAATCAAAAATGATGTTCAAATCAGTGTTTTGATTCTATTAGAGAATCATCCATAAGATGGAGGTAATTATATGATCATGATAATATATAGTCAATAATGATTTTTTATATATCCCACAACTTCTCATATGTGTATCCTTGCATATTGATAGATTGAACAGTCCGCTTAAATAGTAATGAAATGAGTAGTCTTTATAAGATGGTCCATGATAATCCATATAGAATTATTTCATTTCGAAGTATTTGAAAAACTAATGACGAAGTCTATGGGGATGTTTTTCTTTTCCCTTGTAGGTATGAGTAATGGTTGCATCAACCCATCACATTTTACATTCAACCATCACCTACCGATATACAAGGAATTTTAAGGTACATAATGCACTTTCAATTGTCATATTTTCCAAATTCTAGTGATATCATAAATCTATATTTACCTTCATGTTACCTAGGTGGATGGATAAGGATGGGCTATGTTCATCATTCAAAATACACTTCTTCACAGGTACATTTTATGGTACACGTAGCAATGATTTAAATAATAAAACTCATTATTCATAAATTTCAAACTCCAAAGATATCCCTTTTACTATATCTTCTAACTTCTTTTATAGTTCCAAATAATCTATTTGAGCATTATTTATATTCTAGAGAAGGGATAGTTCATCAATAATTTGAGAAGGTAATGATGAAGTTTATTTCATTATAATCCCCATTTCCATCATTTAAAAGTATAAAAATATAGTATCCATCTAAATTATAATTTTTTATAATTTCACAGGGCCTTTTCTAGGTATATAATATAACACCTTGTTCACTTTCCCATGAAAGTAGTGGATTGGGATGTAATAGTCCTTGATCATCTCAAACCATCTTCATTGGTGAAAATTCAACTCATTCTATATGAATATGTTCTGGAGTCTCTTACGATCTATATATTTTTGACACATCCATTAGTAAATATAATTCTTCTATATATTAAATGTGAATATTACTATGAAAAAAAACGTTGTCTGTGTTGTTATTATCATGGAATTTCAATTTCCTTGAGCTATAGGCAATTCATTTTTCAATTTTCATCACTACAAAAAATCAGAATGATACATCCACTACATATAACTCTAATTTACTATACATTTACTGTGATTTATCCTTTCAAAATAATTTAGAATTATATTAAAATACCCCTCGTTATCCTCTTTTTTCTAGTTTTATATTATAATATCATCTATAAATACTATCAAAAACTTTTTAAGGTAATATATAATAAAAATATTCATTATTTCCAAGAATAATATTTTTTCATTTGTATATTTAGAGGTAATCACTATGATATAATAGTGTTCAGAACTTGTTTGAAAGGAATGCTTAGGGATATCTTCCTTCATACCATATAATTGGCATTGTCTCAATCAAAGGTCCAACTTAGAAAAATATTGAGGCCCTTATAGTTGATCCAAAAAAGAAATTTACCCAGGTCATAAATACTTTTTATTTATTATAATTTTTCTGAGCTCGTGATAAGTTGTGAAAAGGAATAATGACCCATATTTCTTCATGAAAAAGTATACCATAACATCCCCCAATAAAGCAATCAGGTGTATAAAACCCATTATATATTCTCTTACATAAGATTTTATAGTTATTATAACTCAATGTTATCCATTCAATTGAGTTTATTGAATATTTTCATAGATCATAGTATATGTATAATTGAGAATTTAACCCCTTAGTAAGGAGGATGACCAAATAACTATTCCATAAACACATCTATGAAGTCCCTTTATAGTTACCCAACCATTTCATGCATAAATATTTCATATTATTATATGAATATTGATTAGATATAAAAATGATCCATGTCATAATATTATATTTATACTCTATTTGGAAACATTGAAACATAAACAACTTGTTCAAAAGAGTCTCTTATTATGTTCTTCGTAACTAGAACTCTTTATAGACATATCCATCATAAAACCGTTCATCAGAACTTACGGAAATTAAATATAATAAAGGGAGAGAAAATATTAATAATATTGGTAAATAATATATATATCAATGATCACATTAACCAAACATGTTCATAATGGTATGAGAACAGGATAATAACATTTTAAATCCATACCATGCATATCAAAGATCATAATCACAATTCATGGCATAAATCATTGAACATCATCATATATGAATAATAATAGAATTAAATACCATGATCCATGATATTTTAAATTTTTTCATATGACATAGAATCATCGAATACACATACTCATTGAAAATTATTTTTATAATATTCAAGGATCATTACCAAGACTATCATAGTGGAATGGTTTCACTCCCCAAACCATCATTGTAGTCAAGGTTCACTCTCAATAATATCATAGTGGATAAAATCAAATAATAAACAATGTTCAACCCCAATTTATTTTTATTTGTGACATGAGATATAAATCATTACCGAATTAATTGTAAGAATATATAATTCGGGGCCCACCCATCATTGCTTACTACATAACCACCATTCGTGGTTATAACGTAACCAACATCCATGGTTACAATGTGACCATTGAACTTTGTTATAATTTATCCACATTCACATAATGTAAACCATGAAAATGTGTTCCACAAGATCATAAAATTACTTCATATCATAACATCATAACTCATGAAATGAAAATGTGTTTTGCAAAAATTGTATCAATTCATCATAGCATAACCCAAGGAATATAAATGGGTATTTTAAACATCTCATAAACATAAATATTAACCATCCATTGATAAATTTTGAATGGTAAAAACAGATTTTATCCCCATTAAATCTTAATTAAAATCATTGGATGTTATCATTTATGAAAATTATTAAAAATATCAAAAACATATTTCCATAGGAAAATAAAAATCCATTTAAAAAAAAATTTAAAATATAAATATTTTCAAAATATTATGGAAACATTTATCATAAAAAAATTGATTTTAAAGTAATATTCAAAATACATAGTGATTCTGACAGTAAGAAATTATGTTCATAGGTAAAAGAAAAAAAAGAAAACATTCGTTTATCATTTTGGGAAAAAAAGTCAAAAATTACCTCATTTGGTAAATGAATAGAATATTCATTTTAAACAAAAATTTATTAATCCAAAAATGGGTGAAATTAATTTAAATATCATATTATAATAGTAAAAACCTATTTTAAAGATTTTTTTTATAAAACATGGATATGAAAGAAAGGGTTTTTTCGAGTGAAAAGATAAATAATATTGATTTTCTCTAAAACACATTTTTAGTATATTGATTAATTATGGTGAATAAATTTAATGGAAAAAACCTTTTTAAAAAATAAACAGTTTAAAATAATATTCATGAGTTTCACTAGAGATAGATCATAATATTTTTTCATGAGAAACATTATTATAAACCACCTCGATAAATAATGAGATTCTAAAATAAACCCTTACCGCTTTAGTAACATTTTAATCATAAGCCCCATGAAATAAATATAAATATATGGATATGTAAATCACATTAAAATTAAAAAATAATAAAAGACATTATTTTTAAATATATAGACCACATAAAAGAAACAAGTGGTGGATATGGCATGTGTCTCAAAGAAATAAAAGTGTTAAAAAATATCATTCATTATGTCTTCCTTCCTTTGAAATCTTTATAATGTAATGTATAATAAATTTCAGTTTTTTATAAATTTATTTAAAACTATAATAATATATATTACAACATATATATTTTACTTATAACTTTTTAAAACCATTTTAAAAATAATTGTTTATAAAAATCATTGTTCCGAGTGATATTTGCTTTCTTTTTCAATTATGTTCTAGTTCATTGGTTTTGGTCCATATAATTTCATCATGGATACATCATCTCAATAATGATAATAATTATATAAATATCATATATATTCATTATATACAATATTAGAGGCATCTGAGAAATTAGAGATATATAAAAGAATTACACTAATCACAGTGACGGTAGGACGTTCAATCGCTTGAATGGTAGTTTAATTTTTAAATAGATGGAATGAGAGAAACGGTAACTAATAAATCATCTTTAAAAAATAATAATTATTTATAATATATATAATATTTATTTATTAAATATGTCCATATTACCATCCAATTAAAATGGTAATTTAAAATGAATCGCATCACTTGATGTTGGTGGTAGTCCACACGTATGCTTGAAGGTAACTATAATTTTTCATAAGATTGAAAGGTATGAAGTTAGATAATATAATATAATTCTAGAAGATTTATTATTTCATAAATATCATATTTAAAAATTAAACCAATCATAATAACCATCCATGAAATATGGGGATGGTAAATGAATTGTGTGTTTATGAGTGCACCCATAATAACATGTACATGCATATGTGTGTTACATAAGGAAATCAAATAGATGTTATAAGCATAAGTATTTCCCATGGAAATAAACGGGTTTCAAAATATTTCTACATATCATAATCAAAGTATATTTCAGAAATATTTCAAATAGAAGAAGGAATTAAATATTATGGATGTTCAAATCTGAATAAAAAAGAATGGGTGTCAAAATATTATTCATATCTTGAAATTGATACTTTAAAATGACATTACATAAAGTGATTAAGGTATAGAAAATATCTTTTAAGCAGGTTTGATTTTTATAGAATACATTTGATTTATGAACTTAAGGAATATATTTCACTACAAAAGGGAGGGATAATAAAACCGTATATATGTAAGAGACATATATAAGGACTTTAGAATAATTTCATAATATATAAAGGAGATATATGGTGATACATTCAAAAAAAGGTCATAACCTAAAAAAAGGGTGGTTTAGATATATTCCATACATTATGTTCTAAAATCATTTTTCACTCATAAAAAATTTATTTGATATTAAAATTAATTTATTAATGAATTAACTAACAAATTAAATAACTTATCCATTTATAATTCATTTATTATAATTTTATTATGTCCATTTATAACAATTTCATTGAGATAAAAAGATTTATTTTGTTTTTTTAAGGGTGTTCGTTTTATGATTCCAAGGTCGGTTGACTTCGGGATAATTATTGAAGTTAAAATAAAATGGAACTAAAAATACATAAGTGATAGGAAATTGTATTCATGTAAATTTTAAAATTTTAATAGTCCCCAATATACTTTTTTAAACATAGGGAATATATACAAAGTCAAAATTTTAATGCTATGTGGTCATATCATTTTGGTTGTCTTACGGACCATTACAAACAAGATTCATTTTATTTAAATAAAATATTATTAAATAATAAAAACATTTAGTAAGTAATAAGATAATAATAATAATCATATTTACCCATAATAATTTCATTATATCCATCCTTGATGTAATTATTCAGATCCATACCGATTTTTTGAGGATGAGGAGGGAGAAAGTTAGAATAATTGGTTGAGGGAATTATCATCCACTTTTTGATGCCTTATCATGGGATTCAACTTAAAGAACCTTAGAATAGTTTTTTGGTGAAACCAAAAGCACACAGACTTGGGGGAGAGTATTATAATGGTAATTTTGTAGAAAATTATTAATCCATAAGGATTATAAGTTATAACGAGATGGAATTTTGTGGGGTAATATTTATAAGGCCATGAGAGTGGTGTTCTTGAATATTAGCATTAGTAGTTAAATATTTGGGATCAGTAAAACCAATAGTGTTGATTATTGTGACTATTTACCTTAAATTGTGAACTATATTTTTAACTAATGGGTACTTACATCAACCATGACTCAAATATTCATGTATTTACTTTATAATTTTAAATATCATATTTTAATATATTTCACTATTTACATAAAAAACTATTTTAGAAAAATAATAGAAATCCATGGTAAATATTTTTCTATTATTTTAATACAAAATGAAATAAATTTTATGAAAATAATTATTTATATATGAAAATTTTAATTTTAAAGTGTAATCCACATTTATGAAAATAATACCAATTTTAATTTTATGATCAGTTATACGACCATTTGAAAAGTTACTTATGGTGTCATTAAATTATCTTATGATTATAAGAAAATAAAATATTAAATTATAAATCCATTTTATGAAAATAAATTCTCTTTTAATCAATTATATTTATTTCAAATGTCTAATTAAAACAATTTTGTTTTGCAAATATACAAACTCTTATTTTATCATTTTAAAAACATTCATTTAATTAAACAATGATATAAATATATCATATTTTCATTTAATAAGATAAAAAATATATAATTTTACACATAAATTATTGATTATACTACACAAATGGTCTATTTAATTTTTTAACGGTCAGATTACTATTCCAACAACCATGTTACTATTCTAATTGTTAGACTACTATTCTAACAGTTATATTTTTAATGGTCATATGGGATCTCTACATTCTATAAATACCTCATATTTATATCTTAATGTTTTTAATTATATTCTATATCAATTTAATATATGTCATTTTAAAATTTCATATTTTATCATATATATTCCTCTTCATTTGTATACTATTGTTGGTGACTGGGATTATTTCATGGGATTAGGAATATCTAGATTACCCTATTATTATTAACTTATAATATATTTTTTATCCCATTATAATAATTTATTTTATTAAGGACATATATATTCTATAAATATAATGTTTAAATTAATATAATATTATATTATTTTTTTCCTCATGTGGTGTATATACTTTACAAAATATGAAACATATATATAATAAGAAGGTAAATTACATTGATAAAATTCTAGGTAATTTAATTTATATACCAGTTGAATACTATGAAATACTATAGGAGGATTTGATTTTCAATATCAAAAAATCAATAAGAACAAGATCTGAGTGAAGAAAATTTTCATAATAGAGTGGATTTATATGTATAACAATTAGAATATAATTATTTAGTTAAAAAGTGTCACGACCCATCCTTGGGGCCCGTGTCGTGACTACCCCAAGCCCACCTTCCATAGGCCAGGGGCTGGCGACTAGCACCAAAGGTGAATCCCTGATAAAAAGGGAAGGCATTAACTTTAAACCTATAACACGCACGGTCTGAACACAAGTAGTAGAAGCAAAAAGTAGTAATATATAAAATAAAGGTGTTATGAAAGTAAGTGGGCCAGTATACAAACCCAACTGCACAACAAGTATAAGTACAAGTAAAAAGGGAAAATACGTCCTGGATTGTCCACCGGAAATCCTACCGAAAGGGTAGGTATAGATCTCGAACAACAGGTCCCTGAAGTACGTCCCGTCTAGTCCAGCTCCATGCAGCCTCCTTTCTGTCTCCCTTAGCCTTGATCACTGCTGATGATCCTCTACACAGAACACAACAAGGTGTGGGTGAAGCCCGTGCAGTGGTGAGTATAACAATACTCAGTAAGGGACCCCGATACCCCTGAAGGTCACCTAGAATCCACTAAGGAAAAACCATAGTAGTAAGATACAATCATGAAATATAAACCATCCCTACTTAGGCATATTCCCATACATATACCTATGTTACCAACCATTTCAGATCCAACACTTGATCCCAAGCACAACTCATTCCACAAAGGAAGTAAATTCAACCAGCTCGAACAGTATCAGCGCTATTCCAGGATCCTACCTTGGTTCGACAGTGGAGGTTATTATGTGGCTACATCTAATCATCTCTACCCCACTATATGAGTGGTATACCTGTGTGAGATAAGTCTTGAATTCCAGTGTTATCATCTTGATGGTTGACTTTACATCCTTTTTGGAATGGGTTGTGCTTGGGATCGAGTGTTGAGATGGACTGGTTGATAATTTAGGTATATGTATGGGAATATACCAAAGTAGGGATGGTTGATACTTTATGATTATATCTTACTATTGTGGTTTTTCCATAGTGGATTCTAGGAGACCGTCAGGGGTCTCGAGGTCCCTTACTGAGTATTTTTATACTCACCCCTGCATGGGCTTCACCCACACCTTGTTGTGTTCTATGCAGACGACGGTCAGTAGTGATCGAGGCTAAGGGAGACAGATGAGAGGCTTCTTGGAGCTGAACTAGATGGGACTTACCTGAGGGACGAGTTATTCAAGATATGTACCTACCCTTCAGGTAGGATTTCTGATGGATGATCCAGGAGCTATTTTCCCTTTTTACTTGTACTTGTACTTGTTGTTTAGTTGGGTTTGTATACTGGCCCACATATTTTAAGTACACATTTGTTCTCTATATTAGTACATGTTTCTTATACTGCTTTTGTTCAGACTATGTGTGTTACAGGTTTAAAGGAGATTACTTCACTTTTTATCAAGGATTCTCCTTTGGTGCTAGTCCCTAGCCCCTTGCCTATGGAAGGGGGCTTGGGGTAGTCACGGCATGGGCCCCGAGGACGGGTCATGACAAATTGGTATCAGAGGAAATACCTAGACAGAAGTGCTTAGGCACTGCCTGGGATTGAGGATTGAGGTCTATAATGAGGTCGTTGTTATTTAAAGGGGTGGATAATGTAACACCCCTATAAAAGTGAGATTTAAAAGGCTAGATGTTACTACCCATGTCAACAAGGTGGACCTTTCTTTTTGGGAGCCTACCTAATTATAACTCCACAACTAAGCATGCTTGTCCTGGAGTAGTAATCAGGATGGGTGACCTTCTAGGAAGTTACCCATGGTGTGTGTGAGTGAGGACAAAAATATTGAAAGAACATGTGTTGGCCTGTGGGGATAGTCATTAGTCTGATATGCGGCCCTAGTGATTAATAGCCTATGGTGTGCTAGGACAACAACCAAGGTATTACAGGAGACCCATGGGGTCAGATGATAAGGTTCATAGACCGGGGAGGCGGGTCATGACAAAAAGTGTCAAAATATATTCTCCCATTTAATAGTGTCAGAATGTGGGAAGAAATTTCTTAATGAGACTAGAATGTTTAGTTTTATTTCAGTTAGAATATAGGAAATTTTTTTACTAGTGTTTGAATTTTTGGTGCAATACTGTGAGTCCAAATAATAAATTTATAATATAATAAAAATTTAAATTAACATAAAATACTAAATAGATTCCAAATACAGAGGATTTCATATTGAATATTTTTGTTTTATAATTCTCTCATTCAATAGGATTTCATAGGAGTCAGAAATTTCATTATGGAATGAGAAATAGAAGAAAAATGATATGGATATTTAATCTGAATTTTCCATTATCTGTATTATAAGACATGACATTCATATATCATTTTATCTAGTCAAATAATCAATTAAATCCATTGAATTCAATAAATTTAATCTATTGAGAGATAAAACATTACAGTTGTTTAAATTATGTTAATTTTAAAAACAAATTATGGTTAATAATTGAGAGAAGTGAAACCCCGTTTCTTTGATTTATTTTCAAATGAATTTAATCTTTATGTGATGTTTCATTACACACAACACTATGTTTTTCTAAAATTACTTAAAACATTGATTTTATCTTTTTTTTTTTACAAACAATTCTATGTTTAGCATGGCTTATACGCAACATCGAGTTTAAAAGAAAACATGATATACTATTAAAATCTAATTATATAATATGATTGTTATCAACTGACCATATGGAAGGTAACTATGTATAAGGGTGCCTAAATTATTAAAATACAAGTTTATTTATATATAATTAATTATTTTGTAACCAATTAATTAAAAATGAAAATAAAAACCTTTTTAAAATAAAGGAATTCATTTTCTGAAAAAAAAATATTCACATAAATATGTTCTAATTAAATAAATTAAAATAATAACGTCTTTAATGATTTTAATTATATATATATATATATATATTTATACATTAAAATTAATCTTATTTTTTTATATACAACAGATTAAAATATATCCAATTTTATGCATTAAACATTATTTTCTAAAAATTATTTGACTATTTTAGCTCACTAATTTTAAACTTAATTTTTACCAATTTTATAAACTTTATTTGAATAAATAAACATAATTGTATAAATTGTAATTTCAAAATTTCCTTATGGTGATTTTTTTTGGGTTTTTATGAAATGATTCATTTTTTGATGAATAATGAAAATATTGAATTTTAATTGAATACTGCCATTTCAATTAAGTTATTTATAAATTAAAATTATATTATAAATCATTTTTAAACTATTATTAGATAAATTATATATCTATTAATCCAAATTAATTATTTTTAATAATTTTCATATCGAAATTGCATATAAAAACATTGTAAACTTTTAAAAAATATCTCTTCAAAACCCCCACATTCTCATCATCTATATGAGATTAATTTTAAGTTAAAATTTTACACTTAAGGGAATGGAATTTTGGAAAATGTATTACATATTTGGAATCATAATAAATTATTTTATATAATTAGTTAAACTTAATTTTTACCATAATGATTAGTGGAAATGGTTGAAAATTAATTTTCACGATTAAGGTTAAAATGGGGGTTTGTGTGTTACATTCACTTGTTGAAAAATTAACATTCCACATAGATAATATTTTTTTTCATAAACTATATTTAATATTTTTAATCATCGTGTCAAAATTACAAAACAATTTTTTTTATTTTCATCATAATGCATAAATTACCTAGGTTAAAAACTAGTTACAATGGGGAATGCTAAAATTGTAAAAGTGAGTTAATATTAAAGGGATAGGAATGAAAATTTTAAAACATGTGTTTTTGTGGAGGTTTTTATAGACAATATAATCCAACCCATGAATAATTTATCATATTTTGAGCCATATAATGTGAGGGTGACTGCCCATTATTGAATACCATTAGGTATTAAAAAAAATTTCACTCCTCAATCATAAAAGGCAAACCCCTATCCTCTATACTTCAATCTTTAATCCCCTAGTGGATAAAATATTAACAAGCTAGAAAACATTAAAAATTCACTCCTCTAATCATATATTCCTTATTTTGGACATTAATCCAACCCATGTAGGCTTTTGGTGTAAACCAAATGAGGAAACCTAAAGAAGAGGTAACATTCATCAATGAGTGTTTTTATTTCCTTTCTTCCTCCACATCCATCAATTAATAATATACCATGATGATATAATAACAATATTATATTATATTAACATATTTTTTATGTTAATTTAACGACCTAAAACCATTTTCACATCCATAAAATGAGTTACAAAATCATAGTTCATGTGTGTGATGGACTACCGCCTCACAAACTGATCTCATTCATTTTTACATTACCACATAGAATGGATATAAATAAATATGTATTTTTAATTTATATATTATATTTATTCTATTATTATACTAATGTAATTATTATATCACTCATACCTCTATACTCTCTATTGTTTTTTGAAATATGATAACGTCGCTTATGTGTACGGAGGAAAACAACCTTGTGAAGCCATGTGATTCCTTCATTCTTTACATAAAAGGTAATTAGGATGTATTTATTAGAAATATGTGACATATATTAAATATAAATGATTTGGGAATAGTAATATATAATCTATGTTTCAATAATTCAATATGACATGGAAATGGAAACAATGTTCATATCTACGTATGACCTACTATATCTGTGAATAGTGTACATCATTTTTGTCTATAAATTTTATGGATTACTATAAATAAATATTTAATTAATTTATATGATACTTATAAAATGGATAATATTCTTGATATATTGAAATTGGGATCAAATAAGAGGACAAAAAATAAAAAACAACACTTATAAGAAAAATAAAACATTTATTACCCAAAGCGTAACTTTAACAAGGAATTGATACTAAACTATTATTAAATGTTAAAAAGAAAAAAATATGTTATTATATATATAAATATTTTTATTTAACAGATTTATATTAAATATATATTTATTATAAATGAGGTTTTGACATTTTGGAATGAATTTGAGACTAAAGGTGAAGAATTTATAGAGACTCATTTATTTTCCGGAGACAATTGAAAATTAAAAACAAATTACTTTTTTGTGGTGTATATAATACCCATTGGAAATATTATATGATGAATCATCTCCTTCAAATGATATAAAATTTTTTATTTTATGATATTATTTACTTGGTCTTAGAATTCAAATGATTACTAAACTGGAAATAGATTTCTACTCTCTCTTTTATTTCTAAGAGACAGATGAAAATTAAAAAATTATTTATATTATCATGTTTATATACTGTAAAAATTGGTGTACTAGATTTAACTGCTTGTAATTTTATTAAATTAATATTTAATATATTTTAATTTTAAACATATTATTACATATTGTTAATTTTTCAGCATGACTATAGTTTATTGATATCTGAGAGTATTTGTTTCCTTAACAAGGTTATAACAGTTCCCCGCTATGATGAGAACCTTTATATGCTATGAAAATATTATTAAATATTGTTTCATGGTTGGATGACATACTATAATGGGACACATAGTATACATACCATCAGGTGCGAGTACTCATATGTAGATGATGATTCTTCTCATTAAATTCACACTTGGTAATCTCTAAGATGGGAGTTTATGAGGACAGACCCACCAGTAGGATTTTTTCATGTTTTTGTGTCATTGGAAATTCCTATCTATGAGAATATTTAATGATCCTTATACATTTTGATTATCGTTAATATGTGTCATGACTCGTGAAATTTTATTTGCTGATGAAAACTACCATGTCATACATTGGTGGGAAGTAGGGTGTGTTGGGTGTGTCATTAGTGTCATGTTGTTAATGGATAAGTTGAGGAAGTAACTGTCCCTTCCATTTATGGATGTTAATATATCTTCCATTTGATTGAAATAAAATCATCGTGTGAAATTCCATGGTCATGGTTTAATGAGGAGTTTATTTCAGGTAGTCAAATAATAAAATTTCAAGTAGAAAGTTTGATGAAACTATCAAGAAACCTGCTTGATCAGAAATTGAGGCAAAGGGATTATATTACACAGAGAATGTTTGTCTGTGGATGCAATTTTTTTGAATTTCTTTTCATTCTCTTGGGTTCCATGACCCATTTCTAGATACTGCTCTTGGACTTTAGGCAATCCGGCCTACTCCAAAGAGAAACAATCCTGGAGGGTCACACATTAAGTGTTTTTGCTGGTCTTGGTAAAATTTTATTTTAATTTAATTTAAGAAATAAATATTATTCTCAAGAACATGAAATAAATTTTTTCAAGTTAAAATGATCACAGAAATTAAATAAATATTTATTTACTGGATAGTGATTGTAATCTATTTATTTATTTTATTGAACATTTAATAAATATTTATTTACAAGTTTTATATTATAATATTTATTTACGATATTAATTAATTTATTTAATTATTTGGGTGTTAAATAAATGGAATTAATGTTATAGAGGTCCAAGGCTAGTCTAATAGTAAAATAATTATTTACAATACAGAAAATTATTATTTAACATGTTGGAAGAAGATAAAATAATAATAACCCTGCTATTATTTTGTGACGCAGAATTTTATTTAAAATTCTGTTTTGCACATGTTGGAGCACTATAATTAATGACACGGTATTATTATTAAGAGCATGAGACTTTTTTAATGTTATGAAAGTATTTAATTTATATTACGCTATTAAATATTTTAACTGAATCCCCATTTCAAAAAATAGAAACATATATCTATTGCTCCATGTACCAAACTGCATGCTCGGTGAATTGAGAATTGTTGTGCTAAATGATTTTTCTCTCGAATCAACATTTCTCCCCTCTCATGAATGAGGAACATTATTCAAGTTTGATGAACAAGATACCTTGTATGACTAACACAAGACACTCTCTTCCAACACAAGACACCCAAAGAATGAGTGGTGTTGATCAGAGTCTATTAGACGTTCATTCTGGATGATCAACATCATCAAAAAAGAAAGTACAAAAGGTCCAGGTATTCTTTTCATTATGAAAATAATTAAATTAATTTTAAACATGATATGTAAGATCCTATTTAAAGGTTTCAGGCCTCTTTCATCTTTATCAAACTATTTTACTCTATTCCATGGAGACTGGTGTCCACTGTCGAATTGATCCAAGAATAATCATTGATCATGGTAAAAATTAAATTTGGGCATCAGCACAACTACACTTCCATTGCACTTTGAACCTAAAAGTGGTATCATAGTGGTTACATCATAGTTTGTAGTTATTTAAATAATTCATTGATGATTTACAGTTTAATTATTTAGTATTTCAATTCCAGGTTAATTGTTCTTGTAATATAGATTTCGACATATGTTCTCCCTCTTTTCGTTTCTTGCAGATTTCAAAAAAAAATATTTTTTAATTAAAATTAAAATAGAGAACTCTTCAGGAGGCATCGACGATTCCTCCCAGGTGAAACAAAAGAACCCTCCATGTTTTCGGACTTAAATGTTGTGTACTCTTCCATGCACGCCATGTAATCCAGACTACATGTCGTGTAGTCTTGTTTAGCTCATTGGGGGTAATTCAAAATATACTCAAGATGTGTGCATTAATTTATTGTGATGTAGTTAATTGTACATTGTGTGTTAATTGGGACATATAGGCTCACACTTACTGAACTATATGCCATGTGGCCCACTGCACACAACATGTAGTTCATTCAGGTGATGTGGCCAAACCTTATATCCCATACACGGCTAAGCCAATGGATAAATGTGTATCATAGATACAACATGAAGTATAGACCACTATATATGTAGTGTACTCAAAAATTTCTGAAGTATGCTTCTCACACTGAGTCCATGGGCCTCTACTTTGGGACAGGAAGTGAAGGTAGTACACGTTGTGTAGTCAGAAGTACACTTCATGTACTTTAACAGATTACACAAAATTATTACAATAATATTTGTGTAATGTTCAAAACTATACATCATGTGTAAATCATAATACACGTTGTTACTCTATGCATTGAAACATCTTTTATACCATATGTTATAAGAGTAATATAGTATGAGAATATAATAAATGTTGGGTAGATTTGAACTGTTGTTCACTAGGATGCGTCCAATGTGTATTTTTGTAGAAAGATAAGAACCTCAAGGTAACTCAGAAAAGGATTAAGATAAAAGGATTGATTAGTAAAAGGTAATAATTAATCGATTCAAGTGAAATTTATCTGAATAAAGAACGATTAAAGAATTGAATACTAGTTTTATTAAATTATTAACTTGTTCCTTGTATGTGGGTGATTATGAGCTGGACCAATACCATTTTATGTGATTTGTTTCATTTTAATTTATTTGTTAATTTAATTGTTGTCCTACTATCCATCTACCCTCATTAATATGTAGGGACTAATTTCCCATGGTATTTTATGTAAACCACCCTTTTACTCCCCACATGAATTTGAGTTAAAAAAATAATATGTAATGGATGCAACTCCCAAGATAGTGGAGGTAGTTCAAGCTGGATACAAGACGAAAGTAATCCAAGGAGATACAGAGGTGGACAGGTGGAAAGTTGTAAAAACAAAAAAAAAACGAATCAAGGTGTTTCTCCCCTAGATCAGGGTTATTTTATCAATCTCTCAATAAAATAACCCTTATAAGATCTCATGATCATTCCCTTTACATTATTTTATTTCTGTCAGTTGTATGGTTTACCATTATGGATGTGTTGTCATGATCACATTATTAATGAACTAACAAGTATGAAATTTGGAATTAAAATAAACCAGGCTTATTTGTAAATATTATCAAGACATGGTTAATAACTTTTATAGGTTTCACTTAATATTAATAATCATGTGATAATGATAAAAAGTAATTCATACATAAGAGATAAAAATCCCTAAAATAAAATATTGTGTCAGACCAAGCCTTATGTAACTAGATTATTGTAAAAACTCAACAAAATTATTTTTTGAACAACCTGTGTTGGGACACTTAATTTTATATAGTAATCCCTTATGAAAGATTTCATGTTGACTTAAACATATTACATCAAGAGGAGTATCACTTTCTCAACATGATGTAAAATTTTGAGGTAGGAGTTGAGGAAATCCAAAGTCAAGATTTCAGGATTTGGGATTCCACTGAACAGATCAAGGAGATGGAAGCCCATAGTTGGAAAATATATTTCTACATAAATAACTTCAAATAGCGTGACAAACCCTTGTTGGGGTTATGCAAAGAGGAATGTGGATCTCTTCCACAATAATTTCATGGAAACTGGACATTCTGAGTTCAATGGTGAGGTCCATTAAAAGATGTTAAAATTGTGGGGGAAATTATAAAATTAATTTCTTATTTATCATAAAATGTGATCAAGATAGTACTAATGATATTCTCTTTTATTGTAGAATAAATATTAAAATCTTGGTAACCACACATTCCCTAGGATCAATTCTAGATTAATATAATATCCTCACGGGAATTAACTTCAGGGAATGGTTTAGACGCCTTCGGGTTATCCTATTCCATGAACAGAAATCTTACATGTTGTAGTCTGCATTACCTGATCTACCTAACAAAGAGTCGAGTGATGAGGATTTCTTGGTCAATGATAAACATATGAACAACATGGTCGATGTTCGATATTTGATGTTATCGTAAATGTCTAGTGATTTCATGAAGTCTCAAAAAAACATGGATTCTTATAGTATGTGCATGCACCTATGTGGGATATCCTTGGAAAGGCCAAGATAAATAAATATTGAGATCTTTAAGGAACTATTTCAGAGTAAGCATAGAGATAGTTCCCTGCCTGGGCCTCATGTAGTCAAGCTCATCGGCTATAATGAGCACTTGGAGGTTCGAGAGTTTATACTCCCCAAAGAACTTGGCACCGATCCCATTCTCACATCACTCTATCAGATATTCTCCAACATTGATGTCAATTTAAATATGAATTACATTAAGTAGTCTATATCTAATATTATTATCCTCATTCACCAAGTGGAGAAAGATATTAAGTGTGAAAATACTTCTATCCTTATGGTTAATAAGAGGAAAGGAGAGGAAAATATCTCTAAGACCAAATCTTTTTCAAATCCTTCCATGAAAATTAAGATCAAAGGGGAGGCAAAAGGACAAGTGGTTTTTTGTTTCCCATGTTTCATGAAGGGCCACTAAAAGAACAACCGTACCCAGCCTAAGAATCAAGGGGAATCTTTAAGTTCACTTGTTATCAAATGAAATCTATATGTTTAAACAAATTGGGTGTTAGATACAGTTTTTGGTGCTCATATATGTATACAAATATAGGAACCATGTAGAATAAGGAATATTAACCAAGGGGAGGTAGATCTACGAGCATTTAATGGAGTCAGACTTGTTACTATAGCTGTCAGGGACTACCTAGAAACATTAAAAAATGTGATGATCTTAGTGTTAAATAGTTTTTATTTTGTTTCATTTGTTACTAAAAACATTATTTCTATATCCAAATTACATACATAAGGATTTATTTTAATTTTAGGAAATGAATATTTATTTTTTTACAAAGATATCATTCGTTTTGGTAGGGCACATTTATACAATGATCTTTATTTTCTAGATTACACAAACCAAGTAATGGTAATCGATAATAATGATTCTTCACATGAATCATTCCACACCTAACTTTTTCATCATTGGCTAGGTTATGTAAAGGAGAATTTCTTGATGAAGTTACATCAAGATGTATACTTATATTCATTCTAACTAAAACCACTTGGTTTATGTCATGCATGATTACATGCCAAAAATGACCAAAGCCCAATTTACCAGGAAAGGTGAAAGGGATAAAGATCTTTATAAATTTTTTCATACTAATGTGTGTGGACAATATCTAGTTGAATAAATGGAAGGGTACTCATAATTCATAACTTTTATTGATGATTTTAGTAGATACGGATATATATACTTAATGGGTTATAAGTCAGATTCTTTTGATAAGTTAAAATAATACAAGAATGATGTTGGGAACCAGCTTGCTAAGAATGTTAAGAAACTCTACTCAGACTGAGGTGGAGAATATATTAATCAATAATTCATTGATTACTTATGAGATTTTGGGATTCTATCCCAACTCACTCCTCCTTACATTCCCTAGAGGAATTTTGTAAGCGAAAAGAGGAACCACACCTTGTGGGAAATGGTGGGATCAATGATGAGTCATGCGAGTCTTCTATTTTCCTTTTGGGTATTTGTGTTACAAACAAAAATACACATACCAAACCATGTACAAACAAAATCAATTAATGGTATTCCATATGAGATCTATAGTGGAAAGAATTTTATGTTATTGAATTTACATGTGTGGGGAAGAAATGATTTTGTTAAGGCCTCTTCATGTAATAAACTTGCACCCCAAGTCAAAAAGTGTACCTTTATAGGATACAACAAGGAAACGAGGGGATATAACCAACAAAACCCCTCATAGAAAAGGTTTATAGTGGAATGAAACACCATATTCTTTGAGAGGGAGCACATCTCCAAAAGAGATAGTGGGATCTGGATAGAATTCAATGACGTCGAGGCTCAAGGTACACAAGAGTTGGTACAGGAACAGATTCCACAAATCCCCATTGAAAAAAGAACTATTCTAGGGACATAAGAACTTAATAGGAATACAAGAGAGGTTAGAGAACCAGAATGGTACAATTTTTAAATTACTAATGATGGAGAGTTATTATTAGTTGATAATAATTATCCTCTAACCAATAACGAAGAAGTAAGTGGCACATATGCTGCCATGTGGCAAGAATCCTTGGATACTAAAATGAATTACATGTACCAAAACAAAGTATAGATTTTGGTAGATACTCTAATTTATTAAAATCATATTGGTGGAAAATGGGTATTCAAGAAGAAACTGGACACGGAAGGACAAGTTAGATCTTATAAGGCATGACTGGTTGAAAAAGGGCTCAAGAAGCATCAAGGCATTGACTATGATGAATAATTTTCACCAGTTGTAATGCTAAAATCTATTTAAATTCTATTGGCCATAACTGCTTACTATGACTATGATATTTGGAAAATTGATTTTAAAATAGACTTCCTTGATGAGAACTTTCAGGAAGATGTCTACATGACACAAACTAAATGGTTTATGACTCCAAAGGATCCAAATAAGGTATGCTTGTTTTATAAATCCATTTATGGATTAAAGAAAGCATCCAGGTCATGGAACATTCATTTGCATGAATCCATAATGAATTTTTGTTTTATCAATAATGAATGCGAGCCTTGTGTCTACAAACGGTTTAGTGGAAGTGTAGTAATTTTCTTAATAGTATATTTTGATGACATATTACTCATTGGAAATGAGAAACTTGCCATAAAGTATGTTAAGGAATGGTTGAATCAATGCTTCTCTATGAAGGACTTGGGTGAGGTAGCATATATTCCTGGGATCAAAATCCATCATGATAGATCCAATAGATTGTTTGGAAGAATTAAAAATACACACATTGATAAGATACTAAAGATATTCAGTATGGAGAAATACAAGAAGGCGTTGTTTCTAGTGTCACATGAAATTCATATTTCCAAGAAAATTTGTCCTATGACACATGTGGAAAGAAATATAAATAAAAGGACTCAATATGCATTATCAATTGTCTCAATCAAGTATTTTGTGCTATGTACTAGGCTGGATGTTTCCTATGTATTGATTGAGGTAGAAAGATATCAAGATGACCCAGGTGACCACCATTGGATGGTAGTCAAGACTATCCTAATGTATCTGAGGCTTACAAGGGATATGTCCCTAGTTTCTGGAAGAGATGAGGAACTAGTCATTAGAGGATATGCATATTCTAGTTTCCTAACTGATCAAGATGATATGAAGTCCCAAATGAGATACACCTTCACTTGGAATTTAGGTGCAGTGAGCGGGAAGAACTCAAATAATAGTGTGGTCACGAATTCTACAGCAGAGTCTGAGTATATCACAACCTCTAAGGAAACTAAAGAGAAAGTTTAGATGTGAATATTTATCTAAGAGATGGGAATTATTCCTAGTAGTAAATATCCCATCACACTGTTCTATGATAATGTTGTTGCGGTGGCTCTTGCAAAAGAGCCAAGGTCTCATCAGCGGACGAATCACATAATTCTGAAGTATCATCACTTAAGGGATTTTTCTTTGAGAGGTGAAGTTGTAGTCAGCAGTAGTTCCCTAAAATATAACATTGAGGATCACTTGACTAAAGCTTTGAATCTGTAGAAGCATGATCATCATGTGAGGTTGATCAGACTGAAAGTCATACATAGTTGGGTCTTCTCCAACTGGGATTTTGTAAGAGTTGGTGTCCTAGAACCAAATGTTTGTAAAATGATTACATGAATATTTAATATATTCAAGTATTAAACATATTATTACATATTTATCATTGTTCTTCATGACTATAGTTTTAAAATGTCTCATGGTATTTGTCTCGTTGACAAGGTCATATAAGTTCCCTGCTATGATGAGAACCTTGAAGTACGATGAAAATATTCTTAAATATGGTTCTATAGTTTGATGACATACTATAATGGGACACATAACATACAAATGGTCAAGTGTGAGTAATCATAAGTAGATGAGACTTATTCTCATGATGTTCGCACTTGGTAATCTCTTAGATGGGAGATTATAAGTGTTGCGTCAATAAGGTTTTCCTTAGGACTTTTCCATTATTTCTTGTTTTGAAAATCACAAACACCTTATACTTAAGAAAATCTATATTTTACTTCTCTAAAGAAAATTTCCTTCCTTAAGGAAATTTACTCTAATCTAGATTTCCTTATACATATCAATATTTTCCCTTAAGTATAAATATCAGATTCATACCTAAAACCTCAGAATCATATAATACTTAGATATGAAGTATTCTGTTTTAGGATCTGAAATCTGGATACGAACTCTAATGAAGTTCCACTCCATATTCTAGATACGAACTCTAATGAAGTTTCACTATGAATTCTGGATATGAACTCTAATGATGTTCCACTCCGAATTCTGGATACGAACTCTCACAAAGTTTGACTTCAAACTTTTACTAGCTTGACTCTGAACTTCTATGAGTTCAACTCCAAACTTCTACAAATTTCAACTCTGAACTTTTACTAGTTCGACTCTGAAATTTTAGTAGTCTGACTCCGAACATATATGAGTTCAACTCCGAACTTCAACTAGTTCGACTCCAAACTTATATATGATTGACTCTAAACTTTGTAAGTTCAAATTATGAATTCTAGTAAAACTAGTCTTCGAATTTCCTTGGAAATTCAGACTCTGGATTTCTACAGAATTCTGGTTCCGAATTCCTATAAAACAGAATCCGAATATCTCTTTATTATAGACTCCTAATTCCATTTTGGTTAGACTTTAATCTTTTTATTTGATTACATTATGAACTTAAGTTTTAGTTATGCTTACACTTGTTTCATTACAAAACAATATTGTGATTTCAGTTATTAACTAACCGTTGGTTGAGTGACACGTGTACAAGTCCCTCCGAAAGTCAAGGAATAATATGACCGTTGTAGGAGGGAGCTGACCATTGGAACTTCACCTATAAATAGAAGCTCACTTGAACGAGCTCGATACTGAACTTTGACACAACATGTGCTTACATGCTGTTGAATTGATTTCTAGACAGAGAGGCTCTTATCAACTCTCAAGCTTCATGAAGAATGTTTGAACAGCTTGTTCAAACTTTTCCTTGTGCATACTTGCTTCGTGAGACTCCGATTATTGCTGATTATAATCGAGGGCTTCCAGGGATAGGAAGACAGAGGTTCCAACACCTTGAAGTTGAGGTCTTCCTTGATAAGGAAGACAAAGGTGTCGACTACCTGATAGTTGAGGGATTTTGAGGATAGCAATACAGACTCTGATCTTCGTATCAAGGGCTTACCCTGGTGTGGGTAAGACAAACTGCCTTGAAAGTATAAATCAAGGGACCTTTCTCCACGGTTGTTGGATACCCTTCTCTTTGGTATAAAAGAGTTATTGTTTGTTACGTGTAGTTTTACTACTTTTTTTTTCCGCTACATTTTGTATAGTTATGGAAAGTATAACTTTCGTATACTTCCTTAGTTGGGCTATAATTTAGTTAAGTTCTATATTCTTTAAGGTAGAATCTTAATCTTTGAAACTTTTGGTTAAGATTCATTTCCAGAATTACTTTTCTAGAATCTAGTAAGTGATTAGAACTCATATATGTCTTGGTAATTATCTTGTTTAACATTGTTAAACATAACCATCCTAAAAACTCACTTAAAGAATTTTAAAAGGTACAATTAACCCCCCCCCCCTCTTGTATCTGAGAATATCATTCTTAATTCGATCCTACATTTGGTATTATAGAGTATATCATACTCAGAGACATACCATACTAACAATTGGTATCAGAGCACGTGAACTCAAACCCTATACCAATCCAACAGTTAGTAATAGAGAATTAGTTCTATCTAAATTAATCTCATGATTAGATTCAGAAGATAATTCTTGGAATTGCTTTTTCGGATTCATATTTCTAGATTCCTAATTTTCGAAATCTATTTTCTGGAATCATAGTTTGGATTCACTTTTTCTCAGTGTTACAATTTTTCTTTCTTAGAGTTTTTTCTCTTGTTTACTAACTTTTACTTCTAACAAGTTTGTGTGCCAATGTTTTTCTTAAGGATGGCAGGTTTAAATGTTGGTTCTGTCGAAAACTTAAATCCTACCAGACCACCTATTTTTTATGGTAATGATTAGGAATATTGGAGAGATCATATGAAGACATTAATTATCAACACTGGGGTAGATAATTTTTTTATGCTTACTGGAGGATGAAAAATTCCTGATAAGGAAGTTAGTGCTTTTACTAATCAAGAAAATCATGAATACAAACACAACTATAAGGTACACAATACAATACATTGTTCAATGACTAGGAACATATATAGCCAAATTTCATCTTATGAAATAGCTAACTATATATAGAAGAAACTTGAGGTTATAAATTTTGGTACATCTAAAGTGATTGAGACTAGAAAAGCCATGCTTAGAGATGAGTATCATGGTTTCAATTTTCCTTATGGAGAACCAATTTATAAGGTGAAATAGAGAATCATTACCATCGTGAATAGCTTATAATATATTGGAGAGAAAGGTCTAGATGATGAATCCCTTATTGACAAGATCATATATATCTTGCCGAATGAGTGGGAATCAAAGGGAACTGAAATTGATGAGAATAGAAAGGTTACTAAAATTTCTCTTGATGAGTTTTTTGGAACTCTTCTTCAACATGAAACTATAATGAAGAGAGATGCTGATAATATAAAGAAGAAGAATGGGAATAGTAGTGTTTCATTTACTACAACTTCAAATCACATGAAAGCTAAGACTCCAAAGAAAGTTACTAGTTCCAAGTCTAATAATGTTATTATCCAATCATAATCTTGTGAGAGTGATGTCTTAGAAAATGAGTTATCTAATCTTGCTCGAAGTATGAACAATATAGATAGATGGAGAAATTTCCAATACAAGTATAAGAAGAAGGAAAAGAAATATAAGAAAGATTCAGAGGTCACATGCTATGAATGTAAGAGAGCTAGACACATAAGACCGGATTTCCCTATGCTCAAAAGAAAATAATGAAAATAAAGACATTATGAAAGGAACAGAAAGAGGTATTACAAGTCCAAAGCTAAGAAAGTTAAGAAAGATAATGACATCTGTAGTGATAGTGGTGGTGACTCTTCAGATGAATCTTTAGATTATGAATCTTCTAGAAAGAAGAATCTTGGTCTAATTACCAGGCTACCTATTGATAATCATTACATGATGGCTAAGGTACACAATGTTTAATCATTGAACAATGTTTCCTTGAATTATAATAATAGTAAATATTATAACTCTTCTGATGTAGAATCCTCTTCTGATTAAGAAAATACATTACCTACCTATGAAGAAGTTTCTAGGTTTGCTGAACTCCTTGATATTGAGAACTCAAAACTCATGAAAAAGCTTGATAAGGAAAACTCTTAGAATATTATTCTTACTAAGGAAATATCATATCTTTATAAATATATTGATAATAAATATTCTGATTTTGAGTGTATTGAAAAAAATCTTGAGGAAGTAAATTCTGAGAGGAATAAACTTTCAAAAGAACTAGAAAACGTAATTTCTAAGAAAAATGTTTTCAAGCATAAAATTAGTTCAGATGCTTTTGAAAACAAGAATCATGTTATAAAACTCAAATCCAAAATATTTTCTTTGAGGAAATGTTTGTAAATCTTTACCCATGGTAAGGAAAATTTTGATAAAATGTATTCACAAATTTGACCTCAAAGAAATAATTCTGGTTTTGGTTACACAAGTTTTAAACCGATTTTTAGTAACAACTACTTTGTTCCTCAAAGTGCCCCATTTTTCACAAAGTGTCAATGTGGTGGTCACTAGGTAAAGAATTGTTCTTTAAACAAAACCCAACCTTTAGGATTTCATAAGGCTTATTTTTCTAAGAAGATGTGGATACCCAAAATGTTTTATTCTGACATTTCTGGATCCAAGCAATTTTGGATTCCGAAGACCTAACTTTTTTTTATTTTTAGGAAAATAGGGAAAGTACCAACAACAATACTTGGTACATGGATAGTGGATGTTCTCGGCATGTGACTGGTAATAAAAGCTATTTCAAAAAGATTATCAAGACGAATGGAGGAAAAGTAACTTTTGGAGATAATGCTCAGGGAGAAATTATTGGTATAGGTAACATCATTATTCTTGAAAAACATTAATTTCAAATGTTTTGTTTGCTAAAGGCCTTAATAACAACATCATTAGCATAAGTCAGTTATGTGATGAAGGATACCTTGTGAATTTTCGGAATGATAAGCTCTTAGTACACAATTCCAAGGAAGTATTTATTCTTTCTGCCTAGAGGTAAGATAATGTATACACTTTGAACATCTAAGACCATAGGATCCAAGACATACCTTGATTTAGTGGAATGGAAGATCATTCTTGGTTATGGAATAGATGGTTAGGTCACTGTATCCTTAGGAACCTATGTAGACTCTCTAAGAAAGGATTAATTATGGATCTATCGGAGTTTATATTTGATTCTTAAAAATTTTGTGAACCTTTTCAATATGGAAGGAAACATAAATCATGTTTTAAATCAGTTGGTGAAGTCTCAACCACCGATGCATTACAGCTAGTGCATATGGATCTTTTTGGTCCTTCACATACTGGAAGAATTAGAGGCAAGTATTATGTATTTGTCATGGTTGATGTTTACACTAGATTTACGTGGGTCTATTTTCAAGAAAATAAGTCTGAAGATTTTTCTTATTTCAATATTTTTAGAGCCCAAGTCAAAAATAAGAAAAACCATACATTGAAAACTATTCATAGTGATCATGGAGGAGAATTTGAAAATTCTGATTTTGAAACTTTTTGTAGTAGAAAAGGTATTACTCACAATTTTTCAGCACCCAGAACACCTCATAAATATGGTGTTGTTGAAGGAAGAAATAGAATTCTTCAAGAGATAGCTAGAACCATGTTGATTGAGTATTCTTTTGCCAAACATTTTTGGGTTGAAGCTGTAAGTACTACTTGTTATACTATAAATCGAGTTCTATTTATACCGTTTCTTAATAAAACTCCTTATGAGTTATGGAATGGTAGAAAACCTAGAGTTTCTAATTTATGGTTTTTTGTTGCAAAGAATTCATCATGAATACTAAAGATAAATTACACAAATTCACACCAAAATATGATGAAGTAATTTTCTTAGGCTACTCCACAACTTCTAAGCCTTATAGAGTTTTCAACAAAAACACTTGCACTGTTGAAGAGACAGTACATGTCAAATTTGATGAAACTGACACTTAGGTTTTCAAAGAACCCCAACCTACATCTTTGGATGTGTTTTAAAAAACTAATTAGGAACCTTTGATATAAAATCATTCTGATAAAGAAAATGTTCATGAAGATACTTCTGAAACATTTACCCCAGAAGATTTCATACCCTATGTTGATGAAAAAGTTTTACAAAATCCAAACTAGTCTTTTCTAAAGAATCATCCCATTGATAGTACCATTGGTGATTTTAATCAACCTGCAAGGACTATAAGTTCCTTAAGAAATGAAGTAGAGCATATAGAATTCCTTTCAAAATTAGAACCAAAAAGCACTGATGAAACATTAGGTGATGAATATTGGATTATAGCCATGCAAGATGAACTAAATGAATTATAAAGGAATAAAGTCCGGACCTTGGTTGAAAGACCTATGGAATGTTTTTTTATTGGAGTAAAATGGGTCTTCAAAAATAAGTGTGATGAAAATGGAATCATCTTAAGAAATAAAGCTAGATTAGAGTCTAAAGGATATAATCAACAAGAAGGAATAGAATATGAAGAAACCTATTCTCTAGTAGCTAGAATTAAATCTATTCGTATTCTACTTTCCTTTGCAGCATTATTCAATTTTATACTTTTTCAAATGGATGTAAAATGTGCTTTTCTTAATGGTTATGTTCAAGAGGAAGTTTTTGTTGAACAACATCCTAGCTTTGATGATACAAAACATCATGATCATGTTTTTAGACTTACCAATGCTTTGTATGGCCTTAAACAAGCCCCACGAGCTTAGTATGATAGACTTACAGGTTTTTTACTTCAAAATAATTATGTTAAGGGAAATGAAGATCCAACCCTTTTTATAAAGAAAGATAAGAAAAAAAATTTGATTGTTCAAATTTATGTTGATAACATCATATTTGGTTCTACTCAGTAATCTTTAACAGATTCTTTTGCAGATCCAGTGAAATCTGAGTTTGAAATGAGTATGATGGGTGAGTTATCATTTTTCATTGGTTTTCAAATTTTACAAAAAATAGAAGGAATATACATATCGCAACATAAGTATAATAAATATCTTCTTAAAAAGTATGGGTATGACAACACTAAGAGTATAAGTACTTTTATCGGTACCTCAAACACTCTTGATCTTGATAAAGCTGGGAAACCAGTAGATCAAACATCTTTTATATGTATGATAGAAAGTATACTTTACATGAAATCTAGTCGACCAAACTTGATGTTTTCAGTATGCTTATGTGCACGATATCAATCCAATCCTAAGGAATCTCATTTAAAGGCAGTGAATAGAATTTTTCTCTACTTAAAAGGAACCATGAATTTAGGACTATTTTATACTTCTGTAAATGATTTTGTATTAAAATTCTTTTCAGATGCTAACATTGGTGGATGTATAATGGATAGAAAGAGACCATCCAGAACTTGTCATTTCTTAGGACATTCATTAGTTTCTTGGTCTTGGAAGAAGAAACACTCTGTAGCACTCTCCACTGCTGAACCTGAATATGTAGCAGCTAAAAGTTTTTGTGATCAAGTGTTGTGGATACAACACACACTCACAGATTATGGATTGAGTTTTACTAAGACTCAAATTTTGTGTGATAACACAAGTGCCATATCCCTTAGTAAAAACTCTGCACATCACTCCTGTGAAAAACACATGGATATTAGGCATCACTTTCATAGGGATCACACAGAAAAAGGAGATATCATTCTTTAGTTTATCGGAATGCAAGATCAACTTGCTGTCATTTTCACAAAATCATTACCTTCTAATTGATTTGAATACATTAAACAGAAGTTAGGAATGATAATCGTGAGGTAATCTTCTTTCATTAACTTCCTTTTCAACCATTTTTCTTACATTAATAAACTCTATTTAATTGGGGAGTTCATCTGTAATGATGTTTTTCGAGTTTTTCATAAGGAGTCCTTCAAAAAAAATTTGTAATGACTCTTTCAAAAAAAATTCAGAATCATAATTTTCATACTGGAAATTTTCGTAATGAAGTTTTCTAACTGAAAATTTTCGTAATGAAGTTTTCATACAGGAAATATTCGTAATGATGTTTTATTACTAGAAATTTTCGTAATGAAGTTTTCATATTGGAATGTTTCATAATGATTTTTTTGTACTAATAATTTTTTTACTGAGAATTTTCGTAAGGAGAATTTTTGTAATGAAAATTTTTGTAATTGGATTTTTTGGACTCATATTTTTCTTAGCGATTTTTTCGTAATGTGTTTTTTTCAAATTCTCTTCATGAATAATATTACCTATTGTGAATAAACTTCCTAGACAATCCGAATGGAATGATTTCTTTACTTATGTTTTCGTTGTAATTTTTTAGTTGTTGGTAGTTTCATGTTCTTTTAAAATTTCTCGGATTGGATTCTTCATCAATCCGAATGTTTTTAAAACCACAAAAGATTGCATTCATGTTTTCCTTGAAGATAACTTTTCAAACATCAGGTCAGATCAGAGAAGTTTCAACCGTTATAATTGTTTTGGATGTTCAAAGGTTAGCTCAATCGCCTATATAAAGGGAAACCCCATTTGTGTCCCACATCGTTTTCAAGCTCTCGCGTGCTCAAGCCCTGCCTCTACTCATAAATCATATTCCAAATTTTTCAGTTCTCCCCCATTCCGAATGTCTATAGAAGCCACTTCCCACGATATGTCTTCTATGAAGCCAATCTCAAAATGGTTAGTCTATAGGGAGAGGTTAGTCCATCCAGATTTTTTCAGTGAGTATGACTCTCTAATTTCAAAGAATATCAAACTCAATGGTTGGGAAGATTTTTGTGTATCAAAACCAGGGGGTCGGGATGTTTTTTATACAAATTTTCTTGTAGATTTTTATGAGTCTATTTCATTATATGATGAATATGACAGAGAGAAGTTTTCTTTCAATTATTATAAAAGGGCATATGATCTTTCTTAAACCAAGGCCGCAAACTTGGTAGGCTAATCATATTATGGTGAAGCAGAATTTTGTTCAATAAGCTACCCGATGTGTAAATAAGTTTTATCAAAGTGAAGTCAGTGAAATTCCATGGTCTTAAAGATGATAAAACAACAAATATTACTCACCTTTCCACCAACAACTAGATTTTACAGTTGTGAGTTCATGGTTTTTTCATTCTGAGGAGAGGAGATAAGGATAACCTAAAGAAAAGTGATATCTACATCTTAGATTTTTTTGGTAAATCTATATAAGATAAATCTAATGAAGCACGTTCTTATTACAGTTCAGAATATCAAGAATGGATCTTTGAAGGCTTATATCATTATGTATCCTGCTCTTATCTCCTAGATTATTATTCCTTGTCTTGATTCATTCAAGGTTGCTTGCACCTCAAAACCGAGAATTGGTAAGGTGATGTTGATAAGCGATGACACCATAAAGAGGATTAAAGCTAGTTTTTCAAAGGAATCAAGTGAGTTTTAATATCTTCCAGAAGAAGAGCCAGTAGTCACTCCAGAAAATGTTGAGAAAGTTGAGCCAGTGAAGAAGGATAGTAAGAAGAGGAAATTGAAAGAAGTGGTTGTTGAAGACAAGACTCCCAAAGCTAAGTAAACCCAATCCGCACCTCCCAAGCTGAAAAAATAGAAAGCATATCCAGATGAGGTGGCTACTAAATGGAGGGAAGATAAGGAGAAAAGGAAAGAAAGGGACCCTCAGTTCGTACTGGACCCTAATGAAGCAAAATCCATAAGGGAGAAGATGGCCGAATACCTTCAGAAGGTAGAAAAAGATAAGAAGATGAAGAAAAATATGTCTGAAGCGGAGGTTGTACAATCTCTGTTGAGAGATACAGTAGTAGCTTCTGAGAAGATCCCCATTACAGAAACTTTTGATATCTAACTTTTACCAAAGACACCTGGAAAGAACTACTTCACTACGAAAAAGTCTAAAGGGAAAGAGTTTGTTTAAGTAGTAGAGAAATGATCTGGTGAAGAAGAAGTGGAAGAAGTTGTTGAAGAATAAGAAGAAGCAGAAGAATGAAGTGATGATCTCGATTACATGATTAAACAAGTTGAGGATTATCAAGAAAAGGATGAATCCTCAAAGATTGTCACTCTGGGAAAGGGATTTGACAAAGAGGGTAAGAAAGATGATGTCGAGGAAGAAGAAAAATAGAATGAATCATTTGAGGATGTAAGCTACGAGAAGAACTTTCTTGAAGAAGGAGCAGAGAAGGAGAAACCTGATGAAGACAAGATTGTTCAAGTATCTAAAAGCGATGAAGAATCTCCTGGTGAGGCAGTTCCAAAAGTTGATAAGGGGAACCAAGTGATTATGGACACCCCAACAAAAGATATTATAAGAAAGAAAGATGTTGCTGGTTTTTCAAGAAGAAATCTCGTTGAAATTGAAGAAGAAAAATCTCCGAGCAAGGTGTATGATTCTGAATCGTCAGCATTGGGCCATGACTTTGTTGTGGTATCTTTGAAAAAGTTTTTCGACATAATTCCAATATTTCCCACCATAGACTCCAGATGGAAGATGATGCAACATAGTCTAAATCAAAAGTCAGAATAATTATCCATGGTGATGGATAAGTGTGTGAATATTGAAGAAGATAATAGGAATTTCCATATCAATTATGATTTACACAGTAAATCAAGAAACAAAATCACTTTGTGGTCTAAGAAAGTTGATGATGACTTGGCTGAATTTGATCATTTTAAAAATGATGTTAAAGATGCTTTTGACACCGAGGATTAAAAAATAATCAATCTTCAGGATAAGATGAACATTGAGGAAAATTCTCGGAATCAACAAGTGAAGGACTTGAATGGGAAGGTTCACTCTCTTGCTCAAAATTTTAAAATAGATAGAGATCTTCATATTGAGCTTGAAGAAAGGCTTATAAAGAAAGATGAAGTCCTTAAGACACAATCTAAGGCCTTGAAAGCTCAAGATGAAAGGTAAAAATCATTAGAGAAGCAAGCTGAGGAGGATCAAAAAGATTTGAAGAAGCTGAAAACCCTCTTGAAGAAGCTAATCTCAAAGGAAAAGGAAGACAAATAGACTCAATCCAATCTTTTGTTGCATTTTATCTTCCTTGTAAAAATTCTTCCAATTATAATATAAATATGGTTACTTTTTTTTTCTTGCATGTATTTACTAATATTTCAAGTACCAAATTTCTTTTCCATTCCCTTAAATTATTTTTGAAAATAACAAAGGGGGAGAAAGAAAAGGAACTACTAAAAGGGGAGAAGGAAAAATCTAAAAGGGGGAAAAATTTAAAAGTTGAGAACTATCCTTATGTAAGGGGTGTTTCTCATTACGAAGTTTTTCATTATCTTGATAATAAAAACTCTATTCTTGAAATCTTGAATACAATCCTTAGAGTTTCAATGCCTAAGGGGGAGTTAGTTGTTTTCATCATCATATATGAACAAAGGGAGATATGTTTTAATTTCAAAGTCTAATGAATTTTTTTCTAAGTCCTTATATTCTTTTTCAAAAGATTGTTTGTGATTTCCAAAAAGGGGGAGATTGTTGAGTCAATAAGGTTTTCCTTATGACTTTTCCATTCCTTCTTGTTTTGAAAATCACAAACACCATATACTTAAGAAAATCTATATTTTACTTCTCTAAGGAAAATTTCCTTCCTTAAAGAAGTTTACCCTAATCTAGATTTCCTTATACATATCAATATTATTTCTTAAGTATAAAAATCGGATTCATACCTAAAACCCCGGAATCATATAATACATAGATATGAAGCATTCTGTTTTAGGATCCAAATTCTAGATAAGAACTCTAATGAAGTTCCACTCCGAATTCTGGATACGAACTCTAATGAAGTTCTACTCTGAATTTTGGATATGAACTCTAAGGAAGTTCCACTCCGAATTTTGGATATGAACTCTAATGAACTTCTACTCCAAATTCTGGGTATGAAATCTCACAAATATCGACTTTGAACATTTACAAGCTCAACTCCGAACTTCTATGATTTCGACTCCGAACTTCTACTATGTTCGACTCCTAGCTTTTACTAGTTCGACTCCGAACATCTATGAGTTCGACTCTGAACTTCTACTAGTTTGACTCCAAACTTCTATAAGTTTGACTTTGAACTCTGTATATTCAGATTCTGAATTCTAGTGAAACCAGAATCTAAACTTCCTTAGAAATCTAGACTCTGGATTTCAATAGAATTTAGGTTCTTAATTCCTTAAAACTGAATCCAAATATCTCTTTATTATAGACTCTGAATTCCATTTTGGTTAGACTCTGAAATTTTTATTTTCTTACATTCCGATCTTCAGTTGTAGTTATGCTTACACTTGTTTCATTACAAAACAATTTCGTGCTTTCAGTTATTGAATAACCATTGGTTGAGTGACACGTGTACAATTCCCTCCGAAATTCAAGGAAAAATATGACCGTTGGAGGAGGGAGCCAACCTTTGGAACTTCACCTATAAATAGGAGCTCATTTGAACGAGCTCGATAATGAACATGGACACAACATGTGATTACATGCTGTTGAAGATATTTCTAGAGAGAGAGGCTCTTATCAACTCTCAAGCTTCGTGTCGAAATATTGAATGGCTTGTTCAAAATTTTACTTGGGTAGACTTGATTCATGCGACTCCGATTGTTGCTGATTACAATTGCGGGATTCTGGGGATAGGAAGACAGAGGTTCCAACACCTTGAAGTTGAGGGCTTCCTTGCTAAGGAAGACAGAGGTGCCGACTATCTGATAGTTGAGGGATTTTGGGAATCGAAAGACAGACTCCAATCTTCATATAGTGGGCTTAACCTGGTGTGGGTAAGACAGAATTGCTTGAATGTATAAATCAAGGGACCTTTATCCAAGGTTGTTGGATACCCTTCTCTTTGGGTTAAAAGAGTTATTGTTTGTTACTTGTAGTTTTACGACTTGTTTTTTCTGCTGCATTTTTTATTTCTAAGGAATGTATAACTTTTATATACTTTCTTAATTTTACTCTGATTTAGTTATATTCTATATGCATTAAGTTAGAATCTTAATCTTTGTAACTTTTGGTTATGTTTCATTTTACGAATTACTTTTCCGGAATCTAGTAAGTGATTAGAACTCATAGAGGACTTTTGAATTATCTTGTTTAACTTTGTTAAACATAACCATCCTAAAGATTCCCTTAATTAATTTTAAAAGGTACAATTCACCCCCCCCCCCTCTTGTATCTGAGAATCTCATTCTTAATTCGATCCTACGTTTGGTATTATGGAGTATATCATACTCAGAGACATTCCATCCTAACAATAAGAATAGCCCCACTAGTAGGAATTTCACATGTTTAGGTGTAATTGGATATTCCTATATATAATCATGTTTCAGGATTATTAGGCATTAATATTATCATAAATACATGTCATGAATTGTGCACTTTGATTTTCTAATGAAAAAATGTCCCTCCATATGTTGGTGTGAAGTTGGGTACGTTGGGTGCATCGCGAGTGGCATGTTATTAATAGATAAATCAAGGAAGGATTTTTTTCCCTCCATTTATAGAAGTTTATATCTCAGGCATTTGATTAAAATGGAACAGTCACATAAAATTCCATGTCCATGGTTTAATGATGAGTTTTTTTCAGGGACTCGGAGAACGACATATCATTCACAAAGGTTGGTGAAACAATAATGAAACCTACTTGATGAGTTATTGAGATAAAGGGATTATATTACATAGTGAATGTTTGTATGTGCATGGAATTTTTTTGACTTTAAGTTCATTCTCTTGGGATCCTTAACTCATTTTAAGACATTCCTCTTGGAAATTATGCAATCCCACCTAATTCCAATGAGAACGAATCCTATAGGGTAACACACTACGTGTTTTTGGTGGTCGTGGTTAAATTTTCATTGAATTTGATTGATGAAATATATATTATTCTCAAGATAGTGGAATATTTCTATTCAAGTTAAAATGATCACATAAATTAAAAAAAATTATTCATTGGACTGTGAGTAAAATATATTTATTTAATTTATTGAACATTTAATACATATTTATTTACTAGTTTGAAAATAAAATATTTATTTAAGAGAGAAAATTAATTATTAATTTATTATAGTGTTCATAAAATGGAAGTAGAGTTTGAGCAGGTGAAGGCCAGTCCAGTAGTAAAATAATTATTTTCAATATGGTAAATAATTTTTTTAAGTTGTTGGAACATGTTAAAATAATAATAGCACAACTATTATTTTGTGACGCAAAATTTTCTTTATAATTCCATTTTTCATAAGTTGGCGCACCATTAATAATGAATGGTATTATTTTTAGGATCATTTGTTTTCTCTAAGGTTATTAATTTATTTAATTATTGTCACACAATTAAATTTTGTAACTAAATCCCAATGTTGATAAATAGACACATACGTCAATTGTGCCTTGTATCGAACTAAATGCCTAGTGAATTGAGAATTGTTTAGATAAATGAATTATCTATCGAATACTCTTTCCTCCCCTCTCATGAAGAAGATATGTTCTTCAAGACCAAAGAACAAGTGTTCAATAAATACAGATGTAAGACACTCGCTTTTTCGGGCTAGCACCCAGAGAATGAGTGGTGTCGATCGGAGGCCATCAGAGCACGTGTGGATTTCCGCTAGCGGGATTCTAGTTTGAATCCTCACAATCACAATGAGACAATTCAGAATGGTCATTCCGAATGACCAAAATCATCAAAAAAGAAAGTACGTAAGATCCAAGTATTGTTTTCTTATGAAATTAATCAAATTAATTATATACATGATGTGAAATATCCCATTTAATGTTTTTAGGCCTCTTCCTTATTTATCTAAATCTTTGATTCTATTCAGTGGAAACTGGCATTCATTATTGTATTGATCCCAGAATAATCATTGATCGTGGTAAAAATTAAAGATAGTCAACAAAAAAATGATAAAAATATATCATTATTTCATTTTATAAGATTCAAAAATATTATTTTACACATAGATTATAGAATATAGTATTCTAACGGCCTAGTTAATTTTTTCTAATGGTCAGATTAATATTACAACAACCATGTTACTATTCTAATAGTTAGAGTACTATTCTAACAGTTATATTCTTAGTAGTCCTATGGGATCCCAACATTATATAAATACCTCCTATTTTAATCGTATTTTTTTAACTTCTATTCCATATCAATGTAATATATGTCATTTTCAAAATTCATATTTCATCATATATATTAATCTTGATTTGTAAAATATTTTTGTTGACTGAGATTATTCTATGGGATTAATCATATCCAAATTTTCCTTTTATTATTATCTTAGAATATATTTTTTTTATCCCATTATAATAATTTCTTTTATTAGGGACATATATATTCTATAATTGTAATGTTTAAATAAATATAATAAAATATTATTTGTTTCCTCATGTGGTGTATGTACTTTACTATATATGAAATATTTATATAATGAGATGGTAAATTACATTGATAAAATTCTAGGTAATTTAATTTATACTCCATATGGATACTGTGAAATACTATAGGAGGATTGAATTTTCAATATAAAAAAAACTCAGTAAGAACATGATCAGAGTGATGAAAATATACCTAATAGAGTGGATTTATATATATAACAATTTTAATATTATTATTTAGTTAAAAATATTCAAAATATATTTTCACATTTAACAAAGTGTTAGAATGTGGGATGAAATTTCATAATGAGACTAGAATATTTATTTTCCTTTCTGTTAGGATATAGGAAATATTTTTACTAGTGATTGATTTTTTTGTGAAATATTGTGGGTCCAAATAATAAATTTATAATATAATAAAAATTAAAATTACCATAAAATACTATATAAATTCAAACTATAGAGGATTTCATATGAAATATTTTGATTTTATAATTCTCTCATTAAATACGATGTCAAAGGAGTTAGAGATTTCATTAAGGGGTAATAAATAGAAGATAAATGATATGGATATTTGATCTGAATTATCCTATTATCTGAATTAAAGACTTGACATCCCTATATCATTTTATCAAATTAAATATTCAATGAAATCCATTTAATTCAAAAAAATTAATCTATCGGGAGATAGAACATTACAGTTATTTAATTTATGTTAATTTTATGAAAATATTATGGTTAATAATTGAGAGAAGAGAAAGACTCAGAGATTTTTAGATATTTTTCAAATTAATTTAATATTTTTATGATGCTTCATTACACAAAACACTATGTATTTCTCAAATTACATGAAACACTGATTTTGTCTTTTTTACATACAATTCTGTGTTTAGCTTGCCTTATACACAACATTGAGTTTAATTGAAATATGATATACTATTATAATATAATTATATAATATAGTTGTTATCAAAAAGCCATTATAAGGGTAATTATCTATATAGTTAACTAAATTATTAAAATATATGTTTAAATATATATATATATAATGAATTATTTTGTAACATATTAATTATAAATAAAAATAAATTTTTTTTTGAAAATAAAAGAAATCATTTTCTGAAAAACAATATTTATTTTCATAAACATGTTTTACCAAAATAAATTGAAAGAATAACATTTTTAATGATTTTAATTAATAATATATATATAATTAATCTAGTTATACATTAAAATTAAACATATTTTTTTTATATACAATAGATTAGAATATATCCAATTTTATGCTTAAAATTTTATATTCTAAAATGTAGTTTGACAATTTTGGCTCACTAATTTTAAATTTTATTTTACCCAATTTTATAAAAAATTATTTTAAAAAATAAACAACATTATATAAATTGGAATTTCAAAATTTTCTTATGGTGAATTTTTGGGGTTTTTATGAAATTATTCATTTTTTTATGAATAGAGAAAATACTGAATTTTAATTGAATACTGTCATTTTAATTAAATTATTTATAAAGATTAATTATATTATAAATCAAGTTTAAACTATAATTAGATCAATCATATATCAATTAATCTACTTTAGTTCTTTTTAATAATTTTCATATAAAATTTCGAAATAAAAACATTTTAAACATTATAAAATTCTCTCTTTGAAACCCCACTTTCACATCATCTATACAAGATTAATTTTATGTTAAAATTTTACACATTAGTGAAAAGAATTTTGGAAAATTTATTACATATTTGAAATAATAATAAATTATATTATCTAATTAGGTAAACATAATTTTTACTATAATGATTACTATAAATGGATGAAAATTAATTTTTGCGATTATGGTTAAAATGGGGGTTTTTGCGTTACATGCACTTGTGGTAAAATTAAAATTCCATATAGATAATATGATTTTCAAAAATTATATTTAATATTAATAATCATTAGTTCAAAATTACTAAAAACATTTTTTTTATTTTCATCATAAAGGATAAATTACCAAGGTCAAAAACTTGTTACTTTGGGGAATTCTAAAATGGTACAAGTGAGTAAATATTAAAGGGAAAGGAATAAATATTTTAAAACATGTGTTTTTATGGAGGTATTTATAGAATATATAATCATACCCATGAATAATATATCTAATTTCGAGCCATATGATGTGAGAGTGACCTCCCATTATTAAATTCCTTTAGGTGTTTACAAAAATTCCACTCCTCAATTATAAAAGCTTTTCCCTTATCATATCTTCTGAAAACCTTAATCCCCTTCTGTTTAGGAAAATAACAACCCAAATAACATGAAAAAATCACTCCTATCATGTTATATTCCTTATTTTGGACATAAATCCAACCTAGGTAGGCTTTTGGAGTAATCCAAATGAGGAAACCTAAAGAAGAGGTGACATTCATCAATGAGTGTTTTTGTTTCATTTCTTCCTCCACCTAAATAAATTAATATTATTCCATAATCATATAATTACCACATTATATTATATTAAAATATTTTTTTATGTTAATTTAATGACCAAAAACCATTTCTACATCCATCAAATTGGTTACGAAATCATCGTACATGTGTATGGTGGACTACCGCCTCACAAACTGGTCTCATTCATTTATCCATTAACACCTTGGGTAGATGGAAATAATTATGGATTTATTATTTATATATTATATTTATTCTATTACTATAATTATGTAATTATTATATCACTCATACGTTTATACTATCTATTTTTTGGAAATATGATAGTGTCGCTCATGTGTACGGAGGACAACAACCTTATGAAGCGATGTGATTCCTTCACGCTTTACATAAAAGGTAATTAGGATGAATTTAACAAAAATAAGTGATATATATGAAATATAAATTATTTTGGAATGGTAATATATCATTTAAGTTTCAATAATTCAATATGACATGGAAATGGAAACAACATTCACGTCTATGTATGACCTACTGTCTCCGTGAATAGTGTACTTAATTTTTGTTAGTAAATTTTATGAATTATTATAAATAAATATATAATGAATATATATGATATTTATATAATGGATAAATTTTTTGATATGTTGAAATTGGGATCAAATTAAGAGGACAAAAAATAAAAAACAACACTTATACAAAAAATAAAACATTTATTACCCAAAGTGTAACTTTTATATAGAATTGTTAATAAACTATTATTAAAAGATCAAAAGAAAAAAAATTATGTTATTATATATATAAATATTTTTATTTAATATATTTATATCAAATATATATTTATTATATATTAGTTTTTAACATTTAGGAATGAATTTGAGACTTAAGGTGAGGAATTTATGGTGTCTCATTTATTTTTAAGAGACATATGAAAATTCAAAACATGTTTCTTTTGTGTGGTGTATATTATATCCATTTTAAATGTTATATCATGAATATCCTCCTTTAAATGATATAAAAATTTTAATTTTATTGTATTTTTTACTTGGACTTACAATTCAAAAGATTACTAAACTGTCAAGGGATTTCTAGTCTCTCTTTAATTTCTAAGTGACATATGAAAATTAAAAAATCATTTATATTATTACATGTATATAATGTAATATTTGGTGTCATATAGTCAACTTCTTGTACATTGATTACATGAGTATTTAATATATTTAAATATTAAACATCTTTTTATATATTGTTCATTTTTCAGCATGACTATAGTGTAATAATGTACGGAAGTATTTGTCACATTAAGAAGGTTATGAAGTTACCCTCAATGATGAGAACCTTAAAGTGTTTTGAAAATATTCTTAAATGTAGTTTTATGGTTGGATGAAATAATATAATGGGACACATAGTATACAGACCATCAGGTGCGAGTAATCATAAGTAGATGATGCTTCATCTCATTAAGTTCACACTTGGTAATCTCTAAGACGGGAGATTATGAGAACAGACCCACTAGTAGGAATCTCACATGTTTTGGTGTCATTGTGTATTCCAATCTAAGATAATTTTTAAAAATACTTATACTTTAATATTATAATTAATAAGTTTCTTGACTAGCACACATTTATTTGATGACAAAAACAGTCATTAAATATGTTAGGAGGAGGTAGGGTATGTTGGATGTGTCAAGAGTGGAATGTTATTAATGGATATATTGAGGAAGGATTTTTCCCTTATATTTATGGAAATTTATATCTCAGCCCTTTTATTGAAATAAAATCATCATGTAAAATTCCAAGTTATTGGTTTAACGATGAATTTATTTCAGGTAGTTAAATAATGACATATCAAGCACAAAGGTTGACATCACTATCCTGAAACCTTCTTGATGCGATATTGAGACAACAGATTATATAATGCAGTGAATGTTCTTATGTGATTGATATTATTTAAAATTTATATTCTTCCACTTATGTTTTTTGACCCATTTCTAGATATTACTCTTGGACATTAGGAAATCCAGTCTAATTCCAAAAAGAAAGAATCCTAGAGGGCCACACACTATGTGTTTTTTGTGGTGTTAGATAAATTATATTTTAATCTAATTGATGAAATAAATATTATTCTTAAGACTATGAAATATTTTTATTCTTGTTAAAATGATCCTATAATTTAAATAAATATTTATTCACCAGATAGTGATTGAAATATATTTATTATTTTAATGAACATTTAATAAAAATTTATTTACATATTTTAAAAAAATATTTATTTAATAGAATAAATTATCTATTTACTTATTCAGGTGTTCAATAATGGAATTATAGTTCAATCGGACCAAGGTTGCTCTAGTTGAAAAATAAATATTTAAAATACAGTAAATAATTATTTATCTTGTTGGCACAAGTTAAAATAATAATAACACTACTATTATTTTATGACGCATAATTTTATTTATAATTCCATTTTTCACATGTTGGAACACCATAAATAATGATGAGGTATTATTATTAATAGCATAGGTTTTCTTTAATGTTATTAATGTATTTAATTTATATTACATAATTAAATATTGTAACTGAATCCCCATGTCAATAAATAGAAACATACGTCTATTATTCTAGATACCGAACTACATGCCCACTGAATTGAGAATTGTTGTGCTAAATTATTTCTCTCTCGAATCACCCTTCCTCCCTCTCAAGAATGAGAGACATTATTCAAGACTGAAGAACAAGAGACCATGTATAACTAACACATGACACTCTCTTCCAACACAAGACACCCTAAGAAAAATTGGTGTTCATCAGAGGAAATCAGAGGTTCATTATGGATGATCAACATCATTAAAAAAGAAAGTACTGAAGGTCCAGGTATTCATTTATTTACGAAATTATCTAAATTAATTTTAAACATGATGTGTAATATCCTCTTTAAAGGAATCATGCCTCTTCCTTTTTTATCTAAATATTTGATTCTATTCCATGGAGACTTGTGTTCACCATCGTATTGATCCTCGAATAATCATTGTTCACTGAAAAAATTAATATTGGGCATCATCACAACCGCACTTCCACTACTCCCAGGACCTCAAAGTTTTATCATAGTGGTTACTTCATAGTTTATAATTATTTAAATAATTTTTTGATGATTTAAGGATTAATAATTTGGTTTTCCAATTCCAAGTTAATCATTCTTGTAATCTGGATTTCAAGATCTCTTCTCCCACTTGTTGTTTCTCACAGATTTCATAGAAACAAAGGTTTTTTAATTAAAATTAAAACAGACAACTCATCTGGAGGCATCAACGATTCTTCCTAGGTGAAACTAAAGAACACACCATGTGTTCGGACTTACATGTCATGTTATCTACCATACACACCATGTAATCCAAACTACAAGCCATGTAGTTGTGTTTAGCGCATTGGGAGTAATTTGGAAATTAATCAAGCCATGTACATTTATTGCATGCGATGTAGTTAATTTTACACTACAGGTTGTCCAGGACATATAGGATCATGCTTACTAGATTACACGACATTTGGCCCACTGCACATGGGCTGTTGTCCCATCGGGTCAGGGGAAAAATTTTGTATCCCATACCCAGCTATACTGACCAGTATATCTGTAACATAGAGACAACATGGTGTATATACCACTATATATGTCATGTACTCCAAAAATATTTAACTACACTTCTCACATCGAGTCCCTGGGCAGGTAGTTCATGACATATAGTGAAGGTAGTACACTCCGTTTAGTCGGAACTACATGTTGTGTGGTTTACCATATTACACAAAATTAAAACATTAATGTTTTTGTAATGTTTAGAACTATACATCATGTTTAAATCATACTACAGGTTATTACTCAATGCATTTAAACTTCTTGTATGTCATATGTTATAAGAGTAAGCCAGTAAGAGAATATAATAAATGATGGATATATTTGAACAGGTATTCACTAGGATACGTCCAAGGTGAATTTATGTACAAAGATGAGAATCTCAAGTAAATTCAGAAAAGGATTGAGATTAAAGGATTAATTAATTAAAGATAATAATTAATCGATTCAAGAGTAATTTATCTTAATAAATAACTATTATATAATTAAATACTAGTTTTATCAAATGAGTAACTTGTTGCATGTATTTGGGTGATCATGAGAAAGACTATTACCATTGTATGTTATTGGTTTCATTTTACTTTATTTGCTAAATTAATTATTGGCCTATGAGCCATCTCTTCTCATTAATATGTAGGGTCTTAGTTTCCATGGTTTCTTTTATGTAAACCCCCCTTTTATTAATCACATGAATCTAAGTAAAAACATCATATGTAATAGATGTAACTCCCAAGATAGTGGTGGTAGTTCAATATGGATCCTAGACGAAACCTATCCCAAGAGATACAGAGGTGAATGGGTGGAAAGCTGTAAGTATGAACCCAAAAGGATCAAGGTGTTTCTCTCTAGGATCAGGGATAGTTTATCAACCACTAGATAAAATAACCATTAGAAAAGCTCATGATAATTCCCTTTACATTATTTTATTTCAATCAATTTGATGGTTTATCAATATGGATGTGTTGTCACGATCACATAATTAGTAAACTATGAATCATGCAAGATGGAATTAAAATAAACCGGGATTATGTGTAAATATTTTCAAAACATGGTTAATCACTTAAGTAATTTCCACATAATATTAATAATCATTTTATAATGATAATAATTAATTCATACATAAGATATAAAAATACCTCAAATAAAATATTGTGTCAGACCAATCATTCTATTACTAGATTATGGAAAAACACAACAAAACTATGTGTCTGACCAACCCATGTTGGGACAATTAATTTTATATTGGAATCCCTTATGAAGGATTTTAGGTTGACTTAAACATATTACATCATGCGTAATATTACTTTCTAGACTTGGTTTAATATTTGAGGTAGGAGTTGAGAAAATCCAAAGTCATAATTTTAGGATTGGGGAGTCCACTAAACAGATCAAGGAGATACAATCCAGAAATTTGAAAAATATCTTTCTACTTAAATACCTTCAAATAGCTAGACCAACTCTTCTTGGGATTATGAAATGTGGAATATGGACCATTTCCACTATAATGTCATGGATACTGGACATTATGAGGTCAATGTTGAGGGCCATTAAGAGTTGATAAAATTGTGGGGGACATTATAAAATTAATTTATTATTTCACCTGAAATGTGATAAAGCCAGTACTAATGACCTTATCTTCTATTGTAGAATAAATATGAAAATCTTGTCATCCACACTATCCCTAGGATCAATTCTAGATGAAGAAAACACCCTCACCAGTAGTAACTTCCAGGAATGGTTTTGATGGGTTCGGGTTATCCTACGTCATAAAAAGAAATCTTATATGTTGGGGTCAGCATTTCCTGATCCACATACCAAATATTCAAGTGATGAGGACTTCCTGGTCAATGAGAATCATATGAACAAAATGGTTTACATTCGATTTTTGATGCTATCATCAATGTCTAGTGAACTCTTGAGGTCTCAAAAAAACTTGGATGGATAGAGCTTTCTGGATCTCATCTATAGTCTTTACTAGCAAAGATAAATATATGAAAGTTTTTAGACCTTCAAGGCACTATTTTAGAGTAATCTTGGAGAGGGTTTCCCAACTGGGCCTCATGTAGTCAAGTTCATTGGCTACATTGAGCTCTAGGAGGTTCTGGAGTTTAGAATCCCCAAATAACTGGGCACCCATCTCATTATCACAACACTCCCTTTGATATTCTCGAGCATTTTTTTCAATTTAAATATGAACAACATTGAGAATTATCTATTCTATTTTCTTGTCCTCATTCACCAAGTGGACAAAGATAAGAAGTGTCAAAATCTTTCTGTACTTATGGTCAATAAGAGGAAAGGTAGTGAAATGATCATTAATCCCAAAGATTCTTCACATCCTTCTAAGAAAAGGAAGATCAAAGGGGAGGAAAGGGAACATAAGGCTGTTTGTTTCCCATGTTGCAGGAAGGTCCACTCAAAGAAGAACTGTACCCAGCCTAAGAAGAAAGGGGAAGATTTTGGTTTATTTTTATCGAATTAAATCTATCTGTTTCTACAAATTGTGAATTAGATACAAATTCTGGTTTTCATATATGTATCCAAATATAGGAACCAAGTAGATTTAAAAAGATTGACCAAGGAGAGGTTGATCTAGGAGTAGCCAAACGAGATAGAATTTCTATGGTAACTATTAGGGACTACCTCCTCACATTGAAAATTGGGATGATCTTGGAGCTAAATGGTTTTTATTATTTGAAGTTTGTTACTAAAAATATTATTTATATATCTAGATTAGATATTGATGTATTTTTTTTAAATTTTGGAAATGAATGTTTCTTATTTTAACAAAATATCATTCATTTTGGTTGGGCACATTTATAAAATGGTCTTTACATGTTGGATTATACAAACCAAATAATGGTAATCAATAAAAAAGATACTTCACATGGATCAGATCACATCAAAATTTCGCATCACTGGCTAGGTTATGTAAATGAACACACATAACAAAGTTACATCAAGATTGATATTTATATTCTTTAGAACTAAAACCACTTGGTGGGTGTCATTAATGTTTATAGGTCAAAATGACTAAATCCCAAATTAGTGGGAAAGGTGAAAGGGCTCAATAGCTTATTGAATTGGTACATACTAATGGGTGTGGACCATTTCCTGTTAAAGAAAGGGGAGGGTACTCATAATTCATATATTTTACTGATGATTTTATTATATATAGATATATCTACTTAATGAGGTATAATTTGGATTCTTTTGATATGTTCGAAGATTACAAGAATGATGTTAATAAGAATATTAGTAAGAAGATTAAGAAACTAAGCTCAGTCCGAGTTGTATAATATCTTAATCATGAATTCATTGATAACTTATGAGATTTTGGGATTCTATCCCAACTCACTCCTCCTTACATGCCCTAGTGTAATGTTGTGATTGAAAGGAGGAACCACAACTTGGGGTACATAGTGAGATCAATGATGAGTCATGTGAAACTTCTATTGTCCATTTTGGAAATATTTATTACAAATAGAGACACACATACAAAACATGTACCAACTAAATCAATTAATGGTATTTTATATGAGTTATAGAGTGGAATGAATGTCATGTTATCGAATTTATATGTGTGGGGAAGCGATGCATTTGTTAAGGCCTCTTTAGGTAATAAACAGTCACCCCAAGGTAAAAAGTGTACATTTATAGGATTCCCCAAGGAAACAAGGGATATTACCAATACAACCCATTATATAAAAGGGTTATAGTTGGAAGACACACCATATTCATTGATAGGGAGAACATATCCAAGAGAGATAGTGGGAGCGAGATAGAATTCGATGAATTCGAGGCTCATGGTATGCAAGAGTCGGTACAGGAACAAATTCCACATAGCCCCGTGTAAGAAATAACTATTCTAGAGACACAAGAACTACATAGGAATACAAAAGAGGTTAGAGAATTGTAATAGTACAATTTTATAGTTACTAATGATGGTGATTCATTTTTAGTTGATAATAATGATTCTTGAATTTATAAGGAATATGTATGTTGCACAGACGTTGCCAATTGGCAAGAATCCATGGATTCTAAAATGGATTACATGTACCAAAAACAAGTATAGATTTTGGTAGATCCAACAATTTATTTAAATCATGTTTGTTTAAAATTCGTATTCAAGAAGAAACTGAATATGGAAGGACAATTTAGTACCTATAAGGCCCTACTGTATGCAAAAGGGTTCAAGAAGCATCAAGGAATTGGCTATGATGAAACCTTCTCACCAGTTGAAATGGTAAAATATATCCGAATTATATTGGCCATAACCACTTACTATGACTATGAGATTTGGAAAATGGATTTCCAAATAGCCTTCCTTGATGGGAACCATTAGGAAGATGTCTACATGACACAACCTGAAGGGATTATGACTCCAAAGGATTCCAATAAGGAATTAAAGTTGTAGAAATCCATTTATGGATTAAGGAAAGCATCCAGGTCATAGAAATTTTTTTTTAAGGTTTTGGTCGAAGCCTCAATTTATTATTAAAGAAAAGACATCTTTAGTCTGGGTTGAGGGAGACCCATTACATAGCCCAAAGGCCTAAGACCAAGTGGCCAGAATACAAGGCTTGAAAGCCCATTTTTTTCCTAAAGGACCACTCGGTGAACAGTAGTGTTATAGTACACACGCCACTAAATTACCTACTACAGTACCACCACCACTACAGTGTCGTCGCAGCTACAGTACCATAGAATTTCGCCCCTACACGGATTTGATCCTGGGTCTTTTGGATTCCAAGCAGAAGCATGTACCACTAGGGTATAGGCTCGTTGGAACTAGGTCATGGAACATTAATTTTGATGAATCAATAACAAAATTTTTTTTATCAAGAATTAATGTGAGCCTTGTTTCTACAAATGGTTATGTTGGAGTGTAGTATTTTTTCTAATACAATATGATGATGACATATTACTCATTGAAAATGAGACACCAATCTTATAGATTGTTACGGAATAGTGGAATAAATGATTCTACTTGAAGGACTTGGGTGAGTTAGTATATATTATTTGGATCAAGATCCATCATGATAGATCTAAGATATTGTTTTTCCTAATTCAAAATACATACATTGATATGATACTGAATATATTCAGTATGGAACAATCCAAGATGAGATTGTTTCCACTGTCACTTGGAATTCCTATTTTCAAGAAAATTTGTCCACAGACACATGTGGAAGGAAATATAAAGTAAAGGAATCAATATGCATCAGTGATTGGGTCAGTCATGTATTCCATGCTATGTACTAGGCTGGATGTTTCCTATGCATTGAGTGAAGTAGGGAGATATCAAGCTGACCCAAGTGACCACTATTGGATGGCATTCAAGACGATCCAAATGTATCTAAGGCTTACTAAGGATATGTTCCTAGTTTATGGAAGAGATGAGGACCTATTTATCATAGGATATAAAGATCCTAGTTTCCAAACTGATCAAGTTGATATGAAGTCACAAAAAAGATACATATTCACTTTGAATAGAGGTGTAGTGAGCTGGAAGAACTCAAAGAAGAGTGTGGTCACCGATTCTACAGTATAGTCTGAGTATATCACTGCATATAAGGAAGCTATAGAGGCGGTTTGGATGTGAAGCTTCATCTAGGAGCTGGACATGATACCTAGTAGTAAATATCCCATCACAATTTTCTATGATAATACAACTGTGGTGGATTTTTAAAAAGAGTCAAAGTCATATCATTGGAAAAAGCACATACATAAGAAGTATCATATTTTAAAGGATTTTTCTCTAAGAGGTGAAGTTGCAGTGAGCATTATTTTCCTAAACGATAACATGGCACACCCCTTAACTAAATCCTTGAATCAATAAAAACATGATCATCATGTGATTTCTAGAAAACTAAAAGTCATAGGAATATGGCTTTAGTCCAAGTGGGATTTTGTAAGAGTTAGTGTCCTAGAACCAAATGTTTGTATGTTGATTACATGAATATTTAATATATTTAAATATTAAACATTTTATTACACATTTTCAATTGTTTTTCATGACTATAGTGTAATAATGTCTGAGGGTATTTGTCGCAATGACATGTTCATAGTAGTTCCCCACTATGATGAGAACCTTTAAGTGATCTGAAAATATTTTTAAATATAGTTATTTGGTTGGATAACATACTATAATGGGAAATGTAGTATACAGACCGTTGGGTGTGAGTACTCATAAGCAGATGATACTTCTTCTCGTAAATTTTTCACTTGGTAATATACATGATGCGATATTATAGGAACAGCCCCGCTAGTTGGAATTTCACACGTTTTCGTGTCATTGGGTATTCCTGTCTACAAGCAATTGGTATTATCATTATAATTTGAGATTATCATTAATTCATGTCTTAAATCAAACAATTTGATTAGCTAATGAAAAACTATCGCTCCATATGTTAGTGGGAATATGGGTGTGTTTGGTGCGTCATTAGTGGCATGTTATTAATGGATAAGTATAGGAAGGATTTTTACCTTCTATTTATAGAAATTTATATCTCAGGGATTTTATTGAAATGGAACTATCACATAAAATTATATGGCCATGGTTCAATGATGAGTTTATTTCAGGTAGTCAAAAAACAATGTACTAAGCACAAAGGATGATGAAAATATCATGAAACCAACTTGATGATATATTGTGACAAAGGAATTATATTACACAATGAATGTTAATATGTAGATGGAATTATTTCAAATTTAAGTTATTTCTATTGGGTTTCTTGACCCGTTGTTAGATAGTCCTCTTGGAATTTAGGCAATCCCGCCTAAGGACAATGAAAAAGAATCCTAGAGGGTAACACAATAAGTGTTATGGGTGGTATTGGTTAAATTTTATTTTAATTTAATTGATGAAATAAATAATATTCTCATGACTGTGGAATAATTCTATTCATGTTAAAATGATCACATAAATTATATAAATATTTATTCTTCAGATAGTGAGTAAACTATTTTTATTTATTTTATTGAACATTTAATAAATATATATTTACAAGTTTGCAAATAAAATATTTACTTAAGAGAATAAATTATTTATTTATTTATTTATGTGTTTATAAAATGGAAGTAGAGTTCGAGCGGACCAAGGTCGGTTCGGTAGTAAAATATTTATTTTCAAAACGGTAAATAATTTTTATGTAGTTGGCACAAGATAAAATAATAATAGAAAAACTATTATTTTGCGAGGCAGAATTTTATTTATAATTCAATTTTGGGCAAGTTGGGGCACTATAAGTATTTAATGGTATTATTATTAAGTGCATGGGTTTTCTATATGGTTAGGAATGCATTTAATTATTATTACACAATTTAATATTGTAACCAAATCCCCATGTCGATAAATACACACATATGTATATTGTGACATGGATTGAACTACACGCATAGTGAATTGAGAATTGTTCAGCAATATGATTTATCTCTCGAATCCTCCTTCTGCCCCTCTCATAAAAGAGATATGTTCTTCATGACCAAAGAACAAGCGATCATGAATGACCGACAAAAGAAACTCGCTTCGCCGGGCTAGCACCCGGAGAATGAGTGGTTTTGATCATAGGCCGTCAGAGAACGTAGGGATCACTGTTAGGGTGATTCTAGTTTGGATCCTCTCAAGTACACTGAAACAATCCATAAGGTTCATTCTGTAATATCAACATCATCAATAAAGAACGTACCTAAGATCCATGTGTTCTTTTCTTTGTGAAATTGATTAAATTAATTATAAAAACGATGTAAAATATCCAATTTAAAGTTTTCAAGGATCTGACTTATTTATCTAAATCATTGATTCTATTGAGTGGACACTGGCATTTATTGTTCTATTGATCCTAGAATAATCATTGATCATGGAAAAAATAAAAGATGGTCATCGGCATAACCACACTTCTCTTGAACCCAGAACCAAAATATACCACCAATTTTACATGTAATATAATGATTTTTTTGTTCTCATCATATTATATGTAACATTTAACTTTATTATTTCATAGTTATTGTGATAAATTTTACCAAACTGGTTATGATTTTATGTTGCAATCTCATCATTTATGGGGATTATTTATGATTATGTTTCCCATGATAAATTTTATGAACCATATCTTATTAAAATCTTGGAAATTCATATCCATGGGATATTTATGGTATTTCCATGTAATGGTACCATTTTTCCACTCATAAGTACTTAAAACAATGTGGGAAATTATTTTTAAGGAAATCATACTTTTTTCTCACCTCCACTAAAAACCTACTTTTCTTCCAAAATCATGATTTTTGAAAATAAAATGGTGTTATGAATATTTCAACATTTAAAAAATTATTTATTACTAATTTTTTAACATATTTTAATTTTTAAAAAAATTTTAAAAAGGAATATTCATTTTTTTCAAAACAGTTCATTGTAGGATTTTATTAAAAATGTTAATGGAATCGTTGTTATAAAGTGTACGACATGAAAATAATTTCCTATCGATATGACTAATATTTTATTTCAAGATTCATTTATAATTTTTTAATTTAATTTTCAAATAAAATTATTTTCTAAAATGTTTTATATTTTATTTTTTAATAATTTGAATGTTCATATTACTAAATTAACTTTTAATTTTGTTTAAAGCTTCATTTCTCTATAATAAAGGATATTTTACAAGAAATGTATTTCCAAAAATAAATTAATTTTAAAAAATTATTTTCGAATAAAATCATTATTCATTTTTTTATTTTATAACTAATTTATATTTGAAGATTATTATCCATCTAGGATGACATCGTTTGATGAATCTTATGATTTTATGGGGATACGAACAAAGCATATCATTATTATTATTTAACTTAAAATATTATGTTTATGAAGGCATGATGTTTAGGAAACCCATTTCTCTGTAATGGGTTATACCATGGTAAAATTCTAATGAAACCCACTCTCTTCTACATAGGACATGAAATTATGTAATGATGAAATGATTTTGAAACCTGTCTCTTTTCAGTAGGTTATGATATGATGAAATGTTTATGAATCCGATTTCTTCACATGGATTATGAAATGATAAATTTAATATGATTATGTGAAACACATATGTATAATTTTCATTATATTATTGGTGGGACCAATATATGCCTCCAATATGTTGTTTACAGCTTTGTATCTTATGAGATAATTACGGGAAATAAATTTATGGGCATGATCCTCTTTGAGACAAAAGGTTCATCTTAACCCACTATGGGAAATAGGTTCATCCTGATCCATTATAGGAAATAGGTTATGAGTACTGATCCATTATTTTTATGGTATTTTTTGTTAACCATGACATATGAAATGGTATCCTATATTTATGATAATGAAACACAATTTTTAAATGATCATATGTTTCATGATTTGTTAATAATGGTTTCTGCTATATTGGCCTCTGTTTTATAAAATGATAATTTTTATTCCATGACTCATGTTTATGATATATGAAATGTTTTGTAGATGTTTTTTAATTTATGTTAATGATAACAACCCCTTATGATTATTTTATTCTTTCATATGATCATTGATTCATATCTCTTATTCTTACCCTTACCTAGCATCTATGCTCAGAATTTCTTATTCATTATTTCCTTAGGTTATGAAGAAAATATTTTGTAGGATATGTTTATGAGGATTACTAAAGGGGTAGACATTTCTGGGAGATATTGAAGATATTCTGTGAATTAAGAATATTTTGTTCCATGTTTCCAATGTCATTGAACTATTACAGTCACTATATTGTGTTTTTCAAATTTATTGAATATTCAATTAAAAATATGTAATATCAACATTTGGAAATATTGGGTGGTTATAAGAATCCATATTTTTGTATTATTCTCTTAAATATTTGAAGGATAAAACATTATAATATAAATTATTGGTCTATATGGTTTAATTATATGATTTGATATGAGTATTTTTTATTAATTTTTATAAAATTTTAATATGGGATTTTGGTGATATCTTATGTATAATTTTATGGGATAAAACATTATCTATATAATTCAAATGAATTATCAATTTAACTATAATGAATCCATTAATAAATAAATAATATTGGTTGTTAAAAATCGATTCAATTATGATTATCTTAAATTTGACACATGATCTATGAGATATATTAGAGGGAATTATGAGTTATATAATATTTTTATAAGATTTATATGTATTCAATATTGGATAAAAATATTACATCAATGTCAGTAATTTTTTTTAAATTGACTTGATTCCAGTACAATATTTAGAATCTATTATAATAATTTTTAAAAATCCAAGAGAGAAGTGTTAAACATATTTTGATGAATATTTAGATCAACTCATTATCTATTAAAATAAATAACTCTATCATACATACACACAAAAAACATAAAAACATATATATATATATATATATAACAAAAATACAACTACATATAATTTTCATTTATTAGATTTATAGATATTCATCAATTTTCAGTCAATGTTTATAGATAAAATAATTATGATTATGAATATAATGAATTATTTTTAATTATGGTCTACTATATAATATAAAATAAAATTCCAAATTTACGAATATTTTACCCAAAAAAATTAATAATATTCCATGTTAGTTTAATTTCCCAGCTTCAGTTAAAGAAATTTCAAACAAATAATCAAAATATAGAATCTGATAATAAAATTTTCAATTATAACTGAGAATCTATAAACATAATAATATTATGTTTTAATTTGTTATTTATGTTTTTATGTGATAATTATTGGAACACACAGGCACACTCATACCCGTATATATTTATTAGTATGTGTGCATTTTTGCATCTATGTAGCATGAAATACCTGAATAATTCTAATAGTTGTATTTCATTAAATAAGATATTAAAATCTTGAGGGTGGAAATTTAAATATATATATATATATCTAATTATATGTATCTTTTATTTCCTAACACTATTTTTTATGGATCCTCCAAGTGGATATATTGAGGAAACTCCATTCATAATTTGGAAAAGTGGAATGAGAGGTTCCCATAATGAGATAGGAAAATAAGACAATGTTATTGAAGTTTGATGTATTGGGATATAAAGATTTTATGATAAAAACTTAATATCTAATCATTATGATAATATTAAATGATATTTATGTTTATGTATTAATGTTTGTTGATATCTTTGTTTTACACATGATACATGATGAGTTTGAGAAAAACATTTTTTAAAATTGTGATGAGCGATTTGTGAGTAGAATTGAGCTATATATGAATTAAATAGAGTATATATTTATTTTTTTGGTGTTATCATGTTTTGAATGTCACATGTGATTGATGATTAGGGATGATGTAACTAATGGGGAAATAAAGATTCATTTAAACACTTTAGAAGAGTATTCTTATTCTATAAAATGATTTGGTAATGGATAAAATGTTTTTGGAGAATGTTTGATATATTGCTAGTGTAATTCATTTTTTCAGGAGATTAATTGGAGTGAATAGATATTTATGAAGATTATTTTAATTGGTAATTTTTTAGTGGAAGAATATATATAATTTTATATTTCAGTTGATTAGTTGATAGTGGAAAACATATATTTTTATCAGAATAAACATTGAAAAAGTACTGGAGATTACTCTGATATATAACATGTTTCAGATGATATATAAGAGTTCCATGGAGTCTTACATTGATAAAAAATATCTTATAAATGTAATATATTGTTTCAAGTTGATAAATAATATATCCCTATGAAAATAGGAATTACATGATGACATTTTTATTGAAATTTGGAGAATACAAACCCACACAATGAAACTTTTGATATTTAAAGAATATGGAATATGTTTAGTTATATATATAATATTTCGTGGGTGGTATATCATATCTTCTATATAGTACATAAAATTATAAAGATGATATCAAAGATGATTCGTGAAATTTCACAAGGTATCTATCCCATCATGATTTGTAATATATTCTCGCCAATATAAAAGATATTCAAAGTCCTTCATAATATTTTATTGTGAATACATAAGAAGCATATAAATATTAAAAAGTTATTATTGAGGTTTCATAATATAACTAATCTTAATAAGGAGAAACAAAATATCTTATATTTATTTTATAAGGATTGTTTATTTTAAAATGATAGAATAATGAAGATTCAAATAAAACAATTTTAAACCATTATTTCATAGATTAATTAAAATAATAAAAGTTATTTATACATGATTAATTTCAATGATATTTGTGAAAATTATATTATAATATGATTTATATAATTTAGATAATAAACTTCCAATGTAATGGTGTTCAACATGAAATAAAAAAAACATAGATTAAATTATATTGTTCAATAATAAATTTAAATAAAAATAAATTTTGATATTAATGTATAGGTTTGTAGATAATTTAATGAGAAATAATTGAGAACATCTCTAACCATTTATGAACATATAAAATGGAGGATTTATTGAGATAAAATTTGTGTTGTTTTTATGGAGAAATAAATGAGAATATTGCACATATAATCTGTTACACACAGAAGAAGGTTATTGGTATTGGTATTTTTGGAAAATGAAATAAAAAATAATAATAGAGTGGGGAGGTGTTATCATGGGTAATAATCCCAAAATACGAGACATTGATTGAATATCATAGAGAGAAAACCTACACAATCTTTTGAGTGGAAGAGTACAAGAAGAAAATAAGGAGAAGAAGTTAGTGGTGAGTTAAAATATAAAGAAAGTGTACTTAAATTAAAAGATATAAGATGAATCATGAAAATAGAGGAATATAGAAGTTAAATATATTTAGATAATGTAGATTTGGGTTTTTGAGGATGAAGAAGAAGTATAAGTGTAGAATTTCTCTTTAATATCATTATATCATTTAATACGATTTTAAATTCAAGAGAAGATTTAGGTAATATCAGGACTACCACTGAACATATATATGTTTGTCTGGTAAGGATTGTAAATGAATAAGAATAAGAATAATTTATAATGGAAACTTTATTGTTGACTCTAGTATTTTTATTAGTTCTCAAAGTTCATATTTTGGAATAGGAAAAAAGAAATATGAAATTACTTTTTATATTCACGTGTTGACCATTTTTAAATTCAAATGATAATACCAAGTTAGACATGAATATTAATGCATAAGATTAAATATTGGATTTCAAATACATTTTTTTGAAAGAATATCAATTAGTTTATAATGTGATATCTTGAAGAAGAATGAAGATCATTTTTATTTGTGAGTTGGGCGGACCTATTATAAACTGCTGGGATCTAGTACAAAGAATTTTATGGGATAAATTATAAGGTATTCATTATATAACATTAAGGATAATGCATATTACCTTCCCCACAAATATTCAAAAAACTAAATTAATGGATATAAATATCTAAAACTCTATAAAAACAAAAAAAGTACAGATTCACCCACTTTAGGGAAAAACCATTTAAAATACTATGTTTTGTTGTTATTATTTAATTACTACTTTTCATGTGGTTTGGTATATTGGTTATTCATAAGTAGATATGTTCACAATAACTATTGAATTTTTTTAATATTAATATGGTTCATTTAAATAGAATATAATTTAGTATAAAAAGCACATCTCTCCACCCCCTCTTAGTGTGAATGCATAGATCATTGGGCACTTCTTGGTGGATTGGGTGGATCACATGGAGGATTTTTAATATAATAGTAATAAATAATATTATATACATGTAAATTTATGGGTACATGTGTTGATTATTATTACTTTATTAATTATATATTGTTCAACAAATAAGTTTTTTATAGGTGTCTGTATCGATTTTTTTTATTATTATAATAATAAAAAAATAAAAAAATATATAAATATTTTTTTTGTATATATTATATAAATTAATTATTAAATATATATTTAGTATAATTATGATAAATTAATGAAATAATTATATTATTAGTTATTTTTACTAATGGTTTTTTTTGTTATTATTAAATTATTATATTGGAACTATCATCATTTACAATTTCTCGGTTTACCAGAAGGTTTTGATATTATTATATTAATGTTAATTAATATAATAATGATATTGGTTGATTATATTTTCCATTTTAAATGTCATAATGAAAATTAATTGAATTTTTATTTAACTAATATTTGTTTTTCCAAATTTTATATTTTAATTTTAAAAACCAAATTACTCTAAAAATAATTTTAAATAAAATTTTAGGATATTTATACAATGATGAATAATTATTCTATGGTAATGTAAATAACAAAGGAACTAAATGTCTTAAATATGGTACTTTTTGAATAATTTGTATATTTAATATGAAATAATAATAAATTTTATTAACAATTGAATGGTAATTTGACCCAGCTTATTTTTCTAATATTTTTCATAATTATTATGGGGTAATTAATACCTATGATTTATTTCATTTTGAATTAAATATAAGAATTTAAATTCTAATCATGGTAGTGAATATTAAGAAGGAATGGTAAACTAAATTAAAAAAATGGTAAAATTCTAGTGGAGTAAGCTTCAATATATTTATATATATATTTAAATTTAGAGAAAACTAAAAATTATAAAATTGGATGATGAATAATTGGAAGCTGTTGTTAAATTTTAATGATATGAACTAAGATAGATATAAAACCAAGGACTTAATAATTATAATAATATTTTTTATAAAATATTATTTAACCCTACTATATGGTTTTGAATATTTAATAATTATTTTTTCATTCTTGCAAAGGCAACACAGAATTTTGATATGAATTTAATCAATTAAAGTGATAGAATACATTAGTTATAAATTCTAATAAAATATGAGGATGGTGGTGGAAATTATAAAAATTCATTGGATCACTTTTGAGGTTTTTTATATGATTTTAAAAACTTCTAATTCATATAGATAAAAACTAATATAAATATTATGTTGATATTTTCAATTGAATTATCCAATAATTGAAATTCAATTTTTATTTTATTAGGATAATATATTGATGAGAATGCTAATGAATAATTATATTATTAAATTTTGTATGACTAAATGGAATGTTATATGTGTGTTATAGATAAATTGTTGATCATGTGATTCAATTTTATTATTTTACTAATCTAATTTGATGAATGGGTTTTTTATAGTGAATACTGGATATAGATGATGATAGTATACTACATAGGTTTCTTTTAGTCGACCACTAACTTGTGACTTGTTTTTTATAATGGTATTTATGTATTTAGGTGATTATATTTGAGAATTTACCCTTCTCATACATGGGTTTCAAGTATATTTTTGATACACGTCGCTGTGATTGATGATGATTTACTTGAGCTTTTTCAATTTTTAACTCCCACAACACAGTGATTAAAGTGTATGAGTATACAAAAAATATTTACTCATTTTCTACTATAACATAAATTTTCTCTAGAAGAGTGTAGTTTAAATGTTCATTTTATAATTCTTAGAAATGTGTTAGTGTATCTACCTATGCGTTAGAAAATTTTATTTTATTAAGATCATGTCTAAAGTGACTATGTATAGATTTATTAGAATTAATCATAACTTTTTGATTGATTTGTTGAGAAATCTTGTTTTTATACACACCTTTTAGTAATTATGTGCATATAAATAAGATATTCATTAAGTAGGGTCATTTATTTATATAACCATATTAAGTATTATTCTTCATCAATTATTACACACTCATGAATTATTATATCTTTTATCTATGATTATCTACATATGTAGATGGTGGATATCCCTAGATATGGAAATTGTAGTTGATTGCGTGGAGTTTTCATTATGATGGACACCGCAATGTTATATGTATTGCGAAATTATTTTTTTTGGGATTTAAAATTTTTTATGGGGATTGTTTTTTTATACCACATTGTAATATATAGATTTTTTCATATATAAAATGTTTAAATTATATTATTTCTTATTCATTTATATAATAGTAGATGATATTTCATGTCAGTAAGTGGCATGTTATATTTAGAGGTAATTCCTGAAAAAAAATATTCCTTGTACAAGTATCTAGCATGTTTCTTATTATATGTAGCCTGGGGAATTTTACGAAATAGTATATGAGTAATTATATGATGATTATTTTATAACTCAATAAAAATGTTCAAATACTAAAAAGCATATTAAGAGAATAAATAATAAATCCAATGAATGTAATTTATGGTAGATATCGTATTAGGGTAGTGAATTTTTAAGAACCACGTTATCCTCTAAACTAGTACATATAGTGTAAATACAAGACAATGTATAAGAATTTATTAAGTATAAAAATGATATAAATCATTCATTTCTAACAAATATATCTTCAATATCAATAAATAAGGAATTATTAAAAATATTACTCCAATCCAATGATTATAAAAAAAACATTATCCATCACATGTAATAATTATTTAATTTATAATGATCAAATACAAGATAACATTGTTTCAGTATGTCTTCATAGAAACCATTTTCAATAACCAGTTTGGATAATCAAAATAAAGAATATAAAAATTTAAAATACCTCACTTTTTTTTTCATGGATTTATATACATTATAATACACTATTTCAAACTCATATGATAATGTATATGTTAGATATTTATATATTTAAATTATTCACATTCTTTTCTCATTATTTATCAATATAAGAAACATAGTGATATTTTATCTTGGGTTAACAAGATGGTGTGGTGCATAAACAGGAGTTTTTCATATATTATTTTTGATATAATAAATTAATTCAATATTACAATAATAACATTGATGGATATTTTTGAGGTTTAGTGTTCTATAAACTAGTTACAAAATAACTTAATTAAATAAGTAGAAAATAAAAATTACCTTTATTTAATCCCTTCCAAAAAATACTTTCTTATTCTGCCTCATGTCACCTTACTAGAATTTATTTCTTAGGGACATGCATCAATTATAAAGGGTGAGAAATATTCTGAGTAAAGGATAGAAAAATTAAATGGAAGATTAAAAATTATCATGGATAAAACATAAGGCACTACATTAGATCATAATCATAAGATTTTGATACATAACATAGAAATATGTTTATAATATTGAAATGAAACATTCAATATCATATCACCAAAGTTCAATTCCAATGTTTTATAAAAACAATTTGTAGTGTTGTTCACCAAGGAATCAAAAAATATGTCATTTATAATTATTAATTCTTTAACCAATGCATTAGATCCCGATCTGGGTGCACACTTTCTATGTTTTAATTAATATGTATCACATAGATCGCATATCATAATAATTAATTTTCTCAAGAACCCTTGGATAATAAATAAAGGGTTTCATATAAAATAATTGTGTATATAAGTGTTTAATGTCTTGAAATGTTCTTCATTTTTTCCCATGGGAAGGGAATGTGGGTTTTTTATATGTGAATACCCAAAAATGAATTAAAATTACTTATCTTTAAATATAATTTATTAAAATATAGGGTAGTTTGTTGAAAACATAAAATTGGAGTCATGTAATATCAAATAATGATTTTGGTAGGATAAAAAGTATACAAAGTTCCACATAGAATGTGATTAAAGAGGGAGAGAAAGTGTAAGTATCTCATTGATATAAAAAAAGTTGGATTGTAATGGAATGATCATAAGTTCATGATAACATAACATGGAAATTATAGGATTAACTACAAAGGATGTTTTTGGGGAAAATGGGGGGAAAGAGGTTCCTTTACCTTGGTTATAGCTTCCTAAATCTTGGGGAGAGTTCCTTTGAAGCATAAAAACTATTTGCAATGCTTCTAGAGAGCTAACATTAAGGTAAATTCCTGAAAAATGACTTGGAAGAGAATATAATGGGATGGATAAGTTTATTTTTATTCAAAGGTAAGGAGAATTGTTTTTTAGTTTTCGAATATAGTATGTGGAATTATAGGTTTAAGAAAATTTAAAATCATTAACTTAACCATGGTTTTAGCTCATGATTTCAGACATTTATGGAATGGAAATTGACTTTAATAAAAATAACTGAAATAATATATTAATATTACATTAGGCCAGGGAACCTTCCATTTCTATAAAATATTTTTTAAATAATAAATTACATTTTAGACATTGGAATGTTTTTATTGGTTTGGAGAATCATTTAAATTTATTTAAAAAATTAAATTTATAAAATAATATTTCTTTTTTGGGTTCGTTTTTTTAATTATATAATTATTTTTAGTTATTTTTTATGTCACAAAACCTAATAATAAAACAAATTGTATTTTTACTTTTCACTAAAAAGTAATTTAATTTATAAAATTTTCAAAATTTCAACATGACCATTTAAAATGTCAAATTTATTTTATCAGAATAAATTTATGAACATCATAATTTTAATTTTAAACAAAAATTATCATTTATATTAAAATGATATTTTTTATGAAATAATCAATCTTATGGACACTATAAAAATTTCCATGGATAAAATAAAATTATTTTATATTTTATATTTAATTTTTCGAGGTCATTTCATGAAAATAAATTTTATTTAAAATATTAATTGATATTTTATATTTTCCAAAAATATTATTATGTTTTATTTTTATCCAATCATTTATTTATCATATTAATTGTATTTTCATGTTTACTTTATTAAATAAAATAATAATGAATATGGTATTAAAGAAATTTTTAATTCATTTTGGAGTTGAAAATTAATAATACAATGGTCAAGATGCATAACCCCTTATTACAGTGACATACACCCTTATGTTAAGATGTCTAATTGTGGTACTTACTTGGGGAGGCTCAACTATCATTGATCTATTTGGGATCTCAACTAATTTGAACTTATTACATACTTTATTGTAATCAAAACTTACTTGTTAAAGCTATTCTTGGACTTGGTCAAGGGAGAACCTCCATGGCACTAACTTCCTCATATGTTCTAATAAATAGTCTTCCAAATTCATGATCTTACTAGTTTAGGGCATCATTTCTCCTTTTTCATCAATTATCTCTTTTAATTAACTTTTATATACATTAATTCTAATGATAACATTATTACAAATGGCCATAATACTGAATGGTCATATTGATGAAAACTCATGAAATGGTTGGATCATAGAAGGAACTTTTCCCATTATTCCCTATACATACTCTAGCCTTTTGAAACATCAATATTCAAAACTTCGCATACAATGGTTATAAAATTAACTTGATAAATTATATCATATTCTTCATTATTCTATTTATTTTTACTATTTTTATAGTAATAACAACATTTATTGGATAATACATGATGATAGAGTTTATCTTATGTTGTGAATTATGTATTTTAATTTATTTTCCTATATTATTTATTGATATTTTTTCAACAATATTTTCTGATATGTAATGAAATTTAAATTTCATTATTGGTGATTCTATATGAAATCATAAAAAAAATAGTCATTGTAAAACATGAAATTATTTATTAATAGAATGAAATTTTTTATGCTGTTACGTCCCCTCCTTAATAAATTTTACCCTTGAATTTTTTTTCCTTATATAAAATTAATCAGGTTAATTTTATTTTAACAATTACTATATCTTCCAAATATCTTTATGGAACTTGGGGTTTATCAAAAAAACCTGGGTCAGACTATCATTTTCCTCGAAATTTATTCCCTTTAATCAATTATTTGAATCAACACTTCTTCATATGACATGTTTGGTTCTAATTACCAAATATTTGTGTCAATAAAATGTATTGGGTATAAAATATAATTTATTAAAATGGATGTATCAAAGTAATCATGGAAAATTGAGTGATTTGAAGATAGTTAAAACTAATAGGAATCAACTCCAACACACACCATAATATGAAATGTTTTAATGTACTATAGACTCTATTTTTTTTCTTTCCAATTATCATGAATCCTTTCTATATTTATGAACTAAGGAATACATTACCCATAATATAAAACTCTATGTTCTTCCTTTTTTTGTCAATATTACTCTTTTTTAACTCTAATTATCCTTGTCATGTTTTTGGATCATGTTTGTTTTCTCTGTATTGTCATTAATAATTTCTATTCTCATCTATTTTCCTTCCCCATCTTTATCCAATCATATTAAATTTCCACACATATTCCTATATAGTTCTTCGTAATTATACTTTTCAATGTTTGAGTAAAATATCATATTATATAACAATTCAATACATGAACACATCAATCCCAAATACCATGAAAATCAAGCAATCTCTCTCATAACAAGCCTTCCAATGTTTTAATTTCCCTCTAAGACTACCCATCTTTTGGGGATTATATTTGTTGTTCTATCTTTCTTCAGTATTAATAGCCTTTTAGAGGTTCATATAGAACATAGAACTAAGTCATTGATCATGGCCTAAAATAATGGATAGTGTTGCCCCATAAAGTCCCCAAACTACTTCAATATATAGATCGTTAAGGAAATCAGGGGATAAATCCTCTTGTATAGTGACAACATCGAAAGACACTGTTAATCTATCAATGTCTAACCACATGGAGTTGTTTCTCTTATATTTATTAGGTTGACTAGAAACAAAGCCCAGAGTGATTTTTTCCAACTTCCATGCACATATGGGTATTGGTTTCAACACTTAATTTGGTAATTGTCCCACCACATTCACTTCATGATGTACCAAAAATAATTTTTTATAATAAAAAATATACCTTTTATGTCATCTCAACAATAATGATCTTACTGATCACTATACATTTTAGTGCTTTCTGGTTGTATAGAGAACAAAAATCTTTGATATTCATCCACCAAAAAATCATAATAATTACATGATATTGAAAATATATACTTTTATGATACCTTTTTAATCCATCTTCATCAACACTGATCTTAGAAAACTTTTAATTATTCACAACATCAACCATCATTTCTAACATTTCATTATCAATTTGTTCTTTCATGATTTCCTCCAGTAATAATGGTAACAAATAATTTGGGATAGGATTAATGTTGTTCGTTCCCTTATCACTTCCATGTTTATATTTATCATGTACTTGATAAAAGGATATCTATTAACCCTCATCATTGTAAATACTCTAGGTTATCTCCTACTCAATGCATAAAAACATTATTTTACTTCCCGAAGTTATAATTAATAGAACAGTCATAGTACCTAAGAAGATCTAACCATATCCTTTGTCTCATTTTATGTACCTAATCTGTTAATATATACTTCACACTCTGGTGTTCTGTGTATATATCTGACTTCTCTTTATAATGAAATTGACACAATATCATTAGAGAAAAGATAATTGTAGTTAGCTATAAATTGGGTGTAGGACAAATTTTCTCACAATTATTTAATATTTGAAATTAATATGAAACCAACATTCCATTTTTTATGAGAAAAAATAAAAATAATTTCATGGATACATCATTATAAATGGAAAATTCATCCCAATTATAGGGTAAAGTTAAAAAAATTATTAAACAACCACTTATTTAGTTTAGAGATGCTTTACTTCACACTACTTTTCAAGATAATCATAAATCCTTTTTCAAGTCAATATGGATTGTGGATTATAAATCAATGAAAATGGTTTCAAAAAACATTTATGATATCATAATATATAAAGTAAAATAAAAATCTCAATCACTATTATAGGTCTTGGATACTCATATATTCCCTTTATCTAATTTCGATCAACCAATATTCCTTCAAAAGTAAAAATGTGTCAAAAAAATGTTACTTTTTTTAACTAGATCTCATAATTAATGAATTTTATGATATGATTCTCATTTATCAGAATTTATAACATAACCTTTATGTGATCCTCATGTACCTAAAAACCATTAGAATATATCTTAATATCATCAATAAATAATGTTAATAATTTATCAGGGTATTACCTATAGTCTCTATTAATATAAAACATTAATATTATATGAGAATTATTAATTCCTAATTTCATGAAACCAAAATTATATTTTTTTATCATTTTCGGAAGGTAGTCTTCAAGATATATTCTTAATTTACCCTTAACTAAAGATACTATGATCAGAGGTTAATCATGGTGATGAATTGGGCACAATGAAGCTGTTAAAAAAATAATTAATCCTTATAATAGGGTATTTTTTCTTCATTGTGATCCCATTATGTTCTCTACAATCAACACATAACTACATTTGTAAATCCTTCTACACAAAGAGAACATGTTCTTCCAAAGTATATACATTTGGTCTAATAAAACCCTTCTCCAAAATATCATGAAGTTGTTTCATTAATTACTCCAACTCTATATATGGAATTATGTATGGGGTATTTAATATTTGAATGGATCTAGGTAATATTTATATTAAGAAGATTTCTAATCTTTCTTTGTGAGGTCTACATAACTCTTCAAAAAATACATCAATGTACTCTTAAATAATGGTTATATCACTAATCTTTATACACTATCATTATTCACCTTCTTTACCCATCATTTCCATAAAAAGGGTAATTTGAGGTGGTTCTCAAAAACACTAGGACTATATTATCCCCTTTTTGAAAGTATATATCAGTTTTACCCTCAAAAGGATATACATTTTCTAAATTTTATAGTTTATATTTTTCTAACCAATCCATCCAATGTATTTTGTAAAATTACACTATTATAATGGTGAATGGGTTTTGTTTGGACATATATTACTCAAAAAAGTTAAAAGGGGATTCCATGTATATCAACTATTATTGAATGGTTCCTCTATTATTTTTAAATATTAACACTACCACTTGAAGTTAGAAATTTAATTTTTTTATTAATACATGAATTAAATAAGAGAATATATTGATCTAGAGTTGTACAATGCTCTTGTTAGATTTTATTGTGTGGTGAGTGTACATACCATATCACTATTTAGATACTCATCCTTATCTATATTAATTGAAGAAGCATGACCATGATCCCTGAGAATCTATTTGTATTGATGTAGGTTTTCCTATATTATAATATTAGTTGTAAATTGAGTAGTGAATTGTCCTTGCTTCCCATTCGTGGTAAATTATACATTAGGTTTTATATAAACCATCATCCATTTCATTTTAACATTCACATATTGATGATTTTATCTTGATTATAATTTTTAGTTAAATGGATACCTCCTCCAAACATGTTACACATTCCACTTCCATGTAGAAAATTCCATGAATTCTACTCCACAAACTTATTTTATATAAGTAGAAATTGTTCCTTCACATCACATTCATGATAAAAGTTCTTTCTAAAATTGGGCTCCATCTACCTCTTTATATAATTCATTCCACGAGAACATGTTGTGTCCCAAAACTCCACTTATAATGTTGTATTACACAAAACTATCTCTTCATAACTCTTAATGTCTCGAATTTCTAGAGCCTTACCCATATGATGTCTTCTTCTACCAATGAATTAGTTTATTAATCACTTAGAATCAATGAAAAATCATGAATCATATCACCTATTCATTGTAATTTTCATCTGATGAATCCCAACCAATTATTTTTTACTTTTATTCAATTTAATGATTTAATTATCCATTCTAATTTAAAATGGATTAGGAAAATACCTATTTAAATTGATTTTTATGAATTCTTCCCACTCTATATCATCAACCACATCTTTTTTTCCATGTCATTCATCATTATCCAAAACTTATTTGTGTATCCCTATATGTGACATACATCCACTGTATCTTCTTAGGGATCAAAACAATGTGCTACATAAATTTTTTTTATAGTACTGATCTATTATTATGTGATTGGTGGATTATATTTCCCACTAATAATATATAGTTGTTGACACATGAAGAATTCCAATGACAGGTATTTCATCATTGGTGAATTTTGACAGCCCACATGGTGTAGGTTGTTATTCATGACATGATCCAACTGATTCAACATCATCATGATGTTTTCAACTGTGTCATACATCATATTAGGAATATCATTTTTGTATTCCCAATCACATCCATTATTAACATAATTACTTCTATTACCTAAAATGTTTCTAGAATAATAAATACGATGTTAATTTTTTGACTATTTTAAATATTATAATATTAATTATAAAGGAATTTTAAATCCAAAAAATTTCCAATACCATGTTTATAAGATGGGATAATTTAATCATAAAAAAATACATTACCTTTATATGAATTATAATTATTTCTAAAAATAATTTGATCCACAAAATTGTATCCCCTGGGAGTGTTAAAATAGGTGTGTTGCGTGTACACTTTATCATAAACCTAGTACTGGTCAAGTAAATACCCAATGTGTCCTCTTAGTCATATTACCCCAAGGTTCATCTATTCTAGAGCCACATTAAATTATATTGTCAAAAAATGATTTCATTTCTTAAATAACATTCAATATATAATTTTTATTTATTTTAGGCATTTTTCTTGTATTTCAATTAATACCAGTGTTTCTTACTAGTTTTTTCTCATTTTAATTTCTAGAAATGACTAAAACATTCATTTGATACCAACTATGGTGACCCACATAAAATATATTTAATTTTTATATAATTCCATAAAAATATTAAATTAATAACATAGAAGAAAATTTTCAAGTTTAGTGACATGAATATGTCGTACATAATACCTAATGTACAAAATTTAATCATAAACAAAAGAATTATTTAGTCATTATAAAAGAATCATTTTTATTCCATTATTGGTCACCTCACTGTAATTGATTTCCTAGGAACATATGACATCTAAAAATGGTGAGAAAAATAATAGTAATTGTTAAACAACTATAATGGAATATTATTACTTATAATGGATAAAACATGTTTTATAATCTAAGATCCTAATAATTAGTATGTGATATATAACCTAAGAATATGACTATAATATATAAAAATAAATTAATAATAATATCACTAATATTCAACAATAGGGCGTGATAAATCATATTTCTAAGGTTATTCTTGAAGGTATAGTAAAAAAATTCATCTAAAGAAATTAATTAATTATCCAATGAATTAGAGTTCTATCAGAGTTTTCTATTTATAAGTATTAATTCATGTGTGAAACATGAAAGGATCCATTATTTTTATCCTATTAATTTTATCATTTTTTTCATTAGAGGTGCTGTGGAGGAGTCTTGAGGATATTCCATGATTTTTTTTGTAGAGGTTGGAGCACCAATATATCTAGTTTAGAAAATTCACATCATATAATGTTTAGACGATGTGTAAACTTGTTTCATTAATTATACATATACTGAATCCAAATAATGTAAATAAGATAATGTTATTCCATGAAACCAATACACATAGTGTAAATCAAATTCATGAAACTTAATAAATAGATGCTAAAGTGAATTAATTTTATGTGAATTTAAAAAAGAAATTAAACTAAAGGATTACAAGCCATGTATGGGTTACATGACATAAAACTAGTGAGTTGAAAAATCTTATGTTTTTTTGGTTGATTTGTTTTTTATTTTACCATACTCCTTCTCCTTGTCATAATAAAAAAAATACCTAGGCTCCCTAAGGATATGTTCTATCCCTCTACTCCATAGAATTGATCTATTTTCTTCAGTGGTTGTTTGTTAGAGATCAGCAGTGAGTGAATCTATTTTATCCCCTAGTATTCCTCCACAATTCAATTGGTGACCCATTATTGGAGTTTTTTATGTTTTAAGTCATCTGTTACGCCGAATTTTGATGATATTTGTGAGTGGTGTTGGTTGATCTAGGGGTGTTTTGTGTGGTTGTGGTTTTTATGCATTCTTGTTCTCCCTATAGTGAAAATTGAGTCAAAAAATCATCTTTCAGGCAGATAATCCCTTGTTTCACATTATTGTGTATCATGTAGTAGGGGATTACTCCTATTTATCCAAGGGTATTGGTAGTTATTATTGAATCAAATATAAATAAATGGTTAATTTAAAATAAAGGGGGAAATGGGACTAATACTGATGATTTTATATCTTTGATATAATTTTGATATGATGGATTGTACATTCTTGATACCCTACGTAGGGGATTTTTCATTCAAAGGAAGATATATGTTGTGAAAATTGTGTCTATTTTTATTTTTGTGATACAACCCTAACATAATAATTGTTTTACCACTTTTATTTTAAATATGAAATTCATTCCCAATGATTTAGAATTGTATGAAAACACCCCTAAAATAATGTGAAATTTCATAAAAGGATCTTTTTTAAATCATTAAAATGTTCTTTGATGTGTTGTGATTAGTGGTTGTGATGTGAAGTGGTGATGTGTGTATTTTATGTGATGTGATTCTCATGATTTTTATATGTCTGTCTTTTGGGGAAAGAATGTGTGGTTTTTTGTCCATGACTTTTTGGCGGTGAGGTAGGGGTTGTTTGGTCTTGCTCTTGGGGTGGTGATGTGGCTGTGGTTTGTTCTGGATTTTGGGAGGCTACATGGTGGTCATTCATTTGGGGTTATTAGGTGGTGATTTAATGGTTGATATTTTTCATTGATGAGGTGTTTTTTCTTTTTTTGGGATTTTTGGACAGCGAGCTAATGATTCAATAGTGATTATAAGCATCTTGTGATGTGTGGTTAGTTTGTGCCATATTTCTAGGTAGTGATGGAATAATTATTTAACAATGATAAAAATCTATAGGGTTTTTTTATTAATGGTATGGAAATTACTAATGGATAATTAAATGTTGGTATGTGTGTTTTAATATTCATTATGCTTAATAATGATATGAATGGTATGGAGAATTAAATTGGTTGCTGGTGTGTGATGTGTCCTGGGGTATGTTTAGTTATATTCACTTAAAGGTTGCAGTGAATGTGGGGATGTTTTAATTTATCTTTTGTTTTATTGTTAACACATATGATGGGATTGTGTGTGTGGATATATGTATATACCTTTATATTCTTTTTTATTTACATATTCACCCAACCCATGTTGAGAACTATGTTCCAAACCACATATTTTTACATGGGGTGTGTTTTTTCTGACAAATGGAGAGGAAAACAAATGGTTGGATACATGCTCTCCCTTGCTCTTAATTCCAGTAGATGTAGGTACTGCATATGTTATTATGACTAGAGGTATGATAGAGCACACAATTGGTGATTTTATAGCCTTGTTTTCATTATGTGACATATGATATGGTCCTTTTTGTTGGATGGTGATCCTAGTTGTATACTAGATAGATGTGATGTAGCCTCAGTTTTTGTGGGTGATATAAGAACTGACGAGGTGGTTTACACTCCAGGTTTTTCAAGGTATGTTAAGGGAAAGAGGATAATTTACACTATTTTCATTATGCCATACTGCTCTAGATATGGTTTTGGGATTCATTTTGGCCCATATGTGTTCAACAATGATGTGATGTGGCTATTCTTGTTGGGCTGAAAGTCTTGGTGTCTTCGGGCGAGGTGTATTATGATCATGTTTGTGGGGTGGTGTTTCATAGTTAATATATGGAAGCATCAAGACATATGATAATTGGTTGTGAGAGTGGAACACCATAGCAAATGTACCGTGGGGTACCCTTTATTGATATGACACATGTTATATTATATTACTTGGCATCCAATATTTGGTCAGCACGACTTGGTGAGGATGAGATGGATGGTTCACCTATTTATGTGTTGTTGGTTCAAATTTTTTCCTTAATGGTGCATTAGTTTTCGTCCTTCACATGTGTATTATAAAAAATGGGTTTCCTACCTATTATACTTGTCTTCTAACACTATGTATATAAAATTGTTTTTATGTTTTTATGAGAACTATGTGGATCATTCTAGACATTACTCGATTTGTTCTTTTGATATCTATTTTCTTACTACATTATCTTCTCTTTTGGGAATTTAAAATAGTTAATATTAACTTTAATTGTTTACTTTTTACATCCTTTTGTGGCATGGTTTTGGTTTCTTTTATGTTATTCCATCATCTTGTTTATAGATGACACAACTTATCTCGATATACAAAATTATTATAAAGTGTAATGCCTCCCATTTCATAAGATTTTTATACCCTCTATGCTAGTCAACAACCTGAGGATAGCTAGAGGTGAGACTCAAGGTCATTATTTATCATCCATTATTGTGATATCATTTTATGTCGTGGGTTTTGATAGAGTTGTATCAAAGGTGATGGTTGGGAAATAGGATGTAGTTTTGAGGTAGGAACTATGCGGATTACATGGTTTGGTATAACAGTAGTGCCAGTTGACCTTAGTGAATGACAATGTATTGGGAGACTAGCTAGTAAATGTGATTTATGTTCCCCCTCAGAACTAGTGAATGAGATTTAAACATATTGAACAACCAAGAGAGGTGGAGCTATTTCTAGGGTGGGGTCCAAAGAGAGGTACATGTATCATGATGAATTTTTTTTTGTTGTATGAATTGGTTTTTTTGGAATTTATAAATGAATAGAGTGAATTAAAATATGTATATTAAATTCCATACTATCAAGATTAGGAAATTGTTGTTTTCATATCAGATGTATATCATATTAATAAATTCTATATATATTATCCAGTTGATGTTTAGTAGGATAACCTGTTTGATCACTATGGGGTTTTACCAATAGAGAAACATAAGGTTTGTAGATGGTGTTGGGCACTTTTTAGCAGTAGGCCTTGTGGAGGTACGATGGGAGTGTTTCATATGTGGAGACAAAGAGATGGCGAGATGATCTCAAGATCACTTTTAGTTTAATATGGTCCCCATTAGGATAGTAGGTCCCTTCTGAATTAGTTCAGATGTAGAGATATGCACATCAGTGGTGGGTTCCATATTTCAGATAGATGTTATATGGAGATGCATCATGGGACAAAATTCAAAAGGATTTTTAGTAATAGATGCTTTCATAAACCATGATGTATGTAAAGTGGAATAAGATAATTTCTCTGTAATATGGGAGTATGTGGATCCATTAGGTTGTAATTAAGATAACGGGTCATCTATCCTTTTCAAATGATCTTATATAGATAAGGAGTCTCGTATGAGGCATCTTGAAGAGGAACTATGACCTCATACTCTGTATTCGGTTACTCTTATTAAATTTATAAGGTATCTAGAGGATCATAATATTGTTTAGGTGATCTAAATGATTCACTAATGGTTATATATACTATGATAATGGAATTAGTATGGTTATCATGGATCAATGTTGTCAATGGTAGGTATGAGGCATCAAAACATTCTAAGTTTCAACGAATGGGGGGTCGAACTCTACATTTTCACTTCCGGCCTTACAAGGATAGTGGTTTCCGTTAATTTCACGGAGAATTCAGTTCAATCAATTTTTTATATAGACGAGTGTGGACATTTTTCAAGATAATTTCCTATTGGTTCTTTATTTTTAATATGTTAGATGTGTATGAGTTCACTTGAATCCATAAAAGTAGATTCTAGTGATACTATTTCAGTAGCAAGGTCTATAGGAATATGCTCTACTAAGGGGAGATTGTGAAGGAAAAGTCCAACCTTAGAATACTCCTCATGTTTAGGTTTCTTGACCCGAGCATGGATATGGATATCTTTATCATAAGAAAATAATAGAAAATGGGTAGGGTCTGTTTCATGCAGTGGAAGCGGTAGATTTAGTGGGGTCATAGATCATTAGAGGTATGATTAGTTGTTCTAGTACACATGTTAGTTACTAGTTTTATTTATAATATTTTAAGGCATTTTTTATACCCACTATAGTCTATGGTCTACTACTAGATGTATAGAGGCTTCCCCTAGACTTGTTATTGACTACACTGGTCAGATTCCAGACCATCTTCATTGATATATGACAAGGATGTACACAAATGATGTATCCAAATTAGTCTTGTTGATTTATTTTCTTGATAAAAATTCATCTATATGACTTCATCAATGGAATTGATTTCATTTAGGTTTTGTGGGATGTTTTCAACTAATTCTAAAGTATATTCATGTTCTTAGATTTGGATAGAATGTATGTGGTTTTCATTTGGGAGAAAGGATGTAAGGTGGAAAATACTTATGTACATCCCTTTTATCCTTGATTGTTGTGTTATCTATTGAGTCATTATAACATGGAGTAGTGGATATCCCCTAGGTTTTTGGGGAGTCCTTGTATTTTTTCCATGGATATTATAATGTTACCCCCTCATCATGATGTGGAGTTTAGTATAGACTTTCAACCTAGAATTTTTCTGATTTTTGATGGATCCTTATCATATTGAACTTTATGAAATTTGACATTTGAGTATTTGGATAGATTACATAATGTATAAGGGTTTTTTCAATCCTAGTGTGTTGCTATGCGGCACTCCAGTGTTTTCATTGAAGAAGGATAGTGGTATTTTGATGTTTTTTATAGACTATATGAGGTTGAATCAAGTGACAGTCAAGAATAGTTACCCGCTTCTGATGATAGAAGAAATTTTCAACCAGTTGAGAGAGGTAACTTGGTTTTATATGATTGATAAGTTGTTTGAATATCACAAATGGAGGATGAAGTTGGGTGTTTTTTCAAATAATTCCTTCAGATATAGGTAAGGGAATTTTGAGTTTTGGGATATGTATTTTGGTATTATACCTATCTAAATATGAGGTAGTTGTTTCATAGGAAGAACCAAATAATATGATTATGTTTCCCAATTTTCTTAGTATTACATGCTATTATTAGAAGATTGTTCCTGGTTTCCCACAATATTCACCAGCAATGATATCGTTGAACATAAAGGGATAGTTTTTTGTGAACTAATTAATAGAAAGTATCATTTTTTACCTAAAATGAAATAATTTTTGTACCCAATTTCCTCAGTTTACAGAGGATAGTGTGATTTTTAATGTGTTTTTTGATACATTCCATCTGGTATTGAGATGTGTGATGATGTGGAAGATGATATTAATATTTTATGATTCAAGGTAGTTACATCATCATGTGAGTAACTTTGTAATATATTATGTGGTTCTAGTAATGGTCATTCTTGCACAAAATTTGTGGTATCATTGCCTCATTAGAGAGTGCTTTGTGGTATTCAAAAAACAAAAGAGTTACATGTATATCTTTTCTTAGAAAGATCTAATTTTTTGGTAGAATAGGTGGATGGAGTTTCATCAGGATTAAGAATGTGAGATCTCCTACAACTCAAGAAAAGGGATTTTTTGGTAGAGTATTTGAGCAAACATTCATGGAACATTGTGGTTTAGGTTTATTTGGGTGTTTGGAGGGAAATGGATGAGATAGAACAATAGAACATAGATATAAGGGTAGAGGATGGTAGAGCATATTTATATCAGATAATGATGTAGTCTTCATTGATGTAGTTGGTAGAGGATACTCATAGGTATAGGTGATGTGGGATTGTGTTTCACATGGTAATGATTTAGAGGGATGGTCAGAGGAAGGATAATATCAGATGTTGTTTTTTGGGAGGTCTTTTATTAAAATAGTGATATGCGATGGAGTCCTTCATGAGTTTTATAGATTAATATATATGGTAAAACAAGTAATTTTTTTTATTCTATATGGTTTGAGGATTCTAATTTGGTGTCTTTGGATCAAATAGATAGTGGAAGAGTTGATGCTGATGTTTTTGGTTTGGCAGTAGATAGAGGAACAGAATTGTGTTCCTAGTAGTTTTTTGTACCATTTTTAATATTTTTTAGTAAAAATGGGATGAAATATTTATGTTTTTCATCACAAGGTAACCTAAAGCTCAAGGAGTATGTGATACTATATTGGTGATCATGGATTAGTTTGTGAACTTTATCCAATTCTTAGTGATTAGGGAGTCGTTTTTAGTGTATGATTTTTCTAAGAGGTATGTGGATGAGGTGATGTGATTTCATGGATTTCAAAATTACATTGTCTAAAATAGGAATTCACATTTTACCTAATCATTCTATATGGGATTATCGAATTATTTTGGAACCCAGTTACAGCTCAACACTACTTTCCACCTTCAAATGGATTGGAATATAGAGTGGACTATCTAGACACTCAATAAAATTTTGTGGGTGTGTTTCTTGGACTTTAGTGGATCTCGGGTATAACAACCACCTTTGGATGAGTTTTTATACAATAAAAGTTATCACATGTCCATTAAAATGGATCATTTTTTTGGTTTTAATGAGATACCATGTCATTCTATGTTTCCTTGTATAAAGGTTTGGTACGTAGTAGTTCTTCAACCCAATTTGGTGAAAATTACAACAAATAATGTTCAAAATGATCATGATATGATGAAGGTAGATCATGAATATAATAATTATTATTCTGGTTATAGGTGGATTCCCTTGGAGTTCAATGTCATAGAGCATGTGTTCTTGTAGGTTACCAATCAACGTGGGTAGTATTTTTTTGCCAATGGCAGTAATAATTTTCCTTGGTTTTTTCGCCCGTTATGGTTCTAGAGAGAGTTGGAGAGTTGGATTATCAGATGGAATTTTAACTATGGTTTTACAGGATTTACGATGACTTCCATTTCTCTTGTCTTTATTTGTATCTTAATGACGACTCCCTATTGGTTGACCAGGGAGAGATAGATATCAAGGACGACATGAAATTTTTGAAGTGGATAATAATGATATATGATCACAAAGATAATTTTCTTCATGGATGGATGATTACATTGGGTTTTTTTGTAGATTCATGTTATCCTAGCGTATATTACTTGAGAGTGAGCGATGAGGATCTGTGCTTAGCACCTATAGCTGTTTTGAGTTTTTCTTTGCTCTATTTTTATTTTGGATGTTATGTTTTGACCCTTCTTTTTAAAATATGTGTTTTTTCCTTGATTTAGAAAGTGTGATAATGTTACAACATCTGAGAAAGATAAGGACTATATTCTTAATACATAATAATTATGCGATAATATGATTAAACCAATGAAGGTCAGAAAGTGACACCCAGAGAAGATAGTATCTTGACATGGATAAGGGATTTCTATGATTCATGTGTTCATGGTGTTGTTGTTTGTTGGTTATAATATTTTATGGTTTTGGAGGCATGGAGGTAGATCTTGTAATGGTGATGTGGAAATGTAGTGATGAGTTTGTAAAAAAAAATATGGTCATTTGGTTTGGATTGCTTGTCTGGTGGTAGCATTTGATATATGATAAGATCCTTGAGAGGTATCTCAAGGGGAGGTTGATAAAACACCTTCCAATTTTGGAATGGGTTTGGATTATTGTGGGTGAGAATCATTTGAGATGTATCTTATATATATTTATGTGCCGTCATAGTTGATTAAATATCATATTTTGGGTGTTGGAGGTGATCTATAGGAATCTTGAGGAGAGTCAGAGAGTTTTTGGAGGAGGTTGGAGATGTAGTATAGCTGATGTTGAAAATTCATGGCTTGTAATGTTTACACTACATGTATAGGTGTTTCATGGATTGGAGAACCAACAAATTCATGGATTTAAAGTTGGTTATGGGTGATCCATGAATCCAATACACATAATTGAAATTAAATTCCATATATGTGATAAATAAATGTATAGGCAACTAGTTTTTTAGTTAGCATGGGAATGTTTTGAAAAACCAAGGATTATATGACATGTAATTGTTGCATGACATGAAACCGGTAGTTTTATATAAATCAGGATATATGTTTAGAAAACTTTTATCTCATTCAACTTTTCCCCTTCTACCCCTTATTTCGTAAGTTCCCTAGTTTTCCCGTGTAATGCCCAAAAAATTAAAAAAGAGTAACTTTTATTCGATATAGATTATGACACACACCACTAAGTGTGTAGTGGAATATAATATTTGGAAACTTTACAAAATATTGATTATTTAAAATAAATTCGATCTATTAATTATATTGCAATGGATTTTATACCGAGTTATTGTGTGTCTTATGCAATACTGATTTTCTTCAATTGCTTATATTACACAGAAGAACAAGTTTTACTAAACAAAAATTTATTATGAAAATATTTTTATTTAAGATAATAAGATATATCCCAGCCTTTAAATTATGATTATGAATTTTATTAACTAACATATTAAAAAATATGGTTTAAAAAATATTAAATGACTTCATATGTTACTAATCAATTAGAAATGAATATAAAAACCAATTGAATATAAAGTAAATGTTTTTATGATTAAAAGGGTGTTTTATTTTAATAATTAAAATTAAATATTAGTGAGTGATATTAATGTGACATATATACTAAAAATTCAATTAAATAGTTTTTATATTCATACAGAATATTTTATTGGCATAATATAACAACAAATTCAATTTTACACATAAAACATACATTATTCTAATGATAGTTTTACCTCCTTTTAATGGAGAACATAATGTAAATAATTTTTATGGAAATTTAAAAAATATACATTTTAAAATAAAATTTATTCTTGAAATAGAAATATCAAAATTTGTTTAGGGTTATTTTTTCATTTTTAAGCGAGGTTTCATTGTTTTTTTGAAAAGTGATGAATACTGAATATTAATTCAAAACTGGGTTTTCATATAATTTTTTTATAATGATAAATTTTATTTTTCATGTGTTCTGAAGTTTAATTATAGAAATTTTATATAAAATAATCAATTTTTTCATTTAAATCAATTAAACCATAAAATTGTATATAAAAATTGTCCAAACACTTGAACATTTTTTACTTTAAAAACATTTTTTGTTGTTTATTTTTTAGATTAAATTAAAATTATTTTCTTTTAAATATTTTATTTTAATTTGGAAAATTGAATTACATATTTGAAATTGACATAATTTATAATTTATAATAAGATCAAATTAGTTTTTTCACAAAAAATATTAGTAAATGTAATTAAATTTAATTATAGTGATTCAAAGAAAAAGTAGTTTAAAAAGGGACTAAACCTTCAACATAAGGAAAAAACATTCCCCAAAGATATTTTATGGATATAATTCGACCTAATAATCTCTTAAATCTATGTATTACCATTATTTGGTCCACATTTAGTGAACGAAATATGGGTGTAATTCCCTTTCCAAAAAATTATAAAAATGTCACTCCTCATCCACTATAAAAAGGCACTCCAACCAATTTATTCACAACACTATAGAACTTTTATGCCCAAAATATAGTCAAGTAATCTCAAAAAAACCCTTACCATAATCTTTGAATCCTCCCTTTTGGATAAAATCCAACTAAGGAATCGCTTTGGTGCAAACGAGAAGGACTTTCCCAAAAAAGATGTAACACCATTCCTCAAGATCTTTTGTTTTATTTCTTTCTCCACCCATTCATTTATTTTTATTACATGATTATATAATAAAAAAATATCCGATATATAATAATATTTTTTATGTTAGGGTTTTTACCTACACCTACTCACACTTTCATAAAATGGGAAACGAACATACCGTTTCTGTACGGTGAACTACCGCCTCGTGAAATGATATAGTTCATTTTTCCTTCACCGTTAATCATGGTTTTTAATTATAATGGAAAATATATTTTCATATGATATATATATATATATACGATATTTTTGTTTTACTCATACTTTTAAAAAAAAATTATATCACATACTTTCATGCTTTACATTTTTTGTAAATATGATAACATCATTTGTGGAAATGTGGACTTTTGCCTCCTCAAAGAGATGTGATTCGTTCACAATACACATTGAACATATAAAGGACAGTTATAATAAAAATATATGAAATATAGTACATGGATATGATACTATAATTATAATATATATATATATATCATTTACTTTTCATTATTTTATTATATTAAAAGAAAGAAAGTATCATTCATCCGTATGTACGACTTACTATCTCCAAGAATGGTGAAATTAATTTACCATCTCCAAAATTTATTTATTGTTGTAAATATATATATAAATCATGGTTTTAATTGTATATATGATGAAATAAATATTCAATTAATAGAAACAACAAGAAACAGTTCAAAACCTACTAAAAAAACTATGCAATTAACACACAAAAAATTTAAAATAGTGAATGATGATTAAAAATGGATAAAATAAAAACATAAAAGATAATATAGGAAATTATAAATATAAATTTTTTTAATATGTCTTTATCATTATTAAAACCATTATATATGAGTATAAAATATTTTATCCTAAAATAAAATGCAAGTTAATAGATTCATGTCTCACTTTCACTTTCGTGAGGCCTTCATCTTAATCAAAACATATCTATATTTTGTGGTGTATCTATTACTCATTTGATATATTATATCATGAATTATTTAACCTTCATGGTATAATGAGTTTCATTTTGAATTATTTCTTCTAAGTGGATTTGAATTAAAATTTACCAAGTGGTAGAAAATTTCATAAACAAATTACATTTTGTTGAGTAAAATAAAATACTTGTTGTTATTGACATGATAATATTATGTGTGTAATAACTTTTTACTAAAAACTTATTTATTGAAAAAAATTATGTAGATTTACATTTGAATCATATAATCCATTCTTTGATTTATTTTCACATCAATAATATGGTTTTTCTAATGGTTTACTTCACAATCTCATTTTTTTCAAGATTGTTTACTCGTGAATTTTCATTATAGGAAATTATTTGATAATTTTTTAATAAATCCATTAATTTTATTCTCACCAAGTTATTCATGACATTTTTCTTGTAACAGTAAAATTTAATGTAGCATCCCATGTATTTATAGAATCATAATTTTTCATATCTATTAATATTTATAAAATTTTATGTTAATGAGGATAATTTGTTGGATAGAATACTTGACATGCAAATATACATTTCTCCAAAATCATATGTTGCACGCAACATTGAGTTATATTGGAAATAAATATAATGATATTATTATTTTAAATTGTAGTAAGCACCAAGATATTATATTTGTGGGAACGAACCTAAATAACTAAAATATGATTAAACATATTTTTTAAATGTTTTTACATTTATTCAATAAATTTTAGATGCGTAAAATGAGAGTGAATCCAATTTTATGCATAAAATACTCTAATATTCTATAAAAGGTTTTTTTACCACCTTTTGATGGATAATCCGTTTTAAATATAGTTTTTGTCACTTTTATATATTCTATTTGAAAAAATAAATTTATTCTTCTAAATAAGAACATAAAAAAATTTACTTTGGTTGAAAATGTGGTATTTTTCTGATGAAATTCATATTTTTATGAATAGTGAAAAACACTTCATTTTAATTCAAAACTACCTTTTCATATAATTAGTTTATATAATTAGATTTTCCTTTTAATTAGTTTTAAAGTTTAATTGGATTATTTTTTTATCATTCAATCCAATTTTGGTCATTGGACATAATTTCCCTTTGAAATTGAAAATAAACACATGTTAATCTTTTGAAACATAATACTTCTTAAAAACAAGCTTTTTGGTTTTGACAATGGAAATTAATTTTAAATTAATTTATTCCAATTACGTGTTTTGAATTTGAAAAAATTGATTACATATCATGAATAAGGAGGTAAAAATTGTGTAAATTGGTGCCTTTTATTTTTAGAAATTATGAATAGTAACTTTAATATTTATTTTATTTACCATGGTTAAAGGGTAAATCTAGTAAATAATGAAAAATTAATAATATTATAATAGTATTAAACCACCCTAACACATTTAGCAATACTATTGGATGAGATATGTATGACCATGGGAATACTTGGTTCTATTTTAGGACCACATGGAGCCACTTGGGAGTGATAAAGACAAGTTATATTAATTAATTTAATCAAAAAAGAAATATTAAATAAACATGTATCTTTTAGTAAAACAATTTTTATACGGGGTTATATAATTGAACTATTTTACTATAAGTATTCATTATAAATATAATTTTTTTTACTACATCTTGATATTTTATTTATAATTTTTATACATCATATAAATAAATTTATTTATGACACAATAATGATGAAGTGATTACCTTATTAATGAATGATTTCAATAAATGAGATTATAAATATTAAAATAAATTTATTTTTAAAACTTTTCTACCATATACTAATTTTATGGATGATTATGACTTGTGATATTTTAATTAATGATGTTTTTTGAATGAATCAAGTGTTTATGTATTTTTAAAAAGTCATGATATGAATAGTATAAAAATTGGCATAAATGAGTTTTTAAAAACAAATACCATTTAATTAAGAGATATAATAGTCATAAAAACTATGATTCAGAAAAATGACCTAGATAATGTGGAATATTTCATTAATTAACCACTTGAGGTTTGATTTAAATTTTATAGTAACTATATTAACCATATATTATGAATATAAAAGAAGGCATGGTAATAGTTAAATTAGTTAACAACGTGTTAAAGCTAAAAGATAAGTTTAAATTTTTTACCAAGACTTGTCTAAAACCTATTGTTTGAGTGTTTATTGACCAAAAAACATCTTATATATTAAATAAATTACGTTTTTACAATTTGAAACCCAAATTAATTTTATAAAAAAATAATATTTCTATACTTTCCTAAAGTGTGCCTCCTCCCTCTTATAAAAGGGAACCACCACCACCCATTTAATCACACCTATAATGCAACATCTCTCATACAAATTAATCTAAAATAAGCTCCCAATATTCCTACTTTCATCCTAGAATCCTTAACTTGTGAATAAGTCAATTCAATAAATCGTTTAGGCTCAAATCAAAAAAAGTTACCCAATTTAGAGATAACGTATTCTCTCAAGTTCCATTCACTTATTTTACATCTACACTTTCTATGCTCTTATTATTATTTGTTTACATAATAAAACCAGTATCATAAATATACTATGATGTTATTATGATAATTATTGAAACTATAGTTCCACACACCTATATCTAATGGATACGAACATACAGTTTCGGTGTACGACAAACTACTGCCTCATGAAACGATGATTGTCCAATTATCCCTACCACATATCCTGGAGGACAGTATGATGGCCATATATTTATATATGATATATATTATATTTTTATTTTCTCTATTATTTGGAATTTTTATTTAGAACATAACTTTATGCTTTCCATAATGTGTAAATACAATAATTTCATTTGAGAAAGTGCGGAATACACTCCCCTCCAGTTGATATGACTCGTTCATCCAATACATTGAACATATAAAGGATGTAGTAATTCAACTTATGAAGAATATATAAAATATGATATTATACAAGAATTATAATATACCTATTTATAATTTAGATTTCATTACTTTAAATATGATAAGGAAATAAAAGCAGTGTTCTTGCGTATGTACGGCTTACCGTCTCCATGAACGGTTTATTTCAATTATTATAATAAAAATTTATCAAATATTATAAACACATATATAATGGATATATATGATATTTAAATCAATAATACCATTATGGGTATTATTTACTTTTGACTACATGTAAAATTTATATCAAAATAGGTTCATTTTTTACTCAAGTACTGAATATTGACAAAACGACCGATATTGACTTAAATAATTATGTAATTTTTATAATGTGGAAATAATTGATAGAAAATGAATAATAAAATTGAATTTTTTTTAAATAAATTATAAATTAACTTAAGTTTTTTATTCATGAAGAACAAGGAACATATGTGATGATTCAGATGCAAGGTAAGGGACTTCATCTCAATCTCCTTTCATTGAGTCATATTTTGATAATATACACCTCTTTCTTTTAGATGGTTTATAATAAAAACCTTTGAATTCTAATTTTATTCAATGAGAATATTTTTTCTATGAAGCTTTTTACGTAATGGAAAAAGTAATTTTTTAACATATGTGGTGATAATGACCTCTCTGTCTCCGTAATTGTTATTTGATATTTGGATTCCTCTGTAATCCTTAATGATTTTTAAAATGAAAAAATTCATTTTCCCTTTTTTAGGGTTTTGGTATTGAATTTTTTTTTTGAAATGGATTGATTATTTTAATATCTTGAAATTATTTCGTGTGACTACAAATGAAATGTTATTAGTTAAGTATTGATATTTGCAATATTTTATGTGTTATGATTATATAATGATACTTGAACATTTTTCGATGGTTACATAATAAACCAATGATGGGTGGATACATGATAAACCAAATTGTGGGTGGTTTCTTGATTAAAAAAGGACATGTGGTTACATTACAACCACCAATGAATTTGGTATGGAATTCAGTTGTATTGATATTATATTTTTTGATATCTGTGTAAGTAGACAATATCATTATTCCATTTGACTATGTTTATATACTAAGTTACCATTACATATTATATGTTTATTTCTATGGTATTTATTGAAATATTGTGGTTACAAAAATAGCCAGCAATGATCTTATATTCAGTGAAGTGTTTTTACTACATCTAAAAAGTAAAAAGTATTATTTTATGATAAAGTATTCATAGTTTTCATTTTATCCCAATATTGAAATTTTCCTTCTTTTTGTATAAATTATTGTGATTTTTATTCTCAATCCAGTTTTGAAATGTTTTCCACAAGACATAAAGAAGAATAGATTAACGGATAGGATCAAGGAAAATTTTGGATGTTTAAATCAAGAAACGAAACATGATACATTTTAAAGAGTTTTTTATGAAAAAAATTGATAGTGAATAGAAGTGTCAACTTGTAATATTAAAGATGTTATATATAAGTTATGACCTACTTATATAAATCTCTAAACCTAAAAAGAACCTCAATGTGAATTAAATTCAAATTATTGACTAATCTCAAGAATAAGTAATATTTAGGTCGTGGCGTTATATTTCCCCACTCATTAAAAATCTAAATGTTTTAGAAAATGTTTTTATGAAACCCCAGCATCAGTTCTATCTATAGTTAGAGAAACTATTTTCTTCTAAAAACCCTATTTTTTCAAAAATGTTTAACCATTTAAAAAATGATTTATTAAATAAATTTTTACCATTTTTTCTTTTAAAAATGTTTTATAGGAATATTTTTATCTCATTAGAAACAAGGGACTTTCCTAACCTTTTACCATACAAAAGGAATGTGATTTTTTTACTTTTTTAAATTATGTATAGTATCTCCCAACATCATTAAGTTAAAGATAACATTTTAAGTTTAAAATGTTAATTATTAAAGAAAATTATTTTTAAAAATGATTTTCATATAAAATTAGTTGTAATTTTTTTTTTCAAAACTAATAGCATATTTTTCCCCAATAATGTTCTTAAAAGTCCTTTTTATAGTATTTACACTCATTAAAAAGAAAAACTTGTATTTTACTCTAAATGGGATATATTTTATTGATAACATCCTTATCCTTATTCTAGATGGTTCTTTATTTATTTGACCATGGATATTATTTTTATTCACTTCTTTCGTTCTTTTTTCATGTCTTCATGAAAATTTAAATTTCTTATGACCATTGAACATTGAATTTACCCTCATTATCCATATCATTTATCATGGATATGTTCATTTCTTAAATCATATGCCATTTTTACATATAGTGTTTTACTAGGGAATTATTGGTAAATATTTATCCTTTAATAAATGTGGTTTCTTGATAAGGCATATTGTTTTTTAATTAAATCAGTTATTAGATATACACGAAATGATTTGGACATGAAATACACCAATTATGAACCATTTAATGAAATAACTAAAATATAAGGATATGATTATGAGAACCTCATGATGCATTGATAGTCCTATGATATTGAATCAGTTATCTAGCCTAATATAACGGGTTTTAACGCAATATGTTTTAAACCACTTAGTGGATAGATATTTATAGTAAAGGTATCACATTATTGGAAAAATGGCTTCCAGTAATTAAACATTCTCTTTATTGAGAATTAATTTATTATTACTATCCATGATATTTTTGTGCTGACATTTTCTATGGATGCACTTCCATTTTCATTTTAGTTAATACATGGCATGGGTGTTTAGTCACTTCCCTTTCCAAACTATTTATCTACTTCCTTATCGATTAATTTATTATATGCCATGTGTTTTCAGTTATTACCTTTCCATATTGATTATGATAATTGATTCATTATTGTCTCCACTATACTTTACCCTCACAAATTAATTGAGTTCACTCTTATTTTTTCTCCTTCCTCAAGATTCCCAGATGTGTACTATGAAAAATATGCAAGGATACTCTAGATGGAATAATTCTTTTCCTCAAAATAAATTACTTTATAATTCTTGCATTCATTTATTACACAATACTCAAATTTATATCATTTTTACCAAGACTTATAAACTCATAGGCCCTTTGGGATTTTATTCCTCATAATTGTGCCAATTTAATAGTAGTAAACATCAACTTGAGGCTTCTAGGTTTGTGTCTCCATAGTTATTATCTGAGGATGTTTTGTAGAAACCTTGAGAACTATATTTATCCTGAATAGCCCAAAGGCCTTCAGATCATATGTACCTAGGGGTAACAACTATGACAAGGTATGGGATGCCTAACTTGAGTGTCACTCGGTACAAGATAGTGGGCCATACTATGTACCTATATTGAAACTCCTGAGGACATGCTCAGGATAATTCACATTTTCATTCCAATCCATTATGATGTATTTGAATAATAAATAATATATGTTAAACCTAAGTTATTTAAGATTTATAATATGGTTTAAAATTTTATATATCCTATAAATTAGTATGTGATTTTTATACTATGACTATTGTCTCTCACATTATGTGTTCTGGTTTTTATCAATGGTTGGAACCTGAAGGAATCATGTTAACATTGAACATGACAGAAAATATGGTGTAAATGGGGAAACAAATGGGATGTTGATATGAGTGAAATAAATCTTTTTAATGCCTAATCGGTTGTCCCAAAATATGATTAATAAAATATATTATCACAAACTCATGGACTCACCATAGAAGATAAGTATATAGTTATCTAAGAGCTCGAGTGGTAGAGACCATGGTGGGAAAATGGATTGATTTATATCGTGTAAGAAATATGGAAGGTGAAACCCAAGAAATATTATCAATGGAATTGGGAAATTATTTATTTGTGAAAAAAAATATCTAAAGAAAATCATTTCTAAGGAATAATAAAGGATATAATGGAAGGAAATAAATCTCTTCCTAAGGATCAATTTTTAATTTTTTTCTTAAATGTGGGAAACTTGAGCATTATGAAATTAATTTCCCTATACTAGAGGATAAACTCTAGACCAAGTAAGGATATATAAGTAATTAATTTGATGAAGTTATTTTGTATTGTGTTTTTTATTGAAAACTATAGTTAAAAGAAAATTTCATGATTAAATTTGAAGGATGTCCACCATATTTATTTTTGAATTTATATTAATATAACTTAGAAAAATTAAAACTTACATTCTATGTAACAACTCATCAAATCTAGAAAGGCGATGGGGCTTGAACCCATAACTAAAGTACGATAGGGGTTTCAATCCAACCAATAACATATATGATGATTATATTAATCATTAATAAATTTTAATTAAACAGTTTGGTGAATAAATGTTAATTATAAACCAATGGTATTAATTTTTAGGTTTATAGATTATTGTATTGGCCATATTGGTTTTGGAAAAAAATTAGAGATAACTATAATGCCTATTTTTATGGGTATTAAGATATGTTAAAAGAAAATTTTAGTGATTTATGAATAAAAAAGGGTTTATTTTAGGATATCATTTTTATAGAGTAAGGGATGGATAATAATTTGATTAAATCACCACAAAAAAATGAGATTATTATTATGAAATTTAAATATATCATGTAAGTATATATCCTTATATTGTTGGTCAATAAAATAATTCCTCAACATTATGAAATGTATATTAAAATAAAATGTTGTCCTAATACCATAATTTCTGTTGAATTGATGGTATTTTAATGTTATAAAAGATTTATGTCTTTGAGTCCCTCATTGTTCTATAGATAATTCAATTTTTTGAGATCAAACAAATCAATCACTCCCTTTAAATATTTACAATTTTACCCATGTACGTATCTCCAACTTCCACTATCATTATTTTATGTAGAAACATAGTTATATGTTAGTCCATGTGACATTTGTATATAAAATTCACACTTTTCTAGAGAATTTCTAGTGAAATCTTAACATGATGTGGTATTTCAAAAATGGAATTTTCAAATATCAAAACCTATATTTTCAAGATCATGTTTAAATTTTGAGTACACTATTTAATTAATGTTGGAATAATTTAACTCTCCGAAAATTCTAAAAGAGTAACTTTTATTCGATACCATGTATGATACACAACACCAAGCCCATAAGGAAATATAATATCCTTATAGTTTACAATATATTTAATATTTTTAATGAATTCAATATATTATATAACTTGAAGTGCACATTATACTAACTTAGCATTCATCATACTCAACAATTAGTTTCTTTTGTCTGTTTCATTACACAGAAGAATGAGTTTTACCCAAAAACAATATATTATTACCATTATATTATTTAATATGATAAGATATAACCTAGCTGGTAAAATAGTGGTTATAAAAATTATTTACTAACATATGAAAATATATGGTTTATTGAAATATTAAATCAATCCATATGATACAAATCAATTTGAAATTAATATAAAAAACAATGAATATAAAAATTATTCTATGGTCACAAGGGTGAATTATTTTAATAAAATAAATTAATTATTAGTGAGTGATATGAACTTAATATAAATATTAAAATTTCAATCAAATATTTTTTATATTTATCCAATATATTTCATGGGGATATGATAAGAACGAACCCTATTTTATGCATAAAACCTATATTTTTTAAGATAAGTTTACCACCTTATAATGGAAATCATATTTTAAATAATTTTTTTGGATCCTTTGTAAATTTTATATTAAAAAAGAAAGTTATTTTTTGAATTTAACCATCAATAATAGGTTAGGTGGTGTTCTTGATATTTTTCTTTGAGGTTTCATATTTTATGAATAATGAAAATTAACGATTTTTAATTAAAAAATGGTTTTGCATATAAATTATTTATAAGGTTAAATTGAAATTTTTTGTTTAAATGTTAAATTAGATAACTTTTATATAAATTATTAAAATTTATTTCTTTTTAATCAATTCAGTATTGAAATTTTATATAAATTCTTTTCAAACTTTTTAACATTTCTACATTAAAACCCCACTTTGTTATCCCTTATGTGGGATTAAATTTTAATTACTTTTCACCACATATGTGACTAGAATTTGGAAATATTGATTCTATATTTTAAATCATAATTATTTTCAATTTATAAAAAGGTAAACATAGTTTTGGATGAAAAATATGAGTGAAATTAATTAAAATTAATTACACTGATCAAAAGAAAAATTTGCATAACAATAGACTAATCCTTAAACATAAGAACCTAAATTGGATAGAAACCTAGAAAAAATTAATTTCATGGAAAATTTTAGAAACTATATTTATGTGTATATTATTTTTACCATTATTGGAGCCTTGTTAAATTAATAAATTAGGTGGAATTATCTTCTCAAAGCATTCAAGAATGACACATCTACCCCATTATAAAAAAGCACTCAACCCTACAATTTATTCACAACTGTTAATACCATTTCATAAATAAAAATACATTAAAAAAATCTCAAAACCCCCAACCCTTATATAATAATCATCCATTTTTTAAAAAATTCATCCATAGAATCCCTTCGGTGAAACTAGAAGTTGTTACCCAAAAAAGGCATTGCATCCTTCCTCAAGCTATTTTGTTCTATTTGTTTCTCTACCCCTTCATTAATTATTATTACATTATTATGTAATAAAAATCTATTATTAATATATTTATAGTTTTATAGTTATTATTTGACCCACACCTACATACACTTTTATCAAATGGGTAACAAACATACCATTCATGTACAGAAATATATCACCTCGTGAAACGATGTCATTTTTTCCTTTACCATCATTCATGGTTGGGAATTATGATGGGGATAATATTTTAATATGATATATATATATATATTAAATATATTTTTTTATTCATAATTTTGAAATTTTTATATCACACATACCTTAAATATTTTCAGCTTTTGGTAAATATGCTAACACTGTTTGTGAAAGAGTAAAAATACAACCTCTTCAAAGAGATATGATTTGTTTACACGTTACATTAAATGTATAAAGAATTGTTTTCATAAAGTAATGTGAAATATATTACATATATATGTTGTTTTAATTATAATATATATATATATATATATTACTTTTCATTTTTTTTATTATAGTAAATCAAATAATGTAGTGTTTGTGTCTACGTACGACATACAATCTCCATGAACGGTGCATTTCATTTCCTATCTATAAATATTGTGGATTTTTATAAATATATATATTAAATATATACGATATTTAAATAATATTTTGAATTCTTTCTATGATTAAATCATTATTTAATTATTGGAACAGAACTTAATAAAGCTATAACATACTAAAAAACTAGGCATTTAACACAAAAAATAGTGGAAATAATGAATGATTGGTATTTAACGGTTAATATTATATTATGATAAGATAATATATGATATCATAAAAATAATTATGGTTACATAATAATTTACTAACATTATAAAAACCCATATACATGATGTTAAGGGACATTCATAAAAAATGAAATGCAATGTAAGGGATTATTTTCTCACTTTTACTTTCTGTAGGCATACATCATAATCACCACTAACCTATTTTTTGTGGTGCATCTATTATAAATTTTGATATAATATATTATGAATTATTTTATATTCATGGTATTTTGAGTTTAAATTTTAATTATTTATTCTAATGGGATTTTAATATAATGTTTCCAAGTGGTAGAAACTATCATATTCTAATTCATTCCCATTAGGTTATATTAGTTCCGCATTTTCATTAATATTATAAGATGGTATGTGCAATAAATTTTCTACTGTAAATTATTTCATTTCAACTTAATTTTTTCGATTTACATTTTACCCACATAATTTATTCATTTATTGATTTTCACATCAATATTATTGTATTTTTAAGGATTTACTTAACAATCTAATTTTTTTCAAGATTATTTACACATAAATTTCCATTAAAGAAAATTATTTGGTCATTGTTTAATAAACCCTTTAATTTTATTCTACTCAGGAAAATCATGACCTTTTCGTGTAATGGGAACATTTTCCTAATTTTTGGTACTCAAAATGTTATAGAAAATGATTCAATGAAAACCCAACTTCATTTCTCTCTTCAGTCATAGAACTCATATTCTTGTAGAATCCATGTTTTATAAAAGGTTTTCAAAAATGATTTAACCTTTGAAAAATTATTTATTAATGAAATTTTTTCAATTTTTTAGTTAAAAAATGTTTTATTGAAATTAATATTCTTGTCTCTTTCCAGACAAGGCACTTTTCTAACCTTTTACATTACAAAAGGAATGCTCTTTTTTTCTTTGAATGACATGTACTAAATTAAATGAAATTAATTCATTCAAGATTAATTTTTATGTTTAAAAGGATAATTAATAAAGAAATATTTTTTGAAAGTTATTTCAAAATAAAAAAATTTTCAAAATTTTTTCCAAAATAAGTAATGTATTTTTGTCAAGACTATTTTAAAAAGGGGTTTTTATAGTATTTCCATTCATCAATGAAAAAAACCATTTTTATTATTATATGTAGGATATATTGTATTAATACCATCATTATTATTCCTCGGTATGGTTCTTTTTATATTTTACCAATGATAGTATTAAAATTCACCTATAATATTCAGTTTTGTAGTACCCTTGAAATATTCAACTTCTTATGATCATCTAACACTAAATTTCTCCTCATTATCTATGTCATTGATTAGGGATATATTCATTTCGAAAATCATATACCATTTTTAGATATGGTTTTTTACAAGGGAAATATTGATTAATCTGTATAATTTACTCAATACGGATATTTGATAAGGAAGGATATGTTTTAATTAATTTGATTATTCGATATGTGATGAATGCTTTATATATTAAATTCACTGATCGATGACCTTTTAATGAAAACCCTACAAGTTTGGGACTGGTTAATGAAATCTCCACAACGAATAGGTACTCTCATGAGATAAATCAGTTTGATAGCCTAAGCCAATGGGGTTTTACCCAGTACATTTGAAACCATTTAGATAATAGATATTTACAGTAAAGGTATCATCTACCTGGGAGACACGACGTCCATAAATTAAGAAACGTATTTTATTGAGAATTCATTTATTATTATTATCCATGAGATTATTTCATCACCAGTATCTATAGATTCACTATGATTATTATTTTATTGAATACAATACATAAGAATTTAGTTATTTATATTTACATACTATTTATGCACATCCATCTTATTTTATTGATAATATGGAATGTGTGTTCAGTAATTATCTTTTTATATTTATTATGATCATTGATTCATTATTTATTCCTATATGCCTTACTCTTAATGAGTATTTGATATCACACTTATATTTGTTCTCTTCCCTAAGATTCCATGTTGTTTGTATACAATGATATGAATCGATACACTAGAAGAAATAATGTTTTAATCATCAAAATGAATTATGTTGTAATTTGGTTATTCATTTATAACACAAGACTCATGTAGGTATCTAATTTACCAATACTACTAAACTCTTTAATCATTCAAGATATGAATATTTGTAATCATGATAAGTTAATTCTAATCAACACTGGCTATGGGATTATAGGTTCAGGTTGATATATCCTAAGGAGTCTTTCCCTCCATCTCTTCCATTTCATTGATTCTTTGGTTCTCGTGGTTGTTTTTTGGCTATCTGGGGATATTGATTCTTATTTATCCCATAGTTTTCTATAATTTTAATCCCAATGATTCATTATGTATATGTTTTTTTGGTTTTTGGAATCTATTGGGATATGTTTTGATGATATTTTGGTGTGGTGTATCTTGATCCATGGGTTTTTGTGAAGTTGTGTATTTAGGGAGTTCTTCTTCACCATATGGTTCATAGTGGGTTAACAAAGCTTCCCTGAGGTATGGAATACCTCCTTTATCCTTATTATGTATCATGTGTGAGTGGTTTAATTTTTTTATATATATGGTTAAGGGTTATCAAAACTTAATAAATGATAAATTATTGGTTATTTGAAACTAAAGGGGTAAATGGGAATGACTCATAGTTTTTTGAATCATTGATGTTATTTTGATATGATTTATTGTACATGCCTGATTCCCACTAACAATTGTGTCCATAGGGGGCATTATTTGCACTAAAATATATTTTTCTTGAATATTATGTTAAATTTTATTATTGTGATATCAAATTAAAAATTAAATTGGATAACCGATTATATTTTGTAAAAGAAATGGATGGCCATGAGTTTGGGATTTCATGATTATGTCGATAAAATAATATTGAATGTGATAAAATAACCTTAGTTAAATATGTTAAATTCTCATTGATGTTTTGTGATGTTTGGTCGTCTATAGCGATAAAATGTGTGTTTGAGATGTGATGTGGGTTTTATGGGTGAGATGTGGATGTCATTTTGGAGTGGTGAGGTGTAGGTTGTTTGGCTATGATTTTGGGGTGATGATGAGGTTATTGTTTGTTAGTACTTATGGGGGTAGTGATGTGGTGAATGTTTGGTAGTTCTTTTATGGTAGTGAGTTGGTGGTTATTTTTTCATGATTTTGGGGTGTTGAGGTGGAAATTTTTAATCATGTATTTTAGGAATCGTTGTGGGGTCTATGTGGCTATGATTTCAGTGATGTGGTGTAATGATTCAATAGAGATGAAAAGATAAATGTGATGTGTAGTTGTTTTGTGATAGATGTTCGGGTGGTGATAGAGAAATTATTTAATAATGATTTAAGTGGATGGGGTTTTTATTTGTTTAATGGTATGGTAACAAATGAAGAGTAATTAAATGGTTGGATGTGTGGTTTAATGTGGTTTACGCTTAATAATAAAAAATATGGGCTAGGTAATAAAATTGGTTTGTGGTGTGTCTTGTGGTTTTTGTAGTGGTATACATTAATATGTGGCAGTAAATGTTGGGTTTTTTTTGAGTTTGTTAGTGTTTTTTTGGGAACCCATATGATGGTATTGTGTGTGTTTCTATATGTATTGAATTTTATATTCCATTGGAATTCTATATACACCCCACCATCGTCTAGAACAATGTGAAAATAGTCTTATTTGTACATGGGGTGTTTTACCAGACATCTGGTGAGGAGGAAGTATGGTTGAGTACTTTATATCTCTTTATATCTCTTCCAAGTGAGGTAGTTATTACACAATCTATGATGGTTAAAGGTTAATAGTTCACTAGATTGTTATTGTGATATCCTAGGTGTCTTTGGGTGGGATGTGATGTGGTTGTTCTTATTGGGCGATGAACCCATTTTTCTTTGGGAAAGATTTTATGTATCCTTGGCATTTTCATGTGGGTTGATATGGGTTGAGGTGTCTTGTGGTGGGGGAAATTCATGTTAATAGAAGGGAAAAAGGTGATTTCCTTCATTTTTGTGGTTCATTACAACTCTAGCTATAGGTGTGGTCCATGATACTTAATGTGGAATTTTATGTGTTCATTGTTGTGGGGTTGAGAGACCATGTGTCTTTGAGCAGGATGTGTTGTGACACTACTTATAGCTTGTTTGGTATAAAAAACAGTTGTAAGAACAAGGAAATAATATTTTAGGGTGTCGGAGTAGCATACCATCAGGAAAGAAGTGTGGGGTACCCTTTATCAATGTGACTCATGTTATATTATTTTACATATCTTGTGTTATTTGGAATGAAATACTTGGTGATGTTGGGATGGATATTTATCTTGTTTAAGTACACTTGGTTCTATTTTTTTCTCATGGATACATTATTATGACTAAGTCACATGTTAATGAGATACATCGGGTTTTTTATTGAGAGTACATGCATACCCACTAAATTTACATTAATATTTTTTCATGTTTCCATTAGGACTATGTCGATCGTATAGTATATTACTAACTCCGACCTTCAGATAGTATTGTATCACTGATTGACCTTTTATTTTGGGTATTTTCATTGGAGACTTTTATCTATATAAATTTGTTATACATGAATTTATGGGATATGTTTTAGTTATTATATATTATTTTGTGGAGTTGTTTGTGGATGATTCATCTTATCTTCCAATTCTATATTTGTATTGATGTTATTGCCTCCCATTTTATGAGATTCTTATACTATGGGTGTTTTTCTCCAGAATGATTCCTACTAGAGGTGAGACTTAGGGGTAATTATCCATCTCCCCTCATTTAGGTATCTTTGTAGGGAGGGGGATTTTACACCAGATAGATCAAATATTATAATAAATAATATTATCAAAAAACTATAGAGAATATTTAATGAATTTAATATAAAACTGTTATGTAAATTAATGTTCAAATACAAGAATGTTTCATCATTTTTACCTTAATTAATAGAATATGGTATTAACACATGAAAATCGCCATTAAATGAATTAAAATTACATCTACATGAATATCCAAGAATAGTAATAAGGTTGGGTATTCACATAATATAAGGGAGGAATGGAAATCAACAAAAGATTCTAGAATAAAAACATGTATACAAAGTGTTTAATAGAACATTACTAATGAGAGGGAATGGGAGTCACTCATTGATAGAATAATATTTGGATAGTAATGAATGATCATAAGATCCTAAGAAAAAATATCTATGATATTAGAGGATAGACTACAAATGATGTACTTGGATAAAAAGAGAGAGGAAGAGAACCCCTCACCTTGAGAGATAACTTCTTAGAGCTTGAGGGGAGTTCCTTAGATCCTTATAAAATATTTGGAAATGCTCTATATATAAAAAATAAGGGTGACCTCATGCTAAATGTCTTGGGAGTAAATGACATGGGTGGAGAAGTGGAAATTTAAAGAAAAGATAGGATAATTGTTTTTTATTTTTCAAATATAGCTCTTGTAATTATATGTTGTGGAAAATTGAAAACCAGTAGACCCATCCTAGTCTTATATAATTTTGATTGAAGATTAAGGCATGTTTTCTGTAATTAATCCATTAAATAACCTAAATAAAAATTTTAATATTACATTGGGAATGAGAAAGTAATATATCAAGAAAATAATTTAAAAAATTATTATTTTTATTTTAGAGATAATAAATATATTAATTAATTTTCAAAATCATTTTAATTTAGTGAAATAAATTTTATTAAAAAATAACTAATATTTAATGTTATATTAACTTATTAAAATTATTTCATCATATTAATTTATTATTGATGTACTAAAACATACTAAAAAATCAGACATTTTTACTATTCACTATAAAAGATTAGTATTTTAGATAATTCTCATAATTTCACCCAATCCATATTTAGAAGTTATGATTTAGAATAAAATATTTAATTTATCAAAATTATAATATAAATATTTATAATAAATTAGAATAATTATTTATTTAAAAATAAATATTTTTATGGCATAATCATCTTTGTAACCATAATCAAAATAATCCATGACTTAATAAAATTATATTATAATTCATATTTAGATCAATTGTGTTTTATAAAACAACTTAGTGAAAGTATATTATATTTAAATTATTAATTAAAATTATATATTTTCTGAAAAATAAGATCATGTTTTCTTTATATATAAAACTCTATTTCTAATATTTATCTTATATTCATAGTTATTTTTCTAAATAAAATAATTCTGAAAATTTTATTAAAGAAACATATATTTAATTACTAATAAGAAAATTATTTTTTATGATACAATGAACTTGATATATAACTCTTTATTACACCAAAATACACCATAAGATTAAGGTGTGTGATTGTGGAACCTTCATAGGGCGACTCAACTTACATTGATGTAGTTGTGATCTACACTATATTAAGCATATCCTTCAGTTGATTCTGATCAAGAATTACTAATTCAAGATTTGTTTGGGATTGGTCAAGGTAGAACCCTGGTGATTATACATCCCTATAAAAATATTATATATAGGACTCAAAAGGAATTATCCTACTAGTTGAATCCAATAATCCTCAATTATTCAATAATTATATTTTTTAACATTTATATATACTAATTATAATGGTTACATCATAACCAATGATCATAACAGCCAACTATCAAATTTGGGAATTGGCTAAGTAACAGTCAGATCACAATAGTCACTTTTACCTTTATACCCACTATATACTCCACCATTCTCATACCTCAACAACCACTACTTCTCATTAAAAGATTATAAACATCCTTTATAATGTATATTATACTCCCAACTAATCTATTTCATTTTATTAATTTTCTAGCAAGAGAAATAATTATTAGATAATTCAATCCTATAGAGTTTAAAACAGTGTTTTCATTCATCCTTTTTGTTTATCTCCCTATATTATTTCTATATATTTTAGTTAGTATTAATTCATGATATGTTTTGAAATGTAAATTATTTCTATGTTATTATATTTTAAAACATAATAAAATTTTCATCATGAAACATGAGAGCATTTTTTTTAATAGAAAGGTAATTTTGGGTCTATTCCATGTTATGTTTGATTGTTCATCATTTTCCATTTCATATTGTATTAGTATACTATATCTTTAATACTATTTATTATGACAATTAATATGGAGTTCTCACACTTCCAAAATATTTAACATGTTTTTAGTACAACGATTTATCCAACACTAAGTATATTAACTCATTACACCATAAAGTCTATCTTATCACTATCCTTGATTCTCAGGCATGTACCAGTCTTTCCATAACAATTTATGTCATAATCATGAATTCAATTTTCACATACTTGTTATATATTAATACATCATTAATTTATTTCTACTTTTTATTTTATTATAATCACTATTCATGATCCATTTTGATGTTTTTTAAAGCTTATAAAAAAATCCCCAAATGAAACTATTTTAGGTAAACATTTCATAATGGATACATATTTTTTTACTTTTTAATGAATAATTCCAAAATATCTACCACTATATAATTTATAATGTTTAATTCAAAAAATTTAACCAAATTTTTTTAAATTAATATTTAAATATGATATATTTAGATTTATAATAAAATCTCTAAATTCTATTTAAAAAACACTTAAACATAAGGATAATTTTATATACATTAAATCAAATAATTAATATTTCATAAAATATATCCATTGTTAATATATTTTTTCTAAATCATAGATTTTTTTATTTAATTTTTTTTTTCATTTTCAATGGTTAATATTATTTTAAAATGCATGAAAAATGGTTACTTTTATTAGTTAATATAATTTCAAATATTCCCAATGATCATTATCAACAATGGTCACATGTAGATTGGTTATTTGACTAAATTTTATATACATAATGGGTATATTACAAAGGGTGTGATATTCAATAGTATAATTGATAAAAATAATATTCCCAACAACTATTTGCCTAATGATAATATACACAATTTCCATAATCCAATTTGTGATATGACCAATGTTTATATTGTAATATCCCAAGTGGAAATATATTCCTATTTTAATTCTATGAGATTTTTTGTTGGGTTCTGAGATATTTAGAGTTTTCTTTCGGATTTTATATTGTACCAGGACTATAAACTACCCCTAAACACAGTCATATTGTGAACTAAGTACATGACAAGAATCTATTTCTAGGATGATGTTGTGAGAACTATTCAAGGCATGAATATTTCACTAGACATAAAAACTTTTCACATTTTGAAAAAATCTATCAGGATTTTTTATTGCAAGGTGATAGCTTTTCTGGCATATATTGAACTCCTTAGATTATAAGAGTGATTCAGGGATTCAGAACATGAATCATTTGAGTCTGTTAGTATTTATTACATTTCATGCCTGATTATTTATTTATTCATTATCAAGGCCTTTGAATATCACCCTAGTTTTTCCCAAGTAAATTTTGGGTGATCATTATCATTCGAGGATGCTCCATTCAATATTTGATATCTATCATCGTTTCACAAATTCTCTCTTACAAGTGACCATTCAGGTTCATCATTTCCATTAGTCATTATAGTTTTGATGGATATGTTTTTGGATAATATTGTGATTGGGTTGGGTTTCTATCGATCCTTTATCCTTTTTCCTCAATCCTTGTTCTTCATAGGGTAATCTTATTTTTACCAATCACAATATTTGAAAGATACTGGGGTTTCACCATTATTGAAGATGGTTCCTCTCTATAAGGATTATAATTAGTGAATATGATTTTTTATCCAACATAACTTTGGGTTATTTGATGAAAATTCATCATTTTACATTAGATTTGATTTTTTTAATAGATATATGTTTCTTAAAATGGATTTCTTTAAAAATGGGGTTTTAATTTTGGTCATTCATGAAATACTTTAAAGGTAGTTGTGGTCATTAAATAGTTTTTTAAGCCAAGAAATGAAGTGTATTGGATGTTAAAATGATTTATTAAATTTGAAAAAAAATTAAATGGAGATTGAAAAAATTACCACAATGGGTAACATTGGTTGTGGAGGGAATTGGACAATTCACTACGTGTGTGTCTGTGTAATTCTATAAGAGGTTTTATGTGACTTTAGTCATTGTGATTACACTAATGTTTATCATTTTTGGATCGACCATAGGCCTATATTTTTGTATTTTATTCTATTTATAGAACATATACCCATAGGTTAGAGACTAAATGGTTTTCTTTTTAATTTAGGATTGGTTTGTCACATTTGGATATTTTCAGGGTTATTTTCATGGATACTTATCTTATAGTTTATAAATGTTTTCTTCATACCAATGCTTACCTATATTGTTTCATAAATTAATATACCAATATTTTTTGAATATTGTAATTTTTATTAACATCAATGGAAGATTTAAAAAATGGTTTTATTTTATAAAAATTATTTGTAGAATTGTTTTTAAATATAGAGAGAATTTATTCTTCATATAAGAACTTGTATTGATTAATTAATGAAATAATACAAGAATTTTTTCATAGACATTATATTTTACTTTATAATATTGCTTATTTTTTTCTTTAGAACTCTGTAAAATAGAAGGAAATTATTAGTAAGTTGGTTTATATGTTTTTCATCATCTTCATAGCAAGATGATTTGGTGGTGACAAATGGTCAAATAGAGATATGTTTAGACATTTATTATCTTATCATTATAGTTTGGAAGATTTTTTTTCACTTTTCTATGCCATGGATATTTTTTTTTCTTCCACATTTTAATATATTATTACGTAATTTTACATGATACATTTTTTTGTTTTATCACATTACTATGTGGTGGTCCATCTCGAGTGACTTGCTTTGTCGACTCAGGTAAGTTCATTAATTTTTTTATCATATCCAATACCTAGGCTAAAGTGTTGTGAAACTATATGGGTGTGGTTTAGATTCATTGTTAGATCAGATTTGAAACCATTAGTATCTTTAAAGTAAGTGAAGGGGGTGCATAACCAATACACATCATTTTCTGAATCTGAGTTACCATCAGTGGTTGGTTTTTTCTGCATACATGTGACTTCGTCTTTGATGTTTTTGAAATATAATGGATTTGGGATTTATTTAGATGAAAATTTTCCTTCTTAATGTGTGTTACTTAATTATAATAATTCATATTTTCTTTAAATACTTATTTTTTAAATAATTAAAATGGATTTTAGGGAGTTTGTCTTTTGATTTTAGAATTTTATCTTAAATTGACTAGTCCTTTTGTTATGCTAAATATAAAATTCCTCCAAGTATACCTCTCCAAATATGTGAGAGAAATCCACATGATAGTTTCCATAAGTGAATCCTCCAGTGGTCCCTTATTTAGTGGAACATATAATCAACACCATTTAGACTATAGTTTAAGTGGGTTTTGGGAATACAAGATGAGTGGTGGACAATGTATCATAGTTTATTAAGAAAAATACACCAATTTTCTATGCTATAAATGTACCCTAAGAATTAAAGTTTCTACTTGAGTGTATTGAGAGGATATTTAACATTATAAAGACTCTTAAAGTGTCTGTGGTTGTATTTTCCTCAAACATTCTTCAAGAACTATGGAGGATATAGTGGTAATATATTATGCTAGACATATTGCATGAAGATATAAATAGAGTTTTATTCAAGAAAGTATCAAACCATCTGTTTTATCATAATAGGTAATGTGTGTAAATTTATATGTATTTTATAACCTTTTATAAAGGGTAATTTACCTTTATAGATTATTACACATGGTTTTTTGAGTTTGTGCACTTAGCATCAAATCTCTTAACCAATGATTACATAAATGTTCGATGTTTTGGGATGGGGTTGAGGGATGATACTCAATAAGTGATGGTTCTAATATTCCTTAAAACATTTTTGGAGGTTGTTGATGAATAATTTATAGAAGGATATGACATAACTGGTATAATAGGATTATATAGAGATTTGGTTGGTGCAGTTGTTAGCCAGGGTGTGTTTGATTTCTATAAAAAGAGTCAAAAAGGTGATCAGTTTTCACCAGGACTTGTTTCTAGGGGTTCACTAGGACATCCATGTTTTTTTATCTGTGTGTTGGATATTTTCATATATATCCTAATTATATATTGGTTCATAATACACTTCATAATTGTGGAAAATATTTCTATTATATTTATTTTTTGGAAGGATGTCCCAATGTAGTAAAAATGGACCCACTATCACAAAAGGTTTATAGGTTTGTTCTAATGTTTCCAAGGGTAGTGTCTCTAATACATATTACAATGGGTATTTTCACATAAAAATAAAATATTATAGAGAATCCAATTTCTGAAATATTTATATAGTGGAGTACTTAAATTATGAATTTGAAGTAAGGATGAGCATATTAAGGGTATGATGTTTATTTTATCTCTTATTCTATTAGATTTGTTTGATATAGGTGGTACTCAATATTTTATAGCATAAATTTTAGTTGAAAAGTTATTATTGTGTTTAGATCTTGTAGTGTTATCATTTAATCATTCCATGCCTTTAGGAAAGTGGTTTGGAAAAGGTCTCAAATGTATCTTGTGTTGGTGAAGATAGAAAATTGATAGTTGTAATAAGACTTCTTTGTGCATGATATTTATAAATTTAACCTGGTCATTGGAATGGATTTGATGATCTGTGTTGTGGAAAAAATTTACCTCTATTATTGTCATGTTTATATTTTATATCCCAATATATTTACTCTTTTCTTTCAGGGAGAGTGGGATTATATGTTAGGGAGAGATGGGATTTTTGTTCTATTTTTTGGGGGATCTCATTTCAGACATTGGGGATCTTTATTGATTATTTTGATCTTATTTTGAGTATTCCACATCCTATAGTTGTTTGTTTGCCTCATCGTCTTTTTATTAGGCTTTTATAGTTTTCCCCCATAGAGAGAGAGTTCAATTTTACATTTCATCTGTTTCCTGGTATGATTCCCATTTCTATTCCATCTTATTGTATGGAACTTATTTAGTTAGAGGAACTTAAATTCAAACTTATGGACATAAATTATAAGGGACTAATTCTTCCTAGCATGTCACCATAGTCTTCTCTTATCAACTTGGCTAAAAAAGTAGACAAAAACCTATGACTTTTCAGGTATGATTTAATGTTAAACTTGGTGATCCTCCAGAAACAATATCCCTATACCGACATCGATGATCTCTTTGAACAACCGAGTGGGTCACATTGGTTTTCAAATATTTAACTTCGGTCAGTGTATTATAACTTGAGTGTCTAAGAAGAGTATATATCCTAAAAAAATTTAAGAGTTGGTATATTCATTTTGATTTTATGATTATTAGATTATATTCCACCAATGATCCTATAGAATTTATGTCATTGATGAAATATATCTTTCATAATTTATATGAATCCTTCATATTCATGTTTTTGAATGATATTTTTGTGTGGTCCATTTTATAGTATAAACACCTATACTATTTGGACATCATTCTTAGAACTTGGATGGAACATATTTTGTATGGTTATCTTCTGAGAAGGAATTCTAGATTAAAGAAGTAATTCTTCAAGGGGATGTTTTATCTTAAGAGGGAATCTAGGTATACCTAAAAAATATTCAAGATTTTGTGTCTTGTTAATCTTATAAATGTCTTTGAGATCTAAAAAATCTTGGGGTTGGTAGGTTATTACAAGCAGGACATTCAGGACATCTCTATGATTCCATCTCAAATGAAATATTTAACTTATAAGGGTGTATAGTTTGAGTGGAATAAAATATATCCAATATATTTTCATAAAAAAAAGTTGATGTTGAAATTAGATCAAAATTTAATTACTATCAAATAAGATTCATGTCATGATATTTTCTATGATTATTTTGGTATCGGTTTGGGGTGTGTCTTGATGTAGTAGAAATAAGTGGTATCCTATGGATGTAAATAGTTTTCCCCTCATGAGAAGAAAAATCCTATCCATGATTTTGTTTTTGAAGAGGTTATTCATGAACTAAAAATATGAATTCATTACCTCAATGGGAATTAGTTTACAATATATTCTAATCACCCAATCTTGAAGTATATTTTCACTCATATGGAATAGAGACGTTGGATCAAGTATCATTAATCATTTTTTTATTTTTATTGTAATCCTCAAAAGGGGAATCTATCCATCGATGCATTGAGAAAGAAATTACTAACTCAAGGAGCGAAGAAATCAGTAAAGGAGTAGTATTTGATGATGATTTTTCACTGATATGAGATTGGAAATAGAGGAATTTGGTGCTATGTTTTTCTTAACTGTAGTGAATTTTGACTCATTATATTTTGAGAAGGTTTGGATAAAGTATGCACCTTACATTATGTGATATTTCTTTAGTGAAATACAAAATAATTGGGAGACCTAGGGTGAGTGGTATAATTCTCCTTATGGTGTTTTTTTAAGAAATATTGTTGTTCCTATTTCAATGGGGTAGTTTTTGATTGAAAGTATAAATTCTTCTTACAGGTTCATGAACCATATGAATAACGTGATGTATCATGACTTGAGTCATCAATATTGGTGGTCAGATATGAAGTGGTCAATTAAAATACAGGTATAATGGTTCCTTACATGTTATAGGATTACGTCATAGCACAACAAACCTTCAAGTTTTTTACAACCCTTAAAAAGTCATGTATGGAAGTGGATGATATTTATTTGGGTTATCCATTATTATGCGATGGACTCCAAGTGGGAATGATTCTATTTTAGTGATCATTGTTCACCTCACAAAATCCTATAATTTCTTCCCTATCATGGAGATGGTAAAGGTGGAATGGACAGGGTACTTGTATATCAATGAGTTTTTTGAGACTTCTTGGGGTACTCTCAGTGATTTTTTATAATATTGAACTACACATCACATCTAACATCTGGAATTTATTTAAAATACAGGTGTGTTGACAATTGAAATTGAACATGAAATGTCATTCAAAGATGAATGTCTATAAGGATATAGTTTTTCAGGTTCTTTATGACATGATCAAGGAATGAGTGCTTGATTTTGGAGTTTCATTAGAAAGGAATATTCCTATAGATAGGTTTTTATATAATATTATTTATCATGTATATATTAAAATATCTCCTTTTTAATAATTGTATGGGTTTCCATGTCAATATCCCTCATACTAGGAAGAGTTGGGAGAGTGGTCTTTTTTTTGTAGCAAGACTTGATCAGGAAAATATGGAAAGGGTGTAGTTGATATCAGATAGATTGGACACATTATAGATTCATCCGAAATCCTATGTGGACAACCATCTTTTTTGATGGATTTTGAGGTTGGAGATTTTTCTAAAAGTTTTACCTCATTCAAGACACATTCGTTTTGGTAAAACGGGTAAGTTGGCATCGAGTTTTGTACACCCCATTGAGATCATTGGAAGAACTAGAAATGTGACATATATTGTCGAATTACTACATCATTTTACTTTGATTCACATTGTGTTTCATATTTCCCAGATGAGGAAGTATCAACTAGATCCTTCCCATGTGATTGTGTGGGAGGATATTAATCTTGAACTATACATCACTATGGTAGAGAAACTAGCTCAGGTTTTGGATCTCCATGATAAGGTATTTCATTTTAAAATATTTACCTTGGTTTATTTGCTATAGAAGTGCATACTGAGATTCCATGAGTCATGGGAAAATGAATTGTTGATGAGGGAGTATTGGCCTTCCTTTCTTGGATTCCATGATCTTGAGGTATTTATGGGGACATAATGATAGTATGGATGGAATAATTAAAACATTCCAGGTTTTAAAGGTATTTATCTTGAAATGTTTAGATCTTTTTTATTGGAGTTGGAGGGACTTATAGTTGGTTTGGCGGTTTTGGGAAGAATCTATAATATGAACTACCCACTAGACACATTCACATCATGCACTGGGTATATTACAAGAATCCATTATTAGGAATTTGTCATGAGTCTGGTTTAGAGCAAGAAATATTTAAAATATTTGAATGATTTATATAGAGGAGAAATATTTTTTGAAATATATGCGACTCATGAGATTATTTATATGAATAATTTGAGTCCATTGGTTTTTATTACACTGATTTCCTAATTCATTATCCATTTACTACAAATTCCTCTCCTTCAAACTCTAGGATATCCCATGTTGATTCTTTAACAGCCTGAGATTTTGTGAAATATGTTTTTTGAAATAATTTATCTTTTCAATATTTTTCATTTCATGTGACACTAAAAATATTTCATTATATATATATATATATTAAAAAACTAAGTCAAACATTCATTTCACACACATTACTGACTGGTATTGCGGTATATGAAATACCGACTAGGCATACGTTACACGAAACACTGACTTGGAATATAATGCACGAAACACTGAGTTTCTTTGAAATATATTTATATATATACATATATCATTTAAAAGAGATAATTAAAACCTAAAAATCAAGCTTAGTTATAGAAATACTAATAAATCTTTTTCAAATATTATTTATAATCAGTTTATGTTAATGAAACATATTGATAATGAAAGATAATATTTTTTGGTAAAGTACTTTTATATTAAATTTATTATTTTCTTGACTGAACTAATTTTAGAAATAAAACAATATTGGGAAACATTTAGATATTCAATTTTATAAAATAAACTTAATATTTGAATTCATAATGTTATAATCATCCGTGGGGAAATTTTTGGGATTTTATGAGAAACTTCATTTTTTTATGAATAGTGTAACATTATAGTTATCATTAAAAAGTGACTTTTGTATAATTAATTATTACTTATAACTGATATTATAAATATGTTTTAAGGTAATATTAGATAAATATTATATATATTAATAAAATTTAATTCAGTAGAATAAATATAACCCTGAAATTGAATATTAAAAATTAACAATCTTTAGACCTTTTTCCTTCTTTAAAACCATGTTATTTCATCAAGTCTGTGGGGTTCACAATAATATTAATTTATTCACTTATATGATTTTAATTTAAAAAAACATAAATTTTTTTATTCATTCTAATATTTATATTCTAATAAGACCATGTTAATTTTTTACTTAAATTATTAGTAAATGTGATTAAAATTAATCACATAAGTTAAGGCCAAATTAAGCTTAATTAGGGAATAATCCTTACACATAAGTGCCTAAATGAACTAGAAACTTGTGAAAAAAACCAAATTTATGTCTATATTTCGTCCATAAACCATCCATTATATAGTGGTTTTTGTTTTTTATGACTTTTTTTATATAATAACATGTGTACACCTAACTTGTTTCTAAAATTTCCTAGTGAGTCCTTTTCCTTCCCTATAAAAGGACGCAAAATATAACCACACATCACACCTCTCACACCATCCAAGTTAGTCAATGATATACCCACGTAGCCTCCCAAAAAACGTCCACTTGACCTTTATGTCTAAATTTAGTTATAAATCTTTTCAATAAATCCTTTTGGCATAAACCGAAAAAAGTTACCTGATTTAGAGGTAATGTCTTCTTTCAATATCTTTTCCTTTATTTTCTTTATTCACCCCTAAAATATCATTATTACATTCTTGTCTGACCAAAAAAGTATCCTAAATATACTAAGATGTTTTTATTAAAAAAAATAGACATACACATGCACCCACCTCCATCAAATGGATGTTGAACATACTGTTTCTTTGTATGGAAAACTACTGCCTCACCAAACTATTATTGTTCATTTCTCCTTTACCATCAATATTGTTGGATATTATGATGGGAAATATATTTATATATTTATATATGTCATATATAATATTTATTATGTACTTGAAATTTTTTATTACTTTCACAACATATATATCTTTACTTTTTATTTGGTTTTAATATAATAATATCATTTGAGGAAGTGTGGACTACAGCCCCCTCAAAGAGATGTGATACATTCACACACCACATTGAATGTATTAAAGATGGGTTTAATGAAAATATATTTTATATATGAAATATGAATGCTACTTAAATAATGAATAATATATATATACATGCATATATATAAATATTTAATTACTTTCTTTCAATACAATTATAAAGACAAAAACAACGTTTATGCACACGTACAACTTACTGTCTCAATGAATGGTATATTACATTTTATACATATTTATTCTATATATTATTATAACATGTAAATACTATAAATTAATTATATTTATATCATTAATTACATTCCTTATTCATTGTATAAGTATAATAAAAAATGGTATAACATATTAAGACACAAGCAAAAAAACAAAGTGAATATTACCCGAAGTGAAACCTTAACATAGGATCATTAACAAGCGGGTAATATAAGGTCATAATAAAACCATATATGTTATTATGTATATTAATATAATTCCATAAATTATTTATTATAAATAATAATTTATTAAATAGTAATTTTGTATGAATATGGAGAGAGGTAAGACACAAGGTAAGGGAATTTCATCTCACTTCTAACCTTCGTGAGACACATGTTAAGACACATGTTATGTACACCACTATTTTCTTGCATGTTGTGCTTGTAATTACCATTATTGTATTATATGTTTATTATACATAAATTTATGGTTGTTTACAAGTCCATTTTATGATCCTTCTTTCTTGGTGTTTAGGTTTCAAAAGGTACCAAATCGCTAAAGTAGTTTTGTCTCAACATGCCTACTTTGAGACTCCTATTTTTTATACACCTAAATTATTTTTAAATTTGTATATAGTTCCATGATATATCATGAATCTACTAATTTTAATTATATTCTTGTATTCATGTAATTTTCTTTTCTTATATGGAGATTATGTTCCCAAGTTATCATGTTATAATGGTTTTTTGAGACAATCTCATAACTTTTTAAGATTACTTATGTTTAATCTTAATTTGAATAATTATTATGATCCATACAACCCAAAAAATCATGAGTATCCTTATCATATATTTATTCAAGATATATCCATGTATTAGTACCATTTTTCCACTCATTGGTACTTAAGATAATGTTTTATGAAAAAAACGGACCATCTCTCTCTTCCATCAGAAATCTAGTATATTATAAAGACATTGTTGTAAAAAAATGTTTTCAAAAATGGTTTTAAAAATGATTTCAAGTATTATTTATAATTTTTAAAGGTATTGTATAATAAAAATTATTTTTTAATGGTTTTATTTATTTATAATCCTTTTTAAAATAAGTAAGAATATTTTCCTCCCGAAATGTTTTTGAAAGAAATTTCCAAATTATTTTCTATATTTTATGAAATATTTTGATGTTACTCATTCCCTTATAGAAAATTATATAATTATTCCATTAATAATTCTTTCATTAGTAGTTTATTTTTTTATGCAATGATACTTAAGACAGTAGTTTCACATTCACAGGTTCTATGCTTTTGAAACCAACTTCTTTTCACAGGTTATGAATTTGTGAAGTTCTTATGAAAACTATATATTATCATATGTTATGTTTTAAAGAATAATTAATTATCCCAATTTAATTTTATGGTTTATGATTTGATGTTTATAAGACCTATTTATTTTTATGTTTAATTTATATGATGAATGTTTTATTATGTAATGGAACAAGTTTGAATGATTTTACTATGAAATGGTGGGACCTATATATCCCTCCAATGCATTGTGTAATGGTAAGTTGGATATGATATGAAAATGTTCATGGGTAGTATACCAATACTAAAAGATATGCGGTTCATGGGTTGTAGCCCAAACCTAAAAGAATTATGGTTTATGGGTTGTATCCCAATCAAAAAATAAATAGGATAAATTGGATATAGCCAAAGATTAAAAGAATGAAGGTCCATGGGTTGTAGCCCAAGCCTAAAATAAATATTGTTCATGGGTTGTAACCTAATCCTAAAAGAAATAATGTTCATAGGTATTATCTGAAGCCTAAAAGAAAGAAGGTTCATGTGTTTTAGCCCAAACCTAAAAGAACGAAGGTTCATGGGTTGTAGACCAAACCCAAAATAAATAAGGTTTACAGGTTTTATCCCAAGACTAAATGGAAGAAGGTTCATGGGTTGTTTCCCAAGCCTGAAAGAAAGAAGGTTCATGGGTTTTAGCCCATGCCTAAATTAATGTGGGTACACAGGTTGGTAGTCCAAGCTTGAAGTAGGTACATGGGTCGTAGCCCAATCCTCACATGTATAAATGTCTTGGTAGGTATCCTTGACATAAAAGATTCTATTTTTATGTGTATTCCACAATTCCTAGGTCTTATTACTTAGTTATGATCTCATGGATCTTTATGTTTATTTCCTTATGATTCATGTCTTAGTAACTATGAATATTTATTCCCTAATTCATGTATGTGATGTTTTACATTCATGGTATGATCTCCTAATGTTATTATCGTATTTTCATACCCTTATGATCATGTTTACTCTTACATGTCTCTCTTATGTAACTTTACTGAGAAACTAAGATCTCCCCTTTATTATGATTCATTTCATCATGTTGGGAATTAAGGTTTTGAGTAAAAGAAGTACACGTGGAGAGATTTATGGGAGAGGTTGAAGATATTTATTGTGGATTAAGGAATCTGTTTCCAAATTTCTAAAGACACAAAACTATTATAGTCCTCAAGAATTTATTTTTGTAATGTACTGAATATTCATCTAAATAATGCAATATCCTCGTATGTCAAGCCGGGGTATCTATAGTTGGTATAAAAGGAAAGATTTAGTCTAAATTTAGAAACTAGGATGATAAAACTTTAGTGATATCCCTATGTATATTTAAATGCATATGCCTAGGGATGTCACTAGGGATAAGTATAAGGATGATTTAACATTTAAGCAAATATCATGGAATTTTTTTTAAAGGATAAAGTTAGTGGTTTCCTATAAATTCATCGGTGTCTCGGTAATATAAGAGGTTTTGGCTCTAGAACATATGTACCTAGTGGTAACAACTCTATCAAGATATTCCGGTCTTGACTCAGTGTAATATGTTATACGACAATGGACCTTACTGCACACCTGATTTCATACTCCAAGGAAATATGCTTTAGGAATTCACAAACTCTTCTTAATGCATCATAAAGGATTTAAATATATGTTGGCTATGAGTAACCTAGGATGAACCTTGGGTTTCCTAGATTAAGTAATTTTCCATGATCTATACATCATATATGTAAATGTTTTCATGACTATGTGGTTTTCTGCTATGATAAGTAATTGTCACACTATGATTTATTATTTTGGTCAACAGTGAGAATTAGATGGATCATGGTTAACATTAAATGTTACAGATGTGGAATTTATGATGATTATAAAAATTATTTTCTCAAGTGGAAATATCATAAAGAGAATCAGGAAGGTTGTATGAGTATTGGTTATACTAATGATGATAAAGAGTCTACAGATGACATTTGAAAGGTATGCGATGTAGTTTCAGTATTGTTAACATTAAACATAAGAATCGTGATTAGAATGTGGTCAAGGAACCTTAATAAATGATTCATATTTCATATTCTATGAAACAAGTAATAAGTAATATGTTATTGAATCTTGAGTGATGGTTTAAGAATAAGGTTTGACTGATAAAGTATTTAGGTTTTTTAATTCAATTATTATTTTATATGAATCCTGAAATATATAGGTATATTTAGTATATGTTTTCATTATGGACTGAAAAGTAATGTTTATTGGTGATGAATGAATAGAAAATTAATTTCATGGGATGGTGATATTATTATTTAAGATAAGTTAACCATTAATTAATATCCAGTATTGAGATACTGATTTAGGGATTGAGATTTTCTGGATATGAATAAGTAAAATGGAAGGTATATAATACCCTATAAATAAATATTGACAAGGTGTTATATGTTAGAAATTATGACGTTTATAACATCTTATATTTAAAGAATATATCCATTAGTAATTGTAATAAATAGTAATACATGTTTTACAAAATTATTTATGGTAATTACCATGTTTCAAAGTAATATACTATTAGTTTACTCACATTTTTGAAATGTGAAAACTAATTTATACTTTGTGATATATGGGGGATCAATGTTAGGCTGATTTCATGACCTTATTTCTAAAACCTTTAATTTACATCTTTTGGATGGGTTATGAGGTTATCTATTTATGGAAAGTTTAAGTAAAACTTCATATTATGTCAGTATGATTAATTTTTTATCTTTTATATAATTATTTATGCATATTGGATATTTTGTTCAAACTACCTTGTGTTTATGGTAACTAATGAAAAATACGATGGAATATCATGGAACTCGCAATTTTTTAGTACTTCAAGAATGAAAAAGTAACCTTATTTTATTTAAAGAAGGATTTTAAGAGGATCAACAAATAATAAAGGGAGAATTTGTCTAGAAATCATGAAAATAAATATATTAATGAAAACTATTTAACTTTTCTTAAAAAATATTGTCTTATACCATCATTTTTTATGAATCATAATGACCCTTAGGTCATTATAGATTTATGTATTTCTGGTTGTTGAAATTCTATTTAACTTGTTCTCTATCACTCTCCATCAAAACACGATGGTTATATTTTTATTCCATATCCATGTTTTCACTTTCCACCTATGTTCTCCCATGCAAAAACTTATTTATATGTTACTTTGGGTAACCGTTATTTTTCCAGATTTCCCTTATTATGGGAAGTTTTAGTATCCATTTTTATGATATGGGTTTTTATAAATGAAATTTTTTAGTATTAAACCTTTGACAACCTATAAAAATTTCAAGGGTGAAATTCATTTTAAGGGGTATAATTTAACATCCTGAGATTTTGTGAAATATATTTTTTAAAATTAACATATCTTTTTTATATTTTTCATTTTAAGTGATACTAAAAATAGTTATTTGAATATATATATATATATATATTAAAAGACTACTTCAATCATTCCTTTCATGAAAAATACTAAATGGTCTAGGGTAACTGTTATGGTTTCAAATTTCCTTTGTTAAGGGAAGTTTTAGTATTCATTTTTATGATTTGGGTTTCAATAAATGAAAATTTAAAGTATTTAACCTTTGAAATCCCAAAACAAATAAAGGGTGACAATTATTTTAAGGGGGGGTAGAATTTAACAGCCCGAGATTTAATTAATTATATTTTTTCGAATTGATTTTTTTTTATATTATTCATTTCAAGTGACACTAAAAATAGTTCTTTAAATATAAATATATATATATATATATATATTAAAACACTAATTCAATCATTCCATTCACAAAAAATACCTAATTGACATGTGCTATACGCAATACCTACTTGGCTTGTGTTACATGAACCACTAACTTGGTGTACAATGCATGAAATGGTGATTTTCTTTGAAATATAAATATATATATGTATAATTTAAATGAGATACATATAATATAATCATTAAAATTATTTATATTAATATTAATAAATACAATTCAAATATTTTTTATAACCTATTTATATAAATAAAAATATTGAAAATGAAAGACAATCTTTTTTAGTAAAGTCTTTTTTTGTTAGATATAATATTTTCATGAATGAACAAATTTTTGTTGTAAAATTAAACTTAGAAACTTTTAGAAATTTAATTTGATAAAATTAACATAATTTTGAATTCATAATTTCAAAATTATCCAAAGGTGAGTTTTTGGGATTTTTCTAAGAAACATCATTTTTATGAATAGTTAAAAATACTTCATTTTGTTAAAAACTGCCTTTTTTATAATAAATTATTAATTATGATCGATATTATAATTTTTTAAGAACAAATTTGATAAATATTATATCTCTTAATATAATTTAATTCATTTTTATAATTTTCATGTTGAAACTAAATGTAAAATCTTAACAATCATTTGAACTTTTTTCTACTTTAAAACACTTATTTTGTCCAGTCTTTGAGATTTGCATTAATCATAATTTTTCCACTTATATGATTTAAATTTTAAAAAATAAAAAATATTATATTATATGCATTATAAAATTTAGAGTCTAATAATACCATGTTAATTTTTGATAAAAATAACTAGTAAAAGTGATTAAAATTAATCACAGTAGTGAAGGCCAAATAATGCTTAATTAGGGACTAAACCATAAAATTAAGGTCCCAAATGAACTATAAAATTATTAAAGACCCATTTAAGGTACATATTTAATACGGAAACCTTAAATATTTTAGTTTGGTTGGTTTTTTGTGATGTTTTATTTAATATCATGTGAAAACCAAACATGTTTCTTAAAATTCCAAGTTAGTAATTTTCCTTCTCTAAAAGAGGCCACCACCTCTAACAACTCCTCGAACCTCTCAAACCTTTTATGTTTTTCCAATACCTCCCCAATTATACTCCTGGAAATCCTCCCTTATTAATTTATGACTCCCATTTGTAATAAATCTTCTCAATGAATCCTTTTGGAATAAACCAAAATGAGTTACCTAATTTAGAGGTAATGACTTTTCTCAAACTTTTTTCCATTATTTTCTTTATTCACCCCACAACTCTTTATTCCATTATTATGTTAAAATTTATCATTAATATACTAGGATGCTTATATACAAATATTTGTACCTAAACATACACACACCTCCATCTAATCGATGTTTAATATACCATTTTTGCGTACAGTGAACCGCTGCCTCATGAAACGATGATTGTTCATTTATCCTTTACCACCCATAATAGTGGAAATTATGATGGAAAATATATTTATATATGTCACATATTATATTTATTATTTATTTAATATTTTTTATTCCTTTTAAGACACATATCCCTTTACATTCTATCTGGTTTTAATATGATTATCTCGTTCGGGGAAGTGTGGGCTACCGCCCCCTCGAAGCGATGTGATTCGTTCACACACCACGTTGAATGTATTAAGGATAGTTTTAATGAACATATATGATATATATGAAGTATAAATGCTAAATTAAAAATTATAAACACACACATATATATACATATATATATATATATGTATTTAATTATGTAGATTCTTTCAATATGATAATAAAGATGAAAACAATGTTCATGTGTACGTATGACTTACCATCTCCATGAACGGTGTATTGCATTTTTTACTTAATTATTATATATATTATTATAATATAAATATAATTAATATTACTAATAATTATATCATTATTTATAATATTTAATCATGATATTATTATAATAACCAATGATATAACAAATTAAGACACATATGAAGAACAAAGTGAATATTACTCAAAGTGAAACCTTAACATAGGATCATCAAAAAGTGGGTAATATAAACTCATAATAAAAAATATATTTTCCTTTATTTATAAGAATATACTTATTTAAAAAATTTATAATAATATTATATTTATTATACATGAATTCTGTATGAATACGAAGAGAGTTAAGACACAAGGTAAGGGGTTTTCATCCAACTTTTAATTTCTGTGAGATACATATTATGTAAACCACTCTTTACTTTTATTTGGTGGATGTAATTACAATGATTGTATTATATTTACATTATAAATAAATTTATGGGTGTTCACATGTCCATTTTATAAACCTTCCTTCATGGGGTTTATGTTTCAAAAGATACCAAATCGGTAAATCAGTTTTGTCTCAACCTGACTTCTTTAAGACTCATGTTTTGTTATACACATAAATTAATTTTTTATGTTTATATAATTATAGGTTATATCATGAATATAATTATTTTAATGATATTATAGTCTTCTTGTGATTTCTATTTTATACATGGAGAGTATGTTCCCATGTTATCAAGTTATAGGGGTGTATTTAGACAATCTCATCACTTTTTGAGATTTTTTATGTTTATGATTCATTTTAGGAAATATTATGATACATATTTCCCTAACAGTCATAATTTTCCTTATCATCTATTTATTCGAGACATATCCATGTAATAGTACAATTTTTTCACTCTTTGGTACTTAAGATAATGTTTTATGTAAAATCTGATCATCTCTCTCTTCGGTGAGAAATCAAGTGTATTAAAAATACAATGTTGTAAAAAATATTTTAAAAAATGGTTTTCAAAATGATTTCAAGTATTATTTAAATGTTTTCAAGGTAAATTTTAAGAAAAATTCTTTTTAATGGTTTTATCTATTTAAATTATTTTTCAATGGAGAAATGATATTTTCCTTAAGAAATTGTTTTGAAAGATATTTCAAAATTATTTTCCAACTAAGATGTCATCAGTTATTGTTACTCATTCCATTAAAGTAAATGATATAATGGTTACATTAATAATTATTTCATAATTGGTTTAGGTTTTGTTTGACTGATTTTAAGACACCTGTTTCACTTCCACGGGTTCTTTGCTTTTGAAACCTTCTTCTTTTCACAGGTTATGAATTCATGAAGTGACTATGAAACCTATCTCTTTTCATATGATATGTTGTGAATAATAATTAATTATCCCCATTTCATTTCATGTGTTATAATTTGATGTTTTTGTAACATATTTATTTTGATGGCTCATGATATTATTAATATTTTATTATCTTCTGGAATTTGCATGAATGGTTTTACTATGATATGGGTGGGACATGTGCATACCTCAAATGCATTTGGTAATGATACGTTCTTTATGAGATAAAAAGGATCATGGTTTTTAGACCTAGACTATGACAAATATGCTTCATGGCATGTATCACAAGACTAAAAGAAATAAGGTTTATGGGTTGTAGCCCAAGCCTAAAAGAAAGAAGGTTCATGGGTTGTATCCTAAGCCTAAATAAAAGAAGTTTAACTGGTTGTATCTCAAGACTAAAATAAATAATTTTCATAGGTTTTTTCCCAATTAATAATAAAATAAATTATATGGGTTATATCCCAATCATAAAAGAAATAATATTCATGGGTTGTATCCCAATCCTGAAAGAAAGATGGTTAATATGTTATAGCCTAAGCCTGAAAGAAACAAGGTCCATGGGTTGTTGCCTAAGCCTAAAAGGAAAACGATTCATGGGTTGTATCCCATGACTAAAAGAAATAAGGTTCATGTGTTATAGTACAATCCTAATACAATTTGGGTACTTGGTTTATAGCCCATGGCCAATGTAGGTACATGGGTCGCAGCCCAATACTAACATGTTATAAGGTCTTCATAGGTAGCCTTGAAATAAATGTTTCTATTTTTATTTGTATGTCAAAAATATATGTCTTATTCCATTGTTATGATTTCATGGATCTTGATGTTTATTTACTTATAATTCTTGTCTTATGAACTACAAATCCTTATTCCATGATTCATGTATACGATCATTGATATGTAGGTTATGATCTTCTATTGTTATTATCATATTGTCATAACCCTATGATCATGTTCATGCTTACATGTCTCTCTTGTCTACCATTACCGAGAATCTGAGCTCACACCTTTCTTATGTTTCATGTATCCCGGTTAAGAATAAAAGATTTATATAGATGTAATAATGGTGTGGATATTTATTGGAGATGTTGAAGATATTTCATGGGGAGAGAAGATTTTTTTACATGTTTTTAAAGACACTAAACAATTATGGTCTTAGGGATTGAATTTTTGCAATGTAATTACTAGTAATATAAAATGATGTAATATCAATGTATTTCAATCCTAGTTTGCTATAATTTTTTGTGATATATCACTTTATAGGTCACTCTATTTAGCATTTTATCTATGTAACATATGTGTTTCTTCTCTTCGGTAAATAGCCTTTTTGATTCTTCATTTCCAGTGGTCACAACAGTTGTGTTGGAGTTTTTTGATAACATTGTCATATGATTTTTTCCTCATTCCATATATTTTATTGGCCAGTCTACTTATTTCCAATCACCATTTTTAAGTGATAATTAATTTCTCTCGTTATCAAGTAGGTTCCCCTCTACAAGTGTTCTAATTCATGAAATACAGTAAATTCATGTATATTATATTAGTTTATTTGATGAAAATTAATAATTTAATATTGTATTAAAATTTTTATAATAGATACGTGTTTTTAATGGGGTTATCATTTTAAATGGATTTTTAACAATATGTTTTTGATAAAAATATTAGAAGGTGATTTTTGGTTTAACATGGGGTTTCAAGCCTTTCAGCCTAAATGATATAATGTGAAAAAGAATTATTATATTTTAGAATGGTTTTAAATGGATTTTTACAAATATAGCACATTTGGTAACCTTGGGTACAATAGGAATTAAACAAGAAACTATATGTGGTTGTGATAAAAAATAGGTTTTATGTCACTTTGGTGTGTATAATGACACTGGAGTTTACATTGTTTGGGTCCACTTTAGGAATGGATTTGGGGATATTATTTTATGTATATAATTTATACACATATGTTATATACCAAAATTTGTGCTCTATCATAAATTAATTTTTTATCACATGATTGTATTTTCACAGTTATTTTCTCATAATCCTAAATTTTTGTGAAACAAATGAATTGTTATTACCTATAAATACCTGTATTTATTCATACATGAAATATTACAGGATTTTGTGAATATATTATTTATTGTGAAAATGAAAAAAAAGCTTTATAATATGGTTGTATTTTATGAAAATTATTTTTTACCTATATTTTATTTAAATCTAGATAAAAAATCATTATGTTATAAGCTCTATTGATTCATTAGTGAAATACTACCGGGCTTTGTTCTCACAACCCAACATTTCCTTTTCCCTGTTTTACATGTTTTTTTTCTAAGATCAGGTAAAGGGAATGAAATTATATAGAATTTCAGTTTCTCTTATTTTCATCATCTTCGTAGTGGGATGGTTTGGTGGTGGTAGATGGTATTATAGAGACAAATTTTGACTTGTATCATTTTATCTTTATGTTTTATTATTTTTGTCTTGGCTTGTATGTCTCATGGATATTGGTTCATTCCTTCCACACAATTATTTATTTTTCCTCGATTATACCTAAGACATTTGGTTCAATGTTTTACCTCATATTTTTGTGGGACATATTAGGTGACATTCCCAGTTAACCTGAGTTATTTAGTTATATATATACCCAATGGTCATATTCTCAGTGATCATATTCCCAGTAGTCATATTCCAAATTTTTATATTCACAATTATTGTATTCTAAATCTTCATATTCCCAATTGTAATGTTCCCAATAGTTATATTCCATAATGTATTATTCTCAATGGTCATACGATGGAGGAGACGACTCAAGATCTGTGGGTATGCTATGATTTCTACTCAGTTTCCATTATGGTGGTCTCCAATGTCTTGGTACCTCCCCCTCAGGCAGAGGACAGTCCTATTTTATCCTTTGGGGGAGTAGATTCCATATTTTCCCATATTTCTAACCTCGATCATCTTCCCATGTTCCCCCAAAGCTCTATGTTCCCTAAGGTTCCTGATCTATACGATACATTCCCTAACCTTATAATTTTTATCATGGAGTTTAAGGAAAATCCAACCCTCCTCAGCGTGACTTTTATTGGTCATTTCTCATAAAGAAGGCCTTCGATAGATTTGTTCGACCAGTTAATTTTCATCTCCTAGAAATTACAGGATAGGGAAAATGTGGGTTTCTTGACAAAAATAACATAATGATCCACTTTTCTTCAAGGCATTATCTAATAAAATCATGGTATAGTTCTCCCAATAGTAGCAATGGGTCTCGATTCTTCCTCTTCATATGGTCATATGGCTTCAATATGAAGTTTGAATCTCCTTTAGTCATGATTACAGTTGGTGCCCCTAATATACATTTACTGTTAAACCCCTCAATTATTAGGATGTGTGGGAACATCATATGTCCATTCTTGTGTTCTGATACCTGAACCAAATCTGTTTCAACCCTCTTAATCCCTAGTTTTTTGTGGAAGTAGATGCCTCAATAATACCTCCTCATTATGTTTGGTTACAGTATGGAAAGTGTTCCGTTGTAGAGACCAAGTCTTTTATGATTCGTGGGTTGATTTTTTTTCTTCTTTCAAGTGAATGAGTCACTTATTTGATGCATTTAGGCATGGTTATTGATATCTGGATAAGTAGAATGTTGTGGTCATAGTAGGAAATGTAATGGATCATCTGACCAATGTTTTGAATGGATCCTCAGTTTTGGGACAAGGGGGTGTGGAGTCCATGGCAAAGACAGTATAGAGTGAATCAAAGGAAGGAAATACATTGTAAGTTGATGAATTCAGCTGGTTTAGAAAGGACCTATAGGATCCTCAACATTATGTGAATGTTTATTTGGAGAAAATGAGTTAAGAGGTTCAATAAGTGGCTAGAGGTTTGGACCATACATTTCTTGAGGGTCCTCAGGGTGAGAGTGGGCATGAACATGAAATGGAATCTCAAATGGTGGATGATGGAGGCCTCTTGACTCACTTGGGTGCTTTATATGTTATGTCGATGTTCTCAAAGAGTGTTATTAGTGTTTGAGGTAAGGAAAATCTGTATAAATAACCCTGGGAAGGTAATTATATAGGCTTCATGACAAGTCCTAGAAGGGATGTGGAAGTCATTGAGCTAAGAAGTAACTCTGAATGATTTCCTAATGATGATATGGTGGAGGAGTCCAAGGGTGATCTGATTAGGATCTCCACAGATGGGAATAAGGTCCCTAGAATTGAATCTAGTGATTACTATTTTTCAGGTAAAATAGAGGATTTGGTTCAAGGAGGTAGGATCCCAAGAACGAGTAGAGGTAGGGGTCAGAGAGTCATCCCAAAAGAGATAAAAGGTTACACCTTTTTTTACTTACAATAGATACACAATTAGTGTATAATTTGAAAGACAATCAGATTGATGGGGATACCCCCCGACTATTTATTAGGAGAAGAAGCTAGGTGATGTTCTTGATCCATCATTGGAATTTCTTATGATATTGGATGAAGAAATGTTTTAATAGGTTCTGTCACTAAATTCTACTAAAGAAGAAGCAACCCTAATGTTGGGGAGGCCATTGAGGGTGACTCTCTATGAGGAGTAGTATACCTAGATCAAAAAGCATGAACTCATTCTATTTATGTAATTCAATAATGAAAATATCAACCATGAGGAAGACATCTCATCTTCGTACGACCAAGAGTTTTAGTTTTAATATCATTAAATGAAGAATCAGACACCCGGGTAAACAAGGTAGAGGTCCCTTCCTTCGGAGGGAGAGTGGGGATTTCTCCCATTTCATGGACTCTAGAGGTCTCTTAGACTTGGGATACTCTACAGAACACATCACGTAGTGTAACAACCAGATGGAGAACCAATAACCCCAATGCTGTCTTGATAGGATCCGAGAAAATGTTCATGAAACCTTGTCCTTCCACAAAACTATGGTTTCTCGTCTTACTAGAAGTCTCTTGTATCACTCCCCTTCTTGTTTATCTCTTGAAGAGGCATGTGTGATATGGAATGATCTCTTTTTCTCATCTCCATATTGACCTCCTGGGTTACCACCATATAGTGGTTAATTCACGGAACATGCCGACCTATGGGTGCCCCTAGATGGGTCTTCACAATTAACTTTATCACCTTAAAGATGACCTCAGGTGGGGGATCAGAAAACAACTACCAAGTTATCATGAAATGGAAATCTTATTAGTATACATCGGCCTTATCAAAGGCTTATTGGAAGATAACTGGGATGATTTGTGTTTAGTGAGTTATACAATAAGAAATACATAGTGGAGATCTTTATTCTGCGTCAAGAGCATCTGGATTGGGATAAGGTCTGCATTAAATGGATCCATGAGGGATATCTCAAAACATATTTTTTTCCATGCTTGCATCAAACAAAAAAGGTGCCTTATCAGCCCCAGCATTACTATAGAGGATGGACCCCCCATAGATGATCACAACATCATTAGTGAAATTCCCATAACACATTTTAAATAGGTCCTGGATGGTCCAAATCATTGCATTATTAACATATTCTTGGGTGGATTTGAGGATTTTATAATGTTATTACCCAATTCAACTGCAATGCTAAAAACATGGCCTTTGAGGCTGAGCCAACTAAACAATAGGTCTATGACATGATGCATGGTCTCAACCTAGAGAGAATGACTACACCATATAGATTGTGAGGTTCGTTCTACAAAGGATATGGTACCTAGTTTGGATCTGAGTTTTCCATAGAGGTAGATGACTTCTTCTGGGGGAAACCTTCCTTGGTTTTCTTGCACTACATCTTTGGATCTCATTACTAAGATCAAGAATCCTTTGACTCTCCTCCATTACAGATTGGGTCGTCTTTGAAATTTCCCTTACAAGATCTTGGATATTGTCATCCATGGTCGCCTTTCTTGCTATCTTCCTCACATTATATCCACTGAGAAACATGGTTTCATCAAGGGTAGGTCTATCCAGGGGGTGATTTCATTCACCCAGTAGGTGATTAGTGGCATCAACTTAAGGGCGAGTGGTTCAAACATGTCTCCTAAACTCGACATGGAAGAAGTATTCGACATATTTGAATGGAGTGTTATTATTAATGTTATATCAATATTGGTATTCTCCCCTGATCTATAGACCTTCTCTTAAAATGTTTCAACTCATCCTAGATCTCCATATCCTTCTTAGGGATTTTCCATGTCTTTTTAAAGGCTCAATACAGTCTTAGATAGGGATATCCTCTCTCTATGACTATTTTTATTCTCTCTCATAATTTTCTTAGCCTTCTAATTAACTAGAGAATCTATAATAGAATGATCCTCCCATATCACTATAGGAATCACCCTCATAGAATTTCCCACATCATGTATATGGAAGACTCCATATTTCTCCTAAACACCAGAATGAACTCAATCTGAAGAATCTCCAAAGATTATAAAGACTACTGAAAGTAGGGAAGACAACTCATAAAATTTTCTAAGAGTACATTTTTCATCATTAATTAATTATTGGACAGAAGTGTCAACTTCCTTGAGTTCATCCTTAATATAAAGTGTAGAATCTTCCCCATGCAATATCTCGGAGCCCAGATCTCAGCACAAAGACTCTGCATTCACCACTTTGATCATTCATCCTGGAAGATCTCCAATAGAATCGTGAATTGTAAGAAGCACCACCTGTCCACTATATGAAGAATCTATATGGTTGAAAGTGTACTTACATATATCTCGACCCACACTCTCTCTGATATCATGGTTTGAAAGCATGTCCTTTCCCAAATTAAAAAACTCTTTTCTTCCTTCATCTGGGATGCCCACTCTGATGGTCGAAATCATGGGGTTTCGTAGAATAACATGGAAAGGCCCATAGGAGATGGATGAATTAACATAAGTAATCCTGAGGACATGAATTAGTGTTTTCATGAAAAACAAAACTAGGAAACATTGGATGGAAAAACCCTCTAGGGGAAGTTTGTGGGAGTGAAGTGTAAAAGTGATTCAGCCTTCTCATGGGATAACTCTTCCACTGTATGCTCGGAGTTCTTTCCCCACATTTAGAACCTTCAAAATAACTCCCATTGAATCATGGGGTGAGGTTATATTTGTCTTTGGTTTCATAACTAGTTTCGGTCACTTCGCATCTTCCCAGGGTGTACTACACCAATTCTCACCTTCAGGGATGCATACAATTATCCAAGATTCCTTAATGTCATTTTTGATCAAGGCCAACATGCTACCATGGATCTGATTGATCCCAATGCATAGCCCGATGGGTGTAACATTCTCATGTATTCCCCTAGGGACTTTACATCCAAATATTACCATTGGATCACCACCCACATCAGGTCTACTTATGAGTGGGGGGAGGCTCTCTAGATCAATGATTTTCTAGTGAAATTTAATTTATTGGGACATATAATATGAAATCATGTTGTTTCCACAAATGAGAATATACAATGAATTGGAATTAACATGCCCTCAAAATTTTCACGTGGCTACATGGGTGGGTTATATTTGACTAATCACCTATTCTTTAAGAGAGAATCAGTTTACACCATCTAGAGAACCTTCGGAAAATTCACATGCTTCTCTTACCTAGTCCTATAGAGTCTCACTTTTCTCGACTGATGGTTCTTTGGCATAGGACTCTCGGGTCCCGGGGGAAAGGATAGAACAATGTTCTTTCTTGATGGTTGCTAGTGCATTGGGAATGCATGAAGTATTGTGTTCTTTCAAAGGAAAGCCAAAAGTAAGTCATCTTTGATCATTCACACCAAAAATCTCCCACTCAACTTCTCCTAGATTTCAATGAACTATGAGGACACCCCCTCTCTCACTTTTTTCAATCATTATTCTCATCTCTCTCCTTGGCCCCTAGCTCCTCTTATGGCCATTGGGTGTGTTGGATCCCTCCACGGTCGGACCTCAAGCTCAAAATAGATAGTTTATGTTGCATGGGGTTATGTACAACAGTGGTGTACTGTATGACTCACATGGATTTGTTATCTTCACCATCTCGATGTTCTTTGTCCACGTCCATTCCCTTAAAGCTAATGGTATGGACTTTTTCATTGTTTTACAAATTTCAGTCAAAAAAACATTGTCTTTGAGGTTGTTTAGATAGAATCTTTGATTCTATGTGACTCCCTCTTCGGTATGAGAACCCCTCCCTAGAATGTCACTTACATCTCTGGTAGGTTTATAAGGATGTTCCCCCCATATAGAAATCATTCACACTTGGTGGGAAGGCAATCAGGTCGCAGACTTCCTAGCCTCCTCTAAGGATCTTAGCTTATGTATCACCAGTTTTTCTCAAATTAACTCATTTCCCCCCAAGGAAATGAATTTTTCCTTGGTGATGCTCTTGGGTTACAGCATTATAAGCCACCATACCTATCTTTGTGCTATATTCTATCCTAGTTTTAATAATAAATGAGGATGGTGATGGTTGAACTTGTGGTTTCTCAATTTTCCATAATTTTTTTGAATAATAAAAATTTAATTTTCAATCATTCACAATGGTCATATTAAAACAAATCTTATTACAAACTATCATGTACCCAAAAATTATATTTCCAATACTTATATTCCATATTAATTACCTATTTAGCATCCATAAATTATAAAACATTTATTTACTTACATTTCCTTGTTTATTATGACAAAAATATTTTAATTTAATTTCCAATATTCTTCCACTACGTAGAATGATTCTTTAAAATTTTATATTAATATAGTCCATTAATAAATCATATATCTAATATAAATTCATAAAGTTTTCTTATTATCTAATTTTTTTTATTTTATAAATGGGATTTATTGATTTTTTAATATTATGTTTTAATGTAGTAAAATATTTTTTAATTTTTTTATAAAATGTATAAAATTTATTATTTTTATACCATATTCATAATTTCCCATATTTCAAATTTTATTTAATTATTACTTATATACATATAAAAAATTGTAGAAAAATCTATTTTGTTAGATCATTCCCATTTTTAAATTTTCCAAATAAATTTTTATTGAAGGAATTATCCATGAATATGTGTGGGTACATTTTTTCATAACATCTTCCAAATGACCTTGATTATTTTCTATTTTACTTTTTCATTATCCACAATGAATTAAAAATGATAATTTTGTTATTTATTAAAATATTATTTTTATTATCCATGATCATTTCCCATTTCCACATATATAAGAAGTTATTATCCAGTTTTACAACCAAATTTTACAGTACAATCAAGGTGTTTGTTATATACTCACTTAAGGGAGATCAATGGATTATATTATGCACTTCATAAACATTTAGTTAAAAAGTGAGCCAATAGTCCAAAACTCTTAAAAATACTGAATTTAAAAAATGTACAAAAGAAAATAACGTATCTTTACCTTTTTTAGAATTTAATTTCTCTTTTTTTCATGACCCCCTCCCCACAAAGTGTACCCCTCCTAGGCTGGTAATGTGAAAAGATAGATAGTGTTACACAGGTCCTTCCACCAGTACTCCTTGAGTTAGCAACTTTCACTAAGGGTATAATAATCACCCAGATGGGAGGAATTTCCCTCTAAGAGAAGACATTCAAAAGAGAGAGATAAAATAGACCCCAACCAACTCTAGCTCAGACTACAATATAAAATGAATATCAAGTGTATCCATCTACCACTTCACCACTAGTTTTCCACTTTTCCATAATGTCTCATGTCATAATCCATCTCTCTCCAAAAATGATGGCTGAAGGACACCTGGGAAAGAACCACAACATGCACCTCGTGGAACATAAAGTCTTTCTTATATACTCCTAGGCGAGCGACCACACCATCTTTACAATAAGAAGTGACACGGTAGTATTTGGGAGCCCCAAAAACCCACATAATGTGTATCATACATCATGTATTACACCTCAAGCCACTATAACCCATACACCAAGTAAGTATCCTCAAGACATCACAAACTATACATGTTATACCTATAGTATCACTTAGGAAACTATATCCAGAATATATGTGTGTAAAATAACCATAATCCATTACATCCCTCTACACATAAATATGGAAAAAATAACCATCATTCACACCAGAACAAGTAGCTACCAAGAGAAGAGAGTAGGTCCAATGGGGTAAGTCATCCTTCCATCCTCCAACTAAGATGTCGGGGAAAACACCCCCAGGGATTAGATTCCATGGGGTGTCAGTCTACCTAACTGATAGGGTGGGGTAGCATATAGAAACACAAAAAAGTACACGATATAACATAGATCACTACGACATGGCACTATATTAGTACTATAGTAGTGGAGGAACTGTAGCAGTGGTGACACTGTAGAGGCAGAGGAACTATAACACCCCAATTTTTTTTTAAAAATAGAAATTCATGGAATTTTATTTAAAGTAGATATTATTAAATAGCCTTTGAAACATTACTTTTCCACATCTATGTTTTGAATTTCAAGAAACTGTCATCTATAATTGTGTTCAATACATTATTTGGAGTCTATTAAACCATCTTTTTTGGTGAATAGTAACATACCCTTATGAATAGTAATATGAATAATAATATGACCATAATAAATAGTAAATTTTATTATTATTTAATTTTCTTAAGGATTTAAGATAATAACATCTTGGTTAATTTTTCATTGTGATATTGAAGTAGTTATAGAATTAGAATTGTTACTTTTGAATTAAGTACTTTTTTTATAGAAATTAAATAAATAATTTTTAGAAAATTATTTTCAAAAAATGGACTTCATTTTTGAATTCTACACATTGAAAAATGGTTAGGGTAAATTTTTGGGTTTTTTCTGAAATTCTTGATTTATGTGTGAATAGTGAAATACGGTAAAATAATGTATTATCAAATTATCAGTAAAATACACTATTTATGGCATCATAAGTGATTGAAGGCCACTCTGTTCGAATTCACATTCCATTATTACTGTTTAAGTCCACATGAACTAATACTATTCATAATCTAGGGAAAAATATTACATTAATGATTAAAAAATGTAAAATACCCCCTCTCCTCCACTATAAATAGCACACTCAATCCCCTCTTCTTGCCACACATCTCAAGCCTTGATCCATGCCTAATTTCTTCCCAATACTCCTCCCATGTATCTTCCCCATGTCCTAGATCTTCTGGTCTCACCAAAAGTCCAAAAGCAAAGCCCTTAAGAAGGATCTCAAGGAGAAGATATCAAGAGGTAAACATCCTCTTTTATTTTCTTTTTTTCTTTCATTTTATGTTATTCTCTTCTGTTACATTGGAATTATGTTTGGATATTTCATTCCACATCCCACCTTACTATCCATAATATTTATGAGTGATTAGATATTTCCTTTCTCTCATCAAACTATTTTTTATGAAATTTTAAGAGACGTCGTTAGGCTGCCGAATTTTCGTGAGAAATTTCTCATGTTTTCTTTTATTTCATGATTCCTATTTCTTCTTTCCTCACCCACTATTATAAAAGAGGCATTAAATCTCCAGAATCATGTATATTCTGGATTTTTCATGTTCATGTAAAATTCATCATCATTGTTCTTCTCCTCTCCCACATATTTAATGAATAAAAACATTGTCTGTGATGTGTTGAATTACCGACATCGTGGACGATGTGAATTAAATTTTCATTAATTCATTATATTCTGATCATGAATCCATTTTTATGGTTGAAACAGGTTATAATATATATGTATTATATCTCATCAATGGTTCTAGAATTTGTTTTACCACATGGTTTTAATTTCCAAAATGAATTGAGGTTGTTATTATCAAAGAACCACTAAACAAATATAAAGGAATATAATTATTGTTTTCACTTTTGAATCATCCTCATATTAAACATCAAAATGTTAAATGGTATAAATTATGATACTGGAAATATGTAAATACCTTTCCATTCCAATTCTGGAATTTCACTTCCAATTGGCAGGAACATCCACCATGAACTAATCAAGGAAATCATGTTAAGAACTCACCTAAAAACAGTGCATGGAGAAAAATACTAACAATTAAATGGTGAAATGATGTTATTAAATGATAATATAATATGTTATAAACATTATCATGTTTCTGTAAACTACTAATAATAATTTTTTAACCATTATACAAGAGGTTTAAACAATTTTTAAGTAAGACAAACCCGAGGTAAGGAAATTCTTAACCCGATTTCCATTCTTTGGGTTAACCTTCTACTTCATTATTTATGGGCTCTTTAAATTGTTTGTGTGATGGGTTTTGTTTATATTATGTATTATTATGTGTATTTACATTATATATATTTTCTCAATCTACTCTATTAAGTCTGTCATCAATTGTATTATATTTATAATGGTCTTTTATTTAAAAATCCTCTTTTTAAATTCAGTTTGACGAAATTCCAAAGCAATGATCTTGTGGAATTATTCATGTTGTATGATTATGATTTGGTTCTTGGTAATTAATTATTATGAAGGGTGGTACCTATATCTCCCTCTAATTCATTGGGTATGTGTATGTTGGAGGTTTTATGTATGGTTACTCCAAGTGTAACTATGATGGTTACACAAAGTAATGTAGTCGTGAGGGTTACAAATTATAAGGTATTAAATAATGGTTACAATAGTTGGTAAGTAATGCCCCAAGATACCTTTATGACTATATTTATTTTCTCATGTTTTGTTTGGATCTTGTGTAAATCTCATGTTACACAAGGTAAGTATATATGGGTGACAAGAATGACTTTTGAAAATGCTTTCTTACATTATGAGTATTCATGGACTAAGGTGATCTTTCCTTGTTTTCCATCCCTTAATGAGATTTTGTGCTCATCCCATGTTTTTAAATGATTTTAACAGGATAATGGATGTGTAAGACATGGATGTAATCTATGTTAAATGTAGAAGAATTGTCAAGGAGTGTTGTTTTAAGTTTTAATGTTTTATATTTTGAAAAAAAAATGGAAACTGTTTTTATGCTATACACTCTATAATAATGTGTAATGTTAAGAATGTATTGTCCAAATTATCTAAATCTCTAAACATGAAAATATCCTGAATGTAAAAGGATTTTTTCTTATGTAAATTCAATATTATGTATGTAATAAGGTTGGGTACATATAGTTGGTATCAGAGGATGGTTTAGATAACTTTAGGGGTTAGGTTGATGTTAATAGAATACCATATATTATTTTAACTCTATTTTCAATTTGAAATGTTTTGGAATTTATAGATTACCATGTTTCTTTATCTAAGACATATTTGTTCAGAATGGTTGTCCATAGAAGAAACATGGATGCTAAAGAGGAGAGGCACCGACAGAATGACATCCTTATGGAACTACAGCCCGAAATGGTAGGGATTAGAACTGAACAGTTTTTGACAGTAATGGATCATCTAACACAGAGAATAAATGGTGGTGGAATCCATGCAAGAGAACCAATAGAGGTACCACAACGGAACATCACAGTAGTGGAACCTTTTATGATACAATATCCTCCTACATTCAATGGATCTTCTGACCCTGTAGCAGCTAAAGGATGGATCAAAGCCATTGAAAATATGTTCGATGTTATGGTATGTTCGGACAATAAAAAGGTAAGTCTTTCCATTTATCGTTATGAAGGGGAAGATGATCATTGGTGGTCAATGGAAATGAATATTAGGGGTAGATAGGATTTTCATGCCTTAGTTTAAGATAAATTTAAATGTATTTTCCTTGAATAATATTTTACAAAGGTGGTGCGACTTAGAATGTAGAAGAAATTACTTGAATTGAAATAGAAAGAGGAAGATTCAGTGGCTGTGTTTGAAGAGAACTTCACCCAACTGGTGAGGTATGCCCCAAATCTTATTCTGGATCTTGATAGTAAAATCAACCGCTTTTACTCAGGATTGAATCCAAGGTATCGAAGGGTGTTGCACTCCCATGAATTAAAAAGTTATGAGAAACATGTCCGATGAGATGAGAGGGTAGAGATGAAGTTTGTTGATGATCACATGCATTTTGAAAACAAATAGAAGAAGAGGTCCAGTTGGAAAGAAATGGGTAAGAATCAAGAAACTAAATCTGATGGTAAGAAATTACAATTTCCAGTTTGTGAAAAATGTGGCAAGAAACATCCTGGGGAATGTCTTAGCAAAACTGGGAAGTGTTTTAAATGTGGTAAGTTTGGACATATGGCCTGATATTGCAATGAAAATGATCCTAATACGAATCTTAAAATGCAGACTGTAAAGTGTTTTAAATGTGGTGAGGTGGGTCACTATGCAAATTCCTACCCAAAGAGAGATGTGAATGATGCAATGAAGTCAGACTACAATCAGAAAGGTGTAGTGAAATCCTTTTTGACTACATTAGCAGATGTTGGTCCATTCAATGAAGTTGTATCAGGTACTTTTTTTGTTCACTCAAATTTTGCTAGAGTTTTTTTAGATATGGGGTCTACACATTCCTTCATCTCTGAGAAATTTTTTGGTAAATTGGAAATATCGCCTCAAAAAATGATACCCAAACTTGTTGTTAAAACACCCACAGGAACTATTATAGCCAAGATGAATTATAAGAAACTTTCTATTGTGGTTTGTGAAAGACTTTACTTTCAAACCTTGTTACTTTACCCTTAGTCGAGTTTGATGTTATTCTAGGGATGGAATAGCTTTCTGATTATCATGCTATAATTGATTGTAAAGAAAAAGAAGTTGTTTTTCAAAAAGATTTTTAGTTTGTATACAAGAATGAACCCATAAAATTGATAACATATCAAGAAGTTGAGAAACTATTGAAATATGGAAATGAATGTTATCTTGGTCATATTGTTGAAAACAATGGAACTATTTAAATTAATGATGTTCATGTGGTAAATGAACACCTTGATTTTTTTCATAATGAGTTACCCAGTTTCATACCTGATTGAGAAGTCGAATTCACAATTAACTTAGTTCCAGATTCTTAGCCAATTTCAAAACCCACATATCGTATGGCTCCAATAGAAATTCTTGGATTGAAAAATCAGTTGCTAGATTGTCTTGACAAAGGCTTTATTCGTCCGAGCACTTCACCATGGGGAGCCAATATATTTTTTGTTAAAAATAAATATGGTTCCATGAGACTTTTCATTGATTATAGAGATTTTAATAACATCATTGTTAAAAACATGTAGCCTTTACCTCATATCGATTAATTGGTTGTTCAGATCCAGGGAGCTTAATACTTTTACAAGATTGACTTGAGATCCGTATACATCACCTGAAGGTGACAGAGATGGCATCTCAAAAATAGTCTTTTTTACTATATATGGGCATTATGAATTTGTTGTTATGTGTTTTGGATTAACTAATGCACCTATCGTATTCCTGAATATTATGAATAGATTATTGAATGAGTTCTTGGATAAGATTGTGGTTTTATTTATTGATGAAATTATAGTATTTTCAAAAAATAAAGAGGTGCATAAAAAACATCTAAGGGTTGTTTTACAAATATTAAAATAATAGAAATTGTATGGAAAATTCAAAAACTGTGATTTTTGGTTTCAACAGATTTCTTTTCTTCAGAACATTATAAAAAAGTAAGGAATAACAATTGATCCTACTAAAATAAAAGTAGTTGATGAATGGACAAGACCCACAAATGTTATAGAGAATCATTGTTTTCTTGTATTAGCTGGTTATTACAGATGTTTTGTTATGATCTTTTCTCAGTTATCTAGCCCGATAAATAATTTAACACGGAAAGGGTTTCAATTTCATTAGATAGAATAATGTGATGTTTGTTTTTAGGAACTGAAGAAGAGATTGATGAATGCTCCAATTTTGGCCTTACCTTCTTGAAATGGTGAGTTTGTCATCTAATGTGATGCTTCTTTGAAGGGTCATGGTTGTGTTTTGATGCAGAATGATCTGGTAATTATTATGCTTCGAGACAACTTAAACTTCATGAGCTAAATTATCCCACACATGATTTGGAATTGGTAGTTGTGGTTTTTGCTTTGAAAATTTGGAGGCATCATCTATAAAGAACCAAATTCCAAATATATACTGACCATAAAAGTCTAAAATATATATTCACTTATAAGGAATTAAACATGAGGTAGGGAAGATCGCTTGAACTGATAAAGGATTATGACTACATGATCAATTACCATCCTTGAAAATGAAAACATGTAGTGGATGCCTTGATTCAGAAGCATCATGCATCATTGAACATGTTACATTTGGAACATGATCCTTTGATTAATGATTTGATGAATTTTGGATTAGAAGTTGTTGGTGTAGGGAATACCTCTATTTTGATTCAGGTTTCAGTGCAGTCTTCGTTGTCAGACAGAATTAAGAAAGCGCAGAAGTAAGACCGTGAGCTATAGAAAAAGGTATAATTGGTTAAAATGGGTATGTTTCCAAAATTTAACCTTGAAAAAGATTGTGTTTTAAGATTTGGAAAAAGGTTGTGTGTGACTAGTGATTCTCAGTTGAAGAAATATTTTTTATGTGAAGCTCATAGTTCTCAATTTTCTGTTTGTCCTGGCAGTACTAAGATGTACAGAGACCTTAAGGAGTATTATTGGTGGGATGGAATGAAAAAGATATATTGATGATTTTACCATGAAATGTTTGACATGTCAACATGTTAAATCAGAGCTGCAGTTACTGAAGGGGATGCTTCAGCCTTTGTGAGTGCCAGAGCGGAAATGAGAGAATGTATCCATTGTCTTTTTGGTGGGACTAACAAACACTTCTCGAGGTAACAATGCAATTTGGGTTATTTTTTATCAGCTAACAAAGTCTGCACATTTTAATTCTATTCAATATACAATGAATTTGGATCAGCTTTCTCAATTGTACATCAAGGAGGTTGTCATGTTACATGGAGTTCCACTTTCTGTTGTATCTGACTAAGATCCAAGGTTCACTTCTAACATTTCAAAGGGACTTCAGAAGTCATTGGGCATAGCGTTAAATTTTAGCACAACTTTTCAACCTCAATCAAATGGAAAATCAGAACGAATGATTCAAACTTTGAAGGATATGAATCGAGCTTGTTCAATGGACTATCAGGGATGTTGGGATCAATATATTACATTAGTTGAGTTTTCATATAATAAAAGTTTTCATTCCAGTATTCAGATGGAACCTTTTGAGGCCTTGTAATGGAAGATGTGTTGGACTCCAACGTTTTGGGATGATGTCGGTAAAAGAATGTTGATGGGTCCAGAATTATTAGAAGTACTGGCTGAGAAAGTGAGGATGATCCAATAGCACATGAGGGTAGCTTAGAGAAGGAAGAAAAGTTATACAGATGACAGAAGGAAAGATTTCTCTTTCATGGTAGGTAACCATGTTTTCCTTAAAATTTCTCCTTGGCAAAGTGTGATGTGTTTCAGGAAGAAAGGGAAGCTAAGTCCACTGTTCATCAGTCCTTTTGAAATCTAGTAAAAGTTGGAATAGTTGAATATCGCGTAGCTTTCCTCTATGTTTGTTTCAAGTACACAATTTTTTTCATGTTTTGATGTTGATAAAGTATGTGTAAGATTCTTCAAATGTCTTGAGCCCAAAAGTAGTTCTGTAGGAAAAGAACTTTTCTTATGAAGAGAAACCAGTTAAGATTCTTGATCTAAGTGAATAGGTATTTTAGAATAAGGTAATCCACCAGGTAAAGGTTTTATGGAGAAACCATATGGTTGAAGAAGCAACATGGGAGTCCGAAAATGCTATGATGGAAAAGTACCCTCAACTGTTTAATAAGTAAATAAAATTGTGAGGACGCAATTTCTAGAAGGTGGGGATAATGTAACACACCATTTTTTTCTAAAAAAATAAATTGAATTCTATGGAACTTTATTTCAAGTAGATATTTTTAACTATCCTTTAAAACATAACTTTTCCACTTCTACGTTTTAAATTTCAAGAAAATGTCATCTACAATTGTGTTCAATATGTTATTTGGAGTCTATTGGAACCAACTTGTTTTTTTGTTGAATAGTAACAAACCCTTATGAATAGTAATATGAGCATAATGAATAGTAAATTTTATTATTATTATTTTTCTTAAGGCTTTAATAAAATAACATCCTGGTTAATTTTTCAATGTGATATAGAAGTAGTTATAGAATTAAAATTATTAATTTTTGAATTAAGTATGATTTTATTTAAAAATTAAATTAATAATATTTATTAAATTATTTTCATAAAATGGACTTCATTTTTGAATTCTACACGTTGAAAAATGGGTAGGGTGAATTTTTGGGTTTTTTCCAAAATTCTTGATTTTTGTGTGAGTAGTGAAATTCGATAAAATATTGTATAATCAAATTATCAGTAAAATACACTATTTATGACATCATAAGTGATGCAAGGCCACGTTTTTCGAACTCACATGCCATTATTACTATTTTAGGTCACATGAACTAAGATTATTCATAATCTTGGGAAACAATATTATATTAATGATTAAAATAATGAAAAATACCCCCTCTCCTCCACTATAAATACCACCCTCTCTCCCCTCTTATTCCCACACCTCCTAAGCCTTGATCCATGCCAAAGTTCTGCACAATACTCCTTCCAAGGATCTTCTCCATGTCCTAGATCTGTTGGTCTCGCCAAAAGACCAAAACCAAATCCCTTAATAAGGATCTCAAGGTGAAGAGATCAAGAGGTAAACATCCTATTTTATTTTCATTCTTTTCTTTCATTTTATGTTATTATCTTCCTTTACCTTTGGATTATGTTTGGATATTTCATTCCATATCCCCCTTACTATCCATATTATGTATGATTAATGAGATATTCCATTTCTCTCATCAAATTTTTTTTAATGAAATTTTAAGAGATGTTGTTAGGCTGCCGAATTTTCTTGAGAAATTTATCAAGTTTTCTTTTATTTCATGATTCCTTTTTCTGGATTCCTCACCCGCTCTTATCCAAGAGGAATGAAACCACAAGAATCATGTATATTCTTGATTTTCTCATGTTCATCGAAAATTCTTCATCATTGTTCTTTTCCTCTCCCACTTTTTAAGGAATAAAAACATTGTCCGTGATGTATCGAATTACGGACATTGTGGACGATGTGATTTCAATTTTCATTAATTCATTACAGTTTGGTCATGAAACCATTTTTATGGATGAACCAGGTTATAATATATGTATTATGTCTCATCAATGGTTCTAGAATTATTTTTAACAAATGTTTTTAATTTACAAAACGAAATGAGATTGTTATTATCAGAGAACCACTGAAATGATCTAAAGGAACATCATTAATGTTTTAACATATGAATCATCCTCATATTAAACATCAAAATGATAAATGGTATAAATAATGGTACTGGAAATATGGAAATAACTTTCCATTCCAATTCTGGAATTTCACTTCCAATTGACAGGAACATCCACCATGAACCAATCATGAAAATCATGTTAAGAACTCAGCCAAAAACAGTGCAAAGAGAAAAATACTAACAATTAAATGGTGAAATGATGTTATGAAATTATAATATAATATTTATTAAACATCAAAATGTTTCTTTAAACTACTAATAACACTTTTTTAACCATTATAAATTATGTTCAAATAATTTATAAGTAAGAAAAACCAGAGGTAAGGAAATTCTAAACCCGTTTTCCATTCTCTGGGTTAACCTTCGACATCATTATTTATGGGCTCTTTAAATCTTTTTTGTGATGGGTTCTATTTATATTATGTTTTATTAGGTGTATTAACAGAATATATACATACTCCAACCTCTCTATTAAGTCTCTCTTCAATTGTATGATATTTATAATGGCATTTTCATTAAAAATTCTCTTTTTAAATTCGGTTTTACGAAATTCCAAAGAAATGTTTTTATGGAATTATTCATGTTGTATGATTATGTTCTCGTTACTGGGAATTATTTATGTTGATGTGTTGGACCAATATCTCCCACCAATGCATTGGGTATGGGTATGTTGGAGGTTGGCCGTATGGTTACTCCAAGTGTAACTGTGAGGGTTACACAAATTAAGGTAGCCATGAGGGTTACAAATTATAAGGTAGCCAAGAATAGTTACAAGATTATGTATGTAGTTTCCCAAGATACTGTTATGATTATATTTATGTTGTCGTGTTTTGTGAGGATCTTTTTTAAACCTCATGTTACACAAAGTAAGTATATATGGTTGACAAGAATGTCTTTTGAAAATGATTTCATACTTTATGAGTATTTATGGACTAATATGATCTTTCATTATTTTCCATCCCTTACTGATCTTTTTTTCACATCCCAAGTTTTCAAATGATTTTCACATGTTAATGGATTTTTAAGACAAGGAAGGGATCGATGTTAAATGTTGAATAATTTTCAAGGAGTATTGTTTTAATTTTTATTGTTTTATATTTTGAAAACAACGGAAACAGTTATTATAGTATCCACTCCGTAATAATGTGTAATGTTATGAATAAATTGTCCTAATTATCTAAATCTCTAAACATGAAAATATCCACAATGTAAAAGGAAGTTTTTTCTTGACTAAATTCAATATTATGTATATAATAAGGTCGGGTCCCTATAGTTTGTATCATAGGATGGTTTAGATAACTTTACAGGTTTGGGTGGTGTTAATAGAATACCATAAATGATTTTCACTCTATGTTTAATTTGAAATGTTTTAGCATTTAATGATTACCATGTTTCTTCATCCAAGACATGTTAGTTCAGAATGGTTGTCCAGAGAAGGAACAGGGATACTGAAGAGGAGATTCACCGATAGAATGATATCCTTCTGGAACTACAGCCCAGAATAGTAGGGATTGGAACCGAGCAGTTTGTGACAGTAATGGATCAACTATCGTAGGAAAAAATGGTGGTGGAATCCATGAAAGAGAACTAATAGAGGTACCACAACAGAACATGACAATAATTGAAAATTTTATAAGACAATATCTTCATGCATTCAATACATCTTCTGACCCTGTAGCTGCTGAAGGATGGATCAATGCCCTTGAAAATAAATTTCATGTTATGGGATGTTCAGGAAATCAAAAGTTAAGTCTTTTCAGTTAACGTTTTGAAGGGGAAGCTGATCAGTGGTGGTCAATGGTAAGGAATATTAGGGGTAGAGAAGATTTTTGTGCCTTATAGTGGGATGAATTTAAAACTATTTTTCTTGAAAAATATTTTCCTAAGGTGGTGCGACTTAGAATGGAGAAGCAATTCCTTGAATTGAAACAGAAGGAGGATGATTCAGTGGCTATGTATGAAGCGAACTTCACCCGATTGGTGAGGTATGCCCCAAATATTATTCTGGATGTTGATAGAAAAATCATCCTCTTTTACACAGGATTGAAGCCAAGGTATCTAAGGGCATTGACCTCCCATGAATTCAAAAGTTATGAGAAACTTGTTTGATACGCTGAGAGGGTAGAGATAGAATTTGCTGATGATCACATGCATTTTGGAAACAAAGAGAAGAATAAGTCCTATTGGAAAGCAATGGGTAAGAATCAACCAAAGAAATCTGATGGTAAGAAAATCCAATTTCCACTTTGTGAAAAGTCTGGAAAGAAACACCCTAGGTAATGTCTTTTCAAAACTGGGATGTGTTTTAAATGGGGTAAGTTTGGAAATATGGCCCAAGATTGCAATGAAAATGTTCCAAAGACTAATCCTATAAAGTAGACTATAAAGTGTTTTAAATGTGGTGAGATGCATCATTATGAAAATGCCTTCCCAAAGAGAGATCTGAATGATTCAAAGAAGCCAGACTACAAGTAGAAAGTTGTAGTGAGATTTTTTGAGACTATGTCAGCAGATATGGGGCCATTCAATGAAGTAGTATCAGGTACTTTGTTTGTTCACTCTGATTCTGCTAAAGTTTTTTTTGATACGGGGTCTACATATTCATTCATCTCTAAGAAATGTTCTGGTAAATTGGAAATATCAGCTTAACTAATGGGACCAGAACATATTGTTAAAACACCAGGGGAAATGTTATAGAAAAGAAGAATTATAAGAATCTATATATTGTGGTTTTTGGAAGGAATTTACCCCCCAAACCTTTTTATTTTACCCTTAGTCGAGTTTGATGTTATTCTGGGGGTGGACTGGCTTTCTGATTACCAAGATAAGATTGACTGTAGAGATAAAGAAGTTGTTTTTCAGAAAGAGTTTCAGTTTGAATAAAATAATGAACCCATAAAATTGGTAACATATCTGGAAGCTTTGAAACTATTGAAAGATGGAAATAAATGTTATTTTGATCATATTTTTGAAAACAAGGTAACTATTCAAATTAATGATGTGCCAGTGGTAAATGAATACCTTGATGTTTTTTCTGATGAGTTACATGGTGTCATACCTTATTGAGAAGTCGAATTCAAAATTTACTTAGTTCCTAATGCTAAGCCAATTTCAAAACACACATATCGTATGTCACTAATAGAACTTCTTAAATTCAAAAATCAGTTGCAAATTTTCTTGACAAAGGATTTATTCATCCTAGAACTTCACTACGGAGAGCCCCTGTTTTATTTATTAAAAAGAAAGATGGTTCTATGAAACTTTTCATTGATTATAGAGCTTTGAATAACATCACTGTTAAAAACAAGTGTCATTTGCCCCATATGGATGACTTGTTTGATCAGCTCTAGGGAGCACAGTACTTTTCCAAGATTGACTTGAAATTCAGATACCATCAGCTGAAGGTGAAGGAGGGTGACATCCCGAAAACAGCCTTTCATACTAGATATGATCATTCTTAATTTGTTGTTATGCCGTTTCGATTAACTAATTCACCATCTGTATTCATGAATCTTATAAATAGAGTATTTCATGAGTTCATGGATATGTTTGGGGGTTTATTTATTGATGAAATTCTAGTATTTTCTAAAAATAATGAGGTGCATGAAAAAAATCTAAGGGTTGTTTTACAAACATTAAAAGAAGAGAAACTGTATCGAAAATTCAGCAAGTGTGATTTTTTGTTGCAACATATTTCTTTTCATGAGAACATTATAAATAAGGATGGAATAATATTGATCCTACCAAAACAAAAGTAGTTGATGAATTGACAAGACCCAAAAATGTTAGGGATATTCTTAGTTTTCTTGGATTAGCAGTTTATTACTGACATTTTGTTAAGAACATAGCTTGGTTATCTAGACAGATAACTAAGTTAACACAAAAATGGGTTAAATTTGTTTGGACAGAATAATGTGATGTTTTTTTTCAAGAACTGAAGAATATATTGGTGAATGCTTCAGTTTTGGCCTTACCTTCCAAAAATGGTGAGTTTTTCATCTACAATGATGCTTCATTAAAGGGACTTGGTTGTGTTTTGATGCAGAATGATCAGGTAATTGTCTATGCTTTGAGAAAACTTAAACCTCATGAGATAAATTATCTAACACATGATTTGGAATTTGTAGCTGTGGTTTTTTCATTGAAAATTTGGAGGTATCATCTATACGGAACCAAATGCCAAATATATACTGACCACAAAAGTCTAAATTATATATTCACTCCGAAGGAATTAAAATTAGGTAGATAAGATAGCTTGAAATGATGAAGGATTATGACTGAATGATCAATTACCATCATGTAAAAGCAAACAAAGTAGAGGATGCCTTGAGTTGGAAACATCATGCATCATTAACCATTTTATGTTTGGAACACGGTCCTTTGATTAATGATTTGATGAATTTTGGATTAGCAGTTTTTGGTGTAGGGAATACCTCTGTTTGCTTCAGGTTTCAGTGCGGTATTCATTATCAGATAGAATTTAGAAAGCGTAGAAGGTAGACCGTGAGCTACAAAAAATGTAGAATTGGTTAACATGGGTACGTTTCCCGAATTTATCCTTTACAAAGATTGTGTTTTAAGATTTGGAAAAAGGTTGCGTGTGCCTAGTGATTCTTCGTTGAAGAAATATTTGTTGTGCAAAGCTCATAGTTCTCCATTTTCTTTTCATCCTGGTAGTACTAAGATTTACAGATACCTTTAGGATTATTATTTTTGGGATGGAATGAAAAGAGATATTACTGATTTTACCCTGAAATATTTGAAGTGTCAACAGGTTAAAGCAGAGTGGCAGTTACCGAAGGTGATGCTTCAGCCTTTTCTAGTGCTATAGTGTAAATGGTAGAATGTATCCATGGAATTTGTGGCGGGACTACCAAAGACTTCTCTAGGTGACAATATGATTTGGGTTGTTGTTTATCGGTTAACAAATTCTGCACATTTTCTTTCTATTCCATATACAATGACTTCAGAATTGCTTTCTAGATTGTAACTCAAAGAGATTTTCAGGTTACATGGAGTTCCCCTTTCCATTGTATCTGACCGAGATCCCAGGTTCACTTCAAACTTTTGGAATGGACTTCAGAAGTCATTGGGCATAGAGTTAAATTTAAATAAATATTTTCATCCTCAATCAGATGGGCAGTTAGAACAGATGATTCAGTCTTTGGAGGATATTCTTAGAGTTTGTTCAATGGACTATCAGGGAAGTTGGGATCAACATATTTATTTAGTTATGTTTTCTTATAATAATAGTTTTCATTCCAGTATTCATATGGAACCTTTTGAGGCCTTGTATGGTAAGTGGTGTCAGACTCCAGTATTTTGGGATGAAGTCAGTGAAATATAGTTGATGGGTCCAGAATTAGTATAAGAAGTGGCTGAGAAAGTGATGATGATCCAGCAGCACATGAGGGCAGATCAGAGCTAGTATAAAAGTTATGAAGATAACAGAAGGAAAGACTTCTCTTTTGAGGTAGGTAACCATGTTTTCCTTAGAATATATCCTTTGAAAAGTGTGATGTGTTTCGGTAAGAAAATGAAGCTATGTCCATGGTTCATCGGTCCTTTTGAAATCTTGGAGAAAGTTGGAACAGTTTCATATTGTGTAGCTTTTCCTCCGAGTTTGTTTCAGGTACATAATTTTTTTCATATTTTGATGTTGAGATAGTATTTTCTAGATTAATCATATGTCTTGAGCCCAGAAGCAGTTCAGCAAGAAGAGAACCTTTCTTATGAAGAGAAACCAGTTCAGATTCTTGATTGAAGGGAATAGGTATTGTGAAATAAGGTAATCCCCCAGGTAAAGGTTTTTTTGGAGAAACAACATTTTTGAATAAGCAACATGGGAGTCCGAAACTGCTATGAGGGAAAAGTACCCTCAGTTTTTTAATAAGTAAATAAAATTGCGAGGACACAATTTCTAGAATATGGGGATAATGTAACACCCCAAGTTTTTCTAAAAAAATAAATAGAAATGCATGGAACTTTTTTTTCAAGAAGATATTTTTAACTATCCTTTAAAATATAATTTTTCACTTCTATGTTTTTAATTTAAACAAATTGCGATCTATAATTTTGTTCAGTATGTTATTTGGAATCTATTGGAACAAACTTTTTTTTGGGTGAATAGTAACATACCCTTATGAATAGAATTCAGAATAGTAATGTGACCATGATGAATAGTAAATTTATTTATTATTTTATTTCCTGAAGGCATTAGGATTATAACATCTTGGTTAATTTTTAATCGTGATATAGAAGTAGTTATAGAATTAGAATTGTTAATTTTTGAATTAAGTATAATTTTATTTAAAAATTTAATTAATAATATTTAGAAAATTATTTTCAAAAAATGGACTTCATTTTTGAATTCTACATGTCGAAAAATGGTTCAGGTATATTTTTGGGTTTTTTCTAAAATTCGTGATTTTTGTGTGAATAGTGAAATATGATAAAATAACATATAATCAAATTATCAGTAAAATAGACTATTTATGACATCGTAAGTGATGCAAGTCCACTTGGTTCGAACTCACATTCCATTATTACTATTTTAGGTCACATGAACTAAGTCTATTCGTAATCTTGGGCAATAATATTATATTAATGATTTAAATAATGAAAACTACCCCCGCTCCTCCACTATAAATACCACCCTCACACCCCTCTTCATACCACACATCTAAAGCCTTTATCCATGCTTATGTTCTTCCCAATACTCCTCCCAAGTCTCTTCCCCATGTCCTAGAGCTTCTGGACTCACCAAAAGACCAAAACCGAACCCCTTAAGAAGGATCTCAAGGAGAAAAGATCAAGAGGTAAACATCCTCTTTTATTTTCTTTTTTTTCATTCATTTTATTTTATTCTCTTCCTTTAAATTCGAATTATATTGGGATATTTCATTCCATATCCCCCCTTACTGTCCATATTATGTATGCGTGATGATATATTCCCTTCCTCTCATCAAACTTCATTTTATGAAATTTTAAAAGACGTCGTTAGGCTGCAGAATTTTCGGGAGAAATTTCTAAAGTTTTCATTTATTTCATGATTCATTTTTATTCTTTCCTCACCCCCTCTTATCCAAGAGGAATGAAATCTCCAGAATCATGTATATTATGGATGTTCTCATGTTCATGGATAATTCATCATCATTGTTCTTCTCCTATACCACTTATTTAAGGAATAAAAACATTTTCAGTGATGTGTCGAATTACCGACATCATAGATGATGTGATTTCAATTTCCATTAATTCATTCCAATAGGTCATGAAACCATTTTTATGGTTGAACCAGGTTATAATATATGTATTATGTCTCATCAGTTGTTCTGGGATTTGTTTTAACACATGTTTTTAATTTATAAAATAAAATGAGGTCCTTATTATCAAAGAACCACTAAAATGATCTAAAGGAGCATCATTAATGTTTTAACTTATGAATCATCCTCATATTAAACATCAAATTGATAAGTGGTATAAATTATGGTACTGTAAATATGTAAATACCTTTCTATTCCAATTCTATAATTTCACTTCCAATCGACAGGAACATCCACCATGAACTAATAATGGAAATCATGTTAAGAACTCATCCAAAAACAGTGCAAGGAGAAACATACTATAAATTAAAGGGTGAAATGATGTTATTAAATGATAATATAAGATGTTATAAACATGATCATGTTTCTATACACTACTAATAACACTCTTTTAACCATTATACATGAGGTTTAAACAAGTTGGAAGTAAGACGAACCCGGGGTAAGGGAATTCTTAACCTGATTTCCATTCTTTGGATTAACCTTCTACTTCATTATTTATGTGATATTTAAATTGTTTGGGTGATGATTTCTATTTATATTATGTTTTATTATGTTTATTTACAGTATATATAAATACTCCATCCACTCTATTAAGTCACTCATCAATTGTATGATATTTATAAGGGGATCTTCTTTAAAAATCCTCTTTTTAAATTCAGTTTTACGAAATTCCAAAGAAATGTTTTTATGGAATTATTCATGTTATATGATTATGATTTGGTTATTGGGAATTATTTATGATGAATTTTGGGACCTATATCTCCCAAAAATTTATTGGGTATGTGTTTGTTGGAGGCCGGTCATATGGTTACTCCATGTGTAACTGTGATGGTTACACAAAGTAAGGTAGTCGTGAGGGTTACAAATTATAAGGTAGCCAAGAATGGTTACAAGATTATGTAAGTAATGCCCCAAGATACCTTTATGATTATATTTATTTTATCATGTTTTGTGTGGATCTTTTGTAAATATTAGGTTATAAAAAGTAATTATATATGGGTGACAAGAATGACTTTTGAAAATGCTTTCATACGTTATGAGTATTCATGGACTAAGGTGATCATTCCTTATTTTCCATCCTTTACTGAGATTTTGTGCTCATCCCATATTTTTAAATGATTTTCATAGGATAATGGATGTGTAAGACAATGATGGAAGCCATGTTAAATGTTAAAGAATTGTCAAGGAGTCTTGTTTTAATTTTTAATGTTTTATATTTTGAAAAAAATGGAAATTGTTTTTATGGTATCCACTCTGTAATATTATGTAATGTTATGAATGTATTGTCTTAATTATATAAAGATCAAAACTTGAAAAGACCCTTAAAGTAAAAGGAAGTTTTCTCTTGACTAAATTCAATATTATGTATGTAATAATTTTGGGACTTTATTGGAACTGTAGTGGGGAATGTAGTGGCGGCAGTAATATAGAAGGTACTGTAGTGGTCCGGGTACTATAGTAGTATTATTCACTGGAGTTACCTTTGTGTGAAAAACTAGGATTTCATGCCCCTGGGCCACAGGGCTATCTAATGGATCTCCATCTACCCAATTATAAATGGTCTTTGATTTTATTTAATAATATAATGAGGTTTCGAATCCAACTTTTTAAAAAAACATAGCTCACTACGATACTATGGGCATAACCTAGTCTTAGAGTCAACACCAATTCACATCTCTTATACTCCCAGCTGACACTGTAAGACTAGATATCCTATGAGCACATAACCATTTAAAGATAGAAAATAAGTTATTTAAGAATTTTCTTCAATTTCAATTTTCATTAATTAACTCATTAAACATTAATTAACCATTAAAAACTCCAACATCCAATTTCATTAACATCACAATAGAGTCTCATGCCCTCCATTCATAACCAAACCATGTCCATAGTTCCTCGGTAGTATAACCTCATCATAGTATCTGAGAAAGCATTAACCCCATGAGTTCATCATCATTTATTCAATAATTTATTAACAATATTTACACTTTTCCATAATTCCAGGTATTTGAAGAAGGCCTTCAATGCTTCCAAACACAAGTGCATCAATATGATGCGTACATGAACTACCCTTTGAGTCTTTTTCACCCATAGTAGGAGTATAGACCCATCCTTCCTCATGAATCTAAACACGGAAAGAACATGGCGTACCCCATGCATCTTGGCCTCTTTTGGAAGGAGGGTAAGCAAGGCCATCTGCCTCAAGCAGTGGGGAAAGTGTAGCAGAATAAACAAAAAACAAGCATCCAACAAGAAAAACATCGAGTAAACAAATCTTCAACCATTTTCGGCCAATCCTTTGTTTATTTTATTTTCTAAAAATCCATGATAAGGATAAAGTGGGAATAACATTTCCTGAATACAAAAACCCAGAAACCACATACCAAACATATACCACCATGATCCACATTTCAAAAAACAACCAAAATACCCTTAAATTCAAAATTCAAAATGGAATACCCAAATACATGAAATTCAAATATTCAAAAAACGCCACATGCAGAAATACAAGCCACCACCTTCCATCACATCATTGTACCCATCGAGTCTCCATCATCATCAATCTTGTTAGTAGAGCCACTTTTCATCATCTTTAGTGTCCTCTATGACACCCATATACAGAAACTAATGTATCTCACCACTATAGGTGTCAACTACTTCCATAACCATTGGGAATACCCACCCCATATAATGTAATATCCTTCTAGGAATAACCATCCAATGCTCACAAAACAATACAATAAGTATGAAACAAACATCATATCCACTTGGGTTTTTCCCATAAACATGGAATCAATCCATTTTACATAATCAGCACTCATAACTGAAAATCTTAAGGCTCTTTTCCTTTTCAAGAAAAATGGAAAATCAAAACCCTACCATGAATTATAATTTATCATAAAACCTGTTCATTAATCCATATTGAATTAACTTATTCATTATTAGTAGGTTACAACTATGGAAAAACTAATTATTAAGATGACATAGCTATCACAGATCAATTAAATAATTAATTTCACAAGGCCTTAAAAAATAATCTTCATGCTTCAGGTGTATCAATCAATCCAATTAAACCTAATCTTTTTCATTTATTTGATTTACATCAAATTACAACAACAACAAGATTCATTTACATGCCTCAATATATTTTTCCAATTAATTTACAATCAATTCCATCTTTACATTTATTATTGATTTCCATTAAGAACAACATTATAAACAGTAAGGCATAAAAATAATACTATCACGAAAATAAAGTTCCAAAACATATGACTGAAACCAATTATTTATTTCGGTTAAAATATTTAATATTTCAATTTCATTTTGATTCAATGGGATAAATCTAGCTAACTCTATTATTGCACTTGAGAAAAATAGAAAATCCAAGAATCCCCTACATAAAATGGTTTCCATCACTCATTGCACGAGAATGGGCCCACAAAATGGATCATGATCACCTCTCCTACAACAACTACATTCACCCAAGGAAGTTAGGGAATAACCACATCAACAAACACCAGAGAAGTATCCATTAAAAACTTGGAGATCACATTTCATTACATAGAAAGGTGACACGAGAAGAATAATATCAAGGAACCCAAAAGACGGAGGTAGAACATACATTATATTGAAGATAGATCGACACATCTTGGTTGCATGAAAGAATGGTGTGTGCATACATCAATAAGTAACAACAAGGGGAAACAATCCAAGGATTATAGTTTTGTCACACCACTCATATGTGAATAAAATCTTGAGGAACCTCAAAATGGTAGAAAGAAGAAGGAATAAAATAAATGAAGGTTCCTGAATTAAAAGGAATATATCTGAGACTAATGTGATTTGAAATGGAATATAATTTCTATTAATGTGGATCAAATTAAACCACATTCTTTGGCCAATTAAAAGCCCCCAAAGTTTTCGAAAAGTTAATGATATGATTTATATTCCTTGAAACGGATTCAAACCCACTTAAATACATATTTAAAATAATTTTACATCGAATAAAGTATTCAAGAGGGAAAATATAACAACCCATACTTTATATACATGGTTATTACTTTAAAAATTGAAGCATACTTATTAAAACATATAACAAAACCATGAAATCACCGTATAGGTATAGTGTCTTTAGAAACTGGGAAACATAAACAACTGGTTCATAAATCATTTACGTTGTCTCCCATATATTTCATCATATCTAGAGTCCTTTTTTGGCATATTCTACTTAATACCCTTCATCAGGTCCTGGGGAAAAAAACATACAAAATGGTGAGATCAAATGCTCAGTAATCGTAAACAAAATAAATAGCAATCATATCATCTTCATAAGAACATAACATTTTGAATATCTTAACCTGCAAAAGAGATCATAATATCATAACATGGGATAAATCATAGTGGTGAAATGTAATAAAAAATAACCATAACATAAAATATGATACTTTGTGCCATACACACATAATCATAGAAAATAATTTCATATTAGTCAAGACTCATTTCCATGACTATCATAGCGGACAATGTACATTACTGAACCGAGTTCACTCCTTGTTCTAGTCCTGTATCACTAAACCGGTTTAACTTGTCGTTCCAGCCATGTCTATCTCATTAGATATAAATCTTATCCCAATGCATTGGAGGGAGATATAGGTCCCACCCATCTCGTAATGAAACCATTCTTATGTGTGTCACAAAATCATAAATCATACATCATAGCACAACCCATGTAATAAAAATGGGATTCTTAAACGTCATGACATCATAACATAATCTATATAAGATAAAAGGAAATCGTAAAAATAATTCCATCATAACATAATCAAATCAATGTAAAAATAGCTATAGAAACAGAACCCCACATTATCTTAGCTGGAAAATAATTTTGATAAAACAACTGAACTCCATTCTTGAAGAAAAAGTCCTTTATAATTCAAAAACATTTTTCCTTTCTTAACATGTCATAAAATTTTATAGTAAAATAAGTTGACTAAAAATAAACTTGAAAACTTGTAAATGAAGCTTCATGGAAATAATGTTCTATGAAATCATAAAAATCCATTCATGTCGTATAAGTTAAAAAACATTCTTCTCGTACTTTGGCCAGAAAAGTCAAAAAGTACCTTGTACGAAAAACGACAAATGATTCCTTTCATATGTTTTACTACAACACAAAAATGTGTAATATTGGATTTAAAAAATTGTAGGAGGATAGAAATAATATTACATATTGAGGTAACACGGATGTGGATGATAAATATTCCCTAATAAATTCTGAAGTATAAACAATCTCGGATAAAAATTGAGATTGCAAGATTTTCCATTACCTTAGGTCTGGTTTGCTTTGTACGTGTCCGAACCACCTGTATAATGATTTAAATAATGTTATTGACTTATTCCAGAATCTTAATCAATTTTATGATATCATATATGGTCATATTCTTAGCTTCTTATTAGTAATATTTCATCGTTACTTGTTATTCGGGTGTTTATTGCTTTTTTTGTTCTTATGCGTGTTTTATCGAATAAATTCTTATTCTTCTTTTTAGGTTATAGATACCTCATTTCCATAATGGTATTAGTGTAATATATATCATATTTAGTCATTCAATTCATTTATATAATTATTATGTAATGAAGATCTTGTAGAACGAGTTTCATCACATCGTGGAGACGGTAGGCCGTACATACGCACGAGTGATGATATCGTTCCCATGATCATGAAATTGTATTGAAGTGTATGTATACTCTTTCAGAATCAATATCACTTTAAAGTAATCAGATATAGTTATTCTTTACACCATTATACCCATCCATGTAAGGTGGTGGTGGAAAACAGATTACACCACGGCGTGGAGACGGTATTCCGTACGTACGCACGCGCGGTGGTTTCATTTTCCGTAGGATGGATAGAAGGTGAAATAAGATTGTTTTATATTTATAATAACATATAAGTATATGAGTGATACTGATGTTATTACTTCATAATGAAACAACTAAAGATGAAGAGTATAAGAAGAAATAAATTTGAAATAATTGGTAACGGATATTACCTCTTCTTCGACACGCCTCTTTGAAACCTCCTCTTAGGGCACTAAGATTGGTCTTTGAAGTAGACCAGGACCTCTAGGATGTTTATAGGAAAGTGGAGAAGATATATTGGCAGGGGTTGGACGATCTGGAAGTCTCAAAGTGGTGTGAGGAGGAGAGGGAGGATGTGCCCTTTTATAAGGGAGGAGAGGGGCACCTTTGGAAAGTGTGAAATATTATTTTATTATAAACTTATATTCAGTTTAAAAAAGTCCAAAAATAATTAAAGATGAAGATAAGATAACTCATGGTCGAAATAAAATCATCCAATCATAATTGGACATGTTTTATAAAATTATTTAATCATTATAATCTTATTTATTTAAATCAATTATTAATGAGGTAAATACTGCATCATTATTGTGTCATAAATAATATAATTTATTTGATGTCTAAAAATCATAAAAAAATATAAACATGTAGGAAATAGTTTTATCTTTCCAATGAATGTTTATAGTCTAAAATATAATTTATATAACCCCTTATAAGAACTAATTACTAAAATATTTTTGTTAATGTCAATTTTGTCTTTACATTAAATTAATTAATCCAAATTGTCATTATCACTACCAAGTGGCTCAATGGGGTCCCAAAATCGACCCAAGGATTCCCATGGTCGGACCCTACTCATCCAATAAGTTTATGACAAGTGTAATGGTAATCTTGAATTATTATAACATTCTTTTAACCTTGAATTACCCTATTTACCTTTAACCGCAGTAAAATAAAAATTAACGTAGTTACTATTCAAAATATCAAAAAAATAAAAGTAACCTATTAAAATAATTTGGGCCCATTGAATCAAAATATAGAATCCATTTTTCTAAATTCAAAACACAGAAGTTACAGTAATTAATTTAAAATTAATCATGTTGTTAAGCAAACAGATTTTTAAAAGTTAAAACATTTCCAAAGATTGAAATGTTTTTACCTATGAATTCAATGTAAAATTAATGATAATGACATAAATTATATTAAATGGTAAAAATATATTCTGTTTATACTTTAAAACCATTCAATATTATAATTTGACCATTTAAATCATTACAATGAAAAAATTTGTTTTTAATTAAAACATAGCGTGTTTTTACTATTCATTAAAATATGAATGTTATCAGAATAATATGAATATTTTATCCAAAGTAAATTTTTATATCCTGATTCTAAAGAACAATTATATTTTTTCAAATTGAACTTATAAACTTGTCAAAAACTATATTTAAATTGGGTGCACCATGAAAAGACGACAAAACTTTATTTTTTTTTTAAAATATTTATTTTACCAAAAACATTTATTTTGTTCTCCTAACATGTTCAAGAAAATATGTAAGATGAATAATAATGTTATAAAATTTAAAATTTAGTTAATACTATTCATAACGGCTAGTTTATAATATTTTATTAATATATCATTGTTTAGTGGAACTCGGTATTGCGTACTACACATGCTATTGAGGAAGGTTGTGATTGCGTGTAATGCAAGCCAAGCAAGTGTTGTGTGCCATGAAATATTCCTTTGATGTTTCGTACAACATAAGACATAAAAAATACTTCTCGTAAAATATCAGGGTGTTACATTCTATCCCCCTTAAAATGAATTTTTCCCCCGAAATTCGTCACTTCGTAACAAATAGATGAGGATACCTGTCCCCCATCATATCCTCAAGCTCCAATGTAGATTTTTCTAATTGGGGTTTCTTCCATAAAACTTTAACCAAGCGAGTGGTATTGTTCCATAGAACTTTTTTGCTACGATCCAGAATCTCAATCGGCTGTTCCTCATAAGAAAGATCTTGCTCCAACGGTACAACTTCTGAGCTTAGTACATGTGAAATATCAGGTATGTACTTTCTCAAGAGAGATACATGGAACACATTGTGAACTTGAGAGAGATTTGGTGGAAGCGCTAATCGGTAAACTACCTTCCCAACATGATCCAGTATTTTGAAAGGACCGATATACCTAGGTCTCAACTTTCCCTTCTTTCCAAATCTCATTACTCTCTTCCAAGGAGATATTTGTAAGAACGCTTTATCACCCACTTCAAACTCTGGGTCTTTTCTTCGGTTATAGGGATAACTTTTTTGTCGACTTTGAGATGCTCTTATGTGTTGTTGAATAGATCTGACCATTTCTTCCATATCATCAACAAGATCAGGTCCTAATATCTTTCATTCCCCAAATTCATCCTAGAAAGTTGGAGTTTGGCATTTATTTCCATAGAGAGCTTCATAAGGAGCCATCTGAATGCTGGTGTGAAAGATATTATTATAAGAAAATTCCACCAAAGGTAGTTGTTGATCCGAACCACCTTTGAAATCCATAGAAGAATCTCTCAACATGTCTTATAGAGTTTGAATTGTTCTCTCGGACTGACCGTCTGTCTGAGGATGATAAGTAGTGCGAAAACTCAACTCTTTATCTAGATTATGCTGAATACTTCACTAGAACTTCGAGGTAAACCTCGGATCCTGATCAGATATAATGGAAAGTGGTACTCCATGCAATCTTACCACTTCCTTTAAATATATCCTGGCAAGCTGATCCAGAGATAAATATTCTCTAATAGAAATGAAGTGTGCTGACTACGTAAGACGATCAACTATGACCCAAATAGCATTATTGCCTTCAGATGTTTTAGGAAGTCCACTAACAAAGACCATAGTGATGTTTTCCAATTTCGTTTGAGTATGGGTAATGGTTGTAACATCCCCTTAGACTTATGTCTCTCAGCTTTAACTTGCTAACAAACCAAGCATCGAGAGACATATTTAGCAACATCTCTTTTCATTCCATCCCACCAGAAGTACTATTTCTGGTCCCTATACATCTTCGTGCTTCCAGGATTAATAGAAAATGATGAACTATGAGCCTCATCCAGTAGATCCTTCTTTAATTCTGGGATGAGAGGAAAAAAAACCCGATTCCTAAACCTTATTATCCCATCACAATCAAGGTTGAATTCAGGAACATTTCTCACCTTCTTTTGTAACTCTACATCTTCTTTTTGTGCCTCTTTAATCTTCACATGTATAGATGGTCGAACATTCATTTGAGAAAGATAAGAATTTTCCCCTTCCATTATAATTCCAAGATCCAACCTTTGTAAATCCATAAATATTGGATCTTTTGTGATCCTCATTATGGATAAGCTAGCATGGTCTTGTCGACTTAATGAATCTGCCACCTTGTTTGCTTTTCCAGGGTGGTAATGAATTGAACAATCGTAATCCTTAATCACCTCCTACCATCTCCTTTGACACATATTTAGCTCCTTTCGTGTGAAAATATACTTTAAACTTTTAGGATCAGTATAAATATCACACCGTTCACCATAAAGATAATTCCTCCAAATCTTTAATACCAAGATTACCGCAGCTAACTCCAAATCTTGAGTTTGGTAATTTTTCTTGTGGATTTTCAACTATCGTGAGGCATAATCTATCACCATATCATTTTGCATGAGAACACACCCCAATCCCTTCGTGGATTCATCACTGTAGACCACAAACCATTTTCCACTACAAGGTAGTGGGAGCATAGGTGCACTGGATAACCTTCTTTTCAACTCCTTGAAATTCTCTTCACACTCCTCCGTCCACACGAACTTAACTCCTTTTCAAGTCAACCTGGTGAGTTATTAGATAATTGTGAAAAATCGTTCACAAAATGTCGATAATATCTAGCCAAACCAAGAACACTTCAGATCTCAGTGAATGTTTTTGGTCTCGACCATCTTTTGATAACCTCTATTTTGCTGGATCTACAGATATCACCTCTTTTGAGATTAGGTGACCAAAAAATGCAACTTTTTGAAGCCAAAATTCACACGTGGTAAATTTGGCATAAATCTTCTCCTCTCTCAGGGTCTTCAATACAATTATCAAGTGACTTCATGTTCTTCATTGCTCTTTGAATAGACAAGAATATTTTCTATAAAGACTACCACAAACTGATCAAGATAGTTTCTAAAGACTCTATTCATTAGATCCATGAAGATAGCTGGGGAATTAGTAAGACCAAATGGCATCACTATAAATTCATAGTGTCCATACCTTGTACAGAAAGTCTTATTTGGTATATCCTCCCTTTTGACCCCTAATTGAGGATACCCTGAACGAAGATCAATCTTGGAAAAGTATTGAGCTCCACGTAGTTGGTCAAATAAGTCATCAATTCGTGTGAGAGGATATTTGTTCTTGATTGTGATCTTGTTAAGTTCTCAATAATCAATGCAGAGTGTCATTGATCCATCTTTCTTCTTAACAAACAGAATAGGTGCTCCCCAAGGTGACACACTAGGGTGTATGAATCCCTTATCAAGATTTTATTGGAGTTGCTTCTTTAACTCCTGCAACTCAATTGTGGCCATTCTATATGGTGTCTTTGAAATAGGTAAAGCACCCGGTACAAGTTCTATTTAAAACTCAACTTTATGATTTGGTGGAAGACTAGGAAATTCCTCCAAAAAGACATCATCAAACTCCTGTACAATGGGTATATTCTTAATCGTGAGTTTCTCACCAACCATTTGAGATAAATAACATTCATTTATTTGAATCAAGACCCATAAGATGGAAGAAATTTCCATTGGAAGGTTATGTTCATCCTTGCATCTATAGACGATCATAGATTGATCTGGAATATGAAATGTGACTTCCCTTCTTTGGCAATATATATGAGATCTATATAAATAAAGCTAATCCATGCCAAGAATCGCATCAAATTCCACTATTGGAAGGATCACAAGATTTGTAGGAATCACTTTCCCATGAACTTCAATCGGAGAAGAATTGTAAACTTTTGATGCGACTGTTGTGCCATTAGGGGTTGTCACAGCTAACTCAACATCTAATTGTTGAGGTAATATGGAGATACCCTTAGAAAATTCTTCAAAAATAAAAGAGTGGGTGGATCCAGAATCAAATAAAACATTTTCTACTTTAGATTGGATGGTAAGTGTACCTTTCACTACTGTGTTATCATACTCCACATCGCTGATAGTAATTGCATGTTACTTTACTTTTTCTTTGTCCTTAAGAGTTTGTTTATGTTGATCATCATCAACAACACTTGAATTTGGGAATTGATTGGCATAATACCCCATCTCCTTTCACTGGAAACATTGAAGTGGAGGAGGAGAATTCTGTGTATCCCTTTCATTGTTCGCATCATTAGACATCTTCTTCCCATTATTTTGACATTCAACTACCTGATAACCTTATTTTTCACACTTTAAACATTTTCTTGTTCCTTAAAGACAATTTCTTCCACGTTTCTTTCCACAATTTGAGCATAAAGGAAAACTCATATTCTTTTTAGTGTGGTCTTTAGATTTTCCATTGAATTCCATTTTCCTCTTCTTATCAAACCCATATGACTGATTGGTTACTCCAATCTCCATCTCAACCTTGAGAGAACATTGAACAATTCCCTCGTAGCTATTGAAGTCCCTTATGGGTAACACCCTTCAAAGACTTGGTTTTAACCCACTAAAGAATCAATTGATTTTACTCTCAGGTTGGATAATAATTTCGGAAGCATACATTGCTAGTGTTGTAAAATTTTCATCATAGGTACCAACAGATTCATCATACTTTTGCTTCAGTTCAAGAAACTCTTTATCTATCTTTGTTCGAAGAATACAAGGGAAGTACTTATTGAAAAATAAGTTCTTGAACTCTTCCCATTCCATGGACTCAATTTCATCTCTTTGCCTCGTATTCTTTATAAGATTCCACAATTTATCAGCATCACCTTCCAAAAGATACACTTCTAAGATGAATTTTTCATGTTCAGAACATTGTAGAACTAAAAATATCTTCTCAGTGGTATTAATCCATTATTCAACCACTAATGGATCAGAAGACCCGCTGAATGAAGGTGGACGCTGCCTCATGAAGGATTCAACAGAATGTTCCTCCTTCCTTTGTTCGTTTCGAAGTCTTGCATGGTTTATAGCTTGAGAAAGTTGTGTGAGCATGGATATAAGATTTTCCATTGCATATCCCATAATGTTTGGTTACTCAGGGGGACAATCATTGCATTTCCCATCACATTCAGCATTGACATGGTTCCTTTGGGTTCCAGCCATTGACTAAAACCAATAAGCATAGTGTGAGAAATACTAATCATAATAGGAAAACCACATAATCAGAAATAAAATTTTACACTTAAGGTATTATCATAGGTTATTCATGTCCATTTGTAAAACACAAATATTGTGTTCTATGCTTAGACTTATCCTTAGGGTTCTTACTATGGCTTTCACGTCCTAGTTTCCAAAGGTTGACTATACCTTTCCACTGATACCAACTATAACGACCCATACTTTACAAACATGGTTATTACTTCAAAAATTGAAGCATACTTATTAAAACATATAAAAACCATGAAAGGAACATATAGGTATAGTGTCTTTAGAAAATGGGAAACATAAAAAACTTGTTCATAAATCATCTACGTTGTCTCCCATTTATTTCATATTATCTAGAGTCCCTTTTTGGAATATTCTACTTAATACCCTTCATCCAGACCTAGGGAAAAGAAAACATACAAAAGGGTGACCTCAAATGCTCAATAAGGGTAAACAAAATAAATATCAATCATATCATATTCATAAGGACATAACATTTTGAATATCTTAACCTACAAAAGAGATCATAATATCATAACATGGGATAAATCATAGTGCTGAAATGTAATCCCAAATAATCATAACATAAAACATGATACTTTTTCCCATACACACATAATCATAGAAAATAATTTCATATTAGTCAAGACTCATTTCCAAGACTATCATAGCGGACAATGTACATTACTGAACTGAGTTCACTCCTCGTTCCAGTCCTGTATCACTGAACCGGTTTAACTTTCCATTCCAGCCATGTCTATCTCATGATATATAAATCTTTACCCAATGAATTGGAGGGAGATATAAGTATCACCCATCTCTTAATGAAACCATTCTTATGTTTTCCACAAAATCATAAATCATACATCATAGCATAACCCATGTAATAAAAATGGGATTCTTAAATGTCATGTCATCATAACATAATCCATATAAGATAAAAGGACATCATAAAAATAATTCCATCATAACATAATCAAATAAATGTAAAAATAGGGATAGAAATTGAACACCACATTATCTTACATGGAAAATAATTTTCATAAAACACTTGAACTCCATTTTTGAGGAAAATATCATTTCTACTTCAAAAACATTTTTCCTTTCTTAACTTGTCAAAAAATTTTAAACTAAAAGAAGTCGTTTAAAAATAAACTTGAAAACTTTTAAATGAAGATTTATGGAAATAATGTTCAATTAAATCATAAAAATCCATTCATGCCTTATAAGTTTAAAAAACATTCTTCTCGTACTTTGGCCAGAAAAGTCAAAAAGTACCTTGTATGAAAAACGACAAAAGATTCCTTTCATATATTTTACTTCAACACAACAATGAGTAATATTGGATTTAAAAAAATTTAGGATGATATAAATAATATTAAATATTTAGGGAACATGGATTTTGATGATAAATATTCCCTAGTAAATTCTAAAGTATAAATAATCTCGGATAAAAATTGAGATTATGATATTTTCCCTTACCTTAGGTCTGATTTGCTTCGTACGTGTTTGATCCTCCTGTATAATGATTTAAATAATGTTATTGACTTATTCCAGAATCTTAATCATTGTTATGATATCATATATGGCCATATTCTTATCTTTTTATTAGTAATATTTCATTGTTACTTGTTATTCGGGTGTTTATTGATTTTTTTGTTCTTATGCGTATTTTGTCGAATAAATTATTATTCTTATTTTTAGGTTATAGATAACTCATTTAAAGATTTGTATTATTGTAATATATATCATATTTAGTCATTCAATTAATTTATATAATCATTATGCAATGATGATCTTGTAGAACGAGTTGAATAACATCGTGGAGACGGTAGGCCGTACGTACACACGAGTGATGATATCGTTCCCATGATCATGGAATTATATTAAAGTGTATGTATACTATTTCAGAATCAATATCACTTTAAAATAATCTGATATAGTTATTATTTACACCATTATAACCATCCAAGTAAGGTGGTGGTGGAAAACATATTACACCACGGCGTGGAGACGGTATTCCGTATGTACGCACGCACGGTGATTTCGTTTTCCGTAGGATGGATAGAAGGTGAAATAAGGTTGTTTCATATTTATAATAACATATCAGTATTTTAGTGATACTTATGTTATTAATTCATAATGAAACCACTAAAGAAGAATAAGTAGAATAAGAAATAAATTTGAAAGAATTGGTAACAGATATTATCCCTTTTTCGACCCGCCTCTTTGAAACCTCTTCTTAGGGAACTAAGATTTGTCTTTGAAGTAGACCAGGACCTATAAGATGTTTCTAGGGAAGTTTAGTATATATATTGGTAGGGTTTGGCTGATATTGAAGTCTCAAAGTGGTGTGAGGAGGAGAGGGAGGAGGTTCCCTTTTATAAGTGAGGAGAGGAGAACCTTTGGAAAGTGTGAAAATATTATTTTATTATAAACTTATCATCAGTTTCAAAAGTTCCAAAAATAATTAAAGATGAAGATAAGATTACTAAAGGTAGAAATAAAATCATAAAATCAGAATTGGACATGTTTTGTAAAATATTTTAATCATTATAATATTATTTATTTAAATCATTTATTAATGAGGTAAATACAGCAACATTATTGTGTCATAAATAATTTAATTTATTTGATGTCTAAAAATCATAAAAAACTATCAACATGTAGGAAATATTTTTATCTTTAAAATGTATATTTATAGTCGAAAATATAATTTATATAACCCCTTATAAAAATTAATTTCTAAAAGATTTTTGTTAATGTCAATTTTGTCTTTACATTAAATTATTTAATCCAAATTGTCATTATCACTACCAACTGGCTCAATGGGGTCCCAAAATCCACCCATGGATTCCCATGGTCGTCCAATACTCATCCAATAAGGTTCGGACAAGTTTCAAGATAATTTTGAATTATTATAACATTCTTTTAACCTTGAATTACCCTATTTACCTTTAACCGCAGTAAAATAAAAATTATCGTAGTTACTATTCATAATCTCAAAAAAATAAAAGTAACCTATTAACATAATTTGGACCAACTGAATCCAAATATGGAATAATTTTTTCAAAATTCAAAACACATATGTTTTTGTAATTAATTTAAAATTAATCCCGCTGTTAAGCAAACAGGTTTTTAAAAGTTAGAACATTGTCAAAGATTGAAATGTTTTTACCTATGAATTCAATGTGAAATTAATGTTAATGACATAAATTATATTAAATGGTGAAAAGATATTCTATTTATACTTTAAAACAATTCAATATTATAATTTAACCCTATAATGCAATGCGATGAAAAAAGATGTTTTTAATTAAAATATAGCATGTTTTTTACTATTCATTAAAATATGAAAGTTATCACAATAATATGAAAATCTTATCAAAAGTAAATTTTTATATACTAATGCTAAATTACAATTATATTTTTTCAAATTGAACTTATAAACCTGTCAAAAACTATATTTTATGTGGGTGCGCCATGAAAAGGTTTCAAAACTGCATTTTTTTTAAAATACTTATTTTACCCGAAAATTTTATTTTTTTCTCATAACATGTTCTAGAAAATATGTAAGATGAATAATAATGTTATAAAATTTAAATTTCAATTAATAATATTCATAACGGAAAGTTTATAATGTTATATTAATATATCATTGTTTAGTGAAACTCGGTATTGTGTACTACACACGCTATCTAGGAAGGTCGCTATTGCGTGTAACGCAAGCCAAGTTAGTGTTGTGTGTTGTGAAATATTACTTTGATGTTTTGTACAACATAAGTCATAAAAAATACTTCTCATAAAATATCAGGGTGTTATAGAAAAACATGGAAATATAGAAAATTATATAAATTTGACAAACTATTGGAAATGGATCACAATTTTGGAAACACTATTGATCCTACTATATATGTCTCACAAATCTGGAAACACTGTATCACATACCGTGATGACTCGCCGATCCAGAAACACTGTAACACCTACCTTTAGATGACTCTCCATTCTGAAAACAATGTAGCACATAATTTTAGATGACTCTCCACTCTGGAAACACTATATCACATATTGTTAGATGCCTTACCATTCTGTAAGCACTGTATCACCTAAAATTAGATGAATCACTTTTCTAAAAACACTATAGTGTCTATAGTTATATGTCTCACCATTATGAAAACACTATATCACCTACTGTTAGAGAAGTAAAAATTCTGGAAACACTCGTACACCTACCATTATATGTCTCACCATTCTACAAAGACTGTATCACCAACTGTTAAATGTCTGACATAAAAAATACAATATATAACTTACCATTCGATGTATTACCATTATGGAATCATAGTTTACAAAACTGGAAATTTGGAAAATTGTTGGGGATTAGTATCCTTGACCTCCAAGAACACAGAAAAACACTAGATTTCAAAAAATTAATGTAGTATATTATCTAACAAAATTTCACAGATACCCCAAAAAACATTCTCATTTGTGACAATTAAAAAGCAACCCAAATATGAAACAAAAAAGGGGTCTAAACATCCACCCTTTAAGATACCTTTCATGGCTCTCTCCACTAAAAAGAGCTCAACCACTTCCTCAAACGAACAAAAAAAACCACGCAGCAACCAAAACCATCTTCTAAAAACTCTCATGGGGGAGATACCTCACAAAAGAGAGTAAGCCACCTAGAACTCAGTGCTTTCACTACACCCTCTGATAGAACAAACATTAAGACACCACTATACAACTGCGCACTTCAACCTAGATAACTAGAACTGACCTCTTAGGGCTAGGTACATCATTGTCACGCTAGGAAGTACCACTAAAGATGAACTTTGGAACTCTCTAAGGACCATCTAAAGTATCTCCAAAGGAACAAAAAGACTCCCCCAAAACAACACCCAGTATTGTTCATCCTCATCCTTCAAATGCATTAGATGATAACCGGACCATAATTCGATATTATAGAACCAAATTACACCCATAAATTGATTGAAAAAAACAACAATTTGTAGAAGAAGATAGATTTTCTTCACTATCTGGTTGTTCAATTGATGATAATCAATACTCAATCACAAACAACTCATAGCCTTATTCATAAAAAAACAGATGTACCCCACGGTGACACACCTTTCAAAATGAAACCACACTACAGAAGACCATCATGTTGTATATTCATCGCTCACAACACTAAAGGAGCAATACTATATGGATACATCCAAAAAGGAAACGCGTCTAGATGTAGATTGATCCCACACTTGATCTCTTTTCAAGGGGTAATGGTACAACCAATTCTAGAAAGATGACATGGTAATCTTCAAAAACCTGAGGAAACACCAACAAATGAACCTTCGACAAAGTCAGCATTGGATCATCCATCAAGGATGATAAGGAAAAAACATTCCTCTGACCCATTTGAGGGTCTCACTCTCCACCAAACACAATTGGGTCTCCATCAAAATCAAAGAACACTACTTGCCTCTTAAAGAAATCAATGATTCTAACACCCTGACCCCAGTTACCCAGAGTCGATGCTTTATTACCTAACATTGGAATGATACAAGTAATAATATACCAAAATAACTATCATTTTAGTATTATGGAAAACAAGATACATACATAAGTTCGACATTACAACATGAAAAGAAATACAACACTCATTTATTTAATTAGAAACATCCAAGCCTCCTAGATTATTCCTGCAAGTCAGTCATAACTAATCTATTAATATCATATGAAAATGATACATAATAAAGGGGTGAGCTCAAATGCTCAGTAAGGTTAAGCAATACAACATAAGATAACATAAACATTAGGCATGCGGAATAATTCAAAACCCATGCCTTCACAAATAATAAACATTAACACTTTATGGTAGTAATATGAGCTAAGTAAATAATGTCATAATAAAATATAGTCATGGGTATTCTACTAGCCGAATAACTATATGAACTATCATTATTATTTTCATAATGAGGGAAGGTATAATGTGGGACATTTTGATACATTTTTTCAAGGCCTCAGCCAAGACGTATAAAAATGATTAAGGCCTTAGCCCAAACCATATAACAAATTCAAAAATTCCTTGGCCAATTCCACATCTAATTATCTAATGAGACCTACCGATTCACCAAGGATCTATAGCGGAATCCACCCGTCACATACTACGTCCAGTACATTCCTCATATGAAAAGTTGAAACATAACATAAACATTTGTATTAAAACTAGCATACGAAATGTATATACTTTAATTATAAACCATTAATGGTATAAAAATAACATATCCACAGTTAAACATATCACAAAACCTTTAATACAATATAGAATATTTGTATCATGATAAATCAACTTCAAAAAAGATTAAAATCCATCAAAGGATGTTGACATAGATGAAATGAAAAGTATTTGAAAGAAATACCTCTTTCAATTTTGAAACCATTTAAGAGTCACATAATTATAAAATAAAACATTAATTTTGAGAATATTCTTATAATATTTTAAGGGAAGCTTCAATGATGTTACAATGGACGAAAATAGCCACACCCTCCGTATAAGTTAAAAAAATATTCTTACCTTAATTTTGTCGGAAAGGTCATAAAGTACATTGTTTGGAAAATGATGGAAATATTCCATTAAAAACATATAAGGTAAAATAAGAGTATAGTTGAATTCAAACCATAGTCTAGTAAATAGTAAAAATATTTGGAAATACATTTTTACAAAAACATGGATGTGGATGATAATGAGGTCCCAGTAGATACTTATATAAAAACAACCTCAGGTAATAAAGAGATTGTGAAAAAAACCATACCTTGCACTTTTAATTATTAGATATTATTTTAACCTCCTATATAATAGTTAAAACATTGTTATTAAATTGAACCAGAACTATACACATAAATATGATATCATATACAATCCTCTAATATTTCTTTGTTAATAATATTTCAGTAGTATCATCGTTTCGGGTGTTAACTAATTCATTTTTCTTTATACGCTTGGCTACGTAAGCCATGTTTATTATGGATATGATGTATTTTATTCATATAAAGAATGATATTATGTTCATAAAAATTATTTTTAATCATAAATTGAAAATTATTCTTGAGTGATTATGATGGGGAAATGAATCTCATCGCGTTCGTGGAGGCGGTAATCTGTACATACGGATGAGCGACAATAATATTATATTGATGGTGAAATAGTATATAATTTTATGGTATATAATATATAAGGAATCAATAAATTTTTATATTTATTATTTACATAAGTTATACTCATTATTATACCCATCCAAATAATGAAGTGTTTGAATAACAAACTACACCATGACGTGGAGACGCTAAACCGTACATACGCACGTATGGTGACTTTTTCATTCATATGATGGATAGAATAATGAATATTGTTGCAGAATTTTTATAATAACATCATAGTATATAGAATATACTAGAGTTATTATTTTAGAATGGAAACAACAAACAAAGAGGAAGTGGAAGAAGAACAGAACTTGAAAGATGGGATGAAATATTTACCTCTTCTATGGGTTCTTCCTTTTGATTTGATCAAAATGTCTCCATAGGTTGTCTTTATGACAAAATGAATGCCTCTAGGATGAATGTATTAAATTTGAAAGGATGTTTCGGAAGGGGTTGGCTGAGCCAAATGGCTTTGGAGGTGTAAAATTAAGAGGTAGGGAAGTGCCCTTTTATAAGAGAGGTGAGGGTCAATTTAGGAAAAGTTTGAAATATTATGTTATAATAAAATCATTTTCAGTTTTTAATTGCTAAAAATGATTTAATTAGAGGATAAGGTGGGTATGGGTCGAAAACCTCTAAACCAATAGGTTTTAGAAAGTTTTAGGTCACCATATTAACCTTATCTTTTAGATTTAACTCATAGTTAAATATTTTGACATTTACCATGTCTCTTTGTATTTTTATATTATATGGTTCATAAAATCACTATAAACTACCAAGAGAACCCCAAGTGGTTAAGTCATTTGTCTGAGCTGTAGAGTTTTATGAATATTATATAAATTAAAAATATAGTATTTATTTTAAAAACTCAATTATATCGATTTTGACACTATTTAGTAATTGAATTCTTTTGAAAGCCATTAAAACTTTATCACTTCAAATAAAATTTATTTAACGAATTATAACATTCCATATTAACCTATAAATTTTTTTTAATTCATCAGAAGTCTCAATTTACATTTATTTTTAGATTTATAATATCAATTATTTTAATATTTCATTAATAAGGTAATTACTGCATCATCATTGTGTTAAAAATAAATTAAATTATTTAATGTCTAAAAATTATAAATAAAATACAATTATTTATAAAATATTTTTACCTTTCTAAAGAATATTTATTGTAGAATTTATATTGTGTGTAACCCTATATTAAAAAGGGTTTGGTTATTAAACTTTGAATTTAACTCTTTTAACTCTTCTTTAAATAAAATAATAATAAATGCCCTAATCTAATCCAAGTGGACCTAAGAGGATCATATTTTATTCATAAGGTTGTTTTTTGTTTAATTAAACTTATCCAATTGAATTAGGACATGTGTTAGGGTAATTATGATATCATTTTTACCCTTAATTACCCTATTTACTTTTAACTATGGTAAATAAAAGTCCTAAGTTACTATTCACCCAAAATTATTTCTATCTTATTGAACCACATTTTACTAACTGATATTAGCTTTGTATCTTGGATTTTTGAAATTCAACTCACAAAAGTGGTAAAATTATGTTTTATGCAAATTTGCAAATGCTCCTAGGAGGTGGGTAAAAGACGGTAAAAATTTCAATTAAATTTCAATATATCTAAAAATATTATAAAATGACTCCAATGAATTACATTTATATTATATAGGTATTATGTATCTATTTTTAACTAAAATAAATTCCAATAAAATAAATAATTATTTAAATAAAAATTTTGTTTTAACCAATAACGCAGTGTTTTAAACTATTCATCAAAAATTGAATGCTTTCAGAAAAATACTAAAAATTCATCCTAATCTAATTTCGATATTACAAATTCAAAAATGAAGTCCATTTTGGAAAATAAAATTTAAAAAATTTAAAAATGTTGGTATTACTATTTATAACAGATAGTTTGATTGGTCGCGGTCTGCTAGAATCATGAAGTTACATTCAATGCAAGTTGTTACATTATTCAAAGGGAAATGACAATGGAAGATTGGGGTGTTACATTCTTCTCTCCTTCAAATAATTTCATCCTCAAAATTTCTAAAATACTACCGCACAAAATGATTCGGGTGGTTCTTCATCATAAGTTCCTCTGGTTCCCATGTTACCTCTTCCATCATATGGTTTCTCCATAGAACATTTACTAGATGAGTCGTCTGGATAATCAAAACATGTTCTATGGTATCAAGAATCTTGGAAGGATCATCACAATAAGGCAAATCAGGTTCCAGTTCAATTTCTTCATAGGTGAGTACATGCGTTATGTCAGGCAAGTATTTTCTCAACAGTGATATGTGGAACACATCATGAACTTTAGAGAGACTTGGTGTCATTTCCAAATGGTATGATACAACCCCTGTAGGATCGAAATAATGATATAGATTCTCAATATACAAGAGGGGCGTGAATTGTATACTTTAAAATTTTCCTTTGGAACCATTAAAGTTAGTTACGAATAACTATGGTTTCCTTAGATAAGGAAAGTTCTAAGATTAACAAAGTTAAACTAAGCAAATTAACCAGACCTCTAACACCAATTGAAAAATTGGAATAAGGAATGACGTTATAAACTTCAAGTTCTATGTACTTGCTTAAAACTAGAAAGATATTCCGAAAGTAGGTTTCAGAAATATGGATCTGGAAATTGAAACTTAACTAAAGATAACAATATGAGATTCTACCTTAAAGCGTATAGAATCTAAATGAAACAGAGTACAAGTAGGGAAGTATAAGAAAGTTATACTTTCCTTACAATAAAATATGCAGCGGAAACAAATAGGTAGTAAAACTACAAATAACAAAATATAAGTCTTTTAACCCAAAGAGAAGGGTATCCAACAACCTTGGATAAATGTCCCTTGATTTATACTTTCAAGCCAGTCTATCTTACCCACACTAGGGTAAGCCCTCGATATGAATATAGGAATCCTTGTCTTGCTATCCCCGTAATCCCTCAACTTCAAGGTAGTTGGAACCTCTGGCTGCCTCAGGAAGGAAGCCCTCGAACTTTAAGGTATTCGGCACCTCTGTCTTCTTATCCTTGGAAGTCCTCGAATGTAATCACCAACATTCGGAGTCGCACAAAGCAAAAACTGAACGAGTGTTTCAGTACACACAAAGTATGAAAAGATTTCTCTTTGTAGAAATCACCTTAGCAGCGTGTGGTATCTAGATCGATCAACTTCATTGTATTGAGCTCTTTCAAATGAGCTCCTATTTATAGGCTCGGTCGGCATCCTTTCCAAAGGTCATATATTCCTTAAAATTCGGAGGGACCTGTACATGTGTAACTTAACCAATAGTTAGTTTATAAAGGAATAGACAACATCGTTTTATAACAAAACAAGTGTAACAGAAAGTACGAAATCATTTCAAGATTAGTTAAAAAGTTTGGAGTGAAGATTCAGAGTGTAAACAAAATATCAAAGAGTAGAAAAATTATAAAAGTGTAAGAAAAATGAAAGTTCAATGTCTAACCAAAAATAATATTCTGAGTCTAAATAAATTCAGAGTGTATAAAGCAAAGATGATCAGATTCTGTTTAATATGTGAATTCGGAATGAGAATTCGGAATGAGAATTTGTTATCAGAATTCGTAATGAGAATTTGTAATCAAGATCCTTCATTAGATTTTGGTGTCGAACTTCATGATAGTTCATATCCAGAATTCGGAGTAGAACTTTATTAGAGTTCGTATCCAGAATTCAGAGTGGAAATTCATTACAGTTCTCATCCAGAATTCGGAGCCTAAAATAGAATGCTTTATATCAAATTTTTAAACGATTCTGACAATATAGAAATGAATCCGATTCTTATAATTATATGGATATAGATAACGAAAATATGATAAGGATAATTTTCCTTATAAAATCAATTTTCATAATAAAATCAATTTTACTTATAAAAGAAATTTTCCTTAAAGATATGCTGTTTTTGATTTTCAAAATATGAAGGAATGGAAAAGTCATCAGGAAAACCTTATTGACTCAACAATATCCCCCTTTTTGGAAATCACAAACATCATTATGAAAAAGAAAAGACTAATAAAAAAACATTTAAGGCTTATCTCCCTTTGCTTATGGATTTTGATGAATACAACTAACTCCCCCTTAGGCTTTGAAACTCTAAGGATCATATTCTAGATTTCCAGAATGGTATTCCATTAGGAATAAGAATTTATTCTTTAATGAAAAACTCCCCCTTAGATAAACTCTATTAGAGTTCTTTTTCATTCTCCCCCTTTGTTAAGGTTCTTTTTCCTTTTCCCCCTTTGTTAGGGTTCTTTTTCCTTCTCCCCCTTCATGATTTTCAAAAAGGATTCGATGGAATGTAAAATATAACAAAGTACCTAAAAAATTAGTGACAACAACAAAGGAGACAAGAAAGAAAGATTTTAATTAGGTTTAAAAGATAAAAAACAAAGAATCTAGGATACAACAAAAAGATCGGATTTGTCTATTTTGGATCTTTTTCCTTCGACATAAGACCCTTAAGAATAGTCTTTATTTTCATCAAGTCTTTACAGTCTTCTTTGAATTGATTTTCTAACACAACTATTCTTGAACTTTGAGCTTCAAGATTTTCTTACTGTGCTTCATGTTTTTCTTCCTTAGATTTCAAAACTTGTTCTTGCTTTAACAACTTCTCCTCAATCTCAATCCGATGATCCCTTTCATTCCTCTAGCTTTGAGTAGCAGAATTCAGCTTCCCATTCAGATCTCTGTCTTCTTGAATCCGGAAATTCTTTTCAGCTGTCAACTTTTCTTCAAAGGAAGAAGTAAGATCATTTAGCTTCCTATCTTCTATCTCAAATTCATCTTTAACATTATCTTGGAATTCATCCAAGAGCCTCATATCTTCTACAGTTTTCCTCGACCAACTAGTCATTTTCTTACAAGAACTTTTTTGGGCTTCATAGACGACAAAAAAGGTTTTGAACTAAGCCTCCATCTCAATACATTAATCCATAACCATGAATACAGAGGTTGTTTTCTGATTCAATGTATGTTGGATCATATGGAATCTTGAATCAATACTTGAGAAGGTCGGAATAGAACCTACCAACTTTTTTAAAGACTGAACAACAAATTCATGTCCCAACGAAGATGACTCCAAATCTGAGACTTTGCTTGGAGAATTTTCTTCTTCAAATTGCTCATCCTTCTTCTTTGAAGAATCACCAACTTTCCTTATCTTTACAACCACTGAGCTCGGGGTATCGAAAACAAGTTTCCTTCCCTTATCCTTTTTTGGAATGGATTACTGTTCCGGGGTTTTCTGTTCACTATCAGACACTTGAACAACATTGTCTTCATCATCAATATCTTTTTGAGCACTATCCTCTACATTCTCCATTTGTGAAATATCATGTAGAATATGTTCTTCCTATGCATGATAAGATACATATTATTCTACTTTTTCCTCATCCTTCCCTGGAGTGACTATCTTTGAGGACTCATATTCTGAAGTTCATGGCGACAAATGTTCCGAAGGTGTTTCCTTATAATCATCTACTTTCTCCAATAGATCTCTGGTCTCACCACTACATTCAGCAACTGCTTCATCCTATTCCTCTTGCTAAAACTGCTCAACTTCCTTAACATGCATAGCTTTTACCTTCTTCGGAGTAACATAGTTTCTTCCTGGAGTCTCAGGTAGAGATTTCAATGAGAAAGATCTCGGGACTGGAATGTTTTCGGAGGCCATCTCATTAAACTTCAATAAATACTGAACGAACTCAGCTTCAGACATCTTCTTATTAAGAATCTTTTGTTTCACTTGTTTTTCTAGTTCAACCGCTATCTTTTCCTTCAAGGCCTTAGCCTCCGCAGGGTCCAAGCCAAACTGAGTCTCCCCTTGCACTCTCTTCTCTTTGACTTCCCTCCACTTAGCAACTAACTCATCGGGGTAAGCTTTCTTCTTTTTCGGTTTTGGAGGTGCGGAATGAACTTCCTTAGATTTAAGATTCTCTGCTTCAACTTCAACTTCTTTCAACTTTCTCTTCTTCACTGGCTTAGAAGATTCAGGTTCAGCATCTTTTGGAACCACTTCTTCTTGAACTGGGAAATCAAAGAACTCACTAGTCTTCTTGTTGAAAGCAACGTTCGTCCTTTTAAGGGTATCATCACTCACCAAAATAATTTTGAAAACTCCTGGCTTAGACTAGCAAGCCTACTTGAAATACTCAAGGCACTGAACTATTAACTTTGAGATTATTGATGGATACATTACAATTTAAGCTCTCAGATTCCATTTCATAACCTTCTCAATGGTAATAAGAATGTGTCTCATCATATTAAACTTCCTTAGATTTATCAGAAAATCTAGAATAAATATCTCTCTCTTCTTCAAACTTACTTTTTCACCCTTTCTCGGTACGATAAATCCTTGTACCCATAATTCTAGAAATCACCATAGCAGCATGTGGTCTCTAGATTTATGAACTTCATTATATTGAGCTCTTTCAAATGATCTCTTATTTATAGGCTCGGTCGACCTCCTTTCCAACGGTCATATCTTCCTTAAAATTCAAAGGGACCTGTACACGTTTCACTTAACCAACGGTTAGTTTATAATGGAATATACGACATCATTTTATAACCAAAAAAGTGTAACAGAAAGTACGACATCGTTTCAAGATTAGTTAAAAAGTTTGGAGTGAAGATTCGGAGTGTAAACAGAATGTCAAAGAGTAGACAAATTATAAAATTGTAAGCAAAATGAAAGTTTGGAGTCTAACCAAAAATAATATTAGGAGTCTAAATAAATTCGAAGTGTATAAAGAAAAGATGATCAGATTCTGTTTAATAGGTGAATTCGAAATGAGAATTCGGAATGAGAATTCATCATTAGAATTTTTATTGAGAATTTGTAATTAGGATTCATCATTAGATTTTGGTGTCGAACATCATGATAGTTCGTATACAGAATTCGGAGTAGAACTTTATTAGTGTTCGTATCCAGAATTCAGAGTGGAACTTCATTACAGTTCTCATCCAGAATTCGGAGCCAAAAACAGAATGCTTCATATCAATGTTTTAAACGATTCTGAGAATATAGAAATGAATCTAATTCTTATACATTAGAAATATATGTATATAGATAATGAAAATATGATAAGGATAATTTTCCTTATAAAAGTGATTTACTTTATAAAATAAATTTTCCTTATAAAAGCAATTTTCCTTAAAGATAAGGTGTTTTTGATTTTAAAAACAAGAAGGAATGGAAAAGTAATAAGGAAAACCTTATTGACTCAACAACCCCAATTGGTTCTAGAATTTCAAAAGGTCCTATATACCTGGGACATAATTTACCCTTCTTAAAAAATTGTACAACTACCTTCCATGAAGATACCTTCAAGAAAACATGATCTCCTGCATGAAATTCATAATCCTTCCTTCGGTTATCAACATAGCTCTTCTGCCTACTTTCAGCTGCTTTGATGTGGGTTTGGATAATCTTCACTTTTTCCATTGTTTCCCCAACATGTTCTGGGCCTATGAGTTTTCTTTCATCATCATCATCCCAAAAAGTTGGTGTGCGGCATCTCTTTCCATATAAATCTTTATAAGGTGCCATCTGAATACTTTAATGGAAGATATTGTTATAGTAAAATTCGACCAGAGGAAAATATTGATCCCACATACCTTGAAAGTGAAGTGAGAAAGATCTCAACATGTATTCTATGGTTTGAATAGTCTGTTCTGATTTTCCATCAGTTTGAGGGTGGTAGGTAGTGCTTGAATGAAGTTTAGTATCCCGGGATTTCGGAATAATTTTCTAGAATCTTTATGTATAATGGGGATCAGAATCAGAAATAATAGATATGGGTACACCATAAAGTCTTACAACTTCATTAATATATAGTCTTGCTAAACGTTCAAGTGGTAAATATTCTCTTATAGCAAGAAAATGTGTTGACTTGGTAAGATGATCAACAATGGCCTATATTACATCATTCCTTCTAAGAGACTTTGGTAGCCCCATTACAAAGTCCATCGTAATATCATCCCATTTCCACTAAGGTATGGGAAGAGGTTGCATGACTCATCTAGGATGTTGTCTTCCAGCTTTCACTTGTTAGAAAACTATATATCTTGACACAAAATCAGAAATCTATCTTTTCATATTGTCCCCCCAAAAATGTTCCTTCAAATCTCTATACATCTTGGTTCTCCTAGGGTGTATAGAGAAATTGGGGAAATGAGAATCATCCAACAATTCCCTTTTTAGATCAGGTATATCGGGAATACAAAGTCTCTTCACAAATTTCAAAATTTCATCTTCATATAAGAAGCCACTCAATATCCAATCATTTACAACTTTAATATTCTTTTGAAACTCCTCATCATCAGTCTAAGAGCTATTTATCCATTCTAGTAAACATAGTTTGGCAACCATTTGAAAAAGTATTTATGTTTCACCTTCCATGGTTATTCCCATATCTATCTTTACTATATCCATGATAATAGCATCCCTTTCAACTCTCATCTTGTTCAAAACTCCATGGCCTTTTCTACTCAAAGCCTCTACCACCATATTTGACATCCCCATGTGGTAGTGTATAGTGCAATCATAATCCATGAGTAGTTAAAGCCATCATCTTTGCCTCATGTTGAGTTCTTTCTGTGAGAAAATATACTTCAAACTATTTTGATTAGTATAAATCTCACATTTTTACCATAGAGATAGTGTTTTCTTTATATTCAGAGTGAAGATTACAACTGATAACTCAAGATCATGAGTGGGATAGTTTTGATCATGAATTTTTATCTATCGTGATGCATATGTAATAACTCTATCATTTTCATGAGGACACAACCAAGTCTTTTCTTTGAAGAATCACTATAAATAACAATCCCATCATTCCCTAATGGTATAGTCATGATATGAGCATTAACTAATATTCTCTTCAGTTCTTCAAAACATTATTCACACTCTTTTTTCAAACAAATTTAACCACTTTACGTGTGATATTTGTTAATGGGTTATTCAACCAGGAAAAATTCTGGACAAAACATCGATAATAACCTGCTAAACCAATAAAATCTCATACCTCAGTTATACTCATCGGTACCGGCCATTCTTGGATTGCCTTGGTCTTTGAAGGATCAACAAAGATTCCATCCTTAGAGACAATATGTCTAAGAAAATAAATCTCCTAAAATCATAATTCACACATGATAAAAATTCTATATTATTCATTTCTTCTAAGAGTCTTCAGAATAATGCACAATTGATTTTCATGATCTTCATATCTTTTAGAGTATACCAATATATCATCAATAAATACCACTATAAATTAGTCAATATATTCCTTGAAAACTCTTTTTATTAGATCCATGAAGACAGAGGGTGCATTAGTAGATCCAAAAGGCATTATTGTAAACTCAAAATGCTTGTACCTGGTTCGGAATGATGCTTTCAAAATGTCTTTCTTCTTCACACACAACTGATGATATCCAGATGGAAATTCAAACTTTGAAAAATATTTTTCTCCATGAAGTTGGTCGAATAAATCATCAATACGAGGTAAGGAGTTTCATAGGAAATTTTCATATGAATCGCGACCCATCTAATTCGGCGATTTGGCTTCAGCTCCCTGGGATTCCTCTACCTTTCCAGAACCCGGCTCGCCTCTCATCTATTGAAAATTACATCGGCTGCTTCCTGTGTGCCGATCGTCGGACCGCTTCCTTGACACACACCATTGTTGTGCACATTTGTGTCAAAATGGACATTGCCCGACCCCCTCCTGAGGTGGTGTGGATTGTGATTGAGGGCGATTACAGGTATGCACAATCTATTGCTTATGAGTCATGGTCAAGTTTCTACTCCTACTATTCTAGGCAGGGTTACAGTTATTCTGAGTGTTGCAAAAGGGCTTGGGAGGAGGGATTAGTTGAACCTCTTGCTCTGGCTGAAAGGAATTCAGCGATCAATGAAGCATGTCCTGGTCACGCTACTGATCGAGGCCGAGGAGGCGCTTCGGTTGCAGTTGTGAAATGAGTTTCAGAGGCTGCTGGTCCTATTGTTTCAGTGGGTTTTGCCTGGTTGCGCCATGATTTGGGTGGCAACTCCTTGCCAAGTAGTTCGGGCGAGGACATGCTGGCGAGCGGGGTTCGGCATGATGAGGGGACCTCGCCCGTGGATGCTGAGTAGGACATCCAAAGGGAAGGGCAGGCTATTAGGGAAGCCCCTCAAGACCCTTCTGAAATTTTATTGGTGATTACTCTATCAGCAGTCGTGGGTGCTGTTCTGAAGGATGATACCTATAACGACCCACACTTTACATACATTGTTAATACTTCAAAATTGAAGCACACTTATTACAACATATGACAAAACCACAAAGGACCGTATAGGTATAGTGTCTTTAGAAACTGGGGAAACATAAACAACTGGTTCATCAATCTTCTACAGTGTCTCCCATTTATTTCATCATATCTAGGGTTCCTTTTAGCATATTCTACTTAATATCCATCTTCCTGACCTGGGGAAAAGAAAACATAAAAGGGTGAGCTCAAATGCTCAGCAAGGGCAAATAAAAGAAATAAAAAATCATATCATATCTTTATGAAAATCAAAACCTGCAAAAGAGATCATAATATCTTAACATGGAATAAATCATAGAAGTGAGAATGAGATCCCCATAATCATAACATAAAACTTGAATCTTTGTGGCATGCACACATAATCATGGAAAATCATTTCTTGTTAGTCATGACTCATTGCCAAGACTATCTTAGTGGACAAAGTCCCTTTCTGAACCGAGTTCACTCCTCGTTTCAGTCCTGTATCACTGAACCGAAATAACCTTCCGTTCCAGCCATGTCTATCTCATGAGATATAAAATCTTTACCCAATGCATTGGAGGGAGATATAGGTCCCACCCATCTTATAATGAATCCTTTCTTATGTGTGCCACATAATCATAAAACATACATCATCGCATAACACATATAACAAAAATGGGATTCTTGAAACATCATGACATCATAAATCAATTCATATATGATAAAGGAATTCATAAACATAATTCCATCACAACATAGTCAAACCAATGTAAAAATATGGATAGAAACAGAACCCTTTATTATCTTAGATGGAAAATAATTTTGATAAAACACTTGAATTGAATTCTTGAGGAAAATATCCTTTCTTCTTCAAAAACATTTTTCCTTTCATAACATGTCATACAACTTTGAAATAAAAGAAGTTGATTAAAAATAAACTTGAAAACTTGTAAAGGAAGCTTCTTTTAAGTAATGTTTTAAAAATCCATTCATGCCGTATAAGTTAAAAAAAACATTCTTCGTACTTTTGTCGGAAAAGTCAAAAAGTACCTCGTACGGAAAAACGACAAAAGATTCCTTTCTTATTCTTTACTAAAAACTCACCTAAGGGTAAAATTGGATTTAAACTATTTCAAGTGGATGGAAACAATATTACATATTGAGGGAACATGGATGTGGATGATAAAATACACCCCAGTAAATACTTACGAATAAACAATCTCGGATAAAAATGAGATTGTGATATTTCCCTTACCTTAGGTCTGATTTGCTTTGTTCGTGTCCGAAGCTCCTGTATAATGGTTTAAATAATGTTATTGACTTATTCCAGAATCATACATATTGATATGAGATCATATATGGTCATATTATTAGCTTCTTGTTAGTAATATTTCATTGTTACTTGTTACTCGGGTCTTTATAACTTTTTGTTCTTATGCGTGTTTTGTCGAATAAATTCTTATTCTTATCTTTAGGTTATAGATAATTCATTTCCAGAATGGTATTAGTGTAGTATATACCATATTCATTCATTCAATTCATTTATATAATCATTATGAAATGAAGATCATGTAGAACGAGTCGCATCACATCGTGGAGACGGTATTCCGTACGTACGCACGAGTGATGATATCGTTCCTATGATCGTGGAATTGTATTGGAGTATATATATATATTATTTCAGAATCAATATTACTTAATAATAATCATATATAGTTACTGATTACACCATTATACCCATCCTTGTAAGGTGATGGTGGAAAATAGATTACACCACGGCGTGGAGACGGTATTCCGTACGTACGCACGCGCGGTGATTTCATTTTTCCGTAGGATGGATAGAAGGTGAATTAGGGTTGTTTCATATTTATAATAACATATCAGTATGTAAGTAATACTGATGTTATTACTTTATCATGAAACAACTAAAGAAGAAGAAGTTGAAGAAGAAAGAAATTGAAAAGATCGGTAATGGATATTACCTCTTCTTTGGAACGCCTTTTTGAATCCTCCACTTAAGGAACTAAGATTGGTCTTTGGAGAAGACCAGGACCTCTAGGATTATTCTAGGGAAGTGGAGAAGGGAAAATGGCAGGGGTTGGCCGAGCTTGAGTGCTCAAATTGGTGTGAGGAGGAGGGGGAGGAGGTGCCCTTTTATAAGGGAGGAGAGGGGCACCTTAGGAATATCTCAAAATATTATTTTATATTAAAGTCAAAATCGGTTTATAATGGTTCCAAAGGGTCTTATTTCGAAGCTAAAGTGGGGATGGGTCGAAATCCTATAAACCAATAGGATTTAGACAAGTTTAGGGTATTATTTTAACCTTATCAATTAGATTTAACTCTAAGTTAATTAATTTAACTTTTACCGTGTCTTTTTGTTTTCTTTCACTATATGGTTAATACACTTACTATAACATGCCAAACGAACCCCAAATTGTTTATTATTAATATATATATCCTTATCTAAGTCATTTGTCCGAACCTTAGATTTTTAGGAATAAAATAACAATTAATAATATAATATTTGATTTAAAAACTATTTTGTGTCAATTTTGACACTATTTGATATATGATTTTTGTGAAAGTCATAACAGAATTATATGTTCGAACCAAGTTGATTAAATCATCACTAATATATCATAGCAACCTAGAAAATTAGTGGAATTCATAAAAAGTCTCAAATTACATTTATTTTGGTGTTTATAACATCAATTATGTCAATATTTCATTAATAAGATAATTACTGCATCATCATTGTGTCATAAATAAATTAAATTATTTAATGTCTAAAAATTACAAATAAAATACCCTTATGTAGGAAATCTTTTTATCTTTCTAATGAATATTTATAGTCGAATTTATCTTATGTATAACCCCATATTAAAAATGATTTACTTATTAAACTTTGATTTTAACTATTTTAACCCTTCTTTAAATAAATTAATAATAAATGTCCTAATCTAATCCAAGTGGGCCTAAATGATAATATTTTACACTTAAGGTTGTTTTTGGTCGAGATAAACTTGTCCAATAGAATTAGGACATGTGTTAGGGTAATATTAATATCATATTTACCCTTAGTTACCCTATTTACTATTAACCGTGGTAAAAAAAAGTAAAAAGTTACTATTCACCAAAAAATTATTTTCATCTCATTGAACCAAATTTTAGTCCTTGATATTAACCGTGTCTCTCGGATTTTCGAAATTCCATTCACAGAAGCGGTAAAATTAAGTTTTATGCAAAATTCAGTTTTTTAACCTACCACTTAGTGGTTTCACTATTCATCAAAAATTGAAAGTTTTCAGAAAAATACCAAAATTTCACCCTAGGCTAATTTCGATATTCTGAGTCCAAAAATGAAGTCCATTTTGAAAAATAAAATTTATAAAATTTTAAAAAGTGGTTATTACTATTCATAACGGCTAGTTTTAATAGCATATTGTTGTTTAGTGAAACTCGGTATTGCGTACGACGCAAGCTATCGAGGAAGGTCGCGATTGCGTGCAAAGCAAGCCAAGCAAGTGTTGTGTAGAAAAAGATTCCTTTGATGATTTATATAACATAAAAGTCTCGGGTGTTACATTCTACCCCCCTTAAAAAGAATTTCGCCCTCGAAATTCGTCACTTTGTAACAAACAAATGAGGATACTTCTCCCTCATCATATCCTCAAGCTCCCATGTAGCTTCTTCAAGTTGGTGGTTCCTCCATAAAACTTTCACCAAGCGAGTGGTCTTGTTTCGTAGGACTTTTTCGCTACGATCCAGAATCTCTATCGGCTGTTCTTCATAAGAAAGATCTTGCTCCAGCGGTACAACTTCTAAGCTGAGTACATGTGAAGGATCTGGTATGTACTTTCTCAGGAGAGATACGTGGAACACATCGTGAACTTGAGAGAGATTCGGTGGAAGCGCCAATCGGTAAGCTACCTTCCCAACACGATCCAGTATTTCAAAAGGACCGATATATCTAGGGCTCAACTTCCCCTTCTTTCCAAATCTCATAACCCTCTTCCAGGGAGATATTCGTAAGAACACTTTATCGCCCACTTCAAACTCTAGGTCTTTTCTTCGGTTGTCGGCATAACTTTTCTGTCGACTCTGAGCTGCTCTTATGTGTTGTTGAATAGATCTGACCTTTTCTGCCATTTCATCAACGAGATCAGGTCCTAATAGCTTTCTTTCCCCAACTTCATCCCAGCAAGTTGGAGTCCTGCATTTCTTTCCATAGAGAGCTTCATAAGGAGCCATCTGAATACTGGAGTGAAAGCTATTATTATAAGAAAATTCCACCAAAGGTAGGTGTTGATCCCAACCTCCTTTGAAATCCATAGAGCAAGCTCTCAACATATCTTCTAGGGTTTGAATTGTTCTCTCAGACTGACCGTCTGTCTGGGGATGATAAGCAGTGCTGAAACTCAACTCTGTATCCATAGTATGCTGAAGACTTCGCCAGAACTTCGAGGTAAATCTCGGATCTCGATCAGATATAATAGAAAGTGGTACTCCATGCAATCTTACCACTTCCTTTACATATATCCTGGCAAGATGATCTAGAGAGAAATCCTCTCTAATAGCAATGAAGTGTGCAGACTTTGTAAGACGATCAACTATGACCCAGATAGCATTATTGCCTTTGGATGTTTTAGGAAGTCCTGTGACAAAGTCCATAGTGATGTTTTCCCATTTCCATTCGGGTATGGGTAATGGTTGTAACATCCCCTTAGACTTCTGTCTCTCAGCTTTAACTTGTTGACAAACCAAGCATCGAGAGACATATTCAGCAACATCTCTTTTCATGCCATCCCACCAGAAGTACTCTTTCAGGTCCCTATACATCTTCGTGCTTCCAGGATGAATAGAGAATGAAGAACTATGAGCCTCATCCAGCAGCTCTTTCTTTAATTCGGGGATGGGAGGAACACAAACCTGATTCCTGAACTTTATTATCCCATCACAATCAAGGTTGAATTCAGGAACATTTCTCACCTTCTTTTGTAACTCGACATCTTCTTTCTGTGCCTCTTTAATCTTCACATGTATAGATGGTTGAACATTCATTTGAGAAAGATAAGATTTTTCCCCTTCCATTATAATTCTAAGATCCATCCTTTGTAAATCCATAAATATTGGATCTTTTGTGATCCTCATCATGGATAAACTAGCATGGTCTTGTCGACTTAATGCATCTGCCACCTTGTTTGCTTTCCCAGGGTGGTAATGGATTGAGCAGTCATAATCCTTAATCAGCTCCAACCATCTTCTTTGGCGCATATTCAGCTCCTTTTGTGTGAAAATATACTTTAAACTTTTATGATCAGTATAAATATCACACCTTTCACCATAAAGGTAATGCCTCCAAATCTTTAATGCAAAGATTACCGCAGCCAACTCCAAATCATGTGTTGGGTAATTTTGCTCATGGATTTTCAACTGTCGTGAGGCATAAGCTATCACCATATCATTTTGCATAAGAACACACCCCAATCCCTTCTTGGATGCATCACTATAGATCACAAACCTTTCTCCACTACAAGGCAGTGTGAGCACAGGTGCACTGGATAACCTTCTTTTCAACTCCTTGAAATTCTCTTCACATTCCTCTGTCCAGACAAACTTAACTCCTTTCCGAGTCAACTTGGTGAGTGGATTAGGTAATCGTGAAAAATCTTTTACAAAACGTCGATAATAACCAGCCAAACCAAGAAAACTTCGGATCTCAGTTACTGTTGTTGGTCTTGACCATCTTTCGATAACCTCTGTTTTTGTTGGATCCACAGATATCCCCTCTTTTGAGATTATATGACCCAAAAATGCAACTTTTTTAAGCCAAAATTCACACTTGGTAAATTTGGCATAAAGCTTCTCCTTTCTCAGGGTCTTCAATATAATTCTCAAGTGATCTTCATGCTCTTCCTTGCTCTTTGAATAGACAAGAATATCGTCTATAAAGACTACCACAAATTGATCAAGATGGTCTCTAAAGACTCTATTCATTAGATCCATGAAGATAGCAGGGGCATTAGTAAGACCAAATGGCATCACTATAAATTCATAGTGTCCATATCTTGTACGGAAAGCCGTCTTTGGTATATCCTCCCTTTTGACCCTTAATTGATGATACCCTGAACGAAGATCAATCTTGGAAAAGTATTGAGCTCCGCGTAGTTGGTCAAATAAGTCATCAATGCGTGGGAGAGGATATTTGTTCTTGATAGTGATCTTGTTAAGTTCTCGATAATCAATGCAGAGTCTCATTGATCCATCTTTCTTCTTAACAAATAGAACAGGTGCTCCCCAAGGTGACGCACTAGGGCGTATGAATCCCTTATCAAGATTCTCTTGGAGTTGCTTCTTCAATTCCTGCAACTCAATTGGGGCCATTCTATAAGGTGTCTTTGAAATAGGCAAAGCCCGGTACGAGTTCTATTGAAAACTCAACTTCACGATTTGGTGGAAGACCCGGCAATTCCTCCGGAAAGACATCATCAAACTCCCGTACAATGGGCATATTCTTAATCGTGAGTTTCTCACCAACCATTTGAGATAAATAACCTTCATTTAGTGGAATCAATACCCATAAGATGGAAGAAATTTCCACTGGAAGGTTATGTTCATCCTTGCATTGATAGACGATCATAGGTTGATCTGGAATATGAAATGTGACTTCCCTTCTTTGGCAATTGATATGAGCTCCATGTAGAGAAAGCCAATCCATGCCAAGAATCACATCAAATTCCACTAAAGGAAGGATCACAAGATTTGCAGGAAGCACTTTCCCACAAACTTCGATTGGAGAAGAATTATAAACTTCTGATGCGATTGATGTGCCATTAGGTGTTGTCGCAGCTAACTCAACATCTAATTGTTGAGGTAATACGGTGATACCCTTAGAAAATTTTTCAGAAATAAAAGAGTGGGTGGATCCAGAATCAAATAAAACATTTGCTACTTTAGAGTGGATGGTAAGTGTACCTTTCACCACATCGTTATCGTACTCCACATCACTGATAGAAATTGCATGTGACTTTCCTTTTTCTTTAGCCTTAAGAGTTTGTTGACGTCGACCATCATCATCAACCCTTGGATTTGGGCATTGATTGGCATAATGCCCCATCTCCTTGCACTTGAAACATTGAAGTGTAGCAGGTTCATTCTGTGTATCCCTTCCTTTGTTTGCATCATTAGACATCTTCTTCCCATTATCACGGCATTCAAATGCCCGATGACCTTCCTTTCCACATTTAAAACATTTACTTGTCCCTTTAAGACAACTCCCTCCATGTTTCTTTCCACACTTTGAGCATAAGGGAAAGTTCATCTTCTTTTCCGTGTGCTCTTTAGATTTTTCTTTGAATTCCATCTTCCTCTTCTTATCAAACCCATGTGACTGATGGGTTACTCCAATCTCCATCTCGACTTTGAGAGCACATCGAACGATTTCCTCGTAGCTATTGAAGTCCCTTATGGCTAACGCCCTTCGAAGACTTGGTTTTAAGCCACTAAAGAATCGATCGATCTTACTCTCAGGTTGGATAATAATACCAAAAGCGTACCTTGCAAGTCTTGTAAAATTTGCTTCATAGGTACTAACAGATTCATCATCCCTTTGCTTCAGTTCAAGGAACTCTTTCTCCATCTTTGTTCGGAGAATACGAGGGAAGTACTTATTGAAAAATAAGTTCTTGAACTCGTCCCATTCCATAGACTCAATTTCATCCCTTTGCCTTGTATTCTTAACAAGATTCCACCATTGATCAGCATCTCCTTCCAAACGATACACTGCTAGGATGACTTTATCATGCTCAGAACATTGAAGAACTGGAAATATCTTTTCAGTAGTACTAATCCATTGTTCAGCAACTAATGGATCAGTAGACCCGCTGAAAGATGGTGGACGCTGCCTCATGAAGGATTCAACAGAATGTTGCTCCCTCATTTGTTCATTTGGAAATCCTGCATGATTCATAGCTTGAGAAAGTTGTGTGAGCATGGCTACAAGATTTTGCATTCCAGCTCCCATATCGTTTGGTTGCTCAGGGGGACAATCATTGCATTTCCCATCACATTCCGCATTAACACGGTTCCTTCGGGTTCCAGCCATTGACTAAAACCAAGAAGAATAGTGTGAGCAACACTAATTATAATAGGAAACCACATAATTCAAGAATAAAATTTTCATGCTTATGGTCTTATCCTAGGTTATTCATGGCCATTTCTAAGATTGTGTTCTATGCTTAGACTTATCCTTAGGGTTCTTACTAAGGCTTTCACATCCTAGTTTCCAAAGGTTGACTATACCTTTCCTCTGATACCAACTATAACGACCCACACTTTACATACATTGTTAATACTTCAAAATTGAAGCACACTTATTACAACATATGACAAAACCACAAAGGACCGTATAGGTATAGTGTCTTTAGAAACTGGGGAAACATAAACAACTGGTTCATAAATCTTCTACAGTGTCTCCCATTTATTTCATCATATCTAGGGTCCCTTTTAGCATATTCTACTTAATATCCATCTTCCTGACCTGGGGAAAAGAAAACATAAAAGGGTGAGCTCAAATGCTCAGCAAGGGAAAATAAAAGAAATAAAAAATCATATCATATCTTTATGAAAATCAAAACCTGCAAAAGAGATCATAATATCTTAACATGGAATAAATCATAGAAGTGAGAATGAGATCCCCATAATCATAAAATAAAACTTGAATCTTTGTGTCATGCACACATAATCATGGAAAATCATTTCTTGTTAGTCATGACTCATTGCCAAGACTATCTTAGTGGACAAAGTCCCTTTCTGAACCGAGTTCACTCCTCGTTTCAGTCCTGTATCACTGAACCGAAATAACCTTCCGTTCCAGCCATGTCTATCTCATGAGATATAAAATCTTTACCCAATGCATTGGAGGGAGATATAGGTCCCACCCATCTTATAATGAATCCTTTCTTATGTGTGCCACATAATCATAAAACATACATCATCGCATAACACATATAACAAAAATGGGATTCTTGAAACATCATGACATCATAAATCAATTCATATATGATAAAGGAATTCATAAACATAATTCCATCACAACATAGTCAAACCAATGTAAAAATATGGATAGAAACAGAACCCTTTATTATCTTAGATGGAAAATAATTTTGATAAAACACTTGAATTGAATTCTTGAGGAAAATATCCTTTCTTCTTCAAAAACATTTTTCCTTTCATAACATGTCATACAACTTTGAAATAAAAGAAGTTGATTAAAAATAAACTTGAAAACTTGTAAAGGAAGCTTCTTTTAAGTAATGTTTTAAAAATCCATTCATGCCGTATAAGTTAAAAAAAACATTCTTCGTACTTTTGTCGGAAAAGTCAAAAAGTACCTCGTACGGAAAAACGACAAAAGATTCCTTTCTTATTCTTTACTAAAAACTCACCTAAGGGTAAAATTGGATTTAAACTATTTCAAGTGGATGGAAACAATATTACATATTGAGGGAACATGGATGTGGATGATAAAATACACCCCAGTAAATACTTACGAATAAACAATCTCGGATAAAAATGAGATTGTGATATTTCCCTTACCTTAGGTCCGATTTGCTTTGTTCGTGTCCGAAGCTCCTGTATAATGGTTTAAATAATGTTATTGACTTATTCCAGAATCATACATATTGATATGAGATCATATATGGTCATATTATTAGCTTCTTGTTAGTAATATTTCATTGTTACTTGTTACTCGGGTCTTTATAACTTTTTGTTCTTATGTGTGTTTTGTCGAATAAATTCTTATTCTTATCTTTAGGTTATAGATAATTCATTTCCAGAATGGTATTAGTGTAGTATATACCATATTCATTCATTCAATTCATTTATATAATCATTATGAAATGAAGATCATGTAGAACGAGTCGCATCACATCGTGGAGACGGTATTCCGTACGTACGCACGAGTGATGATATCGTTCCTATGATCGTGGAATTGTATTGGAGTATATATATATATTATTTCAGTATCAATATTACTTAATAATAATCATATATAGTTACTGATTACACCATTATACCCATCCTTGTAAGGTGATGGTGGAAAATAGATTACACCACGGCGTGGAGACGGTATTCCGTACGTACGCACGCGCGGTGATTTCATTTTTCCGTAGGATGGATAGAAGGTGAATTAGGGTTGTTTCATATTTATAATAACATATCAGTATGTAAGTAATACTGATGTTATTACTTTATCATGAAACAACTAAAGAAGAAGAAGTTGAAGAAGAAAGAAATTGAAAAGATCGGTAATGGATATTACCTCTTCTTTGGAACGCCTTTTTGAATCCTCCACTTAAGGAACTAAGATTGGTCTTTGGAGAAGACCAGGACCTCTAGTATTATTCTAGGGAAGTGGAGAAGGGAAAATGTCAGGGGTTGGCCGAGCTTGAGTGCTCAAATTGGTGTGAGGAGGAGGGGGAGGAGGTGCCCTTTTATAAGGGAGGAGAGGGGCACCTTAGGAATATCTCAAAATATTATTTTATATTAAAGTCAAAATCGGTTTATAATGGTTCCAAAGGGTCTTATTTCGAAGCTAAAGTGGGGATGGGTCGAAATCCTATCAACCAATAGGATTTAGACAAGTTTAGGGTATTATTTTAACCTTATCAATTAGATTTAACTCTAAGTTAATTAATTTAACTTTTACCGTGTCTTTTTGTTTTCTTTCACTATATGGTTAATACACTTACTATAACATGCCAAAAGAACCCCAAATTGTTTATTATTAATATATATATCCTTATCTAAGTCATTTGTCCGAACCTTAGATTTTTAGGAATAAAATAACAATTAATAATATAATATTTGATTTAAAAACTATTTTGTGTCAATTTTGACACTATTTGATATATGATTTTTGTGAAAGTCATAACAGAATTATATGTTCGAACCAAGTTGATTAAATCAACACTAATATATCATAGCAACCTAGAAAATTAGTGGAATTCATAAAAAGTCTCAAATTACATTTATTTTGGTGTTTATAACATCAATTATGTCAATATTTCATTAATAAGATAATTACTGCATCATCATTGTGTCATAAATAAATTAAATTATTTAATGTCTAAAAATTACAAATAAAATACCCTTATGTAGGAAATCTTTTTAGCTTTCTAATGAATATTTATAGTCGAATTTATCTTATGTATAACCCCATATTAAAAATGATTTACTTATTAAACTTTGATTTTAACTATTTTAACCCTTCTTTAAATAAATTAATAATAAATGTCCTAATCTAATCCAAGTGGGCCTAAATGATAATATTTTACACTTAAGGTTGTTTTTGGTCGAGATAAACTTGTCCAATAGAATTAGGACATGTGTTAGGGTAATATTAATATCATATTTACCCTTAGTTACCCTATTTACTATTAACCGCGGTAAAAAAAAGTAAAAAGTTACTATTCACCAAAAAATTATTTTCATCTCATTGAACCACATTTTAGTCCTTGATATTAACCGTGTCTCTCGGATTTTCGAAATTCCATTCACAGAAGCGGTAAAATTAAGTTTTATGCAAAATTCAGTTTTTTAACCTACCACTTAGTGGTTTCACTATTCATCAAAAATTGAAAGTTTTCAGAAAAATACCAAAATTTCACCCTAGGCTAATTTCGATATTCTGAGTCCAAAAATGAAGTCCATTTTGAAAAATAAAATTTATAAAATTTTAAAAAGTGGTTATTACTATTCATAACGGCTAGTTTTAATAGCATATTGTTGTTTAGTGAAACTCGGTATTGCGTACGACGCAAGCTATCGAGGAAGGTCGCGATTGCGTGCAAAGCAAGCCAAGCAAGTGTTGTGTAGAAAAAGATTCCTTTGATGATTTATATAACATAAAAGTCTCGGGTGTTACAATACCCAAGGTCTAGGCACCAGTGAGGATGCACAACATTTGTACTCGGGCAACAGAACTATTCATCTCCAATTCATGGGTTGGGGTCTGGAGAAAATTGAATTTTCAGTCAAGCTTAAGCAGGTCCCGCTAGTATCCTCCTATGCGGAGAAGCTCAAAGCAATGGGAACTACCAGGATATCACATAATTGTTTTGCTATTTTGGATGAAGTTCAATGCATTAATGCGGAACCAACAAATGCGGTTCATAGACAAGATACTCAAATTGGATCCGAATCATTTCAAGAGGAAATGTTTGAGACTTCAGACCATGATGAGTCCAAAGAACTGGCCTTAGAGGGGGGATATTTTAGATCCTTTATACGGAAGGGCAAGAACAAAACCATGGATTTAGACGGCTTCATTTCCAACAATCAAAGGGCGCGCAGAAGGAAGGATTACTCCAACCTCCCTAGTCCTCCCATCACAAGATCTACGTGCAAATGAAAGCTATCTCCAATGGACTCTACAAAGGTTGGCTCCACAACCTGTGACAAACCCAAAGCCCCTATCCAACATGAGACATCTGCCAGCACCAAGGACATGACTAGGGAAGGATGTGTTGATGCGTCTCCTGATCCTCCTATAGGTGGTGTGAAATTGGGTGGACAGGGGAAGCAGCATGAAGAAGCTCCCAAAGCTAACTCCCAGTGCTTTATGGCTTTAGTTCTATAACATAGAGATTTACTCTTGCATTCGGATAAAGAAATGGTTGATGCTACTTTGGATATTAAGGAACTGAAGAAGATGAGACCGATCCATGCGGCCACTACAAAGGAGCAAGGTGAGTGGGCTAATAAGAAGGCTCGCATCCTATGTAGAGGCCTCAACGTGGGGAAGATTAGCATGGAGTAATACAAGTAAGCATGGGAGAACATTGAAATTCACTTCGAGAACACCTTGAAAGATTTCCCCGACACTCAGGTAAATTCTATTCCCTGGGTTTTGTTTAGGGAAAATGTCTCCAAACAACTCACTATGTTCTTTAAAAATTCTGTTGTGTCCTTTGGTCCTGAACCTATTGAAATGTGAGGGTTCCCACTTCCCCTTAAAATTTCTTTTGTGTTTAATAAAAAAAATATCGGACCTATAGTCAATGCACAACCTCATAGATCTATCTTTCTTCATAACAAAAAGTAAAAGGGCTCCCCATGGAGAAACACTAGGGTGAAATAATCTTTTATTACTCAATTCCTCATGTTTTTTCTTTAGTTCCACTAATTCCACAAAGGCCATTCTATAAGGGGTCTTCTATATGGGCCTTGAACTAGGAATTAAATCAATGTAAAACTGAATTTCTCGTTCTGGATGATGTCCAAGTAAATCTTCTCGAAACACATCAACATATTCTTGCACAATAGTTATGTACTCTATTTGAACATTATTTTCCTCACCCATAATTATTTCATTATCATCCTCCACAATAATTGAATTTATTAGCACTACTAGGGTGGATCTAGATAAGAACCATATGGTGATGTTTCTGCTCTAATAATAATGTACTCCTTATCATCATTGAGAATTGGAACCTCTATCTTCTTACAATAAATTTTTGCATCATGGTCCGAAAGACGATACATACCATGGATTATATCAAATTAAATAATGTTTATGATGATTAGATTAGCTGATAAATATCATCTATATGCCTTAATGGGGACTGACTCAAAAAACTTTGTTGTAATGTTACTTCCCTTAGAAGTTTTGACTGACAACTCCCATGTTAAATCAAAATGGAAATATCTAATTTTCTTACAAAACTGGAAAGATATGAAACAATGAGATGATCCAAAATCAAAAAAATCATTGCGTAAACTTGAGGAAACCATTAAATTACCTTCCACCACATATTTCAGAGCTTCAACCTCGGTATTAGTGATCACATATGCTTGTCCTTGATCCCTTGGCCTTTTTTGAGGTAAGTTTCCCTGGCGCTTAGGAAAATCATTTGGATAATTTCCCATTTCTCTGAAATTGTAGCAGTGATCATTGGTATCTTCTTTCTTCCCCTTACAATCACTAGCAAGATGTATTTTCTATCCACAATTGTAGCATACTCCTTTTCCTTTTAGACAGGCACCAGGTTTCTTCCTTCCACAATTATCACAGGGTGAAAATTCAACTCTTCCCTTCATCCATGTTTCCTTATTTCCTTTTCCAAATTGTTCAGTATATCCCTTCATATCTTTCTTTTCTTTAAATTTGTAAGACTTATATAATTCTTTTTCTGTCTTGATAGCACATGAGACAATATCTGCATATGATGAGAAGGATTGCGAGACTAATACATGATGGAGAAATGGTTTTTAACCCATCAAAAAATGATCAATCTTACTTCATGGGTTACATATATAATCTGTAGCATGCCTTGCTAAAATTGTAAATGTATCTTCATACTTTGTGACATTATCATTATCCATTCATTTCAGACTCAGAAATTTCCTTTTTCATATCCACTTGATGGTCACGAGAATAGTATTTTTCTAGGAAAATCTTTTTAAACTCCTTCCATTCCATACACGATATGTTTTCATCCTATTTTGAGTTTTGAATTAATGACCACCATTGATCTGCATCTCTGGTGAGGTAATAAATAGCCATGAAAAAGTTTTCCCTTTTGCTACTCTGCAAAGCATGAAATGTTGTCTCTAAGGAACTTATCTATTGTTCAGCTACAAATGGATTTATAGACCCATTGAATGTTGGTGGTTTTTTTCTCATGAAGGGATCTAACATTGATCCTCCATTTTGTGGATCAGGTTATTCCATACAGGTAATGTTATTATTCATAACTTGTGTGAGTTGTCCTAGTATGGTGATAAGATGATCAGTAGCAGCTTCATCACCAGCTCCACTATAATTATCTTGAGCATGAGGGAAATTCCTACATGGACTATGTTCATTGATGCAGTTTCCACTCCTTCCACTAGACACCATTTCTAAAAAATGGCATATAATAGATTAGTTTATAAACCCCAATACATAATTCCGAACTATTAAAACACTTAACATAAATTGAACAGTTTATGGATATAATCCATAATCATAAAAATGTTTTCTTTGAGGAGGTATATACTCATAAATCCTTCATAATGGTCTGTAAATAAAATGAAAATTATCTTAATCATATCCCCTAGGAGTGACATTACTAAGAGTGCAGCAATTCCCATTGTTGTGCATCAGTTCCCATTCGAGTCTAGCTCAAATTGGTGTTTTAGGGTTTTACCCCTAGGTACATCTGTGCCAGAGCCTCCTCTACCTGCTCGTATCTAGACATGGATGTATTTCTCTGAAAACTCACAAAATCTCTATATTAACAAAATTCTAGGATGTTTTCTATACTAATCCACAAAGTCTATCATACTATAATGTTCTCTAATCATAGTTTTTCTAAATCTAGTTTTCATGGTTTGTAGTAAACTTCTTATGATACCCACTGTAATGCCCTGATCCCAGTTACCAAGAGTTAGTGATTTTTTACATTACATTGGCATAATACAAGGAATCAATACCTGAAAGATTGGTCAGTTTAGTATTGTTGGAAGAAAGATAAATACATAATTTCAACATTATAACTTGAAGACAAATACAACACTAATTTATTCAATTAGAAACATTCAATCATACTAGATTATGCCTGGAAGTCACTCATAACTAACTTATTCATATCCTAGGAAAATGAAACATAAGAAATTGGTGAGCTCAAATGCTCAGTAAGGGTAATCAATACAGCGGAAGATAACATAAACATTAGGCATGGTGAATAATACAAAACATATGCCTTTATAAATAATAAACCTAACCACTTTATGGAAAGAATTTGAGATAAGTAAATAATACCATAATAAACCATAGTCATGGGTATTCTACTAGTCGAATAACCACATGAACCATCATTATTATTTCTATAATGATGGAATTTATAATGCCATATATTCTGAAACATTTTTTCAAGGACTCGGCCAAGATGTATAAAAATGATTAATGCCTCGGCCAAAACCATATTTCAAATTGGGAAAGGCCTCAGCCAGTTCCACATCAAATTGTCCCATGAGACCTACTGATGCACTGGGGAGCTATAGTAGGCCCCACCCGTTACATACTAACTCCAATACATTCCTCATGTGAAATGGTTGAAACATAACATAAAAATTCGTATTAAAAATAACATACAAAATGTAAAAACTTTAATGATAAATCATGAATGGAAAAAAAATAACACATCCACAGTCAAACATATCACAAAACCATCAATACAATATGAAATATTTGTATCATATTAAATCAACTTCAAACAAATTTAAAATCCATCAAATGATGTTGAAATAGATAAAATGAAAACCATTTGATAGAAATACCTCTTTCCATTTTGAAACCATTTAAGAGTAAAATAATTATAAAAGTGAACATTTATTTTGAAAATATTATTATAAGCTTGTAAGGGAAGTTTCGATGATGTTATAATGGTGTAAAATATCCACACCCACAGTATAAGTTAAAAAAACATTCTTACATTAATTTTGTCAAAAAGGTCATAAAGTACTTTGTTTGGAAAAAGATAGAAAGATTCCTCTCAAAACATATAAGGTCAAATAAGGGTATAGATGACTTTGACCCATCATCTAGAAAATATTAAAAATGTTTTGAAATAAAGTTTTAATAAAACATGGATGTGGATAATAATGATGTCCTAGTAGATACTTATATGAAAACAACGTCCGATAATAAAGAGATTGTGAAATTAACCCTTACCTTGTAATTTGCCTTAGTAGATGGTATGTTAACCTCCTGTATAATAGTTAAAACATTTTTGTTAAATTATACAAGAAACATATACATAAATATGATATCATATTTGATTCTCTAATAATACTTTGCTAATAATATTTCAGTAGTATCATCGTTTCAAGTGTTAACTGATTCATTTTCCTTTATATGCTTGGTTACGTAATTCATGTTTGTTATGGATAGGTCGGATTTGATTAATATATATAATGATATTATGTTCATAAAAATTATTTTTAATCATAAAATTTATATTATTCTTGAATGATTATGATGGGGAAGTGAATCTCATCGTGTTAATGGAGACAGTAATCCATACATAGGCACAAGTGACAATATCATTATATTGATGGTGAAATCATATGTTATTGGATTGTATATCATATATAGAGAATAAATAACATTATATATATATTATTTACATCAGTTAAACTCATTATTATACCCATTCGAATAATAAAGTGTTTCAATAACAAACAACACCACAACGTGGAGACTCTAAGCCATACGTACGCACGTATGGTGACTTTGTCATTCATATGATGGATAGAATAATGAATATGGTTGAACCATTTTTATAATAAAATCACAGTATAAAAAATATACTTGTGTTATTATTTTATAATGGAAACAAAAAAGAAAGATTAAGTCGATGAAGAAAAGAACATGAAATAGGTGATGAAATATTTACCTCTTCTTCGAGATCTTCTTTTTGATTTGATCAAAATAGCTCCTTAGGTTGGATTTATGACCAAATGAAGGCCTCTTGGATTAAGATAGGAATGTTGGGAGGATATATGGGTAGGTTTTGGCTGATCCAAATGGATTTGGAGGTGTTAAATTAAGAGAAGAGGAAGTTCCCTTTTTTAAGATAGGTGAGGGTCACTTTAGGAAAAGCGTGAAATATTATTTTATAATAAAATCATTTTCAGTTTTTAATGGATCCAAAATGTTTTATTTAGAGCCTAATGTAGGGATGGGTTGAAAAACTCTAAACTAATAGTTTTTGGACAAGTTTAGGTCACCATATTAACCTTATCATTTAGATTTAACTCTTAGTTAAATAGTTTGACATTTACCAGATCTCTTTGTATTTTTATATTATATGGTTAATTAACATAATATAAACTACCGAGAAAACCCCAAGTGATTCATTATTATTATATATAACCTTATCTAAGTCCCTTGGCTGAACCATATATTTTTATGAATGTTATATAAATAAATAATATATTATTTGTTTAAAAAAATCAATTATGTCAATTTTGGCACTATTTAGTATTTGATTTTTTTTGAAATCCATTAAAACCTTTTCAATTCAAATAAAATTTATTTAACCAACCCTAAAATTTCATATTAACCTATAAAATTATTGGAATTAATAATAAGTCTCAATTTACATTTATTTGGATATTTATAATATCAATTATTTTAATATTTCATTGATAAGGTAATTAATGTATCATTACGATGCCATAAATAAATTAAATTATTTAATTTCTAAAAATTATAAAAAAATTCAAATATGTAGTAAATGTTTTTATCTTTCTAAAGAATCTTTATAGTCCAATTTATATTGTGTGTAACCCTATATTAAAAATTGTTTAGTTATTAAACTTTCAATTTACCTCTTTTAACTCCTCTTTAAATAAAATAATAATAAATGTCCTAATCTAATCCAAGTTTACAAAAGGGAACATATTTTATTCCTAAGGTTGTTTTTGGTCAAATTACACTTATCCAATAGAATTAGGATATGTGTTAGGGTAATTATGATATCATTTTTAGCATTAATTAACCTATTTACTTTTAACCATGGTAAATAAAAGTCAAAAGATACAATTCACCAAAAAATATTTTCATCTTATTGAACCAAATTTTACTTACTGATATTAACCATGTCTCTTATATTTTTGAAATTTAACTCACAGAAGTCGTAAAATTATGTTTTATGCAAATTTGAAAATGCTCCTAGGAGGTGGGTAAAAGACAGTAAAAAGTTCACAAAAATATTTATATATCTAAACTTAGTATAAAATTAATCCAAATAATTACATTGAACTTATATATGTATTATGTATCTATTTTGACCTAAAATAAATTTAAATAAATTAAAAAATTATTTAAATAAAAAGTCTCTTTTAACCAATAACACAGTGTTTTTCACTATTCATCAAAAATTGAAAATTTTCTGAAAAATACCACAAATTCTTTCTATTATAATTTCGATATTCCAAATTCAAAAATACAGTAAATTTTGAAAAATAAAATTTATAAAATTTCAAAAAGTGGTTATTACAATTCATAACGGCTAGTTTGAATGGTCGCGGCATGTAAGAATCTCGAAGTTGTGTACAATGCAAGCTATTGCATTATTCAAAGGGAAATGTACCATGGAAGCTTGGGGTGTTACAATGATAGCCTACAATTAATAAAACCAATCCATGATAAGGATGAAATCAAATGGTTCTTTCTGTAAACATTGAAAATCTCCCCAAGAGCAGTTCTACCCCAGCACTAGCTCATAGTCTCTACATACATCAGACAAGTCAGCTTGACCTCCAACAGGAGTAGTCAACACCAAGGGAACTAGAAGCCTCTCTACCTCAAGTACCAAAGCACTGAAAATGTTAGGTGATATGAAGGATTGTGTTTCTCCTAAATCAATGAAGGAATACACCCATGTATAAAAATAGAACAGGGTACCTCGAATGACGTCTAGCTCACCTAGTGCTGGAAATGCTAAAGCATGAAGCTGACCACGACCTACTCCATAGCCTATCTGACCATGATGAAGACCACCACCATGGACACACTCTGTTATCTGATGATGGGGATCATCCCAAGGCTATCATATTCTTTCCACATTATCTCTCTGTAGATATAGAGCTATTGGATCTTTCTTCTGCCACCTCAGTTGGAACAACCTCAACGGAGGAACCTAAAGAGGAACACCATAAGCATGCTAACTTCATTGAATTTTTTTGAAATATTACTTTTGATGACCTCAAGACTTTTAAGAAAAACAATCCTATGATCCCTTGGCATATTCCAGAGAACTTATGACCCTATAGAAATGATATTTTGAGGGCTGGGACTGACCCCTGGATGAATGGAAACTGTTCTTCCCTGAAAACTAAGAACCCAAGACCACAACTCTACTTCGTGAGAAATCCTAACGACTAAACTCTCATGATAATCTGGTTTTGGGTAACATTTTATCAATTACCTATTCCTTTTCCAACACCTCTAGATATATCATCATCATAAATAGGGGTGACCTAGAGTTGAATCTATGGATGCAAAGCCTCTTCAAAATGCCTCACCCTGGCCACCTCAATTTGTAATAGGTCTAAAGCATATTGCATATGGTTCTGGAAATAGAACCCAAACTCTAAAACACTAGATCTTTCCTACCAAAGTGTAAGTATCTTCTAGCAATAGGCCACCTTCATGGTCAAATATAGAAACTCAGCTCTGAACTACTCTCAGAACTTATCCCAAGAGATCACTGACTCCCTGAGATCCTTGAAGAACAAGGAACACCAATGCCTTTCTGCCCCATGAAACTAAATCACAACTAATGTTACCCAATGCTCCTTCTGAGCATGGATGGAATTGAAAACTATCTCAACCTCTTACAACCATTCCTCCGTGACTGCATCTGAATTGGTTCCCTCATAATTCTGCAAATTGTGGTGCTGAAAATATTGACGTTTCCTCCACCAAGTGTCGTCGTCATCAACCTCTAGTCTATGGTGATCTTCTAGCACACCCTACTAGACATATTATACCTAAAACTGATGCAGACATGGACTTGGATCCACTTCTTCAAAAGGAAAATTAGTTAGAACTTCTAAACCAAGAATATGGAAGAATTAAACATTAATTACTTATTTTCATTTATCCATTTAAGGTTAACCTATCCCATCGTATACCCATTCAAACATATCCATAAAGAAAAATGATGCATGATCCTTTACTAGGACTCTACCCTGCAACTATAATCAAACCATTTAGTAGCCATTTTAAACAAAAAGGTATGAGCCTCATATCATAGGGTAACCTTATTACATGTATCTCATCCGGTATCCATTGTTAATTGCACTTGCTAAACATAACTGATACTGTTTCCCTACCAACACATGAAACCTCACCTATGCCTAACTCTAAACTCTATAATATACATAAACCAGACCTTTGATACCACTCTGTCATGAACCCCTCCTCAAAAAGTATACCCCTCCTAGTTTGATAATGTAAGAAGAAAGATAATGAACCTTAAGTCCCACCTTTAATGGGCCTCGGGTTGGCAACTAACTCTAAGGGTATAATGATCACACATATGGGATACAATACCCTCTAAGAGAATACTTGAATAAAAGAAAGATAAGATAAAAACCAGCCAACTCCATCTCATACTACTATATAAAAAGAATATAAAGGGTACCCCACAACCACTTCCCAAATGGTTTTCTACTTTTCCCTAAAGTCTCACATCCAAATCCATCTCTCTTAAAAAAGGATAGCACGAAGACACTTGGGAGAGAACCATAATATGGACCTTCTGCAACATAGAGGATTTCCTACAAGAAACCGAGGTGAAGCACCACACCATCCTTCAAACCAAAAGTAACTAGTTATCTTTCATTATCCACCACAACCCATATAACATGTATCATACTTCTGGTATTACACCTCTAGACACTACAAACCATGCACCATGAAAAGATCCTCAAGCCATCACAACCAATACATGTTATACCTATAGTATCACATAGGAAGCTACATCCAAAATATATGTGTATGAAATAACTAGAAGACATTACAGCCCTCTGAACACATATATGGGGAAATTAACTGTCGTTCACACCAACAAAAGTATCAACCAAGAGAAGAGGGCATGGAAAAGGGGGGAAGTCATATATCCATCCTCCAACCAAGATGTTGGGGAAAACACCCCCCCTGGGCTCAGAATCCCTAGGGTGTTAGTCTCCCTAAATGGGAGGGTGGGGTAGCATATAGAAACAAAAAAAGTACATGATATAACATATCTCACTACCACTCTATAGGAATAACCTAGTCTTAGACACAACCTCAGATCACGTAACTCGGACTCCTAGCTGCCACTGCTAAGACAAGATATTCTATAACCACACAACCATTTAAATAGCTAAAATATGTTACTTTATCCATTTTCATCTATTTAACTTTACATTAATTAACCATTAACAATTTCCATGTTACATTTCATGAACATCAAAACAGAGTTCCAAACCCTGCATGAATAACCAAACCAAGTCCACAATTCCTCACAAGTGTAACCTTAGCATTGTATCCCAGCATGTTCCAACCCCATGGTTTCACCGTCATTTATTGAATCTTTTATTAACATCCTTAACACTTTTACTTAATTCCTGGTATTCTAAGAAAACTTTATAAGCTACCCAAAACAAGGGGCTCAACAGTGTGAGTATACGAACTACCCATCGAGTCTTTTTCACCCACAGTAAGAGAGTCGACCCATTATTCCTAAAGAAAATTATCACATTATGAACATGGCATACCCCACATGTCTTCACCTCATTTGGAAGAAGGGTAAGAAAGAGAATCCACCTCAAATAGTTTGTAAATTATAGAAGATAAAAAAAATAAGCATCTAACAAAATAACATCACGTAAGCCCAGATTCAACCATTTTAATCATCTCAAGTTTCCTCCCCGACACCCATATGTATAAACTGATGTATCTCACCACTATTGGCATAAACTACTTCCAAAACCACTGGGCCTCCTTTCCCCACATTCCATAACAACCTTTTAGGCTCAATCATTATATTCTCACAAAACAACACAAGTATCAGGAAATAAAAATCATAGAAACAAGGCTCTTGGCCTTTCAAAAAGTCATACAGCCATCATTGAGAATGATCACTCACAGCTCTGAAGCATAAGGCTCATGGAATTTACAAAAAATAGGGTAACTCAGCATGACAATAGGAATTATATTTTATCAAAAAACTAGTTCTTTAAACCATCTTGACATTACAAATTTATTATTAGTAAGTTCCAACTATGGGAAAGAAAATTAGCAAGCTACCATAGATATCCGAAATTAATTAAACAATTAATTTGACTTGAATTTAATAAAAAATTATCAAAAAGCATAAAGTGTATCAATAAATTCAATTAAACATGCTCCTCTGCATTAATTTGATTTACATAAAATTACAACAATAATCAGATTCATTTACACTCATCATTATCTTCGGCCAATTAATTTTCAATTAATTATGGATTTATTTTCTTTACTGATTTTCATTCAGAACAACATGCAAAATAGAAAGGAATATATATATGAAATCAAGGGGAAACAACATATGATCGAAACCAATTCATTAATCTGGTTAAAATAATTATTATTTCAATTTCATTATGATTTAGTGGGATGAATAATACTAAATCTATGACTATTCATAATAAAAATAGAGAACCCTTAAATCGCCTACATCAAAAGGGTTCCAATTTTTCTTCTATGAGAACAATCCAACAAAACGGATAACAATAACCTCTCCTGCAACAACTGCATTCACTCATGGATGTCATGGTATGACCACATAAACCAACACCCAATAAGTATCCATTAGAAACATGTAGATCACAAGACATTACAGGGAAAAGAGACGTGAGAGGAAAAAACTAGAGGAACCCCAGATGAAGGAGGTAGAAAAAGACTTATATTGAAGATGGATTGATACTTCTTGGTTTTACAAAAAAGGGGGTGTGCATGAAGCAGGAAGAAACATCAATGGGAAATGATCTAAGGATTGCAGTTAGATCATACCACTATTATGGGAATAAAGTCTAAGGGCACCTCACACCGAGATAATGAAGAAGGAATGAAAGAACATAAGGTTCCCAACTTTGAAGGATTAGATAAGAGACTAACTGAAAAGACTTAGAATTTCCATATAGGTGGATCAAAATAAACCATGTGGTTTGAATAATTAAAAGCCCTAGGATTTTTAGAAAAATAAATTATCTGATTTATTTCCCTTAGAATGGATTCAAACCCACATAAATATGTATTTCAACTCATTTTACAGCAAATAATGATGTCAAAAGCAAAAAACATGGAAATATAGAAAAATCTAGAAATTTGGAAAACTATTGGAAATGACTCACCATTCTGGAAACACTATAACACCTACTGTTAGATGATTCAATGTTCTAGAAACACTATAGAAAGTATCGTTAGATCACTCAATGTTCTAGAAACTCTATATCACCTACCATTAGATGTCTCACTGTTCTAGAAACACTGTATCACCTAGTGTTAGATGACTCGCCATTTTGGAAACATTATATCCCCTACTGTTAGATGACTCGCCGATATGAAAACATTGTAGCACCTGCTGATAAATCTATCACTGTTCTGGAACACTGCAATAGAAACTGTTAGATGACTCACCGTTCTAGAAATATTGTAGCACCTACTGTTAGATGTACAACCATTCTAGAAACATTATAGATCCTACCATTAGATATATCACCATTCTTGAAACATTGTAGCACCTAACATAGGATGTATCACCATTTTGGTAACACTATAGTGCCTACTGTTAGATGTATCGCCATTCAGGAGACACTGTTCACAAAACTAGAAATTTTGAAAAGTGTTGGAAATAAGTAACCTTGACCTCCCAGAACACCTCAAACACCAAAATTTAGAAAATAAATTCACCAGATAGGTCCAATCCATTACATTTTTCATGGAGATATTTTATGGAATACAGTCTCCCAAATTTTATGCTCTTGGTTTAATCAATAATTATTAATATGCCTCTAATGTGCAATATTTTCTAGTTTAAACTATTTTTAATGGATTTGACATTATCTTTAATTTCCATTATATGTTTGGGTCTTAATAGTACCATTTCACTTACTTTATCCCAATCAACTAGATGTATCAATATATTTCTATAAAAATATTTATATGGTTCGAACATTACACTAGCATGAACATTATTGTTATATGAGAAATCAAGCTATGGATATGATTTTCCCCATAAACTATCTATGTTTCTCAAGAAAGATGATATATTATATCCTATAGTTTTAATATATATTTCTAATTGATTATCTAATTAAAGATGATATGTAACACTAAAATTTCAACCATGTACTCAACGATTTCTAGAACCTCATGTAGAAATTTTATGCAAAACCCCAATTCCTAGTAAGATATAATTAAAATGGGTTCCCCATAAATCGACACAGAATCCTTGATATATATCATATAAATTAAAATAATAGATATAAATATTATCAAGAATGGAAGAACTGATAATAATTTTTATATCATCCAATTATAACCCATATAAATTTTTTTCATTTTGAGGTCTCTAGAAGACCAATTAAGAATCAATATTCACATTATCCCATTTCAATATCGGTATATGTATTGAATATATCATACTTTAATAAAGTATATTTTCTACAATAACATTATTTCTTACTAATATCCTTGATTATTATTTTCAACCATTTTCTTTTTTTTGTCCTTCTAGAAGTTATCTCAATGACTGAGACACATCAAATTACTCGCTCAGTGGACTAAGAATTATTCAAAATAAACATCATATTATAGATCAGTCATTATGTTTTAAATTAAAAATACACCAAATAAATTCTATAAATGAATGGATTTTTCATTATCCATGTTTACTTTAGGTATCAAACTATCCATTATTAATTTTACCACATTATTTATTTTAAAATTTGTTTTTTGTTTTATTTGATATTATTTTAGACAGATGGATTGGATATAATTTTGGAATGGTACATATAATATTTTAATTTATTTTTTATAAATTTATATTAGTTATATCTATGAATAATTGGCCATTTTTATCCCACATCATGTATACAATGTATATTCTATTATTTTAATATCTAATATTGTGTTATTTTATTTCCTATGATGGAAATGTTTTTAGTAATCACAGTCGTTGATTGAGAAAAACCATTTTCATTTATTAATTTTCATATTTTCATTTATAAACCAATATAATTTATTTTTTATCATTTTATATATCTTAATTTTCTCAGCATAGATTATATTCATTAAATAATTAGATAAATGATTGTCTCTTCTTACTTTAAGTCATGAATCACGTAAATTTTCAAATACTTATTCAATGGTCATGATTAATGATTTATTGGTTTATCACATTCCAAAATAATTAAGTTGAATTATATATTTAATTCATCTTAGGATATCTATAATCCTTATTTACTTAATGTTTTTTTGAGTACTATTTTAGTGAACACCTCCTTTTAAATCTCCTTGAATTTTTTTTTTGTAATCATCTTTCTAGACATAATTTACATATTCCCAAATAACATTATTGGAGATTTGAAATTAATTTTGAATAAATTCTCTATAGAACCCCATTAAGAAAATAAAACTAATGATTTCATTCGTATTTGTTAGCCTGAGATAACTTTAGTCACCATAGTAATTAAAAAATCTATAAAATTAATATTACTAGTAATCAAATTTACTAATAATGTATCATCTAGTTTCAAAAAGATTTCATAATAATAGTTTTTGGAGTAAATATATAGTGAGACCATTAAATTCATATCATTTACATTTTTAATTTTAATAGAAATTTGTTTCTCCTTAGAATGGAAATTGGTGAATTATTGGATCAACTGACATAAGAAATTTAATTTTGAGTTTACTTTAGATCTTTTAATGAGGTGTATAACAATATACATAAGTTTTTTTAAAATATTGGTCATATGTTGAATTTTTGAGATTTTTTGGTTTGATAAAAAGATAACAAGCATAATTTAATGGAAATTTAATATCCTTTAATTTTAAAAACAATTAATCAATATGTGAATAATGTTCAACTTCTTTGATAAATAACAATTTATGATAACCATTTATTTGGGAAAATAAAATCCAATAATAAATACATGGTTTAGTTCAACATTAAATATTTGTTCAGCCTAACCATTTATGCATATTAAAAATGTATGTTTTGAATACCATAAATATAATGATTCTCATTTAAAAATTTTCTCCATACTTAATCTACCCATTCCACTTTTAGGTAGTCTTTAGGGTTGAATTAAAGATATTATTTCAGGTTTTTATAGAATATTAGAATTGTTCACCGACTGATATTGGGATTAAAGATAATGGTTTCATATATCTTATTTATAAATATCACTAACTATTTTCCCTATATTGGTAATTTCATAAAGATGATTTAGATTTATGGGGATGTGGATTAAAAAATTTATTTCTATGATCCTTTTATAGGTATATGAGATTCATTTCCATGATTTTGAGTTCACTGGATGTAGAGATTCAGGATAAATAATATTGAAATTTACTGATCATTATTACAATGGAAATATATGACTACAAATACATTAAATTGACATAAATTATATTATTAATCCATGTTACATTAATATAACTCTATAATAATTTTTTTTATGATTAAATAATTATTTTTTAGCTTTGATGTCGAAATAATTGACAAATATAGAAATAATTCATTGTAAAAAAGTAAATAATGAAAACATATATGGATATATTGTGATATAACTTCACAAGTGTATTGTTTTCTATTTGTATTTATTTATAAATTAATTAATTGTTTAAAAAATGTCTGACTATCAATAATATGTTAGTTTCATATAAATTTAAAATGATGTAATGTTTTAGGAATAAAAATCAAAATTATAGTTTTCTGGAGTTTTTGTAGTATTTTATATATATAAGTAATGATAAAATAATTTTTTGAACATTTAGAGGGTTGTGTTGAATTGATATTTATTATGATTAATTTATTAAAAATGTGTTTTAATTATGAATGATAAATAATTTGGAACTGTAATAGCAATCTTTTTGGGATAATTTATTCCTCAGGTGTTTTAAAATTATAGTTCACTATGAAGTTTGTTTTATTCCAGAAAACCACATGGGGATAAAATGGACGTTTTTATGGTGGTTGGCCCAAACATTATATTAGACACATATTTCCACATAATTTCTAGGTTTTTTATAATTTGTTTTATTAATAAAAATAAAAAATCCGTATTGTTCCCTTATTGGAGATGTTTTACAAAACATATTTCCAAAGGAATTTGGTTAATGGTAAATGGCTCTAGTAATGCATATGAACACTCATTGGTCGATATGATGGGAGTTTGGTCTCATCAAAACTTTTTATGGGAATTAATTCCTACATCGATACTATCTAGTATAATTAATGCACATTTTTGAATACTTTATTAAATCCCATATATTAAACAAGATACCCTTATATTAAAAATCCATCATTATCAGGTATTGGATTCAGAAATATATATATATATATATGGTTCTCCATCAATTTAGAAATCTGTAAGGATCTATTTTTATTCATTAATGGTAACCATTTTTATATATATGTTATATTCTTTTATCTTCTACTATCATGATGTTGGTTTTAAGCTACAAATTTGGGTGCTCTATAATCTATCATCATCTAAGAAGATATGATTTATTTTGATATTGGGATAAGTCCAATGAGATTGAGTTTCTATGTATCCTTGTGGATTGAAACAAAACCCATGTAGTTATGTTCCACTTAAGGGGACACATAATACCTTTTAAGGTCTTGTGAAAAGTACCGAACCATTATATTTAACATCGTGAAGAAATAACATCTAGGAGAAATTTTCAAAATCAAAGATGGTGCAAGACTTACACCAAAGTGGATTGAGGGGGTTGGAGGGGATATGACCTCCATGGTTAGATATGTCCCTACTGGTAATATTGGCTAAATAATATTAGGTTGAGTTTGGGGTATTGAGTTTAAACCTCACAGAAGCTTCCTATATATCTCATTTGTACATGAATCAAATCTAATGTAGTGTATAATGTTAGTTATTACACCTACAGGGTAGTCCCAATACTTCATTATCATGAATATGGTCCTTTAAATATTTGTCTCATAAAGAATATAGACCTTTGATTGGATGGTAACATGGTTTTGGGTCTTACATTAAATAAGAGTTTCTATGCGAGGTGTGTGTAAGATAAAAAAAAGTAACTATCTTCCAAGACAGGTATTGGATCATGAATATGTCACGGTCATCAGTAACCTCTAAACCCAAGTGATTAATTCTAGGTGTTATAAATAAGAGTATTTAGATCTAGAAAACTACATGATATTATTTATTCACTAGTGGATGAGGGCAGCGACACATCCTATAAGAAATACTTTGGGATTAATCTGAGATGGATTCCTTAATGAAGAACACCACCCATTACGATAGGTGTAAGAGAGTGAGAGGCCAAAGTGAATGATGGAAAAAATTTCAATCCACGTTATTTGGTTCAATGTTTAGGCTACCGATGTGGTTTCTCGGCCTGAGAATCCTTCATCCACCATCCCTAAGGTTGGGATCCTCATTAGAATAAGAATTAAAAATTGTGAACATTTTAATGATCCCTCCCACCATGGGAGGTTAAATGAGGGGTTTTTATTACCAATATAATGTATTACATTATAGTGGACATGATGGTGTTCCCTACCCATTGTCTTAATGAATCAAGTTTCTATGAAGGAGGTCTTACTGAAAACATCCTTGTGTTCTGTTAGGAGAGACATTAAGACATTTGGAATGTTCAGGAAGAGGACAATATGGAGATGAATTTTACAAGGAAGTGGGTCTATTATGGTGTGGGGGAAAAAGTTCCTATGGATATCCCATACCATATATAGGTATATCTTATGTGGGTTGGGGGATTATGAAGGTTCCCAGGAAGGAGTTTACATCACAATGATATTTTGTGGGCCTAAGGGAATTCTTTACAGGTGTCCAAATAGGACCTATCATGAAGGAACCCATTGTGTGTCTCCTTCATGGTATGTGGTATGAAAATTTATTATAGGTGACTTTTATAGTATTATTTTCTATCCTTCCATAATTTTTTTCCAAATAATGTCTATTTATTGTAATTATTTATACATTTTTTCTAGGGATATTCGATATTCCACACAACATATCTAGCACCATACAGTTAAGTGATAAAATTATCATCCTCATTTAATTTTCTGATTTTCATGGTGGTAAAAGGTGTCCTCATGCCAAAAAAAATATGTCATTTGTAGGGGAAATTAAATCACCACCTACTACAAAAAATTAAGAAGTTTTTTTGGGGGGAATTAAGTCATTGCCTTTCCCCATGAATACTTTCTTTTCATTTGTGAGAGTTCCTTGCAAAGTGGAGTTCCCACATACCGTGTGTGGGTTGAATGAGAATTCTTTGTGGTCAGTGGTTAGTTTAATTCATTTAAACTCCATGAATTCCTTATACATTCAAATTTTTGGATTTTATGAATTCATTAGAGCATTATCATGTTATTTTTAATTTTTTTTTTTGTGACCAAAAAATGCTGCCATCAGAATTAGGTCTGATTGTCATGAGAATGAGTCAATTCTAATTAGTTAGTTGTCCCTTTTGAATTCTATGCAGGGTGTGTGTGGATCTGGAGAAGGACCCATGCATATAAAATTATTCAGTATGAATCATTTATCACAATGTGACCTACTAGTGGTTTTCTAATTTCCCTTTATCATTGTGTATCATCCTTCCCCACATAGGGAAATTCCTTTATGAATAGACTTTTACACATATTAAGGCTTTTAAATCCATAAACTATAATTCTAGTGAATTATTTAATTTTCGTAATGGTAGAATGGTATTCCTCTAAGAATTAAATAAGTGTGTATACTAAATTTTGGAATCTACATGGTTCACATAACATGCTATGTAAATTGAATAATACACTATGTGATATATTTTACATTGATAAATTTGATATCCTTTTTTATTGAAATTTCATATCATAATGATAAAATTGACCTTAAACAATTTTTTTCTTTTTATGATGAGAGGAGAAATTCAATGATTAAAGACATTGATGTCTGTGCGAAGAATGATGTTAGCTGACATCGTTAGATCTTAGAATAGTTCATGGGATTTAGCTCCAAAAATATATCATTTCTAAAATAGATTGCCTCTAAATGGATTTTGAATCATGTATTAAATCCCTATTAAAGAACCATGACACAAAAAAAATAGCTCTTGTCTTGGATAAATCGGTACAACATTTTTTCCCACCGGAATATCTTGGAAATGGGTTCATATATTAGTGAAACATTGCACAAGGGGTTTGTTTTGGGATGTACCCTTTTTGTAGGAGTAAGGGTTATGATAACCCGAATCAAAGACCCATTTTATCATCCCATTATTAAGAAATTTATGTACAATGAGAGGTCAGGGTGGTTTATGAAATGGAACCTTCATTCTATATGATCATTTAATTTATAATGGGGATGATATTTTTGGGTTTTCTAAAGCTATGGAAAGTTTAAGACTGAGTTGATGATTATCGGACAATATGAGACTATCTGGATTTTATTGGTTTTTTCCACCAAAAAAATCCATCATCTCTCACCAACTTATTTGGATGATCCCTAATACCAATAACTTCCACTTGGTGCATGATAATATTTGTTTTATTCTTTGGGATGTTCGGATTATCATGATGGAACCAATCACAGGTGATATGTATGATGAGTTCCTTCCTCATTAGTCAATGTGGTATGACCCTGGTATGAACCCTACACTTCAGAGGGAGTTTCTTAACATACCATATAATCTTATAAGGTTTGTCCCCATCCCATGCTAGATGTCCATTTTTTGGCTCGATTCATGTTTTTTCTACATTAAAAGGTCATGATCCTCATTTGAGGATATTGAGTAAATTTCATACTCATAGAACTCAGAGACAAGTTGTGGCTTATTGGGAAATTCTCAAGGAAGGTCTTTTTGATCAATAGGGTTAGCCAGTTTCCCTAGTTGTTGATCCATTAGATAGACTATATTATTTCTTGGATTTTTTTTAACTGGGCCGTTTTTACCATTGCATGTGTTAAGAACTAATGTCCAAGTTAAAAAAAATTTGATGGAATAAAAGTTATTAATTGGGATATAAATAAACATGGAAGTACCAATATTCACCTAGATATATCATCTCTTATGACTAATTAGAAGTGGGATCCCCCTACATTCATGCAGGCCTCTTCCAAATCCTCATTGTATTGGTAATATCTTGCATGGTTGGTTATTATTTTATCAATGACCTCTAGATTCTAGGTGATCAATTAAGGCCCTACTTAGAGTATATAAGTTTATAAAATCCATTGACATTGGGATCAATTGATGTGATGAAAAGAATCAACTATCATGACCATTTTTTAAACTCCTATTATTATACTCCAAAACAAACATAGTAAATGGATCATTTTAAAATAATTCAAGATGAGGGTAACTTATTTTCTTGAGTGCGTTGTCTCATTATAATATTTCATTGAAATATTTTTTGTGAAGGGTAATTTCCCTAAAAATTTGTGTGTCTATTTTATTGTGTGAAAAGAAGGTTCCCTACATATATTAATTGTACATGTCAAGAAAATCATCATATTTCCACAAATCATTTTTAGTTGAACTTTACATAAGAGGACAAGGGCTCCAAGACTGAAATTTTGACCAAAAATATAAATCCCATGCCTAGGAATTCCTAAACTAAATCTTGGATATCTTCATGCTTAAATGGTCTTCTAAAAAAACTAGTATAACTTATTATGGTTTTACCCATATCTGAGTCTAGATAGGTCATGCAGTGTGAAATACATAAAATTAGGACTGAAAAGGGGATTTCATCAAGTAAACCCCACATATAATAAATTCAAAACAAGAGGTTGAAAAAATGGGGTTTAGCCCCTCACAACACTGATTTCACCCCATGGAATGAGATGCTGAACCATATTCCCAATTTTACATCCCCATAGTGGCTTTATATACCATGGCATGGATGGAGTGAGGCACATAGAGAAATGTTAGGCCTATTATGGGATTTTTTACTTCCTTTAGAGGATGTAAATCATTTTTACTCAGTATGCTGGCATATCTGTGTGTGAAATAATTTCTTATATGGAGTATCTTGAGTTGGTAGAAGATAATATATAGGAACATGATGATGAAATTGGGTTCCCTAGGCCCTGATTATGATGTACTCTGATTACAACTACATGTACAAATTATGTTATATATACATGTGATTATATCATAATAGTATTAATACATCAGCGTCAAATGTATTTATGGTAATGTACTTAGATTACATTTCATATAAAAGAATTATAGCAGATCCCAAGCTACAATGAGAACCTAGAGATACTATGGTAGTAATATTAAAGTAAATCCATATGGTCTAGATACATCATACTAATAGGGAATAAATGATATGTGACTAACATGTGCTGAGGTATCATATGCATTGAGACTTAGTCTCATGAAATTGAAACATGGTGAACTCTAGTAGTTGAGATCATGAGGACTGACCCGCTAATAGTAACACCGCATGTTTCATGTTTCATTTGTATTTTTTATCTACATACATGTGTATTGGTCTTCTGACTTGATATCATTATCAATGTGTGTAATTTGATCACACACATTGATGCAAGGATAAAATCGTGGCATTGAAGTCATGGAAAGGTAGTATGTGTTGTGTATGTCATTGGTGGTATGTCATTGGTTGAATGATACAGATATGATTTTTATATTATGAGTTCAGGAAGATATATCTTAATATTAGTTGATCCGGATGGTAATGGCTTCATAAATCCAGGGTCATAGTAGTTGAAGGTAAGTACATCTGGTTAGATCTAGAAATAATAAACAAAGAAAAGGATTATGAAACAAGTTTTCATCCTAATTTATTTGATATTATATACCAAAGAGATAATATTACATAGTGTGTTCTCGTAGATTTTTATTAACCTCTGTGACTTTTTCCATATCTTCGTAAGGGCCTTTATGGGTTTCTAGACTCCACTCATGGTCTGTGAATCTTATTACCTATTATTGAGGTAAGGGATCAAATGGTCACACACAATAGCACATTTGAGAATCTTCCATATTTAGTTGAATAAGAATATAATAAATGGTGGAATGCACTATGGGATCTCTGTTTTATACATTTTCAATCAATTTCCCATAGATATTAAATTCATTATGATTCATATAAAGAATAATTAGGTTGAATTTATTTATTACATGTATTTATAAGTGATTGAGTAAATATGAGGGAAAATATTATACAAAAGAATATTAATATAATATTTCATGATTGTTTTATATTACTAGGAGTTATGAGTTGAGTTAATTGCTCATTTTTATCATGCAATATATTCAATATAAACTATAGGTATGTGATAAAAATATAAATAATATTTATGACATAATGCAGTTCCTTATGAAACATTATCTATTATTATTATTTAGTGGATGTTTATATCATGAGGGCTGGGAACCCTAGTTCGGTCTTATGGATATCCACTATATATGTGAAGAGAAGCTGTTATCATTGGACTATTCACTCTATTAGAATTGAGAGATCCTCTCACTCATTTTGATTCTTATAGATATATCCCTCAATCCAAGTGACTAATCCAAATTTGAATTTATAGATCGTTGTCATAGGATCATGTTGATCAATGTGCATCTTAGAGATTATAGGAGGTCTTTTCTAGCACTCAGAACCCTATAAAAATGAATGTGTTGATTCAAGAAGTCTGTGTAGATGATCTAGAGGGATTCAACATTGGATCCTTTGAGGAACAACGTCAATAAATTTTTACAGACTAGAACAAATATTTTCATAAAAAGGTAATCATTCATATTAATTTATTTTTCTATGTTTAAACCATGTGGGATCCTCATACTATATTATGTCCAAATCTCTATTTTTGTTAATGTCTTGTCTCTCTGGTGATGGATTTTTTTTAAAATTCCCAACCAACCAGCTTCGACAGAGCACCCCAGTACTATTAATTGGTATAATAGGGATGCATGGTTTTTTGAATTCAATATAAATTAAATTGATTTAAATATTATGTATAGTGTTTTAAAATAGTTCCAATGAATACAACCATGTGTCCATCCAATTTTGGATGGCCACATTATGTCCATCTAAAAAAATTATGGATTGCAATGGTGTTTTACAGTTTTAGGCTTTTCTGTGTTTAATATATTTTGAAGAATAAATTATATAAAGATGTACATTTTGATCATGTTCTTGATATTGGCCATAACTTGAAAACATTAGATCTATCGGTTGGTGATCATTCTTCCACCAATGAATAAATTAAAATATTATATTACATATAAATGTTAATAAAAGAATTTGGGTTCCATTAGTTTCTCCATTTAGGAAAGACTTTGGTGAAGACTTTTGGTTTTATTTTGGTGTTAATTTCAATGGTGGGACCATGTGGTGTGACTAACTCAATAAATGAGAGGAAACAATAACAACCTAAGATTTTGAGAATTTTTTTTCAAATTAATTTAATCTTTTTGATATTTTTCATTTCACGTATCACTGAAAATATTTTATTTTATATTAAAGAACTATATCTGGATTGCATTATATGTTACACTATGTCCATTTTTTCACTACACACAACGTAAATTTGATATTTCTATATATGAAACACAAATATCAGCATACATTACATAAAAGACTGAATTTTCTCAACGGCTTGCGTAGCACGGAAGATCATGTGTTACAGAACAATAATATATTATTAAAATATTATTATTTAATAAGATATAACATGGATATTAAATTAGAGATTATAGTATTAACTAAATTATAGATATATATAGTTTAATTATTTTCAAACATATTAATCTGAAATATAGAAATAAAATGAATATAAAGGGAATGATTTTATAAAAGACTATTTTTATGTGAAAAAGACGATTTATCTTAATAAGTTAAATTAATTACTATTATTGAATGATATTAATTAAATATATAAGATATATATTCAAAACAATATTTTTTATATTAATCCAGAATATTTAATAAGAAGAAGATAAGAATAACCCCAATATTAAAAATAAAAACCTAATTTTTTATAAAAGCTATTTTACCGCCTTTTAATGGAGAACCTATTTTAAATATAAATTTTGGAACTTTTATAAATATTATTATTTCGAAATAAAATTCATCTTTTAATGATAAGAATAAAAATTATCTTATAGTGAATTTCTGGTATTTTTCTACGAAGATTCACTTTTTTAATGAACAGTGAAAATACTGAATTTTAATTAAAAAATGATTTTTTGTATAATATCACTATAAAGTTAAATTATAGTTCAAATTGGTCTTGAAGTTTAATTAAATAATATATTAATTAATTAGTCAAATTGGGTTCATAGGAACCAATTTCACATTGAAATTTGATATAAAAACTTAGCAAATGTTTGATCATTTATACTTTAAAAACATACATTATCGTCCAATATATGTGATTAAAGTAAAATTATTTTCATTCCATTATTTTATTTTAATATAGAAAAATTGATTTAATACTTTGAATCATCATAAAACAAAATTTCTAATAAATTAAAATTATGTTTTTTCTAGAAATATTAGTTAATGCAGTTAAAATTAATTATAGTGATTAAGGTAAAATTAAGCATAATGAAGGAATAAAACATAAACATAAGGGCCAAATGAAATAAAAACTTATAAAACACACATTTTATGGACATTAATAATAAATTAACCTTCCATTATTGATTTTAAATTGTTTTTTGTGACTTTTTAACGTAAAAAAACTTGTACACCTAAATTGTTTTCAAAGCTACCAATTGAGTCCTTTTTCTTCCCCAATAAAAGGCCCTCATCTCTCCCCCTTACTCAGACCTATAAAACCACATATATTAATATAATATATTCCAAAACCAAAACTCAAAACCTCTAACTACTACTTGAGTCATACCTTTGGGATGAAAATAATCTAATGATGTTCTTTGGTGAAAACCAAATAGAGTTACCCCAAAAAGTGTTAACATCCTTCATCATAGTCCATTATCTTATTTTCATCATCCACCTAATCGACTATCCATATTCCATGATTATAAAACAACCACAGTATAATCAATATACTGATATTTTTTTATTCTATGGGTTCTACCTAGACATATACAAACATCCATCTAATGGGTAATGAGTATGTTGTTTATGTGTATAACAAACTACCGCCTCAAAAAATGATGACTGTTCGTTTTTTATTTACCACCATTAATGGGTGGGAATTATGATATAAATAATATTTATATATTATATATATTATAATTATTATTTATTTAATTTCATATAATTATTTTATAGCACATATATTTATACATTCCATTTTGTGTGAATATGATAATATTGTTTGAGGATGTGTCAACTACTACCCCCTCAAAGCGATCTGTTTCATTCACACACAAACATGGATACTATTAAAGATGTGTTTAGTTAAATTATATTATGTATATAAAATAATAATTCTAATCAAAATAATAATATATACATATATGCATATATTTCATTTTCTTTCATTCTTTTAATATAACAATTAAATGGAAACATCATTCATGCATGTGCATGGCCTACTGTCTCTGTAAATGGTCTAATCCCTTAAATACTTATATATTATATATATTATTTAAATAAAATTATATTTAATATAAATGATATTTATATCATCGTTTAAATTCATTAAATCATGACAGAAGTATAAGGACCAATGATATAACAAATTAAGAAACATGTGAAGAACAAAGTATATATTACCCGAAGCGAAACCTTAACATAGTATTGTAATAAAATGTGTAATATAAAGTCATATTAAAACCCTAAATGGTACTATATATAATATTATGGTTATTTTATAGAATTATAATAAACTAATATTTATTATACAGGATTTGTTTACGTGTACGATGGGAGTCAAGACACAAGGTAAGGGAATTCCATCCCACGTTTTATTTTCCTGAGATAAATGTCTTATTCACCGCCCAATCCTATTATCTGATGTGTAGACTACCCATGTAAGTATTATATGATTATTTTACTTAAATTTATCGATATTTAAATATTAATTTTATGATATTTCTTCCATGGGGTTTATGTTTCAAATGTTACCAAATTTGTAATGTAATTTTGTCTCAATTTTACTTCATTGACATGTATGTTAGGTTTTGCACTTATATTATTCCATGAGGTATATATAATTTTATTTGAAAATTTATATCAGGAATTTATTTATTTTCATGTTATTTTAAGCTTCATTTAATGTCATTTTCATCAATTGGTAGTGTGGTTCAATGCTACCAAGTGGTAAGAGTTTATTGAAATAATCTCATAACTTTTCGATATTTTAGGATTATGCTTCCTTTGATGAGATACTATGATCCATATCTCAAGTAATCTCTTGAAGTTCATTCTCCTTTGTATGTTCATGATTTATTAATGTATTGGTACCATTTTTAACCTCTTTGGTACATATGATAGTTAAAAAAGTGTTTTAAGAATTCTCAATGTTACCCTCTCTTTAGTTGGAAATATTTGTTGCTTAAAAGCATATTTTCCAAAAAGAAATGTTTCATAATATATTCTAATATTATAATTTTATATTTAAAATAAATTTAATTTTTTTTACCATTTATAAAAAAATTAAAATAAAAATTTCCAGTCATTTTTCAGTCAACTCACTTGTATAATCTTTTATAGTGAAAAAGGTATGTGTTGTATGTAAGGATTTACCCACCATCATGGCTATCATTCCCTTGAAGCTTATTTACAATATTTAAAAGTTATTTTTTTAGGAAAATTATTTCCTATTATTCTATAAACAAATTATTTTAAATTGGTTATAAAAAATGGTATTCAAAAATATTTTATGTTTAGAAAGTATTTTAATTTATTTCAAAACATATGTTATAAGTTTTAAAATTATTTTCCAAGAAAATTGTTATAATATTTTTCAAATATTATTTTATAATTTTTATAGGAAACATTTTCAAAAACAATTCAAATTCTTTTATCAGTTTTCAAGGAAACACCTTTTCTAAACATTGTAACACTCGGAGATTTTATGAGAAATCTTATTTTAATTTCTTTGATGTATTGTGTTGTACGCTACAACAATATTTTCTTTCACTATACGCAACACTGTATTAGCTTTTAGTATACACAACAATATTCTTGGATTATGTTACACAGAAGAGCATCCTTCTTTAATAGCTTTCGTTGTACGCATTACCGAGTTTAACTAACCAATGATATGTTATTAAAATATTATATAAACAGGCCATTATGAATAGTAATACCTACTTTTTAAGATTTTATAAATTTTATCTTTCAAAATGGACTTCATTTTTTTATTCGGAATATCAAAATTAGCCTAGGGTGAATTTTTGGTATTTTTCTGAAAACATTCAATTTTTGTTGAATAGTGAAAACACTTAGTTATTGGTTAAAATCGCCTTTTTATTTAAATAAGAATTTATATTATTTAAATTTATTTTCGTTAAAAATATATACATAATACCTATATAAGTTAAATTTAATTCATTGGAGTCATTTTATAATAATTATAGATATATAAAAATTTTATTTAACTTTTTACCATCTTTTACCCACCACCTAGGAGCATTTGATAATTTACATAATACTTAATTTTACCACTTATTTGAGTTGAATTTCAAAAATCAAAGAGACTCGTTGATACCAGTATGTAAAATGTGGTTCAATGAGATGAAAATAATTTTTGGTGAATAGTAACTTTTCACTTTTATTTACCACAGTTAAAAGTAAATTGGGTAATTAAGGGTAAAAATGATATTATTATTACCCTAACACATGTTCTAACTCTATTTCAGAACTTTAATTCGAAAAATAACAACCTTGGGAATAAAATATTACCCATTAGGTCCACTGTAATTAGATTATTACATTTATTATTATTTTATTTAAAGAAGAGTTAAAATAGTTAAAATCAATGGTTAATAAATAAAAAATTTGAAATATATGGTTATACATAAGATAAATTCAACTATAAATATTCCATAAAAGATAAAAATATTTCCTACATAATGGTATTTTATTTATATTTTTTACACATTATATAATTTAATTTATTTATAACACAATGGTGATGCAGTAATTACCTTATTAATGAAATATTAACTGAATTGATATTATAAATAAACAAATAAATGTAATTTGAGACTTTTTATGAATTAAACTAATTTACTTGGTTAATATAAAATACAAGGGTTGGTTAGATGAATTATTTTGACATAATAATGCTTCTAACAATTTAGAAAAAACAAAATACCAAATAGTGTCAAAATTGACATAAAAGATTTTTTAAAACACATATTATATTATTAGTTGATATTTTGGTCCTAAAATATAAGATTAGGCCAAAATAATTATATAATTATATATAAGACATTAATGAACCAATTTGGGTTTTATTGGTAGTTTATAGTAATTTTATTAACCATATAGTGTAAGAATATAAGAAGACACGGTAAAAGATGAATTATTTAACTTATAGTTAAATCCAAATGCTATAGTAAAAATGGAAACATAAACAAGACTAAAACCTATTTGTTGAGATTATTATGACACATCCCTACCCTTTCCACGAAATAAGTCACTTTTGAGCCATTATAAACCGAATAGTAATTTATTATAAAATTATATTTTATGTTTTTCCTAAGTTGTCCCTCACCCCTCTTATAAAAGGCAACTCCCCCTTCTCTCTAATTCAAACCTCCAAAGCCATTTGGCATGGCCAAACCCTACCCAAATACCCTTTTAAATGTCCTCCCTTCATCATAGAGGCCTTCATTTAGTCATACATCCAACCTAAGGAGACCTTTTGATCAAATCAAAAGGAAGAACCCAAAGAAGAGGAGTCTCGGACACATACGGAAGAAATTGGACATAAGGTAAGGGATTATTTCGTCTCACTTTTATTTCTATGAGACATATGCCTTAATCAACAAATATTTCTTTTTTATGGTGTTTCAGCTTCCCATGAGTGTTTTATGATTTTTATTATGAAGGATATGATATTTACATATGCATGTAATTTTCCACCGATTATAAATGGTAAGGGATAATTCTGTAAATCTAATTTTCATCCGAGATTGCCTAAATGTAAGTATTAACATGGTTTATATTTTTCATCCATGTCTATAAAATGTTTTTCATAATGTTATTAATATTCTTCCATGTATTATTAAAGTCATGTTTACCCCTCTTTGACTTTTACTTTGTGTTATGGGAGGAATCTTTCTTTTGTTTACCATACGTGGTACTTTTTGACATTTCCATTAAAAGTACAAGGAGAATGTTTTTTTAAATTATACGGCATGAATGGATTTTTACGGTTTCATAATGCCTTATTTTTATTAATAATAAACTACAATATTTTAGGATTATTTTAAAAAAATCCTTTTCTTTTAAAATTACATGGCATTTTGTGAAAATAAAATGATTTTGAAGAAGAAAGGATATTTTCCTCAAGAATTCATTTCAAGTGTTTTTTCAAAACAATTTTCCATCTAAGATGAAATTATTTAGTATGATTATGTTTCAAGTATAATGTCTCTATAATTTACATAGTTTGATTCTTCTTATTATGAAATGATATCCATTTGTTTTATATGGATTACGTTATGATGGGATGATGTTTATGAAACCCATTTTATTCTTTGGGTTCTGATGAGTGATTTATGTTTATTTTGTGGCACAAGTAAGAATGATTTCATTATGAGATGGGTGGGACCTATATCTTCCTCCAATTAATTAGGTAAAGATTTATATCTCATGATATAGACATGGCTAGAACGACAAGTGAATCTGGTTCAGTAATACAGGGCTAGAACGGCAAGTAAACCTAGTTCAGTAACACAATTTATCCACTATGATGGTCTTGGCCGCAATGCCCTGGCTAATATGGAAATCATACCATGTGCTTAATGGTTTCCAAAATTACATGTTTTATTCTCGTGCTATTTTATCATGATTAATGTTCCTTTATGATCTATGCCTTACGTACTTCCAAGATTTATTTCACAACTCAAGATATTGATGTTTAAAATTTATGTTCTTATTTTTATGTTCAAATGTATATGTTTCTTTTATTTTCTCCATGATTACTCTTATTGAGCATTTGAACTCACCATTTATATCATTTCCTTTCCCTAGGATATAAATAAAGGTTTAGGTAAGAAAACAAAAGTGTAAGATCTTTATGGGAGATGTTGACGATCTTTCACCATGATTAGAAGATTATGTTCCGAGTTTCCATAGACACTAAACTATTACGGTCCATGGGTGTCATTTTTTGTTATGTATTATGTATTCTGCCAAAGTAATGTAATGTCCATGTACATAGAGTGTGGGTCTCTACAGTTGGTATTAGATGAAAGGATTAGTTAACCTTTGGAAACTAGGATGCGAAAACATTAGTGAAATCCCTAGAGATATTTCTAAGGTATGTCTAGGGATGTCTCTATGGTTAAGTATAAGTATAGTTTATAGTCCTAGAATTATGGAAACTATCTTAGAATTAATCCTAAGATGTTATATATTGAAGGTATGCCTCCTTTATTATGTTGTTTTACTAGCATGATTTTTTCCTCTCATACTATTTTTTTGGGTTTTAGATGATGGTTGGAACCCGAAGGAACTGTGCTGATAAATGTAATGGACAATGAAATGATTGTCCTCCTAAACAAACCAATGTTATGGGAGATGGAGTGAAAAATCTTATTTCTATACTTACACATGCTATGAATCATTCTGGAATTCCAAATGAGCAGATAAAGTAACAATATTCTATTAAGTCCTTCATGAGGCAACATCCTACTTCTTTCAGTGGGTCATCTGATCCACTTGTTGCTGAACAATGGATCAGTACCATTGAAAAGATATTTTCCATACTTCTCTGTTTAGAGCATGAAAAATTCATTTTAGTTGTTTACCATTTAGATGGTGAAGCAGACCAGTGGTGGACTCTAATTAAGAATATAGGTCCCCAAGTTGAAATTGAATCCATGGAATGGGATGAGTTCAAGAAATTGTTTTTCAATAAGTACTTCTCTCTAGTTATTTGAACAAATATGGAAAAGGAGTTCCTTGAGCTTAAGAAAAAGGATGATGAATCTATTGGTATATACGAGGCGAATTTTACAAGGCTTGAAAGTTATGCATCTGGCTTTATTATCCAACCTAAAAGTAAAGTTGACCGATTCTTCACTGGCTTAAAACCAAGTCTTAGAAGGGAATTAGCTATAAGAGACTTAAGTAGCTATGAAGAAATTATGCATTGTGCTATCAAGGTAAAAATAGAAGTTGGTGTAACATATCCATCTCATGTTTTTGACAAGAAATGAAAGATGGAGGTCAAGGAAAAATCTCAAAACTATAGTGAAAAGAAGACAAATGATTAATTATGCTCAAAGTGTGGAAAGAAGCATGGTGGAGATAGTCTTAAAGGGACTAGAAAATGTTTTAAATGTGAAAGAGAAGGTCATTGAGCAGGTGAGTGCTGATGTAATATGAAAAAGGTATCTAATGATGTTAATAGAGAAAAGACTACATAAAACGCACCACCAACACTTCAATGATTCAAGTGCAAGGAAATGGGGCATTATGCTAACCAATAACCTAATCCAAGGGTTAATGATGATCGACATAAAAAAACTCTCAAGAAAAAGGACAAAGGGAATTCAGATGCGATTACTATTTGCAATGTTGAATATGACAATGAAGTGGTGGAATGATTAAGTTTTTATGTAATGGGGTTCCATAATAGTGTTGTGGAATCTCATTTTTAGCATCGTGGAATATTGGAATATCTATGTATTGGTTTGTCATGGTTTTCAATAATTATATGGTACCAATAACCATGAAAAGTGATTGAAATATTTTTGGAAAGCAGATGATATGCGCATAATTAAGGGATAAGAAAAAAATAATATGTTTAATAGTATTATTGAGCTCACGATTGAAATAAGGACAAAGTGATATCATGGTTTGAGTGTATAGAAATTTTGAGATTTTGGTATGTGTACAGAGTTAACTTTTTACATCAATCATGTTTTCACTAAGGTTCTATGGTAACTCATGTTTCATGAGAATACATGATTAAGGTATTCTCATATTTGGAATGGGACCAACAAGATATATCTTATGTTATATTGGGGGATAAATGATGGTATTTACATGCTTGGTAGATGGCCTCTCTAGTAATATTTTATTTATGAGATTGGACATAAGTATTTTGGATAAGCCTAAATAATGGAATGGATTAAGTTGGACATCATATAGTATTATTTAATGCTAAAACAGATTTCTAGAATTTTGTAACAGTGTAGTTTTAGAAAAAGTACAACCCGTAGGACGAGCGACAATCCGTTGCGCTGGACAAGGATGCGGGAATCGAACCCACAACCGAAGTGAGACAAGACTTTATCGCCTACCACTGGCCTACAGGATGTCCCTGGTTAGTATAAATTAGTTTTAATTTATTATTTGGTATGATATATGAAGTATAAGTCCATTTTATAAACCATATACGATTAACATCACCATAGATGGACTTATATATATTTAATAACTTTTTCTAACCTTTTGTTTGAGATAGATGGAATGACATATCATTCTATCGCATGATCGGTTAACACTTGACGAATGAAAAATTCAACATCATTTCATTAAGAGATTGAGAGGAAATTTTTCAAGGAATGACCAACGGTGAGATTGTACCAAAATCAATTAAGTATTTATTCTAATTCCAATTTTTTCGACCTTAAGGAAATAATCTTGAAAACAAAAAAACATTTTCTAGAAGGTACCTTAGATAATCACAAATTTTTGGCTTTTTGATTTTTTTCATTCTCATAGCCATATTCTCAACAACTCTCCATTAGAACTTGATGGTTACATTTCTCTTCTATTTCTATATTTTCACCTATGTTCTTCTATGTGGAATCCTAGTGATGGGTTAATTTGGGTAACCGTTAAGTTTTTTATTTAAAATTAAGTTTTAGTATTCCTTTTTATGATGTGGGTTTCTATGAATGAAACATTCAAGTAGTAAACCATTTATAACCCCAACGAATTTCAAGGGCGAAATTCATTTTAAGGGGGGTCGAATGTAACACAGCAAGATTTTATGAGAAATATTATTTTAATTTCTTTGATGTCTTATGTTGTATGCTACACCATGATTATCTTGAACTATATTCCACACCATATTATCTTTTAGTATACACAACACTATTCTTCGCTTGCGTTACACTCAAGAGAAACCTTCCTCAATAACTTGTGTTGTACGCAATACCGAGTTTCACTAACCAATGATATGTTATTAAAATATTATATAAACTAGCTATTATGAATAGTAATACCCACTATTTAAAATTTTATAAATTTTATCTTTCAAAATGGACTTCATTTTTTGATTTGGAATATCAAAATTCTCCAAGGGTGATTTTTTGGTATTTTTCTAAAAACTTTCAATTTTTGATTAATTGTGAAAACACTGAGTTATTGGTTAAAACCGTCTTTTTATTCAAATAATCATTTATTTTATTTAAATTTATTTTAGGTCAAAATAGATAAATAATACCTATATAAGTTCAATTAAATTCATTGGAGTCATTTTATAACAATTTTAGATATATAAAAAAATTGAACTTTTCACCGTCTTTTACCCACCTCCTATGAGAATTTGAAAATTTACATAAAACATAATTTTACCATTTATGAGAGTTTAATTTCAAAAAGATGATAGACACAGTTGATATTAGTAAGTAAAATGTGGTTCAATGGGATGAAAATAATTTTTGGTGAATAGTAACTTTTAACTTTTATTTACCACAGTTAAATGTAAATAGGGTAATTATTGGTAAAAATGATATTATTATTACCCTAAAACATGTTATAATTCTATTGGATAAGTTTAATTCGACCAAAAATAACCTTAGGAATAAAATATTACCCTTTAGGTCCACTTGGGTTAGATTTTCACATTTATTATTATTTTATTTAAAGAAGAGTTAAAATAATTAAAATCAAAGTTTAGTAACTAAATCATTTTTAATATTGGGTTATACAGAATATAAATTTGACTATAAATATTAAATAGAAATATAAAGATATTTATTACATAATGGTATTTTATTTATATTTTTTAGACATTAAATATTTTAATTTATTTCTGACACAATGATGATGTTGTAATTACCTTATTAATGAAATATTAACGAAATTGATATTATAAATACATAAATAAATGTAATTTGAGACTTTTTATAAGTAAACCTAATTTTATAGGTTAATATAACATATTAGGGTTGGTTAGATGAATTTGTTTTGTAGTAATAATGCTGTTATAAATTTATAAAAAACAAAATACCAAATAGTGTCAAAATTGACATAAAAGAGTTTTTAAAATAAATATTATATTATTAATTGATATAATTTTCCTAAAAATATAATTTTCGGCCCAAAGACTTATATAATTTTATATATTACATTAATGAACCACTTGGGGTTTTATTGGCAGTTTATTGTATGTTTATTAACCATATAGTGTAAGAATACAAGAAGACACGGTAAAAGTTAAATTATTTAACTTAGAGTTAAATCTAAATGTCAAGGTTAAAATGGTAACCTAAACATGCCTAAAACCTTTTGGTTGAGAGTATTTAGACATTTCCCCACCCTAGCCTCTAAATAAGTCACTTCGGAGCCATTATAAACTGAATATGTATTTATTATAAAATAATATTTTAACTTTTTCCTAAGCTGCCTCTCACCCCTCTTATAAAAGTGTACTCCCCCTTCTGTCTAATTCACACCTCCAAAGACATTTGACTCGGACAACCCCTACCCAAATACCCTCTCAAATTTCCTACCCTAGTCCTCGAGTCCATCCTTTAGTCAGAAATCCAACCTATGGAGCCCTTTTGATCAAATCAAAAGGAATAACCCGAAGAAGAGGAGTCTTGGACACATACGGAAGAAATTGGACATAAGGTAAGGGATTATTTCGCCTCACTTTTATTTCAATGAGACATATGCCTTAATCACGAAATATTTCTTTTTTATGGTTTTTAAGATTCTTATGATTGTTTTATGATATTAATTTGAAGGATATGATACTTATATATGCATCTAATTTTCCACCGATTATAAATGGTAACAGATAATTTTGAAAATCTCATTTTTATTTGAGATTTCTTATACGTAAGTATTTACAGGAGTTATATTATTCATCCATGTCCATAAAATGTTTTTCATAAAGTGTTTAATATTCTTCCATGTATGTTTAAATTCATGTTAACCCCTCTTTGACTTTTACTTTGTTTTATGGGAGGAATCTTTCTTTTGTTGACCATACGTGGTACTTTTTGACCTTTCCATTAAAAGTACATGGAGAATGTTTTTTAACTTATACGACACGAACATATTTTTACGGTTTGATAACGCCTTATTTTCATGAAGATTAATCTACAATATTTCATTATTATTTTTAACAAAATACTTTTATTTTAAAATTGCATGGCATTTTTTGAAAAGAAAATGATTTTGAAGAAGAAAGGATATTTTCCTGAAGAATTCATTTCATGTGTTTTTTCAAAACTATTTTCCATCTAAGATGACATTATTTAGAATGATTATATTTCAACTATAATTTATCTATTATTTAAATGGTTTTATTCTTCTTATGATGAAAAGATATCCATTTTTTTATATGGATTACATTATGATGGGATGATGTTTATGATACCCATTTTATTATTTGGGTTATGATGAATGATTTATGTTTATTTTGTGGGACAAGTAAGAATGATTTCATTATGAGATGGGTGGGACCTATATCTCCCTCCAATTAATTGGGTAAATATTTATATCTCATGAGATAGACATGGTTGGAACGAAAATTGAATTCGGTTTAGTAGTACAGGTTTGGAATGGCTTGTAAACACAATTCCGTAATGGACTTTGTCCACTATGATTGTCTTGGCATCAATTCCTTGGCTAATATGGAAATCATAACATGTGCTTAATGGTTTCCCTAATTACATGTTTTATTCCCATACTATTTTATCATGATTAATGTTCCTTTATGATCTTTTTTGTATGTACTGCCATGATTTATTTCACAACTCAAGATATTGATGTTTGAACGTTATGTTCATGTTTTTATATTCAAATGTATATGGTTTGTTTTGTTTTCTCCATGCTTACCCTTATTGAGCATTTAAGCTCACACTTTATATGTTTTCTCCATGTACATCAAGTGTGGGTCTCTACAAACATTTTCAAGAATTATTTGTAATATTTCAATGAAAAGATTTTTAAAATAGTTTTCTAATATTATTTTATATTTTTTCAAGATTATTTTAATTAAAATTGACTTCCTAAGATTTAATGTCTTTAAAATTATTTTTTCAAAGAATAAATCATATTTTCCCCATGAAAGGATTAAAATTTTCTTTCAAAAACAATTCCCATATAAGATGAAATCTGTTGGTGTTAATCATGCTTTTATGGAGAAATGATATAATGATTCCTTTAATATTATTTATATGAGTTGTTTATGTTATGATGGAATGATGTTTATGATACTCATTTCTCTTTCACAGGTTATATGATTTTGAAACCCATTTCTTTTCACTTGTTATTATTTTGATGAGATGATTATAAAAAATGTATCTTTTTCCACAAGTTATGAAATGATTACATGTTTATGGAACCCATTTCATTTCATGGTTTATGATATGATTTTTTATGATTTTGTGGATCATGTAAGTTAGATTTATTTATGAGATGGGTGGGAACTATATCACCCTCCAATGCATTGTGTAATGAGTTATATCTCATCAGACAGAGTAATATTGTCTTGGAAGTGAACATTGAAAAATAATATGGCCATGGCAGTGAACCATGACTAAATATATAGATTGAGGGGTGAAATCATGCTACTAAGATTTCTATGGGAGTGAACCATGACTACTAATATGGTATGAGGAGTGAACTCATGATATTAAATGGATATGGCAGTTAATCATGACTACCAAGATGGTATGGGGAGTGAACACATACTAATAATATTAAATTGGAAGCGATGCCCTGACAACTATGGAAATCCAATCATATGCTTTTCTATTTCACATAATTCAATGTTTTCCTCCGTTGTTTTTATTTCATGGATTAGGTTCTTTATTTTTTTATCATTCATGTCTTATGAACTACCAAGAATTATGTCATGATTCATGTTTATTATCATTGACATGTGGGTATGATCTTTTAATGTTATGATCATGATCTGATACCCATATTCACATGTTTATTCTTACGTGTCTTCTTTCTTTAACATTACTAGGAATCTGAGCTCACCCCATTTTTACAGTTCATTCCACAGGTTATGAAGATATGTATTAAGTATGATGTTCTAAATAAGGGTGTTAGTAATGAAGTACCTAGTGGGATATATTGTAGCTCAATCATGTACCTGTGATTATATTTCCATGTATCCAAATGTAGTAAACAAATAGGGTTTTTGGGAATCTATTTGTGTATTGTTTAATGTATTGCAGATAATTTAAGTAATTTATTGGTATTTAAAGTGAGTTTCTCTAGACTTGGAATCATTGAAATTTTTTAGTTATCCTTTCGAATCAAGGATACGAAAAACATAGTGATAACACTAAGGTAATGTCTAAGGATAATTATAAGGATAAGGAAAAGTATAGGTATGTGTCCTTGAATTTTTTTCAAAGGATCTAGACAGTGGTTTCTTATAAATACATCCTTGTCTGGATACTATAATAGTATGTAGATCTGGAATATATGTACCTCTTTGTAACAACTCCGACATGGTTTGTTGGGCCTGACTCAACATAACTTGGTACAAAAAAATGGAACTTTCTACACACCTAGTTGGAAACTTCCATAGTATATGATTTTAGAATTCATAAACTCCTCACAAACCATGATAAAGGATTTAAATAGAGGATGGCTGTGAATAACCAAGGATAAAACTCAAGTGTCATATTTTAAGGAAGTTATAAAAATTATATATCCTATCTATAATTCATTTTCATGATTATGTGGTTTTCTATTAGTATTAGTGTTTATCACTCCATGATTTATATTTTTATTCAAAGGTTAAAACTCTAAAGAACTGTGTTAATGTTGAATGTGATGGAAAATTTTCTAATGAGCAGTAAAATGGTATGATCACTAGAGTAAAGGATATTGTGATCATGCATAAATATTTTTAAAGGAAGACGATTAAAAATGTGTACCTTAACCAAGTCTCAGACTCATGATGGAAGATAAGGAAGGCATTCACTGAGATATAATGTAATGGAGACCATGGGGGAATCAAGATTTAGTTCCCTTTGTACCAAGAATGTGGAAAGAGTCTCCCGAATGAATGTCTCAAAGGAACGTGAATATGTTTTGACTGTGGAAAAAAGGGCATAATTAAAGTAGTTATGAAAGAAAAATAAAGGGTTCAGTTAATGAAATTGATGGTAATATTTTCCTCACTTAGATATCATCAATGTTCAGATGCTTTATGTAACACCCCAGGTAAATAAAGAATATGACATTTTCATATTTATCCATATTTGTGAATAAAATATTAATATGACTTTAAAGGGGACACTATGCTCGATGGCGTACCCAACACGCAAAAACGGGTTTCTTGGGAATCTTACGTTGCAATCTAATAATAAAATAATATTATTTTAAATGGTAGTTAACATGTATCCGTTGTATTGGCGGTAATGGATAGAAATAACTAAAATATTATTATATATGTTTTTAAATGTTTTTTCATTTATCCAATAAAAGATAAAGGCTTAAAATACGGAAAGAATTCAATTTTAGGCGTATATGCCCTAGTTTTCACTAAAGGTTCACTTATCTCCTTTTGATGGCGAACCGTCATTAAATATAGTTTTGTTCACTCTTATACATTCTTCTAACACCTTAAAAGGATAACTAAAAGGTGACCGTTATGATGATTGCTCAACATTCTTCTAACACCTTAAAAGGTGGACATTAAGATGACACTATATTTATATATGATATCTAATATGTTTATGTTTTACTTAAGATTCTGTATTTTTCATTTATGGTGTACCTTTATGGTTTTCATTATGGGTAAACACGATATCTTCATTTAAGGAAGTGCGGACTACCGCCCCCTCAAAGTGATTTTATTCGTTAATACCATATGTGGTATGTATAAAGGATATATTTAATGATATTATATATGATACCACACTGGAATTAAAATAATATTATGTATCATTATGTTTTAATTCCATTAAATATGAAATAGAAATAGAAGTAGTGTTCATGCGTACGTACGGATTACCATCTCCATGAACGGTACATTTCATTTCTTATCTCAAAATGTTATGTAATATTATAAGTACATATATATAATGGATATATATGTAATATATTACATCTAAATTATGGATATCATTCTGGAATTATAACATATATATATATCTCTCTCATTTTGTTTTAATTCCATTAATATGACAAAAAATGAAAGTAGTGTTCATGCGTACGTACGGCCTACCATCTCCATGAACGGTGCTTTTCGTTTTTTATCTCCAAATGATATGGAATAGTATAAAATGAATATTTACTGGATATATATGGTATTTTAATTATTAATACTATTCTGGAAATTATTTACTTATTACTACATGGGAAATCTTTTTTCAAACAAGTTCATTTTTGACTCATGTACCAAACATCGGCAAAAACGTCTGATATGAACTAACATTATTAAACAATTATTATAAAATTATAATATGTGATATGAACTGAATAATAATCTATAAAGGAGGTACTTAGGAAATTATTAATTGACCAAAGTTAATTATTCAGGAATATAAAGAAACGAACAAGGCAAGTTGGACATGAGGTAAGGGACCCAACTCCACTCTTTCTTTTTAAGTACACTCTTTTATGTCATTCCTTTTAAAGGTCATATTTCCTGTATTGGGATGTTCTTTTATATTAATATTACTGTAATTTTTATGTTCATGTGATGAGAGACCCTATTCTCTCTCATCAATCCATTTTGGAAGTTTTGAGTGGCGCCGTTAAGCTGCCAAATTTTCGTAAGAGATCTAACCTCTCTCTTTCTTTTTAAGTACTTTCCTTTGTGTCACTTCTTTTAAGCTCCTCTTTTTTAAGTTGGGGGATGTTATTTTATATTCCTATTTCTATAAACTTTATGTTAATATGATGAGATACCCTATTTGATCTCATCAATCCATTTTTGTAAGTTTTATGTGGCGTCGTTAGGCTGCCGAGTTTTCGTAAGGGATTTTTCATCTCACTTTTATTCCCATGAGATTTATGCTATATTTGCCATAATTTCCTTTGAGTGGTGTATGTACTGAACATTATTTAACTCATTGTGTAATATACTTTCTTTTATGAGTATTTACATCAATGTTGTATTTTTCTTCTTTCACGAGGTGTATGTTTCGAAAGATACCCATGTCGGTATGTGAACCTTTCACCCTCCTCTTTTTAAAAGACTTATTTTTTGGGTCTTTTAATTTACATATTTTTATGTTGGGATATGTTCTCATACATCCTTACTGATGTAAATTTAATGTCCAAGTGATGAGATACCCTTTTTTATCTCTCATCAACTCATTTTGATGTGACGTCGTTAGGCTGTCAAGGGAACTTCTTAACCCAATTTCGATTTCTTTGGGTTCAACATGTAGTTATTGAATATGTCATCCTTTGAATATGTGTGAATGACCTTTGATTATTTTACACTTAATACCCACTTATATTTGGTGTATTCCTTTTTCACACATAATTATGTAATTGATTTATCCTTAAACCAAGGATACCGTCTTTGTAAGGGACTTCGTCTCAATCTCCTTTCATTGAGGAATATTCTGTTTTATACACAACCTTCTTTTATACGGTGTATAAACCCCTTTAAATTTTACATTTATTCAAAAGGAATCTTTTTTATACGAACTGTTTATTAAACGACAAAAGGGAATGTTTTTGTCATACGTATGAGGCGACAATGACTTCTCCACCGTCGTGACCATTATTTGAGTTTCAGCTTCCTCTACAATCCATACCTTCTTTTTAAAAGAAAAATAAATACCATGTTATAATTTTCTTTTATTTTGGTATTGAAAATGGTTTTCATAATGTTTTTATATCAATGTGTTGTATTGATATCTTGTGATTGAAAGGTGGAAATTTTATGATTCCTTTATGCATGTTTTATGTGATACGATTATGTTGAGGTTCTTGGGCATCATCATGAAGACGGGTGGTTCCGTGATAAACTAAGGGCGGGTGATCCTGATATAGCTCTCCAATGCATTGGGTGACGTGAAGGAGTGAAACGTTAAGGTTTCTCCGAAGAGATTTAGGGAATATACTGTGGTGGGTATTCCAAACGTAACCAAGAGGGTCACTCCCTATGTAAGAATGTTATGAATGCCTCAAGTTACCTTTTATGTCTTATGATTTCTATGATTTAATCATGATTTGATGAGGTATGTTAAAGTGCCTATGTTTTATAGGTAAAGTATGATTTCATTCTTATGTATATATGAACTCATGTTTCCTTTCCATATTTTTATAAACTTTACTGAGCTTTTTATGCTCATCCCAAGTTTTTGAAATGTTTTTCACAGGTCAAGGGAAAGGTACATGATGTGATGATAGTGTCAAGGATGTGTCAAGAAAGAATCCATGTTTTATTTTAAATATGTTTCCGTTGATGGGAAGAATGAATACTGTCTTTTATGCAACCACTTTGTTTAAATGTGGAATGTAATGAAAGTTTCATGATCTAATTCTCTAAAAATCTAAACCTGAAAATATCCTCAATGTGTAATCTTGTAATAACTCAAGATTAAGTATGGTTTAAGGTTGGGGCCCTATAGTTGGTATCAAAGGTCGGTTTAAATAACTTTAGAGGTTAGGTTATTCTTTAAGCATAAGTGGCATTACCATAGTGATTAGGATTTCAGAAAGAGCCTAGTTTTAGATAAAGTGAATGAGTAAGTATATGTTAGTTTTTATCTTCCTCATTAGTACATGATGGTTTTTTGATATACTCACACTGACCTTTTTGGTTTTAGTAAATGGCCGGATCTAGCAGGCACCAAAGTAACAGTGGATGTGAAGGAAACCGTGACATTTTTTTGAGCAAGAAACTGAATGATATGGGATCTTCAATGAGAACTCTTGTGATTATCCTCAACCAACTATCTGGATTCATGCTTTACCACCTAAACCTTGGTGATTTCTCTAAGGCATCATATATGCGAGAAACAAATCCCTACGAAAGTAAAAGTAATAATCATAAAGGTAAGTGTTTTCAAAAACCTATGTGTCAAAGATGTGGAAAGAAACACCTAGGAAAATGTTTCAAAGGGACAAAAATATGCTGTAGATGTGGAAATGAAGTCATAAAGCATGAACCTACCATGGAAAAAGGAATCATCTATTTGACTCGAGGAAAGGGAAATAAGTTCTTTCTGAGGGATAAATTGAATGTTTTAAATGTGGTGTGCATGGTCATTATGCAAACACATGTCCTATGAAGAAGTTTCGTGAATGAGATAACCAAGAGCGTACAAATGTTAGTTTACCAATACCTAATGCCATTCAGATTGAGGATGAAGAAACTGACAATGACCAATCAAAGGTATGTATTATTTCATGACTATTGTTTTCCTATTTTGGAATCTTAGGATATGATTCATGATTTTGTTTGTAGGAAAGAGGTATTTCGGAATAATTTGGAAAGAAATGGTTAATGGATCATGAAGAATGTTGAATGAGTAAGATGTCAACATATAAGGGCTTCAAGAGTTAGGGTGAAATTATTAAGAGTATTAAGTCTCTTTTGATGATGGGGTTACATTAGAAGAATTTTTATATTATGTGTAACCCTGATGTTTAATATATTCAAGGAATAGTTATATTTTCTTTTGTGGACATAGTTATAAAGAACCATTTGGGTTTATATGATCCTTACTTTTGAGGTAATTATGGGTTACTATACGTTATGATTGAAGTGAAAGGAATGAGATAAAATTGAGGTTAAATTATGTTATGGTGATTTTTTATGATTTTATCCCTTTTTGGGGAATGATTTGATAATTATATAGTTTTGGAAAAAGGAAAACACGCAGACCGTGTGACTACCCGTCGCGTCAGACAAAGCTGCGGGAATCGAACCCACAACCAAAGTGCGACTGGTATTTATCACCTACCACTGGACTACGTGAAGTCCCTGGTTAGTTTGACTGCTTCTTTTTAGTTATATGATTTTATGAATTAAGAGTAAGTTGATTTTGGGTTATTTATGAAAATTATTAACCTATCATGGAGGATATGTGATTAGGTTAATTACTTTTCAATACGAGAGTTTAGGAGCAACTGATGTTGTTTGGAGATAAATGTTACGATTTAACATGGAAGACTATGTGACTAAATCCTTAAAATATTTGGGTTTCAATCTTATATTGGTTTACTTTGAAGACTTTTATGGACAAATTGTTTATCAGATTGTCCTCGTTGAACTTTGGGTTTTGTTGGACAAATTTTGGAGATTAAGCATAGACTTTCTTTTTAAAGGGTTATCCTTTTCTAGATTATCTGACCTTGTACTAACCTTTTTTGTTTTGGTTTTGGTTAAAGCCTAAATATATGGGAAGTATATTGTTCTCTTTGTTGGATTAGGTGATTCTCTAGAAGTTGATTATAGTACTCTTAATGCGAACAAGTCTCCCTAAATACTCGTCTTTTGGAAACAAATATGAGTTTGATTAAGAAATCTAGTAAAAGTTGAAAGTCAACATGATAAGTGATTATGTTTCCTTATGAATAAATTCCTCAATAAAAAGTAACTTAAAACAAAAATGTTGTCTATTAACTTTTCCTACTGGGGAATCGAATACCGTTTAACCCATCACAAGTTTTTGATTTTCTTATGGTTAACTTTCTCCTAGACATGTTTACTATCACTCTCCCTCAAGAACATGACCCTTAACTTTTTCTCCCATGTCCATGTTTTTCAAGATGGAATCCTAGTATGGGTTAACTCGGTTGACCTCTGTACTTATCTTCTTTTATTTTAAAGTGATTGTTTTACCGACTCTTGTTCCGATGTGGGACCTTCAAGGATGTTTCCAAGATCAATTTTAAAAATTGCGAGGACGCAATTCCCAAAAGGGGGGAAGGATGTAACACCCCAGATAAATAAAGAATATGAAATTTTCATATTTATCCATATTTGTGAATAAAATATTAATATGGCTTTAAAGGGGACGCTATGCTCGATGGCGTACCCAACACGCAACAACGAGTTTCTTGGGAATCTTACGTTGCACTCTAATAATAAAATAATATTATTTTAAATGGTAGTTAACATGTAGCCGTTGTATTGACAGGAATGGATATAAATAACTAAAATATGATTATATATGTTTTTAAATATTTTTACATTTATCCAATAAAAGATAAAGGATTAAAATACAGAAAGAATTTAATTTTAGGCGTATATTCCCTAGTTTTGACTAAAGGTTCACTTATCGCCTTTTGATGGTGAACCATCATTAAATATAGTTTTGTTCACTCTTATACATTCTATTAGACCAAATAAAACTCTTCTTATGAATTGGGACATCAAAATTTACTTTGTGTAAATTTTTGGTATCTTTCCGATAAAGTTCATTTTTTAATGAATCGTGTAAAATGTTGTATTTTAATTCAAAACCTCTTTTTAATCTAATTTATTTATATGATTGGATTATCTTTTGAATTGGTTTTAAAGTGAAATTAGAATATATTTTTACCATTAAATCCAATAGTTGTCTTTGGAATTAATTTCACTTTGAAATCAGACTTAAACTAGTGTCAATCTTTTAATACTTATTGTTTCATAAAAACACGCTATTTTCTCTAACAGCGGGAATTAATTATTAAATTACTTAATGTGACTTATATATTTTGAATTTTGTAAAATATACTTCATTTTTGAATTCGGAATATCAAATATAGCTTAGGGTGAATTTTTTGTATTTTTCTGAAAAACTTCAATTTTTGATGAATTGTGAAACCACTAAGTGGTACTTATAAAAACTGATTTTTCCGTTTAAATGAAATTTTTCCATCTTTGTGTTTTGAATTTCAAAAATCTGACATACATGGTTGTCATTAAGAATTAAAATGTGGTTCAATGGGATAAAAATAATTTTTTGGTGAATAGTAACTTATTATGTTTTTAATCATGATTAGAGGTAATTAGTGTAGTTTATGGTAAGAATAACGTTTTAATAAAATTAAATGACCTAGAAACATGTCCTACCCTCATTGTATGTGTCATGGCCGACCACAAAAAACCATGGGTCAACTTGGGGACCCCATTAAACCACTTTGGTTGGAAAATAACATAAATATCTTTTTATTTAATGTTAAAGTAAAAATGACACAAACATGAGATGTTTTACTAAAACAATTTTTACGTGGGATTATACAAGTCATATTTTTTACTATAAATAGTCATTGGAAATCTAAAAAGATTTCCTACATCATAGTATTTCCTTTATAATTTTTATACATTTTAATAAATTAAATTATTTATGACATCATTATGATACAGCGATGACCTCATTATTTAACGATTTAAATAAAATGGAAATATAATGTAATATCTAAGATCTACACATCTCCAAAACCTATTGGATGAGGGGATTTCGAACCCTTATCACCTTATCCTCTAAATACATTAATGTGGGACCTTTAAAATCCGAAACTCTTTTGAAAATAAAGTATCATTTTGTAACATTACAAGAGTGTCCCTCCTCTCCTCTTATAAAAGGCCCCCACCTCTACCTCCTTACCCACACTCCCAAAGCCTTTGTCTCGGCCAACCCCTGCCCGTTTTGTCTCTCCAATTCCCTCTCTTACTCCTTGAATCCTCACTTCTTGCAGAAGTCTTCCCAAGGAAGCCTTTGAGCTCAAACCAAAGGGAGTTACCAGATTTTAAGGTAATGTCTTCACTTGTGTCCTTTTGTTTTATTTTGCTTCTCCAACCCCATAACTCTTTTTATTCAATTATTTTGTAACAAATACAGTATCTTGAATATACTAGGATGTTTTTATAAGAACTATTCAAGCTACACTTACACACACCTACATCTAATGGTTAAAGAACATATTGTTTCCGTGGATGGCGAATTTCTGCCTCCCGAAACGATGATTGTTCAACATTATTCTAACACCTTCAAAGGTGGCCATTAAGATGACACTATATTTATATATGATATCTAATATTTTTATGTTTTACTTAAGCTTATTTATTTTTCATTTATGGCATACCTTTATGGTTTCCATTATGGGTAAACGTGATATCGTCATTTAAGGAAGTGCGGACTACCGCCCCCTCAAAGTGATTTGATTCGTTAATACCATATGTGGTACGTATAAAGGATATATTTAATGATATAATATATGATACAATACTAGAATTAAAATACTATTATTTATGATTATGTTTTAATTCCATTAAATATGAAATAGAAATGGAAGTAGCGTTCATGCGTACGTACAGCTTACCGTCTCCATGAACGGTACATTTCATTTCTTATCTCAAAATGTTATGTAATATTATAAGTACATATATATAATGGATATATATGTAATATATTAAATCTAAATTATGGATATCATTCTGGAATTATAACTTATATATATCTCTCTCATTTTTTTTAATTCCATTAATATGACAAAAAATGAATGTAGCGTTCATGCGTACGTACGGCTTACCGTCTCCAAGAACGGTGCTTTTCATTTTTTATCTTCAAATGATATGGAATAGTATAAAATGAATATTTACTGGATATATATGATATTTTAATCATTAATAATATTCTGGAAATTATTTACTTATAACTACATGGGCAATTTTTTTTCAAACAAGTTCATTTTTGACTCATGTACCAAACATCGGCAAAAATGTCTGATATGAACTAACATTATTAAACAATTATTATAACATTATAATATGTGATATGAACTGAATAATAATCTCTAAAGGAGTTACTTAGGAAATTATTAATTTACAAAAGTTTATTATTCAGGAATATAAAGAAACGAACAAGACAAGTTGGACTTGAGGTAAGGGATTCTACTCCACTCTTTCTTTTCAAGTACACTCTTTTATGTCATTCCTTTTAAATCTCATCTTTATTGTTATTGGGATGTTCTTTTATATTAATCTTACTGTACTTTTTATTTTCATGTGATGAGAGACCATATTCTCTCTCATCAATCCATTTTGGATGTTTTGAGTGGCGCCGTTAGGCTGCCAAATTTCCGTAAGAGATCCAACCTCTCTCTTTCTTTTTAAGTACTCTCCATTATGTCACATATTTTAAGATAATATTTTTTAGGTTGGGGGATGTTCTATTATATTCATCTTTCTATAAACTTTAAGTTAATATGATGAGATACCCTATTTGATCTCATCAATCCATTTTTTTAAGTTTTATGTGGCGTCGTTAGGCTGCCGAGTTTTCGTAAGAGATTTTTCATCTCACATTTATTCCCGTGAGATTTAGGCTATATTTTCCATAATTTCCTTTGAATGGTGTATGTACTGCCCATTATTTTACTCATTGTGTAATTTACTTTCTTTTATGAGTATTTACATCAATGTTGTATTGTCCTTATTTCACGAGGTGTATGTTTCGAAAGAAACCCATGTCGGTAAGGGAACCTTTCACCCTCCTCTTTTTAAAATACATCTTTTGTTGGGTCTTTTAAGTTACATATTGTTATGTTGGGATATGTTCTCATATATCCTTATTGATGTAAATTTTAAGTCCAAGTGATGAAATACCCTTTTTTTATCTCTCATCAACTCATTTTGATGTGACGCCGTACGGCTGTCAAGGGAACTTCTTAACCCAATTTCGATTTCTTTGGGTTCAACATGTAGTTATTGAATATGTCATCCTTTGAATATGTGTGAATGACCTTTGATTATTTTAAACTTAATAGCCACTTATATTTGGTGTATTCGTTTGTCCCACATTATTATGTAATTGATTTATCCTTAAACCAAGGATACCGTCTTTGTAAGGGACTTCGTCTCAATCTCCTTTCATTGAGGCATATTCTGTTTTATACACAACCTTCTTTTATACGGTGTACAAACCCCTTTGACTTTTATGTTTATTCAAAAGGAATCTTTTTTATACGAAGTGTTTATTAAATGACAAAAGGGAATGTTTTTGTCGTACGTATGTGGCGACAACAACTTCTCCGCCATCGTGACCATTATTTGAGTTTCAGCTTCCTCTACAAGTCATACCTTCTTTTTAAAAGAAAAATAAATACCATGTTTTAATTTTCTTTTAGTTTTTTATTGAAAATGGTTTTCATAATGTTTTTATATCAATGTGTTGTATTGATATCTTGTGATTGAAAGGTGGAAATTTTATGTTTCCTTTATGCATGTTTTATGTGATACGATTATGTGGAGGTTCTTGGGAATTATTATGAATACGGGTGGTTCCGTGATAAAATAAGGGCGGGTGAGCCCGATATAGCTCTCCAATGCATTGGGTAACGCGAAGGAGTGAAATGTTAAGGTTTCTCCGAAGAGATTTAGGGAATATACTGTGGTGGGTATTCCAAACATAACCAAGAGGGTTACTCCCTATGTAAGAATGTTATGAATGCCTCAAGTTACCTTTTATGTCTTATGATTTCTATGATTTATTCATGATTTGATGAGGTATGTTAAAGTGCCTATGTTTTATGGGTAAAGTATGATTTCATTCTTATGTATATATGAACTCATGTTTCCTTTCCATGTTTTTATAACCCTTACTGAGCTTTTTATGCTCATCCCAAGTTTTTGAAATGTTTTTCACAGGTCAAGGGAAAGGTACATGATGTGATGATATTGTCAAGGATGTGTCATGAAATAATCCATGTTTTATTTTAAATATGTTTCCGTTGATGGGAAGAATGAATACTGTCTATTATGTAACCACTTTGTTTAAATGTGGAATATAATGCAAGTTTCATGATCTAATTCTCGAAAACTCTAAACCAGAAAAGATCCTAAATGTGTAATCTTGTAATAACTCAATATTAAGTAAGGTTTAAGGCTGGGGCCTTATAATTTATGTGTGTAATGAATATTCATTATGTAAATCGATGTCCTAAGTTGAAATATCGCAAAGATAATTAGGAAGGTAGTATGATTAATCATTACATTGATGATTATAATGAGATCACATATGAAATGTTAAAGGAAAGAGGTATTTTTTAATAGGATTAGGTAGAATTATGATAGATTATGGATTAAGTGGAATATTTATATTTTTTGTATTTGGATTTAAGAATTATATTATATGAATTGTGATGTATACAAGGATTTTCATGTTTATGTTTTTCACTATGGATTGACAAGATTATGTTGAATATTTATGATGGATTGGAAAAGCGATTTATTGAAAAGGTGATATTTATAATAAGGGAAGGTAACCATTTATTTTTTTAAGATATAGATTAATTTTTTTATCTTGGAAAAATATTTGATTGTTTTAGATAAAGTAAATTAGATAGTGTCAATGAACATACAACCAATTAATTATTTTTCGAACAAGTGGTCTATGTCATCATGGATGAAGTTTATAACATCTTATTTTTAAGTAATATATCCTCTAATTTCTGGATTATGGAAGCATGAATTTTTTCCAAAAGTATTTATGGAAATTCATGTTGTTACCATGTTTCTAGAGGATTTATAATGAGTGTGTTCACAGGTTCTGAATGTGAAAACCATGAGTTACATTATAATATATGGGTAATCAATGTGAATATTTTTTCATGAAATTTATTCTAATGTTTTGGATTTTCATCTTTCATAAGTGTTATAATTTTAACCATTCATGAAATTTTATGTTAAACTTTGGATAAAGTTTTTATTTATTGAAGTTATATTGAAAACCTTATATAAAATGATATCTAGTGATTAACCTTATAAAAAAGATATCCATCATAATTATTTGGGAGAGTATATTAGTTTGGTTTTGGAAAATAGAATCATGTGTGTTGGGTGACAACTAATCTGGTCTGGAAATGATGCTTTTCTAGAACCCATGACTGAAGGAAGATAAGGATTTCATGCCTACCACTGACCTATGTGATGTCCTAGTTAATGTGTAATTTTTTTATAATGTAATATTAATGATGAACCAATAGTTTAAATTTTTTATTTTTAGAAATTAATTAATTAAACATAATGAATTTAAATAATAGTTAGTTACAAATAGTTATATGTTTCATTCTTTTATGGACCTTAATATTCCTTAAAAGTGTATTTCAATGTTCTTGGAATCGAATTTAATTTCTAGTAATCCACTTCTTGAAGTAATGTATGAATTAAAAATTTATCAAAGAACAAAAAAATTAATATTTTTATAGAAATATATGATGTATGTATATTTTTTTATATTCTTGTTCAATAATATTATTAATCAAAATTAATAAATTTATCAAAAAAATTCCACCCTAATACCTTAATATTTTTGATCTGATGTCCATTTAAATCATCATATATTTATGTATTTTAGGCCCTCAAATATTCATTGATCAATCACTTTTTTATGATTGTTGACCTCAATAACTTCCTATGAATATTTACATTTTTTCACCAAGTTGATTCTTTTACTTTACACCTATGTTCTCTTATGCGGGAGGCTAGTTATGAGTTACATTGGGTAATTGTTATGGTTCCATATTTCCTCTTTTAAAAGGATGTTTTAGTGTTCATTTATCGATGTGTGATTCTTTTAAAGGTAATTTCATGTATTAAACCATTGATAACCCAAATTAATTTTGATGGAGAAAATTATTTTAAGGCAGGTATAATATAACACCTTGATATTTTGTGAATTTTTTTCAATTAATATAATCTTTTTAATATTTTTCATTTCATGCAACATTGAATGTAGTCTATATTATGTTAAACCATTGTGGAACACTTGTGTTATAAGAAATTAAAAGTTAATCAACCACTACATGAAAAATAAATTTCATCTTTCTCAACATGTATCACTAGTATTAGCTTACATTACACACAAGACTGACTTTCATAGATGTCTTGCATAACATGCAAGACTGAGTGTTACTGAAAAATAATATATTATTAAAATATTAATATTTAATAAGATACAATATAACTATAAAATTAAATATTATTTTATTAACTAACTTATGAATAATTATTGTTCATTTCATTGGTTACCTATTAATTAGAAATATAGAAACCAAATGATTATAAAGGGAATGAATTTATAAAAAACTATTTTTATGTGAAAAAGATGATTTATCATAATAATTTAAATTAATCAATAATATATAATGACATTAATTAAATCAATATGTTATATATTAAAAAAATCATCCAATAAATTTGATAAGCATATTGTAAGAAAATACACGATATTACACATAGAAACCTGTATTTTTATAAAAGCCGTTTTAACGCAATTTAATGGAGAACCTATTTTAAATCTAAAATTTTGAACTTTTAAAAATATTATATGTCAAAATAAAATTTATATTCCAAATATAAACATAAAAATTATCTTATATAGAATTTTTGGTATTTTTTGTGAAGTTTCATTTTTTTTAATAAATAGTGAAAAATACTAAATTTCAATTCAAAAAATAATTTCATCTAATGTTTTATAAGGTTAAATTGTATTTTTAATTGTTTAAAAACTTTAATTATATAATATATTTTTCAATTAATCTAATTTTGGTCATTTTAACCATTTTAACATTGAAATTGGATATAAGAACATAACAAGATTTTGATATTTTTACTTAAATACCAGCATTGTCATCCCGTCTGTGGGATCAAATTTAAATAAATTTATAACATTTATGTGATTTATAAACTAAAAAATGGATTAAATATTAGGAATAATAGTAATTTAAAAAATCTAATAATGTAAACTTTTTCAACAAAAATATCACTCAATGGAGTTAAAATTAATTACAACGATTAAGGTAAAATGAAACTTAACAAGGGAATAAACTCTAATCTTATGGGAAAAAATGACCTTGAAATTTGTAAAAAACCAATTTTATATACATTATTAGGCCATTAACATTAAATTATTGAGTTGTTTTATTTTTTCATTACATTGGTTACGTAAAAATGTGGGTACATCTATCTTGTTTTAAAAAATACCATGTCAGTCTTTTTCCTCCCCAAGAAAAGGACACCACCTATCCCCCATCCTCACACCTCTCAAAAGAAATATTATCAACCAATATATATCCAATAAAACACACAAAAACCCATAAATTCATTCATTAAGAGTCCCTTTGGGGAGAAATAAATCCAAGTAATCCCTTTATTGAAAACCAAATTGAGTTACCAAAAGAAGAGGTAACATTCTTCCTCAAGCTCTTTAAATTATTTTCCTCCTCCACCACCTCCATAATACTTATCTTATTATTATAAAAAATTTATCATAAATATACTGATATTTTGTTTATTCTAATTATTAAACGTATATTTACAAACACTTCCATCCAATGAATGAACATATTGTTTATGTCCACAATGAACTACCGCCTCCCAAAATGATGATTGTTTTTTTTTCATCACAAACTTTCGTGGTAGGTAATTATGATGTAAAATATGTTTATATATGATATTTATGATACATATTATGTATTTAATATTATTTAATTATTTTAAAACATATATATTTATTCTTTTAATTCTTTATAAATACGACAATTTTGATTGAGGAAGTGTCCGCTATTGCCCTCTCAAAGGGATATGATCCATTCACACACTATATTGAATGTATTAATGATGTGTTCGGTGAATTTATGTAATATATATGACATAATAATTCTATTTTAATGAATATATATATACATATATGTCTATTTTTCATTCAATATGATAATTAAACAGAATCAATGTTCATGCGTACGTAAAACATACCATCTCCCTGAACAGTGTATTACATTTCATACTTCTATATTCATTATATTTTTGTAATACAAATATAATCAAAATAAATGATATGTATACCGTATTTTAAATTAAGTAAATAATTATATATGTATAAGGGGAAAATATATAACAAATTAAGACACATGAAAAGAACAAAGTAGATATTACTCACAGTCAAACCATAACATAGAATTGATAACAAATGGGTAATATAAAGTCATAATAAAACCATATATGGAATTTTAATTAAAATATAGTTATTTTATAGATTTATAATAAACATATATTTATTATACAATATTTTTATATGACTACGATGATAGTCAATACACAAGGTGAGAGAATCTCATCTCACATTTTATTTTCATGAGAAACTTATTTTATTCGCAACCCAATCCTTTTATGTGGGGTGTATACTACCCATAGATGTATTCAAAAATTAGTATAAACATATTTATTGGTATTTAAATATCCATTTATGATATTTGTATCATGGGGTTTATCTTTAAAAAATTACAAAATTGGTCAAGTAAGTTTGCCTCAATTTTCCTTCTTTGAGACACATGCTATGTTATGCACCTATATTTTTTCAAGAGGTTTATATACAACCCTTTAAATTTTATAACATGAAAATTATTATTTTCATGATATTTGAAGCTTTATTTAATTTATTTTTTTTAAAAAAATTGGATATGTTTCAATGTTACTAAGTGTTATGACTATATTGAAATAATCTCATCACATTAAAAGATTTTTTTTAATTATGCTTACAATAATGAAATATTATGATCCATATTTCAAGAATATTCATGATTTTTCTTATAATATAGATATTCATGGTATATTTATGTATTAGTACCATTTTCCACTAATTTTTACATAATTTTTTATGAATGTGTTTATAAGAAATCTTGATTATACCATCTCTTTAGTCGGAAATTTGTGATCCTTCAAAAAATGTTTGACCTATTAAACTAAAGGATTTTTATAAAGTTAATATTCTTTTCATCTTATAGATGAGGAAAGTTTCTAAACTTTTACGTTGAAAAATGAATGTCTTCCATGTATGGATTTACCCACCATCATGACAGTCATTCCCTTGAAGATTCAATAATAAGATAAAAAAGTAATTTTTTAAGATAATATTTTCCAAATATTCTCAAAATTCATTGTTCTAATGTTTTTCTCAAAGAAAAATGTTTCGAATGGTGTTTTATATTTAAAAAATATTTTAAATTATTTCAAAGCCTATTTTATAAGTTTCAATAGTTTTTTTAAGGAATTTTTTTAAATAAAAATTAAAGCGTATTTTATATGTTTTAAATGAAAAACGTTTTAAAATTGTTTTAAATATTATTTTATAAGTTTTCAAGGAAAATTATTTTTATAAATTTTTAAACATATATTATAAGTTTTAAAGGAGAATGGTTATCAAAAAACTTTCAAGCATTATTTATAAGATTTCAAAAAAATAATTGAAATTTTTTTTCATGAATTAATTTATAAGTATTATATTTTATTTTAATGAAAATGGTCTTCACAATATTTAATATCGTAAAATATTTTTTTCAAAGAAGAAAAGTTATTTTCATCAATTAATTGCTGTAAAAGTTCTTTCAAAATTACCTCCAATTTAAGATGTGTTGGTCGGAGTGGACACTCAAGAGGGGGGTGAATTGAGTTCCAATTAAAATTTTTGCTAAAAACAATTTCTATTAAAATCCCCCAATTTCAAAAACAAATTAAACTGTAGTGAATTTATACGGATTATAAAGGTTCAATTAGTTTCTCAAAGATTTATTAATTCTCAGTTAACTTAATCTTATGATTAAATTAACTTTTGAAACTAACTTACTGGTTTATAATAAATATAAACACTTGTGAATTTAACTACCAAAGTATCTTTGAAAATACATTATATTTCAAAGTAATAGTAGCGAAATATGAAATAAATGTATATAGTATGGATATAGGTTTTAACTAAAAACACAAGAGTTAACCAAGAGGTTCAGTCTCAATCCGAGACTTAGTTCTCTCAAAATTTATATAAAGTGATCCACACCCTGGATCTGGGTTAACAACAGGGATCACACTATTCAGGTCAAGAGACCTCTACCACAGTTATACGTGGGATAACAAACAACAGCTTAAAGCTGTCCAGGTCACACTCGACCTCTACCACTATCCACAGTGGGAAATAAAGGATGTAAAGATTGTGAGTGAGGATTTACAAATCCTCCAGTGAAGGTTCAAGAGATAGTGTGTGTATAATAATTAACAGGCTACACACACTGCTTGTAATGCAAATACTAAATCACTTAGAGCAAGATATAGAGTTTATAATGGCTCTAGTGATTGCAGTGCAGCTCTGGACTCCTTTGGATTTGATCAGAAATGGTTCTGAGTCCTTCTCTGGTATTTGACTAAAAAACAGAGTATCGTTTCTTCTTTCGGTGCTTCTAGGTTCAGCTTGGTTATCGCCTCAGAAAATGAATTGTTCTGTGTAGTTCTTCTTTATCATAGATTTCTCGATGTATGCTCTGTGTTCTGGAGTCTGGTAGTAGTAGTCTTGTGAGTGCAAGTTCTCCAGTTGTTCTTGGCACGTTTTGAGCTTGATCGCAAGTGTGTTCCCGTGTGCTCAATCTATTCAAGTCTCTTGTCTTTTTTCACTGATACATACACGTTGTCTTTATGCATTTTTTTTTGCTGAGAAGAAGGAATGATTATCCTTTTCAATCATACTTGGTACGGTTCCTTGAAATGGCAACAGAAATCATTTAATAACATTACATGCATCAAAAGTAACAAATGTAGCCGTTAGTGTAATAAACAAATAGTGTCGAGGATATAGGATTTGACTCCGCAGTTAATTATAGGTAGTCGTTTGTTTGTAAACGTGTACGGTTGACTCTGTGTAGGATCTTCCATCGGTAGCTCTTCAAACTCTTATCGGTTTATCGGTAGCTCGATGAACTTAGTTCCATCGGTTGCTCTAGCTCTTATCGGTAGCTCTCATTGGTAGCTCTTATTGGTAGCTCTTATTGGTAGCTCTTATCGGTAGCTCTTATCAGTAGATCTTATCGGTAGCTCTTATCGGTAGCTCTTATCGGTAGCTCTTATCGGTAGCTCTTATCGGTAGCTCTTATCGGTAGCTCTTATCGGTAGCTCGATGAACTTAGTTCTATCGGTTGCTCTAGGCTGTCGGTAGCTCTATTCATCGGTAGCTCTGGCTATTATGCATATCAGTAGCTCTCTATCTATCGGTAGCTCTGGCTGTCGGTATCTATCTATCTATCGGTAGCTCTAGCTGTCAGTAGCTATGTTCAGTTCAGTGGTACTTACACTTGATTGTCTTATGAAAAACACATCTAATTCACTTAGAATCATTTCAAAACTTATATAAACATGGATAATCGAGATTAACATAAATCAGAAATTATTTTAACATTGTTATTAACTTGATCATCGATTTGAAATAATTAAAGTGTAGATCAACAGTAATTGTGAATATCATAATATATGAACACATAATTGGGATTGTCAAAACAAATGAATACAAGATTGGGATTATCAAAACATATGAATACAATATTTGGATTATCAAAATAGGTGAGGTCAATAATCTCCCCCTTTTTGATAATCACAACTTATGATAGGGCCATTTTAAAATAGTGAGACTATAGTATTAGATAGTATAACATTAATATTCAAATTTCTCAAAGAAAACAGTATCAGAGGAAAGAGGAAATAGTAATAGAAACATATAGACCAAAAATTATCATAAGTAGAATTAAATACAATAGTATTAGAGATAAGGTTTGAAAGAATTGGTACCAAAGAAGGAAATGTAAGAAATAGTATCAAAGTCTCCTCCTTTGATCATATTTCCCCCCTTTTATATTTATCACCCTTTTTCTCTCCCCCTCTTTATAGTTCTCCCCCATTGTGATAATCAAAAAGTGGGAAACCAAACATAGAAAACTGATAAACTGAGATAGTGGAAAGAAAGGCATTTGTATTAGAGAAGACAAAAATTACATAAACAGAATAGAAAAAAAATGACTCCTATCAAACATCCTTGCCACTTTATCAATCCACATCTTCAATGTGAGATTTTCCCTTGGGATCAGAAGAGAATTCAGGTGTGGAGGATACTGGGGAGGACTTTGGAATTCCAGAAATGATCAGAGGAGGCTGAGCAACTGATACAGTGCTGGGCCCGTATTGGGATGTCCTTTGAGTGATCATAGGTGTGAGACTTCTTATGTCTTGAGTAGGAGTCATCTGAATTGGAGACGCAGTAGAGGCAGAGGCAGGAAAAGTAGGGGGTACAATGACCGGTCTGGAATCCACATGCAGGAAAGGCAACAACAGGTTTCTGAAATCCATTATAATGCTTCCTCCTCTCTCCATTGTAGACACAAAATCATCTCTATTTCCAATGAATTTATCCAAAGCAGGAGTAATCTCCCTGAGCTTACTAACCTGCTCTCTGAAGGCCTGAGACACTGGAGGTAACTTTAGATTCTCAAGTAGAAGTTTGAAATGATTGGTCAGTTGTTGCTTGGTATAAACATTTTCAAAATAAGTATCCACCTTATTCTTGATTGCCTCTTGAGAAGCAGAGGCCTCTCTCATGTAGTCCTAGATGATTTTCATTATTTCTCTGGCTGAATCCCTGGTAGACAGCACAACTCGACTTAAATCTGATGAGTCCACAGAGCCACTGGTTGAAATAGAACCATGCTCCTCCTTCATCAGAGCACGAAATTGATTCAGATCAATTGCAGGTTTTGGAACTAGAGGACCAACAGAGAAGGATACAGTTTCTTTAAAGCTTTTGGTCAACCCACTAATCAGATTTTGCATTTGAGAGTCCTGATTTTTGACATGATCCTTCATAGATGTTTTGAAAGCTTCAAACACCAAGACCAGCTGACTTACAACACTCTTCACATAGGCTAAATCCTTGTCAGCTTGAGATTTTGAACTCATGAAAGAGTCTAAGGTAACAACAGATATCTGTAGAGCTTCAAGATCTGCTTCTAGCCTAGAAGTTTGATTGTGGCACTCCTTGACTTATTCCATTAGCTCACCCACAAAAGTTGACAGATTGCAACCAAGAGAAAGCTCAAAATACTTTTATAACATCTTCATTTCTTCACCAAAACAGTGCTTCATCTCAGCAACAGAGGCACTGAAGGATTCCTTTAGCTCATGCTTTAGGGATTCTAGGTCAGACTTTGTAACAAAATCAGTAGGAGCAACTGTAGTAAATACTCTTTCAGAAGCTAAACTGACTACAGAGTTAGCCATGACTGATTGAATCGAGGATACTAAAAAAGATTCCATTATCTTTACTTCTTCTACAAAACTGACTTTGAGATTTTCTTTCAGCACATCTAAATCATGTACTTGGACCACATCAGCAGGTAATAACTCAGGATTGATGTCGTAGCCGATCTTTGGTCTATTCAAAGATACTTCATTATCTGAATCAGGATAATCCAAACCAAAGACTATAAAACCTGGGTCTTCTACCCGGTCTTCAGACTCGATAGTCACTATAACATTTCCAAACATGGTGTGATGCTCCCCCTTAATGGGTGCATTCTCATATATAGAAACTACATTCTCTGCTGGTCTTTCTTCATCAGAAACTTCCACAACAACTTCCATCTCTGCAACAGCAAGATGATTTTCTGGAATAGGTACAGCTTCTCCTCTTTCTCTTTCTTCATCCATAGAAGGTACAACTGAGCTTCCAATAACTGGACTCAGACTCAATTCAGCAGAATCAGATGATTCAGAGACATTCTCTTCTTCCTCTACATGCTCAGAGACCGACTGGTCTTCCTCATTAGCAGGTGTCGCCACTTCTGCTAGCACTTCCTTTTCTAAAGACATAATTTCAGCAATAGGGCTTGGAGGAAAGTCCAAATCTCCTCCATCATCCATAGGAGTTTCTTCCTATTCTTCTTCTACTTCTTCTTCTGACTCATCACTGTACTTAGTTTCCTCTTCATCAGATCCTAGACCTGGATCTCTTTTATCCTTTGGCCTTGAAGGATAATCCACAAGATTAAATTTATCATATACCTTTTGGTCATCATTGACCCATTCTCCTCTCCACGGATTCCAATTAATCTTCATATATTTTCAAACTATAGTAGTGATACAAAAGTTGCTCTTCACTACAACTGTCTCATCTTGAGACTCAGCTATCCCTTTCACTTTGATCATTACAGAAATCAGCTTAGCAAAGAATATGGCGTTAGTCTTTGATTTCGGCCTTGTCATATCTTCCATTTGACTCATCACCAATCTTCAAAAATTGACTTTGAAATCATGTCTCAAAAGATGTAGGAGATAGATATCCTAATATCTCAAATTAGCAATGTCTCCTCTCCTTGGTATCAACACATGTTGAACAAACTAGAACAGTAATCTGTTCTCTCCATCCATTTCTACAGCAACCACTTGCCTTGGAGTTCCATCACCAGTCAGTTCTTTCAATGCGGTCTCATGATCAAAAATGTCACTGGTATGTGGCATTGCTCTTGATACATATCCATACACACCTTCATGTGGAACTTTTAAGCAATCATCCCATTCCACTGATGAAAATGATATCAGTTTATCATTTACAAATGAAGATACTCGGTTCTCATTCTCTAACTTATCGAAGCTTACGAACTCGAAAAACTTTTTTACCAACTTTGGGTAGTAGGGACCGTTGTTATTTGAAAAGCAGTCTACCCATCTCTGAGCTTCCAGAACTTCAAACACCAAGGACTTGCTGGGAAGCAACCAGTCTACACACAGATCTTTTTCGATCACAATAGCTCTATTTCGCAGATGAGAATTTACTGGTCTCCTTCCTGACCTAGTTCTAACAGCACTACTCTATTCTGGGTTAAACTTCTGCCTTTTTGATTTAGGCTCAACACATTCATCTCAGATGACAGGAGTTTTGGTTTTTTCCATCGCTGGTTCGAGGGATCTCAGGTTCGCAGAGGGTTCAGGTTCTAAGGTTCGAAGGTAAAAGGTTTTGGGTTTAGTGGAGTGAGAAGCGGCTTAGACTTAGTTTTATCATTTAGGAATCATAAGTTAAATGAATAAAAATAAAATAATAAAAAACGGTTCAGATTTTTGGTGGCAGACAAAGAGATTTAAAACAGCGCTTTATCGGTGAAGATTTCTATCGGTGAAGATTAAACATCCCCAGCTCGTGCCTAATGTAACATAACCTATCCACACTTAAGGGTTTTGTGAAAATGTCGGCCAATTGATGTTCAGTACTGATAAATTCAAGATAAATATCACCTTTTTGATAATGATCTCTTAGAAAATGATGCCTTACATCAATGCATTTGGTTATTGAGTGAGATACAGGGTTCTTCGAGATGTTTATTGCACTAGTGTTGTCACAGTTAATTGAAACATGCTTAAAATCATATCCATAGTCCAAGAGAGTGTGTTTCATCCACAGAATTTGTGCACAGCAACTACCAGCAGCTATATACTCTGCTTCGGCAGTGGATAGAGCTACAAAATTCTGCTTTTTACTATACCAAGATACTTGGTATTTTCCTAATAAATGACATGTTCCTGAAGTTCTTTTTCTGTCTAATTTACAAACAGCAAAGTCAGCATCTGAATAACTCATTAACTCAAAGGATTGTCCTTTTGGATAAAATAAACCAAGGTTAATAGTATGTTTGAGATACTTGAAAATTATTTTAACAGCAAGAAAATGAGATTCTTTCGGGTTAGCTTGAAATCTTGCACACATACATACAATGAACATAATATCTAGTTGACTAGCAGTAAGATAAAGTAAACTACCAATCATACCCCTATAATTGGTTTGATCCACTGGTTTCCCAGTTTCATCTGTATCCAATTTACAGATTGTACTCATATGAGTTTCACCCTCCTTAATTCTATCCAAACCAAAACGTTTTAAAAGATCCTTTTTATATTTACATTGATTCAAAATAATACCATTTTCATTTTGAAATACTTGAAATCCAAGAAAGTATTTATGTTCTCCCATTAAACTCATTTCAAATTCATTTTGCATAATTTTTGAAAAATCAGTACATAAATAATGTTTAGACGATCCAAAAATAATATCATCAACATAGATTTGTACAAATAAATTATCTTTAGAAATTCTTTTAATAAAAAGAGTTGGATCAGCAATCCCTTTGGTAAAATTTTTTGAAATAAGAAAGATGCTGAGTCTATCATACCAAGCTCTTGGAGCTTTTTTTAAGCCATATAAAGCTTTAGAATGTTTAGAAACATGATTTGGAAAATGGGGGTTTGTAAATACAGGAGGTTGTTCTACAAAAACATCTTCAATTATAAAACCATTTAGAAATGGACTTTTTACATCCATTTGATATAACTTGAAATTTAGATGTTCAACATATGCAAGTAAAATCCTAATGGCTTCTAGTCTAGCTATAGGTGCAAAGGTCTCCTCATAGTCTATGACTTCTTCTTGACTATATCCTTGTGCAACTAGCCTAGCTTTGTTTCTAACTATATTTCCTGATTCATCAACTTTATTTCTAAAAAAACCATTTAGTGCCTATTGTTAGTGTGTCCTTAGGTCTGTCAACTAATTCCCAGACTTTCTTTCTTTCAAATTGATTTAACTCTTCTTGCATAGCCATTACCCAGAATTCATCAACGATAGCATCATTAATATTTTTGGGTTCTAGCTGGGAGAGAAAAGCTTGATGTTCAACCTTATTTCTTAGAGAAGCTCTAGTCTGTGTTCCTCTATGAAGATTACCAAAAACAGCATCCAAAGGATGATTCTTTAGAATTCTTTTTGATCTAGTAAAGGTAGGACTAGACACTTCAGGTTCATCAGTAGGTTCGGGTTTGACCGAAATAGATTCTGGAAAAAGTCCAGAACTGGAAGTTTTTATAACAGGTTCTTTGGATTTATCATTAAGGTCCAGAACAGACAAATCTTCTTCAAGATTCTCAAGAGTGGTTTTAGGCTCATGTGGATCGGTTTCATCAAATTTGATGTGAACAGATTATTCCACACATTTGGATTTCTTATTGAACACTCTATAATATTTACTTTAAGTAAAGTAACCTAGAAAAATTCCTTCATCACTTTTAGAAGAAAACTTTTCCAGATTATCCTTTGTGGTAATAATAAAGACTTTGCAACCAAAAACTCTGAAGTAATTAACCATAGGCTTCCTATTGTTCCACAACTCATATGGGGTTTTCTTAAGAACAGGTCTGATCAAGACTCTATTGATAACATAACAAGCTGTATTTACAGCTTCAGCCCAAAAGTAAATAGACAGTTCATATTCATTGAGCATGTTCTAGCTATTTCATGAAGGGTTCGATTTCTCCTTTCTACTATGCCATTCTGTTGAGGTGTCCTAGGAGCTGAAAAGTTATGAGTGTAGCCATTGTGTAAGCAATAAGATTCAAAGTCTTGATTTTCAAACTCACGGTCATGATCACGTCTCAGGGTCTTAATTTTGAGTCCAGTAAGATTTTTTACAGACTTGGAGTATTTAACAAAGGAAGAATAAGCATCACTTTTGTGAGCTAAGAAATATACCCAAGTATATCTAGAGAAGTCATCTACTAGAACATAGACATAGTGCTTCCCATTTAAACTAGAAACTCATGATGGTCCAAACAAATCCATGTGAACAAACTCAAGTGGTTGAGAAGTTGAGACTTCTTTCTTTGATTTAAAAGAATCTTTGTGTTGTTTTCCCTTTTGACAGGGATTACACACTTTTCCATTTGGGAATTCTAAATTAGGTAAGTCTCTAACTAAGTTTTTTCTATACAGTTTTCTATGTGATTGAATGTTGCAATGTCCTAATCTTCCCTGTCATAGCCAAGATTCTTTATGAAAAGCATTCAAATAAGGAATATTTTGTTTAGCTAAAGAATTTAAATCAACAGCATAAACATTTTCATTCCTTAGAGCAGAAAATACTAAAGAATTTTTGGAGTTAAAAACATCACATGAATCATTTTAAAACTTGACATTGAAACCATCATCACATAATTGAGATATACTAAGCAAGTTATATTTAAGTCCATCAACGAATAAAACATTAGAAATTAATACTGAGGCAGTGTTACCAATCTGGCCTAGGCCGATGATTTTTCCTTTAGAGTTGTCACCAAAGGTGACATAACCTCCATCAACCTTTATTAAGCTCTTGAAGCAAGAATAATCTCCAGTCATGTGTCTTGAGCACCCACTGTCTAAATACCATATCTTCCTATGACAGCTCTTCAAGCAGGTCTCCTACAAAAAAGATTTAAACAGGAAATGTCATTGGTACCTAGATTTTCTTGGGTCCAGATAGGTTAGGAATTAGGGCTTTAGGTACCCATATTTGTTTTATTGGTTTCATATAATTAACAGAAGTAACATATTTCGAAAGATAAACTTTATTTGGTCTATAACCATATGAATATCCTATTAAAGCATATGAATTTCCAAAACTGGAACTAGCAATATTTTTTTCAGACTTAGGAATAAATCGGGTTCTGGTGAACTGTCGTTGTCTAGGTTGGTATCCTAAGCCAGTAGCATATCTAGGTGCAACTTGCATTCCTAGCATTTGACTTAGAGCATCCTTTCCATTTGTGAATTTTTCTAATTCCTTTCTGAGTTTCTCATTTGACAGTTTTAGTTCTGTATTTTCCTTCAATAGTTGATCATTCTTTTCCTTTTCTATATCAAGATCAAGTTTATGGTTAACACTTAAAGCATACTGTTTCTTTAAACCTTCGTATTTGTCTTTAAGCTCATTACAGGTTTCATCTAACATATCACAATATTCAAATAGTTCATATTTTGACATGTTTTTTGAATCAGAATCATCTGCAGAATAATATGAATTTAAAACAGGAGTGTCAGATGTTACCTCATATGTATTTGTCATGAAACACATGTTGGATCGATTCCTTTCAGAGTACGAAGATTCAGCATCACTTGTGCTATCTTCTGAAGCACTCCAGGTAGCCTTCATGGCTTTCTTGTACTTCTTTTCTTTGTAATCATATTTATTTTTGAATTTTAACTTTGGACAGTCTGCTTTGATATGTCCTTTTCGCTTTCATTCGTATCAGACAACTTCATCAGTCCTGTCAGCTTTCTTCCAATCCTTTTTCCATTTGCCTTGTTGATCATACTTTCCTTTCTAATTTGTTTTCCTAAAGAATTTCTTTTTCCTATAAAACTTCTGGAATCTCCTAGATATCTGATCCATTTCTGCATCACTGTCATACTCTGAGTTTTCACTTGTTGAACTCTCATCCTCCATTTGTATTTTCTTCTTCTCATTACTCTTCAAAGAAGTAGACTTGAAAGCTACAGATTTTCTTTTCGGTTCATCATCTTCCTCTTTGTTTACCTTGATCTCTTCTTCATACATCATCAATTTTCCAATAAGCTCTTTGACAGGTAGAGCAGCAATTTCAAATTATTCTCTGATTGAGACAGATGTGCCTCTCCATCGGTCTGGTAGACATCTCAAGATTCTCATAATTTGTTCCTTTGGTGGAACAACTTTTCCGAGTGAATTTATCGTGTTGACTATCTCATTAAACCTGAGATACATGTCAGAAATAGGTTCATCAGACATCATTGTAAAATTATCATACTTAATAGTATAAGTGTTCAATCTCATTTCTTTAACATTATTTGTTCCTTCATGAGAAATAGCCATGGTATCCCAAATTTCAAAAGCAGTTTTTCATGCAGAATTTCTGTTGAATTCTTCATCTCCTAGAGCATAATACAGAGCATTCATAGATTTACAATTATTATTGTAAGCAGTATTTGTAGGTTCATCCCAAGTAGATCTATCAGTAGTGGGAATTTTGTATTCAGATTCAATAGCAGTCAAAATATCAAAACTCATTCTTTCTAGATGAATTTTCACTTTAAGTTTCCACTGAGCATAGTTATTTCCATTAAAGAAAGGTGGCCGGTTAGTAGCAGCACCCTCAAGTCTATTATCCATTATAAACAAAATTTAAAGTGATAAAAATTTAGAAATAACAGAAATTTTAAGAACTTTAAAATACAACTAAAATCACAGTTGAAAAGCAGAGAGTAAATAAAAATTTTGCACAACACACCACCTTTGATACCAAATAAGGGTCGGAGTGGACACTCAAGAGGGGGGTGAATTGAGTTCCAATTAAAATTTCTGCTAAAAACAATTTCTATTAAAATCCCCCAATTTCAAAAACAAATTAAACTATAGTGGATTTATACAGATTATAAAGGTTCAATTAGTTTCTCAACGATTGATTAATTCTCAGTTAACTTAATCTTATGATTAAATTAACTTTTGAAACTAACTTACTAGTTTATAATAAATATAAACACTTGTGAGTTTATCTATCAAAGTAGCTTTGAAAATAAATTATATTTCAAAGTAATAGCAGCGGAATATGAAATAAATGTATATAGTATGGATATAGGTTTTAACTAAAAACCCAAGAGTTAACCAAGAGGTTCAGTCTCAAGCCAAGACTTAGTCCTCTCAAAATTTATATAAAGTGATCCACACCCTGGATCTGGGTTAACAACAGTGATCACACTGTTCAGGTCAAGAGACCTCTACCACAGTTATACGTGGGATAACAAACAACAGCTCAAAGTTTTCCAGGTCACACTCGACCTCTACCACTATCCACAGTGGGAAATAAAGGATGTAAAGATTGTGAGTGAGGATTTACAAATCCTCCAGTGAAGGTTCAGGAGAGAGTCTGTGTGTAATAATTAGCAGGATACCCACACTGCTCATAATGCAAATACTAAATCACTTAGAGCAAGATATAGAGTTTAGAATGGCTCTAGTGATTGCAGTGCAGCTCTGGACTCCTTTGGATTGGATCAGAAATGGTTCTGAGTCCTTCTCTGGTATTTGACTAATAAACAGAGTATCGTTTCTTCTTTCAGTGCTTCTAGGTTCAGCTTGGTTATCGGCTCAGAAAATGAAGTGTTCTATGTAGTTCTTCTTTAGAATAGATTGCTCTATGTATGATCTGTGTTCTGGAGTCTGGTAGTAGTAGTCTTGTGATTGCAAGTTCTCCAGTTGTTCTTGGAACGTTTTGAGCTTGATCGCAAGTGTGTTCCCGTGTACTCAATCTCTTCAAGTCTCTTGTCTTTTTTCACTGATACACACACGTTGTCTTTATTCCCTTTTTTTGCTGAGAAGAAGGAATGATTATCCTTTTTAATCGTACTTGGTACAGTTTCCTGAAATGGAAACAGAAATCATTTAATAGCATTACATGCATCAAAAGTAACAAATGTAGCCATTAGTGTAATAAAAAAATAGTGTCGAGGATATAGGATTTGACTCCGTAGTTATTTATAGGTAGCCGTTTGTTTTTAGACGTGTACAGTTGACTCTGTGTAGGATCTTCCATTGGTAGCTCTTTAAACTCTTATCGGTTTATCGGTAGCTCAATGAACTTAGTTCCATCAGTTTCTCTAGCTCTTATCGGTAGCTCTCATCGGTAGCTCTTATCGGTAGCTCTTATCGGTAGCTCTTATCGGTAGCTCTTATCGGTAGCTCTTATTGGTAGCTCTTATCGGTAACTCTTATCGGTAGCTCTTATCGGTAGCTCTTATCGGTAGCTCTTATCGGTAGCTCTTATCGGTAGCTCTTATCGGTAGCTCTTATTGGTAGCTCGATGAACTTAGTTCCATCGGTTGCTCTTGTCTGTAGGTATCTCTATGCATCGGTAGCTCTGGCTATTATGCATATCAGTAGATCTCTCTCTATCGGTAGCTCTGGCTGTCAGTAGCTATCCGTCTATCGGTAGCTCTGGCTGTCGGTAGCTCTGTTCAGATTAGTGATACTTACACTTGAATGTCTTATGCAAAACACATCTAATTCACTTAGAATCATTTAAAAATTATATAAACATGGATAATCGAGATTAACATAAATCAGAAATTATTTTAACATTGTTATTAACTTGATCATCGATTTGAAAGAATTAAAGTGTAGATCAACCGTAATTGTGAATATCATAATATATGAACACATAATTGGGATTGTCAAAACATATTAATACAAGATTGGGATTATCAAAACATATGAATACAAGATTGGGATTATCAAAACAGGTGAGGTCAACAAGATGACATATGTTGGTGTTAATCATGCCTTTATGGGGAAATGACTTAATGTTTCCATTCATATTCTTTCTCATAATGGTTTATGTCTTGATTTCAAGATATTTATGAAACTCATTTCTATTTCACATTTTATATTCTTTTGAATCAACTTCTTTTCACAAGTTATGATTTTAATGAGTTGATTATGAAACTGATACATTTTTTCACATGTTTTGATATGATTACGTGTTTACGATAACAATTTCATTTAATGGGTTATGATGTTATTTTATATGATTTTTTTGTCACATGTATGTATGATTTCACTATGATATGGGTGATACCAATATCTCCATCCATTTTGGTTTAGGTATATATTTATATCTCATGAGATAAACTAAGATGGTATTCGAAGTGAAAATTGACTACTAATATGTCCATGTGAGTGAACCATGACTACCAAGATGGTATGATGAGTGAACTCATGCTACTAAGATTTCCATAAGAGTGAATCGTAACCAACAAAATAGCATGAGCAGTTAACCCATGCTACTATGGTAATAATGGGAGTGAACCAGGACTCTCAAGATGGTATGAGGAGTGAACCTATACTTCTAATATGGCCTTGGTAGTAATTACTTGACTGATATGGATATCATAATATATGCTCATGTGTTTAAAAAATTCCATGTTTATGCCTATGTTATTCTTTTATGTCTTATGTTCTTCATTTCCTTATGATTAATTTCTTATTAACTTCTAATATTTATTCCATGATTCATTTTTATAATATTTTTATATGAAGGGTATGAACTACTAATGTTTTGATCTCATTTTAATACACCTATTATCATTTTTATTCTTACATGTCTCCATTGTTTACACTAACTGAGAATCTAAGAACAACCCTTTTTTGTGTTTCCTTCCCAAGGTTATGAAGATATGCATTAGGTATGAGGTTTCTATGAAGAGTTATAGTCATGAAGTACCTTATGGGAGTAAATATAGTGCACTCCAGTAGTAGTGTGTATGTTTCCGTGTTTCCCAAATCACAAAACTAATATGATATTGGGGAATCTATTTGTGTAATGTTTTAAGTATCATGCAAATGTTATATAATGTATAAGTATGTAAATTAAGGGTTATTATAAGTACCAAGACTGGTTTAGGTCTCCTCCTCCATCCACCTTAGTACCTGGCACCTCCACATGGGCACCCTCCTTTGCTCTCGACAAAACCAGTGAAGCCAGCCCCCTCCCTCTCCCTCTTGGTCAACCGCCTCTCCCTTTAAGCAATCACGACCACCCCCTCTCCCTCTCCCATGTTTTTCAGCCACCCCAATTCCACTAGGAGATGGATCCCACTATCATTTTAATAGAAACCACTATGACCAGCCCCTACCTACTCTTCCATACTAGGATCTGAAAGCATTATCTTCTAGGAGCATTGTTTGACCTAGCCTCTATTGACTAAGGTCGGAGGTAACCACATTTATAAGTTACACAGGCCCTATCGGACCCTATTTTCCCCCCAAAAGAGTCAGGGTATGTTTTCCCAACCCAGAATGGGTTTGGGTAGGCCTTCCAGGGCAAGGATACCCTGCATGTGGTTTTCTTGGCCCAAATGGGCCAGTGATACTATGACCCAACCTTCAAAGGGTTGAGGTAGTGTTTTCGGTCCTTGTTATAATTTGTAATCAAAGTTAATTTAATTAATTAATATAAATATAGATTTTAATTATATTAATTAAAATTTATTTTAGGTTTTTGATATATTGTTATCAATATGAACATATTAATTTAAATTGAGTGATAAATAAAATTAGTTGTTTTAATTTAAATTTTCAATTTTAAATTAAATTAAAACTAGAAAAAATAAAATAAATTGACTGAATTTATTTAAATTCATTTAATTCATTAAAATACCATCTTCCTATTTAAATTTATCACTATTTAATTATTATTGCGCATTTATTTTTATACCAACTGATCATTAGCAAATTGCCCAACACGTGTATGTCTAGTTTTTTAGTGATTTAATTATTTATTTATTATGTTTGATGGTTGTAATAAGTATGAAATTAAATGAATTTTTGTGATTCATCTTAATTTTATTCATATATGTATAATGGAATGTGCAACCAATGCACATGTTGTACTTTTCACAACTAGACCCCCTTTCATGCATGTGAGTGTATTTTTACAAAGACTATGAGATTCTAATATGTGGACCCCTCAATGATTAAGGGGTAATCCAATGAGAGTCGAATACATTAATCTTTGGGTGATCTATAATATTATTCTTGGGCCGACTCATGTATGGAACCCCAAAAGTTAATATTGATCCTTTATAGATCAATCCTAATTAGCTACTCAAGACAAATCATATTGAATGCTTTCCATTTATGCATCATTTTTTTATTTTATACAAGTGCATGATTATTTTATGTTCACATAAAATAATAATGAATATTAAACACATCAATATTCGACATATGTTTTTATATTTCACATTCAGTTGTGAGTGCGACAACCCAAATAAAACATAATAGAAATGGATTATATTCATAAAAAACTATTATAATCCCTCAAAGATATAGCAAGTCATATATCATTACATTACTCAAATTCAAAAAAAATAAGGTGTTTGGGGTCCTATTAATCCAATGTTTATAGTTCCTCCAACTACAGGGGAGTACCTATAAGAGTAATGGGTCGACTTAACTAATGTTGGTAGAAAATAAATATCCAAATCTAGCTTCATGTCTTAGTAGAGGCAAGGCATTTAGGTAATCATGTTTTGATTCCATAAGCTAGGAAATTGCATAATAGTTTCAGTAACTACAAGTTAATGTTTTCGGAAATCCTAGAGAATATATAGAAACTCTCCATGTAGTGGCATATCAAATGCTTTCATACTACAGGGATTAGTTTCAAGGATCTCTTCCATTGGAATACTCAAGAGACAAAATATTTTAAATTAAATAGTGAGGGCTTTTATGGTTCAATAAAATAGTGGGGGAGATTTAAATGCTATAATAATTATTTAATAATAAATTTATCAAAGGTAATCTGGATAATGAATTGATTACAAAAAATTATTTGTTGTAGATATAAAATGTAAATCACCAACAACATAAGTAAATTATCACTACGATCAATTCTAGATAAAGAAAATATGATTACTGACCAAAACATCAAAGAGAGGTACAAGCACTTGCACATAGTATTATGCTAAAAAATAAAGATTTATGGGCCGGAACCCTCAGTTATTGATGAGACTTATCAAGGATATATGACTTAGGATAAATAAAAATGAAAAATTCATATAGAAGATGCACATTATGTTCAATACATTTTATTGTCATCCATGTCCAGTCAATTGTAGAAAATTCATTAGGAAGTGGATGACTACAATTTTCTATCTCATCTCTAAGAATTATATATGAGGGATAAAGGAAAAAATGGTATTAGATTTTTAGTGTCTTTTATAGTTTAATTCTAGAATAAGTGAATCAAGAAGGACCCCATTTACTCAAGATGATTGGGAACATAGGAAGGCTTTAATCCCTTGTGTTCAAATTTAAAAAATACCTCGAAATGGGTCACATTATTTCATCTTTACCCAAAAACTTTTCAACATTAATTATTAATTATAATATGAATATCTTGTAAAATTCACACCCCGAATAGTTGGATTTAGTTGTACAGGCTCATAAATAAATGAAGAACAAAAATTATTATTTTTGTATAGTGAACAGGGGGATAAAAGTCTTGCAGCATTGGAAGTGAGAGATTTTAACCTTAATTTTCTGAGTGGTTTAGTTCTTGTATAAAATATTTATTATTATGTACCCTTTATCACTAGAAACATAATATTAGTATATAGTATAGACACTATGGTATTTTATTTAAGGTTTAGATATTTATGTTGTCTCTTCCATAATGATAAAATGTTTTATAACAAGGCACATCATAATAATATCTTATATATACATTGACTTGAAAACCTGGTAAGGATAATTAGGGAAAAAACTAGCAATCAGGATTCATATGACACCCACCTATGGAACATCATTCTAGGTTATGTAAATGAGAATAAATTATAGAAATGACATCAAGTAGGGTATTTAGACATGGATTGGTTAAAACCCCTGGATGTATGTCATGCTTTTCTATAATGGAAAATGGACAAATTACCATTCTATGGGAAGGGAGAAAGATCCAATGGATTTCTTAAAATAGTCTATACTGATGTATATGGTAAATTTTCAGTGGTGGCAAGGGGTGGTTTTTCTTACTTCATTAATTTTACTAATGACTATAGTAGGTATTGATATGTATAATAATTGGGATATAAATATGATTCATTTAATATTTTCAATGAATACCAACATAAAGTATGAAACCACTATGGTAAGAAGATTAAGGAACTCCACTAAGACCAAGGAAGAGAGTACCTTAACTAAGATTTAATTGATCATTTAATGGAATGTGGGATAATATTCCAACTCACTCCTTATACACCAAAGTGTAATAGTGTTAGTAAAAGGAAGAATAAGACCTTTCTTGACATGTTCAGATCAATGATGAGCAAAGAAATATTTTCATTATCCATTTAGGGATATGCATTGCACATAGTGTCATGTACCCTTTATTGAGTACCAAATAATGTTGTATATGGGATTCTATATGATTTATGATGTGGAAAGAAACCCAATCTATCTCACTTATGTGTATGGGGATGAGATTATTTTTTTCAAGACTATACCAAGTTTGTAATTAGCATCTAGAAGCATGAAGTGAATCTTTATATTTTATCCAAAATAAACCAAAGGATATTACCTTTATAATTATTTAGATAGAAAAATGATTTTGGAAACACAATACATATTTCTAGAAATGGAAAACATTTCCAATGTAAATAATGATATCCAGACTGGATTATTTGAAGTTAATGATCAATACGCATAAGTTTTGATATTGGAACAATCTCCATAAGAGATAATGGGAGATGAAGTGATTCATTAGACACAATTACTGCGTAGGTCATCTCAAGAGGTCATAGAACAAGGCCATTATGTTTTTCTTTTCACTGAGTCAAGTGATAGATTAATCTTTAATGATGATCATCCTTTAACCTATAAAGTAGGTAAAGGTAAAGATTCTACTAAACGGAGTGATTCTATTCATTTTGAGATAGAGTCCATGTATCAAAATCAATTTTGGATTTTGGTAGACCCTCAAGGTGATGTAAAACCCATTGGGTGAAAATGGGTATTCGAAAAATGATGGTCATGCATGGTAATAATAATACCAATAAAGAATGACTGGTATATAATGGTTTCAAAAAATGTCAAGGGATAGACTATGAAAAAAACTTCTCACCACTAGTAATGCTGAAATCTATTAGAATATTACTTATAATAGAAACTTTTCATGATTATAAGATTTGGTAAAATGATTTAAAAAGTTCTTTTCAAAATGGAATGTTGGATGAAGACATATATATGAATCAACCCCAATGTTTTCTAGGTCAAGAAAATCCTATAAGGTTTGCAAGCTACAATGATTTATTTATTGGTTAAAGCAATCATCTTGATCATGGAATGTTCATTTTGATGAGGGGATCAGAGAATTTGGTTTTGTTAAAAATAAAAGTGGGAATTGTGTCTATAAGAAGTTTAATGTTAATTAAATCACTTTCCTATTTTTATATGTTGTTGAAATATTAATTACATGAAAAGAAGTGCTTGTCTTGCAGTCATTTAAGACTTGATTAAATGAATGCATCTCTTTGAAAGACATGGGTGAAACAACCAACAATATAGTAACCCAACCATTTATTACATTATTGTTACATTATTTTATGATAAACAACATAATAGTATTATAAATAGAGGATCCAAAGGTTTAGTGTCTTGGAAAAACTAGGACCATACATAGCAATTACGTCATCAATCATAAACATTTATTTAATTTCTTCTTCTCTAGCTTCTTATTGGCACTTAACCTATCCATAGTACATGTAGACATCTGAGGGTATACATCAAAAGGGGTGAGCTAAAATCCCAGTAATAGGATCGATAAGAACAATATAGCATTGGGTGAGCATAATTATAACATGGGAAAAAGATCATGAACATGAGAGGAAGCATACATAAAAGATTAGAAGTGTGGTAATGCATAAAAATGAAATATCATGTCTTAATGGATAACTACCACACATAATTGTGAAAAAAGGTAAAATATTTTCCACATAATTTCACATTTAATCATGAGATTCATCTCTTTACCTAATTCATTGGAGCGTTGTATAATTCTGGGCACACCTGTCACATTCTAAAATTCATATTGCGGTATATAATTCCCGATGAACCCATCACATCATAATATTATCATTATCATGCATGCCACATTGAACATATATAAATAATTAACGTAAATAACCCATGGAAAAAATGGTTTTCATCTCCTAATAACACATTCATAATATTTGGGTTCCCAAAAGAAAGAGGGAATAACATACTCTATACAAGAACCATCAACCTTGAATGAGAAGTAAAAGGGGATTTCTTAAAAGAAGAGTTCTTTTGGAAAAACATTTGTTTGACATAAACAATATTGGTAAACATGTATATCCTAGAAAGTGAAATCCAATGATGAATAAATTATTTTTTTAGGAGTAACCATATCAAAAATGGAGTGAAAGAGGGAGAACCTGAAGGATGAAATTTGGGTTCGAGAATTTCCTCTTACCTAGTATCTGAACACTTTATTCTCTTTAATGTCATGTATAATGAGATTATATTCATTCATTAGAAATTAAAGAACATTTTATACATGAATAGTGTTCATTTTGGTTTCATTATTTCATTTTATGGGCCTTTTTATGAGTAATAGGTTTTAAAAACATTGTTCGGGAATGTTCATTTTTATGGTCTTCTTAAGTGGTTAACTCGTATTCTTAAATGAATGTTTGGGTAGAACATGGGTAAACATCCAGAAATTATATTAAAATTTATCAATGAAAATCCAAAATTTAAAATTATCCTATAATAAAATATACTATATACCATGTGGATGAATCATTAGATAAAAATTAAATGATGATTGTTTGGATTAATTTGGGCTGTTTTTTGATCACAAAGAACTTGTTTTAATTTATCACTTTGTAATATGTACATAATTTAGTTCTAGAACATTAAATAGGAAATAATACATATAAAATATTTGCGTTCAGCCATAAAAATGGTTTTGTGACCATATTTGATGGTATAAATGGAAGAAGAATAAGACATGTCGTTCTTGAAGGTGATAAATCAACACCTCATGAACAATGTTCTCTTTAATAAAATAAAAAGAAGAGGAGAAATGTGGTTGAATGATATAATCTCCCATTAGTATCAGAAAATTATAGTATATGTATGTTACAAGATTTACCATACCTATAATGAACCATACTTTACAAACATGGTTATTACTTTAGAATTGAAGCATAATTATTACAACATATAACAAAACCATGAATGGAACGTATAGGTATAGTGTCTTTAGAAACTGGGAAACATAAACAACTGGTTCATAAATCATCTACATTGTCTCCAATTTATTTCATCATATTTGGAGTCCCTTTTGGCATATCCTACTAAATACTCTTCTGGTTGACCTGGGGAAAAGAAACCATACAAAAGGGTGAGCTCAAATGCCTAGTATGGGTAAACAAAAGAAATATCAATCATAAGAACATAACATTTTGGAAATCATAACCTGCAAAAGAGATCATAATATCATATCATGGGATAAATCATAGTAGTGAAATGTACTCCCAATAATCATAACATAAAACATTAAACTTTGTTGCATGCACACATAATCATAGAGAATCATTTCTTATTATTCAAGACTCATTTCCAATATTATCTTAGCAGACAAAGTCTATTTCTGAACCGAGTTTACTCCTCATTTCAGTCGCATTTCACTAAATCGAATTAACCTTCCATTCCAGCCATGTCTATCTCATGAGATATAAATCTTTACACAATGAATTGGAGGGAGATATAGGTCCCACCCATCTCATAATGATACCATTCTTATGTGTTCCACAAAATCATAAATTATACAAAATAGCATAACCCATGTAATAAAAATGGGATTCTTAAACATCGTGCCATCATAACATAATCCATATAAGATAAAAGGACTTCATAAAAATAATTTCATCATAACATAATAAAATCAATGTAAAAAAATGGATATAAATATAACCCTATATTATCTTAGATGGAAAATAATTTTGATAAACGCTTGAACTCCATTCTTGAGAAAAATATGCTTTCTACTTCAAAAAAACATTTTACTTTCTTAACATGTCATACAACTTTAGACAAAAAGAATTTGATTAAAAATAAACTTGAAAAACTGTAAAGTAATCTTCATATAAATAATGTTCTATGAAATCATAAAAACCCATTCATGTCGTATAAGTTAAAGAAAAACATTCTTCTGGTACTTTGGCTGAAAAAGTCAAAAAGTACCTCGTACTAAAAATGAAAAAATATTCCTTTCATATATTTTACTAAAAACATAACAATGGGTAAAATTGGAATTGAACAGTTGTATGAGGATAAAAATAATATTACATATTGATGAAATATGGATGTGGATGATAAATATTCCCCAGTAAATTATGAAGTACACACAATCTTGGATAAAAATAAGATTGCGAGATTTTCCCTTACCTTAGGTATGATTTGCTTCGTACATATCCGAACCTCCTGTATAATGATTTAAATAATGTCATTGACTTATTCTAGAATCATATCCATTGTTATTATATCATATATGGTCATATTCTTAGCTTCTTATTAGTAATATTTCATTGCGGCTTGTTGTTCGGGTGTTTATTGCTTTTTGTTCTTATGCGTGTTTTGTAGAATAAATTCTTATTCTTCTTTTTAGTTTATAGATACCTCATTTCCAAAATGGTATTAGTGTAATATATATCATATTTATTCATTCAATTCATTTATATTATCATTATGTAATGAAGATCATGTAGAAAGAGTCACATCACATCGTGGAGATGGTATTCCATACGTACGCACGAGCGATGATATCGTTACCATGACAGTGGAGTTGTATTGGAGTGTATGTATACTATTTCAGAATCAATATCAATTTAAAATAATCATATATAGTTATTATTTACACCATTATACTCATCCAAGTAAGGTGGTGGTGGAAAGCAGATTACACCACGGTGTGGAGACGGTATTCCATACGTACGCACACGCGGTGATTTCATTTTCCGTAGGATGGATAGAAGGTGAAATAAGGTTTTTTCTTATTTATAATAACATATAAGTATATGAGTGATACTGATGTTATTACTTCATAATTAAACAACTAAAGAATAATAAGTAGAAGAAGAAATAAAGTTGAAAGAATCGGTAACGGACATTACCTCTTCTTTGAAGTGCCTCTTCTTAACCTCCTCTTAGGGCACTAAAGATGGTCTTTGAAGAAGACCGGAACCTATATGATGTTTCTAGAGAAGTGGAGAAGATAATTTGGCAGGGGTTATCCGAGATTGAAGGCTCAAAGTAGTGTGAGGAGGAGAGGGAGGAGGTTCCCTTTTATAAAGGAGCTGAGGGGCACTTTAGGAAAAACATAAAATATTATTTTATTATAAAGGCATATTCGGTTTTTAATAGCTCCAAATTTATTTATTTCTAAGATAAGGTGGGTTTGGGTCTGAATCCTCTCATCCAATATATTTTAGTCAAGTTTAGGTTACTATTTTAACCTTATCATTTAGATTTAACTCTAAGTTAAATAATTTAACTTTTACTGTGTCTTCTTGTTTTCTTACACTATATGGTTAATAAACATACTATAACAAGCCAAAAGAACCCCAAGTGGTTAATTATTAATATATATATCATTATCTAAGTCATTTGGCCGAACCATAGATTTTTTGAAATAAAATAACAATTAATAATATAATATTTGTTTTAAAAACTATTTTATGTCAATTTTGACACTATTTGGTGCTTGATTTTTTTTTAAAATCATAACAGCATGATTAGTTCAAAAAAGTTAATTAAATAAATAATAACATGTCATATTAACCTATAAAAATAGGTTAATTCATAAAAAGTCCAAAATGACATTTATTTGGGTATTTATAACATCAATTGTGTTAATATTTCATTAATAAGGTAATTATCGCATCATCATTGTGTCATAAATAAATTAAACTATTTAAAGTCTGAAAATTATAAAAAAAATACCATTATGTAGGAAATATTTTTATATTTATAATTAATATTTATAGTTGAATTTAACTTATTATAACCCTGTGTTAAAAATGTTTTAGTTATTAAACATTGATTTTTACTATTTTAACTATTCTTTAAATAAAATAATAATAAATGTCCTAATCTAATCCAAGTGGACCTAAATGGTCATATTTTATTCCTAAGTTTTTTTTTGGTCGAATTTAACTTATCCAATAGAATTAGGACATGTGTTATTGTAACAATAATACCATTTTTACCCTTAATTACCCTATTTACTTTTAATCGTGGTAAATAAAAGTAAAAAGTTACTATTCACCAAAAATTATTTTTATCTTGTTGAACCACATTTTACTACTTGATGTTAACCTTTTCTCTCGGATTTTAAAAATTCCACTCACAGAAGTGGTAAAATTTTGTTTTATGTAAATTTTTAAACTCTCCTAGGAGGTGGGTAAAAGACGGTGAAAAGTTCAATAAAATTTTTATATATCTAAAATTATTATAAAATGACTCCAATGAAATAAATTGAACTTATATAGGTATTATGTATCAATTTTGACCTAAAATAAATTTAAATAAAATAAATAATTATTTAAATAAAAAGTCGGTTTTTAAATAGTAACCTAGTGTTTTCACTATTCATCAAAAATTGAAAGTTCTCAGAAAAATACCAAAATTTCACCCTAGGATAATTTCGATATTCCAAATCCAAAAATAAAGCCCATTTTGAAAATTAAAATTTATAAAATTTGAAAAACTGGGTATTACTATTCATAATGCTAGTTTTAATAATATTTTAATAGCATATCGTTGTTTAGTGAAACTCGGTATTACGTACAACGCAAGATATCGAGGAAGGTCGTGATTGCATGTAAAGAAATTCAAGATAGTGTTGTGTGTAGTGAAAGATTCCTTTGATGATGTATATAACATAAAAACAAAATATTTCTCATAAAAATCATGGGTGTTACATTCTACCCCCCTTAAAATGAATTTCCCCCTCGAAATTTGTCACTTTGTAACAAATAGATGAGGATACCTCTCCCTCTTAATATCCTCAAGCTCCCATGTAGCTTCTTATAGTTGGTGGTTCCTCCATAAAACATTCACCAAGAGAGTGGTCTTGTTCCGTAGAACATTTTCTCTACGATCCAGAATCTCTATCGGTTGTTCTTTATAAGAAAGATCTTGCTCCAATGGTACAACTTCTGTGCTGAGTAAATGTGAAGGATCAGATATGAACTTTCTTAGGAGAGATACATGTAAGACATCGTGAACTTGATGGAGATTCTGTGGAAGCGCCAATCGGTAAGCTACCTTCCCAACACGATCCAGTATTTCTAAAAGACCGATTTACCTAGGGCTCAACTTTCCCTTCTTTCCAAATCTTATTACTCTCTTCCATGTAGATATTCGTAGGAACACTTTATCACCCACTTCAAACTCTAGGTCTTTTCTTTGGTTATTGGCATAACTTTTTTGTCGACTCTGAGATGCTCTTATTTGTTTTTGAATAGATCGGACCTTTTCTGCCATCTCATCAACAAGATCATGTCCTAATAGCTTTCTTTCCCCAAATTCATCCCAGCAAGTTAGAGTTCGACATTTCTTTCAAAAGAGAGTTTCATAAGGATCCATCTGAATAATGGAGTGAAAGCTATTATTATAATAAAATTCCAAAAAAGGTAGGTGTTGATCCCAACCACCTTTGAAGTCCATAGATCAAGCTCTTAACATATCTTCTAAAGTTTGAATTGTTCTCTTAGACTGACCGTCTGTCTGAGGATGATAAGCAGTGCTGAAACTAAACTCTGTATCCAGAGTATACTGAAGACTTCACCAAAACTTTGAGGTAAACCTCATATCCCGATCATATATAATGGAAATTGGTACTCCATGCAATCTTACCACTTCCTTTACATATATCCTGGCAAGCTGATCCAGAGAGAAATCTTCTCTAATAGCAATGAAGTGTGCTGACTTTGTAAAACGATCAACTATGACCCATATAGAATTATTGCCTTGGGATGTTTTAGGATGTCCGGTGACAAAGTCCATAGTGATGTTTTCCCATTTCTATTCAGGTATGGGTAATGGTTGTAAAATCCACTTAGACTTATGTCTCCAAGCATTAACTTGGTGAGAAACCAAGAATCGAGAGACATATTCAGCAACATATCTTTTCATGCCATCCCACCAGAAGTACTCTTTCAGGTACCTATACATCTTTGTGCTTCAAGATGAATAGGAAATGAAGAACTATGAGCATCATCCAGCAGATCCTTCTTTAATTCAAGGATGGGGGGAACACAAACCAGATTTCTGAATTTTATTATCCCATCACAATCAAGGTTGAAATCAGGAACATTTCTCACCTTTTGTTGTAACTCTACATCTTCTTTCTGTGCCTCTTTAATCTTTGCATGTATAGATGGTTGAACATTCATTTGAGAAAGATAATATTTTTCCCCTTCCATTATAATTACAAGATCCATCCTTTGTAAATCCATAAATATTGGATCTTTTGTGATCCTCATCATGGATAATCTAGCATGGTCTTGTCGACTTAATGCGTCATCCACCTTGTTTGCTTTCCCATGGTGATAATAAATTGAGTAGTCGTAATCCTTAATTAGATCCAAACATCTTCTTTGGCGCATATTCATCTCCTTTTGTTCGAAAATATACTTTAAACTTTTATGATCAGTATAAATATCACACCTTTCACCATAAAGATAATGCCTCCAAATCTTTAATGCAAAGATTACCGCAGCTAACTCCAAATCATGAGTTGGGTAATTTTGCTCAAGGATTTTCAACTGTTGTGAGGCATAAGCTATAACCATATCTTTTTTCATGAGAATACACCCCAATCCCTTCTTGGATGCATCACTGTATATCACAAACCATTCTCCACTACAAGGCAGTGTGACCATAGGTGCACTAGATAACCTTCTTTTTAACTCCTTGAAATTCTCTTCACATTCCTCTGTCCACACGAACTTAACTCCTTTTCGAGTCAACCTGGTGAGTTGATTAGATAATCGTGAAAAATCTTTCACAAAACGTCGATAATATCCAGCCAAAACAAGAAAACATCGGATCTCAGTTACTGTTGTTGGTCTCGACCATATTTCAATAACCTCTGTTTTTGCTGGATCCATGGATATCCCCTCTTTTGAGAATATGTGACCCAAAAATGCATCTTTTTGAATCCAAAATTTACACATGGTAAATTTGGCAATAATCTTCTCCTTTCTCAGGGTCTTCAATATAATTCTCAAGTGATCTCCATGTTCTTCCTTGCTCTTTGAATAGACAAGAATATCTTTTATAAAGACTACCACAAACTGATCAAGTTAGTCTCTAAAGACTCTATTCATTAGATCCATGAATATAGAAAGGGAATTAGTAAGACCAAATGGCATTACTATAAATTCATTGTTCCCATACCTTGTACAGAAAGTCGTCTTTGGTATATCCTCCCTTTTGACCCTTAATTCATGATACCCTGAACGAAGATCAGTCTTGGAAAAGTATTGAGCTCCTTGTAGTTGGTCAAATAAGTAATCAATGCATGGGAGAGGATATTTGTTATTGATAGTGATCTTGTTAAGTTCTCGATAATCAATGCAGAGTCTCATTGATCCATCTTTCTTCTTAACAAACAGAACAGCGGCTCCCCAAGGTGACGCACTAGGGCGTATGAATCCCCTATCAAGATTATCTTGGAGTTGCTTCTTCAATTCCTGCAACTCAATTGGGGCCATTCTATAAGGTGTCTTTGAAATAGGTAAAGCACCTGATACAAGTTCTATTGAAAACTCAACTTCACGATTTTGTGGAAGACCAGGCAATTCCTCTGGAAATACATCATCAAACTCTCGTACAATGGGCATATTCTTAATCGTGAGTTTCTCACCAACCTTTTGAGATAAATAACCTTCATTTAGTGGAATCAAGACCCATAAGATGGAAGAAATTTCCACTCGAAGGTTTTGTTCATCCTTGCATCGATAGATGATCATAGATCGATCTGTAATATGAAATGTGACTTCCCTTATTTGGAAATTTATATGAGCTCCATATAAAGAAATCCAATCCATGCCAATAATCACATCAAATTCCACTATAGGAAGGATCACATGATTTACAGGAAGCACTTTCCCACAAACTTCAATCGGAGAATAATTAAAAAATTTTGATGCGACTGTTGTGCCATTAGGTGTTGTCACAGCTAACTCAACATCTAATTGTTGAGGTAATACAGTGATACCCTTAGAAAATTCTTCAGAAATAAAAGAGTAGGTGGATCCAGAATCAAATAAAACATTTTCTACTTTAGAGTGGATGGTAAGTGTACCTTTCACCACTTCGCTATCGTACTCCACATCACCGATAGAAATTGCATGTGAAATTCCTTTTTCTTTATCCATAAGAGTTTGTTGACGTTGATCACCATCAACAACCCTTGGATTAGGGCATTTATTGGCACAATTCCCCATTTCCTTGCACTTGTAACGTTGAAGTGTAGGAGGTGCACTCTGTGTAGCCTTTTCTTTGTTCACATCTTTAGACATCTTCTTCCCATTATTGCGGAATTCAAATTCCCAATGACCTTCCTTTCTACATTTCACTACGGGAAATATGGGCATTTGCGACGGGGAAAAATCCCGTCGCAAATAGTCCCGTTAAAAACTTATTTGTGACGGGTGGGCTTTCCCCGTCGCAAAAGGATTGGCGCGCTTTGCGTGCCAAATCATGGGAAGGTTATTTACGACGGGCGGTTACCGCCCGTCGCAAATAACCGGCGGCGGTAAAAGATATTTGCGACGGGAATATACCCTCGTCGCAAATAGTAAGTTGGCAGGTTATTATTTGCGACGGGTCCCGTCGCAAATAACTATTTAACCGTTGACCGTAATAAATGCGGGCTAAGGTATTTGCGACGGTACCCGTCGCAATTAGCCCCATCGCAAATAATCTAACCTATAAATACCCCCATCCGTTTTTTTCATTCATTCTCAAAATCGATCTTCTACTTCCCTCAAAACTCTATTTTTAGAGTTTAGCGTTTCTTGAGTTTAATTTTTTTTTTCTGGAGTTGATATTGAAGTTTTGAACAACGATCAGAGATCAACCTCAGATCAATTTTAAAGGTATTTATTTTCATTTTAATTTAATATTTATTTTAACGTTTTTATTAGTTTCAATTATTCTTAATTAGTTGTAATTTAATTATGTTTAATTTGTTTTGTTACTTAATAAATTTAAATTATTAGTATTCATTGTTCATATTTAAATTGTAATTAGGAATAATTAGTAATAATTATAAATAATTAAGAATAAATATTAATAATTAGTAATAAATACCAATAATTAAGAATAATTATTAATAATTAGTAATAATTACCAATAATTAGTAATAATTACCAATAATTAGTAATAATTATCAATAATTAGTAATAATTACCAATAATTAGTAATAATAACCAATAGTTAGTAATAATTACCAATAATTAGTAATAATTACCAATAATTAGTAACAATTGCCAATAATTAGTAATAATTACCAATAATTAGTAATAATTACCAATAATTAACAATAATTACCAATAATTACCAATAATTAGTAATAATTACCAATAATTACCAATAATTACCAATAATTCGTAATAATTACAAATAATTACCAATAATTAGTAATAATTAGTAATAATTACCAATAATTATCAATAATTAGTAACAATTACCAATAATTGGTAATAATTACCAATAATTAATAATAATTACCAATAATTACCAATAATTAGTAATAATTACCAATAATTACCAATAATTATCCATAATTACCAATAATTAGCAACAATTAGTAATAATTGGTAATAATTATCACTAATTATCAATAATTCGTAATAATTAGTAATAATTACCAATAATTAGTAATAATTAGTAATAATTACCAATAATTAGTAATAATTTGTAACAATTCGTAATAATTAGTAATAATTAGTAATAATTACCAATAAATATCAATAATTAGTAATAATTACCAATAATTAGTAATAATTACCAACAATTACTAATAATTACCAATAATTCGTAATAATTAGTAATAATTCGTAATAATTAGTAATAATTACCAATAATTAGTAATAATTACCAATAATTAGTAATAATTACCAATAATTAGTAATAATTTCCAATAATTAGTAATAATTACCAATAATTAGTAATAATTAACAATAATTAGTAATAATTACCAATAATTAGTAATAATTAACAATAATTAGTAATAATTAGTAATAATTAGTAATAATTCGTATTAATTACCAATAATTAGGAATAATTACCAATAATTACCAACAACTACCAATAATTACCAATAATTACCAATAATTAGTAATAATTAGTAATAATTCGTAATAATTAGTAATAATTAGTAATAATTACAAATAATTAGGAATAATTACCAATAATTACCAATAATTACCCATAATTAGTAATAATTACCAATAATTAGCAATAATTACCCATAATTAGTAATAATTAACCATAATTGGTAATAATTAACCATAATTGGTAATAATTAACAATAATTAGTAATAATTACCAATAATTAGTAATAATTACCAATAATTAGTAATAATTACCAATAATTAGTAATAATTACCAATAATTATCAATAATTACCAATAATTAGTAATAATTAGTAATAATTAGTAATAATTTGTAATAATTAGTACTAATTTGTAATAATTAGTAATAATTACCAATAATTGGTAATAATTAGTAATAATTACCAATAATTAGTAATAATAACCAATAATCACCAATAATTACTAATAATTAGTAATAATTACCAATAATTAGCAATAATTACCCATAATTAAGAATAATAAACAATAATTAGTAATAATTACCAATAATTAGTAATAATTACACATAATTACTAATAATTACCAATAATTAGTAATAATTAGTAATAATTACCAATAATTACCAATAATTAGTAATAATTAGTAATAATTACCAATAATTATCAATAATTAGTAATAATTACCAATAATTAGTAATAATTAGGAAATTGGTAATAATTATCACTAATTATCAATAATTAGTAATAATTAGTAATAATTACCAATAATTAGTAATAATTACCAATAATTCGTAATAATTAGTAATAATTAGTAATAATTTCCAATAATTATCAATAATAAGTAATAATTACCAATAATTAGTAATAATTACCAATAATTAATAATAATTACCAATAATTCATAATAATTAGTAATAATTCATAATAACTAGTAATAAATAGTAATAATTTCCAATAAATAGTAATAATTACCAATAATTAGAAATAATTACCAATAATTAGTAATAATTACCAATAATTAGTAATAATTACCAATAATTAGTAATAATTACCAATAATTAGTAATAATTAACAATAACTAGTAATAATTAACAATAATTAGTAATAATTAGTAATAATTACCAATAATTAGTAATAATTAGTAATAATTCGTAATAATTACCAATAATTAGTAATAATTACCAATAATTACCAATAATTACCAATAATTAGTAATAATTAGTAATAATTAGTAATAATTAGTAATAATTAGTAATAATTACCAATAATTAGTAATAAATACCAATAATTACCAATAATTACCAATAATTAGTAATAATTACCAATAATTAGCAATAATTACCCATAATTAGTAATAATTAACAATAATTAGTAATAATTAACAATAATTAGTAATAATTATCAATAATTAGTAATAATTACCAATAATTAGTAAATATTACCAATAATTAGTAATAATTATTAATAATTTCCAATAATTAGTAATAATTATTAATAATTTGTAATAATTACAAGTAATTAGTAATAATTACCAATAATTACCAATAATTACCAATAGTTACCAATAATTACCAATAATTAGTAATAATTACCAATAATTAGTAATAATTACCCATAATTAGGAATAATTAACAATAATTAGTAATAATTACCAATAATTAGTAATAATTACCAATATTTAGTAATAATTACCAATAATTAGTAATAATTAGTAATAATTACCAATAATTAGGAATAATTAGTAATAATTTGTAATAATTACCAATATTTACCAATAATTAGGAATAATTACCAAGAATTATGAATAATTATCAATAATTGGGAATAATTACCAAAACTTTGGAATAATTACCAATAATTTGGAATAATTACCAATAATTTGGAATAATTACCAATAATTAGGAATAATTACCAATAATTAGGAATAATTACCAATAATTAGGAATAATTACCAATAATTAGGAATAATTACCAATAATTAGGAATAATTACATTATTACATTATTTGTATATTTTATTATTAATATTAAAATAATATAATTTTCTATATTATATACAATTCTCTTTTCATCTGTGTGTTTTCTGTCTCCACATGTAATATTGGCATTCTTTTTCAAAATTATCAACGTACTCACCAATGGAGAGGTGAAAGTGAATGCAAATATTACATGTGGAGACAGAATGTTAAACACACAGATGAAAGGAGAATTGTATATAATATAGAAAATTATATTATTTTAATATTAATAATAAAATATACTAATAATTTAATAATGTTATTATTATATAATTAATATTTATGAAAAAATTATTTTAGTATTATTAAAAAAATAAAAAAATCAATATAATATTAAAATTATCAATATTTGTAACAGGTTTTGCTTTATTCTCAACATATTCAATCCTTGATTGAGTGTTTTTTCTAACAAATTATTCAAAATCAGTAATGCTTTTATATTTTATAGAAGAATATGGAACAACGAGGTCATCAACAGTCATTATTAGATGACCGCATATGGATAAATCAACGTAGAAATCCAAATGGTTCTGGTTTAAATCCAGTATATATAGAGGGTGTGGAGACTTTTTTATCATTTGCGGCATCAAATCCAAAATTTGTTTCAAAAGCCAAAATAAAATTCCCTTGTAGAAAACGTGCATTGAGAACTTTTGACACGTTTGACAAAGTGGGGGGACATCTCTTGCGTTTTGGTTTTCAACCAGATTATGTTTTTTGGTATCAACACGGTGAATGTAGTTCCAGAGTAGGTGATACTAACTGGATTCTGGATCCATCCCGGTTTCAAGATTTAGTAAATGATGTTGCAGGTTCATCTGTTCAACATACAGAAACTCCGGCTGATATAGATTCAAATCCTGAGTTGGCACCGTCTGAATTTTATGAGTTGTTGAGGTCTGCTGAGGATGCATTATATCCTGGCTGCAAGATGAGCAAATTAGAAGCAGTTGCAAAATTTATGGCTATCAAATCAGATAACGGAATGTCAAACACCTGTTTTAAATAGATATTTTCTTTGCTTAAAACACTGTTACCCGAAGGAAATGTTTTGCCTGCTAATTACTATGAGAGTAAGAGGCTGGTTCGAAATTTGGGACTTACTTGTCAGAAGATTCATGCATGTTCAAATGACTGTATTTTATATTCTGAGGAAATGAGTCGTTGGATAGTTGTCCCACATGTGAGCAATTGAGATATAAAGAAGGGCAACATGGGAAGTCTGGTTTGATTCCTGTAAAACAGTTGAGATATTTTCCGCTTACATCCAGATTTCAGCGTTTATTCATGTCTAATAATACATCGACAATGATGTCATGGCATAATGCGAATATTTAAACCCATAAAAGCTTGAATCATCCCGCCGATGGTGATTCATAGAATCATTTTGATAGAGTGCATCCATCCTTTTCTTTAGAAGCTAGAAATGTTCGACTGGACCTTTCCACTGATGGTTTCTATCCGTTCGGATCTTATGGTAGTCAATATTCAAGTTAGAAATGAATTCTATAGTAGTTATATAAAATTATAAAATATATATATATATATATATATATGTATATATAATAGTAATTATCAATTATTTTCTAACAACATTAACATTTTCTGTTTCAGATGGACGACGACACATTTCGTGAGTTTGCGGATGCTGACCTGACTTTCAATGCGGATGAGTTGCTGGGAGATGACCCTCAGCCTGCAGGCGCTCCAGGGAGTTCGCGGAGGGGGTGCGGTCTTGCACGATTGATGATTCCAGACCCCGTCCCCGAGCGACGTCCACGTCTTGGGTTTGATCCACGCACACGGAGGTGTGATAACCTGTATGATAACCTGTGGATTTGACTAAGATTTCATTAATCTATTCACATAATAAATGTTTATTATTTTTACAATTTTCCGCATATAGAAATCGGACAGGGTAGCGCTATTTTGCGCAACTATTTCTCTCAGCCGTGGACCACATGGGAGCAGATTCCCATTGATGTGCAGCAGGCCATGTTCGACCATTGGTTGGTACGTACGTAAATAAATAATTTTTTTTAAAAATTATTTCATTTCTAACTTGATATTTTGATTTATTTGTAGGGTTCATGGTATCCGATCGAGGATACCATACGTGTCGCCATCCACGAGGCATGGGAGGTGGCCATGCGTGATCGCTTTCGTCAGTTTTTGCACAATTTAGGAAAAGCTTCCATGAAAAAAGCAGGAGTGTCAGATGTTGACGAGTCATGTAGAGCACACCGACCAGAGTACATTTCATCCCATGTATGGGATGAATTATGTGCGCACTGGTTGAGTGGTGCCTTTCAAAGGAGATTATAGGTGGGGAGGCAGAATCGGGGGAGACATGAGGTGACCCATCGAGCTGGGAGTCATTCTTTCAGTACTCATAGACAACATCTAGTACGTACATTATTTATAAATATTTTATATAACTATAAATATTAATAGTTTATTTTTTATTCTTATAGGTTGTTGAGCACCCCGATATTACGGAGTACGACGTATATCAGAGGATGTATAGTGATCCTACTACTGGGGACCTCAGAGGTGATCGTCAGCATCACATCGTGGTCAGTATTATTTTTTTTCAAGTTTAAAAATTAACTGCATATAATATATTCACAATTTTAATTTTAAATTGCAACTACAGGAGTCATATGAGGCCGCAGCGTCATAGACCCGGCCTGAGAGTCAGGCCGCGTCATCAGATCAGACCATTGGCCATCAGTTTGATGAGGCGGCATGGATGCAGGCCACCCAGTATGCCTTCGAGAAGGGCCAGGTAGTTGGTATCAGTTCTCAACTGACTCCCGGTGATTATTATGGCAGTGCTACGATTTCGGCGTCCAGCTTGAGAGGAGCTCGTGCATCTTCTTCTGCTACACAGTATGAGGATCAGTTGTGATCTCAGACTGCACTGATAGAGAGTCTCCGACAGGAGCAGGAGCAGATGCGTCAGCAGCATGAGGAGGAGCGTCGACGCCAGCAGTAGCTGTATGAGGAGTAGACGAGTGGGTGGCAGCAGCAGCATCAGGAGCAGATGAAGTACATGCGCCGACCCACTCATGCTTTAGGGATGGAGTTTCCTTCACCACCATCTGCAGATCCACCCCTCCCCCCTTCTTCAGATTAGAGTTTGTTTTTATGTTATAAAATTTGTTAAATCAAAATATGATTTTTTTTTCTATTCATAGTTTCTGTCTCATTATAAAATATTAATAATATTATATTTTGAAATAACAATATTAATATGAATAATAATATTATTTATATTTTATAATATTAAATTATATATATATATTAAAATTTTATAGTATTATAATATAATTATATTTTTTGTAATATTTTAATTATTTGAATATTTGAATGTAAAATAATTCTATTATTTTTATATTAATTAAAATAACTTATTATGATTTTTTTATTTATGAATTATAATTATAATATTATTATATTAATTAAATCATTTTTTAATATTCTATAATTTTTTATATTTAAATTATAATTAAATTATTATTATATTAATTAAAATAATTTATTAATAATTTATTATTTTTATTTGTGAATTATAATTCTATTATTATATTAATTAAAATCATTTATTAATATTTTATTATTTTTTATTTCTGAATTATGATTGGATTATTATTATATTAATTAAAATAATTTATTTTTTTTATAGTATTTGCGACGGGATACTATGCACGTCGCAAATAGTATTATTATTATATGCATTAAAATAATTTATTAATAGTTTATTATTTTTTTTTAAAAGTATTTGCGACGGGCCCCGTCGCAATTACTATTTAAAAAGTAATTTACAAATATACGGAGTACTATTTAAGACGGGGAGAATACCCGTCGAAAAAAAGTCTTTAGCGACGGTCCCGTCACAAATAATTGTTGTTGCAATGTCGTTTTCAATAACGGGACATTTGCGACGGGCCCCCATCGCAAAAAGCCATTTGCGACGGGATCCCGTCGCAAATACTTGATTTTCTAGTAGTGTTTTAAACATTTACTTGTCCCTTTAAGAAAACTCCCTCCATGTTTATTTCCACACTTTGAGCATAAGGGAAAACTCTTCTTTTGTTCAGTGTGATCATTAGATTTCCCTTTGAATTCCATTTTCCTTTTCTTATCAAACGCATATGACTGATGAGTTTCTCCAATCTCCATCTCAACTTTGAGATCACATCGAAAGATTTCCTCATAGCTATTGAAGTCCCTTATGGATAACGCCCTTTGAAGACTTGGTTTTAAGCCACTAAAGAATCAATCGATCTTACTCTCATGATGGATAATAATCCCAGAAGCATACATTGCAAGTCTTGTAAAATTTTCATCGTAGGTACCAACATATTCATCATCCTTTTGATTTAGTTCAAGAAACTTCTTCTCCATCTTTGATCGAAGAATACGAGGGAAGTACATATTGAAAAATTAGTTCTTGAACTCGTCCCTTTCCATGGATTCAATTTCAACCCTTTACCTCGTATTCTTGATAAGATTCCATGATTGATCAACTTCACCTTCCAAATGATACACTGCTAAGATGACTTTGTCATGTTCAGAACATTGTAGAACTGAAAATATCTTTTTAGAGGTACTGATCCATTTTTCAGCCACTAATGGATCGGTAGACCCGCTGAATGAGGGTGGACACTGCCTCATGAAGGATTCAATATAATGTTGCTCCTTATTTTGCTCGTTTGGAAGTCCTTCATTATTCAAAGATTGAGATAGTTTGGTGAGCATGGCTACAAGATTTTTCGTTCCATCTCCCATAATATTTGGTTAATCAGTGGGACAATCATTGCATTTCCCGTCACATTCCGCATTAACACGGTTCCTTCGGGTTCCAGCCACTGACTAAAACCTAGAATAATAGTGTGAGAAACACTAATTATAATAGGAAAAACACATAATCAAGAAAAAATTTCACACATAAGTTCTTATCATAGGTTATTCAAGGCCATTTCTAAACCACTAAGATTGTGTTCTATGCTTAGACTTATCCTTAGGGTTCTTACTATGGTTTTCACATCCTAGTTTCCATAGGTTGACTATACCTTTCCTATGATAACAAATATAATGACCCATACTTTAAATACATGTTTAATACTTTATAATTTAATCATAATTATTACAACATATAACAAAACCATGAAAGGACCGTATAGGTATACTGTCTTTAGAAACTGGGAAACATAAACAAATCGTTCATAAATCATCTACATTGTCTCCCATTTATTTCATCATATCTAGAGTCCCCTTTGGCATATCCTACTTAATACCCTTCTTCTTGACTTGGGGAAAAGAAAACATACAAAAGGGTGATCTCAAATGCTCAGTAAGGGTAAACAAAAGAAATATCAATCATAAGAAGTTAACATTTTTGAAATCTTAACCTGCAAAAGAGATCATAGTATCATATCATGGGATAAATCATAGTAGTGAAATGTAATCCCAATAATCATAACATAGAACATTAAACTTTCGGGTATACGGAAATAATCATATATAATCATTTCTTATTATTCAAGACTCAATGCCGAGACTATCTTAGCAGACAAAGTCCATTTTTGAACCGAGTTTACTCCACGTTTCAGTCCTGTTTCACTGAACCGGATTAACCTTCTGTTCCATCCATGTCCAACTCATGAGATATAAATATTTACCCAATGAATTGGAGGGAGATATAGGTCCCACCCATCTCATAATGATACCGTTCTTATTTGTTCCACAAAATCCGAAATCATACATCATAGCATAGCCCATGTAATAAAAATGGGATTCTTTAACATCGTGCCATCATAACATAATCCATATAAGATAAAATGACTTCATAAAAATAATTCCATTATAACATAATCAAATCAATGTGATAATAGGGATATAAATACAACCCTATATTATCTTATATGGCAAATAATTTTGATAAAACGCTTGAACTCCATTATTGTAGAAAATATCCTTTGTACTTCAAAAAAACATTTTTCTTTCTTAACATGACATACAATTTTAAACTAAAATAAGTTCACTAAAAATAAACATGAAAACTTGTAAAGGAAGCTTCATGGAAATAATTTTCTATGAAATCATAAATATCCATTCATGCTGTATAAGTTAAAGAAAAACATTCTTCTCGTACTTTGGCCGAAAAAGTCAAAAAGTACCTCGTACTAAAAACAAAAAAAGATTCCTTTCATATCTTTTACTAAAAACTTAACAATGGATAAAATTGGATTTAAAAAATTGTAGTAGGATATAAATAATATTACATATTGAGAAAAAATGGATTTTAATGATAAATATTACTCAGTCAATTCTGATGTATAAACAATCTCGGATAAAAATGAGATTGTGAGATTTTCCCTTACCTTAGGTCCGATATTCTTCGTACGTGTCCGAACCTCCTATATTATGATTTAAATAATGTCATTGACTTATTCCAGAATCACAACCATTGTTATGATATCATATATGGTCATATTTTTAGATCTTTATTAGTAATATTTCATTGCTTCTTGTTATTCGTGTGTTTTTTGCTTTTTTTTCTTATGCGTGTTTCATAGAATAAATTCTTATTCTCCTTTTTAGGTTATAGATACCTCATTTCCCAAATGTTATTAGTGTAATATATATAATATTTATTCATTCAATTCATTTATATAATCATTATGAAATGAAGATCATGTAGAACGAGTCACATCACATCGTGGAGATGGTATTCTGTACGTATGCACGAGAGATGATATCGTTACCATGATAGTGGAGTTGTATTGGAGTGTATGTATAATATTTCAGAATAAATATAACTTTACAATAATCATATATAGTTATTATTTACACCATTATACCGATCCAAGTAAGGTGGTGGTGGAAAACATATTACACCATAGTGTGGAGACGGTATTCCATACGCATGCACGCGCGGTGATTTCATTTTCTATAGGATGGATAGAAGGTGAAATAGGGTTGTTTAATATTTATAATAACATATCAGTATATCAGTGATACTGATGTTATTAATTCATAATGAAACAACTAAATAATAATAAGTAGAAGAAGAAATAAATTTGAAAGAATCGGTAACAGACATTACCTCTTCTTTGAAGCGCCTCTTATAAACCCCCTATTAGGGAACTAAAGATGTTATTTGAAGAAGAACATAACCTCTAGGATGTTTCTAGGGAAGTTTATAAGAGAATATTGCAGGCGGTGGCCGAGCTTGAAGGCTCAAAGTAGTGTGAGGAGGAAAGGGATGAGGCTCCCTTTTATAAGGGAGGAGAGGGTCACTTTAGGAAAAACTTAAAATATTATTTTATTATAAAGTCATATTCGGTTTTTAATAGCTCCAAATTGATTTAATTTAAAGCTAAGGTGTGTATGGGTCGAAATCCTCTCATCCGGTAGATTTTTGACAGGTTTAGGTTACTATTTTAACCTTATCATTTAGATTTAACTCTAAGATAAATAATTTAACTTTTACTGTGTCTTCTTGATTTCTTACACTATATGGTTAATAAACTTACTATAACAAGCCAAAAGAACCCCAACTGGTTCATTATTAATATATATCATTATATAAGTCATTGTTCAAAACCTTAGATTTTTAGGAATAAAATAACAATTAATAATATAATATTTGTTTTTAAAAACTATTTTATGTCAATTTTGACACTATTTGGTACTTGATTTTTTTGGAAACTCATAAGAGCATTATTAGTTTGAAAAGATTAATTAAATCAATACTAAAATGACATATTAACATATAAAATTAGTTGAATTCATCAAAAGACAAAAATTACATTTATTTGGGTATTTATAACATCAATTTTGGTTATATTTCATTAATAAGGTAATTATTGCATCATCATTTTGTCATACATAAATTAAATTATTTAAAGTGTAAAAATTATAAATAAAATACCATTATGTAGGAAATATTTTTGGATTTCTAATGAATATTTATAGTTTAATTTATCTTATGTATAACCCTATATTAAAAATGTTTTAGTTATCAAACATTGATTTTAACCAATTTAACTATTCTTTAAATAAAATAATAATAAATGTCCTAATCTAATCCAAGTGGACCAAAATGGTCATATTTTATTCCTAAGGTTGTTTTTGGTCGAATTAAATTTATCCAATAGAATTAGGACATGTGTTATGGTATTAATAATACTATTTTTAACCTTAATTACCCTATTTACTTTTAACCGTGGTAAATAAAAATAAAAACGTTACTATTCACCAAAAATTATTTTTATCTTATTGAAACACATTTTATTCCTTCATGTTAACCGTGTCTATCATATTTTTGAAATTACACTCACATAATTGTTAAAATTAAGTTTTATGTAAATTTTTTAACTCTCCTAGGAGGTGGGTAAAAGACGGTGAAAGGTTCAATAAAATTTTTATATATCTAAAATTATTATAAAATGACTGCAATGAATTACATTGAACTTATATAGGTATTATGTATCAATTTTGGCCTAAATTAATTTAAATAAAATAAATAATTATTTAAATAGAATGTCGGTTTTTAAATAGTAACCTAGTGTTTTCACTATTCATCAAAAATTGAAAGTTTTGAAAAAAATACCAAAATTTCACCCTAGGATAATTTTGATATTCCGAATCCAAAAATGAAGTCCATTTTGAAAAATAAAATTTATAAAATTTCAAAAATTGGGTATTACTAATCATAACGTCTAGTTTTAATAATATTTTAATAGCATATTGTTGTTTAGTGAAACCCGGTATTGCGTACAACGCAATCTATCGAGGAAGGTCGTGATTGCATGTAAAGCAAGCTAAGCTAGTGTTGTGTGTAGTGAAATATTCCATTGATGATGTATATAACATAAAAAAAATATTTCTCATAAAAATTCTGGGTGTTACAATACCATTTGGGAAAAGATAGGTGTGGAGAGTATAAGAAAAGAACTTGAAATTGAAAGGGAATTAAAGGAGAAGAGCGAGAGAAATTACCACTTGTATCCTCATCTTGAGATCATATTTAAGGGTCATAAGCTTGGTCTTTTGATGATACTAGATGCTCTTGGACTTGGGGAAGGGGATAGGGAATATTTTTGGGCAGATTTTAGACAAGTCTTCAATCTTGATAGGTGTGAGAAAATGAGGGTGTGAAGGGTGGTATTTATAGTGGAACGGAGAGGGGTTTCCTTAAAATAAAATTCATTAGTTTATTGATTTACCCTAAGACAAGGAATAGTGAGTTATAAATGACCAAGAATAGAAAATAAGTCATCTGAGTTCAATATTTGGGTGCTTACATCACTTGCGATGTCAGGAATAGTGAGTTTAAATTACAATGTTTTTATACGGTAAATTAATGTATTTTACTATTCACCAAAAATTCATGTATTTCAGAAAAATCCCAAAAAATTTACCCCAACCATTTTTTGACGTGTAGAATACAAAAATGAAGTCCATTTTTTAAAAATAATTTTCTAAATATGAATAATTTAATATTTAATTAAAATCATTATTTATTATTAAAAAACCAGTTTTAAAACATTCATTTACTTGTTGTAAAATATAGATTCATCATACTTTCACATGAATATTATTTTTATACAATAATAGGTAAGGTTACTATTCCTTAGTGTATATCACTATTCATAAGTGTATGTTACTATTCATAAGTGCAGGTTACTATTCACAAAAAATATTATTTTTATTTTATTAGACTCCAAAAATCATCTTGAACACAACCATGTATGTTAGATTCTCAAAATTCCCAATACAGAAGTGAAAACCCTATGTTCCAACGTCACTTAGAACATAGTAGTTCATTATGTTGTGTTTTCATGTGATTTTAGGACATATTTGTAATAAAGTAATTTCCATTTAAAAACATTGGATCATTACAAACAATATAGGTATCACGATTAATCGAGATAAGTCTCACTAGATTCTTAGGATAAGTCAAAGTACATATATTGAAAATGTACTCAAAATGTAAAATATGGAAAAATACAAGATAGGGTTGTTTCCCATGTCACATGGTATAAATAACTCCAAGAAAATGCCTCTATAAACACAATAGAATATTTATAGAATGATTGAAATCCATTATAACTCTGATGTGGGTTCTATCACGTATTCCATGATATGTACTGGATTTGGTGATGCCTTTACATTAATCCTGATGGGATGATATAGAGATTATCTAGGAGAGTTTCATTGGGTAGCTGTTAAAACTATCATGATGTTATTGAGGCATAAAAATTATATTTTCTTGGTGTATAATGGATAGGAGGAACTAGTAGTGAGAGGATGCACTGATGCTACATTCTAGATAGATCATAATGGTCTGAAATCAGATTCAGGCTACAAATTTTTCCAAAATGGTGGCGTATTGATCTAGAGAATCTCAAATTAATCGGGTGTCACTAATTATATAGAACAATACAACTATATAGAGGCTTCTAATGTAGAAAAGTAAGATTCTTGATACATAGATTTGTCTTATACATTAGTGTTGTTCTTAGTAGTTCCAACCCTATTCGTTTTTTGTGATAATACATGTATAGTGGTGCTGGCCAAGGAGCCTATGTCACATAAGAGGAAAAATCATATGATTCTTATGTTTCAATAATTGATGGATTTTACTCAGAAAGGTTAATTCATTATTATTATCAGAGTATCCACAAAGGACAACATGGAAGACCCCTTTACTAAACCCATTTCTCAACAAAAACATGATTATCATGTGAGTTCTAGTAGATTGAGACTTGTTACCAGTCAACTCTATTGAAAATGATATTTATGAAAGTGGGTGCCATAGACCCAACTTGTTATGTAATCTGATTGCCATTGCACGTATAGATTTTGTTATATATACATTTGATTATACTTTCATAATTGAACTTAAACTTTTGTGTCCACTATACTTGTGGAAAGTTTTGTATATTACTTGTCGTATCAAAGGGATATAGAAGATCCCAGCCTATAATGTCAACTAGGAGGTACTATTAAAGTAATCTTATAGTAATTTCATATAGTCTAGATACATCATACTAACAGGTCACATATGATGTGAAAATATCAGGTTTTGGCAACTCATAATCATTGATACTTCTTCTGAAGAATTTCACACTTGATGATCTCTAGTAGTTGAGAAAATTAGGACTGACCTCCCAATAGGAACACCATATATTTTGAGTGTCATTGGTCATTCATATTAACAAACATGTTTATTGGTTTTCTAAAATGAGATCATTATCAATCTATGTCATTTTATCATGTACTTTAACACTAGGTGAAAACCATGAAAATGAAGTCATGGAGAGTTAGTTTTCATTGGGTATGTTATCAGTGGCATGACTTTGGTTGAATGGACATGATAAGATTTGTTGCTTATGAGTTGAGGAAGAGATATATCAGATCTAGATTAACAATTTGGTATTACCTTCATAAATCCATTTCCATGATAGTCGATGGGGAGTCCATCTTGTTAGATCAACAAATAATAAATCAATAAAATGATGATGACACAAGTGTGCATATAATTTTATAAGATATCGTATGAAAAATATATTAAATTACACAATTCATGTTTATAGGTTAGTATTCATTACATTTAATTTTTATTATCTCTTTAGGTGCCTTGATGGGTTTCTAGACTCCGTTCTTGGTTGGTGAATATTATTCACATTATGATAAGGTCCTAGAGGGTCACACATAATAACGCATTTGATAATCATCCTTATTAATTTGAATATGAATATAGGACATGGTAGGATCCAACACATTTTCAAAGTGTTATCAATGTTATATTGATCACCAATAAATAAATAAATTCATTATTATTAATGTAAAGAATAATTTGTTTGAATTTATTTATTACATGTATTTATAAGTGATTTAGTAAATAAAAAGATCAATACTATATGAATGAAGATTAATATTATATTCTAGGTTCATTTAATATTATCAAGAGTTACGAGTCGAGTTAATGACTCAAATTTATCACTTAATATATTTATTATATATTATAGGTATGTGAAAAAATATAAATAATATTAATTCTTTTCTTTAGTTCATCATGAATCATTATTTATTATACTTATTTAGTGGATATTTATTGAATGCATTTCAGGATCCCTAATCACGTAATACAAAAATAAACTATATAATTGAAGAGAATCCTTTCCCTTTGGGACTATTCACTACATAGGAAATGATAGATTCACTCTACTCTATATTCATAGAGTGAGAATCACTCGATCTATATGATTGATCCAAGATCGAATTTATAGATCGAAATCATAGGATCGTGGTGACCGATGCTACATTGATATGATCGTACGAGATTGATACCAGCACCTAGAACCCAATTAATGGTACGTGTGTAGATTCATGAACCATGTGTGTATTATCTAAAATGATTTTTCATCGGATCCTTTGACCAACAACACCAGAAACATGTGATGGATTAGGGAGAATCATTTCTCAATGAGGAATTCTTTAATTTTATTTTATTGTGATATGATTATACCATATTGGATCCTTTAACTGTAGCAATAGAATATTGTTGAAGTTGTTGATGTTTAATTGCTCTAGTGATTTTCTAAATTTTCTGACCCATTATATTCTATAGAGTTACCCACTACCTTCACTTGAAGAATCAATTCATTCTTTGTGTAGATAATTACTATTTATGGAGTGGCTACATGAGATGTTGATATGATATGATAGTAAAATTGAAGATAGTGATAGGGTTTATAAGGGACTGATGAGGCAGATTCTTAACTCCCATGTGAACATGGTGATTTAAGATATCCCTCAAAATTGGGAGTTCTTAATTACCCCTGAAAGAGATTTGGTACCCGAGATGCTAAAATAGTAGGTGAGTTGACTCATTAATACACCTAATAGATTTTTTTCCTCCTATAAATTACTTATCCTAATATTTGATGAATTTTACAAATCATGGATAGAGTCAGAAACTTGCATACTGAATGATTCTATAGAGGGAATATGGGGTTTTTTCAAGAAGAAGAAATTTATTTTCATATATTTAGGATGATTACCTCACCTATACATATCTATTTCAGAAAACATCCTATGGAGGACGTTTCACCACTTGAGTTTATGGACTCCTCAATATATTCATTCAAAGGTATGATCGATTGGGAAGACCAAGTGTGAGAAATGTTGGTGAAGAGTGTATAACCAATCAATTCTAGTAAAGCAGTAGAAACAGATCTGTCAATGACTACCTTTTTTTTATCATACCATAATATTTTAACCCTTATTCTACGCTTATAAAATTTTAATGAGGTGTTGGGAGAGTCTACTACCATTCCTTCAACATAATATATAGAAGGAGGAATCATTGATGGAATGAATGTTCATGTGGATGAAAGGGTTATTGGAGAAGGCTCTCCCTAGGAAATTGATGATATATATAAAGTTATTACAGACCTAAAAATAGTATTCCCACCCCCAAATACACCAAATATATTCCATATGAGATTATTTAAATGGAAAATCACAAGGAGTGGATAAGTGAGCAAGCTACCAATTCGTATTTGATCTTGGATAACAGTTAAGAATTGATACCTTCTCACTTAGTTTTAATGATATATGTCTAATCATGTTAATGAGATAACCAATAAAATGGTTGACAAAGGATCCATATTTCATTAAATTCTAATCATTCAGGAGAAGGAAACTCTATGTTGGTCTATATCAGATAAATATTCAAATCCAACTGGTAAAATAACAAAGATTATGAGCTCTATGGTGTCAATTTATCAAGATCAAATGAACTTATCTCATTATAACAGTGGATTTATAGGATTAAAACATTTAGGTCACACACATATCAATTCATTGAAATGAAAAATTCTGGAGGAAGAAACTACATTGGACCAAGAAGGTTTAAACCCAGTTATTACTTCGTGTCCACTAATGGTGGTCCTGATAGTCTTAGTTTGTCATCTTTACACCTCAAGCCTAGAACATGTGTTGGTCTACCATTAGATTGTAAAATTATAGAAGTAAATCATGTCCCAAAGGACCACATAGTTTATTATCGTTGGTAAACAAGATATATATATGTGTATTATGTTATAAATTAATACATAAATTACAACATAATTGTTATCAAGGATAAAATAATTATTCCATATATCTTATCCTTGCATATCGTTCTTAGTACACCTCAAGGAATCTTGAGGTAATGAAAAAGATAAGGGTGACCTATAATTATAAATATGGGTAATGTACAGTGGAATTAATAATTATTCAGTGATAATAATCAATATGGATATATAATAATTGAACACACATTTTATATAATCAATAAATTGAGATAAAAGTGTATAAATAGTATTGAAAGGTAAATAATTTAACACATTTTCCATGTATTCAATAAAAAATGAATGAAAGTGCATCCATAGATAATTTCAACGCAATAATCTCACTAATAATAATAATAATAAATGAATTCTAAAAAATTCAACGATTAATTACTACACTTCAGGTTTTCTAGTCACACGATACCTTTACCATAATGATTTATTCTATAAATGGTTTAAAACAGACTGGGTAAAACCCCAGTAGATTTTTATTACCATCTGATTTCATATCATGAAACTACTGATGCATCACTGGGATTATATTAATTAGTCCCCAACCTGCAAGGCTTGCATTAAATGGTCCCCACCACAGGTATTTCTTGTCTAAATAGTTCCTTATATATTGATTAATAAATTTAGTTATTAAAATAATTATGCCTGATCAAATATTTTTATTGAGTATTGGATATAGATTTATCAAAATTTAGATTGTAAATAAAATAATTTTAAATTAAAAATCTGTATGTAAAAATGGAATTCTGTTTAGGTAATTAACATATAAATGAAAAATTATATGTATAATGAGGGGAAATTAAAAGATCAAAGATCATAGAAAATTAAATATTTTAAAGGGAATAGAAAATTAAAATAGGGAAATTATTTTTTATACCATTCTTTTCCGAACAAAACATGAATCATATAGATGAATAATAATGATTGAATAAATACAATATATCTTAACTTGAGAAAACAATTGTTTTTATTGATGAATAGTAATACTATAATTTTTTTTTAAAATATATTATTGAAGAAAATATCCTTTTAATTTTGAAAACCATTTTTAAAATCATTTTGATTAAAAATTAATTTTTAAACCATTTTATTTAATAACTAAACTTTCAAACATGAAAAAGAAGCTTCTACATAATGATGGAAAGTAAATGTTTACATTTCATATACGGTAAAAAAATAAAATTCCTTTTTTCATTGTAAAAAGTTTAGAATAGTTACTTGTTTGGAAAGAGGTAAGATTATTACATAAAAATTTATCAATTACTAAAAGGGTAAAAAAATTTAATGATTAATTATGTAATAGGATAAATATTCTTGAAAAACATTTTAGAAAAATAGGATTTAAGAAGAAATTAGGTTCTCTCACTAAAGGGAGAAATAGAGTCAGGTTTTCTCAAAAACATTTCATAAAACATTTTATATACCAATGAGTGGATAATTGGAACCATCACTTGATAATGTCTAGGAATAAAACTAGAATAATAAAAATATTGTTTTTATTTCAAAAATATCAAATAATATATAATAATTTAAATTCAGGTGCAATCAATCCCAAAAAAATGAGATAGTGATGTGAACCCTTGAAAAGACCATAACATTGACGTGAGAATAAATAAATAGATTTTGATTGTCAAATTTCAATCAAAATTAAAAAATAAATATAGTAATAGATAGTATAAATTCATTACAAAAATAATCTTATAATATTAATGATAATTAGGAAGTAATATTACCCAATGAAAAGGAATCATGTTAGGAATTTATTTACCACTTTGTAACTTGTAATAAAATTTTCTATATAAAAAGTAATTCCAATTAAAATTAAAAATACCATTAATATAAAATAATTTAGGATATAATATATCAAAATTTTCATTATATAAATTAAACAAAATAAATAAGTTTTGATATTATTGTTTGCCTCTTGGAATAAAAAGTGACATAAGAATCCCTTACCTTACATTTCCTTTGAGGAGAATGTAATTTAACTTCATGTATAATGGTTTTAATAGTTTCAATAAATTATTTTAGAACCATAATTATATTTATAGTATTTTTTTATTTTTATAATATATTATTAACTATTTGTTAACAATCATTCATTATTCTAACTATTTTGGGTGTTAATTACCAAGTTTTTTAGAATTTTTTGACATAATACTTGTTGTTACTTTTAATAAGATCATGGTTTCATTATATTTATAGTGTAAAAAATAATTTATATAAAATATAAATTTATTATATGTTTATTTATAACAATCCTTAATAATATTAGATAAGAAATGATATCCACCGTTCTGGAGACGGTAGGTTGTTCATAGGCATGAATGCTACTTCTATTTCATTATTTTATTTAAAAGAATAAAAATTAAATTATTTATATGTATATTTATAATATAATTATTGTAAAATATTTATGTAATATTTTTTATATAGGTTTAATAATATCATCCTTTATATAATTTCTATATAGCATGAGTGATCACATCTCTTTGAGGAGGTGGTAGTCCACACTTCCACAAAATGATGTTATCGTATTCCCACAAAATTTAAATCACAGAGTTATATTTTAAATAAAAATTTAAGAAGACTAAGGACATAATAAATATCATATATATAATATATAAACAAATTTTTCATCATAATTTTTACTTTTTGAGGTGGTAACGTAATAACGAACAATCATTGTTTCGTTGAGTGGTAGACAACCATACACACGAATGATAAGTTCAATACCCATTAGATGGAAATACGTATAATATTAGGAAACCCCCTTGAAAAAAATATCTTAGTATATTTAGGATACAATGTATATTATTTAAGCATGGACATAGAATTTTTTTCGGTGGTGGAATATGAAAATAAAAAAAAAGAGCTTGAGAAAGGAGCTTACCTCCTCTTTGGGTAACTCCTTTTGGTTTTTCCCAAAGGGCGTCCATGGTAGGATTTATGAAAAATTAAAATATAATAGGATGAATATAGGGTATTCTAGAGAATATTCGAGTAGATATTATAAGATCTAAATGGATTTAGAAATGTGCATAAATAGGAGGGGTGAGTTCATTTTTATTGCAGGGGAGTGGAATTCTTGTAAAATTTTTAATAGGTAATTCCACCGATCATTTACCATGTAAAGTGGTTACAATAATAGAATATATTCTATAAAATATTTTATAGGGTTGAAATATAAAAATACAATGGATTTTTCACATGTTTCTATGTCATTTATGACCTTAAAGTTATGGTTTAGTCCCTGAGTAAGCTAATTTTCTCTTAATCACTATAAATAATTTTAATCGCATTCATTAATATTTTGGGTCAAGGTATAAGATAAACTTATTAGAAATTAGAAAATATCATTATTACAAATATTGAGTCTTTTTTTTCAAATTTTAAAAATATAAGTGGAAAAATTAATTTATATTTATTCCTATAGATGGGATGAAAAAGTGGGTTTTTACAGTAAACATGTTCAAATGTTTGAAATATGTTAATATCCAATTTCAATGTGAAATTGATTAAAATGAAATAAATATTATTTATTGGTATATTAGTGAACTAATTTTAATTTAAAATATAAATAATCCTTATAAATATATTAGATAAAAATTAATTTTTGAATTAAAATTTCTGTATTTTTCACTATTCATCAAAAAATGAAACTTCACAGAAAGATACTAAAAATAACCCTAACATAATATTTATTTTCATATTTAAAAAATGAATTATATTTTACATAAAATGTATACAATTTTTCCAAAAATTTTATTTAAAATTGGATTTCAATTAAAATGTTGTAAAAGTGTATATAGAAAAATATCTACTTTTATGTGAAATATTGGGTTTCTTCATATCTTATGGTTATCAAATCTATTCGATGCATGTAAAAATTATTTTACTGAATATAATATATATATTCCATTATATTAGTGGATAATATTACTAAATTTAATTTACAATAATAAATAAAACTTGTGAGCATAAAAATAAAGAAAAAATATTTGTTATTTTTAATTGGTTTTTATATTCAGTTAAAATTGATTGGTAACCGATGAATTCAACTTATATTTGTGTAAATAATAAATTTTAATATGTTAGTTAATAATATTTCAAACCTCTAATTTAACATCAAGGTTATGTATTATTATATTAAATAATATTATAATAATAATATAATGTTTATTAGTGAAACATAGTCTTACATGTAACACAAGTCTTTGAAGAAACACATTGTTCTATGTAAGGTGAACCAAATTAGCTTCAGATTTATTTCAAGCTATATCATTGATTAAATTATTTTTAAATAGTAAATATGTTATAAATTATTGGGATATTATATTCTATTACACACTTGGTGTCACATGCACACTATTAAATATAATGTTATTACTTTAAAATTTTGTGGTGTTAAATTCCCCCCACCAAAATTAATCTACATCCTTGAAACTTAATCTAAATATTTTAACTAATTTTTTTATATTTCCTATGTTTAAATACCATATCATGAGATGGGTTTGTAAATCATCCTCTATAAAAGATTTAATGGGAAGTACAAAGGTCACGTAGACTACCATGTACATAAGTATCTAAGTAGGAGAACAGTAGTGGAATGTTGATAAACATACATGGAGGAAAATCATAAACATTTATATAGAGTTATTGAGGAAAAAAATTATTAAAAATTGAATGATAATTGTAATGTTGAGTGCCTCAAAACCATAAAACAATGATAATTTAAAATTCCATCTGTTCAACAAAAATTAAGGTATTCAGACATCATTTTGGTTTTAAGATCCTTATCCTAATGTTGATGAATTATTTTACTAATCAAGAATATAAGGAAATGTAATTACTAGTTATGTTTCAATTTCATAAGATTAATTCCATATTTTATTTTAACGTTGATCAAAGTCTAGGTCATCCCTTACTCCATGAAATAGATATCCTAAAATGAATACCCTTTATATTCTTAAATCACAAATATTTACTTTTTTATGGACTCTATGATCCATAAAACAAGCCTTTAAATTTTTCTCTAACTATTTTGTAAAACTAATATTGTTAATAAATTAATCTATAAATATAGAAAATTGATAATACAATTTCATTATTAATGTTTATTCATCAATTTTTTTAACTAAAAGTAATTACATGTTAAAAAGGAAATCTCTTAGGTTGGTGTTAGCCGTGAAACCCTTATTTTTTATTGGTCATGGGTTCAAATCATATTTCAATCTTGGACACGATGGGTTTTCAACCAACAAATATTTTTTCTTTTTCTAAAAACATATTAATGTGACTTCAAAATTAGATATTATGAACATCATTGAAATTTAATAATTAACTAGTCTTTTAACTGTGATTTTCAATATGACCCCAATACATAAATACTTCATCTATATATTTCCATATATATCCATAAGTGGTATAGCATTTATTCTTTTTAAGGGTGAATTTATTCAGTCAATGCCCATGTACCATGCATTTAAGGAAATAGACCATAAATGGATCTTTGTGATAAGTTTCACTTCCATCCATTGTACATTTCATTTTTTCATCAAAATTATTTACTTTATTAATTTCTTTCACACACATAAATTATTTTCATATTCCATTCAGACACTTTCCTAGGTTTCTCCTTCCACACTTCTTGAGTGATGGAAATTTTTCCTTCATCGCTCTATGGTCTCCACTAATTAAGCTCTTAGAAACCACAATCGTTCTCTTATTTGGTATGTTTGGGAGTTCGTTAAGGTGCATATTGTCAATGCTATTTTTGGGAAAACTGATTACTCATAAAAAAGATAAATTTAACTTCTATCAACACCTCATTTGGTTTCTCATTCTCCCAACATTTTCCTTCAGGTTCAATGATAACTTGACTCCTTTGGATTCTAGTAATTTACTAAAATTATAAATCATAGTGTCAGTAATTATATTCCTTGTGAGAAAATCATAAAATAATTTATAGGATATCTAAATTTGGACACATTATTTTACATCTGAAATAACTTAGGTTTAACCATGATAATTCATTGTCATTATATATTCAAATCCTTCATAATGGTTTATAAAGAATATGTAAATTATCCTAATTGTATCTTCCTAGAGTTTGAAACCAGTTTTGTAGTATGGAACATTTTCATGTACTAGGTTTTTCTCTAGTTAGTAATGACATACCTTGTCAGATTTATTACCCATATGTACATCTATTCCAGAACCACATCCACTTGTAGTATGTAGACGACGTTATATTTCTCGAAAAACTAAATAATATCTATCACACTAAAAATTAAGAATTTCATTCTAAACTTATCCTCAAATTAAACATTAGGGTTATGTTCTATAATCTATGTTTTCATAGATATAGTTCCCAAGGATGTTAAAAGACTTCCTCTAATACCAACTATAGTTACCTGACCTTAGAAATCCAGGATCCAATATCATGTTGCAATTGTATTGGCTTATGATACAAGTAAATCTCATAACAAAGGGTGGAAAAATTTAATAGTCTTGGTCAACTAGATACATACAAGAGTATTTTGTTTCAAATGAATAAACAAATTACCAAATATTTTTTTATCAAGTATAAAAAACATTGTTCTATATAGAGTATCCAAGTATATATTTCAGAGTACACTTCAGGGAATATTGGGGAAAGGAAACAAAATAAGGGTGGGCTGAAAAGCACTATATGGGTAAAGTATAGAGGAATCAAGAATGAATCAATAAAAATAATCAATATATAAAGGTATTAATTGAACACAAAAGACATATAATCAATAAACATATAAGGAAGTTCATAAATAGTATGAAAAGTTATGTAATTGAGAATACATGATATGTATTCAATAAACTGAGAATGAAAGTTCTTTTGTGGATAATGTCAATATAAGAATCACATGGATAATAAAAATAAATTAATTCTCAACAAAGAAATGATTAATGATTAGATTTCAAGTTTCCCAACAACATGATAATTTTACATTACAGTTCTATCCTTGAAGCAGTTTAAAACATATTGGGTGAAAACACATTAGATTAGGTTAGCTGGTAGATTTTGTCTCATTTGAATCATGATGCATCATGGGGATTTCATTAACTAGTCCTCATCTGATTTTTCATTCATTTAACAGTTCCAAACATGTATCTTTCATTCCCAAATCATTCGTTATATAGTGAACAATCGATATAATTAAAAAAATACCTTTTCAGATATTTTTATTGATTAAAGGATATCAATTTATCAATATTTCACCAGTAAATTAATTAACATTCAAAGTAAAATCCATACATAAAAATGTTATAAAGTTTAGGAAATGAACATGTATGTAAAAAATGATACATATAATGAAGGGAAATTAAACATTCAATGGTCATAGGAAGCGGAATATTTCAAGGGGGGTAGAAAAAAGAATCATGGAAGTGAATATCAAATGTATCCTGGTTAAAATCAATCCATAACCATATATATAAAGAATAAGGATGGTATTAATACAATATATCCTATGATTATTAAAATAAAGGGTTTTTATTATTCAAGAATATAAATAAAATAAAAGGGACTTTTAAAACCATTCTTGAGGAAAATATCATTTTCATTTTGAATATACATTTCTTTAAGAATAATTTTTTTAAAAGAATCACTAATAATTAAGATTTTAAACTTGAAAATGAATATTTAATGGAATAAAGGCATGTATATCCCTACATGTCATACAAGGTAAAAAGAATATTTCTTTTGTATGGTAAAAAGGTTATAAAAGTGAGTTTTTTGAAAATAGATAAGAATATTCATTTACAAAAATTTTAAAAAAAGGGTAAAATTTTATTTAATAAGTCATTCTGGAAAGGGTAAAATCATTTTGGAAAGGTTAAAATCATTTTTAAAAACCCTTTCAGAAAATTATGTTTTTAGAAGAAAATGATTTCTTTGACTAATGAGAGAAATGAATCCGAGTGTTAATTAAAATATATTTCAAAACATTATAAGTACCAAAGAGTGTAAAAATTGTACTGTTAGTTGAAATAGGTCATTAATAAACATTGTATAATTAAATTAAAGGATATATTAGTAAAATGATCAAATAATTTTCTCTAATTTAAATTCAAGTGTAAACAATCCCGAACAAAATGAGCCTATGATGAAAACCCTTAAAAAGACCATACCATTGATGTGAGGATATATAAATGAATATATTATATGTGTCAAATGTAAATATGCATAAAAACTAGAGATAAAAAGTAGATTTTTAAAAGTGATTATGCACATAATATTAGTATATTAATGTAAATAAAGTAATGAAACCCAATAAAAAGTAACCAGGTTATGAAATTATATACCAAATGGTAACTTTTAATTCAAATCCTCTTACATTGATTAAATAAAAGTTAAATTCAAAATAAATTGAATTTAAAATAATTCAAGATATTATATATCCAACTGGGAATTAGATACAACCCAAAAATAATAATTGGTGATAATTATGTGTTTCTCATGGAAAGAAAAGTGAGACAATAATCACTTAGCTTGCAGTTCGTTGTGGGAAAACATCTTTTAACCTAATGTATGATGGATTTATGCATGTTAATAATTTTGTAAAGAACTATAGTCATATTTATAATATCATATATTATCTTTTAATAATATCTTATTACTTATTTGTTAACAATCATTCATTATTTTCACTCTTTTGTGTGTTAATTGCCTAGTTTTTAGTGTATGTTTTGACTTGTTACTTGTTTGTCTTATTAATAAGATCATGGTTTTATCATGTCTAGAATGTAAAAAAAAGATATTAATATCATCTATATTAAGTATATATGTATTTATAATAATCCATAAAATTTAGATAGAGGAAATGTAATGAACTATTCATAGAGGATGTAGGTCATACATACACATGAATGCTACATTCATTTCATTATTGTATTTAATAGAATGAAAAGTAAGAAATATATATGTATATGTAAATTATAATTAAATTATCATATTTATTTTAGATATGTAACATAGTTTTAATAAAATTATCCTTTATACGTTTCTAAGAATATTATGAAAGAATCACATTGCTCTCAGGAGGCAGTAGTCCACACTTATAGAAATAATGTCATCATATTCCAACAAAATGTAAATTATAGAGGAATTTTTTATATTAAAATTACATAAGAATAAATACATAAATGCATCCTTTATATCATATATATATATAAATAATGATTTCATAACAATTCCAACCATGATAGGTTGTAATATAATAACGAATAATCATGGCTTCACGGTGTGATAGTCCATCAAACACACGAATGATAAGTTCATTACCCATTAGATGGAAGTTTTTTTAATTGTAGGTCTACCAATCAATATTAAAACACCATAGTATATTGAGGATACTTATTTTATTATGTATTTTTGGGGATGGATATTTTAGTGGGTTGATATTAAAAAAAATCAAAATATCTTAAGGGTTGATGTTTCCTCTTCTATAGTTAACTTCTTTTAGTTTCCCCAAAAGGCATAATTGGTTGTATTTATACCCCAAATAAGGATGTTAGGATATGGGGAGGTGTTTTGGGGGCTTATTGGATATTATGTTTGGTGATACAAAGTTCTTGAGGGGTGTGGATAAGTGGGATGGGTGAGTAACTTTTTATAGTAGAGGAGTAGTGGCCTTTTGTAAATTTATTAAAAGGGAATTCAACCCATATTTTTCACACATTAAATGTCCCTAATAAATCATTAAATTATAGATAATAGATGATATGGTCTAAATATGAATATCCAATGGATATTTGACAATTTCTAGGCTATTTCAACACTTAATTTCTTGGTTTAGTCCCTTAGGCTAATTTTTTATTTAATCAACGTAATTCATTTTAATAACATTGAAAAATATTTTTGGTCAAAAAATAATTTAACATTAGTAAAAATTATAAATTATTCTTATTCAGAATATTGAATATATTTTTCTAAATTACAAACATAGAAGTGGTGGAAATTAATTTAATTTAGTCTCATGAATAAGATGACAAAGAAGGTTTTTAAAGTAAACATATTCAAATGTTGGTGATTGTTTTATATCAAATTTCAATGACAAATCAATTAAAATAAAATTAATTGTATTAATTTATATATAATTTATCTAACATGAATTTAAAACCAATATAAAATATAATTCAACTTCATAAATATATTTTTCGAAAGACGAATTTCTAAATTAAATTATCAGTTTATTTTTCACTATTTCTCAATAAAAGTAACGTCACAAAACAATACCAAGAATTCAAAATAAGATAATTTTTCTGTTATGATTTCCAAAATGATGTTTATTTTGACATATAAAATTTTCAAAAGTTTCAAATGTTGGATTTAAAATATGTCTTCCATTAAAAGGTGGTAAGAGTGACTTTATAAAAATATTGATTTTTATGTGAAATGTTGGGTTTGTTCTTATAATATTCTTATCAAATATTTTAGTTGAATATTATAAATATTTTATTAAATATTATATATATATATATTCAATATCACTCACTAATTTCAATTAATTAACTTCATTTTAAATAAAAACCTTTTTGAGCATAAATATAAAAATATATCATTTATGTTTAATTGGTTCATATTCTCATTTCAAATTGAATGGTAACCAATTAATTCTTATTATATTTTTATAAATCATATATTTTTATATTCTATTTAATACTATTCTTATCCTTTAATTTAACATCTAGGATTAGTCTTGTTATATTAAATAATAATATAATAATAATATATTACTATTTAGTAAAACATTGTCTTGCATGTAATGCTATCCATTAATGAAACTCGTCATTGTGTGTGATGAATGCTAACTCAGTGTCATGTGAAATGCAAGATATGTCATTGACTTATTTTTTAAACTACTTTATATATTATAAAGTCTTGTAATATTATATTTTCTTACATGTTTTGTGTGGCATTTCTTACACTCTATTGAATACAATGATCTTACTTTATAATTTTGGGTTGTTACACTTAGTGTTCATGTTTGAACTTTTGGAGGTCACTATCTTGAATGAGCATGAACACATTGTGTGTGCCTCTTTGTAATAGATATTCATAGTGGTCAGCCCATAAGATGGATATGTTTAACCTATCATGCTTTTTAGTGGGGCGATGACAACCAAGGAGGACTGTTCCTTAATATATTAAATTGATTTTATCAACTTAATAACCATATAATCTTCTTCCTTACTAGGTATTTATTATTATATACTTATTTTAGGAGAATTGGTAATAGTATATTCGAATCTAGATGCATCAAATTTCTAATAATCCATGTTTATAATGACTTAAACTATCACAGCGCCATCCTATTTGGAAAATATTGTTGATGGGTATCCCCTTTTTGACTGGCCCCAAAATAGGTCATTCACTATGAAATAGATTATGAAGAGAACTAATAAACCATTAATAATTTATAGATCATCCAAAAAACAATATTAAGGGATATATGTAAATTTATTACTGAGACCCTTATTCGAAATCTTCCATCAAAATTTCTAAAGATTTATCCCATTTTCTTTGTGATTGGTTATGGGGGGTTTGACCCCATGATATACATACCAAGGTAAAATAGGTGGGTGTCATCCGAGATAGAGAAATCATAATGCAATCTCATATCATGACTGCAAAGTTTATGGTTCATTTTACTATGAAAACAAATATCATACTAATGAAGCCTCTGAAAAATATGGAGTTACAGTCAGACACATATGTCATGTTGCAGAATAGATGAACTTGGTGTAACATATTAGTCAAGATTTAGATCAATTTAATAAATAATTAGCTCATGTTAGTGTGATAGTTAATAAAAAGAAATAGCTAGTGTAAGATTTATATAAGTCCTGGATTGATTCCATTGATAAGGAAGAAGCACTATGAGATGATATAGAAATAAAGGCAATAACATTATAGAAATTACATCAAGAAGTAAAGGACATTCATCAAGTAATGATTCAATTAGGTGAATTAGTTGAGTGAGCCCTGGAATAGAGTAATTTATCTCATGTGGGGAGGCTTCTAAATTGTGGATGACCCCCTCAAAAATCTTTCCCCACGGATGGAAATGTTTTTTATCAATTATATTTATTTATATTTATGTACATATATTCCCATATTTTCATTTCATGTAAACTTATAGTATTTCAAAAGTAAATTAAAATCATAATAACCCAAATCATTTCAGTGTCATGTAATAAAACAATCAAAAATTGTGAATATTTTGGATGATGTACTCTATTTATCTTTTATTCAGTGTATCTCATGGATGGGTATATGTACAATCACCATCACCATAGAACCGGAGTTGGCTTGTTTATAATAGTGAATGTTATTGTATCACACCTTTTCAGTAACTAAATTAAAATATTTTGTACTTATATTTTTTATCAAAAAAATTCCTAGGCAGAGGAACATTGAGATAATAGTTTCACTATTTCAAATGAAACATAATGGGACCAAAAAAATTATATATATTTTGTTACCACCTTAACATTATACTAATTATAATGTGAAAAAGACTTAACAGGTGCGACTAAAAGTTTACTCAAGTATCACACTATGGGTTTTTTACTTGATTATTTTGGGTCTCTTTTTATTGGTAGTTTTAAGTCTATTGACATATACTGGTGAAACTTGTGTTTTAGGTTGAATAAATTTTAATAAAATATCAACTATTTTCTATTTCATAGTGTTCTAACCAATAATATTCCATAATTTTATTGGAATGATGAGGGAATATTGTAACCAGAAATCTAGAGGCTTTCAGATCTAAAAAGTGATACGCGAATGTTATGTAGGTAATGACCACAAATAATGTTTTGAATAGAAGGTTCCAACATTATGTTTTCAGGTGTTATAGAGATGGAAGAGGTTTATCCTAAGAAGAAGGTTTCATCTAGTTGTTTTGAATTTTAGGGAGACTTATAAAAATCAAAACTGGGATGTATCGATTCATAGTTAAGAAAAGGTGTTCTCTGGTATCATACATTCTATTACTAGTGGTTAGGGGAATAAAACATATATATTTACCTTTCGAGACTCATGTTTTGATTTGTGCAAGGATGTTTCGTGAGTATGAAATAAAATTTTATGATAAAATCAACCATGTATAAGGAAAAGGCTCCCTACACAGGTTTAACTGATATGTTTGGATGGTAAATTTTTTTAATATCTTGCGGTAGTGTCTAAGAAACAAGATCTATGTGTCACTATGAATCTCATCGAGATGAGAATAAATCCATGGGTAATTCTTAGGTAGATTCACTGAACTTATCAAATTATAGTGTAGGGGGATATTTTTGAATGTAGGATCACAGTGGGGTGATAATATGTATTAAACCCTCCTATACAGATTTGGATCATACATAAGAGGGTTGGGTAATTTTTTATATTGTGGTTAGACCAGGATTTAGGATTTAGTAATCACTACCTATAACATAAAAGTGAGAATCAGTCTAGACCTAGTTATTCTATGGAGTGGTTGTTATAGACCAACAACTAGGATTGTTGTCCTCTTGTATGAGGGCCTTAACACTATATAATTTAATATAAATCTAGAGATGTATTAAACGTAGTTTAATGTCACACAGTAAAGAATTTTGGTGTTCCTTTTGAGGTCTCTTGTCCAAGACAACACTAAAACTGATATGAACTAATATTCCTTGATCATTTTTTGTAATATATTACCAAAACTTCTAATCCCACAAGAGCTATGCTTAATTCGAGAGACAATGAGTGACCATGATTTATATCACCACACAGAGTGGATTAAAGGAGAGATAGAGGCACATTTATCATGAGGTGGATAGATAGAGATATAGGATCTAAAAATCACCACATTTCTCACAGGGGTTAAAATTAATCCATACATATCTCTAGGAGAATATTAACACCAAATAATAGGAATGTGATCCATGAATTTTAACATCATGTGTTATGTATGAATATGGTCCTTCAGTTTTAGGTTGTATGCCTAGGAATATATATAATGGATACGATGAGAGAAATAGTTTTTACCTAGCCATCGATGTTTCAACATGCTTCATACATGAGGAAGGAAATTGTAAACTAGGATCTCGATTGTTCTTGGATTTGAGGTAATGATATGGGACATATTTTAAAGGAGTGACCATGGATCTTGTTCAATGTGTGGTTTCTAACATGATGTTGTTAGAGATTACAAAGATAAAAGAGGTTCCTCTAGAGGATGAAGGAACATCTAGTTGATAGGGATTTTGGGGAAACATATACAAAGCCAAACTAGGTTATATCAACCCACAATCAAGACACTAGAATACTCTGGATGAAAGTCTTTTTAGGGGAGACTTTTACAGATCCAATATTGAGTGTATTAATGAATATCCAAGAAGATATGTCTTCTGGTATTGAAAATTCTATTATAAATGGTATGGGAAAGATTTTAGATATTCTTATTTTCCCAGGTTAGTGAGTAAGATGTATGAAAAGAGTGTGTCCAATAATGATGGAGAAATTTCAACTAGAATTGGCCAAGGAGTGTGACATTACCTTTATAGATCTGGATCATATTTAGGTAAGGGTTATATTTTTCCTGATGGGGCCCTGAATGGGGGAAACTGAATTAATATCTCATGTATGGATTGTTGTTTTATGTGAGAGGAAAGGGACACATGCCCCTCCTTTGTTTATTTACTAGAGGTGGGCCTCGGTTAATAGACCAAGGAACCACTACAAAACATATATGGGTAAAAATCACTTCGCATAAGGTTATGAATGTATATAGGAGAGGGACCATCTTCAATACCTCATATATGGGCTTAGAAAATAATGTATGGGAGACACTACAAATTCCATTAAGAAGACAATAAAGCCACACATAGTTCTGGAATAGGGGTATGGTGGGGGACCAACACCAAGGTTTCTGATCCACTAAAGCACAAAAAAAAATGTAATTCAGTTTTAGTTCATTAACCAAAGATAGGAACCATGGAGTATTATTGTAACACCCCAAGATTCCATGGTACGCTTCCCTTTGAATAATACAGTAGTGTGTGTTGTATGCAACTTCGAGTTCTAACACAAACACCAAAACCAATCAAACTAGCCATTATGAATAGTAATACCCAATTTTTTGAAATTTTATAAATTTTATCTTTAAAAATGGACATCATTTTTGGATTCGGAATATTGAAGTTATCCTAGGGTGAAATTTTGGTATTTTTCTGAAAACTCTCAATTTTTGATGAATAGTGAAAAACACTAAGTTATAGTTTAAAACCAAATTTTTATTTAAATAATTATTTATTTTATTTAAATTTAATTAAGTTAAAAATAGATACATAATACCTATATAAGGTCAATGTAATTCATTTGAGTTATTTTAGAATAATTTTAGATATATAAAATCTTTATTGAACTTTTCACCGTCTTTTACCCACCTCCAAGGAGAATTTGGAAATTCACATAAAACATAATTTTTCCGATTCTGTGAGTGGAATTTTGAAAATCCAAGACACACAGTTAATATCAAGGAGAAAAATGTGGTTCAATGAGATGAAAATATTTTTTTGGTGAATAGTAACTTTTTACTTTTATTTACCACGGTTAAAATTAAATAGTGTAATTAAGGGTAAAAATGATATTAATATTACCCTAACACAAGTCCAAATTATATTGGAAACGTTTATCACGACCAAAAACAACCTTAGGAATAAAATATTATCATTTAGGTCCACTTGGATTAGATTAGGACATTAATTATTATTTAATTCAAAGAAGAGTGAAAAGAGTTAAAATCAATGTTTAATAACTAAAACATTTTTAATATAAGGTTATAAATAAGATAAATTAGATTGTAAATATTCATTAGAAAGATAAAACGATTTCCTACATAATGGTATTTTATTTATAATTTTTATACATTAAATAATGTAATTTATTTATGACACAATGATGATGCAGTAATTACTTAATTAATGAAATATTAAAATGATTGATATTATAAATATCAAAATAAATGTAATTTGAGACTTTTTATGAATTAAACTAATTTTATAGGTTAATATTACATATTATTATTGGTTATATAAATTTCTTTCTAAGTAATAATGCTTTTATGAAATTATCAAAAACAAAATACCCAATAGTGTCAAAATTGACATAAAATAGTTTTTAAAACAAATATTATATTATTAATTTATATTCTATTACTCAAAATCTAATGTTTGTCCAAAGGACTTGTATCCTAATAGGTGAATTATTAATGTACCACTTGGGGGTTTCTTGGATGTATATAGTATGTTTATTAACTATATAATATAATAATACAAACTGACATAGTAAATGTAAAACTAATTAACTAAGAGTTAAAACTAAAAGATAAGGTTAATATAGTGACCCAAAACTGTATAAAACCTATTGGTTGAGTGTTTGTCGACCTATACCCACCATAGAATTTAAATAATCCATTTTGGAGCCATTATAAACCGAATATGAATTTATCATAAAATAATATTTCTATCTTTTCCAAAGGTGCCCCTCACCCCTCTTATAAAAGGGCACTCCCCCTTCTCACTAATTCACACATTCAAAGCCTTTTGGAACGGCCAACAAATGCCAAATTACTCTCTAAAATTCTCTAAATTCAAACTAGAGGCCTTAGTTTGATCATATATCCAACCTAATGAGCCCTTTTGATCAAATCAAAAGTAAGAACCCGAAGAAGAGGTAAGGTTTTCACCACCATCTTTCAAGTTCCTTTCTTCTTCAAATTATTCATTCTTTGTTATTACCATTATAAAATAATAACTCTGGTATATTATATATACTGGGATGTTATTATAAATATGGTACAACCATATTCCATATTATATCCATCCTTTGAATGACATGTCACCGTACGTGCGTACGTACGGCTTACCGTCTCCACGTCGTGGTGTAATTGTTGTTCAATAAATTATTATTTGGATGAGTATAATAATGATGTGTAATTCATGTAAATAATAATTATTACATGATAATTATTCTGTATATATCATATACCATCCAATTATATATTATTTTAATATCAAAATAATGATATTGTCGCTTGTGTGTACGTACGGATTACTATCTCCACGAACGCGATGACATTCATTCCCCATCGTATCCATTCAAGTCTAATTCTCATTTAATGGTTAAAAATAATGTTTAAGGACTTGATATCATTATGTATATGAAGAAGATACGTCCTATTCATAAAAAACATGACTTACATAACAAAACATATAAAACAAAATGAGTAAGTTAACACCCGAAACAACTATAATACTAAGATATTATTAACAAATCAATGTTAAAAGATCATATATGATATCATATTAATGTTTATGATTCTTTTAAAATTTAATAACAATTATCTCACCATTATACAGGAGGTTAACCTACCCTCAACCAAGGAAAAGTACAAGGTCAGGGTTATTTCACAATCTCTTCATTATCCGAGGTTGTTTATACGAAATTATCTACTAGGACCTATTTATCATCCACATCCATGATTCTTAAAAATGTATTTCAAAACATTCTTGATATTTTACCGAATATAGGTTAAAGTCATTTATACCCTTGTTTGAATTTTTATAAGAAGTTTATAAAGGAGTGTTTCTTTAGTTTTCCAAACAAGGTCCTTTTTAACCTTTTCGACAGAATTAATGTAAGAATGTATATTTTTTAACATATACGGCAGGTGCGGCTATTTTACACCATTATAAAATCTTATAACATTCCCTTACAATTTTATAAGGATATTTTGAATGTAAATGTTTTATTATGTGACTTTTTATTGATTTCAAAAAAATAGATATTTCTCCCAAATAGTTTTGATTTCATCTATTTCAACATCCTTTGATGGATTTTAAGCTTATTTGAAGTTGATTTATTATGATAAAAAACTTCCATTTTGCATTGAAGGTTTTTTGATATGTTTGACTGTGGATGTGTTATTTTTATACCATTCATGGTTTATGGTGAATGTATTGACATTTCGTATGCTAGTTTTAATAAGAATGTTTATGTTATGTTTAACCTGTTCATATGAGGAATTCATTGGACTTAATAAGTGACCGGTGGAGCCCGCTATAGATCCTTGATGCATCGATATGTCTCATGAGACAAACTAGTGTCTTGGAACAAGGCCTTGACAAAATCTTATTTGTTGTCTTGACACGAGGCCTTGGTTATGTAGTTATGATACTCTGACATTATGCATTCCATAATTATGAAAGTGGTTATTGATATTGGATGTGATTATTAGACTAGTAGAATATCCATGAGAATAAGTATATGGAATTATTTCATTTTATTTCTGCCATATTATTCTGATGTTCATGTTTTAAAAGGCTTCTGTTTTAGTTATACATTGCCTTAAATGTTTATGCTTATTTATGAAATTTTCCACTATATTGTTATCCTTACTGGGAATTTGAGCTCACCCCTTTCTATGTTTTATTTTTCCCAGGATGTGAAGAAGTATTTTATGAATGACCTGCAGGGATAGTATGAGGGGATAAGAGTGTGGACTATGGAGCCTGTATTGTTGTAGTTTTCATTTTATGATGTAATGTAAACTTTATGAATGTATCTACTTATTACAAGGCTACTAAACTAATCGGTCTTTCGAGACATTATCTTTCTTGTGATCATGCCAATGTTATGTAATAATGCACCGACTCTGGGTAACTAGGGTTGGGGCATTACAGTTTGTATCAGAGGAAGTTTAGTGCAATCCTTGGAAGATAGATTTAGATAAACTCTGATTAGAGAACATAGACCTAAGATGGACTTTGAGGATTCGTATAAAAGAACTTCCTAGAATTTTGGTATTGTAGAGATCTTGTGAGTTTTTCGAGAAATACATCCATGTCTGGATATGAGCAGGTAGAGGTGGCTCTGGCACAAATTTACCTAGTGGTAAAACCCGAAAACACCGCTTTGAGTGAGACTCAAACGGGAACTGGTGCATGACAACGGGCCCTGCTGCACTCTTGGTTACGACACTCCCGTGGGATATGCTTAGGATAACTCTCATTTTCTTTAAAAATCATTATGAAGGGTTTATGAGGGTATACTTCCTCAAAGAAAACATTTTTATGATTATGGATTATATCCATAAATATTTCAATTTATGTTAAGTGTTTTATAAGTATGGAATTATGTATTTTGATTCATAAACTGGTCTAGTTTATGCCATTGTCTAGAAATGGAACCTAGTGGAAGAAATGGAAATAGTATCACTGCACGCACTCCATGTAGGGATTTCCCTCCTACTCAAGATAATTATAGTGGAGCTAGTGATGCAACTGGTGCTGATCAACTAATCACCATACTGGGACAACTCACTCAGGTTATGAATAATAACCTTACCCGTATGGAGCACCCAGATCCGCAGTGTGGAGGATCAATGTTAGATCGCTTCATGAAGAAACAACCACAAACATTCAATGGGAGTACAAATACCTTAGTAACTGATCAATGGATAAATTTCCTAGAGAAAATATTTCAGTCTTTGGGGAGTAGTGAAAGGGAAAAAGTTATCATGGTAGTCTACCACCTCACTGGAGATGCTGATCAATGGTGGTCATTGATTCAAAACACGAAGGAAGATGATGAAGTATGAAATATGGAATGGAGGGAGTTCAAAGATCTGTTTTTAGAAAAAAACTTTCCTCATGACCATCGAGCAGATATGGAAAGACAATTTCTGAGTCTGAGACAAAAGGAGGATGAGAATGTCGCAAAGTATGAGGATGACTTTACAAGGTTAGTAAGGTATGCTGGAGATTATATACGTAACCCAAGAAGTAATATTGATCATTTCTTTGATGTGTTAAAACTATTTCTCTATAGAGCATTAGTCTCACAATCCTTCTTGTCATACGAAGACATTGTCTCATGTGCTATCAAGACAGAGAAGGAATTCTCTAAGTCTTATGACTTTAAAGAAAAGCAAGAGAAGAAGAGATCTGATGATCAATCTGGGACTGGAAATAAGGGGAAGAATGGAAAAGTTGAATTTCTATCCCACAGTAAATGTGGGAAGAAACACCCCGGTACTTGCTTAAAAAGGAATGGGAGTCTATTACAAGTGTGGTGAAAAAGGCCACCAAACTCGTGATTGTAAGGGGAAGAAGGAAGCTACCAATGTACAATGCTATAATTGCAGGGATATGAGACATTATTCCAATGAATGTCCTAAGCGTCAGGGGAACTTACATCGGAAAAATTCCAAGGGATCAAGGCCAATCTTATGCTATCAATACTGCTGAGGTAGATGCTCCGAAAGACATGGTGGAAGGTAACTTAATGGTTTCCTCAAGTTTAGAAAATGCATTATTTGATTCTAGATCATCGCATTGTTTCATATCTTCCTAGTTTTCTAAGAGAATTATATATTTCCAATTTGATTTATTAAGGGAGTTGTCAGTTAAAACTCTGAAGGGAAGTATCATTGCAACAATGTTTTGTGAATCAGTCCCCATTAGAGCACATAAATGTTCTTTATCCACTGATCTCATCATCATACCTATTATTGAGTTTGATATGATCCTCGGTATGGATTGGATTTTAGACCATGATGCAAAGATTTATTGTAGGAATAAGGAGGTTACGATTATTGATGATGATGATAAGGAACACCTTATCTTTTGAGCGGAACCATCACCCCCTAATTCTTATCTAGATCCACCCCCAGTAGCTCAACAAAATTTAATTATTGGGGAGGAAGAGAATGAATTGATTGTGGGTGAGGAAAGGAATGTTCAAATAGAGGATGTACCTATTGTGAAAGAATATGTAGATGTGTTTCCAGAAGATTTACCTAGAGATCCTCCAGAATGAGAAGTTGATTTTTCCATTGATTTAATATTTGGATAAAGGCCTATATCGAAGACCCCTTATAGAATGGCCACTGTGGAATTAGTTGAACTAAATAAAAAACTAGAGGAATTTATTAATAAATGATTTATTCTCCCCAGTGTTTCTCCATGGGGAGCCCCTGTTCTTTTTGTTAAAAAGAAAGATGGATCTATGAGGTTATGTATCGACTACAGGGAAATCAATGATATAACAATAAAGAACAAGTATCCCCTACCTCGCATTGATTATTTGTTTGACCAAATTCATGGAGCTCAATAATATTCAAAGATTGACCTTCGATCTGGATACCATTAGTTGTGTGTGAAGATGGAAGACATTCTGAAGACATCATTTCTAACAAGGTACGTGCATTACGAGTTTACATTAATGCCTTTTGGATTGACTAATGCACCCTCAGTATTCATGGATCAAATGAATAGAGTTTTCAAATAATATCTCTATGATTTTGTGGTGGTATTTATTGATGATATCTTGGTATACACCAAAATCTACGAAGATCCTGAAAATCACTTGCGCATTAACCTGAAAACTCTTAGAAGACATGAATTATATGGGAAGTTTAGCAAGTGTGAATTATGGATTTAGGAGATCTCTTTTCTTGGCCATATTTTCTCCAAGGATAGAATCTCTATTGATCCTTCAAAGACAAGAGAAATAGAAGAATGGCTAGCACCAACGAGTATAACCAAGGTACGCGGTTTTATTTGTTTAGTAGGTTATTATCGACGTTTTGTCCAAAACTTTTCCCGATTGGCTAACCCATTAACAAAGATCACACGTAAAGGGGTTAAATTTTTTTGTAAAAAAAAGTGTGAAGAATGTTTTGAAGAACAGAAGAGAAGATTAGTCAATGATCCTATATTGACTCTACCATCGGGGAATGATGGGTTCGTTATTTGTAGTGATGCATTAATGAAAGGACTTGGTTGTGTCCTTATGCAGAATGATAGGGTTATTTTCTATGAATCACGACAACTAAAAATCATGATCAAAACTACCCTACCCATGATCTTGAGTTAGATTTTGTAATATTTTCTTTGAAGATATTGAGACATTATCTCTATGTTGAAAAATGTGAGATTTATACTGATCACAAGAGTTTGAAGTATATTTTCTCACAAAAATAACTCAACATGAGGCAAAGGAGATGGATTAAACTACTCAAGGATTATGATTGCACGATACACTACCACCTGAGGAAGGAAAATAAGGTGGAAGATGCTTTGAGCAGAAAGGATCGTGGAGTTTTGAGCAATATGAGAATTGAAAGAGATCCAATTTTCAGGGATCTAGTGAATATGGACATGGGAATAACCATGGAAGGTGATACATCGGTGCTTTTTCAAATGGTTTCCAAACCATCTTTAATATAAAGGATTAAGAGTTCTTAGACCGATGATGAATAATTTCAAAAGAAGATTAAAGCTATGAATGATGGGATATTGAGAGACTTTGTGTATGAAGATGGAATTTTGAAATTTGGGAAGAGACTTTGTGTTCCCGATATACCTGATCTAAAAAGGGAATTGATGGACGATGCTCACAGTTCCTATTTCTCTATACACCATGGGAGCACCAAAATGTATAGAGATCTGAAGGAACATTTTTTGTGGGACAACTTGAAGAGGGAGATTGCAGATTTTTTGTCAAGATGTATGGTTTTTCAACAAGTGAAAGCTGGGAGGCAACATCCTGGTGGAGTATTTCAACCTCTTCCCATACCTGAGTGGAAATGGGATAATATTATGATGGACTTTGTCATGGGGCTACCAAAGACTCCAAGAATGAACGATTTAATATGGGTCATTGTTGATCGTCTTACCAAGTCAGCACATTTCCTTGTAATAAGAGAATATTTCCCACTTGAACGTCTAGCAATACTATATATTAATGAAGTTGTGAGACTTCATGGAGTACCCCTATCGATTGTTTCTGATCGTGATCCCCGTTTTACTTCAAGATACTGGAAAAGTATTCAGAAATCCTTAGATACTGAACTTCATTTGAGAACTTCCTACCACCCTCAAACAGATGGACAATCAGAACAAACTATTCAAACCTTAGAAGACATGTTGAGATCTTTCTCACTTGACTTTCAGGGTATATGGGATCAATATTTACCTCTGGTAGAATTTTACTATAACAATAGATTCCATTAGAGTATTTAGATGGCACCATATGAAGCATCATACGGAAAGAGATGTCGCACACCAACCTGTTGGGATGGCGTTGGTGAAAGAAAACTTGTAGGCCCATAACTGGTGGAGGAAACAGCGGAAAAGGTAAAGGTAATCCAAAACCACATCAAAGCAGCTCAAAGTAGGTAGAAGAGCTATGCCGATAACCGAAGGAAGGATTTTGAATTTCAAGTAGGAGATCATGTTTTATTGAAGGTATCTCCCTGGAAGGGAATTACATGTTTTGGTAAGAAGGGTAAATTGAGTCCCAAGTACATCGGAACTTTCGAAATTCTAGAGCGAATTGGGGTTGTAGCTTACCGTTTGGCAATGCCGCCAATTCTCTCCAAAGTTCACGATGTGTTCCACATATCACTGTTGAGGAAATACATGCCTGAACCAATGCATGTACTCACCTATGAGGAATTAGAACTAGAACCTGATCTATCTTATTGCGAAGATCCCATCAGGATTCTTGCGACGAGAGAACAAGTACTGAGAAACTGGATGACTCGTCTGGTAAAAGTTTTGTGGAGAAACCATAAGATGGAAGAGGAAACGTGGGAATCTGAGGAACATATGATGAAGAACCACCCAAGTCTTTTCATGCGATAGTATTCTAGAAATCTCAAGGATGGAATTATTTGAAGGAGTGGAGAATGTAACACCCCAAGCTTCCACGGTACGCTTCCCTTTGAATAATACAGTAGCATGTGTTGTACGCAACTTCGAGTTCTAACACACACACCACAACCAATCAAACTAGCCGTTATGAATAGTTATACCCACATTTTGAAATTCTATAAATTTTACCTTTCAAAATGGACTTCATTTTCGGATTCGGAATATCAAAATTATCCTAGGCTAAAACTTTGGTATTTTTATGAAAAATTTCAATTTTGATGAATAGTGAAAAAACACTGAGTTATAGTTTAAAACCACATTTTTATTTATATAATTATTTATTTTATTTAAATTTAATTAAGTTCAAAATAGATACATAATACCTATATAATTTCAATGTAATTCGTTGGAGTTAGTTTAGAATAATTTTAGATATATAAAAATTTTATTGAACTTTTCACCGTCTTTTACCCACCTCCTAGGAGAGTTTAGAAATTTACATAAAACATAATTTTACAAATTCTGTGAGTGGAATTTCAAAAATCCAAGAGACAAGGATAATATCATGTAGTAAAAAGTGGTTCAATGAGATGAAAATAATTTTTTGTGAATAGTAACTTTTAATTTTATTTACCATAGTTAAAAGTAAATAGGGTAATTAAGGGTAAAAATGATATTAATATTTACCTAACCCATGTCTTAATTTTATTGGACAAGTGTATCTCAACCAGAAACAACCTTAGGCATAAAATATTATCATTTAGGTACACTTGGATTAGATTAGTACATTAATTATTATTTAATTCAAAGAAGAGTTAAAAGAGTTAAAATCAATGTTTAATAACTAAAACATTTTTAATATATGGTTATACATAAGATAAATTCAATTGTAAATATTAATTAGAAATATAAAAATATTTCCTAAATAATGGTATTTTTTTTATAATTTTTATACATTAAATAATTTAATTTATTTATGACACAATGGTGATGCAGTAATTACCTAATTAATGAAATATTAAAATAATTGATATTATAAATATCAAAATAAATGTAATTTGAGACTTTTTATGAATTCCACTAATTTTCTAGGTTATCATGACATATTAGTATTGGTTATATAAATTTGTTTCGAAGTAATAATGCATTTATAAAATTATCAAAAACAAAATACCCAATAGTTTAAAAATTGACATAAAAGTGTTTTTAAAACAAATATTATATTATTAATTTATATTCCATTACTCAAAATCTAAGGTTTGGCCAAAGGACTTTTATCATGATAAGTGTATCATTAATGGACCACTTGGGGGTCTCTTGGATGTATATAGTATGTTTATTAACTATATAATATAAAAATACAAAGTGACATGGTAAATGTTAAACTAATTAACTAAGAGTTAACACTAAAAGATAAGGTTAATATAGTTACCCAAACCTGTATAAAACTTATTGGTTGACTTTTTATCGACCTATCCACACCTTATACTTTAAATAATCTACTTTGGAGCCATTAGAAACTGAATTTGAATTTATTATAAAATAATATTTCTAGCTTTTCCAAAGGTGCCCATCACCCCTCTTATAAAAGGGCACTCCCCCTTCTAACTAATTCACACATTCAAAGCCTTTTGGATCGGCCAAACCCTGCCCAATTACTCTATAAAATTCCCTCACTTCAACCTAGAGGACTTAGTTTGATCACAAATCCAACCTATGGATCCCTTTTGATCAAATCAAAAGGAAGAACCCGAAGAAGAGGTAATGTTTTCACCAACCTCTTTCAAGTTTCTTTCTTCTTCAAATTCTTCTTTCATTATTATTCCCATTATAAAATAATAACTATAGTATCTTATATATACTTTTATGTTATTATAAATATGGTAAAACCATATTCCGTATTCTATCCATCCTTTGAATGACATGTCACCATACGCGCGTACGTACGGCTTACCGTCTCCACGTGGTGGTGTAATTGTTATTCAATAAAGTATTATTTGGATGGGTATAATAATGATGTGTAATTCATGTAAATAAAAAATATAACATGATAATGATTCTGTATATATGATATACCATCCAATTATATATTATTTTAATATCAAAAGAATGATATTGTCGCTCGTGCGTACGTACGGACTACCGTCCCCACGAACGCGATGAGATTTATTCCCCATAGTATCCATTCAAGACTCATTCTCATTTCATGATTAAAAATAATGTTTAAGGATATGATATAATTATAGATATGAATAAGATACAACCTATTCATAAAAGATACAACTTATGTAACAAAACATATAAAATAAAATGAGTAAGTTAACACTAGAAACAATGATAATACTGAGATATTATTAACAAATCAATGTTAAAATATCATATATGATATCATATTAGTGTTTATGATTCTTGTATAATTTAATAACAATTATTTTACCATTATACAGGAGGTTAACCTACCCTCAACCGAGGAAAATTACAAGGCAATGGTTATTTCACAGTCTCTTCATTATCTGAGGTTGTTTATACAAAATTATCTACTGGGACCTCTTTATCATCCACATCCATGTTTCTTAAAAATGTATTTCAAAAAATTCTTGGTATTTTACCGAATACGGGTTAAAGTAATTTATACCCTTGTTTGACTTTTTATAAGAAGTTTATAAAGGAATCTTTTCGTCATTTTCCAAACAAGGTCCTTTTAACCTTTTCGATAGAATTAAGGTAAGAATGTCTGTTTTTTTACTTATATGGTGGGTGCGGCTATTTTCCTACACTATAAAATCTTATAAGCTTCCCTTACAAGCTTATAAGTATATTTTCTAAGTAAATGTTTTATTATGTGACTTTTAAATGATTTAAAAAAATATATATTTCTCTCAAATATTTTTGATTTCATCTATATCAACATCGTTTGATAGATTTTAAGCTTATTTGAAGTTGACTTTTTATGATACAAAACATCCATATTGTATTGAAGGTTTTGTGATATGTTTGACTGTGGATGTGTTATTTTTATACCATTCATGGTTTATGGTGAAAGTATTGGCATTCTGTATGCTAGTTTTAATACGAATGTTTATGTTATGTTTAACCTCTTCATATGAGGAATGCATTGGACTTAATAAGTGATGGGTGGAGCCTGCAATAGCTCCTCAATGCATCGGTAGGTCTCATGAGACAAACCAGTGTCTTGGAATAAGGCCTTGAAAAAATCTTATTTGTAGTCTTGGCATGAGGCCTTGTCTATGTGGTTATGATAGTCTGGCATTATGCATTCCCTCATTATGAAAGTGGTTATTGATATTGCATGTGATTATTCGACTAGTAGAATATCCATGTGAATACGTATATGGAATTATTTCATTTTATTTATTCCATATAATGCTGAAGTTCATGTTTTAAAAGGCATTTGTTTTAGTTATACATTTCCTTAAATGTTTATGATTATTTTTTAACATTTCTGCTATATTGTTATCCTTACTGGGCATTTGAGCTCACCCCTTTCTATGTTTTATTATTCACAGGATGTGAAGAAGTATTTTATAAATGACCTGTAAGGATAGTATGAGGGGATAAGAGTGTGGTGTATGGAGACTATATTGTTTTAGTTTTCATTTTATGATGTAATGTAAACTTTATGAATGTATCTAGTTATTCCAAGGCTACTAAACTAATCGGTCTTTCTAGACTTGATCTTTCTTGTGATCATGACAATGTTATGTAATAAGGCACCGACTCTGGGTAACTAGGGTCGGGGCATTACAATTATATCAGGAAGTAAGAAAATTTTGATACATTTTAACATCTTATGACAAAATGTTAGTCTATAATTTTTAGAGTATTAATTCCCAGACTATTTTTTCTTGTAATTTTAGGTCATATGACTATGACCAAATTTCATGACAAGGTTATGTGATGATGACCATGTTAGGATTAGATGACTTATTTCTTGAAATATTTTTCATTGTTAGGGGCCTTAACAAGCTCTCTATCAATTGAGATCAATGAATAAGCTCCATTAGCGTGGACTTTATGAATTCTGTAAGGTCCCTCCTAATCCAGATCAAGATCTAAAGGTTTATTTAATAGTATCATCGAGGTATAAAGGAAAAATACTAGATCTCCTTGGAAAAATGAAAAGAGGGAACTTTCTATTTAATTGAACATGATATGCAATTTTTGTGGGCTTCCAGGTGATACTAGGTATGCAGTCTTTTCTCATCAAGTTACTTCAATTCATCCATCTCTTTTTTGGATTTCTCATATATGGATATATGATCACATATGGAAAAAAATAGGAAATTGGACCTCAATGGGAATGAATTATTTTGTTCTGTATACTACTGAATATGGGGTCACATGTGTGGAAGTGATGGTTATATTCCAATAACACCACAAGATAAGGAAAATCTTGTCATTCTATGAATTGCTTATCTTTATCCACCATATTATAGTGTATGTTTGATAAGGTCTTGTTAAAGGCCTCTATCTATCCATTATCCAATGTATGAAAGTGAGGTGGATGGAAAGACTTTATATTATACTCATGATACTTCTTCTCCAACTTAGTAGAATAGAGATTGGTTCCATTTTCCATTAGTATCATATGAGGGGAACTAAATCTTATAATGATTTGGGATTTCATGAAGATGAAGATGATTTTGGTCCTGAATTCTTTGAAGGTAATTGCTTCATCCCATTTAGATAATAATTATATAGAAGTGATGATGTAATTTTATTTATCTTTTGTAGTTGTATGATATAGAACAACAATATCCATTCACCAAAAATCAAATGGCCTTGAGTTTTTGGTCATGTGTAACAACTTCAAGGGTTGATGGATAAACTTGGAATTCACTTTTTAGCAATGGAACATATTAGTGAATTTCTGTAATCCTACATAATTAATGAAGAGAAGTATCCAAGCCTTCATATTTGATGTTAAAGAAAAATCCATGACTAGTGGGAACCACATGCCCCTATATTTACTTATTTTAGTATAGTAGAAATCTCTTCTCAATCAATTCACATGAAGAGGAATTTGTCGAAGCCTCATTTATAAATGAATTTATGATGATTTGGGTTTCTATAAAGAGTAATGTTGGTATCTCTTAATAGGTTTTCTATATCCGATTTTGTTATGATTGGAAAACTACATTTTGAGGGTATTCCACAATGGGAATCATCCAACTTGTTGTAGGACCACCCAATTTAGGGACAAAATTAACCATGTTGATTTATTACATGTTGGCATGAACAAAAAACAATTCCTTTCAGAAGTGAACAAAAATAATGTGTTTCTAATTTCCTTCTAGATCTACTAATTCTTTGAAACATTTTCCAATGCATTTACATGGGCATTCAGTGATCATAGGACATGAGTCAACAATATCTTGAAGTGAAATTATGTTATCAGTCCTTTAACATTGTCAATAATATGCATTATGTTTTCCTTTTTTATGGAATAATCACAATTGATAAAAATTATTAACATATTTAAATCACTTTTTTACATTCAAATGATTTATTGGAATATTATCTTCCAATTCTAGACCTGATATGAGGGCCTAATATTCTTCCTCATTTTTTATCAAATATTATAACATTATGAATGTGTATAGATAGAAAACCATTATTTCGTATATTAAAACAAATATTAATACATATTTATTGAGATTGGAGTATCATATTCTCTTCCCTAATAGGATTATTAATATATAGAGAAAATACATCTCCCGTATCAAGGGTCCCTCTTGAATAAAGAAGATCTATTTCTTGGGAAATTTAGTATTCAGTGTCCTTACTTCTGTATATGGATGTTCTATAATGTATTCTATTAATGAATAGTCTTTTACCACTTTTATATAATGAACTGAATGTAAAACTACTATAATATGACCACCCAATTCTCTAATAATGTATTCAACATAAGATTTATAAGGATGTATTTGAGTGGGTTATCATGATTGACCATGGGGACTTGATAATGCTTTTGGTAGTGCATCGACTTCTAAACTATGAATATTAACACAATATAGATTTTATAAGCATCTGAATAAAAGTCTCTATTTTGAGCATAGTTGAACCGAGATAACATAGTTTGTTTTTATTTTTTTAAAAATTATTTTGTGTGATGAAATAACTAAATGATCTGTCTATGGATTTCACATACAAAATGAATCTCTTCCCCTCAAAAGGAATTACTAGAATTGGTTTTTTGATAGATATATATTAAGACAATCAAATGATTCTTGAAATTAATTAGTTCACTGATGTGTGACCCAATTTTCATCAACCTTGTAAAGGGAAAACAATTTTCTTCATGGTTTTCTATAAAACATAGAATTTAGGAAAGGTTTTTGTAACACCCCATGACTTTATAATATTTTCCTTTTAGAATAAATTGATTTTTTCAATTTTTTCTTCCTTGAAAATACCATGTTAATATTTTGTTACATGAATCATAATCTTTAGCTTGATCAACATGGAATACCAAGGATATATTACATTACACACAATACTGACTTTCCTCGATGGCTTGAGTAACACACAAGACCAATTTTTACCAAACAAAAATATATTATTACAAAAATTATGTAATATAATTATATATAACCTTTATATTAAATTTATGATTATTAATAGGATTATATAACTTATGAAAATATATATTTTATGTCACTGGTTATATATTAAATTGTAATGAATATTGAAACAAAATGAATATAAAGAGAGTGATTTTATAAAAGACTATTTGTATGTGCAAAAGTATAATAATCTTAATAAGGTAAATTAATTACTATTAGTGAATGATATTAATTAAATTTATATATTATATATTAAACTTAATTTTTTTACATTTTTTCAATAGTATTTATAGCCTTATGATAACAACAAACACAATTTTTCACGTAAAAACAATATTTTTATAAATGTAGTTTCACCGCATTTTAATGGAATGCAAATTTTAAATATGAATTCTAGAAATTTTAAAAACATTATATATCAAAATTAAAATCATTTTTGAAATTGAATAATAAAATTTAGGTATCAGTAAATTTTGTTTGTTTTTCAATGAAGTTTTATTTTTTTAATTAAAATTAAAAATATTGAATTTTAATTTAAAATTGATTTTTATTATAATTTATTTATAAGGGTAATTTATTTTAATAATTGGTTTTAAATTAAAATTATTTCAATTATATATAAATAAATCCAATTTAGTTCATTATAATAAATTTCACATTGAAATTGGAAATAGAAACATATAAAACCTTTGGATATTTTTACTTTTAATAAATGCATTATCATCCCATCTATTTGATTAATATTTAATTAATTTATGAAATTTATGTGATTTTAATTTTCAAAAATGGATTCCATATTTATAATAATAAAAATTTATAATTTTTAATAATTTTAACATAGTTTTTGAAAACAAAATAACAGTGAAATTTATAAAAAATAATTGCATTGATTAAGAAACAAATTAGCTTAACAAGTGACTAAACAATAAACATAAGGACCAAAATGAACTAGAAACTTGTAAAAAATAAATTTAATGGAAGTATTTGGACCCTATACTCCCTTTACATTGATTTTGAATATTATCATAGCCACTTTTCATGGGAATTCATTGGTGAATTTCTTTTTTCATAAATTTACAAGAATATCACCCCTCCACCACAATAGAAATGCACTCACCCATACCCCTTACTCAAACCTATCAAACCCATCAGATCAACTAAAATATAATACAATAATATCCAAGAGTCCCTTATCTCAACCTATTTTAACCCCTTTTTGAATAATAAAATCCAATAAATCCTTTTGGTGCAATCCAAAAGGAGTTACCCAAAGAAGAGGTAACATCCTTCCTCTAGATCTTTTTATATTTACATTTTTTACCCACTAAAATATTATTATTACATTACCAAATAATAAAATAAATATATTTGATATATTGATATGTTTTTATATTAAGGTTTTGACCAAAAATTACACACACATCCATCTAATTCCTAATAATCATTTTATTTATGTGTTTGATGAACTGTCGCCTCACAAAATAATGATTGTTCTTTTTTTACCACCTATCAAGATGGGAATTATAATAGAGAATATATTTATATATGATATATATCATATTAATAATTTCATTAGGCTTCTATAATTTCTATATAACATGTTTCTTTATGCTTTCCATTTTGTGTAAATATGATAATATCGTTTGTGGACGTGTGGACCACTGCCTCCTCAAACCGGTGTGATTCATTCACACTATAGATGGAACATATAAATGTTGTTTTTAATAAAAATATATGAAATATATTACATTTATATTTTACTAGAATTATAATATATATATATATCATTTACTTTTCATTCATTTAAATATTAAAAATTAAATTGGAAGTAGCGTTCATGCTTACATACGACCTACCATCTCCACAAACAATGCATTTCATTTATTATCTCAAAATATTATAAATTATTTTCAACAGATAAATACTGGATATATATAAAAATCAAATAATTTTATAAATTATGTATATTTTTAAATCATGATCAACATAAGAATAAAAACAAGTATCAAGTCGAAACATACTTGGAAAACTAGGAAAATAACACCCAAAATAGTGGGGGAAATGAATGATTTTAAAAAATGGGAAATTAGATGATATTATAAGTTAATATCTGATATTATGAATACAATTAAAGTTTTTTATAATTTATTAACTTATTTTAAAACACTATAATGGGGGTTAAAGGCCAGACAAAAAAAGAAAGGATAAGTTATGGGATTTTAATCTCTGTGTTTTACATCTGTTAGATAAATGTCACATTCACCACTTACTTATTTTTTTGTGTTGTATGGACTACCATTTAGATATATTATATCATTAATACTTTGATCCTCATGGTATTTAATATTTTACGTTGATTTATATCATCAAATGGTATATGACTTGAAAATTACTCAGTGGTAAAAGTGATCTTTGCAGTATCACTTTATTTCGTGATTGTTAACTTTTTCTTGAAACAGTCACTTCCTTATGATAATTTTATGTTAAATGTATATATTCTAGTGTAATGGATATTTTTTGTTTCATAAACTATCTATAATATTTACATATGTTTTTCAATTTTATAGTTATTCAATTAACTATGAAATTATTGGAAAATATGTATCTTTTATTCAATATTGATATTTAATAAAGAACTCGTTCATGAATTAAAAAAATTGATATATGAGAAATTATTTGGACATATATGACATGGGTGGGTCCCAATTATAAATAACCCCTTGATGTATTGGTAGTCTCATGATATGAATCAGTTGGTCATTTTAGAGGGGGTTTTACCCAATATGAAAAATCATCATGTGAATGGTTTTGATGGTACAAGTACCACATACCTATGAAACATTGTATTTAATATTTAATTATGTACCTCATTTAGAGTAATTTTTTATTTTCCTATGATTTTTTTCTTTGAAATATGTATGGATGAAATATATTCCTTATTTATTGATTTAATGGTATGTGTTTTAGTTATATACATTTCTATACTAATTATGCCTTATCTAGTTATTCGAAAGCAATGTGTTATCAATTATTTACCATAATATTTTGATTATTTTCATAAATTCATTATTTCTTATTCTTTACTTACACTTAATAATCATTTTTTTATCACCTTTATTTTTGTTTCCTTTCACTAGGTTATGAAGAAGAAATATTTGAATAATCTTTCAAGGATTCATTTTATTATGTGTATTGTTTAATATTCCATTTCCCATTATAATATAGTCATCATGATTATAATAAGGTTTTTCAGAACTACTCAACTAAACTCTCTATTGGTATTTGATTCCATGTAATCATACCAATGTAATAAAGTAAAAAATTGTCTTTAGGCTTTTGGTGTCGGGGCGTTACATTTTTTATCAGAAGACGTTTAGTAGAAACCATAGAAACAATATTTTCAAAACATAGATTAGGGAGGATAACCCAAATATATAATATGAGCTAAATTATATAAGAACATCCTAGAATTTTGTTAAAGTAAATATTTTTTGGTTCTTCCTAGGAATACATCTCTATTTGGATACTCCATTTGGACATGGCTCTAGTATAGATGAACCTAGGAGTAAAAAGTCCAACACGGTGTACTGGGCCTAATTTTCTGTAACATGGTACATGAAAAAGGGCCTTACTGTACACCTAGTATGAAACTATAGGGGGATAAACTTAAGAAATGACATGTTTATTTACAATCAATTATTAAGGATTTTAATGTAAATATATCCCAAGTGAAACCATGTTTATGATTATAAGATTATATATTCATAAATATTTTAATTTATTTTATGTGTTATTCCATATTTATAATTATATAAAGTTTATAAGTTTCTGATAAAGTCCAGAATCTATCATTGGTTAGAAATATATCTTGGAAGGAATAATTTTATCAATACTCGTGGACTATATAAAGGTTTCCCTCCGAAAAAGGAGATATAAATAGTATAGTGACTAAGGAAGTTAATGATATAATAGGAAAAATTAATCAGGTGATGAAACATAACCTTTACTAGAAGAATAAAACATATTCTAAAATGAGAATATTTGATGCTACGTCACTTTATGTGATAGAATAATCCATAATTTTGTTAGATTACTGTCCCAATGGAGGCTAAGAAATGGATTAAGTCATTGGAGAAGTTATTTGTGGCCTTTGGGATATAGTGAAAAGGAAAAGCTTACAATATCGGTGTATTGTATCAATGGAGATGTAGATCAATATATCTCATTGATCAAAATTACTATGGACAAAGAATAAATAAAATTCCTAGAATGGAGATACTTTAGGGAGACATTCTATGATAAATAAATACCTCATGATTAGCAAATTATCATGAAGATATCGTTCCTTATAATAAATACAATGGAAGAAGGGAGTATTTCATATTATGAAGCTACCTTTACAAGGTTACCTAGGTATCTTATGGATTACATACACACACAAAAAGTACAATATTGACCTCTTCTTTTACATTAATAATCCAAATATCCAAAGGGTGCTAATTTTTTTGAGTTTTTTATCATAAGAAGTTAAAGTTTTATATTCCATCAAAATGGATTGGAACATTTCTTGGATCAATATATTAAAAGAGAATTAATAGAATAGGATGTAATATTAACAATGAGTGAAAGATAATGAATAAAATAAAATGATGAAAAAACAACCAACATATTAGAACTATGGAATGAATTACCCTGAGAAATGACTGAAAGGAATGGGTTTTTTTATATGTTAATAGAAAATGGTGACCTGGAAAAAGAATGAAAATGGAAGAGTAAAAAGTCTAATATTTAGTGTTACAACAACAATGATATGGGTCAATATGAAAAAAATTCCCAAAATGTCAATATAATATACCTCAAAATAAGAAATTGTATCAAAGTAAATATTTTGTTATTGATAAATCCAAAGTGCAATAATTAATCAGATTGTATTTATATTCAAGAATTATTTAATTTTAGTATTTTATCAATGATATAATGTATATAATAATTATGGTATATATTTGGATTTTAATGAAGTACTTTCTCATTAAGGATTTGAGATCATATGTTGATTGGTTCCAAGAAAAGTTATTCAATAGAAAGTAAATTGTTTTGTAAAATAGTTGGTTGAAGGAAATATAATGATTTATATTTTCCTATTGTCAAGAGAATGATGTTGGGATAATGAAATGATTGGTTTGGATAATGTACACTGGAAAAGTGATGACTAACTGGGAACTGGTTAATGATTTATTGAAAAAGTTGTTTATTATATCATTGATAGAGTTTACATCCTTCTGGTATTTGAAGAATAAATCCTATAATCTATGTTCTATTTAAGGAATTGGAATCATTATTTTTTTTATTAAGGTTTTATAGTAATTCAAGTAATTTCCATGTTATCATGTTAAGTATGTGAGGATCAATATCCACTTCTCATTATTTGATAAGTTCCTTTTGGAAATTTGGTGACCTTCCTTCTAATGTTTTGGATCATAATACTTTGGAAAATTTATCTATTTATGAAATAGAATAAGTTTAACTTCGGATGCGTTATTAGTGGTTAATGTATTACTTCATCATATTATGCATCTTGTTCTAATAAATGAAGTAGAAATAGGTCAAGGCACAACCAAAGGATAATATTGTGTTTAAAAAATAGAAACAAATATTTAGTTATATTCTAATAGTGTGAAACAATTCCTCAACTATAAGAAAAATTTTCTTGAAACAAAAATGATGTCCTATTATCATCATTTTTTATAAAATCAATGACCTTTTCAAAAAATTGTTTTAAGGATTTATTTTCATAAAATTTTAGTTTACCATGTTCTATATCACTTTCCATCAGAACATGACGGTTATATTTTTCTATTGTATCCATGTTTTAATTTCCCACTGATGTTCTCCTGCATGCGAACCCAGTTACAAAACTATTGTAAATAAATTTATATTTTATTAAGTTGACATATTGTTCTCCCTATTCAAAATTTATATGTTCAACAATATTTTTTTTTCAAATCCAAATACCTTGTTTACCGATGTCAATTTTGAATTAGTAGGCCACAGTTTATTTATGGTGGGAGGAATGTAACACCCCATGACTTTACAATATTTTCCTTTTAAAATACATTTAATTTTTTCTCCAATATTTATTTATATTAAAAACCATGTCAAAATTATATTACACATAACATAATATTTAGCTTTATCTACATGGAAAACCGAGGTCATATTTCATTACATGCAAAAACAACATTCCTCGACGGCTTGCGTAACATGAAAGACTGAATTTTACTGAAGAATAATATATTATTAAAAATATTAATTTTAAATATAATAAGATATAACCTTTCCAAAAATTTAATATTCTACATATTATTAAATAAATTATGAAAATATATAGTTGAAATTATTGGATACCTATTAAATTAAAAATAATATAAAAACCAAATGAATAAAAATTGAATGATTTTTTGAAAGAATATCTTTTATGTGAAAAAGTAAATTTATTATAAAAAGTTCAATTAAACACTATTTGTGAATGATATTAATTAAATTTATATATCAGATACTCAATAAAATATTTTTTACATTCATCCAATAGACTTTATAAGCATAAGATCATAACAAACACAATTTTACACATAAAACATATGTTTTTATAAAGGAAGGTTTACCGCATTTTAATAGAGCACTTATTTTAAATATGAATTTTTGAATTTTTATACATTTAATAAGTCCAAATAAACATATTTTTTGGAAATAGAAACATCAAAATTACGTTAGGGTGATTTTTTTTTATTTTTTTTGTCATGTTTCCTTTTTTGATGAATAGTAGAAAATACTAAATTTTAATTCAAAATTAAATTTATGTCTAATTTAATTTAAAGGATAAATAGTGTTTAAAATTTGTTTTAAATTAAAAATATATAAATTTTATATAAATTAATATTATTTAGGAAATTGAAATCAATTTCACATAGATATTGGATTTAAAAACAAATTAATCTTTTGGACGCTTTTACATTAAAAAACATGCATTGTTGTCCAATCTGTGGGATTTATTTTAAATTAATTTCACGTAATTATGTGATTTAAAAATGAAAGAATGGATTCCATATTATTAATAAGAATAATTATTATTTATAATAATTTCAACTTTTATTGACAAAAAATATCAGTGAAAGTGATTAAAATTAATTACAGCAATTAAGAGAAAAATTAGGTTAACAAGAGACAAATCCTTAATTATAAGGAAATAATCACCTATAAACTTGTATAAAAGAAATTTTTTGACAATGTTTTGAATCTATATTCCCTTTTCTAGGATTTATATCATTATTGGAGAGACCTTTAATGGGAAAAACATGGGTGTATTTTCTTCTCAAAAATTTACAAGATTTGGACTCCTCCTCCTCTATAAAAAGCCACTAACCCATCCCCCTTACTCACTCCTATAAAGCAATTATTATTTCCAAATTTATTCGAAAATAATCTCCCAAAAATCAATACCCTCAATATATAATCCACATATTGGTAATAAACCCATCCCAGAAAGCCCTTTGGTGAAAACCAAAAGGAGTTTCCCAAAGAAGAGGTAGCCTCCTTCATCAAGATCATTTGTTTTATTTACATTATCTACCACCTAAAATATTCATATGAAATTATTATATCATAAAATCAGTATATTAAATATTATTACATGTTTTTATTTTAATTTATATAACTTTACTTACACACACATCCATCAAATGGGAAACAAACCCACCATGTATGTGCACAGTGAACTATCACCTCACAAAATGATAATTTTTCATTTTTCATTTACCACCTATCATGGTGGGAGTTATGATGAAAATGATGTTTATATATGATATATATGAAATTTATAATTTATTTATACTCATTCTTTAATTTATATATAAAACATACCATTATTCTTTCTATTTTTATAAATATGATAATATCATTTGTGGATGTGTGGACTACCGCCTCCTCAAAGCGAGGTGATTCATTCACACAATAAATGGAATGTGTAGTGGATGGGTTTAATAAAAATATGTTTAATATATTAAATATATATTATAATTTTACAATAATATAAATACATATCATTTTATTTTCATTCTTCTAAATAAGACCAATGATATGGAAGTAGAATTCATGGGTACGTACGACCTTCCATCTCTATAAATGGTGCATTTCATTTATTATCTACAAATTTTCTGGATTATTATTAATACATATATAATAGTTATATATTTTAATTACATCATGATATAATTTTTTATATTATAAAATCATTATTTATATAATAACAACAATAAGTAACAAGTCAAAACATACTTGAAAAACTAGGAAATTTATACCCAAAATAGTCAAAATAATTATACCTTTTTAACAAAAGTCAAATAAGATATTATAATAAGTTAATAAATGATATTGATAATATTAATATGTTTTTTTATAAGTTATTAACAAATTTTAAACAACTATATAGGAGTTTAAAGGCCACACAACAAAAATAATAGATATGATAAGGGATTTTCATCTCACTTTTTTACAATTGTGAGATAAATTCACATTCACCACTTACTTCTTTTGTGTCATATAACTAATGAACCTTTTGATATATTATATCATGAGTCATTTTATATTAATTTATTTAAAGGTTTCGTTTTTAATTATCTCATCAAATGGGTTCTAACTTGATAATTATATATCAGTAAAGGTTACCTTTTTCGCATCACTTTATTTTCTGATTGTTAAATTTCTATTGAAACAATCAATTAAATATGATCATTTTATCATAGATATCAATACATTAATTAAATGGATAAAATTATTTTTGAAACCATATATCATATTTTACATGTGGTGTTCACTTTAATAGTTATTCAATTAATTGAGGAATTATTTTTAAATATGTTCATTTTAATCAATAAGGATATTTTATAGGGAACATTATCCATAAAATAAATAGATTATTCGATATATTTAAAATTATTTGGTAAGGTACAATTTCAGTGGGGCTTGGTTGTATATAACACCTTGATGCATGGGTATTTTTTAGGTCGGTGTTTTTAGATGCAGTGAAATAAAAACACAAAATATTATCGTGGTTCAGAAAAAGCATACACCACCCAAGAATCAGAAATTCTATTGTAAAATAAAAATTAAAAGTCTCACAAATCACACACTTCGATTGGGGTAATAGTATCTGCTTTACTCCATGCTTTATTTCAACCGCCTCTGTGATCTCAGGTTCCCCTCTCAGCTTATAGCCACACCGTGCACCGCACACCACTACTCGAGCCCTCGGCGTAGTGAATCCATCAACGCCCCACTCCAATATGTAAGGGATTTTGAACCTTTAAAAGGTGTGCATCTTCTATTGTCTGTCATGCATTTAATAGGCCTCTTTTTTTCAAGCATCCATGTGGTTTAAATGTAGTCAAAATGAGATCTGATTTTTTATGACAATTAAAAAAATATTCAGATTTTAAATCCCACCCCAAAAATAAATATTCCATTGAGATTTTAAATCACCCCCACCAATAAATATTCTGTTGAGATTTTAAATCACCCCCAAAAATCTCGAACATGATTAAAAATCTCAATAGTTCACCATCATCATCCATTTTGACCATTAAAGTCATGTCCAATATTAGAATGACCCACCACACCCATAAAGGGTGTACAAATGCTCAAATCTGATAAAAAAATGTTGTGGCTCCACCATGCCACAGACAACTGAAGCAAATGTCACATTCCTTTTCAAATAACCATGTGTAGACATATCCTTTTGAACATCACCAGTAATGGTACTCTGGGGCCTCAAAGAAGATTCACCTGCATGAATCAACTTGTATAGATTCCCAACTTTCTTCCCTTTGATCCTAGTCATTACTCCCTGAATCACTTTGAGAACTCCACCTCCATTGGAAAACCTAAAACCTTTGGAATTCAACATAGCCAAATAAATTAAGTTCATTCTCAAATCAGGTACATAGCTCACATCAGAAAGTGTGAGAATAACCCCATAAAACATACGAACTTGCACCATACCGATTCCAACAATTCGACTTTCCAATTTGTTGGCCATTTTCACAATATCACCTTCATAATTCTCATAACTGTCAAAACATTCCCTTTGTGCACATATATGATAAGAGAAAATAGAATCTAAAATCAAATATGAATCATCCACATCTTCCACAGTTGTAATCAATAAATCACTAGCATACCTCTCATCTTGCGTCACAGTATTCACCTCAATTGATTCTTCTACTATTTTGGCTTCTTTTTCGTCTTTCTTAATTTGCTCACAGAACATCTCACAATTCCTTCTCATGTGACATTTTTTTCCACACTCTCAGCATAAAAAATCTCCTCTTGGTCTTGATTGACTTTGATATCTCCTGCTCCCTGAACCATTCCTTTATTCTATCGATCTTACTTGATTGTTACATCCACCAGTCACTGCAAAGAGCCCACTATTACCTGATGATCCATAATCATTGGTCTTTTTTTGAGTCTCGTTCCTTAGAAATGATGAAATAATATCATCCAGATTTGAGTGTCTTTTTAAAATAACAATGTGGTGATGAGATTGTCATATGAATCTGGGAAAGAACCTAACAAGAGTAAAGCCTTTTCCTATTCTTCCATTTCCATGGGCACCACATTTTCTTTATCATCAGTTTTGATCGCCACAGAAGACAATTCTGTCAAGAGTCTGGTGAACTCATCCAAATGGTTTCCCAAATCTCCACTTTCTGACATTTGAAGACGATACAATCGTTTTTTAAAATATAAATTATTTCTCAGCGATTTAGATTTATACCTAGCTTACAACTTCATCCAGATCTCCTCTGGATCTATTAGATTCATCACCTCTCACAGTGTATTGTCTGCCAAATACAATTGAATGGTTCTCATTTCTCTCATATCTTGCAAATCATCATATCTAGTCTTCTTCAGCATTTCTGATTTTTTCTTCAATTCTTTCACAGTCCCTTCCCGAGTCAAAATATTTTTTACCCGTTGTTGTGACAATGTGAAATCATTTTTCCCATTAAACATATCAATATGGAATGAAATATTTGGACGTGAATCTCCTATAATTATTCATCAAGAAATAATAGATAACCTCCTCTGATACTTGATGTTAGGTCGGAGTTTTTAGAAGAAGCGAAATAAAAACACAAAAAATAACCATGGTTTCGGGGAAATCCTACTCCAACCGAGAATAAGTAATTTTATTTTAAAATAAAAATTACAAGTCTCACAAGTCACACACTTCAATTGGCGCAACAATCTCTACTCCACTCTTTGCTTTATTTCAACTGCCTCTATGATCTCAGGTTTTCCTCTCTGCTTGCAGCCATGTCATGCACCATACACCACTACTCAAGCCCTCGGCATTGTGAATCCATTAATGACACACTTCAATATTCAAGGGATTTAGAACCTTCAAAATATGTTCCTCCTCTATTGTCTATCATGCATTTTAGAGGCGTAATTTTTTTTCAACCTTCTGTGTGGTTTAAATGTAGTCAAAATGATTTCTTATTTTTTAGGATAATTAAAACAAATATTCAGGTTTTAAATCACCCACAACAATAAATATTCCATTTATATTTTAAATCACCCCCAACAATAAATATTCTATTGATATTTTAAATCACCCCCAACAGTAGTATCATGAGATGAATAGGTTTTCCAAATTTTCTTGGTTTTTCCTGACATGCTAAAATCATCTTCTGAGATGTCTTGAAGGTAAATTTACCATATTCCTAGGAAACCTGGAAACTAATATTAAAAAATTTCACTCATTTAGAATAAGTTTTTAATTATCCATGATATTTTTTCTTTCACATATCTATATATGAATTCTATTCTCATTTTCTCCAATAAATAGAATATTTTTATGTTTATTACCTTACCATATTGATTATGACTTATCTAATTGTTTGAATGGATTGTGTTATTAATTATATACCTTTCCATATTAATTATTATTGTAAATTCATTATCTCTTCTGCTACAGTTAAACATACTAACCATTTGAGTCACCATTATTTTTTATTCCTTTACCCAGGTTATGAGGAATAAAAAATTAAATAATATTTCAAGGATTCAATTTAATTCATTTTATTGTCTATAATATTTTATTTTCCATTTCCAAAATTAATATGGTTCTCCTGTATATAAAATTGTTTTGAAAAACTGCTAAACATGCTGGTCCTTCTGAATTTGATTTCTTGTAAACATAAAAATTTAATAAAGTAGGGCATTGGATCTAGGCTTCTAGGGTTGGGGCATTAGAGTTTCCATGTAATCCAACCAACTATATGAGGTTTCAATGATGTGAAATATCAATGATGTAATTCGTATTCTTGGGATTGACTTTCATTCCATGATGGAATACCCCAATGCTATGAAACTATTTGGAGTTAACTCGGAAATTACATTTCAAGGGGATCATATTTTGGCGATGCTATGATGTTTTATTGAATATTGTATCATGATTAAGCAATTACTTAGATATATAATAATATTTAACAACCATATCATCAACATAGAACATGATAGAAGTTTCCAAAATGGGTTTGAAGATGGGATTTTTGGTACATTGGTTTGTATCACCTTCATTCTTCAAAGCAATGGGCATTAAACAATTGCAATGTATTCCTTGTGGTGATTTGAATATAATGGATTCCTCATCTTCAAGGACCATCTGAATTTGGTTTTACCCGGAATTTCTCTCCATAAAGGAAATTGAATGATATCTGACTATAACATCGATTATTATTTCAATGATAGATATCATGAAATCATCTTTCAAACAACGTTAGTTGATATCTCAAAATTCAATTTACACCCTCCATTTCCCATACTTCTTCTTCACTAGGACTACATTTTCTATCCATTTTGGGTAATGGACACACCAAATTAAATTGGCCTTGATAATATTATCAACATTATCCTCAACATTTATGATCTTAGTTAGGTGCAACCTCCTGTATTCTTATTTGTAAAGTTGATGGTTTTTTGGAAAACCTAGATGGTGAGTGGCCACATTAGGATCGAGTCAAAAAAATTCCAGGTAATTATAGTAAAAAATGTTCCAATGGTTATTTAGAAAGAAGTTATATACCTATTTTTCATCAAATGACATGGTTATTCTAATCAAAGTGGGACTTGGTTCCTCCTATGAACTCAAGTTTATTTTCATGACTTCATCAATTAGAGTAGGGAAAATATCCTCAATCATTTGTAGGGAATCCGAAAGGTCCTCCTTATATTCCAATTATTTTTTATCTTCCAAATCACTCTTAAGGGAAGTAGGTGCTTAAGGATGATTTTACAAATTAGGAGATGATTCGACATTTTGACATCTAATGATGTGTGGTTTCTCTAAAGATCCATAGGGGAGAAAATGGATGGATAATTATTATCTCCACTCTCTCATTATGAGACAGTAGATTTCTCTAATTCATCTGATGAGGTCAGGATCTATTGAAGATCAGGGGATGGAATGAGGGCATACTCACCAATGATTTTACCACTATTCATGGAGTTGATGACCTTTTTAGTTCTATAGAGCTTAGTCATCATGGTATAAATCTTGAAAGTTATTTAATATTCATCCAAATTTGGAACCATCCCCTCAATTTAATTAATGGAAAGAAAATATTCTTCACAAATATGTTTTAAGGGATTATCAAGGGATATTTTTGGACTATTCAGGATAGTGATCTGAGTGACACTACCAATCATGGGTTGTTTACCCTCTCTTTGTGATAATCTTGCATCAATATATTGTGATTCACAAAATTCATGTTGGTATTTTCATGATGAAGTGTCACAATTTTTCCATTAATGAATTACATAAGGTATTGTTGCTATGTTGAGGGAAATTCCATGTGGTAACGAAACCAATACTTCACTAGAAGAGTGTTAAAGGACATATCTCTCCTAACTAGATAAAATTATGATGGGGATATCAGTAACCCAAACTAATCCTTAAGATTGATTCTTATAAGGGAATTTTTTATTTATTTTCATAACCCTATAGCATTAGAACGGAATGTGCTAGGTTGGTCACACTATTAGCCAATTAGAGAAGTGTTTGTACTGGACAGAGGTTGACTCATAAGATGTTATCAATGAAATCAAATTAAATATCAATGTCATTTATCCTACCAAACACAAATTAGATTCTGATGTATCCTTTTAAAATATCATATTTTTCTTTCTCCATTAAATATATGATCATGTGGAATTATATAGGATCGGTCATTATATGATAGTTTTAAGTAGTGTAAACCCCATCATCAAACTCATGAGGGCTCAGAAAAACCATTATAAGGTCTTTACGGAGGACTTTCAATTGACTTATAGCATCTATGATTGAAAACATGTCTAGCACCTGATCCAATTAAATAAATTTCTACACTTATAGGCTAATGGTTTGTGCTTACCAGTAATAATATACTCTTTCATAGGAACTTTAGGTGAAGAATTACTTGATGTAGGCAGATCGTCCCTTAGAGAAAAACTTGAAGGAACTCCTATCATTAGTGGGTTAGGATGAATAGTTTTTCCTACTTTAAAAGGTTAATTGGGATATTATGCCCACTCTAATCAGTCTTCCAAGATGATTCATTTGGTGTGACCCATAGAATATGTGAAGGGACTTCCCAACTCCTATATATTCTACTAAAGGGCACTCACATGAGTTTCAGTAGTATACACATTTCATGAAGAGGCATGTCCAGAGTGTTGAGTTCTTCCATGTTCGGGTATTCCCATGTTCCATAAACTATGCTGGACTCTTCCTCAAGTTTCCCAATAATGTGTTGAGAGCATGGTTTCATGGTCATATTCATCATTAAATAAGGGATTGTATGTAAATAATGTTAATGGAACCAAAAATAATTTATTCTTCTGATGTATATTACGTCTCATGGGTCATGTATGGTGGTACTATTTGGTGATATCATGGTTATGTGACATAGATCATATTTACATATTTAGAAATATTTTTCTAAATGATTTAATCCCTTCCCAATAATCGATTTTATCTTATTTTCATTATTTTATGAATTTTCGTGAGATTTGAGCTTAAATGTGAAATGTGGTTTATTCTGGACAATAAACAGATCTCTGTTGCCTCTTTATTTCAAGCATAAATCATAAATTTTTTTTCCAATTCACCTGATTCTGTTTTTGTAGGATTACATAAATCGCGTTCCAGAATTAAGTCTTCTGGTCCAATTACCAATTGAAACTCCAACATGACAAATAAAATCGGTCATTATTAAAATTCATTCTGGCCAACAGAATGGACTATGACTCATTAAATGAGACATATCTATAGATATCTACCACCAAATTGGCTGCTTCAAGATGTAATTAGAAAGAAAAATCGATGGGGAATCTTCCCATTAAATTTCATGGATAAATGATGTGATTAAGTCCTCACATCAACTGGTCAAAGTAGGGTTGGTGGAATATTGATTGGCGGCCAGAACAAGTCAGGTAAACTAATTTGGCCATAACTCAATCCACACTGCTCCAAATGATTTCCAAAATCGTGGGTGAATGACCAACTCCATTCCTCACCTCCTATAATAAGGTACATCTGAATGATTTGACAAGATGGGTGGAGAACAACAGCTGAAATTATAGAGATCTGAATCTGGAGGATAAAATTCTGTTCTTTATTTTCACTTCTTACTTCTTATTAATTTTGAAATTCCTTCATCTTCCTCATTATTCTCAATTACCTATACCATGGTAGGGTAAACATATGATGTTATTTGGGGAGGAATGTTTTTATATCTTTAATTCTTTGAGTTCTTACATTTTATTGAATAAAAACTCCATCAATTCTGTAAAGTTGTTTTCAAATTCTAAAAACAGAGTTTATTATCTTATGCGATAGTATTTGATTTTATATTCTTTTGTTATTATTGCTTCGATAAATGATAATTTTTCTCCCTCCATTAGGTTTTGGTGTATACTCGATATAATAAGATCAGGTCTTAGTGGTGAAGTACATGGAAATCTCTAGTACGTGTGAGAGGGGTGGTGAATATTCATGATTATTTAGGATCAACAATACCTGATTGAGAATTTCCTAATATAATTTGGGGTGTTCACTAAAACTCTGTAACAAAATAGAAGAGGTGTATACCAAACTAGAATTTTTTTAAACCATTTAACCAAATAAGTGAGTTGAAGTAATTATGGAATCTCACTTAAATCAACTTGGCAGAGGAGGATTGAATAAAATAGAACAAGGGTAATATTGAAATTATAATACCGACCCTGACTTCATCACCCATATCATAAAATAGTATTTAAATCACATTAGTTCTATATTTTTCTTGAATCAGTTCCCTTATTTCTTCTTTTGTTCTGTTTCTCTCTTTGATTTGAAATAAAACAAACAATTTCAAAAACACATAACTTTTTCTCTAATTAAAATGACAAACTATTTTGTGTGCACACCTCATTGGGAGAAAACCTAGGTTAACCAATATAATATAGTTTAACTTAGTAAATAATTGTTTTTTCCACACCCTACGATAGGAACGTCTCAAAACAAGGAATTGTTTCTGGGGAGGAAGTGCCTCAAAACACAAAAACTAAAAAAACTTTCTTGAATGACTCGTAGTTCAAATAACCCCATAATTAAATTTTATCCTGAAATTGATCGTACAATAATCCAATTGAGAAAAAAAATTCAAATAGATTTTGAAGAAATACACCTCACTGATTCAAGTGATACTTTCAGTGATCACTCTGAACCTACTATAATGGCTAATAATCCCAACCAGACTCTGTGTGATCTTTGCACACCTCAATTTTCTAATCAAAATAACCAACTCACTATCCCTAACATAGAAAATGATTTTGAACTATGCATCAATATGATTCAAGTTCTTCAAAAATTTCATGGTCTTGTAGGTGAAGACCCAAATCGACACATCCAAGAGTTTACCTATGTCTACTCCAGCATCAAACCCCGAGGAGTTGCATAAGACAAAGTAAAGTGGAGGGAATTCCCCTTCTCACTTGAGGGGGCAGCAAAATAATGGATGTACAATATCTAACCAGGGGAGATAAATGATTGGGAAGATCTCAAAAGAAGCTTCTTTTAGAGATTATTCACTACATCTAGAAGCACATCAATTAAGAAAGAGATTTATGTCATACATCAATCGACTGGAGAGACTGTCTATGAATATAGGGAACATTTAAAGAAACTATGTACATGATTCCCACACCATGAAATGGAAGATAACCAATTTATTGTGTTCATATACCAATTATTTCTCTACAATGATTGAAATTTACTAGATGCCTCATCTGAAGGATCCTTGATTGACAAGTCACCAGCAGATGTCAGAGGCCTGACTGATAAGATTGTGCAAAACTCACAGCAATTTCGAACTAGAGGTACGAGCACTAGAGGCATCCATGAGGTAATAACTTTGGATTCATCCTCACCCTTCCATGAAGAAACACTTATGTAAATGACTAGTGTGATAAGACAACCTGTTTTGAACAAAGTGAAGGAACAACAAGGCCCGAATCAGGTATGTGGTTTATAATCTTTTGGATATCATTACACTGATCAATGTCCAGAAGTATAGGGAACTGAAAATTGTGCAGCTGCCTATCAAGAAACGCAAATCCAGTCAAATCAACCTTGTCAACCCCAACAAGGATATAGATTCCAATATAACAAGGATAGTCCTCCATTTCAAAATCAATACAAAAATCAACCTCCATTCTAGCACGAGCAATACCAGAATCCTCTACCATTCCAAGAACCCTATAATCAACCATACCAGCAGAATCCATATGAACAACTTTCAACAAGTTCTCATAGAAACCACCAAGAAATTGATATTGAAGATCTAAATAATATAGTGAAAAATTTAGATAATAAATTTGACAGCCTTATGGATATTCTTAACAAAAATCAAGGAAAACTCCCAGCACAAACAATTCCAAATCCCAAGGAAATTGTGAGCGTCATTACAAAATGAAATGTAAAAGAGATAATGTCCCCTAAAAAAAGTGATGATGATGATTCTAATAAACCTTTTTAATAACAACACGTCCATCCAAAAGGAGACCAGAACATCAAAGCAGAAAGAATCAGGTTTATAAAGGAAAGGCCAAAAACACCGTTGCAAAAACAATAAAGGGAGATAAAAGATATCCGAGAACCATTCCCATATGCATTAGTTGAGTCAAAGAAGTTTGAAGAAGGGAGAATTAAAAAAGAAATTCAGGAAAAAATTTAGAAAGTTGAGATCAATATCCCACTACTAGATGCAATCAAACAAATCCCCAAGTATGCAAATTTTTTGAAGGAGTTTTTCACAAAAAGAAGGCGGTTGGATGGAAATGAGAGAATCAGTTTAGGAAGAAGTGTCTCAGCACTGATCACACCAATGATACCCATAAAATTTCAACATCATGGTAAATTCTCTATTCCCTACACTATTGGGTCTTTAAATTTTACTAACACACTATGTGATCTAGGAGCTTCAATAAATATTATGCCTCAATTAGTATTTTCATCCTTGCATATCAGAGAACTAAAACCAACTCGAGTTGTGGTCCAATTAGAAAACAAATCCACCATTTTCGTAGCTAGAGTTATAGAAGATGTACTCATTGGAGTGAGTGGATAGATCGTTCCTGTAGACTTTTATATCCTTAACATGGATTAAGACAGAGCTTCAGGCCACTCTCCCATCATCCTGGGGAGACCCTTCCAAAAAACAACAATGAATATCATCAATTTCAATGAAGGAACACTCCCAATGAAACTTGGAGATATTAAAGATCACTTTAACATTCTTAATGCAATGAAAAATCCTTCTAGTAATCACTCACTTTATGAAATCTTCTATGAAGAAGGTATAGAACCAATTGAAGATTCAGGTATGTGACTTGACTTCTTATCATCCAGAGAACATTTTTCAATTGAAAATTCTAATTCCCATGAACCTAAAAATCCTTAACCCATGTTATAGAGTAAGGTAAAATATTACTTTTCTGATGATTTATTAAAAGAAAATGTGATGATACCAGAGATTACAGTCTCAGGAATAGGATTCCATAATTTAATGTTATCCCTTGAACAACCCCCATGTCTAGAATTTAAGCCATTTCCAAGTGATTTGAAGTATTATTACCTAATGGAAGGAGAGATATTTCAAGTAATAATTTATAATAACCTATCCTATTCACTGAAAGAAACTCTAATTGACATACTCAAAAGAAATTTCCAAGCTGTAGGATAGAGTATACGTGATATACCTGGAATAAATCCCATGGTTTGCACTCATAGAATATTTGTTGAAAGTGGTTCCTGGACAGTAAGACACCCTCAAAGAAGACTTAATCCCACAATCATGGAGGTTGTTAAGAAAGAGATAGAGAAATTTTTAGCAGCTGGCATCATTTTTCCAATCCTTGATTCTCAATGGGTAAGCCCCATTCATATAGCCCCAAAGAAAACAGGCCTAACAACTATAAAAAATAAATGAAATGAATTGATCCCTATGAGAGTAAAAAATAGTTAGAGACTATGTATATATTATAGGATGTTAAATCAAGTTACCCGAAAAGACCACTTCCCTATTCGATTAATCGATCAAATGCTAGAAAAGGCTAATTGGAAAAACCCATTATTATTTTTTAGATGGATTCTCATGATACTTTGAGGTACCGATCGCACCAAAATACCAGGAAAAGATGACCTTCACATGTTCATTTGGTACATTCACCTACAAAAGGATTCCTTTTGGGCTATGAAACTCTATAGGTACATTTCAACGGTGTATGGTGAGTATTTTCTCAAATAATATTGAGGACTTCTTGGAGGTATTTCTTGATGATTTCATAGTTTCTGGTAATTCAATTGATCATTGATTAGGAAATTTGGAAAATGTTTTGAAAACATGCATTCAAAAGAATCTTGTCTGAAATTTTAAAAAGAATCATTTCATGGGTGAAAAAGGAATAGTTTTTGAGTGCATAATTTCACAAAAATGGATAGAGGTTGATAGATCAAAAGTTGAAGTAATAAATTCATTGACATATCCAACTTGTTTAAAACATGTTATATCCTTTTTAGGACATGCTAGATTTTATAGAAGGTTCATCAAAGATTTTAGTAATTTTTCATTCCCTCTCTCAAGATTACTACTAAAAGAAGCTGACTTTAATATTTATTATGCATAGAAAAAGTCATTTGATCAACTAAAGAAAAGGTTGATCACACCTCCTATAATGGAACCACCCAACTGGGATTACCCTTTTGAGTTGCTTTATGATGAATCGAACCAAATAGTGGGAGCTGCTCTATCACAATGAATTGAAAAAAAATCCTCAAGTCATATTTTATGCATCGAGGACCTTGGATTCCACACAAATCAATTACACAACCACTAAGAAAAAGTTCCTTGTAGTTGTCTTTGCAATAGATAAATTCTGATCATATCTTCTGGGAACTAAAGTTTTTGTTTTTTCTGATCACACAACACTCAGGTATTTAATGAAAATGGAGAATGCAAATCCAAGCCTAGTGGGATGGATGATACTTTTACAAGTGTTCAATTTAGAAATTAAAGATAAAAGGTGAAGTGAAAATCAGGTGGCTGATCATCTAAGTCGACTACCCCACACTACTGAAGGAGAAATTCCAAACCAGAACACACTTAATGATTAGCTTCCTGTAGAACAACTCTACATCATCAATAGTGAGGTTTCATGGTATTCCAATATAGTCAATTATCTGGTAACATCTTAAGCCCCATAACATTTAAATTACCCCCAAATTCAAAAGATCAAATCTAAATCTGGATATTACATCTGGGATGAACCATTTATTTGGAAGATTTGCAAAGACCAAGTAATAAGAATATGTTTTCCTGAAAGTGAAATTAATTATGACTTTGAGTTTTGTCACACATTAGATTGTGGAGGCCACTTTTGACCTCAAAGAATAGCAAGGAAGGTTTTAGAATCTGTTCTTTATTAGACCAACCTTTTTATAGATTCACATGAATTTTGTAAAAGGTGTGAAAAATGTCATTTTTCTGTAAATATTTCAAAGATAATAGAAATTCTCCAAGAACCACTTAATTTTTTTTGAAATTTTTTATGTTTGGGGAATATATTTTATGGCCCCTTTCCCAATTTCATTTGGAAATTATTATATCTTTCTTGTTGTTGATTATGTTTCCAAATGGGTGGAAGCAAAAGCCACCAGGACTGACGATGCTAAAGTTGTTTGTGATTTTGTCAATACATACATATTTTGTAGGTTTGGAGTGCCTAGATAAATCATTAGTGATAAGGGGACTCACTTTTTCATTTGGAAATGGAAGCATTGCTAATGAAATATGGGGTGCATCATAAAACATCAACTCCCTATCATCCATAGACTAACGGTCAAGATGAAGTATCCAATTTGGAAATAAAAGAAATTATAGAAAAGGATCTTAATCTAAATAGGAAGGATTAGAGACAAATGTTTGAAGACACATTATGGTCTTACAGGACGGCCTACAAAACCCCGATTAGAATGAGTGCATATAGGTTGATTTATAGTAAAAGTTGTCACCTACCTATGGAATTGGAACATAAAGCACACTGGGCTGTGAGGAAGATAAATTTGGATCTTAAAAGTGCTGGGAAGGAGAGAATATTACAGTTGTAGGAGCTAGAAGAAATTAGAAGGGATGCTTTTGAAAACTCCAGTATTTATAAAGAGAGAACAAGAGTGGCTCATGACAATTTGATCCAAAAAAACATCCATCCTGGAGACATGGTGCTATTATTCAACTTAAGACTCAAGCTGATATGAGGTAAACTTTTTTCCAGATGAGAAGGTCCATTTATAGTTACTCATGTATATCCTTTTGGTACTGTTCATATTGTGAAGGATGAAGAGCGGAAGTCATTTACTGTTAATGGTCATCGGTTGAAGAAATTCCTTGGGCCAATACCATCAGAGCCAGTTGAGGAGAGCACACTCCTCAAACTTGTTTATCAATAAATCCATCAGTTTTTACCTTCCCTTTACACATTATGTATTGTTATGATTCAATTAAAAATATTCTTACATGTTAAATCAATTTGAATGCATTGCGAACAAAACATCATTTAAGTGTGGTGGAGGGAACATTTATATTTTAGTATTTTCAGTTGTGTTTTTTTTTCAATTTTTTTGTGTTTTTTTTTGAAACTTTTGAGCTTAAATGATTATCATCACATGTTCTGAAACCCATTTCAATGTTTGAAACAATTTATCCCATGAAACTAACCTTAAATGATTGATGAAATTAACTTTTTTTCAAGTTAAAATTTATATGAATTTCATGAAAAGTACTCTAATTTTTTAATCCCATTCCACAAATCACTTTCTTTATACTTGAAATAACTTTATTGTGAGGCTTCTAAACCTATTTCTCATACTGTTTTCATTCACCTCACTTCTTGGGAGAACTATACCATGCCTGATTTAACCAGAATTTGATTTATTCCTATCAAAACTTGAGGGTTTGAGGTACATGTGTTTTAAATGATTGAGGAATTTATTTGGTATTAAATCCCCCCCTTTTCAAAATAATCCTTTTTATAATTCCCACCTTGTACATTGGATCCTTTTATCCAATATAATCTATGAACAACGTATTAGGTTAGCCACATTATGAGCAAATTTTTCCTATCCGACCTGCTCTTAAAGTAAAATAGGATAATCTAGTTGAAATTAAGTGTGGGGGAAGGTTTACTTGTGTTGTGCTACCTCATTTGGAAATACTTTGGGTGGAAAATAAAATGTTGAAGAGATATTCTTGCTATTGAAAAAATAATTATGTTGAAAGTTATGCCTTATCTGGAGCTTTCATGTAAAATAATTTGTGTCTTTCTGGATCATCTAATGAAAGGAATTTTGTTCTTATCTGGATCTTTCAAGAAAAATAATGTTTGAGATAACTGATACTTTTTCTACATAAATGATTAATGGTGTGAAATATCACTGATTTTTCAAGCTATTGGAGCTGATTTACTCATAAGGGGAGTGAGGATAAGACCATATTTGAGTAAAAATTAGAATGATGCAATTTTGCTTCAAAAAGAGACAAGCCTACATTATTTAGCCATAGAATTTGTCACATCTAAATCCTACCAACCTGAACCCACATAACAACCTCAAAAAGTCCTCATGATAAAAATATTTCCTTGACTCATATCGGGTGGAGATTTAGGAATTTATTAGGACTATGGTGACTCTTTCATGAGTATTGGATGAGGAAGACATTGTTGAAAATTGATATTTGTGTGATGAGAGAAAATGAATATTAGGTAAGTGTTTTGTGAGCGTGGGAGAATAAATTAAGAGGAAATATATTTAATGAACTAAATTGGAAACTTGGAATAATTTTTGTTGATGAGGCGTGAAATCTTTTGTTTCTTGGTGTTAAATATTTAGATCTCATAGATATGTGTTTTAAATTTTCTTTGTTTTAATATCGATGTTTACTTGTCCAGGAGTCCAAGTGATAAGTGTCGAGTAATTGGAAGAGCTCATATTTTCATATTTATACATATGTTTTTAAATAATTTAATCCATTACCATTAATCAATTTTATCTTATTTGCATTATTTTATGACTTTTGGTGAGTTTTCATCTTAAATGTGAAAAGTTGTTAATTTTGGACATTAAATAGATTTATGTTGCCTCTGTATTTCAAGCATAACTCATAAATTGTTTGTCTAATTCAACTAATTCCTTTTTAAGGATTATATTAATCATTTTCAACAAATAAGTCTTCTGGACCAAGTTCCAATTAGAACTCCATCATGCCATATAAAATCGTTCCATATGAAAATTTATTCTTCCCGACAGAATAGACTATGAATCATTAAATGACACATATCTCTGGCTACCAACCACAAAATTCACTACTTCAAGGTGTTTTCAAAATACATATCGATTAGGAATCTTCCCACTAAATTTCATGGAGAAATAATGTGATTAAGGCTGCCCATAATCCGTTCAAAGTAGGGTTGGTGGAATAGTGATTGGCGGCCAGAACAAGTCAAGTCTACTAATTCTGTCGTAAATCATTCATCATGGCTCCAAATTCTTTCAAACATCGTTTGTAAATGGCCAAATCCATTACTCACCTACTATAAGAAGGGACCTCAGCCCGATTCGACAATATTTGTGGAGAACTGAAGCTGAAATTCTAGAGAACTAAATCTGGTGGAGAAAATTTTATTCTTTATTTTCACTTCTTACTTCTTCTTATTTTTCTAATTCCATCATCATCCTCATTATTCTCAATTAACCTTACCATGGTGGGGTAAACATATTAGTTTATTGGAGGAGGGAAGTTTTTATATCTATAATTCTTTGAGTTCTTACATTTTATTGAATAAAAACTCTATCTCTTCTACGAAGTTGTTTTCAAATTCCAAAAACAAAATTTATTATCTTATGCGATAGTATTTGATTTTATATTATTTTGTTTTTATTGCTTTGATAAATGATCATTTTTCTCCCTCCATTAGGTTATGGTCTATATTAGATACAATAAGATCAAGGCTTAGTGGTGAAGTACTTGGCGATCGCTAGTACGTGCGAGAGAGGTGGTGAATATTCCAAATAATTTAGGATAAACAATACCCGATTGGGAATTGTATAACATAATTGGGGGTTTTCACTACAACTATATCACACAAAGGAAGAGGTGTGTACCAAAATATAATTTTTTTAAACCATTTAACCAAATAATCTAGTTGAAGTAATTATGGAATCTCACTTAAATCAACTTAGCAGATGAGGATTGAATAAAATCAAACAAGAATAGTATTGTAATTATAAAGATGACCCTGAATTGATCACCCATCTCATAAAATAGTTTTTAAATCACTTGAATTCCATATTTCTTTGGAATCACTTCCCTAATTTCTACTTTTGTTCTGTTTCTCTCTTTGATTTCAAAAAAACAATCAATTTCAAAAACATATAATTTTTTTTCTAATTAAAAAGTGACAAACTATTTTGTTTTCACTCCTCATTGAGAGACAACCTAGGTTAACCATTATACTGTATTTTATCTTAGTAAATAATTGTTTTTCCACACCCCACAACAGGAACATGTCAAACACGGTGCCGCTGGAGGGGAAGAAGTTCCTCAAAACACAAAAAAAACTTTCTTGAATGTCCTGTAGTTTAAATAACCCCTTAATTGAATTTGATCCTAAATTTGATGGTACAATAACCCAATTGAGAAAAAAATTCAAATATAGTTTGAATAATTACACCTCATAGATTCAAGTGATACTTTCAGTGATCACTCTGAACCTACAATAATGGCTAATAATCCAAACCAAACTCTGTGTGATCTTTACACACCTCAATTTTCTAATCAATATATCCAACTCACTATCCCTAACATAGAAAATTATTTCGAACTATGCATTAATATTATTCAAGTGCTACCAAAATTTCATTATCTTACAGGTGAATACCCAAATTGACACATCCAAGAGTTTACCTATGTCTGCTCCAGCATCAAACCCCAAAGAGTCGCAGAAGAGCAAGTAATGTGGAGGGAATTCCCCTTCCCACTTGAGGGAGAAGCAAAAGAATAGATGTTTAATCTTCAACCAGAGGAGATAAATGATTGGGAAGATCTCAAAATAACTTTCATGCAGAGATTCTTCCCTAAATCATGGAGCAGAGAAATTAAGAAAGAGATTTATGTCATACATCAATCGACTCGAGAGACTCTTTATGAATACTGGGAACATTTCAAGAAACTCTGTGCAAGCTTCCCACACCAAGAAACAGAAGAGAACCAATTTATTGTGTTCTTATACCAAGGATTGCTAGACAATGATCACAATTTACTAGATGCCTCATCTGGAGGATCCTTGATCGACAAGTCACTAGCAGATGTCGAAGGCCAGATTGAGAATATTGCGCAATACTCACAGAAATTTGGAACTAGAGGTACGAGCACTAGAGGCATCAATGAGGTAAGAACGTCTGATTAATCCTCACACTTACTTGAAGAAACACTTAACGAAATGACTAGTGTGATGAGGCAACTTTATGTGAACAAAGGGAAGGAACATCAAGTCCCAAATTAGGTATGTGGTTTATACTATTCTAGTTATCATTACACTGATCAATGTCCAGAAGTACAGGGAACTAAAAATTGTGTAGCTACCTATCAAGAAAAGAAAATCTAGTCAAATCAACCACGCCAACCCCAACAAGGATATGGATTCTGATATAACCAGGATAGGCCTCCATTTCAAAATCAATTTTAAAATCAACCTCTATTCCAGCACCAGGAATACTAGAATCCTCCACCATTCCAACAACCATATAAACAACCATACCAGCAGAAACCATATGAACAACCTTCAAAAAGTTCTCATGGAAAACACCAAGAAATGGATATTGAAGATCTAAAGAAGATAGTGGAAATTTTAGATAATAAATTTGACAGCCTTGTGGATATTCTAACCAAAAATCAATGAAAAACTCCCAGCACAAACAATTCAAAATCCCATGGAAAGCGTGAGAGTCATTAAAACACAAAGTGGAAAAGAGATAATATCACCTGAACAAAGTGAGGATGATGATTCTAAGAAACCTATTTAAGAACAACACATCCATCCAAAAGGAGACCAGAACAAAAAATGAGAATGAATCAGGATTAGAAAGGAAAGGCCGGAAACACCTTTGTAAAAACAACAAAGGGAGAGAAAGGATATCCGAGCACCATTCCCATCTAAATTAGTTGAGTCAAATAAGGTTGAAGAAGGGAGACTTCAAAAATAAATTCAGGAAACTTTTCAGAATGTTGAGATCAATATCCCACTACTTGATGCAATCAAACAAATCCCTAAGTATGCAAAATTTTTGAAGGATTTGTGCACAAAAAGAATGTGGTTGGATGGAAATGTGAGAATCAGCTTAGGAAGTAGTGTCTCAGAACTGATCAAACCAATGGTACCAAAAAAATTCAAGATCCAGGTACATTCTCTATTCCCTGCACTATTGGTTCTTTAAATTTTACTGACGCACTATGTGATCCAGGAACTTCAAAAACTTTTATGACTCACTCAGTATTTTTATCCATGCAGATTAGAGAACTAAAACTAACTCGAGTGGTTGTCCAATTAGAAAACATATCCACCGTTTTCCCAGTTGGAGTTATAGAATACGTACTCATAGGAGTAAGTGGATTAATCATTCCAACAGACTTTTATGTCCATACCATTGAAGAAGATAGAGATTCAGGCCACTCTCCCATCATCCTAGGGAGACCCCTCCTAAAAACAGCAAGGACTATCATCAATTTCCATGAAGGAACACTCACAATGGAACTTGGAGATATTACAGTGCACTTCAACATTCCTGATGCAGTGAAACATCCATCCAGTAATCACTAACTTTATGAGATCTTCGATAAAGAAGGTATATAACCAATTGAATATTCAAGTATGCTTCTTGACTTCCTATCATTAGGAGAACATTTTTCATTTGAAAATTGAAATTCCAACGAACCTGAAAATCCTAAAACCATGTAAGAGAGTGAGGTAAAATATGATTTTTTGATGATTTATTAAAATAAAATGAGATGATACCAGAAATAATAGTCTCAGGAATAGGATACCATAATTCAATGTCATCCTATGAACAAACCCCATGTCTCTAACTTAAGACATTTCCAAGTGATATGAAGTATGCTTCCCTAATGGAATGAGAGAAATTACCAGTAATAATTTCCAATAACCAATCACATTCACTAGAGGAAACTCTAATTGACCAACTCAAAAGAAATGTCCAAGCTGTAGGATGGGGTTTAGGTGATATACCTGGAATAAATCCCAAGGTCTTCTCTCATAGAATATTTTTAGAAAGTGATTCTCATCCAGTTAGACATCCTCAGAGAATAATTAATCCCATAATCATGGAGGTTGTTAAGAAAGTGATAGAGAAATTTCTAGCAGCTGACATCATTTTTTCAATTTCTGATTCTCAATGGGTCAGCCCCACTCATGTAGTCCCAAAGAAAATTTTCCTAACAACTGTCCAAAATGAATGAAATTAATTGATCCCTATGAGAGTACAAAATAGCTGGAGAGTGTGTATAGATAACTGGAAGCTAAATCATGTTACCAGAAAACACCACTTCCCTATTCCATTCATAGATCAAATGCTTGAAAGGTTAGCTAGAGAAACCCATTATTGTTTTTTAGATGGATTATCAGGATACTTTCAGGTACCTATCTCACCAGTAGACTAGGAGAAGATGACCTTCACATGTCCATTTGGTACATTCCCCTACAAAAGGATACATTTTAGGCTATGTAATGCCCCAGGTACATTTAAAAAGTGTATGGTGAGTATTTTCTCAGATCACATTGAGGACTAATTGGAGGTATTTTTTTATGATTTCACAGTTTTTGGAAATTAATTTGATCATTTCTTAGGAAATTTAGAAAAAAATTGAAAACATGCATTCAAAAGAATCTTGTCTAAAATTTTGAAAAATGTCATTTCATTATGGAAAACGGAATAGTTTTGGGGCACATAATTTCACAAAAAGGGATAGTGGTTGATAAATAAAAAGTTAAAGTAATAAATTCCCTTCCATATCCAACTTTTTTAAAACATGATATATTCTTTTTAGGACATGCTGGATTTTATAGAATGTTCATCAAATATTTTAGTAAGATTTAACTCCCTCTCTCAAGATTACTACTAAAAGAAGTTGACTTTAATATTGATTATTCATGTATAAAGTCTTTTGATAAACTAAATCAAAGGCTAATCACACCTCCAATAATGAATCCACCAAACTGGGATTACCCTTTTGAGTTGCTTTGTCATGCATCCAACCAAGCAATGGGAGCTGCTCTATCACAAAGAATTGAAAAAAAAGCCTCAAGTCATATCATATGTGTAACGCCCCAAGCTTTCACGGTACATTTCCTTTCGAATAATGCAATGGCGTGCATTGTACGCAACATCGAGATTTTAACACACCATAACCAATCAAACTAGTCGTTATGAATAGTAATACCTACTATTTGAAATTTTATGAATTCTATCTCTCAAAATGGACTTCATTTTTGGATTCGGAATATCCAAATTAGTCTAGGGTGAAATTTTGGTACTTTTCGGATAACTTTCATATTTTGATGAATAGTGAAAATTACTAAATTTTAATTAAAAACAACTTTTTTAATCAAAATAATTAATAGTGATAAATTATGAATGTGAGTGGTTTTAAAGTATATTTAGAATATATTTTTACCATTTAATACAATGTGGGTCATTGAACATAATTTCACATTTAAACCATACATAAACAAGTGCCAATCTTTTGATAGTTATTATCTCTTAAAAACACGCTTTTTGGTTTAACAACGGGAATTAATTTTAAATTAATTTCTGCCACTTCTGTGTTTTGAATTTGGAAAAATGGATTCCATATTTGGAATCAGGATGTTCAAATTGTGTAAATAGGTAACTTTTATTTTTAAACATTTTGGATAATTACTTCGGTAAATATTTTATTTACCATGGTTAAAGGGTAAATCCGGTAAACAAGGGTTAAAAAATAATATTATAATAATACTTAAATTACCCTAAAACATGTCTTAACCCTATTGGTTAATACATGGTCGACCATGGGCATATTTGGGTCGATTTTGGGACCCCATGGATCCACCTTTAAGTGATAATGACACTTTATTTTAATTAAGTTAAAATAAATACAAAAATGACACAAGCATATATCTTTTAGAAAAACAATTGTTACATAGGGTTATATATGTTGGATTTTAGACTATAAATATTAATCAGAAAGATAAAATGATTTCCTACATAATTATATTTTATTTATATTTTTTAGACATTAAATAGGCTAATTTATTTATGACACAATGGTGATGCAGTAATTACCATAATAGTGAAAAATTAGAATAATTGATATTATAAATACCCAAATAAATATATTTTGAGACTTTTATTGAATTAAACTAATTTTCTAGGATACCATGACATATTAGGATTGATTTAATTAACGTTTTTCTAAGTAATCATTCTGTTATGTGTTTCAAAAAAATCAACTATTGAATAATGTCAAAATTGACATAAAAGAGTTTTTAAAATAAATATTATATTATTAATTGATATTAAATTCTTAAAAATCTAAGGTTCATCCAAGAGACTTATATCATGATAGGTATATAATTAATGGACACTTTGGGGGTCGCTTGGATGTATATAGTAAGTGTATTAACTATATAATATAAAAATAAAAAGTGACATGGTAAATGTCAAACTAATTAACTAAGAGTTAAAACTAAAAGATAAGGTTAATATAGTGACCCAAACCTATCTAAATTCTATTGGATGAAGGTTATTCGACCTATCCCCACCTTAACCGTTTAATAATAAACTTTGGAGCCATTAGAAACCGAATATGAATTTATTATAAATTAATATTTCTAGCTTTTCCAAAGTTGCCCCTCACCCCTCTTATAAAAGGGCACACCTCCTTATCATTTCTTCACACCATCAAATCCTTTTGGTTCGGCGAACCCCTGCCCAAATACTCTCTCTACTTCTTTCACTACAACCTAGAGGCCTTAGTTTGAATCCGAAAGCCAACCTTAGGATCCCTTTTGATCAAATCAAAAGGAAGAACCCGAAGAAGAGGTAATGATTTCACCACCCTTTTCCAAGTTCCTTTCTTCTTCCACTTCTTCTTCCTTCTTTATTACCATTCTAAAATAATAACTCATGTATCATATATATACTGTTATGTTACTATAAATATGGTACAACCATATTCAGTATTCTATCCACCCTTTTAAATAACATGTCACCATACGTGTGTACGTACGGCTTACCGTCTCCACGTCGTGGTGTAATTGTTATTCAATATATTATTATTTGGATGGGGATAATAATGAGGTGTAACTCATGTAAATAATAAATATAACATTTTAATTATTCTGTATATATGATATACCATCCATTTATATATTATTTTAATATCAAAAGAATGATATTGTCGCTCGTGTGTACGTACGGACTACCGTCTCCACGAACGCGATGTGATTCATTCTCCATCATATCCATTCAAGTATAATTATAATTTGATGATTTAAAAATAGTATCTAAGGACTTTATATCATTATAGATATGAATAATATACATTCCATTACTAACGAATATGGCTCACATAACAAAGAATATAAAGTAAAATGAACCCGTTAACACCCGAAATGACGATAATTCTAAGATATTATTAACAAATCAATGGTAAAAGATCATATATGATATAATATTAAAGTAAATGATTCTTGTATAATTAAATAACAATTATTTCACCATTATACAAGAGGTAGACCTACCGTCGACCAAGGAAAAAGTACAAAGTAAGGGATTTTCTTATCTCACTTTCAATTCCGTGAGATTTCCATTGTTCGCCACTAAATTATTGAAAGTGGTGTATTGTGTACTGCCATGTGATATATATTATCATGATTATCTTTATATTCATGTTATTCTGTAAATCATGTGGTGTTTATTAACTTTTGGTCATACGACTCAGTTGATTGCAATGTGGTAAGGGATTTTCTTATCTCACCTTCAATTCCGTGAGATTTCCATTGTTCACCACTAAATTATTGAAAGTGGTGTATTGTGTACTGCCATGTGATATATATTATCATTATTATCTTTATATTCATGATATTCTGTAAATCATTTGGTGGTTATTAACTTTTGGTCATACGACTCAGTTGATTACAACGTGGTAAGGAATTTTCATATCTCACTTTCAATTCCGTGAGATTTCCATTATTCGCCACTAAATTATTGAAAGTGGTGTATTGTGTACTGCCATGTGATATATATTATCATTATTATCTTTATATTCATGCTATTCTGTAAATAATTTGGTGGTTAATAACTTTTGGTCATACGACTCAGTTGATTACAACGTGGTAAGGGATTTTCTTATCTCACTTTCAATTCCGTGAGATTTCCATTGTTCACCACTAAATTATTGAAAGTGGTGTATTTTGTACTGCCATGTGATATATATTATCATGAATATCTTTATATTCATGTTATTATATAAATCATTTGGTGGTTATTAACTTTTGGTCATACGAATCAGTTGATTACAACGTGGTGAGGGATTTTCTTCTCTCAGCTTCAACTCTGTGAGATTTCCATTGTTCGCCACTAAATTATTGAAAGTGGTGTATTGTGTACTGCCATGTGATATATTTTATCATGATTATATTTATATTTATTCTATTATGTAAATAATTTGGTGGTTATTAACGTTTTGTCATACGACTCAGTTGATTACAACGTGGTAAGGGATTTTCTTATCTCACTTTCAATTCCGTGAGATTTCCATTGTTCGCCACTAAATAATTGAAAGTGGTGTATTGTGTACTGCCATGTGATATATATTATCATGATTATCTTTATATTAATGTTATTCTGAAAATCATTTGGTGGTTATTAACTTTTGGTCATACGACTCAGTTGATTACAACGTGGTAAGGGATTTTCTTATCTCACTTTCAATTCCGTGAGATTTCCATTGTTCGCCACTAAATTATTGAAAGTGGTGTATTGTGTACTGTCATGTGATATATATTATCATGATTATCTTTATATTCATTCTACTCTATAAATAATTTGGTGGTTATTAACTTTTGGTCATACGACTCAGTTGATTACAACGTGGTAAGGGATTTTCTTATCTCACTTTCAATTCCGTGAGATTTCCATTATTCGCCACTAAATTATTGAAAGTGGTGTATTGTGTACTGCCATGTGATATATATTATCATGATTATCTTTATATTCATGTTATTCTGAAAATAGTTTGGTGGTTATTAACTTTTGGTCATACGACTCAGTTGATTACAACGTGGTAAGGGATTTTCTTATCTCACTTTCAATTCTGTGAGATTTCCATTGTTCGCCACTAAATTATTGAAAGTGGTGTATTGTGTACTGCCATGTGATATATATTATCATGATTATATTTATATTCATGCTATTCTGTAAATAATTTGGTGGTTATTAACTTTTGTTCATATGAATCAGTTGATTACAAAGTGGTAAGGGATTTTCTTATCTCACTTTCAATTCCGTGAGATTTCCATTGTTTGACACTAAATTATTGAAAGTGGTGTATTGTTGATTGACATGTGATATATATTATCATGATTATCATTATATTCATGTAATTATGTAAATCTTTTGGTGGTTATTATCTTTTGGACATACGACTCAGATGATTACAACGTGGTAAGGGGTTTCTTATCTCACTTTTAATTCCGTGAGAATTCCATTGTTCACCACTTATTTATTATATGTGGTGTGTCTACTGACCATGTTTGTATTCATTGTGTAATATAATTTAATTCATGTTTATTTACATCATAATTGTATGATCCTTCTTTCATGGGTGTATGTTTCGTAAGTTACCTAATCGATAAGGGAATTTGAGATTTCAATTTACACACATTTGGCTTTATGCATATTTCATTGATTATATTACCCCAAGATTATGTGTGGACTCACTATTCATTTGATTATGTCATAATTTCCACTCCCCTTACTGTGGATATACTTTTGATACACATAATCACTCCATTGATAATTCTCAAGTCATTGATATGAATTTGATAAGAGTAATTTTAACTCATTCTCCATTTGTTGATTCAAACATCCAATTTGTTGGTGTTGTTTTTACAAGAATATGTGTGAATATACTTTGATTGTTTACACTGAATATCCAATCATATTTAGTGTATTTATATTTTTCACACATAATTATGTCGTTGATTTATCCTTAACCTAAGGATACGGCCTTTATGAGAGATTTCATCTCAATTTACATTCTATTGAGACTTCTTTGTTGATATACACCAAATCACTTTTATGTGGTGTATATAATGTACTTTGACATAGTATATCATAAATCCCTTTATTCTCATGATATTACAAAGTTTTTATTACCTCAATTATTTTTATTCAAGTGTCTCTCTTTTGGTTAGAATCTCTAACTAAAATACCATTTTTAAATGTTTTAAAGACTTATTCTTCTAAATCGTTCTCATTAATGTCCATGTTTTAAAAAATGGTTTTAAGGATTTATTTATATGGACATTAAAGTTTTAAAATTAAAACTCTTTTTAAAAGTTTCAAAGTGGTATGGGACGCTATGATTCAAAAATATATTTTTAAATGGATTCTTGACAAATATTGTGACTTTTAAATGATTTCAAGAAAAAGGGGGATATTTCTCTCAAATAGTTTGGATGATTATTTTCATCTATGTCAACATCCTTCATTATTCTTGATTGAGGTTAATGTGATACAATACAATCTTCAATATTGTATCGAATGAGTTATGTTTGACTGTGGATGTGCTATTTTTATACCATTCATGGTTTGTGGTTTAAGTATTGACATTTCGTATGCTAGTTTTAATTTGAATGTTTATGTTATGTTTAAACCTGTTCATATGAGGAATGCATTGGACTTAATAAGTGACGGGTGGAGCCCGCTATAGCTCCTCGATGCATCGGTAGGTCTCATGATACAAACTAGTGTCTTGGCACAAGGCCTTGGCAAAATCTTATTTGTAGTCTTGGCACGAGGCCTTGGCTATGTGGTTATGATAGTCTGGCATTATGCATTCAATCATTATGAAAGTGGTTATTGATATTGCATGTGATCATTCTACTAGTAGAATATCCATGTGAGTAAGTAAATGGCATTAATTTATTTTATCTTTGCCATTTTATGCTAAAGTTCAAGTTTAAAAGGCTTTTGTTTTAGTTATAAACTGCCTTAAGTGTTTATGCTTATCTATGAAAGATTCTTCTATAATGTTATCCTTACTGAGCATCTGAGATCACCCCTTTAAATGTTTTATTTTTTCCCAGGATTATGAAGAAGTAATTTATGAATGACCTGCAGGGATAGTATGAGGGGATATGAAGACAAGATGTTTTTTTATGATTTAATGTAAAACTTTATGGATATATCTAGTTATTCCAAGGCTACTAAACTAATCGGTCTTTCGAGACTTGATCTTTCTTGTGATCATGACAATGTTATGTAATAATGCACCGACTCTAGGTAACTGGGGTCGGGGCGTTACAGTTGGTATCAGAGGAAGTTTAGTACAAACTTTGGAAGCTAGATTTAGATAAACACTGATTAGAGCACGTAGACCTAATATGAACGTTGAGGATTAGTATAGAAGAACTTCCTAGAATTTTGGTATTTTAGAGATTTTGTGAGTTTTCCGAGAAATACATCCCTATCTATATACGAGCAGGTAGAGGCGGCTCTAGCACAGATGTACCTAGGGGTAAAACCTGAAAACGCCGCTTTGAGCTAGACTCGAACGGGAACTGGTGAACCACAACGGGCCTCACTACACTCTTGGTTACGACACTCCCGGGGGATATGCTTAGGATAATTTACATTTTCTTTACAAACTGATTTATGTAATATATATATAAGATGAGAGTAAATGACCTTAGTTAATCCTAATATGTTTCAAATTGAGAATATAGTGACATGTTAATCTCTTAATGATTTTACGACTACAGTTACTCATACAATGCTTTCTGGTTTTAGTCAATGGAAGGATTCCAAGGATGTCATAGTGACTTCGAGAATGATGTACAAGGTGGGAACTGTGGTGGCAATGAGCAACAAAATGGAATGTTGTTAGGCGTAAAAGATATCGTCTTTATGCCAAATTAGTTTTCCAAAAATATGAAAAACAACATATATATTAAACAACTCCCAGACTCAACAAGAAAGAGAAAGGTGATGAATGATAAGAGCTCCAGCAATGGAGACCATGGAGAAAAGAACCCTCAATTTTCATCATGCAGGAAATGTGGAAGGAGACACCCAGAAAAGTGTCTCAATGGGACAATGAAATGCTTTACGTGCGGGAAGGAAGGACATAAAGTGAAGAATTGCCGAAGAAAAATGAAGAGTACTATGGAAGAAGATTAAAATGGTCCCAAGAGTCCATTTACAGTCATTTTCCGTAAATATAGGGGACCTGGCCATTACCCGAGTGAATGTCCTATTCTATAGGATATTTTCTTGGTCAAAGAATAAGCTATGTGGAAATAAATGGTTGGAGAAATGTTTAAAAAGTATTAAAACTCCTTGTTGATGGGTTTACTTTGGAATAATTTTCTCTTGTATTTGTAACCCCACAGTTTTCCTTGTAAGAATGATATTTGAGGAAGAATTGTCTTTTCTCTTGTGGATATAGGTATAAATAACCATTTGGTTTTATATGATCATTGGGGTTTGAGAGAATTTTAAGTTATTATAATTTGGGATGAAAATGCATGGTACGATATAACATTTGTGGTTAAATTATGTTATTTTGAGGAATTTATCTCATTTTGGTAATACTATAAAATATAGTTTTTGAAAAAGGACAACACGTAGACCGTGTGACAACCCGTCGCGTCGGACAAAGCTGTGGGAATCGAACCCACAACCAAAGTGCGATTGGGATTTATCGCCTACCACTGGACTACGTGAAGTCCCTAGTTAGTGTGACTATTTTTTTTAGTTAAATGATTTTATTGATCAATAATATGTTGATTTGGGTTGTTATGTCTTATCAAATGAATACCCTTAGTATAGGAAAATGATTTGGTGATTAAGTGATAAATGTTGTTTTGGAAGATGTTCACTTTGTTGGGTACACTATATGTCCAAGGATAATAGAATACTATGGGATGTCATTAGAGGAGTAATGGTGGATTTTTATCTATGTTTTTATTGTGGATCAATAATGATTTGGGTTATTTATGGAAATGATTAACCTATAATAAAGAATATGTGATTAGGTTAATTACTTTTATGTATGTGACTTTAAGAGTAGATGATGTCATTTGGAGATACAATTTAACGTGGAAGAATACATTCTTATAAGTTTTGGGGTTCAATATTAGTTTGGATTATATTGAAGGATTTTAAGGAAAATTTGTTATTTAATGGTATTTATTTAACTTTGGGGTATTGTTGGTTTAATTTTAGAAATTAAGATTAGTATTTTTTTTTTCTCTAATGGAATATACATTTGGGGGATCATCAGATCTTATACTAACCATTTTGGTTTTGATTAATCTCTAAAGGCAAGTTAAATATATAGTTTATCCTACATGGATCATGTATTTCTATAGAAGTTTATTCTAGCTCTTTTATTATGACCAAGTCTTCTTGAATAGTCATTGTTCAAAAAAAAATAAGTTAGTGGTAAAAAGTTATTAAATAATGAAACTCTACTTAAAAAGTAAGTATATTTCTTTATTTTATTAGTCAATATCATAAATGAATTCCTCGTCCTTATGTAATGTAACTTAAAACAAAAAAAAATGTTGTCCATTTACTTTTTTACTAGGAGACTAATTGCTGTTTGTCCCAACACAAGTTTGTGGTTTTCTTATTGTTAACTTTCTCCTGATCATGATTTCTATCCCTCTCCATCAGAACTTGACACTTAGTTTATCATCCATATCCATGTTTTCATACATGGAATCCGAGTATGGGTTATCTTGGATGACCTTTATACCTCTCTTTCTTTCTTTTAAAGTGATAGCTTTATTGGCTCTTTTTCCGATTTGGGACTTTCCAATATATTACCAAGCGCAATTTTAAAAATTGCGAGGACTCAATTTATTAAAGGAGGGGAGAATGTAACACCCCAAGCTTTCACGGTACATTTCCTTTCGAATAATGCAATGACGTGCATTGTACGCAACTTCGAGATTTTAACACATCATAACCAATCAAACTAGCCATTATGAATAGTAATACCTACTTTTTGAAATTTTATGAATTTTATCTCTCAAAATGGACTTCATTTTTGGATTCGGAATATCGAAACTAGCCTAGGGTAAAATTTTGGTACTTTTCGGATAACTTTCATATTTTGATGAATAGTGAAAATTACTAAATTTTAATTAAAAAGAACTTTTTTTAATCAAAATAATTAATAGTGATAAATTATGAATTTGAGTGGTTTTAAAGTATATTCAGAATATATTTTTACCATGTATTACAAAGTGGGTCATTGAACATAATTTCACATTTAAACCAGACATAAACAATTGCCAATCTTTTGATAGTTATTATCTCTTAAAAACACGCTTTTTGTTTTAACAACGGGAATTAATTTTAAATTAATTTCTGCCACTTCTGTGTTTTGAATTTCGAAAAATTGACTCCATATTTGGAATAAGGATTTTCAAATTGTGTAAATAGGTAACTTTTATTTTTATACATTTTGGATAATTACTTCGGTAAATATTTTATTTACCATGGTTAAAGGGTAAATCCGGTAAACAAGGGTTAAAAAAATAATATTATAATAATACAAAATTACCCAAAAACATGTCTTAACACTATTGGTTAATACATGGTCGACCATGGGAATATTTGGGTCGATTTGGGGACCCCATGGATCCACTTGTAAGTGATAATGACACTTTATTTTAATTAAGTTAAAATAAATACAAAAATGACACAAGCATATATCTTTTAGAAAAGAAATTGTTACATAGGGTTATATTTGTTGGATTTTAGACTATAAATATTCATCAGAAAGCTAAAACGATTTCCTACATAATGATATTTTATTTATAATTTTTAGACATTAAATAAGTTAATTTATTTATGACACAATGGTGATGTAGTAATTACCATAATAGTGAAAAATTAGAATAATTGATATTATAAATACCCAAATAATTATATTTTGAGACTTTTATTGAATTAAACTAATTTTCTAGTATACCATGACATATTAGGTTTGATTTAATTAACTTTTTTCGAAGTAATCATTCTATTATGTGTTTTACAAAAATCAACTATTGAATAATGTCAAAATTGACATAAAAGAGTTTTTAAAATAAATATTATATTATTAATTGATATTAAATTCCTAAAAATCTAAGGTTAGTCAAAGAGACTTATATCATGATAGGTATATAATTAATGGACCACATGGGGGCCGCTTGTATGTACATAGTAAGTGTATTAACTATATAATATAAAAATAAAAAGTGACATGGTAAATGTCAAACTAATTAACTAAGAGTTAAAACTAAAATATAAGGTTAATATAGTGACCCAAACCTATCTAAATTCTATTGGATGAAGGTTATTCGACCTATACCCACCTTAACCTTTTAATAATAAACTTTGGAGCCATTAGAAACTGAATATGAATTTATTATAAATTAATATTTCTAGCTTTTCCAAAGGTGCCCCTCACCCCTCTTATAAAAGGGCACACCTCCTTCTCATTTATTCACACCTTCAAAGCCTTTTGGTTCGGTAAAACCCTGACCAAATACTCTCTCAACTTCCCTCACTACAACCTAGAGGCCTCAGTTTGAATCCGAAAGCCAACCTAAGGAGCCCTTTTGATCAAATCAAAAGGAAGAACCCGAAGAAGAGGTAATGATTTCACCACCCTTTTCCAAGTTCCTTTCTTCTTCCACTTCTTCTTCCTTTTTTATTACCATTATAAAATAATAACTCCAGTATCATATATATACTGTTATGTTATTATAAATATGGTACAACCATATTCAGTATTCTATCCACCCTTTTAAATAACATGTCACCATACGTGTGTACGTACGGCTTACCGTCTCCAGGTCGTGGAGTAATTGTTATTCAATATATTATTATTTGGATGGGGATAATAATTAGGTGTAACTCATGTAAATAATAAATATAACATTTTAATTATTCTGTATATATGATATACCATCCATTTATATATTATTTTAATATCAAAAGAATGATATTGTCGCTCGTGCGTACGTACGGACTACCGTCTCCACGAACGCGATGAGATTCATTCTCCATCATATCCATTCAAGAATAATTATAATTTGATGATTTAAAAATAGTATCTAAGGACTTGATATCATTCTGGATATTAATAATATACATTCCATTAATAACGAATATGGCTCACATAACAAAGAATATAAAGTAAAATGAACCCGTTAACACACGAAATGACGATAATTCTAAGATATTATTGAAAAATCAATGTTAAAAGATCATATATGATATAATATTAAAGTAAATGATTTTTGTATAATTCAATAACAATTTTTTCACCATTATATAGGAGGTAGACCTACCGTCGACCATGGAAAAAGTACAAAGTAAGGGATTTTCTTATCTCACTTTCAATTCCGTGATATTTCCATTGTTCGCCACTAAATTATTGAAAGTGGTGTATTGTGTACTGCCATGTGATATATATTATCATGATTATCTTTATATTCATGTTATTCTGTAAATAATTTGGTTGTTATTAACTTTTGGTCATACGATTCAGTTTATTACAACGTGGTAATGGATTTTCTTATCTCACTTTCAATACCGTGAGATTTCCATTGTTCGCCACAAAATTATTGAATGTGGTGTATTGTGTACTGACATGTGATATATATTATCATGATTATCTTTATATTAATTCTATTCTGTAAATCATTTGGTGGTTATTAACTTTTGGTCATACGACTCAGTTGATTACAACGTGGTAAGGGATTTTCTTATCTCACTTACAATTCCGTGAGATTTCCATTGTTCGCCACTAAATTAATGAAAGTGGTGTATTGTGTACTGCCATGTGATATATATTATCGTGATTATCTTTATATTCATGCTATTCTGTAAATCATTTGGTGGTTATTAACTTTTGGTCATACGACTCAGTTGATTACAACGTGGTAAGGGATTTTCTTATCTCACTTTCAATTCCGTGATATTTCCATTATTCGCCACTAAATTATTGAAAGTGGTGTATTGTGTACTACCATGTGATATATATTATCATGATTATATTTATATTCATGTTATTCTGTAAATCATTTGGCGGTTATTAACTTTTGGTCATACGACTCAGTTGATTACAACGTGGTAAGGGATTTTCTTATCTCACTTTAAATTCCGTGAGATTGTAATTATTCGCCACTAAATTATTGAAAGTGGTGTATTGTGTACTGCCATGTGATATATATTATCATGATTATATTTATATTCATTATTTTCTGTAAATCATTTGGTGGTTATTAACTTTTGGTCATACGACTCGGTTGATTACAACGTGGTAAGGGATTTTCTTATCTCACTTTCAATTCCGTGAGATTTCCATTGTTTGCCACTAAATTATTGAAAGTGGTGTATTTTGTACTGCCATGTGATATATATTATCATTATTATCTTTATATTTATGTTATTCTGTTAATAATTTGGTCGTTATTAACTTTTGGTCATACGACGCAGTTGATTACAACGTGGTAAGGGATTTTCTTATCTCACTTTCAATTCTGTGAGATTTATATTGTTTGCCACTAAATTATTGAAAGTGGTGTATTTTGTACTACCATGTGATATATATTATCATGATTATCTTTATATTCATGCTATTCTGTAAATCATTTGGTGATTATTAACTTTTGGTCATACGACTCAGTTGATTACAACGTGGTAAGGGATTTTCTTATCTCACTTTCAATTCCGTGCGATTTCCATTGTTCGCCACTAAATTATTGAAAGTGGTGTATTGTGTACTTACATGTGATATATATTATCATGATTATATTTATATTCATGTTATTTTGTAAATCATTTGATGGTTATTAACTTTTGGTCATACGACTCAGTTGATTACAACGTGGTAAGGGATTTTCTTATCTCACTTTCAATTCCGTGAGATTTCCATTGTTCGCAACTAAATTATTGAAAGTGGTGTATTGTGTACTTCCATGTGATATATATTATCATGATTATCTTTATATTCATGATATTCTATAAATCATTTTGTGGTTATTAGATTTTGGTCATACGACTCAGTTGATTACAACGTGGTAAGGGATTTTCTTATCTCACTTTCAATTCCATGAGATTTCCATTGTTCGCCACTAAATTATTGAAAGTGGTTTATTTTGTACTTCCATGTGACATATATTATCATGATTATCTTTATATTCATGTTATTCTATAAATAATTTGGTGATTATTAACTTTTGGTCATACGACTCAGTTGATTACAACGTGGTAAGGGGTTTCTTATCTGACTTTTAATTCCGTGAGAATTCCATTGTTCACCACTTATTTATTACATGTGGTGTGTGTACTGACCATGTTTGTATTAATTGTGTAATATAGTTTAATTCATGTATATTTACATCATCATTGTAGTATCCTTCTTTCATGGGTGTATGTTTCATAAGTTACCTAATCGATAAGGGAATTTGAGATTTCAATTTCCACTCATTTGGCTTTACACATATTTCATTGATTATATTACCCCAAGATTATGTGTGGACTCACTATTCATTTTATTATGTCATAATTTACACTCCCCTTCCTGTGGATATACTCTTTATAAACATAATCACTCCATTGATAATTCTCAAGTCATTGATATGAATTTGATAAGGGTAATTTTAACTCATTCTCCATTTGTTGAGTTAAACATCCAATTTGTTGGTGTTGTTTTTACAAGAATATGTGTGAATATACTTTGATTGTTTTACACTGAATATCCAATAATATTTAGTGTATTTATATTTGTCACACATAATTATGTCGTTGATTTATCCTTAACCTAATGATACGGCCTTTATGAGAGATTTCATCTCAATTTACATTCCATTGAGACTTCTTTGTTGATATACACCAAATCACTTTTATGTGGTGTATATAATGTACTTTGACATAGTATATCATGAATCCATTTATTCTCATGATATTACAAAGTTTTTATTACCTCAATTATTTTTATTCAAGTTTCTCTCTTTTGGTTAGAATCTCTAACTAAAATACCATTTTTAAATGTTTTAAAGACTTATTCTTCTAAATCGTTCTCATTAATGTCCATGTTTTAAAAAATGGTTTTAAGGATTTATTTATATGGACACTAAAGTTTTAAAATTAAAAATCCTTTTAAATGTTTCAATGTGGTATGGGACGCTTTGATTCAAAAATCTATTTTTAAATGGCTTCTTGACAAATAGTGTGACTTTTAAATGATTTCAAGAAAAAGGGGGATATTTCTCTCAAATAGTTTGGATGATTATTTTCATCTATGTCAACATCCTTCATTATTCTTGATTGAGGTTAATGTGATACAATACAATCTTAAATATTGTATCGAATGAGTTATGTTTGACTATGGATGTGCAATTTTTATACCATTCATGGTTTGTGGTTTAAGTATTGACATTTCGTATGCTAGTTTTAATTCGAATGTTTATGTTATGTTTAAACCTGTTCATATGAGGAATACATTGGACTTAATAAGTGACGGGTGGAGACCGCTATAGCTCCTCGATGCATCGGTAGGTCTCATGAGACAAACTAGTGTCTTTGCACAAGGCCTTGGCAAAATTGTATTTTTAGTCTTGGCACGAGGCCTTGGCTATTTGGTTATGATAGTCTGGAATTATGCATTCCATCATTATGAAAGTTGTTATTGATATTGCATGTGATCATTCGACTAGTAGAATATCCATGTGAGTAAGTAAATGGCATTAATTTATTTTATCTTTGCCATTTTATGCTGAAGTTCAAGTTTAAAAGGCTTTTGTTTTAGTTATAAACTGCCTTAAGTGTTTATGCTTATCTATGAAAGCTTCTGCTATAATGTTATCCTTACTGAGCATCTGAGATCACCCCTTTCAATGTTTTATTTTTTCCCAGGATTATGAAGAAGTAATTTATGAATGACCTGCAGGGATAGTATGAGGGGATATGAAGACAAGATGTTTTTTTTATGATGTAATATAAAACTGTATGGATGTATCTAGTTATTCCAAGGCTACTAAACTAATCGGTCTTTGGAGACTTGATATTTCTTGTGATGATGCCAATGTTATGTAATAATGCACCGACTCTGGGTAACTGGGGTCGGGGCGTTACAATATGCATCAAGGACCTTTGATTCCACAAAAATCAATTACAAAACCACCAAGAAGGAGTTCCTTTCAGCTCTCTTTGCACTAGATAAATTACTATCATACCTTCTTGGAACTAAAGTTGTTTTTTTTATCATGCAGTACTCAGGTATTTAATAAAAAAGTCAGATGAAAATCCAAGGCTAGTGAGATGGATTCTACTCTTACAAGAGTTCGATTTGGAAATTAAAGATAAAAAGGGAAGTGAAAATCAGGTGTTTGATCATCTAATTCGACTACCCCACACTACTAGTGGAGAAATTCCAAACCAGAACCCACATAATGATGAGAATCCTGGAAAAAAACTCTACATATTCAATAGTGAAGTTCAATGGTATGCCAATATGGTCAATTATCTGGTAACATCTCAAGTCTAATGTCATTTATATTCCCACAAAATTCAAAAGATGAAATCTGGATCTAGATATTCAATCTAGGATGATCCATTTTCTTGGAAGACTTGAAATGGCCAAGTAATAAGAAGATGTTTGCCTAAAAGTGAAATTAATTTTGTCTTTGAGTTTTGTCACACATTATCTTGAGGAGTCTACTTTGGACCTCAAAGGTTAGAAAGGATGGTTTTATAATCTAGAATTTATTGGCCCACCCTTTTTAAAGATGCTCATGAATTTTGTAAAAGGTGTGAAAAATGTCAGTTTTCTGGAAATATTTCAAAGAGAAAAGAAATTTTCCAACAACCACTTAATTTTTGAGAAATATTTCATGTTTGGTGAATAGATTTTATGGGACCTTTACCAATTTTATGTGGAAGTTATTATATCTTTCTTGTTGTTGATTATGTTTCTGAATGGACAGAAGAAAAATCCACCCAGACTGACGATCCTAAAGTTGTTTGTGATTTTTCCAGGACTGACATATTTTGTAGGTTTGGAGTGCCTAGGGAAATCATTAGTGATCAAGTGACTCACTTTTACAATAGTAGAATGGAATCATTGCTAAAACAATATAAGGTCCATTATAAAACATCAACTCCATATCATCCACTGACTAATAGTGAACCTGAAGGATCCAATAGGTAAATAATATGAATTTTAGAAAAGACTATTAATCCAAATAGGAAGGATTTGAGCCAAAGGTTGGAAGACACATTATGGGATTAATGGATAGCCTACAAAACCCCAATTGGAATGAGTCCATATAGGTTGATTTATGGGAAACTTTGTCACCTACCTGTGGAATTAGAACATAATGAATATTGGGCTATGAGGAAGATAAATTTGGATCTTAAAAGTGCTGGGAAGAAGAGAAGATTGCAGTTGGAGGAGCTGGAAGAAATTAGAACGGATTATTTTGAAAACTCTAGGATTTATAAAGAGAGAATAAGAGTGGTTCATTACATGTTGATCCAAACAAAAAACTTCCATCATGAAGACATGGTGTTATTATTCAACTCAAGACTCAGGCTAATTCCAGGTAAACTTCATTCCAGATGGGAAGGTCCATTTCTAGTTACTCATATATATCCTTTTCGTATTGTGCAGATTGTGAAGGATGGAGAGCAGATGCCATTCACAGTTAATGGTCATCAGTTGAAGAATTTCCTTGGGCCCATACCATCAGAGCCAGTTGAGGAGATCATGCTCCTCAAACCCATTTATCAATAAATAAATCAGGTTGTGCCTTTCCTTTACACTTTATTGATTTCTATGATTCAATTAAAAAAATCTTACATGTTAAATCAATTTGAATGCATTGCGGACACTACATAATTTAAGTGTGGGGGAGGGAACATTTATAGTTTATTTTTTTTCAGTTGTGTGTTTTTCAAATTTTTTTGTTTTTTTTGAAACTTTTGAGATTAAATTATTATCATCTCATATTTTGAAACCCATTTCAGTGTTTCAAGCAATTTATCCCAAGAAACTAAGCTTAAATAAAATCTGAACTTAACTTTATTTTAAGTTAAAATTTATATTAATTTCATGAAAAGTACTCTAATTTTTTAATCTCATGCCACATATAACTATATTTATATTTGAAATAACCTTATTTTGAGGTTTCTAAACCTATTTTTCATACTCCTTTCATTCTCCTCACATCTTAAGAGAACCATACCATGCTTGATTTAACTCTAATTTGATTTATTCCTATCAAAACTTGAGGGTTTGAGGTACATGTGTTTTAAATGATTGAGGAATTTATTTGGTATTAAAGCATATTTTTCAACATAATCCTTTTTATAATGTCCCACCTTGTACATTTAATCCTTGTAGACCAAAAAAGCTACGAACAACTTGTTTTTTTAGCCACATTACAAGCCAATTTGTCCTATCTGACCTGCTCTTGAAGTAAAATTTCATAATATAGTTGAACTTAAGTGTGGGGGGAGGTGGAGTTGGGTTGTGCTACCTCATTTGGAAAGGCTTTGGGTGGAAAATAAAATGTTGAAGATATGTTCCTTCTATTGAAAAAATAATTATTTTGAAATTTGTGCCTTATCTAGAGAATTTATGAAAATGATGTTGTGCCTTTCTAGAGCTTCTAATGAAATGAAAGTTGTGCCTATCTGGAGATTTAAAGAAAAATGATGTTTGAGATGACTGATACATTTTCTTCTGAAATGATGAATGGTTTAAAATTTCCCTGATTTTCATGCTGTTGGAGCTGATTTACTCTTAAGGGTAGTGAGGAGAAGAACATATTTGAGTAAAAATTAGAATAATTCATTTTTTTCTTCAAAAATATCCAATCCCTCCTTATTCAGTCTCATAATTTGACACATATAAATCCAAAAAACCTGAATCCACAGAACAACCTTGAAAATTACTCATGATACAAATATGTCCTTAACTCATATCGGGTGGAGATGTAGAAATTTGTCAATCTTATGGTGACCCTTGCATGAGTATTGGATGAAGAAGCCATTGTTGAAAATTGATTTTTGTGTGATGAGAGATAATGCATGTTTGTTATGTGTTTTGTGCACGTGGGAGAATAAATGGATAGGAAATATATTTAATGAACTAAATTTGAAACTTGGAATAATTTTTGTTAATGAGGCGTGATATCTTTTGTTTCTTGGTGTTAAATTGTTAGATCTCATAGATATGTGTTTTAAATTTGCTTTGATTTAATAGCGATGTTTACTTGTCTATAAGTCCAAGTGATAAGTGTGGGGGAATTGACAGAGCTCATATTTTCATATTTATACATATGTTTTAAATGATTTAATCCCTTCCCATTAATCAATTTTATCTTATTTTCATTATTTTATGACTTTTGGTGAGTTTTTATCATAAATGTGAAATGTGGTTAATTGTGGACATTAAACATATTTTTTTCCTCGATATTTTGAGCATAACTCCTATATTTTTCATCCTATTCACCTGATTCCTTTTTTTAGGATTAAATAAATCGTGTTCCACAAATAAGTATTCTGGACCAAGTTCCAATTAGAATTCCAACAGGACAAATGAAATCGGTCAATATGAAAATTTATTCTGGCCGGTAGAGTGGACTATGATTTATTAAATGAGACATATCTCTGGATACCAACCACCAAATTGGATTATTCAAGATTTGTTAAAAATAAAACTCGATGATGAAGCTTCCTATTATATTTCATACAGAAATTATGTTATTAATGCTGCCCATCAATCGGTAAAATTATGGTTGGTGGAATAGTAATTGGCGGCCAGAACAAATCAAGTCTATTAATTCCACTATAACGCATTCCACACAGTTCCAAAGGCTTTCAGACATCATGGGTGGATGGAAAACTCCATTACAAACCTCCTATAAGAATTTAATTCGGACTGATTCAAGAAGATGTGTGGATAAATGAAGTTTAAATTATGGAAAATTGAATCTGGAGGAGAAAATTCTGTTTTTTATTTTCACTTCTTAATTCTTCTTTTTTTTTCAATGCCTTCATCTTCCTCATTATTATAAATTACCCTTACCATGGTGGGGTAAACATATGTTGTTATTGGGGGAGGGAAGTTTTTATATCTATAATGCTTTGAGTTCTTACATTTTATTTAATAAAAACACTATCTCTTCTATGAAGTTGTTTTCAAATTCGAAAAATAGAATTTATTATCTAATGTGATTGTATTTGATTTTATATTATTTTGTTATTTTTGCTTTGATAAATGATCATTTTTCTCCCTCCATTATGTTTTGGTCTATATTAGATACAATAATTTCAGGGCTTAGTGGTGAAGTACTTGGCGATCGCTAGTACTTGTGAGAGAGGTGGTGAGTATTCATGATTATTTAGGATAAACAATACCTGGTTGGGAATTGCCTAAAATAACTGGGGGTGTTCAATACAACTCTATCACACAACAGAAGATCTGTATACCAAACTCAAATTTTTTTAAAAAATTTAACCAAATAAGTGATTTGATGTAATTATGGAATCTCACTTAAATTAACTTAGCAGAGGAGGATTGATTAAATAGAACAAGGATAGTATTGCAATTATAAAACCGACCCCAATTTGATCGCCCATCTCATAAAATAGTTTTTAAATCACTTTAATTCTATATTTTTCATGAATCACTTCCCTAATTTCTTCTTTTGTTTTTTTTTCTATCTTTTATTTCAAAAAAACAAAAAATTTCAAAAACACATAACTTTTTCTCTAATTAAAAAGTTACAAACTATTTTGTGTGCACTCCTCATCGGGAGACAACCTAGGTTAACCACTATACTATATTTTAACTTAGTAAATATTTGTTTTTTTCCCACACCCCATGAAAGGCACGTGTCAAAACATGGCGTCGTTGCTGAGGAGGAAGTACCTCAAAATACAAAAACTAAAAAAACGTTCTTGAATGACATGTAGTTCAAATAACCCTTTAATTTAATTTGCAACTGAAATTGATCATACAGTAAACCAATTTAAGAAACAAAATTTACAGATAGATTTTGAAGAAATACATCTAACGGATTCAAGTGATACTTTTAGTGATCACTCTGAACCTACAATAATTGCTAATAATCCCAACCAAACTCTACATGATCTTTGCACACCTCAATTTGCTAATCAACATAACCAACTCGTAATCCCTGACATAGAAAATTATTTTGAACTACGCATTAATATGATTCAAGTGCTACCAAAATTTCATGGTATTGTAGGTGAATACCCAAATCAACACTTCCAACAGTTTACTTATGTCTGCTCTAGCTTCAAACCCCGAGGAGTCGCAGAAGAGCAAGTTAAGTGGAGGGCATTCCCCTTCTCACTTGAGGGAGAAGCAAAAGAATGGATGTACAATCTCCAACCAAGGGAGAAAAATGATTGGGAATATCTCAAAATAATCTTCTTGTGGAGATTCTTCCTTATATCTAGGAGCACAAAAATTAAGAAAGAGATTTATGTCATACATTAATCGACTGGAGAGACTCTCTATGAATACTAGGAACATTTCAAGAAACTCTGTGCAAGCTTCCCACACCAAGAAATAGAAGAGAACCAATTTCTTGTTTTCTTCTACCGAAGATTTCTCGACAATGGTCGAAATTTACTAGACGCCTCATCTGGGAGTGCCTTGATTGACAAGTCACCAGCAGATGTTAGAAGCCTGATTGAAAAGATTGCGCAAAACTCACAGTAATTTGGAACTATAGGTATAAGCACTAGATGAATCCATGAGGTATGAAGATTCATCCTCACCCTCACCTGAAGCAACACTTATGGAAATGACTACTATGATGAGACAACTTGCTGTGAACAATGTGAAGGAACAGCAAGGCCCAAATCAAGTATGTGGTTTTTTCTCTTCTAGTTATCATTACACTGATCATTGTCTAGAAGTACAGGGAACTGAAAATTGTGCAGATTCCTATCAATAAAGGCAAATCCATTCAAATCAACCATTTCAACCCAAACAAGGATATGGATTCCGATATAACCAGGATAGGCCTCCATTTCAAAATTAATACCAACATCAACCTCTATTCCATCACCATCAATACCAGAATCCTCTACTATTCCAAAAACCCTATAAAAACTATACCCGCGGAAATCATAGGAACAACCTTCAACAAGTTCTCATAGAAACCACCAATAAATGTATATTGAAGATCTAAAGAAGAAAGTGAAAAATTTAGATAATAAATTTGACAGACTTATAGATATTCTAGTCAAAAATCAAAGAAAACTCCTAGCACAAACAATTCCAAATCCGAAGGAATGCATGAGAGCCATTAAAAAATGAAGTGGAAAAGAGATAATGTCACCTGAACAAAGTGAGGATGATATTTCTAAGAAACCTAAATAAGAACAACACATCCATCGAAAAGGAGACCAGAACAGCCAAGGAGAAAGGATTAGGTTTCGAAAGGAAAGGCCAGAAACACCTTTACAAAACCAACAAAGGGAGAGAAAGGATATCCAAGCACCATTCCTATCAAAATTAGTTGAGTCAAGTAAGGATGAATAAGGGAGACTTCAAAATTAAATTCAGGAAACTTTTCAGAAAGTTGAGATTAATACCCCACTACTAGCTGCAATCAAACAAATCCATAAGTATGCAAAAAATTTTAAGGAGTTGTGTAGAAAAAAGTAGGTGGTTGAATGGAAATGATAGAATTAGCTTATGAAGAAGAGTCTCAGTACTGATCACACCAATCATACCAAAACAATTTCAAGATCCAGGGACATTCTATATTCCCCGCACTATTGGGTCATTAAATTTTACTAACGCACTATGTGATCTAGGAGCTTCAATAAATGTTATGATTCGCTTAATATTTTCATCCTTGTAGATCGGAGAACTAAAACCAACTCGAGTGGTGGTCTAATTAGAAAACAGATCCATTATTTTCCCAATTGGATTTATAGAATATGTACTCATTGGAGTAATTGTATTGATCTTTCTAGAATACTTTTATGTCCTTACCATGGAATAAGAGAGAGCTTTAGGCCACTCTCCCATCATCCTAGGGAGACCCTTCCTAAAAACAGTAAGGACTATCATCAATGTACATGAAGGAACACTCATAATGGAACTTGTAGATAGTACAGTGAACTTCCACATTCTTGATTCAATGAAACATCCTTCCAGTAATCACTCACTTTATGCGATCTCCCATGAATAAGGTATAGAACTAATTGAAGATTCGGGTATTCTTATTGAATTCTTATCATTTGGAGATCATTTTTCATTTGAAACTTCCAATTCCCATGAACCTGAAAATCCTAAACACATGTTAGATAGTGAGGTAAAATATGACTTTTGAGATGATTTATTAAAATAAAATGAGATGATACTAGATATTCCAGTCTTAGGAATAGGACACCTTAATTCAATGTCATCCCTTGAACAACCCCCATGTCTGGAACTTAATCCATTACCAAGTGATTTGAAGTATGCTTACCTAATGGAAGGAGAGAAATTGTCAGTAATAATTTCCAATAACCTATCCCATTCACAAGAGGAAACTCTAATTGACCTACTCAAAAGTGATTTCCAAACTGTAGGATGGAGTTTAGGTCATATACTCAAAATAAATCCCAAGGTCTGCTCTCATAGAATATTTTTACAAAGTGATTCCCAACCAGTTAGACAACCTCAGAGAAGACTTAATCCCACAATCATGGAGGTTCTTAGGAAAGGGATAGAGAAATTTCTAGTAGCTAACATCATTTTTCCAATATCATATTCTCAATGGGACAACCCCATTCATGTAGTCCCAAATAAAACAGGACTAACAACTATCAAAAATTAAAGAAATGAATTGATCTCCATGAGAGTACAAAATAGCTGGAGGGTGTGTATATATTATAGGAAGCTAAATCAAGTTACCCGAAAAGACCACTTCTCTATTCCATTCATCGATCAAATGCTAGAAAGGTTAGCTGGGAAAACCCATTATTGTTTTCTAGATGGATTCTTAGGATACTTTCAAGTAACGATCACACAAAAATACCAAGAGAATACAACCTTAAAATGTCTATTTGGTACATTCTCCTACAAAATTGTGCCTTTTGGGCTATGCAATGCCTCAGATACATTTCAATGGTGTATGGTGAGTATTTTCTCAGATCATATTGAGGACTTCTTTGAGGTATTTCTTGATTATTTCTGTAAGAACCAATTTTTTTCTGCAAAAGACATCGGAAAATTTTTACTGTTATTCCAGAGCAGTTCCTTCAGACGGCGTGCGATTCCGAGCCCCGGTGTGGCCGGAATTAAATTTTCAGCACGTTCACATTGGGCATGCCAAATGAATGGTATAACTCCTAAACAGTGATCCGGATGCGAGATTTGAGTGTACGTATGGGTCCATAATGGGGTTTTTACCCTAGGAACGACATAAAATATGTTGGTGCGGGATGTTTGGACCCATCGCTCGCTTTCGGAGCATGGAATAGATAAATTAAATAATTAATTTATTAGTTTAACGGCTTAACTCAAGTATCTATTAAATGGTGGTTTGGATAGGAAAACCGAGATCACAGTTGAGTTCAGAGAGTGTCTTTTACCCTAGGAGGGGTGTATGTTTTGCGGGCGTGGGCCGTCTAAGAAAAATGGCCCCAGGGGCGTTTTCGTAATTTGGCAGCCCCAGGCGCTAAGTTTAATAACTTTTGAACGGGGTCTCGGATTAAAATTCCGAGATGACCATTGTGCTCGGGAGGTGGTTTTTACTCTATGGGAGGCTTAACCTCGACCTCATCGAGCATTTCAGATGCATGTTAAATGGGGAGTTTTAATTAATTAAAGTTTTTAATTAATTATTTTTCCTACTTAAACCAAACACCTTCCTCATTCATCCCTTGTTCTCCCCTGGTGAAACCCCCCTCAAGGTAGCCCCTCAAGATCCATTTCCTCCTCCACTTCGGCGAGGCAGCTCCGACAAGACGACGGCGCGACAGCGGATCCTCCGTGAAGCTCCGGGCAACGCCCAAGAGGTTGGAGGGTTTGGTTGCATTTTCATTTCTGAAACTTCCTTTGGATTAAATTTTATACGTCTATTTTCTGTTAAATCTTCAAAAAAAATCCCATGTTCATATATTACAAATTATACTCTTTCTGACACTCATTTCGGATTTGAAATCCAGGATCGGTTGGTGTCGCGGTCGTTCGTCGAAGTTTGCGGGAATTCCCGGTGTTGTGGGAGTTTTCCAGCAGGCTTTAGCCGGGTGGCGCGGTGGTTCGGCCGAGCTCCAGTCGGCGTGAGTCAGAGGCCTCAGGCGGGTCTACCAGGTGGCGGCAGGTTCATCTGGGAATCGGCGCAGGTTGCTCGGGCGGCGGCGCCTCCAGGCTGAGGCAGTCCTGCTGAGGGTGTCCAGCGGCAGGGTGTTGCGTCTGGCGTCCGGCGCGCCGCCGTGGTCGAGGGAGGAGCGGAGGAAGACCAACCGCTTGGCCGGTCTGCTGGGAGACGAGGACCCGCAAAAAGCAGGTCCTGCTGGACCTGTGTGGAAGAAGGTCGGCCCTCCTGGCCGGCCTAGTCTCTTTTAAAAAATGGAAAAAAGGTATAAGATTATAATAATAATAATAATAATATTATTATTATTATTATTATGGAAATTATTTATTTTGATAAATCATTCGCGGGGCACCAAATTTGGGCACCATATGCGGCGACGCCTTTCTCAAATCGAGGTGAGCTTTTTGAGATGGTTTTGGGAATTTTTAATTCCCGAAATGAGGGGCCACGGAGGTGCGACCAGTCTTTAAGTGGATGAGCATTTCTCCCGAGATTCTTGTCTTCGGCGGAATGGACGCATCTAACGTCTGTTTTGAGCGTCGTCAGTGGCGTTGCGACCCTGGAACCAAGGTGGAGGTTTCAAAGGGGGCTTCGGGAATTGATACTAGATTTGAGGCGTCGGCCCCACGGGCCGTCCTTTGAGCTACGAGCAGTGTTTAGCGACTTTCTCATCGGGCGTCCGTTAGGGGCATGCGAGTAGTCGATTCTGGATGTTTCTCCGAGGGGATTGCAATGGTGCAATCCACCCACTCTAATTCGGCATGCTGGTGCGGGCCCTCTGAGGGCCGTTTAAGGCGTTGACGGTGATTTTCCATCTCTATCACCGACCAACCGTTTTGGATATGTGAATAGTCTATTTCGTGTATTTTTTTGAGAGGATCGCAACGGTGCGATCCGTTCATTGTGTTTCGGGACCGGGTTGAGGGTCCCATAAAGCACCGCTTGTGTGCGGTGTGCCAAAATGCATCTTTTTCTCCGAATATCCATTGCACACGTGTGAGCATTATTTTTGACGTGTTTTCCCGAGGGGATCTCAATGGGGCGATGCGCCCGACTATTTTTGGGGCCGATGCTCGGGATCATGGGAGGTCGTTCGGGCGTGAGGCGGTGTTGGAGAATTTTCCGTCGGATATCTGTTTGAGGCGACTAAGTAGTCTATCTCACATGTTTTTCCGCGAGGATTACAACGGTGCGGTACCTTTGGTTGATCAGAGGCTCATACGTGATCTTAATAAATAAGGAAAAATGAAAGGTGCTCTGGTGGTGGTTCGTCCTACCTTGTTTGTAACGGACCCTTGGCGTGTGATCGTGCACTCTTAAAAGAGAGATGTAAATGGTTCATAAGATGTGGTTGGTCATTCCTGGGCCTTTTCATTGGATTTGATACATTACGCCTTCGCAATGAAATTGGGTGTCATGGGCACGATGACCTTTAGGCTGGGATGTGGTATACTTTGGGAGTATACAGGAATGCTTGGAGTTACATGTGGTTGTTTGTACCTGAGATCGTTTGTGCACTTGTTTGGGGTTGACTTGGGGCCACACGTCGTGTGGGCCCCATGTGTGTTCCAAGTTCTTCTTTGTGTACTTTTGACCTCTCGTGACGTAGAGGGTCCCTTCGTGCTCTTTTTCTTGACCAGCTGGGTTGTGTGGTCTCCCCCTGGTTTCGTTCTCGATGGTTTGGCCGATAGAGATGGTTTGTTCCTCTATTTCTTCAGCTGTGAGGGGTTTCAGTACCATGCCCTTTCACCGTACTGCGGCACTGTTTACAACTACAGGTGTTCATACAGTGTGGGTGTTTTCCCCACTTTCTAGGATGAGTTGACTCGGTCCGCTTCAACAGTGACTCAGCGGATTGGAGCGTGATCGCCTTGAGAGGCACTGTGAGTTTCTCCCATACCTTCATGATCCCTGGTAAAGTTCTTGTGGTTTCGGTGTGACCAACACTTTACGTGGGCACCAATCCTCTAACCAAGAGGTTGTTTCCAGTAGGGCTGAGGTTGTTTCCAGCAGGGCTGAGGTTGTTTCCAGCAGGGATGGCCAGAGAAGTTCTGGACTTACCTCCAGCGGGGCTGGGTAGTGGTCCCCGATGTCGGGCTTACCTCTAGTGGGGCTGGGCACGTGGTCCCCGATGTTGGGCTTACCTTCAGCTGGGCTGGTCAGTGGTCCCCGATGCCGGGCTTACCTCCAACTGGTCTGGGCAGTGGTCCTCGATGTTGGGTTACCTCCAGCTGGGCTAGGCAGTGGTCCCATCGTCGAATTTAGCTGGGTCATCCCCAAGTGGATTACCCAATTACTGGACTGGGAAGTGTGTCACCCGTCGACTCTTGTCGGGTCTCCCTGTAGTGGGAACCCATCGACTTCTAGGGACCCTCCAATGGGGCTGGGCAGGGGTTCGCCTGTCGACTTTGAGCAGTCCTCTCGACTGCGGGGCAGTGACATGGTGTGGTTTGACGTTCCCCAAGAACTCTCAAGTACGAGGGGAATTTCCCCCCACCAGGACGCATCCTTGTGATGCGACCTAAAACCGTGTGGGCGATTCAGTGCCGCCCAAAGTGGATACTATTGAGGTGCGGTGGTTTGAACCCCTTGACTTGTAGTTCAGGGAAGACGTGCGGGATGCTGGGCATCGATGGTGTTTCTTCTGGGACTATTGGATACTCTTTTCATGGGCTGAGCTACGGGATGGAGATCACCTTATGATCTTGTTTGAGCATATGGACTTGTATATACCTTGTTTTGGTACCCCCTTCTTGGGTTTGAATACTCTCCTTCCAGGAGAGGCGAAGACGCATGAGGTATGCCACGTGCTTTTCGTGTCTAGCTTATCATGGTTGTACGAGTCTACTCTCCTTCTACAGGTAGCGAAGACTCGACAGGAATTTCATCTTCTCACCATTTCCAGCTCCTTGTGTCTGGACGAGTCTACCTTCCTTTCTCTTTTTGGGTTGAGCTGGACTCTTTACTGCACTCTCTATTGTACTTCTGTTCTACTCCCTGTTAAATCTACTTCTCACCCTTCGGTACCTCCTTTATTACTCCCTCGAGCCTTTAGGGTATCCTACTGAGTATTTTTATATTCACCCCTTCTTGGTATTGTCCCGTACTTGGTGTGCCCTTACAGACGATAGACTAGTGGAGCGAGACTTCCGAGGAGCTTAGGATCTTGGGAGCTTGGACCGCGTGCGGTGTTCGGAGTCGGGTTCCAGGTGGAGGACCCTTCCAGCTGTTTCGTTTGTTTACCTGTTGCCGGGTTGTGGCACTTTTTTGGTTGGGTGCGTGTTTTTTCCTTTTTCTTTTCAGTTTACCTTCAGCTTGTACTTTTTACTATTTAGAGGTCGATGCACACTTGTGGTTTATTTATAGCAGTTTCCCTTTTCTTTACTTTTCTTTTCTATTTTACTCTGCACTTTTTCATTGAGTGTTATGCGTGCGTGTGTATAGGTACTTAGGCAAAGGCCTCCCCGATTTATTATGCCTTCAACGCTGGTCGCCCGCCCCTGGCCTATGGAGGCGGGCTTGGGGTAGTTGCGGCTCAAGCCCGGGTAGGGTCGGGTCATGACAAACTGGTATCAGAGGTGGTTCGTTCCTTCGGACATTTTTTATACGTCCCTAAAGTAAAAAAGGAATTGGTTGGAATATAAGGAAATAGTGTTATTGTGTCTCAAGAGCGTCTCTCAGGCTAGGGAGTCCGGTGATAGTGCGACGACCGACGTATCCATTCATCAGGACCTTGATAACCTGCTTGTCGACTTGGCATGCTGAGACACTTCTTGCAGGGAAAATTGGTTTTTTCATCACATTGGATTGAGTCTTTGACTGTCCTTCTTGATTCAGATCCCCATCGTTGATATTGGTATATAAAAATATGCTCATCTGACAGCGACAGTCCTTAATAATATACAGGATGTTCCTGCAAAGACAGCCAGCCAGGATACCAGCTTTGGTTTGTGATGACGACCCTGTGAGCTATGAGGCCATAGTCCAGAACCCATCATGTGATCCCCTTTCTCTGGGTGGGCCAGTAGCAGAACCCCCACCTGTTGAGCAGCAGACCGTTTCAGCAGAGCAGGCTGAGCTTGAGCGCAGGTTGAGCGCGCTCCGTGAGTTCCAGCGGCAGAGACTGCTGAGGTTCAGTTGTTAGCCAGACCCTCAGGTAGTAGAGGTTTGGCAAGAGACAGTGGTTTGCCTCTTCGGGCTTGTGAAGATATCGACAGATTAGAGAGTGGATTTGGCAGCCACCCTTTTTTGTGGAGCAGCATGGCGTTGGTGGAGTCTGGTGACCCAGTTTCTTGATGAGTTGTTGCTTTTGTGGGGCGAATTTCAGTTGTTGTTCCATGAGTATTTTTCCCCTCTTTCATGGCCTCCTTTCGTATTCAGGAGCTTCTGCAGTTTCAGCAGGGAGGGATGATGGTGGCCGAGTACACGACTAGTTTCGCAGACCATGCACGCTTTTACCTGGACTTGGTCCATGATGACAACATTCGAGCACCGATGTTTGAGCAGGGTCTCCGCTTAGAGATTTGTGTTGTCATAGTACCCTTCGGAAATTCCACATATGTTGGGGTGCTAGAGTAGGTGCTGGTGATAGAGAGCTTCCTGCCCTGTTCTAGTGTTCGTGGTGGCAGTAGGCACGTTGGAGCCGAGACGTCTGCCATAGCTAGCGGGCGTCGGCAAGCAGAACCTCGACGCAGGTGGATTTCTGACAACTGGACTCAGGGGCGTGGTCATACACCACAGTGGCGCCGGAGGGCACCAGTGAATCCCAGAGAGAGTCGGTGCTATGCTTGCGATGGGTGAGGTCACCTAGCACGGGACTGCCTAACCAGGCATGCAGAGAGCTTCGGGCAGGCAGCAGGTGCACCACCATGACAGAGGCAGCTTCGTGATCGGAGTAGCACCCAAAGAGGTGGTGTTGGCAGAGGAGCGGGAGGAGCTGGTAGTGGAGGAAGACCCCACGAGGTTTTACCATCACCACTAGGCGGTTCACGTCAGGCTCTGGGAGTTGACAGTTGGGATAGCGGACAACCGCAATCTTTGGATGTCTCTGATCTTTCAGAGCATGAGGTAATAAGAGGTTCGTTCTATAACCCTTCTACTTTTTGCATTTGAATTTTTAGACTCTGCATGTGAAATGTTTTTCTCCCCACTCCTTTCTTGAGTTGTTACCAGGGTGGCGCGGGGTATCGGTGTAACCCTGTGTTGGTAAGGTAAAAAGGAATGGGACCTTTTTCTTTAGTCAATGGTGTTGACTCCTTCTCTCTCCAAGAGTGTAAGAGAGTCTTGGTTGTGAGACATCGACGGTGAAACCTTGCGCAGCCAGATATCCTTGGGAGTTTCACCATAAGGATGTTCTGAAGGAGGGAATCACCGAGCCTTATCCCGGGAGTGGGTGATGATTCCAGTCGCCACATGCAGCGTAGGGGTTCGGTCGGGGAGGTGAGCTTCCCTCGAGAGACTTCGGGCCGTTTGAGACCGCGCAAATCGGTGGCGAGGTTCCCTACCACCTTGCCCTAACCCCAAAGTTAGGAGTGGGTGCACGACGTCTCTCACATGGCATACCTAAGAATATTTGTGCGTTCTTATATGCTCGTCATCGGCGAGAGCAGACCTCACGTGAATGAATCAATCCTTTGGGCTGTGCATGGTGGCGTAGAGCTGTGCAAGAGTTCTTCTTGGTGCGGAGGATCCAGGTGTGGGGTTAGTACCCTAAGTTGTTCCCTGGTTTTGATTTTCAGGGATGAAAATCCTGGAGGGAATATGTAATAACCCAGTTTTTTCTGCAAAAGTCATTGAAATATTATTTATGTTATTCGAGAGCAGCGCCTTCAGACGGTGTGGGATTCCGAGCCTCAGTGTGACCGGAAATAAATTTTCAGCGCGTTCACACTGGGCATGCCAAATGAATGGGATAACTCCTACACGGTGATTCGGATCAGAGATCTGAGTATACAGATGGGTCTGGAATGGGGTGTTTACCCTAGTAACGACATAAAACATGTCGGCGCGGGATGTTTGGAACCCTCGCTCGCATTCGGAGCGTGGAACAGATAAATTAAATAATTAATTTATTCGTTTAACGGCTTAACTCAAGTATGTCTTAAACGGTGCCTCGGATTGGAAACCTGAGGGCACCGTTGAGTTTGGAGCATGTTGTTTACCCTAGGAGGGTTGTAAGTTTTTCGGGCACGGGCCGTATGAGAAAAATGGCCCCAGGGGCGTTTTCATAATTTGGCGGCCTCAGGCGCTAGGTTTAATAACTTTTGAACAGGGTCTCAGATTAAAATTCTGAGACCACCATCCTTCTTGGGATGTGGTTTTTACCCTAGGGGAGGCTTATCTTCAACCCCGTCGAGCGTTTCAGATGCATGTTAAATTGGGAGTTTTAATTAATTAATTTTTTTAATTAATTATTTTTCATACTTAAACCAAACCCCTTCCCCATTCCTCCTTTGTTCTCCCCTGGAGAAACCCCCCTCAAGGCATCCCCTCAAGCTCCCTCTCCTCCTCCACTCCGGCGAGGCAACTCCGGCAAGGTGACTGCGCGACAGTGCATCCTCCGTGAAGCTCCGGGAAACGCCCAAGAGGTAGGAGGTTTTGGTTGCGTTTTCATTTCTGAACCTTCCTTTGGATTCAATTTAATACATCGATTTGATGTCAAATCTTCGAACAAATCCCATGGTCATATATTCCAAATTCTACTCTTTTCGACGCTCATTTCAGATTTGAAATCCGGGCTCGGATGGTGTCGCGGTCGTTCGTCGAAGTTTGCGGGAATTCCCGGTGCTGTTGGTGTTTTCCGGCGGGCTTTAGCAGGGTGGCGCGGTGGTTCGGCCGAGCTTCAGGTGGCGCGATGCGGTGGCGTCAGGCTGGTCTTTCAGGCGGCGGCGGGTTCGTCTGGGCATCGGTGCAAGTGGCTCGGGCGGCGGCGGCTCCAGGCTGAGGCGGTCCTGCTGAGGGTGTCCGGCGGCAGGGTGTTGCGGCTGGCGTCCGCCGCGCCGCCGTGGTCGAGGGAGGAGGGGAGGAAGACCGGCCGCTTGGTCGGTCTGCTGGGAGATGAGGACCCGCAAAAAGAGGGTCCTGCTGGCGCCGTGTGGAAGAAGTCCGGCCCTCCGGGCCGGCCTAGTCTCTTTAAAAAAAATGGAAAAAATGAATAATTTTATAATAAAAATAATATTATTGTTATTGTTATTATTATGGAAATGATTTATTTTGATAAATCATTCACAGGGTGCCCAATTTGGGCGCCGTCTACAGCGACGCCTTTCTCGAATCGAGGTGATCTTTTTTAGATGGATTTGGGAATTTTTATTTCCCGAAACGAGGGGTCGCGGAGGCGTGACATGTCTTTAAGTGGACGAGCATTTTTTCCAAGATTCTTGTTTTCGGTGGCCAAGACCCATCCAACGTCCGTTTTAAGCACCGTCAGCGGCGTTGTGACCCTGGCACCGAGGTGGAGGTTTCCAGGGCGGTTTCGGGCATTGAGACTGGAGTTGAGGTGTGGGCCCCATGGGCCGTCCTTTGAGCTGCGAGCAACATTTAGTGACTTTCTCATCGGCCATCCATTCGAGGCGTGCAAGCAGTCGATTCTGGATGTTTCTCCGAGGATATTGCATTGGTTCAATCCGCCCGCTCTAATTCGGCATGCTAGTGCGGGCCCCGCGAGGGCTGTTTCATGCATTGACGGTGATTTTCCATCTCTATCATTGGGCGACCGTTTTGGACATGTGAATAGTCCATTTCATGTACTTTTTTGAGAGGATCGAAACAGTGCGATACGTTCGTTGTGTTTCGGGACCGGGTTGTGGGTCCCATGAAGCACCGCTCATGTGCGGTGTGCCAGAATGCATCTTTTTTCATGGATATCCATTGAACTCAAGTGAGCATTCTTTTTGACGTGTTTTCTCGAGGGGATCGTAATGGTGCGGTGTGCCCGACTGTTTTCGAGGCCGAGGCTCGGGATCACTGGACGTCGTTCGGGTGTGAGGCAGTGTTGGTGACTTTTCCATCAGATATCCATTTTAGGCGAGTAAGTAGTCTATCTCGAATGTTTTTTCATGAGGATTACAACGGTGCAGTCCGTTTGGTTGAGTGGAGCCTCATACACGATCTTATTAAATAAGGATGCTTGAAAGGTGCTCCGGTGGTGGTTTGTCCTACCTTGTTTATAGCGGACCCTTGACGTGTGATCGCACACTCTTGGGATAGAGATGTAAATGGTTCATAGGAAGTGGTTGTCCATGCCTGGGCTTTTGCATTGGAGTTTATACGTTACGACTTCGCGTTGACATTGGGTGTCATGGTCACGATGGCCTTTAGGCTGGGATATGGTACACTCTGGGAGTATACGGGAATTCTTGGAGGTACATGTGGTTTTTTGTACCTGAGAACGTTTGTGAGATTGGTTGGGGTAGACTTGGGGCCACACGTCGTGTGAGCCCCATGTGCGTGCCGTGTTCTGCTTTGCGTACTTTTGACCTCTCATGACGTAGAGGGTCCCTCCATGCTCTTTTGTTTGACCAGCTGGGTTGAGTGGTCTCCCCCTTCTTTCGTTATCAATGGTTTGGCCAGCAGAGATAGTTTGTTCTTATGTTTCTTCAGCTGTGGGGGGTTTTAGTACCATGCCCTTTCACCAGACTGTGGCACCGTTTACAACTAAGGGTGTTCGTATAGTGTGGGTGTTTTCCCCAATTTCTCGGATGAGTTGACTCGGTCCGCTTCGACAGTGACTCAGCGGATTGGAGCGTGATCGCCTTGAGAGGCCTGGGGAGTTTCTCCCATTCCTTTGTGACATCTGGTAGAGTTCTTGTGGTTTCGGTGTGACCAACATTTTACGCGTGAACCGATCCTCTTCCCAATAGGTTGTTTCCAGAAGGGCTGAGGTTGTTTCCGGTAGGGCTGAGGTTGTTTCCAGCAGGGATGGCCAGAGGAGTTCCGGGCTTACCTCTAGCGGAGCTGGGCAGTGGTCCCCGATGCCGAGCTTACCTTCAGCGGGGCTGGGCAGTGGTCCCCAATGCTGGGCTTGCCTCCAACTGGGTTGGGCAGTAGTCCCTGATGTTGGGCTTAACTCCAGCTGGGCTGGGCAGTGGTCCTTAATGTCGGGTTACCTTCAGCTGGGCTAGGCAGTGGTCCCGCCTTCGACTTTAGCTGGGTCTCCCACTAGTTGATTACCCTATTACGGGACTGGGTAGTGTGTAACCCATCAACTCTTGTCGGGTCTCCCTGTAGTGGGTACCCGTTGACTTCCAGGGACCCTCTAGCGGGGCTGGGCAAGGGGTCTCCGGTCGAATTTTAGCAGTCCTCTCGATTGCGGGGCAGTGGCATGGTGTGGTTTGATGTTCCCCCAGAAATCTCAAGTACAAGGGGCATTTTCCCCCACCGAGACACGTCCTTATGATGCGAACTAAAACCATGTGGGCGAGTCAGTGCCACCCAAAGCAGATAGTGTTGAGGTGTGGTGGTTTGAGCCCCTTGAATTGTAGTTCGGGGTAGACGTGCGGGATGCTGGGCATCGATGGTGTTTCTTCTAGGACTGTTGGCTACTCTTTTCTTGGGCTGAGCTACAGGATGGAGATCCCCTTATGATATTGTTTGCGATTATTTTTTAAGCATATGGCTTGTATATACCTTGTTCTGGTACCCCCTTATTGGGTTTGGATACTCTCCTTCCAGGAGAGCCGAAGACGCGTGGGGTATGCCACGTGATTTTCATGTCTAGCTTCTCATGGATGGATGATTCTACTCTCCTCCTATAGGTAGCGAAGACTCGATGATAAGTTCATCTTCTCACCATTTCCAGATCCTTGTGTCTGGATGAGTCTACCTTCCTTTCTCTTGTGGGGTTGAGTTGGACTCTATACTGCACTCTCTATTGTACTTCTGTTCTACTCACTGTTCGATCTACTACTCACCCTTCAGTACCTCCTATGTTTCACCCTCGAGCCTTTGGGGTATCCTTCTGAGTATTTTTATACTCACCCCTGCTTGGTCTTTGCCCTCACTTGGTGTGCCCTTGTAGACGACGGACAGGTGGAGCGTGACTTTTGAGGGGCTTAGGAGCTTGGGATCTTGGACCGCGTGCGGTGGTCGGAGTCGGGTTCCAGGTTGGGGACCCTTCCAGCTGTTTCTTTTGTTTACCTGTTGTCGGGTTGTGTCACTTTTCTTGGTGGGCATGTGTTTTTTCCCTTTTCTTTTTAGTTTACCTTTATCTTGTAATTTGTACTTATTAGAGTTCGACGCACACTTTTGGTTTATTTATAGCAGTTTCCCTTTTCTTTACTTGACTTTTCTCTTTTACTCTGCACTTTTTCATTGAGTGTGCTGCGTGCGTGTGTACCGGTACTTAGGCAAAGGCCTCCCCGAGTTATCGTGCCTTCGGCGCTGGTCGCCAGCCCCTGGCCTATGAAGGCGGTCTTGGGGAAGTTTCACCTCGAGCCCTGGTAGGGTCGGGTCGTGAAAATTTCATAGTTTTTGGTAATTCATTTGATCATGGCTTAGAAAATTTGGAAATTTTTTTAAATACAAGAAATCAAAATTATATTGTCTTGGGTTTGAAAAATGTCATTTCATGGTTGAAAAGGGAATAGTTTTGGGGAACATAATTTCACAAAAATGGATAGAGGTTGATAAATCAAAAGATGAAGTAATAAATTCCTTTCCATATCCAACATGTTTAAAACATGTTATATCCTTTTTAAGAAATGGTAGATTTTACATAAGGTTCATCAATGATTTTAGTTAGATTTCACTTCCTCTCTCATGATTACTACGAAAAGAAGTTGTTTTTAATTTTGATTATGCATGCAGAATGTCATTTGATCAAATAATCAAAGGTTGATCACACCTCCAATAATGCAACCACCCAACTGGGATTACCCTTTTCAGTTGCTTTGTGATGCATCCAACCAAGCAGTGGGAGCTGCTTTATCACAAAGTATTGAAAAAAAAGCCTCAAGTCATATCCTATGTATCAAGGACCTTGGAATCCAAAAAAATCAATTGCACAACCACCGAGAAGGAGTTCCTTACAGTTTTCTTTGCACTAGATAAATTCTGATCATATCTTCTTGGAACTAAAGTTGTTGTTTTTTCTGATCATGCAGCACTCAGGTATTTAATGAAAAAGTAAGATGAAAATACAAGGCTAGTGAGATAGATTCTACACTAACAAGAGTTAAATTTGGAAAATAAAGATAAAAAAGGGAATTTAAGATCAGGTGGATGATCATCTAAGTCAAAAACCCCAGATTGCTGAAGGAGAAATTCCAAACCAGAACCCACTTAATGATGAGCTTCATGGAGAACAACTCTACATCATCAACAGTGATGTTCCATGGTATGACAATATGGCAAACTATTTGGTAACATCTCAAGTCCCATATCATTTAAATTATAACAAAATTAAAAAGGAGAAATCTGAATCTAGATATTACATTTGGTATGATCCATTTCTTTGGAAGGTTTTCAATGAAAAAGTAATAAGAATATGTTTTCCTAAAAGTAAAATTAATTATGTCTTTGAGTTTTGTCACATATTTTCTTGTGGAGGCCACTTTGGACCTCATAGGATAGCAAGGAAGGTTTTAGAATCTGGAATTTATTGGCAACCCTTTTTAGAGATGCTCGTAAATTTTGTAAAAGGGGTGAAAAATGACAGTTTTCTGGAAATATTTCAAAGAGAAAATAAATTCCCCAAAAACCGCTAAATTTTTGTGAAATTTTTGAAGTTTTGGGAATAGATTTTATAGGCCCTTTTCCAATGTCATTTGGAAATTATTATATCTTGCTTGGTGTCAATTATGTTTCCAAATGGGTGGAAGCAAAAACCACCAGGACTGACGATGCTAAAGTTGTTTGTGATTTTTTCCGGACTAACATATTTTGTAGTTTTTGAGTGCCTAGAGCAATACTTAGAGATAAAGGGACTCACTTTTGCAATAGTATAATGGAATAATTTCTAAATAAATATGGGGTGAATCATAAAAAACAACTCCCTATCATCAACAGACTTATGGTCAAGCTGAAGTATCCAATAGGGAAATAAAGGGAATTTTAGAAAAGATTGCAAATCCAATTTGGAAGGATTGCAGCCAAATGTTGGAAGACGCATTATGGGCTTGTAGGATATCCTACAAAAGCCCGATTGGAATGGGTCCATATAGGTTGATTTATGGGAAAAGTTGCCACCTACCTGTGGAATTTGAACATAAAGAATACTGGGATGTGAGGAAGATAAATTTGGATTTTGAAAGTGGTGGGAAGGAGAGAGTATTATAGTTTTAGGAGTTGGAAGAAATTAGAAGGGAAGATTTTTGAAAACTTCATGATTTATAAAGAGAGAACAAGAGTGGTTCAGGACAAGTTGATCCAAAAAAAACTTCCTTCCTGGAGACATGGTGCTATTATTCAACTCAAGACTCAGGCTGATGCGAGATAAACATCGTTCCAGATGGAAAGGTCCATTTAGAGTTACTCATGTATATCCTTTTGGAACTGTGCAGATTGTGAAGGATGGAGAGTGGAAGCCATTCACTGTTAATGGTCATTGGTTGAAGAAATTCCTTGGGCCCATACCATCAGAGCTAGTTGAGGAGATCACACTCCTCAAACCCATTTATCAATAAATCCATTATGTTTTAACTTTCCTTTACAATTTATTGATTTCTATGATTCAATTGAAAATATTATTACATGTTAATTCAATTTGAATTCATTACAGACATTGAATAATTTAAGTGCAGGGGAGGGATAATTTATAGTTTAGTATTTTCAGTGGTGTGTTTTTCAATTTTATGAGTTTTTTTGAAACTTTTGAGATTAAATTATTATCATCACATATATTGAAACCCATTTCAATGTTTGAAACAATTTATCCCTTGAAACTAAGCTTAAATGAATGCTGAAATTATTTGTTTTTCAAGTTAAAATTTATATCAATTTTCATGAAAATTACTCTAATTTTTGAATCTCATGCCGCATATCACTATATTTATATTTTAAATCACATTCTTGTGAGGTTTCTAAACCTATTTTTCATAATATTTTCATTCACCTCACTTCTTGAGAGAACCATAACATGCTTGATTTAACTAGAATTTGATTTATTCCTATCAAAACATGAGGGTTTTAGGTACATGTGTTTTAAATGACTAAGGAATTTCATTGGTATTAAAGTCCCCTTTTCAAAATAATCCTTTTTATAATGGACCACCTTGTACATTTAATCCTTGTAGCCCATAGAAGCAATGAACAACCTATTTGGTTAGCCTCATTACAAGAAAATTTTTCCTATCTGACCTACTCTTGAAGTAAAATTGCATAATCTAGTTGAACTTAAGTGTGGGGGGAGCTTGGCTTGTGTTGTGATACCTCATTTGGAAATCCTTTTGGGGGAAAATTAAATGTTGACAATATGTTCAATCTATTGAAAAAATAATTATGTTGAAATTTTTTCCTTATCTGGAGCTTTCATGTAAAAGAAGTTGTGCCTTTCTAGATCATCTAATGAAAGGAAAGTTGTGCATATTTGGAGCTTTCAAGAAAAATCATGTTTGAGATGAATGATACTATTTCTTCTGAAATGATGAATGGTGTGAAATTTCACCGATTTTTCATGCTGTTGGAGCTGATTTACTCATATTGAGGAGAAGGCGATATTTGAGTAACAATTATAATAATGCAATTTTTCTTCAAAAAGAGCCAGGCCCTTCTTATTCAGCCTCAGAATTTGTAACATCTAAATCCTACCTACGTGAAGCCACAGAACAACCTTGGAATATCCTTATGATAAACATTTTTCCTTGACTCATATCTGGTGGATATTTAAGAATTTATCAAGACTATTGTTACCCTTGTGTGAGTATTGGATAAGGAAGACATTGTTGAAAAATGATATTTGTGTGATGAGAGAAAATGCATGTTAGGTAAGTTTTTTGTGTTTGTGGGAGAATAAATGAAGTGGAAATATATTTAATGAACTAAATTGGAAACTTGTAATAATATTTGTTGATGAGGTGTTATATCTTTTGTTTCTTGGTGTTAAATTTTTAGATCTCATGGATATGTGTTTTAAATTTTCTTTGATTTAATATCAATGTTTACTTGTCACGGAGTCCAAGTGATATGTGTGGGGGAATTGAAATGACTCATATTTTCATATTTATAAATATGTTTTTAAATTATTTAATCCCTTTACATTAATAAATTTTATCTTATTTTCATTATTTTATGACTTTTGGTCTGTTTTGAGCTTAAATGTGAAAAGTGGTTAATTCTGGAAATAAAACAGATTTATGTTGCCTATGTATGTTGAGCATAAATCCTAAATTTTTCTTCCAATTCACATGATTAATTTTTTTAGGATTACATAAATCATGTTCTAGAAATAAGTCTTCTGTACGAAGTTCAAATTGGAACTCCAAGAGGCCAAATAAAATCGGTCAATATGAAGATTTATTCTGGCCGGAAGAATGGACTATTACTCATTAAGTGAGACATATCTCTAGATATTGACCACAAAATTGGCTTCTTGAAACTTTTTTCGAAATAAAACTCTATGAGGATTCTTCCTATTAAATTTCATGGAGAAATGATATTATTAAGGCCGCCCTTCAACCAGTCCAAATAGGGTTGTTGGAATAGTGATTGGCGGCTAGAACAAGTCAGGTCTACAAATTCAGCCATAACACATTCCACACGGCTCAAAATGATTTCAAACATCATGGGTGGATGTCCAACCCCATTACTCACCACCTATAAGATGTAACCTCAGTCCGATTAGACAATATAGATGGAGAAACGAAGCTGAACTTCTAGAGAACTGAATCTGGAGGAGATAATTTTGTTCTTTATTACCACTTCTTATTTATTCTTATTTTTGTAATGCCTTAATCTTCCTCACTATTATCAATTATCCTTACCATGGTGGGGTAAAAATATAAGGTGATTGTGGGTGGGAAGGTTTTATATCTGTAATGCTTTGAGATCTTACATTTTATTGAATAAAAACTCTATCTCTTCTGTGAAGTTGTTTTAAAATTCTAAAAGCAGAATTTATTATCTTATGTGATCGTATTAGATTTTATATTATATTGTTATTATTTCTTTGATAAATGATCATTTTATCCCTCCATTAGGTTCTGGTCTATATTCTATAGAATAAGATTGGTTATTGCCTAAAATAATTGGGGGTGTTCACTACATCTCTATCACACAACGGAAGAGGTGTATACCAAAATAGAATTTTTTTAAACCATTTTACCAAATAAGTGAGTTGAAGTAATTATAGAATCTCACTTAAATCAACTTATCAGAGGAGGATTGAATAAAATGGAAAAGCATAGTATTGAAACTATAAAACCGACCCCGACTTGATCACCCATTTCATAAAATAGTTTTTAAATCACTTTAATTATATATTTTTCATGAATCACTTCCCTAATTTCTTCTTTTGTTATGCTTCTCTCTTTTATTTAAAAAAACAAACAATTTCAAAAACACATAACTTTTTCTCTAATTAAAAAGTGGAAAATTATTTTTTGTGCACTTTTCATCGGGAGACAACCTATGTATACCACTATACAACATTTTAACTTAGTAAATAATTGTTTTTCCACACCCCATGACAGGCACGTGTCATTGTGTACTATGAGATAGAGGCCTAATGTTTGAGAGATTTTGGGATGGTTTCATAATCTATAATTTCTCACCTTAATATACATTAAATTTGTTTCTCTAATTAAGATGCTTCTTGGAGGATGAATTGTTGGAAGATTGCGGCATGGATGAGGTTGGTCGAGCCACTTTAGGGGAAACTGAGGGTATAGTTGGTTGATTCAATTGTAGTTAGAGTATGGTGTGAGTTTGATTTATTTTATTCCTTGTCATATAATCATTGAACTTATGTTCACATTTTCTATAAACTTATTACTACTCACCCTCATCCTTTGGGGAAGTAGTGGAAACACATGCTCCTTGTGCTAGTGGTTTCCTCAACTTCACCTACCCATAGTCCACCATTTTTTACAAGATATATTTAAAAATAATAATTCATGGATAGTATGACATAATTTATTATTAAATTGGAAATATTTCAATAGATCATTGAGACTGACATGATTGGGTAAATTTTGTATTGGAAAGTTGATAAATTTGTTCTTTAAAGATAATATTAGTTTTCAATGGACTTACTTATCTTAAAATGAATAAAAATTGTTTTTGTATTCCTATAATTGATTTCATCTCTATCCTATTTTTCTTTTACTGTTTATGGGTAGATTTTTTCTAAAGTTCAAGATGTATGATTTATAATATGGTGAAGGATTAAGAGCTTTAGCTCGCATAGGGGCTGGATTAATGATGATGGTGGAAGTTATTTCTTTACCAACTCTTTTACCTTAATTTGATGAAATTAACTAAGACTTATCCTTAGTTAAAAAATGTAGTCTTTCAATATCTAAGAAACAATGAAAATATCATGAAACCCTTATGTATATTTCTTAGGCTTGAGTGACATACACAACTCATCAGGATGATTCTATATACATAGGGATATAAAATATTCTTAGGGAAGTTATAGGTAAATGTAATAAATGAATCATTTACATATAGAAATAAAATTTGATACCCTATCATTCTCTAATTGTTTGATGTTTGAGTGGTAGAGGGTTATTTTTCTTTTATAGTTTTGAGATGAATTAAGACATAATCAATCGACATAGATCATCCCATCCCATGATTGACGGGTCCTATAAACTGGTGTACCATACAAAGGTCATCCCCTTCAGTTTTTGTAAGAATCGCCATAGTTTAATCACCTCTTATCCTGTAGGGGTTCCCATTATGAAATCATAATGAGATGCAAAGGGAATCAGATGCTTCCTTGGTTCCCCTGGTCCATTAATTATAGAAAATATATGGATCCAAAAAATTTATCGAGGGAAGGGTCACATCCACCCAATCAGGGTAGGGATTCCTTTCCAACTATGCTGGTGTGCACCATTCCATAAAAAATTCCAATTGATCTTCTAATGACTTGATAGAATTGATAATCATGTAGGGTATATTTGGCTTAACAAGGGAATTAAATGTTGTAATAATTGGTAGGGACTTGTGGGGAAACTCCACCAATACCTACGGTTGACACCCAATGCGATTTAACCATTGATGGTTTTCCTAGTATTATTTTTCTTATTTCACTAATAAGGGTAATTCCTAATACCCTACCCCATATAGATCCAAATAAATAGTTTGGTAGGTCCCAGTGTAGAAAGAGTTCTCTACCTCTGCTCTCATTGATATGGAGATCCCTTATTGTTTAGGTTTATAAGTTAGGTGATTAGAAGAGGATCCACTTAAATGAAGTACCTAGTGGAAACATTACCTCTGAGTAGTTATTTATTTAACTTCCTTACCACCTAAATTTATATCTCATACAGTATGATCCTAATTTATATCATGAGTAATTTTACTCTCTTTGGTATATTATAGGACAAAAATGTTCCTTTACCATTTTCCTTCGTGGAAGCTCATAGATGGGGTAGTGGTGGAACTATCATTTGATCCCCCAAGTTTTTGGTAGGATTTTTAGTCTTGGAATCAAATCATTTATCATTTATTTCAGTGTGGAGCTTGTTCCAATTCAAAACATTCTTTTACTTCCATTCTCTGTTGGAATCGTCCTCTATGGTGTCCCAATGGGAAGTGTCGATGATTTTCACCAATGTATAATTAATTTTATCTTTTGTATTAGATGTATAACAATAGGATGGCTAATTGAACCTAGGTATATACTTAACTCACTGAGATCTTTAGTAGTTTTTGTAACCCTAAAAAATATATTTTCTTTTAAATTATTCCCAAACCTCTTCCCTTCAATACAGGATTCCATTAGAGCTACATGAAAAATGGGTACATGATGGGAACTACCACCAAAATTAATCATTCATAATCCAGATGAGGAAACCAAGTCACAATACATGATGAACTAAGAGGATTCATTTTGTGGTGTTCCACCTAAATTGGAAATGAATAATTCCATTAGAGTAGAGGATGAGTTAGAAATATCCCCAACTTTTGTGGGATGGGGTTCCTCAAGTTCCATTTTTATCATGCCTCAAACCAATTTTTTCCCATTGAAGATGGTAATTGTGTTAATAATGACCCCAGAACTATGGGCTGAGGATGTTTCTATATCATAGAAATTTATACTACTATGAAAGTTCTCTAGATCTAGTACACTCTCATTTAAGCATGATTCAAGTGCAATGTATGATATATACATGAGATACTTCATTCCAAATGAATTAGTAGTATCAGAATATTATCTTACCTTAAGATAAAAGTTCATTCAATGTTTTCAGATGCCTTGTGAAAAAGTCTCTTGATAGCTTTCTATCATCAGGCTCGATGCCTATTATTTTTTTTCAGGGATAATAATTTTTTAGAACACTATCTTTCATGATCGTGGCCAAAATTTGGGAACCAACTCAAAGCAATAACATTACACAATGTCAATTCCAGTCAATTTTTCTAATCATAGAATGAAGTGAAATGAAAAGCTCCATGTTCATCCCATCCCTTGATATAGACACTAGACGGGATGTTAATGATCAATAGATGTAATTTTCACAATGCATTGAGGTATAAAATTTAAATATCCTTGAATTATTTTCATGATTTGGATGTTGTAATGATGGAAGGGAATCAATGCCTATTTGGGGATGAAGTTATTATCTTTCCTTAACATGGTACACAAACCCTTCACAAGGAAATAATGCCATTTTAATTGGTTAAGATTCATCAAAAGGTTCAGATAGATTTGGTTCATGAATTCATATGATATCACCTATGGAATTTAAAATTGAGAAGTGGATGATGGAAAAAACATAATAGATATATTTTCATTAGCTATTTTCTCTCATAAGTAACACATTATGCTATTATTATACCATATATTACTATACTTTATCTTCTGTAAGTGTATGTTTATTGACTTATTTTTTGTAGGTAAGGGGTCAATATAGATCTCACCTATTGTATTTGATGGTATGTGATCCAAGTATTGTTTCAAGAATGGGTATTTTCTTCAGTTGTCTTCTTGTTGAGTAACCATATCAATTTTCAATGATGAGGCATCAGGCATGACTGGCCTAATTTTCCCTAGCGCCTCACAATAATATGCATTTTTCATATATGATTCAAAGAGCGGAGGACCACCATGATTAAATGAAGTTTTAATATGGGGAGGAACATTTTAGAGAATTTAATCGTGGGGAGGACTGCTATCATAGCTTGACATCCAACTAAAAGGTGGGTACCAACAACATATACCTTAGGGAGGACATTTAGTGAAGATAATAGAAAAAAGAGGGCCTCTTTGAAGTTTTGTTTTCTGGACATGAGAAGGATAGTATTAGACCTCACCAAAGGATATCTTCTCATGATTCACAGAATTACAGATATGATGTAATATTTCATAGTAAGACATCTATGGAGAACCTCCATAAATACTAGAATAAATGTTGTGGGGAGTAACTTTTTAGTTGAAATTTCAATCTCTATAATTTGGAAATAAATGAGTATAATCACAGTCCAATATAAATAAATTTATAATTGATTCAATAACAATATTATTGATAAATAATGGTTCATAAAATGACTCTTCATTTTACAGTCTCATTTGGTGAGGCTTATTTTTGGATACCCTCGTGGGGTGATTGGGGGTGCTTGTTATAAGAAAAAACATTCATATATGGTGGATTATTTTAGTACCTATCCTATTGATATTAGGATTTTCTATCATATTTATATAATTTTGGTAGTGATATATACATTCCATGAAGTGGCCTCTAGGATAGAATGATGACCTACATTTTGAACATGTATAAGGGTCTGATACAGATGTCCATTTAACATGGTATTTTTTCTACAACCATAATGGATAGAATCATTCATATGAATATTCTAGAGATTTACAATATTATTATGTAGATGAGTTTCCCCAATTATAAGGAACGAATTGGGTTTCTTCTCTTCAACCACTGCCACTTTCATTATTATATCTTTTCATCATTTCAAAAAGTCATCAAGAATTGTTTTCCAAAATCTCATCATTGTCATGATATATTAAGTGAATTAATTGGCCTTGAAGAGGATATATTATCATTCCCTTATTTGATAAGGGGTGTATTACATCCCCTATACCCCATTTAATATCGTTATATATTGAAAATAATCATGCGGGGGGATGATATGTTGGAATTCCATTAGTAAATTGTTGGAATTTACTAGCTGGTTTCCCCAAGTTTTTCTAGATTATGAAGGAAGTCTTGATATACCCAGTTGGTTGTCTCCATATTTTTTTTGGTTGATGCCAAATTTTTTGATGGTTTCTTTTTATTACTACCAAACTATGTTGGCATGTTTGAGGGGTACAAGCAGCAATTTTTGTATACATGTAAGTTGCCACCATGTTTTGTTTCTGGTTTTCTTTTTTGGTAATATGGATGTGGGCTAGTCCCTAGTTTGATAATATCCCTCAATGATATTACCAAGCATCCCAAATATAAATGGGCTGAGATGGAGCCTGTGGGTTGTTATAAGGCCCCAGCCTTAAACATTACATAATCTTGAGTTATTACAAGATTACACATTGAGGATCTTTTCAGGTTTATAGTTTTAGAGAATTAGATCATAAATCATGCATTACATTGCATATTTAAACAAGGTGGTCACATTAAAGACAATATTAACTTTTCCCATAAAAGGAAACATATTTAAAACAAAACATGGATTCTTTCATCACACTTCCTTGACACCATCATCACATTATGTACCTTTCCCTTGAATTATGAAAAACATTTCAAAAAACATGGGATGAGCATAAAAAGTTCAGTAAGGGATATAAAAGTACAAAATGAAAACATTAGTCCATGTATACATAAGAATTAATGAAATCATACTTTAATCATAAAACATAATAACTTTAACATAACTTATAAAATCATGAATAAATCATAGAAATCATAAGACATAAAGGTAACTTAAGGCATTCATTACATTCTTACGTAGGGAGTAACCCTCATGGTTACTGTTGGAATACCCATCAAAGTATATTCCTTAAATCTCTTCAGAGAAACCTTAGAATTTAAATCCTTCGCATTACCCAATGAATTGGAGAGCTATATCGGGATCACCCGCCCTTAGTTTTTCACGGAACAACCTGTCTTCATAAATAATGTCCAAGAACCATAACAAAATCGTATCACATAAAACATGCATAAAGGAAACATAACATTTTCACATTTCAATCACAAGATACCAATAACACATTGATATAATAAAAACATTATCAAAACGATTTTCAATACAAAAATAATAGAAAATTAAAACATGGTATTTATTTTTCTTTTAAAAAAAGTTATGGCTTGTAGAGGAAGCTGAAACTCAAATAATGGTCACGACGGCGGAGAAGTCGTTGTCGTCGCATACGTAAGACAAAAAAATTCCCTTTTGTCATTTAGTAAAATAGTTAGTTCAAAAATATTCCTTTTGAATAAAATTAAAATTCAAAGGGGTTTTTACACCGTATAAAAGAGAGTTGTGTATAAAACAAAATTTGCATCAATGAAAGGAGATTGAGACGAAGTCCCATACCTCGTGTCCGAATTGACTCGATCGTTCTTTAATCTCCTGAATAATAAACTTGAGTTAATTTCTATTTTCTTAAGAACCTTTTTCAAGTTCATTATTCCTTTTATATCACTTATTACCATGTTATGAACACTATGTAATTATTTAAGTTAATAACGGTCATTTTGTCGATAATTGGTACTTGAGTCAAAAATAAACACCTTATAATTACAAGTTGTTCATGTGGTAAAATATAAATTATATCCAGAATTATATTCATTATGTTGATATCATATATATCATATGTATCCAGTATATTCATGCATTTATAATATTACATAACATGTAGAGGTAAGAAATGAAATGCACCGTTCATGGAGACGGTAAGCCGTACGTACGCATGAACGCTACATTCATTTCTATTTAATATTTAATGGAATGAAATAATGATGATATAAATGTATAATATAATTCCAGTATGAAATCATATATAATATCATTAACTCCATCCTTCATACGTCCCACATATGGCATTAACGAATCAAATCACTTTGAGGGGGCGGTAGTCCGCACTTCCTAAAATGAAGATATCACATTTAACCATAATGGAAACCATAAATGAATTCCATAAATGAAAAATACATAAGAATAAGGAAGAAATAAACATAATACATATCATATATAAATATATTGACATCTTAATGGCCACAATGAAAGGTATTAAAAGATGATTGAACAATCATCGTTTCGTGAGGCAGAAATTCGCCATCCACAGAAACAGTATGTTATTTAACCATTAGACGAAGGTGTGTGTAAGTGTAGCTCGATTATATATCATAAAAACATCCTAGTATATTTAATATACTGTTTTGGTAACAAAATAAAGGAATAAAAAGAGTTTAGGGGGTTGGAGAAGCAAAACAAAACAAAACAACACAAGTGAATACATTACCTTTAAATCGGGTAACTCCTCTTGGTTTGAACCAAAAGGGTTTCTTGAAGAGATTTTTACTAAGGTAAGGAATATAGGATGAAGATAGGGATGTGGAGAGATAAAATGAATAGAGTTTGGCTGAGCCAATGGCTTGAGAGGTGTGGGTTGGGAGGTAGAGGTGGGGGCCTTTTATAAGAGGGAGGAGGGTCACTCTTGGAAAGTCAAGACATGTTACTTTATTTTAAAATGAGTTTCAGATTTTAAAGGTCCCAAATTGATCTATTTCAAGGATAAGGTGATAAGGGTTTAATATATACTCATCTGAAAGGTTTTTGATAGGTGTAAGTCTTAGATTTTTCATTATCATTTCATTTTATTTAAATCGTTCATTAATGAGGTAATCGCTGCATCATCATTGTGTGATAAAAAATTTAATTTATTTAATGTCTAAAAATTATAAAAAATATACTATGATGTAAGAAATATTTTTAGCTATCCAATGACTATTTATATTCCAAGATATCGTTTATTTAGACAAAATTAAAATTCTTTTACTTAGGTGTTACATACTTTGTTATATTTAACTTTCATTAAAAATAAAAAGATAAAAAGTCACTGTCACACAAAAGTGATTCCATGGGGTCTTTATGTTTGGCACAAGACATCCCACTATCGGCCATGACACAAACAGTAGAATTAGGACACATGTTGGGGTCTTTTGTTATTATTATGATATTATCATATTATCCTTAACTACCCGATTACTAATTAATCACGATAATTAAATATAATTACCGTCGTTACTATTCATAATGTCCAAAAACAAAAGAGTCTTAATTACCTAATTTGGACCTTCTGATTCCAAATATGAAATCCATTTTACCAAATTCAAAACACTGAAATTGAAAAAATTAATTTAAAAATAATTCATGTTGTCAAAACAAATAGCGGGTTTTTTTGAAGCAATTTCTATCAAAAGATTGACAATTGTTTATATCCAATTTAAAAGTGAAATTAATACAAATGACCACCATTAGATTAAATGGTAAAAATATATTCTATTTAAACTTTAAAATAAATTAAAAAGATAATATATCCGTATAATTAAATTAGATGAAAAAGCAGTTTTGATGTAAAATGCAGTATTTTCCATTATTCATTAAAAAAATGAACATTGTCAGAAAAATACCAAAAATTTATCAAATGTAAATTTAAATGTCCCAATCCTAAGGAATAAGTTTATTTTGACTAATAGAGATTATAAAATTTTCAAAATATTGATTTAAAAATGGTTCGCCATCAAAAGGCAGTAAAACAATCTTTTAAAAATATTAGAGAATTCAATGCTTAAGATTGGATTTATTCTTATTTTAAACCTCTAAAACACTATCTAATTCATAAATATACATAGATAAGAAAATATATTATTCATTACTTACTTGGGATGTTACATCCTTCCCCCCTTAGGAAATTGTGTCCCTGCAATTTATTTACTTATCGAATAAGTGGGGGTATTTATCCCTCATTGCATTTTCATATTCCCTTGTTGCCTATTAAATCATGTGGTTTTTCACAAAACCTTTACTTGATGAATCACATTATTCTGTAACACTTTCTCCCTATGGTCAAAAATCTGGACCGGTTGTTCCTCATAAGATAGATTCTCTTCTAGCTGAAATACCTCTGGACTCAAAACATGAGATGGATCTGGCATGTACTTCCTTAACATTGAAACATGAAAAAAATTGTGTACCTGAGATAAACTCGGAGGTAACACCAATCGGTATGCAACTGATCCAACTCTCTCCAGAATTTCATATGGTCTTATGAACCTTGGACTCAACTTTCCTTTCTTACCAAATCACATCACACTTTTACACGGTGAAACTTTGAGGAAAACATGATCACCTACCTCAAAAGAGATATCCTTCCTCCTTTTGTCCGAATAACTTTTCTACCTGCTCTGAGATGTTCTCATGTGTTTCTGTATTAGCCAAACTTTTTCTGACGACTCTTCTACTAGTTCTGGTCCCATCAACTTCCTTTCACCCACTTCATCCCAAAAAGCTGGAGTTCGACACCGCTTCCCATACAATGCCTCAAATGGTGCCATCTGTATACTAGAATGAAAACTTTTATTATAAGTAAACTCAACCAAAGAAAGTTGTTGGTCCCAACTTACCTGATAATCCATCAAACAAGCACATAGCATATCCTCCAATGTCTGAATTGTTTGTTCTGACTGCCTATCTGATTGAGGATGAAAAGCTATACTAAAATTTAATTCAGTACCCAATGACTTCTGAAGGCCTTTCCAAAAGGGAGAAGTAAACCTAAGATCACGATCAGATACAATGGAGAGGGGAACTCCATGTAACCTGACTATATCTTTAAGATACAAACGAGAAAGTTGATCTAGGGAAAAATTATCTCGTATAGCAAGGAAATTAGCAGATTTAGTAAAGCGATCAGTAATAACCCCGACTGCATTATTACCTCGAGGTGTCTTTGGAAATCCCACAATGAAGTCCATGGATATATTCTCTCATTTCCACTCTGAAACTGGTAAAGGTTATAGCATCCCTTTCAGAAACTGTTGTTCTATTTTAACCTGTTGACAAGTCAAACACTTCACAGTAAAATAAGCAATATCTCTTTTCATTCCATCCCACCAGTAATACTCCTGAAGATCTCTATACATCTTAGTACTGCCTGGATGAACTGAAAACGGAGATCTATGAGATTCACATAACAACTCTCTCTTCAACTATGAATCACACAACACACACAATCTCTTCCCAAATATCAAAACGCAATCATTATCAATGTTTAATTCAGGAAACTTACCCTTCTGAAGTAGCTCTACCTTTTTCTGCAACTCACTGCCTTGCTTCTGTGCTTGCTTAATTCTGTCAGATAGAGACGATTTCACTGATACCTAAAACAAAATAGAATAACATACTGCACTAACAACTTCTATGCCAAAGTTCTTCAAATCCTTAACCAAAGGATCATGTTCCAAACGTAACATGGTTAATGAGGCATTACTTTTTCGACTCAAAGCATCAGCCACATTATTTTCTTTTCACGGATGGTAATGAATTGTACAATCATTATCCTTGATTAATTCCAGCCATCTCCTTTGTCTCATGTTCAATTATTTCTGAGTGAATATATACTTTATGCTTTTGTGATCGGTATATATTTCACACTTTACACCATACAAATGATGCCTCCAAATTTTTAAAGTGAAAACAACAGCAGCTAATTCCAAATCATGTGTAGGGTAATTTACCTCATGAATTTTCAATAGACGGGAAGCATAAGCAATTACCTGACCATTATGTATTAGGACGCAGCCAAGTCCTTTCAATGAAGCATCACTGTAGATAACAAACTAGCCATTCCTGGAAGGTAGTGCCAAAACTGGAGCATTCGCCAATCTTCTTTTCAATTCCTAAAATTAATCACCACATTCTTTTATCCAGATAAAATTAACACCCTTATGATTTAGTTTAGTCATTGGACTAGATAACCATGAAAAATTTCTAACAAACCTTCGGTAATAGCCTGCCAACCCATGAAAACTACAAATATCAATTACATTTGTGGGTCTTGGCCATTCTTCAACAACCTTTGTTTTTGCAGGATAAACAGTTATTCCATCTTTAGAAACAATGTGACCAAGGAAAGAAATTTGTTGCAACCAAAACACATACTTGCTGAATTTCCCATACAATTTATTTTCTTTTAAGGTTTGCAAAATAACCCTTAAATGACTTTCATTATCTTCTTTACTTTTAGAAAACACAAAAATATCATCAATGAAAACAACCACAAACTTATCCAAGAACTCATGGAAAATTCTATTCATAAGGTCCATGAATATAGCAGGTGCATTGGTTATCCCAAAAGGCATTACTAAAAATTCATAATGGCCATATCTTGTACGAAACGTGGTCTTCAGAATATATACTTCCTTTACGTTCAACTGATGGTACCCCGATCTCAGGTCAATCTTTGGAAAATACTGAGCTCCCTGGAGTTAATCAAACAAATCATCGATATGAGGAAAAAGATAATTGTTCTAAATAGTGATGTTATTCAAGGATCTATAATCAATGAAAATTCTCATAGAACCATATTTCTTTTTAACAAATAAGATAGAAGAACCCCATGGTGATGTGATAGGTTGAATGAAACCTTTCTCTAATAAATCATATAATTGCTCCTTCAACTCTAAAAGTTCAATTTGAGCCATTCGATAAGGGGGTTTTGAAATTGGATTAGCATCAATAACTAAGTCAACAATATATTCAACTTCCTGATCTGGTATTATTCCAAGAAACTCGTCAGAAAAAACACCAGGATACTCATTTACCACTAGAACATCATTAATCTAAATGGTTCTTTTGTTTTCAACAATATGTGCACGGTAACATTCATTTCCAAATTTTAAAAGGTTCTCAGGCTCTTGATATGTTATCAACAGTTAGGGTTCATTCTTGTACAAAAACTGAAAGTCTTTCTGAAAAGAAATTATTTTAGCTCTAAAATCAATCTTAGCATGATAAACAGAGAGCCAATCTATACCTAGGATAACATCAAACTCTACTAGAGGTAAAACAATAAGGTTTGCAAGTATGTTCTTTCCACAAATATGGATAGGAAGATTCTTATAAATTCTTTTTGCCTCACCATTCCCCCAGGTGTTTTTACCAAAAGTTTAGGAGTCATTTCTTGATATGGAATTCCCAATTTACTAGAAAAGTTTTCAGAGATGAAAGAATGTGTATACCCCGAATCAAACAACACATTAGCATAATCTAAGAAAACAAACAAAGTACCTGATACCACTTCATTTGATGGACCAACATATACTAAAGTAGTTGGAAAGGATTTCACCACACCTTTCTTCTTTTAGTCTAACTGCTTCCCATCATTTGAGCTCTTTTTCGGACACTCGTTTTCATAATGACTCATCTCATTGCACTTAAAACACTTCACTAACTGTAAATAAAATTTTGTCTTACCATCACCCTGATCTTTTTCAGTGCAATCACGAGCATTATGTCCCATCTTACCACATCGGTAGGACCTTCTAGAATTCAGAAGACTTTCCCCAATGTGAGTTTTACCAAATTTATCACAAACTGGAAACTTAGTTTTCTTACCATCAGACCTTTTTGAAGAATTCTTCCCTTTCCTCTGCCACCTCGGTCTCTTCTTCTCTTGGTTGTTATAGAACACTTGATCATTGGAAAACTCCATTTCCACCTTCTCAGCACATCGAAATAGATTTTCATAACTCTTGAACTCACGAGAAGCTAAATCCCTTCAATATTTTGGCTTTAATCCAGAGTAAAAACGATTGATTTTACTATCAAGGTCTCAGATAAGATTTGGAGCATACCTTGTCAATCGAGTGAACCTTTTTTCATAAGCAGTCAGTGAGTAGTCCTCTTGCCTCAATTCCAAGAATTGTTTTTTCTATCCTAATTCGAACAGCCTTAAGAAAATACTTCTCAAGAAACGTACCTTTTAATTCATCCCAGTCGAGAGAATATATCTCATCAGTGTCCCTGATATTTTTAACAATCAACAACCACTGATCTGCTTCACCCTCCAAATAGTAAATTGAAAGACTGACCTTTTGATTGTCTTAACACCCCATGACATAGAAAATCTTCTCCAGTTCTTTAATCCACCTTTCAGCTAGCACATGTTCAGATGATCCTCTAAATGATGGGGGATGTTGCCTCATGAAATGTTCCACCACTGACATGTTCATTTGTGGTTGATCTGGCTGATATCGTGCATGGATACCACCACCATTTATCGCTTGAGTCAACTGCGCCATTACTCCAACAAACTATTCAATTCCAATTCCGACCATCTCAGGATACAGATTCGGAAGGTCATTTCCTTCTGTATGCCTTCCAAGAACTGCTTCCCTGTTTCCTATGTGGAAAACCATTCTGAACAAACATGTCTTAGATGAAGCAACATCATAATCTTCAAATTCTATATCATTTCAATTTGACGATAAACAAAATATTTTTGTATAATCATTTATAATAATTCTAACTCCTTAAGTTATCTTAACCGACCATTGATACCCACTATAAGGACCCATCCTTAAACATTACTTAATCTTGAGTTATTGCAAGATTACACGTTGAGGATCTTTTCAGGTTTAGAGTTTTAGTGAATTAGATCATAAATCATGGATTACATTCCACATTTAAACAAGGTGGTTACATCAAGGACAATATCCACTTTTCCCATCAAAGATAAAATATTTAAAACAAAACATGGATTCTTTCATGACACATCTTTGACATTATCATCACATCATGTAAATTTTCCTTGACTGGTGAAAAACATTACAAAAAACTTGGGACGAGTATAAAAAGCTCAGTAAGGGATATAAAAGTACAAAATGAAAACATTAGTCCATGTATACATAAGAATTAATGAAATCACAATTTACTCATAAAACATAAGCAATTTAACATAACTCATAAAATCATGAATAAATCATAGAAATCATAATACATAAAGGTAACTCGAGGCATTCATCACATTCTTAGGAAGGAAGGGACCTCATGGTTACGTTTGGAATACCCATCGCAGTATATTCCCTAAATCTCTTCAGAGAAACCTTAGCGTTTAACTCCTTAGTGTTACCCAATTAATTGTAGAGCTATATCAGGCTCACCATCCATTAGTTTATTATGGAACCACCCGTCTTAATAAACAATTCCCAAGAACCATAACATAATTGTATCACATAAAACATGCATAAAGGAAACATAACATTTTCTCATTTCAATCACAAGATATCAATAAAACATTGACATAATAAAAACATTATCAAAACCATTTTCAATACCAAAATAATATAAAAGTAAAACATGGTATTTATTTTTCTTTTAAAAAAATTTATGGCTTGTAGAGGAAGCCGAGACTCAAATAATGGTCACGGTGGTGGAGAAGTCGTTGTCGCCGCATACGTAAGGCAAAAACAATCCCTTTTTCCCTTTAGTAAAACGGTTCGTACAAAATTATTCCATTTGAATAAAAGTAAAAGAAAAAGGGGTTTATACACCGTATAAAAGAAAGTTGTGTATAAAACAAAATATTTCTCAATGAAAGGATATTGAGACGAATTCTCATACCTCGTGTCCGACATGACTCGATCGTTCTTTAATCTCCTGAATAATAAACTGGAGTTAATTTCTACTTGATTAAGAACATTTTTCAAGTTCATTATTCCATTTATATAACTTATTACCATGTTATGAACACTATGTAATTATTTATGTTAATAATGGTCGTTTTGTCGATAATTAGTACTTGAGTCAATAATAAACTCCTTATAATTACAAGTTGTTAATGTGGTAAAATATCCATTATATCCAGAATTATATTCATGATGTAAATATCATATATATCATATATATCTAGTATATACATTCATTTATAATATTACTTAACATATAGATGTAAGAAATGAAATGCATTGTTCATGGAGACGGTAAGCCGTACGTATGCATGAACGCTACTTTCATTTCTATTTAATATTTAATGGAATGAAATCATGATGATATAAAGGTATATTATAATTCCAATATGACATCATATATAATATCATTAACTCCATCCTTCATACGTCCCACATATGGCATTAACGAATCAAATCACTTTGAGGGGGCGGTAGTCCGCACTTCCTAAAATTAAGATATCACGTTTACCCATAATGGAAACCATAAATGTAACACCCCGAGATTTAATGAGCTGTATTATTTTTAATTTCTTTCATATCTTCTATTGTACGCTGCACCAATATTTTCTTTCGCTATACACAACACCATATTAGCTTGCAGTATACACAACATTATTCTTGGATTATGTTACACACAATTTCAAGTTCGTTTGATAGTAGTTATTTTACGCAACATTGAGTGTGTGTATATATATATATATTCAATTTATAAATGAAATATGGTTGGATTCTGTTATATGCAACAAAAAAGGATTCTTTCACTACACGCAACCCTGACTTGGCTTTCATTACACGCAATCACGACCTTCCTCGATAGCATGTGTTGTACGTAATACTGGGTTTCACTAAACAATGATATATTGTTATAATATTATTATGAACTAGCCGTTATGAATATTATCAATTAATTTTTGAATTTTATAACATTATTATTCATCTTACACATTTTCGAGAACATGTTATAAGAACAAAATAATTTTGTCGGGTAAAATAAGTATTTTTTCAAAAAATGCAGTTTTGACGCCATTTGATGGCGCACCAACATTAAATCTAGTTTTTGACATGTTTATAAGTTAAATTTGAAAAAATAAAATTCTTCTATGGAATCAGGATATTAAAATTTACTTTGGATAAATTTTTCATATTATTCTGATAACTTTCATATTTTAATGAATAGTAAAAACACGCTATATTTTAATTAAAAACAAATTTTTTCATCATAATAATTTATATGGTTAAATTATAATATTTAATGGGTTTAAAGTATAAATAGAATATATTATTACCATTTAATATAATTTATGTTATTATCATTTATTTTACATTGAATTTATAGGTAAAATCATATCAATCTTTTGCAATGTTTTATCTTTTAAAACTCGTTTTCTTAATAGCAGGATTAATTTTAAATTAATTACTGCAACTTATTTGTTTAGTATTTTGAAAAATGGATTCCATATATTAAATCATTAGGTCCAAATTATGTTAATAGGCTACTTTTTATTTTTGGGCACTATGAATAGTATCTACGATAATTTTTATTTACATTAGTTAAAGATAAATCTGGTAATTAAGGGTAAACCTAAGATTATAAAATTACCCTAACACATGCCAAAATTATATTGGATGGATAAAAGTAGACCCATATTACCTAAGGGTCATATTAGATTCATTTTATGGACTTTTGACCATAAAAATAATTTAATTATTATTAAAACCAAAGAAAGTGACAACATGTCACTCTCTAAAATCTTATAAGTATAATAATTTTAATGTAGTGATAAACTTCATGAAACATTGAACATGAATAGTCCCCAGAAATCTAACAAAAGTATCTACATCATGAGAATTTATTTAGAATTTTTAGGTATTAAATAATTATCATTAATGGAGACATAATAGTGATGCATAAATTGTTTATTTAGTGAAAAAGCAATAATATAGGTTTTATTAAAATAACAATACCTATCAAAATGACCAGAAACATGACCAAACATTATTGTTCGAGTATATCTATACCCTAATAATCCAAGGGTCTATTTTTGGACCATTTGGAGCCTTATAATACCGATTATGATATTTATATAATATTATTTTAAATGATGTCAAAGATCTCACCTTCATAATTTAATAAATATAACAATTTAAATGTTGTGATTTTAAGATGATAAATTCATGTAAGAATATTATTATGAAATTTATTATATTTATCTTCATCATAGGATTTTATTTGAAATTTATATGGAACAAATAAGTATATTTAACAATTATACAAAAATTTTGTAGTAATTATTTTATTAAGATAAATATCAAATAAATGGTTTTACAAATAGTAAAATAAATATTATATGAACTATTTAATATTATACACTAATTTTCCAGATTACTATGACATGTTAGGAACCTATTAAATATTTTATTTTGAATATATCCTCTGTGTGTATTTTATTTAAATTCAATTAAATGAATAGTGTCAAAATTGACACTATTGTTATTTTATAAAAATAACATATTATTAAATTGTTTTAAAATCACAAAAATATTTGAAAATTATAAATTGAAATTTATATAGTATCCAATGTGATTAATTATCTAATTATTGATAATTCACAGCACATAAGTAAATATTTATAATAATTTAAAATTTTCAATCTTATTACAACCAATAAAATTTAATAGATTAAATAAGGATAAATCACGTTGATAATGTTTAAAATAAATTCCCTACATGTCTAAATTTTATTGTTTGATGATATTACAACCCTATATCATCTAATATTTGAATATGAGTCATTTCTTGAGGTTTTTAAGTGGGGTTAGATTTATTATAAATTAATATTTTTAAGATTTCCAAAGGTGCCCCTCTCCTACCTTATAAAAAGGGAACCCCTTCCCACTTTTCTTCACACCATTTTGAGACATGAATCTCGGAAAAAACCTACCAATTACTCTTCTAAACCATTCTAGTTATATCATATAGTTTCTGGTATTCTCAAAATACCAACCCTAGTTCCCTAAGAAGAAGTTTAAAGGAGGTGCATCGAGGAAGAGGTAATCTCTTCTACCGATTCTTTCAAGATTCTTTCTCCTTCAACTTCTTCTCCTTTAGTTGTTTAATTATAAAGTAATAACATCAGTATCATTAATATACTGATATGTTATTATAAATATGAAACTACCCCATTTCACCTCATATCCATCCTATGGAAAATGAAATCACCGCGCGTGCGTACGTACGGAATACCATCTCCACGCCATGGTGTAATCTGATTTTCCAACACCACCTTACTTGGATGGGTATAATGGTGTAAAGAATAACTATACATAGTTATTATAATATCATACTGATTCTGATATATTTATCATCCACTCCAATTCAATTCAATAATTATGGTAATGATATCATCGCTCGTGCGTACGTACGGACTATCGTCTCCACGACGTGATGAGATTCATTCTCCATGTTAACCATTCAAGAATGATTATAAAGTATATATAAGCAATAATAATGAAATATATGACATTATAAAGATACTTTATTTATGTATATATATATATATATATGTCATCTACTTACTTCCATTCAAGTCAATAAGGAAAGGAAAACATCATTCATGCATACGTACGACCTACCGTCTCCATGAACGGTGTGTTTCATTTCATTTATCTATCTAATATATATATATATACTAAATATATAAGATATCTAAAACATGTTTTAAATTTTGGAAGTAAGTAAATCATGATATAATTAATAATAATATCAAGAACAACAAGTCCAAACACGTATGATAAATGAAACGATTTTACCCAAAACGCTACTTTAACATGGAATTGACAAATGAACGTGTGATATAAATACCTTAGTGAACCATATATGATATAATAACAATTAATATGATTCTATAATAAATAAATGATATTATTTAAATCATTATACAGGAGTGTCAGATATATATGAATCATATCAGACATAAGGTAAGGGATAACTTTTCCAATATCGTTTTTTATCCGAGATTGCTTATACGTAAGTATTTACTGGGGTTATATTTATCATCCATGTTCCAATTTTCTAAAAATGGTTCCATGTATGTTTAAAGTCCTTTTTAATCATTTTTGTCTTGTACTACATTGTATGTAAGGAATCTTTCTTTTACGAGGTACTTTTTTACTTTTCCAACAAAAGTACGAGGAGAATGTTATTTTTAACTTTTACAGTGTGAACAGATTTTTACGGTTTAATAACTCCTCGTTTTCATGAAGCTTACTCTACTAGATTTTCTGAAAATTTTCAACAAAATAATTTTCTTTTGAAATTTCATGGACTTTTGTGAAAATAAAATGATTTTGAATAAAGGATATTTTCCCCAAGAATTCATTTCAAGTGTTTTATTAAAACCATTTTCCATCTAATATGACATTATTTCATATGTGTATGTTTCAAGTATAATGTCTCTATGATTTAAATGCTTTCAATTTTCTTATGATAAAACATCCATTTGTTTTATATGGATTATGTGATGATTGGATGATGTTTATGAAACCCATTTTATTCTTTGGGTTATGATGAATGTTTTAAGTTTATTTTGTGGAACAAGTAAGAATGATTTCATTATGAGATGGGTGGGACCTATATATCCCTCAAATTAATTGGGTAAAGATTTATATCTCATGATATATACATGGCTAGAACGGCAAGTAAATCCGGTTCAGTAATATAGGGCTGGAACGGCAAGTAATCCTGGTTCAGTAATGGACTTTGTCCACTAAGATGGTCTTGGCAGCAATGCCTTGGCTACTATGGAAATCATAACATGTGTTTAATGGTTGCCACAATTTTATGTTTTATTCCCATTCCATTTTATCATGATTGATGTTCCATTATGATCTATGCCTTATGCACTGCCATGTTTCAAGTCATTGATAAATAATTTTGATGTTTAAATATTATGTTCATGTTTTGAAGTTCAAATGTATATGGTTTGTTTTTTTTCTCCATACATACCCTTACTGAGCATTTTTGCTCACCCTTTATATTTTCTCTTTTCCCCAAGATTTCAAGAAAAGTTTTAGGTAAGAAAAAAAGGGGAAGATCATTATGGGAGTTTTTGAATATCTATCACCAAGATTAGAAGATTATATTCTGAGTTTCCAAAGACACTAAACTATTATGATCCTTGAGTTTTGGTTTTTATTATGCATTAAGTATTCCACAAAAGTAATGTATTGTCCATGTACGTCAAGATTTGGGTCTCTACATTTGGTATCGGAGGAATAGTTTAGTTAACCTTTGGAATCTATGATGCGAAAACTTTAGTGAAGATACCTAGAGATATTTCTAAGGTATGTCTAGGGATGTCCCTAAGGTTACGTATAAGTATAGGACATAGTCCTAGAATTATGGTAACGATATTAGAATTAAACCTAGATGCTAGATATTGAAGTTAGACCCCCATTATTATGATTTTTTCCTCTCACACTATTCTTTTTGGGATTTAGAAAATGGAAGCAAATAGGAAGATTCACGATAATGGAGGATATGATGGACAATGACATGTATTCTTCAAGAGCAACCAAATGAAATTGGATATGGAGGTCAACATATTGTTATAATTCCTAATCAGAAATCTCATAATATTATCAATGATCTCAACATTGGTGAGTATCCATACTCATCTAATAAGAGAAATATGGAGTTTCATGATTATCATAGAGGAACGAAAGTTCAATTTACCTCATGTAAATCATGTGGGAAGAGGTATCAAGGAGAATGTTTCAAAGGAAATGGAAGATGCTTTGGGTGTGGAAAAGATGGACACAAGTCCAGTAAGTGTAAAGGAAAAGGTTCAGTTAACACCATGGACACGGATAATAGTATTGCTAAGACATCAACAATGGTTAAATGTTTTAAATGTGGAATGTACGGGCATTATGAAAACCAATTCCCTATGGTAAAATCTCATGAAGAGAACCATCATGGTCGTATAGGTAGTATTTATGTTGATGATGATGAAGATACTACAAATGGTATATGAGATGAAATAAGTGTTGAGGAATACAATGATGAAGCTCAGTCAATGGTTTAAGAAGGTAGTGGAATGATTACATGTTTATCAAGATTAATGTTTTATAAGTAATCTCATGGTACTATGGAATAATGAGACATCTAATGATTGTTACACTATTGTTTTTCCTTATGTTTCTGAATGTATATGTTTAATGGTAATCGTATCCATGAAAGGTTATTCAAATATTTTTGGAAAGCACCTAATATTCACATAAGGAAGGGATAAGGAGATAATTAAATGTTTGATAGTATTAATGAGCTCATGAATGATATAAGGACAAAGTGATTTCATGGTTTGAGTATATAGAATTTTGGGTTTTGGTATGTTGAAAGAGTTAACTTTTGACAGCATTCATGTTTTCAGTATGGTTCAATGGGTATTTATATTTCCTGAAAATATAAGATTAAGGTATTCACATGTTTGGAATGCGATCAGAAAGATATATCTTGTGATATATAAGGGATAAATGATGGTATTCACGTGCTTGTTATATGACCTTTTTAGTAATCATTCTCTTTATAATATAAGATTAGGCAGAAGTATTTTAGAAAAGCCTAAAGTTTGGAATGGATTAAGTTGGACATCAGATAGTATTGTTTAAGGATAAAGATTTTTGATATTATAATAGTATAGTTTTAGAAAAAATGACAACCTGCAGGACGGGCAACAACCCATTGCGTTGGATAAGGTTGTGTGGATCGAACCCACAACCGAAGTGCGACAGTCCTTCATCGCCTACCACTAGCCTACAGGAAGTCCCTGGTTAGTAGAAACTAGTTTTATTTTATTAAGCGGTATGATAGATGAAGTATAAGTCCATTTTAGGAACCATATACGATTAATCTCACCATAGATGGACTTATGTATATAACTTTTGCTAAACCTATGTTCTAGACAGATGGACTGACCTACCATTCTGTCACGTGATTTGCTAACACTTCACAGAAGACAAATTCATCTTTATTTCTTTAAGAGATGAAGTGGAAATTGTTCACAGCACAAACAACAGTGATATTGTACCAAAATCAAGTAAGTATTTCTTCTAATTAATTTTTTTCAACTTTAGGGAAATGATTTTGAAAACAAAAAAATGTTGTCCTAGTGCTCTTATATTTGATGAATCTGATGGTACCTTAGATCATCAAAAATTAATGGCTTTGTGACTATTGTCTTTATCATAGACATGTCCTCTACCACTCTCCATCAAAACATGATGGTTATGTTTCTCTTCTATATCCATATTTTCACCTATGTTATCCTAGGTTGAAACCCAATGATTAGTTAATTTGGGTAACCGTTACGTTTCATACTTTAGTTTTTAAAGAAAGGGTTTGGTATTCCATTTTACGATGTGGGTTTCTGTGAAAGAAACTCTCATGTAATAAACCATTTCTAACCACGATGAATTTTGAGGGCAAAATTCATTTTAAGGGGGGTAGAATGTAACACCCCAAGATTTTATGAGATATATTATTTTTAATTTATTTAATATCTTCTGTTGTACGCTACACCAAGATTATCTTGCGCTATACGCAACACCATGTTATCTTGCAGAATACGCAATGCTATTCTTGGATTGTGTTACACACAATTTCAAGTTCGTTTGATAGTAGTTATTCTACGCAACATTGATTGTATATATATATATATATATTCAATGTATAAATGAAATATGGTTGGATTCTGTTATAAACAACAACAAAGGAGTCTTTCACTGCAGGCAACCCTGACTTGGCTTGCATTACACGCAATCATGACCTTCCTCGATAGCGTGTGTTGTACGCAATACCGGGTTTCACTAAACAACAATATATTATTATGATATTATTATAAACTAATATTTATGAATAGTATTAATTAAATTTTGAATTTTATAACATTATTATTCATCTTACACATTTTCTATAACATGGTATAAGAACAAAATTATATTTTCGGGTAAAATAAGTATTTTTCAAAAAATGGAGTTTTGACGCCATTTGATGGCGCAACCACTTTAAATCTAGTTTTGACATGTTTATAAGTTAAATTTGACAAAATAAAACTCTTATTTAGAATCAAGATATTAAAATTTACTTTGGATAAATTTTTCATATTATTCTGATACCTTTCATATTTTAATGAATAGTAACAACACGATATATTTTAATTAAAAACAACTTGTTTCATTGTAATAATTTATATTGTTAAATTATATTATTTAATGGCTTTAAAGTATAAATAGAATATATTTATACCATTTAATATCATTTATGTCATTAGAATTTATTTTAAATTGAATTCATAGGTAAAATCATATCAATCTTTTGCAATGTTTTAACTTTTAAACTCGTTTTCTTAATAACTGGATTAATTTCAAATTAATTACTGAAAATTCTGTGTTTATTATTTTGAAAAATTGATTCCATATTTTGAATCATTAGGTCCAAATTATGTTAACAGGCTACATTTTATTTTTGGGCACTATGAATAGTAACTACGGTAATTTTTATTTATATCAGTTAAAGATAAATCGGGTAATTAAGGGTAAACATAAGATTATAAAATTACCCTAACACATTCCAAAAATGTATTGGATGAATAAAATTCGACCCATATCACCTAAGGGTCGGATTAGATTCTTTTTATGGACTTTTGACAATGAAAATAATTTAATTATTATTAAAACCAAAGAAAGTGACAACATGTCACTCTCTTAAATCTTATAAGTATAATAATTTTAATGTAGTGATAAACTTCATGAAACATCGAACATGAATATTACCCAGAAATATAACAAAATTATCTACATCTTGAGAATTTATTTATAATTTTTAGGTATTAAATAATTGTCATTAATGGTGACATAATAGTGATGTAGAAATTGTTTATTTAGTGAAAAATCAATAATATAGGTATTATTAAAATGACAATAACTATCAAAAATGACCAGAAACTTGACCAAACATTATTGGTCGAGTATATATATACCCTAAGCATCCAAGGGTCGATTTGTGGACAATTTGGAGCCTTATAAAACTGATTATGATATTTATATTATATTATTTTGAATGATGTCAAAGATCTCACCATCATAATTTAATAAATATAACAATTGAAATGTTGTTATTTTAAGATGATAAATTCATGTAATAATATTATTATGAATTTTATAATATTTATCTTCATCATAGTTTTTTATTTTAAAATTTTATGCAACAAATAAGTATATTTAATAATTATACAAAAATGTTGTAGTAATTATATTATTAAGAGAAATATCAAATAAATTGTTTTACAAATAGTAAAATAAATATTATATGAACTATTTAATGTGCTCGACTAATTTTATACATTACTATGACATGTTAGGAACGTATTAAATAAATTATTTCGAATATATCCTCTGTGTGTATTTTATTAAAATTCAAATAAATAAATTGTGTAATAATTGACACTATTGTTATTTTTTTAAAATAACATATTAAATTGTTTAAAAATCACAAAAATATTTAAAAATTATAAATTTAAATTTATATAGTTTCAAATCTCATAAATTATCTAATTATGGATAATTCACAGCACATAAGTAATTATTTATAACAATTTAAAATTTAAAATCTTAATACCACAAATAAAATTTAATAGATTAAATAAGGATAAATCAAGTTGATAATGTTTAGAATAAATTCCCTAAATGTCTAAATTTTAATGGTTGATGATATTACAACCCTATATAGTCTAATATTAGAATATGAGTAATTTTTGGAGGTTTTTAAGTGGGGTTAGATTTATAATAAATTAATATTTTTAATATTTCCAAAGGTGCCCCTCTCCTCCCTTATAAAAAGGGAACCCCTTCCCACATCTCTTCACACCCTTTTGAGCCTTGAATCTCAGCCAAAACCTGCCAATTACTCTTGTAAAACTCTCTAGTTAGATCTTTTAGTTTTTGGTCTTCTCAAAATACCAACCCTAGTGCCCTAAGAAGAAGTTTAAAGGAGGTGCGTCGAAGAAGAGGTAATCTCTTCTACCGATTCTTTCAATCTTCTTTCTTCTTCAACTTCTTCTTCTTTAGTTGTTTCATTATAAAGTAATAACCATAGTATCATTAATATAATGATATGTTATTATAAATATGAAACAACCCCATTTTACCTCATATCCATCCTACGGAAAAGGAAATCACCGCGCGTGCGTACGTACGGAATACCGTCTCCACGTCGTGGTGTAATCTGATTTTCCAACACCACCTTACTTGGATTGGTATAATGGTGTAAATAATAACTATACATAGTTATTATAAAATCATACTGATTCTGATATATTGTATCATTCACTCCAATTCAATTCAATAATTATGGGAATGATATCATCGCTCGTGCATACGTACGGACTACCGTCTTCACGACGCGATGAGATTCATTCTCCATGTTAACCATTCAAGAATGATTATAAAGTATATATAAGAAATAATAATAACATATATGACATTATAAATCTACTTTATTTATGTATATATATATATATCATCTAATTACTTCCATTCAAGTCAATAAGTAAAGGAAAACAGCGTTCATGCATACGTACGACCTACCGTCTCCATGAACGGTGTGTTTCATTTCATTTATCTATCTAATATATATATATATATACTGAATATATATGATATATAAATCATGTTGTAAATTTTTTAAGTAAGTAAATCATGATATAATTAATAATAATATCAAGAACAACAAGTCCAAACATGCACGATAAATGAAACGATTTTACCTAAAATGCTACTTTAAAATGGAATTGAAAAATGAACGGGTAATATAAATTACTAAGTTAACCATATATGATATAATAACAATTAATATTATTATTTAATAACTCAATGACGTTATTTAAATCATTATACAGGAGGTTTGGATACATACGAAGCATATCAGACATAAGGTAAGGGAAGAAATTTCCAATCTCGTTTTTTTATCCGAGATTGCTTATACGTAAGTATTTACTGGGGTTATATTTATCATCCATGTTCAAATTTTCTAAAAATGGTTTCATGTATTTTTAAAGTCCTTTTTAACCATTTTTTGAGTTTTACTACATGGTATGTAAGGAATCTTTCTTTTATGAGGTACTTTTTGACTTTTCCGACAAAAGTACGAGGAGAATGTTATTTTTAACTTATACGGCATGAACAGACTTTTACGGTGTCAAAATTACTCATTTTCATGAAGCTTACTCTACAAGATTTTGTGGATATTTTAAAACAAAATACTTTTCTTGTGAAATTTCATGGAATTTTGTGAAAAGAAAATGATTTTGAAGAAGAAAGGATATTTTCCTCAAGAATTCATTTCAAGTATTTTATCAAAACCATTTTCCATCTAAGATGACATTATTTCATATGTGTATGTTTCAAGTATAATGTCTCTATGATTTACATGGTTTCAATTTTCTTATGATGAAATATTCATTTGTTTTATATGGATTATGTGATGATGGGATGATGTTTATGAAACCCATTTTATTCTTTGGGTTATGATGAATGTTTTAAGTTTATTTTGTGGAACAAGTAAGAATGATTTCATTATTATATGGGTGGGACTATATCTCCCTCCAATGAATTGGGTAAAGATTTATATCTCATGAGATAGACATGGCTGGAATGACAAGTAAATACGGTTTAGTAATACAGGGCTGGAACGATAAGTAAACTCGGTTTAGTAAGGGACATTGTCCCCTAAGATGGTCTTGGCAGCAATACCTTGGCTACTATGGAAATCATAACATGTGTTTAATGGTTTCCACAATTACATGTTTTATTCCCATGCCATTTTGTTTCTCCATACTTACCCTTACTGAGAATTTGAGCTCACCCTTTATATGTTTTATTTTCCCCAGGATTTCAAGAAAGGTTTTAGGTAAGAAAACAAAAAGGGGAAGATATTTATGGGAGTTGTTGAAGATCTTTCACCAAGATTAGAAGATTATATTTTTAGTTTCCAAAGATAATAAACTATTACGATCCTTGAGTTTTGGTTTTTGTTATGTATTATGTATTCTGAAAAAGTAATGTATTGTCCATGTACATCAAGCTTTGGGTCTCTACAATAAAGTAATTCCATAAATGAAAAATACAGAAGCATAATGAAGACATAAAAATAATATATATCATATATAAATAGGGTGACATCTTAATGGTCACCATTAAAGGTGTTAAAAGAAGATAGAACAATCATCCTTTCGTGAGGCCGAAATTCACCATCCACAGAAACAATATGTTCTTTAACCATTAGATGAAGGTGTGTGTAAGTGTAGCTTGAATCATTCTCATAACAACATCCTAGAATATATAAGATACAGTTTTTGTTACAAAATAAGGGAATAAAAATATTTTAGGGGGTTGTAGAAGCAAAATAAAAGAAAAGAACACAAGTGAAGACATTACCTTTAAATCAGGTAACTCCTCTTGGTTTGAACCAAAAGGGTTTCTTGAAAACCATTCTGCCTAAGGTAAGGCTTCTAGGATGAAGAGAGGGATGTGGAGAGATAAAAGGATCATATTTTGGCTGATCCAATGGCTTGAGAGGTGTGGGTAAGGAGGTAGAGGTGGGGGCCTTTTATAAGAGGGAGGAGGGGCACTCTTGGAAAGTCAAGAAATGTTACTTTATTTTAAAATTATTTTCATATTTTAAAGGTCCTACATTGATATAGTTAGAGGATAAGGGGATAAGGGTTCTAAATATACTCATCCAATAGGTTTCTAACAAGTTTATGTTTTATAGTTTTCATTATCTTTTCATTTTGTTTAAATCGTTCATTAATGAGGTAATCGATGCATCATCATGGTGTCATAAAACATTCAATTTATTTAATGTCTAAAAATTATAAAAAATACTATGATGTAGGATATCTTTTAATATTTCCAATTAATATTTATATTCCAAGATATTGTTTATTTAGACAAAATTAATATTGTTTTTCTTAGGTGTTACATACTTTGTTATATATAACTTTCTTTAAAAATAAATAGATAAAATGTCACTATCACACAAAAGTGATTCCATGGGGTCCCTAAGTTTGGAACAAGGAATCCCATGGCTAGACATGACACAACAAATAGAATAAGGACACATGTTGGGGTCATTTGATATTATTATGATATTATTTTATTATCCATAGCTACCCATTTACTAATTAATCACGATAATTGATGATAATTACCATCGTTACTATTCATAATGTCCAAAAACAAAAGAGTCTTAATTACATAATTTGGAAATTCTTATTCCAAATATGGAATCCAATTTACCAAATTCCAAACAAATAAATTATAATAATTCATATTGTCAAAACAAATAGCGGGTTTTTTTTAAACAATTTTTATCAAAAGTTTGACAATTGTTTATGTCCAATTTCAAAGTAAAATTAATCCCAATGACCACCAATGGATTAAATGGTAAAAATATATTCTATTTAAACTTTAAAACCAATTAAAAATATAATCTATCCATATAATTAAATTTTCTAAAAAATCAATTTTGAAATAAAATGCAGTATTTTCAACTATTCATTAAAAAATTAACATTGTCAGAAAAATACCAAATATTTATCCAATGTTAATTTAAATGTCCCAATACTAAATAATAAATTTATTTTGACTAATATAGCTTATAAAATTGTCAAAATATTTATTTAAAAATGGTTCTCCATCAAAAGGCGGTAAAACAATCTTTTATAAATATTAGAGAATTCTACGTTTAAGATTGGATTTATTCTCATTTTAAACCTCTAAAACACTATCTAATTAATAAATAGACATATATAAGAAACTATATTATTCATTACTTACTTGGGATGTTATAGTTGTGTCCTCATCATGCTGAAGACTTTTGACCATGTTGGGTTGACTGTGATAGCTTTAAGTAAGATCCCCATGGGGGAAACCTATGTCCTCAGGGTGAGGTCATTTGTGACCTATTGATCATCCTCTTTATGTTATGAGAAGAATATATTCTTGTTTTTTGGGATAGTCTCTCAAAATGGTTGGAAATATAAATTGGTTTCATCTTCTTCTAGGACAACAACATTCTCTTAGGGGATGGTTGGTGAGGCTTCATGTGTTGGTGGAATTGTTGACCATCCTCAGAACATGGGATAGTACCATTGAGGTGGTACTCTCGAATCAGTGAGTTTTTAAACTATCGTTGAAGATGCTAGTTTGGTGTTGGTTTACTTGAGTTAGGCAAGGACCTAACTTGGGATGTAGTTGATGTGTTTGTAAATGTTAGCTAAAAAGATACCATTGGATTGAATGGAATTATTATCGAAATTGAATGAATATATATATATGAAAGAATTTAAAAATAAAAACATGACAAATTGTTATCTTAATAAACGATCACATGCATAATCGATTGTTTTAAATCCACATTTTTCCCTATTTAATTTTGAGAGAGTGAAAAAGGGGCCTGACATGTAGGTTACACAATCACTTTGGTTAAGGATTCACATCAGGTTCACCATTTTTGTTTTGTTCCTAAAAAATATGTGGGTTTGAATAGTATATTGTGGTGGTGGTGGAACAACACTTTACATCAAAAAAATATTTTCACATCCTTTTCAGGAAGATTATAATGGGTATAAATCATGTAATTGGAAGTACCAAACAATTCCATTATTTTATATTTTTAATGAAATTTTTTACCATATGACGGTGGTCTTTGAGAAATGGCTTCTATAACACTTATGAACTCAAATTGTTTGAGATGATGGGAGGTCGGGATAATCAAACCTTTCGTGCAGAATTATTAAAAAAATCTAGGATTTTATTATAGATCTAAAAAATATTTATGAATACTTTATTAAGTACTAAATATAAAATGTGTCTCTCATTAATTAATAATGAATAATAATCATGTATTGGATTTAGAATCATCTATATATATATATATAAGGTTCTCCATTGACATATACCACTATATGGAAGTAAGGTTATACATCAATTGTATAATTTTCTATAAATATTAGATATTTGTATATCGTTTATTATCATGATGCCGGTTTTTGGCCATGTAATTGGGTGATTTGGAATTTATCATCATCTAGGGAGACAAGATTTTTGTTGTTGTTGGGATTAGGCCAATGATATGGGATTACTATGTGTCTATTTATAAGAAATCAAAACCTACATAGTTCAGTGCCACTAAATGGTACAGATCATACAATTTAACATCATGTGACAAGGACCAAATCATGCAGTTTAACACCGTGATTAAAGAATTTCAAGGTGAATGTATCCTAGTCAAGGATGATGTGGGACATAGGAAGAAGTTTCTTGAGGGACCCAGAAGGGGATATGTCTTCCTAGGATGGATAATAACCTACATAGAATATGGCCTAGAGAATATTAGGGAGGATTTTGAGTGTGGGTTCTGATCCTCAACAAGGATTCCTACACATCTTTTTTTGATAGTAATAAAATCATAGATAGTTCTAAATGATTTGGACTACACGCATGGAGGATAACCATGGTTGAATCATTAGAAATAAAACCCATTGATGGTTTCCATCATAAGTAATATGGTTCATTGAGAGGGTGGTCACATTATTTTGGGGCGTACACTAAATGAGAATCCGTAAGAAATGTGAGAGTGAGATAGGAAGAAAGAATATATTCTAAGATAGGTATTTGATCATGTGGATTCAATGATTATAAAGAACCTATAAGATCACATTATTGAAGATTGGTGTGGTAAATAAGTGGAATAATTTATATAAAACTAAACAATCTATCTCATATGCTGGTAGAAAAGGGAATAGATGCATCCCACAAGATAGAATTTGGGCTTACTTTGAGAGGGATGCACTAATGATAAAATTCCACTCCTTGCCTTTCTACAAGTAGTATAGAAAGATATAAGGTAGGGTTATGGATGATAATAGGGGGTTTTCATTTTATATTCTACCCATTTTAGACAATTGATGTCACTACCCATCCTGATAAGCCTTATACCACCATCTTTAAGATCAGGATCCTCCATACCATGGGAATGAAAAATTGTGACCATTCTGAGGATCCCAGCAACTGGGGAGGTTAAATGTAGTTATTTAATTGACATAAGAATAAAACACTAGATTGGGGACACAATGGTGTTCCCTATCACTGTAATGAATGAGTCAGGTGGTTTGGAAGGAGATATTGATTAATGCTTTCACAGGTTCTAGTATGAGATACATGAATACATTTGGATAGTTTATGAAGGGTCTAATATGGGTTCAAACACTATGTGGAAATAGGGCCGCTATAATGTGAGGGAAAAGTAACCTATGGATACTCCATACCATATACTATCCTTTTTCTATGAAGGGTGGGGGATCATAAAGGGTCCCATAAATAGATCTACTTTGCAGTGATCTTTTGAGAGAATAAGGGAACCCATTATGGGTGGACAAATATGACCTCTTGAAAAGGATCCCTTTAAATGTATCTTTCATAGAATATAGTAGGTAAATTACCTATAGGATTGTTATTTATTATTCTCCACAATCCATATGTACTTTTCACTTTTTTCAGTACTAGGTATTTATAGGAATGGTAAATAATTGTTTTTCCTAGATAGTCTATTGGCTACATATAAAACATGGTAACTTGTGGTTAAGTTATAAAACCATTATCCAGAAGACATTTTTTTAGATTATGGCATGCTAAAATGAAACATTATTACACAAACTAAAATTCATTTATAGGAACATTATATCACCAACTACTCCTGAAAATGAAAAATCCATTTGGGTGGGGTAGTAAGTCACCACCTAAGCCCACTTATTTTCATTTTCAAGAACACCATGCAGAGTGACTATCCTATGTAGGATGAATGCTATGAAAGAGTAATGGGTCACTAGGAATTACTTAGTTACTTTACCAATTTGAAACTCCATCAATTCCTTATCTATTCAAATTTTACGCATTTCAAAATTCATCAAAGCATTATCAGATTATATCTGTATTTTATAATACTTAAAAAGAATTTCTCTTTCCGATTATGAAATTTATATATTATTATGGGTACCTAAAATAGTAATCTAGGAATAGAATTATGAAATACCAATGATATGATGATGTTATAAAAGATTGTTTTTTATTTTTTTCTAAATATTTGAATAAAAGAAATATTAGGGACAAGTTATTGGATTATAAGGATGATTGAAATTCAATTGCTGTATATAGTCAAGACTTATAATGAAATATGGTATTGATTGTTAATAAAAAAAGTATTTTTACTTTTAAATATGATTTTATTACTATTTTTCATAAAAATATATAGTTTTTTTTGGATTCAATTGTTTTTGGATTTCACACTATGGTTATTTTTGTTAATTTTTTATAGTTGAAATATTTAATTGTTATAACTATAATGTTCTTAGAATGTTATTATCATGGTTTTATTTATATTCCCTATATAATTGAAGTTTGACTTTTATAAATTTTAGTGACGGATAGTAAATAGGGTAGTGATATGTGTAAAAATCGTGAAAATAATTAGTTACAATTAATCAAATTTAATATAATTATAATCGTAAATAGTCTAATTATTTATGATATATTTTCTAACTAGTAATATTAATATTTAATAATTATTATAGTATTATTATTCAAAAAATATTTATTTTTATTTTTATTTTAATTTTGATACTCTACGAAATTTTACACCTTTATTTATTAAGTAAACTAAAAACTACGATGTGGTGGGGGAAACATGTTGTGGTTGTTGTGCGATATTTCAAAATTTGGAATCAAGATGGAAACTATTATCTAGGATCCACTTTTTTGGACAAAATTGATGCATCATAAGAATAAAATCTATAGGAACAAACTACATCATGGTATTATATCCTATATAATGGTTTGTTAAACCATATAATAGTATTTAGGTTTGTTAGATAGTGAATATGAGTTGATACCAATAGGAAAAACCATAGTTTTTGTGGTTATAATCATTAAAGGTGGTAGAGAATGAGATGAAACCATTTCATGGTTTTAAATGATCATGTTTTTATTTAAAAAATAAAAATATTTGAGATTCAAAACAATGATTTAAATGATATGATAACATTACAGAATAAATAGTCTTAAAGTTTTAGTTAAATAGATACTAAAACCATGTTGTGATTTCCAATATCATGTCATGGGTTCTATGAATGATGGGGAAATATTGAATTATTGAAAAAAAATTGGTATTGATTAGTAATTTTGATGACTAAAAATATTTATTATAGTTAATTTATATCGTGGGTGAAGAAAAGTGACTAATAAATAAGTTTTATAGTGTCAGAATGTTGATTTTGTCAACATAAAAGAAATTATGATGTATTCCTCAAATATATAATGTGGTCTTCCCCATTTTTTCATATGGAATAATGTTTTATCATTCTTCCCACCATGGGACAAAATAGCCACTTTGTTTAGGACACAAATCCATGCTATTATAAATTTTTTCATATCATAATGTTTTAATAACGTTATTTTTTGTTTAAACTTCCATATATCTATATAGAGGTATTTAGAACACACCATTGGAATTTTAAGTGAATTTTTAAATTGATTTAAGGAAAATATAACAAGAATATGATAAGGGTATATATAAGAGATATATAAATGAATTATTATTAATAAAAGAATATATCTTATTTTAAAATTAATATATAATCAACTTATGGATTTCGTTATCCATCACAATGGATTTTGAATATAAATTTACATTAGATAGCTGTGGATTGGGACATTATTTATTTTTTTATAAACTGTACATGAATCTATTCTTGGGTTATTTTGAAAGTATATTATGATTAAACATCATTCAGATAGGATTTATAAATAAAGGTGATTGAATGGTTTATTAATTTACCTATAATAATTTGAATCTCGATTCAGGTACTCATTATTTCTTCAACAAAAATCTTTTAAAATTAATTGTGATCATTTTTTAAGATTATTGATTATTTTTTATATATAAATTAGATTTCATGAATTGATTCTCATAGATAGAATGAGTTTGGATGATCAATATTTAAAAATGTTTTTAAATCATCTTTCTAGTAAATGAATAAAAAAATATTTGATCATAACTAAATATAAATTCTATATTTTGAGAGATTATATGAGTACTAGGGTTCACATAGATTCAATTGTGACAATAATAGAATTATTCATTAAATTTATTATAATATTAAATATTTCATGACCCTTGATTATAATTCTGAATATTATTTCATTATTAATGTTTATTTTAGTCTCACACATTCATATCATATGCCAAGAATTATGAATAGATGAATTAATATAAAGCTCACTTTTCTCTAGGAGTTCAACATTAGACAAACCATGTACAATTCCTATAAAATTAGTTATTATAAATAGTATTCCTAGATATTTAAATTTGGTTCCCATAATCAATTAATAATACATAAAAATTGGTCATAGTTTTTTAAAACATTTCCAATGAGATATTAAATTTAGAATTATTATAATTCAATAAATCAGTATAAGTAGTTTTATAATTCCCATTTTATTTTTTAATTATTTTTCATGTTTTTTGTGATAATGATATTTTTTATTGTAAGACATTATAGATTTAATAGACTTTAACATGGTAAAAGGTTGATTAATTGGGAAATTATATTTTAAAATAATTTCTTTTCATATAGAAGATCTTGAAGAAGTAGAATATGTTATTAAACATTGATGGATTTTATTGAATTCAACATGTGGAATAATCTATGGAAAGTTGATTTTTTGGTCTCAAATACTGCAAAATAGTATGGTTTACCAAGAAGTGAGGGGATAAAAAAATCCATGTTTAATTAGTTACTCAAAAAACATTAAGATACATCCAAATTTTATCCAAATGATATCTAACTCAATCCAATTTCATATTAAACCTTATAGTGATCTAAACTCACATGTATGAATTTTTATAGAACTATTTATTAAATTAAGATTAAATGGCATTTCTAATCATTTAGTGATAATTCACTAATAAAAACTTCATTATAAGTCATTGTGAATGAATTAATCAAATAATAGAAGAACAATATATTAAAATATAGAATGATATGGATAGGGGATTTCCAATATTTTTTATTACTCCAATAAAATCAATGAACATTTCCATTCAAATCTTAAATTTTAATCAATTTGCCGATAGATTACTTTCTACTGAATGAAATATGTTTATAAACTTTTTGAAGAAACATCTTCCTTAAATATTAGAGATATGGTTTCCAATTTGAACATTTTATAATATTATTTTTTTCATTTAATAATTTTTCCATTAATATTTCAATTAGATGATTATTAATAAAGAATCCCCAATGAGTGAATTAATAATTACTTGATGAAAGTTTTATAAAACATTTCAATATAAATTATAAATATAGAGACAGTGGAGATGATTTCTCATGGTGGATTCAAATATATAGATGACTTTAATATTGGAGGACTTAAAAAATAAACTAGACCTAATAATGTGTATAGATCAACCTCATGGAATGTTGTTTGTGGATTTTAATTATATTGAGATTAATCATATTATAATAATTTCATGGGTTGGAGTTCTTAATGAAATCAAAAAAAGATTGAATGAAAAAGATATCAAAAATAGGTGTTTATCTCAAATTCCAACAAGAAGTGAATGGTTTCAAAAATAATTATCATTAATTATATGAGACCATGCAAACATTATTTACTACAATAAGATCTTTTATCAAGAATATAAAATAAAATTCTAAAAATTAGTTTTCTTCAATGTGAAATTTTAAATTTCAATTCATAATACATCAAAATAAACTTATGAAAATTATAGGAGGAGTGATGTAATGTGTTATATATATAAAACCAACTGGTGAGGTGATGAAAATAAACTTAAGAAGTAAAAAAAATAGTTAAATAATGTCCCTAAACAATTACAGGATAAAAAAATAAATATTTAAAAAGAGATAAATATTGAGTAAAATTGAAATATAGATATTAAAATAAATTAATAGAAGAATAGACACCACTTTTCATACTATCATATTAATATATATGTCTTATGGAACCCTAATATCATAGATATTCATGGTACTTCTTGATTTAATCATTTTTCCTCATTAATCGTTGAGTCTTGTAAAATTTTTGAAAGGAAAACATATAACCTATCACTATACATTTAATTATCTCCTTAGATCATCAAAAATATATACAAAAATTAATGTTAACCCAATCAAAATGATTTTACTTTGATTACCCACAATATGATATACTTAAAGTGTATGTACATGGTGATATTTTGATATACCAAAACTCATTATGAAACATTGTTCTGTAGATTTATGGTTTAGATCGTGATGAGCCCACTATAAATGGAACTTCATTTACACTGATTTTGGTATCACTAACTTCATTCTTATGAAAAATCCATTTTATTTTCATTTTAATACAATTTTAAATATAAATTTAATTTTATATAATATTCAGTCGTTTCCAGATCAATATGAAAGAATAATTTACTATGAATCATCAATTATATAATATATTCTCCATTTAACTCCACATGATTATAATTATTCTCTAAAGCCACATGAAACTAATTCCATGATGAGAGAGTCCATTTTTTACTTCTAAATGGTCATAGTGGTGACAATAATCTTCCAGATAAAAAAATCCATACAACAATTATTATCATTTTGATGTATCTTATTTATCAACTATATATATAAATAGAACTCACTGAATACAATCCCACCATACAAAAATAAATATTATTGAACAAATCATCTCTTCTTCCTATCTATATATATCTTATTATTCTCTAAAAACAATGTACGCCAATTAAATTTTATTCTAATATACTTTTTCAAGATTCATTATAGTAGTCTTTGTTAACTTTTAAAACTCCAACCACTTAATCAGTGGTCAAGATTGATATTTTTTCCACTATCTCTTTGAGATTGTTTCCAGTAAACTAAAAATATAAATGCATTCAAAATCACATATTCAAATAAAATAAAAGTACACTAACTCCATCCAGATATTTCATATTTTAAATTCAAATTAATCTTTTATTTTCTTGATATTTACTCACCTTATTGTGTTCATATCTCAACCATGTCACAGCCTATCCTTGCTAATTCATGAAATTAATAGGCCATAATTTCTATAAATTAATTTCCTGATAAATCCAATAGTGACTCAAATTTTATGAATTAATACCTTTGTATTGTTTTACAATTATTTTTGATTAGTTTATGTGGTTGTATTTATTTTCATATTTTTTAAGATCATAAGAAATTATAGACATTTAGAAATATAATAGTATTAGTTTATTTAAGTGAACAAATAATATCATTTAAATTGAATCTCGAATGGATATTTAAATATCATAGTTATCTCTAAAAAGATTATTTTCACATATGGGATATATAATTTTTGTGTTTGGGATATGTGACCCAAACTGAGGATTTTTATATTTTTTTAATTTATAGATGACCGAATATAATTTTATAAATATATTTCTAGTTCCTAGTTTTGAATAATTTATATCTTAACTAAACCCTACCCCGAAGGATAATTTTATAATATCACTCATCATGTAATAATTTAAAACAATTATCGATAAAATCATATTCATGAAACTTTGATGAATATATTATAATGTTGGTAAATTTATGTTTATCATCACCTCATTCTTCATGAGAATAAATACACACTTATTAGTTTTGATTAATTTTAAATCTCGTAGAAATTTATTGTATTGATAATTTTTAATTATTTATTTCCTTTAGTTATTATTCCATATTCTTCATGTCATATTGATTTTATCATATAAACAATTAATTACCAAGGAATGAATTATTTATAATTTTTTTGGGTTATTCTTGGATAACCATATTAATATATATTTATTTAATTTATTAAATTTAAATAATGTTATTATAATTTTAAGAAAGTGTCTTTTTCATGTGATTAATATTGAATAATGACTGGCCGCTTGATCATTATCACCTATTTTTCATTTTCCTCTCCCTGCCTTCTATCCATTCCACCATTTTTGAAAAATAAATGTGGACATATGAAATTGTTGGAAGTTCAACCATTGAAGATCGAAAGGGTGAGATATGGTTGAATGTAATATAATATAAAGTTCTAATTAGTATACAAGTTGACAATAATTTGTGGTGGTATGACTTGGGTCTCACAGGGCTCAGGCAAGGAATAAATGTGTGGGGGTGGGTTTATTGCTCTTGGAATTATTTTGGGAGTGATTGTGATGATAAATAGTAAGAACATCTCCCTAATGAGGAGTTATTGGAATCCCTAATGGAAATATAATTGATCGATTTTTGAGTCATGATCAAAGGTGATATAATTGACGGTTATTCTGGTGGAATGATCATATCTATTAATATACTTATTGGAGAAGAAATCTAATCTATATGGTGTGTAGTCATTTATAAATAGTCTATGTATTAAATATGACATGAAGTGTGACCCTTTCTCCCAAAACATGTATATCATAACAAATAACTTGGGTTCTTAAAAGTATATTCTTGACTAACCCCATAGGCTAACACACTATGTGGGATACTAGACATACCATGTATTTCATTAATATGACTCACGATCCTATGGATGTACATGCCATGCTGGAATTTTGGTCACATAAACCATGTCCTCTATATATCACACCATTCAATTCGAACCTACATGTTTATAAAATAGTGAAACATGACAAAATACTTATAGAAACCCAAATACAGTGTCTAGAGAAGTATATTATCTATATATGGAATTCCATATTTATCCATATATTATGCATTAGCTGTCAATATTAGATAATAGAGTACTGTATTATGTGTATTTTACCTTGTAAAATATGATGATTTTGATGTACTCATCATTATATAATGTTTTATGGGTGTTTTGGTATTTTTTTAGATATATATATATATAGAATGTAACTAGTTGTGGGTAAGCTTTTTAGAGTATCACAGGATCATAAACCCCAAGTGACACACTAATACAAGAGAGAAGGTATTATATACAGATATTATACTAGGTGAAACAACTTTATGATTATGTAAGAGTCATACACTTGTGTATTAGGATCCCCCTTAGCAGATACACAAACAATATGATGAGTTTTGGGTCCTCGATAGGGGTCGGTATCCAATTTTCCACCATGAACATGTTAGAAAGTCATTTTTCGTGAAATGTTATTCTAGATAGGTGATGTGGAAGTTATAAGAGTTAGGTAGTACAATAATTTTGGTATATTTAGGTATTGTGGTGCTTTAGGTTCTCTATATTCCCTTTAGTATATTTTTTATATAGTGTTTATCTATTATGACCAATATTCAACTTTACTATCATTTAATTGTATTATTAAATCATATTTAGGAATCTATTTTTTTGAGAAAACATATTTCCTTATTTATTATTTTTGTTCTTATATAATCATACCAGTTATCAATATAGACATACTGAGAAGATTTTTATCCCCATACATGTCTCTTTATATAGATATCATTCATATTTTTTAGGTGATGTCAATAGATATGGTGTTTGTAGGGAGAGATGTTAGTAGTATTTGGTTGTGGTTTTTAGAGATCATCTATGCGTTTGGAGATACTGTTATGTGTATTTTTTATTTTATAGATATTTAATGTCTATATTTATTTCAACATGTTAAGATATTTTATTTTTTCCATTCATTTAGATGTAACATTTTTCATTCTGACTTAGTTCATAATAATAATGTTAAATTATTTTTCATTATTGTTCATATTATTATGTTGTTATATTATATAATGAAGATATATGGCTTTCATATGTATTAATTTCACTAATTTCTCTCATGTGAGTTATTAATGTTTTGAAGATATTTATTATCTAATGGATTATTAGTTTCTAGCTTGTGGTTGAATACTTCACTTATCAATAGTCATGATAGGTTCCTTATGGTTTGTGTCGTGTTTGAAATGTATTGATGTAATATGAGTCGTTTTTTAAATTTTTTTAAATATTGTTCTTATGATATTTGGTTTGGAAAACATATGCCAGTGATGTTATGGTTCCTTGATTTTGGTTTCCATATCAGTGAAAATATAGATTCAGGTAGGTGGAATATTTATCCTTCCATAAGTACTCAGATAATCCATATATCATCTCATAACTCAAATACATTAGTTGTGAGGTACACCAGGATTATAAAGGCATCATATAGTATGTTTCTTATTTATATCCATCTTGTTTTATCTCAACCCGATATGGTTTGATAATAATTGGTTCATATTTATAAAATAAATAATGTCCTATGAAGTTACCTAAGGTAATATTGACCTAAATAATACATTAGTATCATGATTTAAATAATATATGTCATAAATAGTAGCACAACCCAAGTACCTAATGTTTTAGTGTGATATATATTATCTAAAAAACATCATATTGAATAAAACATGAAAACAATTATATTTGATATTTATCCTCTATAACCTTTATAGATATCTCATAGGATAGTACCACATTTATTACCAATGGAATGGAAACATAAAAAAGGGATGAAATCAAACTCTCAATACGAGAAAATATATCATAACATTTTAGATCACGTACATGAAAGAGAATATTAGGAAGACATAAATATCATTATAAAAGACCATAAGACCATAAATTATAGTTATAAAGAATTACAAAGTAATATCCGATCATAAATAGATCATCAATGAATTGTAAAAATTTATGGAACGGATTAAAATACATATCAATATTCCTAAAACATGTGATCATGATTTAAAAATTATGGAATAATGTAAAAATAAAGAGTAATTGTGAAAACATGGAATTTAATGTAAATTATATACATTTCAAAAAAAATATAACTTGATAAGAAACATAGAAATTTGGTACAACTATATGAATAAGTACTACTTAATGAAAAAAGTCATTATTCCAACACCTATGTGAACAAACTCATTGTATACACTCCTGATAATTTGGGCAAACCCATCATGCCCATGAATGTGTGACAAAACTCATTATGTCCATGCTTGAATATATAATGAGATATAAAATTAAACTAATATATTGGTGGGTGATATAGGACCAAACCATTATAATCCATAAAAATATTTTGTACTTAAAATCAATCAAAAACTTATCTTAATGAGCCTATGGAAAAAAAGAATTTGTTTCTTAAAAATAACAAAAAAAATAACATAACATAAACTGAAGTGTTCATATGATATCAAAAAATAATTTTATAAATGTAATTATATAATAATAAAATATAGGAGATTATTGAAACATCACTTCATGTGAGATTAACATTTGAGGAAAAAGTATAGTGAAAATAAAACGGTTTACACAAAACCTTTCAAACATTGTTATCAAAGATGAAGTGCAATTTACATTCAAAATTAATTTGAGGAGGGAAAGAGAAATATTTATAAAAACTTATTATAAATATATCCAAATTATATATCCTTGAAATATATAATATTTTCCCAAAAATGTGGAGTGGGGGATAAAACACTTTCTTTAAAAAGTATGGAAAACCTTTTTATTAATATTTTGTAATACCATAGATTGAAAACCCACATAAAAAAATATTATTAAAATTTACATATGAAAATGGATAAAGGGAATTATGAAAATCATAAAAATAAATCTACATTATATTTCCTAAAAATTAAGGAGAAAATTTATAGGAAGGAAAATATGAACTTGGAAGAAAAGATTCATTAGTATGAATAAGATTAATTCTTACCAATGTTAAAAAAATTATCAAAGAAATTATTACTGATAATGAGAAGTAATTTCTATAGTTAATATAATTAAATAATAAGTGAAATATGAAAATGGTAATATAAAATATAACATGAAAATTATATTCATTTAACAATGGTTATGGACTAATGAATAATAAATTGAGTAGATAAAACTCTAACATAATTATTGATTAAATTATTAAATGATACTGAGATAAAGATCATTAAATTTATGTTAAAATGACATAAAATGGAATATATTATCATATATAAAAGGAATTTGGTCATGAATAAACTATAAATAGAAGTTATGCAATATAATATGGAACATGTCCCCTGGAGTTGAAAATCATACTGATAAACACATGCCTTTATTATTGATTTCCACAAATGTTCCTTAACCTACCATATACCAAAAAGAGTGAGATTAATAAAAAATATATCTATATTAATATCTATGTATATTTATAATTTTAATTTTTAATATATATCTACATATATTTTAGTTTTTTATCTATTTTCTCACATTAGGTGCTCATTGTTTTTACCATCTTTACTAGTTTCATAGAAGGGGTGATGGTATTAATTTTTATAAAAAAAATCATCATTAAAAATTCATTAATGTTTTAAATATATTAATTATAATAATTATTAAATTTTAAATTTACTTTAATTTTTGTTTCATTAATTATCCATGAAGATGAAATTTAAAATATTCACACTCTGTTGATTTTCCTAACCAACGAATTTTGTTTTCATAATTATTAAGTTAGATAATGATTATGTCATTAAAAAACAAAAATCAAATCATAATTTAAATAATTTTATCACATTATACAATTAATTATTTTTTTATTCCATAATGATATAATTTATTGTCCTTCTTCAAGTAAGTGGTCAAACTAACCTAAATGAGAACATATCACGGTTAATGGATGATTATGAGGTGATGTATTTATAATATCATCATAAAATATTAATACTGATCATATATAGTGTATTTTAGTGTGATATATCATAATTGGAAGAAAATATAAGAAGAATTAATTGATATGAAAATATTATATTCTATAAATAAATTGTTTTTTCTTTTTTTTCTTTTCTTATTTTTGATTTTTATTTTTATACCATTGACTATCATTCATAATATTAAAAACCTTATTAATATAACAATAATAATATTAATCCTTTGAAAGTAATTTTCATAACCATCCATGTAATGCAGTGATGACATTAAAACCCTAAATTGATAGTTCTTTGGAGGTTATAGTCTACCCATATTCATAGTTGGAGATTTCATTTTCATATAATGGGATAATGGATAAATGTTTTTTATTTTTCCAGAATCAAAAATATCTAATAATTATCATAATCATATAATATATTCACCATTAGTACCAAACATTTATGGTTTTGGTGTACACAAAAGCATGTTGTGTCATAAGGGAAATATCCTGGACAACACACGATTCACATTTTCATTTTTAATAATGGGAAAATAATTGGTTAATGTCTATGCATATATTTACAATAAAAAAAATATTATAATAATTGTACTAATGTTATCATAATATGATATTTAAAATAAAATTGAGGAAAATTAAAATTACCGAAACAAATATGAATGAGTGAGGAGTTGTAAGAAATCCATACCTTACTACTTGGATTATATCTTTTAGGAAGGGGATTAAACCTATAAGGGATGGTAATTTCGTAATAAAAATTCCAATTTAATATTACTTAGAGTGTTAAAGAGAGTTTTGGTAAGATTTTTGGAGAAAATATGTGTTTTTTATATGAGGGTAGTTAGGATAAGATATACCTTTTATAAGTTGAAAGGGAATACATTTTTTTAAATACCAAAATCATTTTAATAAGGGAAAGTAAATATCATCAAAAAATGATCTAGAATTGATAAATACTGGATAGGGGAAGATTTAATTTCATTACATTCCTCAACCACTCAATCTAAAAACGTTTTTTATCATGTTAGGCACTATACCTCTTAGGTTACTCATTTTAGCCATTTTGGTTTTCATCATAGTAAATACTATTTACCATAGAAATATATCCTTTATAACTAAATAATATATGGTATTATTATATAACTCTAAAATAATGATTTATTATTTTCAATACATTTTAATTGTTTCACTTTTTAAATTCTATATAAATTGATTTTAAAAAATTAAATTTATAAGTTCTTGAAAATAATATTTTTCCAAAAAAATATAACATACGTTCTAAAATTAAAAATATGGGTTTATAAATTTTAAAAAAATTATAAATTAATTTTTTTAAAAAACTTTTGTCTTATATCATCATTTCATAAATTTATCATTCATACTTATATACTAATAATGTCATCAAAAAAATTTATTGGCAAAAAAAATTTCATCGTTCACCTAAAAAATTATTTTTATGAAAATTACAAAAAAAATAATAAGATAAAATTACAATGATAAATCTATAAATGAATTTAATTTTTTTTAATTATTATCTAAATAGTTAGAAATATTATTTTTAATAAAACATAAAACATAAAGAGGAACCATTTTTTAGGAAATTTGAGTTTAGTAATATTAATTAATCCTTTTTTATAAATTTATAATTAATATAGTGTTAATATTTCATGTTATTATGAAATGGAAATTAACATAGTTCCTTCAAATAAAATTCCAATTTTAGAAAAATATATATTTTAAGTATAAAGTGAATTTTTGAAAAATATATTTTCAAAAAGTATAAAAATTCAGGGTATCTCTATGTATAAATATTTTATTATAGTTTCATATAATCCTAATTTCTAATTACATAACACTGAATGATCTCTTCATAATAACTAAGCATTAGATAAGATCTTTTCCTGTTTCAGGTGGTGGTTCAGCTAGTATACATGTTATGGGAACCTCCATGATCTTAAACTCCTTCAATATATGATTTTTTCCAAATCATGATTTCTTGAGTTCAGACTGGGATAGGATGAGGGTGAACCCTGACTACGTTACCTCCCTTTCAATTCAAAAAAATGGGAAACTTAAGTAACAATTACACTTCTAGGTGTAGTTTCTTCTTATATTTTTTTATTAATTTTGTGATATGGTTGCTTCAATTTACACCAGCTAATATAATATTCATATTTAATTTTCAAAATATATCATTTCTTCATTTTATTTAGGTATAGTGGGTAAATTACACTACTTAATATATTATTTATTTAAGAAGAATATAAAGTAAAATCTTGGATAATTATATCACACCCTTAAAAACTACATCTTCAAAAAAATTATTATTACTTACTAATGAAGATAGATAATGGGGTCTATAATATGACTAAAAATTTAATTTTACAATGAGGTATAAATAATATATATTAACTTATAATAATCATAATCCCAATATTGAGTTTCTTCATAACCAATTGTGTAAAATGACAGTCATTGTTTTTTCTTATGAACTATTTTATTTTTCCTTAAGTTCAATATTCATATATACATTAAAAAATTATCTGAAAATGGTTTATGTTAAGAAATATGATTACAAATTTTTAAAATAGATACACTATAAAAACATATCTAGTATATTTCATTATTCTTAAATATGGAATTGTTGATGGAAATTCATGGTTGAATGATGATGTCGTCAAAGAATTACACTCCTCCTCATATGGAATATTGAGATCCAAATTCAGACCCATCCTATCTCATTTTAGAGTATCCACCACCACTACAACAGCATGCACCCTCTCCATATTATCCCTAATATTGTTCACTAACACCAATGGATAATAGCTAATATCATTGATCAGATGTTTCATCTATCCTTTCTCTTACACTCTATAAAACCCACTAAGCTTATAGGTTGTGGGGTAGGGATTTCATACAATGTTCTATTTGGGTGGAACATCATGTTCTAAAATAGGTCCATCCTGATCAATAATTGTTTCCTATATACTTTTATGTGTTATCATGATCTTATGCATTAAACCTAAATCTTGAACTACTTCCTGGACGAAGGTCACTAAGTGGCCTCCTTTTTAACATAATTATAGTGTCAAGTAGAACTAGTGCCTCCTGGGAGGAGTTGTATTAAACATCCACAATTGGAATAGTGCTTCCAATTTCTATAGAGAACTAGATCCTCGACATGGAAATAATGAAATTATGGATGATGATGAAGATAATTAATTCTTTTCATCTACTATTGTTGTGATGTTAAGATCTCTTCAAGGTGGCTGCTGGTTATTATATCTATCTCCATTAATTTTTTAAATAGTGGGATGTTGTTGATATTCTAACCTCTATAATTAAATATGAATTATATAATGAAATATTTAATCTATTGTGTAAAATCCTTTAAAATGAAAAATAATAAGATTTTATATTCTCATAAAACTAAATTTCTAAATGTAACAATAATACAACTTGATATTTTTTTTGATAAATACTCCCTCAGGATAATACAATGATAATATAATATAGGAAACTTAGAGTTTATAGAATAAAGATACCACATTAAAAATTATATGGTATAGGTTTTAGATTTCACAATCCACCTCATTAGTTGAAATCAAACAAGATCAACCATATTCCCCTAGTTTTGGTGATTTTCCATGAAAATCATTCTTAACATATCATGATTTATATCATTAATGTTTTAAATGTCCATTTTTCATAATTAATGCATTGGAGCACTAGTGTTTCTTTTGGATAATTATTTCTCACTCTCATTGTTCTAGTGGAAATATTTCTTTTCATACAGTAGTTTGATTATAGATGACTCCCTTATCCAAAAGTAAACCGCATTACATTCTTATGAGAAAATTCCATTGTGTGTCTTCCTATATGTTTTACATATTAAAAATAGAACATTGTTTCTGTCATCATCTTTATCACATGATCTTTTTTGATACTCCATCATTTTCATATTTCGTGTGTTTAACACTTTCACTATGTTTTCATTGTTAATAATATATAATTATAGATTGATTCACATAATAATAAAGTTTCTCACTCCATGTCACATTATGATGGGTTTTACATTAAGGTAATAATCATGTTGTCTCTCACACCCATGGACACTTGTACATTTATCTGTTAATAAATGTAAAAGGGTTGACATGAGTGATGAAAAATTGACAATATTAGGGGATTATCATAATGAATACAACCTTAGAATGTATTTTTCTTTTATATTTTCATTCTTTATCCATATTTCAATTAGTTTAACCTATAAAAATATTATTTTGACCTAGGTTACTTTAAGTTGGGTTATCTTATATTTATGAACCTAATACCTCAATGTAACTTGGAAATGAATCCTTCATAGTGGTTTATAAAGAAAATATAATCAAACAACATATATCACCTTGGATTGTGAAGAAAGATATGAATTTATGCCTCTTTATCATTCAACAAGTGATGATTGAGTTAATACCCAACACACCCTTTTCTGCATTATTACCCCTAGGTATATCTATTCCAGAGCCTGTATACACTTTTAGTATATAAAAATGGATATATTTATATGTAAATCCATATAATATTTAATTTACCAAAATTTTAGGATATTATTCAATACATAGAATCATATATAGGTTTTTCACTCTGGTTTCTAAAATAATCCCCAAAATAACTAAATTACTAAGAAAAAATTTCTAAACCCTCCTCTGATACAATGTAAAGTGACCCAAAATAAACATGACATAAATAATGCATTAATATCATGATTTAAATAATACACCTCCCAAATAGTCACACAACCCATGGACTTATAGGCTCATTGTCTAAGAGATTGGCTATATAAACATCTTATTTTACAGAACTTGTAAAAAATTATTTATAATCATGCTCCTATAAAAATATTCTTGAAATCAAACAATATATAATAATCATCACACCATGGGGAATATAAACATAAAAATGGGTGAGCACAAAACTCAGAAAGGGAAAATATATCATAATGTTTCAGACCATAAACATGAATGAGAACATGAGGAAGAAATAAATTTATTAACAAATGATCATAAGACCAAATATGATATCCATAAAATATGATATATAAATAAATTATCATAACTATATATTTAATAATAAATTTGTTTTTTCATGGATCAAAATACAAATCAACATTCATATAACAAGTGATAATTATATAATAGTGTGGAATAATTTAAAAGTAAGAAGTAATTTTGAAAACTTATAATTTCATAGAAATAAATCACATTTTAAAAATTTGGATTAACTTGATAGAAAACATATAAATTTGGTAAATCCATAACTATAGTAAAAACATTGTGAGAAAACCCATTATTCCCATGGATATATTAATAAACTAATTAATTCCATGCTTGATAATGTTCTCAAACTCATTATTCCCATACTAATGTAGACATAATCATTATGTCCATTCCTAAATATCTAATGAGATATAAACAAAAATTGATGTATATGAGGGTGAAATACAACCCCAACTATCTCCATCAGTATATATCTATTCCACTTAAATTCAATCAAAACAATATCTTCGGGAACCCATGTAAAAAGAATGGGTTTTTAAAACATTCCAAAAACAACTTATAATAGAAAACATAAGACATCATTGGATAAAAAGAGTCTAATTTTTTAAAATGAATCATACCATAATATAATATATACGATGATTTAAACATCACTTTATTAAAGATAAAACATTTAGGAAAAAAAAATTGAAATACAAAAGATTTCACAAAACCATTCAATCAGTATTATAAACAATTAAGTGAAAATTACATTCAAAAAGAATTTGAGGAGGGGGAGGTAATAATTTTTTTTAAAAAAATATAAATATTTCCAAATAAAACATTGTTCAAAATATATAAATGTTATCAATAAATTTGAAGTGTAATATTAAACATTTTATTTGAATTTTTATAAAACCATTTTATTTAATATTTTTAAAAACAATTATTTGATAACCCACCTAATTAAAATAGTATGACACTATATTTTTTAAATATTTAAATGAAAATTATGATAATCATATAAAATAATAAAATTTATATTTCTAGAAAATATTGTAAAGTATTGGTGGGAAGGAAAATATTGACATGGATGAAAATATTCATTATTAAGATTAACCATTATTCTTATTAATGATAAAATTTTATTTGGTAAAACATTTTATCAATGAAATGGTTATTGATGATTATAATTAATTTCCATAGAGAAAAATATTATATATACAATAAAATATTCTTAGGATTGCATCATAGAAAACATGAAAAGTATATTCATGTAAGAAATACTATGACCAAATGAATGATAAACTGAGTCAATGAAATTATTACGGAATCTCTATTGAATGAATCAATGGTTCTTGAGAGGAAAGTCATGAAGGAATATTAAAATCTCTTGAAATGGAAGATATTTATATATTAAAAGGTAATTAGGTAGTGAAAATGTAAGAACTTGGATATTCTTTTCAGGTATGGATCTTCATTTTGGGTTGTTTTTTATGAAAAAGGATTAATTGGGGAATTTTCTAAGTACACACTGTATACTCTTAAGTAAACCCCATGTACCCAATTGCTGGGTGTAGCCATATACTGGCCATTTAATAGTCAAGTACATGGTTGTGTGGTGATCGGAATGATCGCCTAAAGCCGAGGGGTTGAAGCTAGTACATAGCGTGTACGTTAAATGAACATGTCGTGTACTTTTATTTTTATTTGATTAATTTTATCAGTGTCACGTATAATCTCCAGAAGCATCTTCTTCATCATGTGTTTCATACAGGATAGTGACAAGACAACTGATAACTTTGAAACCCTACCATTCCTTCATCCGAGATCCGATTGAGAAGCCACTGGGTGCATTGGATTCCCGCCAGTGAGTTATCTCTTCACCTAGAGCCAATCTTCCTAATTTATTCTCTTTCTTAAGTTAAATATGGTTGATAATTTTTACCCTTTTGAAGATCTATGTTGTTCTAGGCTGATTTAAGGGTTGATGTTCAAGAGTGTTCATCGTAAAACATTGAGGTAGGTGGTTTGTGCCTTTCTTGAATTTTCATTGGATTATACATGCATAAGTTACAAATACCCATTTTGGGGTGCTGTGTTTTTTTTACAATTTGAACATGTTTAACACCTATTATGGTTTATTTGATTGAGAATGTTTTTTTGCTTAAGGGTAAGGTTTAATACCTTGATTATTGATGCGTCTCCCATGTTTGTTTGGTTACATCCATTTAGTCTAGAAAGCTTGCTAGGATAATTTTTTATCCATGCCTATGGTTGTTTGGATGGAGTTGTTATTTATATGAGATGCATGGGTTTCACATTATGAATGTATGACCAAGAGGAATTGACAATTACAGCTTCCTGAGGTAGGGTATTTTAATTATGAATTTTTTTAATGAATAACCCAAGGTATTGATTATGAGAGATCTCGTGGGATCATAGACCATAGGGGATAGACCTTGAGAGCTACCTAGAGGGTCATTATTAAATAAATTTAGGTCCATAGGGAATTAACTATGTGATTTGATAGAGGGTCCTTACATTTCATTTTTCTGTTATTTAGACCAAGGGGTATTGACTGTGAGATGTACCCTAGACGTCATTTGTAAATAATTAGTGATATGTCGGACCAAAGGGGTTAGACTGTGAGAGATTTCCCAGAGGGTCATTATTGGGTATTGATTTGATGATATTTTAAACTAGAGGGGTTAGACTATGAGAACATTCCGAGAGGGTTTCTTTAGAATGAATGATTGACTGTGACGAGTATTCCAAGCCAAAGCAGAAGCATGGACACGGTCTTACATGATGGTGTAGATGGTCCTTTGATATTTCTATTTATTATTGTTATATAGGGTGATACAGAGCTTTGTCTAGATCCAAATATAACATTATTCGACAGATTTAATAATTTATAAATGTAAAGGAATTTAATTATAAGCTATAGGATTGTTTACTTTTGAGTACTTCTGAGTTTATTGCTTCATTTCTGCATGTTACCTGCTATATATATTCACTGATAGTCAGCCACAGATCTTTTAGTGGTTTCCTACTAGTATTCCTCTCACACCCTATTTTGGTCATGCATTTGGACCCAAATAGATTATATTGTTTTAGGTATTGATAAGGGCAAGTGCCCTTCTTCATTAGGTACTTGATTGTTGTTGACTCTAGAGAGCATGGAACAAAGCTGAGGATTGCAATATTATTATAGTTTACTTCTATTCTATACTTAGTTTTTAGTATTTTATTTCCATAATTGTTATTTGTTTGGATAATTTACAAGAAATATGTGTCTTGAATCATTTATATATGCTCAAATTGTTATATTATTATCAGTCTTCCATTGTTTACATTATTGAATGGTATTACTGCTTCTGTTTTTGTTTATTATTGGTTATTCCACTATGTATACTCTTTAAACGAGTGAATAGTTTCCCAAATATCTTACCTTGTCCCTCGCTGCTAGTTGAAAGTCTCTTGAATTTGAGGAAATGCACATGAGGTTACATGACCAACCGGGTCTGGTTCACCTTTAGGCACCACCCAGAACTGGGATGTTACAATGTGGTATCGAACTAGTTTCTTTTTTTCTTTTTCTTACTACTTGTAACTTATAGATAGGGATAGTAAGGAATGGTTAGCTGGAAATAATTTTTACCCGAGAGTAGCTAGCTCATGTATAGGGAAAATCCAAATTACCTCGAATATTGTAATTTTTCTAGTCGTTGAAATTGTTACAGTTGATTTTATTTCACCGTTGAGGGATTCACTGGATTTGTGCTATTATTATTTATATCATTGTGGTTCTATTTCTATAGAAAACCAACAAGATGAGGGTATTCCATCTCATGAATCATATAGAAACTTTCTAGATATCACATGTCATGTATTCTTTTCATGCCAATTAGGGTGTATTACTAATTTCATGTTGATGTGATAGATATTATGCTAGATATTCATGTTGTTGTGATATAATACCTTCTCTTTGGATATGATATTATAAATTGTGAAGTTTTATTTGGGTGGATGCCAAACATTGGTCCCTATGGTGTTATGGGCCCTCTTGGATCGGAATGTGGTGGATCATGTTTAAACTTCAATTGAATTTTGTTATGTTATGGTATGAATAAGGATGGAAAATTTTGATTTGTGGGAGTATGGGCTCTCACAGGTTGTAATTTTTCATGCCTTGGACAAAATTCTATGTTTTTAGGGGTTCTGGGAAAGATTTAGAGGCCTATTGTCTATAAAACCAAACAAAATGGCGTGTGCTATTATGAAAACATAGCATGTGTTCATCTATTTAGGAAGGAACAACTTTTCTTAAGTACATGCAGTTTACCAGATATACACATCCTGTAGTATTTAACCATGTGTCTGACTGTGTGAGATGATACATGGAGTTGGGAAATATTTGGTGGAACACACTATGTACTAGGAGTATATGATGTGTTATAGTGGACTGCGTCTCCGACCATGTGACTAACAACACAGGTGGTTTGAACTTAATTAGTACACACCATGGCAGGAGTGAACACGACGTGTAGTGTTAACCGAGAGAGAACCGTGTAGTTCTAGCCCTATTGAGGAACTTGAGTATGAGGAAAATTTTAATTAAAAACCATGTTTTAGGAGGAACACACTGTGTGTAGTGGTGTTACACATCCAGGTTTGGAAGAGTTATATGACCATGTAAGTATTAAAGCAATCATTTCGTGTGGAGGTTTTACAGGTTGTGTAACCTTGTTTTTAAAACATGAATGTTTTCTACTACTATTACTTTTTATCACTTCTAAGTTTATATCCATGAAAATCATAAACAGAGGTGTGCACTTGACCTTTAAGAGTCATGCCGCCAAGGTGTCCTCCAATTGTATCCCAGATATAGTGCAATGATTAGACACTAGAAATGGTAGATCAAGGACTACTCAAAGATCATCCCCTCATGCCCGTCTTGGAACCATATGTTATACCAGACACAGGTGTTGATGAATAGTTTTGTGAAGGATTTTTTAAGATGTTATAGACCTTTTAGGGAGAACTTCATCCTACCATGTCTATGGAAGAGCTGATGAGGGTGTTCCAGTACCACCATACTCCCACTTTTTCAGGGGATGGAGGACCACAGGCTTTAGAGTCATAGTTAGAGTCCATGGTTTCTATATTTGAGAATCTGGATAAGTCTCTAGATAAGAGGGTGAAGCTCACGACGTACAAGATACATGATTCCACCAAGAAATGGTGGGATGTTATCTCACAGGTAAGACTTCATGGGAATATGGCTTGGGAAGAGTTTCAAAGGACCTTATATGACTACTCCTACCCTGATACATTGAGGGCCGATCGAGCAAAATAATTCATGCATTTAGAGAAAGGCGTTCTTTTAGTGATGGACTACTCTTATGGTTTTACAGATCTTCACCCTTTCGCACCTATTCTGGGAGGTGACTAGTTATCCTTGTCTAGGCTATTTGAGGATGGTCTCAGGTATGGAATCTGATGACAGGTGGATGTTTTCAAGAAGATTTTGGGCACAACTATAGTGAACCAGGTACGGATTACTGAGCATAATCTTAAGGGGTTGGGAGCTCTGAGCCAGGGCGGTTCAGTATCCACATTCGGTACTCCTTCAACAGATTGCAGGAATAACTGTAGGGACCCACCATGCGATGTTTCTTCAAGTAGCCTGGTGGTATGCAACTAGTGCGGGAAGAGTGGGCATATGAGATCATGTTTTTCTAAGGACCCAATCGAGTGCCGAACATGCAGACATATGGGTTATCTTCAGAATTTTCTCCAGTTTTTCTCACCAGCAGTGGGGGATAGGGTTTTTATTATGACTCTACATTCAAGGGAAGGACCACCAGTTTCTCAATAGTTAGGGAACTGGAGTTTTTCCGAGCATTCAGGCCAAGGAGGAGGTTGTGGTTGTGGTAACCAGAGGAATTTCATTCAGTGACTGCAGGGTGGATCAGATTTGGATAATCAGGTAGGGTCACAGGGTCGCGGAAGAGGTTAGACTTTTGTGTAGTGGAGCAGACCTAGCGGGAGAAATATCTCAGACCCTCTACAGTTAGACATACGATTCTAGTTTTCTCCGTTTTAGCTTCTGATCATTTTGATATAGGGGCTTTTAATATTTTTTTATCTTTTGCTACTGTAGAGATCCTTGGGATCGGTATATTCACTTCTGAAGATGTTATGATGCTAGAAACTCTGTTGGGGATAAGGATAGCTAGTGTACATCAGTGCAAGGAGGTCCCTCTTGAGGTTTTTGGGTGTCACTTTGTATGGGTACTCTATCTATTAGAGATGATGGGTTACGATTTCATTCTCAGAATAGACTGGTTAGTCTCCTTCCAGGACATTTTTGACTACTATTGTCATAGGGTGAGTTTAACATCACCATATGAAGGGTATTTTCTACACAAGGGTGAATGGGATGTCTAGGATAGCATATCTGGACCCAAGAAGCATGGGTTATTATAAATTATATCATAGATTCCTAGTTTATATATTGATGACTAGGGGACTTCACATATAGAATTTCCTCTAGTGGTGGATCGTTTCAGGGATGTATTTTCAGATAACTTTTCAGGTTTACCTCTAGATCGTGAGGTATATTTCTATATTTATCTTTTTCTAGGAGTGGAACCAGTGTTCATTCCTCCATACAGGATGGCTACACTAGAGTTACAGGAGCTCATGAAGTAGTTAGAGGAGTTGCAGGTAAAGGGTTTCATCGGACCCAATATTTCTCCTTGGGGTTCACCTTTTCTTATTGCGAATAAGGAATATGGTAACCCTAGGATTTTGGTGGATTATTGGAATCTAATCCAGTTGACAATCAAGAACCGATATCACTTTCCAAGGATTGGTGATCTCTTTTATCAGTTTCGAGGAGACCGGGTGTTCTCAAAGATTGACTTGAGATCTAGTTATCAACAATTTCACGTTAGACCATCAGATATACCTCTTATATCCATTCAGATCATGTATGATCTATACAAGTATTTGGTTGTGTCATTCTGTCTCATGAATGCTCTAGAAGTTTTCAGGGCACTGATGAACAATGTGTTCCACCTTTACTTGTATTATTTTGTGGTAGTCTTCATGGATGATATCTTGGTGTACTCACACACTCGTCAATACCATGCCACCCATCTTGAGATTGTTTTGAGTACACTGAGAGAGCATCAGTTATATGATAAGCTCTAAAAATTCCACTTTTGGATGGATCATATTCACTTCTTGGGTCATGTTATCTCAGAGACAGGAGTATTAGTAAACATAGATAAAATGAGGGAATTAGTTTTCTAGGAGAAGACAAACAAAGTATTTGAGGTTTGGAAATTTTTAGGGATGGATGGTTACTAGATGAACTTTATACAGTACTTTTCACACTTAGCAGCACCAATAATGGGCCAGACTAAGAAAGGTGAAAAGTACTTGTGGACATATTCCTAAAATTCAAACTTTCAGGAGCTCAAAGGAAGGTTGACTTCAACACTGATGCAGATTTTACCAAAGCCTAGAGAGATTTACACAGTTTACTATGACACATCAGGTATCGGGCTAGGACCAGTTCTTATATAGGGGGAAGGAGTCATTACGTATGGGTCTCAGTAGTTGAGGCCAAATGGCAGGAATTACCTGACACATGATCTCAAGATATCTATAGTTGTTCATCCTTTACGATGTCGGATACATTATCTTTTTTGAGATCATTTTTTGGTATTCACTAACCACAAAAGCCTCAAGTATATCTTTACTCAGTGTGACATGAATTTGATGGAGTGAAGGTGGGTTTAGTACCTTCAGTATTTTGACTTTGAGCTTTCCTATATGCCTGGGAATGGAAATGAAATGATTGAGGCATTGATCTGGAGGACTCAGATACAGGAAGTTTAGGAGGCCAACAGTGATTGGTAGCTTATGGATCTATTATCTGAGATACATTTAGAGGTGCACAATAGATAGGGGTAGAAGTTTCTTTCTTCTATAGTTGTTAACTCTTATCTTCTGGATTGAGTGTGAATGAGGTAGCTATCAGATTCCAAAGGCCTAGTCCTATGGGAGAGTGTGTCAAGAGAGGAACCTACTCCTGGGTGGATCATGGGCGACAATGATATATTGTGTTTTCATTGGTGGGTATGGGTGTCAGAAGACATACGTGAGGATATTTTTTGAGATTTTCACTCCTCAATTTGGGAATTTCATCCTAGTTTCACCAATATGTATCGAGATCTACACCATCAGTAACGGTGGATAGGTATAAAGAGAGATGTTTCTAGTTTGGTTATGAGATATTCCACCTGTGAGCTGTTGAAGGTGGAGCATCAGTGACTGATAGGGCTCTTACAGGAGTTACATTTCCCCAGTGGAAATGGAATGATGTTACGATGAATTTCATGATGGGTTTACCGTGGTCACCAAGAGAGAAAAATGTGGTTTGGGTTTCATTTGACAGACTCACAAAAGTTTCACATTTCTCGTCGATCAAAGAAACCTTCAATGTTAATGATCTTGGAAGGTTGCATATATGAGAAATTGTACGTTTTAATGGAGTTCTACACTCTTGTTTTAGATAGGGAAGCCCAGTTTACTTTTCGTTTCTGTCAGGGACTATAGAGGGCCTTGGGTACATAGGTACTTCTGAGTATAGCTTACCATCCCCATACTAGTGTCCAGTCCGAACAGAGTATTTAGGTTTTGGAGGACATGATTCAAGCATGCTTCCTGAATTTTAGGGGTTCATGGGAGAGACACATACCCCTATTAGATGTTTCCTACAATAATAGTTTTAGAGAGGCGATTTAGATTGAACATTATGAGGATTGGTATGGTAGGCCATACTGATCACCTCCATGTTGTCTAGAGGTAGGAGAGGTAGTTATGCTAGGACCTTGTCATGTCTATTAGACAACTAAATAAGTGGAGTTGATTTGTAAGATGATGGATACTTCACAATATCTCCATGAATATTATGGTGATCGACTGAGATGACCCTTAGAGATTGAGGTCGGAGATCAGGTTTTCTTACGTGTCACACAGAATTTGGGACACCAGATAATTAAACGATAGGAGAATCTTTCACTGAGATACGTCAGACCTTTTGAGGTTTTGGAGAGAGTTATTTTGGTTGCCTATCAGTTTTAGTTACCTTAGAGGTACTAGGGTATACACACGACGTCTTCCATGTTTCTTAGTAACGACGTTACTTTTCAGACCCATATCTTGTTTTTTAACCGAATGAGGTTTAGTTGGAGGTGGATGCATCCTTCGAGGAGAACCCAATATGGATTTTGGATTGAAGCAATAAGGTTCCCTATGGCTTATTTGTTCCTTTGGTATGGTTTTCATGGAAGCACATAGAAGTATAGTATGAGAATGGGGAGAGGGAGGCTGACATTCGATCACAGTGGCCAGGGTTGTTTAATGTTTCATCTTTTCCACCCTTGGATGGAAAATTCAGAGAAATTTTACATCAAGGGAGGAAGTTTGTACGAAACTCGATCTTCTTTTCAGTTATGGATATTTATTTTGGGTTGTTTTATAGAAAAATAAAGAATTGGGAAATTTTTAAAGTACACACCGTGTACTCTTGGGTACACGCGATGTACCCGGTTTCCACATGTAGATGTGTACTAGTTGTGTAACAGTCGAGTACATGGTCATGTGTTGACCTAGAGGACTACCTAAAGTGGGGTCCAATTGAGGATAGTACATTACGTGTACATTAATTAAACATGTTGTATACTTTTATTTTTATTTGATTATCGGACTGAGGTTGCATTTAATCTCCAGAAGCATCTTATTCTTTCCGTGTTTTGTACAGGAGAGAAACAAGATGGCCAGAAACTTCGAACCCCTACTGTTATTCCATTCGATCTTTGATTGAGACGTCGTTGGATGAATTGTATTCCTGCCAGTGAGTTCTCCCTTCCCCTAGAGCCTCAATTTCTAATTTCTCATATCTCTTGTGTTAATGAGGGTTGATCATTTTTACCTTTCTCATAGATCTATTTCATTTTATGCCAATTCAATGGCATAAATTCAAGAGTGTTCTTCATACGACATCAAGGTAGGTGGTTTGGGCCTTTCTTTGATTTTATTTGAATTATATATTTATAAAGTGTTGAATACCCATGTTGGGGTATTGCATATTTTTTTTCGAATTTGACCATGTTTAAAACCTGGTATGATTTGTTTGATTGAGAAAGGAATATTGTTTAGGCATAAGGTTTAATATCTTGATTTTGGATGTGTTTCCCATGTTTATTTGGTTATGGCCATTGGGTTGAGATATCATGTTAGGATGCTTTGTTTTCCATGCCTAGTGTTGTTAGGATAGAGTTTCTGTTTATATGAGATACATGTATTTTGCATTATGAATGTTTGACTAAGGGGAATTGAGTGAGAAATATTCCCGATGTTGGTTATTTTAATTATTAATTATTGTTATGAATGGAAAAAGGTATTGACTGTGAGATATGTCCTAGGGTCATAAACCAGAGGGGTTAGACTGTGAGAGCTACTAAGAGGGTCATTATTAAATGAATGTTGGACTATAGGGCATTGACTGTGAGAGCTGACAGAGGCTCATTATATTTTATTTTTCTGATATGAAAACCAAGGGGGTATTGACCGTGAGATCTACCTAGCATTTCCTTTGTAAATATTTAGAACTATATGGGACCAAAGGAGTTAGGCTATGAGATATTTCCCATAGGGTCATTTTTTTTATTGATTTGATGACAAGTTAAACCATAGGTGTTAGACACTAAGAACTTTTCCAAAGGGTTTCTTTGGAATGATTGATTGATTGTGATGAGACTTTCAAGCCAAAGCCCATGCAAGGACTTGGTCTTACTTGATTGTTTAGATTTTCCTTCGAGAAATTGGTTTATTATTGTTATATATGGGGTACCGAGCTTAGGATATATCCCAATGTGAAATTATTCAACGAATTGAATAATTTATAAATGTAAATGAATGTAATTAAAAACTATAGTATTGTTTGAGTAATTCCTAGGTTATTGATTCATTTCTGCATGTTACCTGCTACATATATTAACTGGCAGTTAGGAATAGATCTTTTAGTGGTTTCCTACTGAGATTCATCTCACACCCTGTCTGGGTCATGATTTTGGACCCAAACAGATTATATTGTTTCCAGTATGGGTAAGGGAAAGCACCCTTTTTCATTAGTTACATGCTTGTTATTGGAGTTGGGGAGGATGAGACCAAGCTAAGTCTTGCGATGCTGTTGGAGTTTATTGCATTTATATACTTTGATTTTAGTATTTTATTTTGAGCATTGTTATTTTTATTGCTACTTTCCTAGACATATGTGACATGAATCATTTATATATGCTCCAGTTGTTATATTATTAATTAGTCTTCCACTGTTTACATTGTTGTATAGTATAACTACTTCTGTTTTTTTTTATTATTGGTTATTCCTCTATTTATACTCTGCCAATGAGGGAATAGTTTCTCCAATGTCTTACCATGGGCATTGCTACAAGTCTCTAGCCTCTAGTGTTTGGGGAAATGCGCTTAAGGTTACCTGACCAACCAAGCCTGGGGAACCTTTGGGTGGCACTTAGAACTGGGATTTAATAGAATACATCATATAAATGAAATTATTTATATTAATATGGGACATGTCCCATGGACTTGAAATTGAGAAAAAGAAGCCATAACCTCTACTATTGATTTCTAGGGAAGTGATTTAACTACTTGAATAAAAAACATAAATATATTAATAACTAATTTGATAACTATATTAATGACAAAAAATATTTGTAATATTAATTTATAATAATTTTCAATATGTACATTAGTTATTTATTAACTATTTTCCCACATTGTATGTTTATAGTTTTGACAGTTTGTACTAGTTTCATTAAAGTTGTTTCAGTAATAATTTTTCCCCAAAATTTCACCATTCAAATTCCATTACAGTTTCAATAATGGATTACGATAATGATTTATGATGTTTTCATTTCCTTTTTTGAGTGATTAATCCTTGAAAATAAAATTGTAAATCAGAACACCATGTGGATTTTCTTAACCAAAGAAAGGTATTTCATTAATTATTGTGTTAAATACTAAAATAAGGTTTCTAGATCCCAAATAAAAGATTATTTTAGTAGTTATTTCTTATTATACCATTAATAATGTTTTTATAGTCATTTATGATATAATTATGTGTTTTTTTCAAGTAGGTGGTTAAACCAACCCAGACATGAACATACAATGTTTAATTGATCATTATAAATTAATTTGGTTAAAATATCATTATACCATAAGTATAATTATCATATTTTTTATTTATTAGTGGTATATAGTATAATTTTATAGTATTATTGAGTAACTATTGGATATGAAAATATTTCATACAATGAAAAAGTCATTTTTTCTTCTCATTTTTCATTTTTAATATTGAAAATTTCAAAACAATTGTTTTTCATTCATATAATTAATAGGTTAAAAATTTTATATTAGCAAAACCTTATTCCAAAAATAAATTTCATATTTAACCTTTAAAACATTATAATTAATATCCTTGAATGGTGGTAACAAAATGAAAATGGAAATCAATTGTTCCAAAGAGTTTTTCATTCACACGTACATATTGTTCATGATTCAATTTTCCGTATAAATTGGAAAATCAATACTATGTGTTATCATTTCAGAATCTAGAATATGTAATAAATATCTTAATGATGTTTTTAATTTCCTATTTTTACCATCATCGTAAGGTGGAGATGGAAATTGAAAGAAGTTTCATGGAAGCGGTAGTCCACACATCACTAGATCTATGTTTTAGTTTTTCTTAATGGAAAAGGGGGTGTGGTTATTTCTTATACCATTACTATAATGACATAACAATATATTAATTATAATGATGATATCATATTAATATTTTGGTATTAAATTTGAGGGAATTAGAAAATAACATAATTAAATAGTAAAGATGGATGAGTGGTTAGAAATCCATGCCTTGCTTCTTGGATTATCTTCATTTCCATATAGACTAAACCTTTGAGGGACTATATTTTGGTAGTAACAGAGCCTCAAAAAGGTGTTTAGGTTTGTTTAAGATATAATTTGGTATATTTTTCTCTAATCATAACGGTATTTTGTATGAGTGGAAGTTAGGAGAGGAGGTCCCCACTACTAAGGGAAAAGAGATCACATTTATTTAAAGGAAAATAGAAATCAAAAATGGGAAGCCACATTCAAGTTAAAAAGATCCCAATTTGAGAAAATATAAATATTTGAAGAGATAAGGATGATCCACACAAAAAAAACTCAATTGAAAACATTTTTTCAATATTTTAGTCCCTTTACTTACTAGGTTACTCATTTATACCATTTTGGTTTTCACTTTAATGACATGTTTTTACTGAGGTAATTTCTCTCTTTTTATCAAAAATAAATTGGTAATTATTATATAATTTGGAAAAAATTGTTCCAAATATGAAATCAATTTTTTAAATTATTAAATGTGAAAATAAATATATTTTAAATTTTTATATTTATAATTTATTGAAAACAATTTTTTTTGAAAAATATAACATAATTTTTTAAATTTCATTGGTTAATTCATTGATTAAAACCAAAATTTATAAATTTTTATATTCCCTTATAAAATATATATTTGGTCTTAAAAAATGGTTTCATAAATTTCTAAATCATACATATATAATAATAATTGAATAAAAGTAATGTGATTAGTAAAAATGGTATTCTTTAAATATTCAACTAAAAATAAGTCTCTTTAGAATAAAATAGAAAACTAATATTAAGAAAATATTTCAATGCTAGATATAAAATTGAGTTTAATTTTGTAAAATTAAAATCCTAAAATTTATCAGTTTTTTTTAAACAAAAAAATACAATATTACAAAAAACTATTTTTATAGGAAAATGAATTTTTGTCTAATAAATATTATTTTTCTTATAAATTAATAAATAATATATATTTAATATAAATTTTTATTATTCAATAAATATAAACATAATACCTTTAAAAAATTCTAATTTTTTTAAAATATATTTTTTAAACATTATGAGAATATAACCAAAATGAATGTCCAAAAAATATAGTAATTTAATATATATATTTATATTTATTAATTTAAATATATTGAAATAATATTAATTTTTAATTAAATTAACTCTTATAATCTTTTCATAAAACCTAAGCATAAGATAATCTATGTTTATTGTTTGTGGTGATGGTTTAGCTAGCATGCATCTTATGGAAATATCCATGAGTTTGAACTTCTCCCATGTATAGTTTTATTCAAAACATGATTTCTCAAGTTTGGTTTGTGATTGGTCAAAGAAACCCCATTTCAAAACTACATCCCTTCTATTTTCTAAAAAATAAGTTTTATAAAGAAGACATCCACTTTTAGATACCATTTATTCTTACACTATTCATTTATTTTTTTACATGGTCACTCCGATTTATACCAGTTAATTTAATGGTCATATTTAATTTTCCAAATATATAATTAATATCCATTTAATATTAGTAGAGTGCTTGAAACACTATGATTAATATATTATATATTTAAGGAGGATAAATATGAAAATTTCATGTCGTTAAACCAACCCATTAAAACCCACCACAAATATATATGTAGGGTCATGAAGAACTCATTCTAATGCGTAAACCTATAATTATTGATTATTTGAGTTAAAATGAACCATTTCAAGGATCATATCTAAAGGTATCTAGAACACAAGAAACCGAGTGGTGATTAATTATAACATAAACTTATGATGAGGATAATCTATCATGGTTAGATCTTAGTAATTTCTTATATGGTGGTACTAAATAAATAACTGATTATTATATGAGTTTAAGATATTTTTTACCTTGAATAGGGAAGTGCGGCAGTCTCCTAGTATTCATTATAGTTCACTGAATTCCTAATTTTCTCATAAAATAAGAATCATAATGGTTTTATTAGAGTTTTAAATATTGATAAAGAATTTTATTTGGATATTTTTGTTGGGACTATTCCATTAAACATTGAACTGATATTTTAATTTTAGAGTGTGACTTAGTGATAATTGTTTTTTTGGTGGATTCATAGGTAAACTTTAGATTAGGTTTGGGTTTTTATAGGGTATAATATTTTTCAAAATCTAGTCAATGATAGTTGTTTTTTTCTCACTATCAATGTAAGAAAAACTATCAATTCTAATTTATATGACTAGTGGTGTAGGGGTTCCATATAAGATCTAACAAGTAAGGATATAGATCATGGTATTCACATGGTCATAGAAAAAACCAAGAATGTATTTTCCCATCTTGTAAGCTAATAGAGGATAGATTGGGTGGAACTATAGATATAACTCCATATAAAAGACAATGTTGGTATTATGGTGTCCCTCCAAGAGATTTCTATGATAAAGGGTCTAGTGGTTTATAATAATATAGGGGTGGATTATCTGCATGCATACTATGTTAGGAAAAAAATGTTGGTGGTCCGGGCCAAGGTTAAAATAAGGATATGTATTGATTGAACCATGCGTCACCTGACATGTTTTTAGGTAACTTTTGTATCTTCTCTACTTTAGAATATGTACTCATCAATAAATAATCAAGTTATTATTTTCTTTTGATAACATTTTTTTGAGTTTGATATCTTAGTAGATCCCCTAACCTTTACTATTTGGCTAAATACACATACTAGTGATGATCATCGTCTCATTCTTGTCTACCATTTGTGTCAAAGTACTCGGTAAATAGAGGGTTTCTAAAGAAATTATCATAGTATTGATGAAACCATATGAAATTATCATAATAATAGAATAGCTGTTTTCATTAATTATAGGATTGGGTATATTTATATCATTATGGGGTGATGTTACATCAACTTGAAAATGGATATTTACCTTTACTGGTGTGTAGAACCCACAAGATTTATGAGAAAGGATAACTATTATAAGAAACCAATATATTTCTCTCCAATAGCTGTAATGAAATTCATTTTTAAATTTCAATATTAAATTAAAATTAAAACATCCAGGTTCCATCAATATTTATAAAATTCCTTTATACATAGGATACTTATTATTTTCTATTATATTGAATCTATCTAGGTCATCAATACATGTTTAAACGTATCACATTGTAATATATCAATTTCACTAAATCAAAACTCCCTTCATAGTGTTGAAAACATCCTTACATTAAAAAATATATTACTTCATCAAAACAATGAAATGCTTAATTTTCATGGCTACTCATCATGGAACAATCTCATTATTTTTTTATAGATCTCCTATATTATAGAAAAATATTATTTTATATGGTCTAACCATTATTTTTTAACTATTAACATCATTATTTTCATTCATGATATTAAATAAATAAATGAATAGTTATATAAGGATAATATTTAATTTTCTAAGAATTATTATTATCTACTTGAATTGGTTTTTTTTCAAATGCATTTTAATTTTTGGAAACTTGATCATTCAAACCACGCTATAAAATTTAATAAATTCTCATTCTTTGTAACTATGAAACACTGTTTATATATAATAAATTTCATTCATGTATGATTATAATAGTTCTTAGACATAATAGAAATTAGGATTTCATTTTTCCTCTCCCTTAAAGTTACTTTTACTTACAAATAGGTTACAATTCAAAATTCTTGAGGAATTTTTTAGAATTCTATTGTGCTCTCTGAAATGATCCTTATATATTAGTAAAATTACTCTAATGGAAAAAATATTGGAATCATTCAAATTCATGTACTTTTATAATTTCCATTTATGTGAATAGAGTTAATTTTGATCATAAATCCTAGTTACACATATGTATTCTAGAATTTTTCATATTTCTACCAGTATATTCAGAGTTAATTTTACATATTTGGGGTGGGTTTTTGAAATTTTAATTTTTTAGCTTATGCATATGGTTAATATTATGTATTAATCACATAGATTCTTATATATTTGATGATTTCATTGATTTTAAATTGAATTATTATTTTATTCAACAAGCATCAATATAATATAAAAACACCTTCAAACACTCTATAATATCTAAATTTTCTTTACCACGGAAAATTGACCTTCATTAATGTGAGTTTGAAAGTGATTTATGTATTGAAAACAAAGATAATTACCATATCCACTTAATAAATTTTAAATAATTTCTACCCTTTTTCAAATTGTAATGATTTAGAGCATTTTTAAATTTTAGACAACAAAGCAACTTATATGATTTCCATAATTTCAAGATCTTATAATCTTTATAAAATATATCTTAGTATCATTAATCTATTGATTTGTTTTTTTTTATCAACCAAATTATATAAATTAAAATCAAAATAATCCTATTTATTAATAATCCATTAATCAATAATTTTAATCCAATGTGAGAAAAAATGGTGTAGGAAACAAGAATATTGAACTATTAATACATGTTGTCCATAAAAAGGAATTTACATAAACACCTTCACAATTTTTTATAACAAGAATAAACTAAATATTTTCCTCACCTTATAAATAATATTCACTGAACCTTTAAATACAAATTACTTATGTTTATGAAAACCAAATATTTTATAATAGTTCTCATAGTATCTTCACAACATACCCTTCTAAAAATACCCTCTCGATATTTGATACCTATAAATACTTGATCCCTCCCCCATTAGGTTAAGGACATATTTTTAGATTATCCCTGATATTAATGTTCGTAGACATTTTAAATGAATAGATGAATATACAAAGGGATATGTATATATTTTTTTTCTGTCTCCACCTTTAGACTATAATAATAACAATAGTGAGTGAGATAAGGGACAAAATAAAATACAATTACCTTGAGTGGAATGAGGTTTAACTCCTATAATCAATCACAATATATTAGAGGATTGATTTGAAAATGGTTTTGTGATATCATATACAACTTCATACTTTATATGAAATATTTCATGATTTATCATATTTTTCTCCAAAAGATCCTGGATAGTGTGATATTTTATATCATTTTTCCTTGATCAATACTTATGAACTGCATTTCTCAATAAATATATGATACTCTAATCATGATTCCCAAACCCCACACTCCCAAATTCGGAAGCAAATAAAAACCATCTTTATATATTATATTTTAAATGGATAAAACTGACCCAATTTAAGCCTTTAATAATTAAAATATCATTTATAAATAATGAATCGCGAACATTCAAAAGAGCCTTTATGTTGAGAGATTTATATAATTTTAAAAAAATCTTAAATTAAAAATTACATGTATATCTCATCAAATGGATATTTATTTTATACTATATATGAAAGTATTTATTCGTTAATATGTCTTTAAAATGTTCCACAAAAGATATTCTCTTAGACATATCATGTGTAATACATTTATTTATAACATGAGGAAATGGATATATAATATGGGGTGAGCTCAAATTATCCATATGGGTAAACATAATATATACCAATAAAATATCATAATGGATAATATTAAGTGAATAATTAATATGGAAGAAATAAATAATCAAAATAATATGATAATTAAAATAAACTATGTGGATAAAATATCATTGGTTGAAATATTAATAATTAATCATGAGGATAACAATAAATGGTTCCTTAGAGTTGAAATGAAAAAATCCTAACACAAAATTTTATTCCATAATCCAAATCATCCAGATCATATAAATCATGATCTAACTATAAAATCCCTCAATTTCTGAAATATTTTTTTCTGAGTGGGTATACACTAAAATACCAATGCAAGTTTGTCTCATGAGACCTATTGATGCATCCATAATATACTTTGGACCCCATCCATAACTAAGTATTTCCCATTAATTATTAATATTAAGGAATTAATAAAGTATTGAATAAAAAACCTATATTCCATTGTGTAAAATAAGCATATATATTTGAATAAAAACTATATAGATTTTATGTATTTCTATCATTAGAAAATAGAATATATTTATATGTAATCATCCCTAAAAAATAACAACGTATAAATAAATGGGTGTAATGTTAAGATAATAATTTCCCAAATCAATGAAAATATGTAATCTAGGGGAACGACCTTTAAATATTTAATTTGAAAATAATTTATTAAGAAAGAAATAGAATTTTTTTAAATGTTATGATTATTAATAGTGGATGATTTTGAATGATAATGGGAGTAATGGATCAGGTCCTTGATAGAAAAAACATTACATAATAAATCCAAAAAAATAAATTTGATGTATCAAATAAAAAACTAATTTGATCAATAACTTGTTAGGTCAAATAATAATGACATACCTGAAAACATTTTTCTTAGTTTTATAAGAATAAAATTGGAAATAAGAAAAATCCATGATCATTTGAATGCATTTTAAGAGAAATATTTTATAAAACTATATGAAAAATATTTAAATTAATAAATGATAAAAACAATGATAGAAAATTTCAAATATAATGAAAAAGGATTCATAAGAATATTTTTACATGGAAAACATTAAAAATATATGATTTTAATACATTAATGAGAATGGCCCACATAAAAAATGTTACAAAATGAATTAAAATTTATAAGGATGGTAAAGTAGTATATATGACCATAAAATATTAATAATTCATATATAAGGGTATTCAAAAAACATTCAATAAATTCAAAATTAGAAAAAGGGAAGTTATAAACTAAATATATATGGTATGATCATGTACCTAATAAAAGTTAAATAATGAGACATGGGGGAAAATAGAATTGGGAGAAGATAAGGAAATACACATGAATTCCCAAAGAAGAATAAAATGATAGGATTTTTAGAGATAAAGGTATATAAATTACCCTGATAGTTTGTCTTTCAAAATAAATTGCTAATTTAAAACTAAAATAGTGTTGAAACCCTCATAGTATTGGTAATGTGGGAATCAAAGGACATTGAATGGAAGATCGTGAAATATTATGGAATATATGAAATTTTAATACATGAAATAAATATTTTAATGAAAACACCAAATAAGAAATTTAAAATGTGAATTTAAATAAATGTATCATGGATTTTAATATGAGACAAATAAATCCTTATAACCTTATAAATTTTTTATTCAAAACCTCTTGAATGATAGAATTTAAAATGTAACATTACATAACAGGAATAATGTGAGGATCATGTTATAAAATAATAATGGAGTAGTAGATTCATAACACAAAATTAAATGTTTTATAATATGATATATGTCACCCAAGGGGTGAGAATTTGAGAAAAAAGACTCCTTTAATGAAACATATTCTTTGAGGTAAGAATTATTTGGTAATTAGGTGATAATGAAGAATTTTAGAACCCCATAAAAATTTAGATATAATACACATATTATTAATTAGGTATGATACAAAAAATAGATAATATTAGAATTTAGTAAGATGTTTTGTAACTGAATGGAAGAAAATTGATTTAGTAAATACCCTTACCATAATTCATACTTATTCAAAATTCACTATAAAATTGTTGAAGACTTGGGATTTTCTTTGGAATACTCTTTAAAAATGGTTTTCTTAGGCTAATAAATTATGAATAAAAACTCAAGGAAATGGAATAGGGATATATTATATGAAAATATAAGAGAGTTTCAAGAGGAAACTGATTTTTTTGTGTGGTCTTAAAGGGGTCATTGGAGGCCCGATTGATAAGTGTTTATAATAACATTTCAGTAAATTTGTCAGGTAAATATAAATATATATAATGTTTCACCTGAAAAGACGACTTAAAAATGGAAAAAATGGAGTTTTATAGATTTATATGGTCCAAAATCAACCAACCATTCATTTCCATATATCTTTAAATCATATTTTAATGTCTTCTACCTTATCATTTTATCTTTTACAATTTTTGTTTCTACCAAGTTAACTAATTTTTACATACGTAATTTAATTTTTATTCTAAAATATAAAATTTTGATTATTTTATAATTTTTAAATACTTATTCCAAATACAAAATTTATTTTATCCGATAAAATTTCTAGGTGTAGTAAAATTCAATTTTAAATTTTGCTTGTAAAAAAACCATTTTAAAAAATTTATATTTTTTCCTAACATATATATGTTGGATAAAAGTATCAATATATTTGGTTTTCTGGATATAAATTATTTTATAATAAAACAATTTAAATATATTTTTCTTATAAATAAATTTAAAAAAATCTTCAATTTTGTTTCATTAAAATAAAAGACCAAAAACAATTTTTATTTGAAAATATTAAATATTTCCCAAAAATGTTAAAATAAATATTTCTATTTTATTTTTTATTTTTTTAATTAATAAATACGTATATGATCAATTATAAGGCTTTTGGTACTTTATTTCCTTTCTTATATAAATATAAAGTCATAAAATTTATAGTTTGGTAAAAAATGTTTTTTTATATTCACATAAATATCAAATATGTCAAAAAATCCCAACAATTAATCTAAAGACAATATTAAAATGATTAATGTAAAAATGATGTTTATTTTTCAAAATAAATATTTAAAGTATACAAATTTAAATATAAAATAAAAATACAATGAAATTTTTTTTCGTAGGAAAATAAATTTTTTTTTAAATATTTTCAATTCTTATTATTATTCATTATAACTTACTAATAAAATTATTTTTAATATATTATCCATAAAAGTAATATATTTTTTCCATATATATTTCATCAGACATAAAAAATTCAATTTTTAGAATGATTTCCTTTCGATACATTATTCATTTTTATTTAGCTACACTTATATAATATATCAATGCCTTACCATTGATAATGTCCAATATATATAACATTTATCGTAATTTAGTTACATTTATTTTTACCTTTCCATTATATGGGTTCATTTTAATGGTTTTATAAAATTACATGGTTAATTATGGTTTAGTGTTGAATGTATCACACACTATAGATCATATTAACTCTTAAAAGAATATATAATTTAAATTCTCAGGGTGTAACATTTTACCCCCTTAAATAAATGAATCCCTTGTAATTTAAATTATTACTCATTTTGGAACGTTGGTGAGAGTATTATTATCATATTATTCAGTTGATATATATCTTCTTATATGAATTCTACCTTACTATATTATTCTTAAATAAGTTAATTTTTTTCATCAAACAAAATTAATATTACATCTAATCATATAATCATGTTTGTATATACCAAAGTCATAAATTCTAAAAAACATACAGTTCCCAAAACCATATGAATGACTGATATATTAACCCATAAGTAAAAAATGTATTCTTTAAAAAATATACAATATCCTTAACCCTTAAATGGTATTAATAATTAGGTCTTAAAATCAGACACTGGACAATACATTCTAGAATCCCAAAAATTCAATGAACTTCATAAAAAATATCATAAATCAAGTATCAATCCAATTGTTAATGATAACTTCAAACATAATTTTTCAAAATCAATCAACCCACTCTTATCTCAACATAATTTTTATGTTAAAACTAAGAGTTAACCATCCCTAAATTGTGTGATCTTAAATATAAATCCCCAAAAAATTTAACATTATCTTAAAATAACTTTCAAGGTTATTGATATTGTTTAATATAAGTTTCTAAACTATTAAATCAAACTACTAGAAAAAATAATTCATTGTTTCAAATAATCCTAATAAATTATATATTATACCAGAATATCATCGATAAATATAACTCACTTATGAAAGTATCGAATAGTATTTTGATTTAAGTTTTATTAAGATATCAACATTACTACCTTTTATAAGACTAGGAAAGTCATAATTTCTATCAAAATAAATGTATATATTTATTCTCAACCATTAATGTATGAGACCATATTTGGATATAATACATATTGGTTTCTAGATACATATCTTTCTTAGATTAATCATCTTAATCATGTTTCAACCAACTACTAAAACATTAATAATTATTAAATTTTTTAAAACATGATAAGAAAACATTAATTTGAATATTTATTTCGCTATAACACCATCATTTTTAAAATATTATACTTTCACTTCAACCTATAACTCTCTTTTTTCAATCCTTGGATATCCATGGCCCTTTTAATATTAGGTTCCTTAACATGATTAGTTAACTTCATACTCCGATCGTTTATAATGGTTCTAAAAGAGAATATGATTAACCAAATAATATCCCCTAGGAGTTTCAGATATGTTGTACAGTTAGACCAATTTTTATATAGTATTTTATGATCAATGTTAATAAAAAACCCATATTTTTTAAGGTTATTACCCATAGGTACATATCTTCCAAATACCGTATTAACTTACAGTATTCATAAAGGTATATAATTTTTAGGAGAGCCACAAAATCTTTACTTTTCAAAAATGATGGGATGTTTTCCAATATTTAAACTCATTTTTTGGTATTATATTATGGTTTTAAATCATTTATATGAGTCCAATATTGAAATTATTCAATATTACCTCAACAAAAATATAGATTTATCTAGGACATTTAAATCATTACCAACTTTAAATTATCAGCCCTTAATGACATTTATAACTCTTAAATTATTATCAACTGATCATATCTAAATCACTAATGTTATCTAAACCATCCTTTAATACCAAATAGGATTCCCTGGACCTAGATTCATATATTTCTTTGTGAATAAACACATTCTTTACATACTAGTTTTTAAATGAACTAATTTTACAAAATTATCACCAAAAATAATTATATTGACACCAAAAATTGATGATTCATATACTTTTTAAGGTTGTTTTAGATTTATGGTTTTAGAGAGGAAAAAACATACCTAATATATCTAATTTATATCCCATAAAATGGAAATTTCTTCCACTATATAAAAAACTATTTAATTCCTAATAGTTATTCAATATCATCCAAAAAAATTCCCCACACTAGATTTTATATTATACATATCGAGTGCTATAATTTTTTTTATAATCTAAATAATTGGAAACTTAATAAGGGGTGAGATGAAACTCATAGTGGGTGTTAACATAAATGATAGTAATCAAATATCATAATTGAGCATATAATGAGAATAAATAATATGGATAGAGTAGTGTTTACAACTTCTATATGATTGTGGGAAAAAATATTATTGAGAAAATCCCCATAACACAATAGTATTAAGAAGATGGAATATTTTATTACAAGATCACATTTATATTTCTGGGTTTTGGGACCAACACCCATGATTTCAATACCCTTAAAGGGACACATGATTTCATAACATAAGCCTACTCTTTTTACACCTCCAATTGAAATAATCTAACTCTAAAAGGCTTCAAGATAACAAGTGTGTCTGTGATGGGGATTTCTTATGGTCATTGAAAATTATAAAATTCCCTCCCAAAATCATGTAATCAACCCACAATAGACCAAAACCTTGAATCATCTCTGAAAATCTATATAATATGGGATTTTGTTTCCATTATTATTTTTCATGTGATCCATAGGAAGAAAAATTTATCACACACATATCATGAGCCCAAGATGAAATATGTGGATGATCCTCTATGTAAATAAGCCCAATAATGTGGAATGACTATCTTATAAAACAACATAGATATACATGTGGGGATTCTTATGATAACCTCTTGACACACTGTTAGGGATGAGAATGATTTTTTGAATCATATTCATTGATAGAGTGTAAATTTGAGAGCTAAATAATCATGAAATTTCATATACTCATAGTTAATAAATTTAGTCTATACCATAAGTAAAGTTTCGGAGTAATGTATGAAATATTCACCTGAACACCTGCATGAGAGTCGATCTCATAATGGGTTCATTTTCAAGAAATCATGACATGACATCTTGGTCATGTGATCATTCCATGTGATCGGTGAAACACTATACAAGTTCAGTGATCTCACAACCCCAATTCCATTACGTTATCACATGAAACGCTTTTCCTTCAAGCAATTTCATAACTCCACCACCTTCATAGGATGTGCAGGACCCATCCTTCTTCACGTGGAGCACATGATCCTATTGTATTCATCCCATCATGTGACTATCAATAGTTCCACTCAAACTCTCTTAAGTCATTCTTATCTAATAAGAAAATAACCCATAATATCCTCCAATACTCTATAAATAATAGGTAGATATTATATATTATTATATTCAACCTCCCTTGTCCATCATCCATTAAGGAATATATAAACTATAAAGTCTTCAATTAAGGTTATTATAAGGAAATGTACAATAAATTTTTAAGGCCTGATGTATATATTCATCACATATGTTTTGTTTGACATTTTACTATTTCATATTTATAAAATTTATCATGACTCGCATGGGATTATATATTTTTAATGATAATTCCATTAGCATAAAAAACCCTATTAACTAGATGGACTCTTATTTTCACACCCCAACCCAAGCCTACTCAATAATTTTGTTTATTTTTTTGTCTTTATGTTGTTTCTTTTTCATGATGGGTTCACCCTAAAAATTGTGGAATTGGTAAGGTTTGAGGGTGGAAAATAGTTTTCTTGTGATTAGGGGAAACTATGTTTGATCGAACAATAATCCTAATGGCCTAGGTAGAAGTACTTTCTGTCCCAAATGATTAGGTACATGGGTATATTCCATTCCCAAGGAGGTCATGTGGCCTAATTCATCAGCACCAGGGCCCCACAAGGTTATGTACATGGTTTATGAAACTATATGACCCCATTTATTTAGATAGATTTACCTATACTATTGGCATATGATCTGGAAAATTGTGCAGAAAAACTATACATCAAATCCATGTTATTAAAAAAATAAAATAAATAAAATTAAAAAAATAATAATAATACCTATAAAATAAGGTTTTATTTCCACTATCAACTAAAACACTTGGAGAACAATTCCTAGTATGGTCTGTCTGTTGTTTGAACTCCCCCTCTCCTCGGTTCGATTCTTGGGTGATTATACTTCTGATTTATTATGTCATCATCCTAGTTTATCATCTACTCTTCTCCTCATCCATTTTCATTCCTATTTTCTTAGATTCCCTTATCTCCCTTTTTCATTATATTCTATGTTAAAATAATAATGTGGAACTGGTGCTTGTTTTGGTTTTTTATTGGACCTTAATGTTTATGAGGGTCAATTTCTGGGCCATTCTTACAGCATTTTTCGATGGAGATAGATTGTGGCTCTTTGAAAATAACATTATTATATAATATTATATCTTAAAATATATATATATATATATGTAACTATATTTTATATATTAACTCATGGTAGTGATACAATATATATTGGTATAAGGGGTATTTATATATTTTAAAGGTATATATGTGTGTAAGTTTTAAGTTTCCATCATCATAGGTGAATTTTTTTTGGTTAGTTCCCTATGTTTGTAAATCTGAAATTAATTATTTTATTTCATTTGTGATTATAAATAGTGTTTTCATTATCATATACTATATATATTCTATTTTAAATTCTTTTGGTTCATGTAAAAGGTTTTTTTATTTCCCATGTTTTACCTAAGATTCTAACATGGGTTTCCTTTATTAATAGTTTTTTTAACTTCGATATAAATGTAATGAATTTGGAATTTTTAAATGGTTTTTCCAAGTGATATATACCTTCTAAAATAGAAATTCCTTGAGGTTTATTTTAGTTTCCTCAACCCCTTTTATGTTATATGTATATGTGTGAATTATGATATTGAAACTTAAATGACTTGGATAAAAGTGGTTTCCAAATAAAAATTGTTACCTTTTTTAGATTACGAGTTGCTTATCCATCTTGAAATGATTTATAGAAATGAAAACACCATTAAGTAATTCCACTTGAAATGGAAGTGTGATGTGTGTCTGTACGTGCTAAATATGTGGAATGTAATGTAGGCCAAGAAGAATGTGCTTCTCCCTTGGTTATGTGACATAGAAAGGATATGTTATTAAAGAGGGGGATCTTAAGTGATAAGTTTGATAGGTTTTCCTTTTAGTAATGTGACATGAATTCATATTATAACATTTTGAATAGTAAAAATGCATTTTTTTCATCAAACATGGGAGTCATGGGTGTCTCAGACGGTAGACTATGGACTAGTATGTTGGGTGTTACACTTGGTCCATGACCTTGTCTCATTATTAGGATGATACAAAAAAATTAAATAAACATTATTATGATGATGATGATTCTTTGGGTACCACTAAAACATTTGTGGTGTCCACTATTGTGGAACATGCTTGAGGAGATATTTGGTTGCGACTGTTCATTGAGAGTATAAGGATCTTATCACCCTTCCTAACAATTTTATGAATTCCCATGGAGAATTATTTAATTTACTCCTATTTTTCAAGGTATTTTTTTGAACTGATTTAATTTTTTGTGTAATATTCATGATTAAAATGATATAAATAATGTTTCAATTTATCCTATTTTCTAGTTACATTTTAAAATGACCTCTTTTTTTATATTGAGGAACCCATTTTTTACCAGTTACGTTTTTTAGTATTTTTCTAATGAATTTCAATATTTTAAATCTATTTTGATAATATAACGGAATGAATTTTTTTATAATGGGAGTTTGATACTTTTTCCCTAAAATAGTAGTAAAACCAATTTTAATATGCCTTATTTTCAAACTATCATGATTTGGATTTAGATTCAATGGTATTGAACTGGTATAATTATATTATTGAAATCCCTTCTAGTAATTTTAATTCTCATTCATATATTACCCTTAATTTTTTCATTTTCATGTTATTAATGTTCTGGATTGCTCAAGGATTGATCAAGGTCTTGTGGTTATAAATTCTACATGTGGTCACCTTAGGGCATGTGTATTTTTTTAATTTATTTTTTGCAACCAGTTTTTTCTTTTATTTTTTCCTTATTTAGTTATATATCATTTGATGGAAAATTATTTCTAAATGAGATTACATGAATCTCACCACCAATTCCACAAACAAGTGGATTTGTAATGCCTCTAAGGCCTTATTACAGACCAACTTAGGTTACTAATTCTTGTTCAACTAGTGTAGGTTCATGACAAAATGGTATCAAAGTATAATTTCCCTTATTATTTGGAGTTTTTTCATAGTTTGGAGATATGGTTGTTGTAATTTAAGTTTCCAATTTTAGTTATATTTTTGAGAAACATATATTCTAAAGGACTCTTGAATTGTTATGGTTATCCAGGATGGTTTTAGGTTAAAATCAAAGCTTGTATCTTGAGTGTTTTTTTATGTTTTGATTTTTTTTGGTGGTTTGATTTTATATTAGGTTTGTTTTTTTATAAAAAAAAATTGTTTGGTTGGATTTTATAATGATTTTTTGGTGCAAGGTTATTGTCCATAGTCAATAAATCTAGGAATATACCATGCATCAGTCTCTATTGACTTATAGGGTGATCACCTGGTTAGAATATGGTCATCCAACCATGCATCCAATCCCTTAATAATTGTTTTCTTCAATTCATCTTGATTTTTGATCTATTGGATATTGAGTTCATTTCATTTATTCTTGGTTTTTTTAGTTGATCTTAGAAAGTTTTCATTGGGTTATAAAAAGATATTTGGTTTATCAAATTTTGATTTTGAGAATGGAAAACATTTGGATGCTTTTAAAATTGGAGGGATTTTGTTTTGAATTTTTAAATTCTCTATAAAATGTGAAATGGGAAATAAATTGTGAATTTTGGAATATTTATTTTTGATGATAAATGATGGTTTGAGAAACTGGTTGTGGTATTTCAGGAGTGGTTCTGAAAGTGATTGTGTTTATTTTATTTGATCATTGTGATCCTATGAATTCCCAAATATATATATATGTGTGTGTGTGGTAAATGGATAGTTATTAGTATGTGTGGGTGGGTTCTTGAGTTTGAATGAGAATTTTTATATGTGAGGATTTTTGTAATTCCATTCATATGTGACTAAATTTTATGATTTTTTGGATATTTATTTAAACAATGGGTGTTATGTTTTGATATATGGATATTGTTTGATGTTCAGTTTTGACTTCTGGGATTTATTTTTTGGTTTTGTTAGTTTGGTATATTTTTTGAAGTGTTTATTTTAGTTTGGGTTATTTAAATGGGATGAAAATGTTTATTTTTGGTTTATAACATGTTTTGATTTGGTTTTGTGGTTCTTTTTTAGTGTATTACCTATAAAAATCTTAGTAAAGGATGGGTGGTAGTTTTATAGAATGTGTTCATATTTCATTTGGTGTGGCCTCTTGGGTCACCTAAAAAGGTTTTATAAGATGGGTTATCAGAAGAGGAGGCTTTATTTTGAGATTATCATCTCCTAACTATGGGTATGTATATTATTCAATATATAGTTGCTTCATTCATAGGCTTTAGATTGAAGTTCTTTACACAATGGATGATCTATCAGGTGTGGTGAAAGTTAACCTAATTTTTTATTTCTAATGCCATAAAAGAAACCCTTTCATTATTCCCTTATTAGAGTTTTTTTTTTGAAACCTTCTTATTTTGGACATATTGGTAGATATTATTTAATGGTTTATTTTAATATAGAAGTGGTTGACATTTCACATACATCTCAGAACAGTGATTGTTGATCCAACATAGGGAAATGAAATATATTTGTGTTTGGCCTGCCAAGAATAGGTATAATTGGACACTATCTTTCTACATCCAATAATTGTTTTAGAATAAGCATTGTGTGTTCCATAAATGTGGTAAGTAAAGTCGCAAGAAGTCTTCTTCTCTAGAAGAACCAAATTTTTATTATTCCTATGGACAATTGAGTCATCAGAAATGGTTTTTTCATAGTGTTTCTAGGAAATGATGTGGATCCAAATCCACCCCTTCAAAATAACCCCTACCAATTTGGAGAAGTATGGTGTTAGTATGTGATTTTTTTAGAGTTTATTTGGATGTAAATGTTTCCTGTATTGGAGGTAGTTCTTAATGGTGTTTATTTTTTGTAATTGGAGTATTTTTTATGTTTCATTAGGTTTTATCAATTTCATCTCATCTGGCCTTTTTTCACAATTTATATTGATATCAACTGAATTATTTGGACTTTTGGGGGTGATAAAGTGTCTATAGTGGGGAGAAATGTCACACCCACACCTAACCCTACACTATTATTTTGTTAATTTCGGGTCTTGATTTTGTTTCTTGTTATTCTATGTTGTTTTTACCCGAATATTTGTGTCTTTTTGTGGTTGGAGTGTGACACATATTTGGGTCACGATTAGGATACTCTATGTTATATCCCCCTGAAAACCATTAGGACGTTGGAGATGAACCAATAATCCCACACAATTAGGCACATGAGAGGGTATACTTTCCTAGGAGACTATGAGGCCTATTTTTAAGGCACCAATGTCCCACAAATTTAGAAACATAATTTTTGAAGTCCTATGTCCCCAATTGTAAGGCCTCATTTTTTGGGACAAAATAACATGAGCGGTTGGCTAGTGGTCTAGTAGGTCTTACATTTAAAATGTGAATCCTAATTAGGTTCTTAAATAATTGCATAAAATTAATTAAAATAAATTTATAATAATAACAATAATACCCCTCAAATGGGGGGGGGTTCCCCTACAATCTTCCACACTCGACACACAACACCAATGGGGGGCCTTCACCAGCATGACCTCCCCCACTCTTTCATTCGATTATTTACTAATTCTCCTCCTGATTTCAAGTGTGATCTACCTAGGTTTTCCTCTTCTATTATCTTCTTATTTCTTATTTTCAATTATTTGATTTTATTTCTCTCTTATGTGGTGAAAACTTCTTGTACTAACCCTAACATGAATGAAGTTCTTGTTTTGATTATTTCTTGGTCCATAATGTTTGTCAGGGTTGATTTTATTCCCCTTATTGTGACATTCATCAAAGTTAATGTATTATGGATATTTGGAGGAGCATTAAATATGTATACATATATAAATATATATAAGTTCTGGATTTTTATTTATTCCTTCTTAGTGTTGTGAATATATATATATTGTATAGGGGTACTCATATGTATGTAAATGTTCACATGCGTGTAAGTGTTGTATGTACATTATCAAGGGCAATATGTTTTGAGGTAGGTTTTCTATAATAAACCATTTTAATTGAATTCCTTGAATGATTTCTTGTTTCTAGAGGGTTTGTTCATTATTATATAGTATGTATATGCTATGAGAAATGGTTTTAGCCCTTGTAAAAGTACTTTTTCTTGTTTCTGACATTTTAATTATCTTTCTAACATGATTTACATTTGTTAATAATGGTTTCAAACTTAATTATAAATTAAAATAAACTTGAATTTTGAAATGTGTGTTCCAAATTATTTATACCTTGTAAATATAAAATCATGTAGGCTTGTTTTTTTTCAAAAAGAACCCTAAGTGAAGTGTATTTTTTGATGTTTGGTTTCATAAAAATGACATCTTTTCAAAAATAACGTTCAAAAATAAACAATGTTCCCTTTTTTAATAATGATTTTGATTCGCATCTAAAAAGGTTTTATTGAAATAAAAACACCTCTCATGGAATAACCCTTAGAATAGAAATATAATTTATTTTTTATAAATGTATGGAATGTAATTTAATCTTAGAAAAGGGGGATTATTCATTGGTTGTGTGAATTTTTTGGGGGATGAGATTAAGAAAGGTTATTAAAGGTGATAATAGGATGGGATTTGTGTAAATAATGTTACATGGATGAATATTCTAAGTTTATCATAAAAATAACTTACATTTGATCTCGGAACTAGAAATACCATATATCTATATAGATGGACTAAGGATTAGTACAATGAGTGAGATGTTTGGGTTTCGACCAGTGTCCCTAAAAGTATAAAAATAAAATACTAACTCTAAATGATGATTATGATGATGATGATGATATTTTGGATACCACTAGAACATTGGTGATTGCCTCTCTAGTGGCTCATGCATAAAGAGATATATGATTGTTACTAATCACTGATAGTATGAGGATCTTGGAACTAGAGTGACCCAGCTACTTAGTTATTTCATATTGTGATTTCATTCATATGTTCTTATTTTATAGTAATTTTTAAGGATTTTAATCCAAGTAGGCTAGATACAATGGTTACTTCTTTACAATGGCATAAGATATAAGGAATCATATCCTAAATTATTGATTAGATAATTAGACTAGATAATACAGTTAGATACTTGAAATTAATATTACAATTGAAGAAAAAACTAAAAAATATTTTTCTCTGTGAATTCCATGATTCCCATTAGCACATCCCCACATATCAATTAAAAAATACTTACTAGTATCCTAGGAAATAAAATAGAAAAAATTTGTGAGATCAGATACTTAGTAAGGGTAAGCATACAATGGAATCTATAATGAATAAATAAGTATATTCAATATGGAAAGGTAAATAACTAAAACAAATTCCATTTAAACAATAAATTAATCATAATACGGTAGGAATAAATTATGATAAAATAAATACATACAAATTCTCAAATGATCTTTAAACTTAATCATAGATATTCTAACTAATTGAATAATCACAGGGATATCAATAAATAATTTCATAATGAGGGAATGAATAATTACTGACATTTGAAATATACTATCTAGACCATTCCCAAGACATTTTGAATCTAGGGATAGAAACCCTCTAATTTAGAAAATTTATTTATCTCTGGATACTTTTTGATGTATCATGGGTATATCTATAACTGGACCCCACCCATCACATACTAACTCTAATTAATTCCTCATATAAAAGTGTTGATACATATTCAACATAAACATTTGTATATAAATAACATATGACATTTAAATTATCTCCCCAATCAGATAAATATAATTATAAACCATCCAGGGTAACATTGAGAATAGTAATAAAATTTTACATGATCATCAAATTTATCATAAACCACCAAATGAAATAATATGGATAATATAAATAAAATATATCCCCATTGGATTATAATTACAAGGCTTATGTCTTTTGAAAAATAAAAAAACAATTAAAATTTCATTAAACGTTATTTTGGTAAATTTCGTTTTTTTACTTTGAAAATATATTTTAAGCTAAGTATTTAAAAAATATTTAGAAAATAATTTTCTTTGAAAATAATATTTTAAAATTATAAATTAATATTTAGAACATTGATTGGTAGTGACGGTGGAAATTTTTAACATGTTGTACATGTTAAAAAATATATCTTGATGTCATTTCAAAAATCATAGGAAGATTACTATAAAATAAAATAGTAAAATGTAAAACAAGTTAAAAAATTAAAATAATAAAACTTTTAGAGGATTTTAAAATCATTTTATCAAACATGTTTTAGAAAACAAAGATTTTTTTGAAGCCTTGCTATGAGGTATTAGTAATCTAAATAGGGCCTTTGGGATATGGGGATGTAATTAAGAAATATATTTTGGTAGTTCATGGAGGAAACAAATAGTTTTTATAGTGTGAAGTGGGGAGGAGTTTGGTTGAGCATTTATAAGTGGTGCAATGGATACACATTAACTGTTTCAGAAGATAAAGTCATACCCATGTTTGTTCCAGACCAAACACCACTATAATGGATCATTATAGAATATTATATTTTATAATGTTCAAAAATATCCATATAATTGGATATGGAAAATGTTGAGGTCATTTTTAATTGTTATGTTCTTAGTTTAACACCTAGTAAACCCATTTTTACCTTACAGACAGAAATTAATTTTTACCATTTTCAATATTAATTCTTTCAAAAAAATTAATTTTACATTATTATGTAATATAAATTTTTATTATTCAAAATATTTAATCCATTTTGCCATATATAGTCCAAAAATGTTGAAGAATTAAATTTAAAGTTAAACATATATAGACGTCAAAAATGGTTTTTCCAATGAATTTTTTTTTAAATTTTAAAAATTTTGAATATAAAAAATCAATATGAAATTCATTACGAACAACTAAATTTTTTGGAATTTAATATAATTGAACTAATTTTAATATAAAACCAATTTAATATTTAATTCATTCTTATAAATAATTTCAATAAAAAAAATTAGTAAATATTAATATTTTTTACTATTAATCAAAAACAAAATCCTTTAAGAAAAATCCAAAAAAATCAGCCAACGATAATTTTGATATATAACTTTAAAAAATATGCATAATCTATTAAAATAAAATTTTTAAATTGGAATTTTTTTGAAAATTATGTTCTGAAATCATAACTAAACTTCCTTTAAAAAAATATAGTTTTTCAAAAGACATTTCATTTGCATTCAAATGATTCTATTTTTATTTATTATCAAAATATAACCAATGAGTTTATTTTTTACATTTTTAACCCTTATAATTTTCATATTTTAGTTACTCTTATTCATAACTGCAAAATTAATGGCAATGTAATAATGGTCCTGTTGAAATAATAATATTTTAATATAGTGTCTCATTTCATTAAGACCTAGTTTTTTAGGCGTCAGAAGATATCCAAGAGATTGAATTTATTAAAAAAATATTTTAAATCCTTATCATTTATAATTCTATTATTATCTTGATTATACACATCGTATATGATATTGGACATTATGTTCCTCTTTTAAAATGTCACAGTGTTCCATTCAACCCAATTATATAAATTAGATCTTCATAATTTAATCTTGTTCTTGGAAATCAAGTGTTTGACATTTAGAAATACCTATTTTGGGAACCCACATAATAAAATGGTTTAATAAAACTTCTACATGATAAGATAGAAATATGTCTACAAAGTACATCTAGAATAATGCAAAACAAGGTTTACATATAGGATGAAATTGGTGGGTTGAAAAGTTATGGAAATATAAGAAAACTGAAAACAATTATAATGAGTGATAGAGATCATTGATTACAATGATGTGGGTGACTTAGTGCAGGTTAATGAACAAGAACCCATAAATCTATAAAGGGTGAAAAGACCATGAGTTCATTGTAAATAAAGTTATTATGATAACATTTTTTGTTTTATAATTGTTTTACTATAACTAATTAGTATTATTATTATCAAAGAATACTATGAAAGATAATTACTTTATATATTTCACTTTCATTAGAACAATATCAACTTTGGTTGTGCTTCGATCAATTACCAAAGCATCTCTTAATTTATAAAATGAATGTCCATAAAATTAAAAGTTCATTCTTGATGCAATAAAATTAACTTTTAATGGATCCAAATATCTATAAAATAATAACAAGATATTCCTTTTACCTTTACTAAAAAGAATGTAGAAAAATTTATAAAATATAAAAAATTAATTTCTAATACATCAACAGTGACAATTAAAATTTAACACAATCCATTTCATATATTCATAGCCTTAATACATATCAAAAATATGTTTAACCTTACTCGATGTCCAAAAAATTTAAAATGAAGGTCACTAAATCAACATTATATTCCCAGATTGAATAAATTTTCTCTGAATATCCCATTAAAAGATTTTGAATTCTTTTATCATCATAAAGAAAAAATAAAACCAATAACCATTCCAAAAATAAAATCTCAGGTTTTCAAATATATTCCATAAATCCATATATATAGTAAACTTCAGCAAAGATAACATAAACCATCAAATCACTTACTAATTTCAAGGTTAATAATAATATCTCATAAACTTATCCATTTAATTATTATCTCAAAGTAGGTTTTAAACTAATGGTTATATTCCCTCAATCATGTGTTTTCCAAAATGATCAGCTTTCCATTAAATCACTTTTCTTTCTCATGAGTACCATTCAACTTATTCTCCCAATTACCTATAGAAAAAGTACTACAGTACAATCCTTATATTTTTTCTGATTATTATAATTAGAACATAATTGATAAAATACTTATTCAACACAATTCTTTAATCCAAATACACAAGTACATTATTCTACCTCAGATATAGGAATATCATAATGTAGCAACTTGACCTCATAAATCCCATAGCCGGTGTTATGCTACCATTAAATTAGTATAAGATTCAAGTAAATCACTTCCCAAAATACTAAAAACATTAGTAGTCTTGGTAAACTATGTACATACATGAGTCTTTTGTTTCAAGTTAATAAACAAATTACATCAATTTTTTTTGATAAAATCATTATTCCATCTATTTTATCCTTGCATATCTTTCTTAGTAAACTCTAGGGAATCCTAAAAGAAATAAAATAGATAAGGGTGATATAAAATGTTCAATAAGGTTAAAGTGTAATAGAAAGAATAATTAATCAATGATCATAATCAATGTGGCAAGGTAATAAATAAACACACATTCCATATAATCAATCAACTATGAAGAAAGGGAACAATTATTATAGAAAGGTAAAGAACTAAACATGCATGCCATGTATATTTATAAACTTAGAATGAATGTGAATCCATAGATAATTTCAGTACAATAATATCATGGATAATAATAATAATAAATTAATTATCAATAAAATAAAATTCATAGTTACTAGATGTCATGTTTTATAGGAATTTGATGCATTTATCGTAAAGATATATCCTCTAAATAGTGTAAAACAAACTGGGTGAAAACCAATTAGCATAGGCTAGCCAACTGATTTAATCTCTTGAGGCCCCCAACACATTGGTGGCGCTTTCATTAAACAGTCCCCAAAACATAGGTATTCAATTATATGGTCCCCAACCCATGTCTTAAATGTCCAAATCATTACAAAAATATTTATTAATTGATTAAATTAAAAATCTATCTGTATTATCAAATCTCTATATTGAGTAAAGGATAAAAATTTATCAATATTTCCCCATTAAATCAAATAGCTTTCAATGTTCACACCATATGTAAAAAAGTTATATGGTTTAGTAAATTAATATATTCATTATGAAAGATATGAAATATGAGGGGAAATTAAATGTTCAATGATCATATAAAATTGAATATTTAAGGGGATAGAAAAATTAATTATTGAAGTAAACGTCAATATTATCCTTAGTCAAATCATTCAATAACCATAAAGAGGATGAATAAAGATGGTATTAATACAATATATCCCAAGTGTATTAAAATCTAGGGTTTTTATCATTATTGAATAAAAATACTATAAAAAGGTGCTTTAAAATCATTCCTGAGGAAAATACCATTTCCCTTATGACGTTTTTTAGAAATTATGTTTTTTAAAAAACACTTTTAAAATATTTTATTTTACAACCAAGTTCTAGATTCCTCTCAAAGGTTCACCATACCTGGTTGGTCACATGGCCTCATGAACATCTCCCCAAATAAAAAATTATATTGACTATCATCAAGGGCCTAGGTGTGTCAATGGGGATACTCTACCCTCATTAGTAGAGTCTATCACAGCCTAAATAAAATAATAGTTAAATAGATAAATTAGTAAACCATAGAATTGAAATAAATAGAAGAATAATAGAAGTATAAAAAATCCAAAAGTCATTTCATATACATGATGATGATACTTATGACATGTTTCTATGAAAACAACCAAAACATGTACACAATAGTCATATAAAATACATGTCCCAAAATTAAAAAAATGGAAAAGATAATCCTAGTAGAATCCCAAGCCTTATCTTGGTCCCATTCTCTCTTTCTCAAAACAAGCATATCAAGTACTTATTTAAGGTTGTTTTCCCTTATAAACACCTAGAATCGTATAGTATGTTTGTGTGAAATAAGGTGACCCAAGCAGGGTGTGAGATATAATCCTCGTAGGTAACAACCAAAGGTCTATTCTAATCAGTCAATGAATATATATATACAAGTGTGAAGGTATTATAAAAATAAACAAGGAATCACTCAATGGTAAAAATCCATCTCACTTACATAGTTTCTTTTAATAATTCAATCTCGTTGAATTTATATATATTGAGACCTCGACCAAGACCAACATCCCCCATATAGTCAATACCCCAAAGAGATGCATAAAAAATAAATATACAAAGATATGAGTCTGGTTCAAATCCAAGGTTGTGCATTATCTTTGAAGATATTTCATATAGTCTTTTATTATTAAATCAACTTGGATCTGTGCCTGTCCCTTACATTCCTAATCTGAAATTTGGGTATCACCCTAGGTATTTTGTCAAACTATGAACGTCCTTGACATTTCTAAGTTGTAATTCAAGTGTTGATCAGGTATGACATCAACCAACACCCTACAAGCTTATCCTGATGAACAACTCAAGAACTAGTTATCTCTCTAGGTGAGGTAACATCCATGTCATATGAGCCTGTCCTTAGTGATACTTTAAGAAATCCCAAAGTTTCACTCATGGCGTATAAGGTCAAACTCCCCTTCAGAGTCCATACATGGAACGCTTCATTTGGATACATGACTCACTCATCATATAAATTAATTTGGAATGAGTCTATCCATGGCATCCTTCATTTAGATCCATGATTCACCCATGGTATAATCAAGGTTTAGGCTATTGAGTCTCTCCAAATCATCCTTCAATTGGATCTATGATTCACACAGGGCATAAAATTCACTAGTATTATGATTTTTTCCATGGTATCCAACAATTGGATACATGATTCACCCATGTCTATTAAGAATTTCATCAATTCAATTAAATTTTAAAATTTCCATTCAACATTCCAATGTCAAAACCAATGACATGCAAATACATCTCACCTAAAAAGGTGACTCATGAATTGGACAACCTCATAGGTCTTGCCCATTAAATTACTCAGATCAAAAATTTACATACCACAAGAATTGAATGCATAACACGTTATTACATGAATTAGTTTTCATTTATCTGAAATGGAGACAAAACATTTAATTTCATTAAATCCAAGTAAACCAATCCGTGGAATTGCCTCTATTTACTCACATGGGAAAGGATAAAAAAAGGAAAAAAGCTTAATAAATCAATGTAATATTAAGTACAAGGGGTCAAGTCATCCATCCCATGAATTTAACATGTATTATTTACAATTAAATTCATAAAAAATTAATCAATTTTTTTATATATCAATTCAAATGGTACATCCCATATAAGGGGAAAACGATTGCCTCATAGGAATCCAAGGGTCAACCATCAAATGATCCCTTTAAATGATCTCATAAGGGTTGATTTAGATTCATGATATTTAACCTATAACATAAATAAATAACCCCCTTTAACTAAGTAGATCATACATATCGATTCCATGATTCAATTTCAATTTAAGGCAATGCCCAAAAATTGGGTATGTGGTACCCTGAAATTTATAAACAACTCAAATCTTAGAGTAAGTTATAAGAACGCAAACCATAGGTCTTTCCTAGATAAATCATCTAGTATCAGAACCTAATTCATCCCAGATTAAGGTAATTATGAATAATGGATTAAGAATAAGAAATTTGGGAATATGAGCCTAAATCCAAATAGCATAGACAATAGCTAGAAAAAATCAATAATGACTAAATAGAAATTTAGATATTACTATTACGGATAAAAAGAGACAACACACACATGAAATAGATCTCAGATGGATAATCTACCTCAAATCCCACATCAGACATGTTTGAGAGCATCTAGGTGGGGGATTTTTTATGTTTGTAGAAAACCTATGTTTAGGTTTCAAAAAAAATATATTTTAAATTTAAAATTATTAAATAATTAAAATTAAACAATTGAATGGTTTAACAAACCATTCATTGATCAAACATGGATTCCTATAGGCTTTAGGAACATCACATAGTTTACCCACAAAGTTTACTAACCATGTGTAGCTCGTCCAAATATCAACTTCTATGTTTTGAAATAACTACAGAATTGGTTGCACAACTTCATGGCCCAACCCGCACTATTTTCACTATGTGACCACCTCTTTTTTCCCAAAACATGATTTTCGGGCTCCAGACCATCCCCAGACACCCCCCAAACCATCTATAAACTCAACAAGAATTCATATCACGCCATATTTAAGCTACGAAAAATATAATTAATGGAAAAAAGTAATTTGTACCTCAAAGAAAAACTAGGTTCTTATAAAATTCCCCCTGAAATCATTTCTTCTCCAAAATGACCTTACAAGGGTTGTGAAGGGTGATTTTAGAATAAATATAGTTACTACGATAGAACATATTCCTCCCAATCCTAGGTATCATCATATATTGGGTCGTGATGTCATCACATCCATAATAATGGAATAGACCAGTCTTAGAGAACCTTAATTCTATGATTCACTATTCATATAGGATGATCCTCAAAGGACGCATCTACTTGTAAATCAACCTCTTCATGACAAAAGGCATGAGATGAATCAGAATAGTAATATTGTAGCTGAGAAACATAGAATATGTCATGAATTTCTCAGTATCACGAAGATAACTACAACTGATAGGCTATTGGTCTGACTCTCTCTAGAATCTCGAACAACATGATAAACCTCATCAAGAGATTACCATGTCTTATAATCCTCTTATGTCCTATCCTTGGTGAAACATGTAGGAAAACCCAATCCACAAGCTCAAACTCTAATCAACATATGATTTCCAACGAGACTGTATAGTATCTATCTACTTTTGAATCAACTGCACCTGATATGTGGTCCCCTAAACAAGATGGGGTCCCAGAATAGCTACCTCTCCTCCCTCCAACCAATATAAGGGTGATTGGAATGGACTAGAATACAAATCCACATATGGCTCCATCTAAATCATATATTGAAATATTTTATTGTATGTGAACTCAACCAAGGGTATATGCCTCTACCAAGGACCCTAAAGTCCAGAATGCATGCTCGTTGCATGTCCTCAAGCACCTGAATTGTGTTCTCAGACTGGCCATATATACGGGGTTGTGTGACTTGCTTAGAGGACCCCAAGTACAAAGTTAGCTTTGTGCCCCTTTCAAAAATTGTGAACTAAACTGAGCATACCTATCTAAAATGATAGAATATGGGACCCCATAAAGTCTTACTATCTCACAAATATAAAACCTCTCATTCTCATCAACTAAAAAGGTATCCTTGATTTGTAGAAAGAGGGAAACCTTATTGATCTAATCAATAAAACTCCATAAAACATTATTAACTCATGGAGACCTTATTAAACCAGTCACGATATCCATAGTGACAACATTCCACATTCAATTGAGAATGGGTAGGTGCTGTAAAATTTGGGTTTGTCACTAGTGTTATGCCTTCACCTGTTGACAGGTGAAAACCCTCATGAAAAAATAATCTACATCTCTTTTCATACCCAGACACGAATACTAATGATGTAAATATTGATACATCTTATGAAACATGGGTGAACTGCCCAATATGAATCCTAAAAAACCTAATTCATCTCCTCACACAAATCTGTAGAAACCAATATGTGACCATGTACTCATAGTTTGTCATCATCCTATATGATCTATCCAAGAGGAGGTTACTCACCTACCACACTCTCTCGTAAAAATAGGCCTTTGTACTCCGATATCTTATTCATCCTTACATAATTTATATGGGTATATGTAATAGTTAAAGAGGAAATGAAATTCTTACCATGACTTTCATGCACCTCCAAGTGCATATTAGAGAACAAAACCTTCATTTACACTCACTTCTGGTCTATTTTACTTCATGTACCTAGGTCCTTCTAATCAGTGCATCAACCACTACATTACAGTTACTAAGAATGTAGGAATGTTGTAAGTCAAAAGGTTGAAGGAATTTCACCCACCTCTACTACCTCATATTTAGATCACGTTGTGTAAATATATACATGCGGATTTTGTGGTTCGTGTGCACCAGAAAATGATCCCCCATTTAGTAATGTCTCCAAAAGTGAAAAACGTGAACAACTATGGATAACTTGATATTGTGCATCGGGTAACTCCTCTCATGTGGTCACATATACCAACACTCATACGCGAAGAATCAATCCCCCTACATTATAAATACTCACAATTGTATATATAATGCATCACTATACATAGTATAACTCTTTCCCGACTCTAGAAAAATTAGTATTGGTGCTGAAGTCAATCTCCCTTTCAACTCCTAAAAGGTCATCTCTTAGAAGTCTAGCCATACAAACTTTTCACCGTTGTTAGTCAATCCCATAAATAGTTCTACTAAGCGTGAGAAGTTCTATATGAAAATACTATAGTAACTAGTCATCCTTAAGAAAATCCACATGTCAAAGAAGTTATTGGGATAATACCAAGAAAATATAGGTCACACCTTCTTTGGCTCCACTGATACTCCTTTATTTGAGATCATATGACCCAATAAGTGAATCCGATCCATTCAGAAGTGAAACTTAGTGAGATTTTCATATAAATGATTCTCTATCACTATATTCAAAATGATCTCAATATTGGTGGTGAGTTTGTTTCAATTACTAGAATACACTAATATATCATCTATGAAATCCACCATAAAAAATCATGATATGGGTGGAACACTGAAATAACCAATTCCGTGAAGACTGTTGACACATTCATGAGACTTAATAATATAAAAAACACGCATATAGACTATACATTCTATATAAGGTTGTGTGAGGTGTGTCTGATTGTCTAACACCCACCAAATGAAAATCAGATCTCAAATAACTCTTTGAGAGTACCTGATCTCTTCGAACAGGTTCAAAGAGATCATCTATCAATGAAAGTGGATACTAGTTCTTAATAGTCATCTATTTTATCTTTCAAAAATCTATACATTGGAAAATTCTATAGTATTCATTCCTTACAAAAACTATTGGTAAACCCCATAGAGAAGTAATGGGTCCAATGAAACCCTTTTCCCCTAAATACTCTAGCTTCTTCTTGGGCACTAGAAACTCCATCCTAGCAATCTTGCAAGGAGTAATGGATATCAATGTAACTGTTAACACTAGCTTGATATGGGACTCTAACTATCTCACCAGAGGGAATCATGAGAATTCATCCGAGAATACAACCCTAAAACAATCAACCACTAGAGAGAAATATTTCTGACATTTCCCTTGATGATCCAGATATAAACTCGCAATTAAAATTTTCATCCCTCTGAGCCAATGATTATCAGGTCTAGGTCAGCTCACCTAGAAAACCCATTAAACTTTTTGATTTACTCTCTTCCCTATGGTGTTTTAAATATCACTCTTCAATGATAGTAGTCAAAAAATCATGAGAGGGAACAACCCAGTCCATCATGTGAATGTTATCAAATCTTGACATCTCAAGGACGAAGAGGCCTCATATGAAGTGACACCCACCAATCTCAAGGGGGAACTCCTTTCACTATCGAACACCTTATTTTATAATGACCAAAGGAGGGTCAAGAGTCATGATTTTATTATAATAATAAACACTAAACCCAAGGCTCTCCACAATTGGAATATATATAAATCTTTGTGATGCACCCATACCAAAGAGCACAAAAGCTAATGTATAGTCTACTAGAATATAACCTCTAAAAGTAAAAGTTCTAGGATCCTTCTTCTCATGGGTCTATTACATGGAATATTCTTGGCATGTATTATGGCCCTATGAAACTACCCAGATACCCTATATTGATCCACCCTACTATCGCTATAAACATGGGGTTTGTATACCATGGCCATGACCACCACCATGGCCTATTTGGATAGTTGTACCCCAGTTCCCTACCTAATGAAAAGTTGTTGGCCCTGCTCCTAAATGTGGAGTTGTAGTAGAAACTCTCTCACTTGATACTGGTGGAAATGTTCTACAAAAGCGCTATAAATGGCCCATCATGCCATATGATTGATACTCAATCAGGTCCCTCATACAGTATTTCCGGGTAGGTCCTAGCCTACTACATTGGTAGCACCTCACCTAGAAACCTGAAGGTGTGGTATGACATCTATGATCACTTTATGGAATCTCCAGATGATGATTCCCACTACTGGTTGAAGCAGTACTAGACCGATATGTTGAACCATCCTAGCTCACACCCCCAACGTCTCTCGATTTAATCTCTATAATCATTCCTGATAAACTATTTCAAAAATGGTAGTCATATGAAATACATTCACTTAAAATCTGATGTCATAACTAAAACCATCCTCGAATCGTCTGGCTCTAGATAGCTCATCACCCATCAAAATTATTGTAAAGCACTGGATCACTATAAAACAGACTGAAAAATCCATATTTTATAGTGCACCCTACTCTATATATAAGAACACAATGGATCTATAAACCCTTAATGTATTAGTATAGAAATAATCATAGATGTCCATATGAAAACCCCTCCATACCATCTCCCAAGGTTGATCAGACTGAGTGATAACATCCTACCATCTCTTGGTTGAATAAAGCGACATGTGCATAAAGATATTTACTCTCCTCTTAAAAGGTATCTCTACATTCTTTAATATGAACAATATGGCATGTATCCATGACTCAGTAGCCTGTGGTCTTCCATAACCTAAAAAAGTGAGTGGATGGTGATGTTGAAACTCATGATTCAACTCATCCATAGTCGACGTACGACACGAGACTCCCTGAACAGTCAGCATGGACCACATAAATCCTTCTTAAAAGTGTTCCTCAATACCCTTATCTGGTACTACTCCTGGTGTAAGAGAAGTCACAACTAGAGGATCTGCTGGTATCCCATGGCCTACCACATCCAGAGTATGACCATCACCACCCTATTAGCACACCACTTTAGGTAGTCGTGGTGGACTGACTCTAAAATTCAAAACTCATGCCTATGTTTATTATCATTGTCAACATTATTAGCTCAAAAATGAAGATATTTAAGCAAGACAGGAAATCTTCTTCCTCTAAAATAACAAAACCCTGTGATTTCACCATGATTCAGGTCTTGGAGATGTACAAATCAGATATAAGTGGGAGGCACTAAAATATTCCCACTACTATGGTTAGGTTTTTTCAAGTTCTATAATACAAAAAATCAAACCTACTTCTAATTATACATGAATTCATTTTTCGATTGATTTAACATATTCATCCTCATTTTTCATTTTAAATCATGATTCTTCACATGTATATGACAATTCAATTTAGATGGTTAAACTATGGTTCACCAAATTATGATCCATGAGTTCACATACTCTCAAGGGAAAAAATCATTTTGTACATCCTATTTATACCACAAGACATCCCAATATACCTATCACAACAATAAGGATATATATCACGACATCTATCACATCAGTATGCAATATTAATGCTCCCTAAATAGCTTGAAAAAATACATGGCATGTGATTTCTAGAAGTTTTAGTATATGATGCATGAGATGGGATACTATCATCTCATTGGGTAGAAACTAAAATAGAACCCATAATCATATATATAATAATATAAAAAATAAGTGTGTCACCCAATAGTGGAATCAAATCAACTATAATAGTCAAAATGTAGAAAAAAACAATTCAATACGAGGCCATTTGTCTTTTCTCTATATGTAGGTAAGATATGCATGGTCACAACTCATTACAAAATTCTTTTTCCTTACTATCCTTTTCTATTGTATCGAAATAGTAAATAAAACTAGAAAAGAGTTGATCTAATACCACATTGTAATATCTCATTTATAGATTATGCTCAAAGGTGCTCAATTCCCAGTTTTCCACATTGTCTCAGGTATATCTCCCCAAATTCCAAGGGTTGGTGACTAGAAGTGAGGACCATGGTGTGTCAATTGGGAGACTATTCCCCCAGTAGTAGAGTGTAACATAGTATAAATACAACAATAGTGCAATAGTTGATGCAGTAAATCATACAATAGAAATAAATAGTCTAAGAATGATAATATAAACAAAACCATAAGTCATGTCATGTAAAAGATGATGATAATTATCACATGTTTCTAATAAAACAGCCAAAATAGGTGCACATCAATCATATAAAATACATATCCTAAATGTACAAAAATTAAAAAATAATCCCAGTATCATCTCAAGCCTTAGCTTGGTCCCATGCTCTCCATCTCCTAAGTATCATTTCAAGTACCTATATTAGGGAGCTTTCCCTTATAAAACCATGAAATCATTTAATAATTTTGGGTCAAAATGGTGAACCAAATAGGGTCTAATATATAATCCTAGAAGGAAAACACCAATGGTTTTTTCCAATTAGTGAGTAAATTTATATACAAGCTTAGAGGTAGTATAACAGTAAACAAGAAATTACTCAGATCAAAACATCTATCTTATTTAATTAGTTTCATTTAACAATTAAATCTCATAGAATTTATATGTCTCAAGATCTATCTCAATCCTGACATCCCCCATATAGTCAATAGTACAAATAGATGCCTAAATAGTCCATCTATAAATATATGAGTCAATACTAAATCCAATCATGTTCTCTAGATTGTAAGATGGTTCGTATATTCTTTTATTATTAAATCAATTTGGAACTAGAGCATGTCCCTAACATTACTAATCATAAATTAAGTTATCTCTCTATGTATGATATCAAATTGTGCCCATACTTAATATTCCTAAGTTGGAATTCATGTATCACACAGGTATGATATCCACCGACACCCTATAACCCCATCCCATTGAACCTATCAAGAACTAGGTATCACTCTCTGTGAGGTAATGTCCATTCCATATGGGTATGTCCTTGGTGGTCCATAATGGAATCCCCAAGTACCAATATTTGTGTATAAGGTGAAATTCCCTTTTTCATTCTATTAATATAATCCTTCATTTGGATCCATGATTCACCCATTTCATGATCAAGGTTCGGGCCGCTGAGTCTATCCATGGCATCCTTCAATTGGATCCATGATTCACCTAAGGCGTACAATTCACTAGTCCTATGATTCTTTCCATGGAATCATTCAATTTGATGCATGATTCACCCATGGATGTTCATCTTTTCATCAATTAAATTCCATTTTATAAATTTCATTTAACATGCTGAGGTCAAAAACCAATGAAATGAAAATACATATCACCTCAAAAGGTTACTAGATCATTGGCCAACCTCATATAGATTATCCTTTCAATTAATCACATGGTCATTTTAAATTCAACAAGAATCACATTAATAAAGAGAAATTATATGGATTAGTTATCCATTATCTCAAATAGTAGAAAATATTTAATGATGTTTAATCAAAGTAAACCAATTCATGGAATTACCTCAATTTACTCATAGGGGAAAGGTTAAACAAAGGAAAAAACATTAATCAAGCAATGAAATATTAAGGCCAAGTGGACATGTCAAACATCCAATGCCTTTAACTCATCTCATTTACAATTAAATTCATATACCAATTACTCAATTTCATATACATATCAATTCACAAGTGACATCCCTTACATGGGAAAATAAGGCATGCCTCATTGGCATTCAAGGGTAAATCTATCAAATTGTCCCTTTAAATCAACACCCAATGGGTGATTTATATTCATGGCCTACAACCAATAGCAATCATAAACAACCCCCTTTAACTGAGTAGGTCATACCTATCAGCTGTAGGATTCAATTTCAATTTAAGGAAATGCTCAAAAATTGGGCCTATGACACCCCATCATATATAAATAGCTCGAATCTAAGAGAAATGAACTAGACTATATAAATTAGGTTAGTGCAATATAACTCATCCACTATCTGGTCCAGATTCAATCTAGATTTGGATAAATTTGAAGAGCAGATGGAGAATGAGAAATCAAGGCATATTAACCTAAATCCAAATAGTGTGGCTGATATCTATAAGAATTGAGAGGAAGGATAAATTGAATTTAGATCTTACCATTACAAATCCAATGTGAGATACCAATCTTGAATTGGTGCTCGGATGAATTATCTACCTCAAATCCTACTTTAGTCGAGGATGAGGGCTTCTAGGGGGATGTTGTGAATTTGATGAAAACACAATTTTAGGTTTTAAAAAGGCGTTTATTTGATGTTAAAATTATAAATTTTTAAAAAAAATTGTGTTTCATGGTTTATGCTAACGATTTATCAAAATTTTCACCGATCATACATGGATTCTAGTAGGCATGGGGCATAACATATGGTTTAACTACATGGTTTCCAAAATGTACGCAAATCGTGTGAAGGGCCACTACCATGTTCTATAAAAACTATAGGTCATTTGAGATGGAAATGTGTTCCGACCCTCATAGTTTTCACTAACTGTGTGGCCTCCTATTTTCACCCCGAACATGGATTTTGGGTTCCATAGTACACCATACCCGGACACCCTCGAGCCCTCTATGACCTCAACAAGAATTAATATTATGCCATATTTAAGATACTAAACTAATAATTAATAAAAAAAGTAACATGTACCTAAAATAATAATTGTATTCTTACATTTAAATTAATATTTAACCTTTTAAACTTGTAATTTAAGCTTTTAAGTAATGATGGTGGGTAAATCCATAAATGTCGTACAAGGTGAAAAAAATATTCCTTTTGTAAGGTAAAAAAGTTAAGAAAGCTCCTTGTTCAGAAAGAGACAAGAATATTCATCTGAAAATATTTATAAAAGAAAAAATCTATAAACAAAAATGTTTAACAAATCAAATTTTAAAGGGTAAAAACATTTTTGAAATCATTTTTAGAAAACTGGGTTTTTAGAAGAAAACAGGTTCTGAGACTAAAGAGGGAAATGAAGTCGTGTTTACATAAAAACATTATCTAAAACATTATAATTTAAAAAGAGTGTAAAATTGGTACCATTACTTGAAATATTTCATGAATAACTATAGAAGAATAATATTAAATGTTTTATTATAAAATGGTCAACAAGTTTCCTCTAATTGTAATGCAAGTGTAAAAAATCCAATACAAAATGAGATTATTATGTAAACCCTTGGGAAGACTTTAATATTGATGTGAGAAAAAATCATTGAATAGATTATGTGAATAAAATTTAATTATACCTAAAACAAGTTTAAATACAAAAATATATTGTAAAAAGTTATTATACACATAATCATAGAATATTGATGACAATAAGGAAGTCATATAACCCAATGAAAAAAAATCGGGTTGTGGAATTATTTACCACTTGGTAACTTTTAATTAAAATCCACACAAAACAAGTAATTCAAATTGAAATTAAAAATACCATGAAAATAAAACAATTCATGCTATAATATTTCAAAAAGGGAATTAGAAACATCACACAAAAGAAATAAGTGGTGATAATGGCATATGCCTCGTGGATAGAAAAGTGAAACAAGAATCCCCTAACTTATGTTTACTTTTGGTAAAATGTCCTATAAAAACATGTATAATAGTTTAAATCATGTTAATAACTTATTATAAAACTATACATATCTTTATAATTTCATATATAATCTTCTTATAATATCTTATTACATGTTCGTTAACAATCATTCATTAGTTTCTCTATTTTACGAGTTAATTGCCTAGTTTTTTAGTATGTTTTGACATGTTACTTATTTTTCCTATTAATAATATCATGGTTTCATCATCAATAGAATGTAAAATATTATTTAAATATCATATGTATTCATTATATATGTATTTATAATAATCTATAAAATAAATAGATAGGTAATGAAATGCACCGATCCTTGAGAAAATAGGACCTATGTATGCTTGAATGCTTCATACAGTTCATTATCATAATTAAAATAATGAAATGTTAATAATATATATATATATATATATATTATTATTATTAACTTTTTTGAGAAACGTTTGACGGTCAGGACCCTATATTGAACCAATAATAAAGGAAAACCTCTTTTAAAACCTGGGAGAAGTGGTAACCCATTACATGATAAGGGATGGATCTGATGTCCTAAAAAGGGATCTGAGTGCCAAAAGGGAAGCAAGTATCAATTAAAGAATCATAAAAAACTTCTTCACCCCTTCCAAATAATTCAAATTTAATGAATCACATCGCTCTGAGGAGGTGGTAGTTCACACTTCCACAAATGATGTTATCATATTCCCAAATAATGAAATGGATGAAGGTATGATTTATATAAAAATTTAATAAGCTTAAAGACATAATAAATATCATTTATAAACAATTTTTCCATCTTTACTTCCACCATGATATGCGGTAAAGTAATAATGAACAACCATTTTTTGCGAGGTGGTTGTCCACCATACACACAATTGGTAAGTGTGTTTCCCATTAGATAGAAGTGTGTATACGTATAGGTCTAACCTTTAATACAAAAACATATCCATATATTTAGTATAATTATTTTATTATTTAATAATGGAATATTAATATCTTAGTGGGTAGAGAATGAAAATAGTAAAAAAGAGCTTGAGGAAGGATGTTTCCTCTTCGTTGGGTAACTTTTTTAGTTTTCCTAAAAGGGATTCTTTTGTTGTATTTCAGCCCAAATAAAGGATTATATAATTAGAGTATTTTTTTGGGAAATTATTGTAGTATATTTTGGGGGATCTAAAGGTCTTGATAAGTGTTAATATCTGGGAGGGTTGAGTGCCTTCCTATAGTGAAGGAGGAGTGGTGTTCTTGAATTTTTTTTAAATGTTAATTCCACCCATGTTTCTTCCATGTCAAGTGGATCCAATAATGAATTTTTAAAAAAAGGTATTATAAGATATAAATACGAACATAAATTGGTTTTTTGAGAATTTTATAGGCCATTTTGGCCCTTAGAATTATGTTTTATTCCCTTATTCAATAAATTTTTCTCTTAATTGTTGTAATTAAATTTAATCACATTCACTAATATTTTTTTTCAAAAACATATTTGACCTTATTAGATATTAGATATTATTTTGATTTCAAATATGGAATTAATTTTTCCAAGTTCCAATTATATAAGTGGCATAGATTTTATTGAAATTAATCCAGGATATGGGATAACAAGGTGGGTTTTTAATGTAAACTTATTCAAAAGTTTGAGATGTGTATATAACCATTTTCAAAGATAAATTTATTAAAATGTAATTAATTGTTACAATTTATGTATAAATTATCTAATTTTAAATTAAATAAAATAAAATTTATAATTTAATATTATAAATAAATTAGATGAAAACGTAGTTTTGAATTAAAATTTTAGTATTTGTCATTATTCATCAAAAAATAAAACATTACGGAAAAATGAAAAAAAATCACCATAAAAAAATTTTGATGTTACAATTATCAAAATTATATTTATTTTTATATAAAATATTTAAAAAAATTCAAAAAATTGGAGTTAACATTGGTTGTCCATTAAAAGGTGGTAAAAGTTGCTTTAGAAAACTAATGATTTTTATGTGAAATATTGAGTTCGTTCATATCTTATGCTTACCAAATATATTGGATGAATGTTAAAAATATTTGATTGAACTAATAGTATATATATTTCATAAATATCACTCACTAATTATAATTAATTTAATTTTTTAGAATAAAACATATTTTTCATCATAAAAATAAAAATATATCATTTACATTCAATTGGTTTATATTTTCGTTTCAAATTTATTAGTGACAAATGAATTCATATTATATTGGTGTAAAACAATTATTATAATATGTTAATTAATATGATTCATAACCACTAATTTAACAGATACATTAAGTCTTATTATATGATATAATAATAGAGTAATAATGTATTTTTGTTCAGTAAAACCTGATCTAGTGGGCATTGCAAGCCATTGAAGAAACTCGTTGTTGTGTGCGAAACATGCTACCTAAAAATCACATTCATTTCAAGATATATCATAGATTTATATTATTTAAATTATATAATATATTATAAAGTATAGGGATGTTATATTCTCATAAAAACGTGGAGTTTCATGTCATACACACTAATAAATAAAATGTTCTTACATTAGAATTTTGGGGTGTCGAATTTTCCATGAATTAATTATATTCTATTTGTGGAATTTAAACATTTCATTTTTAATAAATTATTGGATATTTCATATGTTTAAATCATAAATTTTGATAAGGTATCATAAAACATCCTCTACAAAAGAGATAATGGGAGGTCAAAGGGTCATGTGGACTAACATATAACTAGGTCCTTAAGTAGATTAGAATTAGTTTCATGTAGAGATACATACATGGTGGAAAATAGTAAATATGTAATGAATTGTATTTTTAATGTTTTATTTTTATAAATTAATTGGTAAAATTTTGAAACCAATCATGGAGATGGTGTGTGATTCTGAGGCCTAGTGTTCCTGCAAAAAAATCGTTGAAAATGTTCAGTTTTTAATAAAGAAAATATGTGGTTTTCCTAAAATAGTGGAACAAATCTTAAATGTGTTCTAGGATCATAAATCTGAAGGCTCTGTAAAGTTTATAATGGTGTGTTTACCATAAGCAAGAAATAAGTTTAGTAAGATAAAGTCTTTAGTGGAAAAAACTTGAAAGGGACATAAACTTCATCAATACATTAATTAAGTAGTTATTTTTGATGTAGTGTTGGATTTTCTTTTAATATGAATTTCTCTAAAATTTAGGGTTAAAAAATAACCCTTGAATTCCTCTGAGGTAAGGAGACAAAGATCTCTCCAACAAACACAAGAGGATCTTGGATCTATGATCAATAACGCATCAGGATTCAAAATAACTTTTCTGACGATGATGAAAAAAATCCTTCATCCACAACTAATTTGAATCAAGTTGGGGAATTATTCTCTGATTTCATTCCCCATTTTAAGAATCAGTGACAAATGTGGATCAACCAATGAATATTTTGACCTACAGTTCGATCACTCTTGTGGGATAGGCCTAATTGTTGGAAATCATTGGGGTTTATTATTATATGATCTATTATTATGTTTATCATTCTAATGAAGATGAATTGAGGCCCATAAAAACAAATCCCTAGGTTCATTCCACAATGTATTCTTTGGGATTTTCTTACTTCCATTATTGACTTTCTTCACTGTTGGACCCTCGTGGTAGCCACTCAACATTCTGAGAGGCTTTGAATGCGATCGAACCCCCATAGTGACGGAAAGATGAATCAGAGCCCATGGTAGGGTAGACCATGACCCGAGGATTGCTGATGTATATTCTTCTCAAAAAATGGATCACTAGAGGATGATCACAGGCCTACGGAAGTGGTATCACCAGTTGCAGCGGATGCCAGTGCAGCGCCCTGGCACAGTGTGGAATGTGGATCGATCATAGAAGAGAGCCTACAACGGTGGTCAGGTCACGGGAAAGCAAAGAGAATGGTGCGTGCGCATACTTGGTGGGCCAACTGCGTGGGATTTATTGTGGAATCATGGGGAAAATTGGGCCACCTTGCCAGGGTTGGTAGTGTACAGCGGACAAGCCAGCCCGCGTGTGTGCGGGCCGGACTAGGGGAGTTGGTTCATGCCAAGAAAACACAGTGATTTGGGCTAGGCAGTCCAGTAAGGTGATATGTGTAGGTCCCAACAGGATATACCTGGTTAGGTTTGGTCGGCTAGACCATGTCGAGTTGGCCACCAGGTCAGGAAGGGTCTGGCCAGTCAAATCAGACCCAAACTGAACCCAAATTAGATCTTTTTACCAAAACAATCATAAAATTCAAACGGTGTGTCTGTTTGATGAGTCATCAATGGAATTGGGGCCCTTGATATGAGATGTTCCTTTTGAGATATCCTAAGTTGGTTTTTTTAGAATCATTAATACTTCTTAATTTTTTGAGTAATATGATCTTCAATAATGAGCATGATTCAAATGAAATTATGTTGCTGGTTTTGACCTTGAGACTATGTGACTTATAGAGATTGTGTGTCATGTATAGACTGTGTGTATTATTGATACAATGTGTCTTGATATTTTTTTGATAATACTACTATGTATATTAATTACTTAAACCTATGTGATCTTACTATATATTCTTTTGTTGAATTCTTTGTGGTGTCTCTTTCATGGTATTCTTCCTTTATGGAAATCTGTGTGGTAACTCTTTCATGGTATTTTTCCTTTTTGGTATTATTTATGGTAAATCATTTGTGGTATTTTTTTCATTGTGTAATTATATATTTTCAATTATTTTTCATATTCTTTTGTGTTTTTTGGGTGTCCCACTTTGTATTTTTTTTACTCACCCGTGCACAGGTTTTGCCTGCACGTGTCGTGTCTTTTGCAGACGATCAACCCTTTGATGGAGTCATGGGTGGACCAGGACTAAGTGGTGGTTAGAGAGACTAGATAGACGACTTATTCTATGACTTTAGATAATAGTCTTAGTACCTTCTCTTTCAGGTTAGATCAGGTATGTTTTTCAACGGATGAGTTTCAAGAACTTCCTAGACATGGGGGCCTGTGTGGGTTTATTTGCAGACTCCTTTTCCTTTTTGGTATGATTGTATCCCAGCCCATTTTACATTATAGTTCTTTCACTGATGTATTTTGGTCAATTTATAGTGGTTTTCAAGCATTTTTTACTTAGTTTTTTTACATTTTAGAATTTATGGATTAGATATGTGTGTGAGTGTGTACTGGTACTTATGAGAATGCCTCCAATTTGTTGGATATGCCTACTCGGTGATAGTCACTAGCCCCTAGCCTATTGGAGGTGGGATTGGGGTTTTCACTACTTTCCCCCCTCTTGTATGGGTTATGATATAGTGGTATCAGAGGAGTCGGTTCTACTTTAGGACTAGGATTCTGTGAGGATGGTTTAGGGAAATAGTGTATGGTGTTTTGGGTTCAGCTTTTAGGCCAGGAAATCCAGTGTTGTTTCGGTGGCTGGTGTATCCATACAATAGGACTCTGGACACCTTCCATTAAACTTGGTATATTAAAACACTAGTTATAGGGAAAATAATGGTGCATGCATCGTATAATATTTGGGTGTGTTCTCATGTCCTTCTTGATTCAAGTCACCAGATATATTCTATTGACCACGGTACATCTTATTTTATTTCTGGTTGCATCCACACAGCCATCTAGCAAGGATTATATTGTGTGATCATGAGGGTGATTCGCCTAGATATGAGGCATTTGTTATGGGGTTTGTACATTAGATGGAACCTTTGGGTGGTTTGAAAATTGTAGAACCACCAGTCAAGGTACAACTACTACCAAAACTATTGGCTGAGGATTCCCACTGACTGAGTGAATTTCATGAGTTTTAAAGTAAATAATCTCCCATGTTTTGGGGGAAACCAGACCCCCAGGCAGCTGACGATTGGCTGGAGGTAGTTACAGGATTCTACAACCTTGTGAGGATGCCTGCTGACCAGATGGATGTCCTTAAAACAAGTCTTTTTTCAGGGCTCTATAGGGTGATGGTGGAGCTTAGTGACCCAAACAAACAATGAGGTGAATCTATCTTGGGAAAACATAAAGATTCTCTTCAAAGAGGAGTTCATTCTAGATATGTTATGATCATTATGTATATAATAGCTTCTACATCTAAATAAGGTTAGTTCGACGTGGAAGAGGATTTGACATAGCAATAGGTGGTGGGAGGAGGATTGATGTATTACCACCACCACCACCACCACCCCCAGGTAGTCCACACTAGGCTCAGGGAGCTGGTGGATAGGGACAAGGTTGTCTATAGGAAAGAGAGGCTTACGACCCTGGCACTACATGGATTACTAGAGGTATGATCTATATCCTTTCCACAATAGATGTAGTTTTAATAGACATAGGTGACAATCATTCATTTATTTATATGGAACTTGTTTGGGGCATAGAGATTCCATTTGAAACATTAACTCAAACCATACGCTTAGAGGCTCCTATGGTATTGGGATTTTATGATCGCACATTGGTTCTTATAGTGTGACCTTACTCTTGGAGGTGATAGTTTCAGTTTGGATCTCTTGGTAGTGGTGTTGAGGCCTTATGAATTATTTCTTGGTATGGTCTTGTTATCCACAGTACATGCTATGATTGAATATTTTAGGTGTAGATTGAAGTGTGTCTATAGTGATGGGGCCAGGTTTTCCATAGTTAGTGGAAGGTAAATTCATGCAGTGCAGGATAAACTCAATCATAGGGGGGGTGTGGTCAATTACTCATCAGTTGGAAAGCATCACCCTCAGTGCAGTGGATGATATAAGTCCTCAGTTTCCTATAGTGATGGTGGATTATGAGGATGTATTTCTAAATGATGTTCTAGAATTTCCTCCCACATGTATGTAGGCTTCTACATTGATATATACCCCAGGATTACACTAATATCTATACCTACATATCATATTGCTCCCGCAGAGCTTCGTAAGTTGAGGGTGTAGTTAGATGACTTGTAGAGGAAGGGATTCATGAGGCCTAGTGTCTCAACCTGGGTGGCCCCAGTTTCATTTTCCAAGAATTCATATGGGATCTTGAGGTTATGTGTGGACTTTTGGAACCTAAACTAGGTGACCATGAAGAATAAGTATCCACTAAAGAAAATTTATGACCTCATCGATCAGTTTAAAGGGGTACGGTGGTTCTGAATGATTGACCTCAGATTATTCAATTTTGAATTATGGGAACTGGATGAGAAAGTACTGAATATGACTTTCAGATGTCGATATATACACTATAAGTACATAGTGATGTATTTAGGCATGAATAATGCCCCAACAGAGTTCATGGGACTCATGAAAAGAATATTTTTGTAATATATATACCGGTTTGTGGTTGACTTCATTTATGAAATCCTACTGTACTAGAAATCAGAGGAGGAGCACATGATACACTTGAGGATGGTACTGGATGCACTCCGGGAGCACTTGATTTACGTAAATATCTCGTAAGATCAGTTCTTTATTTGGGATGTCCATTTTCTAAGAAACATCATTTGAGGGGATACAGTTACAGTGGATCTAGTTAATATTTAGGCAGTTCTTTCTTGGTATCCACCCAAGAGTGTATCTAAGGTGAAGTGTTTAATTGGTTTGGATGGGTACTATTTGATATTTATATTAATACTTTTTAGAGTAGAAGCACCCTTTATTACATTAACATAGAAGGGGAATCATTTTATGTGGTAAAAGAAGTGTCAGCAGTGCTTTCAGGAGCTGAGGAAGAGGTTGATGAGCGCTCCCATCTTGAGATTTCTATAAGAGGGAATCAAGTACATGGTTTTATATGATGAATATGAAACTGGTCTTGGTTTTTTCCAGATACAAGGGTGAGTGGTGATTAGTAATTGTTCATTCTAGTCTAGACAACATGAGTAGAAATGTGTGCCCCAGAATCTTAAGCTAGTGGCAGTATTCTTCGCTTTGAAGATGTGGTGACACTACCTGTTGGGAGAGTGGTTTATCATCTACTCTAATCACAAGAGTCACAAGTATATATTACCTAAAAATAATAAAAACATGATATATAGGTGATGGATGTATTTCCTATAGGAATCTGACATTTATATTGTCTATACTCTTGGGAAGGGGAATTTGGTGGCAGATCCACTCAGAAGGAGATCTAGTTCGCAGTTACTGATCAAGGCATCAAAGAAGTTGGTGTTGTTGTGGATATCATTTGGGGATGTATTTGGATCATCTTACCTCCAGTTGATGGTTTTCATCCCACCACTCTTAGAGAAATTTAGGGAGGCACATCTTGGGGATATCGACTGTGAGAATTTACATGATCAGATGACCATAGGGCACGCCTCAAATGGATTTTCGAATGGTGGGGAGCATGTAACCCTTTTTAGAGGGTGCATAGTAGTTCCAATGGCATTGCATGAGGAGGTTTTTATGGAGTTAACCACATCAACTTTTGTGGTATATCCAAGTGTGGTGAGGATTTACCATGACCATTAACATAAGTTTTGGTGTATTGGGATAAAGAAGGGAGTTTCAGTGTTCATATATCGATGCCTCGCTTGCCAACAGGTGAAGGTCGAAAACCAGGTTCCGGTGAGTTTGATTCATCCCCTTGAGGTTACAAAATAAAAAAGGTATGGGATATCAAATGACTTCATTACCGGTTTACCATTTAGGTCTAGGGTACATGATAACATCTATGTGGTCATTGACAGACTCACCACATTGACCCACTTATTAACTATCTGAGTGCAGAGTTTAGTATAGAGAATGGGATACCTCTATATATAGGAGATAGTGCAGCTTCATGGAGTTCCATCAATGATAGTCTTGTATCATGATGCTCGCTTCACATACCAATTGTGTAAATGATTGCAGGAGGCATTTGGGACTCATTTACACTTGATCATGGCATTTCATCCCCAAATGGATGGCCATACTAAGATAACCATTCATGTTTTAGAGGATAGGTTGCAGGCATGTATCTTGGATTTTAGAAACATTTGGTATGATCACCTACCTCTGGTGGAGTTTAAATACAACAATAGCTACCATTCTGCCATCGGTATGGCCCAATTTGAGGCCTTGTACAGGAAACCCTATAGGTCACCACTTTGCTAGACCAAACTAGGAGATTCAATAATCATGGGTCTATAGTTCATGTGGGAGACCATAGATAAGGTGAAGATCATCCAAGAGTGGATGATGACTATATAGATCCAACATAATTCTTATGTTGATAGGTGGCAGAGACCTTTGGATTTCTAGAAAGGATACCATGTGTTCCTTTAGGTCTCTCATCAATAAGGAATGTGGATATTTATCTAGTGTTGTAATCTATCTTTAAGGTTCGTAAGCCCTTTCAGGATTCTACATAGATTAGGTGACGTGACTTACCTCATGGTTATACCACTGTAGTTAGATTGGGTAGACGACGTCTTCCATGTGTCACAACAGAGGAGGTACGTGCATGACCCCTCACACATTATCGATTGGGGCGACCTAGACATTGATGATGGGGTGAATTTTGTGGAGTACTCTATGGAGTTTGAGGATTGATATGAGAGGATCCATCATGGGTAGTTGATTTCTCTAGTGCACACTTTGTGGAAGCACGTGAATCTCCAGGAGAACACTTAGGACCAGGAGGCTGGATTTGTGCTCAGTACCCTCATTTTTTTTGTTTGAGTAGCCCATGTTTAGATTATAGGGATGTAATGTCCTAAGGTGGGGAGAATGTAATGACTTGGATTTTTATAGTTTTATTTTTATAATTTAATTTGGAAAATTTTGAGACCACAAGCTGAGATGGTGTGTGATTCCAAAGTTTGGTGTGCCAAGAATAATTTGTTTAAAAATTTTCAGTTTTTTCTAAAGTGTGAGAGATGTTTTCCTAAAATATATGAATAACTCTTTAATAGGATCCCAAAAAAGAAATCCAAAGGCACCATTGATTTTGTAATAGTGGTTTTACCTTAGGTGTGACTTTAATTTAGTCGGCATGGGTCTTTAGTGGAATAACCCAAAAAGGATGTAAACGTCATTAATAATTTAATTAAATTGTTATTTTTGATGTAGAGCTAGTTTTTATTTTAATATTAATTTTTTTGTAATTCACCATTACGACATAAACCTATTACTTCTTGGAGGCAAGTAGACATATTTGTTACTAATGAACTACGGCGGATCATGTATCGATGATAAAAAACGCACCTGAATTCGTTGAAACTTTGAAAATGATGATAAAAAAACAATCCTTTATCCACGAATAATATAAATTGAGGTAGGAAATTGTTCTTTGATTTTCATTCCCCGTTTTTAGAATCAATGAAGAACATGTATCAAGAAACAAATAGGTTGAACCGAGGTTTGATCATTCATGTATGATGGGCCTGATTGCAAGAAATCATTGGGGTTTAATGTTATCTATTATTGTTCCTTCATTCTTCATTATAATGAGAGAGGATTGAGACAAATAAGAAAAATGTTGGAGGTTTGTTCTTTAAGGAGTTATTTGTTCTTTTATTACCCCTATTCTTATCATTCTTACCCTTGTGTTCACGGATCAACTTACTAGGAGGATCCGAACAAGATTGGACCACTAGAGTGATGGAGAGATAAATCAGATCCAATGTTAGTGTTGATCGTGACCTGAGGATCATAGATGTATCTTCATCTTGGAAAACGTAGCACCAGAGGATGATCAGTGGCTTGTGGAAGTGACAGTATTGGTGGCCAGCGATGCATGATGGCTCGTATATGGATGGGAGCTCGCAACGGTGATGAGGCTGTGCAAGGGAGCCCACAATAGTGATGAGGATATGGAAGGGATCACACAACAACGGTGAGGTCATGGTCAGGTAGAGCTTGTAGGTAGAGCATGGATACAATAAGACAACCGTGTGGGATGTGGTGACACACAGTGGATACCAGGGGGAAGTTTACTAGGGGAAGGCCATGTGCGGTGGACTAGTCGACCTACATGCATACAGGCCGAACCGGGGGAGCTAGACCGCACCAACCGAACCTAGTGGCTTGGGACAGGCGGTCCAACAGGCTATTCTAGGTGGTCTAGAAGTCCCAACAGGTCGGTATGGGGTTGTCCCAATAGGCCATGTTGGACTGGTCCCAATGAGCTGGTTAGGACTGGGCCCAGCAGACCCGATCGTGTTAGTTCAGTCGTAACTTGTCGGGTCAGCCGACTGGTTGGGGCAGTTCTGGCAGGACATATTAGACCCAGACCAGAACCAGGTAAAATCATTTTACTATAATGATCATATCTTCCTAAAAGTGTATTTGTTTGAAGATCTGTTAAGGTTTTTAGTACCCTTGTGACAAGACAGTCCTTTTGAGGTATCCTAACTGGGTTTTGTGGAATTATGAATATGACTTAATGGCTTGAAGAGTAGGTTCTCCCAGAATGAGCACTCTATGAACAAAATTATCTGGCTGGTTGTGACCATTTTACAATAGCATCCCACCTTTTTATAACATAAACTTTCATTACATTACACAAAACTGAGGATCTTTAAGGTTTAGTGTTTTGGAAACCAGGAACATAATACATGAAAACAACATAAAACATTCTTCTTAGACACTGGAAAGGCTTATCCTTAGGTTCATCCTAGGTTAATTACTACATTTCATAACATGGGGACATACATTAAAAGAAATGGTGAGAAGAAGGCCCAGTAAGGGAAACAAGAGAAACATTTTACATGTGAACATGAGATACTTCAATAAGGTCATGAAAAGAACTTTAAGGCATGAGAAAAAAATCATTAGGTATATCATAATAAAAATAACATTTTTCATAACATGAATATGTGGCTACAACATTTAATATTGACAATCATTCCATTTCACCAAGGTCAATCCCCAAGGTGTCATTAAAAATTACCAAGGTTATTCACCAAGGCGTCATTAAAAATAGTCATCTCTAGAGAATAAGTCTTTACCCAATGCATTCAAGAGCTATCAAGGCGCACCCTTAACATGTATTTATTACCATGTGATCCAAATATATCATCATCAATCATTTCATAAACAACCCATAGAGCATAAAAGAAATGGGTTTCATTTCATAATCATAATGTTTTAAAACTGCTTTAAAGACATGATCTTTATGTCACTTTAAACCCACGGAAAGGGAAAGCATGTATCATGTATATAAATACTAGAATTTAAAATAGAAAATTTTGGTATATTTGTGAATACGTCTTTAGAAGAAATAGATTTTAGTATTCACTTAATAAAATAAATGAATTTTAGAATAATAGAGAGACATTTTGAGACGGGAATTCTGCCGCATAACAGCTATGTTACGAGGTTTTAGAAAACATTGAAAAGAGAGAAGACAGGGGTCACCCACTCATAAATGATCCATAAAATAGTAGGGGGAAAGAATATAAAGTATTTAAGAACAGGCTAATGAAATTTGAAATATATATCATATTAAATGATGAACATGAAAGGAAGACAAAAATAAGATTTCTCTTTATTAAATTCGGCAGCCTAACAGCGTCACATAAACTTCAAAAAAAGAATTGAAGAGATAAAATACGGTCTCTCATCATATGAACATAAAAGATCATTATGATAGATATAGATTTGATACCCCAAAAAAATAAAAAGTAACTTGAAAGACTTGACATGAAAGTAGAACTTTGAAAAAAGGAGAAAGGTGAACGAATCCCTTAAAAATTCTGCAGCCTAACAGCGTCACCTAAACTTCAACAAAAATGAATTGATGAGATCAAATAGGGTCTCTAATCATATGAACATAAAATATCAGTATGATATATATAGATATCATACCCCAACATAATAAAAATGAACTTGAAAGACTTGACATGAAAGTAGAACTTTAAAAATTGAGAAGGGTGAAAGAATCCCTTAAAAATTCGGCAGCCTAACGGCGCCACTTAAACATTCATAAAACAAATTGATGAGAGAAAGAGGGGGTCTCTCATCATATGAACATGAAAATGGAAGTAATATGAATATTAAAGATCATCCTACAACATAAGAACATGGATTATAAGATAAATTACATAAAAGAGATTACTTGAAAAGAAATAGAGGGGTCAGATCCCTTACCTTAAAACGTAACTCTTAAAGCTCAAAGGTTGGGACTTTGAGGGCTTGGGGGCACCTTGGGAGGACTATTTGCGAGGTAATGAGACCAGATATTCGTTGGGGGATATTTTTGAGTGAAAATAGAGCAGTAAAGGGTGGGTATTCATAGGGAAAGTGAGGGTACAAGGCATTGATGGCCAAGGGACACCTCACAAGTGGTTTTCACAAAACCATGGGCTCTTCCATGGTATTTCCAATGGAGTTAAGAAACATGGGGCCCACCATACAATACTTCATCACCTTTGGTCAGAAAACCCATAAATTACCTCATGACATCATCATGACACAGTTATGATGTCATTAAACATACCGAAACCCTAAAATTGTATTTTTACTATTCACTAAAAATTCAACTTTCTCAGAAAAATCCCAAAATTTTACTTTAACCAAATATTGATGCTCTAATTTCAAAAATGAACTCCATTTTATAAAAATAATTTTCTAAATATTTTTAATTTAACTTTTAAATAAATACACTATTCACCAAAAAATCATTTTTTGCAGAAAAATCCCCAAAAATTACCATAACATAATATCGATGCTCTGAGTTCAAAAATGAAATCCAATTTATAAAAATAATTTTCTAAATACTTTTAATTTAATTATTAATTAAAAAAATTATTCACCTGAAAAAACTAATAATTGATTAATAATTTATGAAACCGTTATTTAACCATTTAATTGAATCACATTACTTAATCAAGTTGGCTAGATTATATTTATACTTTATTTAAGTGAGATTACTAATCCATTTGGTCAAATTACTAATCCTAAGTATAAAATCACTATTCATAATTTACTATTCATCAAAAAGTAAGTTGATCTTATTAGACTCTAAATTTCGTACTGAACATAATTGTAGAAGACCATTTTTTGAAAATCAGTACACATTTTTAATTATTTAAGGATTACTTAATTTTTTTTTAAAATATCATTTCTCTAAAATTCACCAAAAATATGCATATTATATTTATCCGGACATTTGAAAATTCATAAACATCATCATAAGAAGAAATCAAAATTTTTATTTTAAAAAAAGGATTACACAAGGCAGTTACGGTCTCCTTACATAGCCCCTTATCACACCAGCATAAGACCTAAGTGTAAGGTGTGCTAAGGTGAGAGAATTTGAGGGAGGCTCGGCCAACATTGCACAAGTAGTAATTTCTATCAGTATGAACTTCTCACAAAGGCGATTCCATTCTAGCTTCACATGATGATGTTCGGCTTGGGTTTGGTCCAGAGCGAAGCCTAGTGGTGCTACCTCCTTCCCATGTTCTGTTAGATGGGCTTCGATCGGTCCAAGACTACTGGGTGAGGCCATCAAATCTTCTTTCTATATTAATTAACCAAGACCGCTTGTATTTAGAGACAATAATCGAAACGTTTAGTTTCCAGCGGTCATATTGACCAACGGTCATATAATAGTCAAAACCCAACGGTCTCTTTTTAATTATACTCATGTTATCAAATGAAATAGTTTTGTTGAGTATAAAAAATAAAATAACACAAAAAATTAGGGAATAATATTTATTCAAAATTTCAGGTCGTTACAATCTTCCCCCCTTAAGAAATTGCATCCTCGCAATTTTTAAAATTAGGTTTTGAAATTTCGTTGAAAGTACCACATCAAAAAAGAAGTTAGTAAAACTATTATTTTAAAAGAAAGAAATGGGAAGTACAAAGGTCACCCGAGTTAACCCACACTAGGATTCCATGTAGGAAAACAAGGACATGGAGGAGAAAACAAAGGGTCAAGTTCTGAGGGAGAGTGATAAAAAACATGATTCAGAGAAAGTTAACCATGAGAAAATCCGAAACTTATGATGTGTGTAAACGGTCTTCTATTACCTAGTAGGAAACGTAAACCAACAACATTTTTGTTTTCCATTCCTTTTCATAATTTTGAGGAATTCATTTACTACATGGAACAAAAACATAAAGAAATATACCTACCTTCAAGTAGAGTTTCATCCTTTAATAAGTTTCTACCAAAACTAATCTTTTCTCCAAATGATAAGAATTCAAAAACACTTGGTCTCATCAAAAGCACAAGAATCATCTTCTATAGAATCACATAATCCACAAAAGATTTACTATATATTTCTTCTATCCTTAAACATTATCCTAAAAACAGTAAGGGTAAAATAAAACAACTCTTCAAAAATAAAGAACCCCATAGGAAGGGAAACTAATTCTAAATCTTCAAAATTCCACGCTACTACCCAAAGTTCAACATAGACCATTACATAAATAATTTTCCTTAAAATTCCTTAAAATAAACCAAACTAAGATTGAAACTCAACTATGAAAACGATCTCATAACATATTCTTCCATGATAGACTTTATCGTTCATCTTCATACAACATCAACCACTCTTATCATCTTATAATAAAAGTAACTAACCTAATCACATTTTCCCCAAGACAGGTTAATAATTTCTATATGTAACCTAAATTACTATAAGTCCACCTTAAATTCATTTATTCTTCAAAATATAAGTCAAACTTTACTCCTCAAAGAAAATACCCTAGTAATCTATATAACTCGATCAAATAGGGTTCCCAAAATAGTGAACGTCTTCCAAAATAATAATCATCTCTTAATCCCATAATCACCCTTTTTTAAGAAGAACACCTTCACTACATCAACATGTCGTACATAAAAATAGATGTTTTCCTTAATGATAGAAAATCATCATAGGTAGTGACTCGATGATCTTAGAAAACATAAAAGATATGCTTATAGAGCACGAACTAAAATACAACATGACATGGAAAATTATTGTAAAGAAGTTACATGTACTTCAGTCATCATGATCCATCTCAGCATAGGACATGCATTTTTCCCTTGTCCTCGAAGATTATTGATGCTCATCATGCTTCTCATCCATTCCGAGAGAGAATTTCCTTGGATAATGTCTAACTTCGCCACATTTACGACATCGAAATGTATAAGGTACATTAGATAGAATCTTATCTCCATTAATCACATTGTCCATTTTTTAAAGCAATTGGATACTTTATGCCCTATCTTCCCACACTTAAAACATCTCCTGGTTCCTTTGTGACATTCTCCTTAGTGCCACTTCCCTCAATTTTTGCAAAAAAGAAATTGGGTCTTCTTTCCCTTATCAACTTTATCAGATGAACATCCTTGAGACTTTGTCTTCTTCTTCCTTGATGAATTTGGGAATTTAACTAGGTACCAATTATTAATCGGGATTTTTGATAGCTGGTTTGGCACAATCACAAAATGTTCAACTTGATCTTTCATCATATCTATCACATTAATAGGGCAATCGTCACATTTCCTATAACATTGGTTGTTGGGACATTCTCTTCCATTTCCCTCCATTAACTAAGAAAAGAACGTATAATTAGGGGGCTTAAATACTAAGACAATAATAATGAAAAGTAAAATTAAAGCATAGAAGGATAAACTTGTAGAAGAAAAGTATACCCTAACTTGTGATCCCCTAGATCCCAATCTAGGATATCCATGATCATATATTCTTATGTGAATCTTTATTTTATTTTATCTTTGTTCCTTTAATAATGGTTCATACTAAGCTTATGAATTTACTAAATCATATCCCCCAGGAGTATCATAACCAAGAGTGCAGCAAGACCCATTGTCATGTACCAGTTCCCGTTCGATTCTAGCTCAAAGAGGTGTTTTAGGGTTTTACCCCTATGTACATCTGTGCCAGAGCCACCTATACCTGCTCGTATCTAGACAAGGATGTATTTTCATGGAAACCCCTTACTCAATACTCACCAAAATACCAGGAAGATTTCCTATATTTAAACTTTTCTATAGGGCTCTTCCTAAAGTTTTCATATTCTAATTTCCACAAATAACTAAACCATCCTTTGATACCAACTATAGCATCCCGCCATTTTATAACATAAACTTTCATTACATTACACAAAACTGAGGATCTTTAAGGTTTAGTGTCTTGGAAACCAGGAACATAATACATGAAAACAACATAAAACATTCTTATTAAACACTTAAAAGGATTTTCTTTAGGTTAATCCTAGTTTCATTACTGCATCTCATAACCTGGGAACATACATCAAAAGAAAGGGTGAGTAGAAGGCCCAGTACGGGAAACAAGAGAAACATTTTACATGTGAACTTGAGATACTTCAATAAGGTCATGAAAATAACATTAAGGCATGAGAAATAACTCATGAGGAATATCATAATAAAAAAAATTCATAACTTTAAGATGAGGATATAACATTTAATATTTACAATAATTCCATTTCACCAAGGTCCCTCCCCAAGGTGTCATTAAAAATTACCAAGGTTATTCACCAAGGCGTCATTAAAAATAGTCATCTCTATAGATTAAGTCTTTACCGAATGCATTGGAGTGCTATCAGGGCGCACCATTAAAATGTCTTTATTATAATGTGATACACATATATCATCATCAATCATTTCATAAACAATCCATATAGCATAAAAGAAATGGGTTTCATTACATAATCATTGCGTTTGAAAACTGCTTTAAAGACATGATCTTTATGTAACGTTAAACCCACGGAAAGGGAAAGAGGGTCACAAGTATGTAAATACCAGAATTTAAAATAGAAAATTTTGGTATATATGTGAATACCACTTTAGAAGAAAGATCTTTGAGTATTCACTTAATAAAATAAATGAATTTTTGAATAAGAGAGAGACATTTTGAGATGGAAATTCGGCGACATAACTGCTATGTTACGAGGTTTTAGAAAACATTGAAAAGAGAGGGGACATGGTTCACCCACTCATAAATGATCCCTAAAACATTAGGGGGACAGAATATAAAGGATTTAAGAACATGGTAATGAAATTTTAAAGATATACCATATGAAATGACGAACATGAAAGTAAGACAAAAATAAGATTTCTCTTTATTAAATTCGGCAGCCTAACGGCGTCACTTAAACTTCAAAAAAAAGAATTGAAGAGATCAAATAGGGTCTCTCATCATATGAACATAAACGATCAGTATGATAGATATATATATCATTACCCAACATAATAAAAATGAACTTGAAAGACTTGACATGAAAGTAGAACTTTGAAAAAATGAGAAAGGTGAACGAATCCCTTAAAAATTCGGCAGCCTAACGGCGTCACCTAAACTTCAACAAAAAATAATTGACGTGATCAAATAGGGTCACTAATAATATGAAAATAAAATATCAGTATGATAGATATAGAGATAATACCCCAACATAATAAAAAGGAACTTGAAAGACTTGACATGAAAGTAGAACTTTAAAAAATGAGAAGGGTGAAAGAATCCCTTAAGAATTCGGCAGCCTAACGGCGCCACTTAAACATTCTTAAAACGAATTTATGAGAGAAAGAGGGGGTATCTCATCATATGAACATAAAAAGGGAAGTAAGTTTAATATAAAAGAACATCCTACAACATAATAACATGGAGCATAAAAGAAATGACATAAAAGAGATTACTTGAAAAGAAAGAGAGGGGTCGGATCGCTTACCTTAAAACGTAACTCTTAAAACTCAAAGGTTGGGACCTTCAAGGATTGGGGGAACTATGGGAGGACTCTTTGGGAGGTAATGGGACTAGGGATTTGTTGGGGGAGATTTGGGAATGAAAACTAGAGGAGGAAAGGGTGGGTATTTATAGGGAAAGTGAGGGGACAAGGCATTAATGGCCAAGGGACACCTCACAAGTGGTTTTCACAAAACCATGGGCTCTCCCATGGTATTTACCATGGAGTTAGGCCACATGGGTCCCACCATACAATAATTCATCACCTTTGGTCGGCCAACCAATAAACTATTTCATGACATTATCATGACGTAGTTATGATGTCATTAAACATACCGAAACCCTAAAATTGTATTTTTTACTATTCATTGAAAATTCAACATTCTCAGAAAAATCCCAAAATTTCACCTTAACCAAATATCGATTCTCTGATTTCAAAAATTAACTCCATTTTATAAAAATAATTTTTTAAATATTTTTAACTTGACTTTTAAAAAAATACACTATTCACCGAAAATTCATTTTTTTCAGAAAAATCCCCAAAAATTACCTTAACATAATATCAATGCTCTGAGTTCAAAAATGTAATCCATTTTATAAAAATATTTTTAAAAATATTTTTAATTTAATTATTATTTAAGAAACATTATTCACCCGAAAAAACTAATACTTGATTAATAATTTATGAAACCGTTATTTAACCATTTTATTGAATCACATTACTTAATCAAGGTGCCCATATTATATGAATACTTTCTTTAAGTGAGATTACTAATCCATTTGTCCACATTACTAATCCTAAGCATAAATTCACTATTCATAATTTATTATTCATCAAAAATTAATTTGATCTTTTTAGACTCTAAATTTCTTACTGAACATAATTGTAGAAGACCATTTTTTGAAAATCATTACACATTTTTAATTATTTAAGTTTTACATAAAAAATTTTATTTAAATATCCTTTCTCTAAAATTCACCAAAAATATGCATACTATATTTATCCGGACATTTGAAAATTCATAAACTTCATCATAAGAAAAAATCAAAATTTTTATTTAAAACAAAGGATTACACAAGGCAGTTACGGTCTCCTTACATAGCCCCTTATCACACCAGCATAGGAAATAAGTGTAAGGTGCGCTAATGTGAGAGAATCTGAGGGAGGCTCGGCCAATATCGCACGAGTAGTAATTTCTATCAGTTTGAACTTCTCGCGAAGGAGATTCCGTTCTAGCTTCACATGATGAAGTTTGGCTTTGGTTTGGTCCAGAGCAAAGCCCAGTGGTGCTACCTCCTTCCCAAGTTCTGCTAGATGGGCTTCGATCGGTCTAAGACTACTAGGTGAGGCCATCGAATCTTCTTTCTATATTAATTAACCAAGATCACTTGTATTTAGAGACAATAATCGAAACTTTTAGTTTCCAGCGGTCATATTGACCAATGTTCATATAATAGTTAAAACCCAATGGTCTCATTTTAATTATACTAATGTTATCAAATGAAATAGTTTTGTTGAGTATAAAAAAATAATATAACACACAAAATTAGGAAACAAGATTTATTCAAAATTTTGGGTCGTTACATTGATTGTGTGGCCTATAGGGACTATGTGTCCTATGGAGAATGTTTGTCTTATCGAGACTATGTGTATTATGAAATTCATTTGATAATACTACAATGTTTATTAACAAATTATACATGTGTTATTCGACTCTATAGTCCTTTTTGGAAATATGTATGGTATCTCCATTGTAGTATTTTTCCATTGTGGTATTCTGTGTGGACACTCCTTCATGATATTTTGTTTTTATGGTATTCTGTTTGGTAACTTTTTCATGGTATTTTTTATTTATGGAATTCAATGTGGTATTTTCTTTGTGATATTGCTTTGTGGTTTTAGGGTTTCCTACTAAGTATTGTTTTACTCACCCCTACAGGGGATTTTCCCACATGTGTCATGTCTTGTGAATATGATCGACCCTATGATAGAGTCTTAGGTGGACCAAGACTAGACAATTCTTAGAGGGGTCAGATAGATGGGTGCTTCTATTACATCAGAAAATAGTCCCAGTACGTTGTCTTTCATGTTAGATCTGGTTGGTTTTTTTGTGCATGAGTTTCAGGAAATTGTGGTTTCACTTTCTTATATAGGGGCATCATTTGTGGGTTTTGTTTGCAAACTCATTCTCCTTTTTGGTTGGATTTTATTCTAGCCCGATTTACATTCCAGATCCTTCATTGTTGTACACTTGTTGGTTTATAGTGTTGTACATGAATTGTTTACTTTGTTTTTTTATATTTCATCAATTGTGGCATGGAGAAGTGTGCGTGTGTACAAGTAATTGGCTGAATGCCTCCCATTTGTGGGATATTCCCTCTTGGTTCTAGTCACCAGCCCCTATCCTATTGGAGGTAGACTTCAGGTAGTCATGGAATGGGTCCCTATGGGATGGGTCTTGAAAAAATATTTATAAGGAGTGGTTGTGTTCATTAATAACAATCAACTTAATGATCAATGGAATTTTTAAGACCTAAAAACCATAAATCAATGATGATTTAAAACAACATCGGTTCCATAAAATATTAAGGTATTATGACAAATTTTTGGTTTTAAGATCATTTTTTAAGGATGAATAATTATTTTACTGAACAGGAATATAATAAAGTATTCTTATAGGATACATTTCAATTTCATAAGAACTATTTTATATTTTGGATGTGATTCGATCAAATTCTAGTTCATCCCTTACTTCATGAAATGGATATCAAATAATTAACCACTTTTTTATTCCGAATTCACATTTATTTAATTTTTTACAGATTGTAAGATCCATAAAACAAGTCTTTATATTTTTATCTAACTAATTTTTTAAAAAATATGGTTAAAAAATTAATCTCTAAACCTAAATTGTGATACTACTATTAAATAATTTATATATATTCATCAAATTGTTTAACTATAAATAATTATATATTAACCCGGACCTCTCATAGGTTAGTGGTGGGTACAAAACTCTTATTGTTTCCCATTCATGGGTTCATGTACAGTATCCTTGACAGTCTTTATAGGTTTTCACATAGAATACAGGTTTTCCTTTTCTAAAACCATATTTATGTAACTTATAAAATAAATATGATTTACATCCTTGATATTTAATAATTATATAGAATTTTTACCATGGTTATCAATACAAACCAAAAATAATTAATATATTATCCATTTATTTCCACATATGTCCTTCTTTATTCTAGATTTTAACCATTCTAAGGGGGCATTGAGTAAGGTAATTCCCATGTTCCCCACATTCAAGGCAATAGAACATAAATTGATCCTTAGAATGAGTTTCTTTTCCTTTAATCATATTCAAAAAAATTTCTCATCAATTATATTCTTTATGTCCTTCTATCCCACTCATAAATTACTTCACCATTCCATTGAGACACTTTTATAAGTTCTTCCTTCTATACTTCATGCATGATTGATGTTTAGCCTCCTTCTCTCAATGGTCTCAACTACTCAAGATCATAGTATCCTCCATCCTTATCTTCATTTTTATGTTATGGAGTTAGTTATGGTACATGTTGTTAATAATATTTTTTGGAAAACTAATATGGAATTAACACAATATCATTCAATTCTATTAACAACTCATTTGGTATCTTATTTTGAGAACCTAGTCCTTCATGTTCAATGTCAAAATGACTCATTATTTGAGTTCCATCCACTAACTAAAACCAATAACAAAAGTGTAAGTAACAATAATAATAATGAAAAAACCATATAATCATTTATGAGATATCTATATCATTACACACTATTTTTAATCTAAAATACCTTAGGTTTAACTTATATTATTCATTTTCATTATCTCTTCAAATCCATCATAATGGTTTTTAAGTAAAATGTTAATTATCATAAGTTTTATCCTAAGAGTGTCAAACCAAGAGAAAAGTAAGGCCCATTTTTGTGTACCAGGTAATGCTCAAGTTAGGCCTAAGACACATTTTTGGAGTTTTTACCTCTAGTTACATATGTGCCAAAACCACATCAACTCATATCATCTATACATGGATGTATTTCCTTGAAAACCATATAATATCTATCTAACCACAATTTTTTGATGTTATTATATAACTATCCTCAAATTCTACATTATGGTTATATTCTCTAATATATGTTTTCATAAACCATGTTCTGAATGTTTCTACTAAAATTCCTCTAATATCAACTATAGAGACCCGACCCTAGAAATACCAAAATTAGTGTAGATCTACCATTACATTATCATAAGATACAATTAAATCATTTCCCAAAAGAAAAAACCATTTAGTAGTCTTGGTAAACTAGATATATACATGAGTATTTTTTTACAAATTAATACAAAAATTACAACATAATTTATTTTGAGGATGAAAAAATAATTCCATCTATCATATCCTTGCATATATTTACTAGTACACTTCTGGGATTTTTGGGGAAAGGAATAAAAATAAGGGTGATCTCAAATACTCAGTAAGGGAATGGTATAGTAAAAGAAATAATGAATCCCTGAGAATAATGGATATGGAATGGTAAAAACTAAAAACAGATTCCATATAATCAATAAACTGAGAAGGAAATTCATAAATAGTAGGGAAATGTAAATAACTGAAAAAACATTCCATTTATTAAATAAATAGATAATTAAAGTACATTCACAGGTAATATTGATTTAAAAATCCCTTGGATAAGAATAATAAATCAAGTCTCAATGAATGAAATTTTTTAAATACTAGATGTCATGTTTCCTAGGCATGTGACACCTTTATTGTAATGATATATCTTCTAAATGGTTTAAATATTACTAAGTTAAAAACTATTACCTTATCTTATCCAACTAATTTTATCTCATGAGACTACAGATGCATCGTGTGGCTTTTATTAACTAGCCCATAACCCATAAGGATTGCATTAAACATTCCCCAACCTATATCTGACATGTCCAAAATATTCCTCATATATCGAATAATACATTTAATTAAAATAAGATATTTCTTATCAAATATCTATATTTATTAATTATATGGATAATGAGGGAAAATTCAATGTTTAACTACCATATGAAATTGAATATTTCAAGAGGACTATGAATCAAGGAAGTGAATGCCAATACTATCTTTGTTCAAATAAATCAAAACCATCCCTAGGAATAATAATGATGGATTTAACACAACATATCCCATGTGATGTAAAATAAAGTGTTGTTGTTCTTGATTAATGGAAATTCTATAAAATTAATTTTTAAAACATTCTTAAGGAAAATATTAATTTTCTTTCAAAAATATTTTGAAGATCCTTTTTTATAAAAATAACATTTTAAAAAATTAAATTTAATAATTAAATTTTAAAAAAATTAGAGGAATCTTTGAAGGAATGATGAGGGGTAAATCCATACATTTTGTACAATGTAACAGGAACATTCCATTTTCATAGTAAAAAAGTTAGAAAATATCTTTGTTCTGAAAGCTAAAAAAAATATTCCTTTGAAAAAAAATTGTAAAAGAAAATAAGGGTAAAATTTGCATTAATAAATCATTTTTAATTTTTGAAAAAAAAATGAAATCCTTTTTGGAAAACTAGGTTTTTAGAAGAAAATAGGTTCTCCCATTAAAGAGGAAAATGATGTCAGGTTTTCTTGAAAATAGTTTCTAAGATATTTTAAGTATAAAAGTGTGAAAAAATATTACCATTACATTAAAAAGGTCATGAATAACCAGACGAGAATAAAATGAAATGTTTTATTATACAATAATAAAATAATTTCCTTTTATGAAAATTCATCTTTAAAAAATCTCAAACAAAATGAGATTATGATGTTAACCCTTGAATGAACCATAACATTGATGTGAGAATGAATCATTGAAAAAATTATGTGTGCCAAATGTAAATACACATAAAAAGGTGGAAATTAAAAAAATAGATGGTAAAAAGTTATTACACACATATTTTTAGATTATTAGTAATAATAATGAAGTAATTTAACCCAATGAAAAGGAATCATGTTATAAAATTATTTACCACTTGGTTAATTTTAATTAAAATCCAATTAAAAGAAGTAATTAAAATTGAAATTCAAAATATCATTAAGGTAAAATAAATCATGATATAAAATATCAAAAGTGTTAGTAGATACAAAAACAAAGTAAATAAGTGGGGATAATGGCATATGCCTCAGGGAATGAAAAGTGAGACAAGAATCTCTTAGCCTGTGTATCCTTTTAGGAGAAAATATTTTAACATCATGTATAATGGTTTTAAAATTTTTAATAACTAATTAAAGAACCATACATATATTTATAATATCATATGTTATATTCTTATAATATATTATTACCTATTTGTTAACAATTATTTATAATTTTCACTATTTCAGGTGTTAATTGCTTAGTTTTTCATGTATGTTTTGACTTGTTACATGTTGGTCCTATTAATAAGATCATGGTTTCATCATCTTCCAAATTTAAACCATTATAAAAATATCATATATATTCATAATATAAATATTTATAATAATCCAAAAAATTTGGAGATAGGAAATGAAATGCATAATTCATGAACATGGTAGGTCATACGTATGCATGAAGCCTACTTTCATTTATTTGTTGTATTTACAAGAATGAAAGGTAAATAATATAAGTATAGGTATGTATATAATAACCCCATTTTTAGATATAATTCTTATATGTCATATAGGATTAATAAAACCATTCTTTATTCATTCCATGTATAGTGTGAATGAATCACATCACTTTGAGGAGGTGGTAGTCCACACATCCTCCAATGATGTTATCATATTACCACAAACTGGAAAGAATAAATGTATATTTTATATAAAAATTAATGACGAAAAAATAAATAATATATATCATATTTATCATATATAAACAATTTTCCCATAATAATTCTTATAATTATAGTTGGAAAAGGAAGACTGAATAATCATTATTTTGCGAGGAGGTAGTCTGTCATACACAAGAATGGAAAGTTCGTTACCCATGTGTGTGTAATTTTATATAGACACCTAAATATAAAAACATATTAGAAAATTGATTATATTTTTTTAGGTAATAATAGAGTAATAATAATTTAGGGGGTGGAAAATGAAAATAAAACAAAAGATCATATGGAAATATATCACCTCTTCTTTTGGTAACTCCATTTAGTTTTCGCCAAAGTGATTCCTTGGTTGGATTTCTGTCCAAATATAGGATTCGAGGATCAAGTGATTTGTGTTGTAATATTATTTGAGAATATTCTGGGTGATTCAAAGTTCTTGAGATGTGTGAATAAGTGGGAGTGATGACTACCTTTTTATAGTGGAGGAGGAGTGGCATTCTTGTAAATTTTTGAAAATGGAATTCCAACAACATTTTCCTAAAAAAATGGCTCAAATAAGAGATAAAATTATAATAAAAGTAATATTGGTTTGAAGTGTAAACATCCAATGGATTTTAATCATTTTTCTAGGTCATTTTTTTCCTTAACTATAGGGTTTAGTCCCTTGATAAGATACATTTTCTCTTAATCAATGTAATTAATTTTAATCACATTCACTAAATATTTTGTTGAAAAAATAATTTTATTTTATTAGAAATTATAAATTATTATGATTTTAAATATGGAATAATTATATCCAAATTACAACCATAGAAGTGTCGTAACATAATTCAAATTTAAACACACATTCGGTACAAAAAATCTTGTTTTTAAAGTAAACTTGTTCAAAAGTTTGAGATGTGTTTATATAAAATTTAAAAGAAAAATTGATTTCAGTGAAATCAATTAGATTAATTGATTTATAATATATGTATTTTTAATTTATGACCAATTTAAAATTTAATTTAAAATCATAAATAAGTTATATGGAAAATAAATTTTGAATTAAAATTTTATTATTTTGTTTCATTATTCATCAAAAATGAAACTTCACAGAAAAATACAAAAGATTCAAAATAAGCTAATTTTGATTCTACTATTTAAAAAATGATGTTTATTTTTACATATAATATTTATAAAAGTTCCAAATATTGGATATAAAATATTTTCTCCATTAAAAGGTTGTAAATGTGCTTGTAGAGAAATATTGTTTTTTATGCAAAGTATTAGGTTTTTTATTTTATTTTTATTATCAATTATATTGGATGAATGTAAAAAAACTATCGTATTGAATATATAATATTTATATTCCAATAATATCACTCACTAATATTAATTAATATAATTTATTATAATAATACACCTTTGTGATCATAAAAATAAAAATATATTCTTTATGTTCAATTTGTTTATATTTTCATCTCTAATTGATTGGTGACTAATGAATTCATTTTATATTTCTGTAAAGTATATATTTTAAGAAGTTTTTTAATATAATTCATAAACACTATTTCAATTTCTATGTTAATTATTATTATATTAAATAATATAATAATAGTAATAATATATTGTTGTTCGTTAAAACTCGGTCTTTCATGTAATGCAAGCCCTTCATGTAGCTCATTGTTATGTGTGATGCATGCTAACTTATCACCGCATGCATTTCAAGATGTAGCATAGACTATATTTATTTAAATTTGTCAAAAAAAATTAAATTCTTGGGATAGTATATTCCCTTACATGCTTGGTATTTCATGTCATATGGGTTATTGAATACAATGTTCTTATATTATGTTTAGGGTGTTACACATAATATTATCCTTGATAAACTAACCTTATTCAAGGGTATATTCCCTCGAAACTTGGGGTATTTTTTATGAAGTGACCCATATTATTAATTTTGAATAATTTCACATTTTAATATTGTTTTTACCAATTACATCATGATCATGGTGACATTTATCTCCATAGTTGTATAAAACTTTCATTATCTTCAATAAAGTATTAGGGAGTTTCCTTCCACAATTATTATATGGTAGAAAATACTTCTATACCTTATTTCCTAAATAAATATTTTTATCCATTATCCTTTTAGTCTTCCTCTTACCTTTAAATCCATAAGACTTGGGGAATTTTTTCTCTTTCTTGATACAACATGATAATAAATCCTCATATGATAATATAGTTTGGGATACTAGTTCCCTTTAAATAATATTGTTAATAGAATCAAATAAATAGTCAATATTTATTTTTAGATTATGTAAGTAGTTCATAGCATGCCTCATTAACCATGCGAAGTTGGATTTAAACATAGAAACTTTTTCCTCTCCCATTTTTCATAGAGTTGGGAATTATCTATCTATGTATGATCTTTTATTGTGAGGACAATATTTTTCTTATAATAGAACCATAATATAATTACATTCCATGTTTCTATTTCTTATTTATCCTTAGTATTCTTAATAAATGGATATTATTGATCTACATCTACTAAAGGAAAACAAAATTTCATGGAAACATTATCTATTTAAATTTTCCAAATGAATGAAATTTATTATCTATGGAAATTATCTATTTCAAAGAGACAAATGAATTTTCAGTCCAATTAAATTATAGAAGGATTCTGAAAATTTAAGTAGTCTTACATTGTTATACTATGTGGTGGATCGGAATGATTCTCTATATAGTCATGTTTATCTCTATTATCCTAAGTGAGATTCACCGATATGGATAGAATTTGATCAGTTCTAGTCATTGATCTAGTTCTAGATTCATTATCTTTCCCATGATGTAAATATCTACATGGGGTGTGTGCATTAATACAATTTTAATTCCTTTCTCTATGATCCATTCCTAAATAATGGCATATACATGATTAGATCATAACATTATGGAACTTAATGTATAATCCAAAAAATCGTAATCGACTTAACATAAATTTGAAAAATTATGAATAGATAATATCGTAGTCATAAATATGGTTACCTTGTTAAATGATTCAAATCAAAAAAAAAATTTCAAACTCCTAATAATGGTTTATAATGAAAATTTGAATGAAAATGAATATATACACTGAGTGTCTCAAACTAGGTGCACAATAATGCATGTTTTCATATACCATGTAATGATAGAGTCAATAAAGACATGAATTTTTCATTAGTATTACCCATATGTACATTTATTAAAGAACCGTGTCCACTTGTAGTATCTAGACATGAATGTATTTCTAGTAAAACTACATAATCTAGACCTTTAAAAAACATTAGGATGGTATCCAAGACATTTCATCAATGTGTATTATAGGGTTATGTTATCTAATTTATAGTTTAATAAATATACATCCCATGGATTCTACTAAACTTCATTTGATACTAAATTTAAAGACCTCAAACCTAGTACCCTAGAGTTATTGGTTACATTATTACATTAGAATAATATAAAATGAATCAGATCATAAAGGAAAAAATAGTTTCCTAGTCTTGTTAAACTACAAACATACCTAAAATTCAATTTACAATTTTTAAAAGAAAACAAATATTTTTTTTATTCATAACACAATATTTTCCCTTATCATATCTCATCATATTAATCATAAAACACTTTCAAGCTATCCTGGATAAATAAAACATAAAAATTGGGTTGCCTGAAATGCTAAGTAATGGTAAGAGTAAAAAAAGCTATCATGAATAAATTAGAATAATAAATATGTAATGGTAAATATATATAACACACTCCACTTAATAAATAACTAATAAATAATATGAGTGGAATAAGTGATGATAAAATAAATCCACATAAATAATTACTTGAGCATAAAACTTATCCATGGCTATTCTAACTAGTCAAATAATCACATAGACATCAAAAAATAATATCAAAATGATGACATTCGTAATTTCAGACATCAGAAATATAATTTCAAACCCTCTAACAAGAAAGTTTAAATTTTTTGGTTGAAACCCATCTAATTTCAAAAACCGATTTCTCTCATGAGACCATTGGATACATTGAGCGTCTATCTATAATTTCACCCCACCCCTCACTTAACATGTCTAATGTATTATTCATAAAAAAGGGGTGAAACATAATAAATATAAGCATTAGTATGAGAAAATTAGCATATGTAATGTTAATAGTTACCCAAATCAAATAAATGTAATGATAAACCATCCAATGTAATATAGTTAATGTTAATAAAATTGCACATCGTCAATCAAACTGATCATAAACCATCCAAATAAAAAATAGTGATGATATAAATACAATATATACCCATTGGATAATAAGTATAATAAAATATTGAATTCATTTAAAAACATAAATAATATAAAGGTTCATTAAAATATTCCTAAGGAAAATAATCCTTTTTTACTTTGAAATATATATTTAAATATAAATGTTAAAAACAATATTTCTAAAATAGTATTAAAAAATTATATTGTAATATTTATAACATTTAATTATCATAAAGGTGGAAATTTAGAATATTCTTTTTATGTTAAAATATTTATTCCTTTCACATTTTCTACAAATTACAAATAGGCATTTTCTGGAAAATTACATGAAGATTAATTTAAATTCATTTTTTAAATATTCAAACCTGGGAAAATTTTATTTTAATAAATAATTTGTATAATTTTAAAAATACAATTGAAAACAACTTCTGAAAACACAGATTTTGATGAAAAACTATTTATGACCAATGAGAGAAATAATGTCTGGTTTATTTAAAAACGTTTTTCAACAATTTTAAGTACCAAAGATATTATAAAATGGTACTATTACATGATAATTCCATGAATAAAAATATGCTAAATAAAATATATTGGTTTTAAGATTAAAAAAATTAATTACTCTAAGATATAATTAAGTAAAAATAATATTGAATTATGATGATAATTTTAAACAAACCCTTACCACTTTTGAAACTTTTGAATCATAATACCTATGAAAGAAATTGTATAAAATGAATCTTTAAATACATTAAATAGAAATATATTCATGATATAAAAAATAAAAAGGTCTAGTATATACACCATATAAAGGAATAATTGTAAAATTTTATGTATTTATAACGAATGTAAAAGTGAGATGAGAAACACTTAACTTAATTCTAATTTCCTTTATACTAGTTCAAACATCCTCTTATTCAGAGATCTTGTATAGGTTTATACCTTAATTCTTATTAAGATGGATTCCTAACCATATAAATGAATCTGAAATGTTGAGAGGGAAATAATAAAGTAATTTGGGTAGGTCTTGGTCCAATAATATAGTTTTTTAAGTGTTGATAGGGTTAGATAATGGATGGCCTTTTAAAATTGGTAGAGAGAACAAATATGGAATTTTTTAAAAGATACTATGATGCCTATGTTTTTATCATGGTAGAAGCCTGAAAAATGGGCCATTTTCAAAAATTATAGATTTTAAGGTAAAAATATATCCAACTAATCAGTGTTTTATAAGTTTTTATTCCTTATTAACCCTTATCTTTTTAGTTCAACCCATAATAAACTCGTTTTTACCTCAACCGTGTAAAAATATTTTTATTATTTCAACAATTAATTATTATAAAAAAAATTATATGAATCTTATTAAATAATATAAATAAATCTAATTCCAAATATGGAATATATTTTTACAAATAATATGAAAATAATTTGTACAATTTAATTTAAAATAAAACTTTTATACGTGTCCAAAAAATGGTTTTTCCAAAGAAAATCATTTAAAATATTTAAAAACAATTTTATAAAAAATCAATATTAAATTGATTCCAATGACATAAATTACTAAAATATTAACATAATTGAATAAATTATACATTAAAGAAAATTGAAATAACAATTTATCCTTTAAAATAAATTGAATGAAAAATAAATTTTCTATACAAATTAGAAATTTTTTTCAATATTCATCAAAAAAATATATTCTTTTTAAAAAAATCCAAAACACTAAACCAAAGATAATTTTGGCTAGTATATTTTAAAAAAAAATTATCTAAAAATGGTAAAAAATATTTTTAAATTATAATTACAATGAATGAATAAAACACCTTTTAGAAAAAAATAGTTTTATAGAAAACAGTTCTTTTTTCATTCAAAAGATTCTTATATTATTTATAATAAACAAAAAATCATTGATTTTTTTATACATGGGGAAACCATATAAATTTCCTATTTTATTTATTATTATTAAAACCTACCAACTTAATGGATAGGTTATAATTCTCTTGTTTAAATAACAATATGTTAATATAGTATTTTATTTCATTTAAACCTAATGTTGTGTGTATTGCAAGAAATCACAGTGATTTAATTTATTTAAAAATAAATGTATCATAAAGTATCTAGGTGTTAAATTATATTCTGATATTTATATTTATTTTTTTTATTCTATTGAACAAGATCTTTCTGTTTAAAAATATTATGGTGTTAAATTTTGGGTTTTCAAAATCTTCTTTTCGTAGTTTTCTCTTAATGAATAAAATAATATAAATAATATTTCACTCTCCTCTTTTTTCTAGTTTATTTTTTAAACGTAATATCTATTTTTTACATATTGAGACACCTTTTTATTGTTGGGTATTCATTATGAAGAATTTTTTAAATTCATTTCATACTATCAAAACAATTCTGAAAATATGATGGAAGAATTTATCGTAAAATTAGACGTTGATATGTGTTTTTCATAAAGATTAGAAAAAAATTAATATGACGTATCTATGAACTAGAAATATTTTTATTTCTATTTAAAGTTAATTTATTTTTATTTTTTATCCATGGAAACCCTAATAGGAATTTTAATTCCTATGCATTTATTCACTAACATTTTTTAATTTTAGTTTCACCCAATATTGGATCACTCATGAAGCAAGCATGGTATGTGGTTGTAGGTGACCCATGAGATCACATGGAGGTATGTGTAGTAGTTTTTATTTTATCTATAATTACCACCTATTGTATTATTTTTGTTCTTGTTTATTTATCTATCATTTATGTGAAAATTATTCCCATTTGAGATATACTTTTTCCAAACACTATTTTCAAGCACATGAGGATTGAGAATGCATATCGGACAATATTATGGTCCATCTTGGGTGACAATTTCGGGTTTAACTTAGTTTGGTTCATGAAATTGATTCCCATTATGATCAATATATGTAGGAAATATTTTTCAATGCTTTAACCACTTATTAAATTCTATAATAACCTCATATAACTTTCATATTATAGTACCTCTTACGAAATATCGTGGCGCTTTTCCTAGAGAGCCATATCTACTAAAAGATTTTCAATAAAACATATATTAAGGAAGACTCAGTTTATATTCCCCATACTAAAATACTGAATTATTATAATAATTATTAGGTTTAATATCCTTCATGATTTCCTTTCTATTAAAGGGTCATATTCCAAATAAGGAATCTCATGGAATCCTCAGTGTGTAATCCCTATACATATTTAACCATATATCCTAATGAAATCTATACGACCATTTTATGTCATTTTTTTATTTGACTGATCATTACCCACTTGGTCTTAGATACCTATAATTATCATTTCATTAACATGATAAAAATTCTTCCAACATGGGCCTCTGCCTTTGCATTATATCTTGAATGAATCTTCTCTTATTTTAAAGAGTTATTGTTGACCATTCATGACACAAGTGTCCGTAAAAACATAACTACATAGAATATAATTCCAAACATCATAGGATACATAGGAAACCACATCATGGATTGATGTATCATGTTTTATTTATAAATTTGCCCATATACATCATTACCACATAACATTAGACTGTGTGGTATGGTATGGTCATACGACATTAAATTGTTCATTTGAACTACTTGCACTTAGATTACCATATTAATGGGTTATGTAGGATTCATTTCCATGGTTTAATCCTGACATCATTAAATCTTCAACACTAGTATCATCAGGTTATATACCTTGTGAGATCATTTCTATTCTTCCATTAGCTTTCCATACAACTATGAGTCTGTATGTATCTTCCATCACACCCAAATTCCCAAAAACCATATTCTATCAGGTCCATGTACCAAATAGAACATTTTCTATCAGACTATATTCCCGATATCATAATTCCCCATCCAAGTTTTCATATCACTTCTAAGTACCTCTATGTTATCCTTTTCGGTCCATATTACATATGTGGGTCATCTTTATAAGGCAATATTACTTATGACATTGATTTAACCTCGATAGATTATACTCCCATTGGAGATCATATTCATAGGGCCATATTCCTTGAGTAATAAACTCATACTCATTGGGATATATTCCATTCAAGGTCAACTAGATAGGGTTACTTATGCATATGTACTACACTAGTAATTTCTATATATCTTTTTCCAAGATTGTCATATAGAATAATCTTAAACCTGTATGTGTCAATCCTTATCACATGACCATAAAATTTATTAAGTCTCATGTCATGTGTCATTGAATTGTATGGGTTATGATTATATTCATAATGATATATAGGAATTCACTATAGGGTCTTGATCCTAACACCATAAACAGCAAATACCATTTAATAAGGAGATAAAAGTTATACTGTCCAGTTAGATGGATTTATAATATAACAACTCCCAAAACAACAATAGTAACTAATATTATATAAAATTTTATGTAACACCCCAAGCATCCACGGTACGCTTCTCTTTGAATAATATAGTGGCATGTGTTGTACGCAATTCTGAATTCTAACACACACCACAACCAATCAAACTAGCTGTTATGAACAGGAATACCCACTTTTTGAAATTTTATCTCTCAGAATGGACTTCATTTTTTGATTCGGAATATTGAAATTATCCTAGGGTAAATTTTTGGAACATTTCGAATAACATTTATATTTTGATAAATATTGAAAATACTAAATTTTAATTAAAAACAAATTTTTAAATCAAAATAATTAATAGTGATAAATTATGAATTTTAGTGGTTTTAAAGTATATTTAGAATTTATTTTTACCATTTAATACAATTTTGGTCCTTGCACATAATTTCACAATTAAACCAGACAGAAACAAGTGCCAATATTTTGATAGTTATTATCTCTTAAAAACATGCTTTTTGTTTTAACAACGGGAAATAATTTTAAATTAATTTCTGCCACTTCTGTATTTTGAATTTGGAAAAATGGATTCCATATTTGGAATCAGTATGTCCAAATTGAGTAAATAGGTAACTTTTATTTTTAGACATTTTGAATAATTACTTCGGTAGATATTTTATTTACCATGGTTAAACGGTAAATCCGGTAAATAATGGTAAAAAAATAATATTATAATAATAATAAATTACCCTAAAACGTGTCCTAACCATACAGGTTGATACATGTACAACCATGGGAATCTTTGAGTTGATTTTGGGACCCCATTGATCCACTTCTATTTGATAAGGACACTATATATTAATTAAGTTAAAATAAATACAAAAATGACAAAAGCATAGATCTTTTAGAAAAAAAATTTACATAGGGTTATATATGTTGGATTTTAGACTATAAATATTAATTAGAAATATAAAACTATTTACTAAATAATTTCATTTTATTTATAATTTTTTTCACATTTAATAATTAATATTATTTATGACACAATAATGATGCAGTATTTTCCTTATTATTGAAAGAATCAAATAATTGGTATTATAAATGTTAAAATTAATATAATTTAAAAGTTTTGATGACATCCATAAATTTTATTGAGTAATATGACATTATAGGATTGATTAAATGAATTTTTTTAGAATTAATAAATTTTTTAAGCCTTTAACAAAAATAAATTATTGAATAGTGTCAAAATTGACATAAAAGAGTTTTTATAACAAATATTATATTAATAATTGATATTAAATTCCTAAAAATCTAATGATCGGTCAATAGTCTTATATCATGATAGGTGTATCATTAATGGACCACTTGGGGGTCTCTTGGATGTATATAGTATGTTTATTAACTATATAATATAAAAAATACAAAGTGACATGGTAAATTTCAAACTAATTAACTAAGTGTTAATACTAAAAGATAAGGTTAATATAATGACCCAAACCTATCTAAATTCAATTGGATGAAATTATTTCGACCCATACCCACCTTAGAATTTTAATAATATACTTTGGAGAAATTAGAAACTGAATATTAATTTATTATAAAATAATATTTCTAGCTTTTCATAAGGTGCCCTTCCTCCCCCTTATAAAAGGACACCACTTATAACCAATTCTTCACACCTTCAAAGCCTTTTGGTTCGGCCAAAACCTAGCCAAATATCCTCCCAAAATCCCTCAATTTAACCTAGATGACTTCATTTGGTCAGAAATCCAACCTAAGGAGCCCTTTTGATCAAATCAAAAGGAAGAACCCGAAGAATAGGTAATGTTTTCACCACCCTCTTTTAAGATCCTTTCTTCTTCAACTTCTTCTTTCTTTGTTATTCCCATTCTAAAATAATAAATCAGTATATTATATATACTGTGATATTATTATAAATATGGTACAACCATATTCAGTATTCTATCCATCTTTTCAATGACATGTCACCATACGTGTGTACGTATAGCTTACCGTCTCCACGTCATGGTGTAATTGTTATTCAAAACATTATTATTTGGATGGGTATAATAATGATGTGTAATACAATTAAATAATAAATATAACATTATAGTGATTTTTTATATATGATATACCATCCAATTATATATTATTTTAATATCAAAATAATGAAATTGTCGCTCGTGCGTACGTACGGACTACCGTCTCCACGAACGCGATGAGATTCATTCTCCATCGTACCCATTAAAGTATAATTCTCAGTTGATGATTGAAAATAGTGTTTAAGGACATGATATCATTATGTATATTAATAAGATACAACCTATCCACAACAAACATGGCTTATATAAAAAAAACATATAAAATAAAATGAGTAAGTTAACACCCGAAACAACGATAATACTAAGATATTTTTGACAAAGCAATGTTAAGAGATCATATATGATATCATATTAATTTAAATGATTATTGTATAATTTAATAACAATTATTTCACTATTATACAATAGTTTAACCTACCCCCAATCAAGTAAAGGTACAAGGTAAGGGTTATTTCACAATCTCTTCATTATCCGAGGTTGTTTATATGTAATTATCTACTGGGACTTCTTTATCATCCACATCCATGTTTCTTAAAAATGTATTTCGAAACATTCTTGCTATTTTACAGAATATGGGTTGAAGTAATTTATACCCATGTTTTAATTTTTATATTATATTAAAAGTAATCTTTCAGTCGTTTTCCAAACAAGGTCTTTTTTAACTTTTTTGTCAGAATTAAGGTAAGAATGTCTTTTTTTAACTTATACAGTGGGTGTGGCTATTTTCTGCCATTATAAAATCTCAGAAGCTTCCCTTACAAGCTTATAAGGATATATTCAAAGTAAATGTTTTATTTTATAATTATGTTACTTTTATATGATTTCAAAAAAAATAGATATTTCTCTCAAATAGTTTTGATTTTATCTATGTCAACATCCTTTGATTGATTTTAAGCTTATTTGAAGTTGATTTATTATGATACAAAACATCCATATTTTATTTAAGTTTTTGCGATATGTTTGACTGTGGATGTGTTATTTTTATACCATTCACGGTTTATGGAGAATTTATTGACATTTCATATGCTAGTTTTAATAAGAATGTTTATGTTATGTTTAAACCTGTTCATATGAGGAATGCATTGGACTTAATAAGTGATGGGTGGAGCCCACAATAGCACTTCAATGCATCAGTAGGTCTCATGAGACAAACTAGTGTCTTGTCACAAGGCCTTGAGAAAATCGTATTTGTAGTCTTGGCACGATTCCTTGGCTATGTGGTTATGATAGTCTGGCATTATGCATTCCATCATTATGAAAGTGGTTATTGATATTGCATGTGATTATTCGAATAGTAGAATATCCATGTGAATATGTAAATGGCATTATTTCATTTTATTTTTTCCATATTATGTTTACGTTCAAGTTGAAAAGGCTTTTTTTTAGTTATACATTGCCTTAAATGTTTATGCTTATTTATGAAAGTTTCTGCTATATTGTTAGCCTTACTGGGAATTTGAGCTCACCCCTTTCTATGTTTTATTTTTCCCAGGTTGTGAAAAAGTATTTTATGAATGACCTGTAGGGATAGTATAAGGGGATAAGAGTGTGGACTATGGAGACTATATTGTTGTAGTTTTAATTTTATGATGTAATATAAACTTTATGAATGTATCTAGTTATTCCAAGGCTACTAAACTAATCAGTCTTTCGAGACTTGATCATACTTGTGATCATGCCAATGTTATGTAATAATTCACCGACTCTGGATAACTAGGGTCGGGGCATTACAGTTGGTATCAGAGAAAGTTTAGTACAAACCTTGGAAGCTAGATTTAGATAAAATCTGATTAGAGCACATAGACCAATGATAGACTTTGAGGATTAGTATAGAAGAACTTCCTATAATTTTGGTATTGTAGAGATTTTGTGATTTTTCCGAGCAATACATCCCTATCTGGATATGAGCAGGTAACGACAGCTCTGGCATAGATGTACCTAGGGGTAAAACCCAAAAACACCGCTTTGAGATAGACTCAAACGGGAATTGTTGCATGACAACGGGCCTTGCTGCACTCTTGGTTACGATACTCCTGGGGGATAGGCTTTGGATAATTCTCATTTTTTATACAAACCATTATGAAAGGGTTTATGAGTATAAAATTCCTCATATAAAACATTTTTATGATTATGGATTATATCCATAAATAGTTCAATTTATGATAAGTGTTTTATAAGTATGGAATTATGTATTTTGATTCATAAATTGATCAAGTTTAGTCCATTGTTTAGAAATGGAGCCTAGTGGAAGAAATGGAAATTGTATCAATGCACGCACTCCATGTAGGGATTGACCTCCTGCTCAATATAATTATAGTGGAGCTGGTGATGCAACTGGTTTTTATCAGTGAATCACCATACTGGGACAACTCTCTCAGGTTATGAATAATAACCTTACCCGTATGGAGCACCCTAATCTGCAGCGTGGAGGATCAATGTTAGATTGCTTCATGAGGAAACAACCACCACGTTCAATGGGAGTACAAATCCATTAGTAGTTGAGCAATGGATAAAATTCCTTGAGAAAATATTTCAGGCTTTAGGGAGTAGTGAAAGGGAAAAAGTTATAATAGCAGCTTACCGCCTCACTAGAGATGCTGATCAATGGTGGTCACTGATTCAAAACAAGAATTAAGATTATGAAGTATCAAATATGGAATGTAGGGAGTTAAAATATCTATTTTTAGAAATATACTTTCCTCGTGACCATTGAGCAGATATGGAAAGACAATTTCTGATTCTGAGACAAAAGGAGGATGAGAATGTCGCAAAGTATGAGCCTAAATTTACAAGGTTAGCAAGGTATGCTGGAGATTATATAGGTAACCTAAGAAGTAAGATTGATCATTTATTTTATGGGTTAAAACCATTTCTCCATCAATCATTAGTCTCACAATCCTTCTCGTCGTACGAAGACATTGTCCCATGTGCTATCAAAACAGAAAAGGAATTCTCTAAGTCTTATGACTTTAAAGCAAAGCAAGAGAAGAAGAGATTTGCTGATCAATCTGGGAATGGAAATAAGGGTAAGAAGGGAAAAGTTGAATATCCATCCTATAGTATATGTGGGAAGAAACACCCTGGTACTTTCTTAAAAGGAATGAGAGTCTGTTATAAGTGTGGTGAAAAAGGCCACCAAACTCGTGATTGCAAGGGGAAGAAGGAATCTGTCGATGTCAAATGCGACAATTGCAAGGAGATGTGAAATTATGAAAATGAATTTCCTAAGCGTCAGGGGAACTTACCTCAAAAAAGGCCAAGGGATCAAGGCCAAGATTATGCTATCACTACTACTGAGGTAGAAGCTCCGAATGACGTGGTGTCAGGTAATTTAATGGTTTCTTCAAGTTTAGCAAATGCATTATTTGATTCTGGATCATCGCATTGTTTCATATCTTCCCAGTTTGCTAAGAAAATTAGATATTTCCAATTTGACTTAACAAGAGAGTTGTTAGTTAAAAATCCTAAGGGATGTATCATTGAAACAATGTTTTGTGAATCAGTCCCCATTAGAGCACATAAATGTGCTTTATCCGCTGATCTCATCATCATACCTATTATTGAGTTTGATATAATCCTAGGTATAGATTGGATTTTGGACCATGATTTAAATATTTATTTTAAGAAGAAGGAGTTTATGATTTTTGATGATGATGATAAGGAACACCTTATCTTTAGAGCAGAATCATCACCACCTAATTCTTATCTAGATCCACCCCCAGTAGTTCAACTAAATTCAATTACTGGGGAGGTAGAGAATGAAATGACTATGGGTGACGAAAGGAATGTTCAAATAGAATATGTACCTATTGTAAAATAATATGTAGATGTGTTTCCATAAGATTTACCTGGACATCCTCCAGAATGAGAAGTTGAGTTTTCCATTGATTTAAATCCTGGATCAAGGACTATATCGATGAACCCTTATAAAATGGCCACTGTGGAATTAGTTGAACTAAAGAAACAACTAGAGGAATTGATTAATAAGGTATTTATTCTCCCTAGTGTTTCTCCATGGGGAGCCCCTGTTCTTTTTGTTAAAAAGAAAGAGGGATCTATGAGGTTATGTATCAACTACAGGGATATCAATGCTATAACAATACAGAACAAGTATCCCCTACCTATAATTGATGATTTATTTGACCAAATTCATGGAGCTCAATACTTTTCAAAGATTGACCTTCGATCTAGATACCATCAGTTGTGTGTGAAGAAGGAAGACATCCCGAAGATAGCATTTCGAACTAGGTACGAGCATTACGAGTTTACGGTAATGCCTTTTGGATTGACTAATGCACCCTCTGTATTCATGGATCTGATGAATAGAGTTTTCGATGAATATCTCGAAGAATTTGTGGTGGTATTTATTGATGATATCTTGAAATACTACAAAAGTTATGAAGATCATGAACATCACTTGAAAATTATCCTAAAGACTCTGAGAAGACAATAATTATATGGGAAGTTTAGAAAGTGTGAATTCTAGCTGCAGGAGATTTCTTTTCTTGGTCATATTATCTCTAAATATGGAATCTATGTTGATCCTTCTAAGACCAAGGCAATCCAAGAATATCCTGCACTGACGAGTATAACTGAGGTACACAGTTTTATTGGTTTAGTAGGTTATTATCGATGGTTCATCCAGAATTTTTCCCGGTTGGCTAACCCATTAACAAAGCTCACACGTAAAGGGGTTAAATTTGTTTGGACAAAAGAGTGTGAATAATGTTTCGAAGAACTGAAGAGAAGATTGGTCAATTCTACTATATTGACTCTACCATCGGGGAATTATGGGTTCTTTATTTATAGTGATGCATCAAATAAAGGACTTGGTTGTGTCCTTATGCAGAATGATAGGGTTATTGCCTATGCATCACGATAGTTGAAAATTCATGAGAAAAACTATCCTACTCATGATCTTGTGATAGCATCTGTGATCTTTGCATTGAAGATATGAATACACTACCTCTATGGAGAAAAATGTGAAATTTATACTGATCACAGGATTTTGAAGTATATTTTCTCACAAAAAGAACTCAACATGAGGCAAAGGCGATGACTTGAACTACTCAAGGATTATTATTGCACGATACACTACCACCCGGGGAAGGAAAACAAGGTGGAAGATGCTTTGAGCAGAAAAGATCATGAAGTTTTGAAAAATATGAGAATTGAAAGGGATCGAATTTTCATGGATCAAGTGAAGATGGACGTGGGAATTACCATGGAAGGTGAAACATCAATGCTTTTTCAAATGGTTGAAAAACCATCTTTACTAGAAATGATTAAGCATTCTCAAACCGATGATGAAGAATTTCAAAAGAAGATTAAAGCTGTGAATGATGGGAGATTGAGAGACATTGTTTATGAAGATGGAATTTTGAAATTTGGGAAGAGACTTTGTGTTCCTGATATACCTTATCTAAAAAGGGAATTGCTGGATGATGCTCATAGTTCCAATTTCTCTATACACCATGGGAGCACCAAAATGTATAGAGATTTGAAGGAACATTTTTGGTGGGACATCATGAAGAGAGAGATTTCTGATTTTGTGTCAAGATGTATGGTTTGTCAACAAGTGAATGTTAGAAGGCAACAGCCTGGTGGACTATTGCAACCTCTTCCCATACCTGAGTGGAAATGGGATAATATTATGATGGACTTCATCCTGGGGCTACCAAAGACTCCTAGAAGGAATGATACAATATGGGTCATTGTTGATCGTCTTACCAAGTCAGCACATTTTCATGATATAAGAGAATATCTACCCCTGGAACATTTAGCAATAATATATATTAATGATGTTGTGAGACTTCATGGATTAACCCTATTGATTGTTTTGGATCGTGATCCCCATTTTACTTCAAGATTCTGGAAGAGTCTTCAGAAGTCCTTGGATACGGAACTTCATTTGAGCACTGTCTACCACCCTCAAACAGATGGACAATCAAAATGGACTATTAAAACATTATGAGACATGTTCAGATCATGCTCACTTGACTTTCAGGGTATGTGGGATCAATATTTACCTCTAGTAGAATTTTCCTATAACAATAGCTTTTATTCGAGTATTCAGATGGAACCATATGAGGTGTTATACAGAAAGAGATGTCACACACCAACCTATTTGGATGAAGTTGGTGAAAGAAAACTCGTAGGTCCCAAACTGGTGGAGGAAATGATGGAAAAGGTGAAGGTAATCCAAAACCACATCAAAGCAGCTCAAAGTAGGCATAAGAGCTATGTCGATAACTAAAGGAAGGATTTGGAATTTCAGGTAGGAGATCATGTTTTATTGAAGGTATCTCCATGTAAGGGAATTATAAGTTTCAGTAATAAGGGTAAATTGAGTCCTAGGTACATCAGACCTTTCAAAATTATAGAACGAATTGGGGTTGTCGCTTACCGTTTGGCAATGCCGGCAAGTCTCTCCAAAGTTCACGATGTGTTCCACGTATCACTGTTGAGGAAATACATGACTGGCCCAATGCATGTACTCACCTATGAAGAATTAGAACTAGAACCTGATCTGTCTTATTGCGAATAGCCCATTAGAATTCTTGATAAAAGAAAGAAAGTGCTGAGAAACTGGACGACTCGTTTGGGAAAAGTCCTATGGAGAAACCATAAAATGGAAGAGGCAACGTGGGAACCCTAGGAACTTATGATGAAGAACCACCTGATTATTTTTATGCAACACTATTCTAGAAATTTCAAGGACGAAATTATTTGAAGGAGGAGAGAATGTAACTCACCAAGCTTCCACGGTACGCTTCTCTTTGAATAATATAGTGGCGTGTGTTGTATGCAACTTCGAGTACTAACACACACCACAACCAATCAAACTTGCCGTTATGAACAATAATACCCACTTTTTTAAATTTTATCTCTAAAAATGGACTTCATTTTTGGATTAGTAATATCAAAATTATCCTCGGGTAAAATTTTGGATCTTTTTGGATAACATTTATATTTTGATGAATAGTGACAATTACTAAATTTGAATTATAAACAACTTTTTTAATCAAAATACTTAATAGTGATAAATTAGAAATTTGTGTGGTTTTTAAGTATATTTAGAATATATTTTTACCATTTAATACAATTTTGCTCATTGGACATAATTTCTCAATTAAACCAGACATAAACAAGTGTCAATCTTTTGATAGTTATTATCCCTTAAAACACGCTTTTTGATTTAACAACGGGAAATAATTTTAAATTAATTTCTTCCACCTCTGTGTTTTGAATTTGTAAAAATGGATTCCATAGTGGGAATCTGGATGTCCAAATTGTGTAAATAGGTAACTTTTATTTTTAGACATTTTGAATAATTACTTCGGTAAATATTTTATTTACCATGGTTAAAGGGTAAATCCAGTAAATAAGGGTAAAACAATAATATTATAATAATAATAAATTTCCCTAAAACGTGTTCTAATATTATTGGTTGATACATTTTCGACCCTGGGCATCTTTGAGTCGATCTTGGGACCCCATGGATCCACTTGTATGTGATAAGGACACTTTATATTAATTAAGTTAAAATAAATACAAAAATGACATTAGCATATATCTTTTAGAAAAACAATTTTTACATAGGGTTATATATGTTGGATTTTCGACTATAAATATTAATTAAAAAGATAAAAAGATTTACTACATAATGGTATTTTGTTTATAATTTTTACACATTTAATAATTAATATTATTTATGACACAATAATGATGCAATATTTTTCTTATTAATGGGAGAATCAAATAATTGGTATTACAAATGTTAAAATTAATATAATTTGAATGTTTTGATGAAATACTTGAATTTTATTACTTTATATGACATTATATAATTTCTTAAAAGAATTTGGTCAGAATTAATAAATTTGTTAAGACTTTAATGAAAATAATTATTGAAAAGTGTCAAAATTGACATAAAAGGGTTTTTAAAAAAATATTATATTAATAATTGATATTAAATTACTAAAAATCTAGGGTTCATCAAAGATCCTTATATCATGATATTTTTATCATTAATGATCCACTTGGGGGTCTATTGGATGTATATTGTAAGTTTATTAACTATATAATATAAAAAAACAAAGTGACATGGTAAATGTCAAACTAATTAACTAAGTTAAAACTAAAATATACGGTTAATATAATAACCCAAACCTATCTAAATTCTATTGGGTGAAATTATTTCTACCCATACCCACCTTGTAATTTTAACAATCTACTTTGGAGCCATTATAAAACGAATATTAAGTTATTATAAAATAATATTTCTAGTTTTTCCTAAGGTGCCCCTCCTCCCCCTTATAAAAGGACACCACTTCTAACCAATTCTTCACACCTTCAAAGCCTTTTGGTTCAGCCAAAACCTTCCCAAATATCCTCCCAACATCCCTCAATTCAACCTAAAGGCATTCCATTAGTCATAAATACAACCTAAGGAGCCCTTTTGATCAAATAAAAAGGAAGAACCCGAAGAAGAGGTAATGTTTTCACCACCCTCTTTTAAGTTCCTTTCTTCTTCAACTTCTTATTTATTTGTTATTAACATTATAAAAAAATAAATCCAATATATTATATATACTGTGATGTTATTATAAATATGGTACAACCATATTCAGTATTCTATCCATCCTTTAAATGACATGTCACCATACGTGCGTACGTACGGCTTACTGTCTCCACGTCGTGGTGTAATTGTTATTCAAAACATTATTATTTGGATGGGTATAATAATGATGTTTAATATATGTAAATAATACATATAACATGATATTTATTATTTATATATGATATACCATCCAATTATATATTATTTTAATATCAAAAAAATGATATTGTCGCTTGTGCGTACGTACGGACTACCGTCTCAATGAACGTGATGAGATTCATTCTCCATCGTACCCATTCAAGTATAATTCTCATTTGATGATTAAAAATAGTGTTTAAGGACTCTATATAATTTTGGATATGAATAAGATACAACCTATCCTCAAAAAACATGGATTATATAACAAAACATATAAAAGAAAATAAGTTAACACCTGAAACAACGATAATACTAAGATATTATTAACAAAGCAATGTTAAAAGATCATATATGATATCATATTAATTTAAATTATTATTGTATAATTTAATAACAATTATTTCACCATTATACAGGATGTTAACCTACCCCCAACTAAGGAAAATTACAAGGTAAGGGTTATTTCACAATCTCTACATTATCCGAGGTTGTTTATACGTAATTATCTACTGGGACCTCTTTATCATCCACATCCATGTTTCTTAAAAATGTATTTCAAAAAATTCATGATATTTTACAGAATATGGGTGAAAGTCATTTATACCCTTGTTTTACTTTTTATATGAGGTTTATAAAGGAATATTTCAGTCGATTTCCAAACAAGGTCCTTTTTAACCATTTCGACAGAATTAAGGTAAGAATGTCTTATTTTAACTTATACGGCGGGTGCAGCTATTTTCCACCATTATAAAATCTTATAAGATTCCCTTAAAAGATTATAAGGATGTTTTCAAAGTAAATGTTTTATTTTATAATTATGTGACTTTTAGATGATTTCAAAAAAATAGATATTTCTCTCAAATAGTTTTGATTTTATCTATGTCAACATCCTTTGATTGATTTTCAGCTTATTTGAAGTTGATTTATTATGATACAAAACATCCATATTTTATTTAAGGTTTTGCGATATGTTTGACTGTGGATGTGTTATTTTTATACCATTCATGGTTTATGGAGAATTTATTGACATTTCATATGCTAGTTTTAATACGAATGCTTATGTTATGTTTAAACCTGTTCATATGAGGAATGCATTGGACTTAATAAGTGATGGGTGGAGCCCACTATAGCTCTTCAATGCATCAGTAGGTCTCATGAGACAAACTAGTGTCTTGTCACAAGGCCTTGAGAAAATCGTATTTGTAGTCTTGGCACGATTCCTTGGCTATGTGGTTATGATAGTCTGGCATTATGCATTCCATCATTATGAAAGTGGTTATTGATATTGCATGTGATTATTTGACTAGTAGAATATCCATGTGAATATGTAAATAAAATTATTTCATTTTATTTTTTCCATATTATGCTGATGTTCAATTTTAAAAGTCTTTTGTTTTAGTTATATATTGCCTTAAATGTTTATGCTTATTTATGAATGTTTCTGCTATATTGTTATCCTTACTGGGCATTTGAGCTCACCCCTTTCTATGTATTATTTTTCCCAGGATGTGAAGAAGTATTTTATGAATGACCTTTAGGGATAGTGTGAGGGGATAAGAGTGTTGACTATGGAGACTATATTGTTGTAGATTTCATTTTATGATGTAATATAAACATTATGAATGTATCTATTTATTCCAAGGCTACTAAACTTATCGGTCTTTCGAGACTTGATCTTTCTTGTGATCCTACCATTGTTATGTAATAATGCACTGAATCTGAGTAACTGGGGTCTGGGCCTTACATGTTAGAGTATATATGATTTTCCTAGTAGGTTAATTCAATAGGGGGGATATTATATATACCAATTTAAATTTCATTGGAATATCTCTGATGTGTATGGATTCTCGCAAAATCATTTTATAAAATTGTAGGTTAACTAGACTCTAAGAGGCGTCTGGGAAAGATTCATGAACGTATCAAAAATATATTAAAGAGTCATTGATTAAGAAATAATGTCACTCAATATAGTACAGTAATATCAAACTACTATACTCTTGTCTAATAAAAGATCTAAAGCATCATTGTTATGAAATTCCTCTAACCATCTACCTTTGGAAAGAAGGTCTATAGCACACTAATGTAATGCTCTGGCCCCACTTACCTAGAGTCGGTGAATTATTACATAACATTGTCATGATACAAGGAATCATGTCCAGAAAGAACGATTAGTTTAACAGCCTTGGATGAACTGGATATATACATACGTTTTACATTACATCATGAGATAAAAACAACAACAACATTTTGTCCCCTTTGAACACACTTATATCCCGTAGCCTATCCCTGTAGGTCAACCATAAAATACTTCTTCAAATCCTGGGAAAAATAAAACATATAAAGGGGGTGAGCTCAGATGCTCAGTAAGGATAACAATATAGAAGAAACATCATAAATAAACCTAAACATTTAAGAAAATGAATAAAACTATAACAAATCCTATTTAAACATAAAAAATCAGCATAATATGGAAAAGATAAATCAAATAATTCCATTTACATATTCACATGGATATTCTACTAGTTGAATAATCACTTGTAATATCAATAGTTAATTTTATAATGATGGAATGCATAATTCCGGACATCATAACCACATAGTCAAGGACTCATGCCAAGAATACAAATAAGATTTGGTCAAGGCCCTATTCCAAGACATTAGTTGGTCTCATGAGACCTAACGATGCATTGAGGGGCTATAGCGGTCTCCACCCATCACTTACTAAGTCCAATTCATTCTTCATATGAAAAGGTTGAAACATATCATAAACATTCATATTAAAACTAGAATACGAAAAGTTAATACATTAACCATAAACCATGAATGGTATAAAAATAACACATCCACAGTCAAAAATATAACAAAACCTTCAATACAATATGGAAGATTTGTATCATAATAAATCAACTTCAAACAAGTATAAAATCGATTAAATTATGTTGACATAGATGAAATCAAAACAATTTTAGAGAAATATATATTTTTATTTTGAAATCATTTAAAAGTCATGTAATTACAAAAGAAAACATTTATTTTGAAAATATTTTTATAAGATTGTAAGGGAAGCTTAAAAGTTGTTATAATGACGGAGAATAGCGACACCCGCTGTATAAGTTAAAAAATATTCTTACTTTTATTTGTGGAAAAGGTCATAAAGTACCCAGTTTGTAAAAAAAGGAATGATTCCTTTCAAACAATTTTATAAAAAATCAAACAAGGGTATAAATGAATTTAACCCATTGTCTAGTAAATATAATAAATTTTTTGAAATACATTTTTAAGAAACAAGGATGTGGATGGTAAAGAAGTCTCAGTAGATACTTATATAAAAACAACCACAGATAATAAAGAGATTGTGAAATTAACCCTTAACTTGTACTTTTCCTTGATATATGGTGCATTAACCTCCTGTATAATAGTTAAATAATTGTTATTAAATTATTTAAAAACTACAAACATAAATATGATATCATATATGATCTTCTAATATTTCTTTATTAATAATAGTTCAATAGTATCATTATTTTAGGTGTTAAATAATTTGTTTTCCTTTATATGTTTTGTTACGAAAGTCATGTTTGTTATTAATAGGATGTATTTGATTCATATCAAGAAAGATATAATGTTCTTAAATATTTTTTTTAATAATCAAATGAAAATTATTCTTGAATGGTTATGATGGGGAATTAATCTCATCGCATCCATGGAGACGGTAATCCGTACGTACGCACAAACACTACATCCATTTCATTCTTTTTTATTTTAAAAGGAAATAAAACAAAATGATACATAGGTATAATATTATTACAGTATAATATAATTTTTTATATATTTCACCTAAGTTCATTAACACCATCCTTTATAAGTTCCATTTTTAGAATGAACGAGTCATATCACTTTGAGGGGGTGGTAGTCTGCACTTCCTCAAATGAAATTATCGTATATATACAACATGAAAAGAATAATGTAAAGATATAAAATTGAATTATAGAAGGTTATAGTTAAAATAAATATCATATATAATTGTATTTCTATCATAATGACCACCATAAGAGGTGGTTTTAGAAGATTGAACAATCATCATTTCGTCGGGTGTTGGATCTGCTTGTTCTGGATTCGCTATGGGCTCAGTGGTGACATTGTGTCTGATTTAGGTTCTTTCTTTAACTTTGGTTTCATCGTTGGCTCTATTGTTCAGCGACGGCTTGAATGCTCTTGGATGCGAGATCTCAGATCACTGTCGGCGTGCGACTCTGAGTGGTCTTGCTTTGGGATCTCATTGTGGTTGTGGCACTAAGTGGCTCGGTGACGACTCCTTCTGGGGATTTTTGGTCTCATAGGGGCTATGTCTCATCATCAGACCATTTCTCACATCAGATTTCTCCACTTGGTTGGGATTTCATCGCAGTTGAGGTGTACTCGGTGTCAGTGTGTTCTACAATTGAGGATCTTGCTCCAGTTTCCTTTCTTGGCTTCGTCCCAGCATGGTGGTCGTAATCTGGTGTACTTGGGGTCGGTTCTAGTGTCTTGGAAGGGGGAGGACTATCATTTTGGTTCTCTATAAGTTTTTTCCAGGTTACGATTTTGTGATACTGTGTTTATATCTGAATGGATGTGAATTTAGTGGTATTGGCTACTCTTTGGTTGAGTTACTGGAGGTGAATTGGATGATCTATTGTAGAACCCAAACTTTCTTCAAGGCTTTGATTCCGATGAGGATAGATCTAGTTGTCTTCACCATGCATGACTTTTCATATTTGGATGATTGAGAGGGTATTGTGCAGTCATCAGTACTGTGCATGTGCACTCTTGAACGAGACTTCTTGCCTAGTAGACGTGCTTTGGTGGAGGTGTTCTTTAATGATGTTGATGCTGAGTTTAATCATTGCCTATTTGTTTTTTTATATTTTGAAACCCCCTTTATCATTTATTTTGTTAATTTATTTATGTCCATGAAATCTTGGTTTTCACACCCTTTACCGTTAAAAGGGGGCTTATCTAAAATCAATAAAAACTTCAGCCTTCGGGCTATTCAGTCCAGTCAGTCCTTTGGTTCAAATCAAAAGGCTTCCTTGAAGTGTCTTCTGCATAAGGTAAGACTTTCAAGTGGAATATAGGGATGTAGAGAGCTTAATTGGGTAGATTTTGGATGATCCATAGGGATTGAGAGGTGTGAGAAATGGGTTAGAGGTGAAGGATGTTTATAAAGGGGAGGAGGGGCTCTTTAGGAGTGTTTGAAAATATTATTTTATTATGTAATTATTTTAGGTTTATAAAGGTCAAAAACTCATTAAAATAAAAGTTAATATGACTCATGTTCTAAATAAAATCATCAAATAAAAATTAGACAGGTTTTTTATATTGTTTTAATTTTTATAATGTCATTTATATAAATTATTCTTTAATGAGGTAAACACTTCATCATTATTGTGTAATAGATAATTTTATTTATGTGATGTATAATAATTATAAAAAAATGTATTGATGTATGAAATATTTTTATCTTTCAAATAAATATTTAGAGTGGAAAATTTTACTTAAATAACTCCATGTAAAAATTATTTTACTAAAAGATATATGATTATTCCATTTTGTCTTTACATTAAATTAATTAATATAAAGTGTCATTATCACACCCAAATGGATCCATGGGGTCCCAAAAATTGACCCAGGTATGACCATGGTAGAAAATGTATCAACCAATAGAAATAGGACACATGTTAGGGTAATTTAATATTATTATAATATAATTTTTTACCCTTATTTACCGGATTTACCCCTTTTACCATGATAAATAAAATATTTACTGATTTATTTGTTCATAATGTCTAAAAATAAAAGTTACCAATTTACAAATATATGGACCTCTTGATTAAAAATATGGAATCTATTTTTCAAAATTCAAAACACAAAAGTGTCATAAATTTATTTAAAATTATTTCCTGTTGTCAAAACAAAAATCATGTTTTTAAGAAATAATAACTATCAAAATATTGAAACTTATTTATGTCCATTTTAAATGTGAAATGACATCCAATGACCTAAATTATATTAAATGATAAAAATATAATCTAATTATACTTAAAACCCATTCAAATGTATAATTTAACTCAATAAATTATTTTCATTAAAAAAGTTGTTTTTAATTAAAATTTAGTATTTTCTACTATTTATCAAAAATTGAATGTTTTTAGAAGTGTACCAAAAAATTCACCCAAAGCTAATTTTGATATTATGAATCCAAAAATAAAGTCCATTTTGAAAAATAAAATTTATTTGATTTCAAAAAGGGGGTATTACTATTCATAATGGCTAGGTTGATAGGTCGTGGTGTGTTAGAATCTCGATGTTGCATATATCGCAAGCTATTACATTATTCAAAATGAAACGTACCATGGAAGCTTGGGGTGTTACATTATTCCCTTCTTCAAAAAAAAATTTCCATGAAATTTCTAGAATACTACTACATAAATATATTCATGTGGTTCTTCATCATAATTTCCTTAGGTTATCAGGTTGTCTCTTCCATCTTATGGTTTCTCCATAGAACTTTCACGAAACGAGTCATCCGGTTTCTCAACACTTGTTCTTTGGTATCAAGAATTATGATAGGCTCTTTGCAATAAGACATATTGGGTTCCAGTTCTATTTCATCATAGGTGAGTACATGCGTTAGGTCTGGCATGTATTTTCCAAACAATGATACATGGAACACATCATGAACTTTGGAGAGACTTAGTGGCATTACCAAACGATAAGCTACAACTCCAATTCGTTCAAGAATTTTGAAAGGTCCAATATACATGGGACAAAATTTTCCTTTCTCACCGAATCATATAGCACCCTTCCATGGAGATACCATCAAGAAAACATGATCTCTTACTTGAAATTCCAAATCTTTCCTTCGGTTATTAGCATAGTTCTTTTGCCTACTTTGAGCTACTTTGATGTGGGTTTGGATAACCTTCACCTTTTCTATTGTTTCCTCAACAAGTTCTAAGCCTATGAGTTTTCCTTCACCAAAATCATCCCAACAACTTGGTGTGCGACATCTCTTTCCATATAATGCTTCATATGGTGCCATCTGAATACTTGAATGTAAACTATTGTTATAAGAAAATTCTACTAGATGTTAATATTGATCCAACATACATTTAAAGAAAAGTGATAAAGATCTCAACATGTCTTAAAATGTTTGAATATTATGTTCTGATTTTCCATTAGTGTTAGGGTGGTAGGAAATTCTCAAACGAAGTTCAGTATCCAAGGCCTTCTGAAGACTTTTCCAGAATCTTGAGGTAAAATGAGGACCACAGTTAGAAAAAATTGATAGGGGCACTCCATTAAGTCTTACAACTTAATTAATATATAGTATTTATGAATTTTTATGTGGTAAATCTTCTCTTATATAAATAAAATAAGTTGACTTGGTAAGATGATCAAAAATGACATATATTGCATCATTCCTTCTAAGAGTCTTTGGTAGCCCAATGAAAATGTCCATTATAATATCATCCCATTTACACTTAGGTATGGGAAGAGATTTCATGACTCATCTAGGATGTTGTCTTCTAGATTTCACTTGTTGACAAACCCTACATCTTGACACATAATCAGCAATCTCTCTCTTCATGTTGTCCCACCAAAAATGTTCCTTCAAATCTCTATACATCTTATTGCTACCAGGGTGTATTGATAAATTAAGGCTATTAGAATCATCCAACAATTCCCTTTTTATATTAGGTATGTCAGGAAAACGAAGCCTCTTCCCAAATTTCAAAATCCTATCTTCATATACGAAGTCGATTAATCTCCCATCATTCACAGCTTTAATTTTATTTTCAAACTCCTCATCATTAGTCTGAGAACTTTTTATCCTTTATCGTAAATATGGTTAACAAACATTTGAAAAAGTATTTATGTTCCACCTTCCATGATTATTTCCATATCCATATTTACTAGATCCATTAACAAAGGATCCCTTTTAACTCCCATCATGTTCAAAACTCCATGATCCTTTCTGCTCAATGCATCTTCCACCTTATTTTACTTCTTCGGGTGGTAGTGTATGGTGAAATCATAATCGTTGAGTAGTTCGAGCCATCTTATTTGCCTCATTTTGAGTTATTTTTGTGTGAAAATATACTTCAAACTCTGGTGGTCATTATAAATATCACATTTTTCACCATGGAGATAATGTCACCATATCTTCAGAGAAAAGATTACAGCTTCTAATTTGATATCATGTGTGGGATAGTTTTGTTCATGAATTTTTAGCTTGCATGATTTAGAGTCAATAACCCTATCATTCTACATAAGGACAAACCAAGTCCTTTATTTTAAGAATCACTATAAATAAAAAACACATCATTCCCTAATGGTAGAGTCCATATAAGAGCATTGAATAATCTTATTTTCAGAAACAAATTTAACTCCTTTATGTGTAAGCTTGGTTAATGGTTTAGCCAATCAGGAAAATTTTTGGATGAAATGTCGATAATAACCTGATAAACCAATAAAACGGAATACCTCAGTTGTAATTGTCAGTGTTGGCCATTCTCTTATTGCTCTGGTCTTAGAATTATCAATAGATATTCCATACTTAGAGATAATTTGGTCAAGAAAAGAAATTTCCTGAATCCAAAATTCACACTTGCTGGACTTTCCATATGACTCATTTCTTCTAAGAGTGTTTAGAATAGTGCACAACTGATTTTCATGATCTTTATAGATTTTAGAGTATACCAAGATATCATCAATAAATGACACTAAAAATTCATCAATATATTCCTTTAAAACAATTTTCATTACATCCATGAAGATAGAGGGTGAATTAGTCAGTCCAAAAGGCATTACTGTAAACTCGAAATGCACATACCTATTTGGAAATGTTGTCTTTGGAATGTATTCCTTCTTCACACACAACTAATGATATACAGATCAAAGGTCAATCATTGAAAAATATTGATCTCCATGAATTTGATAAAATAAATCATTAATGCGAGGTAAGAGATACTTGTTTTTTATTGTGATAGCATTGATCACCCGGTAGTCAATGCACAACCTCATAGATCCATCTTTCATCTTAAAAAATAATAGGGGCTTCTCATTGAGAAACACTAGGGTGGATAAATCCTTTATTACTCAACTCCTCTAGTTGTTTCTTTTGCTCCACTAATTCCACAGTGGCCATTATATAATAGGTCTTAGATATGGGCCTTGAACCAGGAATTAAATCAATAGAAAATTCAATTTTTATTTCTGTAGGATGTCCAGGTAAATCCTCTGTAAATACATCAACATATTTTTTGATTCCAAAATCAAGGAAAAACCAGAACAAAACAACAACATTATGTATGACCTTGTGAAGACCACTCATGGAGTCCTCGTATCCCCATGACCGGTGTAAAGCTCCCCCTTCGTGAACCTGCCATGGAGTAAGGAGGCGGGATTCTTGACGAATCCAATTTTATGTTTGCAAACCTACCGTAGAGCAAAGAGGTGGGATACTCCATGAACCGATTTGATGTTCGCGGACCAGCCACAGAGTAAGCTCTGTCTTTGCACTGAGTGAGCTCTACTTCGCGGCACCTCTTTCCTATTAATACCAGGCTCCCCTCAATCCCAAATGACTGATCCTCCGACCATATGCCTTATAATCTCCCACTTCGTGAAGCGATTTCTGCTCTGCGAACCATGAGCTTTTCAAGGTACATTTTCATCATGAAGTGCCTTCTCCTTTGCATAAATTCCTCCCCTCTTCAAAGAGGGATGTCCTTTGCAGAGCCCATGGCCCTCTGCAAAGGAAGGATATCCCCAAGGGGACACGGGTGGTCATGAAGGATTTATGCTTCATGAAACACCCTTCATACACATGTAACCTGCATGCTAAGGTGTGGTCACTGTGCTTCGTGAATCATATTGCTTCCCAATGTTGTACTTCACGAGGCACCATTATTTCATGAGGCATTACTCTATGAATGGATATCCACTTCATGAAGCACCTTCCATATCCACCTATGCCCTATACCTAGAGTAGGTGACTTGACTTCACAAAGCACATTCCTTCATGAAACCCCTACACTTCATGGAGCGTCAGAGCTTCACAAGGCTTCTACCTATGAACCCCTTTTCTCTGCAACTCCTTTTCCCATGTGTCCCTTCAGGTTTGCACAAAACAATTTCAATGTCCCTTGGGCAGTGCTTCTCATTGTGTTATTTCACCTCATGCTTCTTCGCATAGGCATGCTAAAGACTATTGCTTCTTCACATAGCCACACTAACGTGGACCCCCAATGGATCATTCCATAACATACCCACATCACGAAATTGTTGATGCCTTATTTCCCTCAAGGGAGGGTGGGTATCGGTTATGTAATCCCAAGGGGTGCGGAGTGCACCCACCTCGTCTGAGCTACAGGACGGTAAACTACCAAGTTTCATCATCCTCATCACATGATGTTAAACTGTGACCTCTCCCCATTCCTTGCACATGGGGCGCCCCACCTTGGACACTATGCACGCCCACTGGTCTCCAAGGGAGTGAAATAATTCCTCACATGGAATGAGATTCTCTTTATCGGAGTGGTGTTTGTCTACGGGGATAGGGAAACCACCTTGGTGTAAGCCCCTAGCCTTTCTTGTAGGAGACATCATCCCTATTTCACCTTTCTTCTTTGATCCTAAGGACCGGAGGTGGGGACGATGGATGTCGGACCCCTCCTTTCTTCAATGCCAAATCCCTCCCCCACTAGGCTTTGTCATCACCAAGGACTCTACCATGGACTAAGTCCCAATCTCCATCGCTTCAGGATGCTAACCATGTGTAACCCCCTGTTTCCTCTTTGGGCTGCTAACTACATGTAAGCCTAATTCCACTTCCCACGGACGCACCTTCCATGACATGATCGGCAGGTCTTTGATATCTATTTTTCTCACACTGAGACTGAATCATGTGGGCTTAGAGTAAGCATTGACCAAGACATGCTCTCCAGGTAGTCTAGACTGTAATCCCCACCCTCCTTAGGAACTACGAGGACTTTGGTCCTTGCCAAGGCAAGGTACATAAGAAGCCTCCCTGAGGTTCAAGCCTATCAACCATTGGTCCCGACCATCTTCACGTCAGTTCACCAATCTCCTTTTTAACTATAAGGACTTTGATACTTGAAATGGAAAGGTACATATAAAGCCTCCCTGAGGTTCAATCCCAATAACCATTGGTTCCGGCCCCCCTTCACGTCAGACCACCTTCGTCCCGCGTGACGTTAAACTGCATCCCCCTTTTTCATCTTCCACGACGTCAAATTGTATCAACCATCCCGAACTACGTGGGAATTAATCCTTGTCCCCTGGATAAGGTACGTAGGGAGCCTCCCTGAGGTTCAAACCCATCCGTCAGTAAGCCGTTGTGACCCTATCTAGCGGTAAGTCATTGTGACCCCATCCAGCGGTAAGCCCTTGTGACCTCATCCAATGATAAGGCATTATGACCCCATCCAGTGGTTAGCAGTTATGACCCCATCCATGGGTAAGTCGTTGTGACACCATCCTACGGTAAGTCATTGTGACCCCATCCAGCGGCAATCCATTGTCACCCCATTCAGCAGTATGCCATTGTGACCCCATGCAGTGGTAAGCCATTGTGACCCCATCCAGTGGTAAGCCATTGTGACCCCAACCAGCAGCAATCAATTGTCACCCCAACCAGCGGCAAGCCATTGTGAACCCATCCAATGGTAAGCCATTGAAATCCCCAATTGATGGTAATCTATCATCAGATGAACTAACAGGACTTTTATTCCCTCCCATAGGGATATGTAGGAGGTCTCTTCGAGACTCAAACCCAATATCATTGTCGTCCTCGAGTTGACTCCATCTCATTATCCACCCACTTCACTTAACTTCCCTTCATCCATTTTGATTCTTACCCGGGCCACCACATCCTAGTGGGATCTTTCCATTTCATTCCCCATTCCCTTTAACAATAATCGAGTGGCTTACCATGTGTTAGCCCCTAAAACAGTGTTCCCTAGAGGGGTTTCACCCACCTGATCCACTATAGTCATTGTTCTGATCAGTCTGATTCATCTCCTCTAGATGATAAACCTACGATATACCCTTTTTTAGACATATAAAGATGAATAAAAACCTCAGATACATGCCTATGTCATATAATTACCCGTATTTCACAAGGGATTACTCAGGCTTCTGTGCCCTCGAGAAGCCCTATAATAAGGGGAAGAAACCCAAATTTTCTAGTACCCAGCGTCCAGACATGCCGGTGATGTACAATGTGACTACTCCCCTGATTGAAGGAAGCTGACCTGACCAAACCCTTAGGAATTTCTCGACAGAAGCAGTGTAATTAACCGGTGTACATAATGATATGGCACTGGGAAGAGTTTCACAAACAACCTCTTAAGTCTATAAGGGATACCCAGACTAGGTGATGAGTTCCAATTAGGAATCCAAGGAAAGAAGAACCAAAATCCCATAATCCTGTTTTGATCAAGGAGAAAACATCCCTAGACAAGGAATGGATGTCGCCCGCCTTTGGAATGCATGAATGTGGGGAAACAAACAGCGCCACTGTCCTTGAACAAAATGGATGTTCATGCCCCGAAGAAAGCATCTGAAAAAAATATTTTTTTACAATAGGTACATACTCTATTTGAACATTCCTTTACTCACCGATAGTTATTTCACTCTCTTCCTTCCCAAAAATTGAATTTAGTAGAGATACTATGGGTGGGTCTTGATAAGAATCAGGTGGTGATGTTTATTCTTTAAAGATAAGGTGTTCTTTATCATCATCATCAGAAATTGTAACCTCCTTCTTATTATAATAAATTTACATATCATGGTCGGAAATCCAATATATACTGAGGATTATATCAAATTCAATCATGGTTATGACGGTGAGATTAGCAGATAAAGAACATTTATATTCCCTAATGGGAACTAATTCACAAAACATTGTTGCAATGATACTTCCCTTAGAAGTTTTGACTAACAACTCCTTTGTTAAATTAAATTTGAAATAACTAATTTTATTAGAAAACTGGGAAGATATGAAACAATTTGATGATCCCGAATCAAATAAATCATTGGCTAAACTTGAGGAAACCATTAAATTACCTGCCACCACATCTTTGGGGGATTCAACCCCAGTATTAGTGATTGCATAAGCTTTTCATTTCTCCCTTGGCCTTTTCTGAGGTAAGTTTCATTAGGGATTAGGAAATTCATTTTCATAATGTCCCATTTATTTACAATTTTAGCATTCAACATTGACAACCTCTTTCTTTCCCTTGCAATCACGAGCCTGGGGTATTTTTTACCACACTAGTAACAGACTTCCATTCCCTTCAGGCATGTTCCAATGTGTTTCTTCCCTCATTTTCTATAGAATAGATATTTAACTTTTCCCTTCTTCTCCTTATTTCAATTTCCAGAGTGTTTAGCAGATCTATTCTTCTCCTCCTTTTCTTTAAAGTTATAAGACTTAGATAATTCCTTTTCTATCTTGATAGCACATGCGATAATATCTTTGTATGATGAGAAATATTTTGAGACTAATGCTCGACAGAAAAATGGTTTTAAACCATCAAAGAATCAATAATTCTTACTCGTTGGGTTACATATATAATCTAATGCATGATTTTCTAACCTTGAAAAGCTAGACTCAAGCTTTGTGACATTTTCATTCTCCTTTTTCCTTAGACTCAGAAATTTCCTTTCCATATCCGCTTGACGGTCATGAGGAAATTATTTTTCTCAGAAAATATCTTTAAACTCCCTCCATTACATATTCGATTCTTCTTCATCCTAATTTTTTTTTTGAATTAATTACCACCATTGATATGCATCTCCCGTGAGGTAATAAACTTCCATGAAAACTTATTCTCTTTCGCTACTCCCCAAAGCATGAAATATTATCTCTAAGGAACTTATCCATTTCTCACCTACAAATGGATTTTAATTCCCATTGAATGTTGGTGGTTTTTTCCTCATGAAGTAGTCTAACATTGATCTTTCATGTTGTGGATCAGGGTGCTTCATTCGGGTAAGGTTATTATTCATAACCTGAGTGAGTTGTCCAAGTATGGTGATAAGATGGTCAGAAGTGGTTGCATCACCAGCTCCACTATAATTATCTTGAGTATGCGGGAAATCCCTACATGTATTATGTGTATTGATATGATTTCCATTTCTTCCACTATGCGCCATTTCTAAATAATGGCATACACTGGATTAGTTTATGAATCGCAATACATAATTCCAAACATGTAAATAACTTAACTTAAATTGACAATTTATGGATATAATCCATAATTATAAAAATGTTTTCTCTAAGGAGGTATATACTCATAAATTATTCATAATTTATTGTAAAGAAAATATTACTTATCCTAAGAATATCCCCTGGAAGTGTCGTAACCAAGAGTACAGCAAGGCCCGTTGTCATGTACCAGGATACCCTGGGTCAAGCCTGAAACTCCTTGTCAGAGTTTTCATTCCTTGGTACATCTTTTCGAGAGCTTACCTTACTTTCTGTTATCCAGACAGGGATGTATTGCTTGGAAAATATAAAAAATCTCTACATTACCAAAATTCTAATAAGTTCTTCTATACTAATCCTCAAATTCTATCTTAGGGTGATGTACTCTAATCAGAGTTTATCTAAATCTAGTTTCCATGGTTTGTACTAAACATCCTCAGATACCAACTATAATGCCCCGACCCTAGTTACCCAGAGTTGTCCCATTAATACATAACATTATCATGATACAAGGAATAATTTCTTGAAATACTGATTAGTTTATCATACTTAGAAGTACTAGATACATACATAAGTTTTACGTTACATCATGAGATAAAAACACCAACAACATTTTGTCCCCTTTGAACACACTTATATCCCTTAGACTATCCCTATAGGTCAACCATAAAATATGTATTCACATTTTGTGAAAAATAAACCATAGAAATGGGTGAGCTCAGATGCTCAGTAAGGATAAAAATATAGTGGAAACTGTATAAATAAGCATAAACATTTAAGGCAATGTATAAAACTAAAACAAAACCCTTTTAAACTAAAACTTCTACATAATATGGCAAAGATAAATCAAATAATGCCATTTAATTATTCACATGGATATTATACTAGTCAAATAATCACATGTAAATTTAATAATTAATTTCATAATGATGGAATGCATAATGTCAGACATCATGACCACATAGTCAAGGCCTCGTTCCAAGACTACAAATAAAATTTTTTCAAGGCCTTATTCCAAGACACTAGTTTCTCTCATGATACCTACTGATGTATCGAGGAGATATAGAGGGATCTACTCATCACTAAGTCCAATACATTCCATATATGAAAAGGTTGAAACATAACATAAGCATTCGTATTAAAACTAGCATATGAAATGTTAATACATTAACCATAAACCATGAATGGTATAGAAATAACACATCCACAGTAAAACAAATCACAAAACCTTCAATAAAATATTGAATATTTGTATCATAATAAATCAACTTCAAACAATTATAAAATCCATTAAAGGATTTTGATATATATGAAACTAAAACTATTTGAGAGGAATATCTCTTTCTATTTTGAAATCATTTAAAAGTCATGTAATTATAAAAGAAAACATTTATTTTGAAAATATTCTTATAAGATTGTAAGGGAAGCTTCGAAGGTGTTATAATGGAAGATAATACCCGAACCCGCCATATAAGTTAAAAAACATTCTTACCTTAATTTGTCGAAATGGTCATAAAGTACCTTGTTTGGAAAACGACAGAAGGATTCCTTTCAAACCATTATATAAAAAATAAAACAAGGGTATAAATGAAATTAATCTATAGTTTAGTAAATAGTAAAAATGTTTTTAAATACATTTTTAAGAAAAATTAATGTCGATGATAAATAGGTCCCAGTAGATACTTAATTAAAAGCAACCTCGGATAATAAAGAGATTGTAAAATTAAACCTTGCCTTGTACTTTTCCTTGATTGAGGGTATGTTAACCTAATGTATAATAGTTAAATAATTTTTATTAAATTATAAAAGAACCTCATACAAAAATATGATATCATACATGATCTTATAATATTTCTTTGTTAATAATATTTTGGTACTATCATTGTTTTGGGTGTAAACCTATTCGTTATCCATTATATGTTTTGTTATGTATGTCATGTTTGTTATGGATAGGAAGTATTTGATTCATATACAGAATGATATAATGTTCTTAAATATTATTTTTAATAACCAAATGAAAATTATTCTTGAATGGTTATGTATGGGAATGAATCTCATTGCGTTCATAGAGACGGTAATCCGTACGTACGCAAGAACACTACATCCATTTCATTTTTTTATTTTAAAAGGAAAGAAAAAAATGATAAATAGTTATATTATTATTATATTATAATATAATATTTTATATATGTTACATAAGTTCATTAAAATCATCCTTTATACATTCTGTGTATGGTATGAACGAGTCATATCACTTTGAGAGAGCAGTAGTCTGCACTTCCCCAAATGAAATTATTGTATATATACAACATGAAAAGAATAAATGTGTGATATAAAAGATAATTAAAAAATCTTATAGATAAAATAAATATCATAAATATCTTATATAATTATATTTCCATCATAATGGCCACCATAAGATGTGGTAGTAGTAGATTAACCAATCATCGTTTTGTGAGGCATTAGTTCGTCGTCCACATAAACATTATGTTCTATACCCATTTGATGGAGGTGTGTGTAAGTGCAGTTCAAATTATTCTCATAAAAACAACCTAGTATATTGATGATACAGGTTTTGTTATAAATTAAAGGAATAAATAGTGTTTAGGCGTTTGAGAAGTAAAATAAAAAAACATAAGAGGAGATGTTACCTTTAAATCAGGTAACTCCCTTTTGGTTTAAACCAAAAGAATATCATGAAGTTCCTTAAGCATAATTTAAGGATTAAAAGAGGAATATATGGATATAGGGATCTTAATTGGGCATAAATTGGATGATCCATGGGGTTTGAGAGGTGTGAGAAATGGGTTATAGGTGAGGGATTTTTGTATGGGGGAGGAGGGGCTCTTTAGGAATGTTTGAAAGTATTAATTTATTATATAATGGTTTTTGGTTTATAAAAGTCCTAAACTCATTAAATTATATGTTAAAATGACTCGTGTTAGAAATAAAATCATATAATAATAATTGGACAGGTTTTGAATATTTTTTTTAGTTTTTATAATCTCATTTATTTAAATCATTCTTTAATGTGGTAAAAACTACATCATTATTGTGTCATAAAAATTTAATTTTTTTGAGGTATAAAAATTATAAAAAAATACCATGATGTAGGAAATACTTTTATCTTTAAAATTAATATTTATAGTCAGAAAGATAACTTATATAACTCCTTGTAAAATGTATTTTACTAAAATATATATGTTTAGGTCATTTTGTCTTTACCTTAAATTAATTAATATAATGTGTCATTATCACTCTCAAATGGATCCATGGGGTCCCAAAATCATCCCAATGATGACCATGGTAAAAATATTTCAAATAAAAGGAATAGGACACATGTTATGGTAATTTAATTTTATTATAATATTATTTTTTCCCTTATTTACAAGATTTCGCCCTTTTACCATGGTCAAAAAAATTACCGAAGTAATTATTCATAATGTCTAAAAATAACATTTACCTATTTAAAAAATATATACCTCATAATTACAAATATAGAATCAATTTTTACAAATTCAAAACACAGAAGTGGTATAAATTAATTTAAAATCAATTCATGTTGTCAAAACAAAAAGCATGTTTTTAAGAAATAATAACTATCCAAAGATTGACACTTGTTTTTGTCTATTTTAAATGAAAATTTCATCCAATGACCTAAATTATATTAATTTATATAAATATAATTTAATATTACTTAAAACCCATGAAAATGTTTAATTTATCACTATAAATTATTTATATTAAAAAGTTTTTTTAATTAAAATTTACTATTGTTCACTATTTATCAAAAAATGAATTTTTTCAGAAGTGTGCCAAGAATTCACCCTAAGCTAATTTTGATATTCCGAATCCAATAATGAAGTCCATTTTGAAAAATAAAATTTCTAGAATTTCAAAAGGTGGGTATTACTATTCATAACGGCTAGACTGATTTGTTGTGGTGTGTTAGAATATCGAAGTTGCGTACAACACAAGCTATTGCATTATTCAAATGGAAATGTACCGTGGAATCTTGGGGTGTTAAAACTAAAACCATTGTGTGTTTCCCATTCCATGAATAAACATCATAGGAAAATGTTTGATATAGGGTACCCTACCCCAAACACTGGTCCACCGCATCCCATTTGGAAATAAAAAAATGCTGAAACTGACAAGAAACATTTAGTTTTTTGAAGCCATAAATGAGTAAAAAATGGATTTATTGTATGGTCTTGTCTGCCAATTTGTTTAGTGAAGACATCAAACCTTGTTCAAAACAAAAATGTGTAATCTAATTTCAATCTTTCTATTAATAAAAAAGACAATATTTGTGTTTCCACATATAGGGCCATTTTTTTGTGCATCTTACATAAACAAAAATGGGGAACCTGACATGAATAATTTGGTAACTAAAATGACTGAGTAGCCCTTGTATATATAAAAAAATGTTTCTTAAATGAAATAATGAACTGGTCGGTGGAATTACCTAATAATGTATTTGTGACCAAACACACCTTTATCTTAAACCCCTCTTTGATTCCATTGAAATGGATTAAACATTAGAAAAATTATCCAATATTGTAGCTGTAGTGAGAGTCTTTGCCTCCATGAACTAAAGGATGACATCACTAACTCAAAGCTTCCAGTAGTAGGTGTTAAATAGGATGGTCAAGGAATACCACCAGTATGGATCCATACCAACACTGAAGGATATGTATAAGGGTCTCCAGGAACATAAACATACTATCCCACATGACCTAAGGAAATCCATGTTAAATTCTACAATTCACATCACCACTGCTAACCACTCTAGAATCCTGTAACCAAAGTGTGATAATAAAACCCTTAATTATCTTATGGAGGTGAATTTTGGAGTTGAATATGGTTGTATCCATGTCTAGGAGTCAACAGGGAGGACCCCCATCAACTAACACCTGTATTTTCATACTACTTACCACCAGTCATGTGATGATGGAATTTCCCAATAGGTCACCTCCTAGGTCTCTGAGATCTGGACATCCATGAGATCTTGATAGGAATGATGAGTGATAAATCATAGAGGGCATGATCATACCCATGTCTCCACCTACAATTATCCCAACATATTTTTATGGAAACTAGTGAACATGATTATATCCTTGCTCACCCATACCAAGATCTCTAATATACCATAGAGGAACACACTGAGTAGGATCATATTCTTTCTCACACACATCAATTCCTATAGTAAATTCCTATATAGAGTATTTGGGAGGATCATATTCCCACCCCTATATAAAAATCTAACCAATATATATTGACACCAAATGGTGGACTAGAGTGGGAATATATCTCTACTTCAATAAAATTTCTATTCTATCATAAAATTAGATTAAAAATGAAATATTATATTCTTTCACACACCCTTATGATGCTCCCATATATTTCAACAGTAATGGAAGATATTAGAAGGAATATTTCAGTGATTATACTGGGATAGAAACATAACCTTTCCAAAAATTCTAGAGTAGAATATAAATGTGATGAAAATTATAGGTAGCTGCTCAAGTGAAAGTTCATATTCATTCTCTCATGATGGGAGATTATTAGAATATATTGATAAAGGATGAGGAATATGATCGGGATCATATCTCTATTTTTGATATGCGTTCATCAACCCAGCTAGAGGATCACCTCAGGATTGGAAAATGTTCTTATCAAAGAAGATTTAAGATATATTCAAATGAAATGCAAGGATCAGGATCATATCCCCATTATGAATGAGGTTCATCAAACCATTTTAAAATTCATCATAGGGATGACATATATCCTTATAGAATAAATATGATGGATTATTCTAATCAAAATATTTGATCGATATATTATTCCCACTCCAGCCATGGTTTGCCACTAGACTCTAGAAATCACCATTGAGAGGGCTCATATCCTTTCTAGAAAAGATACTCATCATATTTATTCATCTTATAAGAACATGGAAAATATTCATTTTCAAACTAAAGTATAACAACACCAGAATACATTGGTGGATTTATAATAGGGGATATATATCCCTTCTACTATTCCAAAAGTCCATTGGCATATTATGGTATGGAATTCACATTTAGATCAGGCCCATACCCCCCCACCCCCAACTAGGTCTAGCTGACATATTCCATCAGAAACTGAAAATTGGGTAATTGTTTTTTAAATAATCTAGATGATTGGTCTTATACCATAGACACATCCTATTAGTTGGACCATATTACTCTAAAAGAATAAAATCATCTTTATATTCCAGATACTACTATACATAAGGCTTATACTCATACTCAACCCCAAATTGTAGATCTTTATATTCTAACAATAACACAACAGTGGATCTTACTCATATCCTACTTAATTACATCAACCTTTAGGTCATAAAACACATATCTAAATAACCTCAAGGATCTTAAAACTATTTATTCAAGGTATAATTCCATATCTACTTGGATATTCATCCTCAAAATTACATAGAGATGTATTTTAGGGTTCCTACCCCAGATGGACCCCATGTACAAACTCCCTTTGGTGATATATCACGCAAATAAGGAAATCCTCCCCCTATCAGGGAACCATATTATAGAGATAATCTCATAAAAATATGTTTAACAACATATAGTTTTCCATTAAATACATTAAATCTCTCACCATGCACATGAAGTATCTCATTGTGTCAATTACCATCCTCTCCTTCTAAAGTTCATGAGTTATTTTTCATAGAAATTAGAAATTATTGTCAGATGGGGTAGAGGAATATTATTTAAATGATGAATATTTTGGAATGGAAATGTGGAAATATTTTTCTAAGAACTGTCTCCTAATTATATTTTGTACCATTGAAACTTCTATCTATGAAATCCTGGATGATCTAAAGGGGGATTGAATATCCTACTTATGATAGAACCTATGGGATACCATTCAAGAAATAAAGGACAAAAACCTCCAATAGTAGTATTATAAAGATAATATCCTGGTCCTAGAAATGTTCTACAACCAGATAGACCTCACCACTTTCTCAATGGATTGTGATCTATTACAGAAAATATTTTTGAGAGTTTACAGTAATATTTCCTACATATCCTTGTATACCTTAGAAAAATATTTTTTAGAGCCTTGTTAGATTTATGCATATGAGGGTGTAGAAAGTATGCTTAAATACACTTTTCCTCCTCCACCAGTCAGACAATATCTATGGATATGACATCCAATAATGTCATTTTTTCAATAGAGATCATAGTGTCAAGAAACATAATATCATGTTTTTCAATCGTATAAAAGTCCCCCATCTCTAGGATGAAAAATCAAAGTAAGAAAATATTGGGGGTCACTAATAGGTTCCTGATCTATTCCCTAGATAAATCAATGAAATTCTTTAGATAAGGAATCCAAAATAATGGGTTGTGTGACATCCCCATATAGAGAGTAACTCGTATTCTAAGATAATGATACATGTGACCCATATATGAATGCAAATATTCAATATTATAAATATTTTATAGGAGTTTAACATAGTTTACATTCTGAGGAAACCACATCCCATTGGTATGGGGTGTTTTTACCACCACCTCCACCACCAAGGTCATTGAACCCCGTTAAGGTAAAAAAGGAATTGGTAGCAACTCCAAATCAATCCCAACTTAGAGGTTTTGGGGAAGTTTTACTACAAACTCTACTATATGAGTCATAAAATCCTTAACATATTTATAAAGTAATTGTGGTGGCATAATATCAACCACAACCCTTAGTTCTGGTTTAAGTATTACCTTCTCTTCCAACAAGATCAATCTTCTTTATACTATGAAGTGGTTATCAAAATCCTTCACCCCACTTGTTCCCCCAACCACAAAACACACCCATATCATTAGAAGATAACATGGAATGTGTGGTCAGAGAATCCTCAAGGTCACAATTCATAGGATAGGACTAGGGGAACACTCTAAAAAGAAGATAAAACCCAACAGAAGTTTCAATCTAAAATGGTTCAGTGCGATAATGGTGCGGGTAGAACACCTTGATGTAAATTTATAAGGGGAATTAGGTGGTATATAGTCACTATAACACTCATAGAATTGAGAAATTATTCCTACCAACCAATATTCAATGGTGTATATTATTACTAATAGTCTAGTGGATGACCTGTAATGAGATATGTAAGTAGATGAACACAATGTTGAAAGAGTTCCAGGGGAGGAAATTTATTTTGATACATGGATAAAGGTAGAACATTCCCAATATAAAAAGAGGATTCATAACATAGAACCCCAAAATGAAGGGTTTCTTCCACCATGATTCTATTACACCATGTAGAAAGTTAATGGTGTGTTTATATCCCACATGCTACCAAGAAATGATGAAATCACATCCATTGAGTAGAAGCATGCATATTATAAATATAAAATATATAATTATATATTTCATAATGATTCATTTCCTAGGGGAAATATTCCTTGATTGTATCCCCTCACATTAGAAGAAAATTAATCTCATACCACTTATCAAAATTGAGATAATCTTATTTTATGGATGGGATATGAATATCAAAATATCTCTTGATCTAGGAAGATAGTTTATCATAATATAGGAATTGATGAATATTGATATTTTCCTCCATTTTAGTGAAATACTCCCCAATTTCATGATAATTGAATTTTCCTATCATTAACTGGTAATTAGATTAATGTAAATATAGGGAAACAACATCAATCCTTTACCACTTCCCACACTCTAAATCTATCTCAAATTTTAGTACCCATAGAACTCTTTAAGACCATTAAGTGACTTTCCTCTAGAATAGAATCCATAGAAGGGTGGCACGATATGGTTTTTCCTAAAAGGAATCCATATCTTGAATGGGTGGACACTACTTTTCCTCGGAGAATTTTTGAGAACCCTATATCCGTAACCATTGACAACATTGGATGTCCATGGAAACATATATCATACTAAATATCTTAATATGACCCCATGATGAGCCCACAAGACCAGAAATAAGTAGAAATTTTTTGTTATTTTGTGTAATAACTTGTGGGACCATCTTTTTTCTTAGTATTATGCCAATAGAATCTATTATAGTTTTAGAAGACCTTAAGCATTAGTTTCTCTATCGATTTGACTCTATGAAAAGTTGAATGATTACCACTGACCTTAGAAACTAAAAATATAAAGGGAAAGAAGCTTCACCAAATTTAGTACCAGATAGAAGAGACTAACATACTCATGATCCTAAACCCATGGGAGTAGTTACTGGAAATATGTATTGAAAACCTCCATACTAAACTATAGACACCTCTAATCTCCTTGAAATGTCCATGAAGCTTCTAAGAATTTTCATAAATGACCTAGATTCTAGAGGATATAATTCAATGAAGTAATACTAAACTTATTCAAATTCTCATCATGTATTAGAATTGGGTTGGAAAGGCATAAACTACTCACATCACACTCTAACCTCTCCTAGTACCTATTGAAGCACACAAAATGGAGCCACATAACCTAGTGCCTCATTTTGAGTGGTAACAATAGGAAGACCTCCGCTGACTAGTTGAAAAATATTTTATACAATACCATGATTTTAGTAATTGAAGTCAATGATATATTACTTTTGAAATGAATATGTTCCCATTTACCTTCTTACATCAATAATAAAAAATATCATCAGCTACATGAGCCTAGTAAACCCAATGAGGTTAGAATAAGAAATTTTCTTGAATATTTCTATTTTCAGTGAAGGTTGGGACATACCATACAAGAATTATTAATAATTAAGGACATCCATAAATGGAATTATAAATAGGTGATGCTAGGAAAAGACCCAGTAAATGTGTCCCATATTTTTACCATCCAATAAGAGGAATGTGACTAAAAATAAGTTCCATACATATGTGAATAGATGTTTAGTAACAGGTTGACTCAAAAAAGAGTTGACTGAGATCACACTATTCTTAGAGCAAAATTTTCCTATCCATTCATGGGTATAGCCCCTGAGAGTCATCCAATAGGACTTCATTATACTTATCCTATATGCGAAGATGTATCCATCTAAAAATTTATAATTCATTAGAGTAGGAGTCTCATTCAAGAAAGAAATTGGCCCTAAATCTTGTTTATTTCTTTCCATCATCGTCCAAATAATATGTTGCACCACTTTAAATAGAACCCTCATCATATGAAGAAACTATGTGGCCATATTAATGTCATTCACTTAGTACACCCCTTCCCAAATGAAAAATATATGTATGAACCCATATTCTCAATACATGACTGGGAATTTATATGTAAAATACATAGTAGTTGAGATAATAGGTAGAGACATAGTCATGTAAGATCCCAATATCATAGAAATATCCCCAATAAAGCCACATATATATACAAACCTCACAAGAAGTCACTTTAATGAGCCTAATGAGAATATGGATATACCCTAAAATCCAATAATATTTGTCTAAACCTTATTATTTTGGATGTTGATATGGGTGTCTTGCAACTATATAATCATCCCAGATGATTTTTAAGACTATATTGGTCCACAAAATCAGTAACAAATATTCCCTCAACATTTGTTATACACCAGATCCATCAAACTCAAGCACTAAAATACCTAAGGAAAATTTCAGGGAAAACCCCCATATTTTGAAGCACAAACCTATAGTGAAAACGTATGATATTTTCAAGTAGTTAGATATAGTATCGACTAAGATCTCAATCATAAATGATCTCTATTTCTAAAAATATTGTTGGGAGGAGTTTTTTAACATTCTATAGAGACCCAAGAGTTTGAGAGAGAGGAAACTATAGATGAATTTTATCAAATTAAAACCATTCTAATAGAATTTATGTTCACCATCACATTCACAAATAAATATTGCATAGAAGATATTCCAGGGAATATTATACCCCTATATGATTCATGAAGACTCGATAATGTTTAAAATATATGTTATATTGTTTAAAATATATCAATGACTAATTACACCTAGGTCCAAACTATTTGAAATTTTGGATAAATGGGTGATGATTTATTTTTAATGAAGTTTACCATTCTAAGGTATGATAAGAGTGAATAAAATATATATAAAAAGATCAATCTATTTCTCAATTAAAATAAATAGTGTCTAATGTCGATTTCATTCATTTAGTAGCACATTTCATACAACATTCTACTCATAAGAATCTTACTTCATATCCAAATAGAGATCCATTGGCATTCCATCAATTCTTGAAATACCCCATCGATGGAAAACATGGAATTCCATTTTGCAATAATTCATTATTCGAATCTTGATCATACAAGTATGATGAGGCAAGTTTTTATATGAGGAAAGGAAATAAAGAAATTAAATATGGTGACATGTAGGTTTTCTCTCCCAATAGTTTGGGAACAACCAATTAATGACCTTATAGAATTTATAAAAATGAGTATTTGATGGTTTTAAACCTAATCAATGTGATAGATCGATCTCTAGTAGGCTATCTGAAACTAAAGCCTTACTTTCCCAAGTCAATATAATAATTATTGTGCTTGTTGAATTTGGGTAATTAGAATATTGGAAGATCATAAATCTATTTGAATTAGAAAATTTTCCTATTTTTCAATGAAAATAAAAAAAATACCCCAAAAAACAATTGGAAATAAGGAATTCCATACTCTTTCATCCCTCGATAGCAGCCTAAAAAAAAGATAACATCTTTATAATTCTCCTGGTTATGAAACATCTTTCCTAACACTCCAAATGGATAGAAATATCCTCTTACCATTCAAAAAGTACATAGACTTCCCCTTTGTTGTCTACCTATCATGATATTAATTTCTTCAAATTAAAATGTGAGAGGAAGATTTTGACCTCAGAGCTTCCCACCAAAAATTTGAGGAAGGAATGCCCACAACCATTGATGAAATGATATCAGTAAAAATGATAATATAAGAAGACATGTAACCTACATTGATTAGTAGATCCATACTCGTAGAGGTTCAAGTGATGTATATATCATTATTAAAGAAACATCAATATTTATTCACTTGTAATTATACATAGATACCCATGTCGGATGCTGATGGGTCTACCCATCACCTATCCCTTCCATATAAACATTAGGGTTTCAAATAAGAATCCATAAGAATGAAGAACTTTCAATATTCTAAGGTATAGTTTTTAGTAGATAAAAATATAAAAAAATTCATTCAAGATGTATAGTAATCGAACTGGGTATCCAAAATTGTTTGTTTTATGAAAAAGAATGGTAATATCATTTTCTTCATCTATTTTAAGGATATCATCTAAGACTTCCTCAAGGATGATTTCATTGATCTAATCAAGAAACTATTGATAAAGGAAACTTCATGATATATATGGGACATTAAGGAACAATCATATATTTATAGGCCCAAAATATCAGGAATCCACTTATTTTAGGGTTCGTCAATAGATATTCTGCTATAAGGTGATGACCTTGGGCTTGAATAATTATTCAACCACTTACCAAAGTGATATGAATCAAATCATAATTCCATTCCTAGTATGAATATAAGAATCTTATGTTTAAAAACCATTGGTTAATTTGGGGTATTAATGTGACCATTTCATTAACCTTCAAACAATATTCAATTATTTATAGTAACACTACCTAAAAAATAACCCTCCAATGGTTTCTTTTGGTATAAGAATATGGAATTTTTTTAGCTTCATGGTACACCACCAAAACATTATAGTCAACCCATAGAATACTAGTGATATCCTTACAATTCCACAATCACAAAAACATAAAAAATGTATAGTTCCCCAAGACTTTACCATATTTTCCTTTTATAATAAATTTAATTATTTATATCTAGCAATGCGCTTAACACCAAGTTTAGGAAAAACACTATTTATATATGTTTTGCATAGTCAATTAAATTATAACACCTATTGATAATTTATATAGAAAATTTATATGTTATATAACTAAAAAAATATTTTCACAACCATTAATTATAATTTATATATATAATATAAGAGAAAACCCAATTTTACACATAAAAACTTTATTTCTACAAAGGCAATTTTACCACCTTTTAATGGTGCACCTATTTTAAATTTAAATTTTTTAAAAATTATAAATTCATTATGAAATAATAAATTTATTATTTGAAAATGAACATAAAAATTTGGTTATGGTGATTTATTTATTTTTCAGAATTATTTCATTATTTATCAATTGTGAAAAATGCCGAATTTAACCTCAAAACTTCTTTTTCATCTAATATATTTATAAGTTTAGATTGTATTTTAAATATTTTTTAATTTAATAATATATAAATTATATTTATGTTAATCCAATAATGGTCATTTAAATAAATTTCACTTTGCAATTGGACATAAAAACATAGAAATCTTTTGAACCATTTTACTTTCAAAACCCTCATTGTCATCCCATCTGTGAAATTAATTTTAAATTAATTTACACCAATTATATGATTAGAATTTGGAAAATTGGATTAAATATTTTGAATCATAATAATTTATTTTTTCTCATATTTTCACCTTATTTTTTCACAAAATAACATTACTAAAATTAATTAAAATTAATTATAGTTATTAAGAGAAAAGGTAGTTTAATAAGAGACTAAACCATAAACTTAAGTCCCAAAATGACATATAAAGTCATCCAAAATCTATTTTATAGAAATATTTAGATCCTATACTCCATGTTTTATAATTTTTACCATTATTTTAACAACTAATAATGGAAACCATAAGGGGGGAATTCCCTTTTCCAATATTTACAAGAATTTGACTCCCCCTCCACTATAAAAAGGTACTCAACCCTCCCCCTTATTCACACATCTCAAACCCTTTTTATAACACAATATCTGCTAAAATAAGCTCCAAAAATCCCTAACCTCATCCTAAAATCCTCCCTTTGGGAATAAATACATCCAATAAATCCCTTTGGGTAAAACCAAAAGGACTTACCAAAAGAAGAGCTACCATCCTTCCTCAAGTTATTTTGTTTTATTTACATTCTAAACCCCATAAAATATTCTCATTAAATTATTAAATAATATCCTTATAATCCTCAATATAATTATTTTTTAATAGTAATTGTTCTACCAACACTTACACACACATATATTTAATCGGTAATAGACATATCATTTATCGGTACAACAAACTATCACCTCACGAAACAATGATTGTTCATTTTTCATTTACCACCTCTCATGGTGGGAATTATGATGTAAATGATTTTATATATTTTATATACGATATTTATAATGAATTTATTATTAATCAATAGTTATATAAATCATACCTTCTTGATTTTAGTTTTTTAAATATGATGACATCGTTTGTGGAGATGTGGACTTCCACTGCCTCAAAGTGATGTGATTTGTTCACACTATACATTAAATGTATAAAGGATGGTTTTAATTAAAATATGATACATATATGACATTGATATTATAATATAAATTATTATATACATATATATAATTATATTTCCATTCTATTAAATAATACAAAGGAAACAGAAGTAGCATTCATGAGTACGTACAACCTACCATCTTCCTAAATTGTGAATTTCATTTCTTATATACAATTATTATGGATTATTGTAAATAAATATATACTAGATATATATATATTATTATTATTATTTATCATATTTATATTATATATATGATTACATCATGATTTACATAATAAGAAAAACAAGGAATAAGTGAAAATCTAGTTGAACAACTAGGCAATTAACACCTGAAATAGTGAAAATAATGAAAGGTAGTTAAAAAGGGATAATAAGATATTATAAAAAGTTTATATATATAATTATAAATATTATTATGTTTCATTTATAATTTAGTAACATATTGTAAACCACTATATATAATTTTAATGACCACCCAACAGAAATAAAAGATAACTTAAGGGTTTTCGTCTCAATTTACATTCCATTGAGACTTATTTGTTACTATACACCAAATAACATATTTATGGTGTGTATACTACCCATTTGTAATTTAATATCATGATTCACTCATAATTCGTGTCATTTTATGTTTTACTTTGAATTATATCACCCAAGAGGTTTAAATTGGAGATTTTTAAGTGGTAAAAGTTACCTTTGCAATCATACATTCTTTTGTAATTGTTAAATTTCTAATTATTGTAATCAATTTTCATTTGATAAATATCCACATTATTGGGTGATGGGTATCTATATTTCCAAAAATGTATACAAAATTTACACATGGTGTTAAATTCAATAGTTATTTGATTAATTGGGGAAATATTTATTAATATGTATCTTCTATTCAATATGGATAAATTTTGATAAGGTGTATTGTTTTTGAATTAAATAGATAATTAGATATATGAGTACTGATTTTGAAATTAAATACACGGGTTGGGGATATTTTAATTTAATACCTTTGGGTTGGGGATCATTTAATGAAATCCCCTCGATGAATCAGTAGTCTCATAAGACGTATCAGTTTTCCAAATAAGTGTAGTTTAAATTGTCTTGTAAATGTACCATGTGTCTAAGAAATAGAAAATTAAAAAATTATTAAAAAAAATTATTTGGAACTAATTTATTATTATAATCCATTAGACTATTTCAATAAAAAAATCTAAGGATACATTTCATTCTTAGTTTTTTGATTAAATGGAATGTGGTTAGGTTTCTAACTGTGCCATATTTATTATTCATTATTTAGTAATTTCAATGGAATGTTTTACCAGTTACATAACTTCCTATGTTTTTTTACTCACATAAGTTCATTATTTATTCTACTTTACTCTCCATTACTAAGTATTTGAACTCACCCTTATTTTTTTCCCTTTCCCCACATTATGAAGAACAAATATTTGGATAAGATTTAAAGGATATTGTTTTTTTCATTTCACTATGTATCATGTTTTATTTTCTATTTCCCATTATATTATGCGTATATTGTATGTAATATGGTTTTCCAAAACTACTTAATTATTTGGTCCCATGGTATTTGAATCATGTATATGTGTGAATGTAATAAAGTAAGGCACCTGATTTGGGATTTATGGGGTCATGTAATTATAGTTGGTATCAGAGAAAGTTTAGAAGAAACCATGGAAACTATATTTATAAAACATAGATTATGTAACATAAACATAATATGGAATTTGCGGAAAATTATAAAAGAATATCCTTTTGTTTTGTTAAGTTCAAGATTGTGTGGGTCATCCTATTAATACATCTGTTTCTGGATACTACAAGTGGATTTGGTTCTGGAACTTATGTATCTGGGGATTAAAAAATCCAAAAAGTTGGATTGAACCTAACTCTACATAACATGGTACCCGAAAAAATGTCTTATTGTGCACCTGGTTTCACACTCCCAAGGGATAATCTTATGATAATTCACTATTTAATTAGAAAAAATTCTGAATTTTTTGAAAGTAATGATGTCCCAAAATAAATGAATGTTTATGATTCTCATAATTGCGATGTGAAAATTTCAGTTATGTGTTATACCATGATTAGAAATATTCATTTTCATTTTATAACCTAATATATTATATTCCATTGTTTAGAAATGCAACGTAAAAGGATGAATGGTATCAAAACTTATAAAAAATTTAAATATTACCTTATTTAGGAAACCAATAAAACTGTTATTGGAAAAGATATAATTATAAAAATATTAGGGAAACATATTCAGGTTTTGAAAAATAACCATTTTCTAATATAGAAAACTATTCCTCCTAAAAAATTTCCTATGTTGTATTTAATTATAAAATATAATCTCATACAGTTTAGTGGGACCACCAATCCAATTGTAGTTGAGAAAAGGATTATGTCTCTAGATAAGATATTTATAGCATCGAGAATAAATGAAATGGAAAAGTGTAACACCTGAGACTTTTATGTTATATAAATCATCAAAGGAATCTTTTTCTACACAACACTTGCTTGGCTTGCTTTACACGCAATCGCGACCTTCCTCGATAGCTTGCGTCGTACGCAATACCGAGTTTCACTAAACAACAATATGCTATTAAAACTAGCCGTTATGAATAGTAATAACCACTTTTTGAAATTTTATAAATTTTATTTTTCAAAATGGACTTCATTTTTGGATTCAGAATATCGAAATTAGCCTAGGGTGAAATTTTGGTATTTTTCTGAAAACATTCAATTTTTGATGAATAGTGAAACCACTAAGTGGTAGGTTAAAAACTGAATTTTTCATAAAACTTAATTTTACCGCTTCTATGAATGGAATTTCGAAAATCTGAGAGACACGGTTAATATCAAGGACTAAAATGTGGTTCAATGAGATGAAAATAATTTTTTGGTGAATAGTAACTTTTTACTTTTTTTACCGCGGTTGATAGTAAATAGGGTAACTAAGGGTAAATATGATATTAATATTACCCTAACACATGTCCTAATTCTATTGGACAAGTGTAATTCGACCAAAAACAAACTTAGGAATAAAATATGACCATTTAGGCCCACTTGGATTAGATTAGGACATTTATTATTAATTTATTTAAAGAAGGGTTAAAATAGTTAAAATCAAAGTTTAATAAGTAAATCATTTTTAATATGGGGTTATACATAAGATAAATTCAATTGTAAATATTAATTAGAAAGCTAAAAAGATTTCCTACATGATGATATTTTATTTGTAATTTTTAGACATCAAATAATTTAATTTATTTATGACACAAAGATGATGCAGTAATTATCTTATTAATGAAATATTGACATAATTGATGTTATAAACACCAAAATAAATGTAATTTGAGACTTTTTATGAATTACACTAATTTTCTAGGTTATTATGATATATTAGTGTTGATTTAATCAACTTGGTTCGAACATATAATGCTGTTATGACTTTCACAAAAATCATATATCAAATAGTGTCAAAATTGACACAAAATAGTTTTTAAATAAAATATTATATTATTAATTGTTATTTTATTCCTAAAAATCTAAGGTTCGGCCAAATGACTTAGATAAGGATATATATATTAATAATAAACAATTTGGGGTTCGTTTGGCATGTTATAGTAAGTGTATTAACCATATAGTGAAAGAAAACAAAAAGACACGGTAAAAGTTAAATTAATTAACTTAGAGTTAAATATAATTGATAGGGTTAAAATAATACCCTAAACTTGTCTAAATCCTATTGGTTGATAGGATTTCGACCCATCCCCACTTTAGCTTCGAAATAAGACCCTTTGGAACCATTATAAACCGATTTTGACTCTAATATAAAATAATATTTTGAGATATTCCTAAGGTGCCCCTTTCCTCCCTTATAAAGGGCACCTCCTCCCCCTCCTCCTCACACCAATTTGAGCACTCAAGCTCGGCCAACCCCTTCCATTTTCTCCTCTACACTTCCCTAGAATAATCCTAGAGGTCCTGGTCTTCTTCAAAGACCAATCTTAGTTCCCTAAGTGGAGGATTCAAAGAAGCGTTCCAAAGAAGAGGTAATATCCATTACCAATCTTTTCAATTTCTTTCTTCTTCAACTTCTTCTTCTTTAGTTGTTTCATGATAAATTAATAACATCAGTATTACTTACATACTGATATGTTATTATAAATATGAAACAACCCTAATTCACCTTCTATCCATCCTACGGAAAAATGAAATCACCGCGCGTGCGTACGTACGGAATACCGTCTCCACGCCGTGGTGTAATCTATTTTCCACCATCACCTTACAAGGATGGGTATAATGGTGTAATGAGTAACTATATATGATTATTATGAAGTAATATTGATACTGAAATAATATATATATACTCCAATACAATTCCACGATCATAGGAACGATATCATCACTCGTGCGTACGTACGGAATACCGTCTCCACGATGTGATGCGACTCGTTCTACATGATCTTCATTTCATAATGATTATATAAATGAATTGAATGAATGAATATGGTATATACTACACTAATACCATTCTGGAAATGAATTATCTATAACCTGAAGATAAGAATAAGAATTTATTCGACAAAACACGCATAAGAACAAAAAGTTATAAAGACCCGAGTAACAAGTAACAATGAAATATTACTAACAAGAAGCTAATAATATGACCATATATGATATCATATCAATATGTATGATTCTGGAATAAGTCAATAAAATTATTTAAACCATTATACAGGAGATTCGGACACGAACAAAGCAAATCGGACCTAAGGTAAGGGAAATATCACAATCTCATTTTTATCCGAGATTGTTTATTCGTAAGTATTTACTGGGGTGTATTTTATCATCCACATCCATGTTTCATCAATATGTAATATTATTTCCATCCACCTACAATTGTTTAAATCCATTTTTACCCTTCGGTGAGTTTTTAGTAATATCTATGAAAGGAATCTTTTGTCGTACGATGTACTTTTTGACTTTTCCGACAAAAGTACGAAGAATGTTTTTTTTAACTTATACGGCATGAATGGATTTCTAAAACATTATTTCCAAGAATCTTCCTTCACAAGTATTCAAGTTTATTTTTAATCAACTTCTTTTAGTTTAAAATTGTATGACATGTTAAGAAAGTAAAAGTGTTTTTGAAGAAGAAAGGATATTTTCCTCAAGAATGAAGTTCAAGTATTTTATCAAAATTATTTTCCATCTAAGATAATAAAAGGATTCTGTTTCTATCCCTACTATTACATGGATTTGATTATGTTGTGATGGAAGCATTTTTATGAATTCCTTTATCTTATATGAATTGTTTTATGATGTCATGTTGTTTAAGAATTCCATTTTTATTACATGGGTTATGTGATGATGTATGATTTATGATTATGTGGCACACATAAGAAAGGATTCATTATAAGATGGGTGGGACCTATATCTCCCTCCAATGCATTGGGTAAAGATTTTATATCTCATGAGATAGACATGGCTGGAATGGAAGGTTATTTCGGTTCAGTGATACAGGACTAAAACGAGGAGTGAACTCGGTTCAGAAAGGGACTTTGTCCACTAAGATAGTCTTGGAAATGAGTCATGACTAACAAGAAATGATTTTCCATGATTATGTGTGCATGCCACAAAGTTTCAAGTTTTATGTTATGATTATGGGGATCTCATTTTCACTTCTATTATTTATTCCATGTTAAGATATTATGATCTCTTTTGCAGGTTTTGATTTTCAAAAAGATATGATATGATTTTTATTTCCTTTATTTGCCCTTGCTGAGAATTTGAGCTCACCCTTTTATGTTTTCTTTTCCCCAGGTCAGGAAGATGGATATTAAGTAGAATATGCTAAAAGGGACCCTAGATATGATGAAATAAATGGGAGACACTGTAGAAGATTTATGAACCAGTTGTTTATGTTTCCCAGTTTCTAAAGACACTATACCTATACGGTCCTTTGTGGTTTTGTCATATGTTGTAATAAGTGTGCTTCAATTTTGAAGTATTAACAATGTATGAAAAGTATGGGTCATTATAGTTGGTATCAGAGGAAAGGTATAGTCAACCTTTGGAAACTAGGATGCGAAAGCCTTAGTAAGAACCCTAAGGATAAGTCTAAGCATAGAACACAATCTTAGAAATGGCCATGAATAACCTAGGATAAGACCTTAAGCATGAAAATTTTATTCTTGAATTATGTGGTTTCCTATTATAATTAGTGTTGCTTACACTATTCTTCTTGGTTTTAGTCAATGGCTGGAACCCGAAGGAACCGTGTTAATGCGGAATGTGATGGGCAATGCAATGATTGTCCCCCTGAGCAACCAAACGATATGGGAGCTGGAATGCAAAATCTTGTAGCCATGCTCACACAACTTTCTCAAGCTATAAATCATGCAAGATTTCCAAACGAGCAAAGGAGGGAGCAACATTCTGTTGAATCCTTCATGAGGCAGCGTCCACCTTCTTTCAGCGGGTCTACTGATCCATTAGTTGCTGAACAATGGATTAGTACTACTGAAAAGATATTTTCAGTTCTTCAATGTTCTGAACATGATAAAGTCATCCTAGCAGTGTATCGTTTGGAAGGAGATGCTGATCAATGGTGGAATCTTGTTAAGAATACGAGGCAAAGGGATGAAATTGAGTCTATGGAATGGGACGAGTTCAAGAACTTATTTTTCAATAAGTACTTCCCTCGTATTCTCCGGACAAACATGGAGAAAGAGTTTCTTGAACTGAAGCAAAGGGATGATGAATCTGTTGGTACCTATGAAGCAAATTTTACAAGACTTGCAAGGTACGCTTCTGGTATTATTATCCAACCTGAGAGTAAGATCGATCGATTCTTTAGTGGCTTAAAACCAAGTCTTCGAAGGGCGTTAGCCATAAGGGACTTCAATAGATACGAGGAAATCGTTCGATGTGCTCTCAAAGTCGAGATGGAGATTGGAGTAACCCATCAGTCACATGGGTTTGATAAGAAGAGGAAGATGGAATTCAATGGAAAATCTAAAGAGAACACTGAAAAGAAGATGAGCTTTTCCTTATGCTCAAAGTGTGGAAAGAAACATGGAGGGAGTTGTCTTAAAGGGACAAGTAAATGTTTTAAATGTGGAAAGGAAGGTCATCGGGCATTTGAATGCCGTGATAATGGGAAGAAGATGTCTAATGATGCAAACAAAGGAAGGGATACACAGAATGAACCTACTACACTTCAATGTTTCAAGTGCAAGGAGATGGGGCATTATGCCAATCAATACCCAAATCCAAGGGTTGATGATGATGGTCGACGTCAACAAAATCATAAGGCTAAAGACAAAGGAAAGTCACATGCAATTTCTATCAGCGATGTGGAGTACGATAACGATGTGGTGAAAGGTACACTTACCATCCACTCTAAAGTAGCAAATGTTTTATTTGATTCTGGATCCACCCACTCTTTTATTTCTGAAGACTTTTCTAAGGGTATCACCATATTACCTCAACAATTAGATGTTGAGTTAGCTGTGACAACACCTAATGGCACATCAATCGCATCAAAAGTTTATAATTCTTCTCCGATCGAAGTTTGTGGGAAAGTGCTTCCTGCAAATCTTGTGATCCTTCCTTTAGTGGAATTTGATGTGATTCTTGGCATGGATTGGCTTTCTCTACATGGAGCTCATATCAATTGCAAAAGAAGGGAAGTCACATTTCATATTCCAGATCAATCTACGATCGTCTATCGATGCAAGGATGAATATAACCTTCCAGTGGAAATTTCTTCCATCTTATGGGTATTGATTCCACTAAATGAAGGTTATTTATCTCAAATGGTTGGTGAGAAACTCACGATTAAGAATATGCCCATTGTACGGGAGTTTGATGATGTCTTTCCGGAGGAATTGCCGGGTCTTCCACCAAATCGTGAAGTTGAGTTTTCAATAGAACTCGTACCGGGTGCTTTGCCTATTTCAAAGACACCTTATAGAATGGCCCCAATTGAGTTGCAGGAATTGAAGAAGCAACTCCAAGAGAATCTTGATAAGGGATTCATACGCCCTAGTGTGTCACCTTGGGGAGCACCTGTTCTATTTGTTAAGAAGAAAGATGGATCAATGAGACTCTGCATTGATTATCGAGAACTTAACAAGATCACTATCAAGAACAAATATCCTCTCCCACGCATTGATGACTTATTTGACCAACTACGCGGAGCTCAATACTTTTCCAAGATTGATCTTCGTTCAGGGTATCATCAATTAAGGGTCAAAAGGGAGGATATACCAAAGACGGCTTTCCGTACAAGGTATGGACACTATGATTTTATAGTGATGCCATTTGGTCTTACTAATGCCCCTGCTATCTTCATGGATCTAATGAATAGAGTCTTTAGAGACTATCTTGATCAATTTGTGGTAGTCTTTATTGACGATATTCTTGTCTATTCAAAGAGCAAGGAAGAGCATGAAGATCACTTGAGAATTATATTGAATACCCTGAGAAAGGAGAATCTTTATTCCAAATTTACCAAGTGTGAATTTTGGCTTCAAAAAGTTTCATTTTTGGGTCACATAATCTCAAAAGAGGGGATATCTGTGGATCCATCAAAAACAGAGGTTATCGAAAGATGGTCGAGACCAACCACAGTAACTGAGATCCGAAGTTTTCTTGGTTTTGCTGGATATTATCGACGTTTTGTAAAAGATTTTTCACGATAATCTAATCCACTCACCAAGTTGACTCGGAAAGGAGTTAAGTTTGTCTGGACAGAGGAATGTGAAGAGAATTTCAAGGAGTTGAAAAGAAGGTTATCCAGTGCACCTGTGCTCACACTGCCTTGTAGTGGAGAAGGTTTGTGATCTACAGTGATGCATCCAAGAAGGGATTGGGGTGTGTTCTTATGCAAAATGATATGGTGATAGCTTATGCCTCACGACAGTTGAAAATCCATGAGCAAAATTACCCAACACATGATTTGGAGTTGGCTGCGGTAATCTTTGCATTAAAGATTTGGAGGCATTACCTTTATGGTGAAAGTTGTGATATTTATACTGATCATAAAATTTTAAAGTATATTTTCACACAAAAGGAGTTGAATATGCGTCAAAGAATATGGTTGGAGCTGATTAAGGATTATGACTGCTCAATCCATTACCACCCTGGGAAAGCAAACAAGGTGGAAGATGCATTAAGTCGACAAGACCATGCTAGTTTATCCATGATGAGGATCACAAAAGATCCAATATTTATGGATTTACAAAGGATGGATCTTGGAATTATAATGGAAGGGAAAAATCTTATCTTTCTCAAATGAATGTTCAACCATCTATACATGTGAAGATTAAAGAAGCACAGAAAGAAGATGTCGAGTTACAAAAGAAGGTTAGAAATGTTCCTGAATTCAACCTTGATTATGATGGGATAATAAAGTTCAGGAATCGGGTTTGTGTTCCTCCCATCCCCGAATTAAAGAAGGAGCTGCTGGATGAGGCTCATAGTTCATCATTCTCTATTCATCCTGGAAGCACGAAGATGTATAGGGACCTGAAAGAGTACTTCTGGTGGGATGGCCTGAAAAGAGATGTTGCTGAATATGTCTCTCAATGCTTGGTTTGTCAACAAGTTAAAGCTGAGAGACAAAAGTCTAAGGGGATGTTACAACCATTACCCATACCCGAATGGAAATGGGAAAACATCACTATGGACTTTGTCACAGGACTTCCTAAAACATCCAAAGGCAATAATGCTATCTGGGTCATAGTTGATCGTCTTACAAAGTCTGCACACTTCATTGCTATTCGAGAGGATTTCTCTCTAGATCAGCTTGCCAGGATATATGTAAAGGAAGTGGTAAGATTGCATGGAGTACCACTTTCTATTATATCTGATCGAGATCCGAGATTTACCTCGAAGTTCTGGCGAAGTCTTCAGCATACTCTGGATACAGAGTTGAGTTTCAGCACTGCTTATCATCCCCAGACAGACGGTCAGTCTGAGAGAACAATTCAAACCCTAGAAGATATGTTGAGAGCTTGCTCTATGGATTTCAAAGGAGGTTGGGATCAACACCTACCTTTGGTGGAATTTTCTTATAATAATAGCTTTCACTCCAGTATTCAGATGGCTCCTTATGAATCTCTCTATGGAAAGAAATGCAGGACTCCAACTTGCTGGGATGAAGTTGGGGAAAGAAAGCTATTAGGACCTGATCTCATTGATGAAATGGCAGAAAAGGTCAGATCTATTCAACATCACATAAGAGCAGCTCAGAGTCGACAGAAAAGTTATGTCGACAACCGAAGAAAAGACCTAGAGTTTGAAATGGGCGATAAAGTGTTCTTACGAATATCTCCCTGGAAGAGGGTTATGAGATTTGGAAAGAAGGGGAAGTTGAGCCCTAGATATATCGGTCCTTTCGAAATACTAGATCGTTTTGGGAAGGTAGCTTACCGATTGGCGCTTCCACCGAATCTCTCTCAAGTTCACGATGTGTTCCATGTATCTCTCCTGAGAAAGTACATACCAGATCCTTCACATGTACTCAGCTCAGAAGTTGTACCGCTGGAGCAAAATCTTTCTTATGAAGAACAGCCGATAGAGATTCTGGATCGTAGCGAAAAAGTCCTACGAAACAAGACCACTCGCTTGGTGAAAGTTTTATGGAGGAACCACCAACTTGAAGAAGCTACATGGGAGCTTGAGGATATGATGAAGGAGAAGTATCCTCATCTGTTTGTTACAAAGTGACGAATTTCGAGGGCGAAATTATTTTTAAGGGGGGTAGAATGTAACACCCGAGACTTTTATGTTATATAAATCATCAAAGGAATCTTTTTCTACACAACACTTGCTTGGCTTGCTTTACACGCAATCGCGACCTTCCTCGATAGCTTGCGTCGTACGCAATACCGAGTTTCACTAAACAACAATATGCTATTAAAACTAGCCGTTATGAATAGTAATAACCACTTTTTGAAATTTTATAAATTTAATTTTTCAAAATGGACTTCATTTTTGGATTCAGAATATCGAAATTAGCCTAGGGTGAAATTTTGGTATTTTTCTGAAAACTTTCAATTTTTGATGAATAGTGAAACCACTAAGTGGTAGGTTAAAAACTGAATTTTGCATAAAACTTAATTTTACCGCTTCTGTGAATGGAAGTTCGAAAATCCGAGAGACACGGTTAATATCAAGGACTAAAATGTGGTTCAATGAGATGAAAATAATTTTTTGGTGAATAGTAACTTTTTACTTTTTTTACCGCGGTTGATAGTAAATAGGGTAAATATGATATTAATATTACCCTAACACATGTCCTAATTCTATTGGACAAGTGTAATTCGACCAAAAACAAACTTAGGAATAAAATATGACCATTTAGGCCCACTTGTATTAGATTAGGACATTTATTATTAATTTATTTAAAGAAGGGTTAAAATAGTTAAAATCAATGTTTAATAAGTAAATCATTTTTAATATGGGGTTATACATAAGATAAATTCAATTGTAAATATTAATTAGAAAGCTAAAAAGATTTCCTACATGATGATATTTTATTTGTAATTTTTAGACATCAAATAATTTAATTTATTTATGACACAAAGATGATGCAGTAATTATCTTATTAATGAAATATTGACATAATTGATGTTATAAACACCAAAATAAATGTAATTTGAGACTTTTTATGAATTCCACTAATATTCTAGGTTACTATGATATATTAGTGTTGATTTAATCAACTTGGTTCGAACATATAATGCTGTTATGACTTTCACAAAAATCATATATCAAATAGTGTCAAAATTGACACAAAATAGTTTTTAAATCAAATATTATATTATTAATTGTTATTTTATTCCTAAAAATCTAAGGTTCGGAAAAATAACTTAGATAAGGATATATATATTAATAATAAACAATTTGGGGTTCGTTTGGCATGTTATAGTAAGTGTATTAACCATATAGTGAAAGAAAACAAAAAGACACGGTAAAAGTTAAATTAATTAACTTAGAGTTAAATCTAATTGATAAGGTTAAAATAATACCCTAAACATGTCTAAATCCTATTGGTTGATAGGCTTTCGACCCATCCCCACTTTAGCTTCGAAATAAGACCCTTTGGAACCATTATAAACCGATTTTGACTCTAATATAAAATAATATTTTGAGATATTCCTAAGGTGCCCCTCTCCTCCCTTATAAAAGGGCACCTCCTCCCCCTCCTCCTCACACCAATTTGAGCACTCAAGCTCGGCCAAACCCTGCCATTTTCTCCTCTACACTTCCCTAGAATAATCCTAGAGGTCCTGGTCTTCTTCAAAGACCAATCTTAGTTCCCTAAGTGGAGGATTCAAAGAAGCGTTCCAAAGAAGAGGTAATATCCATTACCAATCTTTTCAATTTCTTTCTTCTTCAACTTCTTCTTCTTTAGTTGTTTCATGATAAAGTAATAACATCAGTATTACTTACATACTGATATGTTATTATAAATATTAAACAACCCTAATTCACCTTCTATCCATCCTACGGAAAAATGAAATCACCGCGCGTGCGTACGTACGGAATACCGTCTCCACGCCGTGGTGTAATCTATTTTCCACCATCACCTTAAAAGGATGGGTATAATGGTGTAATGAGTAACTATATATGATTATTATGAAGTAATATTGATACTTAAATAATATATATATACTCCAATACAATTCCACGATCATAGGAACGATATCATCACTCGTGCGTACGTACGGAATACCGTCTCCACGATGTGATGCGACTCGTTCTACATGATCTTCATTTCATAATGATTATATAAATGAATTGAATGAATGAATATGGTATATACTACACTAATACCATTCTGGAAATGAATTATCTATAACCTGAAGATAAGAATAAGAATTTATTCGACAAAACATGCATAAGAACAAAAAGTTATAAAGACCCGAGTAACAAGTAACAATGAAATATTACTAACAAGAAGCTAATAATATGACCATATATGATATCATATCAATATGTATGATTCTGGAATAAGTCAATAACATTAATTAAACCATTATACAGGAGCTTCGGACATGAACAAAGCAAATCGGACCTAAGGTAAGGGAAATATCACAATCTCATTTTTATCCGAGATTGTTTATTCGCAAGTATTTACTGGGGTGTATTTTATCATCCACATCCATGTTTCATCAATATGTAATATTATTTCCATCCACATACAATTGTTTAAATCCATTTTTACCCTTCGGTGAGTTTTTAGTAATATCTATGAAAGGAATCTTTTGTCGTACGAGGTACTTTTTGACTTTTCCGACAAAAGTACGAAGAATGTTTTTTTTAACTTATACGGCATGAATGGATTTCTAAAACATTATTTCCAAGAATCTTCCTTTACAAGTATTCAAGTTTATTTTTAATCAACTTCTTTTAGTTTAAAATTGTATGACATGTTAAGAAAGTAAAAGTGTTTTTGAAGAAGAAAGGATATTTTCCTCAAGAATGAAGTTCAAGTATTTTATCAAAATTATTTTCCATCTAAGATAATAAAAGGATTCTGTTTCTATCCCTACTATTACATGGATTTGATTATGTTGTGATGGAAACATTTTTATGAATTCCTTTATCTTATATGAATTGTTTTATGATGTCATGTTGTTTAAGAATTCCATTTTTATTACATGGGTTATGTGATGATGTATGATTTATGATTATGTGGCACACATAAGAAAGGATTCATTATAAGATGGGTGGGACCTATATCTCCCTCCAATGCATTGGGTAAAGATTTTATATCTCATGAGATAGACATGGCTGGAACGGAAGGTTATTTTGGTTCAGTGATACAGGACTGAAACGAGGAGTGAACTCGGTTCAGAAAGGGACTTTGTCCACTAAGATAGTCTTGGCAATGAGTCATGACTAACAAGAAATGATTTTCCATGATTATGTGTGCATGCCACAAAGTTTCAAGTTTTATGTTATGATTATGGGGATCTCATTTTCACTTCTATGATTTATTCCATGTTAAGATATTATGATCTCTTTTGCAGGTTTTGATTTTCAAAAAGATATGATATGATTTTTATTTCCTTTATTTGCCCTTGCTGAGAATTTGAGCTCACCCTTTTATGTTTTCTTTTCCCCAGGTCAGGAAGATGGATATTAAGTAGAATATGCTAAAAGGGACCCTAGATATGATGAAATAAATGGGAGACACTGTAGAAGATTTATGAACCAGTTGTTTATGTTTCCCAGTTTCTAAAGAAACTATACCTATACGGTCCTTTGTGGTTTTGTCATATGTTGTAATAAGTGTGCTTCAATTTTGAAGTATTAACAATGTATGAAAAGTATGGGTCATTATAAAAAGATTAAACTTATTGCTTATTTCAACAAAGTATATGTTGATCAATGCTGGTCTCAAATCCAGAATACTTGGGAGTAATAAGAAACAAAACTCATGCAATAGATAACTTTTATGAAGAAATTGTTCAATAAATACTTTTCTTGTGATCAAAAAATTGAGGTAAATAAAATTTTCCTTATCTTAAAGAAAAAGTAATAAGAGGGTGTTGCAGATTATGAAGATACCATTACAAGGTTATCTAGGTATACTACAAATTACATACACAACACAGAGTGCATGATTGGCCACTTATTTGAAGGTCTTAAGCCAAATCTCCAAATGGAACTAGTTTCTCAGAATTTTTCATCATACAAAAAGATATTTCTATACGCTATAAAACAAAGATTGAATTCTCAATATCCTATGTACTTAATGGAATCCAAGAAAATAATAGGACTTTTTAACACCACAAAAAAGGGAATGTGAAAAATATGAATAATGGAATAAATCAATTCAATCTTTGTAGAAATTTATGGAAACATTACTCTTGAAAATGGTTGAAGGGACTGGAAGTCTATTATTAGTGTGGAGAAAAGGTTCTTCATATTAAATAATACAAGTGGAACAACTAAAATGTAGATATTTAGTGGCCAATAGGAGAAGTCTAGTATTACCTAGTTGTTAAGGAAATCTACCATATAAGAGGCCAAGAGATGATGTCTAGGATTATGCAATCACTATAGTCAAGGTAGATGTAGCAAATTATGTGGTGGAAGGTACATTAATCTTATCTTCAAATTTATCCAATGAATGATTTTATTATGTATCATCAAACTATTTTATATCTACCTAATTTCCCCAAAAAATATAAATTTCCTTTTTTTATTTAATATGAGATTTGTTAGTTAAAACTCATAATGGAATTCTTATTGCAACTAAGATGTGTCAGGTAGTCCCCATTATAAGACATAAATTTTTTTATGGGCCAGAATTATTATCATACCTATGGTTGAATTTGATATAATTCTCACTATAAACTCAATCTCAAAATATGATGAAAATTTTAATTTTCAGAGAAATGGAATTACAATTTTTGTGAGTGATATAGAGCCATCATATTTAGAGCAGAAGCCTCATTAACGAATTCTTATCTAGATCCATCCCTAGTAGCTCTACTAAATGAATTTATTAGTGAAGTGGATCCAATAACATCTAGTTATGGAGAATGTATTCTTAGAATTTTGTATTTACCTAATGTTAAGGAATAAATTGATGTACTTCCTAAGGAACTACAATGACATCCCCCAGAATGTGAAGTTGAATTTTCTATTGATTTAATTGTCTATGCAAGTCCACTATCAAAGAAACGCTATATAATGGCCACTATAGAATTAGTGGAGTTGAAGAATCAATATGAGGATTTGGGTAATAAGGTATTTATTCACCCTAGTGTTTCACTATGGGGAGCCCATGTTCATTTCATTAAAAATAAATATGGATCCATGACGTTGTGCATTGATTATATGGAAATAAATGTTTTTATAATAAAGAAAAAATATACCCAACCTCACATTTATGAATTGATTTATCAACTTTATAGATCCCTATGTTTTTCAAAGATTTATATTCATTTTGCATATCACCAATTTCAGGTAAACAAGGAAGTAATTCCTAAGAAAAGTTTTTGGATGGGGTATAAATATAAATAGTTTACTGTAATTCCAGTTGGATTGAATGATGATCCATCTGTTTTTATTGACCTAATTAATAGAGTATTCAAGGAATATTTTGATGATTTTTTGTGGTTTTCATTGATGATAATATTTTGTATTATAAATTTTCTGAGGACCATGTGAATCATTTTCAGATCATTTATAAAACTATTAAAAGGGAATAGTTATTTGTGAAATTTAGTAAGTGTGATTTTTGGCTTCAAGAAGTTTCTTTTCTTTTCCATATTGTCTCCAAGTATGGAATACCATTTATCCTTAAAAAAATAAATCATAGAATTGACTTCATTGATAAACATAACTAAGGTATGTAGTTTCTTTGGTTTGATAGGTTACTATCAGTGATTCGTTCATAATTTTTCTTGATTGGATAACCTATTAACTAAGCTTACACACAAAGGCATAAAATCAATTTGGATAATATAATATGAAGACTACATTGATGAAATAAATAGAAGATTGGTTACTATTACAATTTTAACTCCACCATATAGAAGTGATGGGTTTTTCAAATATAGTGATGCATCAGAGAAGGGAGATAGTTTTCCCTAATGAAAAATGATAAAGTTATTTCATATTAATAAATGAAATTAAATACTCATGAACACAACTATACAACCCATGATCTTTATTTGGTGGTTGTAATATTCTCTTTGAAAATATAGAGACGTTATCTTTATTCTGAAATATTTTATATATACACAGATCATAAAATACTGAAATACATATTCTTATACAAAGAGATCAACATGATATAGAGGAGATAGCTTGATATACTCAATTACTATCATTTTTTGATACACTACCACCTATGGATATAAAATAATGTATAATACGAAATGATTAGGAAGGATCATAGAGTTCTAACCCAAATGATTACTGAGAAGGATTCAATGTCCATGGACCTTATAAATATAGATATGGTAATTTTTAAGGAAGTTTATACATCACTAAATCTTCATATTATTCAAAAATAATCTCTATTAGAGAGGGTAAATAATTACAAATCTGATCATGAGTACCTTTAGAAGAAAAATAAATTTGTGAATGATATAAAATTATCAGACATTATTTGTGAATGTGATCTTCTAATTTTGTGGAAAGAGACTATGTGTTCCATCAATACCTAAGATTAAAATATGATGTTGGAAAACTCCCATAGATCAAACTTCTTTATACTCCCTATCTTCACAAATATTTATATTGACTTTATGGAAAAAATTTGGTGGGATTACATAAAGTGGGAAATTATTAGCTATGTGTCCAGATGTTTTTTTTTTCAACAAGTGAAAGCTGTTAGGTAGCATCTAAAATTATTCATGAAACCTCTCCATTTTCCATTGTTTAAATGTTATTAAATTTCAATTTAATTTTTCTTGGGACTACCAAATAATCCAAGGAAAAATGATGCAATAAGGGTTATTATAGATCTAATGACCACATATGCACATTTACTTACTATATGAAAAGACCTGACTCTCAATCTTATCACAAGGATCTATATTAATGAATTTTTAAGACATCATGACACAAATATGCCAATTTTTAGGATCAAAATCCCAATTTTATATTGAAATTATGGAAAAGTCTTCACAAGGAAATTGACACTAAGATTAATTTGAGAACTACCTAACATCCTCAAAGTGATCCACAATCTGAAAGAACAATTCAAACAATGAAATACATTTTGAGGTCACTCTCACTGGACTTTCATGGTATGTGGGATCAATTCTTATCTTGGGTAGTGTTTTCCAATAATAATATTTTCCATTCACGTATTCAAATGTTATTAGTTAAAGCATTTTATGGAACGAGGTGTTTTAATCTGACTTGTTAGGATGAAGTTTGTGAAATAAACTCATAGGCCTGGAACATGTTAAAAATGTGATAATAAAGGTAAATGCTATTTAGAATTATATTAATGTAGAAAAAAGTATGCAAAATAGTTATGTTGATAATCGGAAAAATTATTTAGAGTTCCAAGTGGGAGATCATGTTTTCTTGGAAGTATCTACATGAAAGGGTGTTATAAAGGTCATTAAGAAAGGTAAAATGAGTCCCAATTACATTGGGAACTTATATATTCTTTAAAGAGTTGGAGTTTTTTCTTATCATCTGGAAATTCCACCAAATCTTTCAAAATTAAATGATGTGTTCCATATATCTATAATAAGGATATACATTCCACATGTAACTCATGTTATCACTTATGATGAAATATAATTATAATGTGACCCTTCAAACTATGAAGGACCCATCAAGATTCTTGACACTAGAGAGAAATTTTTGAGTAATTTGACAACTCATCTGGTAAAAGTAATTCGGAGAAATCACAAAATGGAAGAAGAAACTTGGGAACCATAGGATTCTATAAAGGAGAGCTAGCCACATAATTTTAGAAATAAATAGTCCAAAAATTTTGAGGAGGAAATGTTTTTATGAGGTAATATTGTATCTCCCCATAAAATTACAATATTTTCCTTTTAGAATAAATTTAATTATCTTGATAGTTAGCAATGATGAAACATCAGGTTTAAAAAAACACTATTTAGTTACATTTCACATGGTAAATTAAATTATAAAAATTTAAATGAATTTATATAGTAAATTTATATGTTATATATCCAACAAAAAAATATTAATATCATTTAATATATTTTATAGGAATAAGATAAGAACGAACTTAATTTTATACATAAAAACTATACTTTATTAAGAAATTTTTAACTCATTTTAATCGAAAAAATACTTTAAATTTAAATTTTAAATATTTTATCATTCTAATAAGTAAAAATAAATTTCATTTTTGAAATATATGCATCCAAATTAGTTTATGGTGATTTTGTTTGGAATTATTTCATTTTATGATGAATAGTGGAAATAATGAATTTAAATTCAAAAATTATTTTTCATATAAATTATTTATAATGTTTGATTATATATTAAATTGGTTTTAAATCCACATTATATAAATTATTTACCAATTAATCCAATGTATTAATTTTAAATTGGATATAAAAACATGGAAAATGTTTGAAACTTTTTACTTTAAAACGCTTCATTGGAATCTCTTTTGTGGGATTAATTCTAAATTACTTCTTACACTTATGTGATGGGAATATGGAAAAATGGATTCCATTTTTTAATAATAATAATTTATAATTTATAATGAAGTTAAAAGTTTTCTTGGAAAACAAAATATTTGTGAAAGTAATTTAAATACATTTTAATGATTAAGAAAAACATTACCTTAACAAGATATTAAACATTAAAAATAGGCACAAAATGACCTATAAAATGGTCCAAAATTTATTTTTTGGACATCATTATAACCTATAATCCTTTATATATAATTAGTAATAATATTTGAGCCACTTTTAATGGAGAAATATTTGTTGAATTCCCTTTCCCAAAATTTATAAGAATATCACTCCTCCACTAAAAAAAGGCACTAACCCCCCCCCACCTTATTCACAACACTCATTCACATTGTAAAACCCAATTTCATCTCAAAGAATTTTATATAGTCCCTCTCCCCATACTATAATCCTCTATTTGGGCAGAAATATTTACAAGGAAGCCCTTTGGTGGAAACCAAAAGGAGTTACCCAAAGACTGGGTCACATTCTTCCTTAAGAACTTCTATTTTATTTTCATTCTCCAACCCCTAAAATATTATAATTCCATGATAAAATAATAAAATAATTACTATAAATCTAAATATGTGTTTTTGTGTTAATTTTTGTCCCTAAAATTACACAAAAAACCATCAAATAAGTTACAATTCTATCATTTATGTGTACAGTGAACTACCACCTCGCAAAATGATGAATGTTTGTTTTTCATTTAATAAATATCATGGAAGAAATTATGATGGAAAAAACTATTGATATATGATATGTTTGTTATTTATCAATTCATTATTCTTATTTAGTTATTTTATAACTCATACCTTTATTCTTTTAATTTTGTATAAATAATATAACAGCATTTGTTGAATTGTGGACTACCAGCTCCACAAAGAGATGGGATTCATTCACACCCTATATAGAACATATAAATGATGATTTTAAAAAAATATGAGAAATATATGACATATATATGGTACTGGAATGATAATATAAATTTATATCATATACGTTTCATTATTTCAACTTGATGAAAGAAATGGAAGTAGCGTTCATGCGTACGTACAACCTACCATCTCCATGATTGGTGCATTTTATTTCTTATCTCTAAATATTATGTATTATTCTAAATAAATATATAATGTTTGTGTATATATAATTTTATAATGGTTTAAAATATGGATATGATAAAATCAGGATCTATATAAGAAGAACAAAAAGTAGAAGTCGAAACATACTTGAAAAACTAGAAAATTTACATTTGAAATAGTGAAAATAATGATAGATTGTTAACAAATAGGTAATAAGATATTATAGATACTAATATATGATATTATGAATATTATTATATTTCTTTTATAATTTATTATCTTGTTTTAAATAACTATTCATGATGTTAAATACCACACAACAAAGAGGAAGGACAATGTATGGGTTTTCGTCTCAATTTACATTCCATTGAGACTTATTTATTACTTTACATGAATTAAATTTATTATGGTGTATATATAGAAATATTTTCAATATATATCATTATTCACTCATAATTCATGTTATTTTATGTTTTAATTTTAATTATCTCACCCATCGTATTTAGCTTGAAAATTTCCAAGTGGTAAAATTTACTTTTCCAATCAAACATTCTTTTGTGATTATTAAATTTATCCTAAGATGATCACTTTGTTATAATAATTTTTAGCTGGATATTTCCATAAATATACACATAATTGGGTAATGTATATCATTATTTCCAAAACCATATACTGTATTTACCTATAGTTTCCACTTTGATAGTTATTTTATTAACTGGGTAATTATTGATGAATCTGCATCTTCTATTCAATATAGATACATTTTGATAAGGCACAACATTTTTGAATTAGATAAATTATTTTATACATGATTAAATATTTTTAAATGAAATTAATAGTTTTAGTATAATTTATTTCAAGTTATACGAGTTATAGATCTGTTAATGCAAGCCCTAAGAAGCTTCAATAATCTTTTGAGATGAATCATTTGGCTAGATCAGAGTAGTTTAAAAAGTATTATCTTGATGGTAAAGGTATCAAGTTCCCAAGAAAAAATAAATCCTATAATTAAGTATTTCCTCTATTGATAATTCATTTATTATTATTATCCATGATATTATTTCATCAAAATATAAATTGATTCATTCCAATCCTAGTTTATTTATTGAATGACATATATTTCAGTTTCTCACCTTTCCATATTGATTATGACCTATCTAGTTATTTTAATGGATTATGTTATCAGTTACATACTTTTCAATGTTGGTTTACTCTCATCAATTCATTATTTATTCCACTTTACAAGCTCGTACTAAGCATTTGAGCGCACCCTTATTTTGTTTCCTTTCCCCTAGTTATGAAGAAGATATATTTGAATAAAATTTCAAGGATGTTTTCAATTTTAGTTTATTATATATCATTTTTATTTTATATTTAAAAATATAATATGGGTATCATGTATGTAATGTATTTTTCAAAATTTTTTAAAATATTCACTCCCTTGTGATTTGAAGCTTGTATCTATGTCAATATAATAATGTAATGAATCAGCTATAAGATTTATGGGAATGGTTTTTTAAAAATTTGATAGATATTTTGGGACTCATCGTATACATGATGGATTACATATCCATCTAGTATACAAATTGGATCCCCATTAAAATTTAAATGGAGAATGGAGTCACTTACCCATGAGAAGAATACTACCAAGAATCCTTTCATAACCTCAAGAAATTTCTTTTTCATCCACCTGTCTTAATTACCCCACTATAAGGGAGGCCACTCATTATTTTTGTGGATACTATGGATATATCACTTTATTCCATTATCACATAGAATAATGATATAAGGAATATATATAGTTTCTCTAATATCAACTGTACAATATTTTATATTGATACCTAAAACTATGATATCGAGATGAACTGATATGCACTCGTCTCGATCAGGAAAAAGTTGAGGCAGTACTTTTAGTATCCTAAAGTCCACTTGGTCTCTATTATCAAACCGATAAAATATATTTTTATCCTTACAATTTTGACTAAGTTTTTTTCCTATTGTGAGGTCTTCCTATACTAGTATGACATTTAATTCATTTCAAATAAGGAAATAAAATGGAATATGATATACAATTTACTAGATAGACACCAAGACTTTTATATAACACTGTTAATGATTGAGATCTCAAATGAAGATGTTTTATATACCCATGAATCTCCCCAAAAAAGTGAGATTTATTTTCGTGGGTCCTCTCAATGTTTTAAATAGAAGAGAATAGAAATCTCAGTGATCAAATAGGGTTTTCTAGAGATTTTCTTTATGTCCCTGACCATAGAAATTCTACCCTACTCATTCCTAGTATCAAAGAGCTACAAAAAAATGAAGTAGAACACCAATAACTTGTTACATGACTTTAAATAGACCCCAATCTATAGATATTCTATCTAAATGTTAAAGGTTATTCATAATTTTTTATTAAGTTGGTTAATGGTGAATATTTCATCACGATGGAAGAGTTTACTCCTCTCATTAGCTATGTGATTGGTATTATAGAAGAATTCCCTTTTGAATAAATATCTTTTCACACCTAATATTCATAGAATGATCAAGATGATTAACTTCCTAACATAGCCATGACCCTTGATGATTATGACAAGGACGAGACAAATTTCTACATCTCAAACTAAAGGTTGGTTTACCAAGTCATCGCATATAACATGGAGAAGATCAATCATATTAGATCTTCACAAAAAAAATTAAGCTAGTGTCCATGGGGAGATGAATGATCCCCATAACGGATTACATATAAAATTGTACTCTATAATCATATAAATGAAAAAGGAATAGATCCCATGGTGGGAAAAAATCACACTTTAAGATAAGGTAAATGAATATATGTACATATATAAGTTATATTAAAATGGATTCCTCCTCAACTGCATCACAAAAAAAGATACCCACATTGTATTATAGAAATTACATGCTACCTACTATAGAACCCATATTTTAGGAAATAGGATCTCCCACAAAAAGGGGAGTATTAGGTATTTATGGATGAAAATAACTTAAGACTATGTGTAATTAAATAAGAACACATATCAAATATATGGTTCTCCATCCGTCCTCCCCAGAGGATATTGCACAGATCCAAGATATTATCTACTTTTTTTCGAATATGTAATGAACTTCATGGTGTTATATCCACAAATTACAACCAATTAGTTCAAATATATTATTAATGCGACTATATTATTCTTCAAATGGTATGAGGTCATACATATTAAAAAATTTATGACGAAGAAAATTAGAAACTTCATGAAGTCTCATATCATCACTAGATTTGGTGTCCCTCATACAATACTGGTAGAAATTGGAAATAAATTAAATTCTTTTATATTGAAGAGGATATATTAGGACTAAAAATTGAGTTTGAATATTCAAACCACTATCATCCAATGAAAATTGGCTACAGAGAGTCCTTTAATAAGAATGTTTCTAGTATACTCTAAAAATAGTGGACAAGGATAAGAGATCATGGCTAGAAAAACTCATACATGTCTTGTGGACCTGTAATACCATTACCCTCATGAACACAAGTGCCCCCGTATTCACTTTATTGTGTAACATATGTGGTGTTGCCCATAATATTAAAATTACCCTCACTCAGAATCACTATATTAAATTAACTATCATAATAATAATAGTCAAATAAGTACATTGATGAGTCAGAATGACTCTATAAGAAGAGGTCACAATGTGTTTCAGGACAAGGAATTCCATCCAAGTTATATTGTGTGAGCCTTAAATAGGAAGGTATTCCTATAATTATTCCTTCAAGGAGAAATGTTTTTATCTCTTAGAACCTCAATGACACTAGGTAAGACACATCTAAAGTTAGAACCAAAGTGGGGAGGACATTAATTCACTCACAAGTTCAATTATAATGGAGATTACTCCATAGTGGTGATGGATGGAGAATGCATCATTCCCACACTTATGGAAGGTTTCTACAGAAATACATTTCATAATTCTCATGTGGGAACCCTAGTCCGGGAATCAGGATTCCAAACTACATAGCATCAATTTCATAGTCATATAACATTGAAATAACTAAAAACTTTTTTCTATATAACATTAAATTACACAACATATTTTCTATCCCACAAGACCTTAAATTTATTAGAGTGTGTCATCTAATAGGACCCATTCCTACAATAGATCCAGATCCATTAAAAATAAATTGACTTTCAATATATATGAGGCAGGTCAATATAGATAAATTTATTATAATGAACTATATATGGATTGGATTCCATTATTTTTGGACATATAGTATTTTCAATATCAAATTCTCTATCCCCAACCAAAAATTTGAAAAATTATAAGTTTTACCCTTTTAATATAATTTCAAAATGATATCTCCTTATCTATATGATTGAAACTTCCCTTATTGATGTTTGGTATTTATTTACATAGTATAAGGACAAGTTTATTATGCAATTAATATATATTAGACGCTCGTGAAACCAATCATAAGTCCCATATACATTATTTTAAACTAAATAGAACTCATTTAAACTCTTTATGATGTTAAATATGTAGTTAAAATACTCACCATGTGATGTTAAATGGAACAATCATCACCCCCTTCCCCACATGATGTTAAATAATGAGGTTGGTATTCCATCATACATGAAACTAATATTCCCATAAAATCACATTATTTGTGGAATATTTCCCTCCAATATGAGAGCTCGATCAGTGTAGAATTCTTTATTACATGGTCACCCTTTGATAAAGGATTCAATTCCATCAATTCCATTCATATTAACAACATATATTATAGGAAGAATTATTTAAAAGAACTACAAGTAGTCCTGATTCTCATAACAATGGGATACATAGTGACTTTTAGGTACTCTACCATGGACCCAACAAACATTCCCTTATGGAAAATGGGAACATTCACATATCTTGCATATGATATGGATATACCTAGGATATATAGAAATGATTTATATTTCTTAGAGACTTTTACTTGTGGTAAAATGCCACTTCCCCTGTATATGAATCATATCAATGTAAGAGAACATTTTCATTTTAATAACTATGTTCGGCTTGATTTCTATATTATACATGATATGTAGTAAATCCTTAATTTAACATCCTCAAACTTGCCACATTATAATAAAAATTTCTTCTATATACATATGAGTTAGATCTATATAGAAAATTCTCCTTCTATAAACTATTTCTAGCTTGATTGTTATCTAAATGGGATATATAGTAAGACTCAGATCCCAATCCTTTGGTTTACCTACAATATCTAAGTCAATAGTCCCATATTTTTATTTACTATTCATATGATCTAGATATATATATATATGGGAATATTTTATTTTCAATAAGTACATGTGTCTTGATTTCTGTTCAAATAAAATTCATAGTGATTCCCTAACCCCATATTATGAAGAAAACTACTATGATACAAAAAAATAATGCCCTTTCCCTAGAATTTATCTTGATCTATGTAGTGAACATATAATATAATAACTATATTTGGAGTGATTCTTGACCAGTCTGGATATTTATTGTTTCCTGGTCATGTTATATTGTGCTTAGTCATAGGTTTTCTAATATTATAACATTCCATGGTGCTTAATCCATATCAATGGAAGTCGTCCTCATTTGACTGAAAGAATGTGAATATTCCTCGACCTATAAAATCCTCTCCAAAAATGGTACCCCTTCACCTTAATGATATATTTAATAGTAAGAGATCATACTCCCAACTGATAGGGAATAACTTTTCATTTAAAGAGTAACATTCCCATATCCTTAGTATATGATTCAGATTTGTGAATGTGATATTTTCCTAAATAAATATATTTATCTTGATTAATGTCTATATAGGGTATTTAGTGACACCATGATTTCCCATTTTGGTCTCAACCATAGTCCTAGAAGTAGGGATTCCGCCTTTTATCAGTTACATATGATCTAAATATATACAGGGGACCACAAATCGATTCATCTAAAAAAATATTTCCCCAAATGAGAAATAATAAATCCTCATTTCATGTTCATGTGTGAGAATCCATCTCTTTATCAAATTTCCATTTTATAAGGTGAAAATCAATTTCATTTCCTCTTTGTATGATCTATATAAATATCAAGGACATTTCTCTATATGAACTTCACATCTCTTGATTCCTTTTAATAGAATATTTGTAGTGATTATCAAATCATTAATCCCTAGACAAGGCATAAATTGATGGAAAAAATGCACCCTCCCACCTTAGTTTTTATACCAATTTATAAATAATTCACTCCCCCAATGACCTTTTACTATGGAATGAAAAAAAATTAACTCCTAGTACATGATCCAAATTTGTGAGAGGTACCCTCAAAAATATTTTGTATGCCTTGATAGAAATACCCCTCCTAGCGTATGCTTTTTTCTATGTTGGGAGACATATAATTGTTTTATGTGGATATATTCTTGTATTTATGATATGCATATTAAATCATATTTTATGTCTAACAAAAGAAATTAAAATTTTCCCTAACTCATTGTAGTGCCAGATAAAATCACCCATTATCCATGATGGTCCTTTTCTATTATCAGGACCAAGATGAGTTTCATTTACCTCATGAAAATGTATGATTCATACAATGTAATAATATTTAGAAGGCCTCCTCTTGTAGATTATCAAGATTTGTAGAGGAGGTTAGATCATGGGTTCTATCATCAATAAACCCATTCCACTGTAGGCTGATCACTAAATTTCATGTCACACTTGGACCTTCACACTTAGAAAACATTGTGTGGGTTATTCTATAACCACATATTATTTATTACAACAAGAATTACACACTTGAGCATGGGATTTTTTATGATAACCCATTAGGGAGAATCGTGACTAATGATAGGATTCATAAATGGATAAACCTTCAAGACCATAAACTGCTCAAGGATAGTCAGCTCAAAGATATTCTCTAATCCTATTAATAAGTTAGATCTATGTAATGTTTTATTATGTATGATTCAAATATATGTAAGATACCCCGGTATATGGATACTTATCCATAACCTTAAATGAGGAAAAAATACCACAATATTTTAATTGTAGTATGGTGATAAACTATATCGAAAAATTTCCTCTTCACATGACCTTGAACTAAATAACACCAATATCCTAACCATGGTTTACCAGGTTTTGAGGTGATTTTATCAATTTCTTATAACCTCAATCAATAAACTACAATTTATGTCTCCAGTTCCTCAAATAGACAGAATCCTTCCACAACCCTTGGAAAGGAGTGTGTATGGATTCAAGGGAACCTCCCCTTGACTATGTATACAAGTCCCTAACACTTTATACATGCACACACATTGTTCGAAATGAGTGAAAAACTAAAATTTATAACCTACATACTACTTATAATAGTGGAAAGACAGGTTCGAACCACAGGGAGTCCTAATGTATTGTTTAGTGATCAAGAAAAAATAAACTGAATAGAAACACACATAAAAAAATATTAAATCAGATGGTGGTACTGGAGTGAAGTGGAGTGAGTGAAAATTAGTGTGTGAGGAAGTGGAGATTAAATAGTGAGTTCAAGGGGGTATAAAAGACAACAAGAGATCTTCTGGTGAAAACAACCAATAGATGAGTAGGGGGAGAAAGTCCTCTGGCTGAATACGATAATGCATAACCTTGCTCATGCACTGAAGTTTAGGAAATATGGATCTGACTTAAAGTAATTAGCGAGATTTGTCGTCTGGTCATTTTTTGATGAAATTACCCTTACATTCTTTTGAATATAAAATTCATTCAATCTAATGGTGTTAAAAAGTCAGATTTCACTGCGCTCAACTTTTCAGTTGAGTTTAGTGCATCTCTCTCATTTGAGCATGACCCACTTGTTAGTGAGTTCCTTATAATTAAATATATTTTATTAATATTCAATCAATATTGATTTTCACTCAACATTTTTTTATTTAAAATAAATCTATTCTGTAAATAGTGAGAGAGACGGTCTAGAAAATTATGTAGTGCATGGTTCAGAGTAAACAAATTTTAACTAGCTAGCTTAATACCCCCCCAAAATTTATCCATACATAATGGTTGGACTGAGTGAAAAAATAGAATAAAAATAAATGAATCTCATGTTGAAATAAGTTGAAAAAAATAGAGAACAAGAAAAATATATATGTTTGATCTCCCGAAATCTCTAATCTCTACTGCTCGATGGTGGTTGCAATGCTAGAGAGCACTCGATGTCCCGCCCTGGGAATTGAGTATGAAATGTTTATTTGATGCTCTGATGCCTCTAATATGCTTCTGATCAAAATGTTGAAGAATCTAGGGTTCTCAAAGTCCTCTGGATGGATGATTTAGAAGAATGAAACCCCCCATCGAGAAGGGTTGTCCAGTCCCAATGAATGCTTGATCTCTTGATTCCTGATCACCCCCTGTCTGGATAGATCGTCAAATGTCTCGCGTCATACCCAGTAATATATAGATCATTGAATGTCCCGTGATGAATGATAATGACCTAGTAATCGAAGTCTCTAGAGTATCATCTAAAGTTTTCTCTGCCCTCCATGTGGATCTTTCATAGTTCCACATCTCCCACACTGGTCACCAGAGCAGTTGCTTCTAACTGAATGATGAGTGCGTGCATGGCGAGCCACAATCCTCCCTCTCCAAAAAATGCATGTGAGTCAGATACAAGAATAATGAAACAAATATGAAAATAAATATATATATCTCTTATAAAAAATAATTATTAATATATATATATATACTTTTATGAATATATATTTTGTTATACCTAATACTATTATTAATAAAAAAAACTATTGTATTTAATTAATAACATATATTATTATGATATATAAAAGAATGTATACTTTTATTAATATACCTATTATTGTATATGATATATATATATATATATATTATAATATATTATGTTATATTATATGATATAATAAAATAAAATAAATATTAAAAAAATAAGAATGAAATGAAGAGAAGGGGGTCTTCGTCCAACGCAAGAAGCGGGGACGCAGTTGTGGAGCGGGCTTTGCTCTAGCGAGCTGTCCTAGTGGAGAATAGGGCATAGTGGATTCGGGGCACAGGTAAGGACGTCATCTGGAGGGTGGATGCAAGGCCAGTGGGGGGTAGTCTGTGTGGTGAAGTAGTGCAGGGGTGCGGGTGCTTCCGTGAGGGTCTGGGGCGCTCGGTTGGAGAAATACGGTGGATTAGGGTTAGATGCAGGGAGTAGTGCCAGCAGAATCATAGCTGGGTATGTGGATCACATCGTCAGAAAATCTGGGCTCAGTGAGGGTTGGTGCTTCGACAATGGTTGTAGGTGAGGAGAATGTGAGTTAGAGATTAGGTAGATGAAAAAGTGGGTTGGAGATTTAGATTCTTCATATTTGGTGGATTACGGTTCATATCTTGTTTGATTTGGGGTAATTGTTTTGATTTAGACTATTTTTATTCTTCAACTTCTTTATTATCTTCTTTGAATCTGATTAAATCTTGTTTGGACACTGGTTGCATCAAAACTGATTCTGGAATTGTGTTTTCCTTTGAATATATGTTGTTGTTGTTGGTAGGAGATGGCTTTACAAATCCAAAACAAAATAATCCACGGGAGGAAAAGTGGAGGAGAGAACTCAACACAAGAGCTTGCAAGGTTTTTTTTATTTTCCAGCCACTAACTTTTCCAACGGACTACATTGATTTTATAGGCAAATGTAAAAACATAAGAAACGGCAAAGCATTAAATGAGATAATAAAGCACCACATGCGGAATGAGAGAAAAAAAACAAGGGGAAATAATAAAGCCCCGCATGCATGCCGCATGGGGAAGAGGAGCAGCCACTTGGGGAAGAGGAGAAGTCGCTTCATGGGAAAGATAAACTAGACACTTTCTTTGGAAAAAACAGCCGGAGTTATGGTTTGCATTTCCAACACTCCTCTTCAAACCAAAACCGACTTCATCCCGAGCATCGTTCTTAATCTTTTGAATGCATCTGACGGTAATGCCTTTGTGAAAATATCTTCCACCTGTTCCGAAGTATGGCAATATTCCAATTTAATCGTTTTTTGTTTCACATGATCCCTGAGGAAATGAAAACGAGTATCAATGTGTTTGCTTCTCCCATGCTGCACCGGATTTTTGGCTAGTTCAATAGCCGACTTGTTATCCACATATATCACCGTGGATCCATCCTGTGGATGCTTCATTTCCTTCAAAAAATTTCTCAGCCATATTCCCTCACAAACAGTAGAGGATGCTGCCACATACTCTGCTTCACATGTGGATAAAGCAACCACACTTTTCTTTCTTGAATTCCATGTAAAAGCAGTCGATCCAAGAAAAAATACGTACCCAGAAGTGCTTTTTCTTTCATCTTGGTCACCTCCCCAATCACTTTCTGAGTATCCATACAGCTCTGCTTCTTCGTTGTATGGATAAAAGAGACCAAAATCTACTGTTCCTTTAATGTACCTGAGGATACATTTTGCAGCTAGCCAGTGTGACTCTTTCGGTGTCTCCATATACCTGCTTAGAAGTCCAACACAATAGACAATATCTGGCCTTGTGATTGTGAGATACCTCAGGCTTCCAATCAGACTCTTGAACAGAGTCGAGTCAACGCTTCTTCCTTCTCCATCTTTTGTCAGTTTCAAGCTCGTTGCAACCGGTGTGTTTACAGCATTACAATCAGCCATCTTGAATTTTTCAAGCAACTCCTTGGCATACCACTTCTAAGATATATAAATGCCGCCATGTTGTTGCTTCACTTCAATGCCCAGAAAGAAGGACATGAGACCCCCATCGGTCATCTCGAACTCTTTGAACATGGCCTCCTTGAAATCATCGAACATTGGTCGACAATTCCCTGTAAACAAAAAATCATCAACATACAAGCATGCAATAAGAATATCTCCACGATCATTCTGCTTGATGTAAACCGCATGCTCATATGGACATTGGGTGAAGCCATTCTCTCGGAGATAATTGTAGATGCGTGCATTCCATGCGCGAGGAGCCTGCTTCAACCCATAAAGTTCTTTCTTCAATCGATACACTTTGTCTTCCTCCCCTTTCATGAAAAATCCTTCAGGCTGGTCAACATAGACCTCTTCTTCCAAAAATCCGTTTAAGAACGCAGACATCACATCTAGTTGATAGATCATCCAACTATGATGGACAGCAAGAGAGATAATCATCTGTACCGTGTCAAGGCGAGCAACAGGAGCAAAGACTTCTTCGTAGTCCACCCCGTATTTCTGTTTGTACCCCTTTGCTACAAGCCTTGCCTTGTATCGATCGATCTCGCCATCAGCATTTCTCTTTATTTTGTACACCCATTTGACACTAATGCTCTTATGTCTTTTTGGGAGTGTAGTCAACTCCCACGTGTCATTTCTCTCTATGGCATGAATTTCTTCTTCCATAGCAATTCTCCAGCTTTCTTCCCTCATGGCTTCCTGAAAGGTCAAAGGCTCATGATCTGCATACAAGCAAAAAAGATTTACCTCTTCAGTCTGCTCATAAATGTCACTCAAATTTTTCATCTTCATAGGAGCCATAGGCGAGGATGAGCTGGCCAAATTTTGATTTGATGGAGTGCTTTGAGGAGTGAGGAAATGTACTCCTGGACTTCTTCCAACTGATGATGCACCCGAGGAAGGTGTTGTGGGCATCTGCTCCTGATGATCATGTCTTTCTTCAAAATCTTCAGTTTTGACTACAACATCTTTTTTTGGTTCTTCATCATCCCATTTCCACGCTTCTTGCTCACTAAAGACCACATCTCTATTAACCAATAATTTATTGGTTAGTGGATTGTAAAGCTTGTAGGCTTTAGAGGCTTCACAATATCCGATGAAAATGAATTTCTCGCCACGATCATCCAGCTTCCTTCTTCTTGCATCTGGAACTTGAGCATAGGCGACACACCCAAAGATTCTTAGGTGTGCCACGCTCAGTTTGTAGCCGCTCCACGCCTCTTGTGGTGTAAAGTTCCTGACGCTCTTCGTTGGACACCGATTGAGCAAGTAGGCAGTACACGCCACAGCCTCTGCCCAAAAACTCTTCGGCAGCCCTTTCTCCTTCAGCATGGTCCTCGTCATGTCGAGGATGGTGCGGTTCTTCCTTTCTGCAATGCCGTTCTGCTGTGGGGTGTAAGCAGCAGTGTATTTCTGCTTGATGCCATGCTCCCTGCAAAAGTCTTGAAATGCATTTGAGGTGTATTCTCCACCTCTGTCAGATCTCAGCACTTTGATTTTGTGACCACTCTCAGCTTCAACACGAGCTTTGAAAGTTTTAAAGATAGAAAAGGTGGAAGATTTCTCCTTGATGAAATACACCCACAGTCTTCTACTGAAATCATCAATAAGGGTAATGAAGTACCTATTACCTCCAAGTGAGGGTGTTTCAAGTGGTCCGCAGATGTCAGTGTGAACCAACTGAAGTGGTTCTGTTGCTCTTCTGGACACTCCACTTGGGAAGGAGTTCCTTTGTTGTTTGCCGAGTGTACATGCCTCACACACATGATTTGTTGATTCAATCATCGGCAAGCCACGCACCATTCTTGAGGAGGATAGAAGTTTAAGCCCGCTAAAATGGAGATGCCCAAAACGCAGATGCCATCTCCACGAATCATTCTTCATGAGCCCAAATAGGTACTCCTCGGCCTTTGTTTTGATGTGCAGTGGAAACATGCGATTCTTCGCCATTTGGACTTGAGCAATCAACCTCCTATGAGCATCTCTTACTGAAAAAGAAGAATTATCTAAGTGTATAACATACCCCTTTTCAAGGAGTTGGCCGAGACTTATGATGTTATTTTTCATACTTGGTACGTAATACACATTGGAAATGTAATTCGACTCACCATTATTCAGATAGATTTTGATTTTACCTTTGCCAATCATGGGTACCTTCGATGAGTCGCCGAAGGTCACGTCGCCACGAACGTCTTCAGTAAGTTCTTCAAAAAGTTCTTTGTTACCACTCATGTGGTTGCTCGCACCCGTGTCAAGATACCGTACATCGGGGCGTTCATATGCCTTTTCTTGTGCGAGGAGGAGTGTCGTGCCTTCTTCTTCATGGCGTGACGCTTCAGCATAGTTGGATCATTCATCATGATTCACCTTGCTCCAACAATCAGAGGCATAGTGGCCGAATTTTTTACAGTTATGGAATTGAATATTTTTTGCATTTCCATGACCACGCGTGAATCGGCCTCCACCGTATCCTCTTCCATGGAAGCTACTGAAGTTTTGTTGCTTTTGCTGATAGATTTGATGGTATCCACGTCCTCTACCTCTTGCACGATAACTGCCCCGTTGTGCTTGGCCATTCTTGGGATCTTGCAGAGTCAGCTTGGACTCTAAGGCATGCTCTATTGTTGAACTCGTATTTTTCTGCATTCGTTTCTCATGTACTTGCAACGACCCCATTAGTTCTTCAATTGACAATTTTTCCAAATCTTTCAACTCTTCGATTGCCACAACCACATGCTCGAACTTGGTTGTCAGCGATCGAAGTGCTTTTTCAATAACACGAATATCCTCCATTTTTTCACCATTTCTTTTCAAATTGTTAATAATGAGAATTAGGCGTGAGAAGTAATCCGAGATACTCTCACCTTCCTTCATTCGTGCCGCTTCGAACTCCGCTCGTAATGTTTGAAGACGGACCCGCTTCACACGATCAACTCCTTTAAAAATGGTGGCAAGTGTATCCCAAGCTTGCTTGCTCGATGTTGCTTCGGCAATTTTTTCGAACGTCGATTCATCCAACCCTTGATAGAGAAGGAACAATGCCTTGTTGTCTTTCTTCCTTTGATTTTTGACGGTCGTCTTTTCTTCATTCGTGAAGACCGCTTCTTCCTCCGCAGTGGGTACTACATACCCGTCGGTGACGATCTCCCATAATTCTTGCGACCCGAACAATGCCTTCATTTTAATGCACCACCTCTCATAGTTGTCCTTAGACAAGGTCGGAACTTGCGGCTGGATTGTTGTGGCCATCTTCGGAATTCGTAGGATGCCTTCGAACCGCCTCTGATACCAGTTTGTTGGTAGGAGATGGCTTTACAAAGCCAAAACAAAATAATCCACAGGAGGAAAAATGGAGGAGAGAACTCAACACAAGAGCTTGCAAGGTTTTTTTTATTTTCCAGACACTAACTTTTCCAACGGACTACATTGATTTTATAGGCAAATGTAAAAACATAAGAAACGGCAAAGCATTAAATGAGATAATAAAGCACCACATGCGGAATGAGAGAACAAAAAACAAGGGGAAATAATAAAGCCCCGCATGCATGCCGCATGGGGAAGAGGAGCAGCCACTTGGGGAAGAGGAGAAGCCGCTTCATGGGAAAGATAAACTAGACACTTTATTTGGAAAAAAGAGCCGGAGTTATGGTTTGCATTTCCAATAGTTGTTGCTGGGTGTGGATAAGCTATTGGTGTTTTTTGATTACTGGCATTGGCAGGTACATGTGAAGGTATGGAGGAGGAGGGGTGACACATGGGTGCCACTCTGATAGCATGAAAGGGTGTGGAAATAACTTTTAAGAGGTGTCTAGGTTGTTATGGCACCAGTTGGATGGAGATATGGAAGCACCGTGAAGTTGAAGTTGTGGAAGGATGGAGGGAAATAGTAGTAGGCATGAAAGGAAACGGTGTCAAGCTTGGATGAAATAGTGTGAAACGGTTCCACTGGGAAGAGTTCAAATAGTGGGATAGTTAAAATGGGGGTAACAGTGGCATTGTATGCATAAATGGTGCCAGGATGAAGTGTGGCGGGGATGGAGGACTGTGGCACCATGAGTAAGTGGTGAGATAGTAAGTGTGAAACGGTGTGTGAAGGAACCGGTGGTAGAGGACTGTACGACCGTAAAACCTGCAAACAAAACAAAAAATTAATTAATTAAAACTTTAATACAACTAAAAATTAATCATTTCAATTAAATTGAATATAATTAAAAAACATGCTTAAATAGTTAAATTTAGTATGATTTTTTGAAGAGAATGAATTTAGTTGTATTAAAAATTTTAAACAATTTTAATTTAAAACAATCTAAAATAAATAAAATCGCTTTCGTAAATTAATCAGCCGATTAATTTACCAATTAATAAATTAAGAAACTCATTAAATTAAATAATAGGATTATTAATTGAAGAAGATTAAGTTGTTAAAACTAATTAAATTATTAAAATACTTAGTAAGTAACATGTGTTATTTATTTACAATTTAAGAATAAAGAAATAATCAATTGAATTAATGAATTAAAAATTATTGAAAACTAATAACATAAATATTTAATTTAATGAAATTAAAACAACAACTTAATTTTATTATTTAAAAACAATAAAAATAAACAACAAAAACACCCTTTTAATACATAAACACATTTTTCATAATGTAATTTGAAAAATAAAAATTCGATAAATATTACAAAAAATTCAATTGTTTGATATTAAAAAGTCAACAAAAAATATAAAAAAGTATGTGGAAAAGAGAATTAAAATTGAGCCACATCAAACTCCCCCACAATTAAAACTTTGTTTTTCCTCAAACAAATTTATGCTTCGAATTTAAAATAGAAAGATTCTTTTTGAATTTCAGTTCAAAAAAGTGTGCATGATTAAACATTAGTACCCAGAGGAGGAGGACCAAACCGTGGGTCAGGATATCCAATGTTGTTCAATTATGATGTCTTGCCTAGCTTCAAAAACTCATTGGAAGTCAAAAGCCAAAAAAATCATACACTTTAAAGTATGTCATGCCTCCTATATGTACTCATTAATAGTATTACTTCACCATCCAATTCATGTTCTAATTCAAGGAGTGATGAAAGGTTATATGAAGTGGAACTCAAAACTTAACCAAGGGAACCTTCTATTCTCACCATCTCCCAGGTTCCAAAAATTAATGTCCTTTGATTTCATCACTTTATTGACTCAACTAAAATAAATTTTAACCAATTAAATTGCTCCCTTCTTTATCTAGGTTCAAAATTCCCCTCACCTTAATGTGTTCATTTTTCACAAGGGCAATTTATTTCTATTTTTCCCAGCCAAATCCCATGTGTAGAGCACAGTGCATTTCGCTTATTAATATTGAAATTGGCTTCATTTATTTACAGAAATGCACCCAGTGCGCCTTGTCTCAGATACTAACAGTGGGATCCCTTTATCCCATTTTACCCCAGTACCAATGGACTTAATTAATAATCATTAGATTTGACTTTCAGGGAGAGCGAGAGAGGAGCAGGGGAATTTTTTTCTAGAACATTACTCCATGGGGCGAGCATCCATTATTCCATCTGAAGATCCCTCGATCCATCTCATTACCGAAATAAAGGAAAACAAACATTGAGTAAGAGATCTATATCAGAGCTGAAGTTGGAGAGATGAGAAATCTTGTTGGAGATGTTTCTTCATTCATTTTCTATTTCTATCTGTTTGACTGTTTTAATGTGTATTTAATTAGATCAGGGGAATCAGGATATAGAGAAATGACCATCCATTTATTCATCATGTTTTGTTAATCTAATTACTCAATGCTATTTTATTGCTCAGTTTTCATTTCTGTTCATTTTTAATATCATTATACATTACCTAATGATCGACGGGTGTGGTAGTGAATCATTTCACCATGGATCATTGACCGATGTATCGATAGTTTGAAAAGGTCAATGCATCTCTTCTCCAATTTAAGCAGATTTATCCAAGGGTCAAGATCAAAAGATTGAGACTCAAGGAAGTTGATCAAGCTGTTTTTAGGGACAATTTAGTAGAAAAAGGATATGGAGGGGTAGCAAAGCATGAAGGTGGGTCGTCGGTGTCTTCGGCTCAGGAAAAGGTGTGTCTGGGGTTGTGGGGTTTAGGTGTCTCGTCATTGAGTAGGGAACGGTTTGATTCTTGTGGGAGGAGGCTTGAAGCTGGAAGGGGTGTGACAGAGAGGTCTTGTATATGAAAGAGGGGTTGGCTCGGCTAGGGATCGGTTAGGGTTCTGGTTGCACATGTAAGAGGGGATATTTGTACTAAAATTTATTCAATCTGTACATTTGATGGTTTTCGGTTTTTGTTCTTTTGCTACTGAGATTTTCTATGGTTGTTGTGTGTTTGCAGTGGTAGAAATGGGGGATAGTGGAGCTGAGCAGTACCACCATTTTGTGTTGATACGGTGGCAGGGGGTGTGGTGGTGAAGAAAGGGTAGTGGAACATTATGTGAGTCACCGTGAGGGTGGGTGCTGCTAACAATGACTGTGTGTGGGAGAAAGAGTGAGACAGGAGGAAGTGAACACTGTGACACAGTGAGGGGAATAGTGGCACCGTAAGGGTGTCTCACAGTCGCACTGTGAGTGTGGGACAGTAAGGCGATATGGTGTGTGGGGGAACTGGTGGCACCGTGACAACATGAAAATCGTGGCACCGTGACATAGGGATCTGGAGCGACCATAACACCTACAAAATAAATAAAAAATGAATTAATTAAAACCTTTATAAAACTAAAAATAGGTTAATAAATTAATCAATTGAATTAACAAAAAGAATTATAAATAATCAAAAATAAAAAAATAAAACAACGTTGGATAATAAAATTACTTATGCATTATTTAAAAGAAATAATTCATTTGGATTAAATATTATAAATAAACTTAGTTTAAAATGAAATAAAATAATTACACTTAGTTTCTTAAATTAATCAACCAATTAAGTTACCAATTAATAAATTAAATATTTAATTAAAGAATAAAAAATATCAATTGAATAAAATTAAATTGTTCAAAGTAATTAAATTATAAAAAGAATTTATAATTTACATGTAAATTTTATTTATTTAAAATTTAAGAATAAAGAATTAATTAAATTAATTAATTAATTAAAAATTATTGAAAACTAATAACAAAAAGAATTAATTAAATGAAATTACAATAACAACATAATTTTATTATTGGAAAATAATAAAAAAATAAACAACAAAAACACACTTTTAATATATAAACACATTTTTATAGTGTAATTTACCAAATACAACAATTGATAAATATTACACAAAATTAAATAGTTTGATTCTAAAAATTCAACAGAAATATAAAAAATAATGTGGTAAAGAGCATGAAAACATTACCACATCACTTTCATATGATCCTCAGTCTAATCATATACATGTGTCTATTCCATGAAAAAGGGTCCTTTTATCCTTGTGATCTATAAAAACATTTTACTGAAGGTCATAACATCATTTTTATTTGTGGTCATCCCTTTCATGATTTTCCAAAAACATTACTCATAACCTAAGAAACTTGAGACATTATTTAAAATATCATAATCCATTTTTAATATGGTTGTTGGATTGTTCTTGACCTTAGTATCCCTATTTAGGTTGTTGTGTCACACATCTCCTACATACCGAGTCCAAGAACAATGAACTTAAACAATGTGACCATTGTTCAAAGATATAAAAGCTTAAACTATATCCCTTGATGGTTGAAATACAAGATCCTAAACTGCAAGTGGAAAAGACACAAAATGTGCCATAAAAACCTATAAGGGGTGGAATTATAAAATTTAGAAACTCCACTTGCTAATATCTTCATCCTTATTTCTTACGTAGAAGTTAGTGTGTAATTAAAAAATGTTCAATGATTTTATGTTTTATCCCATGACTCCACTAAAAGATATTACATCCTCAATTGGGTAGACTTCTCTCAGTAACATACCTTATTTCTCCATTATTAGAGACATCATAAATCATTCAAAACCCTGGATGAGGAGTATACCTATATTCAAGGGAAAACCTTATCAAATTCTAATATAATAACCTATCAATTTTATATGATCCCTTTGACTATCAACCAGATGATTATTTTCCAAAAAAAGGTTCTTTGATCATTTTGATCCCTGAAAACTTTACAATGGAACTCAACACCTCAATATTATTTATGTGTATCCTCGACCTATCTAGACCATTTCATTATCCCCAAATCAAACTCATTGAGATGTGGTTTATTCATTCCACAATCCAATAATCCAATAGAATTTTACATCATTTTTTTATATCTCATATATCATACATGTTCTTAAATAAAGGGTGAAATACCTCATTCTTGAGTGTTTTGTTTTTCCATCATCACATGACCCTAAACCACATGATATATTGGTTAGAGCATAATTAATATAATCCAAATGTACCCTTTTCTAAGGAATCATATTCTAGAAATCTACAATTTATTCACATCATGTTTCACTTGTATCTTGTCATATGAACTATCTATGGGGTGAATGGACCCTCCCTTGATAGAATTGTCTCTATAAGCTACATAATTTCTCTAATTTTTTAATCTACAAAAACATTGATATCCTTTAGTGATGTATTATAGGAATCAAGATACCCTCTAAATAAATATTCATATCATCCCTTATCACATTAATATTAGCCTCTATCCTTTTAACTGGGTGCATCTTTTCCTAGAAAAATTTACCTCTGGTCAATGTGATCCTTGCAAACATTGTAACAGAAATTATCACCTTAGTGTGATCTCTAATTATCCATGATATGGTTTCCCCATCTCACCATCCTCAATTCAAACTAATTAAATTTTATTTACCCATCCCATAATCCAACTATCTATGAAAATTCACCTAAAGTTCATGTCACTAAATACCATAACTATTTTTGAAGGTAGCATGTAGGGTTCCAGAACCTTTCTTCAATACTCGTCATTGAATCAAGGATGTAGGGTTCTAGAACCCTTCATGAATATTCATCCTCTATGACTGATTCCATTTTATGATTTTCTGAACCCTCTACATATATTTTATGGAACTTGGGTAGTACTATACCTATCCTCAAGGAACTCTTGATTTTACCATGTAGTTTTTCCCAATTATCCTACAAACGATCCCTAACCTATCATCCGAAGGTATATTCTCCCAGAAAAAAAATTCTTTAATCCCTAGGAGTCCTAAAAACATTATAGTGGAACTTTTCACATAAGTTTGATTCACATTCATCCATTAAATTTTTATCCCATTTCATCGCCCCAATTAAAGATCTTTGAGATATGAGTCTAGCATTCAAGATATAATATTTTTTACAATATATGGTTCAAAATAAAATACCCTAAACTATGGAAACATATCATATTTGATATATGATCTTTGTTTGTAATAATATATGGTCCAAGATATACTACTGCCAACTATTGTAACATATGTTCTGAGCTATATAACCATAAACTAAAATAATATAAGGTCCAAGATATATGAACATAAACTATAACAGTATATGATCTATGCTATAAAACCTAAAACAATGTCATTCTTTAATTAATGAGTTTTGAATTTGAACGTCATCTATATTGGTCTGACATACATGACTCTAAGCTATTTTACGGAAATAAACATAATACGAATTAGATTTCAAAATCATAAAGTTAATTTTAGAAAACATTCATCTTTATATTATCTAGACACACACCTTAAGTGATCTTAAGAAAATTAAAAATTTATAATAAAAGGGGTGAAATGATAGAGGAAGAATAATCATTATGTTGAAAAAACAAGAAAGGGAGACCTAACAAAAGGAAATTATATTCTCACTAGTCTTTACATATACTAATCCTAGTAAAAATTGAGGGTGATAAAATAAAATAACATTATGTTTTGGGGCCTATCATATGGTCTTACCAATAGTTAATTTATTATCGCAAGGCCCCATGACTAGAAAAAAAAATTAATCGCACCCACTCTATGAAATATATAACAAGTCACCACTTTGAAATAAAAAATTTGGAAATGATCATCCCTAATATGTCTACAATAGTTTTTACACTAATATGTGATCATGATTCATTCCCTGGAGGAATCCATTATGACTTGAGTGTTTGAGTTCAGAATTGGATTGTGTTAATATTATGAAAAAGGTTGATGTATTTGGAAATTTATATGATACTAATACTTTAGAACACCATGGGTATAGTGAATAATGAACAAGAATAGGTCTTGATATAAACATAGGGGATTTGAAATATATAATTATTTATAATTCAAATAAAAGTGGGAAGATGAATCCTCATACCAGATCCTTCATAATAGAAAAAAATGATCATATAAAATTTTGATATGTGAGGTTTTCTAGATTAGTTAGAGACCAATAGGAGGATTCAATTGGATGATGAAGTTACAAACAATTTTTTTAACTTCCATTTATATTGGGTGAGTATTCATGATCAATTATGATAACTAATGACATCATTTCAATTTTTCCTCCACTAAAGTTATAGTCTTCAAATAATCATCACATGAAAGATCTATATATGAATCATGTTAAACTATTTGTGCTACTAAATTTCTCACATGGTCACAAAATTAGAGGCTTTATGATATTTTTTTCCAACTCATTTAAGGCCTCCTTCGACGATTTGAGTAAGAAACATATTTTATCAATTTTTTAAAGATATATATCCTAAATCGTATATATTTTATGTTTCAAGAGGATTTGTTTCATGATTTTGTATGGTCTCTGATCATCAAATACATCTACCCTTAAGTTATAGAATAGTTGGAAGTGGTGTTACCCTTAGACAAAAAACATACAAATTTCAACGTATTCATGATAATTAATGCATGAATTGGTTCCAATATCATCTTTGTATCACCATACAATCAATGGGAATTTTAGAGAGAATGATTTCTTGATTATCTTCGACAAATATATATTCTAGAATCAAAGGTATTGAGGGAATTCCATCCCAGCTAATGAGGTGGTAAAGGAGGTATCCTATATTACTTCCTTACCTCCAATAATATGATCTAGCCCTTATCTTCTATGTACATTACCCACTGTTATCACAAAGGGGGGAATTTTCCCATCATACTATACCTATTAATCAAAATATTCTTTGTAATAATGGGGTTCATTTCCTATAGGGATTCTTTAACTATTAACTAATTCCACTTTAGCTACAAAAAATTTGTTCAGAGAAGCATGTGGCTTATTAACTCACTAAAAAAGTTGGCTCAGAATACCAACTGGGTAAGATAATGCCCAAACCTAAGCATAATCACATGATTGGTGAATAGGATCATTGACTGGAGTTAGATTGTTTCTAATATTATTATTCTCAAAATTTGGTATTATTAAAAAATGAAACATTTACCCAATGTGACATTCACCTCGCATGATAATAAATGGTAAGGAAGAACCCCTTTGGGTACTATGAAACTCAAAATAAAATAAATAAGTAGAATATAACTAACAAATGACCAATTAATCTAATTGAGTTGTAATAACCACATCTATATTTGAGATTTTATATGACCTCTCATTGAGGAAACCTCAACTATCATCAATAAGTATCCTAGAATTTTTGGTTTATGTAATAAAATTGAAACTATTAGACTTAAATAACATATCAGGATCCTCATCAATGTATTAATGAATCTCCTCAACCCCAGATACATTCTATAGTACAGTAAATATGCAATGAGGTAATTTTTTTGTTTTTTATACTATTAGAACAAAAACATCTCTCCTAACCATCAAAATAGAAACTGGAATGGACCACTAATTTGATAAGGTGTCTCAACCTGTTTAAAGTGGAAAATGAGTTGATAGAGAGAGTAAAGGGAAGGAACAACCATGTTGAGAGGTATCCAGCCATCCAATACAAACATTATCTCTAGTGTTCCAAATCAAATAACCAAAAATTCATCCCCAAATGGTAATATACCTCCTTCAGAAAAATGGATAGAAATTCAACTAACCAAATACTTGGGGAAAAGCTAACATCACCCTATATCCCCATGAGGTGTACTCCCCAGTTTCTAGAAAGGAACATAATAACCCTCAATACACCAAACATATTGAGATGGATCATATTGAAGGGTGATAACATATAATCATGATCCACTCTGACAAAATAAATGTATTATGCTACATCTGAAATAAATAATTAAAAATAGGCTTAGATCCCTCTTCAACCTCTACCTTATGAGAAAAATAATATCCTGAGCTAACGATAGATTCAATTTAAGGTTTTCCGAACTATTAAATATTTGGAGGGAATCATAATACATCTAAATAATAAGATTTATCCCTCTTATCTAGATTAATTATCATAGGTGGATCCCCACATCAGCATGTGTGTGGTGCAAAACATTGGTGGAATCACACCAACAATGGATAAATTATCAAAGGAGAACATGTGATTAGTAAATGATAAACCTAGAGGTCCATGATTCCTCATAGTGATTGATATAAAAAAATTTGTTAGAAAATTCTTGATAGAACTGATTGAAAAATGATATTAATTCAAATTCGACAAATAAATTCCTATTAGGGTATAGGTAAAACTTTGAAATAAAGCTTCCATCATGCTTCCATCATATTGGTTAATGAATAAGTGAACATCATTGAATAACTCTAGGTGATGTGTTTATGAGTTAGATAATGGTCCTTCGTGATTAGATGGTATTTGTTTAGTATAATGGATGGCCCCTAGAATTATTCCTAGACCAACTATACAGCCTCAAATTTAATCAACTGAATAAATCCATTTGAGGATAAAATACAGGATAACATAATATCATGGATATGTGAAGAAAAGATATCAATTTTAAAAAGATAAAAGAAATATAAATTCAGTATCTATGATAGAGTATAGTCTTAAAGATAATCTATATTTAAGACCTGTTATAATCTCATTATTAGATGGAACCCAACATTAGCGATTGATATTATGGTTCCTAGTAATCATAGATCTATGTCCAGGTGTGTTGGAAGTTGTTTGGAAGCTTTAATTAATAGAGACCAAAACATGGAAATAATACATTAGAATAAATATGGATATGATACTATAAAGGAATTTTACAATTAATTATATTCACACAACCACATATGTGTGGTAGGGTGATGCGATCGTGTGGCCATATAAGGGTCATGCGATGACTTCACCATTCATGGGTCAAGTAATTTACATGTCCTTCAAAAAACCGTTGACTAATTGATTTAGTGACTTCCTTAGAGTCACACAATCACTTGAAATATTTAGGATAGGTTTTTTCATGATTTATCACCTTCAGAACTTACAAGGTTTTCTATTAGAAAAGATTTTTAGTTATACAATGATGATCATGTGATGAGGATGCATGAACTGATCGTGTGGGGAGGTTACACAAATATCTCTTGAAAATAAATCATGTTGTAAAAATCTAATATCTAGAGAATCATTATTTATATGTGGAATAGATATCCCCACAATCTCTATTTATAGTAAATTTCATGTAATTCCATGGGTCACTTGAATAACCAAAATTTAGATAAAATACCAAAATCCCAAGGAACACATGTGGGAATTTACTTCCTTAAATCTAGTCCTTCAATCTTCATACAAATTTAATTTCTTATAGGGGGAATTTTATTACACCCTCTATAAAAAAGGGTGGAATAATTGATTTATGAAAATAACCTAAACCCAATGGAATTAAGAATTAGGAGTATTTTTTTATAGATTGCATGCCCATTTAAGGGTTATGTGATCTATCAACATGATCATAGAACAATCAATATGACATGTGATCATGTAACAAAAGCTTACTCATATGAAGCCTTTTGGTTAAAAATAAATATCCTTACACATAATGGCATTAAAAAACTGATTCTCTCTATGATATGGCCTTCATGTGGTAATTTATCTTCATGTTTTCTTCTAAGGACACATGATTTTCTATCCCTATATTGTTCAGGTGGAAAACGTTTTCAGATATGGGAGTGTCTCATTGTCAATTGTTTTTAAATGACACCCTCCTAGGATCTTGTGATCACCCCACTAAATACTAATCATGTGACTTGGCTTGAAAAAAATATCTTGGATATGCATATCTCATGTTAGTGATTTATCATCCAATCCACTAAAAGATGTCTCAGTCAGGTGCAGTAAAAGATCCTAGGATAACATGCACGTATGATCTTCCCCCGAATGATCCCCAAGTATGTGGATTGATTTTTTTAGAAAATGAAAATGATATAGTAGGGTATATACATATAAAACCCCCTAACACCTAATTTGGGATGAGATGGATTTTAATAATCGGAGATACGGAGTGAGAGAAATTTCTATAGATAAGGTATCATAATATTTTAAAGCTTATAACTTGATTAATTATTTTAGTAAAATTGGATGAAGTTATGGATAATGGGTGATATCTTCTCATGAACACAAGAATGTGAGTCAATCACATAATGGATTCTAGGTAATGAAAACATGAGATATACATTTGGTCATGTGATCATACCATATGATTACCCATCGAAAAAGCAAATTAAATTTTCACACAATCCTAAATCCCTTACACACTCATAAATTCCATTTATCTTTCTTTGAATCACATGGATCCATATCCTCAATGTTATGTGAATGACCCTACCTTATTTATATAGAATGTATAACCCCATGTAATTCATGTGATCACCTAGATCATAAGAGTTCCACTCAAACTCTCTTATGTATTTATTAGGTAATAAGACCATTGTCGTTGATATCCTTCAACAATCCTGAACTTATTGGGACAGAATATTTATTATTTTAGTCAACCTACCTTACCCATAACTGGTCAATGATAAGTACTAAGAGTACAATGATTCCTATTATAATCAAGATATATATGATACATGTTAATGAAGGGAACTCCATAGTCACCATATGTGATTTGATTGATCATTTTATATCTCTTAATTCTAACATGAAGTATAAATTATGTGGGATTTTATATTTGAAACGATTAGGTCATTAACATGGTAAAAACAACCTTATTAATTATATAGAATATTATTCATGTTTTTATCATGATAGATAGGACACATTATTCGCGGTTCAATCCCCACATAAAATTCCATAATACCTTTCGATAACATTTACATTATAATTACTAATGTGAAAAATCATTTATTTTCACATGGATCCATATCCTTTGTGATACTCATAAACATACTTGTCTTAGGGAATCCTCAATGTGTATGTCCCATAAGGAAATACATCATTATGTGAATCCTCCTTAGGTGTAAGACCTGATTTTGTTTCCTTTATATCAAATGGACATACTCCCAATAAAGTGTCTCAGGGAAGCCCTACTACATAAAACCTATATAGATTCAACCTTAATACCTTATGTAATGTGTCTGGTATTTTTATATAATTTATCTCACAAAAATAAAGAATAATATGGGATTAGATAACTTCAATGATCATTCCATAAACAATACACATTCCACCGATAATGGATTTGTAACAAACCATGATTTTATGGTACGTATCTTTTTATTAATTCAATTTCTTTGATAGATTAGAATTCACAAAATAACGATCTTAAACAAAAAAAGTAAATTTTATTATTTAAATGTTACTATTATAACCTAGCTATTTAATTAGATGTTATGAATTGTATTAACTAACCTATTAAAATATATGGATTATAAAAATATAATATGAACTCAATGGTGACAAATTAATTTTAAACAAAAATATAAACCAATTGAATATAAAGAAAACATTTTAATTTTTTTCTCCCAAAGGGTTTTTGTATTAATAAATTAAATTAAGTATAATTTGTAAATGAAATTAATGAAATATATATATTATATAATAAATCAAAAAAAAATTATACATCCAATCTATTTTATAGGAATAAGATATGAACAAACCTAATTTTACGCATAAAAAACTATATTTATTTAAAAGTCATTTTACCACCTTTTAATGGAGAACTTATATTTAAACTAATTTTTAACTATTTTATATATTATATTTGACAAAATAATCTCACTATTTGAAATAAAAATATAATAATTTTCTTTGGTTGAATGTTTTTCTATTTTTCAGATACTTTTCATGTTTTGATGAATAGTTAAAATACTAAATTTTAGTTGAAAACATATTTTTCATCGAAATAATTTTTAGTGTTAAATTATAATTATAATTTAGTTTAAAGCATAATTAAAATACATCTTATTATTTAATCCAATTTATTTCATCAAAATAAATTTCATATTGAATTTTTATATATAAACATTTCAATCCTTTTCATGTGTTAATTTTTAATAACAAATTTTCTCACACCAATAATAAAATTAATTTTAAGTTACTCAGTAATACTTATGTGTTTTTAATTTTGAAAAAATTATTCCAAATTTTAAATCATTGGGTATAAATTATGTAAATATTATTCTTTTATTTTGGGAAATATTAATAGTAAATGTAGTAATATTTTAATTACCTTGGTTAAGGGTAAATGGGGTAATTAGGGGTCATAATAAAATTATAAAATTAACTAAAAACTTGTCTTAATTTTATTATTTGAGATATTATCAAAAACAATAATCCTTTTTCCAATTTTATGGCTTCTTGGACATACTAAGATGATGTAATGACTTTTATACTATTTTATTTTAATGGAAGTCTAATATATCACACTCTTGTTTTAATAGGTATTACATTTTTTATATATGGACATTGAGATAATATCTTCAACTATGAATAGTCATTTGAAAGATAAAATTTATATATTAATTATGGTAATTTATTTATAATTTTTAGGAAATAAATAATGAAATTAAATTGTAAAACAATGATGATGTAAAACTTATTTAATTAATTGGAGAATCAAATACATGATGTTAAAAATATTGAAATAAATATAATTTAATATTATTTATACCATAAACGAATTTTATGGACTACTTTGATTTGTTATGGTTGATTAAATTGAGTTTTTTATATGTTATCAAGTATTTATGATGTTTTTAAAAATTCATAGAATGAATAGTGTCAAAATTTACATTATTAATATTTTAAAATAAATAATATCTTATTAAAATATATAAAATTCATAAAAACACTAATATTTTGAAAATTAAATGGGATAATGTTAATTTTGTCATAAATGATCCATTCAGGGAACTTTTTTCATTTTATAGTAAATATATTAACCTATAAATAGTAAAAATCCTAGTTGTCATGGCAAGAATTAAAGGGTTTGACTAAGGGTTAATACACAAAGATAAGGGTAATAATGTCACACAAAATTGTCTAAATGTTATTGGAGGACATGATTTAGACCCATACTCATATCATCCTATAATAAATCACTTATTAGTAATTTGTAATAAAAAATGAATTTATATTAATTTAATAGTTTGTGAGTATCCAAAAGTACCCCTAACCTCAATTATAAAAGGCCACCTCCTTCCTCACTTCCTCAAACCACATTGAACCTTCTAGATGGAAAAAATCTTGACAAAATAATCTCCCAAATTCCCAATATTCATCCTAAAATCCAACAATTCAGAATAAATATATCAAATGAATCCCTTTCTTATAAACCAAAAGGAGTTAACCGAAGAAGATGTAACATATTTCCTCAAGATTTTTAGTTTTATTTCAATTATCCACCCCCTCATATCCCTATATTAATTGATTATATTACATAATAAGTATCCTAAATATACTGATATATTTTAATGATAATTATTTTACCTACACTTCAGACAGTTACATCTAATGACTAATGAATATATTGTTCATGTGTATGGTGAAATATCACCTCACGAAAAGATTATTGTTCTTTTTTCCTTTAACACCTGTCATGGTTAAAAATTATTATTAACACTATGTTTATATTTTTTATATATGATATTTGTTATGATTTTATTCTTATGTAACTATTTTATAACACATGCCTTTATGATTTCCATTTTGTATAAATTCGATAACCTTATTTGTGAAAGTATAGATTATCGCCTCCTCAAAGTGACATGATTCATTCATGCTATAAATGCAATGTATAAAGGATGGTTTGAATAATAATATGTGAAATATATTACATAAATTTTATACTATAATTATATTATAAATATATTCATTTAATCAAAAAGATAAATGAAAGTATCATTTATGTGTAAGTACAACCTACCATCTCCATGAACGGTGCATTTCATTTCTTATCAACAAATATTATGGATTATTATAAATACATATATCCTAAAATATATGATAATTACATTGTGTTTTACATTTTTTATATGATTAAATCAATATCTATGTAATATGAACCACAAATAACAAGTCATAACATACACAAAAAAAAACTAGGCAATTAACACCCAAAAATAGTGAAAATGATGAAGGATTATTAACTAACATGTAATAAGATATTATAAGATGGTGATATATGATACCATAAATATTAATAAGGTTCTAAAATAAAATATTAACAATCTAAAATCCATTATATTTTATATTAAAGGATGTTAAATTAAAAGTAATGTACAACGTAAGGGTTATTTCACAATCGAATTATTATTCAAGATTGGTTATACGTAAGTATCCGCTGGGAAATTCTTATCATCCATGACCATGTTTTCTAAAAAAATTCAAAAATGTATTTAATATCATATTATAAATTACAAAATTATTTTTACACATGTTTTAATTTTTATAAAGTAGTTTGAAATGAATATTTTTTCTATTTTCCAAATGAGGGGATTTTTTATTCTTTTGAAGGATGAATTTTTTTTAACTTATGTGATGTAATATGAGTTTTTTACCATCAAGACACCATAAAATTTATAATATTACCTTAAAATGTGTCATTTTTTTTAAATAGTGTTTTTGAATTTATAATTATAGGGTATTTTAAATAAATTATTTTAGAGTATAAAAAGGGGCAATTTATATAAAAAAAATTTAATGATTTTGTTAGAGTATTTTAATCTATGTCAACATAATTTACTTAGTTTTATATTTAATTGTTGGCTATATATTATTATATCATCTAAAATATTTTATTAAATGTTTTATTATTTGGTTGACTATGGATTTTATATTTTCAGAGCACTCACCATATTACAAATAATGGATTCTGATTATGTTTACTAATCAGGAAATGTTATTTACATTACATATGTATATGTTTTTTCACCCCATTAATGTGAGTAATAAATTTTAATAATTAAGTGATGGGAGGGTCCCACTATATACCCTTAATTAATTAGTATATCTCATGAGATAAATCATATGTGCAATTAGCCAAGGCCTTGCCCATTTATTTTTAGAAATGGATTTATCTGAGGCCTTGATGATTTATTTTTAAATATATTGGGAGAGGCCTCGATACTATGTATCATATGTCCATAATTATTAATTACATCATTATGAGATTAGTTATTGATATTCCATGTAATTATTCGACTAGTAGAATATCCATGGTTATGTTTCCTATCTCAAGTTATTATTTAAATGGCATGTGTATCAATTATTTACATTACCATATTTTTTATTCCATATTTACTCATAGACTCCACTCAATGCATAACCTTATTGAGAATTTAAGATAAACCATTTTATATATTTCATCTTTCCCTAGGATTCCAAGAATTCAGTTATGACTGATATGCACATATACAAAAAGGGTAACTAATGACAGACTTAATGAAATTCTTTGTGTATTTTAATGTTTCAAAATTTAATGTTGATTACAGTAATGTATCTAGATAACCAGGATTACAAAACTATTTGGTACCTTATAATGTGATTCCCTGTGTATTATTCCAATGTATTAAACTATGGATATTTCCCTAGGTACTTGTTTTAGGGTCATTAAAAATAGGTATCAAATCAACTAGAAACCATTTAAACTAGATTTAGAAAACATAGATTAGGGAACAAAACTCTATGATAGACTATGAGGATAAACATATATTGGAATCCTATAATTTTGTTAAGGTAGAGATCATGTGGGTATTCTTGGAAATACATCCCTATCTAGATTGTACAAGTAGACATGGTTCTGGAATAATGGTACCGAGGGGTAACAACTCCAACAAGGTGTGTCATACCTGAGTCAGCGTAACCTGGTACACAAAAACGGTTCTTAATTTACACCTAGTTTAACACTCTCTAGGGATGTACCTAGGATAATTCATAGTTCCTTTATAAACCATTATGAAGAATTTAAAAGTAAATATATCCCCAAAGAAACCATGTTTATGATTATAATATTATATAGGAATAAATATTTCAATTTTTATAATTGTTACTAGTTCAAATTTATTCATTATTATTCATAATTTAATGTATTACATTATTTATAAATGGATCCTAGTGAATGAAATGGAAACAGTATCATTGAACATAATTCATTTTGTTATTTCCCTCCTATAAAAGATAATGATGTTGTAGGTGGAGTTATAACTAGTGTTGAGAATCTATAACTGTACTAGGACAGTTGACTCGGGTAATGAATAATAACCTTACCAATATAGAGAAACCTGATTTTCAATTTGGATGAGTAATGTTGGACCAATTCCTGAGACAACTACCTCCAATATTCAATAGGACTAAAAATCCATTTTTAGATGAACAATGGATCTGTTCCTTGGAGAATATATTTCTTGCTTTGGAAAGTAACTAATGGGAGAAAGTTGTCGTGGGAGTTTATAATCTTTCAAGAGATACAGATCAATGGTATTCATTCATCCAAAACACTATAAATATGAGGAAATATAACATGTGTAATGGAATGATTTCAAGTAACTTTTCTTGGATAAATATTTATATCACAAACAGTAAGAATATATGGAGTGAAAACTGTTGAATATGATTAAAAATGAGAATGAAAATTTTTATAAGTATGATCCAAATTTTACGAGTTTAAAAAGGCATGGTATGGAAAACATGTATAACCTAAGGAGTGAGTGTGATTGTTTATTTGATATGTTAAATCCATTCCTACAAAAGTAATTGGTCTCCCAAAATTTGTCATTATATAAAGATATAGAATTATGTGAAATCAAGATAGAGAAATAATTCTCAAAGTCACATGACTTTAAAGTAAAATAAGAGACCAAGGGAGTGGTGGAGTGAGAAATAGATAAAAGGAAAAATGGGAAAGAAGGATTTTACCACATGTGATAATTGTGAAAGTAAACACCATACTTCATACTTAAAATAAAAACGAGTTTTCTTCAAGTGTGGTGATAAAGGAAATCATGCTTATGATTACAAGGGATATAAAGAAGCTACCAATATTTAATGTTATAATTGTAAATAGAAGGGACATTATAAAAATAATTTTCTTAAGTATCAAGGAAATATATTTGAGAAGAAGAAAGGTGAAAAAGTTCAAGATTATGTTGTTACTGTAGTCGAAGTGGAATAATTAAAGTATTTCTGTTTTTTGAATCATGAATTATTATATGATATTTTAGTTATATGTATCTTGAGATATATAAGGATTGTAATTTTGTATATTTTATTTAAGTATTTGGAAGCATGAACATTTTTATTATGGTTTTTAATGTGATCAAATATTTTTTTTATGTGTCAATAAAAACTACATTACCTTGTTTGTAGAATTTTAGGTTAAGATTGATTTTTGGAAATTTTGAGACCATTGTGAATTGTTAGTTTGGATAGAAGAAATTTGGATGACTTTCAATCTTATAATGGATTAATTTGAAGAATGGATATTATTTTATGAGGTTAAAACATTCATTTAATAGGTAATATATTAATGTTATTTCTGGAATGCTATGATAATATAGTTTTATAAAAAGGGAAACCTGCAGGTTGGGTGACAACACATCACAACTGGAAAGGCCATGAGACTTGAACCCGCAACTGAATGGTGATAAGGGTGAATAACCTACCACGGGCCTACATGATATCCTAGTTAGTATAATAAATATTTTTTAATATAATGTAAGATGAATTATAAGTTCATTTTTGGAAGCCTATACGATTATGTTAAATAGAATATTTTTTAAATTTTATTATCTTTTGGATAGAAATATGAGTTTGTGTTAGAAAATGATTAATGGATGAAACATTACATGTTAATTAAGAATTTTTTCTTGTTTTAGTATTTTATGAAGTAAATGAATTTTTTAATTCTTAGGAATGGATCTTAAAACCAAATATGTTATGCATGTACCTTATTTTCTGATGAATCAAATGGCCCCTTAGATCATTGTAGATTTCTAACTTTGTGATTGTTAACTTTCTTCTGATCATGTTTTCTATCAATCTCCATGAGAATATAATGGTTAGATTTCTATTCCATATCAATGTTTTCCTACCAGTAACCCTAGTAGTTTTTATCATCAGTGACCTTCATACTTCCCTTTATTTATTTTAAAGTAGATGCTTTATCATCCCCTGTTCTTATGTGGGATTTCAATAAAATTATTTTGAATAGTCAAGCCTTCATTAACAAACCCGAATTCAAAAATTTAAATGAATAGATTTATTAATGGAAGGGATAATGTAACACCCTGTTATTTTTAGGGCATGTCGCTTTTTCTAATTTCAATTTCTTTGATATCTTATATTACATGCGACGGCGATCTTAATCAAAAATCTAAATTATATAATTTTAATATTAATGTTATAACCTAGCTTTAAAAATAAAATTTATTAATATTATTAACTAATCAATGAAAATATATTTTTTATAAAAATATAATATGAATTCGTTGGTTAACAATTAATTAGAAATGAAAGTGTAAACCATTTAAATATAAAGGAAATATTTTTTTTTTATACTCCCAAAGGATTTTTTCTTAAAAAATCAAATTAAATACAAAGAGTAAATGATATTAATGAAATATATATGTTTTATATTCAGTAAAATATTTTTATATACATTCAATAGATTTTATAGTCATAAGATATGAACATACTCAAATATTATACATAAAACCCAATATTTCTCTGAAAGCATTTTTAAAGCCTTTTAATGGAGAAACTATTTTAAATTCAATTTTTGACACTTTTATATATTCTATTATTAAAAATAAACTCCCTATTTTAATAAAAAATATAAAAAGTAAATTTTTTTTTTTGAATTTTTCTCATATTTATCATGTTTTTATGAATAGTGAAAAACACTAAATTTTAAACGAAAATATATTTTTTCATCAAAATAATTTATTATCTTAAATTATATTTTAAGAATGTTTTAATGTATAATTGGTATATTGTTTTATTATTTAATCCAAATTTTTTCATTGAATTCTATTTCACATTGAATTTTTATATAAAAATGTTTCACTATTTTACATGTTGAAAACATTGACTAACTGAAAATTATATTTTTTATTTTCAAAAGAGCCGATTTGAGGTTAAGTGGTAACCACATACAAGCCAGAACTGAAATACAAGATTCATATCAAATTTGAATTTCAAAAAAGTACACCCAATCCGAGGAGGCCTTGAGCCATGAGCCACCCATGACAGTTAGCCTTATTGCCTGTAATTAATCTTGAGTCGTCCTCATCGCTAGCCATAACCGCCGGTACTGGTGACCAAAGGAAATGCAAGCGAAACCATAAATCGGTTCAAAATAATAGAAAAAACATCAAAAATCCCCACTGAAATCATTGCCTTTCATCAACACTGTCGTCCAAACACCACACAAAAGGGGGCAGAAGCACAACAAATGCATAAACTCGAACAGAACCAAACTAGAAATGGAACCATCGCCAACCAATCAGAAAAATCATTCAATGATGGTAGAAATCCAAAAAAACCAAACCATATCCAAAGTTGAAGCTGTAGATACTGGTAGATAATCCTTCAGACAGCCACACCAGAACTCCAATTCAAAGATCAACAAAGACCACTGAGATCGGATGGAGGTTTGCACTAGACTCTTGGAACACCATGACTGAACAAGCACACATCCCAGAGCCTCCATGAAACCATCAAAACAGTCCGGCCTGGAGATAAGTGAAGGCACATGAAGCCAGAGCAGAAATTCAGACATGGCCTCGATAGCGAAGCATCCTCGCCAAGACCTCCAACCCAAACCATCAAAGCCACCGCCAGCTGAAAGGAACACCTTGCAAAAACATTCAAGCATCAAGGCTCCGTTGAGAACCACCACCAGATGAAAGGAACACCTTGCAAAAACATTCAAGCATCAAGGCTCCGTTGAGAACCACCACAGCTTGAATTGAACCGAATAAATTCACGCCTCCTGAAGCACCCCCAACCGAACAATTAGTACCTTTCAAAGCCTCCAGACACCACCGAAGCAGACCGATGAGTATGGTGACGGAAGAACCGGAAGCCAGAGTAGTTATTGAATGGGAAAGGACTCCATAGAAAAGTGAAATGTCGACTAAGCACCAATCCAAACTGTGAAACCCCCACCGTTAAAGAGCACACCAAAAAGAGACCATAGAGGGAGGAAAAATTCAGAAGGGAAGAAAAAAGGAATGTAGGAAGGGGGAGACAAGCAAGAGGCCGCATGCCTCCCCCCTCAAGAACGTTGTTCGACATGTTTTAAACATTAATGACCAATTTTATCAACCCGTCAAGAAGATTAACTTTAAATTAATTACTAAAAATTATTTGTTTTTTATTTTCAAAAATGGATTCCATATTTTGAATCATTGGGTCCATATTATGTAAATAGAATTATTTTATTTTTGGAATATGAATAATAAATTTATTAATATTGTAATTACAACGATTAAGGATAAATCGGGTAATTAAGGGTAAAAATAAAATTTTAAAATTAAATCAAGACATGTCTTAAATTTATTTAATGTCGGATTTTTTAACCAAATAATCCTTAGTCTAGTTTTATGGCCAATTGGATCCACTAGTATGACTTTGAGTCTTTTATTGAATTTTATTTTAAGGGAAGTCCAATATATAAATGTCTTATTTTAATAAGTATTATATTGTTTATATATGATTATATAGATGGTATTTTAGAAAATAAATAGTAATTTTAAATATAAAATTTTTATATTCATTATTGTTATTTTTCAAAAAAAAATTGGAAAAAATTATTAAATTTAATGGCGACGCAATGATAATGTAGTAATTGTTTAATTAATGGGAAAATCAAATAAATGATATTATAAATTTTAAAATAAATATTATTTGATATTATTTGTTCCATGAAAGAATTTTATGGATTAATTTTACATATTATAGTTTTTTTAATTGAATTATATAGAATATATCATGTTTTTATGATATTTTAAAAAATTCATGTATTGAATAGTGACAAAATTGACATTATTTATAATTTAAAATATGTAATATTTTATTAAATAATATGAAATTCATAAAAATCTAAAATTATCAAAATGATTTTTATAAGCTTATGTTTTTAATAAATGGTCCATTTTGGATTCGTTTTGAATTTTATATTAAATATATTAACCTTTAACAAGTACAAATTCTAGTTTTCACTGTAAGAATTAAAGGGATTAACCAAGGGTTAAAGCCAAAATATAAGGATAATAATATGATGTAAACTTATCTAAAAATTATCTGTTGAGATTATTTCTACCCATAATCATCTTAACAAAAAAATAACTCACTTTGTAGTCATTTTGAAAATAAATGGAATTTATATTAATCTAATAGTATGAGAGTTTCCAAAAGTACCCATCGCCGTAATTATGAAAGGGAACCTCCTCCCTCACATACTCATGAAACTTTGAGAATTATATCATAAAAAACCACCCAAATAAGGTCCCAACATCCCTATATTAATTATAGAATCCTCCCTTTGGGAAAAAAATATATCAATGGAAGCCCTTTTATGAAAAAAAATGAGTTAACAAAAGAATAGGTAACATCTTTCTTCAAGCTCTTTTATTTTATTTCCATTATCAAACCCCTCAAATATACTCATTCCATGATTATATAAAACAAGTATCCTAAATATAATGATATGTTGTTATACTAATGATTCTACCTAAAATTACATAAAATTATGTCTAATGGGTAATGAACATACTCTTTATGTGTACGGAAAACTATCACATCATGAAATGATGACTCTTTGTTTTTTCATTACCACCTTTCATAGTTTGAAATTATGATAGACACTTTGTTTATATATGTTATATATGATATTTATTATGTATTTATTCTTATATAATTATTTTATGACACATATATTTATGTTTCCCATTTTGTGTAAATTCAATAACATCATCTGTGGAAGTGTGGACTACTTCCTCCTAAATGTAATGTGATTAGTTAATGATATACGTAGAATATATAATGGATGGTTATAAAAATAATTTTATAAATATATAAAATAAATATGATACTAGAATTACAATATGCATGTATTATTTTAATATGAAAAACAAATGAAAGTAGCATTTGTGCGTACGTACGACCTACTATCTCCATGAACGATGCATTTCATTTCTTATCTCCAAATATTATGGATTATTATAAATACGTATATACTGAATATATATGATAATAAATCCATTTTTTACATTCTATATAAGATTAAATCATTATCTAAGTAATATTAATAATAAATTATAAGTTAAATCATACAAGAAAAACTAGGCAATTAACACCCAAAATAGTGAAAATGATGAAAGATTATTAAAAAAAGGTAATAAGATATTATAAGATGATCATATATTATATAATAAATATTAATATTATTATTTAATAATTTCTTGAAACTCTTAAAACCATTATAAATGATGTTAAGTTATATTCACCCAAAAGGAAAGTATATGGTAAGGGTAATTTTAAAATCTTATTATTATTTGGGGTTGTTTATATGTAAGTATATGCTGGGAAATATTTATCATCCAAATCCATTTAATAAAACCCCATGACATTAAGATGTTTTAATTTTAGAATAAAATTAATTTTTTTTCTATATTTTTTTAAACGCAACACCTTGTTATGTTTATACTATACAAAACATGTGATTAGCTTGCATGAAAAATGGAGTTTTACCGCCTTCAAAGGGCCCACCTCTTTTAAAACTCAATTTTGACATTTTTATAAATTTTATTTTTCAAAATAAAATAAAATCTTTTGATGTTGAATATCAAAATTATCTTAAGGTTATTTTTTCTATTTTCTAGAGATGTTTTATTTTTTGATGAATACTAAAAAATACTACATTTTAGTTAAAAACTACCGTTTGGTTTAAATAATTATTAGTGTTAAATTATATTTTGAATTGTATTTTAACATTTAAATAGATCTATTATACATATATTAGTCAATGTTAGGTAACAGGAATCATTTTTATTTTTATAATATATAAAAAACATATTGAACTTTTGAACGTTTTTACTTTAAAAACCCACTTTCTCACCAGGTCTATAGGGTTATCATTAAACTTAATTTTCCTAATTCTATGATTTTAATTCTTAAAAACAAAAATAAAAAGTTTTTATAAGATTAATATTATTTGGTCTAACATGATAAGCATAATTTGTGACCAAAATTATTTGTGAAAGTGATTAAAATTAATTACGATGATTAGGGTAAAATTTAGCATAACAAGAGACTAAACCTTAATATTAAGTTCCAAAATAACCTGAATTTTTTTTTAAAAAACATTGGATACTCTTATTTGGATCACATACCCTTTTTTATAATTTTATGGTTTATTGGGATATTATTAAATAGACGTTCCCTATATAAAAGGTTAAGTAAGGAAAGAGAAAAAAAGGGAACTTTCCTTATCTTTTACATTTATAAAACTTTTATAGATGTAAAAAACATCACATTGTTAGTTATAATTGTCCTTTTTAAAGATAATTTGGAATTATAAAACGTTGATATATGTAAAAAACATCATTAATACGTTTTCTTCATGGTATGAAAAACTTTACTTTATGGGAATTATAAAGAGTTGATATATGTAAAAAACATCATTAATACCTTTTCATTATGGTAGGAAAAACTTTACATCATGAGAATTATGATTTAAATGTTTCAAGGTGTATGGAACACTTTGGGATGTTAAAATATTATTTTCACTAATAATGTTTTAATGATCATTAATTGGTATTTCTGTTCATCAACATCGACAACCCTTGTTGTTACTTATCCTCCACTGGGGAATTATTGATAAAACAATATTATTTATTCAATATAGATATTTTATGATAAGGAATATTATTTCTACTTATAAGGAATGAATTAGATTTATTATGTGATGGGAGGGGCTCACTATAGCCCCTTTATGCATCAGTAGGTTTCATGAGAAAAACAATATATGGTTTTGGCAGATGCCTTATCCATTTATTATATTATTGGAATGAATCATTGATAATAATATATTCTTTTCATGAATCCTTGAAAATATTATATTCTTTTCATGAAGCCTTGAAAATATTGGATTCTTTTCATGAATCCTCGATGATATATTTTAGATATATATCAATATGAATTCCATCATTATGTATGCATTTATTGCTATTCCATGTGAATATTTAATTAGTGATAATATCCATGGTTAAGTTTCAAATATATATTATTGATTAAATGGTATGTGATTCAATTATCTACCTTTATATGTCAATTTATTCTCATTGTTTCATTATTGCTTCCACTTTAATTATCTTTATTGAGCATTTGAGATCACCCTTATTATGTTTTATTTCCCCATTTATGAAAATGAATCCTTTTAATGAGTTTTAGGGATTCATTTTATTATATAACATGTTTTTATTTTCTATTTCCCAATGTATTATGGGTATCATGTTTGTATTCTAGCTTTCCAAGGCTGTTAAAATTTTCAGTAATTTGGGATTTGATTCATTGTAATCATTCCAATGTAATAAAATAACATACTGACTATGAGATTATGGAGTAAGGGTGTTAGAGTTGGTATAAAATGAATATTAGTAGAAACCTTGGGAACTATATATAGAAAACATAGATTAAGGAACATATCCCTAAGGTCGAATTTGATGAGAATTATATAAAAACATCCTATAATTTTTGGTAATGTAGATACTGTGTGGGTATGACAAGAAATACATCACTCTCTAGATACTACAAGTGGATTTGGTTCTGGCACATATGTATCTAGGAGAAATATCTCTGACATTGTGTGTTGGGTCGTACATGGTGTAACCTGGTACCTAACAATGGGCCTTAATGTGCACTAGGTTTGACACTTTCAAAGGATATTCTTAGGATAGTTCGCATTTTCTTTTCCTACCATTATGAAGTATTTATAAGTAAAGATATTCACAAAGAATCCTTGTTTATGATTACGATATTATTTATACATAAATTTCTTAATTTATATTTGGCCATATTTAAAGTTATATAAGGTTCATAATTTTATAATCTAATCCAGTATATGCTATTGTTTAGAAATATAACATAGAAGGAATAGTGGTATTAATTCTCAAAAAAATGTATAGATTTACTTACTAAGGAAATTGATTCAAATGGTATTGGATCTAAGAATGTTATAGAAATATTGGGGCATCTTAATCATATTATGACACATAACCTATCACTGATGGAGAAAATTTTTCCACAATGAGACTCTCCTATTTTAGATCTCTTAATGAAATAGAGGCCCCCATATTTTAGTGGGACTATTGATCCAATTATAGTTGATCAATGGATTACATCATTGGAGAAGATATTTGTGGAATTGGGATTTGGTGAAAAGGAAAAGGTTTCAATTACAGTTTTTTTTCTTTGAAACAATTTTGATCAGTGGTGGTCATTGATCCAAAATAAAAGGGAATAAGAGGACATAGAACTCATGGAATGGAAATATTTTAAGGATACATTCATCAATAAATACATCCCTCAAGAGAAAAAAATTGATATGAAGAGAATGTTTTTTAGTTTAAATCAATATGAGAAAGAAATTATTGTGGTTTATGAAGATACCTTTACAAGTTTAGAAATGTTTTCTACTAATTTCATATGTAATATTAAATAAAATATTGATCAACTCTTTGAAGTACATAAGACAAGTATCAAAAGGATTATAATGTGTCAACACTTTTCTTCATATGAGGAATTTTTTTTATTTTCTCTCAAGACAAAGAAAGAATTTATAGTATTATATGGACTCAAAGAGGAGAAAGATAGTAAGAGGATAGTAGAGAATGATTTGGACAAAGAGAAAAAGGGAAATATTGATTTCCAACATTTGATACTTGGGACGATAACACCATGGTACATGCTTAAAAGTGAAAGGAGTTTGCTTCATGTGTAGAGAAAAAGGCCATCAATCTTAGGATTAAAAGGGAATTATTTCTTTCAATTTTCAATACTTCAATGATAAGGATATAGGGAACTATGGAAATGAATTCCCCAATCAACGAGAGAATATACCCCAGAAGAATATAATTGATCAAGTTCAAGAATATATTATTTACACAAATGAAGTGGAATGATTAATGTACTTTTGTATTTTGATCTAATAAATATGTTTTGTAAGTTTTTTGAGGATGATGTTATCATTATAGGATTTAAGAAATATATAAGGATTGTGTTGAATTATTTATCATTAAATTTTTGAGATTATATTTTGAATCATACAATGGATATTGATTTGGTAGCAAGTAAAACTTTTTGGAAAACACATCATTGAGGGAAAGATAAACCTTTATATGTTCCTGATGTTGAGATAATGATGTTTGGATAAAAAGATGATTGGTATGGATAAAGTAAATTAGATACTAACAAATACAATGGAAATGATTCTAATGTGTTGGATCATGATCTTTTGGAAAGGTTATCCATTTATGATGTTGTTTAAGTTTAACATTCGATGTATTTTTTGAGGTTAATGTATTACTTCACCATATGATGTAACATGTGATAAGAGATGAAATATAAATAGTTCAAGGTGAAATCAAAGGATAATATTATGTTTATAGAAACATATATTTTCTTATACCCTTAGAGAGTGAAAGAATCTCTAAACTCAGTGAAGAAAGGGTCTTCAAATAAGTTTTTTTCCTATTATCCTCATTTTTTATGATATCAATGACCTTTATTCACACCTATAGTTTATGGTTTTTTGGCCTACAACTTTCAGTGGAACATGTTCTTAATCACTCTCAATCAAGACATAATGGTCAGATTTCACTTCCATATCCAGGTTTTCACTAACATTACCCTATTTGAAAGCCTAGTTTTGTGGTGACCTTCACATTTTACTCTCCCTCTTATTAATAAAAATCATTTTTAACCCTATTTACAATGTGGGTTTTTAACAATAGTATTTTCAAAAATAAAACTCTTGATTACAAAGATTATGTTTAAAGTGTGAGAATTCAATTTAAATAATGTAGAGAATATATCACTAAAATTCATTACAATTAATTAATTTTAGAGTAAAATTAATTTTGTTTCTATATTTATTTATATAAAACACCATATTGTAATTATGATATACAAAACATGGTACAAATTTGTACACAAAACCAATTTTTACCACGTTTTAATGGTGCACCATTTTTAAACCTAAATTTTCAAACTTTTTTAAAAATTTATTTGTCAAAATAAACTTCAGTTTTTTTTATTTTTAATTTTAAAATTAGAATAAGATGAATTTTTAGAATTGTTCTAAGATGTTTCATTTTTTTATGAATAATGAAAAATATTGTATTTTAGTTAAAAATTATCTTTTCATTTTAATAATAATTAATGTTATATTATATTTTTAATAGGTTTTTTAAAGTTATAACAAATAAATTATACATATATTAATCCAATATAGGTAACTGAAATCATTTTTATATTTTAATTAGATATAAAAAATATTTCACTTTTGAATTTTTTTTACTTTAAAACCCCACTTTTTCACAATGTCTGCAGGATTAGCGTTAATTATAATTTTCCCACTTATGTGTTTTGAATTATATAAAATGTAAATACATGGTTTTAATCAGTGTAATATTGGTGTTATAAAATGACCGATATAATTTTTGACCAAAATGATTTGTGAAAGTGATCAAAATTAAATACGGTGAATAAGGTAAAAATAATCATAAAAAATGACGAAAACATAATATTAAGTGCCAAAATGAGTTGGAAACGTTTCTAGAAACCATTGTCTACCAATAGTTTGACTACATAACCTAATGGTTCTAATTTTATGGGTTATTGGGATATTATTAAATGGAATTGTTGTCATGACCCATCCCCCAGGGCCAGTGTCGTGACTTCCCCAAACTTGCCTTCCATATGCCAGGGGCTGGCGACTAGCACCGAGTAGGCATATCTAAAAAAGGGAAATAAGTTTCCTTATAACTTGTGCACTCACACAAAGCACAAAATGTGGAAAGTAAACACAAAGTAAACCACACTATCACTGAGACAACTACTGGGAGTAGTGTATAAACTGAAAGTATAAAGGGGCCATAATACAAGCCCAAAACCACAAAGGAAAGTACAACTACCAAGGTACGTCCACTCGAGACCCCACCGGAATAGTAGGTGAAGGGTAGTTTCCTATATCAATAGAAGTACACCCCTCCATCCCATCTCACTAATCACCACCAGGTCTCAGACCACCAAGGTATCCATCAAATCATCTATACATCCCATCTCACTGAGCACCACCTGCTCCCAGACCAGCACGACCTCTGTCAAAGCGTTGATCACCTGCACAGGATACAACACATGAGGGAGAAGCCCACGTAGGGGTGAGTAAAAAAATACTCAGTAGGGACCCCAAACCAAAAATGAATTATCACGAAGCAAGATCATAAAGAAAAGACAGCTCACACTAGGTATAGCTCAAAAGTATGGAAAGCAAGACTACAATTGTAACACTGAACACCTTGGACTGCTGAGATACTCATCCTTGATTAATACTATGGGTTTCTTGGGTCACACAGATCCACTTCCCACTTAGGCCGTCATAGCTTGTCCACACCAGGCCGCTTCAAGTTGATTCAAAGAGGGTCTCTTGGAGCTGATCCAGATAGGGCCACTTGGAGATGATCCACACAGGGTCTCTTGTAGCTAATACACATAGGGTTTCTTGAAGCTGATCTACATAGGTTCTTCTAGATCTGATCCACACAGGGTCAATTGTAGCAGATTTACATAGGGTCTCTTGTCTTCTAGGCCTAAAGAGTCACTTGGTCCTACTCGTTAGTAGTCTTCGGGTCTCAGCCAGCCACAAGATTCCTGCACATATCATGCTTGATTCTGGGAGAATCCACTCCTCAAGCCATTGTACATATTTTATCATCCATGAAAAACTCCTTAGAGAATTCCAAAATAACTGCCTCATCACGAGGGTTTTATCTCCGCAAACAGCTTGTCAAACAGATGCCTGATCTCAAAGACATTGGTGTTTTAGTAAACAAGGACTGGTTGTTTCCGGGCCTAGTCCGACCCGATCGGACTGACCCGACTAACCTAGCCCAGGGGTCTTGCATGACCTGGCCTAGTTTGACCAAGCATACCCTACCTAATTATTGGCCAATGGGACAGGCCCATGGGGCCTTGCTGGACCCAAACCGGTTCGAACATCGGTCCTGCCCACCTGGTTACCCTGTAACTCAGTTCCATCCGGCCTAGCCCACAACAGGGGGGCTGGTTGTTCCCAGCCCAGGCCACCCAGCAGCCCAGATTTATCATGCCAGCTAGGCCTACAAAAGCGTGTCGGCTTTAATCCATCCTGGGCCACCTTGCATCCTGGTTCACGCCCCCTGGCCAGGACCACACAGCAGGCCGATCTTCTCCATCCCAGATGCTAGTTGGAATCCATTTAGTGCATTCCATGCCCGACTATGTTGATCACCCATTTTTCCCATACGTGGTCAAAAATAGACCGAGTGCCATCATGTCGCACTGCAGCCTGATCTACTAGCGCGGTTAGATGGTCGTATCCCTATCTGCCAGGTTCCAGATCGCTGCCAGTGACTCTTGCTGCACCACCAGAGTGCGCCATCTTGACACACCAGATGGATGTTCTATGGACCACCGGGTCCACTCTAGGGGTTTGTTCTTTGGACCATCTGTGCCTTGGGCCTCCATGGGGAACCATCTTCTCTGTTACGACGTCAGAAATTCCTTGGCATCAATTCGGAGTTGCGGCCATGAAGAACACACAATAAATTAAAAAGATGGAAGGGCTCAAGCCTTGTTCGTGTCGGAATGCACCCTCTGCATTAGAGTTTATTTAAAACATGGGGGGATAAGATTACGTTTTTATTAAACTTAATCTTGATGCAAAACCTCAAGAATGAGCACACTCCTGCAAGAACAAGGGATCTGTCGATCAACCTGGTCCTAGGATGATATGCATTCTTTGTTTTAGAATGAAGAATGGGTAAACTCAAAAAAATTAGACCTCTACCTAGGATAGATTCATTAGTTGGGGAAGAGCATGGTCTCATGCCTTAGTTCTCAATTCTTGATCTACTTCCCATGTAGTAGTGATCCTTCAAAGGGTGTAAAGATAATGCGTTTGAAGCCGTTGGTGTTTTTCTCTCTCCAGTCCCATTTTTCAAGGTGCATCATTGTCACTAGTTTTTCTTTGACATTATTTGGAGAGAATTTCTTCATCGTCCATCAGAAAAAAATTCTAGCTCTAATCCTCCAACCCGTTATCTCATTAAAAGAGAAACGTGTCACAACTTTTCAGTTACGTTGCGTCATCGCGTCGTTACACTATTTCATTTATTAAACTACATATTTGTTACACTTCAAATAATGAGTCATTATGATGTTTCATTTGTGGATTGAAATATTTGGATCATCACTACATCGTAGTGAAAAAAAAATTGGATAAAATAGACATTTTATGTTTATTTTATTATTCTTAAAACATCCGAAAATTAACTTTTTCCATCAACCCGCACCGTTCAATGTTAGGTCTATTCATAGGTAATGTAATCATTCTAGATGAAATGGTGCCTTCAGATTTTCAATCTATGACCCCATTTAAAATATTCCAAAACAGTACACTCACACCATTTTAATTTGCTTAAAAAAGATCAAAAACTATATTTCACTCTTGACCCACACCAGTCAAGGTTAAGCTCATAAAAGGGAAACATACCCTCATGAGCTCAAAGGTACTCCTGGATTTCCAATCTGAGTTACTATTTAGGAGCTATAAGGATTTTAAAATAAAATAATTCGTACTTAATTATTTTATTTAAAATCAAAAACTAACTTCCACAGTTCGCATGTGATGGCCATCGTTAGGCTCTACCTAAGGAAAGAATACCTTCACGAACTCAATAGTGGTCTCAGATTTTCAACCCAAGTCACTATTCAATTCAATTAACTATTAAAATTATGCCATTTTGGTTTTTCTCATTGGAGGTCTGTGCTGACTAAACATAAGTCACACATAAGGTAAACCTGCCAACCTAAACAAAACGGTTCCCTTGGATTTTTGATCTGATCACTCTTTTAAGAGTTGTACCACATTTTTTATGAAAACCACTCACTTACACTATTTAAATCTTATCATTTTTCGATGGATTATTCCTGGAACTATGGGCCTCAAAATTTCACTATGTCTTAGCAGTTGGTCTCGAAATAATCCCATATAATTTAAAAAATATTACATGGAATTTTGGGACATTACATTACCCCCACCTTTAGGGCTTGGTGTACTTGTAAGTCAAAATGAGGGCAAAACAAAAAAAATGAGGCTACTGAGCATGAATCTGAGCCTCATGCTCCCATGTTCTCTCCTGGAGATTCTCATGCTTCCACCGAATGTGTACCAGAGAATTTGACTACCCCCGAAGGACCCTCTACTATCGATCCTCTATCTACACTGGGAACTCCACAAACTTCATCCAATCTCCAATTTCTAGATCACACTATTGTATGACATTTGATGTATCATGAACATACCTTCTTAGTTGTCACACATAGAGAAAATCATGTACCTAGAGCATATGTGGAGAAAGATCTAGGTGGTATGCCACCTTACCAACTTTGCTCAGGATATGGAAAGGGCTGATGAATTTCAGATATAACATGGATCCCTGGCCAAATCTATATATCTCTCATCAAGGAGAGACCCTAAGGAATACGTGGCCCCCATATTCATACTCCAAGGGGCTCTGTCACCTATCAGAATATGAATTCTGTCGGATCTATTCAGTCTTAATCCACTCACTAATGACCTGCACCTTCTCAATGGTAGCCTATACCATCTTTGGACCGATGAGTGATGACTTCCCTGTGTTTTTTTATCATAACAGTGACCTATATGTCCATCTGTATAGTTCCCTGAACGGTGACATAATGATGGTGGTGTGGTAGCTGTTGTTATGTGTAAACTTTACCAGTGGTAGGTGGTCCTCCAAACTACGACCATAATCAATAAAGCAAGCACAATGCATGTCTTCCAAAGACTGTATGGTCTGCTCCATCTGACCATTCGTCTGTGGGTGAAAGGCTATGCTCAAGCACAGCTGAGTCCCAAACGCCTCCTATAATCCCTTCCACAATAGGGATGTGAAGCGTGCATCACGATCTGAGACAATCATAGATAGGACTCCATGGATTCGAACTATCTCTTTGATGTAGAGGCGTCCCAAGACCTCTACTGATCCCTGCTCCCAAATGGGTAGGATGTGAGCCGAATTGGTGGGTAGGTCAATGATACCCTTATATTATCATGTCCCCTGGACGTATGTGGTAAGCCCTTCATGAATTCCATCGATATCCTATCCCACTTCCACTTTTTTACCTCAAGGGGTTGTGTCAAAACTTCTGAAACCTGGTGCTCTACCTTCAGTTGCTAACATGAGAGGCATTTTGAGACAAACTCTATGATTTACTTTATCATCCCCAGCCACCAGTATTGACATCAAAGGTCCAGTAACATCTTCACCACACCTGGATGTATAGAAAAAAGGGGATGTATGGAACTCCCTCAACACCTCCTTCTGAAATTCCTCTATTACTGCAATGTGTCCTTTAAAAAGGATGATGTTATCCCCACCTTTTTGAATATCCATTAGGGGCACGCCCTGTGGACATCTGGGCTCGTGTAGTCTTACAACTAGAATCTATAAGTTGTGCCCCCCTAAATCAATATAATAATGGAGGGTAAACTACCATCAACTGAAGATAAGATACCTCATCTCTAAACAAAAAGGATATCTAAATCAAGGATACTCTAAGGCCTCGTTCAGTAGTTGTGAACTCGATCTCCTATAGAGAGGATCTGTAACCGCGTTCCCCTTCCCGGGAGTATAGACTATCTCGATTTCATAGTACTGGAGGAACTCTAGCCAATGTCACAGTATCAGATTCATATACTTTTGAGAAAATAAAAACTTAAGAATCTTGTGGTCAGAGTAGACGATGAATAGTTCAACCATAATGTAGTGTCGCCACATATTTAGTATGAATACTACTGCTTCCAACTCAGGGTCATGAGCCACATAGTTATAATCATGTACTCTCAACTATCAACAGCCAAAATCAATCATTGATTTTCCCTGAATCAATACACAACCAAGACGATTTCCTAATGCGTCATAGTACACCACGTAGTTGGAGCCCTCCTCTGGAAACCTCAAGATGGGAGCACTCATCAAGCTCTGCCTCAACTACTAAAATCTCCACTGGAATCCTTCTTTCCCACACGAAGGGCTTTATCTTCTTCACCAATCCTATCGTGGGTGCTGCCACTCTATAGAAGTAAAGTACAAATATCTGATATTACCAACCAACTCAAGGAAACTTCATACCTCAGTAACTCTCTTGGGAGGTTCCCAAGCAAGCAATGCCGTGATATTTTCTAGATCCATCACAACTCCAGCCTCTAAGATGAAATTCCCTAGGAAAGAGACCTTTCTTATCAAAAACTCACTCTCTGAGAGATTTTTCGTACAACAGGTGCTCTCAGGGTGTGTCCATAACAATTCTTAGGTGTATCTCATGCTCCTCCTTGTATGCTAAATACCATAAGATGCCATCATTGAAGACCACTACAAACTGGTCTAAGTACAGCTAGAAGAACCTGTTCATGAGACCCATGAAAACTACTAGGGTGTTTGACATTCCAAACAAAATAATTAAGTACTCATAGTGACCATAGCGACATATGAAAGTCATCTTTCAGATGTCCACATCTTGTACTCAAAGCTGTTGATAGCTTGATCTAAGGTTTATCTTTGAAAACCATATCACTCCCTTCAACTAATAGAAGAGGTCATTAATCCTCGATTGACGATTTTTGTTCTTTAAAGTCACCTAGTTTAGGGGCCGAAAGTTCACGCATAGCCTCAAGATTCCATCTGCCTCCTTGGAGAACAACACTGGGGATTCCCATGGTGAAACATTGGGCCTTACAAACCCCCTTCCTCTACAAATACTCCAACTATACCCTCATATCCTGAAGCTCTGTAGGAGCCATTTGATATGAAGTCGTAGATATCAGTGTCTTCCTAGGGTACAGATCAATATAGATTTCTACCCCTCTGTGAGGAGGCAATCCTATAAAAACTTCTAGAAATACTTCCTCTTACTCATCCACCATTGTAGGGAACTGAAAAATCAAAACATCTATTGCCACACCGTTTAGGATGGTCGCATGTTGCTACCCCCTTACTCTATCCTCTAGCTCCCTAAGCCTAGTGTGGACCACATCGGGGTGGTGGTTGTAACATTTCAAAATATATTCCACCTCCTACTACTCTCCCAACTCCTCTACCATGTCTTCCACCCTACATAAGGATCGTAGTTAGAACCTCCATCTGGTCAAGTTGCATCCTCACTAAGCAGAAGACTCACATCACCGCCTCCTACCAATCCTCAGTGACATGAGGATATGTATCTCCCCTAAACCTAAGAGGTTCCTTCCACTAGAACATCTGTGAGGCACTAAGTCTATGTTTATCATCTACCTGTAGGGCTAGTAGTAACTACTTACCAATGGGCGATGGTATCACTGGGACACCTCCTAAAGGTTCCATCTCGGTAAATGGTCCATGTACTAAAGCATCATCACTCTATAAACCATGATTGTGTTCACTCACTGGAATCCTGGAAAACTAGTTTTCTGGAGGCATCTTGAAAGATAATCAAGATGAACCACGTTCTATTTATTATGCCTGGTGAGATGACTCTAACTCAAAAAGTTCATGGGAAAACAACCAAAGACGCATTCAACAAATTTTTTTATGTACCGGATCGAAAAACAGAATTTAGGGTCTTGGTAAATGGATACATCGGTTGTCGCACCAACACTGGACTCCCTGACCTAAAAGCTGAACTCAAAACACTTAACACTATTTCCCCCATCCAAATTTACAGACTCTTTGTTCTTCTGGTAGAACCGACCTCCTCTGATACCACTTTGTCATGACCTCTCCCCTTGGGATAGTGTCGTGACTAACCCAATCCTACATTACATAGGATAGGGGATAGACACTATCACCAGGTAAGAATATCCCAAAAAGGGGAGGAATTTTCCTTAAACATGTACACACGCACAAAGCTCAAACTACAGAAAGTAAACACAAAGTAAACCACAACTATCACTCAAAAAAATACTGAGAGTACAGTACAAACTGAAAGTAAAAAGGGGATAGAATACAAGCCCAAAACCACAAAGGAATGTACAACTACCATGTTCGGTTCGCTCAAGACCTCACCGGAATAGTAGGTGAAGGATAGATTCTTGTAGCCATATAAGTATGTCCGTCTGTCCCGTCTCACTGAGCACCACCTGGCCTTGGTCCTCCAATGCCCATGTCGAAGCCTATGTTCATCCCGTATCACTGAGAACCACCTAGTCTTATACCAAAAAGGTCTCCGTCCAAGAGTTTGTCCATCCCATCACAATGAGCACCACCTGGTCCCGAACCACTAAGGTATTCGTCGAAGCGTCGATCACCTGCACGGGACACGACATGTGCAAGAGAATCCCATGCAGGGGTGATTAATACAACACTCAGTAGGGAACCCAAACTAAAAGGAAGAACCATGATGAAAGATCCCACAACAAGACCACAAAGCAAAGACATCTCACACCAGGTATAACTCAAAAGTATGGAAAGAGAGACTACAGTCGTAACAATGAACACCTTGGACTGCTAAGTTACTCATACTTGATGAGTACTATGGGTCTGTTGGGACACATGGAGCCTCTTACCACTTAGTTCATCATAGATGGACCACACAAGGCTTCTTGTAGCTGATCCACATAGGGTCTCTTGGAGATGATCCACACAGGGTCACCTAGAGCTGATCCACACATGGTCCCTCAGATCGGATCCACACATGGTCGCTTGGAGCTGATCCACACAGGGTCCCTTGGAAAAGATTCACGTAGGATCTCTTGTATTTTAGGCCGATAGGGTCCCTTGGGAATGCTCGTTAGTAGTCTTTGGGTCTTAGCCAGCCGTAAGATTCCCATACGTAGCACGCTTTATTCCAGGAGAATCCAATCCTCAAGGCATTCATTGTATATCAACTTCCATGAAAACATTTTTTGATAATTCCCAAAGAGTCACCTCATCGCTAGGGTTCCAACACTGCTAACGGCTCATCAAACATTTTCCAAGTCTGAAAAATATTGGTGTTTTAGTAAACAGGGGCTGGTTGTGTCTGGGACCAATCCGACCTGATCGGATCGACCCAATCTAGTTGGGTTTGGGCCAGGACCATTAGAATTTACTAAACCTATCCTGATTCGGTTGGGGGTCCAGCCTTCTGGGTCACCCAGTGACCCAGTTCCATCTGACCTGGTCTACAACAGGCAGGCCAGTTGTTCCCAACCCGGCCCGCCCAGCGGGCTGATCTCTTCCAACCCATGTTCTAGGTGGGGTCCAGTTTGTGTGCGCCATGGCCAGCTATGTTAGTGGCCCCTTGTTGCACAGGCTGTCCCCACTGAACCGCATGGCAGCTCACCGCGCTGCAGCCCTATTCGTGACCCGCACCACTGATGCGGTTGGATGGACATGTCCCTATTCACCAACTATTGACCTGCTTTCGGTGGCTCATGACACACCAACATAGCCCGCCTCAGCACACCATTGTGGCGCACTGCCACCTGCCCACAACCGCTGATACCAGCATGCCGGTGGGATGTTCTGCAGGACATCGGGTCCTCTCTGGCGGTCCATTCTTCAGACCTTCTGTGCCTTTGGCCTCCATGGGGCACCATATTCACTACTACGACCTCAAAATTTTCTTTCCATCAATCCAAAGTTGTGGTCACAAAGAACACAAAAGAACAGACAAAGGTGGAGGGGCACGGACCTTGTTCATGTCGGCTCACATCCTCCTTATTATAGTTTCTTTAAAACATCAGGGGATAATAGTACGATTCTATCAACATTAATCTCGACGAAAAAGCTGAGAATGATCACCCTCCCACAAGAACAAGTGGTCCATAGATCAACCTATTCTTGGGTTGATCCATGTTTGTTATTTTATAAAGAAGAATAGGGAAACTCAAAACACAAAAAGTATACCCCAACCAGGGATAGATATATTGGTCAGGGAAAAGTTGTGTCGCACGCCTTCGTTCTCTATTCTGGATATACCACCCACGTTTATAGATATCCTTCAAAGGATGGAAGGATAATTCATTTGAAGCCATTGGAATTTGTCACTCTCTAGTCCCATTCTTCGAGGTGAATCATTATTGATCTCATTCCGCAGGCATTCGTTGTTGGAGAGAATTTTCTTCGCCGTCTGTCATAGAAATTATATCTCTGAACCTCTAACCCATTATATCATTAAAAGAGAAACACATCACAGTGTTTCTGTTAAACTATGTCATCACGCCATTACGTTGTTTCATTTTTGAAATAGCATATCCATTATGCTTCAAATAATGAGTCATTATGTTGTTTCATTTATGGAATGAAACAGTTAGTTCGACACTGCGTCACAACAAAACAACTTTTGGATTAAAAATACTTTTTAAGTTTATTTTACTTTCCTTAAAACATCTGAAAATTAACTTTTTCTCCCAACCTACGTCAGTCGAGTTTAGGTCCATTATTAGGCAATTTCAATGTTTTAGATGCAACTGTGCCCTCTGATTTCTAATCTGGGCACCTATTTAGAAGATTCTAAAACCGTGCACGTGATCCATTTTAATTTTATTTAAAAAATTTCAAAAACTATCTTTCACCATCGACCCACACCGGTCGAGGTTAAGCTTATTTAAGGGAAACACACCCTCAAGAGCTCAACGATACTCTCAGATTTCCAATTCGAGTTACCTTTTATGAGTTATAATGATTTCAAAATAAAATAATTGTTACTTGAATATTTTATTTACGACCAAAATCTAACTTCCATAGTTGGCCCGCTCCAACCAACGTTGGGATCTAGTTAAGGAAAGCATACACTCACAAGATCAACTGTGGTCTTGTATATTCAGTCCGAGTCACCATTCTTTATTTATAAGTATTTTAAAAATAAAATAATTTTATTTAATTATTTTATTTACAGTTATGCCATTTTCAGGTTTTCTCAGTGGAGGCATGTGCCGACTAAACATAATTCGCACCTAGGGTAGACCCGCCATCCTAAAAGCAATAGTTCCCTCATATTTCTAATCTAGGCATTCAATTAAGTGTTATTCCACTTTTTCAGGAAAACAGCTCATGCTAACTATTTAAATCTTAACATTTTTTGAAAGATCATTCTAGGCACTCTGGGCCTCGCAATTGCACGTCGTCTAAAAACTTGGTCTCGAAATAATCCCATATACATTAAAAAAAATTACATGGAATTCTGGGAAATGACAAGTGCCTTATATAAAAGGTTAAGTAAGGAAAGATATAAAAAGGAATATTCCTTACATTTAACATTTTTAAAACATTGACATATGTACAAAACATCATATTTTCAGGTATAGTTTTTGTTTTGAAATATAAATGGGTTAATTTTAACATAATAAGTTATCATTAATTTTAAATGATGATTTAGTTACTTAAAATTCTTAATAAACACTAATATAGTGATTATTTACTTAAAATTTAACTAAAATAATTGATACTATATATATTAAAATTGAATTAGATTGATTGAATTATTAGGTTTAATTATTATTTTTAGATGAATATATCATGTTAGTCAGTTGTAAACTTAATATATTTGAATTCCAATATTTGTTTTGATATTTTCAAATAAAAATTAAATAAATAATGTCGAAGTTGACATTATTTTTATTTTACAATAAATTATATTTTATTTAATGATTTAAGATTAATATAAACCCTATATTATGTCAAGTGATTTTTAAGTATTAATAAATATAAAATATAATCTATTAATGAACCAATTGATATATTATAATTAACATATTGACTCATATACTCTAAAAACATTGTTAACACGGTCTGGGCTTAAGCAGAATTTTAGCACGTCACATGCTCTTGCTTTAAAATTAAATCTCAAAAAACATGGTATTTTTATTTTATAAATTAAGTTTTCAAATTAATAATTAATTGGATCTATATTTTCTAAAAGATATCACTTTATTTTTATCTTAATGGTTAAATTAATTAGGTTTTAAAACTAGTTGATTTAATAAAAACCAAAATTAAAAAATGGTAGAACCTTATAAGCTAAAGAGACAAATTATTAAAATGAACATATTTTTATTTGGTGGAGATATATATCAACCATTATTACCCTTTAATACATTATTTTTCTATTTTTTAGACACAATATGCAAGGTAGACCTACCATTATTGAATAAATTTTTGTATTTACAAGAGTGCCACTCCCCCTCCATTATAAAAGGCCACCACACCTCCCACTTACTCACACCTCTCAAACCACTTGGGATCAGAAAATCTCTAATAAATTTACATCCCAAAATCCATACCTTCCTCATTGAATCATATATTTGTTAATAAATCAATCCAAATAATCATTTTAGTATAAACCAAAATGATTTACCCGATTAAGAGGTAAAGTCATTTCTTAAAATATTCAGTTTTATTTCCATTTCACAGACCCTAAAATATTATTATTCAATTATTATATAAAACATTGTATCATAAATATACTAGGTTGTTTTTATGTTAGGTTTTATACCTTCACACCCATATAATTCCATCTAATGGGTAACAAACATACTATTTACCTATACAGCGAACAGCCACCAAACAGAACGATGATTGTACATTTTTCCACTGCTGCCTCTCATAGTGAACATTATGATAGAAAATCAGTTCATATATGATATATATGATATTTTTTTCATATTTATTCTTCTATAATTATTTTATAACACATACCATTACACATTCCACTTTGTATAAGTACGATAAAATTGTTTCTAGAAGTGTGGACTACCGCCCCCTGAAAACGATGTGACTCATTCACACTATACATAGATCATATAAAGGATTGTTTTAATAAAAATATATAACATATATGGCATAGATATTATACTGTAATTATGATATACTTATATATCATTTAATTTTTATTATTTTAATACAATAATTAAAATAATGTAGTGTTCATACATATGTATGGCCTACCATCTCCATGAACGGTGCAACTCATTTCGTATCTCCAAATATCATGGACTATTCTAAATACATATATAATGAATATATATATGTGATAATCACATAATTGTTTAAATTTTGGATATTATGAAAACATTATATATATAATAGGAACAACAAATAAAAACTCCAAACATACTTGAGAAAATTAGGAAATTAACTCCTGAAATAGGGAGAATAATGAAGGATTGTTAACAGAGAAGTAATAAGATATTATAAGAAGATGATATATGATAATATAAACATTTGTATGGTTATTTTATAATTTAATAACATATTTTAATCCACTATACATGAGTATAAATACCACATAACAAATGGAAGGTTATGATAATTGATTATTGCCTTACTTTTCATTCCATGGGGCATACGCCATATACACCACATAATTATTTTATGTAGTGTATCTAATTCCCCGTTCGATACAATATATCATAAATCATTTTTCTTCATGATATGAAAAACCATACTTAATTGTAATTATTTTTTAAATGTTTCATGTTGTATGGGACACTTTAGTATGGTTAAAGATTATTTTCGGCAATAATGTTTTAATGATCTTTAAATTCTATTTCCTTTCATCAACATAAACAATACTTGTTTTCAATTATCCTCCATTGATTAATTATTGATAAAAAATATTATTTAGTCAATACGGATATTTTATGATATGGAACCTTATTTATTAATTAAATCAATTATTCTATGTATTAGGAATTTGTTATATTTAGTATGTGATGGGTGTGGCCTGTTATAGCACCAAGATGCATCAGTAGTTTTCACGAGACAAACTATATATGGTTTTGGTCGAGGCCTTACCCATTTATTAGACTCTTGGAATGAATCCTTGATTGTAATAGATTCTTAGCATGAATCCTTATAAATATTTTATTCTTGTAATGAATCCTTGAAAGTATTAAATTCTTGGTAAGAATCCTTGATGATATATTTTAGATATCCATCATTATACATTCCATAATTATGTATTCAGTAATTTTTATTCCATGTTATTGTTGAATTAGTTATATTATCCATGGTTATGTTTCAATATTATATTATTAATTAAATGGAATGTGTTTCAATTATATACCTTTTCATATAGATTTATTTTCATTGTTTTATTATTGCTTGTACTTTACTTAACCTTATTGATCATTTGATCACACCCTCATTGTGTTTTATTTCCCCAATTTATGAAAATAAATCCTTTGAATGAGTTACAAGGATGAATTTTGTTTTATTTTATTATTTATAATATTTGTATTTTCTATTTTACAATGTATTATGGGTATCATTTAGGTAATATAGTTTTCCAATACTGATAAAATGATTGGTCCTTTGGGGTTTAATTCATTATAATCATGTCAATGTAATAAAATAATACACCAGCTCTGAGATTCAGGAGTCGAGGTGTAACACATGTTTTCTAAAAAAATTTAAAAAGTGTTTTTATATTATCTTATGAATGTTTAAAGTCTCTTTACCCATGTTTGAAATTTTGTAAAATGGTTTGAAGGGAATCTTTTTTTATTTTCCAAATGAGGTACTTTGTGAATTTTTCAACAGAAGGAGTGTTTTTTTAATGTATGGGAGTGAGTGGTTTTTTCTACCCTCATGATTCCCTAATGTTTTGAATCATGATTTTTAGTTTTACAAGGTTCTTTTCAAATAAAATTTTTTCATTTATAATTACATGAATTTTTAATTAAATTATTTCAAAGTAAAAAAAGGGTTATTTATCTCAAAAAAATCAATGATTTTATTATAGTTTTATCTTTGTCGACATCCTCTTTTGAATTTTATATTTCATTGAGGTTTATCTATTAAGATATCATCTACCATATTTTATTAAATGTTGTATGATAAATTTGATTCTAGATGTAATATGTTGATATCATTCACCATATTACTCAAAATGGTTTGTGATTATGTTTACTAATTGGGAAATGTTATTTACTTTTCATATGAATATGTTGTTTCGACCAATTCACGTGAGTAATGAAATGGAAATATTAAGTGAAGGGTGGGTCCCTATATATTACCTAGATGCATCAATTCGTCTCATGAATCAAATATGATATGGATATGGTCGAGGATTAGACCATTTATTTTTAGATGTGGATATTCCAGATACCTTAACCATTCATTTTCAGATGTCTTGGTCGAGGCCTCAATGATATGTTTTATATATCCATCATTGTGAATTCAGTCATTATGATATTATTTATTGATATTACATGTGATTATTAAACTAGTGTAATATCTATGGTTAAGTTTCCTAGCTTAAGTGAATATTTAAATGGCATGTGTATCTGTTATTTACCTTTCTATATTTTTTATTCTATATTTACTCATATATTTCAATGTACTATTAACATTACTAAGAATTTGACATCACCCCTACAATATGATTCATTTTTACATAAGATTTTGAGATTTGCATTATAGATGATATATAGGGTTACAAAAGGGTTGGAATAATGGAAGTCTCAAAGAAAATATTTGTGTATTTTCATGTTTCAAATTGAAATGTGGATTATAAGTATGTATCTAGTTTAAAAAGACTACTAAAATATTATTTCCTTCGGATATGATTCCTTGTATCTTATAACAATATATAAAAGTAAAGCATTGGCTCTAGGATACTGGGGTCAGGGTCTTTATAGGCATCCTCATAATGTGTAAGTATTCAATACATCTTCTATTCTTTTAGAAGACTATTGTTGACTATTTACAAAATAGATATCCATAAAAATGGAACTATGTAGAATATAATTACAAAATTCGCATTATATGTAGGATTCCTCTCTAAATCTTAATCCCCCATATCTTATATATAAATTTCACCACATACATTCTCATTGCAAGATGTTAAACATCATGGTACGGTCTTATCGTACAACCTGAATCTGTGTAATTTGAACTATGTGGGTTTTGAGTCCCATCCCATTGGAACATCCAAGAATTACCAAGAGGTGAAATCCATTATATTTTATCCCTCATGAGATTATTTACTCACTTCCCCCTAGACATACTCATAAAATTATAGTTGTCTCTTCTATCAGGGTTATATTCCCCACAAACCATTTTATATTAGGAATATATCACCGATAGACCATTTTCCCTCAATTAACATTTATTATTACATAAATACCCCACCTAGAGATTAATATCTAGTTTGGGTCCCACTATGGTATCCTAATTTGTCTATTTTCTAATAGGGATTTTCTTCTTGAGGATATATTCTTTGTCACATTTATTTTTCTTTTATAGGGAATGCTCCTGATGGGGATCATCTTCATATGACCATATTATTTTTTTTTAAAAAATCATCCTTGATGCTATTTATTACCATCAAGCTTCACTAGATGGGGCTGCTTATATATATTTCCCACATAAATCATTTCTTTAAATCTTTCTCTTAGTCATCCTTATCAAATGATAGTGAACTACATGGATCTATCCTTGTTGCAGGCCCTTAAAAGGTGTTAAATTTACCTTTATGTTGTATTGAACTATGTGGGTTCAGATTTATTTTCTAAGGATACATTGGAATCCCCTTTATGAGATCAATCCTGACAACCTAAATATCGGTTACCATCCCCGATAACATTAAACACTATAGTGCACATTAGTATAGATTTAAAAAATAATAATCCCTAAACCAAATGATGGGGGATTTGATGGCTTCTTCATCTTGTGAGAACGCGCCTAACATGCCGACTGTTTCTCAAAATTTCCCAAATGTTGCTTCTACTTTAGCTTGGCCAATGGCGGCTCCTTCAGCCCCTCTGTCTCCCACTAATGGATCTTCTGTTGCTCCTATTATCCCCCTAGTTCCCTTGGATCCTTCTCTCCCTCATAGCGACCTTTATTCTAGTCCCTCTTTCAGGGATGTTCTGCATGGCCTGTTGACCTCGGACTCCTACTTCCAAGATGTCTCTATGCCCTTTCTGAAGTTTTCACGTCTTGGATATTGTGTTTCCCGGGATTTTTCAACATCGTCGTTCGAAGATGTTTTGGCCTACCTTAATTGGATGCTGGTGGCAAGGTTCGGGGGTGAAAAGCCGCCCCTTCAGGCCTTCCTGTGCTTTGTTCTCTCTTGGGTTCTGGTCGATTTGGTGTGGATCCCAGTTGTCAATGGGAAATTATTTTGTGTGGACAATTCTTCAGAGGCTGACTTCATCTGGGCATGGTGTAAAGCTCCCTGATCCTTAGGGAGTTGGATTTTCAACCTGTCTCAATGGTTGATGGAGGTCCAAAATGGAAAGGATAGCCTTATGGAAGTAGTATGGATCTTCCTCCCTGGATTACCACTACCATTCCAAAATGGTGACTTCCTCAGATCCATCATCAATACTCTTAGTGGTTTCCTATGCTCAGATGATCACACCCAGAGCTATGATGATATGTATGTGGCTCACATTTCCATTGAATTGGACTTGTCCTATCCTCTTATAATCTCCCTTGTTTTGATGGTGCAAGGATCAATGTTCTGGAATGAGTACATTTTATACCTGGTCTTCCCAAGGTATTTTTTGCACTGCTTGCTTCAGGGCCACTCCCATTAGGTTTTTAGAATATCTCAGTCATCCAGTCATCAGCGTCCTCCTTAGGAGGAGAAAATAAAGCCGGTTCAGCATAATCAATGGTCTCCCTATCCCTCGGATGACTCCCTAGAGTTATCTCGGTCCCTAGCTAGAGGATCAGTGGTGCCCCCCCTATGCCCCCAGAGCTAGATACTGTGAATTTCTTGGTTACTTCAGCTGGGTGTGCTTCTTCGTTATACATGGATATGGTTCCAAATGTCTACATGGTTCTATATGGTCCCTAAACTATTCTAGTAGGACCCTCTTTCATCTACCTTCTGATTGCTAATGTGTCTGATAGCATGAAGATCTTATTGGGGAATTATCATCCCCTAAGTGATCTGCCTACGCTTATGGACCCCTCTTGAAATCATGTCAATTTCTTAGAAGAGAAAGGGAATCTGGTCTACGAGGGGATATATCTACCACTTATCCTTTGCAAAGATCAATGGCATAAGCTCCCCCTGAATCTTAGAAGTCTTTTAGGCTCTCCTCTTCCTTCGGTCCTTGGTACCCCAGCCTTCACAATCAGGAGAGAAGGTTCATACCAGGGAGCAATGCCTTCCTGTGATCAATGATGTTCATCTCCTTCCCCTTTGGGAATTGATAATCTGAACACAAGAATATGTCCAAGATCAAAATCCATTCTATGAAATGATTGTCCTGTCTCCCATTTCACTAAGCCCAATAGCCATGGTGCCAGTGTCAGCGCAATCTCCTTTTAATGTTGTGTATTGACAAAGGGAATTCTTGGGGCCTAGGTGCCCGGGTTAAAATATATTTCATATCCACCGATATTGGTAACTGTAATGCCTCTATTGTTGCAATTGTTGACCATAAACAAAATCCGGTAAGGATAGGTGACTTTGCTCGAAGACTTAAGATGTATGGATACATGCATGTTGATCCCACCAATAGTCAGATTTGGATCTTCTGGCACAAGAGTATGTTTGTGGAGGAGGTCTAGGATGGTGTTCAGTTCATCACCACCAAGGTGTCACAGGGAAATAATTTTTTTTCTTTTTTAATCTATGGGAGCTGTGATGCCCAAAAAATGCAGGTTTTATAGCATGGACTTAATTATTTTGATCTAGGAAACTAGAAATGGATTTTTGGTGGATATTTTAACAATATGGATGCACCAGAGGAGAAGAAAGGTAGGGGTCCTTTCCCAAGGAAATCCAGCATGGACTTTGTCCAATTCATGGTAGGTAAGGGTCTCATAAACCTCAAATACTCTGGAGATCACTTCTCCTAGTGTAATAACCAAAGGGTCAACCGACGTTCATAGAGTCTCCTTGATCACTGCCTCTCCATCATCCATTTCCTCTCCATGTTTGATAATACTAAGGTTAACCATTTTGTGTGTGGAGTCTCGGACCAGTTTCCTCTACTAGTCTCGTTTTCCTCGAGGCAGGCGACCCATGTTAGATTCAGGTTTTATCAGAAATGGACCCTCTCACCTGGTCACCAGCATTTGGTTAAGGAGATTTGGCAAGGTCCCTCATAGGGGCACACATGGATTTAATTTCATAACAAACTAAGGTGACTTAAAGATCTGCTCCAAGCTTGGTCCAGATCATTTCCCCCCATTGACAAGGACATGGATGTGTGGATGGATAACATCAACCACCTTGAAACAGTTCTAGAAGAGGTTTGGGATGATTAGGTGTTCGAGGATATGTCTAAAATGAAGGACTCTTTGGATGAAATGATTTTGAAGTAGGAAAGATTGGCAAGGGAGGAGGCATAAATCAAGTGGCTGAGGGAGTGCGGCAGAAATACTGCCTTTTTCCATGCCTGTATTAAAGAGAGGAGGAGGTCGGCTACTCCCAACATTCGACTCGACAGTGTATTATATTTAGACAATAGGGACACCATGGCAGAAGAGGCATATCTGTTCTTCTCTGCCCTACTGGTAGGCCCCAACCCACGCATGGCATCCGGGTACCAGGGAGGTAATGGTGATATTATGGACTTGATCTCTAACCAAGTTTCAGCGCAAGACAATGTGATACTAAGTGTTATTCCTAATGAGATGGAAAATTTTAAGGCTATGTTGAGGCTTAACCTGGAAAGTGTCCTAGGTACTGATGGTTTCTAGGGATCATTTTACTAGAGCTCCTGGGATGTGGTTAAAGTTGATATAGTTGTAGCGATCCAGGATTTTTTCCAGGGTGGGTATTTACTAAGGGTCACAGCGGCCACTGCCCTAGTGCTTATTCCCAAGATAAGAAATCCTACCTACCTCATGCACTTTAGACTAGTGAGCATGTGCAATGTTCCATACAAAATTCTATCTAGCATCATCAACTCAAGGATTGCAACTCAACTGCCTAGATGGGTCTCTCTGGAACAACATGATTTTGTGAAGGGCTGCTGCATCCAAGGGATTATAGCCTTGTCCTAGGAGCTGGTTAGGGATACTGATACTAAAAAACATGGATCAAACATGGCTATTAAGCTGTAAAAGAGAAAAGCGTATGATCGTGTCTAGTGGAGCTTCATCAACATGGTGTTATATGCTATGGGGTTATCATCTCAGTCTACTGACCTTATATTCAGGTGTTTTAGTTCTTTGTGGCTGACGGTCTCTTTTATGGGGAATAAACATGTTTTCTTCAAGGGGACATGAGAATTAAGGTAAGGGGACCCCCTCTAATTGAGCATATCCATTCTCTCCCTGGATATCCAGAGTCAACTCATCAAGATAAGTGTGCTACGTGGAAATATTCTGTCGAACCATAGAAAGATATGTTATATCACCATATCTCATCTCATGTTTGTGGATGATATCATCATTTTATTGAATTCTAACAGGCATCTGGTGCATGGAATTAACAATGTTTTGGAAGAATATTGTCACTGGAGTGGGAAAGTCATCAATAAGGGGAAGATAAACTTGTATATATCCAGAAGATGTAATGTCAGGTGTGTCTCTTCCCTGTGCATCACATTGGATATGAAAAGAGAGAATTTCTTATGGACTACCTGGGTGATCTTATCTCCTCTAGAAGGATCCACATTTGGTATTTTGACCACATTGTCAGTAAGATCCTTGAACATTTTCAAAACTTGAAAAATCACTACCTATTCTTTGGAGGTCATGTTGCTTTGGTCAATAGTGTGCTCTTGGCTACGCCTATCCATGATCTTTATTCTGTTTTTGCACCGAAAGGAGTCATTTTGAATATTGACAAGATCATGGACAGATTCCTCTGGGATGCTCTCGTAGAGGGAATATGGCATTTCATGTCCTGGGGTAAGATGGAAAGACTGGTTCAGGAGGGTGGTATCAAGGTTAAGAACTTGGTTGAAACTATTTGATTCTTGGATGCTAAATTGGCATGGGAAGTTCTGTAGGACTATACGATTTGGGGGAATGCAATTGTGGGTAGATGGAACGAGAGCTCAGATAGAGATGCAAGGCATGGGTCCCCCTTTTGGGCCATGATTCTCCCTCTCATTCAGGACCTCTAACCCTTTTCCTGCTGGATTTTTGGAGAAGGATCCATTTCATTTTGGCACCAAAAATGTGTAGGCTCCATCATCGGCTTTCCAGGGTGTCCAGCAACTAATATCTCCTTCAAGGAGGTGGATCTTCATCCTCCTTTCATCTCGACTATTCTGGACAAGGACCAGATGGATATTTCTGATCTCATTGATCCCAATGAAGAGCATGATGGGTGCATATCCACCCCATCCAGTTCGGAGACCTTCTCTTCTAGGGATTTTAGGATGATTTTGACTTCTCAGAACCCTCCAAACAGTTGGATCATTAAAATTTGGTTCCAAAAAATCCGTACCAAATACAACTTTCTCTCCCAAAGAATAAGGAAAAATGATATACCATATGATGATAACATCAAAAAGTGTGGTATCAGTATCTCTTCTAGGTGTTGTTGTTATTGTAAGGATCACCGAGAGGAGAATGCGAAGCATATTTTCATTGAAGGATAATGGTAGAGAGAGGTATGGAGTTCTTTCGGCGAGTTTACTAGGGTTTCTATTAGCAGCATGGATGGTACTCCCTTCATGGAGAGATGGTTCAATGGTTTGGGTGATATTGGTCCGGAGAAGGTATCTTGGGCGATCATGCTTCACGCTGGCTACTGGTGACTATGGAAGGCGAGAAATAAGTCATGATTTGAGGGGGGCCAATCGACAGGTAGGTCCGTTATTGCTAGAATGTGGATCTTTCTATTGGACTTGGTTAGGTTATGTAGTGACTGGCATGATGCTCCATCCATTCGCTGGCTTCTCCCTACCAATCATGTGGCTCATCCAGTCTCCAACAGTCTGAGATCTTCATGGGTCCACTGGATTCCTCCCTCCATGGGATTGAAGCTCAACAATGATGGTTCATACAGATTGAGGATCATTAAAGGAGGTGGGGTTGTTCGTGACTCAGGAGGTGCAGTAATTCTAGCTTTCACTTCTCACCTCAGAAGCGGTTCCTCTCTCCAGGCTGAGGCCAAGGAGTTTTTCACTAGATTATCGCTCTGCCGCCAGGCCAATATTGTCCTCTCAGAGGTGGAAATTGACTCCTTGATTTTGCATAAGTCCCTGGGTGGAAAGGGGCCTATTTTATGGCCAATCTCATATGTCAGAATAAAATGTAGAGGTATGCTAAATAGCAGTATCAAAGTCATCCATACTTGGTGTGAGGGAAAAAAAGATAAGGACTATTTTGCATCCTTAACTAACTCTGGCCACGACATCGCCTATTTCTCGAAAGTGGATTCTATTATGCTAGAGGGGGATGATCTTGTTATAGGGGATGCCCTCGGACTGCACTACTTTAGATCCTTTTATAATCATGTTTGTGTTGGTTTGGCCCATGTTTCTTCCTGTTATTCTCCTTTATTTTAATAATTAAATAAATGATGATGATAATCCCCAAACCAATATCATTAATTAATAATTTATAACATGTTATATATATTCTTGTCGGAATAGCAGGTATCATCATTGTAGATAAACTAATACATACACATTCTCACATTAATAGAATGCCTATGATGTGTAATATGATCACAAAAAACTATTATAAAGTATTAGGGTAACTAGTCCTATAGTGGGGTCCATGTAAGACTCATGAAAATGTCATAAATCTATAAGAGTGTCCCATAATTGATAATAGTTACCCTAAATAGATTGTTTGGATCCTAACCTCACATCATCTCTACTAATGTGATTTCCTAAGAATAATTTATAAGGAACCCCAGTGATTTCCTTTCATTGTAAATATGGATCATCATTTCATATAGTTGTGAGTGTTATTTATTTATTCTAATTTAATGAATAAACCTCATTGTAAACCATCCAAGAAAGGATCCATGACCCTAAATTCAACACCGGCCCATGTTAGGTTAAAAAAATAAGTAGTAAAAATAATTCCATAAACCAATGAAACACATAGAATAATATAACCATTATTGATATATCCATAAATAAACACATTCATAACAATAATTGGATCCTATGAGATAATATTCATAACACCAAATAATTAATTCCATTACCTTATCTAAGGATTCATGATATTTGACCTCATGATATTACCTTCACAGCTATATTTTTAAGAATTATTTTTTTAGGTAGAAATATACAAAAATATGAAATCTAGTTCTTCTCAAGAGGCATATCTATGAATTTAAGGTTGATTTTAACCCCCAACAACAACTAATTAAGACCAATGTATTCATCATATAAAGGAATGAATATACTATAAAATACATAAAAAATATTACTTAGTAACAAATAAAAATTCATATTGGAGTATAAATTATATAGATTTTAATTATTTACCCAATTAAGAAGTGGAGTAGATTTATATATATGAATATTTGAAACAAACACTATATCGAGAAAGTTGTATATGTTTATGTTAATTATTTTAGAAATAAAAAGATGTATAGAATCATTATGAACACTCATTTATTAACTAAATAGAAAACAAGGTATTAAAAAAAATAAAGGGTTTAAAATAAATGGTGTCCCTATCAACAATTATTGATTTGGAAAGAAAAAGTTTCCTATGGATCATTTATTTTATAGAAAAGAACCTTCCATAATGCACATAGATAAGAAATATAGATAATATCTTTTCAAATGTTTAATTGATCAACTATAAGATATGTAAAAGAAAAGTTATATTGTTTAAAAATTCATTTTTTGAGTCTTAGAAAAGTAATTGTAGAAATAAAAAATATTTGTGATATTTAGAAACCATTTTAAGAGGAATATTTTATAAAAATATGAGAAAAAAACTATTTTAGAAACCATGAAAATTTTCAAATAATGTTTTAAATAAAATAAAAAATGTAGAGAAAAGGTTTTTTCATATGGAAAACATTAAAAATAGATTAATTTCACACCCTGATAAAAATAAACAATAAATAAATTATTTCAAAAAATTATAAATTTTAATGAAATTTATATTGTAAAAAAAGATCGTAATAAATTTTTATGGATTAGATAAAGACATAAACAATAATCCAATGAATATAAACATGGGAAAAGGGAGTTTAAAACTGAAAATAAACGGTGGGGTATATTCCTTGCAAAAAATCAATAACGAGTCACTGTACAAAATTAAATTGGGAGAAGATAAGTAAAAACCTAATAATGACTAGTGGAGAATAAAATGATATGTGTTTTAGAGTGAAGGCTAAAAAAATTCCACATATGTATTATCATTACAAACTAATCACTATTTTAAAATGAAATTGGCAATGAAACAATCATAGTATTCATAATATAGGAATCAATGTATCATAAGGGGAAGATCATGAAATCTCATTAAATGTAATATATCTGCATACAAGAATAAAATTGGTTAGAGAATAAATCATTTAAAATAAATTATTATTTAAATATCAAAAAATTCTCATGGATTTGAAAATCTCAATAAGAACCCATTAATACCATAAAATTATTTGAGTAAAACTTATTTAAGGAAAATATTTCCAATCAAACATTAAATATTATAAATAATGAGAGGATCATGATTCCAAAAATAAAGGGGTAGTAGATTCACCATATAAAAGTCAAATGGTTTATCATATGAATTTGTTTTTGAAGGGGTGAAAATTTGATAAAAGAAACCCCTTTCAAGTAACATAATCATTGAGGTTAGAACTATTTGATAATGATGTTACAATGAAGAATTATAGAACCAATGAAAGGGGAAAATAAAATTTAAATTATTTATTAGGTATAATAATTTTAAAATTTAATAATAGAGTTCAATTAGAATGTTTTTTACTTAAAAAAATAAAATTTATTTTGAATAAACCCTTAAATTAATTCATCCTTAGTCAAAATATGCTCTAAACTTATTGCATACATGATTTTTCCCTTAGTAGAATCCCCATAAATTGAGATATTATTCCAATATAATATAACTAAATTCTTAAGTAAATTTAATATGATTATAGGGTACATAATAAGGGTATATTTCTATGTGGAAATTTTCGTTATAGGCTACTGTTTATGGGGTAGTGATGGGTTACTTTTATTATTGGTGAGAATGAATTTTTTGTACATATTTCAACTTAATATAAATAAAATACATCTTTAACATGTCAAAAAGACTCTAAAATAGGAAAAAAAATGGAATGGGTGTGATACAAGGTTGGTGATACCTCAACAATTCATTTTTTTTTCAATGTTTTAAACCATTTTTAAGCCATTTACCCATACAATTATGACTTTTACACCTTTTGGTTTAATGGTAACTAATTTTTACATAACTAATTTTATTTTAATAACTTAAAATAAATTAAAAATTATTACACAAGTATACCTACTTATTATAAATAATAATATATTTTATCAGATAAATTTATATTTGTAATAAAAATCAATTTTCTACTAGTGTTTAAAAATACATATTTAGAAAAAATTAATTTTTATACTTAAGATTTATGTTTAGGATAAAATAATAAATTTAGTTCTTTTTAATGATATAAATTATTTTGGTATAAAACCAACAAATTTTATGTTACTTTTAACTGAAGAAAAAAAATTACAAAAAAAAATATTTAATTAAAAGAAAACACCAAATATAATTTTTATAAGAAGATATTTCATAGGTTCTTAAGACGTTAAAATTTAGAATCATATATAAAAAAAGTATAATTTTACTCCTTAAATACATATATTCTTAACTAAAATTTTGTATTAACTTTTAGGTTCTTCTTATATAATGATAATTTCATAAATTTTATAGTTTTCGAAAAAAAAATATTATCACTATTCACATAAAAATATACTAATTAAGAAAAACCCAAAAAAAATATATTTTAATATTATATTTACATGATGAATCTAAAAATAAAGTTTATTTTTTCAAATTAAAATTATAAAATTTTAGACTTTAACTTTGAAATAAATATATAATAAAAACTCATTTCATAAGAAGATAACTTATTAAAAATATTATTTATTCTTATTCTTATTTTATATCAATTGATAATCATATTGGTCCCAATATATTATTCATATGAAAATATATTTTTTGATTATATATTTAGTATCACATAAAAACCTAATTTATAGAATATTAACATTTTAATCCATAAATCTTTCTTATTTTTATACACAAATTTAATTTCTTAAATTCATAGAATAGATAATGGAATTTTTAATTTATACTTAAATTTCATAATTTTTTACATCTATATTTTAATTCATGTTATAAGGATATATTTTAATGGTATTATAAAATTCTGTTGTTCATTGATGTTTGGTTTTTTATGTATCACATTATATCAAACAAACCAGTTCTTAATGGAATATATAATTTAAAATATATGGGTGTTACACTTATTATCACAACCCATATGCATTGGTAAATTATTTTACACATTGAGATATTCTAATTAAGTCCTCATCCATATAAATTATGTGCACCTTAAGTTATTTGTTTTTTCTACTCCAACAGTACTCAAGGAGAATGATCATTATTTTTATTTGTGATAACATATACACCTTTTCACCCAGAATGAAAACTACCCAAAGTATTAATCATTAATCATCTACATTAACATTCTAATTTGATTATATGTATCCAAATATATCAATATTTTGGTCAATAATATATTTTACTACAAATTCCATTATTTCTTTAAAACGCCTAAGAATTTTATTTTTTCATCAATAAACTATGACTCCTTCAATGCACTTTGATACTGAAGGCATATTGTAATAACAAACGCTATATTCACACTTGAATATATAGAGTTTAAAACTATTAATGAGTTTATTATATTATCTTGAAATAAATTTCAAGACATTTTTATATTTTGACGTATTTTTTACCCTTGGAATTTTGTTATGAAATATCTTGAAATCACATATTCCAAACTTCTTTAAAAAAATTTATCATAATTAACTTCATAAAGAAAAGTTGTGATACTATTATTAAAAAATGTATATGCAAAATTTATCTTAAACCACCATTAATGGAAACAAAAATTAACTTATTCACTTAAAAAAATTTGACAAAAAAACATCTTCAGTTTCTGTAAAAATGATATCAACTACATAGATGATAACAGTAAGAGATAATTCTTCATCTACTTTTATGTAGATATTATTATAAAATCTCATTTTATTGAATTTTAGTATCATTATGTATGTATCTGAAATGTAATATCATACTACTACTACACCTTTAACGCATATAGATCTTTATTTTTCATGGAATCATATCTTTTATTTTCAATAATAATGAAACAATTAGTTTGTACAACAAAAAATTTATCTTCTAACTCTCCATTGAGAAAAGAAGAATTGAAAAACAATGGGAAAAATATTATTACCTATTTTTCATAATAGAAATAATTATCATAATAGTATCAAAACCTTAAACTAGTGCCAAGGCCATATCAAAATTACTTCTTTCAACATAATAATACCATTTTCAATAAAGGGATGATTTCTTTCTTACCCACTTCACCTCGTTCGTTCGTGATGTTATAAAGCACCCACATTGTTCTACCACCATTCTTGTTTCTTAGATTGGGTACTAACTCCCATGTTTCATTACACTTATCTAATATTATTCATCATTCACATAATTAATCCACACTTTATCCTAAAATTAATATTCTACATCTCTTGTTTTAACTTGAGAAACTAATGTGTTTTATGATGTTATACTCAATGTAATTATAGTCTGAACCTATTATCCTTGTTATGAATTTATATTTTGAAATTATAATGACATTAAAAACATTTTATGATATAATATAGGTTTATCTTCAATTCTATAAAGGGTTTAATGCTAAACTATATCTTCTTCTGAATTCAAATTATTTTCTAAATCATCACTAGGGTTCCCTAAAAACATGTATCATAGACACTTCTAAAACATTCATCATGATGTATGATAAAATTCCTAAAATGTTCAGATATATTTACATCACAATGATATTGTATCATACCAATATATTTACAATAATAGTGATATCATCTTCCATTTATAGTTTATCTTAGTATGATACCAGTAACTCCTCACGGCATAAAGGTTTTACGAATTTGAACATTCACTATGACTATACATGGTCTGTCATACACCCTTATATATTAAACATGGGGAAATTTTATAATAAATCTCATGTAGTGGCATATTTTAATTTCTTATATACAAAAACGTAATTATGAAGATGAACCACACCAAAAATGTCTTGTCTCTAGAAATATTAATATGAATCATGCTCCATCAACATTGTACAAGCCGTCATCCGTAAAATTTTATTCTTCAGTTTAGGAAAAAATATATTTCATGTGTTTATGGTGTAATAATTTCATGGTTAATACTAATATTCTTAATATATTATTTACATATAACACTACTATATTATGTAACATTTTCTTTTGGTATTTCTTCAAAGAAAAAACCCACTCATTCAAAGTACTTCATCGAAAACTCATGAATATTTTCAAATACTTTGACGTACTCTAAATGGAAATGTTTCATATGATACTGGTTAATTAATTTATAAAATAAATATAATTATTATTACATTTTTATTATTTTTTCCTCATAGGCCAAAAAAATTCTCAATGAATTACCTCCAATATATGATATGTTTTTATCTAATTATTATTGTGGGTCGAATTAAGAATTTCCACTTTTCCATGTTGATAAAATTTAATTTATATCACTATCTAGAATAGGAACACCACAAAATTTCCTTTCTCATGAAATATTTCTCATGATCTTTTGTACATGATAACGTAGCCTTTGGTCCCATAATTTCTTTTTCCCTTCAAACATAGGTATCATGAATTTTCACACTCCCCAACCTGAAACATTTTTCTCTTTTTCAATATACTCTTTTAAATACACATCCATATTAAATTCACTTCATAAATAATCTATAATTCTAAAACACAACTTCATTTCCTTTATCAAAAATCTAAGGTACACTAAATAATTTTTTTCTCATACCATTAACATATAAAGTTTCATTAGAATTCATCTTATCCTTTCCAATCACTACTAATATAAGTCCTTTTATTTTAAATTTCCCATCATTTCCAAAGATAATATTTTTCTCTTTATAGTTTTTAACATCCTTTATGATCATTTAATATACTATCATGTCTAATGAACATCCATTATCCAGAATCTATAAATACACCCTTGTTATATTTTATGTACATTATTAATAATATAGAATTTCTCTTTTCCATTAAAATTAATATTTTGAGTATTTTGATTATTTCACTTCATGATAAATTGGGTGGGTATAATGTTGATACATTATTCATCATATATACATGGAATGTCATATCTTTCCTAAACCTCTTCTGATGGTGGGATTTTTTTCCTAAATTTATATATGAATTATTCATGTTTTTAATAAATTTAGTGTCTTTGAGTGGGTTGACATGCTCTCAAAAATTATAATCCAATTTTTATTGTCTCATAAAAATATTTTTAATTGAAAAAAAATTCTTAATGCATTTCAAAGTCCTACATGTAGGAATTAGTATCCACAAAATAATACTCCCCTATAAAAAAACATGTTGATTAGAAGTAAACACCTATAGTTATTTATTATTTTGATCGTAAAATGTGGATCATTTTTTCAAATCATATTTTTTAGACTCCAAACACATTATTAGTAATTATATAAATATCTCCAACCATTTTTTTACTAACCATTTCTAGTAGTTTTTATTTTTAAGTTAGTATTCCCTAAATTTATTGATTTCTAAAAACTATCTTATTTTTCCAAAAACTAATCTTCCACTACCTATGATATTAAGTTATACTTTTTAACAACACATTTAAGACCATTTTAAACAATTTTATGTTACAATTTTCAATATACAATATTCTAATAATTCTTCAAAACATTAACTCTTTCCATAATATTATCTTCTTATATTTCTATACTTTTTTAGACTGAAATATTAAAATTGAATTTTGATTTGTTCAATTAATTTTAATCACTAATAAACTTTAGTTTTACAATATTGAGACCATAATATTTTGACTATATATTTTTGAAATATGTTCATAAAAATATCAATTAAAAATATTTTCAATTTCTCTTATTTCCTCACTTTCAATATTTTCCATTTCAATATTTGTGAAATCATCCTCATTCACATTGAAAGTCAATAATTCTCATCAATTTATATGAAATTATCACATTCCACATACATTATCATGAATATAATCATCTATAAAATTTGGTAAGAAATTTATATTTTTAGGCTTAAATAATTTATCACCCATTACCTTTGAATAAAAATATATTTTGTCAATTTTTTTGGGTTTCTTATTTAAGGAACTCCATGGCCTATCTCCCTCACCGTCATAATCAAATTATTATACCATCTTTGAAAATTTCAATAAAATTTAAAATAACTTCACACCTGGAGAATATTAGTAATAACTATTCTATAATAATGACTTTAAATCTTATCAAACTTTATGAAATGAGTGATAATATTTTTTCAAACATTATTTAAATATCATTTTCTTCATCAGAATATTATTCTTAAAAAACTACTTCATTCATAAACATATATTTTTTTAAGGATTTAAAAGAAAAGTATTTTTAATACTTCCTCTTATTCTTGAAATTGTTTCCCTTCCAAATCACATATGACATTAGAATATTATTTTGATAATCTAATGGAAGTTTTCCTAGATCCTGATACTTAAGAACTAATACCCTTGCATCAAACCTATCTGAAAAAATGAGTAACATCATCTGAACTTTGGTAGTATTCTCTATCTTCTCATGAAAACCTCTGAATATGCTCATCATTTCAATTATATAAGTGGGGAATTAATATACAATTTCATCATTATCCACCATTTTGTCTTCATTTTCAAACCATTAATAAAATATTTTATATTTTTTCACATTCATGTTTCCTTTATAAAAATTTTCTAACTTATCTCAGATTCCTTTTGTTGTATTTATTTCTATTACTTTAAGAACATCAAAATATAAAATATATGAAAAATATCATTTATAAAACATATATCATTCTAAAGATTCATTCTATCACAATATGTCATAGTATTATATTTTATGTGAAGAAAAATACCCTAAGTAGATACCCCTAAAAAATCAAACTTGATAGATAATAAATGAATAAATAATTTATATTTACATATATAATAAATATTGACATCAAATGTAAAAATACAATTATTGTTAGTTGAATAAATATTATCCATAATTATAATATAAATTTAGTGTTTGAATCATGAAACAAAGATGAAACCTAAATATTCAAACTCAAAATAATATATTATCATTAATGGAAACCTAAATATGATAATAACTCTTGAAAGGAACCCACAAGACCATTGAGAATTTAGTAATAATGAGGTTGGGTTAATTTAGTAAATTAAATTCCTTTTTATGTTTAATTTATAAAAACCCTTCATCGCCTTTTAAATTTAATTCATAATCATTATCCCACACACCAACAAATACACACAATAGAGACATCATATATTATGCGGATCACCAATCCAAGAGAGTGGTTAATCTTTATCATGATCCAATAACCATCCAAGTCTATAAAATTAATTATCAGAATCATGAATATTAATAAAAATATGGTTTTATCATAAAACACATTTTATATAGAAGTATTATAACTATATAATGTGATTACATGTAAATGATGAAATGGAATACAGTTTTGACCAAACTAAAATCTACAATTGGTTCATACATCTGTTGAGTTTTCTTAGTGCTACTTCTAATTCTCCTTCCTTTTATTGCTCATTTTCATCCTTTTGTTATAAGATATTACCATTATATGAATATATTTTTTAGATTTTCTATATGTTAACAGTGGATTTTCATGATGTATATGATATTTCAGTCTGATTCTATTATTTTAAGCACTTATTGGGGAGTGCTATTATTTCGATGGAATATAGAGTAATCTAGATAAAAAAGAATAAAAATGGAATATTAGGAATTTTAAGACATTTTAAATTATGAGAGTTAGAGTTTTACCTTAGGGAGAATTCATATTGAAGGATATACAGATAGTTTGATTCCCTTTGTTTCATGACACTTCTTGTCCCAATGTGACCCTAGATGAGAGAATTTAACCAAATATATTATTTTTTTGTACGAGTTATATTATTGTTTATAAAGATAAAATTTATTACCAGGACAAACTTTTTGAACCACCAAAGGAGTTAGGAAGAATTCATGGAAACAATCATTAGTGTTTCACTCCCTATGGGATGTAGTTTCATGATATAAAGAAAAAAATAGTGGCAATCAATTTTTGATGAAGAAAGTTCACATAATGTTGTATTCATGATATGTTATTCTCACTATGATGGTTATAGATGTAATATATTCAAAACTATGATTTTATAATATTTTAGGGGGGGTTTATTTTTTTGGAACCAGAATTCTATCATATAATTATATGGATTTAAAATAAGGTTTCCAACAGTGTATAGGGATCACTCATCCATTGAAGGATCAACTTATAAGGTTTTTACATGGGGATAATACAATAGATATGTTTCTATTTTATTTTATTTTGTGTAGTTGTCTCAATTGTGTAATTATGTATAGTTTACTGATTTTAGTTGAATTTTATAATCCCTATATCTAACTTATCCAATCCATTACATTTCATGTAAAATGTTTTTTGATGACCACTTGGCGATGACTTTATATTCTTATAGTAGAGAGTTAAATCAATAGAAAAGGATATGAACCAACATTTTTTAATTATTTATTAGGTTTTGATATGATTTTACTGGTGTAGTATAGTGATTAGTCTCATGTTTAACACATTTTTTATCAAATCACTATCATAGTGATGTTTATAGAGAATGAAACATAGTGCTATGAAGCTTATTAATTCATAACAACTAAATTATGATGTTACCTATTGTTTAATTTTATTTGTTATCAAGATGTTTACATGTGTTTTTTAATGGGAAGTGATGATGATTTGTGATTTTTTAGGGATTCATTCTAATAGTAATCACAAGGTTTAGTTCACATTAGGTTTTATGGATGATAAGAAATAAAATACCACAAACTAAAATTGGGTTCGAGGGAGTATCTTGGATTTCATCCCTAATATTGAATCAAGACTAAATAGATAGGTTCTATGATGACTGTGTGTTTCAATCTTCATTGAGATATGACAGGTGGTGATGGACATAAGTCCATAATCATCAAAAATCAGGTATAAATTCTGGATGATGTGTATATCATTCATAATGTGTTATTTAAGATGTTAAAATTATCCAAATGCAGTAAAGAAGAACTGAAACAATAGAGAATCCAAAAATGATGTGTTCAAACATAAGTATACTAATTTAAGAATAAAAATATCACAGATGAAATTTTATGAATATTGAGAAGGATTAAATTATGTTTTAATAAATTATTGAATTATTTGAATAATTTCGAATTTCTTAATCTAAAGAGGAAAAAATAGATAGTTCGTTGATCATATGACTTCTCCAACTAATCATATGACTATTTGTGATGTAAGACCATAATATTTGGTGAAATATTTTTAAAAAAATACATGTTCTTTCGATATTTTATGTTACACACAACAATGATTTTATATTTCATTCAATGAAACACTATGTTTGGATTATGTTACAAAAAATATGGATTTTTCTTGAATAATACAGAACATTGAGATTGAAAGAATCGTGAACTATAATTAAAATGTTATTATTTAATAGGATAATTATTACCTATATATTGGAATGGATATTATTAATATTATTAACTAGAATATAAAAATATGGTTTACACATGTGTATATAATTAATTCTTTAGTGACCAGTTAATTGGAGTCGAAACTAAAAATAATTTTAAAATAAAGGAAATACTTATATAAAAAACAATTTTTTTATAAAAAAATGTGTTCCACATCAATAAATTAAACAAAACCATTTTGGTGAATTATTTTAGTGAGATAATTATATTATATATTCAACAAACTATTTAACATTCACATTATTTTTTCTAGAAAATTTTCGAATAAATCCAATTTTAGGATTAAAAATTGAATTGTTCTAAAAAAGAAGCGTTTCCACCTTTTTATAGTGAAATTATTATAAAAATAATTTTTGAATATTTTATAAATTTCTTTTCAATAATAAAATTAATTTTTTAAATCATAATATCAAAATTTTCTTGGGGTGAATTTTTGGTAATTTTTTGAAAATTGTATTTTTTGTTGGGTAGTGAAAAATATTGAATTTTAATTAAAAACATCCTTTTTATTAATAATTAATAAAGATAAATTAAATTTTGAATTGGTTTAAATGTAAAATTAATTTTATTTTATATCAATCAATCTAATTTAGATCATTTGAATTATTTTCATATAAATGTCGATATAAAAATTTCAAAATAATTAAACATTTTCTCTTTAAAAATCATTTTCCCATCATATCTTTGAGATTAATGTTACATTAAAACTTTCCACTTCATTGAATTTAATTTTGAAAAATGGATTATATATTTGAAATCAAAATAGTTTGTTATTTATAATTAGGTCAAATTATGTTTTTACCAATATGAATACTGAAATAGTTAAAATTATTTATTATGGTTCGGGTAAAAAATGATTTACCAAGGTATTAAATTAACAAAATAAGGGATAAAATGACATAAAAACTTCTAAAACACCCCTTTTATGTCTATATTTTTATGTTACCTCTTATAGGGTGGATAATGTCCCATTTCCGAGGCATGTGGCATGATATCAATGTGGTAATGATTTAATCTTTTCAAAACATTACAAGTTTTTCACTCACATCAATTATAAGAGGCCACCCATTCTCCTATCTTTTCCATAAATTCACTATCATGACCCGTCTCTATGAAACTTGTGATGAAACTCTCCAAACCTACCTCTAATAAGCCATTCGATAGTGACTAGCACTAAGAAGGAATATCACTAACATGGGTGGAATTTCATGTTTACTTGTACACACACACACACATCTCCAAGCCCACAAAATGATGAAATGTAAAAACAACTATGTAAACAATTCATCCATAAAACTATATCCCACAACCAGAGTACAATTAAATGTAAGTAAAGTAAATATGGCCATAATACAAGCCCACAAAAGAGAGTATGTAACCACAAGTCCAACCTATAAGAAAAAGGTACTGGCACTACTATCTAAAAGTCGTAGGAACTCACCTCGGTATGTCTGTTCTCACAAAGCACCATCTGGCCTAGGTCCACCTAGGACTCCATCAAATGGTCTATCATCTGAACAAGACATGACACATGTAAGAAAATCTCGTGTAGGGGTCATTATAAAAATACTGAGTAGGAAACCTCGAAACCACAAAGCAATATAAGAAAGGAAAGAATATTCAAATATATACAGGTATATGTCTACAACACATATAACAATTATATCCTGATATACTCGACCAAGACACACAGTCTGGAGGTAAATCACAACCAATTCATACCAAACCTATGAATTCATCTTGAATATTCCATTAAGCACTCATCTAGGAAAACACACTATAGATTCTAATATAATAGATGATGTTTTTCAGAGAGGTACTTCTTATTGAATCTCTCCATGAGAGAGATACATTGATAGATCTAAAGAAAGATACAATACCCAGATTAGGGTCACAACTAAGGTCATGGGGTGATACCAACAAATCAATCTAGATTAGCCTGCTAAGAATAGTATTGACACTAGGTAAATTTGGTCACATCAATACCAAGGAATCCACCTAGGGAATGAATAATGAATGGAGGACCGTGCTCTGGGCCTCTCAAGGGATTCCAAAAAATCAATCCAGGAATTCCTACTGAAGGACTTGTAGTATTATGAGTAGGAAATTATTTGTATACCCTATTGGGAAACAAATTAGGGGGTGATCCCTAATGAAACATGTCCAAGATATGAAGGACAAGTGGATCATGACATATAGGAAGAGGTACACAACGTGTAGTAGGGTCACACACCATGTCCCATGGCCCTATTAACTTTCCATTTACAATAATCCATGTCTTTAGAACATATTGTGTATAAGAGGGGTACACGGCATGTAGAATAGGTCACATGCCGCATCATTGCATCAAGGGTCCACCCATGTACTTCAGTCAAGTGCCAGTACATCATGTAAACTCGTGTCTCAGTGCCTGTGTACCAGTACATGGGGTAGTCCATGTAACCATTCTAGTCCATGTCATGTAGGGGAGTCCACACCATGTATTCAACCCATGTACTCTACCCCGTGTCTATGTACTTCCCATGTACATGCCTAGTCATCCAAATCTGAACACAGGTTGGGTATTCAGGACTACCCGCCTTGTGTATTGGGTTTTCTAGAAACTTTTCCTCTTCCTCCTCACACCTCATCCAATCATTTAAATCTAATTATGATAGTCTTTTCACCTTGAAACTCTGGGTAAAAGGACTTTTGACCACCCTAGAAATAAATTGATGGGTTTCACGACTTCAATTAGCTCATAAATCCAATTTCACCCATCCCGACACCACTCGCCCGAAGAATAGGTGCTCTCAAATCACTTAGATCCCTCCTCAACCATATTCGTCACACCTCCATCGAGTTGTACTAATGTCAGATCTCCAGTTTTGGATTGTTACGCCAAGAATATAATTTTTAGTGATTGATTTTTCAAATTAGGGGGAAAATGAAGAATGAACATGAAGAACGTAAGAATATAGGGGGACAAAAATGCACAATGAACAATCTTGAGGATAAAACCTCAACCATTGTTTATTCTAGACTATATACATTACATTAATAATGATAAACAAATAAAAACCAATATTCTAAATAACTATCACTTTTCAACCTTGAAAATAATCCCATCCCACATAAACTCTCAATCCTTGGATTAATATGTTCATGTATTAGTTCACATTCATCATAGAAAACAATAACGGGAAAAGAAAATCAATATAACACATCCTTCCTAGATTTGAATCACTCAGTGATGAATATTAGTCACCATATCATTTTTTTGGTGATATCTTCCCTGATTGGTGATTTTTTTATCTTTGATCTGAGGTTATGTCATCACATGCTTGATAGGATTCTCCAAAGGTTTCCTCAAAGAATCACTAGATAATTCCAAGGTTATGAGACTAACCCAAAAGTTATGACAAAGTATTTATTTAAGGAAAACTCTTTTGATGTGTCGCTGCATTGAAAAAATAAAATAAATTTTCTTAAATTTATTTTATTCATTTAAGTTCCCATGACAAATCTCCACAACAGACCTCCGCTGACCAATATTATGTCTCCCCTAGGGTAAAGCCACACTTCTGAACTCAACCGTGCCCTCATATTTTTTATATGGGAAACCATTTATAATATATTCCTCTTTTTTAGGAAAATTTCATGTGCACATGCTATTTAAAATTATAATATTTTTTAATCATTTATTATGGGCACACCCAGCCTTGGAATCACATGATATCTTCATTCATGGTCTCAAAATCAGTAGATATAATACTTAAAAATAATACATGGAAAAATGAATCATTAAATTCTCCCGACCTTAGATATTGACATCCTCAGAAAGCAAAAACAAAGTCTAGTAAAAAATATAAGGGTACTGAGCATGAATCTGAGATTCTCAATACCATGTGATCCCCAAGAGATTCTTGTTCCCCACTAGATATGCACCAAAGGAATCGATTGTGTATGAATTATCCTATCCTACCGATCCTTCATCTTCACTGGGTACTCAAAAAATGTCGCTCTATCCTTGATGTCCTGCTCACCCCAGTAAATGACATATGATGGGTCATGAACATACCTTCTCAACTAAGACATATAGAAGATGTCATTTACCCAATCAAACTAAAGAGGTAGATCTAAGAAGTATTCCTCCTCACCAATTCTACATAGTATCTCTAAAGAGATAATGGACCTCAATGATATCTTACCACCCCAGCCAAATATCTATAACCGACGTTGAGATGAAACCTATATGAAAACATGGTCTCCTTCCTCATCCTCAAAAGGCCTCCACAACCTATCAGTATAAGACTTATGAAGACTCTTTACAGTCCTCATCCACTTCTAGAGGATCTTCACCTTCTCGATAATATCTCACACCAAATCTTGTCCCATGAGTGTTGAATCTCCTAGTTCATTCCAATGAAGTGGTGACCTGTAGGGTCACCTGTACAAGTCCTAGAATGGTGGAATACTAATGGTGGAATGGTAACATTAGTGTATTAAAACTCCAACAGTGGTAGTTGATCCTCCAAACTATGGTAGAAGTCTAACATGAAATCCCGTATCATGTATTCAATAACCTAAATGGTCCGCTTTGTATGGTCATCTTTTTTTCAGTAAAATGATGTTCTCAAGTGTAATTGGGTCCCACACTCTTCTTGTAATCCCTTCTAGAACCAGGATGTAAAATTAAAATCACAATATAAAACAATTTTCAATGGAACTCCAAGGAGTCTAACTATCTCTTACACATATAGGTGTCCCAAGCTCTCTTCTGGATGCTACTCTTGAATATCTATAAAGTGAGATGACTTGATGAGTTAGTCAATGATCACCTAGATGGAATCATGTCCCATTGACATATTTTATAAACCCATCATGAATTCGATTGATATCTCATCCCACATCCGTTCTGGAACCTTAAAGGGTTAAGATTAACCCAATGTAACCTAGTGATCAGCCTTCACTTTCTGATAAGTAATGCATCAAGAAACAATCTCTGTCACTCTCTTCTTCATCCATGGCCACCAAAACTAACATCAGAGGTCATATTTCATTTTATAAACACCTTGATATACCGCCAAATAGGATATATGAAACTATATTAGAAAATCATCCTACAATTCCACTGGTACTACTGTACATCCTCTGAAAAGAATGAAATACTCCCCACCTTCTGAATCTCTATGAGGAGCATGCCTTGGGGATATCTGAGCATGTAAGGTCTCATGGTCGGTATCCCAAATCTATGCCTACCTGAATTTCTATGAGAGTGGAATGGTAATAAAAATTTACTAGAGGGAAGCTCCACTATATCCATATACAAAGGAGAACTAAAATGAGGCCAACTAATCTAATGCCACATTTAGCAACTACAAACTAGATCTCATGCTGATAGAATCTACCCCCACGTTCCCTTTCCCATGAGTATAGGAAATATCAAAGTTATAGTCTGGGAGGAAATCTATCCATATCCTCTATCTCAATTATAGATCCTTCTAAGAGAAGATATACTTGCGAATCTAGTGATCATAGTAGATAATAAATTTCTCTCCCATCAAGTAGTGTCACTACATCATCAATGTGAATACTACCCCGAATAACTCAAGATCATGGGTTGTGTAGTGATGCTCATGTTTTATCAATAGGTGTGAACTATAAACAATAACCACTTTCCTCTACATTAGGACAGTACTAAGTATGATTCCAAATGCATCGTAGAACACTATATACACAACACCCTCCTCTATAAATCTATTGATCAGAGCACTCATTAACCTCTGCCTCTATAGCTGAAAATATTATTGGAAATAATCTATCCACACAAAATTTTTCCCGTTTCAATTCAAATTTTTCATAGGTTATAATATCTTGGAGAAATTAGGTATGAATATCCGATAATATCTTGATATCCCTAGGATGCTTTATGCCTCTATCACATTTTTAGATGGAACCCATTCTAACATTGGCTCAACCTTGGTAAGGTTCACTACCCCTCCATATAATGAGATAATATGTCCTAGAATGTGTATTTTTTGAATCCATAATGGTAAATTCAAGAGTTTATAAAAAATCTAGTGTTATCAAAGTATGCCCAAAACTATCCTTATGTGTATCGTGTGCTCCTCCTCAGACACCAAGTACATGATGATATCATCAAGGAAGACTACCATGAACCGGTCTAACTAAGGATGAAACATTCAGTTCATGAGTCTCATGCACACTACTAGGATTTTTCACACCAAATGGAATCAATAAGTAATCATAGTGATTGTAACGACATCTGAAGTCCAACTTAATTATATTCTCATCTTGTACTCGTAGTTGGTGATAGAACGATGTGTGGTCAACCTTCGAGAACCATTGAACCCCTTTTAAATGATTCAAGAAGTCATAGATCCCTATTACTGGATACTTTTTTTCACAGTCAACTGGTTCAAGAACAGGTATTTCAAACACAACCTCAAGATCTTGTATGCCTTTTTTTCAAACAAAATTAGGGCTACCTTAGGTGAAACACTAGGTCTCACAAAGCCCTTCCTCTACAATTCCACCAACTGCACCCATTTCTCATGAAGCTCTGTGGGATAAATCTGATATGTTGGTGCAGATATAAGTGAATTCCTAGGGTTTAAATTATTTCAGATTTCTATCTTTTAGGGAGGAGGTAATCCTCGAGCATGTTTTGGAAATATTTCCTCATACTCCACCACCATTGTTAAAAACTAGAAGGTCATAACATATGTTACACCGAGGAAAATTATATCCAACTAATGAGTAATCAGTTGCATCCTCTTATGCATGATTCCACACGATGATTCCTGGGTTTCCTTTCCACTAAAAAAGGTAAAAATTATTCCATCATTACGAAAACACCACAACCTTCACCTAAACTAGTCAATATGGGTATGGTCATAGATAACCAACCAATAACATGAATGATGTCGTAAGGACTCTAAACCTCCCCCAAGAGGTTCAAATAGAAACTCTCACCTCCAAGGGTCAATTCAAAAATATGTAATAGGTGTGTGATCTTTGAGTCTCCTCTAGCAGGTGTCTCCAAGCATAGGGGTCGAGTCAATGCTTCAACCAGAATCTCAAGGTCTCATAAAAGATTGGTGGTGAGAATGGAATGAATGGAACATGTGTTTATTATTACACCATCTACGGTAAAAAAATACATATATCATACCTCGAATCATTCCTAGATCCACTGGGTCATATTCCTTAACCACATGCTGTTTTTCTCTCCCCTGTCCTCCAAGTCCCTAAACATGGCGTCGACCATCTAGTGGTGGTGGTGGAGGTGGAAGTATGTTGAAACATCAACAACCTCATTTTCACTCCAAGATCCTCTACCATGTCCACTAACCTATAAATCTACTTATATTTCAATATCTACCTTGGAGGTCCATCTACATCCTCCCTATCAGTAGTATGGGGGATTGGACAATATTGAGAAAGTTGTCCCCTACCATCACATGAACAACATGGCCTCTCTCTAGGATGACCGGACCCACCCTGTGTGCCCTGAATTGTAGATATTATGTCCTTTAACCGCCTTTTAAAACACCTCCCACCTCTAGATCCCTGAGACCGATGTCAGCTCCATGCTGCCAAGGTCTCTGCTCCTTCTTTCCCATTGCTGACTATCATTGGATGTATCTTCTCAGCCAAGAATATTTCAACCACAAAATCCTTCTCATGATCCCCAAAATATATCAGAATACATAGAGGGATAATGGTGGCATGGATGTCTCTATGTAGACCTTACTCGATGGTTCAAACCCTTAAGTATTAATCTATAACCATATACATCTTTTACATGGAAAGGTTATTAAACCTTGATGAATAATAATCCACTGAAATGCAGCCCTATTGGAGATGTAGAAGCTCATAAATATGCATAGATCTCAGCATAATTGGGTAGAAATTATATCTGAAGATGGTCTCAATCTATTTCTATGAAAGAGATGCCTTGTCTTGAGTCTGGATGTCAAGAATCCACCATCATCCCACTGAGACATGTAGATGTCTCACCACCTAGACCACCATCTGATCAACTAGTATCCTAACATGATGGAAAACTTTGGAAACAACCCCAAGACATTCCTCATACACCTATGGGTTTGGATCACCTCCATACATAAGGTTTATTTTTCCTTGAAACTCATGAAATGTGCTCAGCCTACACTACTCATCTGCCGGTACTGCTGGTACCATGTTCTTCTCTATAGCTTTCAGTATGGCTGGTGAACCACCTAGATGTAACATCCATGAAACTAGTACTTGTATCGAAGAATATTCACTGAGGGTCCCATCATCATGATCAAGATCTTGAATCCTAGATGGTATGAATCACAAGGGAATCCTATAAGAAAATAATATGTTCATGGTCAATGAGTATATCTTGAAAGCTAAACCAATATTGAAATGGAAACCACAACCAATTCTTATTCTCTACAATGAGATTTTTTCATGTACGAAGTCAAAAATAAAGTTATCAAAGTCTTGGTGTATGGATACGTCATCCACCACACCAACACTGGAGTCCTTGGCTTGAAATCTAAACTCAAAAAACATAACACTATTTACCCAAACCAATCTCATAGAATCTTGATCCTAAAGTAGAACCAATGCTCTGATACCACTCTATCATGACCCATCCCAAAAGGGACTATGTCGTGACTCCCCAAGACCACCTAAAATAGGACAATGGTTGGTGACTAGCACTGAGTAGGCATATCACTAACATCGGAGGCATTTCCTATATATATGTTCACATGTAGACATATCCATGCAAAAAAAATGATGAAATATAAAAACTAATAAGTAAACAATGAATGCATACCACTATATCCAATAACTAGAGTATGATGAAATGTAAGTAGAGTAAACAAGTCTTGAATAAAATCCCAATAAAAGTGTATGTAACCACAAGTCCAACCTGTTAGAATAAGGTGCTGAGACTGTGGTCTGAGAGCTGCAGGAACACACCTCAATCTCTCTGGGCTTTCAAATAATCGTCTGGTCCCCGTCTTCCTAAGACTCCATCAACAGTCCGATCATATACCAAATACATGACACGTAAAGGAAAATCCCAGGTAGTGGGGAGTAAAACAATACCCATTAGGACACCCTTAAATCACAAAATAATATGAAAAAGGAAACAATAGTTAGTTGTACACATGTATATTTTTACAACTCATATAAGAATAATATATAGATACACTCAACCAAACCACATAGTCTATAGGTAAGTCACAACCATTGCAAACCAACCCTCGGAATTTAGCTTTAAGATTCCAGGAAGAACTCATCTAGGAGAACACTCTACTGAGTTTGATAATATTAATGATGTCCGTCCGAGAGGTAATGCTCATCAGATCTCACCATGAGATATATACACTGATAGATTTTCATGTAGATACAATATATATATATATGAGTATCATATATAGGTCCTTGGGGTGATACCAATAACTCAATATTTATTAACCTTTATGTAGAGGATCGACACCCACTAAGATTGGTCACGTCAATATCAAGGACTCCACTTAGGGCATAAAGAATGAATAGAGGGTCCTACTTTGGGCATCTCGGGGGGATTCCAAAAAATCTATCCAGGAATTTGTTCTGAAGGGATTTAATCCCATTAGTTGGAAACAATTTCTACCAACCTTCAAGAAAACAATTAGGGGTACAGACCCTAATGAATCCTATCAAAGATACGAAGGTAAAGTGGATTAAGCCATGCGAGAAGAGGTGCATGGCATACAGTAGGGTCAGACACCGTGTCCTTTGACCACAGGTACATTCCATCTACAATGACCCATGTATTTACAACATTTAATATATAAGATAGGTACACGACATGTATAATGGGTTAAATGTAGTGTCTTTTCATCATGGGTCCACCCATGTACTTCAGCTATGTACTGGTACACAATGTTAACTCGTGTATCTGTACCCATGTACCGGTATATGGGTTGTCTGTTTAACTAGTCCAGGCCATGTTGTGTGGGGGAATACATGTCATTTAGTAAACCCATGTACTCCACCCCATGTTTGTGTACGTCCCCAATATATATTGATTCATCCAATGCTGAACACACGTCATGTAGTCGGGACTACATGTTGTGTGTATTCATTTTCGAAAAACTCATCTTCTTCCTCCATACAGCTCTTATGATCTTTTGGATCTCGTTATGGTCATCCATTCTCCTTAAAAATACACATCCTTGTTCATTTCACCAAACTAACACAAAATCAATGGTTCATGGTCCTTCAATCGGCTCGTAAACCTGATATCATCCATCCTAATGCTACTCACTTGAAGAATGGGTGCTTCTGAATTACTTCGATCTCTTCATCACTGTCACACGTCTATCAATTCATATTGATGCCAGATCTCTAGTTTTAGATCATTATGCCAGGAATCAAAGGAATAATTACTGATTGTTCAAATCCATGGGACGAAAAAAGAATGTGCACGCAGAACACAAGAAAATCGAGGGAGAAATGTGTAAGGAACAATCCTAAGGAACGAACCATGGTCTCTATTTGTTCTATCCTTGATCCATTCCCATAATAATGATAAAAATTTAAAACAAATATTCACAAGATTTTTCACCTTTCAACCCCATAGAATAATATAATCCCACATAAACGATCAATTGAAGGGCTAATATGTTCATGAATTAGTCTCTGCTCATCGTAGGAATCAGGAATAGGAAAACCAAATCAAAATAATGCATCCAACCAAGATTCAGATCACTCACTGATGATGATTAGTCACTATTGTGTTTTTGTTGTCCAGATCTACAAATATCAGTGTTTTTTTAGCTTTAATATGAGGTTCCATCATCGCCTGATTGAGAGGATTCTCCAGAGGTTTCCTCCTAGTATCTCCATTGTATTCCAGGGTTATGAGGCTAACCCAAAATTTCAGACTAAGGGTTTATTTAAGTAAACAAATTCACTACGTCAATGAAATAAAATAAATTTTCTTAAATTTATTTTATTCATTTAATTTCCCATGACGACATTCCACAACTAACTCACGCTAACCAGTTTTAGTTCGCACCTATGGTAATGTCGATTTTCTATACTCATCGGTGCCTTTGGATTTCTGATCCTGGAACCCATTTAGATGTTATTAAAATTTTTATGAAAAACTACATGTATGTTCCATTTAATATTTTAATATTTTTCAAACATTTATTTTGAGCACACCGGACCTTAGAATCACTTGTTGTCTCAGTCCCTGGTATCAAAATAAATCCATATAATATTTAAAAATAATACATGTAAAATATAATTCATTACATTCCCACCCACTAGGTTCAAAAAATTACTACCCAAATCACTTCCCATATTCTGTCCACTCATCCTATATTCCTTATTTTGGACATAAGTCTAATATAGAATTATTTTGATTTAAACCTAAGGAGGATACATGAATAATACGTAACATTCTTCAATGAGTGTTTTAGATTTATCTCTTCCTCCACCGACTTAAATTGTATTTATACCATGTTGATATAATGAAATCAGTATCATCCATATAAATAGAATTTTTTAAGTTAAATTAATTACATAAAACCTTCCCCACCTCCATAAAATGGTTTATGAAATCATCATTTATGAGTATGACGGACTACCATATCACAAACCGAGGTCATTTGTTTCTCCATTACCACCTCTCAAAGATCAAAATAATTTTTAATTTATTGTCTATATATCATATATATGATCTATAGATGATTTTATTTTGATTATAGAATTATTATATCACACATACCTTCATAATCTCTATTTTATGGGAATACGATAGCATCGCTCGTGTGTGTGGCGAACTAATTCCCTGAGAAGCGATGTGATTCATTCAAGATTTAAATGTAAGTTGTTGGGGATGGTTTTAATAAATATATTTGATTTATATTTCATAAAAAAAATTATTTTTAAGGGTAATATATATCACTTTATTTTATTTCTTTTAGTCTGAAGATAAAATGGTAACAATGTTTATGTGTATGTATGACTTGTTATCTCTATGAATGTTATATTTAATTTTATATCCCTAAATTTTATGGAATACTCTAAATTCATATATATGATATTTATATCATGTTTTAAATTGACGATATGATGAATCCATGATCAAAGTTATAGGAAATAGAAATAACAAGTTAAAACATACGTGAATAAAAAGATATTACCTGAAACGTGAATTTAACATGAATTGGTAATAAACAAGTAATAAAACGCCCTAATAAAATAATATATGGTATGATATATATGAATATGGTTCTATAATATATTTATAATTATATTATACTTATTATAAATTAGGTTTGAACAGGAGTGATGGAAGTCAAGACTTACGGTAAGAGATTTTCATCTCACTTTTTACATCTATGAGACACATCCCATATTCACCACCTATATCTTTTCTATGGTGTATATACTTAATAGGAATGTATATTAATATTATTATTCTAAAAAATTTTATGTTTTATGTATCCATTTTATTATCTCCCTTTCATGGGGTTTACGATTCAAAAGTTAAAAAATCGATAATTGATTTTGTCTCAATTTTCCTTCTTCGGGACATCCATTATGTTATGCACATATATTATTTTACAAGATGTTTATATAACCCATTTGACATGTAATTTCAGGAATTTTTTTATCCGTAGGGTATTTTGATTTTAATTTAATTTTATTCCTTCATGGGGCTTACATTTCAAATTTACCAAAGTGCACAGATTTCATGTTATAGTCTCATCATTTTTTTATATTGTTTATGATTATTTTTTTAATATTAAAATATTATGATATATATCTAAATAAAATCATTAATTTTCTTCTACTCTAATTATTCTATGGGAATAAATTTTTTCATTCCCGAGTGGTAGTGGGCTCTTTAGATCAATGACATCTGAGCATCCACCTCTTCTATGAGGAGGATTTTGCTCATGCCTGGTCATCGAAGTTGCTCTTGTGTGATAATTGACACATCCTTCTCTTTCGTGGGAAAGTTGACTTCAATCGTGGTTGTGATTACAAGCGTGCAACGGTATAGATTCGACTTCCTAGTCTTCAAATTCCCTTTCAGAACCCATCTGTCCTCAAAGGTATTGGTGATAGGATTGGTTGTTTCCTCCAAATTGACAATGATACTCTTTGCATGAAGCAACTCGACTTGCTTGCCTTTGTGTTGAGATGGACCTATCAGTGGCTCTTCTGAATCGTCTTCATCTCTAGGTGGAAGGTTTGTTTGATTTTTGGCAACGTATTCATTATGAGGAAAATTTTGGTTTTTCTTCGCTTTGTTGTCAACAAGGTCACTGGGCTTCTCTCTATTCTCGACGTGGGAGGTGAGGTCGCAAAGGATCGGAGACTCATCCAAATGACACCCTTGCTCCCATAGTCCCTCAGGTTTCTGATGGAATGCCTCAGTCTAGGGCTAGGATGAGCCTATGATATCTGTTGGGTGGTCATCACTCTCCTTTGGGCGTCCAATAGGCTCCAGCCACTTCAAGCCCTTACAAACCCTCGTCATCTGCTTCAGGCCTACCAGGTTCTGCTGCTCAGGCACCTCCCTTTCTGGAAGTGTCAGTCCTTCCTATGCGAATGTTGTTCATGGTGTGATGGATTCTCTTAATGGGATAAGGGATGACCCAACATTGCAATGTTTCCCAATGGTCGATGGAGCCAAAGAGACTATCATTGTTGCTTTCGGTTTAGCTGGGGAACAATTGGCGACCTTCTCTATGACCAATTTTCCTAAGGATGGGATGATTGGTGGTGTGAGGAGTCAAGCTGGATTAGATACCTCAGTGGCCATCCATAACAAGTTTGATATCCTTGGGGGCATCAATAAACAAAAAATAAAGGCAAAAATATGGTGGAGATCAAGAGATCTCTTCAATCTGGGTGTTTCCTCACAGGTCATTGGAAGACAGGAGGTGGCTAGCAGGATGGGTAGGATGTGCACTCACTCCATCAGCTGCCAATCTGGTCTCATGTTTGAGGATTCATATCTGGATTCTGAGAGGGAACATGATGATTCCGAAGGTATGTTTGAGGATGATTTTTGGGTTTAACTTATAGTTCTCACTCAACCATAAAAGTGATCTATTGGATTGTTCTAACTCATTTCTACAATGGTGAATCCCCTTGGGTAGGTTGTCTCATATGTGGTTCTTGTGCGGTTTCTCACTTTTTCTATAAAAGTTCTTTTGAAATAAAAAAAATTAATTTTCAGTCTGTCAACGAATAAATTATATTTTCATCAAGAAATGTTTTAAATTATTTTTAAAGCATCCTTCATAAGTTTTAAAGTATATTTCAAATAATAGGATTTCAAAAATAAATTATGTCTTTTTTTATTCAAATTGGATGGGAAATTTTCCTAAATAAAAGTTATAAAATATTTTTAACTATTCTTACATAAATTTTTTAGGATATTTTTAATGAAAATAATGTTTAAAAAATTTGGTGTTTTAAAATTTATTCAAACAAAAAAGTGTATATTCCTCCTAAAATTTTTTAAATTTTTATTTAAAAGTATTTTCTATATAATATGGCATTTATTGATGTTACCTATACCCTAATGGTAATATGATCCAAGAATACCATTATTATTATTTCTATAAATATTTTTGGATGGTGGTTTTAGGATGTTTATGAACCCTATTTATCTTTCACAGGTTATAACATGATAAAATTATTATGAAATACTCTTCTTCTTTCATGGGTATTCTGTGATAAAATGATTAAATTTTTATGAATCCTTTCTATTTTCCCTAGATTAAGAGATGGTTGAATGTTTATAAAACTCTTTTCATTTAATTGATCATGATATGATGAATGTTTTATTATATTTTAGAATATATAAATATATTTTTCATTATGATATGGGTTGGACCTATATTTTATTCCAATGAATTGGGTAAGGATTTATATCTCATGATATGGACATCATTGTTACAAGGAGTCAAGTCTATTAAGTAAAATATTTTATCCACTATGATGGTTTTGGGAGTGAACCTCAACTACTATGATAGTTTGGGGAGTGTACTCGTTCCAATATAATAGAACTCGCATTGGGCCTTGACTAATATGGAAATGATTTTCCATTATTATGCGTATGCCAAAAATTTGATGTCTTATGAAAATTTATGATCTCATAGATCATGTTCTTTGATTTCCTTATGATTCATGTATTATGAACTTATAATCATTATGACATGTCTTAGGATTGAATCTTTGATATACAGGGTATGGTTGCTATATGTTATTCTAATTTTCTGAAACCCCAATGTTATTTATATGTTGTTGACACTCCATTCTATCAAAAAGTCTAAAAATGACAAAGGGAATCCCCTTAGAAAGAAAATGGGAAAATATATGAAAGAAAAATCAATATTTTTAAAGGCATGAATTTTGAATCGCCTTAGTCAAGCCAAAACACCAGCAGCGCATAGACTACTTGCGCACCCCCATATGTCACGCAACCTCCTTGTGCACCCCTATCTAGTGCACAAGTCACTTGCGCACCCAACTCATTTCACCCAAGGTCACTTATTTACCTATAAATAGACCCTTGGGGCCCCCATTGGGATGGGAGAATTTACTTAAAGCCCAATTGCTGCTCTAGTTGACCTAGTACTTCACCCTAGTCTTCCGAAACATTCAAGGTAGTTCTTCAACACCTTGAGTGGAGGATTTAAGGGAGGATCATTGGAATTAAGTCCTTTTAGTGTCTTAAAACCATAACACTTGTGCGCCTAAAGCGCCCAACCTCCCTAAGTTAGAAATACTTGCGCACCTCCCATTCCTCTCATAGGAACTTGAGTGCCCCACTTCTTAGATCACCTATGAATACACTTGAAGGCTTGAGCAAGGTCTCGCCCAAGTATTACCATACAAGTTTTTTGTTGCATAAGTGGACATCAAGTCGCCCAAGTGTACTTGCACAACCATACTTGTGTTCCCTTCTCTATTTGGGCGCCCCTCTTTGATTCACTTATTCTCTTCACTCTATTCAGTCTACAAGATATCAAAACTTCCTCACCATTCATGGCAAGGCTTCTTCTTTATTGTATCCCTTGTCTGAAAGGGATTCTGTTGAGACCTCCATTAAAACTTCCTAACTTATCAACCCTTTGGGAAAGGCACATCAGGGTGTCTCCTATTTGGGTTTGTATTTCCGTAGGTAGAGGTTTCCCACATTTGTTTCACAATGGGGTTGGGATTCATGGAATGTCTGTGGGTTTTTATATTAGCAGTCACATGGACCTTTCTCCCAAAAACAATGTTGGGATGTTCCTGGTTTGGTGGAGGGTTGGGTCATGGCATCTTTTTTCATAAAGAGACGAACCATAACCTCAGGTCTCTGGTAGGTAAGGTACAGTTCACACTTACTTTTCCGCGAAAGTAAAGGAGAAGTCTCCCTTTCCTACCAGGATCAATTTTAGGGTAGCCATCCTGGTGTAATCCCCTCACCTTCATCCCTTCCTCCTTACATTGGACCCTTGTCCAATGTAAATAGAATGGAGGGAAGGCTCGTCACCTCACCCTATTCTATGGTCGACGCTCCCTCTTATATTAGCAGAGGAGGAAAAGTGTGAAGTTTCATTGTTGAATCTTTCACATCCTCTTATTTCTCACACCGAACATGAATTATGTGGGCTTAGAGATACGTGATGGTTACAAAATGTGCACAAATACTCATTTAGAAAGAACTACGAGAACTATGATTCCCACCATAACCGGGATATGTAGGAATTCGTCTCAATCCTTGAGCTCATGGGACTTCCTCCTCAAGAATCCAACCCTAATTCTCTTAATTTGGGCATTATCCTCAGAAATAAGCCCCAAATTAAACCCCCAAGTCATAAAGGCATCCTTTTTAGGAAGAAATCCCAAACTCATCTCTCTCAAAGGGACATACTCTCATATGAGACTTGTCGAACTACGTAGGCTTTGATTCCCATTTATATGGGATACATAGGAAGCCTCCATGAGGTTCAAACCCAACACTTCAAATCAACCCTGTTCTCCTTGGGCCATATTCCCAATAGGGTCTGATTTTATTTGAAAACCCATATCCTTTCAAAGTTCCTTGGGCTACTTTAGGATAAGTCCCACTCTAAGTTTCAACTAAGCACCTTCCACTTAGAGGTCCTTATCAGATGACCTTAAAAGGTATGATGTGTCCTATTCAGTGGAACCGAAATATGGTGGTTCTGATTCCTTTCACAAGGATGCGTAGGTAGCCTATCTTAAAGGCATGATCCCAAAATAAAAAGTAAATCGCCATCTACCTATATGACAATAAATTCCATAGTTCCACAATGAGTGTCTTAAAAACCAGTATCATCACAACGATGATTAAAATAATCTACAATTGGTATGTTATAGGATACTATTGATGGAAAACCTAGAATACATACAGATATTTCCATTAATGAAGAACCTTTAATGCATACTGATGATTATAAATTTTACACATGTTAATAATTGATTGTTAATTCCAATGGATACTTATGATATTCTTGGTAAATTAATAAGGATTCATGAAAATATCTTAAATTTACAAAGAGAGTCCCGGAGTAAGCAATAATTCCCCCAAAAAGGGTGTGCTGAGTCCGACCTCCCATCCTATCAACCAATGAACATTCATAAGTATCATGAAGTTCAAACTTAATGAATGTCTGCCTTTTGAAAGAAGGACCTATTTGGATAAAGAATTGTTTTAAGTTTTCGGTTCCATGAATAAATCTAATAGAAATCGTATGGAAATAGTTATTCTTAAAACTAGAACATGTGTTTCAAGGAACTATGAAGGAAACCATCCTAGTGTAAGCCCCTCACCTTCATACCTTCCTTCCTATATTGGACCTTTGCCCAATGTAAATAAAACAAAGTGAAGGCTCATCGCCTCGCCCTCTTCCACGGTCGACGCACCCTCTTCCATTAGCGTAGGAGGAAAAGTGTGAAGTGTCATTGTTGAATCTTTCACATCCTCTTGTTTATCACACTGAACATGACTCATGTGGTTGTAGATATATGTGATGGTTACAAAATTTGCACAAACACTCATTTGGAAGGAACTACGAGAACACTGATTCCCACCATAACCAGGATATGTAGGAAGCCGTCTCAAGGACCAAGGTCATTGGAAATCATCCTTAGGAATCTGACCCTAATTCTCTTAATATGAGCATCCTCCGAAGGAATAATCCCCAAATTAAACCCCTAAGTCATCGTGGGATCCTTTTCAGGAACTAAGACCAAACTCATCTCTATCAAAGAACCATACTCTCCTGTGAGACTTATCGAATTACATGGGCTTTGATTCCCATTTATATGGGATACGTAGGAAGCCTCCCTGAGGTTCAAACCCAACACTTCAAATCAACCCTATTCTCCTTGGGTCATATTCCTAATAGAGTCTAATTTTACTTGGAAACCAATATCATTTCCAAGTTCCTCGGGCTGCTTTAGAGTAAATACAACAATATGTTTCAATATAGCACCTTCCACATAGATTTCCTTATCACATGACCTTAAAAGGTATGATGTGTCCCATTCAGTGTCACCGAACTACGGGGGTCCTGAATCCTTTCACAATGACACATAGGTAGCTTATATTATAGACATGATATCAAAATCAAAACCAAACCTACGTATCCCTAGATGACAATAAATTCCAGAGTACCCCACTAAGTGGCTTAAAAACCATTATCATCATAATGATGATAAAAAGAATCTCTAATTGGTATATTAGAGGATACCATTGATGGAAAACCTCGAATACATACTGATATTTCCATTAGTGAGGAACCTTTAATGCATAATGATGATTCTAAATTTTACACATGTTAATAAGTGATTGTAAATTCCAAGGGATACTTGTGAAATACTTGGTAAATTAAAAAGTATTCATGAAAATATCTTAAATTTACAAAGAGAGTCCCGAAGTAGACAATAATTCCCCCCAAAAGGGTGTGATGAGTCTGACCTCCCATCCTCCAAACCAATGCACATTCTTAAGTATCTTGAAGTTAAAATGTAATGAACACATACCTTTGGAATGTAGCTCCTCTTTGGATAAATAACTACTAGAAGTTTCAAGTTCCACGAATAAATCCCATGGAAACTGCCTAGAAATAGTGGTTCTTAAAACTAGAACACACGTTTCAAGGAACTACAAAAAAAATGGTGAACCCAATGTGAATCCTTAACTATGTTAATAATGTTTCCCACCTGTTAGGACCCTATCAATTGATAAAGGAAGGTCAGAAAAAGGAATTAATCATGCATGTAACCATCTAAAAGTATGTTGTTTTAATAGAGCTTGTTGACGTATTCATGTTTTCCACAGAACTCCATTCAATCCAAAGAATGGATTTCTCTTAGAAAACATTTGTGAACTTTCCGACCACTACTCAAGATGGATCTACATCTATGATAAGGACGTCCTCACCAACCCAGCATCTTCAACACTGGGTCTCTAATGTGCTAGTAAAGGAATAATGCCTGCATGGTACAATCTTGACTTTGGAGGCTGCTTGACAGGACCTCCAGGTCAAAAAAAAATCCTCGATCATCTTGCCAATGATGACCAATGATCAAGATGAAAATAGTTCCAACCACCATATCTAACTATTTCGGGTCTTCATCCCCAGAACGCAATAATATATTACTCTCATACTACAGGTAGGTGGATCAAGGGGTCACTCAAGGCCTCAATTCAAGAATGCGGGAGTCCATCCTGAGGACTCCCACCAGCAATTTCTGCTAGAATATTGTGGTAGTGTACCCACAACATGATGGGGGTGTTGACTTTGGATGTTTGGCCTAGGTCTCTCTGACCTAGTAATGCAATAAGAACTGCTAGGGACAATTTCATGTTAATATGGAGTAGTTTCTCACCTCGTCCTCCTCCAGAGAATTCCATTAGTTTAACTTGGTGGAAAACAACGAGCGGGCACATACCCCCATCCGCCCTAATTTTGCTGCTCAATAGACTCATCTGACACCAACCCACCAATCCCACCAGATAAACCTGGTGAAGTATCGTTAATAGGAACATACACATGTTTACAAGTTATCAGCCAGTCAGTAGGCTCGTCTGACGGCATTTAAATAATCCTGCAAATCTAATATAGCGGCAACTGGTAAATAGGAACATACACCTATTTAAAATCACCAATTCTAATAGAAATACTGTCTACCAATATTGAAGGAATTACATCAACCATACTTGATGTAAAATAGCCAGAAGACACATACACCTGCCAATGTTCATCAATCTTTCCAACAGTCTCATTTGGTATCACCCAGAGAAGTCAGTCGGAAAGCTTCAATGACAAATATGAGGCAGACCCAACTCTCTTCCCCCATGGGTGAGTACTGTCAATATCCATTGATAGGAAAAGGATGACACAAATAGGAACATACACCTACTCCAGATACAGAATTGATGTATATTCCTGTTTTAGCTATTGAAGTCACCACCACATCTTATCAATGGTGAAAGGGAATACGCATATCCCTTTCCATATTCTGGAAGCATTTTAGGATATTTTAACAACTACTTCATCAATATCAGGGTAAGATACACATAAATCTGTCCCCACAAATGGGATCACACATCGGCATGTCATCCCAGAGCAGATACATACCTCTGTTCCAGTCCAGGAGTCTCATGGGGCATATTCCCCCATATCATACAGACAACAGGATCAGGAACATACAACCTTTCCAATTTGAGGTAATCAGTTCGTTTTGGTAACCAATCCAAGGCAAGCACATATACCTACCAATTATAACCATTTATTCGAGCATGTGTCCCTATCTAAGTATAAGATAACATCCAAGAAAAATTCTCACCAAATATTTTTGTAAAATCAATAGTTAAGGTGTGATGTGGCTCCTCTTAATGCTAGAGTTCTTGAAGACCTAAGACATTTATCTGTTGCTGCTCAAGATCATATCCTATAATTACCAAATTATTGGAGTGGTAGTTATAATTTTGAAGTTCCTCATTAGAAACATTATCATAAAGGCTTTCTTCATGAAAACTCGGTCAATCCAGAGTACCTATCTTCGGATGAGAGCCACGACAACCCTCAGTGTGGCTAGAAGACCAAGGAGCAAGAAGATTTATCTATTTCTATATTCCATCGTGGTGATCCTCCCCATGATGGAATTCACTGCAAAAGTCCTTTCCATAGTATCATTTTACATTTTCAAGACAATTCCGTAATTTACAATGTAGTGATGAGAAAGCCCTCCTATCTTGAGGCACTTGAAAACACAAATCCAATCATGTCTGATGCCTTTTCATTTACAAGTGAAAAAATTTCTCAACCAGAAGATGTAATAAGGGAATGGTAATTCTCCAAACCTCCTTTAGGTCATTTATCTTCTAATATAGAGCATCCACTCTGTTCAGATCAAGTGGAGAAACCTCTTGTGAAAGATGATGAATATGTGTTAAGCATGAGGAAACAATTAGCTAAAGGACAAATCCCAGTCATGTTATATACTTTGGAAAATTCTCAATATAACATTCCAGAATTGATGACAAAATATTGAGTTCATGACATTCATATCAACTCATGGAAAACTCTTCTTCATTTGAAAACCAATGTTTTACCATATAATGAATATCAAAATCATATAAAGGTAATAGAAGAGTTGCAACGCCAAATTTACTTGGCATCTCTCTCAGTTTCTCAACATACAAAGGTTGAAAAACAATATAGAACCCTTCAATGTGCATGTATCAATGCTCTAAAGAGGATACGTCAGTTAATTTCTGATTCCACATCTAATGTTCATATCAGAGGATGGGGTGCATATGGAGCATTGCATTTCACTGCACTCCAAAATCAACAAAGTCTTCCAAAAGTGGTTTCATGCAATGTTATTTTCCACGGTCGGCCAGAATCAATAGGTTTTGTATGTAATCAAATGTACTCTCAAGAAAAGGCCTCAAATTGTTCTCATTAGAATCAAGCCTAAAGAAAAGATGTTCTTGAGATACTTTTACATCAAGCATCTGAGAATCTTGAACAGGAATCCCGTTTAGTGGATGTCTGGCGTTAGAGGATGAAAATGTCTAAAATAGAACAATAATATTCTGAAATAGGTGATTTAAGTGATTGTTGGATGATGAACCCAGCTAATATCCGAACCAAAATCCACAAAATCAGAATAGAAGTTGCACGAATTTAAGCCATAGTAGTTAAAGAATCACCCCAACGTGCAAGGTTGGGGGATCCTTTAATTCAACCTTCAAATTCATTAAAAAATGTTCAAAGATTTGAAGAAGAAGAAGAATAAGAATAGCCCTAGCATGTAGGGTTGGGGCCTTTTTCACATTTGTAATCCCCTCCTCAAAATAAGTTAGTTTTCTCTCGATTAGGGAAGAAACCATAAGAAAATAGTACAACTAAACTCTATGAGGATTCCCTATGGCTTACTATCTACCAAACACTTCTAGGGGATTATTCATATAATAGAATGGAGTCTCGTTAAAAACACAAATGGAAACGATCTAGCAGATGTACTGACAGAATTCCATAAATGCATTACACGTCAATGATTGTTATTAACACTATTGTTGAAATTCCTCCAGAAAATAAGTCCAGTTCAGGGGAATCAGAGGATGAAGTTCTTGTCTATAATACAATACACATAGAGGAAAATGAAGAAGGTGTGCATACCCAAAATCAGAGGCTTACCCAGAATCTAGGTATTCCATCAAATAACCAACTCCCCCACTCCGAAAGGCATATAATAAGAGGAAAGGAAAAAAGTCAGATTACATCTCACTTTTCCACTAGAGATGGTTAACCTATTTTGTTTGAAGATATATTTTCACAACAAGAAGAGGAAATGGAGGAGTTAAGAAGACTCAACACATAGTTACTTCGAAACACCATTTCTACTATAACTACTCCTTAGGAAAGTCCTCAACTTTAAAATTCTATAGGATCTCCTCAAAAAATAGAATTTGTAGTTACTACATATACGAACAATGAATTCCCTCCATTGGGTATACAACCAAGGAAGGTATTAGCACTACCATCAGTGGTTTTACTAGTCGTTGCACTATCTCAAGCTCTAGTTTCTATAACTGTACAAGTTCCAGCACATTCAGATGTTCCCCAAATTCTTATAAATACAATTGAGGCATTAATGACTCGATTGGAAGCTATGGAGGAATGATGTGCACCAATTCATCTAGAAAAGAGCGCTTACCCTGAATGGGTGGATGCAATTCTTCCCCTAAAAAATTTTGTGAATACCACATTCCCAATCTTCAATGGTTCGGGAGATTCGAAACAACACCTAACACATTTTGTTTCTCGTTGTGATCCCATGATGGGAACTTCTCAACAATAAGAATCAGTTAAGATTAGGAGTTTTGTGCAATTATTACAAGCACCAGCTTTTGTCTAGTATACAAGTTTGTAATCTCATCAATTACTGGATGGGAATATCTCCGTCAAATATTTCTTCTCCAATTTAACTCAATGCTACCAAAGATGACAGTTTTTATCATAAAAATTGTAAAAAAAGAGAGAATGAAAGGGTTTCAAGTTTCATGACAAGATGGAAACAATTAATATATTCTTTAAGCCTAGAACTCCCCCAAGAATAATTACTTCCAATATGTGTGGAAAATCTATGTGACGAATTATGCACACCATTGATCCCAGTGAAATACACAGGAGGGTTTCGAGACCTTACTTCAATCGTTCAACAGATAGAAGACTCTATTATAGAAACTAAGGCTAAAACTCATGTAATTCCATCAGCTCTAGGGAGGAGTATAGGAAAAACATAAGCTGTTACAGTCACCCTCAAACAGCCACATGTACCTGCTTCTACTTCAAGAAACTCATCATACTAAAGGGATCCACCTCTTGAGCATCAGCAATAATGACTGCCTCATCAAGATGATCAAAGAGATCAAAGGTGTAAACAATTTGAGGAATTAAAGAATAATGTATATTCTTTCAGGAAGGAACAAGTTCCTAGTTACTTCATATCATCCTTAGTAAACAATTTGGTTCAGTTACCAAGGCCGAAAAATCCAAATAAAGATGGAGATAAAGATCTTCCGAATTTTTCTCCCTTTCCTCAGATGTTGGGAAACCCCATTCATAAGTTCTTTGATTTCAAACAACTTCTACAAAAGATGGTAGACTCTGGAAAAGTGAAATTTAAAAGTTTATCAGCTCAAGTGGCATGTGTAACTACTACTATTCCAGAGGAAGAGGAAGAATGGAAAGAGGTTAAAATTAAAAATGTGAAAAAATATGATGATTGGATGATTAGGAAAATGATCAAATAGACTAATTATATTTTATGAACATAGTTAAAACAACCAATTGTGTCATCCGCCACTCCTGTCATAGCAAAATCATCTTCACCAAAAGGCCATTCCTCAATGAAGAAAAATGAATATAAGGAAAAAGAGTAGTCAGAAGAATACGAGCACGTGTCAAGGACAAATTTTTCCTTGACCCTAGAAAATTTTATGCCATCTGTTTCAAAAGCACAGGCACCGCCCCACCAAAAGGTACAACTAGAATTAAACTATCAGGAAGAATCTTCATCAGATAAAGAGTTGATCTTTTTTTCTATTAATGTTATCCACCTAACGGATCCTTATACCAATGGTGATTCTAATTGTAGTGAGACAAAATTCCTTGTAACTAATTGGGGAACAAGAGGAAGGGTCCAAGGTCAAGGATACTAGGGAAGGCTTGGGAATTCAAAAAACCACCATTTTAATTCTACCCCTGCTCGAACCATATATGTGGCAGAAACTCATGGAAGAGCCCATCAGCAGGCTCAACAGGAACAATGAGTTTCTTTCATGAAAGACAGGTTTGGTTCTAACACAATTATTTTGGGAGACTGATTAAAAGTCACAACATATTCTTCTTAGAAAATTAATAGACATATTCAGTCTAATTTACTAAATCCAGTAGTATTTCCAACTTCTGCTCTGACATAGAGTACATATACTTCAAAAGCATCAACTTCTAAAGCACCTGCAAAACCACATCGCCATGCTAGGAAACACAGACCTTTGGACCAAAAGTATGATGTCTTGAAAAAATTGGCCCAAGTACTAGCCAATTTATCAATTTTTAATGCTTTTAATCTGTCAGAAGATCTTCGAGAAGCACTCATTGAGGCTTTGTTAAGTCCTCAAGAATTTTAAACTGAAGTTTTTGCTTCTGAGGATTACCGTATAAGGAATGATCCTATAGAATGTCATGCAGTCATATCTTTAATAGATGAAGATGAATATGATGTTGTACATGGGCATATCAGACCATTGTATTTTTCTGGAAAGGTTAATGACATAGACATCTGATGATCCTTTATTGATAATGGCTCTAGGTTCAAACTTATTCCCATTCATACACTTCGTCGATTGGGCCTGACTGAATCTGATGTATCTCTTACAGCTTTAATGTTACAAGGATATGATCAGAATGAACAAGAACCTATTGGTGAGATTACACTCAGAACATAGTTTGGAGATCTTGTGTCTAATTCAGATTTCATGGTTGTTCGTTAGGACACAACCTTCAATATTCTGCTTGGAAGTCCTTGGTTGCATCAACATGCAGCCATACCATCGTCATAGAACCAATGTCTGACATACTATTTCTATAGTCAAATCGGAACATTGTATGGTGACAAAGCTCCATTCAAAACATGTGAATATCAGTACATTGAGGTAGAGTTTTATCACACAAAAGGAATGAAGTCCATGAAAAATGAGATAACTAGATTTAATGTTCCAAATGTACTGGAAAAGATCCCAGAAAATCCATTCATACATTTGAGTACAGATTATGTGTTACCCATAAATAAAATTTAAAGGGTAAAACCAAACCTAAAGACTCATCCAGTAACTTCCATAATGTCAATTATGGAAATTGAACCTGACAACATAGAAGAAATTGTTGATACGCAAAGCAATGATGAAAGCCTGAATGGAGATGTTTTCATCTCATCTGTTGAACTACAAAAAGCCTCTACTTTGTCAACTAGAGTAGAAGAGATAGTGGTAATTCTAGAGGAATACAAAAAAATTTGATTCCCAATCCATTAATCCCTCTTTATTACCGTAGGAAGACCCTTGCTTGTTAGTAGGGTCAGCTATGGTGTCCAATTAGAGATGTTCAAATACAAATTTCTCCCCTAGCACTAGAAGTTTCTACCCATTGTATACAATGTAAGTGGAAACAGAAAAGGTAATACATATTGAAGATGGAGTGGAAGATCTTGGGGGTGCTCCACTAGAATTTGAAGAAGGTGTCTCTACCACCGTGGATAAACTCAGAGAAATAAATCTTGGTACAGAAGAAGATCCATGCCCCACTCTAATTAGTGTAGACATGAATTATGAAGAACAATAGGTGTATACTTCCATTCTAAAGCAACATTGAGATATATTTGATTGTAATTATACCGAAATTCTAGGTCTTAATCCTGATATAGCCACCCATCATTTGGGTTTTCTAGAAGAACATTGTGGATTTAAGCAAGTAGCTAGGAGAACACACCCAAATCATGCCTTTAAAATTGAAGTTGAAGTTGATAATATTATAAATGATAAATTTGTCCAGGAAGTTCAGTATCCCAAATGTCATGATAATATTTTCCTAGTGAAAAAGAAGAAATGGAAAATTAGAGTCTGCATTGATTTCTGAGATCTTAACCGACATTGTCCTAAAGAGGATTTTCTAGTCCTGATTACAGAACTTCTATTTTATTCAATGACTGGTTATGAAGCTCTTTACTTTATAGATGGATACTCTGGGTATAATAAAATATGAATAGCCCTATAGGATGAAGAATCTACAGCCTTTAGAGCCCCTCAAGGTGTGTTTTGTTATTGGGTAATGCCATTTGGCTTAAAGAATTCGGGTGCAACATACCAATGTTCCATGCACCATATATTCAAACCCTTAGGGAAATTTTTTGAATGTTATGTGGATGATTTTGGTGATAAAATCCAAACAAAGTTCCAATCACTTGGCTGATTTAGAAACCATATTCAATAAACTTCGGCAACACAACTTGAAGATGAACCCCTTGAAATGTTCTTTCGGGGTAACCTCAGGAAAATTCCTTCACTTCATGGTATGTAATCGTGGTATCGAAGTTGATCCTAAGAAAACAAATTCAATCCTTGGAATTTCACCTCCTCAAAATTTTAAATAATTAAGAGGAATCTAAGGAAACTTGGCCTATATTCGGCGCTTTATCACCAATTTGGTAGGAAAGTGTTTACCCTTCACCTGATTAATGAAGAAGGGAGTCACCTACCAATGGACTAAAGATTTACAAGATGAATTTAATACCCTCAAGAAATATTTCTTGAGTCCACCCGTATTAATGACACCTTTTGAAGAAGAAAACTTATTCTCTAGGTGATAGCTTTAGAGATATCATTATGTGCTTTCCTCACCCAAAAAAATGATGTTGGGAATTAAAACAACCTTCACTATCTTAGTTGAACTATGCTTGATGCGGAAACTCATCATTCAAGTATTGAAAAGTGCTTCCTGGAATTAATCTTTGCAGTTCAGAAATTGTGGCACTACTTGAAAGATCATAATGTCTAATTGGTGTCTCGTAATAATCCACTCAAATTTATCCTCAGGAGTCCTATACTTAAAAGATGTCTAACATGGTGGGCGGTTATTTTCCAACAATTTTATATCATGTTTTTACCTCAAAAGGAAATAAAAGGCCAAGCTCTCGCTGAATTCCTTGTTGATCATCCATCTGCAGAAGATACATCATTTAATATAGAGCTTCCAAATGAAGAGGTCTTCTTTATTCAAGATAATTCCCAAACATGGGAAATGTATTTTGATGGTGCTTCTAGAATTCCAATAGAAAAGAGAATGGAAAACCCTAAACTCAACAAGGTTGGATTTGGAATTGTCCTTATTTCCCTAGAAAAGGCAGTATTGCCTTATTCTTTCCTATTATCATAAGGTGGTACCAACAATGAAGCGGAATATCAAGCTCTCATCGCAAGTTAGGAATTGGCCCTTCTGGTAAAAATGGATCATTTAAAGGTAAAAGGTGATTCAAAATCGGTAATTAAACAAATTAATGGGGAATATTCTATCAAAAAAGAAGAATGAATTCCTTTGTGTGATTACATCAGAGAATTAATGGATAAATTCCCCTCATAGATGACATTGTATTATGTCCCGCAATCACAAAATGCTCAAGCATATGCACTGGCTAACTCATCTATAGCCTTGGCATATCCAAATTGGGATGAGAGAGTTATCAGCATAACCTATCGTTATGTGGTCTCGCCTTTTGTTCAAACCAAAATGGAGGAAATTAATGAAATTTTCCCTATTTATGAACCATATGGTCATACCATAGGATGGAGAACATCCATCATGGAATATCTTTAAAATGGGGTACTTCCACCAAATAGGGCTGAGAAAAAGCAGATTCGGTGACGAGCGACCAATTTTACTCTTTTTGATAGTCCAGAATAATAAAAGATCCTCTATAAGTTAGGCTTTGATGGAATTCTCTTTAGATGTATTGATGGAGAAGAGACCATAGCCATCATGAAGGAAGTGCATTAAAAGCTGGTGGTTCCCAACAATCTAGGCATAGACTTTCTAATCCAATCCAAAGGCTTGGATATTTTTGGCCTTCAATGATGCAAGATTTTATAGATTTCACTAAAAAATGTCATCCATGTCAAGTTCATTCCAACTTCATTCGTCAACCCCAAGAGTTGCTACATACAGCTATATAATCTTGGCCATTTTCCACATGGGGAATGGATGTAGTTTTACCTTATCCTCCAGCCACAGTTAAGCAGTTCAAGTATATTCTCACTACTACCAAATTCTTCTCTAAATGGGCTGAGGAAATACCTCTCAAGGAAGTCAGAGCCAAAATCATTGTTAGTTTTGTCAAAACTAATATCATCACTAGATTTTGTGTCCCTCATACTATTTTGACCGACAATGTCACTAATTTTTTGTTTTGCTGAAGTAAAAAAGTTATATCAGGAACATAATATCAAATACAACCATTCATCTCGCTATCATGCGACGGCCAATGGATAGATATAGGCCTTTAATAAGACTTTATCAAATATACTCCAGAAGGTGGTGGATAAAGATAAGAAATCATGGCCTGATAAAATTTATAATGCTTTGTGGGATTATCGGAAAAATACCTGTACGGCTACCCAAGAAACTCATTATTCATTAGTATATGGAACCAAAGCTGTTTTTCCAATTGAAATACAATTTCCTTCACTTAGAGTTGCAATCTATGATCAGTTCTCTGTAGATGAAAGATCTCAGAAATAGTTTGATGAGCTTGAAAGATTAGATGAGAAAAGATTACATACTTTGCATCATTTTGAAGTCTATCAGAACAGAATAGCAAGATATTTTAATAAGAAATTTTTCCTTCATTCATTCCTTTAAGGATAATTGTTATTGGTCCTTAGGACTCCAATGATACCAGGAAAAAACCCTCCATAACTTGAACCAAAGTGGGAAGGACCTTATTCCATACATAAGGTCTATTCAAATGGAGACTATGCCTTAATCTAAATGGATGGAGAGCTTATCACAACTCCAGCCAATGTGAGATTTTTGAAGAAATAATTTGGGTAGTTTTTTACAAATATTCCTTACTACAAGACTTTAAGTTGCACAGTGAAATTTCCTTGCTGCAAGACATAAAACTGCATAGCTCCAATTTCCTTATTAAAAGACTTAAAATTACACAGCCCTCGTGTCCTAGTTGCAAGACATTAAACTGCATAACAACTCTAAGTTTCCATGCTACCTGACAAAAAATGTGTATCATCTTCATCCTTGTCACATGACGTTAAACTAAATGACATCATTTGTATAACTAACATTCTCTCTATTTGACGTTAGAAGCTTCCATAAACAAATATCATTGACATCATCACTACTCCTTAGTAGTGCATGAGTCCCTTTCTTTCCTATGACTGATTCAGATCTACATAGAGACCTAATTTCAAGAACTACGTATGGCTTGATTCTCATATTTTTTTAATGATATGCATAGAGATTCCTAAATATCCAATTTTGGGCCCAGCCACAATCACAAAAAATTATTATTTTCTTTTCTCCTCTTGTATAAGAATTATATCTATAACGAACTTTTCCTTGAGATATATGATTTGGTCTTTATACCATTTTATGTCTTATGATTTACCATTCTCTTAGAACATGTTAAAATTCCCCATTCATTATGTCAAACTCCATTAGTGTGAGGAATGATTGTTTAAAGAACTATGTATGGCTTGATTCTCATCTATTTTGAGATATGTAGAGACGCTTAGATCCCCAATATTGGGCTCAGATAAGAAAAAAACCCTTCTATTTCTTGTATAAAAACCAAATCTGAATAGATAATGTTTTAAGAACAATGTATGACTTGATTCTTTCCCTAGAAAGACATATAGTGACACTTAGGTTTTATCCCTTAGTCCAATTACAATATGTTTTTTCTTTCATATTGGTTCATTTTCATCCTTACTGCGTGAAGTTAAACTGAATGAAAATATGATAACCCATTCTTCATCTGTTTCACCTTTGTATTATAAAAGAGACCCTTACTACTCCTTGTTTCTCACACCGAGAAGAGATCAATTGAGCTTAGGAATTGGATAAGGTGCTTATTTTTTTAAGTAAGGTATTTCAATTCTTTATGGGGGTGCAAATTTCCTCATTGCATAACTTAAAACTGCATAGAAAAATTTCTTCACTGCATGACTTAAAACAGCATATCACCATATTAATTTAGAAGACACAAAGAAAATATCCATTTTACATATGAGCTAGAACTATTTAAAGGATGTCAAACTCATGACCAATACTAGCTCAAATATTTCTCATATGAATTAAACATAAACACTTTCCATATTTCTTACTCTTAATTTTGAATAATTTTCATATGTTCATAGTCTTTCTTATGATTTCAGGTGACAAAGTTTCTAATACCTGAGAACTCTTTTTCCGGACTATGTAGCATGTGCCCTTAGGTGAAATTACATATGTTTCCTACATAATAGGAATTTCAGTCAAAAGATTCCACTATTTGTCTATGTAGCATATGCACTAGTTGGAACTACATAATACAGCCCCAATAACGGGTTTGTCAAAATATGGTAAATTCGTTCTTGGTTATAGTATTGTTTCCCCTTTAATCTTTGATGATAATATACAAGAATCTGTATTTTAGAACAGTCATTCAAGTATACTTGTCCCATTATCTTTCTCACAATTTTAAAGTCTTCATTACCATTGTTTACACATTTCCCTCACCATGAGTTCAATACAATATGAAATAACCTTCAAATCACCTAGCAACATATTATATATTGTTTCCATTTCTAGTCATAATCGTATGACCTAAAACTAAAAATACCATATCTCTTACGTTTGGGTCAGACCTTCATAAAATTATTATTCCTTCGATTTATTGGACACTCTTGGTTGGAAATAACCCTTTAATATCCAGGTATCTTTCTCTATAAATCTAACTATGTGCTTTGGAAAATCTGAATCTCCATAAACTTTCTTCGACTTTTGGAAATAGAATGTTAAACTTCTGAGATCTCTTTTTCCAGACTATGCAGCACATGCCCTTAGGCGGCCTTGCATAAGTTTCCCACATAACAGGCATGTTAGTCAAAAGATGCCACTATTTGACTATATAGCATATTCCCTAGTTGTCTCTACATAATACAACCCCCATAACTGGTTTGACAAATAATGGTAACTTTGTTTTGAAAAAACACTTCCTCTAATGATTTTTATCCCTCTTTACCATATCATTCCTCAGTTCCAGAAATTCTGAAATCATAGTTTAAAATTTTCCCTCCCATACCTAAATATGATAGTATGTTTCCAAACAAATTATCAAGAGATTGGGAGAGTTTTCTCATACCTTTGGAAAAAGAAAAATACCTTAAATTAAATCCACACAACGTCCTCACTGCAAGACTTTAAACTGCACAGTACAACATCCTCACTGTAAGACTTTAAACTACATATTATGATGTCATAAATTTCCCTTTATGATAAATTTTAACCATTACTCATACACCAAATGTGTAAAGAAAGAGTTTTCCTATTCCTGACTTATGTCGTTATAAATAGCCTTTTTCCTTTTTTAAAATTTCTTTCCTTGGCAAAACCACTCACTATGGTCTTGAGTTACCCAAATCCTATTTTCCCTTATCTATCAATAACAAAATGTTAAACTTCAAAGAGCTCTTTTTCCTGACTATGCAGCATTTTCCCTTAGGTGACCTTGCATAAGTTTCCCACATAACAGGCATGTCAGTCAAAAGATGTCACTATTTGGATTTGTAGCATATACCCCAGTTGGCCCTGCATAATAAAATCCCCATAATGGTTTTGTCAAATAATGGTAACTTTATTCCGGGGAGAGAATTCTTTTATTTTGATACAGGTTTTAGATTTGGTGACCATAAAAATTGTGAATCAAGATTCTCCTTGGAAATATTTAAATAATATTAAAGCAATTCTTAGCCATAAAGTTTTTTTTGATCTAATTCAAATTTTATGGTCAAAGCTATTTCGACCCTAAATATTATCCCATTATGCTTACTAAGCTCGATGGCCTTGGTAAAACAAAAGCAATTAATGACATTGGAAACATAAATGATTAAAGACAAAATAATTTTCATTTATGATACTTTTTTACGAAGAAGAATCCAAAAATTGGAATCTCTCTATTAAAAAAATTTACAAAAGGTTTTCTACATAATTCCTCATTTGTTTAACAGCTTCCCGAGCCCCTTAAACTATTTGTTGGAGTTTGTTTATCTGACCAGCCTTGCTCTCTTCAGCATGATGAAGTATTTTTTTGGCATCTACGATGGCTTTTTCACCTTCCTTCTAGACTTATCCTAATGAGCTATGAAGATGGTCAAGATCCCTTGTAATGACATCTAACTCTTGTTGAAGGTGTAGTTGAAGAACAGTATTTTCTTTAATTTTTTGCATCAGTACTTTCAACTTTTCATTAGGATTAGCCTTAGCTTGGTACAATGTTGATTGGAACTCTTCAATTTTGATATATAGTTTGTCTTCTATCAAGTCTTGTTAAATATTTTTCTCTTGCTTCCTTTTTCGGATAATATCTTTCACTACAGTATGGATTTAACGGTATTCAAAACTGCTAAATCCTTTCATGATAAATAGAGATGAAAGTCGTGGAATTATTGAAGGTAGTTCCTCAAGGGGAATCTCAGATATTATCTTCTATATATTTTTCCATGCTTTGCAACGAGCAAGACAAAGAGCCTTCTAAAGTTCTGGGTCAGATTCAGAATCACTATCATAAAGAGGAGTATATTCCAGGACTAATTCACTTAAAGAAGTTCACTGATATGTTCATTCTTGGATAATGGTTACTTCACCTTCAAATGTTGTTTGGGCAGACGTAGAGGCTTCACCTCCAGACCTAGCCATTGAATTTGATAGCCCTGTATGGTAAATCAAGGATCATGGTTATATTTAAGAGATAATAAAAGTTAATGAACTCACAATATAAAAATATCTTACCAAGAAGTAGGTCAGAAGCTTGAGAAGAATCCTCCCCAATATTATCAGTTTCATCAATTTTATTTGATGTCTTTGGTTGAGGAGTGCTATCTTTAATATGCTCAAAATATTTAGATTGAATCTCTGGAAGACCCGATACCTCAAGATTCACTTGAAAGAATGTCTCTATGATGGTAGGGTTGACATTAATATCAACACTTCTTTCAGGTAATATTATGACAGTAGTTTATTTAGATAGAACTACATATTTTAATCAACCATGGTTAGTAGGTTAATCATGGAATTATTAATAGGATGAATAATGAGAACTCACGTCCAGTTGATTCTATATAAGGAACCATAAAATCTTTTAAATCATTTTATATTTTAACATGTTCTAATAGTTATTCGAAATACAATCCAAGGTTCCTCATTTCATCCAATAATATCTCAGATCCCTGGTTAGTCTCACTCATGGGAACACTTGGCGTGTTTACTTCACAACCTTCCTCCGATATCCTGTGACCCTAAGTGGATTCTTCAGCAACAATTATGGGGTCTACATCAGTTGTTTCCAGATGTTCTATTGCATGTGATGAACCTAAAAGTGTCATATAATGGAAGTCATCTATTGTTGAATTGGATGCTTTATGAAATATTATCGATTTACCAGAATCTTCCTCTCCTCTAATAGTAGGAATTAGAGTAGTGTTTGGGACAGATGTTGGTTCCTTTGAATTTAATGCCTCTTCAAGAACCACTGAATTTATAAGAATTTGTGTTTTCTCAGTAGTTCCTTCTAAGGATCCTTGATTCTTATCAGTGGATTCTTTCAAAGAAGAAACAGAAGAACCCCCTGTAATATTAAAAAGCATAAATACTTTTTCATGAATAAAACTAAAATTTAGGATTATCAGGGAGACTTACCACTGCTAAGAAAGCACTTAACCATGGTGTTCTTTCTTTGATGCTTTCTATTCTTTGTATTTTTATGAGGGATTGCATCATCATCTATAAAGACAGGTATCAGCGATCCCAGTACCATCTCTATTTCCTCATCCATGGCATATCATCCTGGAGATATTTCTCCCGATTCACGAGGTGATCCGGTAGCTCAAAGGGCAGTGCCTCCAGGACTATATTGTGGTGAAGGAATTTCAGTTTTCTTTCCTTTACCCAACTGTAACTTAAGACAAAATTTTTCCTAAGTAACAATGTTTTGATTAAAATTAAAGTGGAAAAATAGAAGAAGATACAAAAGAAAGGGAACTTAAAACCTCAGGATCTACAAAGTCACGCCATTCTTCGTCTAATGAAGGGTTAATCCCTTCGGCGGTACCACTATCTATCATTTCCTTTACCTTATTTATGGTATGACTTGAGTCATCAGTGGAATATATGAGAATTTCCAACTCTCTAATGTAATTCCTTACCTCATTTGGATTATCCTTAAAAAGAATGTCAGTAGAAGCTCGCAAATCCCCAACTCCTGGAATATGCAGTCCTTCCCACCGATCCATCCACATGGTCTCAGCGTCACAGTATAGACTCTGCCATGTTCGAACATCCTCCGGTCATATATATCCAGAATGTATATCTGAGGGTTTTGACGAGTATCTTACAACATTGGACTTGATTTTTTTCCCAACACCCGCATTCACAGATGAAGGACTGGAAAATGGAACTTGCCTCTATTCAGAATGATAGTGACTAGATCGACATGATATGACTTCAGTAGGGATTGATGGAGTGGCTCTTTTTATTCTAGTTGGAGGATTATATCTGGTGTATGTTCTCTTTGGTGGATTTAGAGCATCATCACTTCCACTCTATGATTCTTGCAAGTCATCCCCTAATGATGATGAATTATCTTCCAAGTGACAGGGTTCCTTACTTCTACTTTTATTTATCCCCACTTGGGGGAAGGCATGATTTAATACCCCTTTAGGGTATGATTCAACCCAATTTTCAGAATACCAGATGGTTAATTAGCTTACTTCTTTCGCAACAGGTAAATTAAAAACTGCCCCAATCATCTCTATAGATATCAACGACCATAGTTGTCGGGAAACCATTGGGTGTTTCTATAATCTGACTTGCGCGGGAGGGGATACATTATTCTGTTGTATACATTTTAATTGATGTGAAAATCTATAAGGATCATATACCTCACATATGATTTCTCCATCGATTCTGGTGGCTAATAAGCTACCTCTACAATCTAGCATGTATGCCCTCAGTTCCAAACTGGTGGTACCATCATCAACAAATCACCCTATAGACGGATTCCCATAAGGAAAGAAATGAAATTAATTATTCATTCTCAATCTAAACTTGTTGTCATAAGCATTCAAAGACGAGGGTGAAATACCAGAAAAGGCTTGAACAGACAGTCGGAAAGAACTTCCAACAACCTGTACTCCACTTTTTACAACATAAGTTCTAAAGTGAGTAGCAATCCATCCCCACAACACTTGGAATGGCCCTGCTATTCTAAAGAGAGATTTTCCTTCGTAAATATGCAGCAAACTCTTATGAATCATGGCTAAAATAGGAGTATCCAACCATACCATCCTTTTCACTACTAGCTTCGTTGCAATAAAAAAGGTTCCCGACCTCACACCTCCTTTGGAGTCTCAGATTGGTAATAAATATATGCTGAGCCACATGGGTAAGAAACCTACCAGACGTGTCTTTTCAGGAATTTTTGGGTTGATTTCATATCCCAATATTTCAAATTATCCCTTCTCCAATGTTGGCCAAAAGGTGTTAACAGTGCCTCCCTTCTCTGCCCTGGGACAGCTATTTGGACGGGTATAAGTGGTCCCCATTTCCTTCTTCTTTATCAAAAATATTTCCGTCCATTCCTCCAAATGAATGTCTCTCTTGGTGTGAGTTTTTATAGTGATTGAATTCTTGAGTTTGTTAAATATTTTCATCAACTCACAAGACAAATATGGTGTCTTCACCGAGTCATTCCATGTCACCTTGGGAGGAATAAACTCATCGTACATGTATCCAAGGATTGGAGCTCCAGAAATTTTTTAAATTCCCCAAAAACTGATACCTACCTCTACATGTCTTAAATGGAAGGAATTGGTCTCTAGGATCCACCGACTTAATAACTCTAGCACGATATCATCATTCTTATACACATAGGTTTTCCCAACCCAGACAGCTTCATAAATCCCGATGATTCTCAAATCATCTTCAAATTCTGAACATGTCTTTCATACCCAGTATTCCCACATCCATGCGGGTTTTACACCTCCTCCTGGGTAGAAATCCAAAATTTTTTTCCAACCCTTGGACTGATCTGTCTGAGAATATCGAAAGATGGATGAATAATAGTGTGGCTACAGCTTGGGTGTGTGTGCCTTTAAATATGCAGCACAAGGGCTATGATGAATAATATGAGATTTCTCTATTATCCAACACTGGAAAATGATCCCCCAATAGAAACATTGGCCAATGAGAATTTGGTATAATACTAAAACCAATAATGTTGGAAATAGTTATTTGGATTTGGAATGTTAGTATCCTGCAAATGACCATAACTATATAATGGCAGATAAGTGCTCTGAGGAAAGTTGAAATGATACTTCTTCAAATATTTTTCTATGTCTGGAACAGTGTTTTCACAATCATTGAAGTAATCATGACCAATGACATTCATCATTTCATCAATCCTCTTGCTAGAGAGCTCATCACCAGTTCCAATTCTTTTGGGAGCCATTGAACCTGAAAAAATATTGATATCATCTTTTTAAAGTAAGTTTATTTTTTGTGTTTTTCAAAAGAATGTCAAAGGAATTAAGGAACACAAGTTTCAAACTTGGTGAGCAAGTATAAGTCAGTGTAAAAGTATGGGACCCCACTTATGGCATGCGGCTAAAAACGTACAGAGGAATCACGGCGAAACAAAAGCATAAGAATAGAAGACTTGCGCGCTGAGATTTGAGAATTCAAAAGTTGTGAAACTTTTTAAGAATGTGAAGTCGTTATATATAAGCGGAGAATATCACCTTGTGCACCATAAATCTTACGAGTTTCACACTTGCGTGCCCAATTCTACTTGAGTGCTGAATACTTACGCACCCCATTTCCCTTGTCTTTCTTCGTCATTACTTTACCTCATTATAGGATCCTCTTTTCATTTTGGATCCAATTCTAAGGGGGGTGAGATTTTATTGACACTCCATTCCGTCAAAAAGTCTAAAAATGACAAAGGGAATCCCCTTATAAAGAAAATGGGAAAATACATGAAGAAAAATTGTGATTTTCAAAGGCATGAATTTTGAATCACCTTAGTCAAGCCAAAACACCCTCCTTGCATGCCACTATCTGGCGTGCAAGTCACTTGCGCACCCAACTCATTTCTCCCAAGGTCACTTATTTGCCTATAAATAGACCCTTGGGGTCCCCATTTGGATGGACGAATTCTCTAAAATCCCAATTGTTTCTCTGGTCACCCTAGTACTTTTCCCCAGTCTTTCGAAACTTTCAAGGTAGTTTTTCAACACCTTGAGCAGAGGATTTAAGGGGGGGATCATTGGAATTAACTCCTTTTAGTGTTTGAAAACAATAACACTTGTGCGCCTAAAGCACCTAACCTCTATAAATCCAAAATACTTGTGTCCCTCCCATTCCTATCACAGGAACTTAAGTTCCCCACATCTTGGATCACCTGTGAATACTCTCTAAGTATTGATCAAGGACTCACCCAAGTATTACCATACAAGTTGTACCTCGCTAAAGTGAACATCAGGTCGCCCAAGTGTACTTGCATGACCATACTTGTACGCCCTTCTCTACTTGGGCACCCCTCTTTGATTCACTTATTCTCTTCACTCTCTTCAGTCTACAAGCCATCAAGCCTTCCGTATCCATTCATGGATAGGATTATTCTTCATTGGATCCCTTGTCTGAAAGGGATTTTGTTAAGACCTCCACCAAAGCCTTCAGACATATCAAACCTTTGGGAAAGGCACATCACTAAGTCTCCTATTTGGGTTTATATTTCCACAGTCAAAGTTTTCCCACACTTTTTTCACAATGGGGTTAGGATTCATGGAATTTCTGTGGGTTTTTATTTCTGTAGTCAGATGGACCTTTCTCCCAGAAACAATGTTGGGATGTTTCTCGATTTGGAGGAGGGTTGGGTCCTAGCCTCTCTTTTACCAAAGAGACGACCCGGAAGCTTAGGTCTCTTTTAGGGATGGTACAGTTCAAACTTAACTTTCCACGCAAGTAAATGATAAGTCTCCCTTTCCTACCGTGATCAATTTTAGGGCAGCCATCCTGGTATAATCCCCTCACCTTCATCCCTTACTCCTTACATTGAACCCTTGTCTGATGTAAATGGAATAGAGGAAAGGCTCTTTGCCTCTCCCTCTTCCACGATCGATGTGCCCTTTTCCATTAGCGGAGGAGGAAATGATTGAAGTGTCATTATTAAATCATTCAAATCCTCTTATTTCTCACAATGAGCATGACTCACGTGGGCTTAGAGATACATAATGGTCACAAAATCTGCACAAACACTCATTTGAAAGGAACTACAAGAACTGTGATTCCCACCATAATCAGGATACGTAGGAATCCATCTCAAGGACCAAGATCATTGGACATCCTCCTCAGGAATCCAACCCTAATTCTCTTAATCTGGGAATCCTCCTCAAGAATAAGCCCCAAATTAAACCCCCAAGTCATCAAGGAATCCTTTTCAGGAAGTAATCCCAAACTCATCTCTCTCAAAAGACTATACTCTTCTATGAGACTTATCAAACTACGTGGGATTTGATTCCCATTTATATGGGATATGTAGGAATCCTCCCTGAGGTTCAAACCCAACACTTCAAATCAACCCTATTCTCCTTGGGCCATATTCCCAATAGGGTCTCATTACTTGGAAATCCATATCCTTTCCATGTTACTCAAGAGACTTCAACATAAGTCCCGCACTATGATTCAACTAGGCACCTTCCACTTAGAGGTACTTATCACATGACCATAAAAGGTATGATGTGTCCCATTCAGTGGCACCGAACTACTGGGGTTCTGATTCCTTTCACAAGGATACATAGGTAGCCTATCTTATAGGAACGATCCAAAACTCCAAACCAATCCTTCATCTCCCTAGATGACAATAAATTACATAGTGCCCCACTGGGTGTCATAAAAACCAATATCAACACAACGATGATTAAAATAATCTCTAATAGGTATATTATAGAATACTATTAATGGAAAACCTCAAATACATCTGGATATTTCCATTAATGAAGAAACTTGAATGCATACTGATGGTTATAAATTTTACACATGTTAATAAATGATTGTAAATTCCAAGGGATACTTTTGATATACTTGTTAAATTAATAAAGATTTATGAAAATATCTTAAATTTACAAATAGAGTCCTAGAGTAGAAAATAATTCCCCCTAAAAGGGTGTGATGAGTCCGACATCCCATCCTCTCAACCAATGCATGTTCTTAATTATCATGAATTTCAAACTTAATGAATGACTGCCTTTGGAAAACAGGTTCTCTTTGGATAAATAATAGTTGTAAGTTTCCGGTTCCATGAATAAATCCAATTGAAACTGCCTAGAAGCAGTGATTCTTAAAACTAGAACACATGTTTCAAGGAACTATGAATCATATGCTTATGTATATTAATTATTTATCATTTCTAATAATATGAGTTCACCATTTATAATGTTTTCCCACAGGTTATGAGGATATGAATTATGTATAATTTAATTTCCATAATAACACTTCCCAATATCAATTATGATCGTCTCCCTATACAGGTAAGTTGTAGAATAAGGGATATAAAATTTTCATTCCATGTTAGATTTAACAATGCATGGTCTTGATTTAATGAATTTGATAGGTTCATTCATGATTTATGGGGATCTATGTGTTCTTGAAATGAGGTTATTTATTTTATCTTAAAGATGAAACTTTTAAAATTTAAACTAAAGATATAGAGTAAGGACACCCTTAGTGGGGTAAAGTCTAAAATGGCCTCTCCTGAATCCAATTCTCAGCAAGTGCAGGTGGATTCAACCAAGACCAATTTTATTTTGGAAAATTTTAAAGAGGTAGGTATTTCTTTGAAATTGAACTCTCTTATCTTAATGAAATAATATATGTAAAATGAAACTTCAAAAATAAAATAACTCAAGGATAGGGAAAAAAACACAAAATTTTATAACTCCCTTAAGAGGGTTTTGAATATGATTATACTTATTTCTATCCAAAAAGGTGATAAAAAAATTATCCATGATAAAGATATTATTTCAAGGAAAATTATACCCTATTAATCAAACCTCATAAATGGTCCTATAATGGAGGTGGAATTAATGAAAGTTATTATTCGTAAACTTGTATGCGTAAAGGATAATAATTTACATACCAATATCCCTATAAAATTGAAATAAAGGATATTACTCTCATCCTTAAAACTATAAGTACATGTGGTATGTATGGATTCTCCTATTTCATTTTTCATAAATTTTGGGATGTTATATAAGTGGAGGTTTGTAATTTGGTATCCAATTTATTTACGAGTGGTATCATTCCTCAAGATCTAAATGCTCGTTTTATATATTTGATTCCAAAAGTATAAAATGATTTTGAAATGTATATTTTCCTTCCTATTTAATTAGATAACACCATTAACAAGGTGATTAGTAAACCTCTAGGATATAGGCATACAATCAATGAAATTAAAATTATCTCCTACAATCAATTTGGTTTCTTCAATGGAAGATGAATCTAAGATGGCATTGGAACTACTTTATATTCTGTCAATTTTCTTAGAAATTAAAAAAGTAAAGGAGTTATTTCTATTTAACATTATATTTAGTTTAATTTTCAAACCATGTATTAGATTGTAATATATAATGTATTACACCATTTTTTATTTTGATGTCCCATTGTTAGTTGGTTGATTTATCTATTTAAATTAGCTCACATCTCAGTTCTCATTAACTGTTATCCCAATGGTTATTTCAACTGATCAATAGGGGTACGACAAGATGATAACATATCAGTTAATCGTGTCCTTTTGATGAATATTACCTTAAAAGATTGATTTCTCATATGATGGAACAATGAAGGATTAAACTGATACAATCATTTAGGTCTATTATTCCCCCAACTCATTTGATATATGATGATGAAATTATTATTTTCCTATAAGGTAGAAAAATGAATATATATTTTTCAAATTATTATAAAAGTACTTCCAAAAAAACTATGAGGTGGGATAATTCATTAATTTACTTTGGGAATATATTTTCACTTGATAGAAAAATGAATATTTTTTCCAAAATTGACATTTGAGACAGATCAAAACCTCTTAATTATCTTGGGGTACCATTATTTTGGGGGATACCTACAACCTCTTATTTCACTTTTATTGTTGACCAAATAAAAAATAAACATTGAAATTAGAAATTTAAAAATATTTCAATGGATTAAATATTATGCTTAGTAAATTTAACAATTATTTCCAAGCTGGTTTATTCTTTTATAATATAAAAATAGATCATGGGATTGGTGAATCACTTAAATTTATATATCAAGAATTTAATCTATAGTGGAAGTACTCTGGAGTAGAAATTGGACATATTACCTTGGAAAAAATGTTATCAACCACTTTCTAATGGGGGCTTGGGTATCAATAACATATACATTTTTAATGAAACTGATTTGGATAGGTTTACATGGAATATAATTAATATTAACCTAACTACTACATGATTTATTAGAGATAGATTTATGGGTATGATAAGGAAATTAAATGTTTAATACATATATTGTTTTAAATATAATGTTTTCAAATCCTCATACCATAGTATAATGACTTACTCAAGATGGATTGTCAACAAGAACTCAATGAATAAAATCTAGACTGATAATTGGAATGTTCATCCTCTCTGTGATGATTTTACACCTCATGATTCCTTTTTTTGTTCTTAGATATATATTAGAGAGTTTTTTGAGTCCTCTAAATCTAAAATATGTGATAAGATCAAGATTATCATCAGTTGTTACACTTTTTCAACATAATCTGATTTTATGGTTTAGGAACCTGCTTGGAATGACATGCTAACCAGTCATCTCTTCTATCAGCACAATACCAGTGGCTCAAATTTTCATATGAATTGGATTATATTACTTAATAAAACTGAGACTATTCCCTCTCATTTTAACCTTATATTGATATTGATATAAAATAAAATACCCACTAATAAATTCTTTCAATCATTTGGTATATATATTTGTTCCAAGTGTATTATATGAAATCAACAAAAGGATGAAGAGGAACACCTACTCCTAAATTGTTCTACTTCATTGGAGAGGTGGAAGGAGATTAATGATATATTCAAATTAATGTACAATATCATGGACACACCACAAACAAATTTTCTTTTATGAAGTGAATTCAGTTTCTCCATGAAGCTTTGAAGCCTATTTTTGGTGGAAGTGGTTGAGATCCTACATTTTTTATAGTTCACAAGAAACCTAATAATTCATAAAGGAACTATTCTATATTATCTATCTACCCTAGTGTGAATTATAATGATAGTAATAGAATAAAATTTGTTAATTCATGGAGTTTGTGATAAGAATGTTCACAAATTCATGGTGCTCAAAAATCCCATTATATCTGTTTAACAAAAACTAACATTTGGGACCCTTGAGGTGTTCTAGAATCCTCATTTTAAAAATTGGATTAAAACTAATTCCAATAGATATTTCAAAGTAAATAATGGCCCCTTGGGTTATGTAATGGATTTTATTTCACATAATGAAGTGATTCTTGGATTTTTCTGTGGATTATGTGGATTTTTATTATCTTCTAAAGAAGATATGAAAAGTTTTGTTAATTTTGTTGGTTTTCAAGATAAAAAGGTTAGAACAACTTAAGGATATAAAGTGAATCTATTACTCTCGTGCAGTCCATCAGGAGTGGTCCATTTCATATTTCAATGAGTCTCACTTCTCGATTAATGGTATGCGTGGATTTCCTATTGAATTTTAATTTTATTGTTACACATGTATATTGGGAGGTGTACCCAGTAGCAGATGGGATTTCCAACAAGGGAATAGGAAGGTATCACACTAGATTATATGTTCTCCTAACATGGTTTATTTCAAATCGTGAATAATATTGTAACAAAATACATTAGTCTAAACTTCTGTAACTTCTCATTTTATCAATAAATACCTTTTCCATGTTGGTTGAGTATCCTTCAAAAAAATCTAAAATGATTTAATATCTATAAATGATAAGATGTGGTCACTATAGTTGGTATCAAATGAAATGTTTATTTAACCATTGTAAAATAAAATGGAAAAACATTAGTGAGATCCCAAAGTATATTTTTATGGATATATCTTGGTATTTCTCTAAGGATATTTCTTAAGATGATTCAATATATATGAAAATGTCTTGGAATTTGGGTAAATCATAGAGCACGTAGTTTATATGAAATTTTATCCTCATCTAGATAACAAAATTGGATGTTGCTATGGAATAGAGGTACCTAAGGTTAATAAATATGAAAATGGTGCATTGAATTGGTATTAATCATCACCTAGTGCATGAAAATGGTCCTTGTTGCACACCAGGTTTGACACTCCTGAGGGATATGCTTTTGAAATTCACAAACTTTTTACAAACCATCATGAAGGATTTAAAAATAATATGATTATAAAGGCACTAGTATAAACCTAAGGTTTCATATTTTGAAAAGAAGGAGTCTTTATTTAGACCTCATAAATGATATTTTAGACTATGCGGTTTTCCACTGTGAATAGTGTTTCTCACAGTTTGCTTTTGGTTCTAGTCGATGGTTGGAACACGAATGAAACCTGTTAATTCTGAGTGTGGTAGAAAATAAAATTATTTTCCTCCTAATAAATATATATTTAAAAAAATATTTTTATTCTCACACAACAATATCAATCTATAAATCATGCTTGGATTCTAAATGAGAAAAGGAGGGAAAAAATTGTTGAGTCCTTCCTAAGGAAATGTCCCCTTATTTTTGTGGATATTTTAATCCACTAATTATTGAGAAATATATTAGAACCATTAAAATTATATTTTCCATCCTACAGTGCTTGGATAATGAGAAATTCATTTTGAATTTATACTATTTAAAAGTTTAAGTGGACCAATGGTGGACTCTTATCAGGAATATGAGGCAACATGATGAAATTGAATCCATGGAATGGGATGAGTTAATGAAATTATTTTTCCATAAGAACATTCCTTGTTCTATTAGTTTTAATTTGTAGAAGGAGTTACTTGTGCCAAATAAAAAGGGTGATTATTTTTTTCTTATATATGAGGAAATTTTTACAGGACTTTCAAGGTACAATTCTGTTATTATCATCCATCTTGAAAGTAAGGTTGGTTGATTCTTTATTGTCTTAAAACAATGTTTTTAAAGGGTGTTAGACATAATATAATTAAATAGTTATGAAGATATTTTTTTATGTGATATTAATGTGTAAATTGAGGTTGTAATTATGTATCGGTATCATAGTTTTGACAAGAAAAAGAGGATGGGGTCCAAAGAAAAATCTAAAAATCATGGAGAGAAGAAGATGATATTTACTTTAAAATCATTGCGTGGAATGAAACATGGAGGGAATTTTCATAAGGTAACTTGAATATTTTTTATTTTTGGAATGGAATGTCAGCAGGAAATTTATTTCCAATGTAATGGGAAAAAGTTTTCTAATTATTATAATAGGGTGAAAGATTTAGAGAATACACCACACACAATCCAATGTATAAAATTCTTGGAGTATGGGAATTATCTGAATCAATGACCCAATATGAGGGCTAATTTGGATGATGGAAAACAAAAAAAAATTGTAATAAGGGACAAAGGGAAAGCTTATGAAATCGTAAGGGATGAACAGAATCATGATAATTAAGGGAACACTTAACCTCCCCTCCTTGGTGGATAATTTATTGTTTAAATTTATATGAATGAGTCCTATGAAAATATTATTGTGAAATTTCATGTGATTGCCTCACTCTAAATAGATTTTGAAATAATGAAATGACATTTGATATTCTATCATTATAATGATAAACCCAAGATCCTAATGAATTGTTTTTGTATAAGATAAGATATTATATAAGGAATAAAGTGTAAATTTACCTTTGAAAGTGTATATATCTACATATAATATTAAATTAAGAGGTATGGATACCATCACAGGTTTATGAGTTTAAGATTGATCATAAGTTAAAAGTCATTTACATCCCTTTTTAGTTTTTATGTGATGGTATTTTTTCAAGATTAATGTTGTTTTAAGAGAAATTAATGAAAACACAAATATTTGGTTTTTTATATAGTGAAATATTTATTTAAAAAGTAATGCCTTAAAACATTATAAAAATATGATTAAAGGTATTGTTAACCTTTATGTTTTGTCTTATAATTAATGATGAGATAATTATGGGTTTTAGTTGGTCTCTTTATGAATTCAGAACACTTCATTACCATCAGATATGATTTCTCTTTGGATTATCTGGCAAGAATATACATTAAGTAAGTTGTAATTTTTTTATGGTGTACCACATTCAAATATATTTTATCATAATTTGGATTTTACCTCCATGTTTTGGAAAATTATTCACCAATATATTGATACATAGTTGAGTTTCTCCACTAGGTTTCATCCTCAGATAGATGGTCATTTTGAGAGAATAGTTCAAACCTTAAAGGATATTGTATGATATTTTTTATGAATTTAAAACAAGGTTGTGATCAAGAAATTACTCAAGATGTTTTTTTTCAAAAATATCTTTCACATGTGGATTTATATGGATACTTATAAATATCTTTATTGGATGAATTTTAGAACTCCAATGTACTGGAATGAAGTTGTAAAAGAAACCTATTAGGTCCAGAGAAAGCTAATTATATGGTCGAGAAGGTTGGAGACATTAATAAAAATGCAAGGATAGTAAATTTTGTAATTAAATATTATGTTGATAATAGTTGTTGTGATCTATAATTTTATGTTCATGATAAGGCCTTTCCACAAATTTATTTATTGAATAAATAAGGGAAAACTAAGCCCAAGGTATATGAGTACCTTTGAAATAATAAATCGTATTAGGATAGTAGATTACATATTCCATAAAAATATCTTAGGTTCATGATGTTCTCTATGTACCACTCTTTAGGAAGTAAAACACTATTCCATCACATATACTGAACTCATAGGTCATACTATTAGAGCATGATATTTCTTATAAGGAATTACTGGTAGAGATTCTAGATCGAATAGAGAAGGTTCCAAAAAACAAGACCACTCCCCTAGTTAATGTTTTGTGTTGAAATTTTCATCTTGAGTAAGCTATGTGGGAACATGAGGTTGTAATGAGGTATAATTATCTTAATTTTTTTGATACAAAAGTGATGAATTCATAAGGAAAGATATAATATATGGGTGGTAGAATATATCCCCCCCCAATTTTTTTGTGAAATGTGTTTTTAAAATATATTTAATCTTTTTGATATTATTTGTTATAAAAAACACCGATTATAGGTTGAGTTTCATGAAACAATAATTTTTTCCTATGTTATAAATACTCTCATGTTCGTCTTGTGTTACACACAACACTGAGTTTAAACAAAACATGACATGGAATTAAAATATGATTATTCAATATGATAGTTATCACCAAAATGTTTAAATGGAGGGCATGAATATGATTAAATAAATTATGAAAAAATGGTTTAAAATTTTATTTATTATTAATTCTTTTGTGACCAATAAATTAGAAATAAATCTAAATACTATTTAAAAATAAAAGTAATCTTTTTTTAAAAAACTAATTTTTTATAAAAAAGTTATTTCTACATAAATAAAATAAATATGATTGTTTTTGTGTATTAATTTAATTAAATTTATATATTATATATTCAATAAACTATTTAGAAATAGTCTTATAATGTTTCAATACCAGAGATAATAGTAACCCCAATTTTATGCATAAAATTGTGTTTTCATAAAAAGAATTGTTTTTGGTAAACTTATTTTAAAACTAATTTTTTACTATTTTATAAAATTTATTTTAAATTCTAAATTTATTTTCTCAAATCAACATATCAAAATTCCCTTATAGTGAATTTTTTGTATATTTTTGAAAATTTCATTTTTTTGATGAAGAGTAAAAAACACTAAATTTTAATTAAAAACAACATATTCATTTAAATAATTTATAAAGATAAATTATATTCTTAATTAGTATTAAAGTAAAATTAGTTCAATTTTTTTAAAATTAATCTAATTTATGTCATTTTAATTATTTTTATGTTGATTTTTGATAAAAAAACATTTTAACTGTTTGAACATTTTCAAATTAAAACCCAACTTTCTTATTACGTCTGTGGGATTAATATAAAATTAAAATTTTCTAATTATATGAATTGAATTGGGAAAAATATTTTCCATATTTGGAATCAAAATAATTTATAATATCTAATCTGCTCATTTTAATTTTTTACAAAAATGAAAAGTGAAAGTAATAAAAATTATTTACTACGGTTAAGGTAATAGATAATTTATTAGGGGATTAAACTAAAAAGATGGGGGTTAAAATGAAAAAAAGACTTTTAAAACCCCATTTTATAGAAATATTTTGATCTTAATATTTCTAGGTTCTATAATGTTCTATTTTGGAGGCTTTTTCATGAAACAAATGTGGGTATGAGTAAATATTTTCTAAAAATTACAAGTATGTCATTCACCTCACTTCTAAAAGGTCACCCCAATTCTCTCTTATTAACACCTTAACACCACTTTGTTTCGGTCATTAAATGAGAAAATAACTTTTAAAATTCCATAATCTCATCCTAGAATAAATATTTTTTACATCAATCCAACATTGAAATATTTGGTGAAAATATAATAAGGATACACAAAGAAGAGGTAATATTCATCAATGAGCATTTTTTTATTTCTTCCTCTAATTCCTTCAATTATTATTAGAAAATGATGATATTATTAAATCATTTGTTGGGCGCCTTCCTGGTTGGCGCACTGGGCAACGCCTCCTCAAATGGTGCACATGCGGTATCTGTTTTAATGTGGTGTTTTAATGCGGGCCAAGGCCGCGTGAATTAATTCACACGGTGACACTCTTTTGACGCGGCGACATTATTTTGACGCTGATTCTTTTCCTATATAAGGAGGCAGAGGCAAGGCATTTCATCATCACCGGCAGCAACAACACCGAGAGAAAATCCCATTTGGTGATCGTCTTTCTTTGACGATCATCTTTCTTGCTCTCCACCTTTTGATCCATACTTTTATTCTTGAGTATTACTTTTGAGATCCCTTCCATTTTGGGGAGTCTCTACCGTGTACTTCTTGATTTTAGTGGATCCCTCTTTCTGGACTAGGTCCCGTGGTTTTTCCCTTTCGGGTTTTCCACGTAAAAATTTCCGGTGTCAAATTTATTTTTTCTGCACATTTAATTTTGTCGCTGCACATCCGCTTCTATTTGGGGGGAAAGATTCAATTTCCACTGTGCGTTCGCTTTTTCTTTTGTTTGCGCGTTCGTCGCTTTCCCGTCTTTCCCAACATCTGGTATCAGAGGGAGGTTCTTTTCTTTTCATATTTATTATGGAGGCCAACTACAGTCGGATGATTTTGTTAAATGGTACCAACTACCATATGTGGCGACTTAAAATGAAAGATCTGCTTTTTGTCAAGCGAATGCATCTTCCAGTGTTTAGTACCCAGAAGCCAGAGAGAATGTCAGACGAAGAATGGGCGTTCGAGCATGAGATGGTTTGCGGTTTCATTCGTCAATGGGTCGAAGACAACGTGATGAACCACATTGTCAACATCTCTCACGCCAGAACTTTGTGGGAGAAGCTTGAGACGACCTACGCTTCGAAGACGGGAAACAATAAACTGTTTCTTCTCAAGCAAATGATGAACTTGAGGTACAGAGAAGGTACGTCTATTTCTGATAATTTAAGTGAATATCAAGGATGTTTTGATCAGTTGTCTGGCATGGGTATCAATTTTGAAGATGAGGTTTTAGCTCTTTTGCTTCTTAACACTTTACCCGATTCTTGGGAAAATTTACGTGTTACTCTAACCGGTTCTGCTCTTAATGGTGCTGTGACATTTAGTTTTGTCAAGTCTGCTATTTTAAATGAAGAGGTCAGGAGACGTACTCAGGAGAAATCTTCTTCCGAGCTTTTGGTCACAGAGAACAGGGGGAGAAGCCAGGACCGGGGGCAGAGCAGTCGAGATAAGAGCAGAGGCAGAAGCAAATCCAGACTGAAGCAGAGAGATTTTGAATGTCATCATTGTGGTAAGAAGGGGCATGTTAAGAAGTTTTGTTATCAGCTGAAAAGAGAGAACAGATTGAAGGAAAATCAACAGAAGAAAAATGGCGATGGAGAGGATCATGTTGCCGCTGCTACAGGGGGTGATCTTGTTATTGTTTATGATTCCATTAACATTGCTTCTGATGATTCTTGCTGGGTTGTTGACATTGGTGCCTGTTTTCACGTGACATCGAAGAAGGAGTTCTTTACATCTTACAGCCCAGGTAATTTTGGGATTTTGAAGATGGGAAATGATGGACATGCTGACGTTGTAGGCATCGGGACTGTTTGTTTAAAGACCAGTACAGGAAGTAAGCTGATTTTGAAGAATGTCTGACATGCACCCGAGGTTCGTTTGAATCTTATCTCTACCAGCATTCTTGATGATGAAGGGTTTATCAGCACTTTCGGTGATTGCCAATGGAAGCTTTCCAAGGGCTCTTTGATTGTGGCTAGAGGGAAGAAGCAATCAGGTTTGTACTGGACTAGAGCTTCTATTTCTTGTGATACTGCTTGTGTTGTTGAGTGCAGTGTTTCGTCCAAGTTGTGGCATAAGAGGCTCAGTCACATCAGTGAGAAAGGTCTCGGTTGTTTGGCCAAGAGAAATCTTCTTCCAGATTTGAAGAGTGTCAAGTTGGACACATGTGATCATTGCATGGCTGGAAAACAGAGCAGAGTGAGTTTCAGCAGTCATCCTCCACACAGGAAGTCACAGGTACTTGAATTGGTACATTCTGACGTTTGTGGTCCTTTGAAATCAAATACCTTTAGTGGCGGTCTTTATTTTGTTACATTTATTGATGACTACTAACGAAAGCTCTGGGTTTATATTTTGAAAGCCAAAAGTCAGGTGCTCAGTGTTTTTAAGCAATTTCATGTTTCTGCTGAGAGAGAATCAGGAAAGAAATTAAAATGTATTCGCACTGACAATGGAGGAGAGTATTGTGGTCCGTTTGATCAGTATTGCAGGCAGGAAGGTATTCGGCATCAGAAGACGCCGCCCAAGACACCTCAGCTGAATGGTGTAGCTGAGCGGATGAACAGAACTTTGCTGGAAAGAGTTCGTTGTTTGCTTTCAGAAGCAAAGTTGCCTGTACATTTTTGGGGTGAGGCTTTACTTACTGCTGCTTATATTATCAATTTGTCACCTGCGGTTGCTTTGCAGACAGACACTCCCGACAAATTTTGGTATGGCAAAGAGATCAGGTACGATCACTTGCGTGTTTTTGGTTGCAAGGATTTTGTTCATGTGCCTAGAGATGAGAGATCCAAGCTGGATGGTAAGACACGCCAGTGTATTTTTATTGGCTATGGACACGATGAGTTTGGGTACAGGTTCTATGATCCTGTTTTGAGGAAACTTGTCAGAAGTCGCGATGCAGTGTTTAAGGAGGATCAGACTATTGCAGACATTGATAAGGGAGAAAAAGATGCTTCTCCAACTTCTGATGGTTTTGTCAGTCTTGAGCCAGGTTCTAATTCACATTTACCTCATGTTGTTGATTCTGATGATCATGTTGATGTACAGAATGATGCTCAAGGTGAACAGGTTGGAGTTGAAGTTTCCGATGCACCTTTTGTTTCTGATAATCCGGTTCCAGGGGTTATTAATGAACCCGCAGTTCCACTCCGGAGGTCATCTCGGCATCGCACCGTTTCTACTCGATATTCACCTGATGAGTATGTGCTCCTCGCTGAAGGGGGAGAACCAGAATCGTTTGATGAGGCAATGGAGAGTGAACAGAAGGATAGATGGGTCGCGGCAATGGATGACGAGATGAAATCATTGCACGACAACCACACTTTTGAGCTGGTGAAGTTACCGACAGGGAAGAGAGCTTTGCAAAATCGGTGGATTTATCGGATTAAGAATGAAGAATCCAGTTCTGTTCCACGATACAAGGCAAGGTTAGTTGTCAAAGGCTTCCGTCAGAAGAAAGGTATTGATTTTGATGAGATTTTTTCACCTGTTGTCAAAATGTCTTCCATTCGGGTTGTTCTTGGTTTGGCTGCCAGTTTAGATCTGCAGATTCAGCAGATGGATGTGAAGACAGCTTTCCTCCATGGAGATTTAGAGGAGGAGATTTATATGGAGCAACCAGAGGGTTTTGTTGAAACAGGTAAAGAAAATCATGTCTGCAAGTTGAAAAAGAGCTTGTATGGTTTGAAACAAGCTCCGAGGCAGTGGTATAAGAAGTTTGAATCTGTCATTTCTCATCAGGGTTTCAGGAAGACATCTTCTGATCATTGTGTTTTTGTTCAGAGATTTACTGATGATGATTTTATTATACTGTTGCTTTATGTTGATGATATGCTCATTGTTGGCCATGATACTTCTAGAATTGACAGATTGAAGAAGGATCTTTGTCAGTCTTTTGCGATGAAAGACTTGGGGCCAGCACAGCAGATTCTTGGCATGACGATCTCCCGTGACAGGAAGGCCAAGAAGTTGTGGTTATCTCAGGAGAGATACATTGAGAAGGTTCTTCAGAGATTTTCTATGGATAGAGCGAAAGTGGTTAGTACTCCTCTTGCTTTACATTTTAAGCTCAGTTCCAGTCAGTCACCTTCTACTGATGAAGAGAGAGAGGAGATGCAACACATACCTTATTCATCTGCTGTTGGATGTTTGATGTATGCAATGGTATGTACTAGACCTGATATAGCTCATGCAGTTGGTGTGGTCAGTCGTTTTCTATCAAATCCAGGTAGAGAGCATTGGAGAGCATTGAAGTACATTTTTCGTTATCTTCGTGGTACTTCTGATCTGAGATTGTGTTTTGGCAAAGGGGAACCTATGCTTTGTGGCTTTACAGATTCAGATATGGCAGGAGATATCGATTCGAGGAAGTCTACTTCAGGCTATTTGATCACTTTTGCAGGGGGAGCTGTATCTTGGCAGTCTAGATTGCAGAGATGTGTTGCTTTATCTACCACAGAGTCAGATTTTATTGCAGCTACAGAGGCGTGCAAAGAATTGTTGTGGATGAAAACATTTATTCGAGAGCTCAATTTAAATCAGGACAAGTATGTTTTATTTTGTGATAGTCAGAGTGCTATTTGTTTGGGAAAGAATTCTACTTTTCATGGCAGGTCGAAACATATCGATGTTCGATATCATTGGATTCGCAACGTCCTTGATTCGAGACAGTTAGAGCTTGAGAAGATCCACACTGATGACAACGGGTCAAACATGTTGACCAAGAGTTTACCCAGAGGAAAATTTGAGACTTGCCGACAGATTGCAGGGTTGGCGGTGATCCCCACTTGAGTCGGAGGGGGAGATTGTTGGGCGCCTTCCTGGTTGGCGCACTGGGCAACGCCTCCTCAAATGGTGCACATGCGGTATCTGTTCTAATGTGGTGTTTTAATGCGGGCCAAGGCCGCGTGAATTAATTCACGCGGTGACACTCTTTTGACGCGGCGACATTATTTTGACGCTGATTCTTTTCCTATATAAGGAGGCAGAGGCAAGGCATTTCATCATCACCGGCAGCAACAACACCGAGAGCAAATCCCATTTGGTGATCGTCTTTCTTTGACGATCATCTTTCTTGCTCTCCACCTTTTGATCCATACTTTTATTCTTGAGTATTACTTTTGAGATCCTTTCCATTTTGGGGAGTCTCTACCGTGTACTTCTTGATTTTAGTGGATTCCTCTTTCTGGACTAGGTCCCGTGGTTTTTCCCTTTCGGGTTTTCCACGTAAAAATTTCCGGTGTCAAATTTATTTTTTCTGCACATTTAATTTTGTCGTTGCACATCCGCTTCTATTTGGGGGGAAAGATTCAATTTCCACTGCGCGTTCGTTTTTTCTTTTGTTTGCGCGTTCGTCGCTTTCCCGTCTTTCCCAACATCATTATCATAAATATAATTATATTTTTTAAGTTAATTACCTACAACCATATCAACATCTATCAAATGAGAAATGAAATCATCACACATGTGTTATTTACATCGCTAGAAGATTGAGATGGCTTCTGTAGGTGGCACTCCCTTCCCCTCGGTGGCCCCCGTTTCTCCTATTGCGTCAGTGGATGGCGGCGCTCCTTCTTCGTCTGGGGTTCCCCCAGTTCCGGGGTCGCTCAGGATGCGAGTTTTAGATAGGGTTCTTCTGAAGGATTCTTTCAAGGATGTTTTATGTGGCGAGATTCCTCATGCCAGGTGGACCGTATTCGTCAACCAAGGTTGGACTGCCTTTCATTCCTCCAATTGAGATGGAGTACAGAGACCCCTGTCGGGTGGTGGGGGATCACGTGGTGAGTCTTTCGGCCAAGGGGATTCGGTAGGCGACTTCATTCCACGACCTCAAGCTGGTGGCCCACTTCGGGCGCAACAAGCCCTCTCTGGGTTTCTTCTGGATCTTTGTGGATTCCTGGGGTCTGCTTCATCCTGCAGTGGTCTCAGATTTTTCGCGGGTTTCCTTTTGCATCCATCTGGCTTCTAGGGAGGATTTTGTGGTAGCATGGTCACTTGAGGTTAGGAGATGTGGATCTTGGCGCTTTTCCCTGTCGAGGTTGTCTTGGGATTTCCACTTTGGGCTCGAGTCTTCGTCAAACGCAATCTGGATCTCTCTCCCGGGGCTTCAACTCTCTTTCCATAATCCGGAGATTCTGAAGGCGATAGGGGTCTCGCTGGGCTCATTCCTTTGTACCTATGTCAACACCAGGTGCCTTCAAGTGGCTACCAATCCCCGTATCTACGTGGAGCTAGATCTTGTGGTGAGTAGACCTTACAGAGTCATGCTGGAATCGTGCGAAGGGTTCAGTTGGCGACAGAAGCTCTTTTTCCATCAGATGCCAAGGTTCTGTGTGTTTTGTGGTTTGCATGGCCATTCAGAGGCATCTTCCCAGAGAAGACGAGAGGTGAGGGATCCTTCTCATCGGGGCCCACAAGAGGATCCGGGCCCGGTTACATCTGCTCTGCATGGAAATTTGGCTGGTTCTGTTACCGTTCTTAGCCCTATTTCAAATTCAAATTTTCCCATTGGCGGTCACGCGTGGTGCTCGAAGGTTGAGGAGCCCCCTCCTGACAGGACCAGTTCATTGTCGGCTCCTGCCTCGGATCCCTCAGACCTGATCCTCTGGTCGATTGTCCCATCTGATCAGCCTCCTTCTTCGGCGTCTTGTCACGCGAAGATCGTGTCTCCACAGGATCTAGATATTTGTGCTCTGTTTTCTATGTGGACTCCTACCAAATCGCTTTTCCTCCTCCTGCTCTGGTTCATGTCTCCTCCTAGCTATCACTGGAGTTCCTTCAAAGGCCCCTGGTGAGCAACCTTACACTGGTCGTGGAAGGAGTGATAGAGACGGGCTGCATGTCGAAGGGAACTGAAAAGGAGCTGCGGGTTTCCCAGCTCTCACCTCAACATCGTCTGTTGGTTTCTCTGGTACAAGGCGATATGGAATCTGTTTCATTCGGGTGCACTCTGACCAGAAGGAGGCCTCTTTTAGAGGGTGTTGATGGCTCGTTCCAGAAGGTTTTGCTCTCCCCCAAAAAGGATAGCCATGAGACAGGGTCTACCGGACCAATCACACGATTCAAGGAAAAGGAGGCTGGTTTATTTTCACCTTTAGTCCGCTCATCGTCGACGGTTTCCAAGGCCCGAAGGGGCTTCATGTGATGATCTCTGTTGTCATTTGGAATGCACGCATCTTAGGGGCTGGAGCCAAGCATGCTTTTGTTGCGTCAGAAGTCAGGAAACACAGTGTTTCGATGGTGTTGATTCTGGAACTCAAGAAAAATCCAAGAAAACTACCATGGTTGGCAATTAAATGGGTTTCTCTAGTGCATGGAACGGTGGATTTGAGAATTCTCAGATTTGGATCTATTGGAAGAGAAACATGTCTGTTGAGGTGGTGAGTCTCATGCCACAGTGTGTCAACACTAAGGTTTCCCACATGGGGGGGTGGAGATCCTATTCTCCTTTATCTACACTAGCACTGATGTCCATTAGAGGATGGAGTTATGGTAGCATTTACAGACCCTTCAAACACGACACAGTGTTTCGATGGTGTTGATTCTGGAACTCAAGAAAAATCCAAGAAAACTACCATGGTTGGCAATTAAATGGGTTTCTCTAGTGCATGGAACGGTGGATTTGAGAATTCTCAGATTTGGATCTATTGGAAGAGAAACATGTCTGTTGAGGTGGTGAGTCTCATGCCACAGTGTGTCAACACTAAGGTTTCCCACATGGGGGGGGGGGTGGAGATCTTATTCTCCTTTATCTACACTAGCACTGATGTCCATTAGAGGATGGAGTTATGGTAGCATTTACAGACCCTTCAAACACGAGCATTTCCCTGGTTCGTGGGCGGTGATTTCAATACTATTGCTGATCCCACTGAAAAAAGAGGCTTCTCCATCGCCAACCAAATAGGTATGATGGACTTTCAGAACTTTATGGCGAACACGGGGCTCATGGACCTGGGGTTCTCGGGAGCCAAATTTACATGGTGTGACAACCTAAGGGGTGCAAGCCACATATGGATTCTCCTTGACAGGTGCCTCACAAACATCCATGGGTTGGACCATTTGTCGAAAACGTCAGTGACTCACCTCACACGTTCTCTCTCGGACCATGCTCCTCTCCATGTTGAGATCATGCACAAAGTGGTGGCAGTGCCATCCTTTCACTACTCCAGTGCATGGCACTGGGATGAAACCTTCATGCAGCTCCTAAAAGACACGTGGAAAAAGGAGGAAGAGGGAAGGTACTGGGGAGGGCTGGTCAATCGGCTGAGACATATCAAACAGGATATTAGAACATGGCTGGCCAATAGAACAGATGATCTGGATGGTGTGGAAAGAATTCAGGACGAGGTCGATAGGTTGGAGGATTCCCTTCAAATCATCTGGGATGATGACACATTCATTTCCCTCTGTGATAAGCAGAATGCACTGGCTGAAAGACTTTTGGAAATTGAAAGGGGACTCAAACAGCGATCTCAGATCAAGTGGTTAAGGGAAGGTTGATCGCAACAGTGCCTTCTTTCATGCATTCATGAAGGAGAGGAGGAATATGATGATCAATATGAGGCTGGAGTACGGGTCCTTCACTTCTAATATTGAGGTCCCTAGAAAGATGGCGTTGGATCATTTCACGAGGCTCCTAATGGAGGAGGTCTCTTCCAACTTTGAGAGGAATTGTCCGGGGGGAGAGGCCTTCTTGAGTTGCCTACCGTAGTTGGTCAGGGAGGCAGACAACTCCTATCTCATTTCCATATTGATAGAGGTTTAGGTTAAGGACTATATGATGAGAATGGCCCAAGACAATGCGCCCAGACCAGACGGTTTCCTGGCGTCCTTTTACTCTGCTTCTTGGAAGGTGGTTGGTCCATAGGTGGTGGAGGCGGTGCAGGACTTCTTTGCTGGTGGAGCTCTTAATAGGAGAATTTTCACCTCAAGGGTGTTCCTCGTTCCAAAGATTAAGAGCCCATTCCTCATTAACCATTACCGACCTATCTGTCTGTGAAACGTTGCTTATAAGATTCTGGCAACAGTTCTTACTAGGAGGCTTAGAAAACTCATCCCCAGGCTGGTTTCATCAAAGCAGCATGAGTTCATCTAGGGGCGATGCATCCAAGGGGTGGTTGGCATCGCTAGTGATCTCATTCATGATCTCTACAGGCATACAGTGCGTTACAATGTTATTTTTCAAATTGATATGAACAAAGCATATGATAATATTGAATGGGAATTTATTATTCATGACATGAGGGGATTCAAGTTCAAGTAAAGGTTTTGAGACCTCTCCTTCAGGTGTTACTCTTCCCCCTGGTTATCTGTGTCACTCATGGGGAAATGCTTTGGATTATTTAAATCTGCCCGGGGTGTGCAGCAGGGGGACCCGCTCTCCACAAGACTCTTCATCCTCGCTCAGGATGCTCTTTCCAGGAACCTGAACCTCATATCGATGGAGAGGAGTGTTAAACCTTATTGTGGGAGACGGGGTATGAAGAGCATTTTCCACTTGATATTTGCAGATTATGTCCTGGTCTTTACAAATGGCAGGCGAAAATCTTTGTCTGCTCTTATGAGGATTTTGTCCAGGTATGGAGGTCTCAGCGTTCAGGGTATAAATCCCTCCAAAATCCATGTCTTCATATCCAACAAATTCCCAGGTTAACGGTGTTTTGACATCCAAGTGGCCCTCAGATGCCAACAGAAACAACTTCCTATCATCTAACTTGGGGTGCCGATTTCCTATGGTCGCATCCTCAAGAAACATTTTGAGGCGATTCTTGAATGGAACCTGGGAAGGATTGTCAGTTCAAAAAACAAACTCCTGTTGTTTGGAGGGAGAGTGATGCTGATCAACAATGTCCTTACCTCCATACCGATTTGCGTCTTCTTTGTTATCACACCTCCGAAAGGGATGATTGCAAGAATGGAGAAAAAACATAACGCCATCCCGTGGGATGTGAAATAGGAAAAATGATTCCATTGGGCTTCATGGTAACGGCTGGCTAGGACAACTGCTGAAGGAGGTGTGGGTCTTCGTGATATTCGAGAGTCCATTCATGGAATGCAAGGGAGGATTGTCTGGGAGACTATTGTAAGGGAAACCTTGTGGGCAAGGTTCTTCAATGCCCAATATGGTCAACAGGATGCGGCTAGAAAATGTGGGGCTACGGGCTTAGCCAGGTGCATGTTTTCTCATATCGAAACGTTGTCCAGGCACTCTATATGGGTCCTCGGAAGAGGAGGGGTTAACTTCTGGGATACTAACTGGTCCGGGGAACCCCTCGCCTATCTCGGATGCCCCCATCTGGGTATCCCCTTCAATGATGCAAGTGGAATGTATGGGCTGATTCATGTGGCTTTGAATCCCACCCAAAGGAGCTTCTTCAATAATATTGTCCTTGGTGACGATCCGGACATTTTCAGCTTTACTAGGTCAAGCTCTTGCAGGTTCAATTCATGGGATTACAGGAGGATTACCCAGGCGGATGATTCTAGGACCGAGGAGGAAGAAACAGCATGGTAAAACGATATCCCAACGAGAATGAGTTTCTTACTGTGGAGGGTCAGAAACAATGTTTTTCCAATAGAGGAGAATATCCAACGGAAGGGAATTTCCATGGCTTCTCGGTGTTACTATTGAGAAAGGCCGCAGACTGAATTGACGCTCCACCTTTTATTTCATGGCCAATGGGCCTCCTATCTTTGGTCCTTCTTCAACCCATGTCTGAACGGTAATAAAGAGTCCCACTCCCTACATGATCTCATGATGAATTGGTTTCGGGGAACTGAGTGTAGAACTATGGAACGCACAACACAGATCATTATTTTAACTTCCATCTGTTGGGTCAGTTGGGAGGCGAGGAATCAAGTTCGGCTATGGTCCAAGAAATCCCTACTGTTTCTTTAGGTGTGGTTGAGATCTCTCATCGTCGAGTTGGCCTCGCTGGTTAAAGGGGGATCTGCATCAGACACAATTTTCAACCTTATAAACTGACAACATAAACATCCCAGAGGAATTGGATGGTGGGTTAGGTGGCAGCCCCCGAAATGCGGTTTGAAGATGAACATTGACGACTCTTACATGGAGGGGGTAATGAGAGGTGGTGAGGTTCTTAGAGATTCATGGGGTTTGTTCCATGTTTCTTTCAGTGCTTACTCTGGCCCGGGAAACTCGTTGGGTGCGGAGGTTCGATCCCTTCTTTCAGGACAGATAGTGTGTAGGAGATGGGGACTTTAGGAAAAGGAGATTGAGCCGGACTCTAAAGTCATCATGAAGATTTTGCAAGGTCGAGAGCCGAATCCTTGGGATCTTACTTATCTCATTTTCATATGCAAGACAGAAACCATCTAGGGTAGGATGGTGCACCATAGTTGGCGGGAGACCAATTGTGCGGCAGATTCTCTAGCTCACATGGGTAGGCAGGATGAGGAGATCAAGGTTTACTATAGTCTTAAATATCTTCCCATTGAGTGTGTCAATGTAATATGAGGGGATTCCCTCGGCATGCATCATTTCTGACCCCCTGAATGGCTTGAGTCTTGTATCTTTCTTTCTTTTCCTAATTAATAAAAAATAACTTCCAGCACTCATGTGTTAAACAGACTGCCACCTCACAAACCAATGTCATTCATTTCTCCATTACCACCTCTCAAGGCTGGAAATAATGATGGATATATTTTTTTATACTATATATGATATTTATAGTGTTATTATTATTTTTATAATTCTTATGTCACACATACCATCAAACTCTCCCTTTTTTGGGAATATGATAATGTCATTCCTGTGTACGGTGGAATACCGCCTCGCGAAGCGATGTGATTCATTCATGATTTACATGGAAGGTATTAATGACGGTTTTAGTTAATAAATGTGATATATATGAAATAAAAATTATTTATAAATTGTAATATATATCACTCACTTTTATTTCATTCAATTTGACATGAAAATGGAAATAGCATTAATACGTACATATGGCTTACCATATCCATGAACGATGTCTTTAATTTTTTGTCACTAGATTTTATGGATTATTAAACATAAAAATATAATGAAAATATATATGATATTTTAATCATGGATTAAATTTTTTATATGATTAATACATGATCAAAATAGTAGTACCAATAAATAACATGTTAAAACTTATGAGAAAAACTATGTAGTGATTTCCTGAAACATGACTTTAACATGAAATTGTTAATGAATGGGTAATAAAAATTCATAAGTAAATAATATATGGTATGATATATATGAATATGGTTTTATAATATATGTATCATAAACATATATTTATTATACATTATGTTTTAATGTGAATTATGGAATTCTAGACTTAAGGTAAAGGATTTCATTCTCGCTGTTTACTTCCGTGATACACATAGAACATTCACTACCTATTTATTTTATGAGGTGTATATACTGAATGTTAATTTATATTATTATTATTATCACAAAATATATTGTTTATTACCTATCCATTTTTTTATCTCTCTTTCATGGGGTTTACATTTCAAAAATTAAGAAATTGGTAAGGGGATCTTGTCTTAATGTTTCTTTATTGGGACATATGTTACGGTAAGAACCTATATTCATTCATGAGGTGTATATACATCCCATTGTACATATAATATCTTGAATTTATTTTTACTAATGATGTTTTATGTTCCATTTAATTTTATTCTTTCATGGGGATTACTTTTCAAAGTTTGCAAAGGTATAAGGATTTTATGTTACAATCTCATTGTTTATCAGGATTGTTTTTTATTATGTTACTTATAAGAAAATATTATGATCCTTATCTCAAGAAAGTCAACAATTTTTTTCTTCCCTGGTTATTACATGATAATATATGTTTTCCTAATGTTTTCTTCTTCGTATTTACTCATGAGTTAATAAATAAATATTTTAAGCAAAATCATATTTTTGGTTGAAAAAAGTTTTCTTCAAAAACCATGTTTAAAAAAAAAAATCAAAATTTTTTTGGTATTATATTATGATAACTAAAGGAAATTTTTACCCATGTTTTATTCTTTTAAAAATATTCACTAAAATCATCACTTCATTTTCTAAAAAAACAATTCCTATTTGTCTTTTACCAAATCTGGTAAAGGAATTTTTATTTTAAGCATGCATGATATAAATAGTATTTCCCATTATCATGACTACTCAATGATTTCAAGATTCCCTTAAAATTTATCCATTTCAAAGACTATTGTTTCATTAATATTTGAGAAATTATATATTTTAAATAAATTATTTCAAAGCTAAAAGGATTTTAAAACATTTTTGTGTTTTAAAATTCATTTTTTAAAGAGAAAAAGATATTTTCCTTAAAAAAATGTTTTAAAGAATTTTTACAGATTACCTTATATATTTTCATGAATATTTTCAATGAAAAGTATTTTCAAATGTTGTATGTTTAAAAAAATCACAGAGGAATGGATATTTTCCTTAAGAAATGTTTTAAATTTTTTTAAAGTTTAATTTAAAAAATTTCAAGGATATTTTCAAATAAAATTATTTTCAAAATGTTTTATGTTTAAAAAAATATTCAAACAGGAAAGGATATTTTCATCATAATTTTTTTAATTTATCATCAAATTTTAATTTCAATCTACGATCACATCTTTTGATGTTATGTTTCACTTATTAGGGATATGAACTATGGATTTCATTCTTATTCAATCCATGAATGGCTTATGTCTTTGATGTCATTATTTTTATGAAACCTATTTCTCTCATATGGGTTATACAATGATGAAATTATTATATAAACCACTTATTTTTTCATCAGTAATTCTATAATGAAATGATGATATGATTATGAAACATACCTCTTTTCAATAGCTTTTGAGAGAATGGAAATTTTTAAACCCCACTTAATTTCATGGTTTATGATATGATGAGTGTTTTATGGTATTATGGCACAAATAAAAATGGTTTTCATCATGAGATAGGTGGGACAAATATCTCCCTCCAATTCACTGGGTAAATATTTATATCCCATGATTTAGAAAGGACTGAATGGGGAGTCAACTTGGTTTAGTAAAGTACTTTTTCCACAATTATGGTTTTAGAGGTGAATAATTAATAAAATTATGGTTTGGTGAGTAAATAAATTACAATATTAAATCCTTGTAAATGATCCTTGAATGACACGGAAATGATTTTATATGCTTTTGTGTACTCTATAAATCCCTCATCTTCTTCTTATTTGTCATATCATGGCTCATGCTCTCAGATATTTTGGATTAATATACTATGAAATGATAATATTTTTTCTATGACTCAATATTATTATATTTGATATGTAGGGTATATTTTTCATTTGTTATTATGATGTTCTCATACCCTTATGTTGATGTTATGCTAACATATCTTCCTTTTTTATCCTAATTGAGAATCTAAGATCACCCTTTCTTATATTTCCTTTCCCCATGTTATAAAAATATGTCTTATGTATGATTTTTCTAAGAAGGGTTCTGGATATGAAGAAATTAGTTGGTGATTATATAGTATAGCTATAAACCAGTTCATTAGGATTCTATGTTTCCAATGGAACTAAACAATTACCTTCCTTAGTTGTGTTATTATCTAATGTATTGAATATTCCTATGAAAAGATATAATATCTATGAATGATATGTATAGGTCTCTAGAGTTGGTATCAAATGAATGTTTTACTAATCCAAAAAAATCTAGGATGATATAACTTTAGTGAGATATCTAGGGATATCTCTAGGGTTTTTTCTAGGGATGTCTTAAAGTATAAGTATAAGGATGATTCAAATTATAAGAAAATGTCTTATAATTTTGGTAAAGTATAGATAAAGTGGTTTCCAAGAAATTATAAACCTTTTTTGATAATACAAGTGGATATGGATCTCAGAAAAATGTTGATATGGGTAATAATGTAATGAATCGCCTTTTTATAAAGATACAGATCATTGTTTTCCCATTTAATTCCTTGGATTTTCAATTAAATGAATTTTTAGAGTGGGGGAAGAAAATGAGGATGTCTGAGACTTGTATGGGGACCCTAGAGAAAGATTCTATAGGAAGATTTTGGGTGACCTGGTTAGTGGAAACATTTCATCCTAGTCTAAATAGTTATATCAAACCATATAGGGTTGTCCACAGAACTATCCAAGGCCGCACAGTTTGATAAAATCATGTAAACTATACCACACACCCCTTTGATTTCTATAGATTTTATAACAAAGTAAAAACACATCGTCAACACCTGATTTGTCTAACCATAACCCATGATCATGTGAGGGGTCTTAGGGTAGTTTTGGGTTTGTTGTTGAAACATGGTTTGGCCAACTGGGAGGATAAACCATGAAAAATATTAAATTTTTCTGAAATGACCATTTTTCATTAACAATTACAATAACCTAAACCAAATTTTATTCTTATTATATGATGTGTACTAGATCCATTTTCTCCCATTTTATGCCTCTCTTACTATTTTTTATATTCCTTCCATCTGATGTCAGATTCAATTTTTGTTCATATCATTGGATGTCTATCGATGAGTTCTTCACTCCTTAGGCTCCTTTCATCATTTTTCTTTCTATCGATTGTTTTATTTTGGTGTAGTCTATAATGCCCTATTTTTTGGAGTACATCTATTCGTTTTTATCCTTCTGATCAAGAAAAAATAAGAGGTTGACACTAGATGAGTGTTCCTTGATAGGCATAATATAGGTGGTCTATACATTTTCCCTCAAGGCTAGTTTTTTATTTGTTGTTGTCATTGTGTTGTACGCCTGAAATTATGGCCTTTTAATCCTGAAATAGTAAACCACTAAAGCACTCAATTCTTGTATAATTGATTCCATGGAACCCTATCAGTAGATTGGAGGAAGTTTACCTCAACTAGAACCAACCACATGGTGATTTATTCCCTTTTTCCATAGAAAAATTACCCTTGGGGTGAGTTGATCTCACTTTTCATTATGATAATTTAATGTGGTGATAAATTAGATAGTTAATGTTTGTAAAAAATATAAATCACGTTTCCATTTTTATATACTATATATTAAATTGAAAATTCTTTGACTTGAATATGATTATGAAAGGATTAATGAAATGATTTGTTAATTATTGAATGAATTGGTTATGAAGATAATAGAGGGTTTGTTGTGTGGAACTGATGACCTACTAGGATTAATTGGACATTTCTACCCCTTGTTTCTAGTTTACATATCTTTCTAGGATTCCTTGTACATTTCTACTCATTGAATCTGATAACCTTCTTGGATTCATTGGACATTTCTACTCTTTATACCCAATGACCTACTAGGATGCCTTAGACATTTCTACTCTTCATATATAATGGCATGATAGGATTCCATGGACATTGAAACTTCCTAGATCTGATGACATGTTATGAAGTTGGGGTCATTTACACTCAATGGAATTGATGATCTACTAGGATGCCTTGGAAATTCCTACTCCTTGGATCCAAATTATATGGATGCCTTGGAGATTTATACTCCTTAGATCCTGACCCATGTTGGTCTAATACATGATTTCTAAAAATTTTCAATTGATGATGCTTACCATGCTTTATAGATAACCATTATGATATGGTTTCTCGATTATATTGTTCCGTGATAGTTGGTATAACATCAAATCTAATTTTATTACCATTATTCATGTATACATGTACAATGCCTCAGCATATATGAACATACTAGACATGTTATAGCCATCCTTGGTGGTGTCCTATGGAGTGTTATCTCATAACTTGTTTGTACCATCATTTTTTTACATGAACAGGCTTCATGGATTTAGGTATGGATATGGTAAAAGACCCACTTAGTGATGCTTGACTGATTTTTACATAGGATCAAGAGAGAATAGGTCTAGTCTATGGCCGATGATGTTATCTGAAGATAGTTTATTTTTAGTATATTTGTACATTTAATACATTTATAGAAGTGTATTATTATTTCCATGTATTTTTTTAATATCTCCATGACATAAAAATCATTTTATAAAATACACTACTCCTGGATTTGATTATTATTATAATTTATATGATGATTTATCTCATGTTACAGGTTGATATTATGCTTGCAATTTTTATTCATCTGTTAGATCACTTTATTGCATTGATTGTGAGGGTATAGTCTCCCCACTATACCTTCACTACTTTTTACTAATACTCTTCAACATATAGTGTATGGGGTGGTGTTCTTGAGGACTTATGACCCGCCGACTCAGGGCACCGTTTAGTGGGTCTTGGTTTGAGACTTTACAAAGTGGAATTAGATCAGTTTCATTTACATTATTTTTTTCCTGCTATTTGGGATTGGTAGATAAGAGATTATGACAAATATTTCATATTTGGTAATGAGTTGTTCCTGGGAGTAGTTAACCCAGGTATGGGGAAGAACCAAATTTCCTGGGAATGGGACTTGATGTTCCACTTTGTAATTATTACAATTGATTTAATTTCACCATTGAGGGATGAAATAACAATGTGGTGTTGATTATAATTTATATAATTCCCTTGGACCACAATGTAATGTAGATTTTGGTCTCTTATAACATTATAAGAACATAGGAAAATTACTTTCCTTGCATATTCCATGTCATGAAGGACACATTGCTTGACTTCATGACATTATTATTTGTTCATTGTGATATATAATTGTTAGTTGACCAATGTTTTTTATAGGGATTTAAGAAAATTTATTGGTAACTTAAATATTATACATAAAACTAATAGTGTTTTCCTACATAGGTTGATGCAGAAACCTTAAGAAGTCAATTAATGTACATTGAGTCATGAACCATTGGTTTCATGGGCTAGAATGTGTTATGATTCTAAATAAATGGATTCCATAATTCAATTTATAATTTGTATGGGCCGTTATAATATAGAAATGGTAATATATATTTAAACCATTTAAGAAGATTTGTAATAAAATTAAATACATATTTTAATGATTTTAAATTGTGGAAATAGATGTAATCTATTAAATAGATATTCTAATTTCAACTTAAAGGGTGTTTCTTCAATAAATTTTAGTTTACATTCTACATAGTAGGAACCCTATTTTATAGCATAGAACTTAACTATAAACCGAAATTTTTAGTGGGGTAAAAGTAGTATCTCTTCAATTTTTATGATCTATATATTTCCTATACATATAATTATAAGTAGGAAGAGGGGTAAAAATTGTTTATAGGTAGGCGTTTTCCTTTTATATTTGTATATCTATGATCTTTTCATTACAAAATCATGTCTGAGGTGTGTGCTTGGAATTTGTAGACACATGACACCACAACAGACTCCAATTGTGTTCAATGATTGTGGCTATGGCCTTGATTCATAGGTTGTGGTCCCTGGTTCATCTGTAGAACCTCTCGTAGTGCCACTTGCAGAAATGACTATTATACTAGATATCCTTGTTGATGCCCATTTTTTATAGGTTTTCCTCAACCATATATAGGCTATTTAGGGAGCCCCATGACATACCCTAATTTTTGAATATTTGAAACATGAGCGACAATAGTAGAATCCACCCAAAATGTTTGGGGGGTGGTGAACCATAGGCTATATAGTCATTGGTAGGGACCATGCTATATATTTTTGAACATCTTGACACACCTACCAAGAGGAGAGTAAAGCTCACTATGTATATGTTATGGAATTCCTCCAAAATATAGCGGGGTGTTATTATTCATGTGGATCTTCATCAAGATATAACCAAGAGGGACTTTTTGATGGACTTATACAATTGTTTTTATCATGATATGTTGAGGGATGATAGAGCTAGATAGTTTATGCACTTGAAGTAGGGAGCATTATCCATCATGGACGATTCATTATCTTTTATAGAGATCCATAGTTTAAAACATTTTATGTTAGGTTATGTGTTTTATAATTCTAGGTGATTTTGATGATGGTATTAGGTATGATAAATGATCATAGGTTAATGTATTTAGGCACAAAACCATAACTAATATAGAAAAATAGGTACTGGTTCTTAAATGTAGCCTAAGAGAATATGAGGGTATAGAGTAGAGAAGTTTAGCATCTCGACCCAGTGGTGTAGTGTTAGGTGGAAGGAAGTGATTATTTGAGATCTTTAATATGGTAAATACCATCCAAGTCATGATTTTGGGTAGTTCTGTTTTCTACCATAAAGGTGGGAGGTAGTGACTCAGAAGAAGATAGTGTGATAGAAACCGAGTTGAGTGTCGAGGTTGTAGTATGATGAGAAACCTACAATGGTTTTTTTGTAACATCCTTATAGCAACCAATGAGATAGGGATTTCTCTGAATCCACATTTATAAGTAGGTTCAGTAACTTATCATCAGGTAGGGAGCTGCATTCCATCTTTAAAATCCGGCCGATGTGGTGGTCATGGACAAGGTAACTATACCCTAGATTTCCACCCACAATATATTGGGACTACTCAAGGTAGTCAGGTTGTTTCATAGGTCCATAGATTAGGCTAGATGCATGAAATACAACCGATAACATGGGACTGGGCGTCATACAATTTATCATGAGATAGACTATTCTCATAGCCTCTATGATAGTGTATTCTCATTTCAATATAGGTTCTTCTCATTCCTTCATATTTGTGCTTAATATGGAGAGCCTTAGGCTCAGTATTTAGTTTTACTATGGTGTGATGACACTTTATACTTCTATAGGGATACAATTAGAGAAAATATGCTAGTGTAAGGAGTTTCCTTGATATAGGAAGGTGTTGCTTCATTTTGGACCACTTTTTCTTTTAGATTATAGGGTTTAACATCACTATTAGGATGTACAGGTTAGTTCCTTATCATTCTTATATTGAGTTCTATCATTTACAAGTGGATTTGACATCACCAGAGGGTAGGGAATTTATTCACAATGATGAATGGGGTTTCTAGGAGAGTCGAATTGGACCCGAGCATCATGGGATGGGAGAGATGATAGCCTAGATGGATAGATTGTATCTAGATGATTAAGGAACTTATCAAGAATATTTCCCTCTAGTGGTAGATCGTTTTTTGGTTGTTCTCCTAGAAAACTATTCAAAATTATTTCTCTATAGAGAGTTAAAGTTTTCCATCGATCTAGTTCCCAGAGATACAACATTATCCATTTCTCCTTATAATATAGATACTATTGAGTTGCCGGAGCTCAAGAGGAAGTTAGAGGACTTGAAATCCATGGGGATTATATGAACCTATACCTCTTTGTGGGGTTCTCTAGTCCTTTTTACAAGAAGGTGGCTGGAACCATTCATTTATGTTTGGATTAAAAAAATTGAATCATTTGATGGTTATGAATTGGTATCCATTTCCCCATATATAAAATCTCTTCAACTAGTACTTAGGATCAAGGGTTTTCTCAAATAATGATCTTAGATTTGGTAATCATTAGGTGAGTGTTTGAATATCATATATACCACATAGAAAATTCTATAGTAGATATGTCTTACATGAGTGTTTTTTCATGTCAATCAATCTCATGAACATGCTTATGGTTTTCATGGAACAAATAAACCACGTTTTCCATACATATTTGGATTCTTTTGTGGTGGAATTTTTAAATTACGTATTTTTGTATTCCCATAGTCAAAATGACCATTCCAAACATCTAGAGATCGTATTGGGTACACTGAGAGAGTATTTTTTATATTCCAAGATCATAAATTTACACTTTTTAATGAATAATATTTAATTCATGGATCATATTATCTCATATACAGTGGTATCATTAAACTCAGGAAAGGTAAGAGCTGCAATTTTATGAGAGAATCCTAAGAACTACTTTGATATAAAAAGTTTCTTGATGCTAGTATGTTATTAAAGTCACTAAATTTAGGACTTCTCACTCCTATGATGACCACAAATGTGCATGACTAAGATTGTTGTAATTTCTCATGGTCAGAATATTGTGATACAAATGTTTAGGAGATGAAGGAGAAACTATCTTGAACAAATATCCTAATTCCAAAAAATCCTGGGTGAATCTATATAATATTTTGTGATGAATTACATACCAGGATAGGTGGAGTTGTGATGCAGGAGGAATGATCCATGTTATATACAACTAATCAATTGAGTCCATGTGAGAGGAACAACCTGATATACGATCTCAATTTAGCCACAGGTGTTCGTGCCTTGTCTTGTTTGAGCTATTAATTTCTAGGAGATCATTTTATGGTTTATATGGACCAAAAAAACCTCAAGTATATCTTTATATAGAAATAATTGAATATTAATCAATGAATGTGGTTTAAATACCTACATTTTTTAACTTTGAGAATTCTTATACTCTCGTAAAGGGAAATGCAGTTGTTGATGCTTTGAGTAAGATGACTCAGACACAATAGCTTTAGGAGGCTGGTAGTGAGTAGTATCTTGTGGAAATATTTTTAGATATACATGATGAGGTTTAGGATAATCCTTGGAAGAGAGTCCTCATGGCTTTATTAGGGACCTATACCCTTCTAAAAGGGGTAAATATGATGAAACATTTAGATATCGATGGCCAAGTCCTAAGGGAGATTGTTTAAAATAGGGATTCATCTCCAGGTTGGAATATGGATGAGGATAAGACCTTTCTCATATATTAGCATGTCTAAATTCTAGTAGATATTTGAGAAGATTTAATGTGGTAATATCATGAATAATCATGGAAAGTACATCTTGATTTCACTAAGATATATCTATACTTACATGACAAGTATTATTGGTCTTCTATAAAATGGGAGATAGTCAGATTTATTACTCGATGTTCCATTGGTCAATAGGTAAAGGAAAAATAGTGGTGACTGATAGGACTTTTACATCCATTTTCCATTCTTATGTGGAAATGGGATGATTTCACCATGGATTTTGTGATTGGCTTTTCAATATCACCTCAAGGCAATGGTATATTTTGTGTTTTTTTATAGGTTGATGGAGTTCACCCACTTATTACCTATTTAGCTGAGATCATTTGTAGACGAGCTAGGGATGATATATTTTAGGGAAATCATACACCTTTATAGACCTCTGTTTTATTCTATCTGACAAGGAATCTAGTTTCACATCATAATTTTAGAAGGGGGTTTAGAAGTCCTTGGTTGCATAGGTTCTTCTAATCATGGACTATCACCGTAGAACTGATGGTCAGATGGAGTGTATGATTTAGGTGTTTGAGGACATGATCTTTTCATGTTTCCTTATCATTGGGGGTTCATGGAAGAAGTAAATAACCTTAGATGAGATCTATTGAAATAAAATTTCCCCGATACAATCCAAATGGATCCTAATGATCTCTTATATGGAAGGCCATGCCGATCACCTTTGAGCTGGTTAGAGGTAGGGGAGGCTACACATCTTAGACAACATCTTGTATAAGAGACTATATACAAGGGAAATATAATAAGGAATTTCATGATGACCACTCAGTCTATGAATAATACATATTCCAACCTTCATTGATGACCTCTTGAGTTTTTTGTCAGGGATCGATTATTTTTTCATGTTTTACCAAGGCAGTTCCATCAAAAAATTTAGAGACATGGTAATTTATAACCTCAATTCATTAGAACCGTTAAGGATATGGGGTGAATCAGATGAGTGCCTTACTAGATAGAACCTCAAAAGACATGTTGTTCTATGAACAACATTTTTCATGTACCTCCGTATAGCTGGTATTATCCAGTGCAGACACATATTTTACATCTGTAAGATACTGAGTTATATTAGGATGATTTTTTGAGGACTTCCTAGTTTGTATTACTAATTGGATAATTTAGGATAACTTAGGTAGGACAGTTTCCTTAGTGTGGGTTCTATGGTATCAAAGATGAGTACAGGACAAGATCGAGGAGTGATAAAGTAATATACATGCTTAGTGTCTAGACTTTTTCTTAGGGGATTCCTTACTACCATCAAAAATCCAACTCATGGATGAGTTACATTAATGAGGGGATGTTGTAATGATGGTACTTTTTATGAAGTCGTGGACTATTTATTTCTTATTTTAATTCCTTGGTTTCACATGAATGCCTAATTAGGTCATAGAGGAAGCAATGATGTTTGAGGGATTCATAGATATCATAGCCCAATATTATAGAGGATATAGATGGGATGCATGGTTAGTAGAAACCTTGTAGGCCAGTCCACATGGTTATATCTAAATGTGTGGGTGGTCCATTTATCTTTCAAGGTCTGCATAATTTGATGAAACCATGAAAATTATGTTGTATGATTGTACATTTTTTACATTCATTTTAACAAAGATAAAATGCATGTTCAATGAAAAATTTGTCTAACTGGGTGCCATGACCAAGATATGTGGCCTTGAGGTAATATTGGGTGCACAGTTGGTGACCAATTTCTCCAACCATGTGGCCAAACCATGAGACCTCTTAATATTGGGTGAAAAAAGTATTTTTCTCTTCAAAATTAGTATAACCTAAATACCCCCATTATTTCATCTTATCTAATGAACAGTAGCTCCCTTTTCTCTAGTTTAAATCTCCTACTAGCCTTAGAGATATTTCTTCCATATGACTCCCTATTTGATTTTGGTTCATCTCATTGGATATCCATCGATGTGTTATTCACTCCTTAGGCTTCTTTATTCATTTATCTATCTTTACATGATGTTATTTTGTTTTATATGATTAATATCTATTATAAAGGAACTCATATATTCTTACTTTATTCTAATTTGGACTGAATCATAGGATCATACTGAATGAGTGTTCCATGAAAGGCATAAGGTATGTGGTCTATACCTTTTCCCTCAATGTCATGTTGTTTATACATTGTTTTCATATGCCGCACGCCAGACCATTTGAGAATTACTTCCTATATTAGCAATCCCCTTAAATAAATATTAAATTATAATTAAAGACATTTCATGACACCTCTTATACTGGGTAGGAGGTAGTTTACCTACACCCAAACTACCCATGGGGTGATTTTCTCCCTTTTCCCATATAAATCTCACTCTTGGGCTGAGGCTTGTTTTTCTTTATCATAATTTAATGTAGTAATAGGGTGGATTATTAAATGTTGTGAGAACCTTAAATCACCTTTACATTGGAATATGGAATGTACAAAATGAATAATCACATGGATTTTATATAGCAATTAAAGGATTAATGAAATTATAAATGAAATCATTTACGAATTGGTTATGATGATAATGTAGGGTTTGCTGTATGAAACCCATGACCTAATAAGATTCCTTGGAAATTTAGGCTCCTTATATCCCAATTACATAGAAATATAGGATGAATTGTACATTTATATTCATTATATCTGATGATCTGTTAGGATTCCTTGCAGATTTTCACTCCATAGATATGAAGACCTACTCGGATGCCATAGACATTTTTACTCCTTGGATCTGACAAGATTCTATGATGCCATGGACATTTCTACTCCCTAGATCCAATTACCATCTAGTATGAATTGGTAATTCCTAATAAATGGATATAAATTATTAGGATTTCTTGGATATTTCTACTATGTGGATCTTGGTCTATGTTGGTATGATACATGATTTCTTGGTATAGTGCATTGATGATTCTTACCAAGATTTATAGTTGGCCCTTATGACATAGTTTCTTGATTATAGAGCTTATCTATACACATGAAAACATCACTTATACTTTTATTATATTTATTATTGGTATACATTCACACTTGATCATCTTATATGCACATACCATACATTTTATAGAAACCATCGGTAGTTTCCTATACAGTGTTATCTTGCACCCTATTTGGGACGTCGTTTGGTACCTCGAAAGGAATCATGGATGTAGGTAGGTATAGAGAGAAGTATGTTCTCAATGATGCTTTCTTAATTATTTCATAAAAGTAGGGGAGAACAAGACTATGTTATTGCCCGTGATTCTATCTATAGATAGTTTATTTTCAGTCTTTTTTACTTTTGATACATGTATTGAACTAGATTTTTATTTCCATGTATTTCCAATCTTTTTCATATTTCTATAACATACACATAATTTTGTATATGATGATTATATAGTATTTGATTATTATTATTTTTTCTTAGATGATTTAACTTATATTTTAGGAATATATTACGCTTCCTCTTTGTATTCATTTACGATACTGCTATGTTACTCTAATTAAGAGGGTATAGTCTCCCCACTATACCATCAAAAAAACACACTTCTAGTTAGAAACATCTTACATATGAGTACGTTCACTTGGGACCTTATGACCCACCAAATAAAGGCATGATTTAGTGGATCGTAGATTCGTATGTTCAAAATATCCATAAAAAGGCTTCATTTAGTTTTAATCAATAATCACCTAGTGCGTGAAAATGCACCTTTCTCACACCTAGTTTTACACTCTCAGGGGATATGCTTGGAAAATTGAAAAACAATTTATGAACCATTCCAAAAATAGTAATTGAAGATTACTATGAATGACCTAGGATAAATCTAAGGTGTTATGGATTTAAAAGAAGGATTCTCAATTTAGACCTCCTAAATGAATTTTTATTGTTTGGTTTTCTACTAGGATTAATGTTTTTCACACTATGATTTTGGTTTTATTTGATGGATGGAATTAGTAGGAACCATCTAAATTATTAGTGTGACTTAAAATTTAAGGATTGTCCACCTATGAAACCAAATTTTATGGGAGCAAGAATGAGTATAATATTTTCTATGATCACACCACTTTCTAAAGGTATGAATCATGTTGAACTTCCAGATGGGAAATGGATGGAACAAAACTATATTGATTTATGAGGAAATTTCCTTCTTTTAGTGGGTATTCTAATATATTAATTGTTCATTAATGGATCATAACCACTTAAAAGATATTTTTCATCCCACAGTGTTCATAGCATGAGAAATTCATTTTGGATGTCTAACGTCTGGAAGGTGAAGTAGAGAAATGGTGGACCCTTATCAAGAAAACATGGAAAACGGATAAAATTGAATCTATGGATTGGGATGAGTTCAAGAACTTATTTTTCAATAATTAAATTCCTCATAATGTTATTAATAATATGGATAAGTAGTTCGTTAAGATAAATAAAAAGGATGATGAATCCAATGGTACATATAAGGGAAATTGTACAATACTTGCAATGTATTTTTTTGGTATTGTCATCCAACATTAATTTATAGTTGATCGATTTTTTAATGGATTAAAACTATGTATATAAAGGGTGTTACCCACAACATAATTTTTTATATATGAAGAGATTTTTCAATGTTATTTCATGTAGGAAATGGAGCTTTGATTTATGCATCAATCTCATGGTTTTGATAAGAAAAAGAAGATGGAGTTCAAAGAAAAATATAAAACCCATGGAGAGAAGAATATGTGATTTATTTTTTGCTCAATGTGAGGAATGAAACATTAATGAAATTATCTTATGATAAATTTTTAAATTTTTTATTGGTGAAAAAAAATTTCATCAGGAAATTGATTTCTGATGTGATGGAATGAAGTTAGTTAATGATGCGAATAGAGTGAGAGCTATAAAGAATGAACCACCCACAATACAGTTCTTCAAATCCCTGGAGTATGAGAATTATGTGAATCAATGACCTAATCTAATGGATAAAGTGGGTTATGGACCACAATAACCACTGAAAAAATGGAAAATGGAAAATATTATGTGATCATAGTTGCTGAAATAAATCATGATAATTAAGGTCACGCTTATCCTCCACTCCTTAGTTAGGATTTAATGTATGAATAAATATGAATGAGACCTATGAAAATCATATTTTCAAATTTGATTTGATTATATCCCTCTATATGGATTCTAGAATAATGAAATCATATTTGATATCCTATCAATATACGGATGAACCCTAGCATCCAATGACAATTTTTTACAAGATAAGATCCTATATAAGGAATAAATGCTGAATTAAAAATTGAATGTAAATATGTATGGATACAATATAGGTTTTTGTATTGTTCACATCTCCCTCAAAATGTGTGTTTTGGTTAGGAATCACTACTTTTAGGTGGTTTTTATTGAATTTATTTATGGAACCAGAAACTTCAAAAAGTTTTTTATCCAAAGGGACTTACTTTCCAAAGGTAGGAATTTATTAGGTTTGGACCTACAATAATTAATAACACACATTGGTTGATAGGATGGGTGGCCGAACTCATTACACCCTTTTGAGGGATATTTTTACCTACTATGGGACTCTCTTGTAGATTTGAAATATTTTCCTGAATCCTAATTAATTCACCAAGTATAATGTATGTTTCCCTTGAAATTTGAAATCAATTATTAGCAAGTGTGAAATTCAGAATCATCTGTACATATTTTAGGTTCTTCATTAATGGATATATCCATATGTATTCAAGATTATCCATCAATGGTATCCCCTTATATACTATTTACATATTACTTTAACCATTGTTATGATAATACCAGTTTTTAATCCACTCAGTGGGGCACTCTAGAATTTATTTTCGACCAGGGAGATGAATTTTTTTTTGATATTGGGATCATACACATAAATAGGCTACCTATGTATTATTGGGAAAGGAATCATAACCCTCATAGTTTAGTTTCAGTTAATTGGAAACATCATACCTTTTAAGGTCATGTGATAAGGACCTAACAATATAGTATAATGTCATGTGGTAAAGACATATAAGAGGAATGTGATTAGTCAAATATTGGTGTATGGATTATTCCTAAGAATCCTAAGGAACAAGGAAGGGATATTAATTTCCATGTCAAATTATACCCTACTGAGAATGTGGCCTAGAAATGATAGGGTTGATTTTGATTGTTGGGTTTGAACCTCAGGGAGGCTTCCTACGTATCTCATTGGGATGAGAATCAAATCTCATGTATTTTGGGGATTCTTGTAGGGGTTTATAATCCTTTTATATAAATAGGTTAGGGTTTATTCCTAAATAGGATTCCTTGGTGATTTGGGGGTTTAATTTGAGGCTTACCTCTAAGTAGGATACCCATTTATGGATGAGATGGGATGGAGCTTGGGCCTTCTGAAGGCTTCCTATGTATCCCAATTTTGATGGGAATCAGAGTTCTCGTAGTTCATTCAATGAGATGTTTGTAATACTTTTATGACCATCACAAATCTATAAGCCCAAGTGAGTCATGCTCGGTGTGAGAAACAAGAGGATGTGAATGATTAAACAAATTCACACACACTTTTCCTCCTCTACTGGTTGAAGAGGATGGGCCTAGAGTGGAAATGATGGACAAGGTTGAGGCAATGAACCTTCCCCCTCTTCACTTTACATTAGATGAGGGTCCAATGTAAAGAAGGGGTGAATGGGAAAGAAGTATAGAGGAGTGATACCACAACCTCATACTTGAAAGGCACTGAGATTAAATTAGGATGTCTTCCATAAGATTGGTCCTGGTAAGTAAGGGAGACTTCTCTTTTGTTCAAAAGTAAAATTAGGTGAGAACCATACCTTTCTTACTAGGGACCTAAGGCTCCAGGTTTTAGAGATGATAAGGGAAGAGCATGTCCCAAACCCTCATCCTCCAAAATGGGAACTCCCCAATATTTTTCCTATGAGAAATATTCATGTTACTACGGATATACAAACCCACAGACACTACATGAATCTTAACCCCATTACAAAATAAATGTGGGAAACCTCTGACTGCAGATATAAAAACCAAATAGGAGACATGTTGATGTGACTTTCACACATTTTTGATAAATTAAGAGGTTATGGTGGAGGTTTCAACATAATCCCTTTCAGATCAGAGATCCAATGAAGAGGAAGCCTTTCCATGAATTACTTTGAATAAGGCTTGATGAAAGCATTGTATAGGCTAAATGGATAAGGTGAGTCAAAGAAGGGTGCCTGAGTAGGTATCTGGCACACAAGTGTAGGCGCACAGGTTCCCTTAGGTTACCTAATGTTTACATAAGTGATGAATAACCTGGATGTTAAAACGTGGGTGAGACTTGACTCATGACTTCAAGATTATTCATAATTATTCCCAGAATTAGGGTGCTCAAGTTCCTTTGGTAGGACTAGGTGGTACTCACGCATTTCTAGTTTAGGGAAGTTGGGTGATTTAGGCACACAAGTATTATGGATTTCAAACACTGAGGGGACTTATGTCCTATGATCCTCTTGTAATTCCTTTTCCCTAGGTATTTAGTACTACCTTTAATGTTTTATAAGACTTGGGTGAAGCACTAGGCTGACCATAGAAATAATTTGGATTCAGGGAAATTCATTCGTACAAATGAAGACATGAAGGGTCTATTTATAGGCAAATAAGAGACCCTTTCTGAATGGTTATTGGGTGTGCAAGTGGATTGAACACCAAAAATGTGTTGCTCAATTACCTTGTGTGCCAACAGTGCCTTGCACTAACTAGGGAAATCCAAGTTTCAAGCCTTTGAAAATCATGATTTTCTTCATGTATTTTATCTTATTTTTTCTAAGGCATTTCCATTTGTGACTTTTTCATCGATGTGATGGAATTGAGTATCAATAAAAGACCCCATAGAATTAGATCTGAAATGAAGAGATGGTTTTATACTGTGGTAAAATTATGAAAAGGTCAAAGTAGTTGATGTGGCATGCAAATTTATAGTGTGCAAGGTATGAGTGCACAAGGTGATGGAGCACAGTGTAGTCTTCATTGCTTTTATATAATGGATTTACTTTAGTGAAAATTACAAAGGGTTCCGGAAATCCAACTCTCAGCATGCAAGTGTTTTAACTCAGATGCTCCGGTCATTCGTGCTTCTTCTATACATTTTTTATTAAGCACCCCGAATTGGGAACCATAATTTCACACCAAATTTATACTTGCACACTAAATCCATACTTTCATTCCTTAATGCCTTTTTCAAATTTTCTTAATGTGTTTGTTAAAAAACCTAAAATGATCTCACATTAAGATGAATTTTGATCTCTTTTTAGGTTCAATGGCTCCCAATATAATCAGAACTGCTAACGAATTGGATATCAAAACAATTGATGATATGATGAAGATTTTTGGGCATGAATACTTCGAAATTTGTGACACTACTATCCTAGATTTAGAAAAGCATCTGATGAAATATAACTTCAATTTTCCAAAGAGTATTCATTTGCAGTTGTATGGTTATGGACATCTTTAGGATGTCAACATAGTGGATCCAAAGAGTTATGTTCAACTCTATTGGTTTCAGGACCAAACCAATTTCTCATTTGTCAATATTTCTATTGTGGGAAAATATATCAATGTTGGGATGGAAGCAAAGAACCATTTCATACATCATAGCCTATGTGATCAAGATTTGAAAGAACTTACATATGAGTTGTAGACGCACTTCTATTTTTCCATTTTCTGAGATTCTCAGACATATCAATCAAAGGGTTGGAAGAAAATTTGGGATTTTCACCAAGGAGGGGGTGTTAAATCCGCATGGATGTGGGCGTATTGGGTGTGCAAGCCATGTGCACTATTTATGGATAACTTAAAAGGTGTCAAAATTTATGAGGATTTATGGATCGAGCAAACCAATGTGTATAGGAATGATGATTTCGTGCTAGAGTTGGTGAGACCTGGAGTCCAAAGACTAATTCCTTCCATTTGACACAAGGAAAAGTAGAAAACTGTTTATGGGATGTCTATAAGATCTCTGGAGCTCCTATTCTTGGAGACATGTATGATGAATTTATTCTTTCAAAGGCGACATGGAATAAATCATAAAAGACACCATACTTGGATTGTATGTTAATGAATATATTATATAAACTCAACAATACAATCACAATAAAGTCCCACATGAGAAGGTACATTCAACCATAGGGATGGATGGAAATATTCCTAATGAAAAATAAGGATAAAGGTCACACTTACACTCACCAACAAGCTTTACAAAGGCATAAAAGATAGGTACACCTGACACTTTCTTGAAAACATTGGAGAAAGGAGAATTTTAAAAGTGGGGGTATGAAGTCAAATCTAAAATTTCTATGAAGACACGTCTTGTGGGTTTCTTATCCATGTGGATTAGTGTATCTATATTTCCCATTTGAGATTCCACGAGTAGTGTAAGGCCAGTAACTTTGGTTATAGTAACCAAGCTGGCAGAGAGAAGGATGGTAGGATTGGATACCCAAATTCTAGAGAAGATTCATAGGAGCTTGTTTCATATCTACAGAGGGAAGTATACTTTCAGAATGGCAGGATTATTCCAGGTTTTTTAGGGGTGGATCACCACTCATTTTAGAACTTATTCTATGCAAGGTGGGGTTTAGGTCCTTGGAAGTTTTTTTTGACCATCTGATAAAGATTTTTTTGGTATTTCCCCTCTGTCTTTGAATTGTTATGAAAATAATTCTTGCTTAAGTATGTAAAAATAATTTCATCTTTTCCCCTATTGGAATCTGCCTACAAGGTGATTTTTTGATGATGGGATTTCCAGGTTAGAGCTAAGGGTGAATATGTTAGCTTGCAAGTATGGGGTATTGGCCACCAGGATTGACGAGGAAATCATATGAGGGGCCTATGATCATTATAGATTCACACATCAATTAAAATGTATGAATAAATTATCATATCTCCTATAATTAATGTCAGATTAGAGCAACATATAATAGTGTCTCGACAACTATGCTTGCTGAAGACTTTAGAGAAAAATGGGGAAATATTCAACTTACCTTCCACTGATGCAACAAGAAGATTGACTCTCTGGTATGCTAAGAACTGGGTTTCCTCGTACCCTGAAGGGGTGCTATACCATGTTGTCCCTAGGGTCAAGATAAAATATGTAGTACAAAGGTACCCTCTTATTTGGAAGGTAATTCCTCATCATCGTAGTTTGATTCATTAGAGTTAGAGGGTGGGGGTGATGAGGCTCCAAGATCACCAAAGTGACCTCATGCAAGATAAAATCCACCTATCAGAGTCAAGAGAGCTACACCATCAGTACCAACTAAATTTATACCAAGGTGGTCTAGTCATCATCATTCAGAGGATAAACAGGTCCCATTTTCACATCAACCATCTTTGATGGAAGGAATTGGTAAGAAACTAAAATCTAAAACTGTTATTTCCTTTGGAAATGGGGAAGACCTTGTTTGCATAAGGTTCAAACATTCTAATCGGTTTTTAGTAGGTTTGTTTGTAGAACCGAAAACATCCAATGATTCTTTATCTATTTGGACTAACTTTACAAAGGTAGGTTCTCATTAGTTGTGGACCGATGAGGCTTAAAAATTTTCATTGGTCGAGAGGATGGGTGTTCGGACTCATCACACATTTTGGGGGGGAATGATTGTCTACTCCGGTACTCTCTTTATACATTTAAGTTATGTTCCTAAATTCTTATTACACTGCCAATTATGAAAATGATCTTTCCTTAGGATATGAAAATCAATGATTAATATGTTTGAGATTTAGAGAATATTTTATATGTATTTGAGGTTTTTCATCGATAGAGAATCATCTATATTTTTTAGAGAGTATTAGTCTATGGTATCCTTCAACACATTATATAAAGTTATCTTGGAAATTATGATAACCATACTTGTTTTAAATCCACTCAATGGGGAACTAGAAGTTTATTGTCGTTCAGAAGGACATGGAGTATTTCAGAGTTGGGATTTTACCCGCAGATGGTCTACCTACGTATCCTTATTAGAGAATGAATTAGAACCCACCTAGTTTGGGAATAAAGATATAGTTTAACATCCTATGGGATGGATGAGAATTAATGGGTGATGGGATTGAACCTTAGAAAGGTTTCCTACGTACTCCACTTTTAAGGTAGAGATCAAAGTCCGCATAGTTCAGTTGGTAATTGTGGGTATTATGTATGATTAACGACCCAAAGATATGTGACATGGTTACTTTTACACTCTAATCTCACTTGAGTCATGCTCGGTGTAAGAAACAAGAGGTATCAGTAAACCTGAAAATTAGTGCCATGAAATATGTGGTCACAAGGAATGATATGGGGCTTATGTATATATGATTTCCCAAATAGATAAATATCAGGACTTACATTAGAGAAGAAGCCCGGGAACAAGGTCCATAATGGTATATCTACTCTATGGAGATTTGGATACTCTAACTTGGGGCTTAATCCTAAGGAAGATTCCCAAATTAAGATGGGACATGGGGCTGACTCCTAAGGAGGATGCCAAAATCAAAAGAAATTAAGACTGGTTAATAGAAATTATGACTAGGGCTTATTCCCGAGAAGGATGCCTAGGTTAAAGGGACTTGAGAATTGGGGCTTACCCCTGAAAAGGAAGTCCAGGCAAAGGGAATTTGGGATTTGGGGCTTACTCCTAAGGAGGATGACCACATTTGGGAACTTGGGGCTTACTCCTAAGGAGGATGCCCAAATTAGGGAATTTGGACTATGGCTTACTCTGGAAATGGAGGCACAGGTTAGGGGAATTATAACTGGGTATTACTCTTGAAAAGGAGGCCCAGGTTAAGAGTACTTGAATTGGGGCTTACTCTTAAAAAAGAAGTCCCAGGTTAAAGATCTTATCATCTTAAAGGATGAGGTTTAATGAATTAAATCTCTCACCTTTCTGACATGAAGATATGTAAATCACTAGGTTTTGAGAGATGTTCCACATAATTCCTTTCTGATAAGGAATCCAACCAAGGAATCATTCCATAAATGGATTTGAATAGGATTCTGAAGGCTAAATCTTGAAGAGGAGATGTAGATTTGAAGAAAAGAGATGACTGGACAAGAGGGACACCCAAAAAGAGGTAGGCGCGTAGGTCCTGTTTGGGCGTGCAGGTCCTGGTCGCGCAGGTATACCTGTGCGACACTTGGGTACTTGCGCATCGGTCAACCCATAGGGTAATACTTGGGTGAGCCTTTGTTCATGCCCTTAGTATCATCTCTAAAGTCTTATGAAAGGGTGTTGTGCATGTTCTGTTGAAGGGATAAGGCGGCGTGCAAGTGTGACCATTTCCCATTAGGGTTGGACACTTAGGCGCACATGTGTTGATGAATTTGAACACTTAGGCCTTGTTCCCTCTCTTTAGATCTTCCATTATAGGTAAGATATTACCTTAGAAGTGTTCGGAAGACTTCAAAAAGAGACTAGGGTGCTGAGATCTGAAATCTGAGTTTTTGGATTTTTTCCTCTCCGAAATGGGGGGCCCACAAGGGGTATTCATAGGCTACTGAAGACCCTGATCGAAAATCAAATAGGGCATGTAGGTCACCTGCGTTCCCAAAATATGGCTTGTAGGTACCCTGTACGAGAGTCTTGAAACTTGTGCGGCCCATGATGAAGCATGTCTTTATTCATGCCTTTGTTAATTTTTGATGTTTATTCAAAGGATGAATCACTTTGGGTTAAGGTATTTCCCTTTCTCAGTCGTTTAGACTCTGTGACTGAAAGGAGCGTCAACAAAAGTCCCCCCTCAGATTTGGATCCGAATTGATTGAGGATGTGACTCTATGGTAAATAAGAAAACCAAGGAAGGGTGGTGTGCAAGTTTTTAGCACGCAGATAGCGGCGCGCAGGTGATAGGCGCGCAGGCTTCGGTGTGTAGGGGTACAGCCTTGCCTATAAATATGCAGCCATTCCTCGTGCAAAGAAACCAGTTCTCAAAGATTCCCGCTCTCAAGGTGCAAGTTGCCTTCATCGCACAAATATATTGTTTTCTACTCGTTCTTTATGTCACGCTTCTGTAGAGGTATTTGGACTTGCATGGTGATACCTGTGCACCCAAAACTTGCACGACAAAACTATACTTGCGCGCCAAAATTGGACTTGTGCACCTTCATGCTTTAGCCATTTTTTCACTTTTCATCACAAATTTTATGAAAAATAAACTCATTTAAGAGTTAATTATTTGACCTTTGTGCAGATTCAATGGCTCCTAGAAGAATTGGAACGGCTGATGAACTAGATAACAAGCGGATTGATGATATGATGAATGTTGTTGTCCATGATTACTATACTGTCTGCAACAGCACTATCCCAGATTTGGCTAAGTACTTGAAGAAGTATCATCTTAACTTTCCAGAGATCATTTACTTGCCTCTGTATGGGCATGGTCATCTGCAAGACATCAACATTCCAGAGGCAAAGAATTATCTCCCACATTCTTGGTTTCAGAATTACACCTCTTTTGCTTCAGCAAATATCTCAAGTGGAGGATAATTTGTAAATTCTGGAAACAGTGGAGAAAGACTACATGATGCATCATAGACCTTGTGAACCAGATCTGAAACCTCACAAGCCTGAGCTGCAACCACATTGTTATCCTTCAATCTTCCAAAATTCTCAGATGGATCAATCCAAAGGATGGAAAAGGAGTTGGGACTTCCGTCCTGGAGGAGGTGTGAAGCCAACTTGGATGTGGGAATACTGGGTGCGACAAACCTGTGCAGAGTTTGTCAAGGATTTGAAATGAGCTGCAATATATGAAGCTGCTTGGGCTGGGCAGACATATATCTATAGAAATGATAAATTTGTGCCGGAGTTAATCAGCCATTAGATCCTAGAAACCAATTCTTTCCATATGAATCATGGAGAAGTAGTCATTAGTTTGTGGGATGTCTAAAAAATCTCGAGGGCTCTAATTCTGGGTGACATGTATGAGGAATTAATCCCCCCCCAAGGTGACTTGGATTGATTTGGAGAAGACTCCGACTTTGGCACGAGAATTATTGAAAATTTTCTACAAGCTCAAGAGTTAAAAGACCTTCCTAACTCATTCTAGAAAGGATATTCATCCAGAGGAATGGATGAATATGTTTTTTACCAAGAAGGAGTAGAAGGATTCAAAGAATAAGTGGCCCACCTATACTCGTCCTACTACCTGCCCCAGAACAGAGAAGAGGGGTTCTCTTGGCACATTCTGTCCAACCCTAGAAGTAGGAGAATTTGAGAATTGGGGATATGAAGTAAATCAGAGAATCCCAAAAAAGACCCATCTGGTGGGCTTATTAGCATTGTGGTTCATTGTTTATCTTCTGCCAGCCAGGGATTCGAAGGGAGGCGTCAGGCCAGGGACCTTCGTTGTGGAAGTCAAGTTGGCTGAGAAGAAAATGGTTGGGTTGGCCACCCCCATTTTGGCGAGGATTCCCAGGAGATTACTACATATCTTTATGGGTAAGTCTCCTTGGAAAATATTGGGATCATTATAAGTTTTGTGGGGATGGATCTCAACTCATTTCATGACATATAATGTATAGAACAAAGTACAGGTTCCTGGAAGTTCCTTCAGGCCATCAGTGCAGGAATTTTCTAGAGTTGCTCCATTAGCCCTTAACCCCTATAATATGAAGGTGAGGCTGAGCATGTTTAAGGAATTCAATTTATTTCCTTATAGAAACCAGCCAACCGGGCGGTTTGTTGATGATGGAACTGCCGATCTAGAATTGAGATCATATATGCTGGCTTGTAAAGATGGAGTACTGGCCACCAGGATTGACGGAGATACTATATGCGAGGCCTATGCTCCATACAGATTTGCACGCCAATTCAAGTGTCTGCAGCAGACTGTTGTATCCCCTCTTGTTCATGTCTGGTTAGAGCATCATCTGATGGTTTCTAGACAACTATGGTTGCTAACATCTATGGAGAAGACCGGGGTAGTTTTTGATCTACCAGTTGAAAAAGCGGCAAGTAACTTGACTACATGGTATGCCGAGAACTCGATAGCATCATACCCTGAAGGGGTGTTGAATCTTCCGGTTTATCAGGTGGGGAAAAATAAAAGAACTGTAGAGAAATAAATCCTTCATTAGGAAGGTGACGCTTCCCCACCTGGAGCTGATTCACCTGGTTCCTCAGCTAGGGATGACTTGCTGAATTCCCAAGATGGGGATAATGAGGCACAACATGCGGCAAAGAGGCCTCGTGCCAGATATAATCCTCTTGTCAGAATCAAGAGACCAACTTCATCAACCCATAGTGAGTTACTTCATTGGGGAAATTTAATCACCATTACTTTATAGAGAAAAAAGTCTTATTTTCTTATCCTTTATCTGTAGTAGTAGGAGCTGGGAAGAAGCTAAAGTCTAAGATTGTAGGACCCTCCTCACAGCCTTCTAGTTCACATGGTGAATATTTACGACCAGTGGCTGTCCAGACATGGTGGATTTTATATTGCAATACTGAAACGGCCTGGCTAGATTTATGTGAAGGGCTAAACATCCTTGGAATAGGGAATCTTCGGTCTTCTACTAATATTTGTTTCGAGGATAATCCCTATGTAGTGTGGGCTTACATTAGAAATCTGGAGATGCTCATATATGCCCTCGATGATTCCATTCATGTCAGCAAGAGGGTGAAGGAAATGATGGATTGTGGAACCACTGAGGGGATTGGTGCTTCAGGATATGAGGAGTGGCATGATTACGCGGCTCCTGAATATATAAGTCTCTTTCCTTATTTTCTTTGCAACTTGATTTTTGTTAAAGATTTATTACTTAAGGAAATTAATTTCTTCATCCTGCAACTTGAAAAGAAAGGAACTGTTGAGGTTCCTTCACCATGGTATAGCCTTGGTGGTACTACCATGGGGGATAATGAATGTCATCGCGAGCCAGGAGAGGTATCACTAGGACACTAGACCATGGATGAGGAATTAGAAAGGTCTTTTCACTCTCAAATACCTTTATTTGGAGAGGACGATGTCAACACTTCTAAAAATCTAAAGAAACAAAATCATTGAAGGAGCAATTCCACAGATAAACGTTTCATCAGTAGTGGTAAGTCCTTCAGATAGTTATGAGTCTTAACCCATGAAAAGATTGCTCATACTTCTTGCGATTGTATGGGCTTCTTCAGTTTCCCCTTTGAGGGAGAGGATTGACCCTCCTTTGAGGAAGACAGAGGGTACTGGTGAACAGTCACAAGTTCATGCTGGCTTGGCTGCTCTTGAAGAGGAGCCAGCATCTGTTCCTAGTACCACTCCTGCTGCTGCTGCATGGAGATAAGAGCCGTATTTGGGTAAATTAACAATGCTTAATAATATGTTGAATGAAAACATCAACTGACTTCCATTTTGTGATACTTTAGGTTCAACCCCTACTCCGGAACAGTTAGCGGCCACTGCAACTGATGCTGCAATTTTATTTGAAGATATTGTCCAGGATTAGAGGTCGCAGCATGAAGGTCACCAAGAAAACATATCGAATGCTCCAACAAGTGAGACTAACTAGGAATCTGAGATAACATTGGATTAAATGATGGAACTTGGTGCATCTTTTGAATATTTTTTAGATCATGTTAAATTAACATGTAATTTAGAAGATTTTGGACGTGAGTGTTATCCTTTATCCTATTAAAATAACTTCTTATTACATATCTAATCATTAATGGTTCAAATGTGCAGTTCCATCTGAATAAGCTGTCGAACATCCAATGCTTGAAGGGGGTACAGACAACCCTACTATTGGAGAGACATTGGCTCAAGTGGAGCTGAACCCAGTAGAGGTTTTTCAAAATCATCCTGAAAATCTTGTTGAAGCTAAGAAAGATAGGGATGGGCCTTCTCATGCTGTTGGTCTACCATTGGGAAAGAGATAACAAAATTTGTGGTTTCATTTAATTTTCAAGACAACCTAATCAACATTTTTCATCCTTTAAAACTAACAAAAACATTCAATTGACTGTTTAGGGGCATAAATTTCACTGGCTAGATCTGGAGTTGAAGCCTCAGCCTCCACCCCAACGGGAATAGAAAGTGAAATAACAAGGGTTAGGGGGATGGAGCAGAATAGGGCACTTCTCTAAGTGCATTAATCCCGGATTATATTCCCTCATGTGACAATGATGCTGAGTCAGACCCAGAAGTAAAAAAGGTACTCCAATTTTCACGACGCAAGGCATGGAAGAATATATAGAAGATCATATCTGAAGTGCCTCTTGAAGAGATGTCATCAAAGATCCTATGACTGTCATCCTTGTTCGTCATGTTGGGACTTGGAGGTTTTGGATATCAAGAGATCCATGCCGCATTGAAACAAGTCATCCTAAGAAGGGAGCAGGAACAAAAGTACCATCATGATTTGACGAGGGTGAGGTTGTCAGCCAAAATTAGTGAATTTGAGGCTATGGTTACTCGAGCTGAGGCTGATCATGCTGCCAAGTTGAAGGACCTGAATCATAAGATCAAGGAGATAGTTTTCCAGCAGATGCATCTTCATCTACAGTTAGATGCTGTTACTGGGGAACTTGATCAGCTGAACAATTCACTGGAAGGAGATCAAACAAATGGTATGAAAGCGATTGTTCAAGCCTAGAAGGCAGTCTATCAAGATGAAAAGATTGAAGCTGGTCGAGGGAATTAAATTCAAGTGGCTACTGATGAATCTCAGGATGCTGTAAATCAAATGAAGATTTATGTTGACAGCCTTTTGTAATTCTTGGAAAAGAGAAGAGACTCCAATATGTGGACGTCCTTTTAACTCTTGTGCATCAATGAAAGATAATTTCATCTTCAATCATTTTTTCATGCCTTCTTTTGTTACCTACATTAATGTTTTACCTAATCCAATGGGCCTAGTAATCATAATTTGATTTTTTCTAGGATTATTATAAATAACCCTACAGACTTTAAAATATTTATATTGCCCAATATTACCTAAACCATACGAAATTTCTGTTTAATGAGTTGGGACTTGACTTTTATTCAGATTTCCCTTATCTTTTGTGGGCAGTTTAAAGTCATGCATGTCGAACATAAAAATACTAATGTTTAAGGTCTAAATAGATTTGACCAAATGGATTAAAATTGACTCAATTATTTGATAATTTATATGAAAAAATATTACCATATTCAAGTATGGAGGAAAATATGTAAACTATGACTTAAGAAATTTTGAATCTGAGGAATGATGTGAAAAATGGCTAAAAAGGAATTAGAATAAGTACTTCCTAAGAATGAAGTTACCACTATTTAACAAACCCATTAGGGGGTTGAATTATGCAGGGCTGCTTAAGGGAATTGACTGCATAGTCAAAAAATATCATCTTTTGGCTGACAAGTCTGTTATGTAGACTAATTTTGCAAGGCCGCCTAAGGGCACATGCTGCATAGTTAGAAAAAATAACTCTCAGAAATTTTAATTTTCTATTTCTAAAAAAGCCAGTGGAAGTTTATGGAGATTCAAATTTTCCAAAGCATAGAGTCTGTTGTATGGAGAGAGGTACTTGAATATGAAGAGGGTATTTCCAATCAAGATTGTCTAAGAACTAGATGAATGTCACTCTTACAAAGGTCTGACCCAAACTTAGGTAAGGGAAATATAAACCATAGACTTGAATACTTTCAGATCATGAAAAAGATCATGGGACAAATATGTTAAGGATGACTATTTTTTGTGGATCCCTACATATTGTCGTTAAGAAAACTAAAGAAAAAAAGAGGTTTTATTCCCAAGAATGAAGTTACTATTATTTAAAAAAAACCCGTTAGGGGGTTGAATTATGAAAATCCACCTAAGGGAATTGGATGCATGGTCAAATAATAGTATCTTTTGGCTGAAAGGTCCATTATGTAGATTGTTTATGCAAGGACACCTAAGGGAACATACTGCATAGTCAGGCTAAAGAACTCTCAGGTATTAGACATTTTGTGAACAGAAGTCGAGAAAAGGGTTATAGAGATCATAAAGTATTTAAGGTTAGGATTATGACACATGAAAATTAATATTTCCCAATTCATGAAGGAGATACACAGACCAATGCTAACCTTAATCATGTTGTGGCTGGGTCCTGAATTGAGTTGTTGAACTTCAATATGTATTCCATAAGGATGGGAATCAAGCCAAACGTTGTTCTTGAAATACTGTTTAATTTCATGTGGGATGAGAGTGTAGGAGATATTAGTTTAGGGTCATAGATCTCAGACCATAATAAGGAATACACATTTTGTGTTTTATAAACCTGATGTGAATGAAGACCAGGTTTTTCATACCTAATTCATGTTTTCACAGGGGGAATTTTCATCCAAGGTACTGAAAGTGAAATTTTGGGCTAGGACCAAAGACTTGGGGCGGGATTCGAGGGATGCTCAAACGTTCCTACGTATCCCACAAGGATGTGAATCAAGTCGTACGTAGTTCTTGAAATACCCTCTGTATAGAATTGGTGCGTACAAGTGAAGGGTGAAAGTGGACTTTCGTTCAATGATGGTTTGACCCAAGATAAAAGGTTTGGGAATTTCCATGTATGCACGTAGTCTTTAGAATATAACATGATTGGAGATCAATGTAAATAATGATTCCATCTCAGGTAAGGGTGTCAAATAATGTGGTAGTTTATTGTCATACAGGACAAAAGTGCGAATAGTTTAACATCATATAGCAAGGATGATGGTGAACTAATGTAAAAAGTATTGGTTCTGGGGCTGCTTCACAGATCATCATCATATGAGATAGAGGTAAACCGATGTGAAGAGATTTTTTTGGGATTGAACCTCAGGATATTGCCTACGTACCCAGCCTAGAAGGCAAGGATCAAAGTCTTCATAGTTCTATTAAAGAATGAATTAGTGATCAAGTTGTTCTTGAGGACAACAACATAAAAAATTTTGTCGGGACTCACACATGGTTAGCATCCCAGAAAGGTTTTATGGTTTAATTTTACTCTAATCTCATGTGATTCATACTCGGTGTGAGAAACAAGAGGTAGCAACAACCATAATAATGCATAGTTTAATGTCATGTAGGAAATTTGAAGGGACTATGCAGTTTAAAGTCTTGCAGTGAGGACTACTGATGTTGCACAGTTTAGTGTCATGTACTAGGGACAAAATACAGTTTAATGTCATGTAGGATATATTAAGGGACTTTGTTCAGTTTTACATCATGTAGGATGAATGTGCAGTACAGTTTAACATCATGTTGGACAAATATAGGGACACAGTTTAACATCATGTTGGAATTGAACACATTTTTGCATCATGTTGGACAATAAGGGTGTTGTACAGTTTAGCATCCTGTAGCTAAGAATATGGGGATAATACATTTTAACATCATGTTGGACGAAAGGGGGACTGTGCAGTTTAATTTCATGCAGTAAGGACAATGGGGACACACTTTAACATCATCTTAGACGATTTAGGGTCTTTTTCATAGTTTAACATCATGTTGGATGAATGAGTGTTGTATAGTTTAGCATCATGTAACTAGGACATCACAGTTTAACGTCATGTTAGATGTAAGGGAAAATAGGTTAAGGTCATATGCATGGACCAGTGATTTTGTTGGAAATATTAGTATTTTTGTTACACAAAATACTTCTTAAAAAATATGGCATTAGTTGTGGTGGTGATGAGTTCTCCATCCATTGAGATTAAAGAATAAGCTCCATTGAAGTAATCCTTATGTATTGAATAAGGTCCTTCCCATTTTGGATCCAGCTTGGGAGGTTTCATTCTTTATATCATTGGAGTTCTAAGAACCAATACCAATTCTCCCTTAATGAATGAATGAAGATGAACTTTTTTGTTTAAAACTCATGGTATTTGATTTTTATAGACTTCCAAGTGGTGCAAGGTGCACAATCTTTTTTCAACTAATCGTTCCAATTCATCCAATCACTTTTGAGATTGTACATCTATAGATGACTGATTACAAATGGCTACCATGAGTGAGGGTAATTGAACCTCAATGGGCAAGACTTCTTATGTTCCATATACCAATGAATATGGAGTTGACCGTGTTGCATTGCGGGTGGTGGTCTGATAATACCATAAAGCATGAAAGAGTTTATCAGGCCATGATTTCTTAGCTTTATCCACCATCTTTTTCAGTATGTTTGAAAGAGTCTTGTTGAAGGCTTCTATTTGGCCATTGGTCGCTGCATGATACTGATATGAATGGTAGGATTTGATGTTGTATTCTTGATATAACTTCCTTACCTCAGATGAACAGAAGTTGATGCCATTGTCCGTCAATATGGTATGAGGTATTGACTATTCCCATTTGGAAAAGAAGTTTGTAGCAATAAGAATGTACTTAAACTGCTTGGATGTAGCTAAAGGATAAGGTCCTACTACATCCATTCCCCATGTGGAAAATGGCTATGAGTATTTAGCTGTATGAAGCAGCTCTGGGGGATGATGATTGAAGTTGGCGTGTACTTGGAAAGAATGAAATTTCTTTGTGAAATCAACACAATCTTGTATCATTGAAGGCCAAAAGTATCCAAGCCTTTGAATTTGATCAGATATTCTATGTCCGGACTGATGGGAACCACATAGTCCTGCATGCACTTCATTCATGACAGCCATTTTCTCTTCACCATCAATGCATCTGAATAGAATTCCATCAAATCCTTTTTTGTAGATAATTTTATCTAGGTGATCTGGGCTACCATAAAGAGTAAAATTGACCACACATCGCTGGATTTGTTCTTTCCCATCTCTATCAGGTGTAAGTGTTCCATTTTGAAGGTATTCCCTGATAGGTTTCATCCATCATGTAGTATGAACATATGGTTCAGAAATGGGACTAATTTCATTGATTTTATTTTGTTATTGTTTGAACATAAGGTGAAATTGTATGACGGTGAGCAATACTGATGATTGTATCATCCCGATTTGGATTTTTTAGGGTTGTAGCTATATTAGCCAGTGCATCAACTTGGGAATTTTGTGATTGTAGGACATGAGAAAATGTCAGTTCAGAAGGAAATTCCTCCATTAACTATCTGACATAATCATACAAAGGGATTAACTCTTCTTTTCTAATGGTATAATCCCCATTGACTTGTTTTATTACCAAGTCTGAATCACCTTTCACCTTTAAGTGATTCACTTGTGCCTGAAGCGCTAACTCCAATCATGTGATGAGATCTTGGTATTCTGCTTCATTATTTGTCCCACCTCCCAACAATGAGAAGGAATCGGATAGCACTACCTTTTCTGGAGAAATGAGCTCAATTCCTAACCCAACATTGTTGAATTTAGGATCTTCCATTTTCTTCCCTATTAGACTTCTGGAAGCCCCATCAAAGTAAATTTCCCATGTTTGAAGACTATCTTGAATAGAGAATACTTTCTCATCAGGAAGTTCAATATCTGATGATGTATCTTCTATTGGAGGGTTTTCACCAAGGAAATCAGCTAAATCTTGTCCCTTTATTGCCTTTTGAGACACATATTGGATATCAAATTGTTGCAAAATAACTTACCACCTTATTATATGCCGTGTAAGCATTGGATGACTAAGGATGAATTTGAGTGGGTTATTGTGAGATACCAAATGGACCTCATGATGTTGCAGGTAGTGTATCAACTTCTGAACTGCAAAGATTAATGCTAGGAAGCACTTTTCAGTACTTGGATATCGGGTTTCTACTTCAATCATAGTCAGACTGAGATAGTAAACGCACTTTTCATTCCAAGTATCATTCTTTTGAGCAAGGAAGGCTCCCAATGATTTCTCTAAGGCTATCACATAAATAATAAGTGGTCTTACTTCAACAGGTGGCATTAATACCGGTGGACTCAAGAGATATTTCATGAGAATATTGAATGCTTCTTGACATTCTTCAGTCCACTGGTAAGTGACTCCCTTATTCATCAATTTGGTGAAGGGTAAACTTTTGCCTGCCAGATTGGCGATGAAACGCCGAATATAGGCCAAGTGTCCTTGAAGTCCTCTCAATTATTTCAAATTTCAAGGAGGTGACATAACAAGAATCGACCTTTTCTTCTTAGGATCGACTTCAATACCATGATGGAATACAACAAATCCGAGAAATTTTCTTTAGGTTACCCCAAAATCACATTTTAAGGGGTTCATCTTCAAATTGTGTTGTCGAAGTTTGTGGAATATGACTTCCAAATCAGCCAAGTGATTAGAAAATTGTTTGGATTTAACCACCAAATCTTCCACATAAAATTCAACAAATTTCCCCAAAAAGGGTTTCAAGATATGGTGCATGGCACGCTGATATATTGCGCCTTCATTCTTTAGGCCAAAGGGAATTACCCGATAGCAAAAAACACCCTAAGGGGCTCTGAAGGTTGTAGATTCTTCATCTTCTAGAGCCATTCGGATTTGATTATATCCAGAATATTCATCCATAAATGAAAGTGATTCATATCCAACTGTTGCATCAATTTAGAGTTCTATGATCGGAACTGGAAAATCACCCTTAGGATAATGCCGATTTAGATCTCTGAAATCAATGTAAACTATAATTATTCCATTCTTCTTTTTCACAGGGACAATATTAGCCAACCATTTGGGATATTTAACTTCTCTGATGAAGTTAGATTTGATAATCTTATCCACTTTAGATTCAATTTTTGAAGCATAAGTTGGGTGTGTTCTTCTTACGGCTTGTTTGAATCCTCGATGTTCTTTTGGCAAACCCAAACGATGAGTAGCAACATCAGGATCAAGCCCTGGCATCTCTATATAGTTCCAAGCAAATATATCTCAATTTTTCTTTAAAAATGAAATATACATTTCTTGATCTTCAAGTGTCATGGATGCACTAATTAAAGTGGGGCGTGGATCTTCTTTTGTACCCAGATCTATTTCTCTGATTTCATCCACAATGGTAGAGATACCATCTTCAAATGCTGGGGGAGCATCCCTGAGATCTTCCTCTTCTTCTTCAACATGTGGTACTTTTTCTGTTTCAACTTGCATAGTAGATGATGAAGCATAATTTCCATGATCAGGAGAGATGTTAAAATTTGAACATCTTGAAGAAGAGGCTTCCATTTCTGACCCTATTAATGATGAAAGGTCTTCCTTGGGTAACAAAGAGGAGATGATGGATTGAGAATCGACATCATCGTTCACCTCAGACATTGCTATAACTTCTTATGGCCTGGTTGGTGAAATATAGACTTGGTGGATTTCAGCGGATGAAATGTAGACATCTCCATTTGAGCTTTCATCATTGACCGGTGAATAACCACTTTCTCCCATGCTTTCTGGCTTGATTGCCATAATTGAAATTATGGAAGTTTCCATAAGAGTACTTGGATCTAGGTCTATCATGTCAATTTGACTGATAGGCAACACATAATCTATATTCACATGTGTGAATGGATTTACTAGAATCTTTTCCAAAACATATGGAGCATTAACTATGGTAACCTCACTTGTTGTGGATTTCTCTTTTCCCTCCATGTGATAGAATTCCACTTCCATGTATTGAGATTCATATGTTTTTAATGGGGCCTTATCACCATAAAATGTCTCAATTTGACCATTGAAACAATATTTGAGGCATTGATGATATGATGAAGGGATAACTACATGTTGATGAAGCTAATGTCTTCCAAGAAACATTTTGAAGGTTGTATCGTGATCAACAACCATGATATTTGAATTGGATACAAGGTCTCCAAACTGAGTTCTGAGTGTAATCTCGCCCCGTGGTTCTTGTTCATTTTTATCATTTCCTTGTAACATCAAATTAGAATGAGATAAATCAGATTCTATGAGGCCCAATCAACGAAGTGTACAAATGGGGATGAGGTTGACTCCTGAATCATTATCAATGAAAGATCTTATGAAGTCTACACCATTAACCTTTCCAGATAAATACAAAGGTCTAATATTTTCATGCACAGCATCATCTTCATCTTCATCTGTGAAAGATATCACTGCATGGCATTCTGTAGGACCATTCTCAACATGGTAGACTTCAGCCGCAACAATTTCAGTTTCAAATTCTGAAGGACTTGAGAAAGCCTCTATGAGTTCCTCCCAAATATCCTTTGATAGATTCAAGGCATCCAGAATTGATAACTTGGACAGTACTTGGTCCAAATGTTTCAAGACATCATATTTTTGATCCAAAGGTATGCGTTTTCCAACAGGAACATGTGGTTTTGTAGGTTCCTTAGAAGTTGATGCTTTAGAAGTAGATGCATCTTGTATTGGGGTAGGATTTGGAAATACTCCTGGATTTGGAAGATTTGACCAAATAGGTCTATTTACTTGCTGAGAGGAAGAAGGTGGAACCTCTAACCGATCCTCTAGAATAACTATACCAGGACTGAATCTACCTTGCGTGGAAGAACTTTCTTGTTCTTGTTGAGCCCGCTGAAGGGCTCTACCACGAGTTTCTACTGCAAACACAGTTCTAGCAGGGGTAGAATTGGAATAGTGGTTTCTAGGATACCCATGTCTTCCTCTATATCCCAGACCTTTGGAAGTCCATTTAATTCCTCTATTTAATACAGATAACTCAGGCTCATCAAGATCAAATCTATGACTTGAATAAGGATCCATTAAATGAATCATATTAACAAAACCAAAGATCAACTCTTCATCTGATGAAGATTCTGCCTAATTAGCCCGTTTAGGTTGTGTCGTTTGGTTGGGCGGTGCTCGTAGATTTGAAGTAGATGGCATAAAATCTTCCAGAGTCAAAGACAACTTGGGATTTAACACAATCTCATCTTCTTCTGCCTTTTCCTCTTTCTTTTAATTATTCCGTTTCATTGAGGATTTTCCCTCTGATGAAGAGGGTTTTTCTATGGCATTCATAGCAGAAGACACAATTGGTTTCTTCAATTGCGTTTGCAAAATGGTATGGGTTCGGTTGATCATTTTCCTGACCATCCAATCATCATATTTCTGTGCATTTTTTTAGACTTCTTGCCACTCGCCTTTTTCCTCCGGATTTGTAGCAGTAACACATGCTACCTAAGCTGAAGAACCTCTCAGTTTTACCAATCCCATGTCCACCATCTTTTGTAGGAAGTCTTTGAAGACAAAACACTCTTGAATGGGATGCCCCAACATCTGATGAAATGGGAAATAGTTGGGACGGTCTTCATCTCCTTCCTTATTGGGCCTTGGGAATTGAACCAAATTTTTTCCGAAGCTAAAATGAAGTAACCAGGAACTTCTTCATTTCTGAAAGAGTAAACTTTGCTCTTCAGATCCTTGAATTGTTTCCTTCTTTGATCTCTTTGATCATATTGACGAAATGACATCTATTGTTGATTCTCAGGAGGTTGAGCCCTTCGATAAGATGAAGGTTTTGAAGTAGAAGCAGGTACAGGTGCTTGTTTAAGCGTAACTATAGCAGTCTCTGCATTATCCATTATCCTTCCTGGAGCTGATGGAATTACACGATTTTTATCCTTAGTTTTCATAAGAGAGTCTTAAATCTGCTAAGCTATCTAATTAAGGTCTCTAAACCCTCCTATGTATTTCATAGGGATCAATGGTGTGTGTAATTAATCAAATAGATTTGCCACACAGATTGGGAAAAACTCTTCTTGAGGGAGTGACAAGATCAGGGAATATGTTAATCCATTCTAGTGAGCAATGAAATTTGAAACCCTTTAATTTTACCTTTTCTTAAAATTTGTAAGATCAAAAATTGTTGTCTTAGAAAAAGTTGAGATGAATTAAAAAAGAAATTATTGACGGAGATCCTCCGATCCGGTAATTTTCCGGGATTACAAGCTTTTATACCAGACAAAAGTAGGCCCTTGTAATGACTATACAAAACACATGAGCTTAACTACTTCTAGTTGCTGAGGGGTTCCCATCATTGGATCACAACGAGAAACAAAATGTGTTAAGTGTTGCTCTGGGTCTCCCGAACCATTAAATATTGGGAATGTGGTACTTGCAAAATTTGATGGGGAGGAATTGCATCAACCCATTCAGGTTAAGATCTCTTCTCCGGTTGAACCAGTGCATGCTTTCCTTACATATATTCCAACCGATCTGTTAATGACTTAATGGCATTTATTAACTTCTGAGAAACATCTGGTTGATCTTGGACCTGATCAGGTGCAATAACTAGAATTTGGATAGATTTGGTGGCTAGTACTACAACTGAGGATAACACCACCGATTTTTGTTGCACCTGACCCATAAGATTAGACCTATGAGGGTGTACTAGTAAAGTAGGATACTCTTGATCCATCTCAGTAACCGCAACAAATTACCTTGTCTGACTGACTCCAGCATGCTTAGGAGGAAGACTACCTTGAAATAGTTCTACATTCAACCTCCTTAATTCCTTCATTTCTTCCTCCTGTTGTGAAAACCTTTTCTCTAGTGAGAGTGATTGGCCTTCTCCATAGGAAGGGTGGATTTTAGCCTCATTCTTTCCTTTCCCATTTTTTGACACCTTTCAGAGAGGGGGAAGTTGATTATTTGAAGGAACACCCAGATTTTGAGTAATCCTTTGATTTCATGTACGCACACCTTCTTCATTTTCCTATGTGTGCACAACCTCTTGAGCAGGAACTTCTTCATCTAATCCCTCTGAGTGAGCCTCATCTGGGGGATCAGTAAAAACGGCATTGATGACATTAATTGATGCATAACGCATTTCATCCCTTCTATCATCATTTCTGTGAAATTATCTTCTTCCTTGTCCTTGATGAGACATTGCCTTCAGTTGATTTATTCCCTCAGAAACTTCTTGATGAACCGTAATTTGGAGATAATCTCATGATAATTTGGCTCATCATTCCACTTGGGGCTTCTTTCCTAATCGATAGAAGACTGACTTTCTCTGAGGAAGAGATTGAGGGTTTGAAAAAGTCCCCAGTCCTATGGACTGGGGATGTTCCTACTATTCCTGCTCAACTCCTCGAATCCTATTTTTTGATTCTGAGGGTTGGGTTAAAAGAGTCCCCAGTCTGGGAATCCGGGGTGGTTCTTGAGCTTCTATATCAGAGACTTTCTTAAAATCTCTTCTGATCTTGTGGACTTTAGTCTGAAAATTGGATGGATGCATCAACCTACATCCACTCAAATCACCTGGCTCAAATGACCATTGGATGATTTCTGACACTTCTACCACATTATGATGTGATCGATCTAAATGAGAAGCATGTTCGATATTCTCATTTTCCTGATGCAAGAGTAATTTGACAACATGTTCTCTGTATGCCTGACTTTGAGAAGAACTAGTTGAGGCCTGTTCTTGAGCGAGCCTTTGATTACAAACAAAGCCAATTGGTTGTGGACAGCCATGGGAAATAACATTGCATGAGACCATTTTTGGCAGGCTTTGTTGGCTGGATAGTATAGTGAAATGTAGTGCTCCATGGACACCCCATCCCCTGATATGAATACAAGATGGGGAAATGACAATTAATTGGCGAAATCTTCTTAATGCACTAAGGCATGAATGCTGAAGGGATATCTGCTACTTTTCAGCCTTCGAATATCAAGAAACTGAGAGAGATGCAAGTCAATTTGGCATTGTAACCCTTCTATTATCTTAACATGATTTTCATATCCATCATAATATAATATTTTCTTTTTAAATTGACAAAGAGTTTTCGACATGTTGAGATGAATATCTTGAATACAATCATCCGTCAACATCTCTGTAATGTCATACTGAGAGTCAGCCAAAGGCCAAAACATAACTGGAACTTCACCTTTTTCCAGTTGTTTTCTCATATTCAACACTTCCTCTTTATCATTCAATGAAGATTCTTCTACCTGACTAGACCAGAGCTGGTGCTTCCTTGTTGCTTCATCTGATTCAACAATATTAGTAGAAAATTCATTTATCAAACTAGAAGATGAATGACCCCGGGGTGGTTTGGAAAATGACCTACACCCTGAGCTATCTTCTAATTGAGAAAGTATTTCACCTGCTAGAGGTAAAGCATCAGACATGAATAGCTTCACATTTTCAAGTGCCTCAAGATAAGTGGGATTTCTCGTTACTACATTATACATTGGATAATTTTCCAGGAAATGTGAATTAATACTATATAGAGGACTTTCTCAGCTAAATTCATCATCATGGGGAGGACCACCATGGTGGGTTACAACAAAAGATGAAACCTCTTGCTCCTTAGTCTTCTGGCCATGCAGAGGGTTGGTGTGGCTCTCATCTAAAGATGATACTTTGAGATCTACCAAACTATCATGAAGCAAGCCTTTATGAGGAAGTTTCTGATGCAGACCTTCGGAATTAATGTCCCCACTATTGGGAAATGAGAGAGTAGAATCTTGAGTTGAAACAGATAATGTATCAAGAACTCCATCATCGAGCAAGGCCTTATTACAGATTGGATCTTGATTTCTTGACTGTGTTGGATGGTTCTCTTTCTTAGATGCCTTTTTACTCACATTGGGAACCACTTGTTGACAAAAGTGGTTATTATGGGAAGGTTTATGTGCCTTCTCAGGAGAAATAGTCAGGTTAGGATGATTATCTTCACTCAAATCATGTGTATGTGCCTGACTTGATTGTCTGTATGATATGGGGGAGTATTCCCCACAACCCTATTGGACTATAATATAGGTTTGTATCTATTCCAGAGTGATCTGTTGATGTGTCACTCCACTGGTAGGGACAGATTTGTATTTATTTCCCTGTGATATTGTTGAAGCTGTTATAATATTTTGGCAGGCATCCAAAAATGAGAAGGGATTTTCTTATTCTCTTTCACCATCTTCAAAATGTGTTTGGTGAATTCAACTATCGGAACGGGAATATACGTTCATTCGGTGCTTGGAGTAGGTGTGTTCTCCTTCTCCTATCCTCCTTTTCCTATTAGTGAGTTCTGATATTACTTATGTGTGGGGATAGAGAGTTAAGTCTGATCCAATTTTGTCATCGGGGCTTTCTGACTGACTTCTCAGAGTGCTACCAAACGAGACTATTGGTTATCCTAATAAACATTGGAAGGTGTATGTGCCTGCTGTTCTTTGCTAAGTATGGTTGATGATTTTCTTTCAATACTGGCAGACGAGACTGGTGATAGAATTGTTGATTCTAAACAGGTGTATGTTCATATTTATCAGTTTCCACTATATTAGATTGAAGACCTTTTTTGGTTGTAGTCAGATGAGCCTGCTGACTAGCTGATGAGTTATAAACAGGTTTATATGCCTACCTATAATACTCTACTAGAATTCCCTGGCGGGATTGGTGTGTTGTTGCAAAACGAGTCTGCTGGACAACGGGATTAGAACGGACAAGTGTGTGTGCCTGCTCGTTGCTTTCCACCAAGTTAGGTCGGTGGACTTCTTCAGAAATGGAGGAGATAAGAACCTGCTCACTATTAACCGGTCATTGCCTCTGGTGGTTCATCTTGCCTGCTCGGGTTTGAGGAACCTAATACGAACACCTGGAGACGACACCCTCATCATGTTGAGGGTGCACTGCCACACAAGTCTGGCGGAAATTATTGGTGGGAGACCTCAGGAAGGACTTCTGTCTCCTTGAATTAAGGCCTTGAGTGACCTTCTCATTCACCTCCTCATAATATGGGAGGGACTGGTGATTGTGTTCCGGGGATAACAACCCGAAATGGTTGGAAACAGTGGTTGGAACCACCTGCTTCTTGATCGCTGGTCGTCGTTGTCTAGACAATCAGGGTGAATTATTGACTTGGAGGGCTTGTCGAGCGGCCTTCAGAGTCGTAATGGTACCGTGTTGATGATATTCCTTAACCAATGCATTTGATACCCAGCATTGAAGACACTGAGTAGGTGATGTCTTCCTCAGAGCGGACGATGATCCAGTAGGAGTAGCAGCAGAGGTATTCATAGTAGAGGCATTCACAAGTGTGAACCTTAAAGAAGCCATTTCTGTAACCCATAAGATCTTGGAAAAGAGTGCATGTTTGATATAATAGACATAATCAAGATAATTTCGGCCACTACATCTTTTGGATGAGCACATATGTTATTGATTTTTTTGGCCCTCTCATTGAGTTTAAATAGGGGTCTAACAAATAAGTAAAACATCATTTTAATTTGGTTAAGGATTCACGTCGGGTTCACCATTTTTTGTTTCTTCTATAAATGGGGATGACCTTGGTTTCTTAAGTTTCAAACATTCCAATAGGTTTCTAACGGGTTTGTTCATAAAACTAGAAACATCCAATGATTCTATATCCACATGGACCTACTTTCCAAAGGTAGGTTCTCATTAGTTGTGGACCAATTAGGCTTAAGAATTTGCATTGGTTGAGAGGATGGGAGGTCGGACTCATCACACCTTTTTGGGAGGAATTATTTTCTACTCCGAGACTCTCTTTATAGATTTAAGTTATGTTCGTGAATCCTTATTACACTACCAAGTATGAAAATGATCTTTCCTTAATATCTGACAATCAATGATTAATATGTATGAGATTTAGAGAATCTTTTATATGAATTTGTGGTTCTTAATTGATAGAGAATCATCTGTATTTGTTAGAGATTCTTAGTCAATGGTATCCTTCAACACATTATATAAATATCTCTTGGTCATTATGATAACCATACTAGTTTTAAAGCCACTCAACGGGGCACTTGAAGTTTATTGTCTTTCAGAAGGACATGGAATATTTCAGAGTCGGGATCGTACCCACAGATGGGCTACCTACGTATCCTTGTTAGAAAAGGAATCAGAACCAACGTAGTTCAGGAATTAATATATAGTTTAACATCATATGGGATGGATGAGAATTAATGGGTGATGGGCTTGAACCTCAGAAAGGTTTCCTACGTACTCCACTTTTAAGGTAGAGATAAAAGTCCATGTAGTTCGGTTGGGAATTGTGGGGCTTACGTATGATTATCGGCCCAAAGAGATGTTTCATGGTTACTGTTACATTCTAAGATCATGTGAGTCCTACTCGGTGTGAGAAACAAGAGGTATCAGTAAACCTGACAATTTGTGCCATGAAATATGTGGCAAAAAATAATGATATGGGGCTTATGTATGTATGATTGCCCAAATAGATAAATATTAGGACTTACTTTAGAGAAGAAGCCCGGGAACAAGATCTATAAATGTATATGTGCTTTATAGAGATTTGGATACTATAACTTGGGGCTTACTCCTAAGGAAGATGCCCAAATTAAGAGGGGACTTGGGGATTACTCCTAAAGAGGATGCCCAAATCAAAAGAAATTAAGAATGGTTAAGAGAAATTATGATTGGGGCTTATTCCTGAGAAGGATTTCCAGGTTAAAGGGACTTGATAACTGGGGATTACTCCTAAGAAGGAGGACCAGTTTAAGGGAATTTTGGATTTGGGGCTTACTCCTAAGGAGGATTCACATATTTGGGAACTTGGGGCATACTCTTAAGGAGGATGCCTAAATTATGGAACTTGGACTGGGGCTTACTCCTGAAAAAGAGGCCCAGGCTAGGGGAATTATGACTGGGGCTTACTCCTAAAAAGGAGTCCCAGGTTAAGAGACCTTGAACTGGGGTTTAATAATGAAAAATAAGGCCTAGGTTAATGATCTTATCATCTTAAATGATGAGGTTGAATGAATGAAATCTCTCACCTTTGTGACATGAAGATATGTAAATCACTAGGTTTTGAGAGATGTTCCACAGAATTCCTTTCAGATAAGGAATCCAACCAAGGAATCATGCCATAAATGGAATTGAAGAGGATTCTAAAGGCTAAATCTTGAAGAGGAGATGTAGATTTTAAGAAAAGAGATGAATGGACAAGAGGGACACCCAAAAAGAGGTAGGCATGCAGGTCCCGTTTGGGCGCGCATGTCCTGGTCACGCAGGTATACCTGCGTGACACTTGGGTACTTACGCGTCGGTCAACCCATAGGGTAATACTTGGGCGAGCCTTTTCTCAAGCCCTTATTATCATCTCTAAAGGCTTCTGAAAGGGTGGCACATAGGTTCTATTGAAGGGATAAGGAGGCACGTAAGTGTGACCATTTCCCATAAGGGTTGGACACTTAGGTGCGCAGGTGTTGATGAATTTCAACACTTAGGCATTGTTCCCTCTCTTTAAATCTTCCATTCTAGGTAATAAATTACCTAATAAGTGTTTGGAAGACTTCAAGAAGAAACTAGGGTGCCGAGAGCTGAAATCTGAGTTTCTGGATTTTTTCCTATCCGAAATGGGGGGCCCACAAGGGGTATTTATAAGCAACTGAAGACCCTGGTTGAAAATAAAATAGGGCGTGTAGGTCACCTGTGTGCCCAAAATATGGCATGCAGGTACCCTGCATGACAGTCCTGAAACTTGTGTGGCCCATATTGAAGTAAGTCTTCATTCATGCCTTTGTCAATTTTTATGCTTATTCAAAGGATGAATCACTCTGTGTTAAGGTATTTCCCTTTTTCAGTAGTTTAGACTCTGTAATGGAAAGGAGCATCAACAACTGCATGATCATATTCACAACCCTTTGAAATGTACACTAAATATGTACGACCAGAGGTAGTTCAAACTTGGAAAAGAATTCATTGTTATGCTAAAAGGACGTGGATAGATTTATGTGAAGGGTTGCGTATTTTGAGAATAGAGGATCTATGAGCCTCATATGATATTATTTTTAATAACAACCCTGATGAAGTAGAAATTATATCCGGGAACTGGATATGCTCATATACACAACTGATGAATCAATTCCCACTAAAAATGATTGAAATCAATGATAGATCGTGGTGCTGCTGAAGGGATTGACCATTCATTTGATGAAGAATGGATTGATTTTGTTGATCTTGAAAATGTAAGGTTTCTTTTTCTCAAATTATTTTCTTATTTTCTATTTGAATTTAGTCAAATAAATATTAATTAGGGGAAATACCATTTTAACTTGCAGTTGACTAACAGAAAATTGACTAATGTTCCATTTTTACAGTATAGGCCTAGTGGTACTGCACATGGAGTTGTTGAATCATGCCATGAGTCAGGAGAGATATCTCTAGGATAATAAGCCATGGATGATGAGATAAAAGGGGGATTACAGTATACAATTTTTTTTTTGAAGATGATGGTGCAAGTCCTCCCAAGAAGGAAAATAAAAGAAACATCGAAGAAAGAAAACTCTGGTTAAATGTTTTCTCAGTGTTGGTAAGCATTCTTGACAACATTAATTTTAGATTTATTTATAGAATGTTTTTAAACTTCTTGGAACTACATGAAATTATTATGTTTCTTCTCTTATGTAAATTACTAATGATCCTTGAGGAACCGTGGAGGGTGTTTCCAAACAAGAAAAAATTCCCTCCAACCAAGTGTCTCTTTTGACTAAAAGGGTATTTGGGCTAGAGGAGTCAACATTTGTTCCTGGCACTGCTCATATTCTTGCTACCAGGAGAGAGGATACCTTTTGTAATTATAAGTGCTTCATGAGAAACTATGTGTAAGAACAACTAACTTCCACTCCTTGATACATTAGGTTCATTGCATGCACTAGAAAATCTTGAGACAACTAATGCTGAACCCACAACTATTACTAAATAAGATGTTTGCGGTGAAAAGTTATCATATGAGGGTCATGAAACAACCACTCCAATTTCTCCCACAGGTGAGTCTAATATGGAATTTGGGATATCATTGGATTCTATGATGAATCATGGAATGTATTTTGAAGAAGTATTAGAACACATTAATATGCCACATACTTCAGAAGATTTTTATGTTCCTTGTATAGAACCAAATGGACTTGAATTTTTATTTTTCCCCTATCAATATTCTTAGGATAAATTTTCTAACCATGATCAGTTGAAATATGAAATCCCATCTAAAGAAATTGATATAGTGACGATGCTTGAAATAAGCATCAATATCTCTATCAATCCTACTATTGAAGAGTTGTTGGATTAGGTAAAAATTGAAATAGAAAATCATCCTGAGGTTCATTTGGATAATCCTGAGCCTGTTAAAGAAAGAATTATACACCGAAATATGTCAACCAAAACTGTTGAAGTTGAGAATATTAGGGAGAAGTCTTCTCAAGCTGTCAACCTATTATTAGGTAAGGATTACCAATATTTTGATTCTACTCACTCATTTTATTCTTTTGAAAATAACAAAAAAAATTATTCACTATATTAGATTATCAACATCAATGTCTATGTTTGGAGGTGAAGCTTTTGCATCAACTCAAACAAAATTAGGAGGTGAAGTGACTACTGTCAAAAAAGGAACCGAAAATGGTACTTCTTTAAGTGCATTAATCCCGGAATATGTTCCCCCTTACGACAATGATTTTGAATCAGATTCAGAGCTATAGAAGTCTATTCACCTTGAACTTCATAAGGAATGGTAGAACATATAGAAGATAATATCTTAAATTCACTTTGAGGAACTATCCTCAAGAATTTCATGGCTTTCATCTCTATTCGATATGTTAGGATTTGGAAATTCTGAATACCATGAAATCTATACTGTAGTGAAAGAGATCATCTGAAAAAGGGATCAAGAGTATAAACATCAACAAGATATGAAAAAATCTAGACTATTGAAAAAATTGATAAATTCCAAGTAGCATTATCCCAAGCTCAGTCCAATAATACTACAAAGTTGACAGGACTCAAGTATAATGTTAAAGAAAATACTATTCAACATTTGCGTCTTCAACAAGAGTTTTATTTTGTTACAGGGGAGCTTAACCAACTTCATGATTCAATAGAGGAATTCTAGAAATATTGTAAAACCCCATTATATATTCCAAGGAATTACTTCATCAAGCTGAAGAGAATGATATTGGTTGGCTAACTAAACTTCAATTAGCAGCTTATAGAGCTCAATATCCCATTAAACAAATGAGAAGTCATGTAGAACACCTCTGGTGATTTATAAAAGGGAGACTCTAGTTTTTGGATGTTCCCCTTGGGATTTTTTACTCACAAATGAAATGAAATTTGTCTCTAATCATTTATGTCTTCATCCTTGCTTCCTTTTAATTTTAATATTAAATCTGACTTCCATAATATGATATTTTCAAACTAGATAACCATAATTATAATGATATGGATGGAATTATCACTCTTTTTAAACCTATATCAATGTACCTAGAGAGCGTTGTTTTATTTTTACTAGGTTTATGCAAAAAAAACCCCACAAAACTTTGTATATTTTGACTTTTTATTGCTCAATATTGCCTAAATAATACAAAATGTACATCTAAAGAGCTGAAACTTAGACTTTTGTGCAGAGTTCCCTCTGTAGGTTTTCAATATGGTGAGTACCATGTCTTTTTTTTTCGGTTAGTTTAGAGTCACTCATATTGAGATAATAAGGCTAGTGTTTGAGGTTGAATAGCTTTGACCATAAATTTTTAAATTAGATCTCAAATAAGGCTTAGTGGCTAGGAATTGTTCCAATATTCTTTAGATACTTCCAAGGGGAATCTTGGGTCATGATTTTTATGTTCAAAAATCTAAAACATTAAGTATAAACATGGAGGAGGTATTTTCCAAGAACAGAGTTACCATTATTTGATGAACCCATTATGGGTATTGTATTATGCAGGGCCAATTGGGGTATATATTTCATAGTCAAACAGTGGAATATTTTGACTGATAGGCATGTTATGTAGGCGACTTCTGCAAGGACACCTTGGGGAACGTACTGCATAGGCAGAAAAAATGACTATAAAAAATATGAAATTTATTGTTGATAGACAAGGGAAATAAAGATTTGGATGACTCAAGACCACAGTGGGTTGTTTTTCTAAGGAAATGGATCTGAAAGGGCTATCTATCCCGATAAGGTCATGAATGGGGAAACCACTCCTACACAAATTTGGTGTGTGATGAATGGGTAAAATTATTCAGATAGGGAGCTTTCTGATATTGTGTTGTGTAGTTTAGAGTCATGAAAAAAGGAAATTATGGTGTGCAGTTTCAAGTCACATCGTAAGAACATTATGTTGTGTAGTTTCAATTCAAGCTTCCAGGACATTGGAGGGATTTTAATTTAAGGTCTTTATCTTTGACCAAAGGTTTATGAATCCCCAATTTCATGATGATTTTTCTGGAAACATAGCACCATGTTCAAGTGTGGAAAGTAAGAATGGTAAACTATGATTTGAGAATTACTATATCTAGAGAATGGTATGGGAAAGGGGATAAAGGCCTTAGAGGAAGTCTTTTAACTGAATGAAGTTACCATTATTTGAAAACCCAGTTATCGAGGCTATATTACATAGGGAAAACTAGGGAATATGTTTCATAGCCAAATAGCAGAATCTTTTGACTGACAGTCCTATTATGTAGACAAATCATGCAAGGAAACCTAGGGGAATGTACTGTATGTTCAGGAAAAAAAGTTCTTGGGTATAAAACATTCTATTGCTAAAATCCAAAGAGATTTAATGGAGATTCAGATTTTTAAAAGAACAGAGTTTGTCTTGTGTAAAAGGATTCCTAAATGTAGAAAGAGTATTTCCCATCATGATTTTAAAATAAAAGGAAGAATTTTTTCTCTATGAACGTCTAAACCAAACATAGGAAGTATGGGTTCTGTAGTTTTAGGTCATACAACTATGAACAAAATATAATGGAAACAATAGATGATATGTGGTCAAATGATCCATGGTTATTTCAATATTCTTTGAACACATGTAGAGGGAAAATGTGTAAACCATAATCTTGAAGGCCATTAGATTGAGAGAAAGGTAATGGGATAAATATACACAGATGACTTCTTTGAGACATAGATTCTTGTATATTGTCATCAAAGTTTGAAGGGGATAAAAGATTATTTTAAAAACAACAAAGTTACCATTATTTGACAAAACCTGTTATGGGGGATATATTATGTAGGGCCAACTAGGGAATATAATGCATAGCCAAACAGTGGTATCTTTTGACTGACAGACATGTTATATAGGTAACATAATCAAGGCCACCTAGTGGCACATACTGCATAGTCAGACAAAAGAACTCTCAAGTATCGGAAATTATGCAACCAAAAACTGTAATAAATATTATGAATATCTAAAAGTATTCAAAATTAAGAGTGTGAAATAGTAAATGGGTAATGCTCAATGTATATGAAAAATATTTGAATCAATTTTGGCCATGAGTTTGGAGTCATTTTCATAGATCTGACTCATATGTATAAATGGGCACATTTCATACTTGCTTGGTGGGCTCTCTAAGGAGAGGACCCAAAATGAATACTCCCACATAGATTATTAATTACATGTGGAAGAGAGATAAAAATTTATCCCATGGCTAGGACTAAGAGATAAGTCCTAGTTTTCACTATGTATCTCAATTGGATTAGAATCAAGCTATACGTAGTTTTTTGGGTACTTTGTAGATTAATGTAATGAAGCAAGGACATGAAGTAATTATGATGTGAAAATGAATATTGCGGATGGACCATAGAATTGAACCCAAGTGTCATTACGTATCTCATATGGATGAGAATCAAGCCACACGTAGTTATTGAAACATTTCCTATGCAGGTTTGATTTATACACAAGGAATAATGGGGGGTTTATCATGGTTGGGCCCAATATTTGTAGATCTAGGATTCACTATATATCCCATTAAAATGAGAATCAATACATATGTAGTTCTTGAAAAAAAATCATTCCCCACACCAATTGAGTTTGATGTGAGAGACGGGGGATTCTATCACATTCCGAAATAATGGTTAAACATAAAACATAAGATGGTATGAATATCAAACCATATATCTAGGAAGAGTACTATGTATATTTTTTTTTCATATATAGGAAGAAAAATGGAAATAAATTTCTTTATGGTAGTGGCTAGGCCCAAGATTGGAGATCCAGGCGTCTCTATGTAACCCATATGGATGAGAATCCGGCAACATGTTGTTCTTAAAATGAGGTCTCTATGTAGATCTGATTCAAACATAGGGAGAAATGGAACTCATGTTCCACTAAGGAGTAGCAATGATGTGAGTAATGCTTGTGCATAGAAGCTATTCATTTTTGAATAACCACAAGGAAAACCAATTTTTGGTATCTTATTGGATTTCTTATCATCAAATTAAGAAGATGTTAACCATATAGTTAAATGTCGTGATGTGAGGACAAATGATGTCATGAAGTTTAACATCAGGTGATAATGACAAAGATGTTACACATTTTAACATCATAAAATATTGACACATATAGTTGTTATGCAGTTTAATGTCCTGCAACTAGGAAATTACGTTGTGCAGTTTCAATTCAGAAAGTGATGACATTACTCTATGTGATTACACAAAGTACTTCATAAAGAATATTTCATTACTTGGAGTTGTAATAAGTTCTCCATCCACTGATATTAGGGAATAATATCCATTAGAGTAGAAGTTATGTATATATTAAGGTCTTTTCCACTATGGATTAGGCTTTGGAGGCTTCTTTCATGGTCTCAATGGAGTCCTGATAACTAATACCAATTCTACTTGAAGAACTGAGCAGAGGTGAAATTTCTTATTAAAATCTCATGTTATTCTATTTTGATAGACATCCAAATGATGAAAATTATGAAATATCTTTTAATCTAATCATTAAAATTCACCAAATCACTTATGAGATCGTTCATCTTTTGATAACTGGTCTAGATTGCAACTCGGAGTGAAATTAATTGAATTTCAATGGGAAAAATTCCTTTTGTTCTATACACCAATGAGAATGGAGTTGCTCGAGTTGCAGAACAAGTAGTAGTCTGATAATCTCATAAAGCATGAAAAGGTTTATTAGACCAAGATTTATTATCTTTATCCACCATTTTTTGGTGAATATTTGATAGTGCCTTATTGAAATCAATTATTTGTCTATTGGCTGCAGTATGATAGGGAGTTGAATTGTTGGATTTGATATTGTGCTTTTAATATTACTTCTTTACCTCAATAGAAAAGAAATTGGTGCCATTTTTCGTCAATGTGGTATGAGGGACACCAAATATGGTAATGATATTAGCTTTGACAAAGCTAACGATGCTTTTATCCCTGACTTCTTTGAGAGGTATTGCCTCATCCCATTTGTAGAAGAAATCAGTAGAAGTATGAATATACTTTAACTTCTTAGTTGTGGCTAGAGGATAAGGTCTTACTACATTCATTCCCTATGAAGAAAATGTATATGAATATTTAGTTGTATATAGAAACTCTGGGGTTTGATGATTGAAGTTGGAATGCACTTGGTAGGGGTGAAACTTATTGGTTAAATCTATGCAATCCTACATCATTGATGGATAGAAATATCCAAGCCTTTAGATTTGATCAGAAAGCCTATGCCCAGACTAGTGATCACCACAAGCTTCTTCATGTACTTCTTTTATGACAGATGCAGCTTCTTGTCCATCAATACACCTAAAGAGGACTCCATTAAAGCCTCATTTGTATAGTCTCTTTTGGTGATATGGGCTATCATAAAGAGTGAAATTGACCACCTGTCACCATATTTTCTCTTCCCCGTCTCTATTAGGTTGAAGTAATTAATTTTGAAGGTATTAAATGATAGGTGACATCCATCCTGTAGTATGACCATACGGCTAGAAAATAGGGCTGACTTCATTAATTTCCTACATTCAAGTTTGAAAAAAAGGTGAAACCACCTAACGATGGGCAATATTGATGATTGTATCAACCCAATTTGGATCTTCCAAGGTTGTGGATGCATTATCCAATGCAACAGATTCAGTATTTTATAATCTTGGAACATAAGACAATATTGGCTCTAAGAGAAATTCATCCATTAACCCTCTTACATAATCACACAAAGGTATTAACAATTATTTTCTGATATCATAATACCTATTGATCTGTTCAATTGCCAATTCTGAATCACCCTTCACTTTTATGTGGTTAACTTGTACATGGATTTCCAATTCAAGGCATGTAATGGGAGCTTGATATTCTTCCTCATTGTTGGTACGGCCTTCTGATAACAGAAATAAATATGGAAACACTAACTTTTCTAGTGAGATAAGTACAAATTTTAAACCAACATTGATGAGTTTAGGGTTTTCCATTCTCTTCCCCATTGGACTTCTGGAAGCACCATCAAATTACATTTCCCACATTTGGGTATTATCTTGAATAGAGAATATTTCTTCATCAGGAAGCTTAGTATTCAAAAATATATCTTCTGTAGATGGGTGTTCAATAAGGAAGGCTGCCATGGTTTTTCCTTTTATTTCTTTCTGAGGCACAAACTATATATTGAACTATTGTCAAATAACTGTCCATCGTGCCAAATGTCTTGTAAGTATAGGATGACTAAGGATAAATTTGATTGGGTTATTTCGATATAACAAGTGGACCTCATGATGTTGCAGATAGTAAATCAGCTTCTAAACTGAAAAGTTTAATGCCAAAAATCACTTCTTGATACTTGAATATCGATTCTCCATGTCAGGTATGGTTCAAATAAGATAGTAAAGGATATTTTCATTCCTAGTATCATTCTATTGTGAAAGGAAGGTACCCCGTGATCACTCTAAAACTTTTATATAGAGAATAATAGTTTTTCCTTAAATAAGTGGCATTAATACCAATGGAATGAAGAGATATTTCTTAAGGGTATCAAATGCCTCTTGGAAGTCTTCGGTCCATTAACAAGTAACTCCCTTATTCATTAATATAGTGAAGGGTAAACACTTGCCTTCTAAATTGCAATAAAATGCTAAATATAAGCCATGTTTTCTGGATTTCCTCTTAATTACTTAAAATTTTGAGGAGGTGGCATGCCAAGGACTATTTGTTTTCTTCTCAGGATCATCTTTGATGCCACGATAGCATACAATGAAGCCAATAAATTTTCCTGAGGTTACCCCAAAATCACATTTTAAGGGGTTCATATTCAAATTATGTTTCCAAAGTTTACATAATATGGTCTCCAGATCAGTTCGGTGGTCAAAAAGTTTTCTCGATTTAACCACTAGATTATCCACATAACATTTGACAAATTTTCCCAGGAAGGGTTTGATGATTCGGTGCATGGAACATTGATACCTTGCACCAGCATTCTTCAAGCCATATGGCATTGCCCGATATAAAAACACACCTTGAGGGGCTCCAAAGGCTGAATACTCCTCATATTATAGGTTCATTTGAATTTGGTTATACCCATAGTATCCATCCATGAATGAGATAGCTTCATAGCCAGTTGTTGCATCAATCAAAAAATTTATGATCGGAACCGTAAAGTCATCCGTGGGACAATTCCAGTTAAGATATATGAAATCAATGAAAAATCTAATTTTCCCATTCATCGTTTTCACTAAGAAAATGTTGGCCAGGAATTTAGGATATTTCACCTCCATGAAAAGTTATATTTGATAAGCTCGTCGACCTCATCTTAAATTTTAGAGGCATCAGTTGGGTTTGTTCTTCTTCATGCCTACCTAAATCCTTGATTCTCTTATAGAAAACCCAAATGATGAGTGTCCACATTGGTATTAAGGCCTATCATTTATGTATAGTTCCAAGAAAATACATCTCAGTGTTGCTTTATAAATGAAGTATATATCTCTTTCTCTTTAAAATTCATGGCCACACTAATTATAGTAGGGCATGGATCTTCTTCTATACCCAGATTTATTTCTCGGAGCTCATCCACAGTGGTGGAGATGCCTTTCTCAAATTCTGGAGGGGCATCCTTAAGATCTTATTCTTCTTCTTCCACATGTGTCACTTCTTTTGTTTCTTCTTGAAGGGTATGTGATGAAGAAAAAATTTCAAATATATGGGAGGAGTCAGTATTTATACATCCTAATGAAGAGGAAACTATTTCTGACCGTACTAATGATGAAGGGTCTTCCTATAGAATTGAAGAGAAAAATATGGGTTTGGAATCAACATCTTTGTCTTCCTTTACTAAATAAAAAATTTCTTCTATCCTTATTGATGAAGCAAAGACTTTCTAAAGTTTGGTGGATGAAATGAAGACATCTCCATTTAATATTTCAATATCAAATATTTCTCCCATGCAGTCAGGCTCAATTTCAACAACTAACATTATAGAAGTCACTTGATGATTGTTTGGATTTGGGTTTATCCTTTCAATTTGATTTATAGTAAACATGTAATATATACTGAGATGTTTCAATGGGTTAGCCAAGATCTTTTCCAGACCATTTGGATCATTGAATCTTGTTACACCTTTTTCCACATACATCATTCCCTTTGTGTGATAGAATTATGCCTCAATATACAGAGATTCACATGTTTTGAATGGATCTTTGTCATCATACAATGTCCCAATTTGGCCATTGAAAAAATACCTGAGACATTGGTAGTATGAAGAAGGAATGGTCACATGTTGATGTAGTCAAGGCCTTTTAAGAAGAATTTTTAAGGTTGTGTCCTATTGAACAACCATGAAATATTAATTATACACAAGCTCCCCAAACTAAGTTCTGAGTGTAATCTAGCCTAGAGGTTCTTTTTCATTCTTGTAATAACATTGCATCATCAAACTGGAAGGTGATAAGTCAGATTCAGTGAGTCCCAATTGATGAATTTTATTGATAGGAATGAGGTTGACTCCTGAGCCATTATCAATGAAGGCTCGTCAGATGTCTGTATCATTAACCCTGCCAGATAGATACAAGGGACTAATGTGTCCATGTACAACATCATCTTCTTCTTCTTCATCCATGAATGGTATAACTGCATGACATTCTCCATGATCATTCTCTATACACTAAATCTCAGTAGAAACAACTTCAGTTTCAAACTCTTTAGGACTTGACACAACCTCAATAAGTGTTTCCCAAAGATCTTTTGACAGATTCAAAGAATATATAATAGACAAATTGGCTAGTAATTGGTCTAGTTGTCTCAAAATATCATACTTTCGGTCCAAAGGTCTATGTTTTCCAGCATTGAGATGTGGTTTTTCATGCACCTTGGAAGTTGAGGCTCCTGATGCAGATGTATCATATGTCAGGGAAGAAGCCATAAATACTTCTACTCTTAGTAGATTAGACTGATTAGGTTTATCTACATACTGAAAGAGTGATAGTGTAACCTCTAATAGGTCTTCTTAAATGATCATGCCAGGGCTGATCCTGTCATGTGTCGAAGAATTTCCTTGTTCTTGTTGATACTCTTGAAGTGATCTCCCATGATTTTCTACCGCATAAACAGTTCGAGTAGGGGTATAGTTAAAATAGTGGTTTCTAGAATATCAACATCTTTCCATGTATCCTCAACCTTGACTTCTTCCCCTATTTCCCTAATCATTTGTAGGGAATTTAGGTTCAGCATAACCAGAATCATTATTTTCATAGGGGTACGTTACGTGGATATTGTTAATGGAACAAAATATCAATTTCTCATATGATGAAGATTATTATTGATGTTTTGGTTCTTGTTGTGTTGTTTGGTGGGGTGGTTCCTGTTATTATGGGATATTTGGAATTTAATCTACCAAAGTCAAGAAAAAAATAGCCTTGACATGAGCTCATCTTCTTCTGACTTCTATTTATCTTTCTGATCATGTCACTTATTTGAGGATTGACCATTAGAGGACTGGTCTTTTGATAATGTTGGATTTGTTGTATCAAAAGTGGAAGAATGCACAATTGGTTGTTTCAACTCTTTTTGTATAATGGCATGAGTTTGGTTGATCATTTTCATGGCCATCTAATGATCATACTTATTCACATTTTTCCTTTTGACTTCCTCCCATCCACCTTCTTCCTCTAGATTGGTAGCAGTAACACATACTACTTTGGCTGATGAACTTTTTTGATCCACTTGTCCATAGTCTTCCATTTTTTGAAAGAGGTCTTTAAAAAAAACTTTTGAATGGGATGCCCCAAAATTTGATGAAAGGGGAAATAATTTTTGAGATATTCATCTCCTTATTTGTTCATTTTATTTGGACTTGGGAACTGAATTAATTGTTTTCCAAAGCTTAAATGAAGTAACTAGAACCTATTCATTATAAAAAGAATAAACTTTGTTCTTTAATTCCTAAAACTATTTCTTCATTTGATCTTTTTTATAATCTTGATGAGGATACCAATGCTGCTAACACTCAGTTGGTGGATCACTTCAGTATGATGAAGGTTTTGAAGTAGAATCGGGTATAGGAGCTTGTTTGAGTGTGACTGTTATAGCCTCTTCTTTCCCTATTCTCTTTCCCAGAGATGATGGTATTACACAATATTTATATTAGGTTTCCACAATGGAATCATCCGCTTATTTGGTTATTGAATCAAGGTCATTGAAACCCTCTTCTGTATTTCATAGGGATTAGTAGTTTGTGTAACTCTTCACGTATATTTTCTACAAAATTGACAGTAACTCTCTTTGAGGGAGTGGTAGATTCAAGGAATATGTTAGTCCTTTCTATCGAGCATTGAAATATAAAAAAATTTCATTATCCATTTTTTTTGCAATTTTTAAGATCAAAAACTATTTTCTTATGCAGTGTTAAGTTGAATTGGAGAAGGAATTTCTGATATAGGTCTTCCCATCCAGTAATTGATCGAGACTGCAAACTTGTATACTAGACAAAGGTTGGCCCTTGTAATGATTCCCCAAAGCATATAAGCTTTACTGCTTCTTGTTGTTTTGTGGTCCCAATCATGGGATCACAATGAGAAACAAAATATGTTAAGTGCTTCTTCAGATCTCTCAAACCATTAAATATTGTAAGTATGGTATTCCAAAAGTTTGGTGGGGGATATATCGGATCAACCCATTCAGGGTAAGATTTATTTTTTTGGTTGTACTTGTGCACTCCATTCTTCCATAGCTTCCAACATAGTTTTTAATGCCTCAATTTTATTCATAATCATTTAGGGAATATCTCGATGAGCTAGGACTTGTACAGGTACAACAGCTAGAGCTTGAACTAGCGTGATGACAGGAAAAACCATGGGCGGTGGTGCTTCTGGTGTTTTTCTTGGATAACACATGAAGATAGGCCTTTAAGGATATGTTTGATCATATCCTAGCTATGTACCCAATAGAGGGAACTCATTATATGAATTTGTAGTTTCAAAAAACCCTATTTGCTACGGATTTCCTACAAGATGTGCGTGTTGAGGATCTTCTTGTGGAGTATTTATGGCAGAAATATTGCATAAAAGTAACTCTTCATTAAGTCTTTTCAACTCCTTCATCTATCCCTCTTACTAGGAAAATATTTTTTCAAGCGAAAGATATTGACCTTATCCTCTGGAAAAGTGATACATGATCTAACCTTTACCATTCCCTTTGATATATGCCTTTCAAATAGGTGGGAGTTAGTTAGTTGGGGGAATACCTAGATTCAAGGTAAGACTATTATTTCAAGTATACTCACCTCCTTCATTTTCTTCAGTGTGTAATATATTATGAATAAGAACATAGTCTTCTGACTACCCTAAACTGGACTCATTTTCTAGATAATCTTCCATAATGGTATTAATGACATGAATTGATGCATAATGCATTGACAGTATTCTGTAAGTATCTCTATAATAAAGTTTCCTTCTATGTACACTATGAGACTTTGTTCTCCTATATGCTAAATTCATAGGAACTATTTGATAGATAGTAACCTGAAGGGAATCTGTTCAGTTGTGTATTCACCTGTTGGCTTCTTCCCTAATTAAGATAAAACTGACTTCCCCTGAGGAGGGGATTATGGATGTGAAAAATCCCCCAGCCCTGCAAGCCGATCCTGTTCATGTTATTCTTTTTCAAACCTTCGAAATTTGATTATTTAATTCAAAGTTTGAGTTAAATAATCCCCCAGCCATGCAGGTTGTGGTGGATATTGAATGGATATGGATGATATTAGCACATCTGCTCTTCTAATTTTATGAATTATGGTGTAAACATTGGTTTGATGCATTATCCAACAACCACTTAAATAACATATTTCGGAAGACCATTATGTTATTTCTAATATTTGTGCAATATGATGGATGAAATCCTCTAAGATAGAGGCATGCATAATGTTAACAAATGTTTTATGCAAAATTATCTTGACAGATTTCTCACTTTGGGCCTAACTTTGATGAGATCTAGTCGAGGCCTGTTCTTGAGCATATCCTGGATTACACACAAAATCTATTGATTGTATCCAGCCATGGGAAATAACATTTCATGAGACCACTTTTGGTGGGCTTTGTTGGCTGGAGAGTATAGTGAAATGCAATTCTCTGTTTCCACTCCATCCACTAATATGAACACCAGATGGGGTATCATTAATTAACTAGTATATCCGCTTTAGTGCATTGAGGCATGCACACTGAAGGGAAACTTGTTTTCTTCTAGACCATTATATGTTGAGAAACCTTGAGAGATTCCAAGTCTATTTGGAACTGTAACCATTCTATTACCTTAACATGACTTTGATATTCATCATATGGTAATATATTGGCCTTCATATGATGAATATTCTTCTATATGTTGAGGCGAATATCATGAATGCAATCGTTTTCCATAAATTCTAGAATTTTGTATTAAGAGGTTAAAAAAGGACAAAACATGACTGGTATTTCACCCTTGGCTAGTTTTTTCTCATATTCAACATATTTCCCTCATCTATTTCTAGAGGTTTCTCAACCTGGTCTTACTATAGTGAATGATTCTCAATTGTTTTATCATAAACAATAGGATCATTTGTTTTTTACTCTACCATATTAGAAAAAAAATGACCTAAGGGAGGATCGTAGAATACCATTCACCTTGGGATGTATTTTGGTTGAGAAATTAAAAAACATATTAGTAATAAGGAATCAGACATGGCTTTCCTTATGTTGGAAATTCCCTCGAGATAAGAGGTATTTCTCATCACTACATTTTCAATTGGAGAATTATCTTGAGAATGCGAAACACTACTATAAAGAGAACTTTAATAGAAAATTCTATCAGGGGGAGGACCAATGTGGTGGATTAGAGTAAGGGATAAATCCTCTTGATCCTTAGTCTTCTATCCACACGGAGGGTTGCCACATCTCTCATCTAGAGATAAGTTCTCTAGATTGAACGAATTGTTATGAAGAAATACTTAATAATGAAGTGTCTGATGGGGAACTTCAGAATTATTGCTACTACTCCCATAATTTGGTAAAGGTAGGTTAGTATCTTCAGTTGCAACAACTAAATGTATAAGGGCTTCAAGAACTCCAGCATTAAGAGAAGCCAGATCATAGATTGGCTCTTGATTTTCTAATTGTTTTTTGAGAGACTTATTCTTATATATTATCTTTTACACATAATTGGGGTACTTTATGGAACAAGTGTTTATCATGGGTAGGTGTATGTGTCTTCCTTGGAGTGGTCATTAGAATAGGATGATTGTCTCTATTTATAAAGGGTGTATGTTCTAGATCTGGTTGTCCATATGATATAGGGGAGTATGCCTTATAACTCTCCTAAACTGGAACAGAAGTATTTATCTACTCTGGGATGACATTCCAATGAGTCATCCTAGGTGTGGGGATAGAATTATTTTTACATTCCCCTAGTACTGCTAAAGTTTATATTATGATATTCTAGTAGGCTTCCAGAATATGGGCAGGAATTTGTGTCTGCTCTTTTAGCATTGCTAAAATGTGTTTGGTGACTTCAGCAGTTAGAATAGGAATATATGTCTAATCCATATCTGGAGTAGGTGTATGTTTCTGCTCTTTTACTCCCTTTCATATCAGTGGATACTGATAGTAATCATGTATGGGGGCACAAAGTTGAGTCTACCCCAGGTTTTTTGTTGGATCTTTCCAACAGACTTTCTACAAGTACTACCAAATGAGATTGTTGGAAGGCTTAATGGATGTCAGAAGGTGTATGTGCCTACAGTTTGTTTTCTTCCAAGAATGGTTTCAGAACTTATTTCAATGTCGGCAGGTTAGATTCTTGGATAGATTGGTGAGTGTAGGTAGGTGTATGTTCCTACTTACAAATTTCCACCATATTTTATTGGTGGGATACCTTGAATGTATCCAAATGAGTATACTGACTGGCTGATAGTTTGTAAGACGGTGTATGTTCCTGCTCATGGTACTCCACAAAATTTGAATGAAAGGATTGGTTAGGTGCCGCCAGACGATTCTGCTGGCTAACAAAATTAAGGTGAATGGGGGTATGTTCCCATTCGTTGTTTTCCACCATGTTAGGTTAATGATCTTCTCCGAAGGGTTAAAAAGTAAGAACCTACTCCCTATTGGCTGGATCTTGTCCCTGGTGGTTCATCTTGAATGCCTGAGTCTGAGGGACCTAGTCCAAACAACCAATTTCAACACCACCATTTTGTTGGGGGTTCACTACCACATAATTTTTTGGTAATGATTGTTGGTGGGAGCCCTTGGTAAGGACCCCTGTATCTTCAATTTGATTCCATGAGTGACGTCATGATCCAACTCCCTATAGTATGGGGGACTGATTATTGTGTTCTAGAGATAAGGACTTGAAATGGTTGAAGATGGTGGTTGGCACCATCTTCTTCTTGACCACCGGTTGTTGCTAACCGGATGATCAAGGGTTGTTGTTAACCTAGAGACCCTATCGGGCAGCCTCTAGGGTTTGGATAGTACCGTGTTGATGTTATTGTTGAACCAATACATTAGGGACCTAGAGTTGAAGATGCTGAGTTGGTGATGATGTCCTTCTAGTGGATGAGGATCCATCCTTTTTAGTAGTTGGGGCATTCACGGGTGCAAACATGAAGGAAGCCATTTAGAGTGAAGGGAGTTATGAGAAAACTTGAAAAATAAAAACAATGAAATCCATTAAAGTATTTTATTTTATATAGACACTTTCACAATTTATTCCTTTATATATCCTTTCTTTATCAACAAATAGGGGCCTGGCAGATGGGTAATACTATAAACTTGCTTGAGGATTCGCATCAGGTTCACCATTTTTGTTCTATGTATCCCTCGGAACTTGTGTTCTGGTTATAAATCACTACTTCTAGGCAGTTTCCATTTGATTTATTTATGGAACTGGAATCATCCAATGGTTCTTTATCCAAAGGTACCTTCTTTCCAAAGGTAGACATTTGTTAGGTTTGTACCTACGATACTTAAGAACAGAATTTGTTCAAGAGGATGGAATTTCGGACTCATCACACCCTTTTGGAAGGAATTATCACCTACTCTAGGACCCTCTTATAGATTTTATATATTTTCATGAATCCTTATTAACTCACCAAGAATAACATATGCTTCCCTTGTAATTTTCAATCAATTATTAGAATGTGTGAAATTCAGAATCATTCATATGTATTCAAGGTTCTTCATTAATTGAGACATCCATATATATTTGGGGTTATATATCAATGGTATCCTTTTATATACTATTTAGAGATTATTTTAACAATTTTTATGACATTACTGGTTTTTAATCCACTCAGTGGGGCACTGTTGAATTTATTATTGTCTAGGTAGACAAAATATTATTTTGATGTTGTGATTTTACCCATAAATGGGCTACCTATGTATCCTTGTGAAAGGAATCAGAACCCTCCTATTTCAGTGTCACGTAATATTACACATCATAGCTTTTAAGTTCATTTGAAAAGGACCTAACCATAAAGTTTAATTTCATGTGGTAAGGGCATCTAAGGGGAAGGTTCTTAGTCAAAGCTTGGTGTGGGACTTATTCCTAAGCAACCCAAGGAACCTGAAAATGATATAAATTTACAGGTGGAATTATACCCTATTGGGAATGTGTCTTAGAAAGGATATGGTTGATTTATATTGTTGGGTTTGAACCTTAGGTAGGCTTCCTACAAATCACATTTGGATGAGAATCAAATCCTACATAGTTTGGGGAGTCTCATAGGGGTGTATGATCCTTCGAGAGAACTTGGTTGGGGACTACTCCTAAATAGGATTCCATGGTGATTTGGGGGTTTAATTTGAGGAATAATCCTAAGGAGTATGCCCATTTATATATGATATGAGATGTATCTCAAGCCGTATGAAGGCTTCCTATGTATCCTAGTTTTAATGGGAATCAAAGTTCTCATAATTCATTTAATGAGGTGTTTGTGAAAATGTTATGACTTCCACAAATATATAATCCCACATGAATCATGCTCGGTTTGAGAAACAAGAGGATGTGAAAGATTCAACAAAGGCACACACTTTTCGTTCTCCACTAGTGTAAGAGGACGGGCCTACGATGGCGATGGTGGAGGAGGCCAAGGTAATGAACCTTCCCCTTCTTCACTTTACATTAAACGAGGATCCATTGTAAGGAAGGTGTGAAGGTGAAATAAGTATAGAGGATAGAGAATGTAACCTCACACATGAAAGGCTAGGGGATTACACTAGGATGGATTCCCTATGATTGGCCCTGGTAAGGTAGGGAGGGTTCTTCTTTGTTCAAAATAAAACTTAGCTGTGAACCGTACATTTCCTACTTGGGACCTAAGGCACCAAGTTTAAGAGATAATAAGGGATGAGCATGGCCCAAACCCTAATACTCCAAACCAGGAACTCCCCAACACTGTTTCAGAGAGAAATTTCTATGTGAATGTGGATATACAAACCCACGAACACTCCATGAATATGGACCCCATTACAAAAAAAATGTTTGAAGCCTCTGACTTCAGATATACAAACCCAAATAATAGACACACTTATGTGCCTTTCCCAAGGGTTTTATAATTCAGGAGGTTATAGAAGATATTTTAACATAATAACTTTTAGATAAGAGAGCCAGTGAAGAGGAATCCTTGCCATGAATGACATTGAGTAAGGCTTGATGAAAGTCTTATATAGGCTGAAGGGATGAGGTGAGTCAAATAAGGGAGCCCAAGTAGGTATCTGGTGCACATGTATAGGCATGTAGGTAGGCTTGGGTGAACTGATGTTAACATAAGTTACAAACAACTTGGATGTTAAAACTTGGGTGATTCTTGACTCAAGCCTTCAAGAGTATTCACATGTATTCCCAGAAGTAGGGATCTCAAGTTCCTTTGGGAGGAATAGGTGGTATGCAAGTGTTTCTGGTTTAGGGAGGTTGGGTGCTTTAGGCACACAAGTGTTATTGTTTTATAACATTAAAAGGAATTAATTCCTATTATCCTCCATCAATTCCTCCTCCCTAGGTGTTAAATGACTACCTTGAAAGTTTTTGAATACTTGGGAAAAGCACTAGGGCTACCAGAGTAGTAATTGGGATTCAGCGAAATTCGTACGTACAAATGAAGACCCAAACAAAATATTTATAGGCAAATAAGTGACCCTAGGTGAATGTTTTTTGGGAACGCAAGTGGATTTTATGCTATAAATGTGGAGTTCAAGTACCTTGCATGCCAATGGTGCCTTGTCTTGACTGGGGAGATCCAAATTTCAAGCCTTTTCAAATATTAATTTTCTTCATGTATTTTCTTCTCTTTTTTCTAATTCATTCCCCTTTATTACTTTTTAATAAATGTAATGGAATAGAGTTTCAACAAGTATATAAAGATTGATCATCAGTTCATAGTCATTAACACTCATTTTGAGGTTTTATATGATGGGATTTTATCACTATTAATGATGTTTTAAGAGACATTTATGGAAATAAAACACTTTGGTTTTTATTATAGTGACAATGGTATTTAAGGGGGGATTCATTTGCACTTTTTGGACATATTAGTAAAGGTACTATTAAATTTTATATTTTATCTTATGATTTATTTTGAGATAATAATGGTTTGTAGTCTATCTCATTACAAAGTCAATACACTTTGTTTCCCCAAGATAATATTTCAATTTGGATCTTCCATCAAAAATATACATTAAGGAAGTAGTAAGGCATCATCGAGTACCACATTAAACTTTATTTTATTGGGATATATTGTTTACCTAAATATTTTGGAAAATAATTCCAAAATATCTAGATACAGAGTTGAGTTTCAGCACAATTTATCATCCTCAGAAATAATTTCATTTTCAGAGAATAATTCAGACCCTAGGGGATATGCTAATAAATTTTTCAATTGATTTCAAATTTTTTGTGACAAAATCCTTACACAAGATAAATTTTTTACAAAAATATTTTTCACTTGAGAATTAATATAGATACTTATAATTCCCTTAATGGAAGAAAAGGTATAACTCCAATGTACTGGAATGAATTTGTGGAAATAAATATATTGAGACATGAGAAATATAATGCGATGGAACATAAATTTATATTCATTAAATAAAAAATTAGGATACCAAAATATTATTTAAATGTTATGTTGGTAATCATCAATGTGATATAAATTTTTTTAGAAGGAATTTCTATGAATTTATTTGTGGAAAAAAGATGGGAATACTAAGACTGAGGTATAATAGTCCCTTTAAAATACAAGATCATATCATGACATTACATTATCAATTCTGAAAAACCTCTCTCAAGTTCATGATAATATTTATGTATCACTCCTAAGGATGTGTATACCTAATCCATCACATGCACTGAACATAGTGGTTGTATCGATAAAGACTGACATTTATTATGAGCAATGACCGATAGAGAATCTAGATTGAGTAGATACATTTGAATGAAACAACAACACTCACCTAGTCAATGTTTTTTTGGAGAAACTACCACCTTGAGGAAGCTATGTAAAAACCTGAGGATGTAATGAGGTATATTTATCCATAGTTATTGATACCAAAGTGACTAATTTTGGGGGAGAAATTCATTTTAAGTGGGGTAGAATGTAACACCTTTACATTTTGTAAAATATGTTTTTTCAAATATTTAAAATATTTTTGATATTTTACGTTACACAAAATAATTAGTTTAGATTTTTTTACATGAAATGATAATTTTGGATTCTTTCACATATTCCTAAGTTTATCTTTCATTACATACAACATCAATTTAAAACAAAACATTTCATACAATTAAAATATTATTATTTAATTTGTATGTTATCACTTAGCTGTTGGAATAGAGGAAATGAAAATGATTAACTAAATTATGAAAATATTGTTCACACAAACACACACAAACACACACACACACACACACACACACAGATATATATATATAATTCTTATGTGGCCAATTTATTATAAATTAAAGTAAAAAACTATTTGAAAATAAAGGAATTTGTTTTCTCGAAAACCATATTTTTAGGGAAAAAATGTCTTCTACCTCAATAAAATAAACAAAGCTTTTTAAGAATTATTCCAGTGAAATTTATATATTATATATTTAATTAACTATATAAAATTAATCTTATATGTTTTATATACAAAAGATAAGAATAAATCCAATTTTATGCTTAAAAACTATATTTTTCTAAAAAATAGCTTTGTTGCCTTTCTAAGGAAAACCTGTTTTAGAACTAATTTTTCAAAAAAAATATTAAAATTAATTTTTAATAATGAAAAATTATATTAATTCTCTTATCAAAATTATATTCGGTTTAATTTTCAGGAAATTCTTTAAAAGATTCATTTTTTTGAATAGTGAAAAATAATGAATTTTAATTGAAAACATATTTTTCATTTAAATAATTTATAATGTTTAATTATATTTTGAATTTTTTTAAAGTAAATTTAATTATATTTTAAATCAATTAATCCAATTTATGATATTTTAATCACTTTAATATTGAATTTATATATAAAAAATTATAAACTTTTGAACATTTTCTCTCAAAAAACATTTTTCTCATCACGTCTACAAGATTAAATTAAAATTTAAATTTTCCATTTATGTGATTTGAATGTTAACAAACAGATTCTGTATTTTTAATCAGAATAATTTCTAACTTTAAATAAGTCCATATTTGTTTTTTACTAAAAATAATTGTGAATAAGTACAAATTATTTACCACAGTTAAGGTAAAAAATTCTTTTCTTGAGGATTAAACTAATAAGATAACGGTTAAATGGACTATAAAATTATAAATCACACATTTTATATAAATATTATTTCATTTAATTTTCTATGTTCTATAAGGTACTATTTTTGAGGCTTTTTCATGATAAAAACGTGGGTAATATTTAATTTTTAAAAAAAATTACAAATTTTTCACTCACGTCACTTTTAAAAATCCACCCCATATCCTCTATTCTCCACACCTTGAAAACCATTTGGTTTAACAAATACCTATAAAAGTAACATCACATACTCACTCTTAGATTCATGGATGTTTTATTTTTTAAATAAATCAAATAATGGGTGCTTCTGGTGAATACCTATATAGTATACTCAAAGAGGAGGTAACATTCCTCAACGATCATTTTTGTTTTATTTCTTCATCGACATCCTCAAATTATTATTATAAAATTATACTATAATAACCACAATATATTTCATATAATTATATTTTTTTTATGTTATTTTAATGATGTTAAACCATCTCCACTTCAATCAAATGGGTAACATAATCATCATTCGTGTGTACGACAAACTACCACCTCATGAATCGATGTCATTTATTTCCCCATCACCGCCTCTAAAGGATAGAAATAATGATTCATTTGTTGTTTATATGTTATTTATATTATAATTATCATTTTATTGTGATTTTTTAATTATTATATAACACATAAATTCATACTCTCTATTTTTTGGGAAATTATAATGTTACTCGTGTGTACGGAAGACTACTGCCTTGCGAAGCGATGTGATTCATTCATGCTTTACACGAAAGGTATTAAGGATGGTTTTATTAAAAATATCTGATATATATGAAATTAAAATGATTATTTAATGATAATATATATCTTATTTTTCCTTCTTTTAATCTATCAATAAAATGTTAACAGCGTTCATGGATAGGTATGCCTTACTGTCTCCAGGAATGGTGTTTTTCACTTTCTATCACTATGTTTTATGGATTAATATAAATTAATATATTATTAATATATATTATATTTATCTTTTTTTACATATTGGATATTATGAATCTGTTGTTTAAGTAATAAGACCAAGAAATAACATGTTAAAACATATGTGAAAAACAAAGAAGTTATTGCACGAAATGTGACTTTAACCTAAACTTTTCAATAACTGGGTAATAAAGTATACTAAAATAATATTATATGTTATAATATATATTAATATATTTATATAATATATATATATAATAAACATATATTTATTATAAATATGTTTTTCATTTCAATGACAAAAGTTAATACTTAATATAATGGATTTCTGTCTCACTTTTTACTTCTGTGAGACACATGCCATACTCACCGCCTATTTATTTTATGTTGTGTACATACTAAACATGAGTTTATATTATTATTATTCTCTTAAAAAATATTTGGGATTATATATCCATTTTAGGTTCTCTATTTTATATTTTTTATGGATCTGGTGTTAACAAATCAACAAGGTGTTTTTTTCATAATTTTCCTTATTTGAAACATATGTTATGTTATGCACATATATTATTTAATGAGTTTTATATAAATACACTTTTACATGAAATATCATGAATTTAATTATCCTAAAGCTATTTTTTTCCATTTAAATTTATTCCTTCATGGAGCTAACATTTCAAAGTTACCAAAGGGGTAAATATTTTAGGTTACAATCTCATTGTTTATCGATATTGTTTATGATTATGTTTTTGATAGTAAAATATTATTATCCATCTATCATGAAAATAATAAAATTTCTTATATGATGGTTATGATATTGGAATACATTTACCTTCATTTTCATCTCCTTATGTACTCAAGAGTTAAAAATATAATATTTTTAATAAAAATCACTTTTTTGATCAAAAAACATTTTATTCCAAAATCGTGTTTTTAGAAATATGTTTTCAAAAAATATTAAATATTATTATATGTCTTTTAAAAGGAATTTTCATTAATGTTTTAATTTTAAAAAATATTTTTAAGTAAATCTTCATATCTTTTTCCAAAAAACCAATTTTTATTTGACAAAAAAATGTGAATGGAATATTTCTTTTAAACATGCATAACATGAATAATATTTCTTGCGGGAATAAAAACTCAATGATTTAATGCCCCCATTACAATTTACCTAAGTTATTTTCCAAGAAAATGACTTGATTGTTATTTGTGAACAATTTAGATTTCAAATAAATTATTTTAAATTCATAAGGATTTAGAAAATGTTTTATTTTTTAAAAATAAATTTTCAAATAGGAAAGGATATTTTCCTCAGGAAATGTTTAAATTAGTTTTAAATAATAATGTTTAACATTTAAAGGATATTTTCCAAGAAAATTATTTTCAAATTGTTTATGTTTTAAAAAATATATAACAGGAATAGATATTTTCCTCATGAAATGTTTTAACTGGTTTTTAAAGCTCACATTATAATTTTTTAATGATATTTCCAATTAAAATAATTTTCAAAATATTTTATATTTATTAAAAAAATCAAAGTTGAATGGATGTTTTTCTCAATAAATTTTCTAAAAGATCATTCAAAATTAGTTTCTATCTTGGATGAAACTTGTTGATGTTACATATTCCTTACTGAAGATATGATACAAGGATGTTATTCGTATTCTTTTTATGAATGGTTTATGTTTCTAAAGGAATTATGTTTATGAAACATCTTTCTCTTACATGAGTTATACCATGATAAAATTATTAATAAATCCACTTATTTTTCTATAGGTTATTCTATGAATAAATTATGAAATAAATTTTAAGTTATCTATTTTCAATAGGGTTTGGGATGATAGTATGTTTATGAAACCCATTTCATTTGATGGTTCAAGATATGATGAAAGTGTTATGATCTTGTGAAACACATAAATATAGTTTTCATTATGAGATAGTATGGACCTATATCCACCCCTAAAGCATTATGTAAGGATTTATATCTCATAAGATAGATATAACTAGAATGTTGGGTGAACTTGGTTCAGTAAAGGATTGTGTCTGCTATTATTTTCAGGGATATAAACCTTGACTACTATGATGGTTTAGAAAGTGATATCATTACAATATGATATCCTTGGAAATTATACTTGAATAATATGGAAATGATATTGTATTCTTATGTGTATGTCACAAATTCCATGTCTTATGCCAACTTATGCTCTCATTGATCAAGTTCACTGATTTTATTATGATTCTTGACTTATGTATTACTAATCATTTTGATAAAATTGAAGATTAAAATATTTGATATATCAGATATGGTTATCATATGTTTTATTGATGTTATCAAACCCTTATGTTCATGTTATACTTATCTATATCTATTATCTTTCATTACTAGTAATCTAATATCACTCTTTATTTTGTTTCCTTTTCCCATGATATGAAGATATATATTATGAAATATTTGTTTAATAAGGATTATTGATATAAATAACTTGATTGGAGATGATGTAGCTCACATATAAACTCGTTTCTTATGATTCCATGTTCCAATTCCACTAAAGTATTATGATCCTCTCTCATATTCTTGTGTAATTTATTGATTATTCATTTAAAAATATGTAATATCTAGTATGGGGTTGGTATAAGTTATATCATATGAGGTTATACAATAATAAATAAATGAAAAAATCATTATAGTAATAGTTTTAATATCATTTAACATTGATCTATACTATAAGTCTTCACTATAATACTGTGATATTATTATATGTCGTAGAATTATAACATGAGTCATTGAGAAATTTTGGAAGGAAAAATAGAGAAGGCATTAAATCTTCACAATAATCATCATGTAAGAATTCCAAACAATAATTATGGTTTCTCATATATGAAAGCACCATCCAATAGTCATGAAGAGACAATTAGGATGATTCTCTTATTCTATAAGCATCATCTGATCTGTGTACGAATCATTTGGTCAGCAAAAACATGAATTTTTATAAGCCTGATATACCCATATAGATGACCTTATAAGCATGCTCAGCCATAAGGATCATTTTGGTTCCACCATAAATATCAATAATTTTATACATTAGTAATTAGGGAGTGTTTATATAATTATTCTCATATTATGATAAAAAATTATTAAAAATATGATTGATCACATGATTGTCATCCTCATCGAGATCAAAGTTGGATTAGTCAAGGAGGATATGGGGGTATAAAGGTGAGTTCCTTTCCTAAAGTCAGTACTATTGTGTAATGTATATGATTTCATCCACAGATAGATAGATATATATATATATATATAATGAGTTTTTCAGAAAAAAATTAATGGTAAAAAGAACATTGAAATATTCAAATATCTCATAATAGATAGAATCTAGAGTCTTTAATAAATTTAAAAGGAATATCTTGACTAATATTCAAATGATTTTTAATGAAAAGTAAAAATCAAAAATATATTATTATATTTAAATGAGTGGATATCACAACTATTTCCAAAAATCATTATTGTTTCCAAAGTACAATTTTAGAAACTATCATTCAAAATATTATTTACTTTAATATTAAATACAGTTGGTTCTCAATGAAAATGTGCGTTTGAAAATCAAGAAAAATATGAAATATTGAGTGAAGATATCTAATGAACTGATAACCTAATAAACAATTATATTGAAGATGAAATAGAGAGTTTGATTTTGATATACATCTAAGAAGAATAACACCTTTTGTTCTTGAGTATTTAATTTGATGTAGAGAATAGATCATTCGAAGGACCAAAAAGTTATGAAATCCATTAGAAAATGTTATGAAGGAGACATGAAATATATAATTAAAGGATTACATTATAATAATTATTGATCTAGACATTTCATATATGTATTTCATATAAATTGTTTTAAAATAAACCTATAGTATAAGTAGATCATTATTGATTGGATAAAAACTAAATGTAGTAAAGGGGTTGTGATTGGGGTATATAACTTGTCACTTGGATAAGGAGAAACACAGTAGGACTCTATATTGATAAAATTTAAAAGTTATATGGTTGTAAAAACTTATGTACATAGTGTATTTGGGAGACTAACTAATTAATATAATTTTTAACCTTTTACATTGATCCTAGTAAATCCTTGTTTGTTAATTTTTCTTTATATCAAATACATAGGAGGTGATGTTGAGAGAATATATTTAGTGAACCAATACCTTACAAATTTATAGAGGTTGAAATAAAAATAATAATTAATAAATTAATCCAATTGATTCACACCACACATAATGGTCAATCTATACTGAGTCACCACAAGTGGTCTAAATAATAATTCAAGTTCTCTCTTAAAATCCATGAAGTTACTGAGTATAGAGAATTAAAATTTTGTTCATAGTTTTGGTGTTTTTATGTTTTATGGTAAGAACTCTTATATGTGAAGGATTATAATGCTACCCTACCTCCTATCTCTTATAATGGAAGTTTAAGATGCTACAAAATTGGGATTAACCCATCAAAGAGGAAGCTATAATGTAACTTTCTTGAAAAGAGAAATATAGAGAATGATGGTATGGAACAAAATGAAATATTAACATATCTTTAAAAGAAATTTTCACAAAGGTAATGGGACATGATATTGAAATTGATATTTTTGATAAGTTAAGAATCATTTATGAAGGGAACAACAAATTCAATATAACTTAAATACATTTTTAAAGAATAAAATTTGATGATATAATAATGGATAATGATGATATAGAATAAGACTACATTAGATATCTTAGTGGGATTGTAAGTACCATTATGTGGTTTACATAAATATTAGATTTAATAACTTAAGTTTTAATAATATGTACCTTATTATGTAAATTCTGCATTATATCTCTTTATACATGCAAAAAAACCCAAATAGACCAAAACTCTTTTTATTAACATAGATATTGACCAATGTATGGTAACTATTAAATAAGCAGCTTTAAATAGTTATAACCAAATTATAAAATAAAGATTCATTTTAATACTATTTTAAAAATTATTTCTAAGTAGTTAATAATTTTTTTATTCATAATTTTTATTTTATAAAATTGATATTTTTCTTTTTTGATATATTTATGATTACCACTAACTTTAGAATAATATTTAACAAAAAAATATTTCTTATAAGAAAAAAATTATAAATAACATTTATGTTTTTTTAATTTAAATTTATAAAATTTAAAATGTTAATTTTAAAAATATAAATTAATTTTTAATATATCATAAAAAAATTTACTTAATATCAATTTTTTGTATTTTTTTGAGTTCATTTTTTTGGAGAATCTTGCAACATAAATTTTATACAAATTACATGACTTTTATAACATTAATTGTATATAATGTTTGAATTGGAAATTCATGAAAACTATTTATAATACCAAATATCAATATTTATGGAACTTTATTAATTTTAAATTTTAATATTAATTTACAGACCCATATTTTACTTTTTAGATTTTAAGATATATTTCTAAAACAATTTCTAAATACATTATACATTTATCATTTTAAAATTAATTTTCTCACTTCTAGAAAATGAATATAATAATTTTATTCAAAATTTTAATCATTAGGACAAAATTATGTAATACGTATTGATTCAATTTCAAGAATATATGATAAATTGATTGGTTAAGAATTAGTTATCACAGTAAACTCTAAAAAGATAAAAGTAAAAATCTAAGAGTTTTTTTGGCCCAAAATGTTTACAAATGTCTATGAATCTGATTTTAAGGAATTTATTAACCTTATCACTTCTATTATTAATTAATTTTAAATTTTGAAGATACTTTCCTTGAGAGTGACTTCCCATTATTGAAATGTTTTGGGTATTTGTAAAAATTTCATCCCTTTTCACTTATAAAAGGCGAACTCCACTCTTCACAACTGCTCACACCAAAACCAAATAATTTTATCCCAAAGACTAACCAAACCTATAATAAAAATTCCCAGATACCTTGATGAGTTTTAATAATTCTCAAAATACCATCCCACAAAGCCTTTACCCCCTTTTCAAAATAGATAATCCATGTAGTGAGGTATAAATTTCTAATCACTCCTTTCTAATTTATATTTCTTCATGTGCACTTCTTCTTCCATAAAGTGCATTACATAAACATGAAATTATAACATCCGTATTATTATTATACTATTATATAATTTTAATTATTTTACAATCATTAACCACCATACCCTTTTCCTTCAAAAACTAAATACCCAAATCGTACATATGTACGGACTACTACCTCTATGAAGAAACATGTTTCATTATTCTTCACCATGTTACCAATCTGGTCAAAAGGGGGAATTAACAAAATCTGTATGATATATATATATATATATATATTATTTAAGTTAATTAAATGATAAATAATGTTACTTATTTCTTTCACCATTCAAAAAATAAAATTATAATCCATGTGTAACTGTGGATTACCACATTCGTGGAATAATTAAATCTATTTTCACCACCAATTTCATGTCTAGTTTTAGTTCGTAAAATATGATTATATATGATATATATATCTATAATTATTTTATGAATATTATTCTTTAATTTTAACACAAAAATTAATTATTTTTTATGGTAATCCATCATTATCAATGAATGACCGAAAACTAGTTAATCACCAATTTTATCTTCATGAAACATGACTAAAACTCACAAGTAATTAAATAATGAAATTATAATCCATTATAAAAAAATTATAGTTTTATTAATGGGATATAAGTGATTAAATGTTTTATATGAAGGGATATTAAAACTTTATTTATAAACATTGTTTAAAATGGTCAAGATTGTTAACACCTAATGTTCAAAATATATTATAAAAATCAAATACAAGAAGATAATTGTTATTAATGAAGAGAATAAATTGAAATGTATATGAATAAGGATCCAAATAGGTAATTTAGATATTTATATTTATGATATTTGATGTTAAAACACTTCCTTGGAAATCAAGGGTAAAGGTAAGGGACTTGGTCACTAAAACTCCTTTATTTGAGTTATACAATTTCTTATCAAAATTTTTTATTCCAATAATTTAAATATTTTAATATGTTCTTGATGGGTATTTTATGAAAATATAGTGACCATTTGTAGTGGAATACAACCAAAAACGTATGAGATATATCTTCAAGAAATCAATGTGTACATAATCTAAAAAATACAGTACCTAAAAATCATGAATAGTAGATGTTTTCATCTTTTTTTATTAGGGTATTTTTAAAGAGGATTAAGATGAGTGAAAAAAATAACCCTCCCTCCAAAGTGATACACCAGGTAGTAGTTACCAGAATTACGATGGTTTACTAGTCATTTATTAAATTATATAAATAGGGTATTGTGAGGAAGAGTGTTTAGTAGAGGCTTATAGTCATCGGACAGCACACCCCTAATGGGAGAGGATCTTGTAGTCTTTAAAAGGCGACTCTTGATTATACCACTTTATAATGAGTCATTTTTTTGAGTAATTAATTTAATGTTTTATTGAATTTATTTTAAATCCTTTAATCTATTCATAACAAATTATTACTAATGAATAAATCATTCAGGGTACATAAATAATATATATTATATTCATGAATCGCATTCATAAAAAATAAATTCATCATATGAATATATTAAATTTAAACTATATATAATATAATATAAATTATATTTAGGAAGAGGGAAAATGCGGGAGAGCTCTCGAGAGGCGATTCCACGGCGATTTCTACTCGGTGATTGATGGCAGCTTTGTTGGATTGCTATTTTGATCCTAAAGAGGTCTTCGTCCCTCCCTCGAAGGTGGTCGCTCCGGGTGAAGCTACTGATTTGGCGGTGAAGGATTGTCTGCTAAACCCTAGGCGGAAGAATGATGGCTTGGCTTCCCGAAATAGGTTTTTCTCTGAATCCCTATCTGATTCAGCCTCTCTAAATAAGAGGATCACCAAGAATGGTTCGATTGCTTTTGTTGAAACTAATCCGAAAGTTCTAGAGGATCGCCTTGAGGAATGTAGGTTCTCACTGCTCGCTAGATTGTCGAGAACTAGTAGCGAAGCTCCTGTGAGGGTTGATGAAGTGCGCAATTGCTTGGCCAGAAGCTGGGGGTTCTCGGATTGGCGTCTGATTTCCATCGGAAGAGGTATGTTTCATGTCGTTTTTCCTTCGAAGGAATTGCTGAATATAGCCTGGAGCTTTGGACCTGTTTCTTTAAAGCCTGGGTATATAATGGTACAGCAGTGGGATCTTTTATCTCATCCCCTTGCCACTAAGAACTCTTCCACTCAAACATGGGTCCGAATTAGGGGTTTAAACTGGTTTTTTTTGGCATCCTTCAGTCTTATGGGAAGTTGCCTCAGCCATTGGGAGTCCAATTAAGGTGGATAAGGAGACTGAACACCCTAGATTTGGCCATTTTTCTAGGGTCTTGGTAGAAATTGATTTAGCGCAGGTCCTGATTGACAATGTTTTCCTTGTTGCTGGGGAGTTTAAGCTGGAACTTGTTGTTCAATATGAATGGTTGCCTATTTTCTGTAAATCGTGTCTTTGTATTGGCCATACTTCGATGCAATGTCGTAGGAATTTGAAGTGTACACTTTGTAAGTCGGTGGGTCATGCCTCTAAGCAGTGAAAAACGGTCTCGGCGGTGCAGGCTGGTTCTAAGTTGGCTTCTAGAGTAAAGGAGACTCCAAAGGTAGGCCCTGCCTCATTTGCTGAGGCTGTCCAGTTTGGTTTGGGTAAGCAGTCTGTTGGACAGCCGGCTGCTGCTGATGATCGACCAGTGGATAAGGCTTTGGAACCATCTGTTGTTGGAATTACCAGGGGTGATGCTTGCAGGTCATGGGATGATATTGCTGAAGAGGAGGAAGGGTGGCATCTAGTGCATACGGATGCTGCTACAATGGTTACTGAAGTTCAGCAGGAGGCTGCGGTTGATGCCCAACAGGGAGAACATATGCTTTTTGAGGAAGAGGAAGGGGTCCAATCGGAGCATGAGGTTGTTGTTCAGGATGATGTCAATGCTGAGTTGGATCGTGCTGCAGTGGCTTCAGCTTGTATGAAGGGTAAGATGAAGATCTTTGATGAAGATGGGTTTTAATTGGTGATGTCGAAGAAGTTGAGGGCTGATCCAGCCCAGGTAACTTCTGTGGGAGCGTGGCTGGATGGTGCTGTGATGGTGGATAATGGTACTGTAGGAGAGGATGTGGTCCAGCAGGTTAACCATTATGATTTATTATTGAAGGGTGATGCTGATATTGGGACAGAGCATATTCTGGAGAGTTCAACTCTGCGTGTTGCTGATATGGAGGCTGCTCCAACGGATATTTTGAGTGCTGAGCCGAAATCTCCAAAGTCAGCTGTTAATTTATTTTCTATGTTGGAGTCGATTAATACTCCGGAGTTTGATATGATTAACCTGGAAGGGCTTAAGAAGGCAGGATGTAGCAATAATCGAGATAGCACTTTGATACCTGCTGTTGATAAGGGGATGGAGATCCCAGTAGTAGTGGAATCTACTGCTGATAATAATGCTTGCTCTTCTTCTGAGATGCAGGTGGTCCAGGATACACAGGAGGTTCGGTCGGTGCATGAAGAGTATCATGCCGCTGCGGATCATAAGGAAAACACTTGCACTGATGTTGGCCTGCATGGGGAAGCTTCCCCTATGGAAAATACTGAGGAACTGACTATGGCAATGGAATCTGGACAACAGAGTGGGCGTGGTCGCCCCCCGGCCAGTCGGGGGGGGGGGGATCTAGGGGTCGAGGTCGTCCTCGAAAAAGGTGATCTTATATTTGTTATGTTTGTTCTTGTTGGCGTGGTCTGTTGGACTGTATCATTTCCCCCTACTTGTTTGTTGCAACTTTTATTTTTATTTGAATAAATTTTGGGGTCATGGGTCTTTTGCCCATGATCGAGCCTTCTTGGTAAATTATATTTATATGTCTCATGCATAATTTTCTTACATGTGTATATACATCTCATGAATTTATATTTTTATTGCATGTCCAATAGTTCCCTCTTTTATATCTTGGGAAAAGAGTTTTTTATCGAAATCCATTTCCATAAAAAGATTTATTATAATTTTTTAAAAATAATGGATATTTTTTAAGGAATTGACCCATAACAATAAATTTCCAACAATTAATATAATATTTTTAAAAATAATAACATTTCATGATTGGATTTTCATTGTATTGAAAAATATCTACCTCTAATGGAGTAATGTTTGATAATTGACCGTATATTTTTCTTTTAATATGTTATTATGTTGGGTGATCAGGTTTTAAGTATCAAATAATTTATTTAATGATATTATTTTATACAATTTACATGAGTTAAGAAATCTATTTTATTTACATGGGTTCTTTATGAAAAGTGACTGAATTTCATGTGGATGTTTTTTGAAACCAATTTTATTTCCATGGGTTATTTATGAAAGGCTAATGATTTCTATTTTTAGGTTTTATGAATGTAATTCTATCTCCGTGGGATATTTATGAAAAGATAATGATTTTCATTTGGAATCTCTATAAAACCCATTATATTTTCATGTGTTCTTTATGATGTGAGAAGTGATTCATTTTTAAGTAGTGTACATAAGTATGGATGAATGATAAGTGGGGTCCTATGTCACACCCCAATTAATTTTTTATGACTTTATATACCATGATATAGGTATTCATGAGTATAATTTTTTTTATTTTAATCATTGAAAATGATTGTGTGGAACGTGAATGTAATGTTTCCCTATGCTAGTGGGTGTTCCATAGTGAAAGGATTATATTAATTATTATCTAACGCTCTAATAATTCAATGTTAATGTTAAATTTCTTATTACATGTTGTGGATATTATGTTTCTTTATTGATATTTATGGATTTAAGTTCTTATTTCTTGTACTTTGAAGATCATATATGTTATATGATTATCAATCATGATGTTAAGATATTTCCCTTATTCTCATGTATTTCATTCATTCTTATAAACTCATCCCTGATGAAATTTTTATTCACCCCTTATGTAGAATTTGAGATCAATACTTTATTGTATATTTATTCCATGGGTTATGAGGATGAGTCTTACTATTAATATGGCCCAAATATGGTCTAGTATGGGGACTTTACAGAGAAATGATCATAGGTTTTTAAAAAAAGATTATTATATTTCTAGTTTCTCATGACAATGAACCATTATGTTCTTTGGGTGTTATTATTTATGAAAAAAAGTTAAACCATATAAAATATATTAAATAAATAAATCACCAACTTGGGTCATCAAATTTTCTATCACAGAAAACATTTCGTTATTTTTGGAGATTATAGAATCTATTTACGACAACTAGGGTTATAAAACCATATTGGAAACCATATAGATTAGTCTATGTAAAAGATTATAGCCTAAAATATTTGTAAAATAATGAGTATGTATTTATAATTGAAATTAAATCATTATCTTGATAATATAAGTTAATTTAGGGTCTGAAATAGATATATATAGAGGTAGCAACCATGAAAAGGGAATGTTGGGAATTAAATCAAATCGTGACCTGGCGCAAAAAAAACGTCAATATATACACCTAGTTTGACACTAATAGAGGATATTAAATGTTAGATCATTTGATATTTATAAACTAATGTAAATGATTAATATCATACTTAATTTGTGGGATTAATTTCTTAAATTATCAAAGAAAGTCATTATTAAGGACATACACATTATGTAAGATTATACTAATGTATTCTTAAATTAATTTCCCAGTCTTCTCCAAGATAATTTGAAGAAATTTTCAATAGAATAAATACACAGATATATTTATATCTCAAGGATTTCATATATAATAAATCTCATTTAATTAGAGTAATTAAATGATCTATTGTATGAAAATTCAAACAAGGGTTTTAAAAAATCTTGTGCTTCACCATGGGGTGAACCAATCCTTTTGGACAAAAAGTATGATAAATAAATATGAATTTTTATTGACTATCATGATCTTAAGAAGACCATTATTAATAGTATTTGACCTCCTTCCCATATTGATAACTTTTTTTATAATCTCATAGGATCTCAATACTTCTAAAATATTGATAAGTGATTTGAATGTTCCTTTTCAAAGATAGATTCATAAATGTGGTATAGACACTTTGAGTTTATATTTATTCCATTTTAATTGACTAATTCCCCCCCCCCAACTCCATGGATATAATGAATAGAGTATTTATATAGTACCTTGATTAGTTTTTTTACTCATATATGATATTGTAATTTATTCTATAAGCATTTAAGAACAGGAATATCACTTATATATTACCATAAACCATGAAATATTATAACAAAAATTTAGAAAATGTATCTTCTGCAAAAAAAGTTTTCATTATAAGGTCTCGTAATCACTTTCTAGATAATATCTGTAGATCCTTCAAATAACAAAACTATGAAAAAAAGTCTCAAACCAAAAATATTTTTTGATAGCCTTAATTTTCCCAATTTAATTGTATATTAATGATGATTTATGAAAACTTTATCACAAATATAAAATCCATTAAAATGGTTATAATGTAAGGGAGTGAATTTAATTTGGATGGAGGAATGTTATGAATGTTTTAAGGAACTAAAAAAGATATTGGTCTTGACACATGTACTTACATAACCCTATAGTGGGGAAGGGTTTGTAATATATATTGATTTCATGAATATGGTACTAGGTTGAATCCTATTGTGAAATGAAAATTTAATTTTTTATTCCTCATAAAAAACTAAAAACTCATGAGAAAAATTACCCAATGCCTGATTTAGAGCTAGCTAAGGTGATATTCAAAATAAAAATTATACAACATTACATATATAGCGAGAAGTGTGATATTTATACCAACCACAAGAGTTTAAATTATTCATTAAGATATGAAAAGTTAAATATAAACCAAAGGAGATGGTTGTAACTGATTATATACTATGACTGATCAATACAATAGCACCCAAGGGAGGAAAAGAAGGTTTCAGATTCTCTGAGGATGAAAGATCATTCTAATATATCCAAGATGAGGATTTAAAAATACCCAATACTCATTTATTTAAAGAGGATGAATATTTAAGTAATAATGGGTGGATAAAAATACTATCTTTACAAAATTAATCATTAATAATATATTCATTTAATTGAAAAATAATCACATAAAGATAATGAAAAACTATAAGAAAAGGTCTTAGGTATTTTTAAGATCAACATTTTTAATGATGGAGTTATAAGGTTTAGAAACCAGATATATGTCCCATTAAAACTAGAGCTGAATAATTAACATATGGATTATGCACCTAGCTCATCATTCTCTATTCATTTAGGAATAAATAGGAAGTTTATGGATTTAATAAAAAACATATAATTCGATAATATGTAGAGGTAGATTCCTAAATATATATCTAAAAGGTTGATATACCAGGAAGTTTATGATGAATGAACAATATAGAATCCTAAGTATTTATACACATTTTATTATATGATTATTTGCATACATATCTATTAATAAAAATTAAGTATTGAAATAGTCTAGTTCCTTTATAAGACAAGTTACATAAAACATCAACATGAATTAATGGGTAATTATTTTAATCTTCATCATGAGGTTTCTAAAACTCTTTAAGATCCTTAATCTATATGGTATAGCCTATTAAATACATAGAAAAATGGGTGATCTAAATAACCTAGTAAAGGATTAATCATGATAATTAAACAAAAGGTGTGAGTAAAATGTATAACATGATATCATAGAAGATAATTATTGACAGTAATCACATTGGATAATTATATAAATTACATGATATCATAATATCAGGGAAATATAGTAAATGTGGAAAAAATAAAAAAACATGGCATACACATAAGGTAGGTATAACTGCCAAGACAACATCATATTACTGACAAAGTCCTCAAGTGGATTAAGATTACTCCATAATCTCTTTCATAATGTATCACGAGAGAAAATATTTTCCCAACGAGTTAGACGGATATCTAGGTGCACCCACCATAACATGTTGATGATTTCGTTTTCAGAAAAATTAAATCAATCATAAGGCATAAACATACGAATTACACATGGAAACAAATGGGTTGTATTTTATTTCCTTATATCATAATAAAAATCAATATATTAAAGTATGAATTTTAGAAATGATCATAAGTCATGTATTACAACCTCAAAGTAAGGTACAATAATCTTGGAATATATTTTATGGAAATTTATATAGAATTTTGAATTGTTACATATCTTTAAAGAGATGGAGATATTGATTTATTGATAGAATTGTCATATCCTAAATAAAAAGGGTGGTTTAGAGAGATCCCTTGCCTTAAATCAGACTCCTCACATACATTCATTATCCTAGATAAGAATAAAATTATGTCAATTAGATAATATTTTAAGAATATTTTTTTGATTTATTATTCATTTATATTTATTACAATGTCATATTCAATTAATTAATTGATTAATTTCATGTTGGATACTTTGATGATATTTGGATTTTATAAAAAAATAAATTTAGTAGGTTTAAAAATATCAAAGAGGACATTATTATATTATATCCAATATAATATTCATAAAATATTTATCATTTTTATACATAAAACATACTTTTAAAACCAATCATGAAATATGGTTATGAAAAATGAACTATGTTACAATCATGGAGATTGTAGGTGGTTGGTATGCATGAGTAATGTTTCTATTTTCCAAATATCATTATTCAAAGTAGGTATGTATTATTTTATATTTATATAACAATAAAATATCATAAATAACATATTGTTTATTTAAATACAATTATATATATAATTTATGTGTTATGGGAATGAAAAAAAATCACATTGCTTAATGGAGGTGGTAATACACACGTATGTATTAATGATGTTATCATTTTCAATAAAATTAATGGAAAAAATATGATATATTACAGTTATAAAATTGTAATTATGTAATTATTATAATATATATACATCAAATCCATTGTTATATCCATCCTTGGGATACGGTAATGGAAAATGAATTACGTCGATTCACGCAGGGGTAATCCACCAGACACACGAACGATGGTTTTGTTTCCCATTTGGTAGAAGAGGAGATGGATATAGGTTATTCCATTAACATCATAAAATTTTATTTTATTTAATATACTATTGTTATTATTTCAACATGGTTAAATAAAAATTCATGTATTTGGAAGAAAAAATAAAATGAAAATGGATGGGTAAGAATTATATATTTTCATCATACAGCCTCTTTAGGTTTATTCTGAAATCCTAACAAGGATGGTTTTATGATAATACAGAGGATTATAGGTAATTTATTAAAATGTAAGAAATTTATCTAGGTTTTAATTCTTTTTATCAAAAAGTCTCTTGAATCATGGAATGAAGACATGAGGGTGTCATTCTATATGTGGGGGAGAGGACACACCAAAAATTATTGAAAATAAAAAACTATATAAATGTATAATTCACATAAAATGGTTCCAAGATGGAAAATTATCAAAACTTAGATGATATAGGGTATAATTTTTCCAATAAAATAGAAATTATACAAGAATTTATATCATTTTAACACTTATATATTTATTTTAATCCTAGGTATACATGTTTTAACCTTAGCTATGGTAATTGTTTTTACTATTTTTACTACTCGTAACAAAAAAAATTAAGCTAAACTTATTAAATAATAATAATTAATCAAAAAATAATAATGAATCTATTTTTTCATATTGAGTTCCCAAAGGTGTTATAATTTAAATTAATCTTAAACCAATAAAATGGGATGAAAAACAATTTTCAAAAAAATATGATTTTTAAGTATAAAGGTTTTTTGTGCCAAATTAAAAAAAATTGATTCCAATGAACTAAATTCAATTATTTATAATATAAGATAATTAATTGTACTTTAAAATCATTTTAGAATATAATAAAAGATTTTAAATTAGTGAAATAAAAATACAATATTCAATAAAAATCAATATTATTCAATATTCAATAAGAAATAAATCTTTTCAGAAATATCTAAAAAATTCACCCCAAGTTAATTTTTGACGTGGTTATTTCAGAAATTTTATCCCTTTTATAAAATAACATTTCCTAAAGTGGAAGAAACTATGTATATTATCTGCTACTAAAAATCAATAAAAATCATTTTTGAAGAAAACTTATTTTTGAAGCATAAAATGAATATACAAAAATATAAGTCCTTATTTACAAAGATTTAATAAATATATTTTTATTTTTTATGACCTTTATATATATTTCATAAATTATTTAATCCAATTCATAGGTACAAATTTACCAACTTAGTTATAATGGTCATATTTAAATAATAATATTTAATAATTTGTTTAGGCTCATTGTTGCATGTCATATATGATATCAAACATTTTTTTCTTTGTAAAATATTGGTTTATTATAGTCTCCATCCCTTAAGAAATTTCCCCCAAGAAATTTCATATTAAATACTATGTTGGAAACATGTGAGGGTACATCTCCTTCATGTATTCTTCTAATTCCCAAGTTTCCTCTACATATATATGGTTCTTAGTACATTGATAATGTAATTTGTCTTATTGTTTAGAAATTTATGAATATACTTCAAGATATTCATAGAATTCTCCTCATAGGAGATATAATTTTAAATAATACCACTTGTGAATTGAGAACTTGTGAGGCATATCATATATCATTCCTCAAGAGGGATATATGGAATACATATTTTATTTGAGAAAGGGTAAGTGCAAGTTCTAGTCAATAAGCCATAACTCCTATATAATTAGCAATATTAAATTGCAGGATCTACCTAGGGATTAAATTTCCCTTTTCCAAAATCTAATGACTCTCTTCTATGTATATATGGGGATAAACAGTTTATCCTCAACCACAAACTTAAGGACTTTTTGATGATTGTCAATGTATCTTTTTTTTCAACTCTAAGCAGCCTTGATGTGTTATTGAATGATCTTGAACATTTTAACCATTTCATTAAGTATTTCAATTCCATGCATACGAATTATACCAAAATCATCCCAATATGAAGGTTTTTTACTTCTCTTCCAATAGTGGGTTTCATAAGGATCCATTTGGATTCTTAAGTGAAAGATATTATTTTTTGAGAACTCAAATAAAATAATTTATGGATCATATCCTACATTTAATTCCATAGATAATGATCTCAACATATCTTCTAGTGTTATAATTTTCCTCACATATTTTCCATCAGTATTGGGGTGATAAATTATATAGAAGTAACACTCAGTATTTAGAAAATTTTGGAGACTCTTCTAGAACATAGAGGCAAATATCAGATCTTGGTCAGATACAATTTATTGTGGTGTTCCATGAATCATCAACACATTTATAATGTATATTATTGTGATTTGATTGATTGGTATGTTCTATAAAATTCCAATTAATTGAGAAATATTTGTTAGATTCTCAGAAAAAATCCATATAGAATTAATTCCTATCGATGTTATCTGAAGACCTGTGACAATGTCCATGGTGATGTTTTCCCATTTCCATGTAGTAATGGGTAATGGTGGAATCATATCCCTTATACTTTATCCTTTTATCCTTCAGTTGCTAACATACTAAAAAATTTTATGTATATTCCAAAATATTCTTCTTCATATTATTCCACCAATAGATATCTTGGAGATCTTGATACATCATCATACTCCCTGGGTGGATAGAGATGGTTGAGGTATGTTCATCATTAAAATTCTATTTATTTATCTTTGGATTTGATAGCACACATAGTCATGATCTAAATCAAACAACTCCTTTTTCATTAATTTCAAACTTTGAGGTTGTCTATTTATTATAGCTTCCACCTTATTCAGAATTTACACATAATCTCTTTGAGAATGATTTATCTTCTATAGAAGGGATGGCTGATCATTAATTTATAAAATTAATAATTATTTTAATTAAATTATGACCTCATATCAATACTTTTCAAGTATAATATTATTGTATCCTTCTCAATTATCATAATTGATAAAGTAGTTGGAGCATTTCTACTTGTATTATCTACTACTTTTTTTACTTCCTAGGAAGGTAATGGATTAAGAAGTCATAGTCCATGATTATATTTAACCATCTTACCTGGAGTATATTAATATCCTTCTATGTGAATATGTATATATATATATATATATATATATTATTATCTTATAAACAATATATATTACACACTTCTCTCCATATAGATAATGACTTCATATTTTCAATGTAAATATCACTAACACCATATCCAGATAATGTTTTGGATAGTTCTTCTCATTAAAATTAAAATTACATGAGTAATAGGTTATAAATTTTTTATTTTACATTAATAAAAAAACAAAAAAATCATTGAAAAGTTTCTATATATCCCTAAAATTTCCCCACTTGATGGAAGAAGGTTGACTAGTGAACTATTAAGCCACTTTTTAATCTCCTTAAAGAACTCTTAACATTCAGTGGTGCATAAAAAAATTTCCTCCATCAAAATTAGCTTGGATATATGGTTTAAAAATAATTATATATTTCTTATAAATCATTATAAATATATATATAGTACAAGAAAACTACATATCTCTATTACTGATGTAGTTCTTGGTCGTCACTCAATTTCCTTTTCCATAAAAGGGTCCATATATATACCTTTATTGGTTATAACTATAAAGCACCAGCCTTAAAAAATTACAAAATATTGAATTAAATGAATAATTCACATTGAGAATCTTTTCAGGTTTATATTCTTAGAGAATTAGGACATAAATATTACATCTTACAAGATTACAAAGTAGACACTTCTACTCAATTTCCATTTTTTTCATAAAATAAAAACTCTTTAAAAAAATTTAGTTCCATGTTTTAGATAGCATGTCTTTCCTTGATCCCATCCTTGACCCTATTCATATTTAAGTCATGTGGAAAACATTTCAAAAACATGGGATGAGTATAAGAAGCTCAGTAAGGGATATAAAAATACAGAAAGAAAACATTAGTCCATGTATACATAAGAATCAATGAAATCATACTTTACTCATAAAACATAAGCACTTTAACATACCTCATGAAATAGTAAGATTTATGAATAACTCATAGAAATCATAAGACATAAAGGTAACTTGAGGAATTCATAACATTCTTACATAGGGAGAAACCCTCATGGTTACGTTTGGAATACCCATCATAGTATATTCCCTAAATCACTTCAGAGAAACCTTAGGGTTTAACTCCTTCACATTACCCAAATCATTGGAGAGCTATCTCGGGCTCACCTGCCCTTATTTTATCACAAAACCACCCGACTTCATAAACAAAGCCCAAGAACCATAACATAATCGTATCACATAAAACATACGTAAAGGAAACATAACATTTACACATTTCAATCACAAGATATCAATACAGCACATTTATATAATCAAAACATTATCAAAACCATTTTCAATACCAAAAGAAAAGAAAATTAAAACATGGTATTTATTTTTCATTTTAAAAAAATTTATGGCTTTTAGAGGAAGCTGAAACTCAAATAATGGTCACGACGGTGGGGAAGTCATTGTTGCCGCATACGTAAGAAAAAAACATTCCTTTTGTCATTTAGTAAAATGTTTCGTATAAAAATATTCCTTTTGAATGAATTTAAAAGTCAATGGGGGTTATATACCGTATAAAATAAAGTCTTGTATTAAAACAAAATATGCCTCAATGAAAGGATATTGAGACTAATTCCCTTACAAAGACGATATCCTTAGATTAAGGATAAATCAATTACAAAATTATGTGTTACCAATATAAATACACTCAATATAAGTGGATATTAAGTGTAAAACAATAATATTCATTCACAAATATTCATATAATGACATATTCAAGGAGTATAATTTTAACCCAAAAAATTCAAACTGAGTTAAGAAGTTCCCTTGCAAAAATTCGACAGCCTAACAGCGTCACTTTAAAATTAAAAAAAATGAGTTGATGAGAGAGAAAATGGTATCTCATCACTTGGACATAAAATTTACAATAATAAGGATATAGATGAAACTATCAAAACAAAATAATATGTAAATTAAAAGACATAACAAATAAGTCTTTTAATAGAGGAGGGTGAAAGGTTCCCTTATCGATTTGGGTAACTTTAGAAACATACACATCATGAAAGAAGGGTCATTCAATGAAGATGTAAATACCCATAAATTAACTTATATTACACAACTAATAAAATTATGGTAATTACATACACAACACAAAAAAATAGTGGCAAATGTAGCATGAATCTCACGGGAACACAAAGTGAGATAAAAACCCCTAACCTCGTTTGTGATCAATCGAGCCGTATGACCAAAAGATAATAAACACAAAATAAATCACATAATACCACGAATATAAATAGAATCAGGATAATTTATATGAAAGGGAAGTACACAATACACCACTTGAAATAAATAAGTGGCGAACAATTGAAATCTCATGAAATTAAAAGTGAGATAAGGAATCCCCTTACGGAAATTCGGTAGCCTAACGACACCACTTAAAACTTTAAAAAATGGATTGATGAGATCAAATATGGTCTCTCGTCATATAAAAATAACAATAATAGTAAGATGAATATATAATAACATCCCCCAACATAAGAACAAGGGGCTTAAATGAAATTACATACAAAAGGGTACTTGAAAAGAAAGAGAGAGGTATGATCCCTTACCTAAAGTTCGACTTGTCTTGTTTGTTTCTTTATATTCCTGAATAATAAACTTTGGTCAATTTATAATTGATTAAGGAACTACTTTAAAGTTTATTATTCAATTCATATCACATAGTATAATGTTATAATAATTAGTTAATTATGTGAGCTCATATCACACGTTTTTTCGATGTTTGGTACATGAGTCAAAAAAAGTGAACTTGTTTGAAAATCATTGTCCATGTAGTTATAATTAAATCATCTCCAGAATATTATTATTGATTTAAATATCATATATATCCATTATATATTCATTTTATACTATTCCATAACATTTTGAGATAAAAAATGAAATGAACCGTTCATAGAGACGGTAGGTCGTACGTACGCATGAACGCTACTTTCATTTCTTTGTCATATTAATAGAATTAAAACTAAATGAGAGGTATATATATTATAATTCCAGTATAATATATATTTTATATAGGTCACATAAGTTTATTAATTTCATTATTTATACATTCCATGTATTGCATGAACGAGTCACATCACTTGAGGGGGCAGTAGTCCATACTTTCTCAAATGAAATTATTGCATTTTCACAACATGAAAAACATGAACGTATGTTTTAAATATAAAATAAAGAAGAATATAGAGGAAATAAATATAATATATATCATATATAAAATAAATTTACATCATAATGGCCACCATGAGAGGTTTTAGGAGAATATTGAACAATCATCGTTTCGTGAGGTAGTAATTCGCCATCCACAGAAACAGTATATTCTTTACCCATTAGATGGAGGTGTGTGTAAGTGTAGCTCTAATAATTATCATAAAAACATTATATTATATTTAATATACTTTTGTTTAGAAAATAAATAAATAAATATAATTTTGTGGGTTGGAGAAGAAAAATAAAACAAAAAAACATAAGAGAAGACATCACCTTTAAATTGGGTAACTCCCCTTGGATTGAACCAAAAGGGTTTCTTGAAGAGATTTATGACTAAGTTAATGCTTCTAGGATGAATATATAGATATTGGGAGATCATTTTAGTAGAGTTTGGACGATCCAAAAAACATGATTAGTGTGAGAGATGGGTAGGAAGTGGGGTCTTTTTATAAGGGAGAGGAGGGGCTCTTTTGGAAATCTTGAAACTATTATTTTATTAGAAAATTATTTTTGGTTTCTAAAGGTCCCAAAATAATTAAATTAAAAGATAAGGTGGCCCATGTTCTAAATAAAATCATCCAATAAGAATTGTACAAGTGATGGATATTATTTTAAACATTATCTTCTTATTTATTTAAATAATTCATTAATGATGTAAACACTGCATCATCACTGTGTCATAAATAATTTTATTTATTTGATTTCTAAAAATTATTTACAAATTATAATTTTGTAGGAAATATTTTTAGATTTCTAATTAATATTTATATTCTAAAATATAACATGTATAACCCCTTGTAAAAATTGTTTTAGTAAAACAATACATGTTTGTGACATTTTTATTTTTACTTTAAATAAAATGTATTAATGTTATTATCTTACCCAAGTGGCTCCATGGGGTCCCAAAAATTGACCCATGGATTTTATTGGTCGGCCATAATTAATCCAATAAGTTTAGGACAAGTTTAAAGGTAATTTCATATTATTATAACCTTATATTTACCTTAAATTACACTAATTACCTATAATCGTGATTAATAAAACATTAAAGTTACTATTCACCAAAAATTGTTTTCATCCCATTGAATCACATTTTCTTAATAATGAAAACCATGTATGTCATATTTTTGAAATTCAATTCACATAAGTGGTAAAGTTTCATTTAACGAAAAATTTAGTTTTTTAACTACCACTTAATGGTTTCAATATTCATCAAAAAATGATGTTTTTCAGAAAAATACAAAAATTCACCCTAAGATATATTTGATGTTCCAAATTCAAAAATGATGTCTATTTTAAAAAATTCAAAACATATAAGTTGAATTAATTAATATTATAATTAATTCTCATTGTCAAAACAAATAGCGTGTTTTTAAGAAATAATATTTATCAAAAGATTGACAATTTTTTATGTCCAATTTCAAAGTGAAATTAATTCCAATGACCACCATTGGATTAAATGGTAAAAATATATTCCAATTACATTTTAAAACCAATTAAAAAGATAATCTAACCATATAAATAAATTATATTAAAAGGATGTTTTGAATTAAAATACAGTATTTTTTACTATTCATTAAAAAATGAACTTTATCGGAAAAATACCAAAATTTTACACAATGTAAATTTTTATGTCTTGATTCTAAATAAATATTTTATTTTTTCAAATATAATATAAAAAAGTGACAAAAAGTAGATTTAAAAATGGTTTTCTATCAAAAGGTGGTTAATCGACCTTTTAAAGAATATTAGAATGATTATGCTTAAAATTGGATTTATTCACATTTTAAGCCTCTATCATTTATTGGGTAATTGTTAAAATATTTAACAAACATATATATTTATTTTTTAGTTAGTTCTGTTCATTCCCACCATTACAATGGCTAGGCGTTAACTACCTTTTAAAATAATAATATTATATTATTAGTGTGCAACGTAAGATTTCAATGAAACTCGTTGTTGCGTATTGGGTATGCCATCGAACATAACATTACCCTTTAAAGTAATATTAAAATTTTATCCACAAATATTAATAAATATGAAAATTTAATATTCTTTATTTACCTGTGGTGTTACATCCTTCCCCCCTTTTGGGAATTGTGTCCTCGCAATTTTAAAATTGGGCTCGAAAACTTCATGGAAAGCCCCGCATCATAAAAGGAGTCAATAAAACTATCACTTTAAAAGAATGAGAGAGAAGTGTAAATGTCACCCGAGACAACAGATACTATAATTACATGAAAAAATGGATATGGAGGAGAAAACAAACCATCAAGGTCTGATGGAGAGTGATAGAAAACGTGATTAGGAAAAAGTTAACCACCAGAAAATCACAAACTTGTGATAGGTTAAATAGTATTTGATTCCCCAGTAGGAAAAGTTAACAAACAACGTTTTTGTTTTAAGTTACATTTCATTGAGGAATTTTTTTATGAGAATTACTAAAACATAAGGAAACATACTTACTTGTCATGTATACTTTCAACTTTTACAAGATTTCTAACACAAACTCATATTTTCACCAAAAGATGGGTATTTAGGATGACCTCTTCACATTAAGAGCGTTATAATCAACTTCTAGAGAATCACCTAATCCACAAAAGAGAACTATATATTTTCCATGTATTTAGACCTTAATCAAAACCAAAATGGTTAGTACAAGATCAGATAATCCCCAAAAAGGATAATCTTTTACAAAAAGAAAAACTACTCTTAATCTCCAAAATTTGTCAAACACAACCCAAAGTTCAACAAAGACCATTCAATAAACTGTTATCCATAAAATTCTTCAAATTAATCCAAACTAAGATTTAAACCCAAATCTCTGATGGATTTAATCACATAGTCTTCCAAGGTAAATCTTAACTTTTATCTCGAAATAACATCAGTTGCTCTCGTATTGAAAAATAATTAACCTAATCACATATCCTCCATGATAGGTTAATCATTTACCTAGATAACCCAAAATCAACTAATTCTTGATTCATAAAATCATTTAACAAAAAAGAATTAGTCAAACTAACCAGGGACTTCACATAGTCCAGTGGTAGGTAATAAACAATAGTTTCACTTTGGTTGTGGGTTTGATTCCAACAGCTTCTTCTAACATGACGGGTTTTCACACAGTCTATGTGTTTCCCTTTTTCAAAAACTATATAATTTTATAACATTACCAAAAGAGATAAATAAATCACAAATAACCATAACATATTTTACCCTCAAGTATATCTCATTCCTTTCATTTTCCATCAAAACATATATTAACCCATAATTACCTCAAAAGTAAGGATCATATAAGCCCTAATGGTTACCTTTATAACTATTACCTAAACTTCCACATCAAGTTGGTTGTCTCGTACATGATGAATTTAGAGAACTCACCAAGGTTAAAGTGGTTAATCATGACTCCTGATAGTTGGTTTAGAATAACCATGAGATTTCTTATTGAATCCCCCATTTCATCTATTCTCTTAATCAGAGAATCACCACAGTTTCCTTCAAACCCATTGTCACTTTGGTTCCTGATAGATCCATCCATTTACTAAAACCAAAAATGTTAGTGTGAGTATATCAACAAAATCATCATGTACTAATGAGGAAGATAAACACTAAGATATACCTATCCAAGTTATCTCAAACTCATTTCAACTTTCAAAAATAACAATGACTCCATCTAATATACTAACCATTGTGGTTATACACAACTTGTCACTTATGCTTAATGAATACCCTAACCTTAAAAGAAATCTAAACCTCCCTTTGATACCAACTATAAGGCCCAATACTTAAAAAATTACATAATATTAAATTAAATTAATAATTCACATTGAGGATATTTTCAGGTTTAGAGTTTTAGAGAATTAGGACATAACTATTGCATATTACAAGATTACAAAGTAGACACTTCTACTCGGTTTCCATTTTTTTAATAAAATAAAAACTCTTAAAAAGAAACATGTCTCATTCCATGTTTTAGATAGAATTTATTTCCTTGATCCCATCCTTGACCCTATTCATCTTTAAGTCCTATGGAAAACATTTCAAAAACATGGGATGAGCATAAAAAGCTCAGTAAGGGATATAAAAATATGGAAAGAAAACATCAGTCCATGTATACATAAGAATCAATGAAATCATACTTTACTAATAAAACATATTCACTTTAACATACCTCATGAAATCATAAGATTTATGAATAACTCATATAAATCATAAGACGTAAAGGTAACTTGAGGCATTCATAACATTCTTACGTAGGGAGGAACCCTCATGGTTATGTTTGGAATACCCATCATAGTATGTTCCCTAAATATATTCAGATAAGACTTGGAATTTAACTCCTTTTTGTTACCCAAATAATTGGAGAGCTATCTCGGGCTCACCTTCCCTTATTTTATCACAGAACCTTCCGACTTCATATAAAATGCCCAAGAACCATAACATAATCGTATCACATAAAACATGCATAAAGGAAACATAACATTTCCACATTTCAATCACAAGATATCAATAAAACACATTGATATAATCAAAACATTATCAAAACCATTTTCAATACCAAAATAAATTAAAATTAAAACATGGTATTTATTTTTCATTTTAAAAAAAGTTATGTCTTGTAGAGGAAACCGAAACACAAATAATGGTCATGACGGTGGGGAAGTCATTGTCGCTGCATAGGTAAGACAAAAAACATTCCTTTTGTCATTTAGTAAAATGTTTCATATATAAATATTCCTTTTGAATGAATTTAAATTTCAATGGGGTTTATACACCGAATAAAATAAAGTCTTGTATTAAAACAAAATATTCCTCAATGAAAGGAGATTGAGACGAAGTCCCTTACAAAGACAATATCCTTATATTAAGGATAAATAAATTGAAAAATTATGTGTGAAAAATATAAATACACCCAATATAAGTGGATATTAAGTATAAAATAATCAGAGTCATTCAAACATATTCACAGAATGACATATTGAAGGAGTACAATTTTAACCCAAAGAATTGAAATTGAGTTAAGAAGTTCCCTAGAAAAAATTCGACAGTCTAACAACGTCACTTTAAAATTTAGAAAATGAGTTGATGAGAGAGAAAATGGTATCTAATCACTTGGACATAAAATTTACATCAATAAGGATATATAAGAACATATCCAAAAATAATAAGATGTAAATTAAAAGACATAACAAAAGAAGTCTTTTAAAAGAGGAGGGTGAAAGGTTCCCTTACCGATTTGGGTAACTTTCGAAACGTACACCCCATGAAAGAAGGGTCATTCAATGAAGATGTAAATACCCCTAAATTAAATTATATTACACAAAGAATACATTCATGGGCAGTACATACACCACACAAAAGGAAATGGTGGCAAGTTTATCATGAATCTCATGGGAACACAAAGTGAGATAAAAACCCCTTACCTCGTTTGTGATCAATCGAGTCGTATGACCAAAAGATAATAAACACCAAATGAATAAAATAATACCATGAATATAAATAGAATCATGATAATTTATATGAAATTTAAGTACAAAATACAGCACATTAAATGAATAAGTGGCGCCCGTAAAGGGCTCTCGTTCTAGGGTTTTCTCTCGCCGCAACCAGCTCCTTCGCGGCGGACGGCGCGACGCTGCCTTCTCGCGCTCGGTGGGTTGGTGGTGGTTCTCCACCGTTGTGGCGTCTGAGTGGTCTTCTCTCCAGCTATGGAGATGCTCCTCGGGCCTCTGTGATTGCTGGCTCAGATCCGCGGGTGTAAGACCGGTCTTGTTGACGGCATACTCTTCGGAGCGCTGCTGGCTCTGATCTTGGCAGCCCACTGTTTTCCGGGGGTGCATTCACGTTGGAGGGTCACACTCATGTGCCGGTGGTTTGTTGGGTTCTACCTCCTCTCAGGTGAGTTTGCTAGGGTTTTGTTGTGCCGGATGCGGTTGGTTTGTCTGGTGGCGGCGGGATTTTCTGTTCTGTGGATTTGTTTTTCTTCTGTGGCGTGGTGAATCTGTTGACGCGGGTTGAAGGTGGTGTCGTGATGGAGCGACGACGATGGTGTTTTTCTTCTGTCTTTGTTCTTTTGCGGGGTTTTGAACCGCAGTGATTTGTTTAAGGTTGAATCTGTTCCTCCATGGTTCGAGGATGATGTTCTGAGTGCGTGGATGGTCTTGCGTCTACGGTGATGGTTTTGTTTTGCGTCGATGAGGCTCTTCCTTTCCGGTGAATGGTTCGAAGATGGTTTTGATCTGTTGTTTTCCGGCGACGTCGATGTGAAGTGAAGACGACAGATGTGTTCCGCCTGCATCTCCGGCGACGTCTCCGCCATCTTCCCGGTGAATGGTGGCGCGTGGAGCTCCGGTTTTTTCGCCGGTGTTCTGATGGGAGGCGTCGTTGGTTTTCGCGCTGACTCGAGGTGTGCGGCTCAAGGTGGACACGTGGATCAGCTGTTTTGAAATTTGAATTGATGAAGCGGTTTTTGAATTTTCAGTTTGAATTGTGAAGTGGTTCCTGGTTTCGTCTGTATGGGTACCGGCAACCCAAAATCCGGCTTTATAAAATGAAAAAAAAGGATTAATGGATATAAGAAATCCCCTTACAAAAATTCGGTAGCCTAACGACGCCACTTAAAACTTCCAAAAATGGATTGATGAGATAAAATAGGGTCTCTAATCATATGAACAAAAAAATCACAGTAATATTAATATAAAATAACATCCCCCAACATAAGAACATGGGGCTTAAATGAAATGGAATACAAAAGGGTACTTGAAAAGAAAGAGAGAGGTAGGATCCCTTACCTCAAGTCTGACTTGTCTTGTTCGTTTCATTATATTCCTGAATAATAAACATTGGTCAATTTATAATCGATTAAGGAAATATTTTAAAGTTTATTATTCAATTAATATCAAATATTATAATGTTATAATAATTAGTTAATTATGTGAGCTCATATCAAACGTTTTTGTCGATGTTCGGTACATGAGTCAAAAAAAGTGAACTTGTTTGAAAATAATTGTCCATGTAGTTATAAGTAAATCATCTCCAGAATATTATTAATGATTTAAATATCATATATATTCAGTATATATTCATTTTATACTATTCCATAACATTTTTAGATAAAAAATGAAATGCATCGTTCATGGAGACGGTAGGTCGTACGTACGCATGAACGCAACTTTCATTTCTTTGTCTTATTAATGGAATTAAAAATAAATGATATATATGTATATATATTATAATTACATTATAATATATATGTTATATAGGTCACATAATTTTATTAATTTCATTCTTTATACATTCCATGTACTGCATGAACGATTCACATCACTTGAGGGGGAGGTAGTCCACACTTCCTCAAATGAAATTATCGCATTTGCACAACATGCAAAGCATAAAGGTATGTTTTAAATATAAAATAAAAAATCATATAGAGGAAATAAATATAATATATATCATATATAAAATATAGTGACATCAAAATGGCCCCCATGAGAGGTGGTAGGAGAATATTGAACAAAAATCGTTTCATGAGGCATTAATTCTCCATCCACAGAAACAATATGTTCTTTACCCATTAGATGGAGGTGTGTGTAAGTATAGCTATAATAATTATCATAAAACCATCCTAGTATATTTAAGATACTTTTTATTTTACAAAAGAAAATAATAAAAATATTTTAGGGGGTTGGAGAAGAAAAATAAAACAAAAGAACATAAGAGAAGACATTACCATTAAATCGGGTAACTCCCATTGGTTTGAACCAAAAGGGTTTCTTGAAGAGCTTTCTGTATAAGGTAAGGCTTCTAGGATGAAGAGAGGGATATTGGGAGATTATTTGAGTAGTTTCTGGAAGAGACAAAGGGCTTGAGAAGTGTGAGAGATGGGTAGGAAGTGGGGTCTTTTTATAAGGAAGATGAGGGTCTCTTTTGGAAATCTTGAAACTATTATTTTATTATAAAATTCATTTCGGTTTCTAAAGGTCCAAAAATCATTAAAGTAAAATATAGGGTGTCCCATGTTCAAAATAAAATCATCCAATAATAATTTTACAAGTTTTGGATATTATTTTAAACATTATCTTCTTATTTATTTAAATCATTCATTAATGACGTAAACACTGCATCATCATTGTGTCATAAATAATTTTATTTATTTGATGTCTAAAAATTATAAAAAAAATTACCATATTTTAGGAAATATTTTTATATTTATAATTAATATTTATATTCGAAAATATAACATGTATAACCCCTTGTAAAAATTATTTTAGTAAAACAATACATGTTTGTGACATTTTTATTTTTACTTTAAATAAAAGGTATTAATGTTATTATATTACCCAAGTGGCTCCATGGGGTCCCAAAAATTGACCCATGGATTTTCTTGGTCTATAATGACTCATAAAATAAGGTTAGGATAAGTGTAAAGGTAATTTCATATTATTATAGCATTATATTTACCTTAAATTACACTAATTAACTTTAATCGCGATTAATAAAACATAAAAGTTCTTATTCACCAAAAATTATTTTCATCCCATTGAACCACATTTTACTTAATAATAACAACCATGTATGTCGGATTTTTTAAATTAAATTCATAGAATCTATAAAGTTTCGTTTAACGAAAAATTCATTTTTTTAACTACCACTTAGTGGTTTCACTATTCATCAAAAAATGAAGTTTTTCAGAAAAATACCAAAAATTCACCCTAAGGTATATTTCATATTCCAAATTCAAAAATGATGTCTATATTGTAAAATTCAAAACATATAAGTTTCATTAATTAATTTTATAATTAATTCATGTTGTCAAAACAAATAGCGTGTTTTGGAGAAACAATATCTTTCAAAAGATTGACAATTGTTTGTGTCCAATTTCAAAGTGAAATTAATTCCAATGACCATCGTTGGATTAAATGGTAAAAATATATTCCAATTACACTTTAAAACCAATTAAAAAGATAATCTAACCATATAAATAAATTATATTAAAAGGAGGTTTTGAATTAAAATACAGAATTTTTTACTATTCATTAAAAATTGAACTTTATCAGAAAAATACCAAAAATTTACACAATGTAAATTTTGATGTCTTTATTCTAAAGAAAGATTTTATTTTGTCAAATATAACATATAAAAGTGAAAAAACGTATATTTAAAAAGGGTTTTCCATCAAAAGGCGGTTAATTAACCTTTAAAGAATATTAGAATGTTTATGCTTAATATTAGATTCATTCGCATTTTAAGCCTCTATCACTTATTGGGTAATTGTTAAAATTTTTAACAAACATATATAATCATTTTTAAGTTAGTTTAATTCATTCCTGCCATTACAATGGCTAGGCGTTAACTACCATTTAAAATAATATTATTATATTTTTAGTGTGCAACGTAAGATTTCAAAGAAACTTGTTGTTGCGTATTGGGTATGCCATCGAATATAGCATTACCTTTAAAGTAATATTAACATTTTATCCACAAATATTAATAAATATGAAAATTTCATATTCTTTATTTACCTGGGATGTTACAATAACATTCCCTAATAATGATACTTACTTCATCCAGAACTCCAATTTATTATAATTTTCTTATTGATTCAACATTCACAAATTCTTTAGCATGGTATTCAAATTTTCCCCATGCTCTTCTTTTCTTGTGGAGTATATCATGTTGACCACCTAGTTTTTATGATCACAAAATCACGATTCTAATTTTATTAATGAATTTCATGTTTCTCTATAATAAATATTTATTCTAACATAAGTAATGAAAATTTCTAAGTATGAGACATCATTGAGATAGACACTGCCAATTTGAGACATCATTTTCCATGAGATACCACTAGTATAGAAATCTCACTAAGTACGACAGATGGTCAAGATTTCATGATACCAGAATGAGAATTTGGATACGTATGAGATACCACCATATGAGACACCGTCAATGTCACATTACCAACATAGAATTTTGGCTAAGTCTGAGATTTTGTCAAACCTCATACCCTCAGACCACATACCATCACATCAGACACCACTAGTTGAGATTAAACCAGTATATTATAATTTTGGATAAGTATAAAACATCACCAATTTCACACTACCAGTGTCATACCACAAGGGTAATACTACTAGTGCAATTCTACTAGAATAATGTACACCCAAAGTTTGAGACCATCATACCTTAAGACACTGCCAGTCTAAGACACACCGACTATTTTATTACTTTACATATTTGTTAATTACCTTATTCTAACAACTATATTTTTCATGTTTAATGTAATTTACGATTTTAATTATTTTCTCTTAAATTCTCAAAAAAAAACATTCAAGAGAGTATCATAACATATAGTACAAGGAATCAGTTGATCTGGATATTCTTCATATTGTTACAACTGATAAAAGTGTAGTACACTCCCTCATCCAGAAAGAGGAGTTGAAAAAGTAATTCAAGAGATGTGTTAAGTGATATATTAACAATAAATCATGACTACTAAACATAAATAGAGATGAACCTGATTGAAAACAAGAAAAGGTAACCTATTACATATTTCTACTAGAAGTTGAACTATACATTAAAATTTTGTTATTTTCCTCCAGTTGAAGAACAATAGTCTATGAAACACTATTTTCCTAAAGTTTTCAAAAGAAATAGACTCATGATTCACTGTCAATTTAAATCAAGAGTCACAAGGTGCATTGCAATAGACCAAGAACTTCTAAACTCTATACCTTTAGATTTCATTGTTCTGTTTGTATTTATTATATTTCGAGTAGTGTGTGTACATACACAATTTTATCACATGAACACTATCTCATGTGCTAAACTGGAAGATACCTGATATCTTATCAAATTATTTTATTATTATTTTCATATGGATAAGAGTGTTAGAGGTCCTTATGTGGTATGTTTAGTTTTTCTTCCATCAATATTTGTAGAAGAGGTCCTGTGTGACCTGGAAAATTTAAAAAAAATTTGTTAACCTGATCTAGGTTGTGGATCAACTTGATTATATTATACAAAATGCTAAGTGGTGGGTGATCACCATATAGAGAAGAATAAGCCCTGGATTGAGATTGAACCTCTTATATTCAATATTTCTATTGTGTCCTTTATTTTTTTTTACTTTATTTTCACTTTAAAACTAATTTTTTTAACTATAATAATAATATATACTTTCATAGTTATATTAATTTTTTTTCTATATAGTATTTTGATCAAGTACACTAATTTTAAAGGATCCAATAATATTTTATATTATACATCTGAGACCTAATAAATATTTAGATAAATCTTTACAAATATTGTTATCTATATCATTCTACTTATTTTGACAAACTGGGCAATATTTAAACATTTGTGGTATTTCAAAATAATCTAATTTTTAACATATATTTTTATTGGGTACTCAAATAACCCCTCCCCCTCTTAATATACTCACCCCAAAAAACATTTGGTACCAATGTTTTTTAACTCTTTGGTATTAAATTTTTTCAATTATCTTCAGCTATGATTTTAGTTGTACTTTAAATATCTTAAATTAATTTCATTTCTAAATTTAGTTAATTAAACGAATCATCATCAAGAAGGTTCTACTACCAACAGACCTCCCTTTTTAATGGTACAAATTATTCCCAATGGAAGATTAAAATGAAAATTCATATAGAGATCATGTGTTTTGATATTTGGTTTTCTATAGAAAATGAATATGATATACCTGATACTACTAAAAGTACATGGGATAATAAAAAAAGTTATCTTACAATAATAATTATAAATCTATGAATTTCATATAATGTTCTTTAGGATATGAGGAATTTAATAGAATTTATGCATATAAAACTATATTTGAAATTTGGTACAGTCTGTCTATTTCCCATGAGGTATCATCAAATGTTAAATAAATGAGGTTTAATACATATACCATTAAATATGATAATTTTAAGATGAATCTAGATGAACCCATTTCTGACATGTATTATAGGTTCAATGATTTTGTAAACATAATGAGATCGCTTAGAAACCCAATTTCTAATAAGGATCAAATTATGAGATTATTGAGATACATACTAGAAAGATGGAGAGTCGCATCAGTTTTAATCATAGAATCATGTGACAAAAGTAAACTTCCTCTGAATGAGTTGATTGGAAGGATTATGATGTATGAATATAAATTAATGGTAAACCTTGGAAAAGATGAGGAGCCTAAAATAAAATTAGTTTCTTTCAGTACTAATACCCCAATAAAATAGAAGGAAAAAAATAAATAGAAAGTAAAAACTACTAGTTCTAGTTATAGTGAATCACCCTCAAATAGTGATGAGGATGTAGCTAACCTAGACTGAATATTTGACAAGTTTTATAGGAATAAAGATTTTTTTTAAAAAAAACAATGATGGAAATTATGAAAATAGAGAAAATTGGGAGAAATATTGGAAAAAATATTTTTAACCAAAGTTAGTTATTTGTGGTGAATGTTAAAGTAAATGGCACATAAAATTTGACTATCCAGAGCTTAAGTAAAAAAAATAAATATGAGGATAGGGAAAGAAGATACGAAAAGTCCATGAAGGAAACCTATAGTCCTTCAAAATATCGCTCTAGTGACTATGATGCATCACCTAAAGAAAATACAGATAGATCCAGTATTTGTTTCATAACTAATGTTAGAGAGGTACTTGAATTACCTAATTTTTCTAGTATTTATCCTATGAATGATTCTGATAATTATAACAATGAACAACATGATGATGATGATAATATGTTAGATAAAGAATTTTTTTAATACTGGAATATGCTATAGGAAACATTTAATTAATTAAATGATATGTATTAAAGTCATAAAAGGAAATGTGCTCTAACTATAAATATAAAATAGTAATTGTCTACAGAAAGATAGAAAAATGTTCAACTTCTTAATGAAAACACTAAACTAAACTATAAAATGAGAAATTTAAGAAATATCTTGAAAAAATTACAAATAATATAGAGACACTCACACAAATTTTAGTAAATAAATTGGAAAAAATGTGTTACCGGAATAGGATATGATCCTAGACAAATTAGAATATCTCAAAGCACTTTTTTTTCTAAATCCAGAACTAAAGGTTCTTCTGCTAATCATTTTTTAAAAGGAATTAACAGGGTTTTTATATCTAAAATATTCAATATATTTATAGGAAACACATGAGGTAATTTTGGGTTCCCAAATCTCTAATTTCTAACATTTCTAGACCCAAAAATATTTGGGTACCAAAATCATATCTTTTCTAAAATTTATTTTGTAGGAAAATTTCTTAAATTCCTCATGTAGAAGTATATGGTACTTATACAATGGTTATTTAAGACATATGACATGAGACTTTTCATGCATCGAGATACTTATAATGGTTGATTTTGGACATTTCTCCTTTGGTGAAAATTTTAAGGGATAGATCATTGACCTAGGCTATATTGGTAACAAATACTCATTTTTAATTTCAAAAGTCTTATATATCGATGGTTTAAATTATAACATTCTTAGTATTTATCAGTTGTGTGATGATGAATTTATGTTAAATTTTAGAATGTACCTTGGAATGTTTTTTATTCTGAAAAATATTTTAGTTTTTACTTCTTTGATAATTGACAATGTGTATGTTATAGATTTAAATTCATTGATTTATCAAAATGTTTCATGCTTAAGTTTCATTCACAAGGAATCTTGGAATTGGAATAGGAGACTAGGATATTGAAATATTCACACGCTTTGGAAGCTAACTATGAATGGGTTTGTTATAGATCTAGCTAAGCTTAATTTCCCAACGGATAAAGTCTGTAATCCTTGCCAAAAATGGAAACAACACAATGTTTCATTCAAAATAAAATAGAAGTTTCAACTTCTCAACCCCTTGAGTTGGTTCACATAGATTTGTTTAGACCTTCTAGAATTTAAATTATAAATGGGAATCAATATATTTAGGTTCTCATAGATTCCAATTTCAGGTATACTTGGGTATATTTTCTAGTTCATAAAAGTGAAGACTATTATTACTTTTCCAAGTATACTATGTTTGTTGAAAATCATAGTGGACATAAGATTAAGACATTAATGAGTGAGCATGAACATGGGTTTGAAAATCATGATTTTGAATCATTTTTCTCAGAAAATGGTTGCACTCATAACTTCTCAAATACTAGGACATCCCAACAGAATGGAGTGGTTATAATAAGAAATGGGACCTTTCAAGAGATATATTGAACCCTGGTGAATGATTATGACCTACCTATATATTTTTCTACAAAAGTTTTTAACACAGCCTACTATATCATCAATAAAGTTTTGATCAGACCGACCCTTAAGAAGAAAACTTATGAGTTATGAAACAATCGAAAACCTAAGGTTAATTACTTTAGTGTTTTTGGTCTCAAAGTATTTATTCTTAACACTAAGAATAATATTTAAAATTTTACTTCCAAAAGTTATGAAGGAATTTTCTTTGGTTATTAAATATCTATCAAAGAATAGGGAGTTTTCAATAAGAATACCCAAACTGTTGAAGAATTAGTCCATGTCAAATTCGATGAAACTAATCCACATGTTCCTAATATCACCTTATAAAACATTGAGTATGATTTATCTTCACTGAATTTAAATTAAAACCTTTATATTCTAATATAAAACAAATAGAAAAATCATCCAGTTCTAGAAAATTTCTAGAACTCCCAAAACATGAACTTGAAAATCCAGAAGTGACCAATACCTCCTTAGCTATATAAGTTAGAATCATTAAATAACATCATTTATATAATGTTACAGGTGATATAAATAGATTAACCCAAATAATATATTATGTTATAAATCAGGATGAACATAAAACTTTCTTGTTTTAGATTGAACCTAAGAACATCAATGAAGTAATTAATGATGAATTATAGGTAATTGCTATGTAAGAATAATTCAATCGGATTGAAAGAAACAATTTTTTGTAACTCTTAGATAGACTGAAGGACACCTTTACTATTGGAACTAAATGGGTTTTTTGGAATAAATTTGATGAGTTGTGAACTATAGTTAGAAACAAGGATAGACTTGTTCCACAAAGTTATAATTATAAAGAAGGGACTGACTATGATGAAATATTTTCACCTAAAGTCAAAATTGAATCCATAATAATACTACTTGATTATATAGAACATTTATATTTCAATATTTATTAAATGGATTCCAGGAGTGAATTATTAAATGGTTTTATAGTTCAAGATGTTTCTATTGAATAACCACTAGTTTTCAAAAGCCTCATTTTCAAAATAAAGTTTTTAAATTAACTAAATATTTATATGGCTTAAAAAATATCCTAGATCTTGGAATGATATGATCATTAATTTTATAAATTCAAATATATTTTTAGAAGTAATATATTATCCTACTATTTTTATAAAATGAATTTCAAAATATGTACTAGTAGTACAAATATATGTTGATGATATTATTTTTGGATCATAAAAAAAATCTCTTTGTACTAATATATAAAAAATGATGAAAAATGAAATTGAAATGGGTTTAATGGGTGAACTAAAAATCATTTTCAGATTTAAGATTTTTCAAAACAAGGAAGGAATTATTATAGATCTAAGTAAATATAAAAAGTATATTCCAAAACATATTAACCTAGATCGCACTAAGAGTAGTGATACTCCTATAAGTACCACCTACAAATTGGATCTCGATGAGACTAGGAAACTAGTTGATCAAGCTAGTTAGAGAGTTATGATTGGAAGTATTCTCTAATAGTATTCAAGCCAACAATATATTATGTTTAATGTGTGTATGTGAGCTCATTTTCAAGTAACCCAAAAAGTCACAACATGTTTCTGTTAAAAGAATTTTCAAATACCACAAGTATACAACCATCTTAGTATTGTTCTACCCTAGAGGATACCCATTTGATATAGTAATATATTCTGATACTGATTTTGAAGGATAAATTTTAGATAGAAAAGTAACCTATGGAACATGTCACTTTTTAGGAAATTATCTAGTTTCATGGTGTATAAAGAAGCAACATTCTGTTTCACTGTCTACTGCGGAATCTGACTACATAGCTGGAGAAATTTGTTGTGTACAGATTTTGTGGATGAAACACACTCTACTGGACTATGGACAGCAATTCTAACATGTCCACATAAACTGTGTAAACACAAGTGTTATTAAAAATTCTATGAATCATGTTTCACATTCTATTAAAAAACATATTGATATAATACATCACTTTTTGAGTGATCATTTTCGAAAAAGAGATATCACTCATGAGTTTTTTGGCACATAACATCAGTTAGCTAATATATTTACTAACCTTTTGAATTTTGAAGGAATTACTTATATCAAACATGAATTCAGAATGATTAATTTTGGTTAATTAAAATTTTTGATTAAATTTCATTGGATTTCATGTCGTTAGTTGTCATGTTGTTGGCTGCCATGTCGTTGGTTTTCATGTCGTTGGTTGTCATGTCATTGGTTTTCATAATGTTTTTTATCATATCATTGGCTATAATACTATTTGATTTCATAAAATTGGCTATCATACCATTGGTTTTTCATGTAGTTGGTTGTCCTGACATTTCTTTTATTCCTTTTAATTTTTTTTGTTTCTCAGTATTTTTTACCCTTCGGTTTATTTTATGGTTTAATTTATTTTTTATAACCCAATGCATGTTTATAGTAAAATTTTGGTTTTGATTTCAAGTATTATTTTAATTTTAGAATACCAAATATCCCAAATTATATCAAAATGGAATTAAATCTATTCCCATATACCTTGATCCTTGTGTGATACTCCTGTATCTTTCTCTCTTAAACCTAGTGCAACCCTATGCCTCATGCATTTCAACCCTTTTTCAACCATTGACCAAGATTCTTGAACCTATATGTACTCCAATAATGATGCATGATTTTTAGTTTCCTCCTTATAAGTATATATCTTCTAAGAAGTAGAACAATGTGTTATGTTCACCTACTCTAGTAGTATCAGTTAATCCTGAACATGCCAACATAATTGTTGTACTGGAAAAGAATGTTGGATCAAAGTGGTTATTATATATTAAGTCTCTGGTACTTGAAGCACTCTATAATCAGGGATGGTTATATTGGTTTTATTTAAATTAAATACCTTTTTATCCTAATTTGTTCTATGATTTTTATCATCATGTAGAATTTTTGTCTAATGAAGATGGTTTATATTACATTAAAAGTTAGGTTAAAGGACATTTTTTTGGGTTTTCATTAAGAAATTGGATAATCGTTTATGTGTACCTCATGATAGATCTTATGATGACTACCAGGGTATAATTCTAGAAGTCCCTAACTTGTTTATGTATAGGGATTCTCTTTTTTTGATAACAAGATATGGAATAACCTGAAGGCATTTAGCCTCTGAGCTAGATGGAAAGTGTAGGCTGCTATTTAAGATTGTGTAGTACAAGGTTTTCCAAAGGGAGGTTAATTTTTAAACTCTATGAAATCATGATTTATATCTTTTATCTTATATGAAATAAGGTTACAATATCAATCTCTATATATATCTCATGGTTTATATGTTTCATATGACCAAACCATCCTCAAGGTTTATTTCTTTGATCTACCCAAAGTTTATTTATGCAATGTTGAAGACTAAGGGTAAAGTATGTGATGATGAAGGGTCTGTTATAGACTGTGGTGGTTTCTAAATTACAAGTTCTACTTGTTTAAGGATGAATATTATTTGGAACCCATGAAAGATGTAATGCCCCAAGCTTGATGAACTTGAATAGTATTGCTTCACTTTGTTTTAAAATGGTTTATTTACAGTGCAAGAAAATGAATTCAAATTAAGTGAATAAGAAAACAAAAAAAGAATAGATAAGGTCTTGTACTCTTTGAAATACTATGTTACAATAGATATAACCTTACAATAAAACGAGAGACCACAACTAACCAAAAATACCCACTACTAGACCAATTAGAACCACTGGAGCACCCATAAAGAACATCATTAGACCAGCCGGATAGTGATCGCCTCTTGGGTCAATCATGGTAAAAAAACATGATGGAAAGAACTATGATGCAGGTACATAGAAATAAAGGAATAAAAATAACCATCACTCTAAGCCAAGGTGTTTCAAGGGTATGAGACCCTAAACGCATATTTATAAGGGTCCTTTGGACCGTTGGTATAAATTTATGATTGTTTCCTTCCTTTGTGACCATAGAATATTAACGGCTATAAATATAGTTGTTGTCCACATTTGATAATTAACTGAAAACCTGGTATATTTATTTATTCAAATATTTGTGTATTTGATTTGAATTATATAATTATAATTTTATAATGCAACTATTCATCAAATCAAATATTTTTATTTTAAAATATCTTGATGGCATCATTTTGCACTATTGTAGCTAAGCACATAGTTACATAAACCATTATATGAATAATTATATGGGTTTTGTAAATTTCAAAAAAAAGATATATATGAAATTATAATTATTGCCTTTAGATAAGAGTTTTATAAAATTATGAATAATATGTATTTTGTTTAAAAAATTATATCTATTTAATTTAACCATTTTTGTTATAAAATTAGTTTATTATTTGTTCTATTAAATTTTATTAAGTAAAAACAATATGACAAAATTATGTTTTATCGAAATAAATAAATCTAATAAAATTGTTGTTATTAATTTTGAAATTTCATGTATATAGATATATGTTATAAATATAAAATAAAAATAAAAAACACATTTGTATTGGTTTAAAATTAATTGGAATGTTATTTAATAAATCAAAATGATATTAAGATTTATAATAGGAATTATAAATATATATATGATTTATAAATTTAAATATACATATATTTATATATAATTGGTTTCTTTTTAATAAAATTATTTATGTTATGATTTATATAAAAATATATATTTATAATTTTTAATAAATAAAAACATCGTATTCTTTTCTTTTAAAAAAATTAATGTTTTATTATTCAAAAATTTTATTAAATTATTAATATTTTATTATAAAAACTTGTGACTTTGTATAATAATGATAATAATATAATAATAAAAGGTATATAAAAACGGGGGGAAATCATGGGAAGGGAGGGTTGGTTTCACGGGTTGGCTAAACAAGAAAAAAATTATAATATAATAATAATATTGGATAAAATAATAATGTATTAATGATAATAATAAAAAATGAATAAAAACAATTAGTTCGCCTTCCTCCTCGCGTAGTAAACTAGGTCGACGGCAACACCACTAGCGACGCCACGCCGCAACGTCGTCGCCTCGCCATCGACCCGCCCGAGCATCTCCCCGACCACCAGCGGCATCACCCAACCAGCAGATCCTGGTGACCAATGCCATACCGACACCTCGCTAAGGTCGACCATCACCTTGACACCGCAGGGGAAGCGTTTTCAGGTAGTTGTGACCCCGCCGGACTAGCCCCGGCTGACCACATGCTTCCTCTCTACTGCTCCTCTTTGGCCTGTGCTCACCCATCACCCTCGGGGGTTCCCTTTGTCCTCACCTTTTCACAATCCTACTTCCCTTATATCACATCCCTTATCCTCTGAGCTTACATTTTTGGGTAAGGATTTATATAAAATATAAATTTATATGCATTATTCTGTCATTGGAAGTTCTTTTCTCCAACTCAACGTTTTGGCCCCTCCTTCGGTAGTCTGGTGTAGAGCCCTTTTACTCTGTTTGAACCAAGACATTTTCTTCCTTTAAACTCCCCTCCCATGCGGGTGAAACCCTCTGGGTGTAACACTTTCTCCACCTTTCCGTCTCTCTCCCATGTTCTACAGATCTCCAGTAAGCTCCTCCCCTCTGCCAACCTGAAACCATCCTTCGCAGTCTAGGTAAGGGGATATTACTATTTATGTTATAGTACAAATTGAATTCCATATATGGTATATAACATGATATATATTTGTAAGTAGATATATATATATATATGTGGTTATGAAACTGGAATCATCTCTTCCCCTTCCTCTTTTAAAACAGGGTACATGGTTTCCTTTAAATGGTATAAGGGCAGTTTCATTTTTTTTCCTTCTACGTAAAAATGGGTTTTCATATACTTATATATATAAATATAGTTTTGATATGTATATATATAATTATATAATTATGCATATATCTTTTCCAAATACAAACATTTATGATCTTAAAGACTTGAATATCCATCCTTAAAAATACTTTATGTGCGAACTATGTTTTAGGTTAAATGGAATTATGTTTCTAAAAACTATATATATGTATATATATATATATGTCTATTTACTTATTTATGTTAGACAATCCAAATCCGTTTTATAATTTCAAAAATGTGATTTCTAATCCCTAAATAATTTTTTAGATGCCAAATGTCATTTTCATACAATTGGATTATACATGGTATAAAAAACCCTAATTTTTATACATGTAAATACATCTGGAAGTATATTATATAAACCTAACATGTTTTGGTTTACAATCAAGTAGAGTTAATAAACAAAAATGTTTTGGAAACATTTATTACACATAGTAAGTAATTAAACCTTATTTGGTTATGAATATTTAAATACAAAAACCTTGTGTATACACGTTATTATTTCTATACAGCTTCCAAAACCCTAATTTCTAGTATTAAATGTTATAATTATTTAATGGGTTGATATAATTAATTATTTAAGGGTTTCTAGTAAATGTTAATTTGGTGTTCGCTAAACTAATATGCACTTATGTGTATGGGTATACAATAATACACTTAACATGTCATGTTTATTTTAATTAATGAATATTTAATAATATTATCCACATATTAATTAAAATAATATATTTTGACTTAACCCAAAATATATTAGATAATAAATGGATTTTTAAAATCATGTTACGTTACATATCATGTTGTGCTCATATATAGTCTTATTACTTAATGAACCCCCTGAAGATATGGTCATTAGTTAATCAAGTTGTGATTTGGTCTAATTCCATGCTCACTAGAACTTTTATCAGCATGCGTATAATTAAATGTGCATGAAATAGGGATTTTAAACTAATAAGTTATCATTTCATGTGGAAAACCCCATTCATTCATCATTTTATATAATTTTATTATTATTACATGTGAAAAAGATATTTTACTTATCCATGCCTACCTTGGGAAATGGTTATCATCAAACTTTATATGTTCATTGTCATATCATTTATTTCTACCGTAAATGTACAATGGTTTCATTATCCATTTTATTTATTGTTGTATTCAATAATTCATGCATATGAAAAATAATGAGAAATGAAATTAAATTACCCCAAGTAGTATGGGACACCTTGGGTAATATCTAATAAAATTAAATTAAATAAATCAAAGTGGTATGTGAACATTGATTTATGAGGTATGAGGAATGCATTGGACTTATTATGTGATGGGTGGGGCCCGCTATAGCCCCTCGATGCATTGGTAGGTCTCATTAGACAACTAGAAGCGGAATTGGCCGAGGCCTTTTCCATTTTATAAGTTATGGATTTTGGTCGAGGCCTTATTCACTAGATGTCTTGGCCAAGCCCTTGACATAGTCTGGCATATTCATTTTCCTCATTATGACTATGTAATTTAATTAACCATAAAATATTAAATTAGTAGAATATTGATTAAAGAGATTATGGATTATGGTTGAGGCCTTAATCAATAGATGTCTTGGCCGAGACCTCGACAACATGATTACTGAATGTTATACATTATAATCCCACATTATGTGTAAGTTAATTACCAATGAGTATGAGATTTAAGTACATAGGGAAAACAATGAGACTGTGGTGATGCATGATCAGTTTCCTTTTCATATTTTTGATGCAAATGTTAGCATTACATTAATCTTGTTGTATTGTGCACTTTTATAATTTGTAGTGGAATTGTTTATGAACAACTCTGATAATGTTCATGGTTAGTAGTACTTGCATACCTTGCATGTTATGCCTACTTTACTTGTTAGTATTTATGCATTTTATGAAATTATTTAATTGTTTTATAGTGACATTTGAAATAGTCATGATGTTTTCTTCAAAGGAATAATTTTTATATTTGTAAAAGTATTTTCAAATGAAGTTTTCAAAAGCTGTATTAAGTATTTTCAAAACCCCTTATTGATTATTTCAATGCTCACCCTACATTTTTTATTAAAATTTTTCAGGTTAAAGTTTTTAATAGATAGAACATTTTAGAATGTAGTTGGTTTTCCCAGAACCTGAACCTCACGAGCCTCTATAATTTTGAGACATGATGTATTATTTGTAACTATTTGTAATGAATTTTTAGTACATCATCTCTCATGGGCACCGGCTCCGGGCATTCGGGGGTCGGGTCCTTATAAAAGAAATACTGTGTTGGAGATTTTGAGAAATTATATGATGAGTATAATCTATTTTATCATCCAACCAGACCAAAGGATAAAGTTAATCCAAGATTAGATCCTAATGAAGTTGTTGAATTCTCTGATGAGGATAAGGATAAATCTATTTCTGAATAAGAGGAAAAGGAACCATCAGTTGATGTAGGGAGGGACCCTAGTTTTTCTCCCAAATATTATCCAATTAATTTTGAATATCAAATTCCACCAAGTAGGTTCCCAAAAATAGAAAAGTTATTCAAAAGTAACCAAGAAGAGATTTTCGTCTCTAGAGAGGGGAAATATAAAAGTTCCAATTTAACTGAAGTAAATGATGATGATGGGGAACATGAAGAAAAAGAATAACATGATGAGATTGAAAATAGTGAAAATAGAAAAAAAAATATGGTAGTGAAAGTGATGATGGTAATGATGGAGATGATTCTTACCCTAATAGTGCTAGTGGAAAAATCAAGAGTAAGGAAGTGGATATGCCTCCAGAAATTTAGAATTCACTTTTTGAGGGGGAGAAATCCCCATCTATGAAAATATTCCATGAAGCTCTAGTTATTGATAGTGTTGAATCCATCTTAGTCACCACTTGTCAAATATATTCAAATTATACTATGTTAGAATAGTAATGTATGATTTAGGCTATAGAATTGCATATAGGTGAGAAAGACAAAATAGAGACTCCTTTTTCTAATCAAGGTATTCAAGTTTAATTGGATGATTTAGCTGCTAGTAGGACATTATTTGACATCCAAATGGAAGTAGATGATATGTTTTATTGTCAAAAGTATGGCTCTTAGTAGTTAGTAGAACATCCTTTTGATAGATATAAGGAAGATGAACCTTCCAGTGCTGAAAATTCCTTGGATGCACAGATTATATATAATAAAAAGAATCTTGAAGTTTCAGTTGAACTTCCTACTAGTGTGATACCTCCTTCCACCACATCTGTCTCATATTTGGTTTCATACGGATGGGTTAATCCAATGTAATAATAGTGTGGAAATTTTCCCAGTGTTGTAAGGAATCCAAAAAAGTATGGTGGACCTGATATTTTAATTGAAGGAGATCCTAATGGATCCTTGATAGCTCAAGTGGAATTTAAAGGTTTGATAGAAAATTTTGCCTCACAGATACCTCTTTCATCATAACATAGTCCAATTACTCTTGTTATTCTAGTGGATGTAGTCTCTCAAGATGTCTTTAATGTTTTTGGTAAAAATATCATTTCTAAGTTTCACAAGTGTTTGAAGATTCAATCTCCTCTCCTTACCATAATAAGTGGAAATGATTCTCATTATCTGTTTCAGTTAGCTATTATCCACATTCAAACAAATATGATACATCATAAAAAAGAAGTTAAGAGTGATAATAATAGAATTAGAAGTGAGTTGGAGTCTTTCAAGACCATTCTATAGTACTTGAAGTCATCATTCACTAATTCTATGCAAGTATTATTAAAAGTATTGAGGACACATATTCAAATAATTCTGTTGATGCTACTTCTCCACCTCCATATCTTGATGTTTATGTCATCCTATCAGTTGTTAGAGATGAAGTTAGAGCTACCACTAGTGATCCCTCTAGTGTATAACCTATCATTACTTTATAAATTTTGATAAAGTTTGAAAAATTAATGGAGAATGATCATATGATGATCAGGAAGTATGAAAAAGATATGAATGATTCCATAGATTCCATTACTAAGTCTATAAAGTACTATATCTTGAGGATTTATACCAATAATTCCATAGATAACAATTTCAAATTATTGGGTTAGAATTTTTTGATGCCTCCTCTGACTCAGGATTTCAATGAAAAAGTAAGAAAACTAAAGGAAATGAGTCCTTTGTTGAACTATTTTATGGAAGAGAAGGTTGACTTCTTTTGTAAAATGGAAATCGGTGGAAAATAATAATGGATTTCATAAATCTCATGAATCATTTTCTTCATGTTCAAGGTCAAGAAGTTGTAGTTCATTCATCCATTCTAATTACTCATCTATTCTCTTTCGTACATGGTGTTACTTATGGGTCCCCTATACTTATTTCATCCATATTTAAACCATTTCTTGTAGATCATGTGAAATTTGTGTGTCATCTCATACCAATTTCTATTTTATAAGATATTCCCTTTCGGGCTCTGACTGGTCATTCTCCTGGGGCTTCATCATATCTCCCTCAGGTTGATCATGTTGTGACAGATAATGAGAAATAGAAAACCAAGGATAAAGGAATGGAATCTTTGGAGATCTTCCAAACCTTAAACATTTTTCATTTGTTTAAATTGTCTATATGTATTTTATGGGACCTAGTTAGTAATAAATTTTTTCTCAAAAAGTTCAATGGCTTATATATCTATTATTCTATTATTTCTCTTTTGTTTTAATTTTCCTATCATTATTATTCTAATCTTTAACTTTTTGATAATCCCAAAAGGGGGATAAATTTGTATGGCATATTTATTTTGGATTGATGTTTTTATTTGATACTATCTATTTTTAATGTTTCTATATTTTTTCATGATACTTACCTTTGATACATACTATATATTATTATATATTTCTTCTTTGATTCCATATACATATACTATGAAGGATGTGTCTGGTTTTATATTTTTATTTTACCTTGGATATCATGTTTAGACATTTTTAATTCATTTTGATGACTTATTTTTTCATTTATAATATTCTTTGTCTTTTTGATTTATGATCATCAAAAAGGGGGAGATTTTTGACATCCTAGTTTTAATGATCACAAAAATCGTAATTATAAAGTTATTAATGAATTTCATGTTTCTCAATAATAAATCTGTTTTATGAGATAGGTAATGAAATTTTCTAAGTATGAGACACTTTTGAGACAAACACCACCAATTTGAGACACTGATTTCCAAGAGATACCACCAGCATATAAATCTGGATAAGTGTGACACACTGTTAGGATGTCATGCCCCTAGAGTGTGATTTTTGATAAGTATGAGATATCACCCTATGAGGCACCATCAATGTCACACTGCCAACAAAAAATTTGGGCCATGTTTGAGATACCTCTAGACCTCATACCATCATACCATATACTGTCATACCAAACTCCACTAGTTGAGACGCCACAAGTATAGTGGAATTTTGGCTATCTCTAAGGAACCACCAGTGTCATACTGCCTATATAATTTTTCCAGTGTGATTCTACTAGAACAACATACCACTAGATCTTAACACCATCAGACCTTGAGACACTGCCATTATAAGACACCATCACTATTTTAAAGATTTATTTATTTTTGAATTACATTATTCTAACGGTTATATTTATCGAGTTCAATGAAATTTACTATTTTAACTATTTTATATTAAATTCTTGACAGAAGGCATTGAAAACAGTTTCAAAATGTGAAGTATGAGGAAGAAGTTGATCCAAATATTCTACATACTACTACTATTGATGAAAGTGCAACACACTCTCTCGTGAAAAAATAGGACTTTTAAAAGTAATGAAAGAAATAAATGAAGTAAAACATTAGGAAGAACTCATGACTACTGAACATACATAGAGAAGAACCTTATTATAAATAAGAATATTTATCCTTCTACAACATTAAATTGGAAGATGAACTACATGCTCACATTTTCTTCTTTCCTCTAGTTTAAGAACAAGATTCGACGACACTTTATTTTCCTAAAGTTTTCCAAAGAACTCAACTCAATATTCATTGTCAAATAAAATCAAGAGTCGTATGTTTCATTGAAAATTATTGGGCACTTATAAACTCTACACTTTTATATTACTCTGTTCTTTTTGTATTTATTACATTTTCAATAGTGTGTGGGTAGAATCTATTTTATCGAAATAACAATATGTCTTATGCTAAATTGGATGGTACCAGATATCTTCTCAAATTATTTTCTTATTTTTTTCCCATATATAAGAGTGGTATAACTCCTTGTGTGTCCTATTTATTTTTCCCCCAATTAATAAGTGTAGAAGAGGTATTGTGTGACCTAGAAAATTGAAAACTATTATATTAACCCAATCTAGGTTGTGAAAAAGATTGTTTATTTTATATAAACATCCTGTCAATGGGTGATAACCCAGTGGAGAGGAATATCTATCAACTTGAGACTAAACCTATTGTATTCAATATTTAAATTATGTGGTTTAATTTTTTTATATTATTTTCTCTTTAAAACAGATTTTTTTTTACTGTAAACAAAATTTATACTTGGATGGTTTATCTTAAATTGTGTTCATATAGTATTTTGACCAAGTAAACTAATTTCAAAGGATCCAACAATATTTTATATTATTCATCCGAGACCTAATAAATCTTTAGATAAATCTTTATAAAGATTGTAATCTATATCATACTACTTATTTTGATAAACCTAGCCGTATTTAAATATTTCAAGGATTTCAAAATATTCAAATTTTAAACAGAAATCTTTATTGGGTACTCAATTAACACCCTCTTGAGGTACTCACTCCGACCAACATATTATAATATCAGATGTGAATAGTACAAAACATTTGATGGTGTAATATATAAATACTTTATTTAATATTTTCATAAATATTGTTGAAGAATTAGTGAGTCTGAAATGGATAACTATGAGCCCATAGTGTCTATACCATATTTGAAAGGTTGTTTTGGGAATATCATCCTTATTCACCCTTAATCGGTGATATCTTAACAAAAGGTACACCTTAGAGACATAATGGGACTCACATAGTTGATCAAACAAGTCATCTATCCTTCGAATAGTATATGTTCCCTTCATTGTGATTTTCCTTGTTATTGATAATTGATAAGAGGCGCATTTACCCATCCTTTATCTTAATGAAGAGGATTGACACACCCCATAGTGAAGCACTCAGGTATATTAAACCATTTTCTAGATTCTCTTGTAACTTTTTTCTCAGCTCTTAGAACTCAATGTTTGACATTCTATAAGTATTATTTAATAATGGTAGGGATCCCAGTTTTAGTTTGATTGAGAACTCTACCTCTCAATAAGGAGGAAGACCAACAAACTCTTCGGGTGAATACATTACTACAACCCCCCCACAATGGTCATGTATTTAAGAATGATTCTATCATTTTTGTTGATCATTTGAGCTATACATTCTTTCTAATAAGAAACTAATTTTTACACTTGAGCATAAGAATCCAATGGATATTTACCATCCTTCTTAAACTTTTATAGAATCAGATGATGAATTGGGATGTGAAGAGTAATCTCCCTCTCCCGGTATTTGATGATATCTTTATATAGGGATGACCAATAAATGCCAAAAATAATAAAAAAACACTAGTAAAGGTTCTAAGAAGAGATTCTATGGAAGTTTTTGTGCACAAAAATAGAGTGGGGAGGAGTTATATGCTTGGTATGACACAATTTCTTAGTTTCTTGTTCTCACAAATTGCTCAACACCCATGTTTTGGTTTTTTGTTTGAATAGTTATAATAAACATGAATGATATAAATGAATTTATAAAACCAAAATCAAAATGATTGTTTTCTATTCATGAAATAATTTCTAGTGTACATTTCACCACATCGTTGTTCAGATCCACCTTTGTAGTAGTGATATCATATGACCATACCAACTCTATATTCCTTTGAGGTTGTTATCTTCGATTTTCTCTGACAACCCTTGGTTTAGGTAATTAGATATAATAGTGCACATGTTTCTTGTAGTTGATAAATTTCACCACAATCTGAGTATTTATCAGATCCCACTTTTCTCTTTATGTGTTAGTGGGATTATTCATTTCCCTTCATCACTAATTATCCAAATTACCCTATTTTCCTCATTTAAAAATCTCCAAGTTCCCTTCAGACAGTTTCAAGGATGCTTATTCCCATAATTATGACATAATGTTTGAAGGGTTTCCTTCCCACCATGAAATTTATCTTTTGATCATCAAGAATAAAACAACATTATTTTTTATCTCAGTCCCATGAGACCACTATTATTCACTGATTTCTATCTCATATTTGAGGGAAAAGGAACAATCCCTTTAATTCACACCAGTTATAGGGTGTGGAAAAAGCGATTTAATTTACTAAGTCAGTACAGAGGCTGAGCAAGGTCATCTCACTTGAGGAGCATTGTAGTAGGTTAAATCACTAATTCTAGTTCACCTATTCTAATTTTTTTTTATTTTTTTATTTTTTGAAAATTATGTTTTTAAGTGTTTTGGAAAACATTAAATTAAAATAATTAAATAAATACAGATGCATATAGAATGATATTACTGAAGAAAGGCCTTGGTCCAAGGTTTAGTGAAACCTCATTAATGATTACTTTCCTTTAATTTATTAAGTGTGTGACTTTATCATGCCTCCAGTGCACCAAACCACACCTCCTCCAATAGTCAAATAGGATAACACCTCAATTGAGAATGATATTCCATAAAGACATGGCTCTATCGTATGTCATTTCATCCCTTAAGGAAACAACAACTCCACCGTATGAAGTGTTTGCCTGAGAAAAGGGAGGGAAAATGAATGAATTAGAGAAAAGAAAGGGATTTGAAAATAATTTCATGGTGGAAAACCTCCACACCCATGAAATACACTCTCATCCATCAAAAATGGAATAATAACATGTAAAATTGAATAGTAATAACAAAGAACACCCTGAAACCTCCCCTAGGGCCAAGCCTCAGGTTAGTCACCTTCCATTTCAAATTGAACAAAGATCATAATGGAAATATGGAAGAGAAAAAGATAATTATATTTGGAAGAGAAAAGGTATGTAAGAAGGAAAGGAAACACTTTAATTAAAAATATGCATGTGTTACACTGAAAAGAGAAGTAAAATAAAAGTAGAAAATAAAGAAAGAAAAAATCCTAAAGTTGCAGCAGAGGTCATCCAATGATTCCCTCTGGTACAAACTCTACCAGAATGATTTGGGAGGGTGGTTAGGGGCTGTATTTATATGAAAAACTCATCAACACCCTTGCAGTTTCACAATATTTCTTCTGTGCATTGACAGTTACATGATGTGTAAACGAGTTTCACATCATGTAATCCTTTGGACTTTAGAAATCCCAAATCTCAATATCATCCTCTATACAAACTCTTATCAAAAATGTCATGTCCTGTAATTTGGTTACAGGATGTGTAATGTTGTTTCACAGCATATAATCATGTCACGATTTTTCCATATGGGTTTGTCCCTCTTATTGAAGTCATGATGTGTAATTAGATTAAACTATGTGTAATCATTACATTCTATTTTCAATCTCTAATTCATTCTCAGAAATCTAGTGTCACACCACAAGTGAATCTCTCAGTGTTAAGTTTCATTTAGTTTCACTTAGAAATAAAGAGTCTATTAAAAATATATGAAATTTCAGAATTTGTCCATTTTCATAATTTATCTCAAAACTCTTCAAAATTCAAAAAATGATGAAATTTCATATAAAATGAAAAATTGGTGGGGTTTAAATCATTGATATAGACATGAAAAATGTTGGAAATATTTTCTATAACACCCTTTATAGTATTCAATTTCCCAAATTACTAAATCTATTCATAAAATCATTTTTAACCTAAAAAATAAATGGCCCTCCTTACTTTCATTGTTGATGATAAATCCATTGGCATTCCATGATATCCTTGTAATGTTTTTCTCAAACACCCTGATAGACTCATCTTTCTGTTGATTTATTTTAATTAACTCCCTCTCCATTTGTATTATGAGAGTTCAGGGAAAGTATTTATTAGAAAAACATTTTAATGAATTAATCACACTCTGTGGAATCTGTCACAACCCGTCCCAGTGGGGCCCAAGCCGCAACTCCCCAATCCCACCTCTAATAGGCCAAGGGCAGGTGACTGGCACCGAGTAGGCATGCTACTAACATGGGAGGAATTTCCTATAAACCTGTACAAATGCACACACATATCCTAGCCCACAAAGAAGAAAATTGAAAACTACTAAAAATGGAAAAGATGCATGCATACACTAAATCACAGTCCACAGAATACAATAGGAAAGTAAAGTACAAGAAAGTAAAACCCTGGTCCAAAAGTACAATCCCACCAAAAGAGATTCTGTAACAAAGTCCAACCTGTAAAGAAAGGTGATGAGACTACATTCTGTAGCCGTGGGAACACACCTCATCCCATCTGAGCTCACTGAGTACCGTCTGGTCCTAGTCCGCCTAGAATCCTGTCAAAGGCTTGCTCGTTTGCACAAGACACGACACGTGCGGGAAAAGCCCATGCAGGGGTGAGTATAACAATACCCAGTAGGACACCCCGAAACCACAAAGGAAATACAATAAGGAAAATACCACAATGGAAAGATACAGTCAGCTCCACATAGTATATGTGTACATAATATATAACAAGAATATCCAGATATACTCATACACGGTCGACTATCGTGAAACCACCACTAAGATCCAGCTCGAAGATTCTACTAAGCACATAATAGGGAGAACACAGTCCTAGGCCTGAAGAGAGATATATGAAGTACTCATTCTAGGAGAACGCACTCCACAAGTACTTTGAGAACAGGATGCCCAGATGAGGATGACAACCAAGTCATGGGGTGATTCTGAAAACTCAGTCTGAGCTAATCTTCTAAGAAGAGGATCGGCGCTCGGGTAAAGTTGGTCACGTCAATACCAATAACTCTATCAAGGGTTCCAGGAAGGAATAGAGGATCCGGCTCCAAGTCTAACAGAGGGGATTCCAAAAACTCTATTCAGGAAGTCCTGCTGAAGTGATCATACTCCTGTATAAAGTAAATGATACCAGAACCTTCAGGGAAAAGACCAAGGGTACGAACCCTATGAAAACTAGTCCAAGTCATAGAATACAAGTGGATCAAGCCATGAAGAATTGGTTACAGGGAGTGTAGTATGGATACACGCCATTTTCCCTGACCCTGGGTACTGCCCGTGTAACGGCCCATGTCATCTGTCCAGTCTGTGTAAAACTAGACTACACGATGTGTAGAATGATCACACGTCGTGTTCCTTAACCCCGGGTATTGCCCATGTAAATGGCCCATGTCATTCAGATTTTCAGATATAAAGTAACTATACGGAGTCTAGAAGAATTACACGTCGTGTTTGAGCACCTGGGCTCGCTCCGTGTACGCTGGCCATGTGCCCGTGCCTCCTGCCCATGTACCAGTACACGGGGTATCCCATGTATCTGGCCAGGTCTGGCCGGGGAAGGGTATACACATCGTGTCCTTTTCTGTGTACTCAACCCATGTCCGTGTACTCCTGGAGTACATGCCAGGTGGTCTGTCGACGAACACACGTCGTGTAGGCCATACTACACGGCGTGTAGTCGAGATTTTTCTAGAAACACTGTCTTCTTCCTCACGCCATAGCTGAGCATTTGGATCCTCGTTTTCTCGTCCGTTTGTCCTGATACTTCAAGTATGGGGTCGTTTTATCATACGAAATTCATAACTGGTGTTTTAGGATCTTAAATTGGATCATAAACCTCAAATGATCCATCTGAAGAAAAATGTATGAACACTTGTATATCCTGATCCGCTCCGAATCGCCTACCGAAACCATCGTCGCACCTCCGTGACGTCGCTCTGGGGTTGGATCTTCAATCTCGGATCGTTGCACCAACAAAAGAATGTGCAACACTCGATTTCCTCCAAGAATTTGTAGAACGCAACGAAGAACACGGGGGAGAAAAATACACGAACCAAATAAGAGTGACGAACCTCGATCGTTGTTCCTGACGATTTGGGTTCGTTTCCATTAGATCAAAACCAAACAACCTCAAAATCCCTGAAAAACCCATCCCACAAGAATGATCGATCCATGAGATAATCTATTCTTGGATTAGTCTGCTTTCATCACAGAAATCAAAAATGGGGAAGGAAATCAAAAACAAACATCCTACATGGATCCACGGCGTTAGTTGGTGAAGATCCGGTCGTTGCGTCGTTGTCGCAGGCGAAGCTCATCAAGAACACTATCGCTGCGTTGGGAGGTTTTCTACAGAGCTCTCCAGGGAGATTCAGCGTTATGAGAAAAGTAACCTTAATCCCCAAAAAAATATCTTTTTAAAAAAGTAAAAGAGATATTTCATTGCAACAAAGATTTAAATAAAATATTTTAAATAAAATATTTTATTATGGTTACGTCCAGAACCCAGATTTCGCAACCGGCCTGCGCCAGTCGATGTTAGGTCCCTTATAGGGTAAACCCGCTACTCTAAATGCAACGATGCCATCATAATTTTGATCTGAGCACCTGTTTGGGAGTTATTCCACTTTTTCAGGAAAACCACATGTGCGCAAAATTTAATTATTTAATTAAATTCAAACATTTGTTCCGGGCTCACCGGGCCTCGGAACTGCACATCGTCTCAAAGCCTCGTCTCATGCTGCCACCAGACACACACTAAGGGAATAGCTCACCCACGAAGGATCTTCTCCTGTTGATCCTTGATCTCCACTGGGTACTCAGCAAAGGTCTCTCCATCATTGATTTCCAGCTTGCCCCAGTCAATGATGTGCGATGGATTATGCGCGTACCTATGCAGCTGCGACACATGGAAGACGTTGTGTACCCGGTCCATATGAGGAGGTAGAGCCAAGTGATACGCCACCTCGCTAACTCTAATTAGAATCTAGAAAGGTCTGACAAACCTCAAATATATCTTTCCTCCTCGGCCAAATCTCTGCAATCCCCATCAAGGTGAGTCCTGAAGGAACACATGGTCTCCCTCCTCTAACTCCAAGGGCCTCCGCCTCGTGTCGGCATAAGACTTTTTCCGACTATGTGAAATATTCACCCACTCCTGGATGACCTACAACTTCTCTGTAGTAGCTCTCACCATCTCTGGGACCATAAGTGATGACTCTCCTGGGTCAGTCCAGCAAAGCGGTGACATGCAAGGTCGCCCGTACAGAGCCTCGAATGGTGCCATACAAATAGTGTAATGATAACTTTTGTTATAAAAAAATTCCACCAGTGGTAGGTGATCCTCCCAGATATGACTAAATTCAAGTATGTAAGCTCGAAACATATCATCCAGGACCTGGATGGTCTGCTCTGTCTAACCATCAGTCTGGGGACGAAACGTTGTGCTCAAGCGTAACTGAGTCCCAAAAGTTTCCTGCGATTCCTTTCACAAATGGGATGTGAAACAAGCATCAACATATGAGATGATCGTGGATGGAACTCCATGAATTCAAACTATCTTCTGCATGTAGAGGCATCCCAAGATCTCTACTAAACTCTACTCTCGTATGGCTAGGAAGTGGGCCGACTTGGTGAGTCAATCAATGATCACCCAGATGGCATCATGTCCCCTGGATGTATGTGGTAAACCCATCACGAATTTCATGGATATCCCATCCCACTTCCACTATGGCACCTCAAGGGGCTGATTCAATCCTACTGGAACCTGTTACTCAGCCTTTATTTGCTGACAAGTAAGGTACTGGGAAACAAACTCTGCCACACACTTCTTCATTCCAGGCCACCAGAACTGACATCGGAGGTCCTGATACATCTTTTTCACGCCTGGATGTACCTCCAAAGAAGATTTATGGAACTCCATCAGAACCTCCTCCTGCAACATCACTGGTACTACTGTACGCCCTCTGAAAAGAACAACGTACTCCGCACCTTCTAAATATCCATCAGCTGCAACACCTATGGATATCTGAGCATGTAGTGTCTCAAAGCTAACATCCTCACGCTATACTTCCCTGACTCTCTATAATAGTGTAGGGGTGACAACCATAGATTGAAGGTAAGCACCCTCATCTCCATCCATAATGGATAACTGTAAAGAGGTCAACTGCCTCGTCGCCTCATCCAGCAACTACGAACTGGATTTCCTGCTGAGAGCATCTGCTACAACGTTCCCCTTCCCAGGTGTGTAAACGATCTCAAAGTCGTAATCCTGGAAGAACTCAAGCCATCGTCTTTTTCTCAAATTCAGATCCTTCTGAGAAAAGATATATCTGAGACTCTTGTGATCAGACTAGATGGTAAACTGCATGCCCATCATGTAATGCTGCCACATCTTTAATGCGAAGACTATAGTTGCCAACTCAAGATCATGGGTCACGTAGTTCTGCTCATGTGGCCTCAACCGATGTGATCCATAGGCAATTATTTCTTGCCTCTGCATCAAGACACAACCAAGCCCAGTTCCTGATGCGTCGCAGAACACTACGTACTCGACACCCTCCTCTGGTAATCTCAAGATCGGGGCGCTCGTCAGACTTTGTCTCAACTGATGGAAAGCCTGCTGGCATCTCTCAGTCCATGCAAAGGGATGCCCCTTTCGGGTCAAAGCTTCCATGGGTGCTGAAATCCTTGAGAAATCAAGAATGAATCTCTGATAGTAGCTTGCCAACCCAAGGAAGCTTTGCCCCTCCCTCACGCTTCGGGGTGGCTCCCATGCTAGTACTGCCTACACCTTGGCTGGGTCCACTACTACACCATCTGCTGAGATAATGTTTCCTAGAAAGTGGACCTCATGTATCCAGAACTAACACTTCGAGAGTTTCCCATACAGCTGGTGCTCTTGGAGTGTGTCCAGAACCATCCTTAGGTGTCTCACGTGCGCCTCCTTGGACGCAGAGTACACAAGGATATCATCAATGAAGACTACTACAAACTGATCAAGATAGGGTTGAAAGATCTGATTCATGAGTCCCATGAACACTACTGGGGTGTTGTTCACGACGAAGGGCATCACCAAGTACTCATAGTGACCGTAGTGGCATCTGAAAGTTGTCTTCAGTATATCCTCATCTCGTACTTGCAACTGGTGATAGCCTGATCGTAGATCAACCTTTGAGAACCATCATGCCCCTCTCAACTGGTCGATGAGGTCATCGATCCTCGGTAGTGGGTACCGGTTCTTCACGGTCACCTGATTAAAGTGATGGTAATCCACACATATCCTTAATCTCCCGTCTGCCTTCTTGGAAAACAGCACTAGGGCCGCCCAGGGTGAAACGATGGGTCTCACAAAGCACTTCTTCTGCAAGTCATCTAACTGCACTCTCAGCTCACGAAGCTCTGCAGGAGCCATCCGATATGCTTATGATGATATCGGTGTCGTCCTGGGTTGCAACTAAATGCATAAATCTATCTCCCTATGGGGAGGTAGTCCAGGGACATCCTCCAGAAAGACGTCCTCATACTCAGCCACTACTACTGGAAACTAGAAACTCATAACACTTGTCACACCAAGGGATAGGCTAGCCAACTGATGTGAAATCGGTTGTGCCTTACTATGCTCGAGTCCATCCTGCGCTGCCTGGGTCTCTATTTCACCAACAAAAGAGAACCTCGTTCCATCACTACGGACACACCGCACCCTTTGCCTAAAATAGTCGATCTGGGAATGAACTATGTATATCTAATCCATATCTAGAATGACATCGTAAGGCCTCAAAACAACCACCAAGAGGTTCCAACTGAAACTCTCGCCTCCAAGGGTCAGGTCACACTGTCTACAGAGGTGTGTGATCTCTGAATCTTCTCCAGTCGGTGTTTCTAGGCATAAGGATCGAGTAAATGTCTCAACTAGAATCTCAAGGTCTCAAAAAAGATAAGCAGCCAGAAATAAATGACTAGCACATGTGTCTATCAGTACGACAACCAAAGTAGAAAAGGAACAGATTGTACATCTAATCATTCCAGGAGTACCTAGGTCCTAAGCCTCTGCCAACTGCAATTATCCTTGCCTCTGTCCACCAGCTCCCAGAGCTAGGGGTGGACCTCCTAGGGGTGGTGGTGGTAAAGGGTCAAAATGATGACCACCTCCAGATGCTCTCCCAGCTCCTCTACCACATCTGCTGCCCCATAGATCTGTCTGATCCACACGTTGCCTCTGCCTCGGTGGTCCATCCACTGCTCTTGCGTAAGTAGTATGGTGGGTCGGACAATCTTGAGCGAGATGTCCCCTTCCATCACATGAGTAGCATCGCCTCTCTCGAGGCTGGCTGGATGCGCCCTGCGAACCCTGTACGGCATATCCCCTATCATGGGATCTCCTCTGAAAATGTCTCCCATGCCTGGGTCCCTAATGTCGGCTCCATGCTGCTAAGGTCTCTGCTCCAGCTCACCCACCACTGACAATTTCCAGTTGTCTCTGCTTTGCTAAGAAGCTCTTGACCACCAAAGCCTGCTCGAGCACCCCAACATAAGTAGGAATGCTCATAGGCATGATGCTAGCTCGGATATCTTGGTGCAATCCCCGCTCCAAAGTCTGAGTTCAAAAGTACTGATCTCTGACCATATCCATCAAGTACCGCGAGAGGTCGGTAAACCTTGATGAATAGTAAGCCACCAACATGGTTCCCTACTGGAGCTTAAGAAGCTCCTGTATACGTACTGATCTAAGGGTAATCGGTGAAAACTCCTTTTTGAAGAGATTCTCAAACCCTAACCACATAAGAGTCACCTCATCGTGGGTCTAGATAACCAAACTCCACCATCGTTCTGTCGATCCCTGCAGAAGGCTTGCTGCCAGGATCAATATCTGGTCTGCTGGTGTCTTGACCAAACTGAAGACTCTGGCCACCACCTCAAGCCAGTCCTCTGCTGCATGAGGGTCAGGCTCACCTAGAAACCTAAGGGGTCTCTGTCTCTGAAACTCGTGGAGTGCACTCAGTCTGCGTTCCTCCTCCACTGGTACAGTAGGAACTAAACACTACTCCACAGGTGGTGAGATAATTGGCACACCACCTAATGGTAAAACTGGGGAATCTGGTCCCTGTATCGAAGTATCATCACTGAGGGGGTCATCCTTGTGATTGAGCTGCTGGATCCTAGAGGGTACACATCGCGGAGGCATCCTATAAAGAAACAAGATGTATCTCAGTCAGTTAGTATATCTGGAGAGCTAACTCAAGAAGGGCATGAAAACCACAAATCATTCCTATATGATGCATGTACCATTATTTTCCCCTAAAACTAGTGTTCCCATGCTCTGAGTCGAAAATCAGGTTATCAGAGTCCTGGTGTATGGATATGTCGGCCGCCTGCACCAACACTGGGATCCCTGGCATGAAATCTGAACTCAAAACACTTAACATTGCTGCCCCAACCAACTCACAGACTCCCGGTCCTAAGGTAGAACCGACAACCTCTGATACCACTCTGTTACGACCCGTCCTAGTGGGGACCAAGCCGCAACTCCCCAATCCCGCCTCCAATAGGCCAGGGGCTGGTGAATAGCACCACGTAGTCATGCTACTAACATGGGAGTCATTCCCTATAAACCTGTACACATGCACACACATCTCCAAGCCCACAAAGATGAAAAGTGAAAACTACGAAGAATTGAAAACATGAATGCATACATTAAATCCCAATCCATAGTGTATGATAGGAAAGTAAAGTACAAGAAAGTAAAACCCTGGGCCAAAAGTACAAGACCACCAAAATAGAGTTCGTAATAAAGTCCAACTTGTAAAGAAAGGTTCTAGGACTGCAGTCTGTAGCCATAGGAACACACCTAGGCCCGTTTGAGCTCACTGAGTATTGTCCGGTCCGGGTCCACCTAGAATCCTGTCAAAGGATCGCTCGTCTGCACAAGACACGACACGTGCGGGCAAAGCCCATGCAGGGGTGAGTATAACAATACCCAGTAGGACACCCCGATACCACAAAGGAAATACAACAATGGAAATACCACAATGGAAAGATACAGTCAGCTCCATATAGTATATTTCTATAGAACATATAACAAGAATATCCAGATATACTCATACACGGTCGACTATCGTGAAACCCCCACTAAAATCCAGCTCGAAGATTCCACTAAGCACGTAACAAGGAGAACACACTCCTAGGACTGAAGAGAGAGATACGAAGTACTCGTTCTGGGAGAACACACTCCACAAGTACTTTGAAAAAATGATGCCGATATGAGGATCACAACCAAGTCATGGGGTGATTCCGACAACTCAGTATGAGCTAATTCGCTAAGTAGAGGATCGGCTCCTGGGTAAAGTTGGTCACATCGATACCGAGAACTCTACCTAAGGTTCCAGGAATGAATAGAAGATCTGGCTCCAAGTCTAACAGAGGGGATTCCAATAACTCTATTTAGGAAGTCCTACTGAAGGGATCATACTCCTGTATAAGTGAAATGATACCAGAACCTTCAGGGAAAATACCAAGGGTATGAACCCTAAGAAAACTAGTCCAAGTCACAGAAGACAAGTGGCTCAAGCTATGAAGAATTTGTTACACGACATGTAGTATGGTTACACGTCGTGTTCCATGACCTCTGGTACTGCTCGTGTAACGGCCCATGTCATCTATCCAGTCTGTGTAAAACTAGACTACACGGCATGTAGAATGATCACACACCATGTTCCTTGACCCCGAGTACTGCCCGTGTAAAATTCATGTGTCATTCGGCTTGTCGGATAAAAAGTAAATACACGGTGTCTAGAATAATTACACGCTGTGTCCGAGCACCTAGGCTCGCTCCGTGTATGCTGGCCATATTCCCGTACACGGCCTATGCCCATGCCCCCTACCCATGTACCAGTACACGGGGTATCCTGTGTATCTGGCCGGGTCTAGGCGGGGAAGGGTATAAACGGCATGTCCTTGGTCGTGTACCCAACCCATGTCCATGTACTCCCGGAGTACACGCCAGGTGGTCTGCCGACGAACACACACCGTGTAGCCCATACTACACGGTGTGTAGTTGGGATTTTTTCCAGACACACCGTCTTCTTCCTTGCGCCGCGGCTGAACCTCCGGATCCCCGGTTTCTCATCTGTTCATCCCGATACTCCAGGGATGGGTTAGTTTCGTCATACGAACAACGTAACGGGTGTTTTCGTATCTTAAATTGGATCATAAACCTCGAATGATACATCCAAAGAAAAATGCCTGAAAACTCATATATCCCGATCCGCTCTGAATCGCCTGCCGAAATCGTCGTTGCACCTCTGTGACATCATTCCGGGGTTAGATCTTCAATTTCGGATCATTGCGCCAACAAAAGAATGTGCAACAATCGATTTTCTCCAAGAACGCGTAGAACACAACGAAGAACGCGAGGGAGAAAAATACAAGAATCAAACAAGAGGGACGAACCTCGATTGCTGTTCGGGACGATTCGGGTTCATCGCCATTAGATCAAAACCAAACAACCTAAAAATCCCCGCAAAACCCATCCCGCAAGAATGATCGATCTGCAGGCTAATCTGTTCGTGGATTAGTCAACGTTCGTCATGGAAATCAAAAACGGGGAAGGAAATCAAAAACAAACATCCTACCTGGATCCATGGAGTTCTTTTTCAAAGATCTGGTCGTCGCGTCATCATCACCGGCGAAGCTCGTCAAGAACATCGTCGCCGCGTTGGGAGGTTTTCTCTAGAGCTCTCCAGGGAGATTCAGTGTTTTGAGAAAAGTGACCCTGATCCCCTACAAAATCTCTTTTTAAAAAGGAAAATAGATATTTTTTTGCAACAAATATTTAAATAAAATATTTTAAATAAAATATTTTATTACGGTTACATCCAAAACCCAGATTTCACCATCGGCCTGCCCCAGTCGATGTTAGGTCCCTTATAGGGTAAACCTACTACTCTGAACGTAACGGTGCCATCGTATTTTTGATCCGAGCACCTATTCGGGAGTTATTCCACTTTTTTAGGAAAACCACATGCACGCGTAATTTAATTATTTAATTAAATTCAAACATTTGTTCCGGGCTCACCGCGCCTCGAAACTGCATGTCGTCTCAGAGCCTAGTCTCGAATTAATTCCTATATAATATTAAAATAATACATGGAAAATCTGGGACATTACAGAATCAATATAAAATTTAGACTTCAGGTACCTAATCCGCATCCACTACTGATTGGACTCCCCTTCATGTGATGAATAAACAATACAACATTCTCCTATTCTAATCGCTAGAGTAATTATAATATCTTCTCAATGGATTTAGCATGTTTTTCTATGATCAAGGGATCATATGATCCAAAAAAGGTAGGAAGAATTTGTGTCATAAAATAATTTATTTTAACTTTATCTTTATTAGGATAAGGAGGGTGTTCTGTACGATTCGTGTTAATATTCATAACATGATAATGTTGATATAGTAATACCATGCTATTCTCAACTCCCACTCCCATAAGATTAGGAATATCATTGGAGAAATCATTAAATTTCCTATCATATTTTTTGTTAGAACAGTTTCTCATATCTCCTGCATTAAATAAAAAAAATATGAGAATGAATTAACTAATAAACATAAAAAAGGGAATCGTATAATATTAGGATGGATAACATATAAATTATAAGTATATCCTATCTTATAATTTCCAATTTCAATCTAGGTTATCAATGGTGATTTTCCTATTAATTTTTATAACATTAAAATCTATTCAAGTCCTTCATAATGGTTCATAAAGAGTTATTTAATATTTCAAAACATATCTGCTGAGAGTGTCAATCCAAGTCTGCACAAAGGCCTCTTTTTCATGCACTGGTTGATGGTTAGGTCAATAGATAATAAAAAAATTTGAGAGTTATTACCACTATAAAAAACTATTCCAAATCCACATCCACTTCAACTATCTAGATAGGGATGTAATTTCTTGAAACCCACTCACTCTATACATCACCAGAACTACAAAATATTTTCCAATACTGGTACTTATCCCTAAGATTGTTACTAAAGTATTATAGTCCTAATCCCCAAATATAACTAGACCACACCTATAATTCCAAATTTATAAATCCTATTCTTTTTTACATATATTATTACATGATTATTAAAATAAACATCAATTATTATAAAATAAGGATAAAAACCCCATTTTCTTTTGAAGACTATGTATAAAAAATATGAACCTAAAAATAAATTGTTTTATTTTAATCACTATAATGTTCTCTTAAATCTATTTGAACTCCTAAAAGTACATGGGAAAACCTAGGGAATACATTGAAAAAAACTTTGAGTTGAAAATCATTGTAGGGGGTAAATATGACAAGGAAACATGACATGTTAGTCCAAGGTATGACATGATATCATAAAAGATAAAGATTATGAGTAATCATATGGAAGGATAAAAAATAAAAAAAATTATCATAATATTATGGTAATATAGGAAATGGGGAATAAATAAAAAATTACATAAATATAAGTTAATTTGAACTTCCAAGACCACATCACATATGGAAAGGAGTCCTAGAGTTCATTATTTTTACTATATAGTCTCATAAATAACAACTCATGAGAAAAAATATTTACCCAATGAATTGGAGAACTATCTAGGTGCACCCTTCACGCATGTACATGATTATGTGTGCCGACAAATGAAATCGATCATAGTTTGTAAACCTAATGATTACCCATGTAAATAAATGTGTTTCATAATATTTTCTCATATAATAATAAAAAGAGATTTATTAAAGAAGGCATTTGATAAATGATCATAATTAATGTCATACCCATATTGCCACCGAATTCCACATATATCCATAACGAACATTATTGGGTTTCCTTTACTCCAAATCACTATGCTCGAGCCCCTCTTGTGTGCATCCCCTCCTTGAAGTTCTATGGGTTTCCTTTACTCCAAATAACTTTCCTCCATCCCCTCTTGTGTAAAATCCTCATCTATTGAGTGCACCTCCTCCGTGAATCCCTCTAGTCATGTGTGTAGTGATTTTTTGGTTCCTTGCGATATGTCCCATTTTTGTTCCCTTACCTATTTATTTTCAGCATAGGTATGCTAATTCCCCTTGTTTTTAGCATAGGGACACTAAGATGGACCTTGTGAGTGACCCCTCATCCACACTATTATACCTTTTAATTGTCAAATATGTCCCCCTCTAAAGAGAATATGTGAGATGATTATGTAAGACCAAGGAGTAAGGTGTGAATCCCCCACGTCCGAGATACAAGAAGTAAAACAACCTAACACAAAACATCCTCAAAACATGGAATTAAACCATGTCCTATCCCTCTAGTGGAAATAAAGAATTCTTTATTTATTACATATATGGAATGATATCATCCTCACATGGAATTATATCTTCCTCACATGGAGTGATAACTTCCTCACATGGAATGAGACCCTCCTCACACATAAGGACATCCTCTTCACCCTAATCATAGGATATTACATCCTCCTAGTCATCCATACTAGTGTAATCTCCTAGCCTTTCTTATAAGAGGCATCACCTTTGCTTCTCATCACCCCCCCTTAGCCATAGGGTCAGAGAAGTGATGGGCATAGGAGCCCTCTCAAATTCAATCCCTTTGGGATTTTTTCCATGTGTGACTCAGATAGTTTCCACACATCATCACCATCACACCCTTGATAGGATGCTCTATGTATGACTGAAATTGAATGAGATCTTTTTCACATGGAATAAGATCCTCCTAGTATATAATGAAATCCTCCTTGTGAGGCTTCTATATATAATCTCCACATTATCTCTCATTGATTCATCTTTCACAACACGAGTGTTAGGGATAATTCTTCCTCCTACTTCTCACATTGATCACAACTGACATAGTATTAGAGTTCAATAATATCCATGACATCCATCCAATCCCTATGGGACTCCTCTTTAGGTTTCGGCTCCAATCATCCTCATTTCCCCACTAAAATTTTCCTTGCATAAGCCCCAAACATGATGTGTCTCCATTTGGGTTTCTCCTACACGTAAACCCAAAAAATATGCTCCACAACCATTAAGATACCTCCTTAGATGTAATCCCCAATACCCCTTCCAAGACTATGTGGACTTTGATTCCCAATTTTTAGGGATACGAAGGAAACATACCTAAGGTTCAAGCCCAAAACCCACAAATATTCATCCCTTTCATCCACTCCATCAAAAACTTCATCCACATCTATCCAGATTTTACCTGTTCTACCACATCTTAGTGAGATTATGCCACCCAGTTGGTTTGTTCCAACACATAATCCCCATCAGCATCATCATTTCTCCTAGAAACACCAACGTACCTCCCATGTGTGTAACGACCCAAATTTTTTCAATGGAAATTCCCTTCTTATAAATATTTCATAAAATCACATGAAAACACAACATAATGAACTACTAAGTGCTATGTGGCCTTTAAACATAAGTTTGTCACTTCTGTATTGGGAATTTTGAAAATATGACCTACACGGTTGTGTTCAAGATGATTTTTTGATTCTAATAAAACAAAAATAATTTTTGGTGAATAGTAACATACCCTTATGAATAGTGATATACCCTAATGAATAGTTACCATACCTATGATAGTATAAAAATAATATTCAAGTGAAAGTATGATGTACATATATTTTAGAATAAGTAAATGAATGTTTTAAAACTAGTTTTTTAATAAAAAATTATGATTTTAATTAAATATTAAATTAATCATATTTAGAAAAATTATTTTTCAAAAATGGAAGTCATTTTTGGATTCTACACGTCAAAAAATGGTTGGGGTAAATTTTTTTGATTTTTCTGAAATACTTGAATTTTAGGTGAATAGTAAAATACATTTACCGTATAAATACATTATAATTTATACTCACTATTCCTGACATCAAAAGTGATGTAAGAACCCAAATCTCGAACACATAGGTCCTATTTACTATTATTGGTCATTTAAGACTCAATATTCCTTCTCTTATGGAAAATTAATAAACTAATGAATTTTATATTAAGGAAACCCCTCTTCCCTCCACTATAAATACCACCTATCACACCCTCATTTCCTCACACCTCTCAAGCTTGAATCCTTGTCTAAAATCTGCCAAAAAATATTTCCTATCCTCTACCCCACGTCCAAGAGTTTCGGGTCTCATCAAAAGACCGGGCTTAGGCCCCTTAAGGAGGATCTCAAGAGGAGGATTCAAGAGGTAATTTCTCTACCTCGTCTCCTTTAATTCTCTTTCAATTTCATTTTTTTCTTATTATCTCCCCACCTATCTTTGTCCAAATGGTATGGTAACTCTAGTAACATACATATAATGAAATTTTATGATACTAATGGTATATTATATCATCGAACCCCCTTTCTCCTCTTCTTTTTATTTTATTAAAGAGAACGTTGTTCGTGATGTGTTAATTTATCACCTTCAAGAATGACATGTCTTCTTCTTCCATTTCTACCTTCAGATCTGGTCATGAAACCATTTTTCTGGTTTAACCTGAATATGTTATATTTATTATTTCCTATTTAATTTTCTGGAACTAACTTATGTACATATTACTAAGTGATAAATTAAAACAAGTTCTTTGTGATCGAAAAACCGCCCAAATTAACCCAAATAATCATCATTTAATTTTTATCTAATGATTCATCCACATCATATATAATATAATTCATTATAAGAATATTTTAAATTCAATTATATTATTAATTACATTTAATATCAGTTCTTTATGTTTACCCATGTTCTACCCAAACGTTCATTTAAGAATACGAGTTAACCACTCAAGAAGACCCTAAAAAAACATTCCCAAACAAAGTTTTTAAACACTATAACTCATAAAAAGGCCCATAAAATGACATAATGAAACCAAACTGAACCCTATTCATGTATAAAAGGTTCTGATATTTCTAATTAATTAATATAATGTGATTACATAGGACATTAAAGAGAATTAAGTGTTCATATAAAAGGTATGGGGAAATTCTCGAACCCAAATTTCATCCTTCGGGTTCTCCCTCTTTCTCTCCATTTTTGATATGGTTTCTCATAAAAAATCATTTTTTCATAATTTTATTTCCTTTTATGGAATATACATGTTTACTAATATTGTTTATGTCAAAGAAAATGTTTTCCAAAAGAACTCTTCTTTTAAGAACTCACCTTTTACTTCTCATTCAAGGTTGATGGTTCTTATATCAAGTATGTTCTTTGTTTTGGGAACCCAAAGTTTATGAATTTGTTCTTATGAGATGAAACACATTCCTTTACATGGTTTAGTTATTTTCATTATTGATATATGTTCTATATTTAATACATGATAATGATAATATTTTGATGTGATGGGTGCGCCCGGAATTATATAGTGCAATATGAATGTTTGAATGTGACGGATGTGCCCCAAATTATACAGTGCTCCAATTCATTGTGTAAAGTGATTAATCTCATGATTAAATGTGAAATGATGTGTAAAATATGCTATCTTTGTTCAAAATTATGTATGGTAGTTAACCACTAAGACATGATGTTTCATTTTTATGCATTTCCACACTTCTAGTCTTTTATATATGCTTCCTCTCATGTTCATGATCTTTTTACCATGTTTTGATTATGCTCACCCCATGATATATTGTTCTTATATATCCTTTTACTGGGATTTTAGATCACCCCTTTTTATTTATATCCTCATGTGGCTACATGTACTAAGGAGAGGTCAAGTGCCAATAATAAGCTAGAGAAGAAGAAATTAAATAAATGTTTATGATTGATGATGTAATTGCTATGTATGGTCCTAGTTTTCCCAAGACAATAAACCTTTGGATCCTTTATTTGTAATAAGAGTATGTTTTTTATCTTAAAATAATGTAATAGTAATGTAAGAAAATATTGTGTCACTATAGTTGGTATTAGAGGGAAGGTTTAGTTAATTTGGGAATTAGGATTAGTGAACCCTAGAGAAAACCTCTAGCATGAGACTAAGTACAAATATGCACACAAGAATCTCTACATAGGGATCCCATATGTTATGATTTTAGTATAAATTATTCAAATGAATAAGTTATTTATTCATGACTTGTTAACTTATGTTTTGTTCTAAACTTTTCTATTTTATAAAATGGTGGGAACCAGAAGAAACCAGGCCAACAACTCGTGCGAGGGCCAATGCAACGATTGCCCAAATGACATCCCCAATGATCTGGGATGTGGAGTTCAAAATTTCATGGCTATGCTTACCCAATTATCTCAGGTTATGAAAAATAACCATAATAATGGGGAATCTCCTCCTTCAACAAAGAGGGAGCAACTGGCTATCGAATGTTTTATGTGGAAATGACCACCAAAGTTTAGTGGATCTTCGAATCCTCTAGTTGTGGAATAGTGGGTCAACTCCATGGAGAAGATATTTTATGTTCTTCACTATTCTGAGAAGGGGAAGGTGACTCTATCCGTTTATCATCTAGATGGAAAGGCTGATCAATGGTTGGCTTTGATTAAGAACACCAAGCCAAGGGAGGAAATTGAAGAGATGGAATGGGAAGACTATAAGATCATGTTTCTTAATAAGTATTTTGCACAAACTCTTCACACAAAGATGGAGAGATAATTCATAGATCTCAACCAAAAAGAAGGAGAATCTATCACAACCTATGACGTTAATTTCACAAGGCTTGCAAGGTATGCTTCGGGTTTTTTTACCATCAATAATAGAAAAATTGATAGATTCTTTAGTAGATTAAACCCACGCCTTTGAAAAGATCTTGAAATTCAAGACTTTGGGAGTTATGAAGAAGTTCTTCGGTGTGATCTCAAAGTGGATATGGAGTTTGGAGAATGGTCCCACATATGTGGTGATAAGAAACGAAATATTGAGTTTCAAGCCGGTGAATCTAATGATAAAGGTGGGAAGAAAAATAAACGACCCACATGCCAAAATGTGGGAAGTTGCACCATGGGAACTACCTTAAAGGGACGGGTAAATGCTTCAAGTGTGGGAAAGAAGGACATCATGCTCAAGAGTGTCGAAAATACATGAAAAGGAATGATAATGTAGCAGAAGAAAGGAGATAACCACCCATGGTTCAATGATACAACTATAGGGAACTAGAGAACTATGCAAGCCAATGCACTAAACCTCGAGTTCTCGATGGTAATCAGCATCAGCAGCCACCAAAGCCAAAAGAACAAGGGAAGGATTATGCCATCACTGCTATGAAAGTGGAGAAAGATAATGAAGTCGTACAAGTTACACTTCTTATTCACTCAAGAATGGAAAAAGTCTTTATTTTATTCAAGTTCTATGCATTGTTTTATATCTTGTAAGTTTTCTAGAACTATAGAATCAAAGCCTTGAAACCTTGAAGTAGAGATATCTATAAAAACACCAAGTTGTGCAACCATTTCAACCCAAGTGTTTGAATCTTCTCATTTTGGCGTATGTGGGAAGATTAATTCGTCAAATCTCGTAATACTTCCCTTGGTGGAATTCGATTCTATAATGGGAATGGATTGTCTCTCGTTATATAGTGCACAGATCAACTGTCAGGAAAAGGAAATATCTTTTCATATTCTGAACCATCCCATGCCCCTCTACAAATGTAAGGAAGATCATGAATCTCCTTTGAAAAATCCTTCATCTGTGTGGATGTTGATTCCCTACAAAGAATCATACCTCTCTGAAATAGTTGAGTCAAAGGAATGTGCCGACCCTATAGAGATTCCCATCGTGAGGGAATGCGGTGATGTATTCCCCAAAGAGTTACCTGGAATTCCCCCAGATCATGAGGTAGAGTTCTCAATTGAACTCATACCCAGAGCTACTCCTATCTCAAAGTGTCCTTATAGGATGGCTCCTATCGAACTGGAGGAGTTAAAGAAGTAGCTGAAATAGCATCTGGATAAAGGGTTCATACACCCTAGTGCATCACCTTGGGGTGTGCCAGTGATCTTTGTGAAGAAGAATGATGGAACAATGTGGTTGTGTATCGATTATCGGTAACTCAACAAGATATCCATAAAGAACAAGTATCCTCTTCCAAGGATTGACGACTTGTTCGATTAGTTAAGAGGAGATCAGTACTTCTCAAATGTTGATCTTCGTTCTGGATATCATCAGTTAAAGTTGAAGAAGGAAGATATTCAGAAGACTTCCTTTCATACAAGTTATGGGCACTATGAGTTTCTGGTGACGCCCTTCGGACTTACTAATTCCCCTAAAATATTCATGGATTTGATTAATAGTGTCTTTAGAAATTACCTTGACAAATTTGTTGTAGTGTTTATTGATGATATTCTCATCTATTCCAAGATCAGGAGTAACATGAAGAGCATATAATACTTGTGTTGGAAACATTAAGAAATGATAAGTTGTATGCCAAGTTCAGAAAGTGTGACTTTTGGATGAAGAGAGTCATGTTATTGGGACATGTGACCACAAGTGCTGGAATTTCTATGGATCCTTCAAAGACAAAGGTGATTGAGGAATGGCCCAGGCCCTCTAGTGTCACAGAAATCTATAGTTTTCTTGGATTAGTTGGGTACTACTGACATTTTGTGAGAAACTTATCACGATTGTCAAGCCCGCTAACTAAGTTAACAAGGAAATGGGTAAAGTATGTATGGATAGAATAATGTGAGGGAAGCTTCAATGATCTAAAGAGAAGGCTGATCACTGCACCTGTACTCACACTACCGAAAAGTAGAGAAGGTTTTGTGATATAAAGTGATGATTCAAAGAAAGGATTGGGTTGTGTACTCATGAAAAATGACCATGTGATAGCCTATTCCTCATGATAGTTGAAGATCCATGAGCAGAACTACCCGACGCATGATCTAGAGCTGGAATCCATTATTTTTTCCATGAAAATATGGAGGCACTACCTTTATGGTGAGAAGTGTGACATATACACCGACCACAAGATCCTAAAGTATATATTCACACAAAAGGATCTCAACATGCATCAAAGGATATGGTTAGAGCTAATCAAGGATTATGATTTCTCTATTCACTACCATCCTGGAAAGGTGAACAAAGTAGTTGATGCTCTAAGCAGAAAAGAACCCACTACTCTATATATTTTACGGATTGAGAAAGACATTATCTTATTAGATATACAAAGGATGGATTTGGAAATCATAAGCGAAAGGTATACATCCTACATTGCCCAAATTATTGTGCAACAATAAATCTAATAGAATATTAAGGAAGCACAAAGGGATGATGTGGATATACAAAAGTGGGGGAATGCAGTAAAAGAAGGGAAGCTGCAAGAGTTCCATATCGAAGATAATGGTGTGATTCGGGTGGGAACGTGTCTTTGTGTGCCTTCATCACTCGGTATAAAGAAGGAGCTATTGGACAATGCTCATAGCTCAACTTTCTCTATCCATCCTAGGAGTACCAAGATGTATTGTGATATCTGAGAACACTTCTGGTGAGATAACATGAAGAAGAAGATTGTGGAATATATATCAAGGTGCTTGGTATGTCAGCATGTTAAATCAGAGCGACAAAAGTCCAAAGGGATGATGTAGCCATTGCCTATACCCATATGGAAATGGGAAAATGTTACTATAGACTTTTTCACGGGTCTCTCTAAGACGTTGAAGGGAAATAATGCGATATGGGTTGTGGTTGACCGACTCACCAAGACTTCCCATTTTATTGTTATTCATGAAGATATCTTGCTTAAACAACTTGCAAAGATATATGTGAAGGAAGTGGTGAGATTTCATGGTGTTCCAATCTCAATTATCTCTAAATGTGATCCAAGGTTCACATCTAAATTCTGAAGAAGCCTTAAATATGCTTTGAGTACTAAATTAAATTTCAGTAAGGCTTATCACCCCCAAACTGATGGATAGTCTGAATGGACTATTCAGACACTTGATGATATGCTAAGAGCCTACTCTCTATAATTAAAAGGTGGATGAGATCAGCATCCCCCATTGGTTGAGTTCTCATACAACAATAGCTTCAACTTGAGTATTCAGATGGATCCATATGAAGCTCTGTATAGAAAGTGATGTAGAACTCCAACATGTTTGGATGAAGTTGGAGAATGAATGCTACTTGGACTCGATCTTGTGCAAGATATGACAAAGATGGTTCAAGTCATACAGAAACACATCAAATCTACTTAGAGTTGGAAAAAGAGCTATGCTGACAACCATCGAAGGTACTTGGAGTTCTACGTTGGAGATAAAGTCTTCCTTTGAATATCACCATAGAAGAGAGTCATGCAGTTTGGAAAGAAAGGAAAGCTAAGCCCAAGGTACATTGGCCCCTTTGAGATCCTTAACCTCATAGGAGCGGTGGCCTATCAGCTTTCACTTCCACCGAATATGGATCAATTTCATGATGTGTTTCATGTATCACTCATGAGGAAGTACATACTAGACCCCTCACATGTACTAAACATAGAGGTGGTATAGCTGGAAGATGATCTCTCTTATGAGGAGCAGCAAGTAGAGATTCTCGATCAAAGAGATAAGGTTCTACGCAACAGTACAACCCACCTTGTCAAAGTGTTGTGGAGGAACCATAAGTTTGAAGAAGCTACTTGGGAATCGGAAGAGGCGATGAAGGATAATTACCCTCACCTGTTTGTGTAAATTGAAATTTCGAGGGTGAAATTTCATAAGGGGGGAAGAATGTAACAACCCAAATTTTTTAAATGGAAATTTTCTTCTTATAAATATGTCATAAAATCACATGAAAACACAACATAATGAACTACTAAGTGCTAAGTGACCTTTAAACATAAGTTTGTCACTTCTGTATAGGGAATTTTAAAAATCTGACATACACAGTTGTGTTCAAGATGATTTTTGGAGTCTAATAAAGAAAAAATAATTTTTGGTGAATAGTAACATACCCTTATGAATAGTGATATACCCTAATGAATACTAACCTTACCTATGATAGTATAAAAATAATATTCAAGTGAAATTATGATGTACCTATATTTTAGAATAAGTAAATGAATGTTTTAAAACTAGTTTTTTAATAATAAATTATGATTTTAATTAAATATTAAATTAGTCATATTTAAAAAATTATTTTTGAAAAATGGACTTCATTTTTAGATTCTACATCTTGAAAAATGGTTGGGGTAAATTTTTGGGATTTTTCTGAAATACTTGAATTTTTGGTGAATAGTAAAATACATTTACCATATAAACACATCATAGTTTATCCTCACTATTCCTGACATCACAATGGATGTAAGCACCCAAATCTCAAACTCACTTTCCCTCTTTACTATTATTGGTAATTTGAGACTCATTGTTTCTTGTCTTAGGGGAAATTAATAAACTAATGAATTTTATATTAAGGAAACCTCTCACCCATCCACTATAAATACCACCCTGCACACCCCCATTTCCTCACACCACTAAAGCTTGAATCCTTGTCTAAACTCTTCCCAAACAAATTCCCTATCCCCTCCCCCACATCTAGGAGATACTGGTCTCATCAAAAGACCAAGCTTAGGCCCCTTAAGAAGGATTCAGGAGGTAATTTCTCTCCCTCTTCTCCTTTAATTCCCTTTCAATTCCAAGTTCTTTTCTTATTCTCTCACCACATATCTTTGTCGAAATGGTATGGTAACTCTAGTAAAAAAATATACTGGAATTTTATTATACTAATGGGATATTATATCATCCAACCCCCTTTCTCCTCTTCTTTTTGTTTTATTAAAGAGAATGTTGTTCGTGAGCTGTTAATTTATCTCCTTCAAGAATGACATGTCTTCTTCTTCCATTTATACCTTCAGATATGGTCAGGAAACCATTTTTTATGGTTGAACATGAATATTTTATATGTATTATTTCCTATTTAATTTTTTGGAACTAACTTATGTACATATTACTAAGTGATAAATTAAAACAAGTTCTTTGTGATTGAAAGACTTCCCAAATTAACCCATACAATCATCATTTAATTTTTATCTAACGATTCATCCACATGGTATATAATATAATTCATTATAAGATAATTTTAAATTCTTTAATTTCATTAATAAAATTTAATATCAGTTTTGTATGTTTACCCATGTTCTACCCGAGCTTTCATTTAAGAATACGAGTTAACCGCTCAAGAAGACCATAAAAACAAACTTTCCCAAACAAAGTTTTTAAACCCTATAACTCATCAAAAGGCCCATAAAATGAAATAATGAAACCAAAATGAAACCTATTCATATATAAAAGGTTCTGGAATTTCTAATTAATTAATATAATGTCATTATACATGAAATTAAAGAGAAGGAAGCGTTCGGATACAATGTAAGGTGAAATTCTCGAACCCAAATTTCATCCTTTGGGTTCTCCATCTTTCTCTCCATTTTTGATATGGTTAATCCTAAAAAATCATTTGTTCATCATTTTATTTCCTTTTATAGGATATAAATGTTTACCACTATTGTTTATGTCAAACAAATTTTTTTCCAAAAGAACTCTTCTTTTAAGAACTCACCTTTTACTTCTCATTCAAGGTTGATGGTTCTTGTATCATGTATGTTATTCCCTCCTTGTTTTGGGAACCCAAAGTTTATGAATGTGTTCTTATGAGATTAAACCCATTATTTTTCATGGGTTAGTTATGTTCATAAATGATATATGTTCTATGTGTAATGCATGATAATGATAATATTATGATGTGACGGGTGTGACCATAATATGAAGTGAAATATGAATGTTTGAATGTGACTGGTGCGCCCGGAATTATACAGTGCTCCAATGAATTGGGTAAAGTGATGAATCTCATGAGTAAATTTGAAATTATGTGGAAAAGATTCTATCCTTGTTCAAAATTTTGTGTGGTAGTTAACCACTAAGACATGATGTTTCATTTTTATACATTGCCACAATTCTCGTCTTTTATTATGCTTCCTCTCATGTTCATGATCTTTTTCCTATGTTATGATTATGCTCACCCCATGCTACATTGTTCTTATCTATCCTCTTACTAAGATTTTAGATCACCCCTTTTGATGTATATCCTAAGGTGGACACATGTACTAAGGAGACTTCAAGTGCTAATAAGAAGCTAGAGAATAATAAATTAAATAAATGTTTATGCTTGATGATGTAATTGCTATGTTTGGTCCTAGTTTTTCCAAGACACTAAACCTTTAGATCCTCTATTTGAAATACTATTATGTTTTTTATCATAAAATAATGTAACAGTAATTTAAGAAAATGTTTGGTATCTATAATACATATGCCCCATCCAATCTAACCAAGAACGATCCTATTGTTAAGGGAATATCTCATGCATAATCCCCATGCCATTTATAGAACTATGTGGATTTTGACCCCTATCCTATAAACATGGTACTTAGGATTCCTCCATGAGGTTCAATCCTGGATAATAGTAAATCTCAGTATCCCCCTCCTAGGGGTTAATATCTATGATCTACCCTTAGTAGTGTCCAGATCAACCTTCATGGTGTGACATTTTCCCTTTGTGAGACAGACCTCCCTAGGTCTACCTCCATAGGTATTCTAACCCATCTATCTAGTCAACCTTTCAGGTGATCCATCCTAGGGATGTAACCCTTTGTTCCACCTCCACCAGGCATCCCAATCATCCTCCCTTCATCTTCGTAAGACATTAAACTCATGAACCATCACACTGCTAAGTTGTGTTATACATGTTATTCTTGAGGAAAAACTCAAAAGACATTCCTTTGTCATCAGTTACCCCATGATCGACATGGGATTACTCAGGATTTGTGCCTGATATGCCTCCATGAGATTCCCTCCTATGAGAAACAATACCAGTGACCAATGTTCTAGCATCTCTACTGTTATTGATTCCCAACGTGGCTACTACCCTGACCAAAGGTTGTTTCCCTATCAATTCCCATTATAATTTCTAGATATAACTAGTGTAATTAACCTGAGTCCACAAATATATGGCACCAGTAATTAGTTTCTAGAAACATGTCTTAATATATGAGGGACACTTGGACTAGGTGAAAATTTCTAAGGATAAATACATGGAATGAGGAACTGACATCCCATCATCCAATTTCAATCAAAGATCAGAAAATCATCAAGAATGTGATAAATGGATCCCACCTTTGGAAAGCAGTAATGCAGGGTACAATGCACTGTTACTGAACAATAACATGCAAGGAAGTGTGCCCCGAAAAAAGTGTCTAAAATAGAAATGGTGAACCTAATTTGAATCTAATCTTCTTAATGTGGGGACTATTAGCATTTGAGACCTAAGTTAAATAGATAATCATGTCACTAGATCCATCTATCTGGCACCAAGACCCTCTAAGAAAACAGTGGGCCTAACATGGAACTCACTAGTATTTTGGGGTAGTTTAACATTGGGAATCCCAATTTGTGACATCATCAGCGTGGATATCTCTCTCTAGCCATGGAAGATTGGATGACTCTGGGAAATTGGGAATTTCTTTCCTAGAATTCAAATTGACTGATGAATCTTTCTACTTTTCAAGACCCAATGTGTAGGAAACTACTCACCCAATTACCACTAATGTATGGGAAAGAGAAATTTTGATGAGACAATCTCACATGACCCCACCTACACTACAATTTCCACTATTATATCAACTAATGGGAACCCACACACTGTCTCACCCTCTAAAATCAATAAGAGGAGGGTGATTGACCCCCTCGTATAAGGGTACGAGCAGGAGTGGGTCATTCCTATGAGGTACAAGTCCCACTAGGACCTGGAGTATTTTTTCCACACCAAAACTATCACCACACCAAGGGTTGTGTAGGGATCCCCTACTCCACACCCCAATTTTGAAATACTTAGTTATCCTCTATATGGAGCCATTATTCGACTCGCTCCCCTATGCGTAGGAGGTAAGGTATGCTTGGGTAGTCCTGAAAATGACCACCAACCAATAGTAAATTAGGAGGGATCCAACCATTCCATGTTAACGCCCCCAATGAAATTTCCCTCGAGGTGAAGAACTTGTGGTCTACACCCCTACTCTGCCTCCTCTGGTCTGACTCACCCAACACCAATGCCATGCCCAAGCTCTGGAGGGTGCCTATCTTAGGGAATCATCTTCCACATCTCTAATGTCCTCTATAACCGATGGTGTATTTCTTAAAAATTATTCCATTTCAGACCATGGACTCCTCAACACCTGGTTGGGATTGAACCCTCAACCACCTCACGTGCAGGTTAGGATGACTATGTCAATCATTGTCATCTCCATTATCCATTACAGTCCAATCCGTAATGGTGAGACCTAACACTGAGTTCCTCCCCAAAAAGTCTTTAGTCAGAGTGAATGTCCTCCCAACTCTCACACCAAACATAGAGTTCTTCCTCATGTTCCCAGTGTCATCCAAAGAAGAGGCCCTCCCCGATTTGTTAATGTTTAGTACCGGGGTCCTCCCCATGATTAATGTTCTTAATACAGAGATTATCCCCATGTCTCTGACTAGCGAAACAAAGTTCCTCCTCACAATCATCCCCAGGTCCAGAGGAGGTCCTCCCTACTCCATCTTCAACCAAAGTAGATTTTCTCCTCACTTCATTGATGATCAGTATGAAGGCCCTACACTTTCACTCATAAATGGCTAACAAGGAGGTCCTCCCCATGATGCAACCAAACATATGGAAGGTCCTACCCACTCTCTTGGATATCCTCCATGCCCATCCATCAACCAATATGGATTCCTTCCCTATAATCATGCTTCCCAACATAGATTTCCTCCCCATTTCCATATTAATCAATGTGAAGGCCCTTCTCACACTTTAAATACCCAGAGAATAGGATCTCCCCACATACATGCCCAATATGGAGGTCCTTCCCATATTTTTGGAGACCAAAGAAGAGGTCCTACCTACTATTTAAATAGCTAGAACGGAGGTCTTCCCCACTATAGTGACAACCGATATAGAGTTACTCTCAGTATCCCTAAAAAATAGAATGTCCTCATTGAGAAATAAAATAATAGAATAAAGGTCATCCTCATGCCAAAACAGTTCTCTGCATGCTGTACAATATTGGGGTAGAAGGGAAAACCTTCATCGTCTAAGTAAAAACTATGAGAAGCACCATGTCAAGGAAAATCACGCTCGCTTCTCAGATTCTAGAGCTGATTTTGGATTGATGATTGAGCCGTCCCCCCAAGTCATCTACATGAAAATCTGGGGCAGCAACCTAGAGGGTGAGATTCATCATCCCAGAAGGTGAGGTTTACATGATCCCAAAATCACTTTTCAATTACACACATAAGGAGGAAGACTCGATTCCCATCCTAGGTCTTGCATTGTAGTAATATTTATCATCACTAGCTTATTTTTCTACCTCCGCATGAGATCATAGAGAGTATTTCTATGACATGATAGACCATGAGCACCCAGTGGATCTACAAATGATCGCTACTACCCTTTAACATGAGGTAGTGGTTGGAACCCCATCCCACATATACATGATGATGCGGTCGACACCACCTCCGAAAGACAACCCAGCATGCAGTGATCTGTTGGTTCATGCCGTAGTCTCTCCACTAGGTAGTTCACCACTATAGCGGTCCACATTTGTGCCATTTCTAATATCTTACCCAATTTTGATGGAAACCTAGGGAATCCAAGAGTCAGGTCCTAATTCTGAAAATATATTCTTATGGTACACCCTGGCTACCAACTAGTTCTTTGTGGTTTTCTAGAAGAACATAGATCCGAACATTGAAATTTTGTAGATCCTCACCTAGGAACATTACTCATTCTATCTTGGGACCTTTTGGGTGAAACATTTTGACCTCTATGATAGTCTTTTGGTCTACCCAATGAGTCAAGAGATCATTAATGACATCAGCAGAAATGTTGTATAGTTGAGTTAGCAGTATCCCTAGTGGTAAAACATCCTACATCCCCAAGTTACCACCAGACCCTTCCACAAATATGTGTTTGTATATTCACAGTTTTCCACAAAATTATTGAAGATTCATCCCTGCATGTAAAGATCTAGGGCTTGTGACATTACGCCATTCTCCATTTCATTCCTATCCTATAATAGCCTGAATTTTGGGGTGATATTTAAGATATACCTTCGGGTATAGTCATGGTGAATATGGTGGTTCTCAATTTAGTAAAAGATAAGTACACCATCATAGGGTTATATGAGAGGCCCACCTCCGGAGGTGTTGTAATATCAGGTGGAATCACATACAAGCATCCTCACTCACATGAAAATGAAGGCACTAAAACTTGGAGAACCCTTTTCATTGTTGAATGTTTTCCAATATACCAATAAAGTTAAAGAGTGTATTGGGACCTATATGCCCACTTATCCATCTGATTTAGTGAAGAGGATGAACTTTGACCCTACTATGGTCATACTGCTACATCGGATCGATGATCAATGGAGGCTCATTGACGACATCCTTACTAAGTGACTTTTATAGAGATGTCTTGACACAATCATATCCCTCCTCCATTATGATAGCAAGATCCACCAAAATTCCTTTTCATAAAGACACCCCATATTGATCATGGGAATCTTGCATATCCCATTAGGGTAAAAAGAAGAGTTTATATAAAATGGACATGGTATGTGTTTCCACACCCACCCAAAAAACATAATAATCCTCCACGGAACTCAAATGAGCCTGCTCCTTAATTCTCAAATCAAGCTTCTTCACAAGCTGGTATAAAACTTTCTCTATGACCCATTGAGCATGTCTAATTTTTTGATGAGATGGTCAATGCCATAGTGGTCAAGAACTCTCCTAGAGATAGGAATTCCTAATAGGGAGAACCACTAGGTTATCTCACTACTTAGCTTGAATCCCTTGAGTCATGAAAGTTGTAAATCCCACATGATGGAAGGTCATATCCAGCGTGGGTGTATGATATGTGAGCACCATGGATTTTAGGTATCCTACCTTATCCCCCTTCAACATGATGGGTGATACGATGAAGCTTTTGGACAACTTCATCTCCAGGTGTACACCCATGTTGGGAATCTCAGAGCAGTAGGAAGTAAAAAAAAACTCTGATGTTTTGTTCAAACATTGGAAGGGAATGTGATTTCCTATTATAAATAGTTACCCCTTATGTTCATCACCAGTTGGGAAGACCCCAGTAGGCAGTTTCTCTACTATTCAAGTTCCACTATATGAAAGAAATCTATTTTCAACCTCCTCAAGTGAAGGAATCTAATAGATGATAACATTTCAGACTTAATCACTAGGTGAAAAGGCCTCATGTACTCGACTGACATGCCACTAACTCAAGAGCCAATGTTGATGATTTGTGTTGATAATGGGAAGACGGAATAGGTTCCCACCCTCATCACTTAGAATTTCCCATGTGGATTCCAGGATTTTTCTAACAATTCTCAGTGTCTACAGGAATCCTTATAGAATGACAAGAAGGTACATCTTTTTCCTCTTCCATCTCCTATAATAAGAACTACCAAGACAGAGTCTACCAACATAGTACAGATAAAGGACCTAGAGCCATGAGATCTATTTCCTGCAAAGCCTCACCTATCACATCATCATCAAGAATAGTAACCTCATCAATCTCTGGCTCACTAGTTAGCACCACCTTGGTGAGAACCTCCTCAGAAGGCACTACCACCCAGATGATAGAATGCAGCTCCAAAACCTCATTAGGATACAACCCCTCATCAATTCCCAAATATTAGAGATCCCTTTCCAAAAAGGAGAAACTGAAACTACTCCTTCCTAGAAGCCAAGTTTCTGGGTTATTTCTACATTTCCCTAGACCCAAGGGAATCAGTATTTTTTAGCGTGTAGAATGACAAAGGAGTCCAATGTCACTAATCCTCATGACCACTACCCTTACCATATAATATTTGGAAACACCATCAAGAAGTTCTATTTGGTCATGTATTGGCTCTAGGACCCTGTGGAAAACACTTTGGTCAGCTTGGGTGTTGTTCAAGTATGGGCAGCACATGTCTTGGCAGAGCTCAGAAGTGATAGTGAGGGTTCAAGAGAATTTCAATAGGTCTCCAACCATAAGAATTATAAGTATGATGATTGGTTGGCATGCATGGTATTCACTTGCACCCACATCATCATTTTTCCCTCTTAGGCTGACCTGAACCTCTATAAGTCATTTTTCATTCTCCATATGCTACTTTTTCATCCACCTCTCAGCCTTCAACATCTCATAAGAGTAGATGCCGATGGCGCAAGGCAATGGAAATTCCCCCACTAATGTTGAATCCATCTTCTACACTTGGAGACTTCATGGTTTTAGAGATGGGAATCACACCTAGATTTTTCTCTGCATTTCAGGAATCCTATAATGATGATCAGGAGTGTACATATATGAATATCATCAAATTGTTGGATCCATACATGATACCCAACGATAACTAATATCTGGATATCCCTTCTAATGTACCCAATTAAAACCATCAAATAATAAGTTGAGGAAAGTTTGGTTACTATAATGCTAAATCCAATACTTCAATCCAGGTCATGTATGCCACTGATACCAGATAGTAGGTGTTGTGTAGAGCCCAATAGGTGCATTCCTTATAGACCACTTCACTAGATTCACCACCACTACTAACCATGCTAGTGTACCAGGTTGAATGGTCATGATCAAACAATTATTAGCTCGGTCCAGCAAAATCATGGCCTCAGTCAGTTGATAGTCAGTCAGTGGTTGTTCTTGGTAGATTTTCAAATGAGAAATAGGATGTTTCCAGCACCATCTAGAATCTATTAGTTTATCCATTAGTGATCGTCGTACTTCCCACCATAGAGATAACTCTTTTGAGTAGAAATGTGTAACTACCTAGTAGATAAATACTAAGTGTTCAAGCACCTCATCAGCATTCCCACAAATCTCTTAATCCTAGATTTCCTCTGTAAGTCAAATGGGATGTGAGAAGTCTTGGATGATTCATTGAAACACCCCATCTATTTCAAAACAAAGGATTATTCAACATATACATTCTATGCTGAGAAGGTTGAGCAGTTAGTATGTCATGACATCATCTATTTCTCCAGAGAAGATGAATGTTCTCTTGTGTAGGGGAACATCTTCCAACTATACATCACCAACCAGTTCAATGGTGTTGAGGTATGTCACAGTCCAGTTGACATAGGTTCTAGGATTGATATCATCCTAACCCGGACACTCCATAGGTTGGGACTCACTGACATAGATTTGATCCCCTTTGACCCGAAAATTCCAGTTAATGATAGTACCACACAAAGATTTTTTAGAAGAATATATTTGAATACCCTATTCAAAAATTTGGTAGCAAACACATAATTCATGGTTCTCTCACAGGAAACCACTTACAACGCATTGATGGGATGGACCTGGCTCCATCTGTAAACAATATTCCCCTCCTCATATCACCAATTATTTAAGTACTCCCTCAACACTTAATTAGGAATACTACAAGGTGATGCATCTCACTTTGACTCTTTTGAGCCCCTTTATACAGATGATTCAAATTACCAGATAAAGTAATAGCATGTTTTTAACAATTAGGTTGATCACACCTTCATCGCATCCATCCCATGGAAAGATATTGATGACACATTTGTCCTCCCAATTCACTGGTTAAAGGCTACGATGATAGAATTTGGGAATTTATTTTTCATTTCATGGAAGAAAGGGTGTTGTGTCACTAAGTAAAAATAATGCCATAATATTAACTTGTACTCCAACAAAAGCCAGGATCGATTGATACCAGAACCCCCTAATCCTGTTAGGTATCAATTTGTTCACCACATGGAAATAATTATACGTTAGTCTCTCTTATTCCATCGATCCAGTTGGAATCATCAAAAGAATACTCATCGTTATTTCTTTGACATCAATCATATACCCTGTGGTTAGAGGACTAACGGAATAAATATAACAACCTATGTCTCCATGGTTTCAATAGGGAAAGATTCTCCCTTTGAGGATTTTTTCACCTCCCTAGTCAACACCATTATTCCTACAGAATTAGTCAACCCAGAATAACCACCTCCTTCCAATTTTCCCCATGTCTCAGATGATGAAGAAAATTTTGAAGACACTCCTACTAAATTTAAGGAAGGAATCTCTTCCACCATTGATGATTTGGTTCAAGTTAATCTTGGTACTGAGGTAGATCCAATGCCAACGCTAATCAGTATAGTCATGTCTGAAAAGGAACAACATCAGTATGTGGATTTCTTGGAGAAGAATCATGATGTTTTTTCCTGGAGCTATTAAGAGATTATAGTGCTAGACCCTCATGTTACCATCTACTATCATGGTCACCTCATAGGCCATTGTGAGTTCCTAAATCCTCCTATAAAGATGCACTCATCCCATGGCGCCATGTTCGAGGTCAATGATGGAAAGATTATTAAATCTAGATTTTTCAAAGATGTTTAGTACCCCATGTGGCTAGCGAACCTCATCCTATTCAAGAAGAATAATAAAAATATCATAGTCTTTATCATATTCTAGTATCTCAACCGTCGTATTCCAAAAGATGGTTTTCTCCTTATAGTGATGTATTTGTTGATCGATTCCACAACTGGGTTCTAATCTATCTCCTTTATATAAGGGTACTTTGACTACAACCAGATCCATATGTCCCTTGAATATGAGGACTCTACTACATTCATGGTTCAGAAAGGTACTTCTAACATTCAGGTGATTCCTTTCGGTATAAATAATGTAGGGGCTACATATTAGAGATCAATGCACCATATCTTTAAACTTATCCTTGGAAGAGTAGTTGAATGCTACATTTTTTATTCTGTGGTCAAATCCCACCAGAGTCAGGACCATCTAAAATATATTAAGAAAATTTTCATCTTCTTATAGTCCTGAAGGTTGAAGTTGAACCCCTTGAAATGTGATTTCAGGGCTACCTCTAGAAATTTTCAGGGTTTCTTCATCAGACACAGATGCATTGAGATTGATTCAGAGAAAATAAAGTCCATCAACCTGATGCCTCCTCTGAGAAACCTTCAGGAGATCTGATTCCTTTAAGAACAATTGTTCTAAAAACTCTAATTATTTTTGAATTTTTCCAGAAATTGTAATTTCTTTTCTAGGCCCACAAAGAACGGTGTCATCTACCAATGGGATAAAGAGTTCCAGACTTCCTTCAACAAAATCATGAAATATTTTCTACATCCATTGGTTATGATTCCACCCATCTTTGAGAATCCTCTTTCTTCTATGTGACCACCCTGGAATAATCCCTTAGTTCCCTCCACACTCAAAAGAACAAATAATAGACAGATAATAGTTTTCACTATCTCAGTCACATCATGCTTGATATGGAGTCCATATATTCTCCTACCAAGAACATTTTCCTTGTGCTATTTTTCACAATGTAAAAGATATTGAATTAACTGTAGTATCAAGAGATACAAATAGTGTCTCATGTGTATTTTGTAAAGTATATCCTAATCCACCCAATGTTGATAAGCTAGCTAGTTGGTTGGATGGTGATTCTTTATTAGTTCGACATTAGGTTTTTTCCGTAGAATACCATAAAGGGTCATGAATTGATAGACTTTATGGCCACTCATATGGACCCTGAGGAAGTTCCTTTAGATTTTTATTTCCCAGATGAAGTTTTCCTCTCCATGGATTAGGCTATTCCATGGTGTCAGATACATTTCGATGGTTCCTCCCAGAGTCCCATAGGTAAGAGTCTCAATGGTATCATGCTTAAGAGAGTGTGACTAGGAATCATCTTCATAACCCTGACATAAGTTTTCTTTTCCTTCTCATTCCAACTATCATAAGGTTGAATGAACAATGAGGTACAATATCAGGCTCTCATTATGAGCCTCGATATGTCTCTTGAGATTGATGTTCCCCACCTCCGCATCAAGAGAGACTTCACATTAGTCATCAAACAAGTCAAGGGTGACTACATTGTCAATAGGTTAGAGATCATGCCCTTTCTCAAGCATGATAACAATCTGATATCCCAGTTCCTTTATCAGCCTGAGGTAACTCATATTCCCTGATTATAGAATGGTTCAGCTAATGCCATGGACAGTTTATCTGCTTTTCTCATAGAACCTAACTAGGATGATTTATTAATTCATATGGTGCATTGAAGATTCATCATTCATGTCATTTTAGATGATGATAATAATTTGTAGGTTAACCACATGAACATAGGTTATTTGACATCGCAACCTCTAGATCCCCCCACACCTGAAGAGATCTCTTATTAGACAACTATCTTCATCGATTATCTCCAGAATCACACTCTCTTTATGGAAAGAGTTGAACATGAGTGAGTCCATCGGTGTGTAGCATAGTTCACCCTATAAAGCAGACCCAATATTGAGAAGACTCTATACAGATGTGGTTTTGATGGAATTATCCTCCTTTTCATTCAAGTAAATGAGATTCCCTGGATTATTTAGGATGTTCATATCAGGTCATGTAGTTCTCCCCAAGAATGGTTGAAGCTCTCCCCCTATATTTGAAGGTTAGGATTCTTCTGGACTACTATGGTTCACAAATGTAATGATTTCTAAAGCAGTTTCCACATGTTTCTGATCCATGACAACGTTGTGCATCGATCACCAGATCCCCTCCATACTACTGATCACTCTTGTTACTTTTTTTTGGGGACTCGACATCGTGGGACCATATCCACCAGCAACATCTCGCCAGTGTAGGTTCATTCTGACAACAACAAATTTCTTCTCTAAGTAGGTAAAATTAATCACTCTTAAGGAATTCAAGGCCCAATCGGTCATTGAATTCTTGAGCTCTAATATCTTCTATCGATTCAGAGTCCCTCACACCATTCTCACCAACAACAACACCAACATCCGAGGACCTGTTCTTAAGATGTTTTACGCTAATTACAACATCTTTCCCAACCATACTTCTCACAAACATATGAAATAAAATGGAAAAATCAAGGCACTAAACAAAACCCTCTCCAATATTCTACATAATATGGTTGGGAAAAAAAATTTGTTGTAGAATCTGCCTAATTATCTATAGACCAATCAGACAAAAACCTATAATTCCACCCAGGTGACTCCATATTCACTGGTGTATGGAACATAGGCAGTCCTAGCCATTGTGATTTAGCTACCTTAACTTCTAATAGCTATCTAAGATCAGTAAACATTAGAAAAGATAGTTGAACTCTATCTAGTTGAACTGAAATCCCTTGAATTGAACATGCTTTAGGACTTTCATAACCTTGAGAGGCATCCGAACAATATATCTAGAACATTAAAAATGAATTTTTACCTCCACACGCTCCTCCAGTGTGATATTTTTTTGTCTACCCAAACACCAATGATACCTATAAGGAATCCACCAAAGTTGGAACCCAAGTGGGAGGGACTGTATGCCATTCATAAGGTCTATCCCAATGGTGTATACTATTTGGTCACCATAGATGGGGAGCACATAACTCCTATAACCAATTCCAAGTTTCTCAACCTATACTTTTCATGAATAGGGTCCAACGTCCTCATCATATGATGATAAAATACATATCAACCAATATCCCAAGCACTTGACATTAAGTTGGGTGCTCAAGTCCAAAAATCATGACTTTAAACTATGTGAATTTTCACCTTGGGAATGTATGGTGTAGCATGGTGCCTTATAGTTATTAATTCACATTGGGTTATAGTGGAAAGACTGTGCACATCCCTATAGAAACACTTCCTCAGCCTCATCCTCATAGTATGACATTAAATTTTGTTTCCATCATCTTAGCTACATGATGTTAAACTACATGACATTAATGGTCCTTTTCACATGACCATAAAAGTCTTATATCCACTTCCTAGGAACATGAAATTAAACTAGGTAACAAAGTCCAAGAATTAATACTTTAAACTTTGTATGGGTTTTCCTTAAATATGAATCAGGCAGTGTTGGGCCTCCTTAACCCTCATTCATGTCGAGATGTTCCTAAAATGTTACACATGTCCCCTTCCCCTCTTATATATTTTGAGTTTTATGAATCTAAAATACATATAAATATAGTCCAAGAATAATGGCATAAAATTGTGTTCCATTTATTCTTAGGAATGTGTTGTGCATTATTGGTCCTTCTTTGCCCTTATCCACATTAGGTTCTTCACGACCCCGTACCACATATTTATGCTTCAGAAACCTCATTCCACACTCCAAACTCTATGAACTTAAAATAAGATCCCATAAAGTTCAAGTTTTATAACTTTAAACTATTCAATAACTAGTGTCCTAGTTGTATAATGATAAAATATGAAACAATCATTATCCTAGTCATATGATAATAAACTACATAAATCCATAATGTCTTCACCTGAGAGAACATTACTCCAGGAATCAGTCACCTATTGTACCATCTTCAAGAACTATGTATGGATTTATTCTCATACTTATGGTATATGTATGAATTCCCATACATTTTTTTATTTGGTTCTAGCTATAAACTCAACCTTTTGGCCCCTTGGCCCAAGTTACCTTTCGAAGTGTATGGTCTAGCATGGGAGCCTTTTAGGTCCTCATTCATGTCATTTTTATAGCAGTTGCACCATAAACCCCCCTTGGTAATACTACCCACCTTCACATACTAAATGCAGGATGATAAACTACCTAAAAACCAATTTCCTCACTACATGACCTTAAACTACACTTATTCCTCATGTCACATGACCTTAAACTATGAAATCATTTTCAACGACATCTTTCCTCTACCATTACACCTTCAAGAACTATGTGCGGTTTGATTTCCATCCTCATTGGATATGTAGCGATACTTGGATTTTATATAAAAGTTGAGGAACTCTAAGGAAAAATACCCCCTTTATGTATGAATTAGACCTACACAGGGAGATATCCTTCAAGAACTATGTACGTCTTGATTCTCTTCCTTATGAGATACGTAGTGAAACATGGATCCTCAATCGTTGTCATAACCATAACATTTCTTTTCATTCACAATGATCTACATTCATACTTACTGCATGAAATTAAATTAAATGGTATTTCCATAACTATGTGTGGCTTGATTCCCATCCTCATGGGATATGCAGTGACATCCAGACATTTTGTCTTTAGGCCAAACCGCAAATCCATAGATCTCTTGGACCCTTATCCTTAGCATAGTCCACTTTACATGAAATTAAACTGTATATGGGATGTTATAAATAATATTTTGTGCATTTATGGGCCAATATGGTCCTCATTCCTGGAAGGTTTTACAAATAACCGCACTACACATTTCCATTTGAGACATCCCACATATTTTTCCAATATCTATGACCTTAATCTATAAGTTGGATTCTAGTTATCATGACATTAAAATACGACCACACCTCTTATGGTATGTGTTATATAGTGTAGGGATTCGTTGGTGTCATTCACATTGGGTTTTCTAGGATGCCACAAAACACACACCCATTTGAGATATCATCCTTGACGGTTTGAACTCTATGACCATAAACTAAGAGATAACGTCCTCAATGGATGATGTTAAATTATAACCTTACCCTGAACAACTTTAGGATTCCTCGCAATAATCATGGGATGACTCTATTTTCCTCTCCATGGAGGATTTCCCCTACCAATGTTAGTCATATTCAAGGATGTGTTTAGTAACTATGTGTTCCTTGATTCTTATAATCATGGGATACATATCATTTCTCAGAAGTTTCATCTTTAGGCCCATCCACAATCTCATTCAAAAATTCTTCCCCTTTTCTTTGATTATGGTCCACACAATATGAACTTAAACTATAGGAAAATCCTGGGTTTGATTCCCATTTTCTAATACATTCCAATTTCACACTCTAAGATTTCCATGGTCTGGGCCTCCACCCTCCTTCAAATCCATATGGACCCCCTTAAGGGTGATGGTATTATGCGACCTTTGGATCACCTCTTATCTTGGGATAAAACATTAATGGATCTCTAGTAAAAAACTGTAGATCCTTATTTCTTAACATGGTCAATAGTTGATGTTGCATATTCTTTCCTTGTTCTTGGCTGGTAGGGTAAAGAATCTTTCATTTTTTGAATGTAGTCATCAATATATCCTCACTCACTGGTCACCCCTCTAATCCAAATCTTTAATGTCTCAGATTACTTTCTCTCTATTTTGAGTTCACTCTCACATGTCAAAAAATCCATGATACCATTCTTTATTTCCTACATTGATCATGGCTCATGTGGGTTTAAGAGCCTTTTATGGTGTGAACTGACATGGAATAGTCCAAACTCTATGGCCTTGACGTATAATCCTACATTCAATAAATCATCAATTTAAACTCCTTGTGAATCCCTAGGAATGTGTGGTGTGGAATGGGCTACCTTGGTCTTCATTCATGTCAGGTTTGTTAATATGTCACACCACATGTGTCTATTCGGGGTACCATTGTCATTGTCTAAACTCTATAATCTTAAACCAATAGCCTCACCAAGGATTTTTTATGCAACATGGGCTTTATGAACCCTATTTTCATTGACATCAATTTTTTTACTAACTCTTATATGGTACACCATACCTACTTGGCCTCATTCAAATCATGTTTATTTCCTTCATACCGCATAATTTTATTGGGAATAAAATCTTCCATGGTCCATCCAACATGACTTTAAACTATTGGTCAGGGTCTATGAAGTATGAATTTAAATTGTGTGTACCATACTGGTCACATGACTTTAAATTTAACCATGCATCGTCCTCACTGTATGAAATTAAACTTCATGTTCGTCATTCTCATTTCCATGATGTAAAACTGAAAAGCATTCTAGGCCCTCACATGAGAGGTCCTCCATGGAATATGGGTTTAATCTTTGTTCAGACCAATGTGCCGACACCAATGTGCTCTGATCAATGGTGGCGTAATTAAAATTGTGTTGGAATTCATTCAAACATTTCATCTCTCTACTCCCATGCTTCTTGTACCCCTTATTTGGATCCTCATCCACTTTCATGTTTGAAGAGACCCCAAATGGCTAGGTTATGCCGCTTTGGCTCACCTATCATCCTAGTCCAATATTCTTTAAGAGTTTGGACGAAATTTAGATTTGGGTTCTATGTTTTGAACATGGTTAGCAGTTGAACATCATTTTTTCTCTTCATTTCAGGCTAGTGGTATGGGTACAATTTTTCGAACACGGTCAGCAGTCATCCTATAACCCCATGTCATCCACCTCATGTTCTGAGTTTTGGTCATTGTGGTTTACTTTCATTATTCCTCATTATTCATACCGAATCTAACACCCATGCTATTATCCCATCCATGCACTAGAACACCTTGGGAAGGAATTTTGAATGCTCTAAGTTCCCTCTTCTCTAGCCACTACTTCTCTCCAATTTAACACTCTTGGTGGATAGTCAACAATATCAGACCTTGAGTGTTCAATGATTATCTAGAACTCTCATTCAAAGTGAAGGATTATGTGGTCATTGCTTGTTTATCACATGAGGTATTACCCACATGAAATTAGGGAATGGTCATTAGTTGTATCAAAAATATTATTACGCTGAAATAATATAAGCAAGAAAAGTAATGTGTCCATACAAAAAGTATGATCCATGAGATAGTTTTGAGTTTGGGAGAAATCGCCCCTATAGCTCAACATCAGTAATACTCTTTAGTTTCACCAACCTCTGGAGTGTGTCTGCTATCACTTGTTCTATCCTCCCATTATATTCTTACTCTTCATTGAATGTTATAAAAATATCATTAATGCTTTTCTATACTCAGAGCCAATCAACCTAAAGATTAATAATATGAGTATTCCCATGCTTTATTGGGTCCTCAACTTCCTCTATTTGATCCCTCAACATAATGATGATTTTCGACTGGGTTCAGAGGAGAATTGTATTATTTCTCACTTTTTATTCAAACTGATGGATCTCTTGGGAGAATTATAATAAAAATTTCATCATATTGTACTTCTCCTACCACCAAGTAGCTTCTTAATGTTGTATCCCCTCCCACAGCTTTTGAGCAAGAGAAACAAAGACCAACACATGAAGGTCATGAGAATTCGCCGCTCTGGTGCACAAGTTGTGCAATCAATTGTGGAGTGACCCCATTTGGCTCACTAGTACCTATTCATGGTTCTAGTCAATGAAGTACTAAATTCATCTCCACACCCTATGATGGATGATTCTATTTTCCTCATCCTTGTCGGGGTTAAAATCATCCAAATCCTCAGTATTAGCAGGCTCATACTTTGGAAAGAAGGAAAGGATCTCAGAAGAAGGTTATTTATCTAGTATCCTATATGATTGAATAGGTTTTATATCATGAGGGTGGAAGAATTTTCTTTATTCTTTTTTGACAGCCTCTTCGATGTGAGCTCTGAGTTTTTCCCCGCCGGTGGAATCACTCACAGCTAAATTTACCTGCTCATCTGGGATCACCTTTGTCATATTGGTTTGGATGAACAAAACTTCATGAATGAGTGTGACCCTCAGAAGGGACCCTATAGATTATTCATCCCTATACACTATATGGGTTCATAGTATTTAGAGAACTGCATAGAATAAATCACCTTAGTCAGTCTTCTCAATCGATGATAAGTATTAAATTGTAAGATCGAAGTCTTACAAAAGATTAGTACCATTAGGTCAAGCTCTTGGGTCACCATATGGGCTTAAACCATAGGATAGTCATATACACATGGTATTTAAATGACTATAACTATCCCTCATTGTGTTTTTTAAGTAGGATCTACATAAGACAAGTACACATTGATGTTAAATCTCCATGGAAACCCGATTATGGCCAGAAATTTCAAAATTTCCTTTTAACTGGTGTACGTTTCTTGTTCGTATAGGTATTCTCTAATGGAATAAAAATATCATTTTGGAAACCCCTAGAGGAATACCTTTATTACAATGAATTTACCAAAGGATGATGTCGACCTCTCTATGATTGAGGTGGAACATGTTTGTGTCGACAGACCATAGGCTGAGCAGCTCTGACACCAACTCCTCTTAATTGTAGATACTAAATTGTGATTTCCATATGGCCTTATACATCTTGATGTTGCACATATCTTCTCTAAACTCCCTTCATGTGTGTTGTACCCATTACTCCTATACACATTCGCTTGAGAAGTTTCCCCTAGACCTCAGGTCCCAATCCTTCTTCTAGTCCACATTTTCATCCCCCATGCTGATTTGGAAGGGTTTGGCATAATGGGAAGGGTACTTCACTACCTTTGGTTCATCTCTTGTGATCATCCAAGTCTTTCCATTCAAGACACAGATAGACATATCCTGGTGATCACTTGCGACATGGCCAAGAGTGATGATGTTGTATTGCTGAAGACTGTCTTCACTCATGAACAATGATCGTGGTGAATCAGTCTTAAAGCCTAGTATAGATACATAATTTTTTATGTTGATGTTCCACAGTGGTAGTCTTTCACTAAGCATATAATCCTTCTTTGGGTATGTTTTCATGCCTAATAGAATATAGTTATCTGATATGACCCTCATAGCATGTAGGATTTGAGGGTTCCCAATAATCTCCTCTACTTGCAAGGAGTTTTCTTCCTCCATATCAATATCCTTCTATTGACTGATCATTTGGGTTGATTTTGGAAAGACAAAGGATGAAGCATGAATAGATAACAAAATTTCATACAAAAGGCATCTTTTCATGAAATAATGGTCAATGGTCACAAAAAATGGCATAAATTCTGCAAAGGATGAAGTACATAAGAAAGGGGTGGTTCACGTAAGGCAGTGATCGAGTTTCAATTTTCTATGTGGGAATTGGAGACTTGCACGCATGAGAGAAAAAATCACTTATCGTATGAAAATTCAAGGTACTGTGAGTAGGGACCCTTGTGTATTTATAGGTGTGGGTTGGGTACTTTGTGTGTGTGAAATACCAATTCCATACTGATTTCATTTTCTGTGTGCACCTTCATGGATGCACCCCTCTTTTTGGTGTTTCCCTTAGAACCTGACCTTCTAGTCCCCTTTCAGCTCATTTTCTGAGGGGGTATTTATTGGCACTGAATTCTGCACAGATCCATAATGACTATCATTGGTTTTACTTTACTCCAAAGCATGATTATCAATCCCCTCTTGCATGAAACCCCTCCATGAATCTATATGGGTTTTCTTTAAAAACAAACACCATGATCAAGCCCCTTTTGCACATAATCCTCATATCTTTCACACACCTCCTATGTGAATCCTTCCAGGCTTGCGTATAGTGATTTCATGGTTCCTCATGATGTTTACCCTATTATGTTGCCTTGCCTACTACTTTTAATCATATGTATGCTAATTCCTATTTATTTTCAGCATAGGGATGCTTAAATTGACCTTGAGAATGACCACTCCTCCGCACTGTTACACCTTGGAATTGTGGAAGTTTTCCCCCTCCCATGGGTGTATATGTGGTGGTTATTTAAGACTAGGTAGTGAGGAGTGAGTCCCCCTGTGTCTCACCTGTAGGATGTAAAACTGCATAGCACCAAATTTCCTCAAAACATGATGTTAAAATGTGGTCTCTCCAAATGCGAGAAATGTTGGATTATCCTTTTATAACTATCCTATAATGTGATATTCCTCACATGGAATGAGATATTCCACACATGGAGTGAGATCTTCCATGCATGGAATTAGACCCTAATCGTAAATAATGATAGCCTCCACACACTCCACACATGGATTGATATCCTCCTAGTCATTGATTCTAAAGTAAGCTTCGTAAATTTCTTGTAGGAGAAATCTCCTTTTTCTTCATCACCCCCTAGCCATTGGGGTCAAAGAAGGGATGGGCACCATAGTATTCTATTTTTCTCTCCCTTTGGGCTTTTTCTCCATGTGTTCCTTAGGCAGTTCCACAAATAATCACCAGAACACCCTTGATAGGATGATCTATATATGAAAGACATGGAATGAGATCTTCCAAACATGGAATGAGATCCTCCTTATACAGAATGACATCCTCCCCATGAATCATCTATGCATAAGCTCCAAATTATTTGTCATTAATACATCTTTCATGACACGGGTGCTTGGGATATAGCTTCCACTTGTTTCTCACACTGAGCATAAATCATGAGGGATTAGGAGTAACTAATATCCAATATATCCAACCAATACAAATGGGGATCCTCCTTAGTTGTAATACCCAATCATCCTCATGTACCCCATGCATCTTCAATGTGTAATCCCTAACCATTCCATGTCTCCATCTAGGAAACTCCAACATGTAAGCCCTACCCATATGTTCCACAACCATCGGGCTACCTCATTTGGTGTAATATCCAATTCCCCATCCACAATTAAGTGGACTTTTATTGCCAATTTACTAGGATACATAGGAAAAATCCCTAAGGTTCAATCCCAACACCCACACAATACATCCCTTCCTTCCACTCCATCCAATAATTCATCCACATCTATCCTGATTTTACCCAGGACACCACATCCTGGTGAGATCATACCACCCACATGGGTCATTCAAATACGTATTCCCCATCCACATCATCCCTACTCCTAGAAGCACCTGAGAATCTCCAATACATAATCCTCATAAAATCCATAAAATCTAAACAAGAGCTATCCTCATGTAAAGGTATCCCTCATGCGTAAGACCCACATCATCCATTAAACTATGTGGGTTTTGATCCCTATCCTCTAAACTAGGTACATAAGATACCTACATGAAGTTCAATCCTGGTCAATAGTAAACCTTGGTTTCCCCCTCCTAGGGATGAATCTCTATAATCCACCCTTAGTGGTGTCTATATCAACCATTACAATGTTATATATTACATTTATGGGACACACATCCATAGGTACACCTACATTCGTGTTTTGTCCCATCCATTTGGTAAACATTTAAGGGGATCCCTCAACGGGATGTACCCCATTAATCCACATCCACAAAGAATCCTGATCAAAATACCTTCATCTCTATAACATGTTAAACTCATGACCTGTCATATTACTACCTCATTTTAAACATCAAATTCCTAAGGAAAACCTCAAAATACATGCCTTTTCCATCAATTTCTGCATGATCTAAATGGGTTGACTCGAGTTCCATTCCCAATATACCTCCATGAGATTCCATACTAAAGTGAAAAATGATCTAGTTTCTAGACATGCCAATGATGCCCAACAAGACTACTTCCTTAAATGAAGGTTGTTTCCCTATCAAGATCCCTTGGAATGTCCAGACAGAACAACATAATTAACTGGTGCCCCCAAAGATATGGCATCGAGAATGAGTTTCACAAAACACATCTTAATCTATTAGGGAGACCTATACTAGGTAAATAATTATACATAGAAATCCATGGAAGGAGGAACTGACATACCATCATCCTGTTTCGATCAAGGAGCAAATAACTTTGAGAAAGTGATGAATGATGTTGGCCTTTTGAAAGGAGGAATGTGGGGTAAAATGTGATTTCATCACACAATAACATGCAAGGGGGTGTTCCCCTATGAAAGAATCAAGAAAAAACCCATAAAATTAATGAATAATAAGATATTTATATATTTGGGGGAACAATATACATAATTTATAAGCATTCAATAGCATTAAATACTAGTATATAGTGACCTGGAAAAATAAAGGTTATAACCAGAAGAAAAAGGGTGGTTTAGAGAGAACCCTTACCTAGATTATGACTCACAACATATATTAATTATTATATTTAATAATAAACCTTTGATAATTATTTACTTATTAATTTTTTTCATGTTTATTATTTATTTTTTATTTATTACCATGTAATATACAATTACTTAATCTGTAAATTTCACATTGGACATTTTGACAATATTCTACTTTTATTACCAAAATGACTTCAGTAGGTTGAAATAGTCCCATTATGTATTATTAAATCATATATATAATAATAATAATGTAATGATAATTTTTATACATCATTTTCACTATTAAAACCAATCATTAAAGATGATTATGAAAAATGAACTATGTTAAAACCATGGAGATGATAGGTCATACGTATGCATGAGAAACATTTAAATTTTTCAATAATCATTATGGAATTATAATTATATCATAAATATAATATTATTTATTTAAATACACTTATATATACCATCAATGTGTTTTTGTAATAAAAAATGAATAACATCAATTCATGGAGGTGGTAATCAACAAGTATGCATGAATAATGGGATTAGCTTTCACTGAATGGAAATATAAGAAAATATATGATATATTACTCTTACCAAATGATAAATATATAATTATTATCATATATATATATATATATATTAAATTAATCATTATATCCATCAATGAGAGGTAGTGATGGAAAAATATTGTATCGATTCATGAGGCGGTAGTCCTCCATATACATGAACGATGGTTTCATTTCCCATTGATAGATGAGATGAAAATAGTGTATGACATTAACATGATAAAATATCAGTAAATATATAATATTGGTGACATTATTTAAGTATTTTTTAAGATTATTTAAATAGTGTTGAATAAAAAAATGAAATGAAAATTCTCAGTTAATAATTATACATATTCATTGGATAAATTTTTTAGGTTTATATCTAAAGCATGTATTGGATGGATTTCTGAGAAAAATAAGGGATCTAGGAAATGGTTTGGGATTTAATGAATATATTTTAGTAGTTATTGGATGAATAAAAATGATATTTATGTGTGGGGAGGAGAGTAGAGGTTGTGTCCTTTTATAAGTATGGGAGATGACACACATGGAATATTTTGATCGGAATGGCCCGAAGGCCTTAATTTTTTTTATTATTTTGATAATCCACCTTTCAAGGGGTGAGGTTCAAACCTTAAAAGACCCGAAGGCTTAGAGACAATTACATGAACCGTAGGTCTTAGAGGGAATAACCCCGACAAGATAACTTGGAACTGCTCCTCCCCAGCATATGTCATGATATAAGCACTCCACCTTTGTAGGGTTGGTTGACTAGTTTTCATATGCAAAGCTGCACAATCCTGGTATAGATGGAAAATACATACCCTCTCATTCTTCCCATTCTGGTTAGCTATTCTCTAGTGAATGTATCTCCCCTGAATCCTCCTCTGAAGCCTTTTCCATTATAGTCTGACTAGTACATCTGCATTTCATATGGCCCAAAGGCCTTGAGAATCAACTGGCCCGAAGGCCTTGGGGGGGCCAAAAGCCTTACAGGACCTAAGGACCAAACCAGTGGCCCAAATGGCCCAGATGAATGAATAGTTTCAGCTGCTACAGTACTAAACAATTCCTACTACAATACTTGCTACAATAACCCCAGAAATACTCTTCTACTTGGATTTGATCTTAGGTCTCTTCGATGCACCTACCGAGTCCTCACTAACCAGGTTGAGGCTCATGTACACATGGAATATTTGAATAGAATAAAATATATGAATGTATTACTAACAAAAAATGGTTTAGAAAAGGACTATTACTTAAAATTATGTGATAAGTGGTCAAAATATTTCCATAAAATAGAAATAATAGTAGTTTTTATGTCATTTTAATTGTTATCTCTTTAATTTAACCCTTGACAAACATGTTATAACATTAACTGTGGTAAAATAGATATACATTTTTTATAAATCATTATAGAAAAAAATATGCTAAACTTATAACATAATATTAATTATAATTATTAAAAACATGGTATCCTTTTTATTATATTTACTTCAAATAATTTTCATAATTTAATTTAAAATTAAAATAGAAAAATTCAATGGAAAACAGTTTCTTGGAAAAATTCTTTGGTTATGTATAAAACAGGTTTTTTTACCAAATGAAAACATAAAATTGATTATAATGAAATCAATTGGATTATTGATAGTATAATTGAACTAATATTTCATTAAAATAACTTGAAAACATAATTTAACTTTTTTAATGATTGAAATAAAAAAACTCAATAAAAATATTTATTTCTCACTCTTTAGTGGAAAATAAATATTTTCATAAAAAATACTTTAAATCACCCTAAGATAATTTTAAAATGATAATTTAAAAAATGAAATTATTTTTATAAAATAACATTTCCAAAAGTGATATAAATTATATATATTATCCTCTTCCAAAATAAAATAAAAAAATCATTTTTAAATAAAATTTATTTTAAAGTTTAAAATGACTTTACTAAAATGTAAGTGGTTCTTTCTGAAGAAACAATCAATATGTTTTTATTGATTTGAGTATTTATATATATTTTGAAATGAAATTAATGTTATCTATGCCATTTAATTTAATAGATATGTTATAAACATCATATTTAAATAATAATATTTCAATGTTGTTTTAGCCTCAGTGTTTCATGTCATGTATGTTATCAAACATATATTTATTTTTAAAATATATAGGGTGTTAAAAAAATTAAAATTCGATGATGAAACTTTTACACATACCAAAATATAAAGAGTAAAACAATAACATGGATTTTTTAAGGACTCCCAAGGATATCTAAAGTTCATAATCCTATTTAGGTTATAATCAGTCACATTATTGTGTTAGGATATTTTATTGACATCAAATAATATTTCTCTCTTAAAAAAATTCCATTGTATACATAATGGAAGTGGTAAGTTTTGATTGAGTACCACTCTCTCTAGTAATTAATTGTGATCTAAGGTTTACCTTGAGGTTCTGTATAAGTCTTTAAAAAGTATTAGGGATAGAGTTGAGGATCAATATTTTTTATCATTATCAAACTGATGGTCAATATGAGAGGACTATCCAAACACATGAGGATATGATAAGACCATATTCAATAGAGTATCAAGGATTTTTTTCATTAACTCCATAATCTAATATAGTTCTTATATAACAATAGTTTCATTTCTTTTTTTCAGGTAGAAACATATGAGTCTACAAATGGGAAGATATACTAAAATCCAACATATTGGGACAATGTTGGAGAAAGAAAGATGATAGGTACTAACAAGGTCCAATAAATGATAGATATATTTCATACCATTTAGTGTCACTTAAAACCATCACAATGATTAAAAAACTATTTTTTAGATAGCAATTTATGAGATATAGAGTTTTAATTTGGTGAAAAGATGTTCCCCTAGATATCTCATTGAAGGCGTGTTATGAGATTCAAGAGGAAATGGGATTTTATCCCTAGGGGTGTTTTTCACTTTGAGAACCTTGATCATGTTGTAGATATAACATATTACTTATCTATCCTCCCATAACTATCCCATGTAAATGATTTATTCCATATATCACTTTTGAGAAAGTACATACTAGAACCTTCACATGTATTAAGCTTTGAATATGTACAATTGGAGCATGATCTATCATATGAGGAATAACAAGTGGAGATCCTAGATCACATAGAATAGGTTTTTTGAAACTGCACCACTTATCTAATCAAGTTCCTTCAGAGGAATCACATGATATAGGAATCCATGTGGGAACCCAAGTATTTAATGAGGAAAAATTAGCCTCACCAATTTTCATCCTAAAATAAAAATTTTGGGGAAGAAATTATTTTGAGGGGTAAATTTTAATGAACCATGTTTTAATAAAATGTTCCCTCTCAAATAAATATTATAATCAATATCTTTATCTACATACATCACCAAACCCTAATATAAAAAATTATTTTTATTAAAATAGACATTGATCAATGTACGGTAGTCATTGAAAAAGTTGTTATAAAAATTTATATCCAAAATATGGAAAAAATTCCCCTTTTAATAATGTTTCAAAAAGGACAACTTGAAAAATAATAAATTATTTTTTATTATTAAATTTATCTTATAAAAAGGATATTCTTCATGTTTTCAAAATTTATGATTAGCAATAATTTTATAATATTACTTAAAATTACAAAGAATGTTTCCAATAATAAATTCTTTTCACAATAGTTCATGGTTTTATATTATTTTCAAATTTATAAATGTTAGAATGTGAATTTGAAAAAATTAAATTCATCATTTTAATCACCATAAAAATATTTAATTCAGATTATTTTTTGGGGTTATAGAGACCAAAACTTTTCATACATATATATTACATCTTGGTAGATGAATATTCATTATATAACACTACCATACACTCTAGAGTCATATAGGTTTAGTATATTTGGAAAAATGTATACATAAACGGATAATTCATAATTGATATACATCATACCGCACAAATTTTTTATAAATGAACACCCTTTTTATACATATTATACTTAAAAACATTATATATAACATGGGGAAAGAAAATATAAAAAGGATTTTTTAAGAAGCTCAGTAAGTGGAAAAAGAGGATATAGAAATGATCACATCAAAATGACATTATCTAAGTGTTTTAGATTTTAACATTTTATTATATACCCCACATAACAAAGATCGTAATTTTGATTCATGGTATAAATCTTGGAAGTTCATAAGACATGAATCATAAAGGTATCAAAGAACACGAGCCATGAGATCCTAATTTTGGAATAAGAAATAAGTTTTTGGATTACACATAAGTATAGAAAATAATTTCCTTAGAATTCATGGATCACTGATAAGTCTATTATTGTGGTTTGGTTTCACTTACTATTCCATCATATTCTTATTCAAGTTTCACTCTCATGAATATCATAGTGAACCAAATCCCTTAATGAACTTGTTTCACTCAACATATCAGTACTTATTATCTCAAAAGATATACAACTTTATCCAATACATTAGATGAATATATAATTCTCAGAACACCCATAATATAATGATTATAAGACTATTTTTTCCAAAATATCATAAAAATCATCATATCATAAACAATGAAAATTAAATGAGTTGCGTAAAAAAATTATTATTTCATCACAGCATAACCTATGGAAAATAAATAGAATTCATAACTTAATTAACCCATTAGAAAGAAATGGGTTTCATATAATCATCCTTATATAATCACAATCATCATAATTATAAAAAATTTATGTGGATGATATCATTAGATCAAATACCTAGTAAATAATAAGTAACATCAAAGGATTCCATCATAGTTAAAAATTCATTTAAAAGATCACATCCTTCTTTTCTGGTGGAAAATACCCTTTTTTCATTGGAATCACATGTTTAAAATTAAAAAAATTCCCTAATATTAAGGGGAAAATATTATTTAAAAAGAAATATAATTTGTTTTAAATAAACTTCAAATCATTGAGCGATCATGATGGTGGGAAATTCCGTTCATGTGGTGTATGTAAAAGAAATGATAATTTTCAATTTTTTGGTGAAATTTCTAGAGAAAATCATTTGGAAAATGAGAGAAATATACCTCTTATTTAATTATAAATTGTCTAAAAAGATAAAAATTATGTTAAACATTCAAAGTAAAATAAAAAACATTTTGGAAAACATTTTAATGAAAACATGGTCATTAGAGAGAATTATTCCCAACTGAATAGTAAAACATAGTGGATTTTCCTTAAAAATATTCTTTTAGCCTGTTATGTTGATAGAGGGAAGAAAATTAAAGGAAAATTTTTTTATCATTAAATAAAATTATAAAAATAAAATTTATGAGAATATTAAGGGATAGGCTATAGAATTTCAATATCAGAAGGTTAATCATAAACAATACATATAAAAATGAGATTGTAATATAAAACCCATACCACTTTGGAAACATTTAAATAAAAAAATAATTAATGATAGAACCATAAATGGATATTTATATCCATATTATATTCATTAAAGTCATAATAAAGTAAATTCATGGTCACTATACATATTAAATTAAACAAATAAGTGGTGAATGTGGCAGGTGTCTTACAAAAGTAAAAGTTAGACAAAAATCCATAACCCCATGTTCTACTTTTACTGAAATAAATTTAACATCATGTATAATAAATTTAAATTTATTATAATTCTATTTTATACTATTGTAAATATTAATAATTTCATATATTATTCACTTAAAAAATTTCAACACCCATTTATTAATAATTACTTATTAAAATCATTATTTCCAGGTGTTAACTGTTTTTTTTTTCTAGGAATTTTTTTTGGGAGTTATAGTCCTAATATTTTTATCATGATTACATCATAAATATAATTATAATAATGATATAAACTTAATATATATTCATTATACATATCTCTTTAATCATCAATAAAAATTATAGATTGAAGAAATAATTACACTATTCAAGGAGAGGGTAGGTCGTATATACCCAAGAACAGTGTTTTCACTTTTCAATAGATGGAATTAATGAAATGTAAATAAAAGTTAACTGATACAGAATCACTATTATATAATATATATAATATATATTCCTAAAATATATCTTTATTAGAATCCATGTAATATAGAAATGAGGAAAAATTTACATCTCCTTGTGGAAGAGTTAGTCTACATGTATGCATGAGCAATGTTATCATTTTAATAATAATTAGAAGTTAAGAATGTGAATTATATATTATAATTAAATAAGAATAAAAATTCCATAAATAAAATATATAATCTTTAAACCAATAATAATAACTAACCATAAAACATTGTGATGGAAAACTAATTGCATCGCAATGAGGAGAAGGTAAGTCGTAAGTATGCAAGAGTGATACATTCACCGCTAATCTGATAGAAAAGAGAGTGGATATTAGCAGTTCAATAATCATAATAATATTTACTTATACTTAGGATAATTAATTTATTATTTTATTATAAATATTACTTATTTATAGGAGGTATAAGAAGAAAGAAATTGAAAGAGCTGGGGTAACACGATTACCGCTTCTACGATAGGCCTCTTTAGATCCTTCCATAAGGAAAAATAGAATTGTATTTTAGAATACAAACACCTATAATTAATGTATATAGAAGTTGAGAATAAATTTCTTCATGGTTTAATAGATCTAGAATGATCAAATTGGTTTAATTAAGAGAAAGTAGAGGTATATTTTATAATGTGGGGAGGGGACACACTTCGAATTTTTTAAGTTATTAAAATATAATAAATTCATTTTCAAGAAAAATGCATCCAAATGGATAGATGTTAGAATTTTTTAATTTATGAGGTTGAAATATGTCTTTAAAATAGTAATTATACAAGTTTAATTGTAGTTGTACCCTTATCTCTTGGGTTACCCCTCAGTAAACCTATATTAACCTTAATAATTGTAACAAATTTTTACTCTTTTAACTATTCATTATAAGTAAAAATCCAAATTGAATTAATAGAAAATTTTGAAATTATGATTCCAAATATGGAATAAATTTTATCAAATTCAAAATATAAAATTATTAGAAATTTATTTTTAAACAATACTCAAAATACGGGATGAAAAATAGTTTTGGGAAAAAAAATTTCTTAAGTATAATTTTTTTTATACCTTAATCCAATTAAAATTAATTCCAATTACCATAATAGGATTATTAATAATATAAATAAAAAAATTTACTATATAAATCATTTTTAAACAAATTAATTTTTTATATTATTTAAATGAAAATAAATTTTTCAATTAAAATTAGTATTTGTCACTATTTATCGAAAAAACTAATCTTTTTTGAAAATTATCAAATATTTACTAAAATATAGTTTGTCAAGTTTATTTCATAAATTAAGTTAATTTTATTAAAAAATATAAATTTTGAAAATTCATTTAGAATCGGGGTTTCTTGTATCATAATCTATTGAAGTAATTAAATTTATTTGAAAATAAATATATCATAAAATCTCAGGTTGTTACATTCTAAACCAATTAAAATGAATTTCTACCTCAAAATTACATCACTATGATATAAATAAATGAGGATATATCTTTTCCATCACATCCTTAGGTTCCTATGTAGATTGTATGAATTTTTTATTCCATGAGATAATTTTAACAGGGCGAGGAGTCATGTTCTGTAGTACTTTATCTCTATGGCGTAAGATTTAAATTGGTTTTTATTCATCATAAATATCATATTATAGTGGTATGACCTCAATGTTTAGTATATATGAAGGATTAGATATATGCATTATTAGGAGTGAAACATGGAACACATCGTGAACTTGAGGAATGATTGGTGTAACATCCAAGTGATACGCTATTTTCCCTACCTGATCAAGAATCTCAAAGAGGCCAATATACAAAGACCTTAAATATTATTTCTTTAGAAATATAATAATATTATTTCATCTATAAATTGACATAAATATATTCTCCCAAAATTTTAAATAAAAATTTCACTAATGGTTGTTAGTATAAATTATTTATCAACTATAAGTTTCCCTAATGTGTTGTTGAATGGGTCTGACTCCCTCTTCTATTTTCTCAGCTAGATTATATCCCAATAGCTTTGTTTATCCCACAAAATCCTATAATATTGGAGTTATAAACTTCCATATGTAGATAAAATCATAAGGGGACATTTTAATCTCAATTGAATGATATTATTGTAAGAACACTAATCTAGAGGAAGGTGTTGATCCAAGCCACCTTTGAAATCCTTGAAATACGATCTTGGTATATTCAATAGGGTTTGAAAGGTCTCTCATATGGACCATCAATATGATGATGATTAGTAGTACTAAAACTCAACTCTATGTCCAAATCCTATTAAATACTATGTTAAAACATCAAGGTAAACCTCTTATCCTAATCAGATACAATAGAATGTGGTAATACATGGAGCCATAACACTTCCTCGGTGTATATCCTTGAAAGTTATTCAATGGAGAAACATTCACTGCTATAAATAATTTGTGTTGAATTATTAGGGAGATTGACTACAACCCAAATATAATTATGGACGTTATATGTTTTTGGTGCGTCTGGTGACAAAATATGTGGTGATATTCCCCCATTTTTATTCTTGTGTGGGTAATTATTGTATCATTCCCCATGAATTATGTATCTTATCCTTAAGATGATGACATTACAACCATCATTATATATAATATATAATATATCTCTTCATTTTTTCCCATCATAAATACTCTTTATGATATTTATATGTCTTCGTATTTCCATGATGAATAGAGAATGATGAACTTTGGGCCTCATCCAAAAGCTCCTTTATCAAATATGGTATGGATTAAACACAGACATTGCTCCTTAACATTACCATTCTATCATAATAAATGTAGAAATTGGGAACATTTTGAACGTTTTCATATGTACCCCATCTTCCTTTCATACCATATTTATCCTCATATGGATATACGGTTGAACACTCATTTGAGAAAGATAATATTTCTCCATTTCATTCATTATTTCTATATTCATCCTTTGTAAATCCAAAAATTTTATATTTTTTTATTCTCATCATAGATAAGATAGTATAATCCTTTCATCTCGAAGCAAGAGCCACCTTGTTGGATTTCCCAAGGTGGTAATTTAATGAGCAATCTAAATCTTTAATCATCTCCTAAAAACTTCTCTGGTGCGTATTTATCTATTTATGGGTGAATATGTACTTCAAAACTTTATTATTAATACATATATATCACACATTGTTATATAAACAACATGCATCCAAATTTTTAAAACAAAACATAGCATAGATAACTTTAAATTATGAGTTGGGTAATTTTTCACAAGAACCTTAAATTTTTGTAAGGAATAAGCTATCACCATCTCATTCTACATAAGAACATACCACAGTCCCTTATTTGATGCATTACAATAGATAACAAACCCTTATCCACTGCAATGAAGTGTAATAACATGTTCACTAACTAACCTTCTCTCAAGTTCCATATAAATTTCATTACATTAAACTTTTTATATAAATTTGGATCCCTTTAGATTTTCCTTATAGAGTGGATTGGACAATCATGAGAAGTTTTAAACAAAGTTCTCATATATAAATCCAAAAAAATATAACTAAAAATATCAGTCAGCATGGTTCGTCTAGCCGAACATTTAAAAGCATCCAACTTTTATCAATCAACAAATACACCCTCTCTTGAGATTATATGAAATATATATATATATATATATAACTTTTTATATCCATCATTCACACATGGTAAATAGTTTATATAGTTTTTCATTATTAGGTTCATGAGTAAAATCCTTAAGTGATTTTCATGTTCTTACTTGATTTTTTAATGTGTAATAATATATTTGATAAGGACTACCCAAAACTAATCAATATAATCTATAAAGACCAAATTCATTAAATCCATGAATAGATTAGGTGAATTAGTATGAACAAATGAAATAACTAAAAATTAATAATGACCATAACTTATAAATAATGTTTTCTTGGGTGTATCCTCCTTCTTGAACATCAATTTATGGTGTATATAATTAAGTCAAGTCTTTTAAAAGTATTTATATCCATTTAGTTCATAAAAAAAGTCATCAATAAGGGTTAGAGGATATTTTTTCTTGATAGTGATCTTGTTAAATTCGTAGTAATAAACGTAGAGTCACATTGATCCATCATTATTCTTTAAGAAAATTACAGTTTTACCTCTTGGTGATTCACTTGTCTGAAAGAATCCCTTGTCAATATTCTTCAACAGTTTTTTATTCAATTATTACAAATTAATAAAGATTTTTATGTATGGTATCTTTGAAATAGGTACAACATTTGGAATGAGTAGTATTTAAAAATCAACTTCAATAATTAAAGGAAAACTAGGTTTTCGAAAAATATCATCAAAATACCACACAATATTAATATCTTTGATGTTGATTTTATCCTCATCCTTTTTATATGAACAGTATATTTTGAAAAATAATCAATACCCATATAATGGATGTGTTTTCCATCATAAATTAAAATTTATATTAAAACTAATAAAATTAAATAGGTTTTTTTAGAATAAGAAATGTGACTTCCCATTCCTAATAATTTATGTATAATTTCAATAAATAAACAAAATTCAAACAAAAAATAACATCAAAACTAACTAGAGGTAGAATAAAAATATTTTAAATAATTTTATTCTTAGGAATTTTGAATCAAATAAGAAACATATACTTGAGATGTGTTCATTATACCATTTGGGGTTTTCATTATTAATTCAACATCTAATAATTTTGGTTTAATTTTGATACCCTAAAAATATTATTTAGATATAAAATATTTGTTATATCTAGAATCAAATAATACATTAGGGTTTATATATTTAACAGTAAGTGTACCTTTCACCACATCATTATCCACATAAGAAATAGTGATTGCATGATATTTACCTTTTCCTATGGGCTTTATAGGTTACTGAATTTGACCATCATTATTAACCTTTATATTTAAGAACTTGTTAGTATAATTATCATACTTTCATTTTATACACTGGAGTGTGGATGGTGCACTCTATTACGATTTTTCACTATTCAAATCATTGATTGATCCTTTAATTCCACTTCAACGTTTGATTTATTTATGAACTTCCTTTCCACACTTAAAACATTTATATATTCCGTTGAGATAATTTACTCAATGTTTCCTTCCACACTTCAAGCATAATGAAAAAAAATATTCTTCTTTCCATGGTTTTTAGAATTTCCATTGAATACCATATTTATTTTCTTATCAAATCTATGAGATTTATGGGTAACTTTAATCTTCATCTCCACCTTGAAATCACATAAAAAAATTCTTCATAACTACTGAAAACCTGTATGCATAACTCCATTTAATGAATTGGTTTTATTCTATTAAATAATTGATCAACCTTAATTTTGGGATGGATGATAATACTAGAAACGTACCTCACAAGTATTTTTAAATTTTCCTCATAGTTATTTTAGATTCCTCATCTTTTCATTTTATCTAATGTAATTACTTCTTAATTTATTATCATGAATATATGGAAATTACTAATTGAAAAATAATCTCACAAAATCATCACATTATATTGATTCAATTTCTTCTTATTTCCTCATGTTCTTGATTAGAATCCATCATTGCTTTATTTCACCTTAAAAATGATAATCAACCAAAAAATCATGTTATGAACACTAGAGAATAGAAAATATATTTTCATTAGTTTTGATCCATTTCTCAATAACTAGTAGATCAGAAAACCCACTAAAAATAGTGGATGTTTCCCCATAAATGACTCAATGGGACATTATTCCCTCTTTTTCTCATTTTTTCACATCAAAATGGTTTATGGATTTATAATGTTACATAAGCATAAAAATCATATTTTTCTTTCCATATCCCATAACATTTGGTTGATCAACAAGATAAGTATTACATTTTCCATAACATTCAACATTAACCTAATTTATAATGGTTCCATCCAAAGACTAAAACTATAATTATAGTGTGAGAAAAAAAAATTATAGATGGACACCAAATGATCATGAAAAAATATTTATAGGATGTACCGATCATGAAACCATTTTTTTCAGTTTATGAAAGATGAAATTTATTCTAATTTATTTAGAGTAACAATCTATTCAAATCCTTCAAAATGGTTCATAAATAAAATTTTATTTATCCAAAAATATACATCAGGAGTGTAAACCCATGTGCGTACTAAGAAAAGACACAACATGCACCAGAATTATAGTTGAGATACACTTGACCAACTCATTATGGTGTTATTACCCATTGATGTATTTATATCAAAACCACATCCACTTATAATATCCATTCAAGGATGTTTTCCAAGGATAACCACACTTCTTTCTTTACCATAACTTAGGATGTTAACTTATACATAGGATTATCCTAAGAGTTCTCATTAATTTTTTCTCATATTATTATCCAAATGTAACTAAACCTTGAATTGATACTGACTATATTGTCCAAAACTTGTCATACATAAATTTTAAAATATTAACATTCATTACATAAAATTATGATCCATACCCAAATCATAAAGGTTTAGTGTCTTTGGAAACATGGATGCATAAAAATATTGTTCATTATATATCTATATCATCTCCTGGTAATTATTTCATAACTATCATCTTTCTTAGAAATGTCATACATTAAAATTTTATTCATATCATGGGGAAAAGAAACATAAAAATAGGGTGAGATAAAATTCTCAATAAGTTAAAACAAGGGAGATTGAAATGATCACATAATCATGACAAGAGCATTAGGGTAAGAGAACATGAGCTTAAAATTTTAAAACCATATGCTGCATATGAAATATCATAATCATGACTAATGGAATAAAGTGTGGAAATTCATAAGACATGAATAATAAAATAATAAAATAACATGATCCATGGGAGCATAACATTGGAATAAGAATTATATTTTTGGAATAAATATAAGCATATAAAATTAGTTCCATATTAGTAAATTCTCACTTACATGACTATCATAGTGCATTGGGTTCACTCCCCAAACCATCATATTCTCAATCAAGTTTCACTCCTAACACTATCATAGTGGGAAGATACCCAAACTGAACAAGTTAAACTCCCCTTTTCAGTCCTTATTATCACCTGAGATATCCAGGTTTACCCAATTCATTGGATTGTTATATTATAATATTCTAACCCATCACATAATGAAAATAATTCATATTAGTGTCATAAGATCATAAAATATTCATAATATCATAACCTGTTAAAAGGAAATTGGTTTCATAAATATTCCATCATTACATTAAAGCATAACCCATGGAGAAAATAGATTTAATTACTTAATTAGTTCATTAGAAATAAATGGATTTCATATAATCATACTTAAATAATCACCATCATCATCCATAAAAATAATAAAAGTATATGGTATCATTGGATTATATCCCTAGTAAACCATAAGCAACGTCATAGGATGTTATCGTAGATGATAATTCCTATAAAATATCACACAAAATATTTCTTGATGAGAATACCATTTTTATATTGAAATCAGTTGTTTAAAACCCAATTATTTCCCATATATTAAAGAAAAAAATTTCTTTGAAAATAAACTTGAAAGATAATAAAGTAATCTTCAAATAATTGAGTGTTCATAATGATTGGAAATTTCATTCATGTATTTTATACAAAAATAATTATTTGTTTCACATTTTCGATAAAAATTCAAAAGTAGCTCATTCAGAAAATGAAAAGAAGATTAATCTGTAATTATTTTATAAAAACAAAAAAAGGTAAAAATAAATTTAAAATTTCATAGAAAAATAAGAAAAAATTATTTAAATCATTTTAATTAAAATATATAAATTTAAGATAAATATTCCCCACCGAATAGTAAAAAATAGTTGATTTTCCTAAAACTTATTCTTTCAAACTCTTGAGATCTTAAAAGGAGTAAAATGTAATGAAGTGTTATAATAATATAACCATTAAATAATAAAATTCTTGATATTTTTGGGGTATATGTAAATATATTTCATCATCAAAAACTAAATCATAAATAATATCAATAAACAACGATATTTTAATATAAATAACTTACAACTTTGGTAACAATCAAATAAATACTTCATGAAAGTGATAAACATAAATGGATATGTATATTGGAATAATTTTAATTATAATCACCATAAAGTAAATTCAAGGATATTATATACTCCAAATAGAAGAAACAAGTGGTGAAAATGGAATGTGTCTCACATAATAAAAAGTGAGGTGAAAATCTCTTGCATTGAGTACGAATTTCTTTGAAAGCACATTAACCTCCTATTTAATAAATTTAAATTTATTAAAATTATATAAAATAGTCATTTAAAATATTATAAGATCATATAATATTATTTTAAATACATTTAAACACCCATTTATTAATAATTACTTATTAAAATCATTGTTTCTAAGTCTTAACTGGTTTTTTCATGAGCATTTCAGTTCATTAATTCTAGTCCATATACATTGGTCATGTTTCCATCATCTAAAAAATATTAATAATGTTATAAATATCATATATATTCATTATATATATATATCAATATTCATCCATAAAAGGTAGAGATATAAAAATAAATTACACTATTCTTGGAGTTGTGGTACATATGTACGCAAGAAAGATGTTTTCACTTTTCGGCGGATGGAATGAAATAAATATAAAAAATAATTTCACATTTTAGTATCATTATTATATCGTATGTATCATATATATTCATCAAATATATCCTTCTTACCATCCATGTTAAAATGAAATGGAAAAAATCGCATCGCTTCGTGGAGATGGTATCCCACACATACGCACGAGTGGCATTAACGTTTTCCAAAAGATTAGAAGGAAAGAAGGTGGATATAATATTTTTATTCCATATGAATTATTATTTCATAAATATCATATAAAATATTTGAAACCATTTTAATAACCATCCATTATATGTGGTGATGTAAAATTAATTTTCTCACTATGTAGAGATCGTATGTCGTACTTATGAACGAATGATACTTTTACTTATCATTTGATTGAAAAGAGGATGGATGTGGCTGTACCATAATCATAATAATATTTCATTATATCTAGGATAATGAAGTTTTTTTTGAAGTTAAATACCAAATAATTATAATAGATATAAAAATAAATAAATTGAAAGAGGTTGGGTGTGATGATTACCTCTTCTTCCATAGTCATCCTTAAGATATCTCTTTAACGACCCTTGGAATAATCTATTAAGAATAAAATAACCTATAAATCTAAGATAAGAAATTTTTTAATATAATTTTTTAGGTTTTCTCAATATAAAAGGATAAAACCTGTGTATATAATAGAATATAGAGGATTCATTTTATAAGTAGGGGAGAGGACACAGACGAAATTTATTAAAATATTTAAATATAATAAATTCATTCTCAAGAAAAATGCATCCAACTGCTTCGATAGTCGAAGGTGGGATAGTATGAGGTAGAAATACGGATAGATAATTTAATTTTTAGATGTTTAATTAGAAACATTACCCTTTCATCTTGGTTTTCCCCAGGTTAACCCATTCAAACTATAACTATGTTGATAACTTTTTATTATCTTAACCAATCATTTTACCCAAAAAATAAAATGTCATCACTAAACAAAATTAAATTTTGATTAAAAATGTAGAAAAAATTGTATAAAATTAACTCTAAAAATGTGGAGTAAATATATTTTAAAATAAACCCACAAAAGGTAATGAAAAATGGTTTTCAAAAAAAATATTCTTAAGCATAAACTATTTTTATTCTAACATCCAAATAAAATTAATTAAAATGAATATAATTAGATTATATATAATATAAATGAACTAATTTTATATATATAAATATTTTAAAAAATATAACTTTATAAATTCTTTAAATGAAAATATAGTTTTTAATTAAAAATTGTTTTTGTCACTATTCATTGAAAAATAAATAATTTCACAAAATCCTCAAAAATATACTCCAAGATAAATTTTTAATGTTTATTTCAAACATAAAGTTCCTTTTTTCATATAAATTTTATAAAATTAGAAAATATTAACTATATTATTTTATCATAATAAATAATTAAAACATTTTTTAGGGTTAATTAATTTTTTAAAAGAATATAAAGTCTTTACTAAAAGTATATTTTATTTATCTAAAACCACTATACAAATTTTTAAAATATGGTTATTCATATTCATAAAAATAATTAATGGTTATTTTATAATGGTATACTATATTACATTTCATTTAGATTCGGAGTTTCATGTATCACATCCCAAAAAATAAATTAATTTTTTAAAAATATATATATATCATAAAATCTGATGGTGTTAAAGGAATTTTTCTAATTGACTGGTTTTAAGGTGAGTAGTGAAAAATATCATTTTTAAAAATATCATGACTTTTATGGAATTATTAGTCTATAATTATGAATTTAAAATTCATGAGGCATTTTCTAAGACCAAATATGTACTTTATATGTGAATCAATGATTTTTAAAATTTTGGTTTTTATTTAAAAACACATATTTGACATTTTATAACTTTGGGTGTACTTTTTTTAAAAATATAATACATTTTATATTTAGTATTTCAAAATATATTTTTATTACTTTTAATAAATTAATATAATAAATTTTATTTCATATTTGGAATTTTTGGGCCCAAATTACGTAATTAGGACCAATTTATTTTCATACATAAAAGATAAATTACCTTAGTAAAAAATGAGTTACCACACTAAAAGTAAAAATGGTAAAATTAAAAAAAAAGAGTAATTAAGGTCAAATAGGATTAAAACATGTGTGTGAATATGTGGTTGAAACCATGATCTACTTTATCACTTCACCTTTCCAATATTTCCCAATTTTGGATCTTTATTACTTAAGGGTGAATAGTCATTATTGAAGAGTGTTGAGTATTTACAAAAACGGAACCCCTTTCACATTGAAATGACACACTCCTATTCTCATTTCCCATCACACAAAACCCCACGTATGTAAGCCTATAAACTACCCAATACAATCCTAAACATTCATATGACACTTAAATAGGTTATATTCTTCTCAAAATACAATCCTTTAAAGGCTGAACCTCCTTTTCAAAGGATATAATTCAAGTTGTGATGTGAAAATTTCTTACATCTATATTCTTATTTATATTTCTTCATGTGCACATATTCTTCCAAAAAATTCATTAATACAACTTGAAATGGAAATATCAGTAATATTATTACATATTTTTCTTTTTATAATTATGGTAAAATCATTAAATATATTTCTCTTATCCATTAAGAAAAACAAAAACAGGAATCGTGTGTCTTTGAGGACTCCCACCTCCACTAAAAAACTTGTTCGGTTTTCCTTCACCACCAAAACTTTCTAGTCTAAAAGAGGAAATAAAAATTTGTGTGTATTATATATATATATATATATATTATTTATCTACTTAAAATTATAAACTACGTTTCTTCTTTCTTCCTCCCTTCAAAAAATGAAATCATTATCAATGTATATATGCGGGCTACCACCTTCATTGAACGACGCATTCCATTTTTCTATATAGATTTCATGGAAATTATTTGATTATATTTTATGATCATATATGATATATATACACATAATATCTATAATAAATATTATTCTTTATGGATAACAAAAAAACTAATGATTCTTTTAAAGTAATCCATCAATATCGGTGAATAACCTGAAACTAGTCCATCACTAATAGTCTTCAAAAAACATGACTAAAACTACCATTTCATGGAATTATAAAATTTTAGGTCTTTATAAAACAAAAAATCCAGTTACTTTAATATTTTATAAATTATTACTTTTTGGAGAATAAAGATGATCAAGACCACTTCCATGATTCTAGTTAAAAATGGTCAGGATTATTAAAACCCGATGTTGAAAAGTGATTATAAAAATATAATTCATAGATAAAATTATTATCAGTGAGTATTATAAATGAAAATTTATATTTATATAGTTTTTAAGTAAGAAATTATGTTTCTTATCATTATTATACATGAGGTTAAAACATTTCTATGTAAACTAAAGGTAATAGTTAGGGACTGGGTAACTCAAACTCATTTCATTGAGTGATACAATTTATTTTTGAAATTAATTCTTACATGAATATAAATTTTCAATTATATTACCTATTTTATTTTCAGGGAATATATCTTTTATGAAAATAAATTTCGAATAATTTGTTTTCATTTTTTTTTGAAACAATGGGGAATTTTTAAAAGATATTCTTAACCTTGAATTTTACAATAATGAATACAAAATTTTCACAAAAAAAATATTTTTTTCATGATTTGGTTTTCAGGGTCTTCTAAGTATTTTACATAAAATAGAGTTATTTTAATTTTTCACCCAATATTTTTTATTATTTTATTATTTTTGTGATCTATATTTTAGTATCAAAAAAGTTAGTTCAAGTTGTAATTTTCTACCATTCAGATGTTTTTATGAACCTATTTTACTTTCAATTGTTTGTCATGAAAAGTTTATGACTTTCATCTGGATTTTTTATGTTACCAAGTTTATTTAAACATGTTTTTTATGAAAAGTGAAAGATTTAAATTTCTATTTTTTTTTGAAACATATTTTATTTATGAATGTTCTTTATAAAAATATAATTATTACCCTTCATAAATTTTATGAAACCCATTTTTACATGGATTCTTTGTGATGTAAAAAGTGCTTTATTTTTTATTAGAACACATTATTATGGATGAGGGATTTTTGGGGTTATATATCACCCCCAAAATCATTATTTAAGATTTTATGTCTCATAAGATAGTTATTCACAGTTATATTTTAATTACTTGAAAACATGAGAATTGATTGTGTGAATCATGAAAGTAATTTTTCCCTATGATAATGGTTGTTTTATAGTTAAAAAGATTTAATTTAGTATATTTTTATTCCCACTTGATTCAAGGTTGATTTTTAATACGTTAATCAAATCTATAAGCATTATTCTTCCATGTTGTTCATTTGTGGTCTTAAGTTGGTATGACATGTACTTTTATTCTCACTTATGTCTTTTGATTATTACTTATAAAAAGAGGGTTAAAGAAAATCATCCCATGATAAGAATGAAGGGAATTAGAACTATTGTTTGAGAAGAAACTCTCAATATCAATGTTTATTCTATAGAATAAAATGTCCTTCCTTATTCACTTTTTTAAATTTATTTTTCTCAAACATACAAGAAATTGAAAGATAAAATTGTGTTCGGTATTCACATGAGAACAATGAAGGTATTATCTATATGATAAGATAACTTCCTTGAAGATTATGTGATGAGTTCATCCCTTAGGGAGGATAAAATGTGTGATGTTGATATTAATCAAGAAATTTTGCATAGTTTTATAAAATTAAAGACTGATTTAGTTCAATCACACATGAATAACTTATTTATTATGTCAAAAATATTTTAAAAATGGGAGTATGAGTCTATTAAAGGACTAAAAGGGGTATTAAATCTATATTTCACTTTAAATTTCTAATTTTTACTCTTAAATATTAGTTAAGGATTTATATTTTTCTTAAATAAGTTTTTATAATCCCCTAAAATGAGTATTATGAGAATGATGACACATGGTTGATTGTTTGTGGTCAACATTTACAACCTTAGCTATAAACCCACATTTTCTATAAAGGGAAATCCCATGTAGACATATATTTTATTGACTAATGTCTCATTGCTAATAATTTCATGTGATTCCACACTTACCTCAAATAGAACAATTTGTAATTCATTTTTTGGAAAGGGAGAAGATTTTTGAAAAAATTTAATGAAATAACATTACATTATAACACAACCCAAACTCTCATTTGTATTTAATACCAATATATAAGAGAAAAATAATGACACATATTAACATAATAACTTCATGGAGGCATTGAAAAAAAATAGCAATGCATATTGATGTTCCCAAATATTTTATTGTATTAGATTTAGATATATTAATATGTGTCTATCAAAGGGATAAAATGATGCTTGGATAATTTTTATAAATTCATTATTTTATAAATCATAAGATTGAGTTATCATAGGATGTCATGTTTGATAAATAAACAATCATCAAGAATTTATATGGGAATTAAAGATGCAGCTTAGAGTTCATCACATGGGGAAATTCAAAATTAATAATCAAGGTAATGGGATGATTGTGTGTTCTGATATTCATGGAGATATGGAATGTTCTAATAAAATTTAGGGAACTATCTTTAAAAATTGTGGTGAACTAATAGATGCCATTTATTCCATGGATAAGCTTTTCATTAATATTTTTAAAGTAGTCCAAATAGAAGAAAGAGAATTTGTATTAATGGATATTCCATCCATGGTGTGTTGTGCTTGATGTATATGGATATATGTGTGAAAATATGATGGATAATGTTTTGATAGGCTTGAGAAGTATTGGAGTATATTTGAAGAATACTTGGAATCATTTTAATATGTATAGAATTGTAACTACCCAAAATCCAGTAATCTGATTCTAGTGTATACTTTATTACATTGGAATTAGATACAAGGAATTGTATCCCGAAGGACTAAATAGTTTATTAGTCTTACTAAACAAGATATTTATGTAAATATTAAAATTTAATTTGAAAAATAAAAAACACAATTTATTTCCTTTGAGAGAACCATTATTCCAGTTAGAATATCCCTGAATATCAATCAAAACACATATCCTGGTATCCTATAGAAAATAAAAAATGAGAAACGGGGGATCTTGGATGCTCAGTATGGGTATGTGTATAGGGGAAGCTATTATTAATAAATCATAATAATCTTTATTATTGGTAAATAACTAAAACACATTGAATTTAAATAATAACTTGAACAATATATGGAAGGAATAAATAATGATCAATTAAATCCATATAAATAATCACATGAGACTGATACTTGTATATGGATATTCAAAGTAATAAAATAATAACATAGACATCAATAACTGATCTCATAATTGGGTAATTAATAATTTCAGGCATCACAAACATACTATCAAGACCATTAACAATATAATTTAACACTATGGGTAAAACCTCGTTTAATTTGGCCAATTGATTTTTCTCATGAGACCAACTAATATATGAAAGGGATATGTAATTCCAGGATCCCCCTATCACTTGATGAGTCTAATTTATTCCTCATATTAAATGGGTGAAACATAATAAAAAATAAAAACTCATAAAAATAACATATAAATTTTTAATACATACCCAAATCAATAAACATAATCATAAATCATCCAGAGTAAAATGGTGAATGGTAATAAAATTGTACATCTCTAGTCAAAATTAACATAAACCATCCTAAAAAATAATAAGTATGGTATCAATAAAACATATACCTAATTTATCATAAGTAAAATAAAGTTTTTACTTCAGTGATGAATATAAATACTATAAAATGTTAATAAAAAACATTTGTAAGGAAAATAAACTTTTCACATTGAAAATATTTTTAAAACTAAAAGTTCCCAAAATATTTTGAAAATAATTTTATTTTAATATAAATTTTTAAAATTATAAAGTAATATTCAATACATCAAGTGGTGATTATAATCGGAATTTTTGTTCATTGCATAAATTTTTAAACAAAGATTACATTCATATTTTTAATAAAATCCAAACATACCTTTATTTGAAAACAACCTGAAAATTCCATTCAAAAAATTTTAGAAATTCAAAATGGGTACAATTTTGTTTAATAAATAATTTTTAAAAGGATTAAAAAAAATTGGATATATTTTAATAAAACATGGATTTTGATGAAAATATGTTTTCGACCAAAGAGAGAAATATAGTGATATTTTATTAAAAAAATAATAATTTTAAGTACCAAAGAGAGGGAAAATGGTAATATTATTAGAAAAATTTCATAAATAACCATAGGATAATAAAATATAGTGATTTAGAGACAGAAATGAAAAAAACCATAAGGGGTACTTAAACAAAAATAATCCTGAATAATGATGAGATTGTGAAACAAACCCTTACCACTTTCATAAACATCGAATCATAAAACAAAAAAAAAAGAAATTAAATTAAATTAAACATTAAATATCATTATGTGAAAAATATTAATGATATAACATATCAAAATGGGTATTATATACACAAAATAAAGGTATAAGTGTTCAATATGGTCCATGTCTCATAGAAGTAAAAGTGAGATGAGAAACTCTTACCTCAGGTTCAACTTCCTTTGTATGTGTTTGGACCTCCTGTATAATAAATATAGGATTATTATAGATATATTTTTTAACCATAATCAAACATATCATTCCTTATATAATTTACTTATAGTCTTTTATCACCCATTTAATATCAATTCTTTGTTAAAATCATTGTTTCAGATGATAATTACTTTATTTTTAATGAATGTTTTGGTTCAGTAATTACGTTCCTATTACATTGATCATGGTTAAATCATCTCCATTATTTTTATAATGACATAATTATCATATATATTCATTATATATGTATTTATATTAATAAATAATTTTTTTATAAATAAAATGTATTACACTATTCAAGGAGATGATGGGTTGTAAGTATGCATTAATGTTCTCTCCATTTTTCTCAATGGTTAGAATGGAAAAATAAATAAATAAAAATTAACCTTTCTATAATCATTTTTATGTTATATATTTAATTTATATTAATAAAATACTTTATTATTAACATCCATGTGAAAATAAAATTAGATACATTTCACATAATTTCATAAAGGCGGTAGTCCACAAATATGCATGAGCAATAATATTTTTCCAACAGACTAGATGGTAAGAAGTTAGATGTTCTATTATATTTATTTAAGTAACTTTAGTTGATAAATATTATGTATATTTAATTAAATTTATCCCTATTAAATTGCATGTAAACAAAAAGTGAAAAATTAATCATATCACTTTGCAAAGTAGTAGTCTGCAATTCCCACAAACAACGTTATCATACCCCCCACCCAAGAAATGGAAATTAAAAATGGTATGTGTGATATCATAATTAATGAAGTATTATAATTTTATAATTATCATATAAATATGTTAAATCCATTGATATATCTATCCTTGAATGGTGGCGACATAAAACGAATTACATTGGTTCACAAGGCGGTAGACTGTCATACACATGATAAACGATTCCATTTTTCATTTGATATAAGTGGATATTGATATAGGTTATTGAATTAAAATATTAAAATGTTGGTATATGTAAAATACTATTTTTATTATATTATCATTATTTAATGAATTTTTAATGAGTTTGATGAAGAAATAAATAAAATACACATGTTAAGAACTTTACATCTTGTTTGGAGACCCTCTTTAGTTTTATACCTAAATAATTCATATAAGGGAGTAAAAATCACAATAAGTACTCTTGTATATTTTGAGGGAAGGTTTTTGAAGTGTGTAGATGATAAGATAGGGGTTTCCTTTTATATGTGGGGGAGATGACACACTTCTTATTTCTGAAATAAGGTTATACCCACATTTTTCTCATGAAACAAGCCTCTAAAATGTGAAATTCTAGACACTTAGAGGTGTTAAAGTAATGATATTTCCAAAAAAAGTGTTTTGTAAAAGTTTTAGGTCATTTTACCTCTCATATTCTTCATTTAACCCCCATTATACCCATTTTTACCTTAATTGTGATAATTAATTTTTACTATATTCACTATTCATTATAGTAAAAAATTAGTTTGGCCTTTTAATATAATATAAATTAAGTTGATTCCAAATATAGATTTTATTTTTAAAAATTAAATTAAAAAATTTTCATAATTAAATTAAAAATTATACTCATGGGTATGCAGAAAAAATAGATAAATTTTAACAGCTAGGTTATAATGGTCATGTTTAAATAATAATAATTTAATAAAGTATCTTGTTTTGATCAAACCTGATGTTGGGTACATTGAAAGAAATCAAATAGATTGATTTTATCTAAAAATAAATATATCATAAAGTGTGTGGGTGTTACATTATCTTCTAATATTGGTTTTTCGTTTTATATACGATATTGAATATGATGTTCCTCTTTTAAAATCTCAAGGTGTTACATTCGACCACCTTAAATAAATTGTATCTGCATAATTTAATATTGATCATGATAATCAATGGTTTTACAATTTAAAAGAACCTTTTTTAAACACCACATCATAACAAGTATTAATGAAAATTCATCTTGATAATAGATAAAGGAAATTATTAATGTTTTCTAGAATAAATCATTACTAGGTTTGCAAGTAGAATGGAATTGATGGGAAATGAATACATGGACATGGAAGAGATTACAAATTAATAAGGATTAATATAGAGTTATAGGGATCATTGTTCAAAATAAATTTATTTATTAATATAAATTAAAGGACCTAAAAACCAAAAATCTATGATGATTTAAAATACCATTTTATGCATTGGAAATGAAGGTACTCGAAAAAAAAATTCATTTAAGAACATTTTTCTAGAGTTGATAAATTATGATTCCATTGTGATAGAAAATACCATAAAATATAATTATTATTTAATACTATGGTTTTAATTAGATCAATTACCAATTTATATCTTACTCCATGAAATGAATATCAAATAGTAATTTTTATACCTAAAGCATTGTAATTACCATTTAACAAATCATTATCTCAACAAAAGAATGAAAAGTCATTCCACTTATCTCTCTATGTCTTTTGAGATTAAAATGGTTAGTATATGTTATCCAATAACATCCAAAGTTCAGAATAATCCATTCAAAAAATATTTAACCTTTTGAATCATCTAATATATGTCTAACCAAATTCAATGTCTGAAAAATTAAAAGGAATGTCACTAAATCAACATTATATTTCCTAGAAAAAATAAAGTGTCTCTTAATGTCACCTTACAAATATGTGAATACCTCAATCACCATAAAACCATAATTAAAACACTAAATATTATAAAAATATAATCTCATTTTTTTAATATATTCCATAAATCCAAACATGTAGTAAACTCCAACAAAGATAACATAAACTCTCAAAATGATAACCAATTTTATGGTCACCAATATTATCCCATAAAAATATATTTATCATTATTATCTCCACATGGAGTGTATAATAATTTTTATCCTCCCTCAATCATATATTTTCTAATAAGTTTAACTTTACACTATATCAATTTTCTTGTCTATTGGAACCATTCAATATATGCTCTCAAATCATTTAAGAGAAATTACTGCAACAAAATCATTATACATTTAATAAATATTATACCCAAAATATAATTGATAAAATACAATAATAACATAATCCTTAAATACAAACACAATAACATTAACCATGACACTTTATATGTAACACCCCAAGATCTCATAGTATGTTATCCCATTAATGTAATTTAATAGCTTGCGCTACACGCAACACTGAGTTTGAGCACACCACAACATTACCAAACTATCCATTCAAAAAGTGGTTATAAGTAGTATTAACTTCATTTTGAATCTTATATACTCTATATAATTTTAACATCCATATTATATGTTTCTTAGTCATAAAATAAGAACAAATTCATTTTTTTCAGATAAAATAAGTATTTTTCCAAAAATGCAATTTTACCCCCTTTTAATGGCGAACCCTTTTTAAATCCAATATTTGACACTTTAATATATTAAATTTGACAAAATAAACTTATTTTTTATAATCAGGACATAAAAAATTTAGTTTCGATAAATTTTTGGTGTTTTCTGATAACTTTCATTTTTGGGTGAATAGTGAAAATTACTAAATTTTAACTGAAAATAAATTTTTTAATCAAAATAATTTTTAGTGTTAAATTATACATTTGAATGGTTTGGAGGTATAATTAGATTATATTTTAATAATTTAATAGAATTTTGGTCATTATAAGTAATTTCACATTTAAATTTGACATAAAAACATGTTAATCTTTTGATCATTTTTACTTTTTCAAAAACCCTTTTTTTTGGTTTTGACAATAGGAATTAATTTTTAATTAATAAATTAAACTTATATGTTTTAAATTTGGTAAAATAAACTTCATTTTTTAATTCTAAATATCAAAATTATCTTACGTTGAACTTTTAGTATTTTTCTAAAAAGTTTCAATTTTTGATGAATAGTGAAAAACACTAAGTTATTGTTTAAAACAGACTTTTTATTTAAATAATTATTTATTTTATTTAAATTTATTTTAGGTCAAAATAGATACATAATACTTATATAAGTACAATTTAATTCATTACAGTCATTTTATAATAATTTCATATATAAAAAAATTTTATTGAACTTTTTACCGTCTCTTACCCACCTCCTAGGAGCATTTACAAATTTGCATAAAACATAATTTTATCACTTTTGTGAATTGAATTTCAAAAATATAAGAGACATGCTTTATATCAATAAGTAAAATGTGGTTCAATAAGATAAAAATATTTTTGGTGAATAGTAACTTTTGACTTTTATTTACCACGATTAAAACTAAATAGGTAATTAACAATAAAAATGATATTATTATTACCATAACACATGTCGTAATTATATTGTATAAGTGTTATTTGACCAAAAACAACCTTAAGAATAAAATATGATCCTTTAGGTCCACTTCTATTAGATTAGGACGTTTATTATTATTTTACTTAAAGAAGAGTTAAAGGAGCTAAAATCAAACTTCAATAACTAAACCATTTTTAATATAGAGTTATACACAATATAAATTCAACTATAAATATTAATTATAAAGATAAAACTATTTCCTACATAATGGTATTTTATTTTTAATTTTTAGACATTAAATAATTTAATTTATTTATGACACAATGATGATGCAGTAATTACCTTATTAATGATAGATTAAAATAATTGATATTATAAATATCTAAATAAATGTAATTTGAGACTTTTGATGAATTAAAATAATTTTATAGGTTAATATGACATGTTATTGTTGAGTAGATAAATTTTTTTCTAGGTGATAAGGTTTTTATGACTTTCAAAAAAACAAAATACCAAATAGTGTCAAAATTGACATATTATTGGTTGATATAATATTCCTAAAAATATATGGTTTGACAAAAGGTCTTAAATAATCTTATATATGTCATTAATAAACCACTTTAGGTTATCTTGGATGTTTATAGTAACTTTATTAACCATATATTGTAAGAATACAAGAAGACATGGTAAAAGTTAAATTAATTAACTTAGAGTTAAATATAAAAGATAAGGTTAAAATGGAAACCTAAACTTGTATAAAACCTATTTTTTGAGAGGCTTTCAACCCATACCCACTTTATATTCGAAATAAATCAATTTGGAGCCATTATTACCCGAATATGATTTTATTATAAAATAATATTTCAATCTTTTCCTAAGGTGCCCCTCACCCCTCTTATAAAAGGGCACTCCCCCTTCTATCAAATTCACACCTTCAAAGCCATTTTTATCAGCCAAACCTTACCCAAATATCCTCTCAACTATCCTCCCTTAATCATAGAGGCCTTAAATTCTTCATAAAGCTATCCTAAGGAGCCATTTTGATCAAATCAAAAGGAAGAACGCGAAGAAGAGGTAAATATTTCATCACCTCTTTCAAGTTCTTTTCTTCTTCGACTTCTTCTTTCCTTTTTGTTTCCATTTTAAAACAATAACTCTTTTATATTCTATATATTTTGATGTTATTATAAATATTGTACCACCATATTCATTATTCTATCCATCCTATGAATGACATGTCACCATACGTGCGTACGTACGACTTACCATCTCCACATCGTGGTATAGTTGTTATTAAATACATTATTATATGGATGGGTATATTAATGATGTATAATTGATGTAAATAATAAATATAACTTGTTAATGATTCTTTATATATGATATACCATCCAAATATATACAATTTTTATATCAAAAGAATGATATTGTCGCTCATGCGTATGTACGGATTACTGTCTCAACAAACGCCATTAGATTCAATCCCCATCATAACCATTCAAGACTAATTTTCATTTGATGTTTAAAACTAATGTTTCAAGACTTTATATCATTCTGGATATGAATAATAAACATCCCATCCATAACAAACATGACTCACGTAATAAATAATATAAAGGAAAATGAACCAGTAAACACCCAAAACGACGATAATACTAAAATATTATTAACAAAGAATTATTAGAAGATCATATATGATATCATAATTATGTATGTGGTTCTTTTATAATTTAATAACAATGATTTAACTATTATACAGAAGGTTAATATACCCTTGACTAAGGAAAAGTACAAGGTAAGGGGTTTCTTATCTCACTTTTAATTCTGTGAGATTTCCATTGTTCACCACTTATTTATTGCATGTGGAGTATTGTATACTAAAATTTGATATATTTTATCAGGATTCTCTTTATATTAATGATATTATGTGATTCATTTGGTGGTTATTGACTATTTTTCATACAACTCTATTGATTACAATGAGGTAAGGGTTATTTCCTCAATCTCATTATTAACCGAGATTGTTCATGTGTAAGTATTTTATGGGACATACATATCATAGATTCCCATATTTTATAAAAATGATTCCAAAATGAATATTTTAAGGTTTTATGGGAGGGTCTATTTAACTATATCAGAATTTTAAATATTTTAATGATTTATCTTTCTAAACCCTTTTAATTAATATCCATGTTTTCAAAATTATTTTATGGATTTATTTATATGGACATGAATGTTTTGAAATTATAATTATTTTAAAAAGTTTCAAAGTGTTATGGAACACTTTGATTAAAAAATCTCTTTTAAATGACTGCCTTTATAAATTGTGATAATTTTAAATGATTTCATGAAAAAGATGTATTTCTCTCAAATCATTTTACTGATCATTTTCATCTATGTCAACATCCTTTAATGGATTTTAAACTTGTTTGAAGTTCATTTATTATGATACAAATATTCCATATTGTATTGAATGTTTTTTGATATGTTTGACTATGGATCTGTTATTTTTATACCATTCATGGTTTATGGATAATGTATTGAAATTTTGTATGCTAGTTTTAATACGAATGTTTATGTTATATTTCAACCTTTTTTATGATTAATGTATTAGACTAGTATATTCCGAGTTGGGGACCGGTAAAATTAATCCCTCCGGGTTGGGTTCTGGTTACAGCAAACCCTCTGGGTTGGAGTCTAGTTATAGAGGCTCTCCAGGTTGGAGTCTGGTTACAGAGACTCTTCGGGTTAGAGTCCGGTTATAGAGGCTCCCCAGGTTGGAGTCCAGTTACAGAGGCTCTCCAGGTTGGAGTCCGGTTATAGAGGCTCTCTGGGTTGGAGTTCGGTTACAAAGGCTCTCCAGTTTGGAGTCCGGTTATAGAGGCTCTCCAGGTTGGGGTCCGGTTACAGTTAACCCCTAGGTCCTGGAATGAGGCCCTGACATAGAAATTAATCTATTACTATACATTCCCTCATTATGAAATTAGTTATTATATGTGATTATTCTACAAGTAGAATATCCATGTTCATGTTTATATGGTAATTTTTTATTTATTTCTGCCATATTATGTTCAATTTTATGTTTAAAAGGCTATTGTTTTTATTACACATATGCCTTAAAAATTTATAGCTTCCACTAATATATTTACCATTACTGAGCATCTGAGATCACCCATTTCTTATGTTTTATTTTCCCAAGATCCCAAGAAGTGTTTTAGGTTTGAGATGTAGGGTTAATCTAAGGGAACAATGTCAGTATTTCAGGACTTGATTCCTTGTAATCATGCCAATGGATAAAAATAATGCACTGACTCTGGGAATCTAGGGTCATGGTATTACATTATATGTATTAATATCATAATCACGACCTTGGTCACTAATATTACTATTTGGATTACGTGTATTGATACAAATCCCATTCCTTCTACTAGGTTCCATTGTTAAAAAATTAGATACACTATATTATATCATGTAATTATGTATCATAATTTATCATCCAAAAACTACTAAAACACTTAACATAAATTGTAAATATATGCATGGATAACATCATGATCATAAAAATGGTTCCGTTTGGAAAGTATCCAAATCATAAATATAATTTCAAATCCTTCATAATTTTTTATAATGAAAATCATAAATATCCTAATAGAATACCATGGTAGATTCAAAATAGGTGCACATTAATTCCCATTATCATATACTGGGTAATGTTCGAGTCAAGCCTAATGTTCATTTTTAAGAGTTATTACTCCTAGGTACATCTATTCATGAACCACTTCCACTTGTAGTACCCAAACAGGGATATATTTCTAAATAAACCACATTATCTATACATTAACAAAACATTAATTTAGTATTTTATTCAAATAATTATCTTTTAATTAATTCACTAATTTATATTCTCTAAACTATGTTTTCCAAAATCTAGTTCTCAAGGTTTCTACAAAACATACTTTGATACCAACTGTAATGACCCTGAATATAGTAACCCGAACCTAGTGTCTACTTTATTAAATTTTCACTTTATACAATGAATCATATCTTGAAGTACCAAATAATTTAGTAGTGTTTTTAAATTAGATAAATATGTTAAAATAATCATTACATGTTAATAAATACAATAAACAACATGTTTTATTTGATATATCTATTATTCCCCTTAGCATATCTCTCCATCTCAATCAAAAAACACTTCCTGATATCCTGGGGAAAATAAAACATCAGAAAGGGGTGAGAACAGATGCAAAATAAGGGTATGTGAAAAGAGTAATATATCATGAATAAATAATAACTCTAAATATTTAATGGTAAATAAGAAAGAAATTATCTAGTAAAAAAATTATCTTGGAAATTATATGAATGGAATAAATGATAACCAAATAAAACCATATAAATAATAACATGAGCTTGAAACATATCCATGTATATTAAAACTAATATAATAGTAATATATAAATCATTAATTAATCTAATAATGAGGAAATTAAAAGTCTTTGACATCATAAAAAATAGTCAATACCTTTCACGAGATAGTTTAAAATAGTGGACAAAACCGAATTTAATTTGACAAAATAATTTTTCTCATGAGACCAACTGAAGAATTGTGTGGTTATGTGATTTTGGAAATTACCCCTGAAAAAATAATTCCAACCCATAAAACATATAAAAGTGGTGTAACATAATCATCATAAAAATTAATATTGAAAAACTAACAAATGAAATGTTAATGCATACCCAATCAATTAACATAATAATAAACTTTCAAGTGTAAAATGGTGAATGGTAATAAAATTGAACATACCCTGTCAAAAAAATCATAAAACATCAGAAACAATAATAAGGATATTATAAATACAAAATATCCCCATTGTATCATATGTTCAATAAAGGGTTTATATCATTGATGAACAGGAATACCATAAAATTTTCATTTAAAACATTTTTGAATAAAAATAACCTTTTAACTTTAAAAATATTTTTAAAAGTAAAAGTTCACAAAATAGTTTTAAAATAAATTTCATTGAAAATAACCTTTAAATTTTTAAAATATTATTTAAAACATTGATTTTTCCTGATGGTGGGAAATTCCATTCATGTCGTTGATCGTACCATGATTCACTGTTTTATTCCACCCTTACACCGTAGTTTTAAACTAGTTTTGTAATGAATATTCCAAATATAATAATGAATTTTACTTTATTTTTGAATCAATAAATTAATTTTAATCAATATTAGAATGGGAAATGTTACTTGTTTTTATTATTTCAATGTAGGTGGAGGTGATTTGGAGGGCCCTTGATGAAGTGGAAGAAAAATGGGCCAAAATTTCATGGATCCATGGACATATTTCCACTGTTTTGCATAGTACACAAAATCCATGCATGAACATAGGCTGACATTTTTTGGTCCTTTCCAAAACTTAATAGGATACATTTAATATTAAGAAACCCAATCCTGATTCGGCTTCTATGGGTCCCATCCGAACTGATCTGTCCAAGACACCGAATATGGACCAAGTCAAATGCGGTGTTCTGTATTTTATCAATATCTTGAGCTGTAGTTGTCCAAAGGGTGTCAAACGTTCGTTGGAGACAGTAAAGAGGTACAGATACAACTTTTATATTTTCTCCAAAGTGAGATAAGACTTTCTAAAGGCCTAAACGTGTGGTACAAGTGGATTGATGAAATCTGTGTGCCTAAAACCACCTTCCAATTTTCCTATAAAATGAGACCTTGGGCTCCCCATTTGTAAGTTCGGCAAGAGGCAAGGTGCTGCCATTTTGGAGTCTCCAAGGAGACTTCTCAACATCCCTATAAGTTCTGGAGGCTATGGGAGGTGCTACTTCAACATCTTTTTCTTCTTCCCCTCCCATGGGTTTCTATACCCCTTGTGATCACTCGGGGAGGAATGTGATGTAATCCCGAGCTTCAAAGTTGTATTAATTTAAATGATCCTTTTAATTATAGGTTTTATGTTGTTTTTCCTCGTCCTATGTTCTTATTTTATTGATTTATGTACTGGTATGTCATGCTCAACTCATATGATCATGTTTGGGGGTACCCATTCATGTGATGTTTCACACACCGTTCACCGCCTTCTTTTCCCCCTTCCAATTGTTGTGTTTGTGTGGTTCATATTGGTCAATTGAACTCACATAATCACTATCAAGGTCATGAAAATTTATTTCATGGTATCACAATTAAATAACATACAAACCTGGACACCACATCGAATTCTTCATGTGTTGCCTTGGTGAGTTTCGGTTATGATGTTGAACACAAATCACCCAATAATCGGCGGTGTCCGGTGAATCGTTATGGGTTTTCGACTGAACCCTAGGATGTATCCTAGTATAAAATCAGTAACATACTGGTTATAGGTGTTACAAACAAGGTATTAAAATATCATAACCCCATCCCTTGAAGCAATGAAGGATGAGCATCATGAGACTTCCCCGGGTTGATCACGTTTAATCAATCTTGTTCATTTCTACTTTGTTTTATCGCTTTCATTTCCTATTTTCATCATTAATCATAAAAACACCAAGTATTACAAAACCTAATTTACCTTATACTTATATAATAAAACCCTCTTTTTAAATTAAAGGTCTAAGGCTCTGTCTAGATACGACCTAGGGTTGCTGCTATACTGCAGAAATTCTAGTCAAAATTAAACAACTAATTTGACGCGCTCGACAACGCGGTCAAATTTTGGCGCTATTTCTGGGGAGAAAAGATCATTATTTTTATTCATTTACTTTTATTAGGTTATTTTACTTCTTAATTATCACTCCTCTAAATACCCCACCCCCATTTGATTATTTTTGTTTTGTGTTTTTCCTTTATTTTGTGTTTTTTTGGTGTGTTCTCTCTCTCTCTCTCTCTCTCTTCTTCTCCATATCCCTCTATAATTCTATAGTATAACATTATATTCTTCTTTCACCCTTCTTATGTTTTTTTTATCCGTCTCAAATAAAAAAACACAACAAAAAAATCAATCAATCAAACTAGACATCATTGTTGCATGACAAGATCTGGTAAAAAAACACTACTTGAATTTGACCCTGAAATTGAAAAGTCACTTCACACAAAAACCAAGGTATTTAGAGAAGTTCAATCAAGTAACATTTAGGAACCCCTTTTGAAACCTCAAGTGTTCCAAAACAAATCAAAAATTGAACCAAATCAAACCCCAGAGATCATGGCTGCAAATAACAGAACATTAAAAGAACTGACCACCTCGGATGTGGAGTACCAACTTGCGTACATCCAATATCCTGAGGAAGTGACCAACATTGAGATGATATCAGGTCTCATCCACATCATTCCAAAGTTCCATGGTCTTCCCGGAGAGGACCCTCACAAACATCTAAAAGAGTTTCACATAGTGTGCTCCACCATGAAACCCCAAAATGTGTCTGAGGACCTCATTAAGTTTAGGGCCTTCCCTTTCTCCCTTGATGGTGTAGCCAAAGATTGGATATACTATTTGCCTACCACTATTGGGGGATGGAATGACCTTAAAATAATCTTTCTAGAGAAGTTCTTCCCTGCCTCCCGAACTGCGTCAATTAGGAAAGAAATCTGTGGAATTAGGCAATCACAATGAGAGACCCTTCATGAATATTGGGATAGATTCAAAAGACTTTTCTCAAGCTACCCCCACCACCAGATTAGTGAAGAAATACTAATCCAATACTTCTATGAGGGACTTATCCCCATGGATCATGGAATTATTGATGTTGCAGCTGGTGGTGCCCTAGTTGATAAAACTCCTTCTGCCGCTCGTGACTTAATAGCCAACATGGCTCAAAATGCACAACAATTTGGTACACGAGCAATTTCACCAACCCGAGGAGTTCATGAGTTAAGTCATTCAGCCCTAGAACAAAAGGTAGATAATGAACTTGATGATATGCATACCCTTCTAAGGAAACTAGCTCAAGGACAAGGTAACTCGTACTATACTTCTATTCCATTACATTGTGGTATCTATTCTGATAACACTCATTTCTCTAACCAGTGCCCACAACTTCAAGATTCATCTGAGTCTTGTGCAGCTGTTTTCCCAGGGCTTCCATTCCAACAAGCACCTCCCTTCAAGCAAGAACAATTCAGGCCAAATCCAAATTTAGGGTGGCAAGCACAACCCAATACCGACAAGGAGGAAACTCAACCTACCCCAAGCAGAATTAGTATCAACAAGGCCAAGGTATGCAACCTTATTATCCTTAAACTTCTGAAAACAATCATCCTACTCCTCCCAAATCTGAACCAATCCTCGAGGACATGGTGAAACAAATGGCAACCCAGAACCTCCAGTTCCAACAGACCACAAAATCAGAAATTCAATATTTGTGAACTCAAGTGGTACAATTGGAAAACACCATCGTTGAGCTTAAGATGCAAGGGTCTGGACAACTACCATCCCAACCCCTTGCCAATCCGAAGGACAAAGGTAATGTATGTGAAATTACACTTTGTAGTGGTAAAGAAGCTTCTCCGTCTACTGATTCTACTCAAAAGGTATGTCCTCCTCTTGAAAACACTCTTTCACTACCCATGAAAGATTCCAATGAAGAAAAAAATGACAATAAAATCATCATTAAGGATTACCATGAACAATCAATTCCTCTTCCTTTCCCTCAAGGACTCTCTAAATCTAAGAAAAACTTTGATAATGATATTGAAAATGAAATAATGGATACATTTAAAAAAGTTCAAGTTAATATCCCATTATTGGATGCAGTCAAGAAAATTCCCCATTAAGGAAAATTTCTTAAAGAACTTTGCACCCATAGATGAAGGCTAAAGGGGAATGAGAGAGTCAACTTGGGTAGGAATGTCTCGAACTTGATTCAACCAGCAATGCCAACCAAATTCAAGGATCCGGGAACATTCACGATACCATGTACCATAGGGGAGACCTTCTTTTCTGATGATATTCTAGATTTAGGTGCTTCCATTAATGTAATGCCTCAATCCATGTATACTTCTCTACAGGTTGGAGAGATTTAACCAACAGGCATTGTCATGCAACTTGCCAACCGGATTACAACGCATCCAAAAGGAGTGATTGAGGATGTCCTTATCAGAGTGAAGAATCCCATCTTCCCCGCTGATTTTTACATTCTTGAGATGGAAGATACCTGAACCCAAGGACACGCTCCTCTCATTCTTGGGAGGCCATTCCTCAAAACAGCAAATACGATCATCAATGTTCACAATGGTACATTTACCATGGAATTTGGTGGATAAAAGGCAAGTTTTAACATCCTTGAGGCTATGAAACACCCCGTTGAAGAGCACTCCACTCTTCTTATCTATTCGATGGAAGTGCTCTCAAACTATGCACACACACACAATTATCTCCTCAACCCAAACTCTGATTCATTTTTGTTTTCTTCACCCTTGAATGATTTGAGTTTTTATTCATGTTTTGAGTGTTTTGTAGGTTATGAAAGGTGTAAATTATGTGCTTTAATTGATGAGTGTGTTCATTCTGAGGTACCCATGACCGTCGATGATTCTGCAAATCTCATTTCTATAGATTCTCTATCTTTAGAGAATAAACATGAACAGATAGACAGTTTAATAGACCTCACTCCCCCTAAATCCACTCCCTCAATCCAAAAACAACTGGTGTTGGAACTTAAAAAACTTCCTTATAATTTAAAATATGCATATCTTGGGGGTATTAACAAAATGCCCGTCATTATTGCCAATAACCTCTCTCCACAACAGGAATCGAAACTGCTCAAACTACTAAGAGAGTGTAAAAAGGCAATAGGATGGACATTGGCTGATATTCCCGGGATTATTCAATCTAGTTTTATACACCATATACTTTTGGATGATGAGGCTAAGCCCGTAAGACAATCTCAACGCCGGTTGAATCCCACTCTCCTTGAATTGGTAAAATTGGAAGTTACTAAATTACATGTTGCGGGGATCATTTGTCCTATATCTGATAGAAAATGGGTTATCCCAGTGCAAATTATTCCTAAAAAACAGGAATAACAGTTGTCTCAAATGAAAGGAATGAGTTGGTTCCAACACGCGTGCAAAACAGTTGGCGAGTCTGTATTGACTACCGTCGACTGAATCAAGCCACGCGGAAGGACCACTTTCCATTACCTTTCATTGACCAAATGTTAGAATTATTGGCTGTTAAGTCCCATTATTGTTTCCTTGATGGCTATTCAGGTTATTTCCAAATCCATATAGCCTCTGAGGATCAAGAAAAGACAACATTTACCTGTCTATTTGGCACATTTGCTTACAGAAGGATGCCATTCAGTCTATGTAATACTCCCGGTACTTTTCAGCGATGTATGTTGAGTATTTTTTTTAGTACCTTGAGAGTTGTATGGAAGTATTTATGGATGATTTCATGGTTTATGGTTCTTCTTTTGATGATTTTTTGGAAAACATAGGTTTTGTCCTCCGCCGCTGCATTGAAAAAGATCTTGTTTTAAATTATGAAAAATGTCATTTCATGGTTGAGCGGGGGATAGTTCTTGGGCATATTATTTCAAATAAGGGAATTCAGGTTGATAAATATAAAATTTAATTAATTTCATCCCTTCCATATCCAAAATGTGTTCGTGAGGTGTGATCTTTCTTGGGTCATGCTGGTTTTTACCACCGATTCATTAAAGACTTTAGTAAGATTGCACTTCCCTTATCTCGGTTATTACAAAAGGATTCTGAATTTGTTTTTGATAAAAATTGTGAGGATGATTTCAATTCACTAAAAAAGAGTCTCACATCACCTCTCATAATCCAACCACCAAGGTGGGATCTCCCCTTCAAGCTTATGTGTGATGCCTCTAACTTTTCAGTTGGGGAAGTTTTATCACAAAGGGTTGAAAAGGATCCTTATGTCATTGTGTATACCTCACGTACCCTTGACCCTGCCCAGGTAAACTACACAACCATAGAAAAAAAACTCCTTTCTATTGTGTTTACCTTGAAAAAATTCGGCTCATATCTTCTTGGGTCCAAAGTGATTGTGTTTTCTGATCATGTTTCCCTTCGTTTCCTCCTAAAGAAACCCGAAGCCAAACCCCACCTCATTCGATGGATGCTCCTCCTCCAAGAGTTTGACCTTGAGATTAGAGATAAGTGAGAAGTAGAGAATGTGGTAGCTGGCCACATTAGTAGGATTTCCCCACCACTGGACCATCATGTAGACTCACCCCTACCCATTGGAGAATTCTTCCCTCATGAGAACCTTTGTGATGTTGTGGACATTACCCCCTGGTATGCGGAAATTGTGAATTTTCTAGCAACATCTAGGGTCCCCCCTGATTTTAGCACTTCACAATCCCAGAGACTTAAGCATTATTCTCGTTGGTACATTTGGGATGACCCATACTTGTGGAGAATTTGTAGTGACCAAGTAGTTCGTCGGTGTGTCCCTGACCATCAGTTCACCTCTGTTTTGACCTTCTGCCACACTTTGGCCTGTGGGGGCCACTTTGGCTCTCAACGTACAGCTCGAAAGGTCCTTGACTCAGGACTTTATTGTCCAACATTGTATAGGGATGCCAATAGATTTTTCAAGTCATGTAGTCATTGTCAATTCACAGGGAATATCTCCAAGAGGAATGAAATGCCCCAACAACCCATGTTATTTTGTGAGATCTTCGATGCATGGGGCATTGACTTCATGGGGCCTTTTCCAGATTCATTTGGTTTTGTGTACATATTATTGGTTGTTGACTATGTATCTAAATGGGTGGAAGCAAAGGCCACCAGAACCGATGACTCTCGAGTGGTTGTTGATTTTGTGAGGTCTCGGATTTTCAGTAGGTTTGGTCTTCCAAGATTCATTATCAATGATCAGGGTTCACATTTTTGTAATCGTAACTTGAAAAACATGCTTCGTAAGTATGGGGTTGTTCATAAAGTCTCCACTACATATCATCCCCAAACTAACAGACAAGAAGAAATTTCAAATCAAGAAGGTAAGCGAATCTTGGAGAAAACGGTACAACCCAATAGGAAAGATTGAAGTTTGCGCTTGGATGATGCACTTTGGGCGTACCGTACATATTTTAAAACCCAAATCGGAATTTCACCATACAGAATTGTGTTTGGAAAGGCTTGTCACCTCCTAGTGGAGGTAGAACATCGTGCATATTGGGTTGTTAAACAATGTAATATGAACCTTTCAGATGCAGGTGAGAAAAGAAAGCTGCAGATTCAAGAGATGGAAGAAATTTGACATGATGCATATGAAAACTCCCGAATCTATAAAGAGAAGACAATGGCTATTCATGATAGCATGATTCACCAGCAGAAGTTCCATATTGGTGAGAAGGTCCTCATGTACAATTCCAGGCTTAAGCTCTACCCAGGTAAGCTTCGTTCCTGATGGCTCGGTCCTTATATTGTTACTAATGTTTACCCTTTTGGTGCAATACAGGTTTTGCATGAGTAGAGTGGACGAAGTCTTACCGTCAATGGGCAGCGACTTAAACACTTCTATGAGTATTTTCCGAAGAATCTGATGGAGGAAATCCACCTTCTTGATGCATTATACCAATAAAACACACTAAGTTTTTTCCTTCTCACACTCTAAATTATTTCAGTGAGGACACTGCATAATCTAGGCTTGGGGGGTGGATACATTCCTGGGTTAGTTAGGAATTTTCATTGTTTTCTCTTTTTGGCCTTCTTTTTGGTATTTTCATTTTTCCCCATTGACAATTTTGAAGTTCCATGATTTGGCGACCATAAAGTGGGGAATGTAAAAATACCATAATGAAGGCTAAAAAAAATTTGTGTATGAGTTTACCATCAAGGAGTGATTTTTAGTAAATTGGTTTTCTGTCAATGATATAAATGGTCGTATCTATGTGAAACCTTTGAGATGATTGATGCCCTTTCTGTGAGTAGTTTTTTGGAAAACTGTGTCACTAATATCTCCACAAATGTTTGCACCAAACCACAAAGTGTGATTATTTCATACTTAATATAAGGTAAATATATGTTGGGTTAATATTTTTCAGCTTTAAATGATATTTCCATACGTTCGTTCCTTATCCGATCTGTTTCATTACTGTACCAGATTGACCCATGCATGTGTACCTAATGTCCGACTGTTGTATGCCCTCAAAAAAAAAATTTGTGTCCGGGGTAGTTCCAAAACCACTCCTCCTCAACCTTTGATCTTGTTATAACTATTTCAATTAGTGTCATGAGGAGATCAAACAAGGGTTGAGACATGAGTGTGAGATTTGTTCTAATTGTAACTGCAAAAAAAATATAATAAATGAGGGGAGTGATGAAATGTGCAACATATGGGGATATCTAGGTTGGGAGATTATGGTTTGACTTCTGGGAATGCTTAAATGAGTGGGTCTTGAAATATGATTGCAAAGGATGTTGGACATGTTCGGTGAAAAAAATCATTTATGCTGAAAAATGTTAAAATAACATATATTTATTGGATAGAAAGTGGAAAGAATAGCATGGAATGGTTTTCACACACACACATGGAGAGTTATTGTCATGGTTTACTTCTAAATTCCTTTCTCAATTGGGTATCGTGAATCTTTTTGAATTTCTCTATGATATGATTTATGACACATCTTTTTCTATTTTCACTAGGAAGAACTCCTTGGTGTGGTTCGTGCATTGATCAATTTACTTTAAATAAAATTTCCTCAAATGATAAATCTTAAGGATGTTGGAAATTTATATATATATATATATGCATCATTGTATATGGATATGTGAATTTTCCGAGGAGTGAAAATGTTTAGGTGTGGGGGTGTGATCGTACCACGATTCACTGTTTTATTCCACCCTTATACCGCAGTTTTAAACTAGTTTTGTAATGAATATTCCAAATATAATAATGAATTGTACTTTATGTTTGAATCAATCAATTAATGTTAATCAATATTAGAATGGGCAATGTTACTTGTTTTTATTATTTCAATGTAGGTGGAGGTGATTTGGAGGGCCCTTGATGAAGTGGAAGAAAAATGGGCCAAAATTGGATTGATCCATGGACATCTGTCCACTATTTTGCATAGTACACAAACATCGTGCTTCTAAATGGGCTTAAAATTTCTGGGCCTTTCCAAAACTTAATAGGCTACATTTCATATTCAGGAACCCAATCTTTAATCGGCTTCTATGGGGCCCATCCGAACTGATCTGTCCAAGCCACCGAATATGGACCAAGTCAAATAAGGTGTTCTGTATTTTATCAATATCTTGCGATGTATTTGTCCAAATGGTGCCAAACGTTCGGTGGATACAACCAAGAGGTAGGTCTAAAACTTTTTTATTTTCTCCAAAGTGAGATAAGACTATTTGAAGGCCGGAACATGTGGTACAAGTGGATTGATGAAATCTGTGTGCCTAAAACCACCTTCCAGTTTTTCTTATAAAATGACACCTTGGGCTCCCCATTTGTAAGTTCGGACAAGAGGCAAGGTGCAGCAATTTTGGAGTCTCCAAGGAGTCTTCTCAACATCCCTATAAGTTCTGAAGGCTATGGGAGGTGCTACTTCAACATCTTCTTCTTCTTCCCCTCCCATGGGTTTCTAAACCCCTTGTGATCACCCGGGGAGGAATGTGATGTAATCCCGAGCTTCAAAGTTGTATTAATTTGAATGATCTTTTTAATTCCAGGTTGTATGTTGTTTTTCCTCATCCTATATTCTTATTTTATTGAGTTATGTACTGGTATGTCATTCTCAACTCATATGATCATGTTTGGGGGTACCCATTCATGTGATGTTTCACACACCGTTCACCACTTTCTTTTCCCCCTTCCAATTGCGGTGTTTGTGTGGTTCATATTGTTCAATTGAAATCACATAATCACTATCAAGGTCATGAACATTTATGTCATGGTATCACAATGAAATAACATACAAACCTGGATAGCACATCGAATTCTTCATGTGTTTCCTTGGTGAGTTTCGGTTATGATGTCGAACACAAATCACCCAATCATCGGTGGTGTCCGGTGAATCGTTATGTGTTTTCGACTGAACCCTAGGAGGTATCCTAGTATAAACTCAGTAACATACTGGTTATAGGTGTTACCAACCAGGGATTAAAATATCATAACCTCATCCCTTGAATCGATGAAGGATGAGCATCACGAGACTTCCCTGGGTTGATCACGTTTAATCAATCTTGTTCATTTCTACTTTGTTTTATCGCTTTCATTTCCTATTTTCATCATTAATCATAAAACCCCCAAGTATTAAAAAACCTAATTTACCTTCTACTTATATAATCAAACCCTATTTTTAAATTAATGGTCTAAGGCTCCGTCGAGAGACAACCTAGGGTTGCTGCTATACTGCAGAAATTCTAGTCAAAATTAAACAACTAAGTTGACGTGCTCGACAACGCGGTCAGTCGTAAATGTTAAAATAATGATTCCTTTAAATTTTTTAGTAAAATAAAAATAGAGATTATTTTGAAAATTACATGATGATTCCTTCCATAAAATTTATAAAAACACCATATGGATAAAAATATATTTAATAAATCCTTTAGAATATTTTAAAAACATTTATAACAATATTTTAATAAAATGTGGAATTTGGTGAAAAGGGATTTTCGACCGGAGATAAAAATAAATTATGATTGTCTTCAAAATATTTCCTAATCATTTTATGTACCAAATAGGGGGAAATTGTACTATTAATTTAAAATTTTCATGAATAACCATAGGATAAGAAAATATATTTATTTTAATATAGAAATATCAACTAATTCACTTATGTGATACTTGATCAAAAACAATCCCGAATAATGGTGAAATTGTGAAATAAGCCCATACCACTTTGATAACTTTTGAATAATAGTCCCCATGAAAGAAATAACATAAAATGAAACATTAAATAACATAAATAAAAATTTATACATTATATATCATATCAAAATGGGAATTATTTACACCAAAAAAGGAATCAGTGGTGAATATGGTGTATGTTTCACAGAAGTAAAAGTGATACGAGAAACCCTTGACTCCGGTTAGAATTCCTTCATATGTGTACCATAATCCTGGAAAATAAATATAGTTTTTTTATATATCTATTAAATAATTCTACTAATATATATCGTTACATATTTTATTATATCCTAGGTCCTGTTCTCTTAGATATTGTTCTGAAATCCAAAACATTAAATTCCTGGCTTTGACGATGATAATTGTGACCCAAATTTTTCATCTAAAAATTAAAAAATCAAAATTTTGTCTTGCATGCATTATAGATGAGATTTAAGGTTTATATTTATGGAGAATTAGGATAAACTCATATACAAAAAATTCACAACATATGGGACTCATAAAAAACTTCTTCATAAAATTTAACATCATCTCTCATTATACCCATATTTTCATAATTAATATTAGTTCATCAATATCATACTTGGGAAATAATTGATAGACATTAATCAATAAATATCATTATTTTAAACCTAGTTTAAACTGAAATATAAGAAGGGTAATCTTAGATTCTTAGTAAGGGTAAACATAATGGTTAACAATTAAATTCCATTAATGAGCATAAGAGTGTGTAAGGTTATGATTACATAATCAATGTACATGAGTGAATCATAAAGGAACTCATAACCATCAAAACAAGTATCATAAAAAATGAAAATATGGACAAGGAAATAGTTATTATAATCAATAATCATGAGCCATGAGATATCATTATCAGTCATTAGAAATAGTATAAACCCATAGAAAGAATAAATAAAACATATAAGTACTTGGTATATCATTTTCATTTCACTCTTACATTCACTCTTACAGATGGAAGAACCATACGGTCAAATTCCATACCTAATGCTTTGGAGGGCTATCATGGACCCACCTTTCATTAGTTTATCACATACCCATCCATCATTCATGTATCATGTAAACACCTATCATTGGTTTATCATGGAACCTCCCATCAAATTTCTATGTACCATTTCAAAATTATCACACACAAAATAATAAATTTCATCTTAAAATCATTTTAATAACCAAAAATCCCTTTCATAACATAATTAACCAGTAGAAAAGAAATAGTTTCCATAAAAATATATTTGAAACATGATTAAACTAGGGAAAATAAATGTGTTTAATAACAACGTATTTGAAACATGATTAACCCATGGAATAGAAATGGGTTCAATAAAAATCTCATTGAAGCATGATTAACCCATAGAAAAGAAATGGGTTCAACAAAAACCACTTTAAAACATTATTAACCTGTGGAAAAGAAATAGGTTCAGTAATAATCTCATTAAAACATGATTAAACCATAGAAATGAAATGATTTAATTAAAAATCTCTTTTAAACAAGATTAACCCATGGAAAAAAGAAATGGGTTTAGTAACAATATATTTGAAACATGATTAACTGATGAAAAAAATGGGTTCAAAAACAATCTCTCTATTAAATGACTAACCCGTGAAAAGAAAAAGGTTCAATAGAGATTTATTTAAAACATGATTAACCCATGGAAAATAAATTAGTTCAAAAATAACCCCATTGATATATGATTAACATTTGGAAATGAAATGTGTTCATTAAAAATATCTTTAGGAAATAATCAACCCATGGAAAAAAAGATTTTCCTAACAATCTCTTTGAAATAATATTAATTCTTCTAAAAAAGCATTTGGATGGAATCAATAAAAAATATACCTAGTTCAGAATAAGTAAAAACATATTTTTTTAATGTTCATGAATGGAAATTCCCTTAAAAATTTAAAAAACATTCTTGAGGATAATAATATTGGAACATTCCAAAGTGTATCCATCCATCCAAATCAGATATTTATTCAATGAGAGAAAGACAAAAAGGGAACACCAGGATTAGGGGGGGCCTAAAGTAGTGAAAGCTGAGGGCATCCCATTAGATCAAATTAACACCCTTTGGATTTGGGCTATTGGTATTCAAGAGGTGAGTGGTGTTAGAGCTATGATCCTCCAAATAAGTAAGGTAATATGAAAACTTATTCCCCTCGCGCCACATGTGGGTCACTTGAATGTTGTTGGAGAGGAGGGGTATGCATTGCTTGATAATGTAGGATATGGACCAAGGAGTGGATCCTTTGATGTGAAGGGAATCATGAAGGATCCAAGAGTCAGTCTCCACCTCAGTGATTTCAAGGTTCTACTCTATGCAAAGGGTGATTTGGGTGAGCATCGCTTTGGCCTCGGCTAGGAGGGAGTTACCATTTCCATAGGAATAATTGAAGGACAGAACTACATCCCCTCCAGTGCCTCAAACCACACCCCCTCCTCTCATGATTCCTAACAAACATGAATCAACTGTGTTCATCTTATATCATGTGCTTGGAGGATACCAACACACCCATTTCCCCTGTGGTCAGTCAAGGAATGGTTGGGTTGAGGAGGTACTAGCCTACAAAAACCATAAGGAAGGAGCATCCTTCCAATCTTTGCTGATTGATGATATGTCCACCAGCAATAAATGGGTTTTGGAAATGATGGACCTTGCAATGAGAAGATAACCTTCAAACCTAGCCTAGTTTCTGGCTTAACACAGGCTCCAACACCCTGCACTAAGAATCACAGACCAAGCCAACATTTTGATACCAAGATCATGAGTTCCATGAAACCACCTTTCCAATAAATAAGTGTCCCTCTTTTCATGAGATCAGAAAATAGTGAATCCTCAAAAGAAAATCCACATCGACTGAGCCCATTCCCCTTCAAAGAATTAGTGGTTAGATCTCTCCTCCCACCTGTTGTTGTAACAATGGCTCATTAAAGCAAAGCTGATTCCCAATTTATGGATGTTTTCATCTATGGAAATGGAATGGTTCTTGATATTCCAGATAATAAATTCTTACATTGCGGGAGTCCTGTTGCACCACACCACGTCATTCTAACTTCCCTGATGATCCTGTGAGGAAATCAGTCTACAAAAATCCCTGTTAGTGAAGCCTCCCGAGGAAGAAGGTGTGAACACACACCTATCCGGTTCAGATTTGATCACAATAGAAGAGAGGAGATCTTTTTTCCCTTATCTAGTACTGACTTTGTAAACCTCAGATAGAGGCACGCTTCCTTAAGTGTTATCATTGGAGAGGGTAATCCTGGAAATCCAATCACAAATCCTCCCTAGTTACGAAACCAAAAAAACAATATTTCCTTTTCCTACAAGCCATCGAGATATGTATTGAAGAATCTGGATAAGATGGTAGAACTTTGACCATAGGGGATATGCATAGTCGCATACTGCCTCCTCATTACCCCCATAGATGTGAGATATAGACTTACCCCATAAAGTGTATTCCTTAAGAATTTCCCAAGCCAGCTTGGAATGCCTGCAATGGAGTGTGCTCTAGATACTCCTCTCATTAATCCATCCTTCATGGATGGGGTTTCCATCCTTTCACATGAATCCAAGTGTTTCCTACCTTCTGATAGAGCATCCAAGATAAAACTACTCAAAATATTATCAATGTTATTGATGACTCTTTTCGATACATTGGTAGAATCCAAAGAATTAATAAGAATAGTGGAAAGAACACTGTTAACCAGAGAAATATGACACCCAAACAATAGGTAAAAGTTATTCTAGTTTAGGAATCAACTCAAGATCATATTAAAAATGTAGTGCAAGTATCAAACTCTAAGACTTCCTAAAGAAATTGGTGTGCCCGGATATTCCATGGGGAAGGAACCACGTTGCATGTCCAGACACCTACACAAAGATTCAACCCATTCTAGAATCACTCTTTTGAGTAATGAAGAAGTTTCTTTTGGAATTTTTGATAACCTTCCCACTCTAATAGTAGTACTCCTCAAGGATTCCCTTGATTCTATAGAAAAATCCCCTAGCAAAATTAGTGAAGATGATTGTTTCGCCTACAAACATCAAGTGGGAGATAATAGGGAGGTTCAGTTTCCTTCTATAATTGAGGAATTTTCCATTAGAAAGTCCTTGGTTAATAAGGTAGTTGAGATAATCCTATGCCAGTATAAAGATACTTGAAGAGATCTAGTCCCCCTATCAAAGACCTCTAGTTTCCTTGAAGAAATTGTGAGTCTTTCCCACAAAAAAAACCACTAGCCATAAGGAGATAAAGCATTAGAATATAAGATCCACATCCTTGGATGAGAATCTCACAACTGAAAGAAATATTTTTATTAAGCTCCATTAAATCCTATCATATGCCTTATTTATATCCAACTTAATTTCCAAGTTGGATCCATGAGTCTTAAATTTGATGTCCTTGATGACCTCGTGTGCTGAGCCAATGGCCCCTGAATGGAGTGACCTCTCACAAATCCTTGTTACTCAATAGAGATCCACTGGGGTAAATATTTGGATAACTTTTGGTTGATAATTCTCCCAACAATCTTATAGGGGAAGTTTTACAAGCTTACTAGTCTATAGTTTGTGAGAGATGAAGGATCATTAACCTTTGGGATGAGTACAAGAGTTGTAGCACAAGCCACCCGAGGGAGGCTCCCACCATTGAAGTAGTCATAAATATATCTAATAATGTCTCCTTTAACCACATCCAACACCCCTATAAAATGAACCTGGGAAACTATCTGGGCCAGGTGCACTCTCAGGGTTAAGATTCATCGTAGCAGACTGGATTTCTTTCTCATTTGGGATCACCTCTAAGCATCTATTTCCCTGGTTATACACCAATGTGGGAATCACCTCCCAGATACCTGCATTACCACTTTGATACCCATTGTGCATTCTCTGGTTTGGACCAGTATAGAGATCCTTAAAGAACGAATGTTCCATGCTCCCAACTATGTCTCTATCATCTATGTAAGATCCATCCTTGAGTAGAATATTGGGTTTGATTAGATATCTTCCTTCTCTAATATAAGCATTGAAAAATGCAGTGTTTTTTTCTCCATACTTTATCCATTTCACACAAGAGCATTCTCTATCTATTAATTCCTGTTTGAGAATCAAAACAACCCAGAAACTCTACTTGTCCAATAACTATTCAAACAACATGTCACTCTAATCCTCCTCTAGGTTTTATTCTAGGTCCTTGATGATCTGTTTTGGATCCTCTAAGTTCTATTCTAAAGAAGTTAAATTCATGGCCCACTCTTGAATCCCATGATTCAACCTCCAAATTTTTTTGTGAAGAGCTACCCACGCATACCCCTGAGTCGGCACTTCCCACAGATAACGCACAATCTGCCGATAACAAGGAATACAAGACCACTGATGGTAGAACCAGAAAGCCTCCTAGGAATCCTAACTTAGAAGCAAAGAAACCAACTATGGGGAGTGATCAGAAATGATGTGAACAAGATGTTTTACCTTGGATTCTAGAAATGAGTTGAGAACATTGACATTGGACAAGAAACGATCGAGTTGACTCCAGTTTCACATGCCTCCTCTCTGATTGTTGCACCACATGTAGCGATATTTAGTATACCCCATGTCAAGAAGGAAATTTCTTGTCATGAATTGCCTAAATTCTAAGCTTTCTTAATGAGAAAAAACTTCTCTCCCATTCTTCTCATCAGGATCAATGATGATATTGAAATCCCCCACCACAAACCATGGGAGATCCACCGAGACAAAGGATCCAAGCTCATGCCATAGCCTCTTCCTATCTTGAGCGTCACAGCTTCTATATACAGAGGATACAAAGAAACTATATGTTCCCTTCATAACTTTCATCACGATAAATTGATCACCCACCTTAATTAAATCCACAAAAAAATCTCCTTATTCCAAATGATCTAGATGTGTCGGTTCATAGGGTTCATATGCATGGAATCATGAATCTTAACTTTATGAAAGAAATCCTTGATCTTAGCCAGATTCTGTTTATGCTCAAGGATATAAATAATGAATACTTTGTTTTTCATAACTTTCGAGGTGATGATGTTAGTCTTCACCCATGCACCTAGATCATGGGAGTTCTAGATGAACATTGGTAACATTAAACCTATGACGGCCTGACTTTGGCCTTGGGCATCTTGGTCTTGCTGCTATGGGAGGAAGATAATTCACTAAGAAGTCTCAATCTTGAATGTGTGCACACTCTAGGACTCATAACTGGGGTAATTGTAGCTAAGGGTGAAAAAGGTGAAGGGGGATTAGTGGAATTTCCCCTCAACTCCCTTAGGTATGATAGGGAGGGAGGATTGTTCTCCTTCAGGTCCTTTGGCTCAGAATTTCTTGATTCCCCTTCCAAGATCCTGTTTAAGCCAATATTCAGAAAAAACATCATGAGGAAAGGAAGGATATAGAACACATCCCACCAACTCCATTTCCTCAGAAACAATAGATAGGGGTTTAGATAGTGGTGGAAGAATCCCCTGGTGATCCAGGGAGGGTAGATGGGAAGACATAAACCATTCCTACATCCACCTGGCTAAGAGCATCTTATGGGGACTAAGATATGGGCAACGAGGACAGAAAGATTCAGGGAGGATATACCAAATACGTCCTCTCATACAAGGTATGGTCACTATGAATTTATATTAATGTGATTTTAACTAACCAATTCTCTTGTTATCTTCAAGGATTTAATGAAAATATTATTTAGAGATTACATTGACCATTATTTAGTAGTATTTATAAATGATATTCTAATATATTCAAAGATCAAGGAAGAGCATGAATAATATTTGAGGATTCTTAAAAATACCATAAGGAATGAGAAGTTGTATGCTAAATTTAGGAAGTGTGAATTTTTTCTTCAAAATATTTCATTATGGGGTCATATAATCTCAAGTGAGGGTATATCAGTGGGTCCTTAAAAGATGGAAGTTATTGAGAAATGAACTAGACCAACCATGGTAACTAAAATCTGTAGTTTTCTTATGATGGTTGGATACTACCGATTCTTTGTGAAAGATTTATCATAACTATATAACACACTCAATAAGTTGACTCGAAAAGGGTTTAGGTTCTTATTGATAGATGAATGTGAATAAAGTTTCAAAGAACTGAAGACAAGGTTGGTCAGTTCACCTATGCTTACACAACACTATAGTAGACAAGGGTTTGTGATTTATATTGATTTATCAAATAAGAGACTAGGATGTTTCCTCATAAAAAATGAAATTATAATATAATTTTCTTCAATATAATTAAAAATTAATGAATAAAATTACTTGACTCATGATTTGGAGTTGGAAGCGGGGATTTTTTTCATTGAATATATAGAGTTATTACTTTTTTTGTGAAAGGAGTGATATATATATTGATCATAAAATCTTGAAGTATATATTTACATATAAAGAGTTAAATATAAACCAAATAATATGTTTGGATTGTAAAACCCTGGGATTTTATGAAATATTTTAGTTGAATAAATTAAATACTTTTGATAGTTTGCGTTACACACAACACTGAGTTTTAACAAAACACAATAAACTGTTAATATTATTATTTAAATTAGACTATTATTACCTAAACCTTAAACAGGGTGACATCAATAGAAATAAAATAATTTTAAATATCAAGTATAATGGTTTTATATAAATAAAAAAATATTAATAAAAAACTAAATTTTTGGAAAAGTCTTTATATATTTCAAAAATAAAATTTGCTCAAAAAAATATTATTTATCTTGGTGAACAATAATAAAATTAATTTTTGAAAACTTTAGAAATATAATTTTATAAAATAAAATTTATTTTTTAAATCATCATTTCAAAATTATCCTAGGTTTAATTTTTGGTACTTTTTTGAAATGTTTAATTTTTTAGATGAATAGTGAACAATATTGGATTTTTATTTAAAACAACCTTTTCATTTAAAGAATGAATAAGGCTTGTTTTTTGTATTAAAATGGGTTTGAAAGAAAATTTTGTTAAAGAATATATAAATTAACCCAATTTAGGTATTTTTAATCATTTTTATATTGAATTTTGAAATAAAAACGTTTTAAACTTTTGAAGATTTTCTCTTTGAAAAATCACTTTCTCATCGCATCTGTGGGTTTAATTTTAAATTAATATTTTTCAATTCCATAAATGGAATTTGGAAAATTTTATTCCATATTTGTAATAATATTAATACATATTAACTAATATGGTAAAATAAATTTTTTACCATAATAAATAGTAAAAATTATTTATTGTAGTTATGGTAAAAATAGGTTTACTGGGGGTTAAACTAAAAAGATATGGATTAAAAATGATCCAAAACTTATAAAACACAAATTTTATGGATAGAGTTGGACCTTAAAATATATAAGGCTCAATAATGGTCAATTTTGGATCCTTTTTAATGTAAAAAACAAGGTTATACCTTTTTCTTTCTAAAAAATACATGTGTGTCACTCACCCCACTTAAAAAAGGGCACCCCTTCTCCTCTCATATTCACACTTCCTAAACCTTTTTTTAGTACCTACACAAATATCTTCCTTAATTAACTCTTATAATACTATAAGACTAATTATGGTGATAAATCCAACCTAGGAAGGTTTCTTTTAATATAAGGAGGTTACCTGAAGAAGAGTTGACGTTCTTCACCGAGTTTTTTATTTTATTTCTTCCTAAACCACCTTAAATTATTATTAAACTGTGATTATATAATAAAAAAATTATATTACATATAATTATATATTTTTAAATTATTTTCATGTCCTAAAACCATATCCACTTCCATCAAATGGGATACAAAATCATTATTTTTGTGTACGGTGAACTACTGCCTAGCAAACCAATGTTATTCATTTTTCGTCCCCACCTATCAAAACTGGATATAATAATGGATTAAATTTTTATATATTATATTTATTTTATTATTATACTTTTATAATTATTATATCATATATATCTTCTTAATTTCCATTATGTGGGAATACGATAACGTCGCTTGTGTGTACGGGGGACTGTTACCTCGTGAAGTAATGTGATTTGTTTGTGCTTTAAATGAAAGGTAATAAGGATTGGTTTAATGAATATATGTGATAAATATGAAATAAAAATAATAATATAATTCTAATATCTTATTTATATTTCTTTCTTTCAATCCTTTGAAAAAATGTAAACAATGTCCATGCATACGTACAGTCTACTATCTCTATGAATGGTGTATTTCATTTTCTACCTCTAAATTTTATAAAATAATATAAATACATATATAATGAATATATATGATATTTATTTATAGTTTATAATTATTTATATTATTTAACCATGATCAAAGTGAGTGGATCAAGAAAATAATAATCAAAACATATATGAAAAAACAAAGTAGTTATTGCTCGAAATGTGACTTTAACATGGAATTGTTAATAAATGAGTAATAAAAGTTCATAAGTAAATAATATATATTATGATATATATATATATATGGTTCTTTAAAAAATTTATAATAACCTTATATTTATTATATTGTAGTTTTGAACATATATTATGGAAGTTGAGAGTTAAGGTAAGGGATTTTTTGTCCAATTTTCCTTCTTTAACACATATGTTATGTTATAAATCTATCTTATTTTATGAGGTGTATATACAGACCATTTGAAATATAATACCATGAATTTTATTATTATCATGATATTATAATTTTTATTTAATTTTATTCTTTAATGGGTCTTATGATTCAAAGTAACCAAGGTGGTAAGGGTTTTATGTTACATTCTTATAGTTTATCAGGATTTCTCATGATTATGCTTCTAATGATGAAATATTGTGATATATATCCCAAGAAACACATATCTTTTCTTATACTATGGTTATTTAAAAAAATTACATTTATTCCTTTCATTTTCCTCTCTTTATGTACTCAAGAATCCAAAATGTTGTTTTTAAGAAAAATTATCTTTATTTCACTCTTCGGTGGAAACCCCATTTTTTTCCAAAACCATTTTTTCTAAAAAAAATTAGAAAATTGTTTTTAAAATTCTCCAAATTGTTTATTAAATAAATTTTTACCCAATTTTTAATTTTTATAAAATGGTTTTAAATAAATATTCTTATCATTTTCTAAATAATTCCCATTTGGATTTTACCATAAATGTGAAAGGAATCTTTATTTTAACATGTATGGCATGAATGGAAATTTCCTGATCTCATGATAATTATTTTATTTGAAGATTTATTTATAATTTTTCAAGGTTATTTTCAAAGAAAATTATTTCCACAATATTTTATGAATTTATAATTTTAAAAAATGTTATCATCAAAGAAAGGATATTTTCCTTAAGAAACTTTCCAAGTAATTTTTTTTTCAAAATCATTTTCCAAATATGATGACATAATTTGATGTTACTTATAAGTTATAGTGGATATGATCCAAGGATAAAATTATTATTATTTCTTGGAATATTTTATGTTTATGATGAAAATATTTTTAATAAAACTTTTTCTCTTCCAGAGGTTGTACCATGATAAAATTCTTACGAAGCTTGCTTCTTTTTGCACAGGTTATGCTTCGATAAAATGATGAAATGATTATGAAACCCATTTCAATTACAAGAAGTTATGTTATGATGAAATTTTTATGAAACCCATTTCATTTCATGGGTTATAATATGATGGATTTTTTATGATCTTGTGGAACACATATGTATGGTTTTCATTATGTGATGGGTGGTACCTATATCTACCTTCAATGCATTGGGTAAAGATTGACATCTCATGAGATAAATAGGACTACAATGGGGAATGAAACAAGTTCACTAAGTATATTTTTCCAATATGATAGTCTCATAAGTGAACTCTAACTACTATTATGGTTTGAGGAGTGGACCCAATCCACTATGATAGTCTTGGTAATGAGCCTTGAACTACTAGGAAATTATTTTCTATGTTTACGTTTATTCCATAAATCTATGTCGTATGAAAATTGTATGCTCTCATGGTTCATATTATTTTATTCCATTATGATTCATGTATTTTTAACTTCTAGTATTTATGACATGACTCAATTTTATGATCTATGGTATGCAGGGTATGATTTTCAAATGTTATTCTCATGTTTTCATACTCTTATACTCATTATATATTGATATCTCCATCTTTTACCCTTACTGAGCATCCAAGCTCACCCTTCTTATATTTCCATACCCCATGTAATTATGAAAGGTATTCGGTATGATATTTCAAAGAAGGTAGTTTATTATGAAGATCATAGTGGGAGATTATGTAGCTCACTTATGAACTAGTTGTTTGTATTTCCTTGTTTATAAAGGCACTATATCATTGCTATCCTTGGACATGTGTTTGTGTAATGTAATGAATATTCATATAAAAATATGTGATATCTATATATGAGAATTTTTTTTCTTTATAGTTGGTATTATAGGATAGGTTTATTTAACCCTTGGAAACCAAGATATGAAAAATTTAGTTAGAACTCAAAGGATATGTCTAAGGATATGTCTGAGGATAAGCCTATTGATGATTAAAAGTGTAGGAAAATGTGTAAGAATTTTGTTAAAGGATATTGAGAGTGATTTCCAAGAAATTACATCCATGTATGGTTACTAAAATTATACGTGCCTCTAGAATAGAGATACCTAGGGGTAATAACACTGAAAAGGGTATATTGAACTGGACTCGATCATCACCTGGTTCACAACAATAGTCCTTATTGCATACCTGGTATGAAACTCCTGGGGGTATGATTTTGAAATTAAAAAACTCTTTATGAACCATAATTAATGATTTAAATATATTATGATTATGAATGAACTACGATAAACCTAAGGTTTCATAGATTAAAAAGAATATTCCATGAATTATACATCCTATAAGTGATTTTTTATGATTATTCAGTTCCCAAATGTGATTATTGTTTCTTTTGTTATGATTTTTAGTTTTATTCAACAGCTACAATCTGAATAAACAAGGTTAATGATGATTGTGATATATAATGAAATGATTTTCCTCCTAATAAAAAAATGTTATCGGAGCTGGAATGAAAAATCTCATTGCTATTATCACACAACTTTCTCAAGATATGAATAGTGATAAACTTTCAAATGAGCAATGGAGGGAACAATGTTCTGTCGAGTCCTTCATGAGGTAATGTCCGGCTTATTTTAGTGATTCTTCTAATGCACTAATTTTTTAACAATGTATCAGTACCACTGAAAATATATTTTCCATTATCTAATTTTTAAAACATAAAAAAGTCATTTTTTGTCTATCAATTTGAATGAAAATCGGATATATGGTGGACTCTCATCAATAATACATGGGAACATGATGAAATTGAATCCATTTTAAGAGTTTATTTTTTTAATAAGTACTTCCCTCATATCATTTTTAAAAAAATTGATAAGTTATTCCTTGACCTAAAGAAGAAGGATAATGAATCAATTGGTGCCTATGAGACAAATTTTACAAGACTTTTGAGGTATGATTCCAGCATTATCATCCAACCTTAATGTAAGACTGATCGATTATTTAGTAGCTTAAAACAAAGTACTTGAATGGTGTTATCTATAAGGGACTTAAATACCTATAAATAAATATTTCTATGTGCTATCAAGGTATAAATGGAAACCATATTTACCCATCAATCTCATGGTATTGACAATAAAATGAAGATGGAGCTCAAAGGAAACTCTAAAAACCATGGACAGAAGAAGACAAGATTACCTTCATTCAATTAGTGTGGAAGGAAACATGTTAGAAATTGTATTAAGTGGACTAGTAAATGTTTTATATGTGGAAAGAATATTCATCGAGAAATTGACTACTAAAGTAATGGGAACATGTTATCTAATGATGAAAATAGAGAGAAAGTTGCATAGAATGTACCACCCATAATCTGGTGTGTCAAATGAAAGGAGTATGGGTACAATTATAACGAGTTCCAAAATATGAAGGTTAATGATGATGAACGGTGTCAGAAACCTCTTAAGATGAGGTAAAAGGGTAAATCTCATGTGATCATTATTTTGAATGAGGGTTGTGATAACAACATCATAAAAGTTATAATTACTATCCAATCTAGGAAAGTTAATTTTTATTTGACTCTGGATCTACCCATTCTTTCATATCTGAATATTTTTCTAAGGGTATCAAGATTCCACCCAAAAAATTAGATATAGATTTAGAAGTGAAAACCCTTAATGGTATGATGATTATATATCAATTATGTGATCCCTCTTTGGTTTATTTTTGGGGGAATATGTTTCTTGAAAATATTTTCATTCTTCCTCTCGTTGAATTTGATGTTATATTAGAAATGGATTGGATTTCTATACAAAAATACCACATTAATTTTTGAGGAAGGTAAGTCACATATGATATTCCAAACCTAACTATGATCATCTATTAATGTGATGATAAGTATGAACTTCTGATGGATATCACATCCATTGTATGGGTCTTAATTTACATTCATAAGGGGTTTTTTTCACAAATGGTTTGGGAGAAACTTAAAATAAATTATATTCCTATTGTGCAGAAATGTTTTGACATATTTCCAAAATATTTTCCTAGATTTACACCAAAATGTGAAATTGGGATATTGATAAAACTTATTCCTGGTTTCATGCCTATTACAAATACTCATTATAGAATAACCCCAATTGAGTTTCAGGAAATAAAGAATCAACTTCTAGAGAACCTTGAAAAGGGATTCATTTAGCCAAGCATGTTACCTTAGGGTGAAACTTTTCTTTTTTTGTTAAAAATAAAGATATATTAATGCAACTCTAAATTTATTATTGGGTGCTGAACAATACCACAATCAAGAACAAATATCCTCTACCCCATATTGATAACTTATTTGATCAATTGAACAGAGCTCAATACCTTTCCAATTTTGACCTCAATTCTAGATATTATCAATTGTTTAAAATGAAATATATACCCAAAATATTATTTAGTACAATGAATGGACACTATGAATACATCGTGATTTCGTTTGTTCTTACTAATTCCCTATGTATCTTTATGAATTTAATGAATATATTCTTTATAGATTACCTTGATCATTTTGTGGTTATCTTTATATATCATATTATTATATATTCAAAGATCAAGGAAGATCATAATATCACTTTATAAGTATACTAAATACCCTAAGGAAAGAGAAACTATATGATAAATTTTAAAAATGTTGATTTTAGCTACAAAATGTTTCATTTTTTGGTTTATATCATCTCAATAGAGGGTATGTATATAGACTCCATCAAAGACATAAGATATTGAATGTTGGCCCAGAACAACCACATTGACTGAGATCCATAGTTTTATTAGTTTATCTAGATATTATAGACGGTTTTTAGAGAATTAATTATGACTATCTAATATAATCACCAAGTTAACTTAGAAGGGAGACAATTTCGTCTAGATATACGGATGTGAGAAAAATTACAAGGAACTGAAGAGAAGATTTTCCATTGAACATATGATTACATTATTATATAGTGGATAAGGGTTTTTAATCTATAGTGATTCATAAAACAATGTATTGGGATGTGTTCTTATGAATAATGATATGGTTATAGCTTATGTATCATGACAATTAATAGTTCATTAGAAAATTTATCCAACTCGTGATTTGGATTTAGCTACGGTAATTTTTTCATTAAGAATATAGAGGAATTATCTTTATGGAGAAAAGTGAGATATATATATTGATCACAAAAATTTAAAGAATATATTCTCACAAAATTAGTTGATTATGTGCTAGATAATATGGCTTTAACTGATTAAATATTATTATTCCTTGATAAATTATGACCTGATGAAAGTAAACAAGTTTTCTGATGCTTTTATTAAAAAGGATCATGCTAGATTATCCATGTATATGATCAAAAAAGACACAATATTTTTGGATTTGTAAAGCATGGATCTGGAAATCCTAAATAAAGAAGAGAAATATTATCTTTCTCAATTAAATGCTTAACCATCAGTCCATGTAGAGAATAAAGAGGTACATAAGGAATATGTAGATCTACGAAATAAGGTTAGAAATGTTTTAGAGTTTAACATTGATCATGATAGAATGATAATATTCAATAATTGTGTTTGTGTTCCATCCATACCAGATATTGAAAAGGGGGTTTTAAAGGAATATCATTTTTATTCATTTTCTATGCATCCTGGAAGTATGAATATTATATAGATTTAAATGAGTATTCTTAGTGGTAAGGCATAAAGAGAGATATCACAAAGTCTATATCTCAGCTCTTGGTATGTCATGAAGATAATACTAATAGATAAGATTCTAAGAGGATGATACATCCAATATCCATACCATAGTGGAAATGGGAAAAACACTATGTATTTTTTCATTGGACTCCTCAAAACATCTAAATGACATAATTTTATTTGGTTTTTAGTCAATATCATTATAAACATAGCACACTTAATCACTATTAGAGAATATTTCTATATTGATCATATTTCTAGGATATAATTAAATAAGTGGTAAGGTTTCATGGAGTACCACATTCAATTGTGTCTAATCATGATCGGATTTTCACCAAAATGTTCTGAAGAAGTATTCAGCAATATCTTAATACATAGGTGAGTTTCATCATTGTATATCATCCTCAAAAATATTTTTTAGTTTAAAAAAAATTTAACCCTATAATAGATGTTGAGATACTATTCTCTATATTTTATAGGTGGTTGGGACCAATACCTACCTCTAGTTGATTTGTTTTAAAAAAATGGCTTTCACTCAAGCATTCAAATGGCTCTTTATAAATCCCTCAATGGAAAAAAAGTGTAGAGATTAAATGTTTAGGGATTAAGTTAGAGAAATAAATCTATTGGGGCGTAAAATAGATAGAGAAATAGTGGATAATATTATATCCATTCAACAACACTTAAGGCAATCACAATGTCCACATAAAATTTATACTGATAATCATCGACATGATGTGAATTTTGAATTTGGTGATAAGGTGTTTCCAAGAATTTCTCCATGTAAGAGGATAATGGTATTTGGAAAGAATAAAAAAAATCCCTAGATATATCATCCCTTTTTAAATTCTTGATCGTATTAGGGTGGTGGCCTATCAGTTGGCACCTCCACCAAACCTCTCTCATGTTAATGATGTGTTCCATGTATATTTTATGAGGAAGTAAATACCTGAACCTTCACATATACTTAACTCAAAGATCATATTTTTGGAGTAATATATTTCTTATGAGGGACAAACAATGGAGATTTTGGATCATTTAGAGAAAGTTCAATGAAACAATACCACTCATCGAGTCATAGTTTTGTGGTGAAATTACCAGTTTGAGGAAGCTATGTGGAACCGAGAAGATATGATGAGGTGTAAGTATCGTCATATTTTTTTATCAGAGTGATGGAAAATCTAGAGAAATTTTAATTTTAAGGGGGTAGAATTTAACATCCTGAGATTTTATGAAATAATTATTTTGAATAAATAAATTTCTTTGATATCTTGTGTTACACGCAACATCAAGTTTTAAGAAACCACAATAAACTATTAATATTATTAATTAAACATGACCATTATTACCTAGATGTTAAACATGAAGGAATGAATGGTAATAACTATATTTTAAAAATTAGTTATAATTTATTAATATAAATAAAACATATTGATAAAAAATCTTACTTTTTGATAGAGACTTCATATGTTTCAAAAATAATATTTTCTCAAAAAAAATTAATTTTTGTGAACAGTAATTTTTGACAATTATAAAATTATTTTGATAAAATATACTTTATTTTTAAAATAATCATGTCCAAATTATCTTATTGTGAATTTGTTTATTTTTTTGAAAAGATTAATTTTTTTATGAATAGTGAAAATACTGTTTTTTATTGAAAAACACTTTTCATTCAAAGAATTTACAAGGATAGTTTTGTTTTAAAATGGTTTTTAAAGTGAATTTAGTTCAATTTTATATCAATTAATCTAATTTAAATAATTGGAATATTTTTCATATTGAATTTTCATATAAAATATTTTAAAACTTTTGTGCATTTTCATTTTGGAAAACTTCTTTCTCGTCGCACCTGCAGATTTAATTTTAAATTAAAATTTTCCAATTATTCAAATTTAATTTATAAAAATTTATTCCATATTTTTAATCAGAATAATTTATATTATCTAATAATGTTAAATTAATTTTTTACCATAATTAATAGTAGTAATTATTTATCATGATTAAAGTAAAAATCAGTTTACTGAGTGGTTAAACTAAAAAGATATGGGTTAAAATGACCTAAAAATTGTCTAAAACCTATTTTATAAACATATATATAACTTATCATGTATAATTATTTGTAATGTTCCATATATTTGAATTTTTTTCATGTGAAAAACATGGTTACACCTTTTTATTTCGAACAATTACATGTGTCTCAATCACCTCACTTATTAAAGGTCATCCCTTATCATATCATCTTCACACTCCCAAAACAATTTGGTTTAGAAAATACCTGAAAAAACATATTCTTTAATTCCCTCATATAATTATATAATCCTTATTTTGTTTATAAATATAACCTAGTAAGTATTTTTGTGAAAATCTAAGGAGGTTACCAGAGGAAGATGTAATGTTCTTCAATTAGTGTTTTTATTTTATTTATTCCTCCACATCCTTAAATTATTATTAAATCGTTATTATATAATAACCTAAATATATTCATTATACCTAGATTTTTGTTTATGTTAAGGTAATTACCTAAAACCATCTCTAATTATATCAAATGGGATTAGAAATCATCATTCGTATGTATGGTAGACTTCCTCTTCGCGAACCAATGTTATTTGTTTTGAATCACCACACCATAAAGAATTATATAATGAGGGATTAAATATTTATGATATTATATTTATGATATTATATTTATGATATTATATTTATGATATTATTATACTTATGGAATTATTCTATCATATATAAACCCTTACTTTTCATTCTTTTGGAATACGATAATATCGCTCATGTGTACGGAAGACTACCGCCTTACGAAATGAGGTGATTCATTCATGCTTTACATGGAAGGTAATAAGTATGGTTTTAATTAAAATATGTGATAAATATTACCTAAAAATTATTATTTAATTTTAATATAATATTTAACTTTTAATATTTTTATCATTTGAGAAAATAGAAACATCATTCATGCGTACGTATGGCTTACCATCTCTATGAATGGTGAATTTCATTTTTTACCAAAATATTTTATATATAACTCAAAATAATTATATAGTTAATATATATTATGTTTATATTATGTTTAAGATTCTTGATATTTTCTAACCATGATCAAATTAAGAGGACCAAAAAACAAAATCAAAACATACACAAAAAATAATGTAGTTATTGACCAAAACGTGACTTTACCAAAGAATTTTTAAAAAATGGTTAATAAAAGGTCATATGTAAATCATATATTGTATGATATATATATTTATTTTTCTACAATAGATTTATAATAAATTTATATTTAATATATAGGATTATTGAACATGTGTGAAAGAATTTGATATTAAAGGTAATGGATTTTTGTCTCAATTTTCCTTCTTTGAGGCATATATTATATTATGCACCTATTTTATTTTATGAGATTTATATAAATACCATTTGACATGTAATATAATTAATTTATTTATTCTCATTATATTCTAAGTTTCTTTTAATGTTATTTTTTCATGGGTCTTATGATTCAAAGTTACCAAAGAGGTAAGGATTTTATGTTACAATCTCATCGTTTATAGGGATTGATCATGATTGTGATTCCAATGATGAAATATTATGATCTATATAGCACCCTATGTTTTTATAAATTGACCATTTATTAATTTATTTATTTTAATTATATGAAATAATTTGGTTAAGTTTAGATAGGTTCATAGGATTTTTGGAAAGTTTTGGGGATTTTATGGAGTTTCACGGTTTGAGAATGATTCGTAAAAACCATGAAACACCTCCAGGGATATCATAAAATTGAAAAAGTGGGATGTGGTAGGTACATGTTTAAGTGGAAGGTTTTTAAAAATTTTATGTCCACCTAGAATAAACCACGTAATGTTGGATAGTGGGTTTTATCATGGTTGGCACACAATTTGTAAACCATGTGATCCAACCATGTGAAGGGTGTTTGGAGGCAGTGGATAGCACACAGTTTTCCTAATTGTGTGCCCTAACCATGAAATATTAAAATAAATATGTATAATTTGGACCAAACTCAATTTAACCCTTAATGGATTCTTTTCCCCATAATTCGGACTTAACATGATTTCCACTCCTTTCAAAGGCTGGATAGACATATCCTCTTCATCTGAGAGTGATCCATTAGAGAATATAAGTGCATTGGAGGCCCATATTCCTTGGTAAGTTCTCATTATTTGTTTTCCCCTTAGTTTTTTTATTCTTACCTCTCTTATATTGATGTATCCAATCCTTTGGGGATAGATTCATATATTTTTTACTCCAATCATGTTTAGTTATAGTTGTTTGGATGATATGGAATGGGATCTAAGGATGGATTTTGCAGCATCAAGCTTAGTTTTTGGTTTTTTGCGTAGTTCTTTGATTTTCCCAACATTTTTGAGGTAGGTGGATTAACTCTCAACTCCTTTTATTTTTAATTTTATGTATTTTTTCAAATTGATTTAATTTCTTGAATAGAATTGTGAAACTGATGTGTGAATTTTGGTGGAAAACCTATTTAGTGATGGTTTTATGAAAAGTTAGAATTGGATAGTTTTGTGGAAAACCTTGTGATGTTAATTTTAAAATAATGATTTTAAAACTATAGTTTTTTTTAATGTATGTAAATTTTTTGTAGAAATGTTTTCAACAAAATAACTGTTTTATTGAAATGGCTTGGTATAGTTAGTTGGGCATGGTATTTTGGAATACATGGTTAGCGTGTATTCATATGAATTTAGGATGGATAAGTGTGTGAATTTCCCCCATAAAAATGGGATAAATAAGGGCATGAACTTCCCCCATAAAAATGGGATGGATAAGGGTGTGATTTTTCCCCTGTCAAAATGGGATGGATAAGGCTATGAAATTTACCCCATGAAAATGGTTCACCAAGTGATGGCTTAGTGAAAGGATGACTAACCAATCACAAGTATATGAATTTCCATATTTACATGCATGTGTGTAAGTGTGTATATGTTTATTGGGTATGCCAAAAAGGAAAATTGAGAAATACCTTTAAAGACTTGTTTGGTTGTTTTCTTTGGAGGATTGGTTGGTTTAAAAAATTGGTTGTATTTAATATAATCTATTTTAAATTGTTTTATTTAAATTGTTTTATATAAATTTGATAACAATTTTATCGTTTTGAATTGAGTAGGGAAGCCATTGGGTAAATTCTACAGAGTTTTATACTCACCCCTTGTTTGGGAAATCTGATGTGTTTACAGATATTGTATATCAAGGAATAAGTAAAGGTAAGGTATCACAATTATTTAGTGATACATTGTGATACTATAGTCTTGTCTTATAGAGTTGGATATTGAATCTTTTTTCGTGTTTCTGTAGGATGTATTATTGCCTTTGAGTTGTTTGATTTTGTTTATACTTTGTGTTATGATATAGTTTGATTTGGTTTTTTTCTATGAGTTGTATCACATTGGGATCATGCGTAATTTAGTGGTTTTTTAGATATGGTTATATTGGTTTGGTTGTTACATTTTAAAAGGTTAAATTGTCCCAAAACTATTTATGAAGCCCTTAGAATTTATTTCTACCCTTTGGTGTCTTGGGGATGTCCCCAATTGGCCAGTAACACTGACCGCCTCTTCCCAAACCAATCGGTGATGGGAGGGATGTTACAAATGGTATCATTCATTGTTGATCCAAATATATTTTTGAGAAAAATGGAATTAGTTTGTTTGGTCATATATTTTAAAATCATTTTGGTTTAGTCCTTGAGTCAGATTGGTAGCATAGAGATAGGATCATTTGAACTTGAAATGTAGAGAATATAGAGGCGTAGCTAACATATTTATGTTGAACTTCAAGTTACCAAGAATTTTGGGTGCATGAGTGTTTCAAGACACTTCGAGGAGTTCTTAACACATTTTCTTGGGTTTAACTAAAGATAAGAGCATAAAATGCATTGATGAAATGGATTCCCACTCATAGTGCATAATACATTTTGATTAATGATTTATAATTTTGTGAAAAAGTGTTGATTTTTAAAAATAGTTGAAAATGGTCTGATTTTCAAAATAATGGTAGAATTTTTAAAAATGGTTTGAAAATAGAAATTTTGGAATTTTATAAATTCTTGTTGTGATATGTGTGATGTGGTAAATTTGAAATTGTTAATACTTTAATTTCTAGAGAGTAAGACTAAATGGAATTTTCTTCTGGTTATAGAAAATGGAACCCAAAAGGTGTTGTAGAAACCAACCAAAAAGCCTATTAAGAATGTGGTTACACCTGATCCACGGGTAAACCAATATTTGTTCCAAAAAATCATTCCAAATTTTCAAAATGAATATTTGGGACTAAAATAGGATACTATTTCTATGGTATCGGTCCTCTGTTATAAGGCCCCAGCCTTAAACCTTACTTAATCTTGAGTTATTACAAGATTACACATTGAGGATCTTTTCAGTTTTAGAGTTTTAGAAAATTAGACCATAAAACTTGTATTACATTCCATATTTAAACAAAGTGGTTACATAAAAGATAGTATTCATTTTTTCCCATCAACGGAAACATATTTAAAATAAAACATGGATTCTTTCTTGACACTTCCTTGACATTATCATCATATCATGTACCCTTCCCTTGACCTGTGAAAAACATTTCAAAAACATGGGATGAGCATAAAAAGCTCAGTAAGGGATATAAAAATATGGAAAGGAAACATGAGTACATGTATACATAAGAATGAAATCATACTTTACCCATAAAACATAAGCACTTTAACATACCTCATAAAATCATGAATAAATCATAGAAATCATAAGACATAAAGGTAACTTGAGGCATTCATAACATTCTTACGTAGGGAGTAACCCTCTTGGTTACGTTTGGAATACCCACCATAGTATATTCCCTAAATCGCTTCGGAGAAACCTTAACGTTTCACTCCTTCACGTTACCCAATGAATTGGAGAGTTATATCGGGCTCACCCGCCCTTAGTTTATCACAGAACCACCCGTCTTCATAAAAATTCCCAAGAACCATCACATAATCGTATCACATAAAACATACATAAAGGAAACATAACATTTCCACATTTCAATCACAAGATATCAATAAAAAACATTGATATAATAAAAACATTATGAAAACCATTTTCAATACCAAAATAAAAGAAAAGTAAAACATGGAATTTATTTTTCGTTTAAAAAAACGGTAGGGCTTGTAGAGGAAGCCGAAACTCAAATAATGGTCACGGCGGCGGAGAAGTTGTTGTCGCCACATACGTACGACAAAAACATTCCCTTTTGTCATTTAGTAAATGCTTCATATAAAAAATATTCCTTTTTAATAAATGTAAAATTCAAAGGGGTTTATACACCGTATAAAAGAAGGTTGCGTATAAAACAAAATATGCCTCAATGAAAGGAGATTGAGACGAAGTCCGATACAAAGACGGTATCCTTGGATTAAGGATAAATCAATTACATAATTATGTGTGACAAACTAATACTCCAAATATAAGTGGATATTAATTGTAAAACAATCAGAGGTTATTCACACATATTCATATAACTACATATTAAAGGAGTAAAAGCTTATCCCAAAGAATCAAAATTGGGTTAAGAAGTTCCCTTGCAAAAATTTGACAGCCTAACGGCGTCACTACAAAATTCAGAAAATGAGTTGATGAGAGATAAAAAGGGTATCTCATCACTTGGACATAAAATTTAAATCACTAAGTATATAGGAGAACATATCCCAACATAATGTTATGTGAATTAAAAGACATAACAAAATGAGTCTTTTAAAAAGAGGAGGGTGAAAGGTTCCCTTACCGACATGGGTATCTTTCGAAACATACACCTCATGAAAGGACAATAAAAAATTGATGTAAATACTCATAAATGAAATTATATTACACAATGAGTAAAATAATGGGCAGTACATACACCACTCAAAGGAAATTTTGTCAAATGTAGAATAAATCTCACGGGAATAAAAGTGAGATGAAAAATCCCTTACGAAAACTCGGCAGCCTAACGGCGCCACTTAAAACTTCAAAAAATGGATTGATGAGATCAAATAGGGTCTCTCATCATATTATAATAAAATGTACAGCAATATTAATATAAAATAGCATCCCCCATGATAACAAATATGAGCTTAAAAGAAGTTACATAAAGGAGAGTACTTAAAAAGAAAGAGAGAGGTTAGATCTCTTATGAAAATTCGGCAGCCTGACGGCACCACTCAAAACTTCCAGAAATGGATTGATGAGAGAGAATAGGGTCTCTCATCATATGAACATAAAAATTACAGTAATATTAATATAAAATAACATCCCAATCACAATAAATATGAGCTTAAAAGTAATGACATAAAAGAGTGTACTTAAAAAGAAAGAGAGGGGTAGGATCCCTTACCTTGGGTCCGACTTGACTCGATCGTTCTTTAACGTCCTGAATAATAAACTTGAGTTAATTTATACTTTCTTAAGAACCTTTTTCAAGTTAATTATTCCTTTTATATCACTTATTTCCATGTTATAAACATTATTTAATCATTTAAGTTAATAATGTTTGTTTTGTCGATATTTGATTCTTAAGTCGAAAGTGGACTTCTTACAATTACATGTTGTTCGTGTGGTCAAAGGTTCATTATATCTAGAATGATATTCATGATTTGGATATCATATATATCATATATATCCAGAATATACATGTATTTATAATATTACATAATCATTTATAGGTAAGAAATGAAATGCGGTGTTCATGGAGACGGTAAGCCGTACGTACGCATGAACGCTGCATTCATTTCTATGTCATATTAATGGAATTAAAACTAAATGAGAGGTATGTATATTTTAATTCCAGAATTATATTCATCATTTATATGTAACATAAATCATATATAATAACTTTAAATACATCCTTTATGCATCCCACATATGGCATTAACGAATCAAATCACTTTGAGGGGGCGGTAGTCCGCACTTCCTAAAATGAAATTATCGTGTTTACCCACAATGGAAACCATAAAGGTATGCCACAAAATAAAAATAGAGAAGCTTAAGTAAAACATAAACATATTATATATCATATATAAATATATTGACATCTTAATTTCCACCTTTTAAGATGTTATATGAGTGTTGAACAATCATCGTTTCGTGAGGCAGAAATTCGCCATCCATAGAAACAATATGTTCTTTAACCATTTGATGTAGGAGTGTGTAAGTCTAGCTCGAATTATTCTTATAACAACATCCTAGTATATTGAAGATACTGTAGTTGTTACAAAATAAATTAATAAAAAGAGTTTAGGGGGTTGGAGAATCAAAATGAAACAAAAGAACACAAGTGAAGACATTACCTTAAAATCGGGTAACTCTTTTTGATTTGAGCTCAAAGGCTTCCTTGGGAAGACTTCTGCCCAATGTGAGGCTTCTAGGAGTAATATAGGGATGTGTAGAGGCAAAAGGAGTAGGGTTTGGCCGATCCAAAGTCTTTGGAAGTGTGGGTAAGGAGGTAGAGGTGGGGGCCTTTTATAAGAGGAGAGGAGGGGCACTCTTGGAACGTAAAGAAATGTTACTTTATTTGAAAATGAGTTTCGGATTTAAAAGGTCCCAAATTGATATAATTATAGGATAAGGTGATAAGGGTTCTAAATATACCCATCCAATAGGTTTTTGACAAGTGTAGTTTTTAGTTTTTACATTATCTTTTCATTTTCTTTAAATCGTTAAATAATGTGGTAATCGCTGCATCATCATGATGTCATAAATAATTTAATTTATTTAATGTCTAAAAATTATAAAAAAAATATCCTGATGTAGGAAATACTTTTAGATTTCTAATTAATATTTATAGTCAAAAATATGACTTGTATAACCCCATTTAAAAATTGTTTTAGTGAAACATCTCATGCTTGTGACATTTTTATTTTAACTTTAAATAAAAAGTTATTTATGTCATTTTCCAACCAAACTGGCTCCATGGGGTCACCAAGTTAACCCATGGATTGTCTTGGTCGTCCATGACACATCTAATGAGTGTAGGACATGTTTCTAGGTCATTTCACATTATTAAAACATTATTTTTACCTTAAATTACACTAATTACCTCTAATCGCGATTAAGAACATAAAAGTTACTATTTACCAAAAAATGATTTTAATCTCGTTGAACCACATTTTACATCCTAATGAAAACCATGTATGTCGGATTTTTGAAATTCAAAACACAGATGTGGCAAAGTTTCATTTAAACGAACAATCAGTTTCTTTAACTACCACTTAGTGGTTTCACTATTCATCAAAAATTGAAGTTCTTCAGAAAAATACCAAAACTTCACCCTAAGCTATATTTGATATTCTGCATTCAAAAATGAAGTCTATTTTACAAAATTCAAAACATATAAGTTGCATTAATTAATTTAATAATTAATTCCCACTGTCAGAGCAAATAGCATGTTTTTATAAAACAATAAGTATCAAAATATTGACACTAGTTTAAGTCCGATTTCAAAGTGAAATTAATTCCAATGAACACAATTGGATTAAATGGTAAAAATATATTCTAATTTTACTTTAAAAACAATTCAAAAGATAATATAATCATATAAATAAATTAGATTAAAAAGAGGTTTTGAATTAAAATACAACATATTTCACTATTCATTAAAAAATGAACTTTATCGGAATGATACCAAAAAATTACAAAAAGTAAATTTTGATGTCTCGATTCTAAAGAAGAATTTTATTTTGTCAAATATAACACATAAAATTGTCAAAAATTGGATTTAAAAGAGGTTCTCCATCAAAAGGTGGTTAATCGACCTTCTAAAAAATATTAGAATGTTTACGCTTAAAATTGAATTCATTCACATTTTTAATCCTCTAACATTTATTGTAAAAAGCAAAAAATATTTGACAAACATATATAATAATTTTGTAGTTAGTTCTGTTCATTCCCTCCATTACAACGGCTAGGTGTTAACTACCATTTAAAATAATAATATTATAGTGCAACGTAAGATTTCAAAGGAACTTGTTGTCACGTATTGGGTATGCCATCGAGCATAGAGTTCCCTTTAAATTAATATTAATATTTTTTTCACAAATAGGGATAAATATAAAAATTTAATATTCTTTATTTACCTGGGGTGTTACATCCTTCCCCCATTTTGGGAATTGCGTCCTCACAATTTCAAAATTGGGCTTGAAAACTCCATTGAAAGTCCCACATCGGAAAAGGAGTAAATTAAACTATCACTTTAAAAGAAAGAAATGGAAGTACAAAGGTCACCCGAGTTAACCCATACTAGGATTCCCTGTATGAAAATATGGACATGGAGGAAAAAACAATGGGTCATGTTCTGATGGAGAGTGATAGTAAACATGTCTAGGAGAAAGTTAACCATAAGAAAATCACAAACTTGTGATGGGTTAAACGGTATTCGATTCCCCAGTAGGAAAAGTTAACAGACAACATTTTTGTTTTAAGTTAATTTTTATTGAGGAATTTATTCATAAGGAAACATAATTACTTATCATTTTGACTTTCAACTTTTATTATATTTCTTACACAAACTCATATTTTCTCCAAAAGACGAGTATTTAGGAAGACTTGTTCACTATAATCAACTTCTAGAGAATCACCTAATCCAAAAAAGATAACTATATACTTCCCATGTCTTTAGACGTTAAACAAAACCAAAACCAATATGGTTAGTACAAGATCAGATAATCCAGAAAAGGATAACCCTTTATAAAAAGAAAATCTATTCTTAATCTCCAAAATTTGTCCAACAAAACCCAAAGTTCAACGAGGACCATTCGATAAACAATTTTTCCATAAAATTCTTCAAAGTAAACCAAAATAAGATTGAAACACAAATATTTTAAGGATTTAGTCACATAGTCTTACAAGGTACAAATTAAATTTTACCTCCAAAAAACATCAGTTGCTCTTAAATTCTCATATTGAAAAGTAATTAACCTAATCACATATCTTCGATGATAGGTTAATCATTTCCATAGATAACCCAAAATAAACTTACTCTTGATTCATAAAATCATCTAACTAAAAATAATTAGTCAAACTAACCAGGGACTTCACGTAGTCCAGTGGTAGGAGATAAATACCAGTCACACTTTGGTTGTGGGTTCGATTCCCGCAGCTTTGTCCGACGCGACGGGTTGTCACATGGTCTGCGTGTTGTCCTTTTTCCAAAACTATATAATTCTTAAAACATTCCCCAAAACGAGATAAAATCTTCAAAAATAATAATAACATATTTTAAACTCAAGTTTATCTCATGCCTTTCATTTTCCATCATAACATATAATAACCCATAATTACCTCAAAAGTAAGGATCATATAAACTCTAATGGTTACCTTTATAATTATTACCTGAACTTACACATCGATTGGTGATCTTGTACATGATGCATTATAGATCATACCAAGGTTCAAGTGGTTGATCATGACTCCTTTCTAGTTGGTTTAGAACAACCACGAGTTTCCTCATTGAATCCTCCATTTCATCCAGTCTCTTAATCAGAGAACCACCACAGTTTCCTTCAAACCTATTGTCACTTTGGTGCCTGCTAGATCCATCCATTCACTAAAAATAGAAATGTCAGTGTGATTATATCAACAAAACCATCATGTACTAATGAGGAAGGTAAACACTAAGATATACTTATTCATTCACTTTATCTAAAACTAGGACTCTTTCTGAAATCCTAACCATTATGGTAATGTCACTTGTGCTTAGAGAATACCCTAACCTCTAAAGTTATCTAAACCTCCCTTTGATACCAACTATAAGGCCCCAACCTTAAACCTTACTTAATCTTTAGTTATTACAAGATTACACATTGAGGATCTTTTCAGGTTTAGAGTTTTAGAGAATTAGATCATAAAACTTGCATTATATTCCACATTTAAACAAAGTGGTTACATAAAAGATAGTATTCAGTTTTCCAATCAACAGAAACATATTTAAAATAAAACATGGATTATTTATTGACACTTCCTTGACACTATAATCATATCATGTACCCTTCCCTTGACCTGTGAAAAACATTTCAAAAACTTGGGATGAGCATAAAAATCTCAGTAAGGGATATAAAAATATGGAAAGGAAACATGAGTACATGTATACATAAGAATGAAATCATACTTTACCCATAAAACATAATCACTTTAACATACCTCATAAAATCATGAATAAATCATAGAAATCATAAGACATAAAGGTAACTTGAGGCATTCATAACATTCTTACGTAGGGAGTAACCCTCTTGGTTACGTTTGGAATACCCACCACAGTATATTCCTTAAATCTCTTCGGAGAAACCTTAACATTTCACTCCTTTGCGTTACCCAATGCATTGGAGAGCTATATTAGGCTCACCTGCCCTTAGTTTATCACGGAACCACCCGTCTTCATAATAATGCCGAAGAACCATAACATAATCGTATCACATAAAACATACATAAAGGAAACATAACATTTCCACATTTCAATCACAAGATATCAATAAAACACATTGATATAATAAAAAAATTATGAAAACCATTTTCAATACCAAAATAAAAGAAAAGTAAAACATGGTATTTATTTTTCTTTTAAAAAAACGGTATGGCATGTAGAGGAAGCCGAAACTAAAATAATGGTCACGGCGGCGGATAAGTTGTTGTTGCCACATACGTATGACAAAAAAATTCCCTTTTAATGTTTAGTAAATGCTTCATATAAAAAAGATTCCTTTTGAATAAACGTAAAAGTCAAAGGGGTTTATTCACCGTATAAATGAAGGTTGTGTATAAAACAAAATATGCCTCAATGAAAGGAGATTGAGACGAAGTCCCATACAAAGACGGTATCCTTGGATTAAGGATAAATCAATTACATAATTATATGTGACAAAATAATACTCCAAATATAAGTGGATATTAAGTGTAAAATAATCAGAGTTTATTCACACATATTCATCGAACGACATATTCAAGGAGTACAAGCTTATCCCAAAGAATCAAAATTGGGTTAAGAAGTTCCCTTGCAAAAATTTGATAGCCTAACGACGTCACTACAAAATTCAGAAAATGGGTTGATGAGAGATAAAAAGGGTATCTCATCACTTGGACATAAAATTTAAATCACTAAGGATATATAAGAACATATCCCAACATAATGTTATGTGAATTAAAAGACATAACAAAAGAAGTCTTTTAAAAATAGGAGGGTGAAAGGTTCCCTTACTGACATGGGTATCTTTCGAAACATACACCCCGTGAAAGAAGGACAATACAACATTGATGTAAATACTCATAAATGAAAGTATATTACACAATGAGTAAAATAATGGGTAGTACATACACCACTCAAAGGAAATTGTGGCAAATGTAGCATAAATCTCATGGGAATAAAAGTGAGATGAAAAATCCCTTACGAAAACTTGGCAGCCTAACGACGCCACTTAAAACTTCCAAAAATGCATTGATGAGATCAAATAGGGTCTCTCATAATATTAAAATAAAATGTAAAGAAATAGGAATATAAAGGAACATACCCCATTATAACAAAGAGGAGCTTAAAATAAGTGACATAAAGGAGAGTACTTAAAAAGAAAGAGAGAGGTTAGATCTCTTACGAAAATTCGGCAACCTAACGGCGCCACCCAAAACTTCCAGAAATGGATTGATGAGAGATATTAGGGTCTCTCATCATATGAACATAAAAATTACAGTAAGATTAATATAAAATAACATCCCAATCACAAGAAATATGATCTTAAAAGGAATGACATAAAAGGGTGTACTTAAAAAGAAAGAGAGGGGTAGGATCCCTTACCTCGGGTCCGACTTGACTCGATCATTATTTAACGTCCTGAATAATAAACTTGAGTTAATTTCTACTTGATTAAGAACCTTTTTCAAGTTCATTATTCCTTCTATATCACTTATTTCCATGTTATAAACATTATGTAATCATTTAAGTTAATAATGTTTGTTTTGTTGACATTTGGTTCTTAAGTCGAAAGTGGACTTCTTACAATTACATGTTGTTCGTGTGGTCAAAGGTTCATTATATCCAGAATGATATTCATGATTTGGATATCATATATATCATATATATCCATAATATACATGTATTTATAATATTACATAATCATTTAGAGGTAATAAATGAAATGCACCGTTCATGGAGACGGTAAGCCGTACGTACACATGAACACTACTTTCATTTCTATGTCATATTAATGGAATTAAAACTAAATGAGAGGTATGTATATTTTAATTCCGTAATTATATTAATCATTTATATGTAACATAAATCATATATAATAACTTTAAATACATCCTTTATACATCCCACATATGGCATTAACGAATCAAATCACTTTGAGGGGGCGGTAGTCCGCACTTCCTAAAATGAAATTATCGTGTTTACCCACAATGGAAACCATAAAGGTATGCCACAAAAGAAAAATAAAGAAGTTTAAGTAAACAATAAACATATTATATATCATATATAAATATAGTGACATCTTAATGGCCACCTTTTAAGGTGTTATATGAGTGTTGAACAATCATCGTTTCGTGAGGCAGAAATTCACCATCCACAGAAACAGTATGTTCTTTAACCATTTGATGTAGGTGTGTGTAAGTGTAGCTAGAATGCTAATTATAACAACATCCTAGTATATTTAAGATACTGGAGTTGTTACAAAAGAAATGAATAAAAAGAGTTTAGGGGGTTGGAGAAGAAAAATGAAACAAAAGAACACAAGTGAAGACATTACCTTAAAATCGAATAACTCTTTTTGATTTGAGCTTAAAGGCTTCCTTGGGAATACTTCTTCCCAAAGTGAGGATTCTAGGAGTAAGAGAGGGATGTGGAGAGGAAAAATGAGCAGGTTTTGGCCGAGCCAAAAGCTTTGGAGGTGTGGGTAAGGAGGTAGAGGTGGGGATTTTATAAGAGGAGAGGAGGGGCACTCTTGAAAAGTAAAGAAATGTTAGTTTATTTGAAAATGAGTTTCGGATTTAAAAGGTCCCACATTGATATAATTATAGGATAAGGTGATAAGGGTTCGAAATATACCGATCCAATAGGTGTTTGAAAATTTTAGGTTTTAGTTTTTAGATTATCTTTTCATTTTATTTAAATCGTTAAATAATGAGGTAATCGCTGTATCATCATGATGTCATAAATAATTTAATTTATTTAATGTCTAAAAATTATAAAACAATTATCATGATGTAGGAAATATTTTAATCTTTCTAATGAATATTCATAGTCAAAAATATGACTTGTATAACCCCATTTAAAAAAAAATTTAGTGAAACATCTCATACTTGTGACATTTTTATTTTAACTTTAAATAAAAAGTTATTTCTGTCATTTTCCAACCAAAGTGGCTCCATGGGGTCCCCAAGTTGACCCATGGATTTTCTTGGTTGGCCATAACACATATAAGGAGGGTAGGACATGTGACTAGGTCATTTCACATTATTAAAACATTATTTTTACCTTAAATTACACTAATTACCTCTAATCGTGATTAAGAACATAAAAGTTACTATTCACCAAAAAATGATTTTAATATAATTGAACCACATTTTACTTCCTAATGGCAACCATGTATGTTGGATTTTTGAAATTCAAAACACAGAGGTGGAAAAGTTTCATTTAAATGAAAAATCAGTTTCTTTAACTACCACTTAGTGGTTTCACTATTCATCAAAAATTGAAGTTCTTCAGAAAAATACCAAAACTTCACCCTAAGCTATATTTGATATTCCGAATTCAAAAATGAAGTATATTTTAAAAAATTCAGAACATATAAGTTGCATTAATTAATTTAATAATTAATTCCCGTTGTCAGAGCAAATAGCGTGTTTTTATGAAACAATAAGTATCAAAGGATTGACACTAGTTTAAGTCCGATTTCAAAGTGAAATTAATTCCAATTACCACAATTGGATTAAATGGTAAAAAATATATTCTAATTTTACTTTAAAAACAATTCAAAATATAATCTAATCATATAAATAAATTAGATTAAAAATAGGTTTTGAATTAAAATACAACATTTTTCACTATTCATTAAAAAATGATCTTTATCGGAATGATACCAAAAAATTACACAAAGTAAATTTTGATATCTCAATTCTAAAGAAGAATTTTATTTTGTCAAATATAACACATAAAATTGTTAAAAAGTGGATTTAAAAGAGGTTCTCCATCAAAAGGAGGTTAATCGACCTTCTAAAGAATATTAGAATGTTTACGCTTAAAATTGAATTTATTCAAATTTTTAATCCTCTAACATTTATTGTAAAAAGTAAAAAAAATATTTTACAAACAGATATAATCATTTTGTATTTAGTTCTGTTCATTCCCTCCATTACAACAGCTAGGTGTTAACTACCATTTAAAATAATATTATTATAGTGCAACGTAAGATTTCAAAGGAACTCGTTGTCACGTATTGGGTACGCCATCGAGGATAGAGTTCCCTTTAAAGTAATATTAATATTTTTTTCACAATTAGGGATAAATATACAAATTTCATATTATTTATTTACCTAGGTTGTTACATCTGTATTACGGATTTTATAGAGATGGTTAATATATTGATAACAGCAAAAGAAGACACTGGAGTAAATCCAAGTGGTGGAAGTATGGTTATCCTTATTAGAATGGATATTTGAAATATTCTTCCTTCAATCATATCAAGAGAGACTAAGAGCACCATATAGAGCATGTAACAACTATAACCAAATAAAAAATCTTCAACGTTGTTGTTTCAATACTCTATGGTAGGGTTCTAGGGACACATCTCATGTTTCATAGACATCATATGATTTAATGGGGTGAGGGAAGTAGAATAATTCTCATCAATAGTACTAAGCTAGATATGGTGATTCCAAGAATACTATGAATCATTAACCAGTGCAATCTGAACAGGGTAATGAAGAACAAAGTTTAGAGGGTAAGAAATTGTATAGAGTTAAGAAAATTATTATGGATGATCAATCTAGACTATATAAGGTGAGAATTGTGATTCTTTTAAATTATACCCTTATAAAAGATTTACTTGATATGGGTGAATATCATTCATTTATTTCTTCTCATGTTGTTCATATTATTGGTTTTTATGTTGAGATTATGCCTTTTGTTTATGAAACTTCAAACTCCTCTTGTCCAAAGAGAATGTCAAGCCTTTGGGTTCAAGTAATGTTCTATAACTATCAATGGATAAGAATTGATATGGGATTTATCTATGCTGTAAATGGATGTTTGGGACATAATACTAGGTATGTATTTATTGATAGTTTTCAAATATCACATTGATTTTTATACCCAAATGGTTAGTTTTACATCTCATAATGGTGTCAGACGTCTCTTTAGAGGAGACTGGAATGTAAAGGTACGTGAAATTGGATTGTTTCCACTAGAATTTGGAACTATATCATACTGGTTGGAAACATTAACCTTAGCATAGATGTATGGGATTAGGGATAGTTGTTTTCCAAATATTTTTGATTAGTTTTTAGATGTTTTTCTTAATAATTTATTAGGGTTTCCACCCACAACATAAGTGGATTTTACGATTGATATATTACAAGGGACCATTCCTATCTTACTTTTGTCTTATTGGATAGCACCAATATAATTAACGGAATTGAAATTATAGTTATAATATCTAGAAATAAAATGGTTCATTTATTCTACTATGTTTCTACAGGATTCCCCATTTTTTTGAAAAAAGGTGAATGAAACTCTTCATATTTATGTAGATTATCATGATCTTAAACAATTTATGATAAATAATCAATATACTCTTACATGAATTAATGGTTTGTTTAATCAATTGAGGATATTTATGTGGTTATCTAAAATTTAATTGCGATTGGGATATTACCAATTACGAGTTCAGAAGGATTATATTCTGAAGATAGACCTTAAAAGTAGATATAGACATTATGAGTACGTAGTTATGAATTTTGGTCTTATGAATACACCAGCTGTCATTATTGAATTTATGAACCTAATATTTTAAAGTTATATGCATTCTTTTTTTTGGTGTTTTTGGATGACATATAGGTTTATTCAAGGAAAAATTTTGATCATGAGAAACACTTGGAAACAGTTTTGGGTGTGAGTATCTTATGGGATCATCAGTTGTATTTCAAACATTCAATGTATGATTTTTTGATACAAGAGGTACGTTTCCTTGTCCATGTAATCTCTAAAAAAGGTGTTATGTTGAATTTAGAAAATATAATGGTTTTGATATCATGGAAACCACCAAATAATATCTTCAAGATATATAGTTTCTTTGGCCTATATAGTTATTACTGACATTGTTTTCATGAATTTTCATGACTAGCTCCACCTATGAAATATTTAACAAGGAAATTTGTTCAATTTTAATGGAATGATGGATGCTAAAAGTCTTTTTAAGAGATTAAATTTCACCTTACATCAGCACTAATCTTGATATTTCTAGAATCATGATAGGGTTATGTTGTGTAATGTGATGATTTGGGATCTAGGTTGGGGTTAGTTATCATATAGGGATATAGTGTTGTTTCTTATGGATCACAACAGTTATAGTTTCATGAGAATAACTTCCCAACACATGATTTTGAATTAGTTTTTTTAGTCCATGCTTTATGGTGTTTATGGAACATAAGAACTTAAAACACATATTCTCACAAAGAGATTTTAATCTAAGACAAAAATTATGGATGGAGTATCTTTAAATGATTGAATTTGACATGGTGTGTAAACTTGGTAAATGAAATTTGGTGTAAGATACATTAATAAGGAATTTGTATAATTAGTTTGAAAAGGAGGATTTAGATCAATGGTATTTGATGTTGTTGATAGCCGACATGCACCTATTTTTTGAATACTGAGGTAGTGTTACATTTTTCTTATTTGTTTCTTTTGATCCTAATTTAGTTGAAAATGTTATATAGGCATAGAAATTTTATTTTGAATATGTTTCTATAAGGTCAAATTTCAATGGTGGAGAGACCATTGAATTATGCAATCTGATGGGAGAGTAGTTTTGTGGTTTTAAGATCGAATTTTTGTACCTTTGGATTTTCAGGAATAACTTCTTCATGGTTACCACCATTCGATATGGGATTCTCATCCCTAAATACAGAAGATATATCAAACACTAAAAGCATAATTTTTTTAGACTGGTATGAAAATAAAGGTAGCTAAGTTTTTTTTGAGATGCATCCTCTATCTTCAGGTTATGGAAGAGCCCCAATGGCAAGTGGGTATGCTTTAGTATTTACCTATTATTATTTGTAGATGGGAGTATATATCCATGGATTTTGTTATACGTATCTCAGTAATGGTTTGGAAACATGATTCCATATAGGTAATATTTGATCGGCTCACAGAGTTGGCCCATTTTATCTCTACTTGTGAATATCATATGGTGAAAGACTTTTCTAAAATCTATATCTAATAAGTGGTAAAAAGGCATGTTATACTAGTTTCAATGGTATCGTACTAATATCATAGGTATACTTCTCATTTTTTTGAAATCCATATAGAAATACCTTAGGATTCAGTTGAACATTAGCATAGAGTAACATCCTCAGACAGATTTACAATCTGAAAGGATGATCTAAACGTTGGAAGACATGCATATGTCTTGTTTAATGGATTTTAGTGAATTGTGAGTAAAGTAAATTCTATTATTGGAGTTCTCGTATAATAATATTTATCGTTCCTTGATACATATGGATCATTTTGAATCATTGTATGGGAATCATTTTAGTTCTTCACTTTATTGGGTGAAAACATGTGATGCTTAACTAGTTGGACCAATCCTTGTAAAAAGAGTCAATATAGAAAATCCAGTTGATCAGGAAGAGGCTGTATATGGCTTAGATTCATCAGAAATCATATGCAGACCATCGTTGATGGTTGATTTCATTCAAGGTGAGTGATCATGTGTTCTTGAGAATATCTCCATGGATTGGGAATATTTATTTTGGGAAGCATGCAAAGTTATCTCCTTGATACATAGGCCCTTTTGATATACTTTAATGGTTTGGTGAGGTACAATATCAGTTCTATTTTCCACCAAGTTTCAATTTAGTGAATAATCTTTTTCATGTATCTCAAATAAATAACTTTCAACCTAATCTTGACCAAGTGATTTGATGGGATCACATTGACCAATATCCCGATGTTATATTCATTCATGAACAAGTGTAGATTATGGATAGCCAAGAGAATTATTCTAGTGTAGGTTTTATGGAAACATGGTCAGATTTAGGAAGAAATGTGGGATCCTAAAAAGAAAATCATCAATCAATGGCCCAAACTCTTTAAGGATAATGGTGGTTTTCAACTTTGTAGGGACATAAGAACCAATGTTATGGAGAATGTAGTGCAACTAGTTTCAGGTAATTAACCCTTTGTTTATGTATTTTAAGTATATAAAGTAATTGGGTTAATTTTTTGGGAGGTTTGGAAGAGTTTTGGAAATATTTGGTGTATTTTATAGAGGTTAATAGTTTGAGCATGGAAAGTAGAAATCGTGCATCACATCCTTAAAAATTGTGAAACTGAAAATTTGGCATTAGGTTGGATCATGGTTAGGCACACAATTTTTCGAAACCATATAGCCACCAAGGAGAAACAATGAGATTTTTTATAGAGGTGTTTATCATGGTTGGTACATGGTTTTTCTAACCATGCAATCCAATTGTGCAAGATTTGTTTGGAGGTAGTGTCTATCACACATTTAGCACATGGTTTTTCTAACCTTTAATTGTTAAAAACAAGATCCATATTTGGTGGATCTATCTCATTTTACCACCTTAATGGATCATTTTTCACTTAATATAACCCTAACAAGATTTATACTCCATCCAAAGGATATATAGACATAATATCTTGATCTAGGAGTGATATGTTGGTGAATATAAGTGTGTTGGATTCCCAAATTCCTTGTTAAGTTTCTATTCTTGGTTATTTTCCTTTTTTTTCTTCTTCTTACCTCTCTTGGATTGATGGATACAGTTTTTTTGGGATATATTCATGTATTTTTATTCCAATAATATTTATTTTTTGTTGTTTGGATGATAAGTAACAAGTTATAAGGATGGTTTTTGGAGTTTCAAGATATTTTTTTAGTGTATAATGTCATTATTTAGTTTCTCCAACATTTTTGAGGTAGGTGGCTTCACTCTTGACTCCTCTTATTTGGAACTTGAAGGCTTGGTTTCAAATTGATTGAATTTATGGAATTGAATTATGAAATTGATGTGTTAATCTTGGTGGAAAACCTCTTTAGTAACGTTTTTGTGGAATGTTATAATTTGATGGTTTTGTATAAAACCTTGTGATTTTAATATTAAAATATTTATTTTAAAATTGTGGTTTTCTTTTAATTCGTGGAAAAATGTTTGTAGAAATGTTTTCAATGAAAGAAATGTTTTATTGAAATTGATTGGTATGGTTGGTTTGGCATTGTATTTTGGGATAAATTGTTGGAATGTGTTCTTGTGAATTTTGTATGGATTAGGGTGTGAAGTTTCCCCCATCAAAATGGGATGAATACGGGTAAGAACTTTCCCCTATCAAAATGGGATGGATATGGGTGTGAAGTTCCCCCATCAAAATGGGACGGATAAGGGATGAAATTTTCCCAATCAAAATGTTTCAATAATTGATGGATTGGTGAAGTGATGACTCTCCACTCATGATTATAGGTAGGTACATGATTTCATGCATGTGTGGAAGTGTGGATGTGTTGATTGGGTATGGCACAAAGGGAAATTAGGAAATTGTTTTAAAGAATTTTTTACTTTATTTCTTTATAAAATTTATTTGTTTATAAAATTTATTGTCTTTAATATAAACTATTTCAAATTGTTTTATATAAATATGATAACATGTTCTATCAAGGTGTCATGATTAGGTAAGTCAATTGAGAAATCCAACTAAGTTTTATACTCACCCCCTTCTTGGTAATTTTGGTTCATTTGTAGATATTGTATATTGAGACACTGGTAAAGGTGAGGTATCACACTTTTTTACAGAGGAATCATGATATAATGGTCTTGACGTGTGTATTTGGATCTTAGAGATTTTTGGGAGTTTTTTCTATATATATTTTTATCTTTTTGTTTTTGTTTTTGGTTTACACTTTATACTCTGATATATTTTAGTTTGGTTTGTTACTCTTTGAGTTTTATCACATTGTACTCATGTATCATTTAGTGGTTGTTTGGATATGGTAATATTGGTTTAGATTTTTAATTTTCAAAAGTAAAATTATCTCATGGCTATTTATGAATCCCAGGTAATTTATTTATATCACTTGGTGTCCTGGGGAGGTCACCTAAGGCCCAGTAACACCCCCAACCTCTTCCCAAGCCAATGGGTGATGGGCGATATATTATAATATATCTATCAAAAAACCCTATGTATTTTCTTTGACTCTAGTTTTTTCTATAGAATACAATTTTTCCTTAATTTTCCTCTCTTTATATACTCAATATTTCAAAATGATTTTTCTAAGAAAAATCATTTTATTTCTCTCTTTGACTAAAAACCCTTTTTTAAAACCATGTTTTTAAAAAAATCAAAAAAAATGTTTTTAACATTATCCAAATGATTTATTAATGAAATTTTTACCAATGTTTTTCTTTTTACAAAAAAAAATTAAAAGATTATTCTTATCATTTTCCAAACAAGGCTCGTTTGGATTTTATAAAAAATGTGAAAGGAATCATTATTTTAACATGTATAGAATAAATGGAATTTTTTCAACATCATGATAATTATTTACTTTAAATCTTCATTTATAAGTTTTTTATGTTATTTTCAAGGAAAATTATTTACCAAATATTTTATGAATTTTTAATTTTAAAAAAAATCAATGAAAGGATATTTTCCTAAAGAAACGTTATAGTTAATTTTTCTTTCAAAATCGTTTTCCATCTAAGATTACATCCTTTGATGTTACTTATAATTTACTGGGTATATGATCTAAGGATATCGTTCTTATTATTTCACTGGTTGCTTTATATTTATTGTGAAAATATATTTATGAAACTCATTTATCTTTTATAGGTTATACCATGAAAAAAAAATTATGAAACCCACTTATTTTTCTATGGGTTATGATTTGATGAAAGGATGAAAAGATTAGGAAACTTACTTATTTTCCATGGGTTGTTTTATGGTAAAATTTTTAAGAAACCCATTTTATTTTCTAGGTTCTTATATGATATATGTTTTATGATCTTTTGTCGCACAATTTTATTATTTTTATTATGTGGTGGGTGAGAACTATATCTCCCTCCAATGAATTAGGTAAAATTAATATATCATGATATAAATAGGGGTATAATTTAGAGTGAACCCAGTTTTATAAGGGGATCTATCCACTATGATTGTCTCAAGAGTGAACCTTCACTGCTACAATGGTTTGGGTAGTGAACCCAATCCAATATTATTGTCTTGGAAATGATCCTTGAACTACTAAGGAAATGATTTTATATGTTTATGTGTATAAAAAAATCTATGTCTTATGTCAATGTTATTCTCTCATGGTTCATGTTCTTTGATTCCATTATGATTCATGCCTTATAAATTTCCAATATTTTTTACATGACTCATTTTTATGATCTATGATTTGATGGGTATGGTTTTAAAATTTTATTCCCATGTTATTATACCCTTATAATCTTGATATGCTAGTTTCTCTATTTTTTACCCTCACGAAACATCTGAGATCACCCTTTCTTATGTTTCCTTTCCTCATGTCATGATGAAAGTTGTTATGTATGATATTTCTAAGAAGGGAGACTGTTATTAAGAACTTATTGGGAGGTGATTTAGATCATGTATAGACCAGTTCTTTATGTTTCCAAGTTTCCAAAGGCACTATACCTTTATAATCCTCAAGAACATTTTTGAGTAATGTGATGAATATTCATCTAAAATGATGTAATATCTATGTATCAGAAGTTTGGGTCTTTGAATGGATCTGATCAAAGATTATGATTTATTTATACATTACCACCCTCAAATGGAAAACATGGTGGTGGATGCTCTGATTCAAAAAGGCCATGCTATTTTTTCTACGATTATGATTGAAATAGAACCAATAATTATGTATTTGTGAAAGATTGATCATAAAATCATGGGGAAATGGGAAGGATCTTATCTTTCTCAGATTAATTTTCAACCATCCATCCAAGATATGATTAATAAGGTGTAAAATAATGATTTATAATTAAATAAGATGGTTTGTAAAGTTCTTAAGTTCATCCACGATCTTATGAGAATAAAAATTTTCAAAAACTGAGTATTTGCCCAATCAATACCAAACATGAAGAAGGAGCTGTTGGATGAAGCTCATAGTTCACAATTCTATTCTTATCCTAGAATTATGAAGATATATAAATATCTGAATAAGTATTTATCATGGGATAATATGAAAAGGTTTATTACAGAGTATGTATCTCTGTGCCTAGTATGTAAAAAAGTTAAGGTGAATAGACTAAAGTCAAATGGGATGTTAAAAACATTATCAATACTAGAATGGAAATGGGAAAATATCACCATTGATTTTTTCATCTAACTCCCCAAAATGAAAAAATGACATAATGTTATTTTGGTTGTAGTCGATCACCTTATGAATTCAACACACTTCATTGATATCAGATAATATTTTCCTCTTTATCATATTACTAGAATATACTTTGAAGAAGTGGTAAGGTTTCATGGAGAATCACATTCTATTGTATCTGATCAGGATCTTAGGTTTACCTCGAAATTCAGGAAAAGTCTTTAGTAAGATATGGATACAAAGTTGAGTTTCAACACTATCTATCATCCTCAGAAAAATGGTCAGTTTGAGAAGACCATTAAAACATTATAATAAATCTTGAGATCTTACTCTATGGATTTCAAAGTTTTTTGGAAACAACAGCTTCCTTTGAATTAATTTTCATACAATAATAGATTTTACTTGAGTATTCAAATGGATCCTTATGAATCCATTTATATAAAGAAGTGTAGAAATCTAATGTGCTGGAATGAATTTGGATAAAGAAATATGTTATTACTTTATATAGAAGAGGAAATTCCAGATAAGGTTAGAGACATTCAACATCACATAAGGGAAGATCAGAGTCAATAAAAAGGTTATATTAATAATCATCAATGATATCTAGAGTTTGAAGTTTGTGAGAAGTTATTTCTATGATTTTTTCTATGGAATAAGGTAATGATATTTTAAAATAAGTGAAATATGATCTCTAGGAATATTGTCCCCTTTGATATTCTTGATCATATAGAGACAGTAGCTTATCACTTTTCACTTCCACCAAATATATCTCAATTTCATGATGTGTTTCATGTATCACTCATGATGAAGTATATACCTAGACCTTCATATCTAATAAACTCAAAGGTCATACTTCTAGATTAAGATATACCTTAGGAGGAGTAAATAGTGAATATTATGGATCATAGGGAGAAAATTCTATTAAACAATACCACTTGTCGGGTCAAAGTTTTTTGGTGAAACCATAAATTTGAGAAAGCTATATTGGAACCTGAGGATGTGATAAGGCAGAAGTATTTTCTGTTGTTTATATTGGAGTGACATAATTTCATAATAGAAATTCCTTTTATGGGGGATATAATGGAACACACTAAGATTTTATGATATAGTTATCTTTAAATAAATTTTATTTCTTTGATATCTTGTTTTACACTCAACACTGAGTTTAAAAGAACCATGATATACTAGTGAAATATTATTATTTAATGTAATAGTTATCGCCTAGTCATTCAATTAGAGGGTATAAATAAGAAAAATAAATTATGAAAAATTTATGGTTTACACATATATAAAATAAATTCACTTATTATCAATTGATTCTAAATGAAAATAAATATCATTCGAAAGAAAAATAAATATTTTTCTGAAAAATAAAATTACGCGTGCAATGTTTTTTATACTAATAAATAAAATCAATTATTATTGGTGAATTATTTTAATAAAATGTATATATTATATATTCGATAAAATATTTCAATATTCATCTTATGTTTTCACTTGTCATGTGATAAGAATAAATCCATTTTATTCTTAAAAAACATTTTTTTAAAACTATTTTTCATTGCATTTTACGCATTTATATTAAATGTGATTTATCCTACTTATAGATATTAAATATTGAAAAAAGATATCACATTTGGAATCAGGAGGTTAAAATTTGGTAAATAGTTCCCTTTAATTTTTAGTCATTAAGAATAGTAACCTTGGTAAATATTTTTCACCTCGATAAGGGTAAAATGGGAAAATGTGGTTAAAACCATGAGATAAGGTCTCAAAATCAACCCAAGAATTGATTTTTTCCTATTGGATGGGTGGATTTATACCATTTCCATCTAATTATTGAATATATGTTCACTTGGTGCCATTTTTTATTGATTATTACAATATATATTAATTTAAGGAAAGAATAAATACAAAATATTACTCTCTTGAATTTAATATCTCTAAAATTTTTACATAAGGATAAAAAAGGATAAGTTTATTTATAAATTTTAATTTAAGAGATAAGTTAATTTTTTATCATGTAAATTTATATATAATTTTTAGTGGTTAAATAATTACCTTAAATGATTACGTAACACTAATATAGTATATATTCAATTAATAAAAAATGAAATAATCAATTTAAAAATATTAAAAGTAATAAAATTTGTGTGAATTATTCTGATCCATGAATAATAAAAAAATAACATATTATATATTTTTTAAAGGCTTATATTCAAATTCCATCTTTTCTTGATTTCTTTAAAATCTAATTGAATAAATAGTATCAAAAAAGACATTAATGATATTTATGAAAAATAATATTCTATTTTGTAATTTAAAAATCATCAAAATATTGAGAGAGGAAAAGTATGATTATAATTCAATGAAAATTTATATTCCAATTTTTACCTTATAAGTAAAATCATAACCCTTTAGTATTAAAAATTCATTAACATGGTTAAGATTCAAATTGGTTAACCAAGGGGTTAAACCAAAAGATAAGGTTTAAAATGGAACCAAAACATAACTAAATTTAAATTAATAATGGTATTTAAACCTTAGATGTTTTTTATTTTAATATCTATAAATTTTAAATCATTTTTCTTGATAATGACGTAGTTATATTTTAATTTTTTGGTAATTCGAAGTATGTCATTTAATTTCCATATAAAAGGGCACCCCCTATATTTTTCCTCCACGCCACTTTGAGGAATATATCTTAAACAAAACCTGAAAAATATCTCCCCAAAATACTTATCCATGTTCTATAAGTTCTTTTCTTCCTAAAATACTAACCCGGGGATCCTTTATAGGATATCTAAAGGAATTCTTTCAAAGAAGGGGTAATTTCCATAACCGATCACTTTCTTTTTACTTATTCTTTAACCTCCTATAAATATATGGTATTTATAATAAAATAATTAATTAAATATACTCAATATAATTAAATGTTATTATGATTATGAAACCACTATTATCTACACTCTTTTCCATCAAATGAAAAAAGATCATGTCACTCGTGCGTATGTGTGGACTACCACCTCCATGAAGCGATGTGATTCATTTTTCATTTTCTCTTAACATAAAGGGTAATAAGGATATATGTAATAAATATATGTGATATAATAATGATTTTATAAAGGTTTTTTATTATTTACTTTTCTTTCATTCCATCCACCGAAAACTGAAAATTGTGTTCATGCGTACGTAGAGCCTACCATCTTTATGAATGGTGTAATTAATTTTTTATCTATAATTTTTATCAATGATTATAAATATATATATAATGATTATTTATATTATATTTATATCATGATTAAAATTATGGATCTTATTAAACTATAATCAAAGTATAATAATCAAATCAACTGAACTAAAACATACATGAAAAACGAAGTAGTTATCACTCATAATAATAATTTTAATAAAGAATTGTAAATGAATGAGTGATAAGAGTTTATAAGTTAATAATAAATGGTATGATATATATGAGAATGTTTCTATAATATTTTTATAATAATTATATATTTATTAATAGTATTTTTGAACACATTCGAAAGAATTTGGACCTAAGGTAAGGATTTATTTCACAATTTTGTCATTATTTAAGATTTTTTATATTTAAGTCTGCACTGAGTAAATTATTTGAGATTCTGATATTAAACTCAGTATATATTCTTATATTTTAGTTATTTATATAAATTTAAAAAAAATCCTTTCATTTCCCTCTCTTTAAGTACACAAGATACTGAAATATTTTTTGAACAAAAAATGAATTTTTTCTACTCAGTCAAGAATCATTTTCTTCCATGTCTATATTTTCCTTAAAAAATTTTAAATAATTTTTTAACTATTTTATAATGATTAATTAAATAAATTTTTACCCATGTTTAAATTTTTATAAAATGGTTTAAAATAAATCTTCTTTTCATATTCTGAATGAGGTGTTTTTGACTTTTTATCAAAATTGTGAACGGTAATATTTGTTTTAACATACATGATTGGAAAAAATCTCACACCAATATAACCACCAAATTTTTTAAAAATTACTTTACAAGTTTTGAAGTTTTATTTGAAAGAAACCATTTTTCTATATATTTTTGAAATTTTTATACTTTTAAGTAAGTAATTTCAAAGTGAAAAGGGTATTTTCATCAAGAAAGTTTCCAATGATCCATTTAAAGTATTTTCTTCTATATCGACATCCTTTGCTGAATATTTTGATTCACTCAGGATATAATCTAATGATATTATCCAATACATTTATCTATATGCTTTATGATCAGTTTGACTGGGAAAATTATTGACATTTTGTATACTAGTTCTTCTAATATGGATAGTTATTGATTTTTAAGGCATGTTGATTAAGTTATATTTTTTAATCATATAATTAATTCATTGTAATTATTAAGTTATAGGTGGGGACTATAATTACATATCCCCTCAATGCATCAGTGGGTATCATGAGATATAATAGGTTGGGTATTTGGTTGAGGCCTTACCCGTTTATATAGATGTATTGGCACGAGTCCTTGATTGTATGTTTAAGATGTCCAACATTTTTCATTACATCATTATAAATTCAGTTATTGATTTCCATGTGATTATTTTAATATTTATGATATTCATGGATAAGTCTCAATATCATGTGATTAACTATATGAAATTATTTTATCATTATTCATTCCTACCATATTATTCATCCCTTATCTGCTTCCATTGTATGCATACCATTACTGAGCATCTGAGCTCACCCCTTTCTTATGTTTCCTTTCCCTTATATGTGATTAATTTTATTATTATCAATATATGGGGATATTCTAGAGGGAATAATATAATTATCAATGAAAATTTTAAGTTTTATTTCATTTTTTCAGATATAATGTTAGATTTAAGTATCTATCCAGTTTTATAAGACTACTAAACTATTGAGTAAATTGGGATACAATCACTTGTATCTAGTACCAATGTGATAAAGAAACCACCAACTATAGCTTACTATGGTTGGGGTCATTAAAAGGATGGGTATCCTTACCCATAACAATCCTCTGTCACAGACATCACAAAGATACAATCCCAAGTGATAAAGAATCATCTTTATAAAATATAGAATTAATAGAGATGGAGAGGGAGGGATATACACTGTCCATAAGAAAAAATGGGGAATAAAATACATTTAAAAATTTTCTCAATGAAATTTAAAATTTAATTAATTTTTAAAAACACTACAACCAAAATCCAACTAGAACTTGGTGGGAACCCATTAGAGTTCTAGTAGAACAGTGCTACTATAAGGTCCATCATAATTCTAGTGGGAAATATTATCATAGAAATATTTCTCCACCATGGGCTAGTTTCCTTGAAACATAAGTCCATACCCCCTCAAATCTATCTAAAACTCAAAATAGAACAAAATATTTGAGTTTTAAGAAAAAAAATCGATTGAATTATTATCTTATAAAGGGTTATGTTACTACAATTACAATAAATAATTTCCCATTATCAATTATATTTTAGGATATCCTATATCAAAATACTTTGGTATCTTAGTGTAATGTTATAGAATAAACTCTATACCATATTAATGATGGGATACTATATTTTATGGAATTTGAACATTATAATTTTTCACTACTATCTGTTATAATTTGCCTTTATCATATTCTACAATATGATAAAATTGGTAGATTTACATTTTTTATGTTACGATATACCATGTCACGGGATGGAATTATATCACTAACAATGATGTTATATATCATAATTTTATCCATTTTTCAAAATCTATATCATTTTTTATGATTTAGAATATGACATCAAAAAGGATATCTAATTCATTTATTTTAAACACTATTTCATGAATCAAGAGGCATGAAAATAATATAACACCATTAATGGGTTTCTTTGGATCGAAAAACAATTATTTGAGTAGTGGAATTAATTAAGAACCCCTAAAACCAAGATCTAAATACATTAAAATTGAAATAATTTGTGAACCAAAATAAAGAAAAATATGTACCTTATAGTGATGTTAGTGAAGCTACTATCTTCATTTTCATGTTTGATGAAAATTACTAAGAAATAACCAATAAGATCTATCCTTTATGGTGTATCCACAAGCTCACTGAATCACCCAACACTTGGGAAGGGTTATCCTAATAACCTTGGTATTATAGTACCTTGGATGGAAAAGGATAAAGGTGATAGGGATATCTCAAGAAGAATCAACAAGAACCACACACAGAATCTCAAAAAATTCAACCAGTTTATATAGACCTTTTGTATAATCCCAAACCTGTCTTGGAATTCACTTGAACATTAATTAAAATTTGAGTAATTCCATCAATTATAAACCAATTATAACCCTCAGTTGAATGTGAATTCATACTAAAAACCCAACATGATCAGTGGGAAATCATTGAGATGGGATTGAATTGGTGATTTCAATCCATTTTTAAATTTATTTCAAAAAAAACTTCATCGCATGTCAAAGTGACTATAATAACGCTATCACACATTCTCCAATCAGTACATAAAATAATAAAATTGTATTTTTTATATGGTTTATCTCTCAAAACTAGAAGTCAAATCCTGGGATTGATCTAGATTCACTTGGGATCATATAGACCACAACTACCATCATGTGGAATACAAACGGTAAGGGTTTATCCATTACTTGTGTTACATGATAACTTCCTAACTATGTAAGTTTCCCCACACAAATCAATTATATAGAAATATGTATGAATAATAAGAGATACTTTAACAAAATTAGACTTCCACCATGTTATTTTAGTGCCAATTATATTTCCTCTTATTCTTCCTCTTTCTCTTATTCTTCTTTGTGTTATATCTTATAGATAATCTCCATTTATAGTAATTTCAATGAATATCCATATTCACTTATTCATTATCTTTCACTCCATAAACATTTTTTCAAGTTTAAATTAGAATTTCAACTTAAAAATTAAAACTTTCACTTTATTCAACTAACTTTAAACTTATTACACTTCTTTTTGAACCAATGGATCATATTAGACCTATCATTCACCATTGATTAGGTAAATTAATTTATAGATCAGTTATGAGAGGTTCTTGATCCATCAAAATGGCCAATTCATTAAATCCTCCTAAATCTATAACTCTTATCTAACCATGGTTGGAACTAGGACATGTTTTATATCATTTAAAACACTTTTAACTGGTCATTACCTCCACCAAAATGCGTTATAAACCTTTTTATTTTAACTATTCTAAACAACTCTTGAAAAATTTCAAAATTATTAGAACCCCAATATGTTCTCCCCTTGTCATTTCAAAAGGGGGTTATTTTCAAAAACTATGACATCCTCCTTGGCATATGACTCCCTATTTCAAACATTAAACAACAGAACAATCCTTTCCTCCTTCAAAAAAATCCTTGACATTTTGATGATTTTTTGAAATGGTCACCAATGAAAAACTATTGTGACCCTATTTTTCTTACCTTATTATTACATTATTTTAAATATAAACAACATAAAATCATTACATAACCAGGATCCAAAGGATTAGTGTATTGTGAAAATTACGTCCATAAAAAAAATTTACATAATAAATAATAAACATTATTTAATTCCTTCATATCTAGATTCTTATTGTACCTCATATTCTCCTTAATACAAGTATTCAGCTGAGGATATACATCAAAATAAGGAGTGATCTTAAAGCCTAGTAAGAGGATAAATAAGGGACATGAAAAATGGGTGAGGATAAACATAATCATCATAACATAAGAAAATTATCATCATCATAATCATTATATAAAAAATTATATAAAAGAACAAATGTGGAAATACATAAAAATGAAACATCGTGTCTTATTGGTGAACTACCACATATAGTTGTGAACAAATCTAACATCACGTTCACGCATTAAATATGTGCATAATCATAACATCATCATCATTTTGAGTAAATATATAATAATTTTCATTCATAGTTCACATTATCTCATGAGATTGGTCACATTTTCCAATTAATTATAGCGCTATATAATTTCGGGCACACCCGTCACATCATAACATTTACATAATCATGCTTTCCACATAGAACATATATTAATAATGGACATAAAATAACCCATGTAAAAGAACTTATTTCATTATCATTTCATAAATAATAAATTCATGAATAAACCTTGTGGTTCCCAAAATAAAAATAGATTAACACACTTGTTATAAGAATCATCAATCTTGAGTGAAGAATAAACAATATCAAGAGAAGTAAAACATGTGTTTTTATAAAGAATAGTTATTTTTGAAAAATATTTATATTTGTCATAAAATCATATTGGAACATGTATATCCTAGGAAAGAAAAGTTAAGAACAAACAAATTATATTTTAGTAATATTAAATAACATACACACTAAAATTTGGCATGAAAGCGGAATAACCCAAATAAAGGAAATTGGGTTTGAGAATCCCCTTACCTTATGTCTGAATGATTTCTTCAATTTAACATATTCAATAATAAAATTAGATTTATTCAATAAAATAAAAATAACCTCTTGAATTTTTTTTTATTTATTATAATTTTATTAAGTTCATTTATATCCATTATGAAGTTTTATAGTGATCAATTTCATTGTTAGAGATTATTCGTTTTCATGGTTTTCATGATCGGTTCACTTGTATACATATATGGAAGAGCGTGTAAAATGGGGATAATTATACAGAATTGAAATATAATGTTATTATTGAACTTCCATAAGTTTAATTGGTCTTATATGTTTTTATTTTTTCAGAAATGAGGATGATTCCTGAGATAAAATTTTAATGATAATCATTTAGATTAATTTTGGCAGTTTTCAATCACAGTGAACTTGTTTTGTTTTATTATTTAATATTATGTATATATGTTATTTCTAGAACATAAAAAAGGTTATAAAATAAATTTTAAATTTTTTTCAACCATTATAATGGTTTTAATAACATCCTTTAATGAGGTATATGAAAATGAAAACTTTTCATCCTTGAAAATGATAAAACAACACTTCACGGATGGTGTATCAATTTTTGGAATAAAAGGGACAGGAGAAGAGGTTTGATTATAGATTATTCCATTAACATAATAAAATTATAGTATATAAAAGATATTAAATTTATCATTCCACTTAGATAATTGGAGTTGAGTACATAATAAAAAAATAAAATAAATTAAAAATAAATTAAATGAAAAAGAAATAGGATTTTACCTCTTGAATATCTCTACCTTGAGAACCTCCTTAAGAAAAAGAGTTTAGTATTTTGATGAGACCAAGGGATCATAGACATGGGTGAGATGATTGTGAATATTATTGGGTAGAAATTTTACAAACTTCAATTATTTGGATTTGTGAGGAGAAGAGGTGGTGAGGGGTGGTATTTATGTGGAGGAGGGGGTTTTTTTATAATTATATTCATTAGTTTGTTAGTTTGGCTCAAGACTATGAATCATTTTAACCATATCACTAAATATATTAAAATAAGGAAGTAGAGTTTTATATTTTGGTCTTACATTATCCTTACATCAATAATGACTAAAAAATTCCTATATTTAACTTTTATTGTAAATTATCATATTTTACTATTCACCAAAAATTCAAGTATTTTAGAAAAATCCCAAAAATTAACCCCAAATATTTTTTTAAGTTTATAATTCAAAAATAAACTCCATTTTATGAAAATAATTTTCAAAATATGATATATTTATTTTTTTATTAAAATCATCATTTACATGGAAAATAATAATTTTAAAATTATAACTGATTTTATAACACTTTGAAAAATTAAATAATGTCTCCTAGAATTATCTTATAATTATAAGAGAGAAAAATTTTAATCTATGAATCTATTTTAAGAAAATAAATTTTCCTTTGAATAATTATATTAATTATAAAATTATAAATAAAAATTTATGTTTTATAAAAGTACCAACACTTAATTAATAATTTTGAAAATATTTATTTACTTATACCATGATATAATTAATTCATATTATCATTTATTAGATGCCTAAATTTTATTTATACTTTCATAGATGAGATTATTATTCTATTGGGTGTATTACTATTCCTAATGGTCGCATTACTATTTGAAAGGTCAAGTTACTATCCCATTGGTATAGGTTCATTAGCTTCTATAAATACCTATTATTCCATTAATTATTGATTTAAAAATTTTGTATTGTATTATCTATATTATTTTATGTGATTTATACTATATAAAATAATTATAAGAATGGAGTTTTTATTGATAAAATTTAGGGTTATTACATTCTTCACCCTTACAAAAATTTTCCCACGAAATTTTATTTTACAATCTAAATTGAAAATAGGTGAGGGTACTTCTCCTTAATCACTTCCTTCATTTCACATGTTTCCTCTTCATAATTATAATTTCACCATAGTAGTTTGACAAGGTGAGTAGTCTTATTGTGTAGAACTTTATCTCTCTGGTCCAATATCTTCATCGACTACTCCTCGTAAGGGTGATCATTTTCCAACTGTACCACCTCAAGATTCAGTACTTGTGAGAGGTTTGGTATGTACTTTATCAGTAGGGATATAAGGAATAGATCATATTTTTGAGACATGGTTGGTGGAAGTTCTAATCGATAGTCCATAGCTTCAACACTATCAAGAATCTTAAAGGGGTTGATGTACCTAGGACTTTGTTTTCCCTTCTTCCCAAATATCATGATCCTCATCCATGGGTATATGCATAGGAATACCATGTCTCCAAACTTAAGCTCTAGATCTCATCGACAATTGTCTACATATCTCTTCTATTGACTTTGGGCTACCCATATATGTTTTTGAATGGTTTTAACCTTTTCTATAATTTCATCAACCATTTCATGTCCCAAAAACGTTTGATCACCAACTTCATCCCAACATGTCGATGTTCTGCATCTTTTCCAATAAAGGCCTTCATATGGAGCCATTTTGATGCTCAAGTGGAAAATATTATTCTAAGAGAATTAAACCAGAGGAAAATGTTTGACCCATCCTCCTTTTAAGTACATAGAACATTCCCTAAAAATGTCTTTCATTATCTGAATAGTTCAATTATATTGTCCATTAGTTTGAGGATGATGAGTCGAACTTAAGTTCAGCTCAGTGTATATATCATGTTAGATAATTTTCAAGAAAGTTTAAGGGAATCATGGATCTTGATCAGATAAAATTGATAGTGGTACTCCATTCATACTTACCGCTTCTATGATGTATATCTATATGAGTTGATCCAGTGAGAAGTCCTCTCATACTGAGATAAAGTGAGTTGTCTTTGTAAGATGATTCACAACAACCCATATAGCATTTTTTCCTATGGATGTCTTCAGAAGTCTGGTGAAAAAGGTTTTGGTAATGCTTTCTCATTTTCATATTACTATGGGTAATGGTTGAATAATCCCATTATAATTTTTTCTTTCAGCCTTCACTTGTTGACATACCTGGTACCTTGATGTATATTTTGTTATATCTTTCATCATATTGTCCCACCAATAGTTCCCTCAGAGATCTTGATACAACTTTGTGCACCCTTGGTGAATAGGGAAGGTTTATCTTATGCATCCCTCATAATATATTTCTTTATCTTTAGATTGGATGATACACATAGTCATGACCCAAATCTTATAACTCCTTCCTTTTCAATTTTGAAATATGAGTATTTTCACTTTCTAATAGATTCCACCTTCTTCTTAATTTCCACATCATTTCTTTGAGAATCCTTTATTTTATCTATAAGGGATGGTTTAAAATCATTTTAGAAAGGAATGATAATGTTCATTACTTAATGATTCTCATTTCCATCCATTGAAAATCTAAGAAGATTGGATCCTTCTCAATTATTATCATTAATAATGTTGGAGGATCATTTCTACTTAGAGCATCCTACACTTTATTAGATTTTCTAAGATAGTAGTGGATTGATTAGTTATAATCCTTGATAATCTCTAACTATATAAGTTAACTCATATTAATATCCTTCTGTGTGACTATATATTTGAGGTTGTTATGATCAGTATATATTTCACACTTCTCCCCATAGAAATAGATCTGCTAGATTTTCAATGCAAAGATCATAGTTGCCAACTCTAAATCATGTGTGGGGTAGTTTTTATCATGAATATTAAACTTAATTGAGGCATAGGCTATAACTTAATCAATTTTCATCATTAAACATCCTAATACCTTCTTTAAACCATCATTGTATACCACAAAGAGTTGCCTATTTTTCCGAAGTTTGAGTAATAGAGTAGTGATAAGCCTTTTTTAAACTCTTTGAAGTAGCAATCACATTCATTGGTGCAGAAAAACTTTAATCCCTTCCAATTCAGATTTTCTAGTGTTTCTGACAATCTTGATAAGTTCTTCACAAATCACCAGTAATACCTAGTTATACCAAGGAAATTTTAGATCTCTTTGACATATGTTGTCCATGGTCCCTCTTCAATTGCCTTTGTCTTAAAAGGGTCCCCATATATTCCTTTACTAGTGATAACATTCCCCAAGAATGATATTTCCACCATCTAGAACTCACATTTACTATACTTTTCATAAATTTTCTCCTTTCACAAAGTCTTTAGAATAGTATTCAAATTATCATCATGTTCTCCCTTGCTCTTGAAGTATATCATAATATCATCAATAAAGTATACCAGAAACTTATCGAGGTAATATCTAAATAATATATTCATCGGTTCCATGAATATATTTGGATAATTAGTTAGTTCTAAGGGTATCACTATGAAATCATAGTGTTCATACCTCATTTGAAATTTAGTCTTTGTAATATCGTCCTTCCTCACCTTTAATTAGTGATATCCTAACCAAAGGTCCATCTTAGAGAAATAATTGGCCCCACATAGCTGATTGAAAAAGTCATCTATATATTGTAGGGGATACTTGTTCTTTATCATCATTTTTTTGAGATCATGATAATCAATGTAGAGTTTCACTGATCCATATTTCTTCTTGATAAAGAGGACTGGTGAACTCCATATTAAAGCACTATAGCATATAAAACCCTTGTCTAGATTCTCTTATAAATTCTTCTTCAGTTCCTCCCACTCAATGTGTTCTATTATAAATGGTTTCTTTGATATTGGAAGATATCTAGGAATAAGATCAATTGAAAACTCAACCTCTCAGTCCATAGGAAGACCATGAAATTCTTAGGGGAACACATCAGTGTATTCCCATATAATGGTCATGTCTTCGATCATGATTCTCTCCTTTGTCTCAATCATTTGAGCTATATATGATTTCTCACAAGGTAATAATATTCATAATTGAGATAATGATTCTGAAATATATTCTCCCCCTTCATACACTTATACAAAATTTGAATATTCCTTGGGATTTGAATATTAATCTCCCTTTCCCAACAGTTGATGTTAGATTTTTACAAAGATAGACAATACATGCCCAAAATAGCATCAAACTTCACCAAAGGAAGTAAGAAAAGATTTTTAAGGATGTTTTCTCCAAAAACATTAACTAGGGAGGAGTTATATACTTTGGATGCAATAATTTCCCCATTCACTATTCTCACAGATAACTCAACCTCCTTATTTTGAGGTGGTGTATAAATAGTTCTACTAAACATGAAAGATATGAAAGAATGAGTAGGACTAGAATAAAGTAGTATATTCACTATTCTTTAATGAAAAACTAATATATCTATCACTATATCATTGTTGGGATCCACCTCAGTAGTAGTGATTGCATAAGATTTCCCTCTCTCCTTTGGACTTGGTGGTTATTGATGCTAATTACCCTTGAGGACTCTAGGTTTAGTGCACTGCCTTGTATAGTGAACTTTCTCCCTACAGTTGAAGCATTGGACTATGGGTGGTGCTCTCCTTTCCTCCACCACATTTTCCATCTTCTTAATTAATATTTGACATTCATTATATTGGTGTCCATCTTTACCACACATGAATAATTTCCCCATCCCTTTGAGTCAATTCTCATGAGGCTTCTTCCCATATTTTTGACATGTGAGTGGTTGACAGCTCTTTCCACCTTTGTCATTAAATACAACAGCTTGTAATTCTATCTTTAACATTTTATCTCTAAAGACATGGGACCATTCTCGAAACTCCATATCCACTTTGAGATCACATAAAACAAATTCTTTATAACTCCAAATGTCTAAAAGTGCTAGAGCCTTTAGAAGGTTTATTTTTAAACCACTAAAGAATCTATCTATTCTTATATAATTATTGATAACAAAACCTATGGAACATCTTGCAAGCCTTGTGAAAAAAAAATTCATAAGTCATGATAGATTCACCTTACTTTTTCTTCATCTCTATAAATTAAATATCCATATTCATATGAAGAGTTATGGGGAAATAATTATTAATAAATATTTTCTTAATGTCATCCCACTCCATCTCTTCAATTTCATCATTTTTCTCGGTGTTCTTAATCAATTCCCACTATTTATAGGCCTCTCCATCTAAATGGTAAATGGTTAGAGTCACCTTCTCCATCTCAGAATAGTGAATCATAGAAAATATCTTCTCCATTGAGTTGACCCATTATTCTGTGACTAGTGGATCAGAAGATCCACTAAATATAGGTGTTCATTTCTATATAAAATATTTGATAGTTATTTTCTCCCTCTTAGGTGAAGGAGTATATTCCACATTATTCAGTTTATTTTCCATATCCTGAGACAATTGGGTAAGCATCGCCGTAAAATTTTTAACTCTGCCTACTAAGGAATTAGTGATGTCGTTCGGTTAATCGCTGCATTATTCCTCACACGGGTTGTTGGCCTGGTTTCTCCAAGTTCTCACCATTTTCTAAAATATATAAGTTTTTCATAAAAAATAAGTCAAAAAGTTGTGAATAAATAATCTATTCCTTTGCGCAATTAACTCTAAAGGAATATCTTGTGGGATCCCTATGTTTAGAATTTTTCTAAACAAAAGATTCTTGGGTGATTACTTATACTAAATGGTTTACACTAATTTTTTATGATCCTAATTTCCAAATTAATTAAACCATTCTATAATACTAAATAAAAAACCCCTAATTTTGTAACATGATTATTACATCAATTTAGAGTTAAACAATATAAAAACATTATAGAACTAGGATCAAAAGTTTTAATGTCTTGGGAAAATTAAGACCATAAAAAACATTTACATAATAAATCATAAATATTATTTAATTACTTATTCTCAATATTCTGATTGGACCTAGTGTTATCTTTATTACAAGTATTCACCCAAGGATATACATCAAAATAAGGGGTGAGCTAAAATCCCAGTATGAGGATGAATAAGTGACTTGAAACATGGGTGAGCATTAACATCATCATTATAACATAAAAAAGAATAATAATCATAATAATGATAGTAATCATTAGATAAATTCAATTCATGTGTAAATTCATAAAAATGGAACATCATATCTTAGTGGTGAACAACCAATCATATTTTTGAACAAATCAAGCATTGTGTTCATGCATGACATATGTGCATAATCAAAACATCATAATCATTGTGAACAAATATAGAATAATTTTTATTTGTATTTAACATTATATCATCAGATATATCAAATTACTCAATGCATTTGAGTGCCCTATAATTCTATGTTCACCTTTCACATCATAACATTTACATAATCAGGCTTTCCACATAGAACATATATCAATCATGGACATAAAATAAACCATTGAAAGGAATGGGTTTAATAATAATTTCATAAATAATACATTAATTAATAAACCTTATGGTTCCCAAAATAAAAATGGAATAACATACTTCATGTAGGAATCATCAATCTTGAGTGAAGAAGAAGCAATCTCAAGAGAAGTAAAACATGTGTTTTGAGAAAGAATAGTTATTATGAAAAAATCTTTTCATTTGTCATAAAATCAGAATGGACACATGTATATCCCAGAAAAGAAAAGTTAAGAACAAAAAATTATATTTTAGGAATATTTAATAACATCCACACTGAAATTTGGCATGAAATAGGAATAACTCAAAGAAAGGAAATTGTGCTTGAGAATCTCCTTATATTATGTCTGAATGCTTTATTCACTTTAATATCCTGGATAATCAAATTAGATTCATTAATTACAAAATAAATAACCTATTATATATGTGTTTTATTTATTTTAATTTTATTAAGTTCATTTATGGAAATTATGAAGTGTTATAGAAATAAATTTCATCTTTCGGGGGTGTTCATTTTCTTGGTTTTCATGATCAGTTCACTTGTATGCATGTATGGAAGATCATGGAAAATGGGGGTAATTATCTAGAAATAAAATTATATTTTATTAGTGAACTTTGAAAATTTTAATTTTTTTATATATTATGTTTTCTAAATACTATGATGATTCTTTAGATAAAATTTTAATGATAATTGTTTAGATTAATTTTGGTGGTTTTCAATCAGAACGAACTCAATTTTCTTTATTATTTAATTTTATGTATATATGTTAGTTCCAAAACATAAAAAAAGGTTATAAAATAAATTATAAAATAATTTTCAACCATTATAATGGTTTTAAGACCATCCTTGAAGGTGTTAAAGGAAAATTAAAACTTTTTGTCCTTGAAGGTGATAAAATAACACCTCAGGGACGACGTTTCTATTTTTAGAATAAAATGGAGATGAGAAGAGGTTTAATGATAGATTATTACATAAAAATGATAAAATTAAATTATATATAAGGTACTTTATTTATCATTCCACTTGGATACAGTTATATATGGATGGAATAATAAAATAAAAGGAATTGAAAATAAATTAAAAGAAAAAGAAATAGGATTTTACCTCTTGAATTTCTCCCCATTGAGAACCTCCTTAGGGGAAAGGGTTTTGTATTTTCCTGAGACTAATGGATCCTGGAAGTGGGGCAGGGGATTGGGAAGATTATTGATTAAAACTTGTATAAGCTTCAAGGATTTGGAGTTGTGATGAGAAGAGGTGGTGAGGGGTAGTATTTATAGTAGAGGAGGGGGTGTTTTTTTATTATTATATTCAATAGTTTGTTATTTTGGATCAAGACTATGAATAGTTTGAACCTGATCACTAAATATATTAAAATAATGTAGAATGGTTTGAGATTTTGGGCTTACATCAGCCTTACATCTATAGGTTACAGGTTCCATGGAAGTGTGTTGTTGGGTGTACCCAACTTTAATTTTTTCGTTAACAACGATCTACTTGAGATCCATCAAGATAATAAAATTTCAGATATTCAGAATAGAATAAAGAATGAAAGAAATTAAGGGATTCATGGAACCATAGATAGGGTCATCATATGTTGGTTATAATTAATTTAATTAAAAATCAAGAATTACCTTGATGGAATTCTTTCTACTTTGATGTTTCTAGTCAAAATCCAATGTGATCCATCTTTGTGTCGTAGAATCCAAGTTTAGGATTCCTCTAGTGGGGATACACATGTGCTCCACATGTCTCTAGACATCACAGAAGGGATCATCAGGTGCTAGCATATAAGAGCCTTCACTTTCGATGTACGCCTAAGATCTTCTTGAGAGTCTCTTGCAAAACGATCTCCTTGATCTGGTGGAGGAGGATCTCTCTCGTAGCTTGAGAGCGTTCGTGGAAGAAAATAATTCTCTCTTAGATTAAGAGATTTCCCTAGATCTGTTGTGCACAACCCCAAAAAATGGCAAGGCTAATGATAAATATATATTTGGGATTCTAATTACTTAGAATAATGAAATAAATTAATTACCTGAAAGCATTTATTCATTTAATTTAATTCTTATTAAAACCCCATGTCTAATATTAACAATTGACTATTATTATTATTTGAAATGTGCCCAATGAATTACACCTAATATTATTTAATTAAATAAATAATATTATCTCTCAAAAATCCCCAAAAAAAACTACACTATGTGTATATTAATAGACACGGTGTGTACTTTTGTTTTTCCATTTTCTTAATTTCCTCCACAACATTTATTAGACCTTGAATAATGAGTATTTATTTCTTAAATTAATATCACTACATTACTCACTAAAAAATATATTATTTATCCCACAATATATTTTCTCTAATAACAAGTGTCGAAATAAATGCGGTCAGGATTCCTTGAATAATTATTAAACGACAATTAGGAATAATCTTTATTCAACTTGTCAAATGAATATTTAACTGAGAAACTTGGACACACATAGTGTATCACCCTCTAGGCCTCTTTCTCAGTGGCATTAGGGAGAGCCTGCCAAAAGTCGAAGCTTAGCGTCTAGTAACACACTAGGTCACCCATAGATAAAGAAGTTAATGTCGTAATGATGTGTCACCTCCTATGAATACTTACCATGTAATACAATCACTTTGTCTCAATATCTTGAATCAAGTGGGTTGTATGCTAGTTTCAATAACCAATGTGCTCTATTATTATTTCTTTGACTTCCCATAATTGAACTTTCCCATTACTTACCATGGTCATGGACTTATTTAGGCTATATAAATTCCATCAAATGACCTGAGATATTTACTTCCATTGTGGAACTGAAGGGACAAATCCTTTCTCGCATTATCTATTAATGCAGTATTACTCGTGACGCACCCAACATATCCTACCTCACTGTGAACAATGTGTTGTCATAGTTTTATTCAACACATCTATGTGTGTGAGTTGTAATACCCATTAATAATAATCTTAAAGTCTAAGGACCAATACACACATCCAAAGATAGGAACATCCAATGACAATATGAAATGTGGATTTCCTACTAGCGGGTCTCGTTCTCATAATATCCTCCTGGATATTACCAAGGGTGCAAACCATGAGAAGGTGCCACAAAGTTTTATGAGTCCTCACCTCTAATGGTCTGTATTATTTTTGTCCCTAAAATAAAATCATCCAACCATAGAGAATATATTCAAGAATAGTGTTATGTCACTTCCGGGTTTTCATCATAGTAGGGATCCGTTATGACCATTTAGTGAAAAATATATCCTTAGGAAATTATCACATGAATTTTCATACATAAGAATAATCAAGATGTGATAAGTTATTTATTAATGAATAAAGTAAAAATTAGTAATTTCTAGACCACCAACTCCAAAAGACTCCCACTTGGACTAGAGACAACTACTAACAACCTTTAACCTTCTAGCTCTCACATGATATTTATGATTCTACTGAGATAGGTCTTTAGTCATGGGTTCTATCATGTTCTCTTCTATGGATACTCTACTCACTAAAACTTCACCCCTTTGATAGAAATCCCTCAAGAGGTGATACTTCCGAAATATTTTCTTCATCTGTTGATGTGACCATGGTTCTTTTGCAAGATCCACCATTTTAGTATTATCACAATACAATGTGATAGGATTTTTACTACTAAGAAATAAATCAAGATTATGGAAAAAGTTCTAAATCCAGATGGATTCCTTGGCTACATCAGAAGCCTCTATATATTCGGACTCCACTATAGAATAGATAAAACTGGCTGATTTGAACTCTTATAGCTAACATCTCCTCCATTGAGATAGAAAAAATATCCGAATTTAGACTTCAGATCATTCTGATTTGTCTAAAAAATAGCATCATCATACCCTCTGATGATAAGCTCCTCATCTCTTCCATACACCAGGAACATATCATTAGTTCTTCTCAGATACTTAAGGATAGTCTTAACAGCATTCCAATGTTATTCTCCTGTATTTTCTTGATATCTTCCTACCATGCTTAGTGTATAGGCAACATCAATCCTGGTACATAACATGGAATACACGATGGATCCTATAGCCGAAGCATATGTGATCTTACTCATTCTATCTTTCTCAGGTTGTGTCTAATGACACATTTTCTTAGAAATATGTAGTCCATGTGACATTGGAACCAATCCCCTCTTGAATTTTTCCATATTAAATTTATTTAGTATCTGGTCAATATATTTACCCTGACTTAGTCCAAGAAGCCTCTTGGATCTATCACAAATGAACTTGATCCATATAATGTGGGCTACTTCACCCAAGTCTTTCATGGAGAAACACTTGTTAAACCATTCCTTAACTGACTGTAATATTGGTACATCATTTACAATAAGTAATATGTCATCAATACATACTACTAATATAATGAACACATTCCCATTAAACTGATTATAAACACATGTCTCACATTCATTCTTAATGAAACCAAATTCCTTTATGGCTTCATCAAATCGAATTTTCCATGACCTAGATTCTTGGTTCAATCCATAAATGGATTTCTATAACATTCAAACCCGTTTGGATTCACCTGGTGTAACAAACCCTTTTGTTTGTGTCATATAGAAATCTTCCTGAAGTTTCCCATTACGGAATTTGGTTTTGACATCCATTTTCTAAATATCGTAGTCATGGTAATCTATTATAGAAAGTTTGATTCTTATGGATTTAAACATGGAATCTGGCGAGAAGGTTTAATCATAGTCAATTCCTTGAAGTTGTCTGAATACTTTAGCCACTAACATTTCTTTATAGGTTCTAACTTGACCTTCCATGTCCTGTTTTCTCTTGAACACCCATTTTCATCCAATGGGATTTACATCAACTGGCTCATCGACCAGAAACCAGACTTGGTTTTGATACATGGAATCCATCTCAAAATTCATAGCTTCTAGCCATCTTGTAGCTTCTGAGCTTTCTAATTCTTCCTTATAAGAGATAGGTTCATCATTTTCCAATAATAATGATTCACCATCTTTGGTGACTAGGAAACCAAATCTCTTTTTTTCCTTACGTCTATTGAGATCCTACGTAGTACTTTTGTTTCTAGAACCTCCTCTACAGGGACCTGTCACTACCACAAAATAGGGCAAGGGAAGCACTGCCCATTATCAGCGCTAAACAGAAAGCGCTGATAAAGGGGTATGCATTTATGAGCGCTTTTTTAGCGCTGATAAAGGTAGCTCTTTATCAGCACTAACAAAGCGCTAATAAATTAATTTTTTATCAGTTCTTTTATTTTAGCACTAATAAAACATACCTTTATTAGTGCTTTTAATGAGCGCTGATAAAGGTTCGGTCGGTTTTTATTTAATAAACCTAACAGGACATCCTCGCTTGCACGCGGTCAAGCTCTCGCGGAAGCTGAACCAGGCCCATCACCGCATGACCTCATCCTCCTCCTCCTCCTCGTCCTCATCCTTCCTCCTCCTTCCTCCTCCTCTTTCTCCTCGTCCTCCTCCTTCTCTTCCACCTCCACCCCTGCTCCCGCTACCGCGACCGCCACTGCCTCTTCCGCCTCCACCCTTGATGTCGCGACCGCCGCCGCCTACGCCACTGCCGCCTCCACCCTCACTGCCACAACCGCCGCTGCCTCGTCCTCCTCCTCCTCATGATCTCAATGTGGGATGTGTGTTCCATGGATGGTATTCCCTTGGTATATTATTTATATATTGTGTGTGTGAGGACCAAATAGTGAATATAGATGTGAGATAGGAATGATACTATATCTTGAGCCTAATTCCAGTAAGGATTTCCATAATAGATAGTGTGGTCTTAATGTGATTATGATTATGTCTAGGGATGTGATTCATAATTAGTGATGAGTGTAGAGGATGATGCATGTTGTTCAACTTGTTTTAGAAATTGTTTATCTTCATCTGTACCCTATACTTGCACCCATGAATTTGAAGGTGAGTATGCGTACACGATAGTTGACCTTCTTAGAGAAGAGTTTCTGGAAGAGTATAAGAGACATGAAGAAATGAAGATCATTAGAGTGTTGGATCAAATGTGGTTACTATAAACAATGTGGAAATCAGCTTGTGCAACGCGGCCTAAGTTACAATGTGGAAATCGTCATGTGCAACGCGGCCTAAGTACAATACCTTCAAGTTGTAACTTAGGCCGCATTGCACAATCCGATTACCACATTATTTGTAGCAACCACATTTTCTCCAACACTCTAATGATCTTCATTGCTTCATGTCTCTTTAACTCTTCCAAAAACTCTTCTCTAAGAAGGTCAACTATCGTGTATGCATACTCACCTTCAAATTCATGGGTGCAAGTACAAGGCACAGATGAAGACAAAAAATTTCCAAAACAAGTTGACCAATGTAAGTATTAAATGGTACCTTTATGCTTTGTATCATGTTTTTTTCTAATTTATTTATTTGTATATGTGACAGACATACTAGGTGATATGTTTTGTATTATGGTTTTATCAGGAGTTTGTATGATTTCTTGTTTCCACATTTCATTTTAAATAGCATGTTATAATTATATATTTATTGTACCCTAATGGCTCAAATAGTCAGGCATATTGTAGATACTGCTAGAATGTTGTAGGATTCTTTTTCCCCAATGGTAGTACATTTTTAGGATGTTTTCACTGATGAGGTATAAAATTTACTTCTTAATAAAGAGATAAACTTTATAATATAGTTAGTTTTGGGAGAAAATTCAGTTTCTATCACAATTTCTAAAATAACACCAAAAGAGCATCAGTTGTTTGAATTACAATTTGATGATATAGAATATAATGGTTTCATATGGTAGAGTACTTTACCATGGGGTTTTATAGTTCTCTAAAATAGATGGTTGATTGGTATTTATTCTCTTTTTGGACTATTGGAGATTGAACCTGATGAGAGTCATGAATATGTATCCTCATCCACGCATTGATAGTCACATTGATCATCTATGAGGTTCTATGATCTTCTCCAAGATAGATTTAACATTAGGATACCATTAGATGAGTTGGACATCGATGGACCTACCATGGACTATTTTTAGGAGTAGTTATGGCATGTATGATTTTTTAGCAATGATTTTTGGTTTAACTAATGCATTGGTTGTATTAAGGGACTTGATGAATAGGATCTTTCTTCCTTTTCTAGATCAGTTTTTAGTAGTTTTTTTCAATTAAATATTAGTGTACTCCCAACCCATAGTTGATCTTGACCAACATCTTATCATCACCTTGAGTACATTGAGATAGCATCATATTTATTACTGTTTTCCCTGTTACTCATTGGTTTCCTCTTGTTCGCATGTCATGTATTTTCTAAGGAATCATTCAGTCTTTGTAAGACTAACTTGGAATAAATTTGATATATGTCAGATTAAATCAGGTATCTTATACATACACAATATTAACCCTACTGGACACACCATGGATTTCACATGTGTTTAAAGGCATTTTTACCATGATTTGTTTTTATAAAACCCACACAATGCTACCTGATTAATTAAAACATAATATTAGGCAAGTTATCGAGATCGAACCCATAAAGATGATGAATATGAATAAATAATGGATGAATGCCAATCGGTTGACAAAAGAGTGTGAAGATGGCATGAAAAAGTTTATCAAGTTTGTAGAATATCATGCATGTGACCCTTTTCAAATCCTTAGTCCGTTTTTATGATGTTGTTATTCAAGACAAATTAGTCCAGAGGAGTTGGAAGAACACCTGATCTGTCACGGAATAGACCGAAGTTATACATGTTGGAATAAACACGGACAAAAAACCAATGTAGTTAGTGACTAAGAGAACATGACATTTTATAGATCATCTAATATGATTAGAAGCGTGAACAGTGAAGACGATCGTATGGAGGGTGTGATTACAGATGTGAATGATGATGAAGATCGTATTGAGGAAATGACAAGGACAGTTGAAGATGAACTTCGTGATTTCCCAAAATTGTTTGAGAAGTTAAAGAGTTGTGAAAAAACACCATTGTATGCTGGTTTCACTAAATATATAGCATTGTCATCCATATTGAAGCTGTATAATTTGAAAGCAAGAAACGGGTGGAGTGATGCCAGTTTTACGGAACTACTTGCTCTCTTGAATGACATGATCCCAGAAGATAATGAACTCCCAAGACGAACATATGATGTCAAACGAATGCTACGATCGATGGGTATGATCTATGAAAGAATACATGCTTTCCCGAATGACTGTATATTGTTTCACAAGGACCACAAATCACTTAAATAATTCCCAAAGTGTGGTGCTTCCTGATACAAGAAAGATGATTCTAGTCCTACGAAAGTTGTACGTTAATTTCCAATCATTCCTAGGTTTAGACGCCTATATGGAAGTGAGGAGACTACAGGAAAATTGACATGGCATGCAGATACAAGAATTAAAGATGGGAAACTACGTCACCCTGCAGAATCTCCTCAGTGGAAGAGAATTGATCATGAGTATCCGGAATTTGGGAAAGAACTGAGAAACCTTCGTCTGGCGTTATCTACAGATGGGGTGAATCCTTTTCGTTTTCAAAGCAGCAGTCACAGTACATGGTCGGTTATGTTGGTAAATTATAATTTACCATCGTGTTTATGCATAAAACGAAAATACATCATGTTATCTATGCTTATATCAGGACCAAAACAATCAGGTAATGATATTGATGTTTATTTGGCCCCATTGATCGAGGATTTGAAAATATTGTGGGATTCAGGTGTTACGATGTATGATGCTTACAAAAATGAACAGTTCACATTGAAAGCCATGTTGTATGGGACGATAAATGACTTTCCTTCTTATGGAAATTTGTCAGGATATAGCATTAAAGGAACTCAAGGGTGTCCCATTTGCGAACAAGGTGCACAGTCAATTAGGTTGAAACATTCATCGAAAACTGTGTTTCTAGGACATCGCAGATTTCTACCCCGATGACATAAGTACCGATATTAGACGACATCATTCAACGGAAGTTCAGAGGAACGTACAACACCATCTCCACTAACAGGTTATCAATTGTTTGAGAAAGTGAAATATTTGGACACTACTTTTGGTAAACCGTTTTTGAAAAACCTTACGAAAACTGGTTAGAAAAAGAGATCAGTTTTTTTTTTGAATTACCATACTGGAATTTTCTGTATGTTAGACATTTTCTTGATGTTATGCATGTTGAAAAAAATGTATGTGATAGTGTCATCGGCACGTTGCTAAATGCACCCGGGAAAACAAAGGATGAAATTAAGGCTAGATTGGACATGGTTGAGATGGGAATACGAGAAGAGTTGGTACCATTGAAGGGTGAAAACGAACATTTCTTCCTCCTACTGATTACACTCTTTCCAGGCAGGAGAGATATCAATTTTTCAACTTCTTGAATGACGTAAAGGTTCCAGAGGGGTATTCATCAAATATCAAGAACATAGTGTCAATGGGTGATTTAAAATTAAAGGGTCTGAAATCACATGACTACCATGTTTTGATGCAAGATCTAATTCCTATAGCTTTACGTTGCATTTTTCCAAGAATGTCCACCATACATTAACGAAGCTCTGTTTCTTCTTCAAATCTATATGTAGCAAAGTTATAGACCCGGTGAAATTGCCAACTATGGAAAGAAAATTTCCGTCATATTATGTGAATTGGAAATGTTCTTCCCGCCAACATTTTTCGATATGATGGTTCATTTTATGGTTCATTCATTAAGAGAGATTCGACTATGTGGTCCTATACATTATAGATGGATGTACCCCATTGAACGGTATATGAAGATTTTGAAAGGGTGTGTCAAAAACCGAAGTCGTCAAGAGGGTAGTATTGCGGAGAAATATATTATTGAGGAAGCTTTTGAATTTTGTTCTGAATACCTGTCTGGTGTGGAAATCATTGGCCTACCCAAAGCTCGTCACACAGAGTGGCTTGAGGGTGAAGGAATTTCTGGAAGAGAGGTTGTCACAATCAATATTATAGATCGGGAGCAGGCCCACCTTTACGTTTTTCATAACAGTTTCGACGTTGACCCATATGTTCAAACCCACAAAGAAATTCTTAGGCGTTTGAATCCTTCTAGGGATGAAAAATGGATATCAGATACACATAATCGACAGTTTATAGGATGGTTTCGAGACCATATTATTAAGCAGTTAGATGAAAATACAGAATCAATTTCAAAACGACTTCGATGGCTAGTCAGAGGAGCAAGTGTGTATGTATTATCTTTCAATGCTTATACAGTTAATGGTTATACATTCTATACTAATGAACATGATGAAGACAGTACCATGCAGAATAGTGGGGTTACACTTGTGGCTGAGAAGATTCATGTTTCCGGTGATAAGGAAAAAAATCCAATTTATGCGAATATGTCATACTTTGGCATCATCAAATGAATATGGGATTTGGATTATATGAAATTCAAAGTGCCGATTTTTCAATGCAAGTGGGTTGATAACAGGAGTGCTGTTAAAATAGATGAATTAGGATTCGTGAAAGTTGATTTCAGTAAGGAAGGGGAGAAAGGCGTACCATTTATAATGGCATCACAGGCAGTACAAGTATTTTATGTTTCAGACCCCGCAAACCAAAATTGTTCAATTGTTCTATTATTGACCAAAACAACTGAAGGGTCAGATGAAAGTTCAACGGAGGTTGACCCTTTTATAGGGACTTCACAATCATTTCACAGAGGTCCAAATGTAGACGGCGTTTTGTATGTCAGAGGAGACCACAATGAAGGAATTTACATAGTCGATAGAGGAGTCAAATCACTTCAGCCTTTAAAGAAAAAAAGAGTACAATAATCAGGTTATTTTTTTATTGTAACATACATTGTGTTATGTTATGTTATTATCTATTCATTGCTGTTTTTATGTAATCTAAATTAAATATTAATCCAATTCTAAAGATAATGACTTATGTACCTGATGATGCGCCCAATCCTGAGGCACAAAAGGTCTCTTAACCAGTATCTGGTGGTCCCATTGTAGAGAAACAATAGGTTTCTCCACCAGATGCTGGTGGTCCTAGTGTAGAGCAACAACAGGTTTCTCAACATGTTGTTGTTGGTCCCAGTACTGAGGTACAACAGGTTTATCAACCTATTTTTTTTGGTCCCATTGCCGATGCTAGCACTCCGGGGGAAGATATTGATGCTACTTCTGAGGAAATGGTAGGAAATGAAACCCTGAAAGCGCAAAAAAAAAAACAAGAGCGTCGTAGTTTGACAGTGTTCGCCAAAATCCTTAAGGAAAAATCAAAAGGCATCAAATTTGAGGTGGGATGGAATAAGCGAGGCCAACATGTTAACCCCAATAGAGCCATCTTTAGTAGCTACATTGGAATCATCACTCGGAAACATGTGCCGATTGATGTACAGTCGTGGCACCATGTTGTCACCGGGCTGAAGACACTAATGTGGGAAGAGATTACGGTAACATTATGATATCATTTTTTTAATTTATTAAAATAAAATAAAATACCAAAACATTGACTTACTCTTCATCATCCATTGCGGAGTGCATTTATAGTAGATGTCTCGCAAAAAAAATATGTATTAAGATTTGCAGGAAGGATTCATAGAGTTTTTCGCACAATTTTAACGAAATGTCATCTTAAATATGTAGAAGGGAAAATCAAGTCGCACCCACCTCTTCTTTACGCACACTTGATATCCCAAGGAGCGTGGGATGCGTTTAGTAACCATCGTGGGGAGCATACTTTTCAGGTACATTGTGTGGGGTAATACGTTGTTTGATGTTTTCTTGTATTCGTCACTCTGATTGATAGTTTTTTATTTATGAAACAGCTACTGAGTGCTGAAAATAAAAAAACGCGCAACAGAACCATTGTACCCTTACCGTAAAGCGATAATGGGGTATTCTAAACTTGAGAAAAAATTGGTACGTCTTTTAAATATACCCTACTACTAGTATGTGACATAAAACAACACCATAACCATGTTTCTCTGTTTATGTGAAGATTGATGAATCGAAATCGAAAGCCATATCCATCCCATGCCATGTGCTATGGACGGAGGCTCGTGTAAATAAAGGGGGGATATTGATAGATTAAAACACACAAAAAGTGTGGTAAACATGTGTAAGTATGACATAATATAAATTTGAGTTGCTTTAAATCGCTATTACATTACAATAACTACTTATTTTTCTATTTTTTCTATCTGAAATAGTCATAAGAATCAACAACAACTGCACCAGATGCAGACATACTTTCAGCATCCTTGAAGCAGCCAGAAAAGTATGGCCGCGTCAGAGGTGCGGATTTTGGGGTGACACCCCGAACATATTATCAAAAACAAAAAACAAGCGGGGGATCAAACTAAAAAAATGGAAAAGCTGCAAGAATAATTATCTATTTTTCAAGAAGAATTACAATACTAGAGAGAGATGATATCAAAATTTATGGGGGAGAGGCAAAGAGAAGAAACAACTCAACAATAACCCGTGCATGATGATCTTGCCCCACCCCCCACCAGCTTTGAGGCGATCCATTCCCCTAAAAAACCTAACTTAGAGGAGGTAATCAATGTTTTAATAATTGTTTCTATGAAATGTGATTTACATAGACACTGATACCTTTCTTGTACTAATATTCCATAAGGTGAAAATGACTGTGATTTATATTTATCAACTCCCACCTATCGCCTTGTAGCGAGGGCTACGGTGTTCAATATGCAAAATGACATGTTACACAGCAGAAAAATTCCAAAACATCATCTTAGAGTGTCAATTAATGTAGCTAATGAGCCGAGTGCTGAGCTACCTATTCCAAATGACGATAACGACATTCATACGGTTGAACAAGCTGTTGGAACATTCATCGCATGGCCGACAGTTCTTGTAAAAAAACATGTCGGCAAAAAGGTATTCATTTCTAATTTATTTTTCAAGCTGGACCTTTAACATTTAATGAAAAAAGTTATGAACTGATGATTGTTATTACAGAATGACAAAGACTATGGGGTGAAATGAAATATCAGCTCAAAACTATCTCAAGGATCAACCAATCGATTGAAATGGTCTACTGAGATCACTTTCACCCCGCCCGTTCTATATCCATAGTTAATATCATTGCAGGATCATGTGGATACAAAGTTGAAAGACGGAAGGACTCACATAGTTGATTTCGAAAAAGATTTGTATGGAGAGGATATATCAGATTTCATTAGTGATGAAAATGTAAATGAACTCCTCAAGTATGAATGGATAGGCGCCTCAGTTGTAAATGTATACATGAGGTAAGTTTTCATGATTTGATTTTACAAAAGCTGATATACTCTGATAATTTTGACTAAATACATTTTATATTTGTCGCAGATGTATATATGAAAAACAATTGAAGGGATTTCCCCATGAACAAAAATTTGGACTCGTTAGTCCTCACACCACATCTTCAAAAGACGAAATAGATTTTGTTAAAGAGGATGCAATAATGTCATCCCTGCTTAATCATTTGAAAACAAAATTACGGATGACAGACTCTTTTTAATACCAATGATGTAGGGGTAAAACTCTACAATTTAATCATATCAACTATATTTTCATTTCTTTCTTTACTTATTCCTTTTTGTATTTTTAGGGAGCATTGGATGCAGATTGCAGTCAATTTGGATACTCCAAAGATTTATTTTCTGGATTCAACGCATGGATATCCAACAAACTGACCACGCATGATGGCATTTGTTAATTTGTAATACACTAGATCCAAAATTTTAAAACTAAACATCTAGTTATATAATTTATGTTATCTTTTAATGAGGATTCTTTTATGATAGGGTGGTGCATCAATATCATCTAATGCATGGAATGAATCCAGGGCATAAGGATGAGCACGCCTACAAGATCTACAACTGGAAAAGTATCCGGGTATATATAATAACATTTCACTATCCAAACACATATAAAAAAAATTACTTATTGTTGTCGATGTTTCTGTAGTATCCAAAACAAACAAATGGAAAGGACTGTGGTTATTATGTTTGTAAATTTATGAAATAGATCATATTTCATCAACAAACTAGCATCCCTGATGAGGTATTTTTGAAAATAATTACGAGTTCATTTAAAATATTTATTAATCCTTTGTGTATTTATATTTTTTTAGTACTACCATGACTATCACAAAAACTCATATTCAGAAGATGATATACATGTGTTTAGAAATGAATGGGAAACATACCTGATAGAAGATTGTACACAAATAGGATGAAGGTGAATTCCTACCACTTATGATATCTATATATGATCATTGATTATCCTCCAACCTTGTTTGGTGAATTTAGAATGCCCCAATATATTGAAATCTTAATTTATTACTCAATGTTTTCTATCCCCGGATTCATATTATTGATCTTTGAATAAATCAATATTGAAGTAAGGCATGATGGTGTGCGGTGCATATGGGGTGAATAAAGAAACCACCGAGGATCAACAAAATCCATTTTCTGTATCTCATTTGTTTGAACTTGTATTTTAGCACATGTGTTGTTGTTTGACTTGCACAATTATTTCTAGGTAGATGTATGAGATAATCGGTATCGTTGAGGGATTTTTTGGAACCAAAATATGTGTCCCAGGATAATTCAAGTAAGGGAAAGGCTGGTTGAGATGAAATCCAAGATCAAACGACCAGTACGTCATCAAAAGAATCAACCCTGTGATGCATCATCATGTCAAATCTGGTCCTCGTGATGTTTTGAGGTGTTTATGGAAGGTATGGGGAGTCTGATAAGCCCCATGGCCACCATAAATAATGTTTACAGACATCTCCACATGTTTTTTGTGCCTCGTGCCTCTTTATAAGGATCACGCCATTCACATGGTCCATCTTAGCACGTATTTCCCATTTATCCCATTGATACTCTTGGAAGAACCTGAGAATATGAAAATTCATAAGCCCGAAAAAACCCATACTCATCCAACCAAGAGTATTCCTAGTGTGAAGGGAAGCTAACCATGGGTAATACCCACAACATATCTCTTTTAAATATATGGGTTTTGATCCTTGTATTCTAAATAGGGTATGTAGGAAGCCTCCATGAGGTTAAATCCCAACCAATGGTAAACCATGGTGACCCCCTCACTGGGGTACACCTTCGCTTATTTTCCCTCTTGTATTTCCCTTAGTGGCATCCGAATAAGTCTTCAAAATTAGAAACCTTACCTTTATGGGATGCACCACACTTGGGTCAGACCTCATTGGGCGTTTTGATCCATCTATCAAGTAAGCATTCCAGGTGCTCCCTCCTAGAGATGTACCTACCTGATCCACCTTTATAAGTGTTTTGATCCACCCAGGTCTTACATATCTGTAAGACATTAAATCATTACCCTCTATCCTTGTGGGATGTTAAACTCATGGAATACCACAAGTTAAACATGGGTTTCCATTAATATATTCAATATTAATGTTTAATCAGTCCTTATTAAGGTATTGTGGAGGTGTGGTTTTATGTTTTCCAGCATATTTCGGAAGATTCCACTCTTTATGTAGGTGATTCCATGATTTTACATTATATGATGATTTTATTATGCTGTATTTTCTTGCTAAGTGTACTATATGAAATGTTTGTGTGGTTAAAAATCTGTTATCAAAGGAATTTGGGGTGTGTATAGACTTGAAAGTTATTTTTAAAATGAATGCAGTTGTATTTATTGTGTATTTTAATGCTTATGTACTTTAAATGTGTTTGAAGAAATGAGAAAGTTGTGTGATGGGTGTTTTCAAATGGATTTAATGTGTTTGTGAATTTTAAAGAGGGTTTTCTTATGAGATGTAGAGAGTCTATATATGTGTATTTACATTTAATGAAAGTACATGAGAATGTGTTGATATATATGATGTGTATAATGTAAATTGAGCACAATTTCCATACAAGGTATTTTCTTTATGACATGAAGGGGACAGGGTGAGAGGGAAAGGGTGGTTTTCTGGGGGAGGGGGAAGGGGTAGAAGTGGTAGGGGGAAGGGTAGGGGGTGTGTTGGGTTCTTTTGAAATATGTAGGGGGTGGGAAGGGGGTGTGCAATGGGTAGGGGGGAAGTGTAGTGGGTAGGGGTGTGATGGGGAAGGGGGCTGGGGGTGTTCAGGGGGCAAGGAGTGTGCAGGGGTAGGGGGTGTGCTCGGGGGTGGGCAGTGTGTAGGGGGTGTGCTGGGGAAGGGGGCAGGGGTTATTATTTTTTAGGGAATGGGGGGACATATAGCCATGGTATAAAACCATGGGTGTGCTAGGTAGGGGTGGTTTTCTGGGGGAGGGGAAGGGGGCAAAGTGGCAGGGGGAAGGGGTAGGGGTGTGCTCGGTTCTTTTGAAATATGTAGGGGGTGGGTAGGGGGTGTGCAATGGGCAGGGGGGAAGTGCAGTGGGCATGGGTGTGTTGAGGAAGGGGGCAGGGGGTGTTCAGGGGGCAGGGAGTTTACAGGTGTAGGGGGTGTGCTCGGGGGTGGGCAGTGTGTAGGGGGTGTGCTGGGGAAGGAGGCAGGGGTTCTTCTTTTTTATGGAATGGGGGGACATATATCCATGGTATTAAACTGTGGATATAGGTATATAGCCAAGGTTTAATGTCGTCGCAAAAGGCCCATCATTGGTTTCCAATAGAGGAGGATAATATGGTTGAAGATATTTCACCACTCTTTTAATGTAATTGATAATATTTGATTTATCTCAAAAGTAAGGGAGATATCCCATGGGGGAAGGGAGAAGGAGGAGAGTGCGTTTAAAGGATCTTGTTGAGTGGAATGAGGGATATATGAGGGTAATCCACTTTAATGGTTGATAGTGAAAATTTGTTAATTCCACTCATTAATTAGGGGAATTATTAGGCCTAAGGGTAAAATAAATCATTTTCCAACAATGTGGGAATCAATATACACACAATTCTAATCTGTATAGTTTCATTGAGTGGATTACAATCCATTATTAAACCATATAGAGATACTTCCCCTAAAACTCATACCTTACACAAGTTCATCACATTATTTGACAAACCATTAACCATCAATGTGAGACCATCATAACCTTAGAACCAAACTGTAGGTTTATCTATTCCCCCTCAAATCATTAAATAGCCCATGTTCTACTAAACATTAGGCCATTTTATTATTATAGATGATTATCCCTAACCATGCACCGATTTCGTTAATTGGTTATTTTATGTTTTGTGTCTCATTAGTATAATTCCATTTAGAAACCCCATTCTTTATTTCATTATTTTATTACTAACATAATATTTGTTTTATTATGTAGGTGAAATATTTTTTCTCAGTTCGAATTCTTTTTTCGGAAACCGCCACCATGGACGGAAATTTTTTAGAGCGGATGGATGCAAAAAGGATGGAACATCATTGTTTTTTAACTGTTTGTTGGATAAATGTAATTGTAACCAAATTAAACATTTTTTGAAATGTATATATAAGTGTGTTGTTTTGTTTTCATGATTTCAAGTAAATGTAAGTATCATTTTTTTTCTTTTGTGAATTGTGTGTGGGTGTTGTGTGTGCTGTTTGCAGGTTTTGTTTGGACTCTGTGCAGGTGTTGTAATGTGTGCAGGTGATGGGCAGGTTCTGTGCAGGTTCTGGTTTTGGATAGGATCTTTGGCCTTTATTAGCGCTAGTTAAGCACTGATAAATGGATAATATATCAGTGCTATTTTGAGCGCTGATAAAGGTAGTTTTTATCAGTGCTCAAAATAGCGCTGATATATTATACAGTTATCAGCGCTGAAAATAGTGCTGATAAATACTAACTTTATCAGCGCTTACTTAGCGCTGATAAAGGGGACCCCCCTTTATCTTCGCCGATATTAACAGTGCTTTTTTAGTGCTGTTAAAGGCCGTTTTTAGCACTATTATAAGCCATATTTGTAGTAGTGTGTGGAACTTGTTCCTGTACCAACTCCTGTGTATCTTGAGCATCAACTTTGTCAAAGTAAATCTTGCTCCCAATATCCTTTTTTAATATGTGCTCCCTCTCAAGAAATACGTATTGTCTGGTGATAGTCACTTTCTTGTCTGAAGGTTTATATAGGTAATATCCTTTTGTTTCCTTGGAATATCCTATAAAGATACACCTCGTGCCCCAGGGTGCTAGTTTGTTTTCTAAGAAGGCCTTAAAAAATGCCTTGCATCCCCATACACATGTGTGTGACAAAATGGGTTTATCTCCATTCCATAACTCAAATGGAATTCCATTTTATGCATTATTTGGTACTCGGTTTAATGTATATGTTACAGTTTTTAATGCATATCCCCAAAAGGATAATGGAAGATCTGCATGACTCATCATCCACCTCACCATTTTCAATAAGGTGTGGTTCCTCCTTTCACTAACACCATTACATTGTGGTGTATAAGGATGAGTGAGCTGAGATAGGATCCTATACTCCTGTAGGAGATCAATGAACTCTGGGTTCAGATTTTCTCCACCTCAATCTGATTGAAGTTTCTTTATCTTCTTACCAAGCTGATTCTCTACTTTATTCTTGAATTTCTTAAATTTTTCTAAGGACTCTTACTTATACCTCATTAAGTATACATAGTTATATCTACTCAAATCATCAGTAAAAGTAATGAAGTAAGAATATCCACCTCTATATTCTACTGGAAATGGTCCACACACATCCGTGTGCACCAATCCAAGAAGCTTTTTGGCCCTTTCACCATTTACATAGAAATGCGGCTTGGTTATTTTACCTTGTAAACAAGTGTAACATCTATCAAGTGTTTTTAACTTAGTAGAGTCTAAATAACCATCTTGGTAGAGATTTTTCAACCAGTTCTTGTGTACATGACCAAGATGGTGATGCCACAACTTGGTGATGTATGATTCATGTGTGTCTGTTTCATTATCGATTTATAACACTTGGTTTTTGTAATTTAATACATACAAACCGTTATTTAAATGTGCCATACCGTAACATGTGTTGTTATTATAAAATAAACAACGCTTATTTCCAAACACGAAAATAAATCCATACATATCCAAACATGATACATAAATTATGTTATTGGTAATACTAGGCACATAATAACAGTTATGTAAAACCAAAAGCATCCCAGTTGGTAATGAGATATGGTAATTTCCAATGGCCAATGCAGTTGTCCTCGTTCCATTGGCAGCTCAAATATCCACATCTCCTATGGAAATCTTTTAAAATTTACATGGTTTCTATATTTTAATACATATGTGATCCCCACAAACTGTATTTAATACCCAATGTGTAGAAATGGAAAGATTACACTCAATAAGAAATTCACCTTTAGCCTCCCCATGCTTCTGGGTGCAGTTCTTCTTCCAGTTTCCTTGCTTAACACATGAAAAACATACCACCTTCCACTCCTTACCCTACCTCTGGATCTTCTTCTTCTTGGGGGGGATAGTGCTCATGGGCTTCAGACCATTTATGAATCTGTGGCCCCTTTACTTTGTCCTTCATTTTCTTATTCACCATAAGGACTGTGGTTTTTTCATGACCTATGTCTTTATCTAATGGTAAAATTAAGGTCATAAGTTACGATAGACTCTTCTCATTGTTTCTCATGTTATAGTTGAAAATAATGCTAGTGAAGGTCTTGGGTAGTGATGATAGGATTAAATCTATACGCAGCTCATCCAGGGACTTAATACCTAATATGTCCAAGCATTCAATGTATCCAATAATCTTGAATACATGAGGCCCAACTGGCACAGACTCTCCAAGATTAGTTGTAAAAAAAGCGTTGGAGATCTCATATCTCTCTTGTCTCTCCTTCTCTTGATAGATATTCTTAAGGTGAGACATCTTGCTATACACGTCCATGATTTCATGTTACTTCAAAAGTTCATTAGAAATAGCTGATAGCATGAAACATTATACATATGTGGTATCATCCATATTTTTCATATAGATATATAGTTCCTCATCACTGGACTCTTTTCCAGGCACAACTAGAATAGGCTCTTCTATCGCATAGAATTTTCTCTCATGGCGAAGGACAATGCGTAAACGCCTCTTCCATTCCTGGAAATTTGTGTCAGTGAGAAGGTTTTCCTTATCTTTTATGGTTCAAAATGATATGTTTAATGTAATTTTTCATTTCATTTCTAAAAATTAAGATGAGACAAGGTTTAGTACTTTTTCGTGATAAAACTGAGACAAATAAATAATTTAATACCTATTAGTCTCCCACTATTTTATCACAATCCAATAGTCCTCACCATTGACTTTGGAATATTCTGTTGCCTGAATATTCTTGTGGAAAGGATCTATATTTCCCTTAGCATTACCCCAACTATGGTTGGTCAAGAAACTTGAAGGGTTTTAGGTAGGCATTCCAAATTCCAACTGTATTAACTTGCAACTCCTTGATCCGTTAAGTGGACTCCCCAATCCAAAAATCCTTTTATTTTAGATTTCCCCAACTTTTGCCTCTTGGTCACACTAAGTCATGCTAAAGTAGTCAACCCTTTATGTGAACCAAGTCAAGTAAACCCAAAACCTTGAATTATAATTCCTTGATAATTGAATTCACCCCAACTAGGGTTGGTTAAGCACTTTGAACTATGGTTCGATTCTAACCAAGATTATGAAAGGTTATACCGAATTAATATTTCTTTAAAGGATTTTATCCTTACACGTAAATTTCCATTTTATTATATTTCTTACATTATTTTTAATATTAAGTGGGATATACTTAAGTGATTAACCTTTTCTAAGATAATACTTATGCATAATACAATTTTATTTTAGTTCCATATTTCATGCTTGTTTAATTCATTAATTGTGTGATCATGACAATACACCCACAATAAATAAACCATTCAACTGATAGAAATAAAATAAACGGTATGATACTGAGCTTGTACTATTGGTTAGTTTTTCTAGTGGTTGATAAACTAACCCAATACCTAGGGTAGAAACACCTTGAACCTTTTGGGTTCATGTTTAAAGCTTTCCACATATTGACCTTTGTATCTCCTTGGATTGGTTTCACCTTGGCTTCAAACTTGATATGCCTCCACTAGCTTGGTATAGCTTATGATCATCCATACATGCAACGATATTTATACATAAATAAAAATAGCATTCAATTCTGTAATCGTTCTTGTTTAAGATAAATCATGCTTGAATAAATTAATTATCTTCAATTAATCCATCCTGTTATCTTAAACCCTTTTCTGAATTTCCTTGGGATTCTCATCCATCATAATTTTAAACAAATAAATTCATTTCAAATTATCGTTGTACGTAACTTGTACCTTGTAGAAAACCCAGTGAATTCCCATTAATAACTACCCAATGAGTAGAAATGAACATTACACAGAATATAAATTAAAAACATATATATAAAACACCTATCATGTGTTGTGTCTCAGCTTTATGCCCGCACTATGGTACACGTCTCAAGGATTTGAATAACATAATAATAAATTTTAATAAATCTTTGTAATTTGGATGAGTACACGACATGTAGTTCCAACTACATGGAATGTACTTTTGTTCACCATCTATCTGAAGTACACGCCTAGGGACATGGTGTGTAAATGTACTTCAGAAATCTTCAGAGTACATGGTGTGTTCGGTGGGACACACTCCATGTAGTATCCGTGTTACACAGTTTCCAGCTGGGAAAGTCGTGTATGGGGTAAATGGTCCAACCCTAACCCAAAGGGACTACATTCCATGTTCAATGGGCCACATGGAGTGTAATCTAGAAACTATGTGCCACCTGTTCCTAGTCAACACACGGAGTCTTAAATACTTAGATAGGATCCAATTACACAACCTGGTTTGGAAGACCATCCCGGTGCATGGAACCTATATTACATGGCATGTACTGCCGAATACACACCATGTGTTCTAGTGTTATATGGCTAGGAATCTTTGGAACCTCTAGATGGGAACCACTATTTTATTTTAATCAAAATTAAAAGTTAAAATTGTTTTTGTAAGTTGAATGAGAAACTAAAGAGGAGGAATATATCTCAAGATTCAGATTTATAGAATGATTAACTTGAATTTAAATAACTAAATTATTAAATTCGTAAATCACCAATAGAAACTAAATAATTATAATCAATTATATGACCGCTCTGATACCACTTGTAGGTTCCGTGTGTAGCGTAAGCACGTTGGTGGGTGTACCCAACTTTAATTTTTCCATTAACAACGATAAATCAGAGATCCAACACGATAATAAAATTTCGGATCTTCGGAATAGAACGAAGAACGAAAGAAAGGAAGGGAGTTTCAGAACCATATAGAGGACCATCATATGTTGGTTATAAAAAAATTAATTAAAAGACAATAATTAACTTGATATAATTCTTTCTCTATTGATGTTTCCAGTCATGATCTGATGTGATTCGTTGTTGCGTTATAGAATCCAAGTGTAGGATTCCTCTAGAGGTGATCTACACGTGCTCCACATATATATGGACATCGTCAAAGGGATATCTAGGTGATATCGTGGAAGAGCCTTCGCTTGCAATGTCCTCATTAGATCGCCTTGAGAGTTTCTTGCAAAGCGCTCTCCTTGATCCGGTCGAGGAGGATCTCTCTCATAGCTTGAGAGTGTTCTTGGAAGAAAAGAATTCTCTCTCTGCGTGAGAGATTTCTCTAGATCTATTGTGCAAAACCCCAAAAAATGTCCAGGAAAATGAGAATTATATATTTGGTATTTTAATTACTTAGAATAATAAAATGAATTAATTACCTGAATCATTTATTTATTTCATTTAATTCTTAGTAAGACCCCATGTCTAATAATAACAGTTGACTATTATTATTAATTGACATGCGCCCAGAAAATTAAAACTAATATTATTTAATTAAATAAATAATATTAGTTATCATAAATCCCTATAAAAACTACACAGAGTGTATATTAATATACATGGACTGTACTTTTGTTATTCCATTTTCTTTATTTCCTCCACCACATTTATTAGACCTTGACTAATGGCTATTTATTTCTTAAATAAATATCACTCCATTACTCACTAATAAATATATTATTTCTCCCATAACATTTTCTCTTGAATAACTAGTGTTGAAATAAATTCAATCAGGAATCCTTGAATAATTATTAAACAAAAATCGAGAATAATCTTTATTCAACTTGTCAAATGAATATTTAACTGAGATACTTGGACACACTTAGTGTGTGACCATATAGGCCTCTTACTCAGTGGCATTAGGCGGAGCCTACCTAAAGTCCAAGGTTAGCGTCTAGAAACACGCCAAGGCAACCATAGAGAAATAAGTTAACTCCATAATGATTTGTCACCTCCTATGAATGCTTACCATATAATGTAATCTCTTTGTCTCGATATCTCAAATCAAGTGAGTTTCATGCTAGTGTCATCAACCTATATGCTCGATTATTCTTTCTTTGACTTCCCAGAATTGAACTTGCCCATTCCTTACCATGGCCATGGACTTATTTAGGCTAGATAAATTTCATCAAAGGGCCTGAGATATTTACTTACGTTGTGGAAAAGAAGGGACAAATCCTTTCTCGTGTTATATATTAATGCAGTATTACTCGTGACGCACCCAACATATCCTACCTCGCTACGAACAGTGTGTCATCACAGTTTTCATCAACACATCTAAGTGTGTGAGTTTTAATACCCATTAATAATAATCTTAAAGTATATGGACCAATACACACATTCGTAGATAGTAACATCCAATGACACTATGAAATGTGTATTTTCTACTGGCGGGTCTCGTTCTCATAATATCCTCCTGGACATTACCAAGGGCGCACACCATGAGAAGGTGCCTCAAAGTTTTATGAGTCCTCACCCATAATGGGATGTATTATTTGTGTCCCCAAAATAACATCATCTGTCCATAGAACATATATTCAAGAATAGTCTTATGGCACTTCTGAGTTCTCATCATAGTAGGGATCCGCTATGACCTTTTAGTGCAACGGCTATCCTTAGGACATTATTACAAGCATTGTCATCCAAAAGAACAATCAAGAAGTGATAAGGTATTTATTAATGAATAAAGTAAAAAGTAGTTTTTTCTAGGCCACCAACTCCAAAAACATAAACAATTACTCAATAATTCATGTATTTAGCTTTTATCGTAAGTTATCATATTTTACTATTCACCAAAAATTCAAATATTTTAGAAAAATCCCAAAAATTCAACCTAACCATTTATCAAATCTTGGAATTCAAAAATGAACTCCATTTCATGAAAATAATTTTCTAAATATGAGAAATTTAATTTTTTTTTATTAAAATCATCATTTACTTGGAAAATACTGATTTTAAAATTATAAATAATTGTGTAACACTTTGAAAAATTAAATAAGGTCTCATATTATTATATTATAATCATAAGAAAGAAATATTTTAACATATGAATAAATTTTATGAAAATAAATTTTCTTTTAAATGATTATATTAATTATAAAAATATAAATAAACATTCATTTTTATAAAAATATCAACACTTAATTAATAATTTTTAAAATATTTATTTACTTATATCATGATTAATTATTTCATATTATCTTTTATAAGATTCATAAATTTTATTTATACTTTCATATATGAGGTTACTATTCTATTATCCAAATTACTATTTCAAATAGTCACATTACTATTCCAAATTTCATGTTAATATCCCATTTATATAGGTTCATTAGCTTTTAGAAATATAGTTTATTCCATTCATTATTCATTTAAAAAGATTTTATTATGTTCTTTATGTTATTTTACTTGATTTATACTATATAGAATAATTATATTAAGGGATATTCCATTGATAAATTTTTGGGTTGTTACACAAACCACAATGTTGTTTTTATAATTTCTTCCCAAAACATACCCTACTCATTTTGAAAAAGTAAAATATCTCATTTATAAAATATAAAAAAAATATGTACCGCCATTGAATGAGGAATTTTATAGAATTTTTGCACTAAAATATCATATATCAAAACCAATTATATGACATGTGAAGCCCTTATAATTTTAGATAGGGAACTTTCTTAACTAAAATTCTCCCAAAAATTATGGTTTCAAAAAAACATCTCTCGGTTTCTTGACTATGGAAAGTTATCCACTACACTACAACATGGTTGAATCAATTTACTCAGACTATAACCAATAAAAATATGTATGTTCAGAAAATTCAATTCATTTCACTATTCCAAGATTAACTCCACAACAATTTCTCTTATCATCATAGTGTGGTGATGTCACATATTCTAAAAACATCTTCAAATATCTCTCTTCAACATCAAAACACGTTCCATGATCATATAATCACTCTGAAACCATGGAATGAAAATCAACTCAAATGATTCATCATGAAACACCTGAGTTTGAATTTGATTTATGTGTTGAAAACAAAATAAAACACAAAAATCACATCCATTTTATATTCACCAACTCTTTAGGTATAAAATACCTTCCAAAATCTCAACATTTTTCAAAAAAATATTGCTCTAAAAAATCTCCCCCTTTGAATTCTTTTTGAAACCAATGGACATAAACCAATATCAAAATCATTACACATAGAAATAAATAACTATTAAAAAACTCTAATACAATGTGATTGAGATAAATGTAACAAAAAATAACATTCAATAATAATATCATCTTTTCTATAGAATATTAACTCACTTCCTTTTCTTTAAATATCTTAATCCTCTTGAAATCAATTGAATAATCAATTTTTCTCACCCCATGATACCAATTGGAAAGGTCCCTTGATTCCACTTGAGATACCATTTGAGAATCAAATACACTTCCACTTTGTTAAAACTATTAATTAAACATATAAATACAAAGTCTCGCATCAATGCTTGCCTAAACTATTATAAAATTTCACAAATCACATAACACACACACCCACATAGTGAATTTAAAATTTAACCATTTTAATAAATCTCTCTTAATAAATTCCCTCTAAATGAGAAATATTTTCCTTATTAGGATATATACATGTGAATGGATTAATACCCCTATATATCCTTCCTTACCCTTTGTGAATACATAAATGGGTTAATCATATAGAGATTGATGTTATCTTTTCTCCACCTTTGATAAAAAAATCCAAAGAACAATATGAGAGAGGGGATAGGTTCATTATACCTTATATTTTAGAGAAATGAGGTTGAACTCTAATCATCAACCTCAATATATAAAATACATCCATTGAAAATTATTTTGTGAATATATCTAAAATTTGATCCTTTTTTGGAACAAATATATCTTATTTCAAAACACGAATTTAAAAGTTGAGGCCAAAGCCTCAATTTATTCGGAGAAGGGGCTATAGTACAAAGAAAATCATGCAACAAGCGGTACAGGGATGAACTCGGTGAGACTCGAACTCAAGACCTCGTCGAGACCCACAAGAGTAGCTACCAACTGAGATACACCCTGGGGGCATCAAAACACGCAATTTATTTTGATAACATTCTTGTTTTCAAGATTTTGTACCAACTCCAAAATTTTATATTTTTTCTCTAGATATTCTAATTATTCATTCATAATATCAACTCACTCTTAATTATCTAATGTATCATTTACATATCATGGTTTAACATGTGAAAACAGTGTGGTATATATTGTTTTCCTCAAATTTTATCTAATATGAACGTGTTGTACTTGTTATCCAATAACATTTTGGACCTCTAATTACTTTATCATACTAATATGAGATGATAGAGGTTATTATTCATCACTATAAGAAAATAAATAATCATATTCATCATGTACTTCTTTTGAAATCACATTGTTTCCTGAACATTATTTCTACTTCTCAATTAATATAGTTTTATCTTCATTACTTCTCGAAATTGTTTCTTTAAGTGATCATATTTCTTTGAGTGTTGTTAGAACCAAATTCCCCATGAGAGGGGAGGTGTGAATCATGGAGACATTAATTTTTATTTACATTTAGTATCTTTTCCACAAGTTTCCATAAAAAATCATTCAAATTATTATTTATTTTAAATATATTTGCACTAAATGAAATATGAATCTAGAGAAAGTAAAGTATTCAGGGACACCAATATTTTCCACGGTTCACCCAAAAGGAATAGTCTAAGGAGATCACACCAATAATTTGTTGGTTTTTTAGGGTTTTTAATACTCTAAGTAGGGATATTATAATAGATTTGGGAAGGGATAACTACCAATCCTATGAGAAATTACTCTTGTCAGTTCTTATACACTACTCATGTAAGGAATTTTCATTTTATATATTTGAAGTTATCTTCAGTAGTTTAAGGAAATTTGGGTATATCTATATCCACTATGAGGCTCTTCTTGAATCTGTATATCCATGTTGATGCTCTGTTATTCTCCTCCATTGCTTCTCCATTTTTATTCATGTCTATTTAAGACAAAATCCTTGTAGGGAGTTCAGTTTTATACCTTCTTATTTGAACATCATATTAGATTATCCTCTTCAAGTGAGGATAACTCTGTCTTATTAAAATAAAATTATCAACCTCCTCATTCTTCTCAGGATGAGGATAACTAGAAACTATAATTATTATGTTAATTCCTTCTTCTTTAGATCAGATAAAATTGTGGAATCCTCTTATCTAAATCCTCCTAATCAATATGAACAAGATATAGTAATTATGTTATTCAGTGGCTCTCCTTTTTCATCTATTTGGAAACTAGATCTATCAGTATTCATATACTCTCTCTTTATTCTTCAAAGAACCAAGTTTGGTGCTAGATTCTACATATCCTTTTTTTGAATATTCAATATAAGCATCAAGGCCTCTTTTCTGTTTCTTATAGATACCTTAGGAAGTATTTATGCATGCATGACTGCTTCCATGTATCTATTATGAATTTTTTAGATCATCCATTACTTCATGATTTGTGCCAACTAACCCATGTGATAATTCCATATTTAAATTTAAATATTCCCTCTGGATGAATCTCAATGATCCTTGTCATTTATTTGAAAATATTTCAATTCTTTATAATTTTGTGAAATCAAAGTTTTATTATTTAATAATCTAGATCTTCTCCTTTATCAAATCCAATTCCTCTATTTATTTATATTTTCATTTAAATTCAAATAGCCTTTGAATACAAAACCTAATTATTTCTCATGGCCATGCCAATTTTTTCTTCCACAAAATTAATGCTAATATTTTATATATTTTTAATTCCTCCAATTTTCATGGGGTAAATATTTCTAAATATATCCATGCATAACATTGAAATGATTCATTTGTATAATCCTTTAATGGCCTTGGGGTTCACATCTCTTTTTATTCTATCTTTTTTTCACCTCTAAATAACTAGATTTTCCTATACACTAAAAACACTACGAATAATTCTATAATGTATTCTTGTTATTATATATCATAGTGAATAACCCATAAAATACTTCATGCATGTTGTCATTTCATGTTCATGGTAGCTCAATGCATGTGTTCACTGCTTCAAATTTAGTTCACTACATGGTAGGTGTTTCATCTTCACAATATGTTACTTTGTTCATGAGGTTGATCTATTCTCATGATAACTCCATGCTCATGGTAGCTCATCCACAGTTGGTAGACCAATTGTGTAATAATAGTTGTTCATCCATGGTCAATCCATGCTTTCCTCTATGATAGTTACACTCATGGTTAACCATCCCTGGTTGATCATTATAAATTAGGTTGATGAATCATGGTATCTTCACCTATTTATATAGTTAGTATATCCACAGTTGATCAACTTTCAATTAAGCTTCAGTAGAACCCTCAAACTTTAGGCCATTGATATACCACACTCCTTGTGGTAGGACAATCAGTAGCACTTCTCCACATCCATTAAATTGACTATGCTTCTCCAAGTTCACTCATGGGTGGTCTTTCATAGTAGGTTACTCATGTTTAGTGTACTTATCATATACTCATGGTCTATTATTGAATTTATGTAGTCATCCACTTTTAGTCACTACCAGATATCAATTTATGATGAAACACATACTTTTAGGTCTGTTAAAATAATCCCAAATTCAATGGTGTGAATATGTTAACATAGTCAAAGGATGATCCAATACTGGTACTTCACATATGAAAAATCTTAGTTGAAAGGTTGAAGATAACCACCATATATATCGTTTTAGGTTGATATTTCCCAGTCAGGATCTAAGTATCACTGAGAGGGGGATGGTGAATTAGTGATAGATTTTTATTTTAAGTTTTCTTTATTTTGAGAAAACCTTAACCTCCAATTAAAGAGTTATCACTTTTCTGAAAACATAATCAATCACGCATTCGCAGTAACACAAGAATTTACAAGGTTCACTACTCAAAAATATTAGTTGCATCCTTGATATGGTTTGGTAACAATCCTATACCACATAATCCACTAGAAAACAATCTTTTGTGTGGATAAAACAAGTATGGTATACTCTTACACTTGTGTATCATTATGATGAAAACAACAATGCTTGTTCTTCATGTAGCATGAAATGATATAATAAAAGTTTTTGCAACAAGTTATGAAACTCTCACTAATTACTTAAAAACATTTTATTATACTACCTTGTAAAATTTCAAAAATATGATCTTTAAAAAAAATTCACTTTCCTACACAACAGTAGGTAAGAACTTATATAGACTTCATATTGATACTCAGTTTGATTCCCCAGTCTGATTCATCAGTCTGATTATTCTGTCCAAAAATATAACTTTTCCAGAATACCTCTAAAACAATTTTGAATTGCTTATTTCTCATTTTTGAAATCTTAGTCCAGTTTCTTGGTCTGATAATCCAATCTGATATGATAATCATAATAGATGATCTTCCTTATTCTACTTCTATTTATAAAAAATCCTCAAGAAAGATTTTTCTGTAAACTCCTTCTCACTAGAAACTTTCATAAATTATCTCTCTTCTCTACATGTGAATATTGTTCAAATACATCAAAAATTACAATGCACTCACCTCCTTTTATAGGTGAACCAAAAATAGTTTAGGTGGGATTATGAAAAGTTTTCCTGCTTAACAAAATTTTCTGAATCTTTAAATTACCCTTAAATTTTGGAAACATATTTGAATTATTCAATGATTCTCAAATATTCTCATTTATTATCAAATAATCTCAAATATTCACACAACTTCACCTCACTTAATACTTTCTTACCATTCTTTATTTTGATTCTGATTGTCATTCTGATTTCTTCATTATGATGAAGACATATATACAACAATAGATTATTCATTATGTTTCTTTATACCAACTGAATATATGAAAAATATATGACTTTTCATTATAATCCCTAGTACTGATTATTAGTCATAAAACTTTTAAATCATTATTATATAAACATTTTTCTTACATCTTAAGAGTTTAGTTGTCCTTTATTTCTCCATAAACATAGTCGCAACTTCTAAATATCTATACACTTCCTTAGAAACAGTTCATTACCGGCTTCAAATAATTCTTATTTTCTTATTTTCTTTAGATAGATGATACTATGTCCAATGAATTCCATCGTATGATGAATTTTATTGGTGTTGTCATGTCTCTAATGCATCAGTCTCTATCTCACTCCTATGGATTGGTGTCTCCTCCAATCTGATGGATCTAGACCCATTTAATAAAAACATATCATATTATGTCTTTCACTCTTGACCCAATTGAAAAAACAATTCATCCTGATGAAAATGGTTGATGGCATTATTGATTAATCACTGGTCCCATTTTTCATCGATCCTAACAACTTCTATTTTTTGATCTTCTTTAACAATATTTTCTTCCTTTGATTCCTTTTTTAATCCAACATTGTATCTGATGATCGGTGTCAGGATTACTCTGATGATTGGTGGAACACCACATCTGATGATCAGTGTCAAGAGAAACTTATTTCCTTGATAATATATTTCTCTAAATATTTGTTTCTTGTGTATTATTATTTTGAATGAAAACTAACATCTTCTTCTTCTCACATTCTGAACAAAACATTATAGCCTTCAAACAATTCTACATCCAGTGATCTCAAACCGATAAACTAAGACAGAAAATATTTGAATTCATCAGCCTCATCCTTATTCAGACTTCTTCTTATATAATAAATCCCTCATGACTTTGAGAACATTTAATATCAGTATATCATCATCTAACTTACATTATAAATTATTATGACTTTACATCCTTCCAGAGAACTCTTTCTTTCTAATTAACCTTTAATCTAATTGTCAGCACTTGTTACCCTCCTTCTTTCATAAATCTTGTATCATAATTTCACCAAAAAAATTGTGATTTATGAGAACTCTAAGGTTATAAATGCATCATCAGATTTCATCAGATCCATGTAGACTCTAATATAATTCTTCATTAAGATAATAACTTTCTAATCGGACCCAATGTGAGTCCGTTGAACCTTTTCTCCCAAAAAAACTTCTTCATAACCTTATGGAATTTGTGAGACATTTTGTGTCCAATATTATGATTATGATCATGAGTCTGATCATCCAATATTAGAAAGTGAATTGATTTATTTTCTTTGAAAACAAAAGGCAACACTTTCAGCAAAAACTTCTTCCATCTTCTAAAAACAACTTACATCAAACTTGATCCCAATAATCTCTCCTTTGGATTTTTTTGTTAACCGAGGTTTATAAATCAATAAACATTGAAACCTAAATCTATGTATTATTTGTCAAAAATTATAATCCTGTGTGAGATAACTCATTATAGGAAACAAGAAACATTGATAGAAAAACCATGCTTTCCAAAAGTAGTGACTCGTGAAACTTCTTAATCTTTTCTTCACATCTTTATTTAGTTATTTCACTTTCATGTAAAAAATATTATAACCACTCAAAAAAATTGTTAGAGTAGTTTTCACACTTACATGATGGATTCATAGCTTACCCATAACTCCCCCTACATTCATGATTTCTTAAAAGTTTTTTCACATATCAATGGATAGATTTATGAAACAAATATCCCCCTTGACAACACTATATAAGGAATAGATGAGAGAGGGGATAAAAACACATAACTTAACCTTTATAAGAAAGAGTTTGGACTCCCACATTCAAATTCAGTTTGTAAAAATATTCCTTTGATAAATATTTAATGAATATATTAGCAACTTGTTCTGATGTAGGAACATACTCCAGGTTTAGTTCATTCTTCTCCACATTCTCTTTAATTAAGTGGTACTTGATGTCACTGTGTTTTTAATGAGAATATTTTATTGAGTTTATTTTAAGTTTGATAGCACTTTGATTATCACAACCCAAGGGAAATGGTAACTTTACTTAAATAAGTAAGTCTTCCAACTGTGTCTTCATCTGCATAAGTCTGGTATCATCTTGAGTGGAAGCAACATACTTAGTTTCATCCATGCTATGATTTATTGAATCTTATTTCATTGTATTACAAATGACATAAATTTTTTGCAGAAAGAAAACTCCACTTGATGTGTATCTTTTATTATCAACATTTCCTTCCCAATCAGCATCTGAATACCCAAAAAATTCAACACTTTATGATTTTTCATACCTGATTCCAAAAATTTTTGTGCCTTTGATATATCATAGAATTCTTTTTACAACCAATATATGTGATTCTTTTGGATCACTCTAAAATATTTCACATGAATTAATAGTATAAAAATGTCGTGTCTTGAGGTAATAAAATACAAAAAACTTCTAATCAACTTTTGAAACTCTTTAGAGTCTACTTCCTTGCATTCTTTATCTTTTTAAAACTTGGTTCCCATTGAAATAGGTGTGGAAATAGGTTTTGAATTTTCTATTCCAAACTTCTTAAGAAGTTATTTAGAAATATTTTATTTGGAAATAAATATGTGTTTCTTATTTTGCGATATTTTTAACCCAAGAAATTATTTCATTTCACCTAGCATGGACATCTCAAAAAACTTTTTCATATCTTCAGTCTATATTTCACAAGTTATTTCATCATTCCCAACAAAGATAATGTCATCAACATAAACTATTAAAATGAGGGAAAACTTATAACTTTATTTTATTTATAGATTATTATCAACTTTTCCTTTCTTAAAACTCATATTTCTTAAGTAGGCATCAAATTTTTAATACCATTACCTCAAAGATTGTTTTATCCCATACAAGGATTTCTTCAACTTGCACACATAATGTCCATCCTTCCCAACAACAAAGCAACATGGTTTTTCAATATATATTTATTTATCAAGATCCCCATTAATAAATGTAGAATTCACATCCATATATAAAATTTTGTGACTTTATTGTGCAGTAATAGAAACAAATATTTTTATTGTTTCTAACCTTTCCACTGGAACAAAAGTTTCATCAAATTCAATCCCTTTAATTTGTGAGTAACCTTTGAACACTAATCTTGATTATTTTTTCTTATCACTTCACCATCCTCATTCATATTTTTACAGAAAACACACTTTATACCAATAACATTTTTTCCATTTGGTTTAGGTATAAGTTCCCAAGTATCATTCTTTCCTATCTGATCCAACTATTCATTCATTTCCTGAACCCATTTTGTATTCTCAAAAGCTTCATTCACATCTTTCAGCATAAATTTTGATTACAAATAAATATGTACAAAAACTTTTAAAGTTATTATTTTTATAACCTTTTGATGTTGATCAATAATAATTTTTTTAGCTACCAATTGTTTCCTTATCTTGGGATTATATTTTCAAGATTCTTCCTCATCACTAGAAACAACTGATTATAATTCTTCTTCTTGTGTGGGATTACAATTGTTTTCATATTTATCATAATTATTAACAAAAATTATTTTATCTTTTTCATATTCCTTGTCTCAATTAGTTTTTTCAACATTATCCTCATCTTTTTCAAAAACTTTCACATCAATAGAGTCAAATAATATTTATGTCTCTTTTTTGAAACATTTATATCCTCTTACTTTCGTATAATAGCCCATAAAAATCCATCTTTACCTCTCTACTCAAAATTTAAATGGTTTCTACCTTTCTTCATTATGATGCACAGACTCTTGAAACTCATAAGTATTTAAAACTTGGAGTTTTTTCATAAAACATTTCATATGGAGTTATATCTTAACTTGTCCTATAGAAATATCATTTTTAAATATAAACAATAGTGCTCATGGATTGGCTCTAAAAGTAATGAGTGTGATAATGTTCAAGTAACATAGTTCTTCCTATTTCAACTAGAATCTATTTTTCATTTTAGCAACACCATTTTTTAGGAGTGTATAGTGTATTGAACTCATGATGAATTATAGGCTTCTCAAGATAACTTTCAAAATATTAATTTTTTTATTTCCCTGCTATTTTTTGTTCTCAACTTCTTCACTGAATACTCACATTACTTCTCATCTTTCCTCTAAAAACTTTTACACATTTTCAAAGCATCTGAATTATGTTTCATATATATAACACAAGTAACGTGAGTAAATAAATCAATGAAATTAATGAAATACTTATCTGCACAAGTTTATATTTTTTTCAATGGACCATAGATATCAGAATGAATAAGTTCTATGAGTGTTTTGTACAAATTTCAACATTCTTACACATATATTTTTTAATCATTCCTTTCTAAAAAATCTTGCCACTCCAATATCTTCTTCCTAAAATATCAGTAATTCCATGGTCATTATCTTGATTTGATAACTTTATCATGTTTCTTTGACACATGTAACCCAACCTTTTATTCCACAACTGATTATCTTATATCATACTCAAGTAAAAAGAGGTTTGAACTATGCTAACTTGAAACAAGTTTTCTTTTGTATGTTGGCCTCCTATAACTATCTTTCCATATTATTTTCTTTTCACAAAAAACAAATATTTCTTGAAAATTACTTTTTTCCTTCATCAAAAAGTTTTTAAACACTTAGAATGTTTTTTATCCCATAAACAAACAGATATTTTTTTATACTTTAACTTTTATTCCCAAATAATAGTTAATCCAACACCTTTGATTCTGAGAGATTCATCATTGTCAAATGTCATTGTTTCTTCTTTGGAGTCTTTCAATTTCTTCATCAATTTTAAGTATCCTTTCATATGATAAAAACATCCACTTTAAAATAACCAAGTTCATTATCCTTTTGTAGATTTGATAATGGTTTCAATAAAAAGATATTTCTCTTTCCCTTTATATTTCTTCACATCCAGCTTTTAAAAATTGTTATAAACATTTTTTTATGTTTTTAACAATAGAATACATCCTTTTGAAACATTTCATGGTTTTTCACATCTTTCAGAAGTAGTTTCCAAAGGTTGGGACCTCTTTTTTCTTCAAAACATCCTTCTCAGAATTCATTCTTTGAGAGGATTGGCTCCCCCTCAAACTTTTCCTTTTGTAATTTTTTGAATAGTTATAATATTTTTTATTAAAATAAAATATATTTCCTATGTTTAAAAATCCACCATAATACTAGTATTATAAATAGAAATAATATTTACCTATGAAAATTTGATACTTTCAGGAGTTGTGAGCATGTTTCTTAGTAATCTTCTTATCTTTCTTATCAGAATTTTATTGACCACCAACCTTTATTTTATCAACTGAAATATTATTTTTCAGATCGATTTTCTTTTCATCCTTATCTGAACTATAAGTAATAAAAACTTTGGTGGACTCATAATTTTAAGAAACTTTTGACTTCTCCACATTTTTTGTTTTGTCCAAATACATAACATTCCTAGCTATCTTCTTCTCAAAAACAATTTTATATTTTATCTCAAACTTTGAAGGTAAATTTTGATCCTTCTTAGGTTTACTCTTTATAGAGAATTCACAAACTTAAAAAATAGAATTCTTGAAACTTGTAACCCTCTATTAATCATTAGAATGTTATTGTTTAACAAGTTCCATATCTTCTTCTTTTTCTTTCAACTTTACTTCCATATGTTCATTATGATTTTTTATTTATCAGCACATTTCTTCAATTAATCAAAATATTCTAGCAGCTTAAATTTATCATTAATAAAACAATCTTGATTATTTGTTTTTGAACTTTATTTTTTCAATTTCATAATTTATTTTTTAATCCTTCCAATATTTCCCATAAATTATTTAAATTATTATTTCAGATGAAACTTAAATTTTTTTCTTCTTCTTCGGAACTACTAATTCTGATATCTTCTTTGTTAAATATTGTAATGAAAGTATTATCTCCAGCCTTCTCAATACAGCTTTTGAATTTAGCTTAATTATCTTCTTTTTCTTCATATTTGGAAAAAAAACTTCTCCTTTTTTATTTAGAAAACTTTTTATCTTTCTATTTAGAATAATATTTAGCCGTATCACCTTGTTTCTTCCATGATCTTCTCGGTATACTTTCATCTTCATCTTCATCATTATCCTTTTCTTTCTTTCTTTTATGAAAATTAGCCATAAAGTTCCCAATATCTCTACATTCAAAACATTTCGAGATATGTTTCCCCTTATATTTACCTATACCTCCAATCACATTTTTTTAAAACAAGGATAAAAATTCATAAATATTTTTACATACCTCATTTTCAAAATCAGAGTCATAAAATTCTTCCTCTTCAATAACTTTCATAGAATTTCCTTTATTGTAAGACTTAAAGGAAATTTCTCTATCATATTTTCTTTTTCTTTTCATAGATTTCTACCATATATTTTCATAAGTGATGATATTACTATGTAAGTTATCTACAGATAATGTTTCTGGATCTCTATCTTCCAATGATGAAACTTTTTCATCAAACATTTCAGGAATAATTCTCATGATCTTTTAAACAATAGCAGAACCTTCCAACTTTTCACTAAGAAAAATTTTAGTGCTAAAAATATCATTCAATATATTAAATAAGTCACAAAAAATTCATACTCACACTTCTTCAGATATTCATACTTTAACCTTTATATTTTTAACTTTCCTTCTTCACCTTTGTATATCCTTTGTAAATGTTCTTCATCTTATTCCAGATAACTTTATCAATGAAAATAACCTTCAATATTAAAAACTCACTTTCATAAATTGATAGAATTAAAAGATTCATATCTCTTCAATAATTTTCAATATTCCTCTTTTCAAAAATTATGAGAAGAAATTTTTCATTAATAAGATAAAATCCATCAATTACAGATTCAAGAACATCAAACTAAAGAGACATAAGATAAGGAAACATTATATTTTTTCATATATGATATTTATTACCATTGAATATAGGAATCCCCTTAATATTCACACAATTCAGATTATCCATCACAACTTATCTTAAAAAACATCAGCAAAGAGTAAATTAAGGGAACCATACCTCTGATACAACATGATATTTCCTAGTTAGGATCTAAGTTTCACTGAGGGGGGGAGGGTTGAATCAGTGACAGATTTTTCTTTTAATTTTCCTTTATTTTGAAACAACATTTGAATATTATTTAAGAGTTACCACTTTTGTGAAAACTAAACTAATCACACGTCCATAGGAATATAAGAATTTACAAGGTTCACTACTCAATAAGAGTAGTTATGTCCTTCGTATGGTTTGAAAACAATCCAATACCACACAATAAATTAGAAAAAAAAATCCTTTTGTGTGGATAAAAAAAGTAGGATATACCTTTACAATTGTGTAGCACTATGATCAACAAAGTAATTCTTGTTTTTTAAGTAGTATCAAATGATGTAATACAATTTTTTGTAAAAATTTAAGATACTTTCACTAATTGCTTCAAAACATGTTACTATTATTACTTTTCAACTTTCAAAAATATGATCTTCAAAACAAATATTCAATTTACTACCCATTAGCTGGTAAGAACTTCTCTTGACTTCATAATGATACTTAGTCTGATTCCCTAGTCTGATTCTTTGGTTTGATTATTAAGAGTAGAAATATAACTCTATTATAATACCATTGAAATAATTATGAAATAATTCTATCTCAGTCCATAAATCTCAGTCTCATTTATTAGTCCCATCTTCCAGTCTGATATGATAATTATATAAATACCATCTTTCTTCTTCTTCTTGTATCTAGAAGATTTCCTCAAGAATTATTTGTCCAGAAAATCCTTCTTACTAGAAACTTTTAGAACTTATCACTCTTCTTCACACATGATCAGTGTTCTGATACATCAGAAAGTACAATGTAATCCCCTCCACTTATAGGTGCACCAAAAATGGTTTAGGTGGGATTATAAAATGTTTTTCCACTTAACCAACTTTATGGAATATTAAAATTCCCATTACATTTCATAAAAATCTTTGACTTCTTCATTGATTCTCAAATCTTCATGTTTCTTCTCAAAACTTATCAAATATTCTCACAACATTATCTCGCTTAATAATTTCAAACCATTATTTAATCTAATTCCAATTTTCATTCAAATTTATTCATTATAATAAATACATATGTAAAATGGTAGACTCGTTATTTCAGTTTCCCTTTCTTTCTCACTAAACATAGGCACATATTTTGAAGATTCCTACACTTCCTCAATAACACTTCATCTCCAACTACAAACAATTCTTCTTTTCTTCAGACCGATGATCATTCATACAATTAATTCCAGTGTCCAATGACTTTTATTAGTGTTGGTTAGACTCTAATGGATCGATATCTATCTAACTCTGATGTATTGGTGTCCCATCCAGTCTGATGACTCTTGAACCATTTGAGGAAAACATATTAGAGTTCATATTTTGTTCTTGACCTGATTGAAAAAACAATTAATCGTGATGAAAATGGTTGAATACATTTTTGATTGATCTCTAATATCATTTTTCATTGGTACCAATAATTTCTAATTTCTGATGTTCTTAAATAAACTTTTCTACCTCTAATTACCTTTTTCATCCATCACTACATTTGATTATCGATGTTAGTATTACTCTGATGATCGGTGGCACACTGTGTCCGATGATTTGTGTTAGCAGAAAATTATTTCCCTACCAACATAATTATCCAAATATTTTTATCTTGTGGCTTATTGGTCTAACTAAAAACCATCATCTTCATCTTCTCACATTCCCAACAAAACTTTACAGCATTCAAATAATTTTTTGCCAGGGATTTCACACCAATGAACAGGGAAAGGAATGCTTTAACTTCAGTAACTTCTTCCTTCCAGAAAATTATTCTTATATCATGAATCCCTCAGGACTTTGAGAATTTTTAGGATCAAAATAGCATCATCTGACTTACCTTAGAAAGTATAATTAATTTTTATCCTTTCAATAACCTCTTTCTTTCCATCCAACATTCAATTTTATTGGAATTACTTGTTATCTCCCTTTATTTCATAAATCATGTATCACAAATTTCCTAGAAAACTTATGATTTATGATAAATCCAATGTTAGAAATGCATCACCAAATTTCATCAGAGCCATGTAGACTCTGATACGCTTCCTCATTATGATCATAACTTTCTTATTTGGCCCAATGTGAGTCCGATAATCCTTTTCTCCTAGAAAAAATTCTTCATAACCCAATGGAATTTATTAATCATTATTTTTCAAATCCTCTTATTATTTTGGTGATTCTAATCATCAAATATTACAAATTGAATTGATTTCTTTTCTTTTTCAACAAAATAAAACACTTTCATTGAAAACTTCTTCTAGCTTTTAAAAACAACTTCCAACTAACTTGGTCCCAATATAGGTGATTTGTGTGTATGTGTTCGAATTTTTATTGCATAGATGAATAGTTACCATATTATTTTTCACCCACATTGACTTTGGACATAGAATCTATATGGATTAATAATAGAGGTTTTTCTATCAATAGTATATAAATGGAACACTTATCTTGATATTGACCTATGTTGTGGTGATTATCCACACATGCAGACCCATGATCACTCCCCTTCACATGCACCAGTGCCTACTTTCATGAGTTCTCACATGCACTCACCTTATATATATATATATATATATATATATATATATATTATTTTTAAATATAGAAACCAGAACTAGTATTACTTGAAAATCCATAATACTCCAACCGTAAACAACATCTTCAAACTATTCCCTTTCTAATTATGCTTAAGAAATACATAAAACACGTATTCAATAATTATTATAAACAAATCTTGTGAAAACATCATAAATTATTTTCAATATTTTATCACCATAATTCTATAACCATAATTTTAATAAATCCAATCACATAGAGCCATGGTTGTAATAAGTGTCCCAAAACCTTTACATTATTAGTATTAATAATAATTCATGTTTCCTTATTGTGACATCGATATCCTCTTCCATTTAGAGGATAACCAAGGAAGATACCATTATCACCTCTCCTCTAAAACTTCCTAATATTTTTACCTTTCACTTTGATTAAAACCCTTAAATAATTCAAAAACAGGTACTGATTATAATACGTCTCATATGGTGAAAAATATTAATTTGGTCATTACAAATAGTGGTTTTGAATATGAACTATTTCACCAATATTCTATCTCTAAAAATACTGAGGATTTTCATGCTCTAAAATAATTATTAGAGTCATCTTAACTAATATTTTTTTCTTTCATTCAACAACACAATTTTTTGTGTGGATGGAGCATTAATTTTATGGAGAATACCATACTTCTCAAGAAATTATTCAAATATTTTATTGTTATATTATACTTCATTTTCTCTCTTCTTTTTCTTTAAAGGAAAACCATACTATTTCTAAAAAAATATTCTAAAACTCTTGAACATTTTTAAATGATTTGATCTATGCTTCATAAACATAATACAAGTGATATAAGTAAATTTATCAATAAATTAAATAAAATAATTATCTTGGTTGTTTTATTGTTTCCTCATATTCCCACAAATGTTAGACTGAATGATCTCTAATGGATGATTTAATTGATTCTCTAATTTGTTGAATATAGAACTATTAATATTTCCCTTTTATGTGTAAAGCATATCCAGATTCTATCTATTTTAAGCATAGGAACATCATGAACATTATCTCCTTGAGTGGGATTTCTCATGTTATTTTATCCAAGATAACCAAGCATTTAGTTCCATAATTGATTTTATTATTTTCAACTTATGTAGCATGAATTATCAACATGACCAACTTAAAACAAGTATCCCCTTGTTCAAAGTCATATTTTCAAAACACATCCAAATTTCAAACTCTTTACCAAGAGTCCATACTTATAGATAATCTCTTCATTACCTTTATAACATTACTAATACACACTTAACATAATGTGGTTCATACCATCAACATATAAAGTGTTCTTGGATTTTAAGTTCTCATTTCAAATAATTGTTTAACTGACACCTTTGATTTTAAGTGACCCATCATTTATGTAATGCCCCATCTTAGATATCCCCAATGAAACCTGATTAGGGGTAGATACATGGACCCAATATCTCCTCCTCGTATGCCAAAGGATTATAACTATCTATGAGGGAATAACATAGTTATGTGGAGAATATACTCTCAAAATAAATCTGAAGATCAATGCCCAGATATATTGAACATTTGGAATGACCCATAAATATAATGGATATCCAAAAAACATATAAACATAAAAATGGAATCAATAGGGACCCAAAATTATAAAATAGAAATAATTAAACTGACTATATGATATACCAAAACATAATAGATCAGACATAGATAATATGGTGTTATATATAAAATAAAGCAATGGAATAATGTTCAGTACACATACTGTGTATGCAGGAATCCCCAATGCCTCGAAGATATTATGTGTTATTGTTATCAAGTGGATTTGCATGAAATAAATATATAATAAGTGTATTCATGATTTTATAATACACCCATCTCGAAAAATAACACATAACACACATACAAGCATACAATTCAGGTCATCGTGTGCTAACTAGGCCACTAGAACACTTGACCGTACCTTTTTCATATTTATATCAGAATGAAGATAGTCACATCATTCAACAAACAAAACCCCTACTCAAGGACATTATCTAGGGTGTCATGTTGAAACTGCAACCCATGATTGAATGTGTGGGGTAGGGTTCCATGTTGTATCCCATGTCCAATATCATACCCAAAGATTTAGGGTGGGTGTCATCCAAGACCTTAACCCACTACCTGAAGGAACATGGAGTAGTTCAATATAAAAATCCTAACCCACTACCTTATCACTCATGGTATGTTTCAAAATCCACATCTCACATCACATCATAACCTGGCCCTCTCACCTAGGTGGTCTATGACCCATGAATTCTCAGTCAATGTAGGGTTAGACCTCAATATATCTCTCCCCTAGTATGTATATCTCCTATCAAAAGTGCATGGGAAGCACATGTAGGAATCAATAAATGGGTGATGTATCCTGACTTACATCTCACTAACTCGCTACTAGGGTGATTTTTCATTGAGGACCTTATCTCGCACATCTCATTTTCATCCAACTATCCCTATAAGATAACTCCAAAATATCCTCATCCCACACACATATCATAATGAACCTCTTAGTATTCTCATCCTGACCAAAAAGTTGTACACTAAGGTCCTCCAAAACCATGTCTACCCAACTATCATATCATGCCCCAACTTAGTCTTTAATAGCAGAACTAATATCATTATCCAACACACACAATCATGCATCAACATGCAAAAAGTATCATATAAGGAAATCATAGAAAGGGGGAACATGTAAAAGAACTTGTGGTCTAGAAAACAATGTATCACCCACATATGGTCTAACGGACCAAAACAACTCAACCAACCCCTATGGACTTCCTTTGAAAACACACCAAAATCCCTTCTTGAAAATAATTTAGAAAAATGTCCATATGTCAACTTACTCATGCTATGACCCTATCTAAATTCTATCAAAATAATTTAGAAAACCTAATTTCCTTTAAAATACCATTTCAAAACCCTTTATCAACTCACTAATTTTCCTTTGAAATTCCATTTAAGTCAAACTTATTTTTAAAACACATTTTAAAAAAAGGAAACCTCTTGCTCTTTGAAAATTACTCAGGCTACCAAACAGTTTATAAAGAGTGTAAATGGATGTTATGAGATTATGGATCCACCATCAAACTATTTATCAAGTTATGAGGTCCATGTTGACTATTAGGTTGATCTGATTCCATCCCATTCTATGGTGGAATCACACAATTCATACAACATGCAGGTGGGTAATACTCATGATGGTACACAAACATAAAATTACCAATTAAACTAGAGACTCGGGTAAATTCAAGTCTACATACCTCAAATGGTGATCCATAAATCTAAATTATGATTATACTGACATCTGTTGAGTCAATAACCACTTATCGCATCAAAAATAATAAATTAATAAATTATCATTTAAAAACAAAAACCGAAATTTCCATAATAGATGAAAAAATTACCATGCATCCACATAGAACTAAAATCATAAGCAACAGGGTTTGGTATGATCATAAAACACACCTAGACCTAGTCCATACAAAGGATAAAAAATAAACACCTTAATTTAAAACTAATTTCACTCAAAATCACTAAAAAATCCACAAGGAAACACACCTTAAGGTAAATGATGAACAATAGCTTGATTTACTCCTCTCAAGAAATCCTCTATAAGATATACATGAAATCCCTTTAATATAGGATTATTTCAGCATGATATAGTGAAATAATCACCCCAAAACCCTAGATAATGAACCAAAAATCAAAGGAAAGTAAAATAATATAATAAGGGAGATAAAGTGAGAGATATTACCAAGAATTTATGCAAAGAAACACTCTTGAACAAACTGGTTCAAATGGGTAACAAGGTATAGAAAAAGAAGACCCAAGAGGTATCTCTCTCATCATCTATCATGAATGGAGACCAAGAACCCAAGGGGGTCTAAATAGGATACAATATTACAAAAATGGCCTTTAATATCACTAGAAATGGACTTTATCGGCACTAGAAAAGTGTTGACTGCATGAGAGAGGTTAAAATCCCTAGTCTTTTATCTGTGCTTTTTGAGCACTGATAAAATGGACCTTTATTAGACCTTCTATGAGAACTGATAAAGTAGACCTTTATTAGTTCTTTTAAAATCACTAATAAATGTTGCCTCTATCAATGCTTTTAAAATGGCCAATAAAGGGCCACATTGTAGTGTGCTGCAACGGCACACTATAGCACCACTACAATGTGCTATTACAACACACTACGACACCAAAAACACACCAGATATAAACAAAAACAAGTCCCAATATAGGATTAAAATTAGAATAAATTTACAACACAAACACAAGAATAAAACACTATATTATATACATTTCAAACATTGGTTCATACAATTACATAAATAAAAATTATTACATACATTCAAAAACATCAATGTTCCTTTATCTTTTAATCCTAACCTGACTCATGATTTTGCCAAAAAAACAACCCCTACTCGAGAAAAAGAACACACCTATATAAGAAAATAGTTGTTATGTTAGTATTAATATAAAGAAATAAATAAATATAAATTGTTAATTTTACTAAAATTAATATCAATTTTAAATAAAAAAGATACACTTTGAGTAATACTAGTCACATCATGCATTGGATTGAGGTGATATTAATTTCAAAATGTCTCAAATGACTTGTGGATAATTTTTATAAAATATCAAAGCAATATGAATATGTTTTCTTATTTTTTAGTACGTCAGTTTCCTTTTTTACTAAAATGTCATTTTAAATTAGAAACATGAACTTTTGACTCATTCCAATCACATCATGTATTTGTTTGACATGAAACGGATTCCTATACATTGAAACTGACTTATGAATCGTTATCCTAAATTATCGAGAAAATCTGAGCGTATTTTATCAGTTTTCAGTTAGTGACACTTTTTGAACTAAAATGTTGATTTTAAACTGATAAAAGACACTTTGAGTCATACTGGGAACATCGTGTATCGGATTGAGGTGCATCTGATTCCTACACATCACAAATGACTTATGGATCATTTTTGTAAATTATCAAAACAATAATGATGTTTTTTATCAGTTTTGAGTAGGGAAATTGTCCATTTTACTAAAATTGATGAAAATTTTAAATAAAAAGACGCATTTTGAGTCATACTGGTCATACCATGTGGTAGATTGAGATACAGATGATTCCTACACATCTCATATGACTTATGGATCATTTTCCTAAATTATCAAAACAATATGAATGTTTTTTCTTGGTTTTGAGCATGTCACTTGTCTTCTTTACTAAAATTACATTTTAAAGTTGAAACATGCACTTTGACTCAAACTGATCACATTGTGTATCAGATTAAGTGTCACGACCCCCTCCCACCAAAGATGCCCCTCCTGATCTGGCAATGGTGAAAGGAAGATAATGACCCCCGAGTCCCGCCTCCAGTAGGCCCCGGGTTGGCGACTAGCACCAAGGGTATGAGTTTTCACAAATATGGGAGGCATTACCCTTTTTATTATTTTGGATCGGGAAATAGGACAAGTCAACCACCAAAAAGGGAAAAGAACAAGTGTATATAAATAAACCCAAACCAAGCCCACATGCATGTTTAAACAATTTTTATAACAAGGTATAAGTACAAGGAAGCTCAAAAGTACAATGCCAAAGAAAACAAGAGAACAACAACTGCAACAACTCCAACTGCCCGACTAGTAGGGTCCCGCATGGCCCTGGTAGTCCTCCTGGAAACCTGAAAGTAAACGTAGGGTGAGAATACAAGTATACTCAGTAGAGAAACCTAAAGCTCTCGTGAACAAGTGGGGAGACACCCTAAGGTCCCGTGAGAAAACAGAAGAACCAGAAACTAACAAGGAAAAACTATCCACCCAGCCTCACTGGTCACACTCACCAAGTAACACAAACAAGTTTAGTATATATATATAGAACAAAAGTATTGGGTACCCCGAACCATTTCCCACTTAATTAGATGCTTCTCTTCCTAACGAAAAACGTCCTGACGCTACCACACACTTCCCGCCCGCACACACCTGGGCCAAACCACGCATCCCGCCCGCACACACCTGGGCCTCACAACCACGCATCTCACCCGCACACACCTGGGCCACAACCACTAACCCGCCCGCAGACACATGGGCCTCATCCCGAAGGTTCTTGGGAATGGTAAGCCTGCCCGAAGAGTCTTGGGCTAAAGGTCGCCTCAAGCCATCACAGCCTCCGAGACCTACCCTAAGATTCATGGGTGTAAGTTCACCTCAAGCCATCATAGCCTATGGAAGAAGGAGCAGGAAGGAGCTAGTAACTAAGGGGGAACACCCTCTCCCATAAAATGGGAGCGTTTGGCACTAGGTGCTTGACATGGGTGTGGTGCGATAAAACACAAATATACAATTATATATATATATATATATACATATACCAAACACACAGCCCAACCTATGGCTTCTTAAAAAGAGAAACTGAGCATGTGCCTCAGCACTACTACCATGAAGCATGCATCAACAACCAAACAATCATCCCCCAACCCCATTTAGGTTTTCATGTTTCATGCAATGGTTTAACAAATTATTACTACTGGGCAACTAACATCCAGACAAAACCTTTCACAAACATATCCCTTCCATCCACAACCAAGGTTAGGTAAAACGCAAGCAACCACATGCCATTTCTTTTACAAGAGATTATCACAACCATACAACATTCCATCATTCATTTATTTAAAAGTTCCACACATAAAACCCCTTCCACACACAAAACATTTCCTCATTTGAAAACACCTTTTACTTCAAAACACTTTTCATAATCAAAACACTTTTCATAAATAAAGGAATTTTCCACAAAACAACCAAACCACCAACATGTTCATTATTCCAACTTTGTTCAACCGGGGTGATCACACAAGGTTTTCATTCTCATTTAATCAGCCAGTCTTTACATGCTTATCCATTTTCAATGTTTTAACAAAACCAACCACAAACAATTCAGATATCAATTGCGCACGCAAAGGCCACCAACGGCCTTGATTTTCAGTAGGCAAAGGCCTTTCAATCCAAAATCACAATCAGAAGATAAAGAAACTGGAAGGCAATAGAAACAGCACAAAACCCCAAACCCTTATTTATCCGGTTATTATCTTTATTTAAAGTTCAACTGCATCCCATGGAACAAAAGAAAAATATCCCACCCCGCATGTTGCACCAAAAAGAGAGACGAAGGTAAACCCCTACCTCAAAAGGTCCCGATCACGTCGCTTCCGACGACGTCCTTCGGTGTCCTCCGCCTTCGCCAAACCCGACAAACGCCTCCTAGGATGCAAGCTGGAGAAGGAAGGCCGAAAGGAAAGGTGACAAGTCTGGGCTTAGAAGCTTCGTCTCATCGCTACAATCCTGTGGACGCTGACGGATCGACGATCGGAGTTCGGACAAATAAGTTAGAGGAGGAAGACTTCTTGATCATCCAAGAGTGTCGTCGTGCGAAGAAGAAGCGATTGGTCTGGAAATAATCCGCGCCCCTTTCTTATATAGCCAAACGAATAGGTAAAACAGTATGCAGCGTGTATTGATGAATACACGGTGTGACTGTACACCCATTACGTGTTTTGACTGGTCAACACACGACACGTCATGCGGTTTCCACGCGTTTTTAAAAAAAAAGTTAATTTTATTAATATGTGTGTTTCGTTGACCCGAGACATAACTCATAAAAAGGTATCCATCACTGGTCTTAAAATGACCGTCTTAATTTCAGGATTACCCTGCCGCTGACGGTTCGTCATTCCGACGCCATATGAAGAAGTTATAGACTTTTTAAGTTTTGATCACCCAAAATAATAATATTATTATTTTATTATTATTATAATAATTTAATATTTTGATCAAAAGGGCTTGTGGCGTGAATCTCTCCCCTTACACCATGCGCACTCCCTTATTTTATTATGTATTACTATTTTAATATATTAAATCAACATTATATAAAATATATGATATATTAAATCAAATTATATAAAAAAAATATGATTTATACAAGGGAAAGGGGGCATTCACGCCTCCCCTCCCCATCTCATGTGCATCCCCATAAATTTATTATAATTTATTAAATAAAACCATTTTCCTTTTAATTGTATTATTATATTTATTATACGATCAATGTTATTAATTTCATAATTCAATTTTGGGAGAACCTATGCACAACCATTCCATGCGACTCAAAACCATTTCATTTAATTGAATTAAATGACAAAACAAAATTAATATAACATACATATTCAACCCCATTTTAATACATTTAATTTTATTAACCTCTCACATATAGTTTTACGCCATCATTGTTATTTATTGTTCTTCAATAACAATAACATTTCATCAACTTATTTTATTAACTCACCGACGTTATTGTTTTTAATAACAAAAAGATTTACGCTCGTCGCATTGACCACGTTAAACCACCCTGTTGGATATCTGAATCCAACCATGCCACGTCAATGTCGCATAACATCCATCAATTTAATTATTTTAATTCTATTTATTTTTATTTCACACTGATTAAATTGAAACCACATTTATTAAATAAAAACCATTCAATTTCATAAACCCAATATAACGAAATCACCTTTAATTTTTTTTTTAACGCACCATTGTGCTTCCACTTACATGTTCATTTAATTGTTTGCAATAAATACCATGACTCATTTCATCAATTCCTCATTATTATTAATATTATGAATAATATTAATAACACAACAGCCATAATTATTATTCAAATTTAATTTCAACAATTACTCAATTAATAAAAAAAACTACATGTTTCATTTATCAACGTCTAATGGATCACACACCTTCCCACTTCACATCATTAATAATAATAACACCAATTAAATCATTTTATCATGATTATTCTTTTTAGTTTAATTAATCAACAATTTATGTCATCATCATTATTATTTAACATATTTTTATGTTATCATCAGTATTAAAATTATCATTATAACGCGCGTCGTGTTGACCACATCGATTTCAACAAGGAATGGACCGGAGGGGTCCGGTCCATTACATCAGATACCTCTTAAAACATTCTCGTCCTCGAGAATTAAAAACCAACCAAGAAAAAGAATGGATCCAAATAACCACTCCGCAAGATACCTCTTAGGGCTCTTATCATAACAAGAAACAACCGACAACCCTAATTATGTGAGTTAGGAATTCCCTCTCCTATGTCGAGATATTATCTGCTTTAGGGGGCACTGAATCGCCTGCACGGGTTTAATCGCATCTGCATTAATGCGTCTCGATTAAGGACTGGGCCTTCCCACTTCCATATATTAGGTTTTTTTTTCAACTTACACTGCACCCAACAACGTACAACCCACACACTGCCAGGACACATGGCTTGAGGAATTCCTTCTCCCATGTCGAGATATTATCCGCTTTAGGCGGCACTGACTCGCCTGCACGGGTTAAATCACATCCACATTAATGCGTCTCGATTAGGGATTAGGTCTTCCCCTCCCCACATGATAGGGATCTTCACGTACATTTAAAGAAAAGCGGGAAACAACATAGCATTAAAAACTCACAAAAACAAGGTCCAGCCCCAAAGAATGAGCAAAAGAGTTCCAACAATGGAGTGTAATGCTCCCAAAAAAACATAAAGGAGATCATTCAAGAAAACCCAAACACATCTCTATCGATCCCTGGTCCTTCTAGAGATGTTGCCTCTGATGCATGCAACTATCCTCGCTGAGCTCCTCTGCCTCTCTGTTGACGTCCGCCTCCTCGACCACGTCCCTACTGGGATCCTTGAGGAACTCCTTGTGGCTGGCCACCACCTGCTCCATCTCCCCTCAAAGGGACTGGAGCCTGTTGCTGCTAGAAGGGTCTTGTCGGTGACTGGTGCTGCTGAGGAGGGCGTTGAACCTGTCCATCTCCACCGTACTGAGCATGGGTCGGGCACCGACTCTGAACGTTCCCGAAACCTCCACAAGAAAAACACTTTGGTCCTAGGCTCGTGAAAAAGGGACGAGGACCTGAAGATCTGAACTGGAACTGCTGGGGCCTGCTCCCTACTGGCCTGAAACTAGAAGGTCCCGTCGCAGGAGACCTGCTGCTGACTGCCTTCCCCTTCGACGAACTAGGCCGGATCCCCTCACGTGGTGCACCTCCCTACGAGTGCATCCTTTCTACAAATTCCGCCTTCTTCTGTACGGCTAAGTATGTCGGAAGGGTGAAGGGGGTCACAGCATACTGGAGCGAAGGACGAAGCGCCTCTTCCAAACGTCTCGCCCGAGACTCTTCATCCGGAAAGAGTTCCGGAGCAAAGCGTAGGAGATTCTTGAACTTAATCCCCAACTCTCGAACATTCATACTCCCCTGCTGAAGGGAGAGAAACTCCTGACACTTTTCCGCCTTGATCAAAGAAGAAAGGAATTCCTCTCGGAACTCCTTTTCGAAGTCAGCCCATGGAATCTCTGCCTCCTTCCTCTCCCCGAGGTAGAGCATCCACCATTGGCGCGCCGCGCCTCTCAGCTGACTGACCGCTAGGGGGACCCAATACTCCTTCGGAGCACGGATCAAGGTAAAAGTGATCCCTATCTCGTCAAGCCACCCCTCCGTCTCCAGGTCCGAAGTACTTCCCTCGTACTTCTTGAGAGTCTGACGCTGGAAAGAACGGAGGGTCTTCTGCCACTGGCTGTCTTCCTCCTCTCGATCGATCCTCAGTTGATCGATTGCCTGAACCTGCTAGGCCTCAACCATCTGAGCCACCCGGGGACGACGTCCAGGTGCCATAGCTGTACGGTAAACAAGGATCTCCTAAGCCCAAGTAGTAAGGAAAAAATCAAAGTTTTAATTATCATTTTATTTCAATTTCTTTCCCAGAACACCCAAATCAAGTAAAACACAAACATGATGATGCATGTACCTTCCCTAGGGTCTCTACCCTACAATCAATATAGTCTCACTTGGTCGTTCGGTAGGCTCAGAGTCCTTGCATCGGATCACGGGGGGGCCTAAAATCCCGTGTCCTAGCCGGTCATCCCTGGCCTATGTCACGCACCAAGATTAACGAACACTGTTGCCCTACCATCCCATGCAATCCTCACTGTGCCTAACTCCAGACTCCATCCTATCTCTCAACCATCACCTGTGATACCATTCTGTCATGACCCCCTCCCACCAAAGATGCCCCTCCTGATCTGGCAATGGTGAAAGGAAGATAATGACCCCCGAGTCCCGCCTCCAGTAGGCCCCGGGTTGGTGACTAGCACCAAGGGTATGAGTTTTCACAAATATGGGAGGCATTACCCTTTTTATTATTTTGGATCGGGAAATAGGACAAGTCAACCACCAAAAAGGGAAAAGAACAAGTGTATATAAATAAACCCAAACCAAGCCCACATGCAAGTTTAAACAATTTTTATAACAAGGTATAAGTACAAGGAAGCTCAAAAGTACAATGCCAAAGAAAACAAGAGAACAACAACTGCAACAACTCCAACTGCCCGACTAGTAGGGTCCCGCACGGCCCTGGTAGTCCTCCTGGAAACCTGAAAGTAAACGTAGGGTGAGCATACAAGTATACTCAGTAGGGAAACCTAAAGCTCCCGTGCACAAGTGGGGAGACACCCTAAGGTCCTGTGAGAAAACAAAAGAACCAGAAACTAACAAGGAAAAACTATCCACCCAGCCTCACTGGTCACACTCACCAAGTAACACAAACAAGTTTAGTATATATATATAGAACAAAAGTATTGGGTACCCCGCACCATTTCCCACTTAATTAGATGCTGCTCTTCCTAACGACAAACGTCCTGACGCTACCACACTCTTCCCGCCCGCACACACCTAGGCCAAACCACGCATCTCGCCCGCACACACCTGGGCCTCACAACCACGCATCTCGCCCGCACACACCTGGGCCACAACCACTAACCCGCCCGCAGACACCTGGGCCTCATCCCGAAGGTTATTGGGAACGGTAAGCCTTCCCGAAGAGTCTTGGGCTAAAGGTCGCCTCAAGCCATCACAGCCTCTGAGACCTAACCGAAGAGTCTTGGGTGTAAGGTCACCTCAAGCCATCATAGCCTATGGAAGAAGGAGCAGGAAGGAGCTAGTAACTAAGGGGGAACACCCTCTCCCATAAAATGGGAGCGTTCGGCACTAGGTGCTTGACATGGGTGTGGTGCGACAAAACACAAAGATACAATTATATATATATACATATACCAAACACACAGCCCAACCTATGGCTTCTTAAAAAGAGAAACTGAGCATGTGCCTCGGCACTGCTACCACGAAGCATGCATCAACAACCAAACAATCATCCCCCAACCCCATTTAGGTTTTCATGTTTCATGCAATGGTTTAACAAATTATTACTACTGGGCAACTAACATCCAGACAAAACCTTTCACAAACATATCCCTTCCATACACAACCAAGGTTAGGTAAAACGCAAGCAACCACATGCCATTTCTTTTACAAGAGATTATCACAACCATACAACATTCCATCATTCATTTATTTCAAAGTTCCACACATAAAACCCTTTCCACACACAAAACATTTCCGCATTTGAAAACATCTTTTACTTCAAAACACTTTTCATAATCAAAACACTTTTCATAAATAAAGGCATTTTCCACAAAACAACCAAACCACCAACATGTTCATTATTCCAACTTTGTTCAACCGGGGTGATCACACAAGGTTTTCATTCTCATTTAATCAGCCAGTCTTTACGTGCTTGTCCATTTTCCATGTTTTAACAAAACCAACCACAAACAATTCAGATATCAATTGCGCATGCAAAGGCCACCAACGGCCTTGATTTCCAGTAGGCAAAGGCCTTTCAATCCAAAATCACAATCAGAAGATAAAGAAACTGGAAGGCAATAGAAACAGCACCAAACCCCAAACCCTTCTTTATCCGGTTATTATCTTTATTTAAAGTTCAACTGCATCCCATAGAATAAATGAAAAATATCCCACCCTGCATGTTGCACCAAAAAGAGAGACGAAGGTAAACCCCTACCTCAAAAGGTCCCGATCACGTCGCTTCCGACAACGTCCTTCGGTGTCCCCCGCCTTCGCCAAACCCGAAAAACGCCGCCTAGGATGGAAGCTGGAGAAGGAAGGCCGGAAGGAAAGGTGACAAGTCTGGGCTTAGAAGCTTCATCTCGTCACTACGATCCTGTGGCCGCTGACGGATCGACGATTGGAGTTCGGACAAAGAAGTTAGAGGAGGAAGACTTCTTGATCATCCAAGAGTGTCGTCGTGCGAAGAAGAAGAGATTGGTCTGGAAATAATCCGCGCCCCTTTCTTATATATCCAACGAATAGGTAAAATAGTATGCAGCGTGTATTGATGAATACACGGTGTGACTGTACACCCGTTACGTGTTTTGACTGGTCAACACACGACACGTCACGCGGTTTCCACGCATTTTAAAAAAAACGTTAATTTTATTAATATGTGTGTTTCGTTGACCCGAGACATAACTCATAAAAAGGTATCCATCACTGGTCTTAAAATGACCGTCTTAATTACAGGATTACACTACCGCTGACGGTTCGTCATTCCGACCCTATATGAAGAAGTTATAGACTTTTTAAGTTTTGATCACCCAAAATAATAATATTATTATTTTATTATTATTATAATAATTTAATATTTTGATCAAAAGGGCTTGTGGCGTGAATCTCTCCCCTTACACCATGCGCACTCCCTTATTTTATTATGTATTACTATTTTAATATATTAAATCAACATTATATAAAATATATGATATATTAAATCAAATTATATAAAAAAAATATGATTTATACAAGGGAAAGGGGGCATTCACGCCTCCCCTCCCCATCTCATGCGCATCCCCATAAATTTATTATAATTTATTAAATAAAACCATTTTCCTTTTAATTGTATTATTATATTTGTTATACGATCAATGTTATTAATTTCATAATTCAATTTTGGGAGAACCTATGCACAACCATTCCATGCGACTCAAAACCATTTCATTTAATTGAATTAAATGACAAAACAAAATTAATATAACATACATATTCAACCCCATTTTAATACATTTAATTTTATTAACCTCTCACATATAGTTTTATGCCATCATTGTTATTTATTGTTCTTTAATAACAATAACATTTCATCAACTTATTTTATTAACTCACCGACGTTATTGTTTTTAATAACAAAAAGATTTACGCTCGTCGCATTGACCACGTTAAACCACCCTGTTGGATATCTGAATCTGACCATGCCACGTCAATGTCACGTAACATCCATCAATTTAATTATTTTAATTCTATTTATTTTTATTTCACACTGATTAAATTGAAACCACATTTATTAAATAAAAACCATTCAATTTCATAAACCCAATATAACGAACTCACCTTTAATTTTTTTTTGAACGCACCACCGTGCTTCCACTTACATGTTCATTTAATTGTTTGCAATAAATACCATGACTCATTTCATCAATTCCTCATTATTATTAATATTATGAATAATATTAATAACACAACATCCATAATTATTATTCAAATTTAATTTCAACAATTACTCAATTAATAAAAAAACTGCATGTTTCATTTATCAACGTCTAATGGATCACACACCTTCCCACTTCACATCATTAATAATAATAACACCAATTAAATCATTTTATCATGATTATTCTTTTTAGTTTAATTAATCAACAATTTATGTCATCATCATTAATATTTAACATATTTTTACGTTATCATCAGTATTAAAATTATCATTATAACGCGCGTTGTGTTGACCACATCGATTTCAACAAGGAATGGACCGGAGGGGTCCGGTCCATTACATTAAGGTGAGGAAAATTCCTATACATCACAAATGACCTATGGATAATTTTCCTAAATTATTTAAACAATTTTAATGGGTTTTCTTGGTTTTGATTAGGCCAGTTGGCCATTTTAAAAAAATGATATTAATTTTAAATAAAAACACGCACTTAGAGTCATATCGATCACACCGTTCATCATATTGAGGTGTGTCCAATTCATTAACATCTAAAATCACTTATGGATCATTTTACTAAAGCATAAAAACAATATGAATGTGGTTTTTTTGTTTTGAGTAGGTTAGTTTGTTTTCTTACAAAAATTGATGTCAATTTTAAATAAAGGTGCACTTAGTGTTATACAGGTCACACCGTGCATCGGAATGAGGTAAGAATGATTCCTACACATTCCAAATCACTTATGTATTGTTTTCCTAAAGTATAAAAAATATTAATTTTTTTTTCTTGGTTTTAAGTACGACACTAGTATTTTTTACTAAAATATCATTTTAAACATGAACCACGCACTTTAACTCATACAGATCACATCGTGTATCAATTTGATGTGAGATTTATTCCTACACATCCCAAATGATTTATGTATCTATAGCCTAAATTATCAAGAAAATATGAGCGTGTTTTCTCTGTTTTCAGTGAGTGAAACTTTTTAAAGTCAAATGTTGATTTTAAACTAATAACATCCAAATTGAGTCAATTGTCTTTTTTACTAAAATTAATGTCAATTTAAAATAAAAAGAAGTACTTGGAGTCATACCAGTAACATCTTATGTCAGATTGAGGTGTGTCTGATTCCTAAATGTCCCAAAATCTCAAAATAATCCTAACTTTCAATGTTACCATGATTTCTATTGACTTTCTTTGTTGAACTGCCAAAACTAAAAGAGTAGCTTTGAACAAACCACATCAACTCAAAAAATGAATCCACCTATATAAGAAAAAAAATTATTATGTGTAATACTAAAAATAAATAAATTAAAAATAATACATTAAATAATACATTAATTCTATGGACATTGATTTTACTGTAAAAATATCAATATTAACTTTTGTGATTGAGAAGGGGAGGGTACTTAAAGGAAAGTGATAAATGTCAACTCTGTAAGGGTAAAACAAATTAGGGAGAAGAAGTTTTTGGAATTTTTGGTGTATAAATGGATAAAATATGGACAAAGTATCCCAAATCGAATAAAATAATCCACCTATATAAGAAAAAAAATTATGTGGGTGATACTAAAAATAAATAAATTAAACATAAATATGAAACAATACATTAATTCTATGGAAAATGATTTTACTATGAAAACATCAATATTACCTCTGTAATTGAGAAGAGGTGGAATTTTTTCTCTTCCTATAAAGGAAGTTGAGGTAATTTGAAAGAAAGTGATAAATGAACTACTGTATAGGTGAAAAGTTTTTATGGGAGAAGAAGCATGAAAGTCGGATAGAGCACCCCAACTCGAACAAAAGAATCCACATGTATAAGAAAAAAATTATTATGTGAGTAATACTAAAAATAAATAAATTAAACATAAATATGAAACAATATATTAATTCTATGGATAATGATTTTACTGTGAAAACATAAATATTACTTCTCTTATTGAGAAGAGGTGGCATCATTTCTCTTCCTGTAAAGGTAGTGGAGGTAATTTGAAAGAAGGTGATAAATGAACCACTTTAGGGGTGAAAAGGTTTTAAGGGATAATAAGAATGAAAGTTTAATAGAGCACCCCAACTCAAACAAAAGAATCCACCTATATAAGGAAACAATTATTATGTGAGTAATAGTAAAAATAAATAAATTAAACATAAATATGAAACAATATATTAATTTTATGGACAATGATTTTACTATGAAAACATAAATATTACCTCTAGGATTGAGAAGAGGTAGCACCGTCTCTCTTCCTGCAAAGGCAGTGGAGGTAATTTGAAATAAAGTGAAAAATGAACCATTATAGGCGTGAAAAGGTTTTTAGGGGGAAGAATCATGAAAGTTGGACAGAGCATCCCAACTCAAACAAAATAATCCACATGTATAAGAAAATAGTTATTATACGAGTAATACTAAAATAATAAATTAAAAATAAATATGAAACAATAAATTATTTATATGGACAATGATTTTACTGTGAAAATATCAAGATTAACTCTTTGATTGAGCAAATACAGCGTTGTCCCTCTTCCTAAAAAGGCATTACTCATAGAATTAAATATTCTAAAATAAATGAAAACTACAAGGAATAATGAAAATTAAATAAACATTTAATTATATAATTTTTTGGTAAATTAGAGAAAGTATATCATAACATTACCTTTACATCTTTACAAAGGGTTTCTTTGGTCCAAATATAAGCTAATAAAAAAACTAAAGATTTTGTGTGCACTTCATTGTGGTTTAGAAGACTATAAGGATGTTAGGAAACTGTGAGAAAATTGATGATATTGATATATATTTATCTCCATTGATCAATGGATCCAAAACAATGATTGGTTGTGAATCATTCACATAGTTAATAACAAAACTAAGGATTCTCTATATAGTTTACTATTATTTGTTAACTACCGCGTAGAATAGAATCTGACCTGAACTTTATATCCAATATCCCAATTATGCTCTAATACTACACATTCTTTCTACCATCTCTATGATATCACCATTCAGCATTCACTTTTCCTTATCTTCCTCATAATTTTATTCATTATTTAAACAAGTGGGAATATTTTTCCTTCATAGCATTTTCCGATTCTCTTGTTTCTTCTTCAATAATATGTGTTTTCCAAAAAACCTTTACCCAATGAATTATATTATTCTATAAAATTTCCTCTCTATTTTCAAGGATATAATTAGTTTTTTTCTCTCTATGTGTGGGATGAGAGCATCATGGGGATGTCGGGCAGGAAGTTCAGGTCAGATTCAATGCTAATCATTAGTTAACCAATAGTAGTGAAGTGTATAGAGAATAATTGGTTTTGTTATTAGCTTTGTGAGTGATGCACAACCAATCCTTGTTTTTTCTCCATTGATAAATGGATCCAAATAGACATCAATATTTTTCCAACTCTTCTAGACTAATGTTTCTCGAATAATAACAAAGTAAACATGGACATAGGATTTTAGAAGGGTCATATGCGTGCTCTTTTGCAAACTTGATAAACTCTTTAACTCTATATTCATAATCGTTTGTCAAATGATTAGTGTGCATATATTTTTGGTTCATATACATCCTATTAGGTTCATAAAAGATTAATTTTATACAACATATAAATAAATACACATAATATATTCATTATCAAAATTGAAAGTTATAGACAATTCTAATAAGGGAAACTCAACATTTGATTGTTTCAAAGAATTTTAGTATGTTAAAGAAAATGGGTAATTGAGTTTAAGAAAAGAGTTTGTCCACATAAAATCTTTCTTAAATATCCTAAACAAATGGAAATATAATATAGGAAATTAATGAGTAATACAAAACCCAAATATGATAAACAAGAATAATAAACTCTCATTCAATCAACTAGAAGATATAAAAATGTATTATAACAAGTTATGTAACAACCTAAGGAATTATTACATTTAAAATTAATATTATATCAATATTTTAAAACATCTCAAGACTCTTAGTATTTTATATCACCACACCGACCCATCATAAGGAAATTCATGGTACTCCAACTGGATGTAAAAGTAGCATTTAATAGTGGATTCCATGAATAGTAATTACATCAAACAAACAGATAGTTTTCTCATTATTTAATATGAGAATAATGGTTGTAAATTGAAATGATTGATGTATGAATTGAAGAAATAACTATGAGCTTGGTATTTAAGGTTGGATTAATTATTAAAGAAACTTTACTTTAAAAAAAGAGGAATTGATCATAATCATTACATAAAAAATAATTTTATAGATAGATTGAAAGTGTTTATCAATGTGGATGACATAATATTTATATGTTAAAGAGATGAACGATGATAATAATTTTATACATTAATAATGACCAATGTTTAAATATTGATGATTAGTGAGTTGACATTTTCCTTTATTTATAGGAGACTCATGGAATTAATGGGATGTTTATTTCCTAATCCATGTATATGAGGGAAGTGTTTTATAGATTTTAAAAGGAAGATTAAAAACCCGTGTTGAAACCCATTGAAAATTGAATAATATTTTTAAATGTTGTAGGTGGAATGTCAATCTATATCATGATAGTGTCCAAGGTACATTTTTGATCCCCCTTGGGTGGGAAACAAGCACTGTGGCAAGAAAAACAACATAGTGGGAATAATTTTTCCCAAAAAATAAATAAAACTAGTTGAAAGAAATTTTAAATAAAAACTACCATGATGCATCCATACATTGGATTATCACACCTACTCAGATAAGTAGAAAAAAGAAGATATGAAGTAGTATAATATAAAATAAATCTCTTAACCTGCCTTTAACTCCCTATCACACAAAATCCCTAGTTTTAATTTCTAAAATTTCAAATGCATGGAATACATTGATAAAATAAAGAATGAAAAATATGTATGATAACTTTGGGTGATCAATTTGGGAAGAGTAAAAAAATAAAACAACCAACTAAAATCCATGTGACTCCATGTGTCACCATCGAGTCTAGAAACAATATACTCTCAATGAGCAATCAATATTTGAATCAAAATGGGAAACTGAGAAAATTGGAAGGCCTTCCCCACTAGTAAACAATCACTAAACCACAAGTAATTATATAGTTGAAGAAGTAATAAAAAATGAAACCAAAAATACACAAAGAAAATTTAAAGGAATGCCTTGCTAGGTTGAATAAAATCTGAGACCCTCTTTGGAAACCCTAATTGTAACCGAACACCAGATGTCAGATGAGATGTTCGAGCAATTGGAAGTAGTTTAGTGGTGTGATTTGAGCTTCGATTCACTGAGGAGGAGCACCGAGAGTGGGTGACTTCAGCAGAAATATTCTGATATCGTGATGGGTTCGCAAATGGTTTGGGTCTCTTAATTAGATTGGGACACTTTTATTAGTGCTTATAAAAAACACTGATAAATATTCCTTTTATTAGCGCTTATTACCAAAGCACTGAGAAAAGTACTCTTCGTCATCTCTTTTTTAGTACTAATAAAGGTAGGTCTTTATCAGTGCTAAAATTATAGCGCTGATAAATTTTTATTTTATCAGCGCTTTGTTTAGTGCTAATAAAGCTTCATTTCTATCAGCGTAAAAAAAAAGCAATAATAAATATTCTTTTATCAGTGCTTATTACTTAAGCACCATTAAAGGATTTATAATTATAATTATAAATAAAAAAAATTAAATATGTATATATAATTAATAGATATATATAAATATAAATATAGTAAATATATTGCTTTTAAATATATTTATGATAATTTTATAAAAAAATTATAATTTTTTTAATTATAGAAATATTTTTTAAAAATAATATTTATATCATTATATATATTTATATAATTATACATATATATATTTAATAAATATATATAAATATAAATATATTAAATATATTCATTATTTAATTAAATTTATTATAAATTTAATAATTATTTAAATATATATAATTATTTATTTATAATTATATAAATACATTTAAAATATTTATTTATAATTATAAATATCTAATTGTGTAAATATAGTAAATGTACATTTATAAATATATTTATTTATAAATATATTTTTACAAATATATTTTTAACATTATTAATGAATTTGTAATTTTAAGTGCATGCATATATATTAAAAATGAGTGAAATTGAACAAATTAAGAATAAATACACTTTAACAATATTGAAAAATTGGATGAGTTTTATATGTGAGCATTGTATATAAAAATTGATTAATTAGGTATAGGTGAAATTAATGTAACACAAATTTGATCTATATTAAATTGGAAAATTGAACAAAAATCAATTATATGTTGTGTACTATGAAATTAGTTAATATTTTTAATTCATATTACTTTTTAATTGTAAACCGTTATTCAATAAATATATGATTATTTAATGTAAAGCACATAAATATTTTGTAATATATAAATCATATTTATATACATTAATATATATCTATATATTTAATATATACAATTTAAAAATAATAAGTATCATAATTATATAATTAATAAAATGTTTAATATTTAATAATGTATAATCAATTTGTTCATTTTTATTAATAATTATTTAATTAATAAAATTTAAAAAAAATAATAAACTCGTTTTTTATTTTTTATTTATTTCATTATTTCATTTTATTTATTTGTACCTTTATCAGCACTAAAAAAGCACTGATGAAATAAATATTTATCAGTGCTAATAAATTTTACCCTTTATCAGCGCTAAAAATAAAGCACTGATAAATATTCCATTTATCATCATTTTTTTATAGTGTTGATAATTACCAGTGCTGTTAAAGGTTATTTTTGTAGTAGTGACCCTAGGATGTTACTAAAAGAACCCTAAAAAGGCACCTGGCATCGAGTCGTAGTGTGACCCTAGGGGTTCATGGCTCGGTTGGTCTCCAGGGAGAGGGGCCAACCCCTCAACCTAAAATATTCATGGTGTGACCCATATAGGTCATGGATCAAATAAAATATATATGTATATATAACCACACTATATACCGTAGACCTTCATGGGAGGACCTCCTCTCTTTTTTGGTGCAATACACATAGACACAACAACCTTCGTGATGTGGCCAGGTCATCGTAGTGTGACCTACTACAGTTGTAGAAATTCAGTAGCTAGTTCAACCAAACCCCATATCAGATGCTTCCATGAGAATATAAATCACCAATTAAGCATCTATATACATCGAAAAACATTTTCTTGATATGTTCCAATTCTCATAATCCCAATACGAGTCTCAATTCATGGAACATCCCCTACTCTGAAATGAAAAGTTGAACTTATGTTGAAATACAAAACCCATAATTATGTGCTCCATTAAAAAATAACCACCATAATGATTCTCATGTTTGAGAATCCATGATAGTTCTCTATCCATGAACCTTGGAATACCATGGTTTTCGATTCACTATAAATTGTCCATGTTTCATCTCTGAACACACAAAATGCTTCAATTGTGTAACTCTAAATACTAAGCTCGAACACACCAAATCTTCTCAAAAAAATCTTGATCTAACCCTCATAATACCCAATCCACATACTAGAAAATTATATTGATATGGTTTCTACTTCACTACATCCATTTCATAACCAAATCATCAATAATTTCTCATTAGATGGCTTCTCCCAAAAACGCTCAACCTCAACCACTGACATACTACCACTTCACTACACCACTTGATCAGGAAGAATTGACACCATAAGACATTTATAAACTAAACAAACACCTACACTAAGGTATAAACCCAACTCTTAGTTTAATTACAAGGTTGGATCCTCAACTAACCCATCCAACTGTCACACCATACCCACACGCCAGATGCACCTCCTATCTCACTCACTCTCTGATCACACAATCGCAATCCAAAGTACATTAATAACACTCATACTCCCCCTATATAGACCCATATTTTCATACATAAATATTACATCTTATTATATTAATCTTCATTATATAAAATTATGATTCATGTGAGAACAATAAATGTTTAGTCACAATATTATTATTTCATAAAAAATATTCAATATATCCCACATAGATCTTCCCATATAGTACTCATCTTAGACATACCCTACTTAAAACCTTTCTTTGTAACATATGTAAAGGAAACATAATAAAGGGTGAGATCAAATTATTAGTAAGGATGAACAAGGAAGATATCATTGATCATATAAGTATAACATGATCATAAGGGAATGAGAACGTGATCTTAACATTTTAAAACAATACACATCACCCCATATAGCATAATATTGATCCATGGAATAAGGCTTGGTTGTTAATATGGAATTAATCATAAAGGAATTAAATAACATGATCTATTAGATCACAACATTAGCATAATAAATAAGTTTGTGGAATATACATAAGTATAGAAAATAATTTCCTTAGAAGGCAAGGATCCTTAACAAGACTATCATAGTGGATTGGGTTCACTCTCTATTCCATAATATCAATGGTCAAGTTTCACTCACAAGATTATCATAGAGGACAATGTTCCTTACTCAACTGGGTTCACTCCTAATTCCATTCCTTATAATCTCATGAGATATCCATCTTTACCCAATGTATTGGAGGGATTTATAATTCTGAGACCTATCATCACATAATGAAAATCATAAAAATGTGTGCCAAAATATCATAAAACATTCATTATTTCATAACCCATGAAACTGAAATGGGTTTTGTTAACATTTAATCATAGCATACCCCATATAAAATAAGTGGGTTCCATAATGGTTTCATACTGAATTAATTAACTCATGTACAAGAAACTAGTTTCATAGAATTTTACTTAAATCATCATCATCATCATAAGACATCAAAATAATTAAATTGGATGGTATAATTAGATCATATACCTATTAAATAATAATTAATATCAAAGGATATTATATTAGATGAATTTTTTTTAAATTTCACTGGAATATTTCTTGAGGAAAATACTCTTTTCACTTTGAAATCGCATGTTTAAAATATAAAAATATCCTAAACATTAAGGAAAAAAATTATTTGAAAATACCCTTGGAAAGTTTTAAAGGATTGATTAAATTATTTATTGGTCACTATGTTAGTAAAATCCCTTCATGTTGTGTATGTTAAAACAAATATATTTTTTACATTTTTAGTAAAAAGTCAAAAACTAACTCCTTTGGAAAATGAAAATAAGATTAATTATAAAAAAATTAAAAAGTAAATCATGGGTAAATATGATTTTAAAAATAATAATATGATATTAAAAACATTCTTTAAATTTTTTTTGAAAACATAGATATGGAATAAAAAGGATTTTCGACCAAAGTGAGAAATAAAGCCATTTTTCTTTAAAAACATTATTTTTGTATCTTAAGTTGTTAAAGAGTGGAAAATGAAATAAAAACATGTAATCTAAAGAAATAAAAATATTATGATAAAATTAATTATATTCTTGAGATATAGGTCATAAAAGTTTAGTATCTAAAATGTGATCATAAACAATCCTGATAAATAATTAGATAGTAACATGCATCTCATACCACATTGATAAATTTAGAATCAAGAAATTATGAAAGTGAGATCCTTATATGGATATATAAATCCCTATAATTTTCATGATAATAATCATAAAATACATTCATGGGTATTATATACATCACATAAAACAAACAATTTGGGAATATGGCATGTCTCTCATGAAAATAAAAGTGAGACAAAAATCCCTTACCTCGAGTTAAAATTACATAAAAATCACTCTAGAATAATGTATAATAAATTTAAATTTATTATAATTATATATTTTAATAATTTAAATACTTATAATACCATATATTATCTACTTATAGAATTTCAAAATCCATTTATTAATAATTCTTTAATAAAATCATCGTTTATAGGAGAAAATTGTTTCATTTTTCATGAGAATTTTGGTTTGGTAATTCCAACGATTATACTTTGATCACTATTAAATCATTTAAAAAATCTAATAATGATATAAATATCATATATATTCATTATATATATTAATATTCATCCATAAAAAATAAAAAAATGAATTATTTCATTCATGGAGACGGTAAGTCGTATGAACAGCTAAACGGTGTTTTCACTTTTCAACAGATGGAAGAAAAGGCAACTAACAATTAATATTTATAGAATTATTATTATATCATATATATCATATAGATTAATTAAATATATACTTATTACTATCTATTTAAATACTAATTGAAAAATTAATTACATCTCTTTGTGGAGGTTGTAGTCCACATATACGCACGACTGACATTATCATTTTCCAACGGATTGCAAGGTAAGAATGTAGATATTCTATTATAATTAAATAAGTATAACTATATTTTAAATGTAATATATAAACTTTAAATCCATAATAATAATCATTCATGAAATATGGAAATGAAAAATTAATTGTATCACCACATGGAGGGGGTAGCCCACACGTACGCACAAGTGATACTTTCACTTCCCATTGGATAGAATGGACGGTGGATATTGGTGGTTCTATAATAATAATAATAATAATTAAGTATATTTAGGATAATGAATTTTTTATTTTATTATTAATTACAAAGATTTAGAGGAGGTATAAGAAGAAAGAAATTGAAATAGATCGGGTAAGATGATTACCTCTCATTCGGAAGGCCTCATTTAGATTCTTTATTAAGGGCCCTTGGAATAGTCTTTTAAGAAAACCAAGACCTCAAATTCATGTATAGGGAATCTTAGAATGTAATTTTACATGGTTTGGTAGAGAGAAATGGCTCAATTTAGTGTAAATAAAAGAGATAAAGGGTGTAATTTTATAAGGTAGTTGATGGACACACTTGGAATTAGAAAAAATATTAAAATATAATTAATTCATTCTGAATCAAAATGCTTAAAAATTTCCATATATTTGAATAAAATAGGATAAGGTTGAAATATACTAAAATTTATATTTATAAAGGTTTTGGTCTCATTTTAAACATTATATTTTTTATTAATACCTTCCTTAACCATTTTTAACCTTAACCACAGTAATAACTATTTCAATCTTAAAGGGTTATAATTTTACTAGTAAGATAACAATTGAAACATAAATACACAAGGGGTTTCATTTTTGAACATATATTATCCACCTTGTTCTATCACAATATTTTTTATATTTTTAAAATAATTTAATAAAATATTATTTTCATAAATTTTCATTAATGCCATTTTGGACACTATTTATTTAATTAGACATCAAATATACTAATAAAAATATTTAATCCAAATATAATCCTTTAAAACGTCCTAAATATATCATATATATCTAAAAAAAATTGTAACTCAATAATTATCCCAAATTTTATTACTTTTAATGTTTTTAAAATCATTTATTTTATTTTAATACTAAATGAATAAATATTATATCAGTGTTATGTAAGTATATAAGGTAATTATTTTTTCCACTAAAATTTAAAAATTAATTACCATGATAAAAAAATATATTTTAAATAAGTATTTATAACCAAACATATCCTCTTTTTATCATTATGTAAAAAAATTATAGATATTATAGTAAAAAGGGTGATATTTTGAAATTTTATTTACTAAAAATGATCAAAATATCATTATCAAGGGAAAATGGAAGAATAATTCCATATATTTTAATTTTGTATGAATATAATTTAATTTATACCTCCAAATTAAATTAAGGAAATTTTTTACTTGATTTTGAGACCTTGATTCATTATTTTAACTCTGTTTTACCCATTTTACAATTAAAGAGGTGATAAATATTTATCACAATTACTATTCATAATTATGAGAAATTAAAGGGACTATTTACCAAATTTTAACTTCTTGATTCGAAATATGGTATCCTCCCCTCCAATAGCCTGAAGGCCTTCATTTTTTATTGATTTTGATAATCCACCTTTCAAGGGGTCAGGTGGAACCCTTATAAGGCCCATAGGTATAAGCATTACATGGACCACAGGCCTTAAAGGAATTCATTACCCATAGGCTTCAAACATTACATAAAACCTAGACTAACTACTTGGAATTTCTCCTCCCCATCATCTTCATCATGAAATTAGCTCTCCACCTTCACATGGATGTTCGGCTAGGCTTTCCCATGCATGCACAGGCTTGTCCCAATGGCATGTGTCATACCCTCTCAATATTACTCAATATTTAATCTCTATATATGGAAGAAATAAATTTTAATATAAAAGTGTAAAATACAGTGAAAACAGCTTTAAAAAATGTGTTTTTAAGCATAAAATTAACTTATATCAAAATAATGAATATTACTAATTTAAATGAAATTAATTAAATAATTATAAATAAAATGTATCTTGTTTAAATTTATGACAAAATCCAAAATATAATGTTACTTTTAATTTACTTTATTTAATGAAAATAAATGATAGTATTTGAAAGAACGGTATTTTTCACTATTCACTGAAAAATCAATCATTTTAAGAAAAATCCAAAAATTTCACCATACGTTAATTTTAATATGATGGTTTAAAAAAATATATCATTTTTAGAAAATATAATTTTTAAATTTCATAAATTAATTACAATTTACACGCATAAAGTGCAATAAAAACATTTTTGAAGAAAATGCTTTTTACAACATAAAATGACTTTAATAAAAATTGTGTACTTATTAACTAATAATTAATCAATAATTTTTTATTTATTAAGAACATTATAAATTTATTTAATAATGTGTTCACTTATATTCATACCAATGAATTCAAAGGCTTGGTTATAATAATATTTTTATAATATATCAAAATTTTCATAAAGCTTAGTATTGCGTGTTAATCAAGATATCGAGCTTATTATAATTTTAACTAAATTTTTAAGCTATCACATTCTCCCCCTACCCTTAAATAAATTTATCCCTTTTAATTTTATCTCGGTCATCAGAGGTTCAATATTTAAAAACACATTTATTAAAAACCCAAATCATATAGAGGGAAAACAAAACTTCTTTTAAAAAGGGAAACTGTGGAACATAAAGGTTTTTGAAGTTTCATATAATTATGTTTCCAAATAAAGATAAAATTAGTGGGAATTTAAATTACAGACAAAGAGGATAAAACTAGAATCTTAGTATTAATAGAGAGCGATAGAAAACATGGTTATGATATAGTTAACGACCATAAAACCAAAAATCTGGGATGAGTGAACGAAACATTGATTCATCAAAAAATAAGGTAAAAGGATTAAATTTTTATTCAAAAATATTTTTCCTATAATTGATGAATTGTTTTAATTTCAAGATATAGTACACTAAAAACTATACTTACTTGATTTTTTCCCATTTTATACCCACAATTCCATCCTTTGTTCATGCTTTGATCAATCCCATTTCTATATCAACTCTTACTCCAAGAAATGGATATTCAAGATGATTTTTTTTCATTACTGAAGAACTAAAATTAACTTTTAACAAATCATAAAATCCATAAGTAATTTATTTTTCCTCTAAATATTTACCAAAACCAAAATTGTTTTGGATAATTTATCCAATATGGAAAAATACAATACATTAATCTCTAAAACTTCAATAATAACATCTAAAGTTCAAATTAATAAATTTTATAAATATTTAACCTTAATACTCCTCCAAATATTTTCTAACCAAATTCAAAACCCAAAAACATTAAATATTTGATCACATTTTTTTCAAGATCAGCATTAACATTTATCCCTATAAAACATGAAAAGGATCATAATGTCACATACCAAACATGTGAATACTCCGATTCTCTTAAAAAATAACCTAAATCACCATAAAACCTTAATGAAATTATACATGATTCCAAAAATTAACATTGTACTTATTCCTTAAATAAAATCATAGACTAATGAATATATTCTAAAAATCCAAAAAAACAATAAAATTCATCAAATATGACCTAAATCACTTTTTCATAAAATCAGTAACCAATTTTAGTTTTACCAATAATATCTCATTTACTTCATAAATTTCAGTCATATATTTATCCCAACTAAACATTATTTACTCAAAGTCAGTTACATAATAAGGGTTATCTTTCCCATAATCATGTATTCTAGAAAAATATCACCTTACCACTAATTCACTTTTCTTTGTTATCAGTACCATTCAACATATATTTTTAAATTCTTAAGGAAAAAATAATGTGGAAAAATACATGGATGCTTCATGATTATTATAACAATAATATAATTTATGTAACACTTTTAGAACATAATTCATCAATACCAATACATACACACTTCAATCCTTTCACTTCAATGATTTTCATACCATAGGTCCTTCCTTGGTCTTGGAGTTAGCCCTTAGATTATATCATTAACTTAGATAATTCCCAAGTTCCCCACGTATAATACATTGAATTCCTCAACTATTTTTTTCTCTATAAACTTCATTTCTATATAGAAAACAGCATACCCTTAATTTGAGACATTATCCTGGGTTTTTCTTCCCACATTCTTGATATAAATAAAATTGAACTTTCTTTCCTCTATGGTCATTACCACATTATCTTTCATAAAATTATATCTTACTCTTATTTGATGTGTTAATAAACTCACAGAAGTTTGAATTGTTGATTATATTTATTGACAGATGGTTATGTATAATCACAAGGTTTCTCCATCTAGTGCCTATTTAATTTAGTTTATCATGAGGATAATAATTCCTTTGTTTGAAAAATTTATCATTAATATAAATCCTCCTGGTTTTATCCATTATCTAAAACTAAAAACCATAGTGTGAGAAATAATAGTCATAGTGATAGATCATGAAAATAATTTATATAATATCTGAATTGTGATCCTTATTTCCAATATATGAAACCTTAGGTTTAACCTCGGAAATATATTATCATAATCTATTAAAATCCTTGATAATGGTTTGTGATGAAAATGTGAACTAACTTAAGAATATATTATGGGAGTGTCAAACTAGGTTCACAGTCAGGGTACACTCACTATGCACTAGAATAATGGTTGAGATATACTCGGCTCACTCTTTTCATGGTTATTATCTCTAGATGAATTTGTGCCAAAATAGCATACACTTTTAGTATCTATACATGGATGTGATTCTAGTAAAACCACAGAATCCCTATCTTAAAAAAATTAGGATGGTATATTATAATAAGACTTATCCCTAGGGATTTTAATAAATTTCTGTAATCCTAATATCCAAAGACTAACTAAACCCTACTCTGATACAAACTATAGTGACCCATACTTTTCAAACATAAATATTACATATTATTATATGAATATATGTTACATAACATTACAATCCATTCCAAAACTGTAAAGGTTTAGTGTCTTTGGACATAAGGTACAGAACATTTATTTTTCATGAAAGATCTTCAACATCTCACATAAATATATTTACACATGTTATTCTTATTATAAATACCCTATATAAAACCTTTTTTCATAACATAGGGAAAAGAAACACAATAAAGGTGATCTCAGAAGCTTATTAAGGGTAAAAAAGTAAGATATCAATGATCACATAAGCATAAAATAATTATAAGGGTATGATAACATGATATTAACATTTTAAAACATACCTAGTATATCACAGATCATAATATTAATTCAAGGAATAAATCTTTGTATATCATAAGATGTGAATCATAATGGAATCAAATAACATGATCCATGAGAGCACAACATTATCATAATACATATGTTTGTGTCATATAGAAAATCAAAGCAAATAATTTCTTTAATAGTCAAGGAATACAACAAAGACTATAATAGATGATTGGGTTTACTCTCCATTCCATCATATCATAATTCAACATACACTCATAAGACAATAATAGCAGAAAAAGTCCCTTATTGAACTGGTTTCACTCCCCACTCTAGTCCTTATTATCTCATGAGGTATCAAACTTTACCCAATGCATTATAGGGGTATATAATTCCAGGACCACCAATCACATAATAAAAATCATACATATGCATGCCACAAGATCATAAAACATTCATCATTACATAAACCATGTAAATGAAATGGGTTTCATAAACATTTCATTATAGTATCATAGTATAACCTATGGAAAATAAATGGGTTTCATAAAGGTTTCATTATAAATTAATTAAACTGTGGGAAAGAAACAAGTTTCATAGAATCATACTTAAACAGTAATCATTATAAGTTATCCAAAAATTGAAATTGGATGGTTTCATTGGATCATATCTCTATTAAAGTATAATTAAAATAAAATGATATTATCTTATATAAAAAATGCCTTTAAAATATCACTAGAATATTTCTTCAGGAAAATACCCTTTTCACTATAAAATCACTTGTTTAAAATATAAAAGTTTCCTAAATATTAAATAAAAATTTTATTTTAAAATAACCTTTGAAAATTTCAATTTAAGCTTCAAATTATTCAGATTTCATGACGGCATAAAGTTCCATTCATTTCATGTATGTTAAAACAAATATTTCCTTCAGACTTTTGAGAAAAAGTCAAAAAAAAGTACCACATTTGGGAAATGAAAATAAGATTAATTTTAATATGTTTATAAAAATTAAATCATGGAAAAATATGACATTAAAAAATCATAATATAATATTAAAAACATTCTTGAAAACATTTTTAGAAAACATGGATATGGAAGAAAAAGGATTTTCTTCTGAAAAGAGAAATAAATATAGTTTTCCTGAAAAACATTCTTTGTGTCTCTTGATCTATGAAAGAGATGAAAATTAAAGGAAATAATTAAATATATATATAACTATAGGAGAATAAAATTCATGATATTCTTGAGATATGGGTTATAAAATATCATCATCAAAAACATAATCATAAACAATCCTGATAAGCAATGAGATTGTAACATAAATCCCTTACCACTTTAGTGAATTTAGAATCAAAACCTCATGAAATAAATAACCTTATATGGATATTTAAATCCCCATAATTGTAATTATAATAATAATAAAATTAACTCATGATTAGTATATACTTCACATAAAATAAACAAGTAGTGAATATGGTATGTGTCACATGGAAATTAATGTGGTATTAAAATCCCTTACCTCAAATTTGACTTGATTTGAAAGTGATATAAGATCATGTATAATAGTATTAAATTAATTATTATTCTACAATTTAATCATTCACATACTTATAGTACCATATATTATCTATTTATAACATTTTAACACCCATTTATTTATAATACCTTATTAAAATCATCATTTCTAGGTGTTAATTGTTTCATTTTTCATTAGAATTTTGGTTCAGTAATTCCAATCCTTGAACATTGATCATGGTTAAACCATATATATAATGTTAATAATGATATAAATATCATATATATTTATTATATATAGATATAGAGATATATAAAGATAGATTCATCCATAAATGATAGAAAAATGAATTACACTATTCATGGAGATGGTAACTCGTACATACACATGAACGTTATTTTCACTTTTCAACAGATGGAAGAAAATAATGGTAAATAATAATTCACCATTAAATAATAATTATTATATCACATATATATATATATTAAATCTTTCATTATTACCATTCATGTAAATTTGAATCAAAAAATGAATCGCATTGCTTTATGGAGGTGGTAGTCCACACGTATATACAAGTGACGTTATCATTTTAAAATGGATTAAAAGGTAAGAATATAGATATGATATTATAATTAAAAAAACCTAATAATTTCATAAATATCATATATAAACTTTAAACTCATAATAATGACCATCCATGAAATATGGTGATGGAAAATTAATTGTATCTCTATATGGAGGTGGCAGTCCACATATACGCACAGGAGATAATTTCACTTCCCATTTGATGGAATAGAGGGTGGATATTTATTTTTACATAATAATAATAACATTTAAGTATATTGAGGGTAATAAATTTATTATTTTATGATGAATTAAAAATATTTATAAGTGGTTAAAGATGAAATAAATTGAAAGAGTTTAGGTAAGATGATTACCTCTCCTTTGGTAGGCCTCCTTTAGTTCTTTTATTAAGACCATTGAAATGGTATTTTAAGAAGTTAATCACCACCAATTAATGTATAATTAATTTTATAATAGAATTTGTTATGTTTGGATAGAGACATATTCCTAAATTTTTTGTAAAGAAAATAGAGAAGGGGTGTATTTTTATAAGGGTGGGAAAGGACACACTTGGAATTAAAAAAAGATTAAAATCAAAGTAAGTCATTCTCAATAAAAATTCTTAATAATGGATATATATTCAAATAAAAACGTTATTAGGATGAAATATCCCAATTAAATGAAATTTATATAGTTTTTTGTATCATTTAAACCTTATTTTTTTATGAACCCCTTTATTAACCATTTTTTACCTTAATCATAGTAACGAATATTTCAATCTTAAAGGGTTATAATTTTACTTATAAGGTAAAAATTGGTATATAAATGGCCAAGGGAAGAAATTTTAGACCATATATTATCAACCTTATCCTATTTAAATTTTTTATAATTTTTTAATAATTTAATAAAATATTATTCTTATAAAATATTATTAAATTCATTTTTGACACTATTTATTTAATTTGACATTAAAGACACAAATACAAAGATGGAATAATATTATAATCCTTTAAAACATCACTAGTATGTAATATGTATCTAAAAAATATGTTTACATCAATAATTCATCCAAAATTTTATTACTATTAATATTTTAAAATCATTAATTTTATTTTTATATTAATTGAATAAATATTATATCGGTGTTACATAAGTATATAAGGTAACTATTTTGTCACAAAAAAATTATAAATAAATTAAAAATATTAAAAATATTAATTCACATTTAAAATAAATATTTAAAACTAAATGTATCATGTTTTTAACCTCATGTAAAAAAATTAGTGATATTAAAGTCAAGAGAGTGGCATTTTGGAATTTTAATTAATTAAAATAATATAAATTTCCTTATTAAGGGAAAATGGAAAAAATTCCATATATTAAAATTTTGTATTAATATGGTAGAATTTATCCCAAAAAATTAAAATAAAGAAAGTCTTGGGTTGATTTTGAGACCTTACTTCATTGTTTTATCCCTATTTTACCCATTTTACCCTTACCGAGGTGACAAATATTTACCACAATTACTATTCATAAAGACAAAAAATACAAGGGATATATTTACCAAATTTGAACCAAATTATTCAAAATTTTATTTTCATTTATCAAAATTCAATATCTATAAATATAAGAAATCAATTTTAATATAAATTCAAAAAACGCAACGAAAACAGTTTTTAGTAAAATGTGTTTTTAAGCATAAAAATTAATTTATATATCATGAATATAGATAATTAAAATATAATTAATTATATTATTATAAATTAAATAAATAATATTTCTCTATAATACTAAATAAAAATATAATGGGACTTAATTTACTTGATTTAATGAAAATAAATGTCATTATTTGAAAAATCATGTTTTCACTATTCACTAAAAAATCAATCATTTCATAATAATCCAAAAAAATTACATTAAATTAATTTTGGTATTTTGATTTCAAAATTATGTTAATTTTATAAAATAAAATTTATAAAATATTCAAATATTAATTATAATTTCCACACACAAAATTCATTAAAAATAATTTTTGAAGAAAATGCATTTTTAAGTATAAAACGACTTCAATAAGTGTTTATTACCTAAGAATTAATCAATACTTTTGTATTGAGTAATACCACTATAAATTTATTTCATAATATTTTTACTCATATTCATACCCATCAATTCAATTTATAGGTTATAATAATGTTTTTATTATATATAATAATTTTCTTAAAGATGAGTGTTACATAATAAATAAGCTATCAAGCTTATTATTATTTTAACTAGATTTTTGGGGTGTTACATCCTCTAGAACTGGACCATGATTCCCAAATAGTTTCTATCCACTCACTAGAATTTCAATTTCTTCATAACCATCCACCAACTTATTTCACTACTTCCATGACACTTTCAACATGAGGGTCGTACACCTAGGATCAATTTGATGATCCCCACTATAAGAGTATATTTATTGTCTCACTACTAAATAAAACATCCAACCTATACTTCCCATTTGATTTCCATTACCATATGTAATTATTGTATGTGAATTATCACTCTTACACAAGTTCCAATTCAAAACACTGATCATTGACTACAAGGTCTTGCTCGACTGCACTTGTCAATTCTTAAAATGCCAAAGTGTCAAATGCCAATTTATCTTGAGATTATGGTTCTCCCAATCATAAGAATCTACTATCTACAAACAATCCCAACTAATGGTCATCCACATCATAAGAATTACCTAGGAAAAATGAACACCGAGTTTTCTAAACCATGAGACCAACAAAACCCACATCCGACTACTCAATCCCAATGTCAAACATCTACCTCATGAGCCTGACACAAGAATATATCTTAAAGTAATAATATCATATCCACTAAATACACAATCTCACACCTAGTTCTCTCTTGGTTAACCACCAAAAATCTAACAGACCAATCTATATAGGCACCGATTACTTTTTTTCCACCATCAGAACAAATCAGGTCCATATCTGCCAACCTCACTCAACAGTTCCAAGAAAACATAGCATACATAACAAGCACATAATTCAAGCATCTGAATCACTCCCAATTGATACAACAAAATATAGGTATTCCATATTATATAGGCACTAATTTATTATTTTCAAAACCCCATTTAAAACACAATACACACAATAACCTCTCCCTTATTTTCAAACCACCCCTGGCATCCAAGGGTGTTTTTATGAATATTAAAATCAATAAATTCTTATGGATAGTTTTTTATTTCCCCAAAATCACTCCATATTTTAAAAACTATTTTTAAATCCTACTTCAAAATACTTTTTTCCATATATTTTCTTAAAAACCCAAAAATCCCAACCTATTTCGAAATCACCAACCTCGTGATCCATTTCAAATAAAGACAACTTATAAAATAATTTTATGCTCACCTTATTCCACCACGTGAGTTTTCCTTTAAAACTATTTTTCATTATTAAAATGGAGTTTTTCTCAAAAAAATAAACTTCATAAAAATCAGTTCCTTATGGAATCTAGACAAACAATATCATAATAAAAAAACAAACCACTTAAATTCATATTAATATAATAGCTATTATAATATATTTGATAAAGGATTGATTATATTATAAATTGATTCAATTAATAATGGATTATAAAGAGAAAATAGGTCAAACATAACTATCTATCAAGATATGTATCATTACCTAAGAATTGCACTATTATAATTCATTGAAAACTCATTGTATTATAGTCCATACCTATGAATCATCCCAAGTCTCACCCATCCCACTTTGGGTCTCTCAGTATAACCCAACTCTTCAGTAATCCTAGATTTCTTAGTCCCGACACTGTACATACCATGGAAACTTGGGTTTCAATGGATTACATACTAGTTAGGTATGTTCTTGATCTACCTCTTGAGTCCCATCATCCAAAATCCACCTCTAACTACAATACCCCTTCCCAAAAGTTTCTCTGATACCATTTTGTAATTCCCCAACCCGGATCTCCCAAATGACACTCGAGTGGGGGTCACTACATGACCTCAATCATGAAATCCCATATTTTAGAGGTTTTTAACTATTATATAGGGCCTAAAATAGTCCTGAGGAAGTTACTCCCACTAAATAAATTACAAGGGTCATGCCTGAATCTACTAAAAATTCAAAATGAACCATTCATTTAATCGATATCCCAAAACAATTTATAGAAATAAAACAGGGATCCAAGAGGCCCCCCAAAATCTATAATAAAAAGTTGTAAACTTTCTTCATGATTCACCAAAATATATAATATTATAAAATAACATATCATCATATATAAAATAAAACAATGAAACACTAGCTAGTATACATGATAACAATAATTGAAAAAATAAATTGGAATTTGGGCCAACTCACATATACACCTTACCATAACCATGGCCTCCATAACTTATTAAACCTATACCATGTGTCTAGTTCCAAGTAGCACCTATTCTCGATGATAAAACATGATATTCTACCCATGTATGTCGAAATTCATGTCATGTACACACAAAGGGGGTGAATACAATAACCTGGTTGGAATCACTAATGCCTCAATTATGCTAAGTTTTGTTATGATCAAGTGGATATTCATGCAATACATATATAATAAGTGAATTTGTTACTTTTCAATACAACCACCTAGAAACATAAGAACAATGAACATACAAGAATACAAGTTGAGTAATCATGTGGTAACCAAACCATAATGATACTTAACTATACCTTTATTGGCTTCATGCTGGAAGGAAGATGGTCACCTCATACCACAATCTAAACCCATACCTGAGTAATTTGGGTAGGTTGTTATGCTTAAACCTTTACCCATAACCAAAGATGTTGGGTGGGGTGTCATTTCATATCCCATATCTCATATCATACCTAAATACTAAAGGTAAGAATTGTCCAAGACCTCAACACAATACCCAAAGAAACAAGGTACGGTCCAATATCCAAATCTTGACCCACTGCCTTACTACTCAAGGTAGGGTACATAGTTCACATATCACATCACATCATGTCCTAGCCCTCTCACCTTGGATAGTCCATTAACCAAGTTTTATTAACCAAGGCAAGGAATATTATCTCAACTCAAGCCTTCTCACTCAAGGAAAGGACAGGCCTCAAGATCCATATTCACCATCAAATCTATGTCCTATAAAAAGTTCATATCCAACACACATGGTCATCAAAAATCAAGGAATTATTCTTCTCTCGTAGATCAAAAATAAAGATCACGGTGCTAGTCCTTTGGGATATAGACCCGCACTTCTCCTCCTTTTCAATATATCCCTATAATAAATCTTTAAACCATCTAAATAACATACATATAGCATATGAAACCTCTTTACATTCTCATACTACCCCTAAGTGTGTCCACTAAGGTTCTTTGTACCCATTTCTACCCAACTACCATGTCACACCCCCACTTGTTCTCTTATACCAAAACCAACATCATTGGAAAACACACATAGTCATGTATAAACTTATAATAAGAAGAACATAAGGAAATAATAGTAAGGGGGAATATAAAAAGGCACTTAAACTTTAGAAAATAGTTCATTGGGACCATGTGATCAAACAAACCAAAACAATTCAACCAGGACCCTCTGGACATCCATTGAAAAGAAACCAAAGTCTACTTTTACAAATCATGTATAAAAAACATGTGTTGTCTTACTCGTATTAGGACCTTAGATAAATTCAATCAATATTATTTAGGAATATTAATTTTTTCATTTTTAAATTCATTTTCAAAACCTATTCTCATCTCACCACTTTTGTATTGAAATTACATTTAAAGTCAAACCACTTTTTCAAACATGTATTAAAAAAATTAAATCTATTACTCTTTGATAATCACTCACACAACCACGTAATCCATAAAGAGGTCCACCAATACTTGTTTGACTAGGTAACCACTATAAAACAATATATAAAGTTATGTGATCTATATTTACTATTATGCTGATGTAAGTCTATCCCTATCTATGGAGGATCACACTAGTCATAAAACATATAGGTAGATAATACTAGTGATGGATTGAAAACATAGAATCACTAATTAACCAAGATAATAAAATAAATTCAATGCCACCTTCCTAAACTAGTGATCTATAAATCCATTCAATGCTTGTACTGAACTCCATTCTATAATCACCTACCTCATCAAAAAACATCATCAAAATAATAAATTAAACATTTAAAACAAAAAACACAAAATTGGTATAATAAATGACAAACTGACTAGGAATCCACATGGTGTAAAAATTATAAGAAATGGGGTTTGGTCCACTTCAGTCTCACACATGAACCTATACCACACAAAATCCCTAAAATAAACACCCAAATCGATAACCACTTTCACTAAAAATCTCTAAAGACCCTAAATAAATATATGGGGAAACATATATTATGGTGAACAATGATTTATGGATTGATTTCTACCTATTGGTTCATCCTTGATAAGTTTCACAATAAATACCCATCAAGTGATATTATTTTACCATGCTATGATGAATTCATATCCTTGAAAACCTAAATGACGAACTAAAAATCATAGGAAAGAAAATGAAGAAAATAATAGAGATAAAGGTATGGATCTTATCAAAAACTGATATGAATAAACTCTCCCAAAAAACTAGATAAAATGGGTACCAAGGGAGTGAAAAGGAATATCCAAAAGAGATCCACCTTCATCTCACGTGACTGGAGGCCAAGGACCCAAGGGGTTTCTAATTATAAATGACTACACCATAATTAACTGTTTTATTTTTCCCTTATAACACCATGCTAAACTATTTTTGTCATAAAAATAATAAAATTAATAAGCAATTACACTTCAAATTTAATTAAATTAGTTAATTTTTATCACTATTAAAAGGGGAAATTTTGCTTTGTTATTATTTTATTTTAGGAGTAGGTGATTTTTAGGAACCAATATGACATAGAATAAAATTGGGGAAGACTTCATGGAATCCAAAGAACATTTATCCACTATTTCACACATTCTAAAAAATAATTCCATAAAATTAGGCTGATATCTTTTGGTCTAATCCAAAACATAGTGTAATAAAAATCATCTCAAGGCACCAAATCCCAATTCATCCATCTGGTTGCCCAACCGAATGGATCTTTCCTGAAAATCAAATCCTCTTAAAGTCAAGATTTTGGTTTAGTATTTGGAAAATATATCCCATTCTATATTTCAAATGGCTGAAAAATTTTATAGAGATAAATTCAAGAGGCCAAAAAATAACTCTTCTATTTTTTTAAATTTTATATTAAGTTGTTTACCTATCAAAAATTAAGACACAAGTGGTATCTTGAAATCTAGGTTCCCAAATCCACCTATCATATTGGCTATAAAAGGGTACCTTGGTCACCACATTTTCAAGATCGACCAAGATGTGAATTGCTACCATTTAGAGTTAAAAACTATCCCCCTAATTACCATGGATATTCTAGATATCCTTATCCCCATAAGGAGATCTGACATGAATAAGAAGATCCATCTGAGCCTCCTACTCCTCTCGATGGAGAGCTAAGTGGTGGGATATCATTTTGAGGGGGCTACACATCATGTCAAGGTAGTTATAGCACAATTTTTATACTATTTTTATGTATTTTCTATTTTAAAACATTTAATTTAGAATTATATTAATTTGATTATGATTTTAATGCATTGTTTATTCAATCAAATGGAATGTTATTTTTTTTAATCGATTAGTATGAGGTTTAGAGAGTGTGATTGGTGTTGTATCGATTGAATAAAAAAAGAATCATTTTCTTCCCACAAATTTGATATTTCAATTTTATTTGGAAGTTTTTATACCATTAATAAGATTTGGACCTTGGTTATATGATCGTTATGTCAAGGTTTGGTTTTACATGCATCGATATAAAAGTTTGAAGAGTAATCCGGATTCTTATTAATCTCAATAAAACATTTACACCAAAACTAAATGAACCTATAATAATTATGAACTTTAAATATGTGTAGTGAACTCAAAATTACCGATTTGTCTCATATTTTCCAAAATTCACTTTTTTATCAACTATTATACTCTTTAATTAAGATTGTTTTACTTAAAACTATCTTTAAATGCATCCCCTTTTTTAGTCATTTTGATTAAATACACGCACTATAAACCCTTAAATGCTCCTTAAGAGAATACCCATGGTCATATATAGAAAACATTTAATCTTATAAAATATAATAAATTTAAGGTATAATGAAAATGAGTTCATGTAACCCCTAGGAAGTTTGTAAAATTACTTTAAAAATATACTTAGTACTAGTTCACAGTGTCACCCTCTGATTTCACGGTGTGACCATCATCCAGGAAGAGTAGTCAACCCCTCAACCTGACATCTTCACATTGTGACCCATCTAGGTTATGATGAAAATAACTATAGAATTAAAAAATTTTGAGTCATTATATTTTTAGGGTGTGACCTCCTCTCTTTTTCAGTGTTACACACATAAAGGTAGAAAATTTCACATAACAACTTGTTCATCATAGGCTAACCTACTGCAGGTACTAAAATTCAGCATCTAGGTTAACCCAACCCAAACTATGACACTTAATATGGAACCTAAACCACAAATAAATCCTTAATAAAATCAAAAAACATCTTACTGATATGTTCTAATGCTTAGAATCCCAATATGAGTTCTAATTCTTGAAAATTCATATGATTTGAATTTATGCTTCAAATTAAAATTTTGAACTTCCTTTAAAATTCACAACCCATTATGGAGTGGGTCATTTCAATTATCAAAGTCCACTAATAAATCCATAAAATTTTATATATAATTCAATATCATTAAATATATTTTCATTTTTGGATAATATTCACTATTTAGAATCCATGTACATTCTTCTTTTGATTCTTTAAGTTCCACTTCAACAAAAAAAGATGTTTCCTTACCTCTGTTATTATTCTTATATGAATTTTGATTATTTCAACTCATACTCAATTAGGAAATTATAATAGTGATATAATATTTAGTAAGGTTACCCATCTAGTCACTTATACCATGAACCTTTTCTAATTTTTCAAATTTATTTTCAACTTTTAGTCCAAAATTTTCAGTTTTCTTTTGAACTTTTATTCTTTGTGTACAATAAATCCCACTAAAACTCTGTCTCCCAAATCTCCAATGTTAATAGAAAAATTAATATTTTGAATAAAAATTCCTTTTAATGTGGAAAAAACCTCATATTACAAACAATGGTAATAAAAAACTTATTTAGCTCCAAAAACATATTGTTGTCCAGAAGTTGACACATGTTTTTCGTCTCTTTTTTGATCATAAATTTTGGATCCTTTTTATGAACAAAAAAAATTATCATATAACAACAACTTATTATATTATTTATCATTCTATATAACCTTTTTTTACTCATCAATTATAATATTTTTTTATTTTAAATTTTTTTTCGCAAAATTTCCATATTTCTAGGAATTACTTTGTTTCACTACAAATATGGTTTTCCTTATCTTATTCTTCATATCAGAATATTCCTAGAAAATTATAAGATCCTTTTCACCATTTTTTTGTAATATGTTATCATTTACTTGATTATAATCACTCTATAAAACCCCAACTTTATCAACCATGTTTTATTTTGAGCATTCTCCAACTTCTTACACGGAGTTCTTGAAGTTGAATGTGAATTTTTTTATTTAGTTTTTATCCCATACTAATTTATATTAAACAATTTTATCTATTTATTATTTATAAAAATATTATTTTTAATATCAACCTAAATTTTCTTCTCTTCATCGTGAATTTTCTCAATCTCATGGTTTCCTTAATCATCAATCTCTTTCATAAACCTTATTTTTTCTTCTATATTGATAGATTCTTTATAGTTTTATGATTAACAATATTTATTCAAGTAATTTATATCCTTCTCCAATTTTTATATTTTTAAAATTTTATCATTTAATTATCTATTTAACACAAAAACCATTTTAGTTTCTTCATCACTTCTAGCATCACTAATTACATCATTGGTGAAATCATCCTCATTCAATTTAGAAATTAGTAGCTTCTCATCAGCATCACTAGATATATCAACATCATATTCTTCATCGCTACTATAAATATCTGCACACTTAGATAATGAATTTATATTTTTTTTAATTTTAATAAATTATTTCCCTTACATTTTGAAGAAAACTTTTACTTGTCATTCTTCGTTACTTTCTTCTTAGAGAATATTCTGGGTCTTTCATCTTCATCCTCATTGGGTTCTTCTTTTTTTAACTTTGGAAAATTTTCTATGAAATTTACAATGTATCCACACTTGAAAACATTTTAGTAGAATATTTACCTTGATAATTACCTTAACTCTTCTTAGAATCCAATAGATAATAGACAAAATTATATCAAACATAACATCCACATATTCTTCTAAACCTGAACATCGAGCTTCATCTTCATTAATTTCTTTCTTATTATGAACTTTCTTTAATGACCTAAATGAAAGTTATTTTTATAACTTACTCTTATTTTATAATACCCTTATCATTCTCATATTATAAGTTATAATAATGTTTTTAAATCATCTAATGGAAGTGTACCTGGATAAAAAACTTCTAGTTTTGAGACTTAGAATCAAAAATATATGGTATAATGAAAAGTATCTTCTAGGAAAATATTTTATCATTTATCATTTCACTAAAGCCTCTAATTTTAATCACAAACTCATTAAATCAAGTAAATAAGTCGTATATAGTTTCATATTCCATCCTTTTTATGTCTTAATGTTTCAACCTCCAAACTTGTGGTTTATAATTATTAACAATTATTTTCCTTCATAGATGTTTTCTAGTATATCCCATATTCCCTTTACTGTTTTTATCTCATTAACCTTCAGAAACTCCATCTCTGACAGATTTTATTGAATATCATTTTGAGTATGATTATCATTCTCTATATTATTTCTATCAATTTTTTTCATCAACCCAGCTTCATCACATGGAGTAAAACCATTTGTTACAGCCTTTAATAGATCCAAACTAATTTAAAGTAAATATTAAGGATTCTATTATTTCTATATATAATAGTTTTCCACATTAAAATTATGAATCCCATTATTTTTAATTGATTTGATATTGTCTATATATAAAGTGAAATTATGTGTTCAAAACTCCTTTCATAGAGTAAGACATTATTTTCAAACATCTTATCATTAATAAAGGGAATTGAGCTCTAATATCACTTGAAAAGCACCCCATAGGATTGGTGGGAAAATATTGAATGGGGTAAATTTGGTATTTTGATTTATTTTTAGGTTTATTTCAAAACAAACTTTATCCCCTATTGAAGCAATTATAATATTTTTTCCACATATGATTCAATAAACATACATGATAGGTATATCAGATTTTAATATGGTTTACCTCTCAAAGTGAGAGGGCCAATCCTTGGCATATTTTTGATTCACCTGAGATCATACTATACACTAGTATCATAATTTGGAATAAAAAAAAGGTATTATACCTTACTCATGTTACATTATAGTCTCTATAAAGAGTAAGTGATCCCTGTTGGATCAAAAATGTAGATGTATATGTATATTAGATGGAACAGTACAAGAGGGGGGTGAATTGTATATTTAAAAACATTGTGTTTAAACACTTAAGAAATTTGTTTAAATGATCTTAAACTAATACAATTCACAACAAGAAAAAACATCCACAATTGTATTGAATATAAAGGTATGATATAATGTGATACTATAATAAAAGTAAAGCAATTGTATTCAAGATGAATACAATAATCAGAGTAAAACAATAGTGAATTATTCTACAATAAAGCGTATAGAATCAATCGATACAATATATAAAAGTATGATTGTAATTGAAACAATTATAAATGAATATGGAATGAAGAAAGGAAAACAATACAATTCCCTTTCTTAAAACAAACAGTAGCAGAAATGTAAAAGTTTTACAATTCTTTTGACCCAAAGAGAAGGGTTATCCTTTCACCTAGGATAAAAGGTCTGTCTTACCACCACCTTGGTAATCCCTTGATACGATGATTGGTATTTCTGTCTTTCTATCCCTGCAATCCCTCGATACAATGATTGGTACGTCTGTCTTTCTATCCCCACAAGCCCTCGATATGATGATCGGTACATCTATCTTGATATCCCCACAAGCCCTCAATTTTTAAGGTAATAGGCACCTTTGTCTTTCAATCACTTCAAAGCCCTTGATACGATGATCGGTAGCACCGTCTGCCTATCCCCGTCAGTGCTCGATCGTTATCACCTGATTGGTCGCACAAAGAAAAACAAAGAACTTATAGAAATACAAAAACTAAGAAAGATTTGTTCACATTTTTTAGTTTCAAGGATTTCGCACGAAGCAGGAGATAAGTCAGAGTGTCTCTCTCTAGAACTTGATATAAGAAAAGTCTCACAGTTGTATCAAAGTTATGTTTCGTGGCTTCAAATGACCTCCTATTTATAGGCCTCAGGTTCCCACAGTTATATTTCCTCCAACGGTCATATTTCTCCAGAAAACTCGGAGGGACTTGGACACCTGGCATTATAATGGTCATATTGAAACAGAAAACACGACATAGTTTTGATTAGTTTATAACTAACTCCAAGACATTGTTTTGGTTAAAACAAAAGATATATAAAGATGATAAACATGAGTACGATTAATATGAAACATGTTTTTTTGATAAAGGACCAAAACAAGCATGTAATGAAAGTAAATTATGAGTACTATAAGTATTACTTAGTGTAATGTATTGATATGATACAAACTAAGTATGATTCATAAAACTCCGTACAATTAATAGGGTCAATATAATTACTAGAGTCAGTATAATAATTATAGTCAGTACGATAAACATGGTCAGTATGATTAGCATGGTTAGTACGATAAGCATGGTCAGTACGATCAGCATGATCAGTATGATCAACATGGTCAGTACGATCAGCATGATCAGTATGATCAACATGGTCAGTACGATCATCATGGTAAAAGACATTTTTGATTTCCAAAACAAGATATAAAAGTAAAAAAGAGAACTTTTGACTCAATAATCTCCCCCTTTTTGGAAAGAACAAAACACAAAGTAAAAACAAAAAGAAATACTTATCTTCCCATGAGTTATTGGAAACTCTTCTGAATAAGAAATTGAATACAACTAAATCCCCCTTAGGTATGTACTTTTCTAAGGATTATATTCGTAGATTTTCCTTGATTTAGAAGTGTTTGTTCAAAACATTCTCCCTTTGAAAAACATTCTCCCAATTTATAAAACATTCTCACCCTTTGTGATTTACAAAACGAATGGGGTAAACTTGAGTTGCCTGAAAGAGTTAGAGAAAAGAAATACAATACAATGGGAAAGGTAACATAAATCTCATTATGATAACAAAGGTTCATAGATTTCATGAAATGAGTAATGAAAACACAACACTCATTTGTTTTCTCTTTCCTTTTCTTTCTTGATCATCTCATGAAGAACGGATTTCATCTTTTTGATTTCTTTCTTGTCTTCAGATATAGAATCTCCCTAGGGTCTGAGAAGCTCTTGTTGATCAGTAAAAAGCTGATCCTAATTATTGATGGTCTCTTCTTGAACTTTGATTACTTCTTCAAGAGTATCAATTCTGTTTTTTATATTCTTGTTGTCTTTGGAAAACTCAGAATTTTTCTTCTTCAACAAAAGTATTTCTTCTTTGAAAGATGAAACTTTAGAAAAATCTGATTGAAAAGCATTCAATATCTCTTACAGCTGTTTTATTGAAGTAATATCGGATCCATGAGTATTTGACAAGAGATTCATCCTTTCAACAGTTTATTTGTCAAGCTTATTGAAAGCAATTGCGAGATCATTTTAATGCCTCCTTAAGTCTTCAATTGACACTTCATGATCATTCACTGAGCTCTTTATTTTGTATTACCACTTAGTAATTATATTGAAAGCTTTCTCATGATCGGTCATGATTTTAGATAGAACTTTCACATCGGCTTCAATTGACAAAACTTTCTTTCTAGGTTCTCTTAAAGAACCAAACTTCTTTCTCTTATTGTCAGTGATGAAATCAATTTTCCCTTTAAATATAGGGAAATAAGGAATGGTCTTTTAAATCCTTCTCAAAACAAGAACAATGTAATCACTCTTCTTGAGAGAAATTGTCTATTCTGAATCAGTATCCTCATCATACAAATCCAGTTCATTTGATCGGCTTGAGTCTTTAACTGGCTGTTTTCCTTTTGCTTTTTATTTCTCCCTTATTTATTCTTCTTCTTTGTCACTGATGAAAATTACTTTTTCATTCTAGGAGGATTGAGCACCTTGATTTTCTTGACAAGAAATTTTATCTGGATTTTCGAAAGATTGAGCTTGATCTTGATCGTCATGAGGAGTTTGTTGAATACCTTCACTTTTCTTTTGAAATTATTCTTCTCTACTTTCCTTTGAGCTCTAAAGGAATTCCAAAAGAAAATCACCTTCATTTTTTTCAACTTCTTGTATTTCTTCCAACATTTGTTTCCCTTTCTCTTTCTCTAGAAGACTCTATATGATAGGTTCTTGATATACTTCTTCTGTTAGTCGAGCACTAGCCATATCAACCAATTTCATGATTTTAGAGACATCAAATTCTTGAGATTTCCTTTTCAAAAGAGTATTCTTTTTCTTTTCAGCCTGAAGGGTATCCTCAACCCTTATCCTCTCAGCAAAATCTTTAGCTCGGTCAAGACCAAACTTTGTATCACCTTATTTTCTTTGTTCTCTTTATTTTTTCCATTTGGCCACAACCTCCTTGTTGTACTTAGGTTTCTTCTTGGGCTTAGAACTGGTTTGAGGATCTGATTTTTGAGGAACAAAAGTAGATAGATTCTCTTTGACTGGAATAGGTGCTGATTGATTTGGTATCGATAGATTTTGTGCCGATTCATCTTCTATATATCTGACAAAAATCTTTGAATTTTGATCAAAACAAATACACAACTTCTTCAAAGTACTCTTACTTATCCAAGAAGGCTTCATCTCTTTCAATTTCCCTTTCAAAGGAATATTATCAAACTTCATTCTCTCAAGAATGAACTTCGTAAGAATAGAAGGATACATAATCAAAGGAGATTTTATTTCTCCTGACTTGACATTATTGACTGTTTCAAAAATGTATCCCATGAGATTTACCTTTCTCATATTGACAAGATAGTCAAGCATGAAGATATCAGAAACTTTCAGAGTTTCTCTATCCCCTTTTCTTAGGATAATAAAACCATGCTTCCAGAGTTCCATGAATCTATTATCTGGAGATAGATGAACCACTTTGCTCTTCTCTTCATTTATCAGAAACAAAGAATTTTCAGCAATTTCTTTATTAAACGTACCAACCTCCTTTGGTAGTTTATGATATGTACAAAAAGAATCACCTTCTGTTGGAACATTCAGAAAGTGGGATGCTTATTTTACAGACATTGATATCTTTCTATCGTACACATCAAAGTTGATAATCACGTTTTTTTCAAAATACATGATTTTGTAGAATTGAATAACCTCTTCAATAAGAACCGGATCTTGAGATACTATTTTTTCAACACACAGATGTTCCCAGCCTTGAAACAAAATAATTCTTCTGATTGTAGAATTGTACGAATCAAAGAAGTCCCGAGAAACTAACCTTTCTCTGAGGAAGTATTTCTCTGAAAAAGCCTTTGAAGACATTTCGGCAGGAGTGTTGGCAGAGGACTGATACATATAGGTGAAACCGATGAAAGATCATACAGAGTCTTAAAACAGGAGCAAAGTGTTGCCACAAAATTTGAAAAAATAGGTGTGGGTTTGGGAAGGGGAGGGGTCTATTTATAGGTGAAAAAAATGACTGTTGATCTTCTACGGTTGAGATTAGAAGGAAACAAATCGACGGATAAGATTAAAAGGGTTTTTTTTAAATAAGAAACAATAAAAAGTAAAAACAATACAAAGGAAAGAATGTACCTACCGGAGAATGTAAGGAAACTATTGGTTTAAGAAAACACAAGCATACAAAGAGAAATAATACGATTGGCTGTAAATCCAATGGAAAAAAATTCGTTACCATAGTCTCACGTGCCGATGGAAAACAAAGTCATTACTATAGACTGACGTGCTGATGGAAAACAATCTTATTACCATGAACTGACGTGCCGATGGAAAACAATCTTGTTACTATGAACTGACGTGATGATGGAAAACAATCTTGTTACCATGAACTGAAGTGCTGATGGAAAACAATCTTTTTACCATGAACAAATGTGCCGATGGAAAACAAACATGTTACCATAGACTGACGTGCCGATGGAAAACAAAGTCGTTACCATGAAATGACGTGCCGATGGAAAACAATCTTGTTACCATGAACTGACGTTCCGATGGAAAACAAACTTGTTACCATGAACTGACGTGCCGATGGAAAACAATCTTGTTACCATGAACTAACGTGCTGATGGAAAACAGTCTTGTTACCATGAACAGACGTGCCGATGGAAAACAAACTTGTTACCATGAACTGACGTGCCGATGGAAAACAAACATGAATGTGGAAATCAGGCAAACAAGACAACAAACAAAAAATAAAAACAATAACTAAACAGTCAATATGATAGACAGAATAAACAAATAAAGATCATAAGAAAATAAGAAACACAATAAGTAAAAATGTTCTCCCCCTTTCTAATAGGAGTTTTTTTAATGTAAGGAGAAGTGTAAAATATGAAGTAGATATGAATGATTATTTTAATGTAATCATTTCTAGCTTCTGTTTTTTAAACTCAAATCTATCGGAAGGTAATGGTTTTGTAAAAATGTCAGCAAGTTGTTCTTGCATTCTGATTAATTGTAAAATAATATCTCATTTTTGTGTGTGATCCCTAAGAAAGTGATGCCTAATATCTATGTGTTTTGCACGAGAGTGATGTTATTGGTTCTTACTAAGAGCTATGGAACTAGTATTATCACAAAGAATTTGATTTTTGTAAAAACTCAATCCATAGTCAGTGAGTGTGTGTTGCATCCACAACACTTGAGCACAACAAATTTTAGCTACTACATATTTAGCTTCAGTAGTGTAAAGTGATACTGAGTGTTGTTTCTTGCAGGACCAGGAAGCTAGAGAATCTCCAAAGAAATGACATGTTCTAGATGTACTCTTTCTATCCATTCTACAACCACCAAAGTTAGAATCTGAAAATATTTTTAAAACAAAATCATTTCAAGAAGAGTAAAAAATTCCTAAATCCAGAGTGCCTTTTAAATACCGAAAGATTCTCTTCAAGGCTTTTAAATGAGACTCTTTTGGAATAGATTGGTATCTTTCACATAAACATACAGAAAACATTAGGTCTAGTCGACTGGCTGTCAAGTATAACAAACTTCCTATCATAACTCTAAAAATTGTTTGATCTACTGGTTTTCCAATTTCATCAAGATCAAGTGTATTTGAGGTAACAATTGGAGTGATAATACTTTTAGTCTTGTCATAAGCATAATTTATGAGTAAATCTTTTATATACTTATGTTGAGATATATATGTTCCTTCTGGTTTTTGTGAAATTTTAAAAACTAAAAATAATGCTAACTCACCCATCATACTCATTTCAAACTCATATTTCATTAAGTTAGCAAAAGAATCAGTTAAAGATTGCTGATTTAATCCAAATATGATGTTATCAACATAAATTTGAATAATCAAAACATTTTTATTTTCCATTTTTATAAAAAGAGTTGGATCCACTGTACCTTTTGCATAATTGTTTTGTAAAAGAGATCATGTAAGTCTATCATACCATTCTCTAGGGGCTTGTTTAAGTCCATATTGAGTTTTGGTAAGTTTAAAAACATGATTTGGATGTTTTGAGTCAAGAAAACCAAGGGCTTGTTCAACAAACACTTCTTCTTGAACAAAACCATTTAGAAAAGCACATTTAACATCCATTTGAAATAGTTTTAAATTGAAGTATGCTGCAAAGGCTAATAGAATACGAATAGATTCAAGTCTTGCTAAAGGATCATATGTTTCTTCATAGTCTATTCCCTCTTGTTAATTATATCCCTTAGCAATAAGTCTTGCTTTATTTCTTACAATTATTCAATTTTCATCACATTTGTTTCTGAAAACCCACTTTACACCAATTACAGTTGTTTCTTTAGGTTTTTCATCTAAAGTCCAGACTTGATTCCTTTCAAATTCATTTAGTTCATCTTGCATTGCTTTAATCCAATATTCATCACCTAAGGCCTCACTTGGACATTTAGGTTCGAATTGGGAAAGAAAATCAAGATGTTCTATTTTACTTCTTAAGGAATTTCTGGTCCTTACAGGTTGATTTGCATCACCAATGATATTATCTCTAGGATGCTTCCTAGGAAACAATTGATTTGGGTTTTTTAAAACTTGTTCATCAATATATGGTAGAAATTGTTCTAAGATAAAAGTTTCAGGAACTCTTTCTTGAACATTTTCCTTATCAGAAGAATCTTCTAATAGAGGTTGATAAACATCTTAAGAAAACACATCCGAGGATGTAGGTTGGGGTTGGTTGAAAACAAAAGGGTTAGTTTCATCAAATTTAACATGAACTATTTCTTCAAAAGTAAAAGTGTTTTTATTGAAAACTCTATATGCCTTAGAAGTTGTAGAATAGCCTAGAAAGATTCCTTCATAAGATTTTGGTGAAAATTTGTGAATATTATCTTTAGTATTCAAAATTAATACTTTGCACCCAAAAACTTTGAAGTATGAAACTTTAGGTTTTTGGCCAGTCCACAATTCATAAGGTGTTTTATTAAGAAAATGTCTGGTTAAAACATGATTTATAGTATAACAAGCATTACTTACAGCTTTATCCCAAAAGTGCTTAGCAATTGAGTATTCACTCAATATGGTTCTTGTCATTTCCTGAAGAATAATATTTCTTCTCTCAACAACACCATTTTTATGAGGAGTTCTTGGAGCTGAGAAATTGTGAGTAATACCTTTCTTACTACAAAAAGTTTCAAAATCTGAATTTTGAAATTCACCACCATGATCACTATGAATAGTTATCAGTGGTAGGTTTTTCTCATTTTTAACTTGGGATCTAAAAGTTTTGAAATAGAAAAAGGATTCAGATTTCTTTGTTAGAAAATAGACCCATATAAATCTAGTAAAGTCATCAACTAAAACAAATACATAGTATTTTCCTCCAATGCTCCCAGTTTATGAAGGACCAATAAGATCCATATGCACTAGCTATAATGCATTAGAAGTTGAAACATCATTAATTGATTTAAAGCTAGTTTTATGTTGCTTTCCAAATTGACAAGGATCACAGACTTTTGAATAATCATATCTAAGATCCAGTAGTCCATTTACAAGTCTTTTATTTGAAAGTTTACAAAGGTTTCTCAGGTTGCAGTGCCCTAGTCTTCTATTCCATATCCATAATTGGTCTTCTATTGCACTTAATCAAGGTAAATTTTGGCTTCTAAGGTCTTCTAAGTTAATTGTGTATACATTATCTTGCCTATGGGCAGATAGAATGAACTCATCCTTGGAATTTTGAACTAGACACTTATCATTTCTAAAATTCACAAGGTAACCTTCATCACATAATTAACTTATGCTGATGAGATTTTGATTAAGAACTTTAACATACAAAACATTTTAAATAATAAAATTTCCAAGAAAAATAATATTACATATTCCAACAATTTTTCCTTGAGCATTATCTCTGAAGGTAACCTTTCCACCTTTTGTTTCGATGATCTTTTCAAAGAAATATTTATTACCCATCATGTGTCGAGAACAACCACTATCCATGTACCAAATGTTTTTGTTCGTACACTTATTATTTTTCTGAAAAAAGAAACAATTAGTTTTTTAGAATCCAACCTTTTTTGGATCCATAAGGGTAAGATAAAAGAATTTTAAGAATCCACAATTGTTTTTAAAAATGAGCTTTATGAAATCTTAAAGACTGAGTTCTATTAAGAGAAAAATATTTTTTCCAGTTTCCACCACATTGACACTTAGAGCAAAAAGGAGTATTTTTAGGTACAAAATAGTTATTACTAGAAATTGGTTTAGAGTGAGTATAACCAATACCTGAATGATTCCTCAAAGGACTAATCTGAGAATACATTTTTTCAAAGTTTTCCTGGCCATGAGTAAAGTTTGAAAAACATTTTTACAAGGAAAAAATTTCATACTTTAGTTTTAAAACTAAGTTTTTATCCTTTAAAACATTTTATTTTGAACTAGAGTAAGGCTCTAAAACATTTTTCTTAGAAATTACATTTTCAAGATCGTTAGAAATTTTATCCTTATTAGATTTGACTTTCTCAAGGGTTTTTAAAATACTTTCAAAATCAGAAGTTTTTGTATCAAGATCATTAAGAAAGATCATATACTTCTTTAGTGAAAACTAAAATTCTAGAATTTGATTTATCATGTTTCTTTTTGAGTTTAGAATTTTCATTCTCAGGTAATTTAGAAAACCTAGACACTTCTTCAAAAGAAGGTAAAGTATTATCTTCTGATGATGAGGACTCATCATTTGAAGATTCATAATATTTATTATTAGTATAATTCATATTCAAAGAAACATTTGGAATAGCTTCAGCATTGTGTACCTTATCCATGATACAATGATCTTTAATTGGTAATCTGGCTATAAGTCCAATATTCCTTTGTTTTGAGGATTCAAATTCTGAAGAATTATCTGATGAATCACTACCAATTTCACTCCAAGTATCATTTGACTTCAAGACTTTCTTTTTCTTTGTCTTGTAAAAATTTTTCTTATTTCTTTCAGAATGTTTCTCCTTTCTGTATTTTCTCTTTAGTAAAGGACAATTAGGCCTTATATGACCTAATTTCTTGCATTTATAACAAGTTACCTCTAAATCTTTCGTATCCATTCTATATTTCTTTTTGAATCTGTATTGTAAATATTTCTTTCCCACAATCTTGTTCATCTTTCGAGCAAGATTGACTAACTCATTATCCGAGTGATCACTATTACTTGATTCTGATATATCAACTTTCTTAGATTTGGATCTTGTTATCCTTTCAGGTGTTTTAGATTTAGATAGTATAGTAAAAGCAACACTTCCATTTCCATTTTTCTTCTTATTGAAATCAACATCTCTCTTCATTCTTGTCTCATGCTGTAGAAGAGTTCCAAAGATTTCATCAAGTGTAATCTGGGAAACTTTTCTATTTTCATCAATGCCTGTCCTTTTGACTCCCATTCATTCGGCATTATATCAATAATTTTTTCAAAAAGAGCTTCATAATCAAGACCTTTTTCTCCCATAGATTGTAAGCTGTTGACAATTGTCATAAATCTTTTTTGCACTTTACATACTGGCTCTCCACAAGGAAAAATAAAACCATGATACTCTGCTTGAAGCATTGCTCTTCTTGTTTCTATAACCCTAGATGTACCAAAATGGGTGAATTCCAATTTCTTCCAAATACAGTTGGATGCTTCACAAGATGATATCTGGATATATATATTCCTGGTCATAGAACATAGTAAATTATTTCATACCTTTTTATTTAGTTGATATTCTTGCTTCTCTTTATTGGTGAAAGTACTGACTTCTTTGTCAGGAATTCTGTAACCTCCAGTAAGCATAATAAAATTGTCTACACCAGTATTGATAACGAATGTCTTCATTCGATCTCTCCAATACTCATAACCATTCCCATCAAAGATAGGTGGTCTAGAAGGATTTAGATTTTCAATTGACCCAATATTCATTCCTGCCATCTAATAAAACAAAATCTTTTCCAATCCACATGTTAGTGAAGTAAATAGTTGAAACCGAAATTTGGAAAAAATAGAGCTAGTAATACAAATCAGTGGAAACCTGATCTGATACCAATTGTTGGATCGAAAATATAGATGTATATGTATATTAGATGGAACAATACAAGAGGGGGGGTGAATTGTATATTTAAAAACTTTGTGTTTAAACACTTAAGAAATTAGTTTAAATGATCTTAAACTAATACAATTCACAACAAGAACAAACATCCACAATTGTATTCAATATAAAGGTATGATATGATGTAATACTATAAGAAAAGTAAAGCAATTGTATTCAAGATGAATACAATAATCTTAGTAAAACAATAGTGAATTATTCTACCATAAAGCATATAGAATCAATCGATACAATATGTAAAAGTATGATTGTAATTGAAACAATTATAAATGAATATATAATGAAGAAAGGAAAACAATACAATTCCCTTTCTTAAAACAAACAGCAGTGGAAATGTAAAAGTATTACAATTCTTTTGACCCAAATAGAAGGGTTATCCTTTCACCTGGGATAACAGGTCTGTCTTACCACTACCATGGTAATCCCTCAATACGATGATCGGTACATCTATCTTGATATCCCCACAAGCCCTTGATACGATGATCGGTACGTCTTTCTTACTATCCCTAAAATCCCTCGATACGCTAATCGTTACGTCTATCTTGTTATCCCCAAAATCCCTCGATTTTGCAGTTAATCAGCACCTTTGTCTTTCAATCACTTGAAAGCCCTCGATACGATGATTGGTAGCACCGTCTTCCTATCCCTGGAAGCCCTCTATTGTTATCACCTGATCGGTCGCACAAAGCAAAACAAAGAACTTATAAAAATACAAAAACTAATAATGAGTCGTTCATGTTTTGTAGTTTCAAGGCTTTTGCACGAAGAAGGAGAGAAGTCACGGTGTTTCTCTCTAGAACTTGATATAAGAAAAGTCTCACAGTTGTATAAAAGTTATGTTTCTTGGATTAAAATGACCTCCTATTTAGAGGCCTCAGGTTCCAACGGTCATATTCCCTCCAACAGTCATATTTTTCCGGAAAACTCAGAGGGACTTGGACACCTGGCATTATAATGGTCATATTGAAACAGAAAACATGACATAGTTTTTATTAGTTTATAACTAACTCTACGGCATTTTTTTAGTTAAAAAAATATATATGAAGATAATAAACATGAGTATGATTAATATGAAACAAGTGTTTTTGATAAAGGACCAAAACAAGCATTTAATGAAAGTAAAATATGAGTACTATAAGTATTACTTAATGTAATGTATTGATATGATACAAACTGAGTATGATTCATAAAACTCGGTACGATTAATAGGGTCAATACAATACCTAGAGTCAGTACGATAAACATAGTCAGTACGATAAACATGGTCAGTACGATCAGCATGGTCAGTACGATCAGCATGGTCAGTACGATCAGCATGATCAGTACGATCACTATAGTCAGTACGATCATCATGATCAGTACGATCAACATGGTTAGTATGATCAGCATGATCAGTACGATCAACATGGTTAGTACGATCAACATGATTAGTACGATCAACATGGTCAGTACGATCAGCATGGTAAAAGACATTTGTGATTTCCAAAACAAGATATAAAATTCAAAAGAGAACTTTTGACTTAACAATCCCATACTAATCAAATATATTGAAATATGTATGAACAAAAAAAATTCTTTGGTAGAATAAGACTTCTACCATGTTATTTTAGAGTTGATTCTTCTTCCTCTTCATCTACATATTACTCTTCTTATTATTATTTTTCTCTTCTATAGATAATGTTTTTGTATATTATATTCAATGAATATCCATATTAACCTATTCATTATTTTCCATGAATTTAGAATTTTTTTAAGTTTAAATTTTAATTTCAAATTCAAGCCTTCAACTTCCTTCAATTAAAATTCAACATCCCTCGCTTTTTTTCAAACCATTGCATTATATTATACTTATTATTAACCATTAATGAGGTAAACTACATTATATATTGATTATGAGAGGCTATTTAGTTATTAAAATATCCATGTTTTCAAATCCACTTAATTTGGAACACTTCTATTAACATAGCTAGAATCATGGTTTTTTATGTTATTTTAGACACTTTTAACTATCAAAATCCTCCCCTACATTGTGTTTCATAAAATTTTCAGTCTAAATATTTTGAAAAACCCTTGAATGTAATTCAAATTACATAAAACCGCAACATGTTCTCCCCTTTCTGTTTCAAACAAGTATTATTTTCAAGGACCACAATGTCCTCCACAATATGTAACTCCATATTTCAAATATCATACAACCGCCTAGCCATTTCATCATTCCATGTAACAACTCCTCAAAATTTTGATGATTTCTCAAAATGGTCACCAATGAAATACCATGGTCTGGTCTTTATTGTTTTTATTCTTAGATAATACACTCCTAATTTTGATAACATAACATATCACATGTATCATATATAAGAAACTTACGCATCACCCATGAATAAGGACTTTTCCAAAATTTCAAAACTCACACATCATACATCACGATCACCACCATGACATGTTCAAGCCTCACCATTTTCCATGAGGAAATTTATCAACTAAAATGCTTACTAAAATGCCTATTTCAAATAATCATATCTTTATTTCCTGGTTATGTCATATTCCCTAATGCACTATGGAATGTTTGAATCACTTTTCTTATGTTGTGACTAATAAAAATTCTTGTGATTAGAGCATTAAAGCCACTTCACTATTCCCAATATTTCTCCATACCTATTTTTATTATAACTACAACATGGTGAGGTCACTTGTATCAAAAAAATCTTTAAATGGTTATCTTCAACATCACAACACCTTCCATGATCTTTCGATCACTCCTAAACCTTGAAATGAACATCATATCAAATGAATAATCATAAAATTTCTGATTTTGAACATTATTTTTGTATTGAAAACAATATAAAATACAATAATCAAATTTACTCCATCTTCACCAACTATTTAGGTCTCAATAATCTTACCAAATACTCAATACATATAACGCCCTGACCCAAGGGCCAATAAACTGGTATCATAGAATGGAGCGCAACATGACCTCATTTGTTCCACCCCATATTCCAAAGGTTGCGACTAGATGTGAGGGTATTAAATATGCCATGGGGAGATTGTACCCTCTGGTCAGAATCATAATAGTAGTGGAATAATAATAAACATATAAACTAAATAAAATAACCATCACATATAAAGTAATTTATATTCCAATAAAAAACTACAATATAAAAAATTATACTAAATTTAGTACTTCCATATAGGTTATAATTTATTTCTCATGGGTAGACCACATACAAGATACAAAAGGAAAAAATTGAACAAAAGTACAATTATTACCTAGTCTGGTCATGAGTCATTCCTGGTCCTGACATCTATACTTCACTATAAGAAATAAAAACACAAAAAAATTGATCCTTTCCATAAATTTGTACCTAAAAACAAATATTATTTGCTTGGGTACCCAAGTTTCATGGAATCCTGAGTAGGGTGTGAGTATAAGTCAACAATCCACCACCAACATTGTCCTTAAAATAACTTGTACATATAATAAGTGCATGTAGAATTCCCAATAATAATAACATCCCATATAACTAATAAACAAATAAATAAATAAAACATATTTTCTAATACTAGACTCCAAGGTGAAACACAAAGCTGGACCTACCTGCTTTGGGCAGTGCCAGATATCTCTGAATTGGGTGATGGGTCTCATAATCTTAGGATGATTCTAAGGTCCATAACCAAGGAAACTATAACCATAAAAAAATAACTAAAACCATAGTAAATGAAATGTAATAACCGGTTACAAGGTATACCACCAAGGAAACAATAGTCATAAAATCATATAGGAATCAGGGAGGGATCCACTGGGCATTCCCATCTTACAAACCCATCTATAATTAATGTAAATCATCCATGGAATTCTTCTCTACAAAATTAAAGTGAATCCAAGGGTTATAAACATGGAATTATTTAAATTTAATCTAAATAACCATGAGTCTAAGGCATTTATAGTATCAAGTATTGACTGGAATCTATGTTCACACCCCATGGAATCCCATACCATATAATCAGGATAAATCTAGGGAGACCATCCCATGAAATTCATAAGGGTTCCCTGAGGTAATATATGAAATTAATCTATAGAATTAAATATATATGACGACACTTAAATCTAAGGGGGTCCATTATTAGGCATTCATAGTGATAAATTGGTGTGGAATCCATGGAAGCACATGAAATTCATGAGATTTGGACATTCATGGATCCAATGAGTTATCCTCCCATGGAATCCAAGTGAGTCCTCATACAGAATCCATGATCACTCAAGAAATTATTCTCATTTCATATATAGAACTGAATCCAAGGGATAACACCAAAGGCATTCCACATATAACAACAATTTATATATAAATATCCCAATTAAAAAATATTAACTACCAAGAATACATTTCACATGAATAAACATCATGAATATATCCAATTTCATTTTGTTATTTCACTTTTCATAACATAAGAGACTCATTTATTTCCCTAAATCTTGATTAAATGGGATTTCATTCACAAGCTATAAGGGAAAATTCCCTTTAGGTTTCTTACTGACACCGTATTCAAGAAACAAATTCCTTTATCATAACCCATAAATTCACAAGTTATAAACTCTCTTTATAATATTTGAGTCCATTTAATAACCACATTTTATCACTTTCTTCATAGGATCATTCCATAATCATATATAATTTTCACCAAAAAATCATTTCAGGCATAAGCCTCCATTTCAAAAACAACTCTTGTAATTCTCTTAGACTCATCTTAAGTGTCAAACCCATTTCACAAATAAATCATCCCTACCCAAAATATCTAATTATAGGTTCCAAAACATTCTCAAGCTATATATCATTTTGAAATTACATTTTAAAACTATCAATTCCAATTATAGCTTCCCATTTTACCATTAAATTTAAATAAGCATAGCTCACCCCAAACCCAAAAATGGCCAACACCCAACTAAGTTCATTCCTCAAGGACCTGAAATTTTCTAAAATTCAAGGCATAAATTTAATGGAAATCAATTAATATGAACTCAAATTTAAAATTTTAATTTAACTAGAGTTAAGGGGTGGCATTTTTGGTTTGACTGCATTATGTATTTTCTCATAAAATGGCAATACTATGGGTTAATTTTTAAGATCCACCTACTTCATGCCTAGAAAATCCCACTTGTCCAAAATATACCACTAATTCATCTTGAATTGAATTAAATTGTAAAACCATAAAAATGACTTGAAATTGGGAATATTATCCAAGACTAGTGGAATACCATCCAACTAAAAAATAAAACCAAAATAGAAGAAAGAGGACTCATGGACATGCCTCTATCCCTCTAATGCATCATATAGAACTTGATTCATAATAAGGACAAGGGAGATCCACCAATGGGGAGAGATGGAGAAAGGGGAGGGTCAAGCATGAGGGTCCTAGATTAAGGAGAGGAGAAATGGGATTGAAAACTAAAAGTATCATAGGGTAATTTTCATAAATTTTCACTTTTTAAAGGGGATAAAGGTATGTCCAAACTTTTTTCCAAAGTGTGTGATAACCATTTGGACCTCACTATCTAAGACATACCATTTCACAAGGTTAGTGCACATGGTTTAACCAACTATTCCCAAAACATGTTCTCTATAATTTACTAAAGAGCATTTCATGGTTTTCTAAATCCCCTCACATTGTTTAAACAAATTGTTCACCTATACAACCAATACACACTATTGGGGGCATGGTTATCACTAATCATGAGCTAAAGTGCACCCTAGTATGTTGTTCCCAAATCTATAATTTCAAACCTTGGCGTCATTGATACTTTTTTAAGAACCTAATACACCTCTTATAATCAAATCACATTAAAAAAACAATTTACGATGTTCCAACAGCTTAGTTATTGATCCAAACCTCAGCCTTAAAAATGACCCATCTACTAATCTCAAAACACAAATAATCGTATGGACAAGGGCATTAAAAACTCCCCACTATAACACTTCTCATCTCCAAGAAGTCCTGGTTTCTATCCAACAATGCCACCCAACCTAATTTGGTTATCCATTTTGTGCCAAATGGCCACATTTTATTCCGGAATTCCCAATATGCTTTCAAAACGCTTCTCTAAACAAAAGACACTAAGTTTTAAAATCTCTATCCAACACTCCTAATCATCACCAAAAGACTAATAAAGTGCTTAATCAAACTTTACACTCACTATAAATGATCATTTTGATGTTTATTAGATTATCCAGACTAATTTGTTCCCCACCATAGGACTTAACTCATGAAATCCAATTCCAATCCACAGTGCCTCCTGCCATCAGAATTTTCCTTCTCAAAACACCATCCTCACATGTTAACAATGAACTCAGAGCCATCTATAAAGTATCTATCCCTACCTCACATGAGGATTCCAATATATCACTGGTTCTCATATTCACTTCTAAAACTGAACCCAAACGGATGTGCCTCTACTATCCAAGTACCACACAAACATATTGTATTTTCCCAAAAAAATCCTCAACTAACACATAAAAACCTATTATACCCCCCATAAACATTCTTGATGTGGCTTTGAGACCACTAAATAGAATTCCACATAAAACATGACCAGGATTGATAACTTGGATTGACCATTTCATAGCATTTAGATCCAACCCAATACTTCCCCTCTCAATTGAGAGTCCTCTCCTTTTAAAACCAAACATCAAGTATCATAGCATACACTCAAGTTAATTGGCCCTTAGACCACACATGATCAATCAATGGTCCAAAACTTGGTAGGCATTATAATTACTAGCATGCACTACTTTAATTACTCAAAACAAAATAGACTCACAATCCTACACACCACCCAAACACATAGCCCAAATCACTCTCCCTTGAGTAGTTTCACATCCAAACTAGGCTCTCACACCTAAAACATTATCCATAATCACCCATAAGTCATCCTTACATAACATGGAGTACCCTAAAAACTCATATTCAAAATCAATAACTTCACTTATGTCAAGCTCTGACACACGACCAAACACCAACTGAAGACATTCCAAAACTACAATCATTTATCTTCACTTACACCACACTACCAGAAGCACATATTGAACTTTATAGGGTTGGTAAATCCACCCATAATACCCTAAACCCTAACTTTGATTACAAGAACTGACACCTAACCTCTTTCAGGGTGTCATTAGTTTCCTACATGGCTAACCAAATTTAGTAATTTATTAAAACTAAAATGAATGAAAATAATCTAATTATATGTAGACAATGGTGATATCAAGGTAAAATCCCCAAATATATTATGGTTTTTTTAAAATTTAATAGAAAACAATTGATTATATTAATTTTTTACAAAGAGAGTGAATAAAACATATTGGTTTTTCAAAATTGAGTGGAGAAAGGCATGCTAGGGATTTGTAGATTTGGGGATTAGGTGAAAATGGATTTAGAAATTAATTTCATTATTCAAGGTTGGTTTCAAATTTTATACAAGATAAATCCAATGGTTATGGTATTCACTTCTTAACACAACAATCCCCCTTTTTCCCATGATCAAATACTCTAGGGATTTACTGAAGAAAGTTTGTCTTAATACCCTTTTTAAACCTAATTACCCTAAATTTAACAACAGTAATTATTAAATTTGTGGTAATTAGTTTCACAAATTAAAAGGTAAATTTTTAGATTCCATTCAATGGACATGATACAAAAATTGGAAATAAATATAAGTTTATTTATTATTATGGTAACCCAAATACATGAACAAAATAAAGAAAATAAAATCCACAAAACCATCCTCATTTATCTACATCAACCATAAAGAAGAAATAATTACCCCCTCATACTATAAATGATGGATTAAGAGGGAAGGATAAAATAAAAGGAAATCATGAATAAAATCATTGAGTAGAACAGGTTGAGGACTCTACAGTGCAGCACCATGCCCAAATATTTGATCTCTGGATTTGATCCATGTTAGAAGAATCTGGTATCTCTATAAATAAAAATTTTAGATACTTGGGTTGGATTTAATTCATATATAAATGTAGTTATATAGTTTTACCTAGTCAATATTAGTGATGAACATCCATTCTGGGTCATAAATTCCATATATTCAATGAAAGTTATGTCAAAATCAACATTTACTGGGTCTATCTAGCCATAGTCATAGTGTAACATATGTTTCACATCATGAATATTCAAGTATTTCCTTTGGGTGTGGTTTTTCATGATTTTTATTCACCCCCTAAGTTCTATTCATGTCATGTATATTATTCACAACATGAATGTCCTTTTTCCAATTCATTTTCCACTTCTTCAGCCTATTTCTTCAATTATGAGCCCTTAAAGCATCCCATGGACATCCTAAATCATGGATAACCTATTCACAATGTAAATATATATCTATTTGGCTCATTTTTATAATTTTACTTTGATGTTTTCATCATATCATAGATGAAAAAAGAATTATAGGTTTGATAAATAATTAACAATTTAAATCACAAAAGTAATACATTTTAATATCAAAAATAAATGCATTAAATATAAGTATCAAATACCACAAAACATGAATTAAAACTTATCCTCAAGGATGAAATTTCAACATACTATAAATTATTATCACATTACCATTCTCTAAATGTAATTTCAACTAAATTAATTGATAAAATGAATAATTAAATGTTCAAGAATTACATTGGAAAAATTCCATAAACACCTCACTTTTCAAAGAAACAAGTTAATAATGTATTTTAGTTTTATTATTTCAAATTAACCATTATTATTCATTAATCCTTTTTATTTTTCAATTCATTATCAATATACATTCCACTTTCAATTTACCTCACTTTTAATTTTTCCACTCATTATCAAGGTAACAAATGTAATGGAGTTGTACTCATAACTTAAGTACATGTCACATACCATAGGCTTGTAAGGTATATAGAATCCCCACCATATAAAGGTGGATATTAAAATTAACCATGAGGACTTTAAAATAAGGTTCAAATATCTATGGGGCTTAATTTAGGTGTGTAATAAATAAAATAAGGCTCAAAAAGGAGGTTTTACTCTAAATCATAGTGCATGATATTAAAATATGAGTCCAATGAAATACTCTTGTAATGATGTATAAGTCGTCTTACCATACTAAAAATCTCAATGTGGGAACATGATAAAAGTAATCATAATCAATGAATCTCTTTCTATTGGTTTCTATTTTGAATGTTACGAATAAAAAGAATCTCAAATATACTACATAACCATATAATATCAAAAGATAATAGGTATGGCCATGGTGATTTTTTATCCTCCCAAGAAAAAAACCATTTTTTATTTCATTTTTTGTTACAATAGAGGTAAATAATAAATTATAATGAAAGATAACTTGTCCTCTCCTTAAATCATAAGATAAACCCTCAACAAATTCTCCTCTCTTAATTACATCCTCATCCACCATAGATAACCAACCAACCCCCCCCCCCCCCCCCCAATTATTCTTTTCAATGTCCTAAAACATGCTTAGATTATGTTGAGAAATGATATAATAGACTTGATACACGTAACTTCTCCTATAAATTTCATTAATGGATTCTACAGGTCAAAGTATGATTCAATATCAAGGTGGGTCCAAGGATAAATAGTTAAATAATAAAATGTCGTAATCATATTAAAAGTGATTTTGTTTAGTCATATATTTGATAGGATTCCAAGAATGTTCTAGAACTGAACATTCCTACTTCCCTCAATAAATAAACTATATAAATAATAGGAAATGTTGGTTCAGGAAATGTCATGGGAATGAGATGAATGGTTGGGAAAATTACTCAGGGAAATTCATATGAATAATAAAATAAATTAATGAAAATATCATAAATTCAAGTCAATTCATATCTCAAAAAAAATTGATTAACAAAAATTAACCATCCCCCAAAGTCATGATTTGTTAAATTCAAATACCCATGCTTATCCTTAATTATTATTTCACCCATTTTTCTCATACAAATTTATTGACAAATAAATTTAAAAACATGTCATATAATTATCCTAAGTAGTTTATGTATCCTATATTAGCTGATTAAATCAAAAAATTAAATATGGGGAATGAAATTAAATTTAAAATGATAATTTTAAAATAATTTGGAAAATAAAAATAAAAAATTAAAATTTGAAATTCTTACACTTATTTTTAATAATGCTTCAAACATGGGATGTTTAGGTTCTGTCTGCATGATGTTCATGACATGAACTATAATCTCACAACGTGTATTGGAATCTCATGATATGAATTATCCTACCACCTCTTATCTTTCTACCTTTTTATTTCTTTATCAACCTGAAAAATGAAAATTACACAAGTGAAAGTACATGAAATTTTAAAATTTTAAACGGTTTGGGGGCGTTCGTGGTCCAAAAAACAAAAAAATTAAAAATCATATAAACTTGAGTTTCCTCTTGAAAGTAAATTTGTTTAAATTCATTGGATTAACCTTACTTTTTTAGCTCAGGTGATAGATGATTGAAAGAGATGTAACTAATTGGGGTCTAAAAATGATCTCAACTGCACTCTATCCATGTATATAGGCCTCTTTCCTTCTTCTAAAACAACTTCATTGTTTCCTGGGGTAAAATATTCTCAGAATATATTAAGACTATCCACAAATTATTTTTAAAACTATAAAATCCAAACTTCAATTCATGCCCCATCCAAATGTATTTTCCTTCATTAATTTTTTTGGGTATAAGTTGTTCTTCCATCATTGGTGATCTTTTCAAAATTTTATTCTTATTTTTTATTATAGATAGTATGTACCTATTGATGTTATTCTAAAATGGAAACCTATTCCACTTCATACATTTAATCTTATTTTAATTCATCATCCATCATGACATAGTTCTTTATTTCTTTGTGCATTTTTAAACTAACTTGTTCACTTCCTACTCTCAAACATAGCTCACCACATTTTATGTGGATCAACACTCTTCAACTTGCTAAAAAATAGTCTTCTATGAATAAGTGGTTTCCAATACTCTCTCATATCTAGAACTAATAAATCCACATGAAAGATAAAAATATAAAATTTAATCAAAATATATTCAATTTGTCCTAGTGGGAATTTCACTGTTGAATATACTGATTGAATTCCAACTCTCGTAGGCTTTAGAACATCTAGTCCCATACTCTTAAATATGGTGTATGATATGATATTTACACTCACACCTAAATCACAAAAATATTTTCTAAATTTTTTAGAACTAATTTAAATAGGTATTAAGAAACTAATTTGGTCTTATTGCTTCTTGGGTGGGTCCTTTGACACTGTATTATTGCATTCTATTGTGAGCATTATTGCTCTGATATCTTCTAAATTTCTTTTTTTAATCACCAATTGTTTAATGAAATTTTATTATGTTATCATATTTTCAAGGGACTCTAAAAAAGGAATATTATTTTTAAATATTTTAAATTGTTTAATAAATTTACCTCTTAGTGTTTCTAGGTTATCCGGATTCACCATTTCTATGAATAGTAGATGTGTCTTGTATAATGCTGGAGTTTCTTCCTTTTCTTGTTCTTATTTAGGATTATCATTATTTTTCTTCTATAGATCTTATAATTACTTTTCGATATGTTTTTCTTGTTTTTTATGATGGTCTTTAGTGAATTTTTTACTTCTTAAGGTTATAGCTTTCAAATCTTCCTGTGGGAGTGCTTTGGGGAATCCAAATGGTACTACGTTCGGCCCATATCATAATTTCTCAATGATTTGGTCAACTTGAAATTGGATATTTTGAAATGTAGCCTTATTTTTCATTGAGACTTCCCTTATATATTTGATTAAGGCCCTGATTGTGGTCATAAATGTGTCCAATGTTTCTTATAAAGAATATATCTGGCCTAAGAGTGATAGACCTTGTGTTTCCTATTGTTGGTATCCCTATGGACTTGTAAGGTATGATTATTCTTATGTTTTTTTGTCTATATCCATGAATTTGTTTTTAAATTATAATCAACATACTCCACATATTTAGTGTACATACCTTGGGGTTTTTAGAGAGCCATCATTACATCAATATTTCCTCTCATGGTTTCCATTTGGGAAACCATCCAGTTATTATCCACCATGCTTACCCCTTTCCTTTATATTTCTTCACGTTTCCACTAGAATATGTTAATTTTCATTTCATCTAATAGATTTTATCTCTCCTCAGGTAACTTATTTATCAATGATCCACTAGTAACAGCATTAATGATAAACATGTTCCCTTATATCAAATCCTTATAAAATTTTTAGATTAAAATCCATAATTTAATACCATGATGAGTGAATTTTTGAGTCATGTATTGAAAAAATTCCCAAGAACTATATAGGTACTCATACTCAAATTTATTATAATAAAAAATATTTATCCTTATGTCCATATACTTTTAAGTAGGGAAGAAGTTAGTTAAGAAATTTCATGCCAACTCATCCCACATGGTGATGGAATGAGTGGGAAAACTCTGAATCCATTCATGAAATTGATCTCTCAATTAAAATATAAATAGTCTAAGACTTACCAAATCACTTGATACATTTTATAATTGAAAAGTTTTGTGAACTTTCAGAAATCTTCTTGAGTGATCATTATGATATTCATGTTGTAGTCTGGCGAACTATAGAGTATTTGAGATCATTTTGATGATTTTCAGTTTAATCTCAAAATGATTTTCTATAGAGGAGGAACTAGATTTATCAATTTCTATCCTATGTTCGATGGTCACATATAATATATCAGTTTTTTTATCCCAAATCTCATGGTTGAACTCCTTCAATAGCTATATGTTTCTCTATTCCATCCATGGTCAAAGCTACTTTGATTTTACATAGATGTTGTTTGGGCTCTGGATCAATATCGGGGAACCATTTCCATTTTTCCCTTGTGTGGTAATCATGAATAAATGATTTAAACTTGAAATTACATCATGAAATTACACAACATAAAAAGGAAAATTAAATTAAAACAAATTAAAATAATAAATTAAAGACCTAAAAACTACTTTACAATTGTTTCTGGAAACAGTGCCATAAATTTGACCGCCCGCATGGAATCATTAGTTTCCTATGGGTCTAAATAAATTTAATAATTTATTACAACTCAAATGAATGTAATTAATCTCATTAAATATAGACAGTTTTTAGTTTTAGTTTGAACCCATATAGAAAGTACAAGTGGTTTTTGAGAATTTAAAAAAAAACAATTAATTGAAGTTATTTGGAAGAATAAGAGAAAAGAAAACAAATTGGGTTTTTGAAATCAAGTGGAGAAAGGCTTCCTAGGGTTTTATATATTTAGGGTTTGGGTAAAAAATGATTTAGAAATTAAGTTTTTTGTTCAATATTGGTGTCAGATTTAAGACGAGAGAGATCCAACGGTCATGGTATTCTCTCCTTAACACAACAATCTCCCTTAGCCCATGATCAGATACTTTAGGGAATTACTAAATCAATTTGGTCTGGATTCCATTTTTAAACCTAATTACCCTAAATGTGATAATATTCATGACTAATTTAGGGTAATTAGTCTTTAAAATTAAAAAGGTAATTTCCATATACCATTCAACGGACATGTGACAAAAAATATAAAGAAATATATATTGATTTATTATTATGGAAACCCACGTATATGAATGAAATAAAGAAAATAAAATCAACAATAAATTTCCACTTTATCTATATAACGCATCAAAAATAAGAAATTACCCTCTTATCCTAGTAATAAATTAGTAATAGGGAAGGGGTAAATAAAAGGAAAAGATAATTAAAACTGTGGAGTAGAACCTGTGGAAGAATCTTCAATGCAGCACCTAACGCCAAGCTTTGATCATCATATTTGATCCATGGAAGTAGCTTAATTTCTCTCTATTAATAATAATTAGGTATACTTAGTTTGGATTTAACTTTTTTATAAATGTAGTCATAAATTTTTCCCTGGTCAATCTTAGTGAATATCTATTCTAGGACATAAATTCCATATCTCCTTATAAAGTTACATCAAAATCAGAATTTTTTGGATCTATATAGCCACAGACATGGCGTGACATATGTTTCATGCTGTGAATCTGCAAGGTTTTCCTCTGATTTTGGTCTTCGTGCTTTTTCTTCATGTCCTAAGTTTCATTCATGTCCTGAATATTATTCATGGCTTAAATGGCCTTTTTCCATTGTATTTGTGTGTGTTTCTACTTGTTTCTTTAATTATGATCCCATGGACATCCTACATCATATAAATACATTTCACAATAAAAATCAGGACCTTTTTTGCTCATTTTTTTCATTTTACATTGATAATTATACCCTAACACATATGAGAAAACCATTAGACATTCAGGAAAGAATTAACAATTTAAATCACAAAAGTAATGTGTTTTAATGTCAAAAATACATGCATGAAATGTAAGTATCATAACCCTAGGTTATTTCACATCAAAACTATCTAAGGTATCATTATACCAATGTTGAAAATAAATCCAAAACTCATGCACATGAATTCAATACCCCAACATACCATCTTATTTCCCTATAGACAACAAATTCTCACTCTAGCACCAACTGATTCTTGTTGAGAACCAAGGTTCGCACACCCCATTGCAACCTATCCATAGAACCTAAATCATAAACCCATGATTCGAGTGTCACTGGTCCTAGGATCTCACACCTAACAAAGCATATACCATGATCCTATTATGTTGTATCTACAACCTAGAGGCATCCTAGATGCCCTCGATAACAAGCCTGATACCTTATGTAAGAACCTAGTTCTTATTCCTGAGGTACAGGTTTCTTATTTTCCTTTTTACTTAAGTGCTTTTGATAAAATAAGGAAAATGGGGAAAAATCCCAAATTTTGTGATTGCACGTCGTGTACTTTTCCACACGCCGTGTACTTTGGCCGTGTAGGATGGGTACACAGGGCGTGTAGGTCTATCGGCGATGAAGGGTGTAAAAACCGACTACACGACGTGTACTGGGTATTTACACACCATGTAATCAGTCGGTAGGTGAACAGTAAGGCAGTGAGGGTGGCTACCAGCTGAGTGACCGTACATGCCATGTAATCAAGAATTCATGTCGTGTAATCATGTCAATGGATGAACAGTTCAGTGGTGAAAAAGGTAGCCGCCAGAGGAACAGTTAAATGAGAAAAGTACACGTCGTGTAGTTTGTTTTTTTCTCTTAAAATGGGAAGTATCCTCCTCTGTTCACAGGGGAATCTTAAAACACCGGAGGAGAGTGGGAGATATGGCCGGAGATTGGAGGATATCCCGACCGCACACCGGGAACCCAATTTCATATATGTCAATCACGTTGGGACCGCACGGGTAATCCCTCCCTTATCATTAAGTCGTTATTACCAATTATTTCTCATGGGGAAGTTATTTGATGTTGAGTGTGTAGTTGTTTATCTCAGATCAATGCTTGTCTCGTGCGTTTCAGGAGGCGACGTTCGCGTATACCGATCAGAGGTGATCGAGGTAGGTGGTCTGGTGTTTAAATTCCAACTTCTATGTGTTTTTGTGTACCGTTGTGCTACAAACCCATGTTTGGGGTGTCCTATGGATGTGGCCTTTGCTGAAAATTATCTAGAACTGCATAGATAAACTTTTGATAAGTTAAAACTACTGTTTGAGATCACTTATTGGATCCAGGACCACTCCTGGGGTGTGTTCCTCTGTTTATCCATTTGGCCAGGTTACCCAAGGGTATACTGTAAAATTTAGCATGCTTTCAAATTTTCTTGAGAGGAATTGTTTATAATTGTTTGCTTATATGTTGGGCTCGGCCCGGTTACTTTTATAGCTTGAGGGCAGTGTCTCGTTTAGCCTGCAGGAAACCTTTTCTCATGCCTGTGGGCAGTAGTTCCTGAGCCTGTGGGAATTAGATTCTGTGCCTGTGGGTGACACATTGTATGCCTGTGAGCAATATCTTTTATGCATGTGAGCAATTACCTGCGGGTTTTGACTCTTCTTACCTGAGGGTATGGTTTCTATGTCTGCGGACAGTGTTATCATGAATGTTCACCATGGTGATTTTTATATGTTATACCTATAAAGTTAAATCACAAGCTTGGAATGGTTAAATGAATATTAAAATGGAAATATAAATGGTAAAGTTAGATACTTTTAAATACTGCTTCGTTTATTGCATTTACTACTGCACTATGTTGTTGCACATTTTCACTGACAGTTGGGCACGGGCCTTTGGTGGGTGCCTACTGGGATTTATTTCTCACACCCTGTTTGGGTCATGTCTTCATCCCAAACATACTATATTGTTGTAGTTATTGATAGGGTAAAAGGTCCCTATACAGGTACATGAGTGTAGCAGAGGAGTAAGAGAGCATGGGACTGAGCTTAGGCTTGCGATGCTGGTGTGTTCTGTTTACTCTGCTTGTTTCTTTTGGTTGTACATTGTACTTTAGTTGTATTGTATTGTATTGTAGTGTTTACTATTCAATCTTCTTTCATATAATTAGTGACATGCTACATCTTTATATATATGACCACTAGTTCCCTTTACTTCAGTTGTCCATTTCAGTTGTATGTTGATTACTGATTCCCCTGTTGTTTGTTATTTATCTATTCTGTTGTGTTACACTTTGACAAATGAGGGCATAGTTTCCCCACTATCAGACATGGGCCCTCGCTGCTAGTCGGCAACCTCTGGTATTTTGGGAAATGCGTTTGAGGTCATGTGAATAACTGGGTTCGGGGAACCTGTTGAGTGGCTCCTGGATCCAGGATGTTACACCATACATGTGTCATGATTATATGTATGACCAACCATTACCTTGGGAATCATTTCCAAAAACCAAAACATTTATCTAAATTTCCACCATGTACTGAAAAATATCCAAAACTTTTTGGATCATTCATATGAATGATCATTACCTTCAAAATTGGCCTAGAAATAAGGTCTTATCACTATAGGTGCTCAACCACAAATATATCACCACTTGGCCACACCAAAAATGCACCAAACACAAAACCATGGTGTCTAACCATTCCTCGCATGCTAAAGGAATCTCATAATATTGGTTCAACCCTTCTCATAATATGCCTTCAAAGTTCACAAGGCATTGACTCACTCAACCTGAGTCACCTTTTAGGGTCACTAGGTCCTACTGTCCATCCTCTATGCGAAGCCTCACAAAAACCACATGTCATGGGATGAAACTTGTCCTTATATTTGGGTCACACAACATCTAACATTTCAAGCACCCATATTATGGTTCTTAAAAACTACGCTCTTTATCTATCCCCTCTTATCCTTACTAGGGTCATTACCTCATATATCAAGTCACATCAACACCATGGGGTCTATCTCAACACATAATGTAGAAACCAAATAACTTGAGTGCTCTTATTATACCCCAAAACCCTTACAGTGGATCAAGCCAAGAACATAAGATTTACAAATCACCTCATCCATTTGTGGGTCAATACTTTACAAATTTACTTTTTTAAGTATTTATCATTTTAAAAGATTCAAAAAATGGGTTTAGTTAAATAAAATTTAAATCACAAGATATAGTAGAATATAATTTATAGGTTTATTACTATAATTTTACTTAACCCAACCATCATTTTCCACAAAAATAACATTTCCATGAAATTCCATTACCACAAGATATAAAATTCAAATTTTTAACCATGTTCACTATCCTTCAAATACAAGATTTACACATTCCTAAGGCCTGATTAAATAAGGTTTCATTAATATTCTATAAGGAAAAAACATTATAGTACTCTTAATAGAACCTTATTTAATCAACACCATCACCAATCCATTTATATCTTTCTATTTTTCAAGAAATCCTCCCAGGTAATTAGTCAAGTAATATTACACCATAACCATATACGAAAAACACCATATATTATGTTGCAGAAATTTTAAATATCAACCCCATTATTAACAGTAAAATATAGACCATATAAAGACTTAAATTATTCTTACATAACTTGTAAAATATAGTCATGAGTGAATATAAATCACAAGTAGTAGGAAATCAACATCTGTAACCCATATCCGTAGCATGATGCATGTCATGTGAATACCTAAATTCCTGAAATGATGCATGAATGAACCCAGATAATCTTACCATGTGGGGAAAATAGTATAAATCTATAAACCAGTAATATAACAAGCCATATGTCTTACTAATGGTGAAAATAAAGTACAACTATAACAAGTGAAATCCATGAACAACAAGTCTCATCCCTAGAAACTTGGGTTTTCCCCCATGTGTGGGTTGATCACTCCTAGGAATGAGCTCATTACTACGTTTTGAAAAGTCCCTAGTCTCTTTTATACCATTCCAAATCAATAAAATAAAATAAAATTTCCCTAATACCATTTTTTAATGCTCTACCCCAGGATCCACTAAACTGATGCCCTAGGCCAATGTACCACATGACCTCAGGTGTGCCTCCACATATACCAGAGATTGTTGACTTGTAGTGAGGGTCTAAAATATATTTTGGGGAGACTAGAACATATATTTAGAGTTGTAATAAAATTTTCATACTAATAAACTTATTTATCATAAAAAACAACCATCATAGTTAAATTAGGGTGGGTTCCAATAAATAAATATAGTATCAAAAAATTTACTATAATGAGTAATGTCATACATGTAATAAATGATTCTTTATAGGTTGAACACATACAATGATTCAATAGGATAAATAGAAAAAATGAAAACACATCCCCAGTCGAGTCTCAAGTCCTTCCCAATCCTGACATCCATACTCCACTCCAAGAAAGAACAGCACAACAACATCAGGCATTTCCTTGAACATGAACTTGCAAACAGATATTCTTCTTCTTGGGAAGCAAAGTTTCATGGATAGTTAAGAAGGGTGTGAGTATAAATTAGTATGCCACCCTCAATATATTCCTTAAAATAACTAGTCCATATAAAAAGTGTATAAAGAACTATTACTGATAATAACATCCCACATAACCAATAAATAAATAAAACAAAATTGTAAATCTTGGGATTTGAGTTAACATCCAAGGTCATACCTACACACTTCAGCCAATGTTAGATATCTCAAAATAGGTCCTATCACCCAAGGTCATACTACACTACAAGGTGTCTAGTATGTCAATAAGTGAAGGAAGAGTGAAAACTTCCTAAAGGGGTATTACAACCACTACCCATACCAGTATTGAAGTGGAACAATATCACTATGGAATTTGTCACTGGCCTTTTGAGAACATCCAAAGGAAACAATGCGATATGGGTTATAGTAGACTATCTCACCAAGATTGTCCATTTTATCTCTATTCGATAAGATTTATCTCCTGATAAACTTGTCAGGATTTACGTGAAGAAAGTGGTAAGGTTGCATGGATTTCAACTTTTTATCGTATCTGATCATAATCCAAGGTTTACATCAAAATTTTGGAGAAGTATTCAACATGATATGTGTACCAAATTGAATTTTAGTATGGCCTATAACCCCCAAAATGATGTAAAATCTAAAAGTACTATTCAAACTCTCAAGGACATGCTGAGAACATACTCAATGGAATTTAAAGGTGGATGGGATCAACATATCTCATTAGTTGAGTTCTCTTACAACAAAAACTTCCACTCAATCATTCAAATGGCACCTCATAAATCTCTATATGGTAAGTGATGTAGAACTCCTACTTTTTGGGATGAAGTGGGTGAGAGAAAGCTTAATGGGACTGATCTTGTGCAAGATGTGATAGAAAAGGTTTATGACATCCAACAACACATTAAGGCTACTTAGAGTCGGTAGAAGAGCTATGTCGACAACCATTGAAGGGACTTGGAGTTTGATATTGGTGACAAATTATTTCTTATAATTTCATCTTGAAATAGATTCATGAGTTTTGGGAAGAAAGGGAAGCTCATCCCTAGGTATATTGGCCCCTATGAAATACTTGATCGCATAGGAGTAGTGGCCTATTGGCTTGAACTTCCTCCAAATCTATCACAAGTTCATGATGTATTTCACGTATCCCTCTTGAGGAAGTACATATCTGACCCTTAACATGTACTAAATCCAGAAGTGGTATAACTAAAACATGACCTCTCTTATAAGAAGCATCCAGTGGAGATCTTGGACTGTAGAGGCAAGGTTCTACACAAAAAGACCCCACCTTGTTAAAGTGTTGTGGAGGAACCAAAAATATGAAGAAGCCACATGGGAACCATAGGAGTCTATGAGGCCAAAGTACCCACACCTTTTCTCTTCTAATTATACGAGTTGAAATTTCAGGGATGAAATTTATTAAGGGGGAAGAATGTAACGACCCGAACTTTTGAATAATATTTTTTTTCCTATAAATGTATGTATTACTATGTCATAATCAATAAAAAAATATATAAGTATAAATTAAATGTGACCACTGGATTTTGACCATTATATGACCATTGGTCAATATGACTGTTGGAAATAATAATTTTTAATGTTATAATTGTTGTTTAAAATATAAATAATAATGGATGATTAATATTGAAAGAAGAGTTGATGGCCACATCCAGTAGACTCGCGTCGTACGAATCCCATCTGTCGGAGCTTGGGAAGGAGGTAGCATCACTGGGCTTTTCTCTAGACTAAGATCAAGCTAAGCTTCAACATGTTAATCTTGAACATAATCGACTTCAAGAGAAGTTCAAGCTAATAGAAATCACCACTCAAGAAATGTTGTTCGAGCTTCCCCAATATTATATCACCATTTCACACCTTACTCTTAGGTCCTATGAAGGTGTTATAAGGGGATATGTAATGAGGACTTAGTTACATTGTGTAATCCATTTGTATAAATAAAATTTTTATTTCTTATTATGGTAAACTTTTTTGAATTTTAAATCTCAAAATAAATATAGGATGAATTTTTAGATGTTTTATATTATTGCTGAATATTGAAAAAAAAATAGTATTTTAAAATATTATTTATACTTTAAATAATTAATAATGTGAAATGATTTTCAAAAATTGATATATATAGTTTTTAGAGTCTAATAAAATCAACTTAATTTTTCGTGAATAGTAAGTTATGAATAGTAATATTACCCTTATGATTATTAATGTGACCAATGGAATAGTAACATCACTTAAGAAAGTATAAATATAATTTAATCATCTTGAGTGGTAAATGATATAATAGCATAAGAAAATAATTGTTTCAGAAATTATTAGTTAAGTATTAGTATTTTTTCAAGTAAATAGTGATTTTATATAAAAATTAAATATCTCATGTTTAGAAATTTATTTTCATAAAATGGAGTTCATTTTTTAATTTAGAACATTGATATTAGTTTAGGGTGAATTTATGAGTTTTTTATAAAATGTTTTATTTTTTGGTGAATAGTAAAAATACAGTTTCTGAGTTTTTAGTGTGTTTTATGACATCATAATGATGTAATATGTAATTTAAAATGATGGTAGACTCATTTGGATTAAAATATTATATTATTTTTCTCAAGTGTCCAAAACCATGGGAAAATTCCATGGTCAAGCCCATGGTTTTACAAATACCACCGATGAGGTGTCCTTTGGAAATTGATAAAATATTCCCTCACTTTTGCTATAAATACCAACCCATTCCTTAATTAATTTCATTCCAAATTCCTACTAAACGAATATCTGGTCTTTTTTACCTCCCAAGGAGTCCTCCCAAGGTTCCCACAAGCCCCCAAGGTCTCAATCTTTGATTTTTTGAAGTTACTCTTCAAGGTAAGGGAACCTTTCACCCTCTTCTTTTAATCAAGACTTCTTTTATGTTAAGTATTTTAATTTACATTTTTGTATATTGTGGTATGTTATTTTATATCCTTATTGGTTTCCATTTTATTTTTAAATTATTATAGACCCTTTTCTCTCTCATCAAGTTATTTTTTGAACTTTTAAGTGACGTCGTTAGGTTGCCTAATTTTCGTAAGGGAATTCACCACTTCTCTTTTCCTTTCACGTTCTCTTTTATTTTGTATGTATTTCAAGTTTCCATACCATATTCTTATTTCAATTTTATTATTTCCCTCTACTATATTATTAGTCTTTTATAAATTGGTGGACCTTGTTCCCTCCCTTTTTAATGTTTTCTAAAACCATTTTTCATAGTCATTATGTTGTAGAATTTTCGTCCCAAAATATCTCTCATTTTTTTCAAGAAATTCTCTTATTTTATTAATGTGAATAGAAAAACCTATTTCATTTATAGTTGTGTTCAAAAATACATAAAAATTATTACTATATTCTATAATTTTCATACATAAATCCCTCATTCCCTTTATGTGGGTTATAAATGACATAACGATCATGTTTTTAAGCTTTTTTTAAAACTCCATGATTTTGATATGAAGCCCATTTATTTTATTCTATTTATGTTATTTTTTATTATGATCTATGTGGATCACATTAAAATAAATACATATTAATGGTGAACCCTGATAGTGCTCTAATGCATTGGGTAAAGAAATTAATCTCTAGAGATGACAAGTTTTACGATACCTTGGTGAATAACCTTGGTAATTATTATGACACCTTGGGGATGGAAATTGGTGATATTATTATGAATGTCTAAATTAAATTTTGTAACCAAATTTTCAAGTTATGATTCATTTTATTTTTATTATGATATTCCACTTTCCATTTCCCAAGTCTTGATCTATTTCATCAAGTTCTTATTGATATCAAGTAAATTGATTCCCTTGTTTACCCTTACTAGGCCTTCTGCTCACCCTTTCCTTTGATGTATGTCCCCATGTTATGAGATGAAATAAATGAACATAGGATGAACCTTGAATAATACTTTCAAGTGGAATAGAATAATGTTTTAAGTTTTCATGTATTGTGTTCTTTTTTCCAAGACATTAGACTTTAAAGATCCTCTGTTTGTAAAATGTGATGAAAAGTTATGTAATAAAAAGACAGGATGCCATAGAACTTATTTCTTGGGAGTGGGAAATATTACAATTGTGGAAGATAAGTCAATATTTCCCAGAACTGTCGTAGTGAGGTAAATCCTCAACTTCTCAACACTAACGACAAAGGGAAGATGGTACAGACTCTACCTAAAGTCTAATGCTTCAAGTTTGGATAGCTTGGGAACTTTTCTAATCACTATCCAAATCCAAAGTTAATGGAGGGGAATCACCATCAACCCCAGCATAGTTCACAGGAGAAATTTAGTTCTTTTTTATCATAATGGATGAATTTGATACTCTAAATGATGTGGTAGTAGGTACTCTCATTGTTCTATCAAAGTTAGCAAGTACTTTGTTTGATTCTAGTTCTATACATTCATTTATTTACTCTAAGTTTTAAAATAACATAGAATCAATCCTTGAACTTATAGAATTATATTTATCAATCAAGACTCCTGGAGGGATTATCCAAGCATCAATAGTGTATAGAAACTCTAGTATTTACTTTGGTGAGAACAATCTCATCACAAATCTAGTAGTCCTTCCCATGTTGGAATTTGATATTATACTAGGGATAGAATGACTCTCAAAGTATAATTCTATGATCAACTACAGATACAGGGAAATATCAGTAGTCTATAATAAAAAACCTATAATTTTTTTCAAAGGGGATATATCTCGACTGGATCTTTGTCTAGAAATACCTCCCATAGACTTATTTATGGATATGAACATTGAAGATGAAGAAGTAAATGAAAGTATATTAATAGAGAATATACCCATCATTTAGGAATACATTTATGTATTTCCTAAGGATTTACATGGTCCTCCCCCAGAAAGGGAGGTATAGTTCTCCATTGACATTATTCCTAGATTCAATTCGATTTAAAATACCCCATATAGAATGGAAAATGTGGAGCTAGAGGAATTAAAGAAGCAACTTCAAGAAATTTTGGAGAAGTGGTTTATCTGGAAAAGTGTGTATCCTTGGGGAGCACCTATTCTCTTTGTGAAGAAGAAGAATTGATCAATGAGGTTATGATTTGATTATAGATAACATAATGGGATCACAGTGAATAATAAGTACCCTCTTCTAAGAATTGATGATTTATTTGACCAGCTTTTGGGGGATTAATTATTCTCTAAGATTGATCTTCGATCGGGTTGTCATCAATTGGGGGTTAATAAAGAAGATATTCCAAATACCATATTCTGATCAAGATATGGGAATTATGAGTTTTTTTATACCCTTTGGTTTGACTAATGATCATGTTATTTGTATGGATTTGATGAATGGAGTCTTTAAGGACTACCTTGATAACTTTGTGGTAGTTTTTATTAATGATATTTTTATATATTCAAAAATTCATGAGGAGAATGAGGATCTCCTAAAGGTATATTGAAAAGTATGAGTAAGTAGAGGCTATTTGGAAAGTTCAGAAAATATGAATTTTGGTTACAAAAAGTTTCTTTCTTGGGGCACAATGTTACCAATAAAGGAATATCAGTTGACCCTATGAAGAAAAATGTTGTGGAGGAGTGGCCTCATACTAAGGTAGTAACTATGATTTTTATTTTCCTTGGTTTAGAGGGATATTATATGAGGTTTTTGAAAAACTTTTCATGACTTTCTAAACCACTAACCAAGTTAACTCAAAAAGGTTTCAAGTTCATCTTGAAAAAAGAGAGTGAAGAAAGTTTCTAAGAGAGGAAGAAGGCTATGTGTTCAATCTATTCTAGAAATAAATAAGGAGTTGATGGATGAAGATCATAGATCTACATTCTATATACATCCTGGAATCACTAAAATTTATAGGGACCTTCATGATAATTATTGGTGGGATAAAATGAAAAGAAATATTTCCAACTACCCTACAAGGTGTCTGGTGTGTCAATAAGTTAAGAGCGACAACTTCCTAAAGGGGTATTACAACCACTACCCATACCAGCATAGAAGTGGGACAATATCCCAATGTAATTTTTCATTGTTCTCCTAAGAACTTTCAAAGGAAACAATGTGATATGGGTTATATTGGACCGTATCACCATGACTGCCCATTTTATCTCTATTTGAGAATATTTATATCTTGAAAAACTTACCAATATTTACATAAAGGAAGTGGTGAGGTGGTATGGAGTTCCACTTTCTATTATATCTGATTATGATCCAAGGTTCACATCAAAATTATGGAGAAGTTTTCAACATGATTTGAGTACCAATTTTAATTTCAGTACGGCTTATCATCCCTAAACTGATGGCCAGACTAAAAAAACTATTCAGACACTCGAGGACATGTTGAGAATATTATCAATGGAATTTAAAGGTGGATGGGATCAACATCTCCCATTAGTTTAGTTCTCAAACAACAAAAACTTACATTCGAGCATTTAAATGGCACTATATGAAGCTTTATATGGGAATCAATGTATAACTCCTACTTTTTGGGATGAAGATGGTGAGAAAAAACTTCTTAGTCCTAATCTTTTTCAAGAGATGAAATAAAAGGTTCATGCCATCCAACAACACATAAAGGATTCTCAGATTCGATAGAAGATTTATGTTGAAAACCATCTAAGGGACTTGGATTTTTATGTTGGTGATAAATTCTTCCTTCAAATTTCACCTTGGAAGAGAGTCATGGGGTTTGGGAAGAAAGGGAATCTCAGCCCGAGGTACATTGGCCCCTAGGAAATCCTTGATCGCATAAGTGTAGTGTCCTATCATCTTGTACTTCCTCCAAATCTAGCACAAGTTCATAATGTTTTCTAGTTATCTCTCTTGAGGAAGAACACATCTGACCCTTCACATGTACTTAATCCTAAAGTTTTATAACTAGAACATGACTTCACTTATGAGCAGCAGCCGGTGGAGATCTTGGACCATAGAGACAAGGTTCTATGAAATAATACTAACCACCTCATTAAATTTTTTTGGAGGAACCACAAATATGAAGATACCAAGTGGGAACCAAAGGATACAATGAGGAAAAAGTATCCACACCTTTTCTCAACTAAGGGAAAGAGATAAAATATAGGGAATGAAATTTATAAGGGGGAAATAATGAAACAACATAAACTTTTTGAATAATTTGTTTCCTAAAATGTGTGTTATATTATTTTATACTCAACAAAACTATATCCCTTTAATAATGAAGTAGGTATAATTGAAATTTTACCATTGGGTTTTGACTGCTATTTTACCTTTGGTTAATAATTACTATTAGAGAATATGATCATTTGAAACAATACTCTTAATAATAATTTTAATTTTATAATTAGTGTTATAAATAAAAATGATAATGGTTAATTAAAGAAGAAAGAAGAGTTGATGGCCTCATCCAAAATAATCATATCATACGAAGCCCATTTGTTGGATATTGGTAAGGAGGTAGTGTCACTGGGATTCTCTCTTGACCAATCCTAAGCTGAGTTTCAACACGTTAAGCTTGAACGAAATCACCTTCGGAATAAGTTCAAGTGAGTGGAGATTACCACTCATGCGATGTTAGTTGAGCCGCCCTATGATTATATCTAAATCGCTAACCTCACCCTTAGTTCATATGTGGGTGTTATAAGGGGTTATGTTTTACGGACTTAGTTACTTATTGTATAAACCTTTTTGTATAAATAAAATTTCTATTCCTTTAATTTCCATTTTGAGTTTAGTTTTTCTTAAAAATATGAAGAATTTGATAAATAGATTTTTGGAAAGAAATTGTACTTTTCAGAAAAGATATAATTATTATAATAAACTAAGGTATTATTAACAGTGTATATTTTAATTAAATAGTACTATTAAAACAATCTTATTTAAATTTAAATTATGAAATAATTTTATTTTTTTCAAGTGTCATAAATTTTACTATGTATTTTACTGTGCATTTTATATCCGCTATTATTTTTAATAAATAAATATTTTTATATTTAAAAGTTAAATTTACCATAATTAGAGAGTTATTATTATAAAATAAACATATTTTTTGAAATCATAACATCAAAATTATCTTAGAGTTAATTTATGATAATTTTTAAAAATATTTTGTTTTTAGTGAACATTAAAAATACAATTCTGAGTTTTAAGTGTGTTTAATGACATCATAATGATATAATAAGTAATATAAAATAATGGTTGGATATTTTGGATTAAAATATTATAATAGGTTTCCCAAGTAGCCAGTACCATGGGAAAATACCCTAGGTAGGCCCATGGTTTTTCAAGTACCACTACTGAAGTGTTTGAGGAAATTAATAAAAAAACTCCCTTAGTTTTGCTAAAATACCCACCCATTTATTTATTTAATTTCATTAAAAATTAATCCTCCATGAATATATGATATTATTACCTCTCAAGAAGCCCTCCCAAGGTGTATTCATGCCCCAAATGTCCCAATATTTATGTTTTAGGAGTTATTCTTCAAGATAAGGGAAATCTCAACTTCTCTTTTCCTTTCAACTTCTCTTTTTATGTGGTATGTCTTTAAAATTTACATACGATGTTATTCTTTACATTTTATTATATTCATATACTATATTAATATTATTTTATGTATTTTTTATCCCTATAATATATTAAGAGTCTTTTATAAATGGGAGACCCTTGTCCCCTCTCTTTTTAATGTTTTCTAAAACAATGTTTTATACCCGTTATGCTGCAGAATTTTCTTCTTATAATTTCTCTCTTTTTCTCAATAAATTATTTTATTTTATTTTTTGAATACCAAAACCTATTTATTCTCTAGTTTTATTTACATATATTTCAAAATTATCTATTTTATTCTGGGATTAATATACATGAAACATGCCTTCCTTTTCCTTGGGTTTAAAATGACAAAAGGATCTTATTTCTAAGTACAGTCTAAAACACCATGATTTTGATATGAAGCCCATTTATTTTATTCATGGGTTATTTATGAAATTTTTTGTTATGAACTATATGGATCAAATTAATTAATACATACTAATATTGTTCCTAGATAGTTCTCCAATGCATTAGGTAAAGAAGTTAATCTCTAGAGATGATATGTTTTACGATACGTTGGTAAATAACCTTGGTAATTTTTATGATACATCGGTGAAAAAACTTGGTGATATTATTATGAATGAATCGATTAAATTTTGTAGCCACATTTCCATGTTATGATTCATGTTCTTTTTACTATGATATGTCTCTTTCTCTTTTGCTCGTGTCTTTATGATATTCTTCAAATTCATATCGATAATTCTGATGATCACTTGTAAATTATTTACCTTACTAGGCCTTATGCTCACACTTTCCTTTTATTTATGTTCTTAGGTTATGAGATGTAATAATTATACTTAGTATGAACCTTTTATGAAGCCTTTCAAGTGGATTAGAATAATTCTTTCATGTTTTCATGTATTATGTACCATATTTCCAAGACACTGAACTTTAAAATATCCTTTGTTTTTAAAATGTAATGAAAAGTTAAGTATTAAAAAGGTAGGATACCATAAACTCAAACTTTATCAGGTTATTCCTACCTCTAAATTAGAATCACTGAGTACTATAGGCATTTTAGGACTAAAAAATATGACCTCTTGAGTTCACTTTTCTTATCCCATTCCTAGAAAAATGCAACCACATCGATATTCTATTTAAATAGAATTTTTCAACCATTAAAAATGGTGTTTGGAACCCATGGGAGGATTACCATAAACCTTAAGCAAAGGATGTGGATTCTTTAATGGCTTGGTTCAGGTTTTAGTGCACTTGATTACAGACTTTGGTAATGCTCGGTCTATGACCCTCTTCAAATGGGGAAACCCGAAACGACAAAGGTGGAGAGGGATTCAATCTATTCAGCTTCAGTGGATCCTTAATAGTTGGTGACAAAAACTAAAATTTCCAAATCTAAATTGTTGGAAGGTGGAGTCAATAGGAGCATCTGACAACAGAGTAATCATGGAGGAAATCTTCGAGATGCACCTTGGCCTATTTTGACATGCAGTCAGTCCATATGATCGACTATAAACATGAAATGAAGATGTTCTTCTCTTTTAAAATTTATATTATAGGTGTCTTTGTATCTTCTTATCTATTGTGGAATCTTACAATATAATAATTTTATATCATTAAATGTTCTAAATATAAAAAGAAAATTGTTTATAGGTATACAAAATAGACAGCTCAAGTAATAATCAATAGAGTACCCAAAAATAGATAATTTAGTTAAAATACTCATTGAGTAATAGAGTCCATAAAATTTATTCTATATTCAATAATACTCCATTAAAACTCAATTTTTATTAAAAAATAGGATTTCATTCAACAAAATAGATGAGGAAAAGTGTGACAAAATGGTGCCACATCAAACTCCCCTAAACTTAATCCATTGAAATCTTGGGTAATTCAGTTATTTAAATGGTTTTTTAGAAAAGGCTTCAGATTCAATGAATATCATCCTTTAGAGGTTTAACTCTGCATATCCTAATCAAAAAAGAACATAAAATCATCTATTGCAAAAAAAATACCTCTTATGCAAGTTCATCACACTACCCCATACTTCAATAAAAACTCAAATCCCAATTCCAGGAAAACATATAAGAGAGACCTAAGTGTAATTAGATCTATAAAAAGGGAAAAAACATTCACTCTCCCCTAGGTTCCCCAGACCAAGACTTCACTTCCCACTTTAATCATACAACTCATGTAATTTTCATATAAATCAATTTTCTCCTTGTTCATTTGGATTCAATATTCCCCTCACTATCATGATCTAGTTTTTTTAAGGGCAGATTATTTTAATCTTTACCAACCATGAATTTGTATTTTTAACTATGAAGAGCACTTATTAATTTGGATTTATTTATAGAAATGCATCCAGTACCTTTATCTCAGATACTCATCGTGGGATCCCAATTGCCCTTTTACTTCGGATTCAATGGATTTATAATACATATCAAATTACTTGGATCCCTAAGGTGTTCCATATTATCTAGATTAAGTATCTAAGTTCAATTTCAAGTTCATGATTCCTAAAGTTATATTTTCAATTCCACAATAATATAACCTATTGAACCTCCTTTAAATAGTTTTAAAATAGTATTTTCATAGATTTAATGGGAAAATAACACTCTTTAATCACTCAATTCACACAACATTAATGTTAATGAAATCCCTCAAACAATATATGAAATTTTACCCTAGAAAAAAACCTTAATTTCTTATTCATTGAACTAAGAGACATCTAAAACATATATTTACACAGATAAAAAACTATTTAAATTTATCAAAATCTGAATTTCCAAAAATCAAAGGAATTTTGGAAAAAAAATAGGGGGTGTTTAGATATGGTATAATTGAAGCACAGATGAGGCTTAGAAAGTTCACTCCTCTACACTTAATGCCCAAAATTTTCTCTAATGTAGAATCCTAAGGTTGTGAACAAGTATATTTTAAATGGAATATTCAGTTTAATAGTTCAAATATTTTTGGATGGGTTACATGGTTTTTCAAAATAGTACAATTACCACATAATAATCAGTTTTCAAAAACAAAAATTGGTTTTGAGAGTTCATTATTTTCAGTGATATAATTAAAACAAAATATGTTTGATAATTAAACTTAAAAACGATCAGGTTAAATGATAAATTAGTAGTATTGATGAATAAAAACAAGTATGATTCCCCAACACATAGTTTCCAATAGCAATAAAAAATATATGGGAGGAATTAAAACTAACACTTCCATGAAATAAATCTTGATTATCAGAGACCAGTCAAAGTGTTCTTCCAACCTCCTCGAAATAGAATCTGCTGGTTGGGAGGTCAACTTCATTATAAATGATAGAAATAAAAAATCTTAATTAATTAATCAAAATGAGTAACAAATAATGAAAAAAAAAGAACCATGGGTTGACTCCCATGAAGCACTGAGTTAAGATTCATCAATTAGACTTCAAAGAATAGTTTAATTCTGAAGTTTGATGAGGACATCCAAACCCTTCGGTCTTTCCTCAATGTAATTATTTACTCTTTTACCATTATACAAAATTGGTATGTTGTCATGTCTAACTAATTCCACTATACCATTAACTAATACCTTCAAAATTGTGAATGGGCCTAACCAATTAGATGTAAGATTACTAGGGAATAACTCTATTCTAAAATTGAAGATAATGACCTTCTTCACCAATTGAAAGTGCCTATTATTAATTATAGAATAATGAAAATATTTTTTACTTTACTTATATATCCTATAATTTTCATAAGATTCTATTTGGATTTCATCTAGCTTACTTAATTCAAGCAGTTGTCTTTCCCCAACAAATTTAAAAACAAAAGTCAAGGCTTTAATTTCCCAAAATGATTTATAGTGTATCTTCACATTCAAGTGAAAATAAATTTCAAATATAAGACAATATGGATACATACCTATTGGTGTTTTAAAGGTAGTCTTATAATCCCATAATTCCTCATACAACTTTAATGACTGATCTTTTTAAGATCTATTGACAATCTTCTCTAAGATTTGTTTCAAATTCCTATTAGAGACTTCATCTTGTCCACTAGATTTTGGATGATATGGTGCTCTAGTTTTTTTTGAAAAATCATAATTTTCCATAAAATCTTTGAACATATAGTTTTTAAAGTGAGTCCCATTATCAGTAATTAAATCCTCAGGCACTCCAAACCTAGAAGATGTGTTCTTATTTACAAACTTGACCACACTACTAGCTTGGTTATTTGGGAGAGAAATTTCCTCAACCCACTTTGATACATAGTAAACCAAAACTAAAATGTATTCAATCCATAGGAGGATGTAAAAGGGCCCATTAATTCCTTTCTCTAGACATCAAATATTTCAAATTCCAAAATTACCTTCTCGGAACCTCTTGCTTCCTTCCCATGTTAAAAATTATTTAGAATTTATCACATCCTACAAATTAACTTTGGGAATTTTTAAACAATGAAGTTTAGTATAATCCCATTTACAAAACTTTTTGAGAATTCCTATCACTATCATGATGTCCTACCCAATTGGATGTATGACATCTATAAAGAATAAAAAGCATCTCTTCCTCAGTAACACATCTTCTTATGATTCCATCAGCACACATCCTGATCAATAAAAAATTATCCCAAAAAATACTTGAGTTCAGAGATAAAATTTTTTCTCTATTTCTAATAAAAAACCATAGGTATAATTATAGTATTGAGGAAATTAACAAAGTTATAAAACCATGTAATGATTTTAATGGAAACAACAAAAATCTTTTCATCGGGAAAAACTAATCTGATATCCATTGAGTCATTATTTCAAGTGTTGGTAGCCTTGAAAAATGATCTTCCACAATGTTTTAATCCCCATGTTTATCATTGATAACTAAGTAAAATTCCTATAAAAGTAGAACCCATATCATCAGTCGAGTTTTAGTTACTTTCTTAGAGAAAAATACTTTAAGGTTTGAATTATCCATGAAAATATTAACTTTTTATCCAATTAGATATTGCCTACACTTTTAAAAATAAACAAACCAATGATAAAAGTTCCCTATATATTTTTATGTTACACCTTTGAGCCTCATAAAGTAATAGACTTGAATAATAGGAAATATACAACTTTTTTCTCTCCTTTGGCCTAAAACAGCTCCCACAACAATTTCATTAGTATCACACATGATTTAAAAAGAGATTTATCTATCAAGGGAATTAATAATTGATGAATATGTATTATTTTACTTATCATATGAAAGGATTCCAATTATTTCTCATAAAAAACAAATGGTTTTTCCTTAAAAAGTACTGAAAAAGGTGGATTTTTTATCTTATAAAAGTCTTTGATGAATCTCCGATAAAATCCAGAATTTCCTAAAAATCTTTTAATACCCTTGAAATTTTTCGGTGGAGGAGGATTTTGAATGACTTAAATTTTAATAGTATCAACCTATAATCCATTCTTGGAAACATTATGATCCAACACAATTACTTTATTTACCATAAACTAAAAATTTTCCTAATTCAAGACTAGTTTTTTCTCTTCACGTCATTATAAAGCATATTCTAAATGTTTTAAATAGTTTTCAAAATATAAACCCACTATGGAGAAATCATCCATGAAAATTTTGATAGATCACTAAATAAAGTAAGATAAAATGGCTATAATACGTTGTTTAAAAGTAACAGGATCACCACACAAACCAAAAGGAATTAATCTTTAAGAAACTTTCCCAAATGTATAGGATAATTTGGTTTTATCTTGGTCCTTAGGGGTAATGGGAACCTGATTATAACCACAAAACCCATCTAAAAAGTATAAAAATTGATTCTTATCCAACCTTTATGACATTTATCTAAAAAAGAATTGGAAAATGAACCATTATAGTATTAGAGTTAAGATTCCTATAGTCTATATAGGCCCAACACTTATTCATAGTTCTGGTTTTAATTTGTTCATTATTCTTATTGGTGATCATAGTCACTCCACTCTTATTAAGAATTTTCGGGTGTTTTTGAGGTGTCATATTTTGCAAGACAACACTGCACTCCTCTATAAGGTGGTAAGCAGAAAACTCTTATATGGTTTTCTTATTCAAAAAAAATATTTATATATTGTAGATGTGAAGAGATTTGAATGAGAACCTCTAGAAATGGAACATAAATGTTCATCTTTTTAACAACCTTAAAATTTTTGAAAAATTCAGAATCTTGATTTTCCATCTTGATTCTTTATGGAAAGGGGGTGGTTGGGGAAAAGTTTCAAAAAACTGGAGGTATCACCTTATCTTCCTCTAAAACCATTTTATTTCCTTCATAATCCATGATATTCATGTATTTTCTTTATGACTTTTCAATTGGTAAAATAGGGTTCAACTGACTTCCAATAGTGGTTTATAGTTTTTTAGATTGGGTTTCTTTAAGAGTCCAGTTTTCAGTTTCAATGGGATTTTTATTGGGAATATATTTGAGTTTTTTCTAACTCCCACTTGATTTTTTAGGTCACTCCTATTTATTATTACCATATCATTTTCCTTATGATTTAACTTATTAGTGCTGGAAAGTTTCCCTTTATCTCTAACTCCTGAATTTCTGACAAACATCCCACTTGTAACTATAAATTTTTAATCCTTTCTTCATGTTGTGACTTATCAAAATAAGATTTTTATTCTTTCGCATCAAATATTCCCAACAGTTTTTGGAACATCCCTTTGACTTAATCATGTGAACTATAAGGCTTAGCCCATAGCTGGGGCTCGAACTACTGTCTATTTTTTTAAACAAGGGTAGAATCAGATCTCAATACTCCCTTCTCCCTCTAAGATAGGTTGGGGGTGTTTTTGGTAGTTTTGGTTATAGGAATTTGAGAATGGTTCATCTCTTGGATATTTCCTAGGTTCATATCCAGTAAATTTTTTATTTTTAAGAACTTGGGTTGGCATGTCAAAAATTGGATAGTAAGACTAAGAATTTATAAACATCCCACATTGGTGACATTTTTTCCCATGAGTGTATTGAACATTTTCATTATAAAATCTAGAATATTGTGTTTAATCCTTGAGAGTGGGTGTGGTTTCCTTACTAACTATGTTTCTACCTCTATAAAATTTATGTTGCAAATTTTGCACCAAATTATTGAAAACCTATTTGATCTCATCAATGGTGTTATCAAAGAAGTATCCTTCATAGGATTGGTCAACCAAGGTTTGGTGGTATGGTGTGAGACTATTATAGAATTTATCTATGAGAAATTGGGGTGTGAACCAGTAGTTGGGGAATTTCCTAAGTATCCCATTGAATTTATCCCAAGCTTCATGTAATAATTCACCTTTATCTTGTAATAATCAATTGATTTTATACCAAATTTCATAAATTATTCTCCTCAGATAGAACTTTATGAAAAAATCATTATATAATTGATTATATGTATCAAAGATGTCTTAATCCATTTATTGGAACAAAAAATTTTCATTTACTTTCAAACAAAACTTAAAAACTCTCAATTTTAATTCTTCCTCACTCAATCATCTAAGTATTAGTTGGTTAACTATTCCATAGAAGTCCTAAATGAATCCCAAGGAATCTTTGTCAGGAATTCTATGGTAATATGGTAACATGGATAGGTAAGATTTCTTAATTTCATAGATTTTAGGTCTTGGGGTATTCCTAATGCAAGATGGACTATTTGACGTTATATAAACCTAAAATTACCTAAGCCTTAATCTATCCATTAATTAGTTTCCCAATGATGGGGGGTTAACATTTGTAGCTTGGATAAGGTTTTGAATTTGTTGATTATTCTAAATTTCCTCAAGACTTTACATTGAAGATCTATTCTTAGCTTTAAAAACATTTAGATGTTTTGTTATTTCAGTGATGAATTCTTCTAGGTTATCTGATGATGGTCTGGTTTTCATTCACTCCCCTTTCAAAACTACAAAAAAAATTAACTTTGTCTCATGTGCCCTTCCCTAGAAATGGTTCCAAAATTTTGTCATGAGGATTAGGTTGTCACTATGATCAGGAAAAATTGATTATTTATAAACCCTACTTAAGAATAGTGTAGGGGTGAGTAGGGGTCGATCCACAGGGAAGAACTTACATATAAGGTGTGTTGTGTGAGTCTAAGTAAAAGATAAAATAGCACAAAACAAAAAAAGAAACAAGACGTGAACTGATGAGTACAAGGGTGGTGGTGAAGTTAATGGAGTGAAGGATAGGGAACAGGAAATAGAAAAATATTATACATAGAGGGAAAAGAGAACTTAGTGAACTAGATAAATTCAATAGATGGAATAGGGTAAGTTGGTTAGCTAGCTATCTTATTCTGATAAGTGATTTTTTTTCACTCAACATCAAATGTTATAGGACCTATAAAATGTGGCTATAAATTTCTCTTGAATGGCCATCCTATAGGTGAATGGAGCCTATAATTTCTCAACTAGAGATCATATTAACCCACTAATTAAAGAAACTGTAAGACCTACCCTTACACTATCTATCCTATTATAAGTTATACTTTCTTATGATAAGTTAATAATAATCAAAATAACTAAAACAAATCTCACTAGGTTTGGATAGTTAAAGTCTATAAATTACTCATTCGATAAGAAAAAGGGTATAATCCAGAAACTCCTAACACTTGAGTGAGATAAATTTTCCTGCCAGCTCAACCTTATTCTCTAATTCAAGTTTATCCAACCATCATAATTGAAATATTTAATAAAACAAAAAGTGTTTAAGAAATAGAGAAATGAAAAAAAAACAAAAAAAGAAGACCCCTATAATGGATTCAAAAAAACAAAAAATAGAGTTGTGCAACTCCCTTAGACTCCTCCTTGGTCACGTTCAGTATTCTCTATTTCACCCTTGGGCATCCCCACTCTTTCTCCCTTTTACCCACATTTTCATACTTTATTCCAAATATAATTCATTCCCAATTACTCTCTAACAACACCTTCTTCCTGATAGAACTTACTCCCTGGCATAAGTACACCTACTCTGCTCCTCTATTTCAGTCATAAAATTTTGAGCCTCGTTAAACCTTCTACAAGACACCAAAATTCATGTCTGAGTAGTATAAATTCAAGTTGGCCAGCGTACAGAACTCCCATCTAGATTAGGTATGCATCTGAATTAGTCCCACATATCCAAATTGACGAACATAGTATTTTTGAATGGTTTAGCTAAATTTATCACATAAACATTTTTCCACATAGTTTATTTCTTTCATATAGGTGATCTTTTTTATGTAGTTGATTTCCCATATATCTAAATCCTTTCACATGAGAATTTGGGATCTATGTATCCATTTCCTGATGTTTCTGATTATTGATGTAGGCATAAATTCCTCATATCCAAATCGTTATATAGAATATTTTGTTGACGTCTGTGATTCACTACATATTCATCTGACTCACATCATCGATTGGTCAATGTCAACTCAAAATATATCAGGTTCATCCTTCTACCAAATTAGAATCATTAAGCACCATAGGTGCTACAGTACTGAGCAATATGACCCCTAAAGTGATCTTTTCTTATCTCACACCTGGAAAAAATTATCTTCCCTGATCTTCTATTTAAAAAAATACAACCTTAAAATATGGTGCCTAGAAACCATGGGAGGAGTAGTATCATCCTTCAGTAGAGGATTTGGATTCTTTAATGTCTTAGTTCAAGTTACAGCGCACTTTAGTGCATACTTTGGTAATGCTTAGTTCATATCCCTCTTCAAATGTGGACTCCCACGTTGAAAAAGGTTGAAATGGATTCACTCTCTTTAACATAAAAGGATACATAATAGTTGGCATTGGAAATCATTAACTCCAAATATAAACTGATGGAAGGTGATAGAAACATTAGCTTCTAATTGTAGATTTATCATGGTGAAAAGTTTCTAGATGCACCTTGGCTAGCGTTGACATACAGTCAGTCCAGATGATTGACTATAAATATGAAATATATATATTATTCTATTTTTTGATTTATTATATAAGTTTATTTGTATCTTCTTATATGTTTTGAAAGCTGAAAATGTAAAAAAAATATCATTAAAAATTTCAATCATAAAAATAAAACCATTTGTAGGCATACAAAACAAACAACATAAGTTATAATCAATAGAGCACCCAAAACTAGAGAATTTGGATAAATATTAAATGATCAATAGATTCCACCAAATTTAATCAAGATTTAATAATAATCTATTAAAAACTCAATTTCAATTAAAAAATAATATTTTGTTTAGAAAAATAAATGTGGAAAAGTGTGATAAAAAGGTGCCACATCATTTGGATCGATGTTTTTGGTGGAGTTTAATGTATATATTTTTAGTTTATTTATTTTTTATATGTGGTCATCCTAGTGTGAAACTATATTTTTTTATGATTTGAGATTTTATGAATATATGTCTCATTCCATGTGTTATAGAATGTAGTTTTTCCAATTTATTTATTATATGTAATCTGATGTTTACCCCTATATATGAGTTTGATTATTTTCCACTATTATTTCACTCTATCCCGATGGTATAGTCTCCCCATGGTATCTTTTAAAACCTAATTTCTAGTCATCAACCTATGGAATATGGGGATGTGTTCTTGAAGCCTTGTGGAGATCTAGATCGGGTGATGTGTCAGGTCGAACTGCGATCGTTCAATAAAAAATGGTATCAGAGCTGGTTAGTTTTATGATTTTGGGATTTGATAAATAGAAGGTATAGGAATGTATCAAAACTTCTGATGGTTATTGGATTGTGATGTTATGAAAATATTTATTGATAGGAATTATAAGTTTCAAGGGAATTGGATCATTATTCTTGATTTCTATTTTTATAGTTCTATGATTTCACCTAGTATGATGCACTTGAGTTTGTGGATTTATAGTTTATCCTTGTTTTTTGATCTTGTACCATGGGAAAATGGCCAGTGTTTGTGCATAATTATAGGAACATAAGATTCACATGAAATATGAATTTATATGGTTCTTTAATTTATGATAGAGGTTCGGTTTTTTAAAGTGTATCAAATGGGCTATATGGTGTGTCGCATATAGATCCTTGGTGGAAGTCTACTCAACTAAACAACATGTATATATTTTCTTCTGATGATAGTTCTTGTAAATCATGTGGTGTAATTTTTTCCAGTGATGGAGATACATTCCCTTCATTGAGGGATTCTTGGAGTCCGTTGTGGGTCAATAATGGGATCTGAGTGCCCTATTGGTGGCACGATGAGGACAAGAATGCATGATAGATATTTGGATTGGGATCAAGTTTCCATGAGGTGGTGGTTCCCATCAAGTCCTATATATGTGTTGTTGGGATGGAGATATTCCTGACACGTATTATCTTTCAGGACTTACGGTGATGCCCATGTACCTACTATCATTGATAGCCTGGGTTGGAGTAGTTGCTCTTCATTAGTAGGTTTGTTGAGGCCTATGATCACCAAAATGTGGTTAGGAATGATCATTACTAGTGTTTGAGAAGTGGAGCACTAGAATTGCACCTTGTCTTATGGATAGAATGAGAAGGTGGGTTTGGATGGACCCCTGGCCCTACTTGTTTTGGTAGCACTTTGGGTAGTACTGCAGGAGTATGGTTAGATTCTTATGGATTTGGATAGATTCCCGAGTGGATGGTGGTCATGCAGTTAATTGTTTCATGTGGTAGATTACTCATTTTTGAATAGGGGTATAAGGACCCGGCCTTAAAACATTACATAATCTTGAATTAAGTCAATAATTTTACTTTCTTTCACATTGAGGATTTTTTAGGTTTAGAGTTTTAGAGAATTAGGCCCTAACTCATACATAAAAAACAATAAAATATAAAGTGGACACTTCCTAACAGTATCCATTATTTCCATAATCTAAAACTTTTAAAATAAATCATGATCTATTTTATGAAAACTATTCATGAATATCAACGTGAATTCTTCCAATCCCTTACTCATCCTTAAGTACTATGACAAAATTTGAAAATGTTGGATGAGCATAAAAAGCTCAGTAAGGGATATAAAAATAAGGAAACCATTGGTCCATTGAAAAATATTAAAACCCATGGAAATTTTATCATAAAGTAATACTTTTCACCCTTAATAAGTTTTAAATACTTCACTTTGAAAATAAGCTCATTTCATACCCTTTTTGTAATCAAAATATTACTATAAAACCCATGGAAAGAATAGATAAAACATATTGGTATCTTGGTACATCATTATACTTATCACTCTTATAAATGTAATAACTATGCGGTCAACTTCCATACATGTCACTCTTACAAATGGAATAGTCATACAACCGACTTTCATACCCAATGCATTGGAGGGATATCACATACCCACCCATAATTGGTTTATCATGGAACTACCCATCATTGATTTATCATGGAATGACCCATCAAATGTTAAAGTACCATTATGTAATAATAACACATAAAATAACGAAATTTTCAACATGTCACTCATAATATTTCATTTTCACTCCTAAGAAAACATTTCAAGTTTTTTAAATGATCAATCTACTTTCAAAACCCATTAAAAATAAAAAAATACCCAAAAATGAAAATGATAATTTTCATTTAAGGAAACATATATGCTTGTAAAGGAATATAAAAATCAAACAATAGTCATAGTGGTGAAAAATTCATTATCTTCATGTACGTTAAGCATAGAACATTCCTTTTGTCATTTAATAAAATGTTCCATATAAAAATATTCCTTTTGAAAACCTTGAAATTAAATTCAAAATATGAATAAATTTCAATTATAATCCTTTTATATCCATATAAATAAATATGTAAAATAATATCAAGAATATTGACATGAAGAATATATTTTTAAATTAAATATTTAAACATTCAAGCATCTCATACCACTTTGAACATTTAAATAATAATCCCCATGAAATAATAGCATTTAAAAAAACATTAAATAACATGATAATTGATAAAAAATTATATATAATGTAAAAGGGGTTGTATATATACTTTATAAAATAAAAAAGGTGAATTTTATCAAGAAATGTCTCAATGAAAGGAGATTGAGATAAAATCTATTACCTTGAGTCCCACTTGTCACGTGTGACTTTACCTTCATGAATAATGAACTAATGATAATTATTTACTTTCCTCAGAAACTTTTTAAAATTTATCATTAATTTTATTTTACTTATTACAATTTTTTAAACAACTACATAAATAATTAAGTTTATGTTGGGTGTTTTAACCATATTCGGTTTATGTGTCAAAAATGACTTGGTAGATCAACTATGGTCAAATGGATAATTATGTAAACATATAAATAATAATAATCATTAAATAATTATAATATTTATACATCAATTTCAATTTTAATACCAATAATTAAATATGTTCTATGAAAAATGAACCAATGTTACAGTCATGGAGATGGTAGGTCATACGTATGCATGAGTAAGGTTCCCACTTTTTAATCATCATTATGAAAATAAGGTAAGTGATATTTATCTTTATAGAATGATAATTATATAATAAATACCATGTTATTTAATCATATATACTCATATATATAATTATTGTGATGTAAAAGTAATCACATCTCTTTGAGGAGGCGGTAGTCCACACGTCCACGAATAGCATTATCACTTTTTCAGTGTGTGAAAGGGTAATAAAGAAAATGATATATAATATTTTTGGAATTTTAATTATGTAATTAATATAATATTTATTTTATTTATGTCACATATTTTTAATTAAACTCATCCTTAATACATTCCATTAATTGTGTGAACGTATCACATCACTTTAAGGAGGCGATAGTCCACACGTCCACAAACAATGTTATCATATTTACAAAAAATGGAAAGAATTAAGGTATGTGTATGTAGTAATTCAATAAATATTATTAACTCATAAATATAATATATATATATATCATATAAAAATATTTTTTCCATCATAATTTACATCCATGAGAGGTAGTAAAGGAAAAATGAACGGCATCGTTACGTGAGGTTGTAGTTCACCGTTCACGAATGTTAATTTCGTTACCCATTATATGGAAGTTTGTGTAAGTGTTGGTAAAAACATTAGAATAAAAATAGGTCAGTATATTGGGGATACTTATTTTATCATATTATCATGAAATAATAATAATTTATTTAGTGGATAATGAAAATAAAATAAAAGACCTTGTGGAAGGATGTTACCTCTTTTTCAGGTAACTCCTTTTGGATTGCACCAAAGGACATCCTTGGTTGGATTTCCATAAAAGTGAGGTTTCTAAGTTGAGGGGAGAGATGTCAGGTTATTATTTTAGACAATTTTTGGTGATACAAATGGATTTATATTTGTTAATAAATGGGAAGGGTGAGTGCCATTTTATAGTGTAGGAGGAGTGACAATCTTGTAAATTTTTGAAAAGGGAATTCCACCCATGTTTTCCTATGTCATGTGGCTCAAATAATGGTAAACATTAGATCCAAGGGAGTATAGTGTAGAAATATGAACATAAAATTGATTTTGGACAATTTTATAGATTATTTTGTCTCTTAATTTTATGGTTTAGTCCCTTGTTAAGATAATTTTCCTCTTAATTTTTGTAATTAATTTTAATTACATTCACTAAACAATTTAGTCAAAAACTAAGTTAAACTTATTAGATATTATAAATTATGATTATTAAAAATATGGAATAAAATTTTCAAAATTCTAATCATATAATTAGAAGAAATTAATTTAAATTTAATCCTGTAGATGGGATGACAAAGCTGATTTTAAAGTAAAAATGTTCAAAAGTTTATTAAGTTTTTATATCGAAATTCAAAGTGAAATTGTTTCCAATTAACAAAATTGGTTTAAATGATATAAAATTGGTCTAATTATACTTTAAAACTGAATAAAAACATAATTTAAATATATTAATAAATTAGATGAAAAATAAATCTTGAACTAAAATTCAGTATTATCCACTATTCATTAAAATATGAAAGTTCTCAGTAAAATTCCAAAAATTCACCCAAAGTAAATTTTGATATTTTTATTTAAGAAAAATATTTTATTTTTCCATATAAAAATCATAAAAGTTTCAAAAAATATATTTAAAATGGGTTCACCTTTAAAAGACAATAAAATTGTTTTTTTATATAGATCTTTTTATGCATAAAATGAATTTATTCTTATTTTAATCCTATAAAATTTATTGAATGAATGTGAAAACATTTACTAAAAATGTGTAAACATAAAATAATTATTCCTAATCATTCTTTTCAATACAATTTCTAGGATATAACTACAACTTAAAATAATAATATTAACAGTGTATTATTTTTCAGTATAACTCAGTCTTGCATGCAACACGAGATTTAAAAGAAACTCATTGTTGTGTTTTGGGTACACTATTGAACGTAGTATTCTTTTTAAGGTAAAATTAATATAAAATTATAAAATATTAATAAATATAAAAAATACTTATTCTATCATTACTTGGGATGTTACATCCTTCCCCCTTTTTTAAATTACATCCTCACAATTTTATTCACTTATCAAATAAGTATGGGTTTTTTTTCCTCAAATAATTTTACAATACACATGTTGCCTATTTAACTATATGGTTTTTCTATAAAACCTTAACTTGATGAATTACCTTATTATGAAAAACTTACTCACTGTAGTTAAGAACTTGAATTGGTTGTTCCTCATAAGAAATATTCTCTTCCAACTGAACTACTTTTGGGCTCAAAACATGAGATGAATATGGTACATACTTTCAGAACATTGAAACATGAAATATGTTGTGTTACTAGGATAAAATAATGGGTAAATACAATAATTAGTTAACTAATCAAACTTTGTTCTGGATTTAATACGGTCCAATGAACCATGTACTCAACTTCCCCTTCTTATCAAAACACATCACACCTTTCCATGGAGAAACTTTTAAAAAGAAACAATCACCTACCTCAAAAGAAAGATATTTTCTCCAATTATCCACATAACTTTTCTATATGATCTATGTCATTCTAATGTGTCACTAAATAAAATGAATTTTCTCTGTCATTTCATCTACCAACTCTAGTCACATCAACTTTCTTTCTCCTACATCATCCCAAAAATATGGTGTCTGACACTGGTTTCCATATAATGCCTCAAATGGTTTCATCTATATACTGGAATGAAAACTATTATTATAATAAAACTAAACCAAATAAATATGTTGATCCCAAATTCCCTAGTAATCCATTGATAAATAACGAAGCATATCTTCCAGGGTCTTAATTGTTCACTCAAACTGTCCATCAGACTGATGATGAAAAGTTGTACTAAAATTTAATTCAGTACCTAATGAATTTTGAAGTCCTTTAAAAAAAATTAGACGTGAACCTGAGATCACAGTCTGATAAAATGGAGAGAGGCACTCCATATATCCTAAAAATATCCTTTAAATATATTCTATAAAGCTGATCTAGATACATTTTATCTAGAATTGGAAAGAAATGTGTATATTTAGTTAATCAATCAATAATAACCCAAATCACATTATTACCTTGAGAAGTATTTGTAAATACTACCATGAAATCTATTGATATATTTTCCCACTTCCACTATGGCATTGGAAATGGTTGAAGTATCCCCTTTAGTAATTGTATCTCTAATTTAACCTATTTAAAATTTAATCACTTCATGGTAAATTCAGCAATATTTATTTTCATTCCATCCCACCAGTAATACTTCCAAAGGTATTTTTACAACATATTGTTTCTTGGATAAACATAAAACATATAACAATGAGCTTTAGTAAATAAATATTTCCTAAAATATGAATCAAAAGGCACACATAATATTTTTAAAAATCATAAAACACCTTCTTCATCAATATTAAAATTAGGAAACTTACCATTCTTAATAGATTATACCTTTTCTTTAAATTATTGATCCACCTTCTAAGCCATCTTAATTCTTTCTAACAAATTAGTCTACAATGAATTATAAAACAAAACAGAGGATGTCCCAGTATCCACAACTTCATAGCCAAAATTCATAAAATCATTAACCAAAGGTCACATTCCAAATGTAACATGGTTAATGTAGCATTACTTTTTCAACTCAAAGCATCGGACACTTTGTTTTCTTTTCTAGGATGATAATGAATAATGTGATCATAATCCTTGATTAGTTCCATCCATCTTCTTTTTCTCATGTTCAATTATTTCTGAGTGAATATATATTTCAAACTTTTTTTATGAGTATATATTTCACACTTTACACCGTATAAATGATGAATCAAAATTTTTAATACAAAAATAACAAAAGCTAACTCCAAATCATGTGTAAAATAATTTAACTCATGATATTTCAACTGAAGTTAAGCATAAGCAATTACCTTATCATTCTGCATCAGGCACAACCAAGTCCATTTAATGAAACCTCATTATAGATGAATAATTCACTATTTTTGAAAGGTAGATCCAAAAACTAGATCATTGACCAATCTTTTTTTCAGTTCCTAAAAACAAACATTACATTATTATTTCTAGATAAACCTAACTCTATTTCGTGTTAACTTAGTAAGTGGTATAGATAACCAATCAAAGTTTTCAAAAAACTGCTAATAATAACCCACTAATCCAAGAAAACTATGAAACTCTATGACATTTCTAGTACTTGGCAACTCTTCAACAAATTTGGTTTTAGTAGGTTCAATAGTTATTTCATATTTAGAGACAATATATCCATGTAATGAAATTTGTTGAAACAAAAATTCACTCTTACTAAACTTTCCAAATAGTTTCTTTTCTCTTAAGTTTTAAAAACAATCCTTAAGTGCCTTTCATGTTCCTCATGTATTTTATAATATACCAAAATATCACCTATAAAAACAACCACAAAATGATCCAAAAATTGATAGACAACTCTATTCATAAGATTCGTAAATAAAGTAGGGTTATTAGATAACCCAAAGGGCATAACTTAAAACTCATAATGGTTATATCTACTTCAAAACACAATCTTTAAAATTTCATCCTCCTTCACCTTCAGTTGATGGTACCCAAACCTCATATCAATCTTTGAAAAACACTGAGCTCCTTGAAGAGGATTAAAAAAGTCATAGATATAAGGAAAAGGATACTTATTCTTAATAGTGATGTTATTCAAGAATCTATAATCAATGAAAAGTATCATAGATCTATCTTTATTTTTTAAAAATACAATAGTATCACCCCATGGTGAAGTGATAGGTTGAATGAAACCTTTATCAAGAAATTCTTGTAATAGGTTTTTCAATTTAACAAGTTCTACTTTTTCTATTATATAAGGGGTTTTAGAAATAGGGTTAGCATCAAACACTAAATCAGCAACAAATTAAACTTCCCAATTAGGGACAACACTAGGCAATTAATTAGTAAAAACATCTATAAATCCATTCACTATTGGGATTTCACTAATCATAACTATTTATTTCTTTTTAACAACATGATCTAGATAACTTTCACTACCATATTTCATATATTTCTTAGATTATTGATATATTATCAAAGGTATGAAATCATTTAATAAAACTATCTTGGAATTAAAATCTATTTTATCATGATAAATTGATATCCAATCCATACCCAAAATGATATCAAACTCCACTATGGTTAGTTCAATAAGATTTGTAGGAAAAACCATCTCACTAATGAAAATATGAAGATTCCTATAAATATTGGTTTCTCTAATAATCCCTCCTGGGGTTTTTACCAAAATTACTATCTTATTTTCATAAGGTAATATTCCCAATTTTCTAGAAAATTTCTTAGAAATTAATGAATGTGAAGATCCAGAGTCAAACAGAGGATTGGAATAATTCAAATAAACCAATGACATATCTGTCACAACTTCATTTAATAGTCCAACATCAACTGAAGTAGTAGCAAAAGATTTTGACACACCCTTTTTCTTTCGATCTTGATGGTTTGCACTATGGGTAATCAACTTGGGACACACATTGGAATAATGAACTAACTCATTTCAACTAAAACATCTTACCACTAGCTTTTCATTACTTTACTAATAATCTTCCTTATAGTCACGAGCCATATGAACCAACTTACCACATCGGAATCAATTCCTAGACCTTGAAATACATTCTCTATGATGCGTTTTACCATAATTCTCACAAGATGGTAGCTGGATTTTCTTACCTCCATTCTTATTTGATGAATGATTTCTCATTACTTGATAACTAGACCTCTTCTATTTCTTGTTTTCATGGGACACATGATCATCAAAAAACTCCATTTCTACCTTCTCAATGCATCGAACAAGTTTCTTATATATCTTTAATTCATGAGAATCCAACTCCATTTGATATATTGGATTTAATACTAAGTTAAATTAATATATCTTACTATTAATATATCAAATAAAATTTGGGGTGTACCTCACCAGTCAAGTGAAATTTTCTTTGTATGCATCCACTGAATCATCCTCCTTTTGTCTTAATTCCAAGAACTGTTTTTTCATCCTAAATTGAATAGACTTAGAAAAATATTTCTCAAAAAGAATATTTTTAAATTCATCTCATTCCAAGGCATCGATATATTCACTTTCCTTAATATTCTTAACCATTGGCCACCAATTTTCAGCTTCAACTTCAAAATAATATTACATTTTGGTTATTTGAGTTACCCATGAAATCAAATGTCTTTTTTGGTCCTTAATACATCCTTCATCTATCACGGGGTCATATGATCCTCTTAATTGTGGGGGTATTATTGTATAAAATGCTCCACTATCTTCATGTTCCTCTATGGTAGATCTGGTTTCTCTCTTGAATAACACCACCACCATTTATAGTATACGTAAACTAATCCATCACTGCAAAAAAACTACTTAGTTTCAGTTACAACCATCTCAAGATACTAATTCATACAGATATTTTCCTCTCATTTGCTTCCTACTATAGCTTCCTTATTTCCTTTGTGAAAAAACTATTCTACACAGACATACTTTAGATTAATCAACATGGTAATCTTTAAATTCTATATCATTCTAACTTAACCATAAATAAAAATATTCTAAGGGCATGCTATTAACTTTACCCTAACCTCTAAGGTTATTTAAAACAACCTCTGATACCAACTATAAGGACCCAACCTTAAAACATTACATAATCTTTAGTTAAGTCGGGAATTTTACTTTATTTCACATTGAGGATCTTTTCAGGTTTAGAGTTTTAGATAATTATTTCATAACTCATACATAAGAAAACAATAAAATAAAAAGTGGAAACTTTCTAATAGTATCCATTTTTTCCATAATTTAAAACTTTTAAAATAAATCATGATCACTTTTATGAAAACTCTTCATGATTATCAACATGAATTCTTCCAATCCCTTACTCATCCTTAAGTCCTCTAAAAAACATTAAAAATGTGGGATGGGAATAAAAATCTTGGTAATGGATATAAAAAGAAGTAAAATATTATTCCATTAAAAAACATTAAAACCCGTGATAATTTTATCAAAAATTAATACTTTTCACCCTTAATAAGTTGTAAATACATCACTTTTAAAATAAGCTCATTTCTTACCCTTATTATAATAAAAATATTAACATAAAACCTATGTAAATCATAGATAAAACATATTGGTATCTTGAAACATCATTATACTTATCACTCTTATAAATGGAATAACTATATGGTAAACTTCCATACATTTCAATCTTACAAATAGAATATCCATACAACTGACTTCTATACCCAATGCATTAGAGGGATATCATGGACCCACCCGTTATTAGTTTATCATGGAACCACCCTTAATTGTTTTATCATTAAACCACCCATCAAATTTCTAAGTACTATTATTTAATCATAACACATAAAAGAATGAAATTTTCAACATGTCACTCATAATATTTCATTTTCACTCCTATGAAAACATTTCAAGTTATTGAAATAATCAATATGTTTTTAAAACCCATTTCAAACAAAAAAATAACCAAAAAGTAAAATAAGTATTTTCATTTACAAAAACATGTATTCTTTTAAAGGAATATATATATAAAATAATATTCATGGTGGCAAAAAATTCATTGTCTCTATGTATGATAAGAATATTATATTCTTTTTTTTGTTTAACAAAATTTTCCGTATAAAACATGTAAAAATATTCCTTTTGAAAAAATTGAAATGAAATTAAAAATAGGCACATATTTAATTTATAATAATTTTATATAAATATAAATAATATGTAAAATAATATCAATAATATTGATATGGAGAAAAAAATTTAAATTAAATCTTTAAACATTCACAGCGTCCCATATCACTTTGAACATTTAAATCATAATACACATGAAATAATAACATTTTAAAAAACATTAAATAACTTAAAAATTGATAAAATATGGATATATAATTTCAAAGGGGATTTATATATACTTTATAAAATAATAAATGTGTATTTCATCAAGAAATATCTCAATGAAAGGATGTTGAGATAAAATCCCTTACCTTGAGTCTGACTTTTCATGTGTGCCTTTACCTTCCTGAATAATAAACTAATGTTAATTATTTACTTTATTCAAAACCTTTTTAATTTTTATCATTAATTTTATTTAACTTATTACAATTTTTTAATCAACTATATAAACAATTAAGTTTAAATGGGGTGTTTTTACCATATTCGGTTTATCTGTTAAAAATGACTTGGTAGGTCAATTATGATCAAAGTGGTCATTATATAAACATATAAAGAATAATAATAATGAAATAATTATCATATTTATACATAAATTAAACTTTTAAGACCAATTCATGAAACATGGTTATGAAAAATGAAGCAATGTTACAATCATAGAGACAGTAGGTCGTACATATGCATGAGTAACGTTCCCATTTTTAAATGATTGTTATAGAAAGAAGGTAAGAGACATTTATCTTTCCATAATGATAATTGTATAATAAATAAAATTTTATTTAATCATATATAATCATATATATAATTATTTTTATGTAAAATGAATCACATCTCATTGAGGAGGTGGTAGTCTACACATCCACGAACGACGTTATCACTTTTTAAGTGTGTGAAAGTGTAATAAAGAAAATGATATATTATATTTCCAAAAATTTAATTTTGTTATGAGTATCATATGGATGTTAATTATTTCAAAAAAAATTAATTAAAATCTCCCTTAATACATTCCATAAATTGTATGAATGTATCAGATCGCTTTGAGGAGGCGGTATTCCACACATCTACAAACGATGTTATCATATTTACACAAAATTGAAATAATGAAGGTATGTGTATATAGAAATTATAGAAGTATTAATAAATAAAAATATAATATATATATATATATCATATAAAAACATTTTTCCCATCATAATTTCCAACCATGAGAGGTGGTAAATGAAAAATTAATGACATCATTACGTGAGGCGGTAGTTCATCGTACAAGAATGATAATTTTGTTACCCATTATATGAAAGTGTGTGTAAGTTTAGTAAAAACCATTAGAACAAAAAAATATCATTATATTTATGATATTGGGGTTATCATATAATCATGGAATAAGAATAATTGTGATGGTGGATAATGAAAATAAAACAAAAGATCTTGTGGAAGGATGTTACCTCTTTTTTAGGTAACTTCTTTTGGTTTACCCCAAAGGGATTTCCTGGTTGTATTTCTTCCCAAGGTGAGGATTCTAGGTTTAGGGGATGGATGTTGGAAGATTATTTTATTATATTTTTTGTGATCCAAATATATTTATAGGTGTTAATAAATATGAAGGGTGAGTACCTTTTTATAATAGAGGAGGAGTGGCAATCTTGTAAATTTTTTAAAAGGGAATTCCACCCACGTTTTTTCCACATAAAGTGGATACAATAATGTTAACAATTATATAAAATGGATTTTAGGGTCTAAATATGAATATCCAATGAATTTTGGACATGTTTTTAGCTCATTTGGGCTCTTAAGTTTATGGTTTAGTCCCCTGTTAAGCTAATTTTTCTCTTAATCGCTATAATTAATTTTAATTACATTCACTAATATTTTGTTAAAAACCTAAGTTGATATTATAAGACATTATAAATTATTATAATTAAAAATATGGAATATATTTTTTCAAATTCTAACCACGTAAGTGGAAAAAATTAATTTAAATTTAATCCCACAGATGGGATGACAAAGCGGGTTTTTAATGTAAAAATGTTCAAAATTTTGATAAGTTTTTATATATAAATTCAATGTGTAATTGTTTCCAATGAACTAAATTGGTTTAAATGATATAAAAAGGATATAATTATACTTTAAAATAAAATAAAAAAATAATAATTTATCTATATAAATAAATTAGATGAAAAAGTAATGTTGAATTAAAATTCAGTATTATTCATTATTCATCAAAATATAAAATTTCTCAGAAAAACACCCAAAATTTACCCAAAGTAAATTTTTACATTTTTATTTCAAAAATTAATTTAATTTTTTCATATAAAAATTATAAAATTGTTAAAAATTATATTTAAAATGGGTTTTTTATTAAAAAGGCAATACAATTACATTTTTAAAAATAAGGGCTTTTTATGCTTAAAATGGATTTATTCTTATTTTAAACCTATCAAATTTATTGGAAGAATATAAAAACATTTAATAAAAATGTGTAAACATAATATAATTAATCCTATTAATTCTCTTTGATACAACATCTAGGAGATAACTACCACTTAAAATAATAATATTAACAATCAATTATTTTTTTGGTATAACTCAGTCTTGCATGCAACGCCAGATTTCAGAGAAATACATTGTTACATGTTGGTTAAAATATTTGATGTAGTATTAATTTTAAGGTAAAATTACTATATAATTAATAAATATTAATAAATATAAAAAATCCTTGTTCTATCATTACCTGGGATGTTATAGGGGTGTCGAGGGTACTCTGGTTTATTAAAACTAACATGCATGAGGAGCATGGTAAGTGGTTTTATGCATGTTATACTATATTTTTTCAGATTTTTCTAACATGATAATGAGTCCTATTGATATTTTGAGATATTTTTAAGGAAATACTTGTGATGGGGATTTCACCATAGGTTGTTGGAGGTTGTGATCCTTGTTTAAGTTTTTTTCTAAGCATGGAGGTTGTTGTCCTTGATGAGTTGGGAATGAGCATAAGTTATTATGGGTTTTAATGTTGGTGATTAGGTGTGTTTAGTTTTTCCACATCTATATATTTTATTTAGTTATGGACGTATCATGGGTTATTATGTTTTCCATTTGGAAGTGGGGTGATGATAAGGATACTGTTGTGGTGGGGAGTATTAGATCAGTAGTGGTATAATTTCTCTCCTGTTGGGAGAGAGTTGTGGATGATATAAGATAAGTCATTGTATGGTCGAGATAGAATCATCTACTTCAGTTTTTCTGGGAGATAATGGATTTTGTAAGTCCACCTGGTCTTCTTGGGGGGCGGGAAGCATTTGTGGTGGGGAGTTTGTGATGCCTCACATCATCATGGGTTGTGAAAATGAGTAGGAATTTGAATTTATGTTCTCAGAAGTGTTTTATGGAAAAAATGGTCAATTTTCCTTTAAGATGATATTTGATAATTTTTATAACCACTATATTGGTCATAGAATGGGGTGTATACCCTTGGACAGATGTTTTTTGTAAATATGAGCCATTCAAATTTTCATGGAATATTTATTATTTAATTAATTAAATATTATTTTATTCAAATGTTTTTGTTCGATGATGTCTTTTAAAGAGAGTGTAGGATTGTGATTTTTTCTCTTTGGTTGTGTCTAAAATGGGGTTGGTCCTTAATGAGGCATAATCCTATCATGGGAGTCAGGGTCGGGCTTAGGCCCCTTTTCATTTTATTTTCTTTTCTTTTTTCCTTTTTCTTAATTTTTATTTTTTCCTTTTTCATTCCCCTCTCCCTTAGATTATCTTGTACACTCCTGTAGGATTCCCCCCTTTGGGGTCTTCAGTCGAGAGAGGGAGAGGGATAGAAGAGATCAGAGGAAAGGTACCACCCGAGGAGCTTTTTTGAAGGTAGATCGAGGCTCGACAGGTGCATGGCATGAATCCGTTGCGAAGATTCGGTGGTTTCCTCTTAGTGGTAGAAATGTTTAATTTTTCACTATAAATCCCCATATCTTTGTTTTTTTAATTTTTAAAGCTTTAAATTGGTTTTTAAGGACCCATGGGGGTCTATCTAGACTTAATAGAAGATAATCGGGGGTTTTAAATCATTTTGGGGGGTTTTCTTATTGGGAATACCCATGTACACAATGTGTAGTTAAAAGAACACATGTCATGTGTTCTTACTATTCAGGGAAGATTGGTTTTTTGGACTACATGCTATATATCAGGGGTGAACATCATGTAGTAGTGACTCAAGGTGTACAAGTGGCACATGTCCATGTAGGGTACATGGCCATATCCCATGTGAGGTACATTAATAGTGTATGGATAGGCACCCCATGTGTTGTACACACCATGTATGTGGTGGTACACGCCATGTAGTTTAGCGATGTACACGACGAGTTGAGCTTAGGTACATAAGAAAGTACCCCATTTATGGTACATGCTATGTATAGAGAGGCACATGCAATGTAATTTGTGGTATTAAGCACAGATTTTCCTAGGGAACGCATCTAGGGATAACCTTTGGATTTACATATCATGTATCTTAAGTACACATTGTGTATGTTTTCCTAGTTTGGCCTATTTTTCCTATTTTTCATCCTGTGGGAAGAATGGGACTTGTGAGTAGTCCATTTTAAGAATTTTTCCACATGGATCATGATGGTGGAATAATTTTGTCATTTAGAGGCCATATAAGTAGTGTTTTTTATTGATATAATTTTCATGAGGTCTTCTTTGAGGTTTGGTTTCATAATCCTCTTAGAGGTTGGGTTGTGAGTTGTGAGGCTTGGGTGAGGTTTGTGAGATCGATGATCGGTCCATATCGATTGTGACATGGAGATATATTTCAAGATAATTTATATGGATTCCATAATATGGGGTAATGTATTATCTCTGAGGAGATCTTGGTTATTTCTTTCATATTGGGATTAGTTATTCAAGGTTATAGCTATTAAGGTTTATCTCTTATGTTTGAGGATCGGAGTTGTTGGATCCTTTGGGCTAGGTCGACATCATGGGATGAAGGTTATGGATGGGAACCATTGATCTATTGAGATGATTCTAAGGGACTATAGAGGATTGTCATGTGGCATGGTGTTGTGGATTCCCTTGTGGGTGAGGTAGTACCCAAGGATGGGTTGTTTTATGAGAAGGCCAGCTGAGGTTTTCTTGTATGATAATTTCCTGGAGGTTTGGTATGTGATGTGGATCCCTTATAGGGTCCAAATTTTTAGATGGTTTGGAGGACCATTGTGAAATCCCTTGTTGGCATTCTTTTTTTTGGATTCCTATTTGAGTGCATTGTTGATCGAGGATCAGTTGGATTCCACTAGGGGTTGTTTGGGTTGATTATGCAATGGTCATGACCTATTCTTTTGAATGAGCTAGAGGAACCCATCATAGGATTTCCTACTCTCATTATAGAATTTGGGATATTTTTAGATATATGGATGAGCGTTTCTTGAGATATTAGGTTCATTAAGGGAGTCCCTAGTTGGACATCTCTTTGTGATGTGACCCCAAAGACTGTGGGAGCCCTGAGTTTTGGTTTGGCCCTAAGGTGGGTTATAGAGATCTCATGGTGGTTGTTTGCTTGATGAGGATATAAAGGGGATTATTAAAGGCTTTATGATTTTTTGGTTGAGATTTGATCAGAATTTCTAGTTCATCTGTTTGGATAGTGGGTTTGAGATTTGGACCGACTCACATTCAGTGGGTTGGTGGACAAGAGGTTTGAGGAATTTTATGCTCAGAACTTCAGTTTTAGGTGTATACCCTTTGGATATCTAGGATCAAGTGTTTTCCCTAAGTTTGGATATAGTTCTACCTTCCATTGGTTGTCTATCATTACATGGTCTTAGAGAGATAATGGGAGATCTGGATGAGTGCAGCCCCCCTCTTGTTGAGTGTGCACCCTGGATAGAGTGTCTTATGGATCATGAGGTGTTGAGGAACTCACAAAGTGGGTTTTGTCCATATTTGATGTTTTGGAACTCCCAGTCCCATGGATGTTGTGAACTCCTAGTTTTTTATACGGATCCCACCTTTTTGGGGTACATAGTTGATTCCATATTCATTCTCTACAGATTTTGAGGATGATTCTGATGCACCTAATTTGGGTATACATTTCCACATACTTTATTGAAAATAAGAACATGTCTTCAGCAAAAACCTATTACTTAGTGGAAAAATACTTTGATTTTGGTGATCTTATTCATTTTTAGGTGATTTCTAGCCAAACACACAAACCGGGGGAAAGCTGAGCAAAATTTATAACTACACAGTGTGTACATATTTACACATCGTATACAGTCAGACTCAGATGCATATTGTATTGGAAAAGTACATGACTAAGTTACCAGAAGCATTTACACACCATGTACGAAAACTACATGCTGTGAATAGCATTATAGAAGAGGTTGGTGGTTAAGAAGAAGTCTACACACCCATGTGTCTGTCTGACATTGAGACGCCATTTATATCATCTATATGTCATGTATTCCCTTATAAAAGCGGTTGGTGGTTGATAAAAGAGAGTACAAGCTGTGTATGGTGGTGCTACACGCCGTGTATACCCACCTACCAGGTGGCGCCATGTTTCAAGTCAAATATGGCATCTTAGGCAACCTATCGGCGGAGAAAAAGATGAAAAAATCATATTGACCAAAGTATACGGCGTGTACTTTTTCCACACGTCGTGTACTTTTATTTTCTATAAATAGAAGCCTTGGCCTCCGGTTCAAAGAGAGGAAGAGGGGGTGAAGGTCCGAAGGAAAGAAGCTATGTTTTCGTGCTACCATCATTCAACTACTTCTCCATTCTACCATTCTACCAAACAGCCAATCTCCCCTCAAAGATTCAGTGATGATCACATCAGGTATCGAGGATTATGTTTTTATCTTTTCTTCTATGTGTAACTAAATACCCAGTGTGTTGGGTTTGTGGGAGATGAAATATTTGTAATTTTGATTAGTTTTTATGAATGTTTTTGTTTTATTAACCACTTCTTATTCTTCTTTAATCACTTCATTTTATCACTGAAAATTCTGAGCCATACTAAGGGTATAATTTTCAGGGATTCAAAAGACGAATAATGATGAATACTTTCATGGTCATTGGAAGTATTCATCGACTCAAAAATGGACTAATCCAAATAAAGAACTGTGAAGCACTGACCACCGGACCAAGGAGTCGGTTTCCTCAGCTCAAGACATAAGTTTAACGAACCAAGGAAACCTTATTACAAATTGAAACCCAGAGTGTTGGGTTATTATGAACAACACAACCTCATAAGAAATTATATTTAATAAACAACCTTTTAAGAATCCACAACCCCAACGAATTTTCCTCTATATTTGCATCAAAACCAATTTCCCGTATTTTCCTTTATCCATTAAGTAATTTTCTAAGGAAATTTAAATCCAATTACCTTTCTATCCAAACATTAAGAATTGACTCTAAATTTAGTACACTTCACTAAGATGAAAATAAAAACTAACATAAGTAAGACAAAAATAAATTCTTTTTTCCTGTGGATCGACCCCTTACTGGTACTATACTCATTAGGGTAAAACAATTTGGGAAACCGATAACATACCTTCTCTAAAATGACTCGCCAAATTTTGGCACTGTTTCGAGGGATTAAGAAAGGTTAATTTTGTTCTTGTTTTAATTACGTTTGTATCAAATTTTAGTGGAAATAAAAATCATAAATTCCAAAAAATCTATTTTCTAATCTCATTTCTGTTTATCTTTATTCTTCCTCGTTTATTCTTGGTGTGTTTAGTATTTTTCAGGTCCATAAGTGTATGAGCGGCTACATAACTAGTTTCAAGAACACTAAGCCATCGTAGTTTTTCCCAATTGACCTAGAAATCAAATGGACGCTCCTAAGGCGACAACAAGCACTCATGGACGAGCACAACCAAAACAATCCCATGGCACATAACGAAGAAGGAAATCCAACTATTGTCCAAGGATCTGGACAGCCGTTTGGTCCAGATGACAACCGGAACCAGAAAGCTCCACTTGCTCCAGGATATGGCCCGCAGAAGCTCCAACAGTTCCAACCAGAGCGGATGCCATTTTTACAGCTAATTCAGGGGTTGTACTTTACCCCTCAGGAACAACAATACATGCCACCTCCACTCCATCAGCAGCAACCTCTACACCATACTCTTATGGAGTACGGTCTATCGTCTATTCACAGAGCTAACACGGACATCTTCCATCCACTGGTGTAGTCCCAACACTTCAAGATAAAACCTGCCATTATACAGCTAATCCAAAACACCATTCAGTTTGGCAGCCTACCCAGTGAGGACCCCAATGCCCATCTCTCCAATTTTATGGAGGTCTGTGACACGTTCCGCTACCACGGAGTGTCCATGGACACCATTTTTCTTTTCCTCTTTCCCTTCTCTCTAATGGATAAAGCGAAATACTGGATAAAATGTTCGCTATAATGATCTATCCTCCCTTGGGAGGAGCTAGCCTAGGCATTCATGTCTAAATACTTCCCACCCTCGAAGACAGTGACTCTACGGAAAAAAATACACAACTTCCAGCAACATGACTCAGAGTCATTGTATGAATCATTGGAGTGCTTCAAGAAGATGTTGCGCAAATTCCCACACCATAGAATCACACTTTGGATGCAGGTCTAAACCTTTTATGGAGGACTGACGACGAATACAAAGTATGTGGTGGATGCTGCGGTTGGGGGTATAGTTATGAGGAAGTCTCCTGAAGAGCTTTTTGAACTACTGGAAGACATGTCTGCCAATAGCTTCCAGTGGCATTCTAAGTGGGGAACATAGAAAAGAGGTATGCATATTATTTATGCCACAACTATGCTAGTTTCCTAGTTGGATGTTGTGTCCAAAAAGATCGACTCGCTCAATATAAAGGGCACATCCCAAGTACACAAGTGCAGAAAACGTTTTTTACAGCGGTTATTTTTTAGTTTTTACATCAGTTTTTGGTCAATGTTATTACAGAAGACGTTATAAATATTGTTTTTTACGTCGGTTATTTTAAAACCAACATAAAAAACAAAAAATTGAAGCGTTTTTCACATCAATTACTCAAAAACTGATGTGGAAAATGCTTCAGAGTCATTATGTATTATGTCAGTTATTTAAAAACCGATGTTGTATATACTTTATCACATCGGTTATTATATAACTGACATCCTAAATCATGCCTCCAGAGCATTTATCGCATCTATTATGAAAATAACTGACGTGATAAAGTAGTCTTCCAAGCGGTTTTCCACGTCATTTAAATAATAACCGACGTGAGAACATATCTACTAAGTCGGTTATAAAATAACCGATGTAAAAAACTATTCCTTTCCATTTATTACATCAGTTATGAAATAAATGACGTTAAAATTAATCCCGGTTCATTTTTTACATTGGTTATAAAATAACCGACGTAAAAACAAAATTTCTTTCAATTTAAACAGTTCAACCAAAATTATTCCCAGCCAAAATAATACCTGAAACGGAATAAAAACAGACCAAAACCCCCCACCCCACCTGGATAGCCCCCCCCCCCCCCCACACACACACCCCTGGAAACCCCCTACCCCACTGGAAACCCCCCACACACACACACACACCCTAGGATTTCCCCCACCCTCCTAGATATCCCCCCACACTCATGGACACCCCCCTCCCAAAATATGCCCAGGAAAAATAATACTTGAAACAAAAAAAATAGACTAACCCCCCCCCCCCCACACACACACACACACACCCCTGAAAACCCCCCTACCCCACTGGACACCCTCCCCACACACACACACACCCCTGGACTGCCCCCCCCCCCCACCCACTTATACATCCCCCCACACCCATGGACACCCCCCCACACCTATGCCTAGCCAAAACAATACCTAAAACAAAACAAAAACTTACCAACCCCCCCACCCCCCACAGCCCACTTAGACACCCCCCCCCCCCCCCCCCACCCCTGGAAACCACCCCACCCCACTGGACACCCCCCCCACACCCTTGGAATCCCCCCCCCCACCCCCACCCTCCTAGACAGCCCTCCACACCCCTGGACACCCCACACAACTATGCCCAGCCAAAAGAATACCAGAAACAGAACTAAAACAAACAAAAAACCCCCACCCCACTGGACATCTGATTAGCTACTAAATAAGGCTAATATTCATTGGTAATATATATAATATTCATGTTATTTATTATTCATAAACACAATTTTAGTGCATTTTACACTTTGAACATCATTTCACATTATGATTGTAATACCTTCTTAAAATGCACTATTATGTGGTATATTTTTGAACATCATTTAAAGTACCAAATGATTCATCTGATTATACATATTTTAATTTTATATTTTTGTAAATTTATCTACACTCCAATATGAACATGTTTCATTCAGGGATAAATAAAGAATTCATGGAGTATGATGGAGATATTTGGCAATGAAAGGAAGAAATTCTGGAGAAGGCAGATTGGACACCAGCCCACTGATGAGACTATGGGGTCCCAAATACAGGCCTAATGAATCCCAACATTCGTGGTATGATAGAAGACATGTATAGGAACAAATAACTCTTCAGGATACAATGTTAATTCGGCCTCCATGGGGTCCATTTAGGCCACCCAAGTTAGAGATAAAATTCTGGGCCAGATTCTGCGGCCCAGAAAAACATCCCACAAATTAAACCATATCTCGAAAACCATAACTCCTTTTGGTTTGATCTTTCACAGGAGATTATAAGACATCCGATTCTCCATTTTATTATTCTATGTCCCACTCTGATTCGGCAATCTATAAGGTCTTCCAAGCACGTCTGTTAGGTGGATGAAAGTTGGCTTCCACCTCAGGTCAAATGTGGAAAAGTTCAAATTCCACAAGCTTTCCACCACCTATGGCCTACCAAAATTAATTGAGATGATTTTTACTGTTGGAGTATCGACCCAAGGGCTCAAAAATTCCTATTTAAGGCAGTGGTGTTGGAGGATTTAGGAATCTTTGAGCTTGTTTTCATCTTAATGTTATGCTACCAATTTCTCTTTGTAATGTTCTTCCTTCACATGTAAGTTGTTTTAATTCATCCTTATTTCTTAATAAAAGTTCTTCTTCTATTATTATTCTATTCTTCTCCTTATCACTTTGATACTGTTGGTTCAATTTGTGAACTTTTTCATACCAAACCTTGTGATATTATCATACAACGGTGGAGTGATTTTTATTTTATTGCGTTTTTTTTTACTTTTCTATTTCCTCCCTCATGAGTCTACTTTCCGCTTCCATTGAAACCATGGGATCAATGGAGGGATAACCCACTTATGGGTTGATCCAAGGGAGTATCAAGGGGATGGATTTTATGTTATTTATCACCTCATTAATGTATAATCACTTCTTTAATTGAGATTTTTATTTGATGATTTTTAAACTCCATCGTCCTTGTTGAATTTAAGGCCACACACTTCAAGTGATAATACGAACCTTTACCTTGAAGTGATAAAAACTTTGATCCTTCAAGTGTATAGGTGATTAGTATTAAAGGGTGTAGGCATTAAACCAGTAATTGATGATGTTGTTTTATCTCCTTAAATGAACCCATCTCAAATATAAGAAATTGAAATCATTAAAAAGGAAATATGTCCAATCCACCCCGAGCAATAACCTAGGATCAACCCATTCTTTTAAATTTAATTCACTTAAATCTATTAGATATCTTTAAAACCCATCCAAAATCAATCCAATTTGGTCACTTCATAGCCGAAAACATTCCATATAATGTACGTGTCTATAGGTTTCTTCTTAGGTCTCTGTGGATTCGATAACCCAAGCTAAACTTCAAGGATCGTCTTACCTTCTTCTCTTGGGTAAATTTGAGCGAGAATCAAATTTTGGCGCCGTTTTTGGGGACCCAAGTAAGTAATATAAACACCCATTCTATTCTCCCCCATTTCTTCTTTTCTCATCCAAATTCTCTTATCTTGTCCCTTTCTCATTTTTTTCTTTTGGCGCATGTCCGCCTACACCCGCGATCAATCAAACCGTCTAGTTAGGGTGGATAGTCCTGGGGTTGGGGAGTCAAGTACACCAAGGGAACTCTTTCAATTAGATCCTAATCTTCCAAACACCCCCGAGTCAAAAATTGATCCCATTTCAATGGAAGGTATTCAAAGAAACCAACTCATAAACCTGGGTGGGAACCAAAATGGAAACCCAAATGAGGTAGCCCCAAACTTGGGAAATGCAATTGATCAAACCATGAATGACTACCTCACACCTTCCTGGACCAATGCCCCCTCATGCATTAGACACAATTCCCTAGGAGATGCCAACTATATCTTTAAACCCCATGTCCTAAACCACCTTCCCACATTCCATGGAATGGAGTCCGAGATGCCCTACTTGCACATTAAAGAGTTCAATGACATTGTAGAAACCATGTGTCCCCCACATCAACTAGAATCTGCTAAGATGAGGCTATTTCCTTTTTCTTTAAAGGATCGAGCTAAAAATTGGCTAAACAATTTGAGACCATCATCCATAAATTCTTGGGACCAACTACAAAGATAATTCTACAAAAAATACTTTCCCCACCACAAAACAATTGCACTTAAAAAGAGTATCCAAAACTTTTTTGAAAAAGAGGGAGAGTCATTCTATGAAACATGGGAGAGGTTCAAAGACACTCTAAACATGGTTCCACACCATGGTTTTTCTATTCCTGAACAAGTGAGAATTTTCTATGAAGGGTTGGGTTCGGGGAACAAAAAATTCATTGACATGATGTGTAATGGAACCTTTAAAAACAAATCCCCAAATGATGCTTACAAGTATCTAGAAAGCCTTTCTGAACAAAACCAAACATGGGGAACTTCACCTTATTCTGAAAAGCCACAAAAAACTACTGGAATTCATACACTTAGAGAATAGGAAAGACTTAGGGCTAAACTCGCAGCACTCTCTAGGAAGGTTGAAGAGATAGACCTTAGGAAAGTCCATGAAATCCAAACTGTTGACCCTGTTTGCACAACTTGTGACAAACATGACCATAAGTCAGACAACTACCCAACCATTCCATCCATCAAGGACGTTCTTTTAGGAGGACCCCCAGTAGAAGTAAATGCTTTGAACTTTCAAAAGCATCAATACCAAAACAACTTCAACCCAAGGTATAACGACCACCCAGGCTTCCGCTGGAAAGATAACCAACAACCTAGCCAACCACAGGGACAAAATACTTACCCCCATCAGAACTACAAAACCCATAACCAGTTCCAAACCCAACCTATCCAATACCAATAGCCACCGGTCCATTTTCAACAAACCATCCCACTTCCAAAATATCCCCCTGGGATAAACCAATCTTCTCAAGCACCAACCCAAACTGTTCCACAAAGCCTACTAGAACAACTGTGCAAACAAATAGAGAGGATGAACTCGGAGGTATCTTACCTAAAACAAGAACTTCAAACCATCAAAACTGGAAAGGCACCCATGCCTACTCAGGCGGTTCCATCCTCAACTTCAAGGGGAGAGTCAAGTTGTGCTCAAACAACTCATGAACAACTAAAGGTTGTGACTATTTTAAGAAGTGGGAAATCAATTGAGAAACCTAAACAACTAATTCAGAACCCACTTGAAGATTCAAACTTGGATGAAAATTCAAATGAACTACAAGATCAAACTAAGGAAACTGATAACATTTTCAAGGAAACAACTCTTCAACAAACGACCCCACAACCTGCACCATTTCCTCAACGCATGAAGGGGAAACCCAAGCCTGAACTGAGTGAACATTGAGGGAAATCTTTTAACAAGTCAAGTTGAACATACCCCTTCTCGATGCAATCCAAACCATACCTACCTAATCAAAGTACCTTAAGGACTTGTGAACTTTTAAAAGAAATTTTTCACATAAAAACCAAGTCCTTTTGGCTGCTAATGTGAGTACCACCATTCAAGGGACCATTCCTCCTAAGTTGAAAGACCTGGGTTTCCCTTACATCAATGTTGAACTAGGAGAAATCAAAGTTGTCAAGGCCTTGTGTGACCTAGGTGCTAGTTTCAATCTCATCCCATATACTGTGTACTTCCAGTTAGGCCTAGAAGAACTCTAACCCACATCTGTCACACTTCAACTTGCTGATCGTAGCATTAGGGTTCCAAATGGGATTTTAAAGGACGTTCTGGTAAAGGTTGAAAACTTCATCTACCCTACTGATTTCATTGTCCTTGACAACCATCCAAACTTAGGAAATAAGGAACAAACCCCAATCATCCTTGGTCGTCCTTTCCTTGCAACAATCAACTCTGTTATCCGATTCCGAAATGGGAACATGACCATCACCTTTGGGAACATGAGTCTAGACTTGAACATATATAATGAAAGCTCAAAAATAGGGGATGATGAGGAAATTCATGAAGTAAACATGATAGGAAGCATTGATAATGAATCCATGGAACATCAAGGAATATTTGATGAATGTTTAAGTCAGGATGAGATTGATTTCCTTTGTTAATGTGAAGGAATTTTATCTCCTTGGCTTGAATCATTTTCAAATTGCTCTTATGATGAAGTCTTAGGTCTAACAATCAATGAAACCTTTCAAGAAACCACTTTCATGGAGACCAATCAAACCTCCTTCCCTCAATCTGATCAATCCAATCTAGTAGCTGAAACTTCTATATGTGGGGAATCAATCCTATCTGAAACTCTAAAAAAGGAAATTAAACTTGATCCAATTTCCCAATCTTCTGTTGAAATTCCAGACCAACCTGATCTTGAATTGAAGGAAATTCCCACTACACTCAAGTATGCTTTCCTATGGGGCAATCAAACACATCCTATTGTCATTTCTTCTTATCTTTAAGCCAATCATGAAAGGATGATTCTAGATGTCCTTAGGAAGCATAAGAAAGCCATTGGTTGGACCCTTTCTGATATTCCTAGGATTAGCCCACTTTTTGGGACTCATAGGATTATTCTGGAATCTGATTCAAAGCCATGTCGTCAACCTCAACGGCGACTCAATCCTAATCTCATGGAGGTAGTAAGGAAGCAACTTCTGAAATTATTAAAAGCTGGTATCATATATCCCATAGTTGAGAGTGAGTGGGTGAGCCCAATCCAAGTGGTTCCAAAAAAGGCCGTAATCATAGTGATAACCAATGAGGATGGAGAGATTCTTCCAACAAGGGTGAGTAGTGGATGGAGGGTCTGCATTGACTACAGGAAGCTAAACTCATTCACCAAGAAGGACCATTTCCCCTTACCATTCATTGACCAAGTCCTTGAGAGAGTGGTAGGTCATGCCTTCTACTATTTCTTAGATGGGTACTTGGGGTACAATCAAATTGAGGTCTCCCTAGAGGATCAAGGGAAGACTACATTCACATGTCCTTTCGGTACCTTTGCCTTCAAACGTATGCCCTTCGGGTTATGCAATGCCCCTGGAACCTTCCAGTGGTGCATGATGGGAATCTTCTCAGACATGGTAGGGGATTTTCTAGAGGTCTTAATGGATGAATTATCTGTGTTTGGGGATACATTTGAGGGATGTCTGAGGAATGTAGAGAGAGTCTTGTCAAGATGTGAAGAAAAGAATCTAGTCCTAAACTAGGAAAAATGACATTTCATGGTTAAAGAGGGAATTGTTCTAGTCCATCTGGTCTCAAGTAGGGGGATTGAAGTTGATAAATCAAAGGTTGACATCATTCGTCACCTTCCATCACCCAAAACTATCAAGGAAGTGAGGTATTTCTTAGGACATGCTGGTTTCTATAGAAGATTCATCAAGGACTTTAGTTCAATATCTCGTCCCCTTTGTGCTCTCCTAGTAAAGGATGCTCCATTTGTTTAGACAGAAATCTGTGAGGGTTCATTCTCAACCCTCAAATCCTCTCTCACCTCTCCTCCCATTATGAAATCTCCAAATTGGAACCTTCCTTTTGAACTTATGTGTGATGCCAGTGACTTTGCTGTTGGATCTGTTTTAGGACAACGCTGTGATAAAACTCCTTATGTCATTGCTTATGAAAGTAAATCCTTAAATGATTCCCAAATAAACTACACCACTACTGAAAAGGAGTTACTTACTATTGTGTTTGATTTAGAGAAGTTTAGGTCCTACCTCTTAGGATCCCCCATCACTGTGTTCACTGACCATTCTATACTAAAATACCTCTTCCAAAAACAAGATGCCAAGGCTAGACTGATTAGGTGGGTCCTTCTCTCACAAGAATTTGACCTCACAATCAAGGATAAAAAGGGCGTTGAAAATGTTGTAGCTGATCACCTCTCTAGGATGGAATTAAAAGACAACTCAAATCACCTTTCTGTGTCTGATTCATTTCCTGATGAACACCTATACTCTGTGAGTGACTGCCCTTGGTATGCCGACATAGCCAATTTCTTAGTTACAGGAGTCATTCCAAAATTCTTAGGGACTCAAGCTCGAAGGAAATTCCTTTCTGATGTTAGACACTATGTGTTTGATGATCCATACCTCTATAAGTTCTGCCCTGACCAAGTCATTAGGAGGTGTGTTCCAGAATCTGAACAAGAGTCCATCCTTAAATTCTGTCATAGTGAGGCATGTGGAGGTCACTTTTCCTCTAAGAAAACATTTGCTAAGATTCTTCAATGTGGTCTCTTCTGGCCCACCCTCTCAAGGGACTCCTACACATTTTTTCAAAGATGTCATAGGTGTCAACAAGTAGGGTCCATCACAAAAAGGAATCAAATGCCACTCACTCCCATCTTAGTGGTTGAAATATTTGACTGTTGGGGAATTTATTTCATGGGTCCCTTCCCAAACTCTCAGGGATAACTCTACATACTCTTAGCTATTGATTATTTCTCAAAATGGGTTGAGGAAATTCCCACTAAGTCCAATGATCATCAAGTTGTGATTCGATTTATGAAAGAGAACATATTTTCCCGATTTGGAATTCCTAGGGCTATAATTAGTGATCGAGGAACCCATTTTTGCAACTTCCCATTCTCTTCACTCATGTCTAAGTATGGTATTTCTCATAAAGTGTCCACTGCATACCATCCTCAAACCAATGGTCAAGCTGAGTTAGCGAATAGGGATATTAAGAAAATTCTTGAGAAAACTATCAATCCTTTTAGGAAAGATTGGTCTGAGAAACTCTTAGATGCTCTTTGGGAATATCGTACAGCATACAAAACCATCATAGGAATGTCACCATATAGGTTGGTTTATGGAAAAGCATGCCATTTACCTGTTGAAATTGAGCATAAGGCCTTTTGGGAAATTAAGAAAATGGATTATGACCTCTCATTGGCCGGAACAAAAAGGAAATTAGATCTCAACGAACTGGAGGAACTAAGGATGGAGGCTTATGAAAATTCAAGGATCAATAAAGCTAGAGTTCAAGCCTACAAATCTAGGAATATCAAGGTCAAACATTTTGAACCGGGAAAACTTGTGCTCTTGTATAGTTCAAAACTTCATTTACACCCAGGAAATTTAAGGTCTAGATGGTTAGGACCTTTCATAGTGCATCATGTGTACCCCCATGGGGCAGTAGAGATTCAAGATCCCAAAAGTGGTTACATTTTCAAGGTCAATGGTCAAAGGTTAAAACCATTCATTGAATCATTCAATAAACAGGAAATAGTGGTTGAGTTAACTGAGCCAACCTATGAACCAGAAAAAAAATTGATAGATTTAGGGTTCAAGTCGAGCTAATGATGTTAAACAAAGCGCTGCATGGGAGGAAACCCATGGTTTACAAGTTTCCTATCATTTTTTTGTTTTAATAAAATTTATATTTTAATTAATCATTTTTATATTTAAAAAAATAGACTGTTGACCTGTTCTTCTATTATGAGTATGGATGGGTATGAAAGGGGAGCACCATATTCATCCGTGTCACATAGTGTGATCCTTGAGTAATACATTACCTAGAAATTTAAAAAGAAAACAATGTATCATCAGTTTATTTTATTTTATATATATACTTATATTTTACTTATATATATATATATATACATTTTTTTTGTTTGTTTGTTTTCCTTTTTCCACTAGGGAACTGTGCAAGCGACATGGATATCAAAGGACTAAATTGGAGCAGCAAGAACTTCAAACTTCGACCACTAGGTGACTTCATTCCATGACCCTCATTTTCAATTTCCTTTTTTAACTTTCATTATCTATCTCTACCCCCTTCTAAATTTTATTTTCTTTAAACACTTGGGATATTGTTATTTTAATTTGGGGGGGGAGATAAAATAAAAAATTATTTCATGTAAAAAAAATGAATGATTTGAAAAAAAAAATGTGTAAATGGAAGGAAAAAATCCTTTAACTTTGAACATAGTAATACACATTGCACACTTTGAAACTAAATATCAAATAATTTAGCATGCCCTGATTCTGATTTTAATCCTTGTATAATTTCATGAGCATAGATTTTGGAAAGTGTGGCTGTCCAATGTGATATTTTATTGTTTATATTTTCATCCAAATAAAAAAAAGATCACAATGCACGTCCTTTGGATAGTTGGGTATTAGTTTAAGTTCATGGGATCCACAAAATAAATAGCATAGGTGTGTTGATCATTTTAGTTTAATATAAGTATTCAAAAAAAAATAAAAAAAATAAAAAAATAAAAAATTTGCGCGTACAGCAATGAAATGACCTAATGTGTGGCTTTCGGCACTTGGGGATCGTGACTCCATAGTTGTCTGGCCCAGAGTTAGTAATTTTATCTCTATTTTTTGTAATTTGAATTTGTTTTTGACTAAGTTAAATCGAGATGATGCCCGAGTATGTGGGCTTCACTTGGTTCCCTAAGGTCTTTGAACCTGGGAGTCATCGGCAAAGTCTCGCTATAGGGGTTGCCTCTTTTGAGTGCAACTTCAATTACCATGGCAAAATTGAAAAAACAAAAAAAAACAAAAAAAAACAAAAAAATATACAAAAAAATGAATACTCATCTTAATATTGAAATGTGATTCCACCTAGTGCTTCCGTAATTTCCCCCTTTAATAAAGATGAACCCCCATGTCTATTGTGATGCACAACACATCCTCATACTTAAATAACATTGGATGAAATATGAAAATGAATTTGAACAAAGGAATGGGATTGGGATTGGGATCTGCTTATGAAACTATCTTTTATTAAAATATTTTGATGGGTTTCATGATTGTTTGGTATAAGGTTCTTTGGTGATCATTGTGTATTAAAATGTTTTTTGGAAAAGGGAATTCGAATTTCATATTGTTGAGATATATTTTTCTCGGGACTAGCAAAACTCAAGTTGGGGGGTGTGATTAGCCACTAAATGAGGCTAATATTCATTGGTAATATATATAATATTCATGTTCCTTATTATTCATAAACACCATTTTAGTGCATTTTACACTTTGAACATCATTTCACATTATGATTGTAATACCTTCTTAAAATGCACTATTATGTGGTACATTTTTGAACATCATTTAAAGTACCAAATGATTCATCTTATTATACATATTTTAATTTGATATTTTTGGAAATTTATCTACACTCCAATATGAACATGTTTCATTCAGGGATCAATGGAGAATTCATGGAGGATGACGGAGATATTTGGCAATGAAAGGAAACAATTCTGGAGAAGGAATATTGGACACCAGCCCACTGATGAGACTGTGGGGACCAAAATACAGGCCCAATGAATACCAAATTTCGTGTAATGATATAAGACATGTATAGGAACAAATAACTCTTCAGTATCCAATGTTAATTCAGCCTCCATGGTGTCCATTTAGGAATCCCAAGTTAGAGATAAAATTCTGGGACAGATTCTGCGGCCCAGAAAAACAGCCCACAAATTAAACCATATCTCAAAACCCATAACTCCTTTTGGGCTGAGATTTTACAGACGGTTATAAGCCATCCGAGGATCCATTTTATTCTTCTATGGACCACTCTTATTCTGCCATCTAGAAGGTATTCCAAGCGCGTCTATTAGGTGAATGAAAGCTGGCTTCCACCTCGGGTCAAATGTGGAAAAGTCCAAATTATACAAGCTTTCCACCACCTATGGCCTACCAAAATTAATTGAGATGCTTTGTACTGTTGGATCCTAGACCCAAGGGCTCAAAAATGCCTATTTAAGGCAGTGGTTTTGGAGGATTTAGGAATCTTTGAGCTTGTTTTCATCTTAATGTTATGCTGCCAATTTCTCTTTGTAATGTTCTTCCTTCACATGTAAGTTGTTTTAATTCATCCTTGTTTATTAATAAAAGTTCTTCTTCTCTTATTATTCTATTATTCTCCTTATCACTTTGATATTGTTGGTTCAAGTTTTGAACTTGTTCATACCAAACCTTGTGATATTATCACACGACGGTGGATTGATTGTTATTTTATTGCGTTTTTTTTTTACTTTTCCATTTCCTCCCTCATGAGTCTACTTTCCGCTTCCATTGAAACCATGGGATCAATGGAGGGATAACCCACTTATGGGTTGATACAAGGGAGTAGAAAGGGGCTGGATTGGATGTTACTTATCACCTCATTAATGTATAATCACTTCTTTAATTGAGATTTTTATTTGATGGTTTTTAAACTCCATCGTCCTTGTTGAATTTAAGGCCACACACTTCAAGTGCTAATATGAACCTTTACCTTGAAGTGCTCAAAACTTTGATCCTTCAAGTGTATAGGTGATTAGTATTAAAGGGTGTAGTCATTAAAACAGTAAGTGATGATGTTGTTTTATCTCCTTAAATGAACCCATCTCAAATATAATAAATTGAAATCATTAAAAATGAAATATGTCCAATCCACCCTGAGCGATAACCTAGGATCAAACCATTCTTTTAAATTGAATTCACTTAAATCTATTAGATATCTTTCAAACCCATCCAAAATCAATCCAAGTTGGCCACTTCATAGCCGAAAACAGTCCATAGAATGTACGTGTCTATAGGTTTCTTCTTAGGTCTCTGTGGATTCGATAACCCAAGCTAAACTTCAAGGACTGTCTTACCTTCTTCTCTTGGGTAAATTTGAGCGAGAATCAACATCCCTCCCCCACCCCCTAGACATCCCTCCCACACCCCTGTAACCCCCCCCCCCCACCCCACTAAACAGCCTACCCACAACCCTGGACACCCCCACCCTCCTGGATAGCCCCCCACCCCCTTGAACAGCCCTCCCACACTTCTGGACACCTGCCACCCCCATGGACACCCTAGACACCCCCCACACCCCTGGACACCCCTCCCACACCACTAGAAACCCCCCCCCCCACCACCACCACCCCTGGACACCCCATGGATTTCCCCCCACCCTCATAGACACCCTGGACACCCCCCCCCCACTGGAAATCCCTCTCACACCTCTGGAAAGCCCCCACCCCACTGGATAGCCCTCCCCACACCCCTGGACATCCCTCCCACACCCCTAGAAACCCCCACACCCCTGGACCCCCCCTGAACATCCCTCCCACCCTCCTGGACACCCCCCCCCCCACCCCACTAGATAGCCCTCCACCACCCCCTGGACAGCTCTCCCACACCCCTGGAACCCCCCCCCCCTCCCTACTAAATAGCCTGTCCACAACCCTGGACACCCCCCCACCCTCCTGGATATCCCCCACCCCCTAGATATCCCTCCCACCCCCCTGGACACCCCCCACCCCATGGACACCCTAGACACCCCCCCCCCACACACACACCCCTGGACAGCCCTCCCACACCCCTAAAACCCCCTCCACACCCCTGGACACCCCCTGGACTACCCCCCACCCTCATGGACACCCTGGACACCCCCCACCCCACTGGAAATCCCTCCCACACCCCTGGAAATCCCCCACCCCACTGGAAAGCCCTCCCCACACCCCTGGACATCCCTCCCACACCCCTAGACCCCCCCCTCCCCACCCCCACACACACCCCCCAGAACACCCGTAGGACAGCCCTCCCACCCTCTTGGACACCCCCCCCACTGGATAGCCCTCCCCCACCCCCTGGACAGCCCTCCCACACCCCTGAACACCCCCTACCCCACCCCACTAAACAGCCTGCCCACAACCCTGGACACCCCCCCCCCCCCACCGTCATGGCCATCCCCCCACCCCTGGATATCCCTCCCACCCTCATGGACACCCCCCACCCCCATGGACACCCTGGACACCCCCCCCCCCACACACACACACACCCCTGGACACCCCCTGGACAACCCCCCACCCTCATGGACACCCTGGACACCCCCACCCCACTGGACAGCCCTCCCACACCCCTGGAAATCCCCCACCCCACTGTACAGCCCTCCCCACACCCCTAGACAGACCTTCCACACCCCTAGAACCCCCCCCCCCCCACAAACACACACACACACCCCCTGGACTCCCCCTAGACAGCCCTCACACCCTCCTGGACACCCCCCCCACCCTACCTCCCCCCACCCCACCCCACTGGACAGCCCTCCCCCATCCCCTGGACAGCCCTCCCACACCCCTGGAAACCCCCCACCCCACTAAATAGCCTACCCACAACCATGGACACCCCCCCCCCCCACCCTCCTGGACATCCCCCCACCCCTGGACATCCCTCCCACCCTCCTGGACACCCCCACCCCCATGGACACCTTGAACACCCCCCCTAGACACCCCTCCCACACCCCTAACCCCCCCCCCCCCCCACACACACACACACACCCCTGGACACCCCCTAGACTGCCCCCCACCCTCATGGACATCCTGGACACCCCCCACCCCACCCCACTGGACATCCCTCCCACACCCCTGGAAAGCCCCCACCCCACTGGACAGCCCTCCCTACACCTCTGGATAGCCCTCCCACACCCCTAGAAACCCCCCACACCCTTGGACACCCCCTGGACTACCCCCCCCCCCCCCACACCTTCATGGACACCATGGACACCCCCTGCTAGACATCCCTCCCACACCCCTGGAACCCCCCCCCCCCCCCACCCCACTGGACACCTCCCCACACCCCTAAAAAACCCCCCCAGACCAGAATCCATACCAGAAAAATCATCAAAACTAGACCAAAACAAGAAGTAGAGCAAAATTAAACAGTCACATATATAACATTCATAACTTACAATGTCCACAAAAAACCCTAAATCCAATGTAAACGACTACCAAATACACAATTACAATGACAATATTCAAAATTACATTTTACACTATAAACAAACTAAAATCCAATCAAACCTGTAAAATAATTTGACCATTCCAGTTGTAATTGTTTGACCTCTTGAGCACTATAGGGTTTAGGATCATCAAATAGCTATAAATTAAAAGGATAGTAATTAACATGTATAATTAATAAATCAAATTAAATATTATGGAAAAGTTTAAAAGGAAATTTTACAATTTCAAAGTTTAAAAGGAAATCTTACCATGTCAAAGTTTACAAGTGTTCCAGTTGTAATTATTTCATACATAAATCTTAACATATAATATCTGCATTCAACAATGCCTTGTTGTTCATGACAATTCTGTTTGAATGAGTGTAAATTCAAAATTTTATTTTTATGTAATACATCAAAAAGTGAAAATTATAAATGGATATTTACCTTTACTTCAACATATTTGATCTTGGAACTCCATTTCTTTGTGTTTTTTCAAAAGTAGACCCATCCCCTATTAAAAAATAATACTAATAAAATAAATTTATAATTCGTTACAATATATAAACCTATTAAGAAATTGAAACTTAATTTTCCAACATATTCTTAAAACTTTCCCACACATCTCCATTGATAGAGAACATCTAATGAAGTGTTTTCTCCCTTGAGAAAAAAACACCTAACATCCAATGATAACTAATAAAATATAATTTAAGGCTAGTGGTTTTTTATGTTAAAAGATAATTAAATATTTGCCAGAGATATGTTTCATACCTCTCACAAAAAGGAATCATCCAACATTGTGTGATTGTATTCTGTTCAAATCTTTCAGCAATATAAAGCATTGTTTGTTCCTCATCCAATGCATGTGCTTCAGGGGAAATCAAATGCGGGTCCATGAATCCATATACATCTATCCACTCATTCTTCTCACACATGTTATAAATAAACCTAATAAAAAATAGACATAAGTATACATTTTTAATAAATATAATGCAAGGAAAATGTGTTAAGCATATATGGAAAAAAAATTCACCACATTGATGCCCAACTTATCTCCAATAATAAGCTCCATGATATCATTTTTCACAATCCCCACAGTTATTTCACATCCACAAACATGAGCTTGCATTGGAAACTCATAATGATCCCCCAACAAATTTGAATATCTTGAAAATCTATCAAGACTACTAGAATTTGTATCTAATGTCATAGCCATTTGTCTTTGTTGTTGTCTATACAGTATTTATTTACCTTTGAAGTATTCCTATAAAAATAAATAGAAAAATATATTATTTCTCAAATTTTAAAACCACTTTAATAAAAAAATAGAATATATAACATACATACCTCTATGGTAATGAGCCGCAGAAGTCTGGATGGCCAAATTAAAAAATGGTTGATACTATGTCCAATTGTCGTCACCTCAACTGTAGGTAATGGTACTCAAGCTGATCTATCTATAATATCCTGTACAGTGACCCTATGATGATCTACCTCTAACTATTGATGACGAACTATATTTTTTATACAATATACCATCCCATATGCAACTATATGATGTTGAGGATCATCAATATACAACTCACGATAAGTAGGAAGCTGCGGCGAAGGAGTAGGATAAGAAATGGGGTCCGCAGGCTGAGGTGGGGGAGTGGGAGCTACTGGCGGAGGTGGAGGATAGATAATGGGGATTGCAGGGGGAGGTGGAGGAGTGGTAGTTTCAGTCTGAAATTGTTTTTGCATGTCTGCAAACATATACTGTACTGATGCTCTAATCTTTTCCTCCATCGTTGCATTAATATTATGAACTTCAGCCTCCAAGGATTCTATTTTTTTTATAAACACTGTCAACGGAAGAAGTAGAAGAACGTGGCAACACTTTTATTACCGATACACCCATCGGATATCCTCGTACACGACCAGGATGTTCGTGCTTTCCCAATGCTACAGATAAAATATCTTACCTCCCAGTAGCTATAAATACCGCATGTGAGCTCTGATCCTCAATAGAATTATGTATTAATTAATTGAACATTTCGATAATGATTCAAATTATATAAAGAATATATTTAACTTAAATAAATAAAATAAATATCTTACAATCCTCTCAGCTATGATTCTAGAATAGTTCGAAAGATATTTCCCCTTTTTCCCAACCGACCCCTCTTCCATTTTTCAGGTATAGATGGAGGGGATGGAGGGGAAACCTCTCCAGAGCTTGAAGACTTAGCTCTCAGTTTTTGTAATTTTTCCTCCATCATTTGTTCTTCCAATAATTTATACCCTCCCCAAGATAAACTATGAGGGTATACATTTTTAGATTGGATCTCTTGAGGATATTGCCTTGTTTTTTGTAAATTCAGAATAAGAAATCATTAACAAAACATTAATAAGATCATTTATATAAGAAATATTATAAAAGTTTACATTTCCCTTACCAAAAATGAATCTTTTCTTCTACTTTCAACAAACTGTATCCATGTGTCTTCATCTATGAAAGGATATATATGACATGGATTTTCATGACTCCTATGACCAAAAATGAAATCAGATGTGAGGGTTGATTTGAAATCCATCCATATCCTAACATCCATCGATAATCATTTCTTCTTGAATTCCCCAGTGTCAGGAATATCAAATGACATCTGATAAATAAGAGGTAAAACATGTTATACTAGAAACATTTAAAGAATAGGCAGACAATAGAAAAAGAACTTACCAAAATTGTCTTCCAAAACTGAGATATTATCGCTTTGTCCACACTTCTCCAATCTTCATACAAAATTCTTACTTTGCTCTTACCCTGAGTTGATACAAAACTCTTAAAATCTTTTGTAATTGGACCTCTAGGAATATCATTCTCATCAAACTCAATGAGTATCCTCTGGTCCTGCATACGGGCAAGTGATAATTTTGGTAAATGTGTGCACCCACGTTTACCAACTCTTGAACTCTTTGTCATTATGGGAGCACATGAGGAAGATTGGGGAACATCAAGAGGAGCATGTGAATGTTCCTCCACAGAGGTATGATCATTATTCTCATATCCAGAATCATGTGGTTAATTAACTGTTTGATGTGTCATTATCCTTCAAATCAAAAAAAACAAACATTAGTTCAAAAATATACAAATTCAAATATTACAATACTAATGTAAACAGAAAATGGAAAATTGAACTAAATTGTGTAATGGTAAACATGGTTAATATGGTAAGCATGTTAAACAATGTAAAGATCGTAAACGTGGTAAACATGGTAGTGTAATTTTCATTCAACAAAATTGATAAATATATAAATTACGTAAAGGTAAACTATGGTAAACAATGGTAAACTATGGTAAACATGGTAAACTACACTAAACAAAATTAAAATAAACAAAAACTTATACTTATTTGTTTTAATATGCATTTTAATAAAGAAAAAAACTATAATATCTAACATTTTATGAAAATAATAAATGTAAACAAGAAATAAACATATGTTACCTGTAATATTAGGAATGTACAGATGGATTGTTTTCCCAAATTCCTTTGTCATGATCGTTCTTTATGGTAAAAACCATGTCTTCAACATGCTCATCATTATGTTCTGCTAATATTTCCATAGAAGTAGGGATCTCACATAAATCACCATATTCATCAAGTTGATCTTCACCAACATATTGTTTTTTCCCTTGTAAAACAATAGATCAATGCATATCTGATTGATCAACTATATAGAAAATATGTTTTGCATGTGTTGCCATTATAAAAGAATCAGTTGTGGCTTCCAATCTATTCATATTAACAATTTTCATTCCAAATTCGTCGTGTCTGACACTGTTGTTAACAATAAACCATTTACATTTAAAAACAGGAACTTTAATTTTAAAGTAATAAACCTCCCATATTTCTTCAATAACTCCATAATCTTCACTTGATACAGAAATTGGGTTTTTGTTTTTAGAACTCCAAAAATGCATTGCTTCTGCAAACACCAATACACCACTATTCTGAACTACACTTCTGTTGTCCAGATCATTCATATAAAATGTATAGCCATTAATGTCATATCTGAACCATGTTATCACATATAAACATGGACCACTCACTATCCATCCTAATGTCTCTGATACATCTGATCTACCAAGCAATGTATTTTTAATCCATGAAAAAAAATGTTTTGTTGTGCTCATTCAAAATCCTTATTTATTTCTTCTTTGGATGACACTGTTTCAACTTGTTAATATGAAATGTGATATATGTTTGAGCATCAGTTATGTTCTTCAAGATTTATAATTCTAACTTCTTCATCTGTTCAGCTGACAACGATTTGACTTTCAAGCCACGAATCCCCTTTCCATCATTATTAACTCGTTTATGGTGAGATGGAGGCAAACCTATGTGCTCTTCCGCAGCCAAGTAGCTCATACAAAACTCTGCAACCTCTTCAAAAATATACTTTTCAACAATGGAGGCTTTAGGTTGATATGGATTCTTAACATACCCCTTCAATATTTTCATATACCTTTCAAAAGGATACATCCAACAAAGATATACAGGTCCATAAAGCATTATTTCTCAAACCAGATGAATAGTTAAATGCACCATTATATCAAAAAAAGATGGAAGAAAATACATTTCCAATTGAAAAAGTATATAAATTTCATCCTTTTCCAAAACTTTCAAAGCATTCACATCAATCACCTTATTAAAAATTGAATTGAAAAATAAAACAACTTCATTATAGTCTTTCTGACACGGATGGGAAATATTCTATGCAATGAAACTAGTAGAAGTTGTTGCATCATGATATGACAATCCTGAGATTTCATACCTATCAACTTCAAATCCTTTAATGAGATAAAAAAATTACATTGAAGAATAACCTTGAGGCACTTTGATATCATGTCGACACTGAAAAAAGCTAATTTTCTCCCTCTTGGATAATGTATGACGAGTCGGGGGAAGAAATGTTCATATTCCATTAGTAGTGGGAGCTAACTCCAAACGTATTCCCATTGATAGTAAGTCTAATCTTGCATTCAACACATCTTTTGTCTTTCCTTTAATATCTAACAATGTTATAATCAAACTATCATAGATATTCTTCTCCACATGCATGACAACAATATTATGTTTAACTTCATGATATCTCCAATATGATAGCTCAAAAAATATTGACCTTTTCTTCCAAATATGTCTATCATTACCAGATTTCTGTGTCTTTCCCAATGTCACATCAAGGTTTTCCACCCTCTAAAAATACACATTAGGGGATAAAGGTTTTGGAGCAATATCAAATTCTTGTGAGCCATTGAATTACTTTTTTAGTCTTCTATAAGAGTGATCCATAGGCAAAAACTTTCGATGACCCGTGTACACTGTTTTCCTCCCATGATGAAATTAACAATATTAAGTATGTTGTTCACAAATTGGACATGCTTTATTCCCCATAACACTATATCCAGAAAAATTTCCATATGATGGGAAGTCATTTATAGTGAACATAAGCACTTCATGCAGCTGAAAATATTCTATTTTATAAGAATCATACACCCTAATACCATCCTCCCATAAAAGTTTTAAATCATCAATCAATGGTGAAAAGAAAACATCAAGATCATTTTTGGGTTGCTTCAGACCAGAGATCATTATACTCAACATGACATATTTGCGCTTCATACAAACTTCAGAAGAGAGGTTGTAAATTACCAATAAAACAGGCCATGAACTATGTGTGCTACTGAGGGTTTGTTATGGGTTCATTCCATCTATGCACAACCCTAGTCTGATATTTCTAATTTCATTTACAAATATAGGATATTTCCCATCAATTTTCTTCCATTGTGGACAATCTTTTGGATGACATATTTTTCCATCATATATCTGCTCATCATCATGCCATCTTAACCTTTTTTCATCATGTGAATTAGCAAATAAATGTTTCAAATGATGAATTATTGGAAGATACCAAAATACCTTGGAAGGGATCTTTATAATCTCTACATCAGCTTGTGATTTTTCTTTCAACTTATACCATGATGTCCCACATTTTGGAAACATTGATAGAAATTCATATTCCTTCCTATATATCATACAGTCATTCGGATAGGCATGTATTTTCTTGTATCCCAATCCCATCGGGCATAATATTTTCTTGGCCTTATAATGTGAATCTGGAAGATCATTATCTTTTGGAAGAATGTCTTTGATCAATTGTAGTAGCTTTGTAAAACATCTGTCACTCCATCCATGTTTCACCTTTAGGTTAATCAATCTTAACACCACTGACAAAACTGTAAAATCTGTATAACCAGGATACAATGGTTTTTCAGCATCACCATATAGATGCACAAGTGTTAGTTCTATCTCAATTTCTCCTGCTGCAATATCATGAATCATTCCTTCAATTCCATTGGAGTTACCATCTTGTGAATCATCATCATTAGTAGATATGACATTCTGTCCAGTTTCACCATGCCAAATCTAAGGGCTATAACTTAGATTAAGATGATCTTTTATCTCTCTACTTTTCAACTTATTCATATTCAAATATTTTAGGCATGGATAGAAAAAAATGTCATTGCTTGGAACATTTCATTTAGCAAATTCCAAAAAGGCATCAACACCATCCTCATATTCATTACTCATTCGATGTGTTGTAATCAAACTTCTACTCATTATTAACCTATGAAAAATATCAAAATTATAAATCTTGTTAAGATAAGAAAATATATATATTTATATGAAAAATATCATAATTTGAATGTAAAAACAATTTTGAAATATAAAACAAATCTATGCATATTTGAAAGAAATATACATGAAAATAATTTTAAAAAGAAAATATAGTTATATATAACAGTTTTAAATTCATCTTGGATCCTTTCTTCTTAAGGTACATGAAGAATACATCCTGGTGCAACTGGATACCAAATTCACCCTTCCTTAAAAAAAGAAATATGAAGTATAAATATTAAAATATGTATACATTCACTACTAAAAATTACATAGATCCCAATTATTTAAAACCATTAGGATAATCCCAAAAACCATTGGGTTACCCAACAGTTTCACACACCATTGGCATGATGGTCGTTGCAATAGCCTTATACCAACGATTCTACAGGAACCGTTGGTATAGACTACCTGAAGTTAAAATATTCCAACAGTTTCAATGAAACCATTGGGATATATATATATATATATGTATATATATATATATATCAAGAGGGTGTCCAAGGGGGTTGGGGGCCCACTACCCCCTTGGACAGCCCACTCACCCCCCTGGACACCACCCCCACCCCCCTAGACACCCCTACCCCCTTGGACAGCCCCCTCACCCCCTGGACACCACCCCCCACCCCCTTGGACACCCCAACCCCCTTGGACAGCCCCCGCACCCCCACCCCCCACGGGACACCCCCCCCCCCCCCCCACCCCCTTTGACACCCCCTGGACACCCCCACCCCTCTAGGCATCCCCCCTACCCCCTGTACAGCCCCCCAACCCCCCTGGACACCCCCCACCCCCTTTGACACCCCCTGGATACCCCCACCCCTCTGGATAGCCCCCCACCCCCTGGACAGCCCCCACCCCTCTAGACAGCCCCCCACCCCCCCCCCCAGACACCCCCCCACCCTCTGGACACCCCTACCCCCTTGGACATCACCCTCACCCCTTGGACACCCCCCCCCCCCCGAGACACCCCAACCCCCTTGGACAACCCCCACCCCCCCTAGACACCACCCCCCACCCCCTTTGACACCCCCTAGATACCCTCACCCCCTGGACACCCCCCCCACCCCCTGGACAGCCCCCCACCCCTCTAGACAGCCCCCCACCCCTGGACAGCCCCCCACCCTCTGGACACCCCCTACCCCCTTGGACAGCACACCCACCCCCCTATACACCACCCCCCCCCCCCACCCCCTGGATAGCCCCCACCTCTCTAGACACCCCCCCCCCCCCACCCCCTGGACACCCCCCCCCCCACCCCCTAAACACCCCTACCCCCTTGGACAGCCCACTCACCCCCTAGACCCCCCCCCCTGGACACCCAACCCCCTTGGACAGCCCCTGCACCCCCTGGACAACACCCTCCCCCCACCCCCTTTGACACCCCCTGGACACCCCCACCCCTCTGGACAGCACCCCCCACCCCCTGGATAACCCCCACCCCTGGACACCCCCACCCCCCCTGGACACCCCCCCCCCCCACCCCCACCCCCTAGACACCCCCTAGGACATCCCACTCACCCCTGGATATCACCCCCACCCCCTGGACACCCCTACCCCCTTGTACAAGCCTCTCACCCCTCTGGACCCCCCCCCCCACCCTTAGACACCCCAACCCCCTTGGACATCCCCTGCACCCCCTAGACACCACCCCCAACCCCCTTTGACACCCCCTGGATAGCCCCACCCCTCTGGACAGCCCCCCACCCCCTAGACAGCCGCCCACCCCTCTAGACATCCCCCCCCGGACACCCCCACCCCCTTGGACACCCCCTACCCCCTTGGATAGCCCACTTACCCCCCTGGACACCCCAACCCCCCACCCCCCTGGACACCCCCACCCCACCCCCTTGGACACCCCCCACCCCACCCCCTTGGACACCCCAACCCCCTTAGATATCCCCAACACCCCCCCCCCCCCAGACACCACCCCCACCCCCTTTGACACCCCCTGGACACCCCCACCCCCCTGGATAGCCCCCACCCCCTGTACATCCCCCCACCCCTCTAGAAAGCCCCCCCACCCCCTTTTACACCCCATGTATGCACACACACACATGATGGAACACACAAAAAGCATAAAGTTTCATAATATCACTTCCATGGTTTCTTTTACCCGAAAAGAATTTAGCATGGTATAAATGAACACTATAAAACTTACCATGATAGAAAGAACAAATATATAAAAATAACATCTCAAAAAATTAGTTTAGGGCATTGCAACAAATAAAAAATGAAACTGAGCCGTTTGAAGCTTACTTGAGTGTTTCGAGTCGACCTGATAGATCTGGTGAAAATAAAGACGATGAATGATGTTGGCAAAACAAGGCTGGAGGTCATGACTTTGAAGAATCCTTTCTATGTTTTCGGCATGGGAGAGACGAGTCACAGGTCGCCAGATCGAAGAAAATAGAATGAATGAATATGGGGCATGATAAATCATTTAAAAGGTTTATCACGTCGGTTATTTTATAACTGACATGATAAACTATTTTTTTATGTTTATAACGTTGGTTATTTAATAACCAACGTAGAAAAGAATTTATCAAGTTGGTTATTTTATAACCAACCTGATAAATGGGGCTTTATCAGGTTGGTTATTTTGATAACTGACATGATAAATTTCCAAGATTTCCTTTATCATGTTGGTTTTTTTATAACCGACGTGATAAAGCGCCCAGATTGGATTTTCATGGCAGTTATAAAATAACTAACGCAATAAAGCTAATCTCGATAATTTTTACGTCGGTTATAAAATAACCGACCTAAAAAATGGATTCCTACTGATTTATCACATTTTTTATAAAATAACCAACATGATAAATCAATTTTTACAGCTTTTCACATCGGTTATATAGAACCGACGTGAAAAATACTGACGTGTTACACGTTTTTTCCGAATGTACGTACATGCAGAAAACCATTCGGCATGTAGTGAATGTGGTTATAACCACATCATAGGAAAATGACCAGGACATACAAGCGGCCCTTCGACGAGCGAGGTGAGTTATGTTTCCCAAAACTGAGGGCCAAACCAGTACCAGCAGTACCATAACTCAGCATGGCGTGATCAATAGAACACAGGCTGGGGGCAACAACAGCAGAATCCTCCGCCCCAGCGACTACCCGGCTACAGTCAGACTTCTTATCAGAACCAGTACCTAATGCAACAATAGCCCCAGCAGGGCTCTTATCAGTATAAAGGGTATCAAAACCCTCACCCGCAGCAGCCACCACCTCCACCAGCTACACAACCACCTCAGCAAGAGAATACCTCAAGGTTAGAGGATCTCATGAACAAATTTATATCTATTGCTGAGACCAGATTCCAGAATCATGAGGCTTCCATTTGAGGCCTGGAGAACCAAATTTTCAAGCTATAAAACCAACTCTCAGAGAGGAAAACGGATACACTACCATGTAACACTGAGAAGAACCTGATGGAGGAGGCCCATGTCATCACACTACGGAGTGGAAGAGAGCTACAATAGAACCAACCAGCACAGCTAGGTGCACCTACACCCCCTGTTGATGATGAAGGTATAGTTACAGAACCCTCCTCATCTAATATCCCACTAAAGGAGGCTTCAAAGAGAAAAGTAAAGGAGGTTTTCAAACCCTTTGAGCCTACCTTACCCTTCCCGGAGAGGATGAAGCATAGAAAGTTGGACCACCAGTTCAGTAAATTCATGGACATGTTCAAGAATCTGCACATAAATATTCCATTTGCAGAGGCACTGACGCAAATGCCCACTTATGCAATATTCATTAAGGATATCATCTCTAACAAAAGAAAGATGGAGGATCTAGGCACCATTGCACTGACTAAGGAGTGTTCGGTGGTCGTCCATCATTCGATTCCTTTCAAACTCTAGGATCCTGGTAGATTCACTATTCTATGCACTATTGGACCATGTGAGTTTGGGAAGGCCATCTGTGACTTAGGGGCCAGTTTCAACCTCATGCCCCTTGGAGTTTTTAAGAAGCTATGGCTCAATTATCTAAAGCCTACCCGAGTATCCCTTCAGCTTGTGGACCAATCCATCAAATATCTGAAGGGGCTACTGGAGTACATGTTGTTCAAGGTGGGTAGGCTAATCCTCCCCGCAGATTTCATCATCCTTGACATGGAGGAAGACTAAGAGGCACCTCTCATTTTGGGAAGGACTTTCTAGGCCACTGGGAAGGTACTGATTGATGTGCACCAGGGGGAGATAATTTTCTGGGTAGGAGACAAGAGAGTCTCCTACAATGTTCTCAAAGCCATCAAGCATGCATCATTGTCATAGCATGGGGGATTTTTTGTAATGACCACCATGGATGAACACTTGAGTAGTGAAGGGGATGATTTGGTATGTTATTTTACCTTAGATGACTTGATTATTCCAAATGTTCAACCAGATGAAGCACCAGAGGACCTACAATTCCTAGAAGTCTAGGGTGTCCACTACTAGAAATGTGCAGTTATACCCGATATTCTAGAGTGGGAAAAGGTGCAACCACTTGTACCATTGATTCTAAAGGAACCTGAACTCAAACTTAAGCCTCTTATGTCTTCTCCGAAGTATGGGTATTTAGGAAAAAATCAAACATTTCCTGTCATACTTAGTGCATCACTATCACAGGAGAAGGAGGATGCACTTCTATAGGTTTTGAAATAGTGAAATCATGAAATTTGGTGGACATTTGCAGATTTGAAAGGCATCAGCCCTACTATTTTCACCCACAGGGTGCTTCTTGAAGAATGTGAGAAGCAATCTCAGTAACCACAATGATGCCTGACCCCCCCCCCCATAAAGGAAGTTGTGAAGAAAGAGGTAATTAAGTTGTTGTATGTGGGCATCATTTATACCATCTCGAATAGTCTGTGGGTGAGTCCCCTACAAGTGGCACCCAAAAATGGGGTATCACTGTGATTTCAAATGATAATAACGATCTCATCCCCACACACATTGTCACGGGTTGGAGGGTTTGAGTAGACTATAGGAAGCTGAATGACGCCATAAGGAAATATCATTTCCCCATGCCCTTCATGGATCAAATGCTAGAGAGACTAGTGGGGCACAACTTTTACTGCTTCCTCGATGGCTATTCCAGCTACAATAATATTTCCATTGCTCCATAGGATCAATAGAATAGCACATTTACTTGTCCCTATGATACGTTTTCTTACCAAAGTATGTCATTTGGCATGTGCAACGCCCCCTCCATCTTCCAGTGTTGTATACTAGCTATCTTCCATGACATGGTAGAACAAATCCTGGAGGTATTGATGGATGATTTTTCCATTTATAGAAAATCATTCACCACTTTCTTGCGGCACCTAGAGCTAGTTCTGGAATGATTTGAGAACACTATCCTGGTTTTGAATTTGGAAAAGTGTTATTTCATGGTGCAAAGTGGCATCATCCTTGGCCATAGAATCTCGAAGAAGGGGGTATAAGTGGACTCGGAAAATATAGAAGTCATTTCATGACTTCCTATTCCAAATTTCATTAGATCCATCCAAAGATTCCTGGGCCATGCTGGTTTCTACAGGTAGTTTTTCTGCAACTTCTCAAAGATATCCCATCCCCTCACCAACCTTCTGACCAAGGATGCCATATTTGAGTTCGATGAGCCATGCACCATAGATTTTGAGCACCTAAAGTAGTGCCTAGTGGAATCTCCAGTAATGGTAGCTCCCAACTAGGAGGAACAATTTGAAGTGATGTGTGATGCTAGCGACTATGCAGTAGGAGCAGTCTTGGGCTAGTGGCTTGACCGAATTTTCTGACCTATCTATTAGACCAGTAGGACACTCAATGAGACATAGATGAACTATACCACCATAGAAAATAAGATGCTGGTAGTGGTGTTCTCTTTGGATAGGTTCTGTTCTTACTTAGTGATATCTAAAGTTATTGTTTATACTAACCATGCAGCACTCAAGTACCTGCTGAAAAAGAAAGATGTGAAGCCACAACTAATCCGATGGGTACTCCTCCTACAAGAATTTGATCTGGAGATCCAAGACAAGAAACGGAGTGAGAATTTTGTTTCTGATTATCTCTCCTACCTAGAGCTACCTCATTTAGAGAAGGAGGAAGATCGAGAGATCAGGGAGAATTTCCCTGATGATCATCTCTTTTCAGTCAACGAAACACCTAGACCTTGGTATGCTGATATTGATAATTTTCTGGTTACAAGTGTCATTCACCCCAATATCTCTTTCTAACAAAGGAAGAGATTTCCCTTGGATGTCAAGAGGTACTTCTGGGAAGATCCTCTTCTGTTCTGATCCTGTGGAGATGGGGTGATTCGTCGTTTCATCCTGAAAACTGAAGTTCATGGAGTCCTGGAATTTTGTCATGTCTCACCAATTGGGGGACATAATGGGTCTGACCATACTATAGAAAAGATCTTGCAGTCTAGTTTTTTTGTCCCACCATGCATAGAAATTCTCGATCCTTTGTTTCCTATTGCAATCGATGCCAAAGAACAGGTAATGTGGGACATTGTGCTGAGATTCCCCAGCACCCCATCTTGGAGGCCAAGATATTTGATGTCTGCGGCATAGATTTCATGGGACCATTTTACACATCTTTAGGGAACACTTAAATCCTGGTCTACATCGACTACATCTCCAAATGGGTGGAAGTCGCTGCTACAGCACACAACATGGCCAAGGTAGTCGTGGGATTTTTAAAGAAACAAATTTTTAGCAGGTTTGACATTCCCCATGTACTAATCAGCGATAGAGGGGCCCACTTAGACAACACATTGATGAAAGGAGTACTGTTTAATTATGGAGTGAAGTACCGTATGGGGATGCCATATCATCCCCAGACCATTGGAAAAGTGGAGCTCTCCAACCATGATCTCAAGCAAATTCTGGAAAAAATAGTGAATACTTTGTGGAAAGACAAGTCCAAGAAGCTAGATAATGATTTGTGGGCATATCGGACTGCTTTCAAAACACCACTGGGGATGTCCCCATTCTTCCTCATCTATGGAAATTCATGTCATCTACCAGTAGAGTTGGAGCACAAAGCCTACTGAGCCGTCAAGGCCCTGAATTTTTATCTAAAGTCAGCTAAAGAGAAGTGTAAGTTCCAACTATCAGAACTTGATGAAATCTAATTAGAGGCATATCAGAATGCCAATCTGTATAAGGAGAAGACATGAGAAATCCACAGCTGGATGATTTCATGAAAAACTTTCCAACCTGGTGATCAGGTACTCCTTTCTAACTCTCGTCTTCGATTATTCCCAGGTAAGCTAAGTCAAGATGGTCGGGACCATTCCGGGTCATACGAGTATTCCATCATGGGGTGGTGGAAATTTCTGGAGAGGATGGTCAACCGTTCAAGGTGAAAAGATAGCAGCTGAAGATTTATTGTCACATGGAGGACACGGTGGGAATTTTTTCCACCATACATCTCAGGTACACATAGGTAAGTTGGTCGAGCCAACGACCTAAAACAAAGGCGCTTCCTGGGAGGCAACCCAGCGGATACACGTTCTGTATCACTTATCCATATGATGAGTAATGATTACTTTTCATTTATATTCTTACTATTATAAATATATAAGTTAACTAAGTAATAAATAGGGATGATGTCAGTGCCGATGGTAAGGTCATTGAAGTTTATTTGAGCCGTCACCGGTTCGAATCCCTCCCAACCTACCTTCGGCATGGGGTTCCTCCTTTTTATCTTCATGTTTCCTTACACAGCATGTGTGGTATTTTTTATATTATATATATATATATATATATATATATTTGCTTATAATAAAACCCATGATGGGGATGGATTGGTTGGCCAGGGTCCTAATCCGGCTCCAAAATACCCGGGTTCGAATCTTGACAACTGCCTCATTTCCATCATTTGTCCTTTTAATAAAACCACATGGTGTGTCTTTCGATATATGTCATGTGCGCATGTTTTCATTACTAAATTGAAAGGGTTTCAACATAAAGAAATATATGCAGGTGAAGTTGGAAGATTGGTAGAGCCTCGACCCTGGATTTAGAAGACCTAGGTTCGAACTCGCCTAATCACCCTGCTTCATCCCTTTTTGTATAATTAAAAACCAAATGCCATGCATTCACTTCCTCCCATGTAGTATATGCTGTATACATTAAATATATTTAAATAATAAATAGGAGTAGTAGTAGAACCTTTGATCTGGTGGTTGAGGTCTTCTGTTCGGAATAGCCGATCGCCGGTTCGAATCTCACCCCAAGCACCGGACCAAAGGTTGTACTTCTCTTTTTCCAATTTTAGAACACACGACTTGTATCTCCTAATACATTATGTGTATATTTTTATTTTTAAATTATGTTTATATATATATATATTTTTTATTTTAATTATTAATATTAATTCTTATATAGTTTACTATAATAATTATATATCTATATATATATATATACTATTTAAAAAAAATTGTGGTACATGGCGTGTAGGCCACTGATACACACCGTGTACTACGGCTATAAAATCCACGCCCCACCCAGCTTGAGCCTGTGTCACATGGAACCCCCCCTCTCCCCGTTTCTTCTCCTGCATGTCGTTCAGACTCTCCAATTCCAAATCTACGAATTTTGTCCATTTTAGCTTCTAATTTCAACTGCATTTTGATCCTCGGTCCAGGTACGCACTTACACGTCCTTTATTTCAAGATTTCATAGGCGTTTAGGTTGATTTGTGGATCGTCTGGCCATTTTGCTTCTGCAATACATGGGCATGATTTGAAGAACACACTCTATGTACTTTTGTACACAGCCACACACTGAATACTTTGCAATTTGAGAATACACAGTGTGTATGTTTGGAACACACCGTGTACCAGCCCACATCATGCCCAGGTACCTTATTCACATGGCTACGCACACCATGTTCATGTACACGGAGTTTGTGTTTGGTACACGCCATGTATAGAATTTATCTTGTCCAGCCCATGTCTATCACTTCACATGGCTGTATGACCTATGTTATTACACACGCCATGTTTTTCCTTCACACGGCGTGTATTGTATTATTAGCTCTACTCAGACGGTGACCATGTATTTGGACCGTGTAACCAGGAGCACCTTGCACGTACACGGCATGTATGTTTGGTACATGACGTGTAGACTACCCTTTTCCATGTTCACTCGGCATGTCTATCCAGAGAACATGGGATACTAACCCACTTCCACTACACGTCGTGTACTATGGATATACATACTGTGTAATTTTTTATTTTTCAGTTTTCTCACATTTCCTTATTTTCCTTTTTCTTTTCTTTTTATTTTCTTTTTATTTTGTTTTATTTTTCTTTCTTTTTAAAGATATGGTGGACAGAGACCCTTTTCATGGGAAGCATCCCACCACCGCCCCTAAGGGAGAGAGGCCCACTTTTTGTCAAATCCGTCTCTGAACAATGATGACACCAGCTCCAGACTATCTGATGTACCAGCCTACTACACTAGCCATCCTTTCACCACTCAACACCTCATATGATGTTGGTCCTAGTACCGCTACACCTCTACCATACAGTATAGAGCCTCTGATCACCACCCTTTCTTCCCCACCAGCTGCCACAACACCTGAGACCTCCTCAGTCGTAGCTACTCTATCACCGGCCACCCCATCCAGTGAGCCTCTATCTACTACAGTCGCTCCACCCCCAAAGCTATCCCCTCCTGTTTTACCACCTAGTTCAGGACCTGCAGGTGTCCCCTATCCTTGCATGGTGTTCCCAGTCACAGATTTGGCACATGATAGAGTCTGACATTTCTCTCGCCGCCCAATCCCATTGATCTATCATTATCTCAACAGCAGCGTCCCTCAGCAGTTGAGTATCTGGGGAGAGTTGAAGGATCTCCTTGGGCACACACTGTTACTTATTATCTTCCAGTTCAGAACTCCTATTTTAATAGATTTATTTTTTTATTTTGTTTCTTCCTTCGAGTTCGACAGGCCCGAGTACTGGGAGATGCCTGGCGATGTGGTCCTGGTTGTCCAATTTCGGCTAGGCAAAAGACCCTTCTCCCTTACTATGACCAAGTTTGGACAAGGGTGTATTTTTTATCCTTATTCCATCACTCCACCCCTCGTATCCACCCTGACCCGCCCCGAGCACTCTGATCTCATTTCCATGTGGCGGGATATCACTGGGCCTGACCACCAATACACCCCCACTTAAAAGAAGAGTACCCTTATTACTAACCCTATCCTCTACTTCACCCACCGGTGCTTTAGCACCATCCTTTTTCCCTGCCATGAGGATATGGGGTTTGTGACCAGTTGTGACATAGTGCTCATCACCTGTGTCATCTGGCAGGACTACCTGGACCTCCCTTACCTTGTCGCCTCTTATTTCCATGCCATGTTTATCGGCCTATCAGGGAAACCTGAACGGTGGGTTTTACGCCACCCTCCTTGCACACCACCTCAGGGTTTTTGAGCCTTATATTCCCCATGACTGCTTAGGTTCCCCCCAGCGGATGGACTTTCTCATTCTTATTCATATGGGATTGGTCTGGAAGTAGGGGGAGCTTTTGTCCTTCCCAGGCACCACCCCGACCACCTGCCGACCCTCCTGCCCCGGTCGATGTACCTGCTCCTCCTTCCCCACCCCTTCCAGCTTCCCCACCCCACCCCCTTCTTCTGACCTTCCTTCTTCTCTTCCATCTACTTCCCCTACCTCTGTACCCTCGGTCGATCTCTCCTTTCCTCTCTGCCTAGTATGATGGAGCAGCACTTGGTTCATCTCGATCGATGTCAAGACTGACTCGAGAAGATGTTGGGGATTCTTCTTCAGCATCATGGTATTCCACTACCCCCATCACCTACCCCTACCTCAAATCTTGGACCTTCTATCGCAGCTCCGCCACTGTTTGTCGCACTAGCCACGGATTCAGTTCTCATCTCCACTGCGGGCCCAGATACTACCACTACTACTGCCAGTCCAGGGATCGCTGTCGAACCTTCTCTTATGAGTCCAAATCCTATAGCTCTGACTCCTATGGATTCTCTTCCAAGTGTAGATTCTAAGCCTCCGGTTTCCACGGATCCTGATCCTTCTCTCCCAACTGTTTCTGTACTGGATGATGCCTCTTCTGAGGTAACCCCTTGACTGGTTTTTGGACACATGTTTTCCATTATATATATTTTTGTGATATCTTGTGCCTATGTATGTTGTGTATACTTGCAGTTTTCTCTCTTCATGACCATCACGGGTACTCTGGCACGCTTTGGGTTGTACTTATCCACCACTTCCCGTCTTTCTTCACCTAGAAATGAGGGGAGTATTTTTTTCACGTCTTCTGTTGTTTTCTTTTTCTTTATCACTTTACATCTTTCCTTACTTCCCCTCATTCTGGTCCACTGTTATGTCCCCACATTTCCTTATCTACCTTTATGTGTCACTTGGTGGACCATGTGTGATATTAAGTATGGGGGAGCATCTCTCAACTACCTTAGTATTTATATTTATCATCATTTAGGAGACATCATTATTGGAAGATATATTTAAAAACATGAAGAAATTTTGGTTAATCATATTTCTAAATAATAAAAGATGAAAGTGGGAAATTTTTAAAAGTTGCATGCTTATTTTGGTTCTTAAGTGTTTTAAAATGATTACTGATTTTGTTTAAACTGCAACTTATAATCATTGGATAATTACATTGTTTAGGCTAATCATTTATATGCAAGTCACGACCTAATTATCTCTTTATTTATTTTTCCCACTCCTGAGAAGTATTATAAACCCTCCGTCATATTCTTTCTAATACCCTTTTTCTTGAGAGATTCTTAGAATATATAACTACCAGAATTTTAAATTTTTCTTTTAAAAACATGAAGAATTTTTTAATTACATTAAAATGATTGAGGCATTAAATTGTTTCAACCCCTTTATCTTGAGACCTACCCTACATCTGATCTCTGTGAAGCCCCTAGAAACCATGAACAATCTTTATAGGAATCCATATTATAAGATTATTTCCCTTCCTATCCTAATTCTTTTATAATTCTTCATGATTATTCACTTGATCTTAAGAGAAGGAATTGGTAGTACATGGCATATTGTTGTAAATCGTCATGAAATTAAGTATGGGAGAGAGCCTCTTAATCATTTGGGGAAAAAACAGTTCCAAACCCCTATTTATGGAATTTCTAAAAAGTTCCCTTTTGTTCTAATATATATATATATATACATACAAAGGAACCTTATTCTCACTTATTGGTTTGTGAACCCTGCCTAACTAAAGGAAATGGTGGTGATGAAATCATTTGACAAATATTGTTGAGGATGCATTTACAATGAGCTTAATTTTGAATATCATGCACTATTATTTAAAGAATTTAGCCTCCTTTTTCAAGCCTCGGAGTTATTTCTCACATATTTATCTACCAACCCTTCGCCACAGAGACATCTGATCCATATTGAAAATCCCTCATTATTTTTGTAAAGCAATTTTTTGAATTAAAGAACTATATTTCTTGAAAACCTATATATAGAGTGTATATATCTTTGATTGAGCATAACTTTGATTTAAAATATCTTGAGTTTTTGTTATATTATTAGTGAGGTAGATCATCAAGTGGCTTGCTTATTTTTGAAAGGTTGAAACGTGCATTTAAAGGAGGATGAAAGTAGTTAATTGAATTGTATATGAGGCGTGATTACAATATCTTATGAATTAAAACTATTTTGTACCTTTTTATAATTTTCTACGATGACTATATCATATAAATTTATGATTAATTGAATTCCTTACTTTTTAAAATATAGACTCTTTTAATTAGATTTTGAGATTTGCTTGAGGACAAGCAAATGACTAAGTATGAGGGAGTTTGATGCACCTGATTTGTGTATACATTTTAATATACTTTATTGAAAATAAGAACATGTCTTTAGCAAACACCTACTACTTAGTGGAAAAATACTTTGATTTTGCTGATCTTGTTCATTTTTAGGTGATTTCTGGCCAAACACACAAACCGAGGGAAAGCTGAGAAAATTTTACAACTACACGGTGTGTACATATTTACACGCCATGTACAGTCATACTTAGACATAGATTGTCTTAGACAAGTACATGCCAAAGTTACCAGAAGCATGTACACACCATGTACGAAAACTACACACTGTGTATAGTATTCTAGAAGCGGTTGGTGGTTGAGAAGAAGTCTACACGCCCATGTGGTCGGATGACGTTGATATATCATGTACATCATCTATATGTTGTTTCTTCCCTTCTAGAAGTGGTTGGTGGTTGATAAAAGAGAGTAAACACCATGTATGGCAGTGCTACATGCCGTGTATAACCACCTACCAGGCAGCGCAATGTTCCAAGTAAAAGACGGTGTGCTAGGACACCTACTAGTGGAGAAAAAGATGACAAAAGTTTGTTGAAAAAAGTACATGGTGTGTACTTTTGACACACGTCGTGTACTTTTATTTTCTATAAATAGAGGCCTTGGAATCCAATTCAAAGAGAGGAAAAGGGGGTGAAGGTCCTAAGGAAATAAGCTCTGCTTTCATGCTACCATCATTCAACTACTTCATCAATCTACCATTCTACCAAAGATCCAATCTCCCCTCAAAGTTTCAGTGATGATCACATAAGGTATCGAGGGTTCTGTTTTTATCTTTTCTTATATGTGTTACTAAATACCCAGTGTGTTGGGTTGTGGAATATGAAAGAGTTTTAATTTTGGTTATTTGTTATGAATGTGTTTGTTCTATTAACCTCTTCTTATTCTTTTTTAATCACTTCATTTTATCACTGAAAATTTTGAGCCAGACCAAGGGCATAATTTTCAGGGATTCAAAATAAGAATAATGATGAATAATTTCATGATCATTGGAAGTATTAATAGACTCAAAAATGGACTAAGCCAAATAAAGAAATGTGAAACACTGACTACCGAACAAAGAGTCGGTTTCCTTAGCTCAATACATAAGTTTACTAGACCAAGGAAACCTTGTTTAAAATTGAAACCCGGAGTGTTGGGTTATTATGAACAACACAACATCATAAGAAATTATATTTAATAAACAACATCTTAAGGATCCAAAACCCCAATTCATTTTCCTCCATATTTACATCAAAACTAATTTCTCATATTTCCCTTTATCTGTTAAGTAATTTGATAAAGAAATTTAAATCCAATTACCTTTCTATAGAAACATTAAGAATTGACTCTAAATTCAGTACACTTCACTAAGAAGAAAATAAAAACTAAGATAAGCAAGACAAAAATAACTTATTTTTTACAATGGATCGACCCCTTACCGGTAATATACTCATTAGGGTAAAACAATTTGGGACACCAAAAATAAAAACTAAGATAATGGGAGATCTGGATGAGTGCAGCCCCCCTCTTGTTGAGTGTGCACCCTGGATAGAGTGTCTTATGGATCATGAGGTTTTGAGGAACTCAAAAAGTAGGTTTTGTCCATCTTTGATGTTTTGGAACTCCTAGTACCATGTATGTTGTGCGCTCCAAGTTTTTTATATGGATCCCACCCACCTTTTTGGGGGTACATAGTTGACGCCCTATTTATTCTGTAGGGATTTTTTAGGATGATTCTCTAGTTTTGTTGGCCTAGATGTTATTGTCACTAGTTTAGATCATGTTATTAGAGTCTTGGAGACTAGTAGATGTGATTTGTTTTTTGTATTACTATAGTTATTCCCCAAAGTCTAGAATTTGTGCTTTTTCATTTATATGTCTTGAATCTCTTCTATAGATCTGGAGGATGCACTGGTTATCATGTGGCTAGGTGAGCCACATGCTATAAATCCTCTAGCATAGGCCAAATTAGGGGTATATTTACCTATGATTTCATTATAGAACCCATGGTTGGCTGTTTTCTTTTTTTTTCTTATTTTATATAGTTATTAATTTTATTTCAATTGTTATCAATCTTTTTCTAGGTTGGGTATATCACATGTGCATGCACTTGTTATGATAGTAGAATATAGGTTCACTATTGGGGGTGGCCTAATGAGATTTATTTATCATCCCTACATGTTAAATTCAGTGTAAAAGTAGACCTGACATATATTTTCAGGTTGGAGCATAGGTTTCGTGATGGATGGGGATGAGGTCCCAGAGTTACTTGGTCAAGTGGGGATACTCGTTTGGATTCTTAGGATCATGCTGGCATAACTCGATCATCCTGGAGATCAGTTATGTGTTTTATCTTAGTGTTTTTAGTAGATCTTGATGTATTTATTTTTTGTTTATTTATTTTTTATATATGGTTGGACCAATGGGAGACTAGTTTTTGTTTTTTTTCATGATTTTAGTTTTTATGAATATATTCCTCATTCCATGTATTATATCATGTTTTTGTTTCAGTTTATTTAATATGCATACTCTGATGTTTACCCTTGTGTATGAGTTTTGTTATTTTCTACTGTTATTTCACTCTGTACAAAGGGTATAGTCTCCCTAAGATATCTTTTAGACCCTCACTACTAGTCAGAATCCCCTGGTATATGGGAAGGCACAATGAGGCCTTATGGAGATCCATATCGGGTGACATGTCATGTCGAACTAGGTTGGTTCTTTACAAAGTAATAACAAATATGGTTGTTTGTATGATTTGGGTACTTCATGGATAGGGGTTATAGGATTGTGTCATAACTTGTTATGGATATCGAACTGGTGTTTTACGAACACCTTTTCCAATAGGAAGTTCAATTTTCCATGGAATTAGATTGTTTTATTGGTTTCATTTTTATGGTTGTGTGATTTCACCTAGTGTGAGGCACTTGAGTTTGTAGATTTACGGTTTATCCTAGTCTTTGGCTCTTGGCCTATAGGAAAAAAGACTTGTGTTCATGCACAATTCTAGGCATGCAGGATTCTCATGAAATAAGTTTTTATGCATTGTTTTCACTGACAATAGAGATTCAGTAGTTTATAGTGTCTCCAATGACCTATATGGCATGTCAAATATAGATCCTTGGTGAGATTCTACAAAATTTAACTACATGTATATATTTTTTCTAATGATAGTTCATATGGATCTTATGGAGAGATGTTCAACGATGATGAATATGTAGTCCTTTTATCAAGGGATACATAGAGTCCCTTATGGGTTGGTAATAGGCTCTAAGTTCCCTTTTGGTGGCTCGATGAGGGAAAGTATACCTAATATATATTTGGATTGGGATTGAGTTTCCCTAAGGTGGTGGTTCCCTTGATGTCCCAAGTTTTTATTATTGGGGAGGGAGTTATTCTTTCCATGTGTAATCTGTTGGTTCTTACAGTAGGGCTCATGTACCTATTATCACTGATGAATTGGGTGAGCATGGTTGTTCTTCCTTGGTGGGTCCATTGAGGTATATGATCGAAACTATGTGTTTAGGTGATAGAGATAATATTCTCATCATTATTAATATGTTTTTAAATGATTTAATCCATACCAATTTAAAATTTTGAAATAAATCACATCATTTTTGAATTTTTGGTGAATTTTGGGCTAAAATAAAAAAATGATTAATTCTAGAATTTTAAAAGATTTTTTTAATTTGGTATTTTGAGCATAAATTTTATAATATTGATCCAATTGGATTGATTTTTTTTAGATTCATTTTTTTATGGGATTAAACTTATTCTTATAGACCCATATCTAATTTGAAATCTATAGGCCCATAAAAATCAATCAAGTTGAAAACTATTTCTGACTGACAGAATGGACCCCAGTTTAGTAATTGAGACATAACATGGTATAAATAACTTTAAATTCAGTTATTTCAGCTATATTTGAAATATTATTCAAATATTCATGTTCATGTCAAATTTAATAGGGAATTTCCCTCATTAAGGCATCCATTTAATGCACTAAAATATAGGAAGTTGAAGAGTATCCTCATCCATAAAACCTATTCCTGAGTAATTAGTGAATATATTTTTCTACACATATATAAATGCATTTAAATTATGTGGGTAGATATAAAACTCAATTTAGAGAAACTTTTAATAAGATGCCTCGGTGATTTTTGTCCATCTGATGGGCAGTATAACAGAAAACTTTTCTCAGAAAGATTATGGAGGATAAATTTTTTGTTCTTCCTTTTTAATATTTTATTCATTTTAGTTTTTTAATGACTTATTATTCCAAATTATTCATGGATACCCTTAACATATAGGTTTAATCTTCTGAGTGATTTGGGAGGGGAGTTTTTTGATTTTGTAATTCCTGAGTTCATGCACATAATGGTATAAAATTCATCATCTCTTCTGTGAATTTGGTTTAATGATCATTTTTATCCCTCCTATAGGTCATGTTTTATATAAAAAAGAATATATCATATCTTAGTGGTGAAGTACTCAGCAATCGTCAGTATGTGTGGGAGGATTAGTGGATATTCTTGATTTTTTGGGATAAACAATACTCAATCAAGTATTGCCTAAGTCAATTGAGGGTATTCTCTACAACTCTCTCAAACATAGGAAGGAGAGTAGACTGAGCTAAGATATTATAAAGGTTTACTATCACTATTACCATTTTATTAAGGGAATGAGAGTAATAAACCATGGAATCACATTTTAATCATCTTAGTAGAAGAGTATTGGATAAATTGGAACTAAGATATAATTCCATTTGAAAAACTAACACCAAACTGATAACCCAATTCATAACACTATTTTTGATCACCTTATTTGTCAATTTTTTTCAATATTTTTCTTAAATTCTTTTTGTTGTTTCATTGCTTTAGTTTGTTTTCAAAATCATACAATTTCTAAAACAGACACTTTTTCCTCTAATTAAAGGTGATAGCTTAATTTTTGTGTGCACTTCTCTAGAGAAAACCTAGGTTAATCATGTTACTGCATTTTTAATTTATGAAATAATTTGTTTTTCACACCCCACAATAGGAACATGTTAAAACTTGGTTTCATTGTCTTGGAGGTTGTTCCAACAATCTAATTTTACATTTTTTAAATATTTTATTTTCTTTAATTTAAAAATATATATATATATATATATATATATATATATATATATCCATGATGTATTTAAATTGTGATTATTATACATGGATTGATTATTCATAGGTGAAACACCTAGAATAATAAGTTCACGTGGATATTAAATCTCGATTGGAATGGATTAATGAAACAATGCAAAACCTAGAGAGAGAAATAGTGTGGATAGATGAATATATACATGCATCCTAAGAGCAACAACTGGAGATGGAACAAGAACTAGAACTAAAAAGAGAGGTGGAAGAAGTATCCCCACTTATCTTTAAAGTTGAATAAACCAAGGAGGACTTTATGAAATTAAAATAATATCCATTCAGCCCAGATCAATCAATTTTGGATAATATTGATGAAGAAGTTTTTTATGTTAAAGTACGTACGAGAGATCAATGAGATTTAGATGACTTCTAGAATGAATATGAGGTGGAATATGATATTCTAATCCCTTATAATGAAGAATAATCAACACCACTATAACTATACCGATATTTTTAATAAGATGATACCACACAAGTTGTGGAATAGGAATAGAAGATGTAGGAGCCTGATTACCTACCTCTATCAAGTGAAATTCAACTCCAAGAGGCACTTTCCACTGAAGAATAAATTTAATCTGAATAGACTCAGGGAAATTATATTTTCTTGAACTCTTTTTATTTTTATTTTATTAAATAATAATTGATTATTACCTCCCTTTATTTTAAATTTTCAAATCCGTCCAACACTTGTATTTCCTTGCGAAGGTAGAGTGCTAATATCATGACATTTGCTGGGGAGGAGCAGTTCTAAGTTTTATAGTATGAGTGATTTTCTTTAAGACCTATGGGTCATTTAATTGTATCTTAAGACTTAGGGACATGTAAGGGTTCCACATCACTCCTTGAAAGGTGGATTAACAAAAATTAATAAAAAATGAAGGCATTTAGGCCATTCAGGCTGGAGAAACAATGACATAATCTACTTAATTTGAAGGGGATTAATTTGATATTGATTATTTATATTTTAATTTTTTTCAAATATAATTAAACTCTCAATTTACCTTTGATTATTACATTGATACCTCATACCATGAGAAAGTGATAGAGAATGAATAATAGGTTGTGCAAGTGGAAAATAAGAAAGAGGAGGACTCATTATTTTCCCTACCCCTACCATGAAATTTATATCCTATTCCCATGGGGTGGATTTTATATACTCTATCCATGGATTCCTAAACAAAAAGGAATAAGAATATGTTGTAAAGAAGATGTTTTGATGGTTTATCCCAAATAAAATCCACTTACCATCATATTAGGGATAACCAACTAGAATTGTCCATATAGAGGTAGTCAAAACCCAGGGCCCGCATTGGGGATTAAACCAAGATCTATCCTTATTTTCTCATTCTATTTTTTTCTTTTCTTTTAAAATAATTATTATGATATCTTTAATACTTTTGGTTGTAGGCTTTCAGTGAGTCACACTTAGGATCTTAAATCAACGTTGCACTACCAATAAGTCAGGTTTTACCTCTCCTTAACACTTATTTATTTTTATTAAATTAAAAATATTCTTACATGGTAAATATGATTGAATTAATTGAGGAAATCACATCATTTAATTGTGGGGGAGGGAACCTTTGTGATTTAGGATTTTCAATTTTCTATTTTTCTATTTTTTTCAAAAAAACTATGCGATTTTCAATTTTTTGTGTGTTTATTTTTTATTTTTTGTGTGTTTTGAAACCTATGAGCTCAAATGATTATCTTTTCTATTTTTAAAACCCATTTTAATGAGTAAAAAAATTTATTCCATGAAATATAGCTTAAATGAATGTTAAAAATGACATTTTTTCAAGTTCAAATCTTTAGTAATTTCAGGAAAAACCATCTAATTTTTTAATATCATGCCACATCTCACTGTATTTATCTTTGAAATCACTTTCCCATGAGGCTTTTGAACCCATTTTTCATATTCTTCACATTCATATCACTTCTTTATAAAATCATACCATTATTTCTTTAACCATAATTTGATTTATTTCTATAAAAACTTGAGGGGTTTAGGTAATTGTGTTTTAAATGATTAAGGCATTTATTTGGTTTTAAAGACCCATTTTTCAATAGAATCCCTTTTATTTTGTAATTCCTTGTAAATTTAATCCTTTTATACCTTATAATCCATGAACATCCAGTTATTTTAGCCACATTACAAGCTAATTTTCCCTATCCAACCAGTTCTTGAAGTGAAATTGCACGATATAGTTGAACTTAAGTGTGAGGGGAAGCTATCTTATATTGTGATACATAATTTTATGATACTTTTGGAGGAAAATAAAATTATTAAGAGATTATTTTTCTACTAAAAAATTAATTCTACTGAAATTTTTTCCTTTTTAAAGCTTTCATGATAAAAGAAGTTGTGCCTTTCTGGAGCTTCCAAAGGAGAAATAAAGTTGTGCCTATTTGGATCTTATAGGAGATAAAATTTATTTTTTTTTCTACAGAAATTTTGATGGTGTGTGATGTATATGATAATTTCAAATATTTTTAGAGCTTATTTTCTTCTAAGTGGAGTGGGGAGGATACCATACAAGAGTGAAAATTATAATCAAGCAATTTTTCTTCGAAAACATCCAAAACCTCCTTATTTAGATTTGGAATTTTTGAAATATAAATCATACCAACCAAAATACATTTAAAAACCTACAAATTCCTCATGATAAAATCATTTCCTTGACTCACATCGGGTGAATATATAGGAATTTATCAAGCCTGTGGTGTCTCTTGCATGGGTTTGGATGAGAAAATCATTATTCAAAATTGGAATTTGTGAGATAACAGAAACTTCATGTGAGGTATGTGTTTTGTGTTCATGGGAAGATAAATGAAGTGTAAATGGATTGAATTATCTGAATTGAGAACTTGAAATTATATTTTTTAGGATTCATGATGTCTTTTGTTTCTTATTGTCAAATTGGTGGATCTCATAGGTATGTGTTTTGAATTTTCTTTGATTTGATTCTAATTCTTACTTTTTTAGGAGTTCAAGTGATAATTTTGGGGGAATTTATAGAGATAATATTTTTATCATTATTCATATGTTTTTTAATGATTTAATCCCTACCAATTTAACAATTTTAGATTAATTACATCATTTTTTGGATTTTTGGTGAATTTTGGGATAAAATGTGAAAATTGCTTAATTATGTAATTTTAATAAATTTTTATCACTTTGGTATTATAATAATAAATTTTAAAATATAGATTTAATTTTATTTATTATTATTTTTAATATTAAATTATTTTTTGGATTCAACTTCTTCTTTAGGACCCAGATCTAATTCTAAATCCATAGGCCCATAAAAATCAATTAAGTTGAAAAATATTTCTAACTAATAGAATAGACCCCACCTCAGTAATTGAGGCATAACTTGGGATAAATACCTCCAAATTAATTTATTTAATATTTATGTTAAATATTAATCAAATACACATGATAATTTTAACTTTCATGGAGAATTTTTCTAATTAAGGTAGCCATTGAATGTTCCAAAATGGGTGAAGTTTAAGAGTATCCTCAGATAGAAAAATTGTTCTTGAGTAATTAGGGAATAACTTTTTCTAAACATGTATAAATTCATTTAAATTGTGACGGTCAACAAAAAACTCAATTTTTAACAACCTTTAAGAAGATAACTTGGTGGTTTTCGTCCTTTTGTTGGGAAGAATAGGAGAAAACTTCTGGAGGACATATTATGGAGGATAAATTTTATGTTCTTCCTTTTCACTCTTTTATTCTTTTTAGTTTTGTAATGATTTCTTATTTCCAATTATTCATAGATACTATTCACATGGAGGGGTAATATTATGAGTGATTGTGGAAGGGGAGTTTTTCCATTTTTTAATTCTTGAGTTCATACACTTAATGGTATAAAATTCTTTATCTCTTCTGCGAAGATGGTTTCAATTTTTAATAGTTGTTTCTATTATTTAATATGACCGCATTTGATTTTAGATTCTATTATTAATACTTCTTTGGTGAATGATCATTTTTCTCCCTCCTCTAGGTTATGGTTTATATATGATGGAATAGATCAAGGCTTAGTGGTGAAGTACTCAGTGATCGTTAGTGCGTGTGGGAGGGGTAGTGTATATTCTTGATTGTTTGGGATAAAAAAGACTCTATTGGGTATTTCCTAAGTCACTTTAGGGTATTCACTACAAATCCATCACACATAGGAAGGAGAGTAGACCAATATGATATCTTGGTAAGGTTTACCCTCACCATCACCATTTGACCAAGGGAGTGATATTAAGTTATCATGGAATCTCACTTTAATCGACTTAGTAGAATAGTATTGGATAAATTGGAACTAGGATAGTAATGAAATTAGAAAATTGACCCCGACCTAATCACCCAATTCATATCATTTTTTCAATCACTTTCTTTATAAATTTTTTTTAATATTTTTATTAATTTCTTTCTTTTGGTTAATTTATTTAGTTTGTTTTCAAAATAAAACAATTTCAAAACCATCCATTTTTTCCTCTAATTAAATGTGACAGATTGATTGTTGTGTGCTCTTCCCTATATACAACCTAGGTTAACCACTTTAATGCATTTTTTTACTTTGAAAATAATTAATTTTTCCATGACCCATTATAGGTACATGTCATTTGGAATGATGATGCATGTTGTTTGATAAGTGGAGAGTTGGGAGGGATCCCTATCTCATGGCTATCTTGAGAGGGTAGGCTTGGTTGGACCCTATCCCTAACCATTTTTCTAGTACTTTGGGCATCATAGAGGGAGCATGGTTAGACTCTTGTGGACTTATATCAATTCTTGAGTGGAGGGTGTTTGTGTAGTTGATCATGGAATGAGGGAAATGCCTCATTTTTTAAGAGGGGTGTTGAGTGTGATCTAGTTTATTGGAACTAACCTATGTGAGGATAAAGGTCACTAGTTTTAGGCATGTTAGCCTAGTTTTTTTAGGACTTGGTTCACATGAGCATGAGTCTTATTGCAGTTTTGAGAGTGGTTTAAGGAAATCCTTATGGTGAGGAGTTCTCTATAGGCTATTGGATGTCATGATCCTCATTTAATTTATTTGATAAGAATGGAGGTTATTGTTACTAGTGAGCTAGTAATGTGCATTGGTTATTGTTGGTTTTCATGTTGGTGCTCGATTTTGAGTAGTTTGGACACATATATCAATTGTGTTTAGTGATGGATGTAGTGTGGGTCATTTGGTTTATAATTTGGGTAGTAGGGAAATTACAAGGTTACTCTTATGGTGGGGAGAATTATATCATTCATGGTATAATGTATCTTGTATTTGGATATAGTTATGGACACTATAATACTGGTTGTTGGGTGGTTGAGATAAAATCCACTATTTTAGTTCTTGGGGGAGAGCATGGTTGTTTGTTATCCATCAAGGCTTCCCAGGGTGGAAAGTATTTGGGGTGAGGAGTTTGAGATGCCTTTTATCATCATGGGTTGTGAAAATTATAGGAAATTTTAATTTTTATTCTCAAAAGTGTTTTTGAAGATAAGTGGAAACTTATCCTATAATATGATTTTAGATAATTTTTCTGACCACTCTATTAGTCACATAATAGGGTGTTTACCCTAGGATAGGAGTTTTGTGGAAATCTGAGTTGTTAAAATTTTGACAGAATATTTAATATTAAATTAATTAAATATTATTTTATTTGTTCATGTTATTTTGGTAATAAATTTTGAACAGAGTATCGGATTGAGATTTTGTCTGGTTGAGTTTGGAATGGGGGGTTTTTTCTAGGCAGGGCATAAACCCGTTGAAGGGGCAAGGGCTGGGACTAAGCCCCTTTTCCTTTCTTTTTATTTTTTCGTCCTTTTTATTTTTTCTTTTTACTTTATTTTATCCCTTGGATTGTCACATAGAAACAAATTGGATCTCCCCCTTTGGTTTCTTCATCTGAGAGAGGAATAGGGAGATAAGAATGATATGGAGGAGGAGGTGCCTCTTAGAGATCTTGTCTGGAGGTTAATCGTGGCTCGATGGGTGCATGGAATGGATCTAGTGCAAAGATTTAGAGGTTTCCACCCTGAGGTTAGTCCATTTTGTTTTTTTTCACTATAAATACTCTTAGATTAGTTATTTTTTAGTTTTTAAATATTCAAATGGGTTTTTTGGATCCTATGAGGGTCGATCTAGGCTTAATTAGGGAGAATCGATGGTTTCATGTTGTTTGGGGGGTTTTCCATTTAGGAAGACCCATGTACATAGTGTGTAGTTTAGAGAACACATTCCATATTTTAATCCTATTTAGGGAAGAAGGTTTTTTGGGAATACACATTGTGTACTGATGGTACATGTTGCGTGGTAGAGACTCAGGGTCTATCGGGGGAACATGGCCATGTAGGGTACATGTCTAGATCCCATGAGAGGTACATGTCTAGTGGTTGTGTATTGTGATTGGCCAAACCATGTGTGGGAGTACATGTCTAGGTACATGTATTGGAACCCTACGTGGGGTACACTCCATGTACAAGGAGGTACACGCCGTGTATGAGGTGGTATACACCATGTAGTTTAATGATGTACATACCGAGTGGGGATGAGGTACACTGGTAGGTACCTCATTTAGGGTACACATCAAGTACTTATAGGAACATTCCATGTACTTTATAGAATTACATGCTGAGTTTCCTAGGGCACATGACTAGGGAGGACCTTTGGGTTACACATCATGTACCTGCAATACACGCGCTGTAGTTTTTTCAACCTAGGCCTATTTTACATTTTTTCCCTAGAGTCAGAATGAAACTTGTGACTAGTCCATTATGATATTTTTTTCATGTAGATCGTGATGGTGGAATCATTTCAACATTTAGAGTCCTTATGGGTGGTTTTTTTGGATTGAGATCACTTGAATGAGGACTTCTTTGAGGTTTGGTTTCATAATCCTATGGTGGGTTGGGTTGTGAGCTGCAAGGCTCAGGTGAGGGTTGTGGGCTCAGTGATCGAGCTATCTAGGTTCATTTTAAAGGATTCTAGAAGATGGGATCATTTTGTATCTTTGATGAGATCTTGGTTTGTCCCTGTGTGTCGGGACTGGTTTCTCAAGGTTACAGAAGTTGAGGTTTAGATCATGTTTTTGAGGATCAGAGTTATTGGAGACTTTAGGTTGGGTTAACATCATGGGATGGTAGTTACATCTGGGTGTCATTGAGTTGTTGAGATGGGTTTGAAGGACTCCAGAGGTTACTCATGTGGATTGGAATTATGGATTCTATTCCAGGAAAGGTATCACCCTAGGATGGGTTGTTTTTTGGGAAGGTCGGTAGAGGTTTTCTTGCATGGGAATTACCTTGAGGTTTGGATTGTGCTGAGGAGCCCTTGTAGGGTATTGATTTTGAGGTGTTCATGAGGAACGTTGTTAATTCCCTTATAGGAATCATTTTATTTTGGATTCCCCTTTGGGTGTGTTGTTTTTTGAGGATCAGTTTGAGGCCACTAAAGGCTGTTTAGGTTTTTTCCACATTGGGCATGACCAAAGTTTTTTGATGAGGTATAAGAACCCCACATAGGGTAAACTACTCTTTATATGTCCTTTAGTCTAGGTATATATCTATATAAGGGTGTGGACAGAGATCTTGGGTGCGAAAAGGGAGTCCCTAGTTAGACATCACTTTGTGTTGTGACACCGGGGGATGTGGGACCACCAAGTTTTAGTTTATACCTAAGGTGGGTCAATGGAGATCCTATAATGAATATTTTCTGTATGAGGAGATCTAGTAGATCCTGAGAATACATATTATTTATTGGTAGATATTTGATCAGTATTTCTAGTTCATCTATTTCAATGGTGAGTTCAAGAGTTGGACCGACTGATATTTGGTTGGCCATTGGACATGATGTTTAAGGCAGATTTTTCTTAGTACATTGGTTTGAGGAGACCATTTGGATATATTGGATCAGTTTTTTGGACCTGAGTTTTGATTTGGTTATCTCATCCATTGTATAGTTGTGGTTATACATGATCATGGAGATAATGGGTGATCTTGAATAGTAAACCCCCCCTATAGTTTAATACACACCCTAGCTAGAGTTGAATCAGGCTTGTGAGGTGTCGAGGAACTCATGGAGTGGGTTTTTTTTTCAAGGATGATGTGTAACTCTTGGTCCCATGGATTTCATGCACACCCAAGTTTATATATATATCCCACCTTTTATTGGGTTTATATCTAGTGCTCGATTTATTCTACAGGACTTTCAAGACTAACAGGTTCTCTGGTTGTATCAGCCAAGATGTTCATGTCACCATTTTAGATCATGCTATTAGATTCCAAGATCTTGGTATATGCACTTTATCATATGGATTCCTATGATTATGCTTGGGGTTCTGGAATTCATGCATTTCATTTAGACATCCTGGAGATCCTATCTATATCTGGTGAATGCATTGGTTATCATGTGGATGGGTAAGACACATGTATTAAATCCTCTGGAAGATGTGCTTGAGTGATCTAGGACTTCTAAATCTAAAATAAAAGTTCTAGTATTTAGAGTATTAGAAGACGGGGATTTGGAAGATAGACCATCATAAATTCTAAATCCAAAAAGAGAAAGGTATCACGTTTAGTTATGAAAGTCTTCCAGGGTCAGGTGACCAGTTCAAAATTTATGGCTAACATGGAATTTATGATTTAAATGGATAGTGGAGAACCCAAAATCCTAGGAGAAGTGGTGAATATTAGTGACTCTAACAAGTGGGGTTTATAAATGATAGAATAAATGTATTTACTAGAATCCAATGGAACATGGGAACTGACTTTTTACCATAAGGGAAAGGATCACTTGAGAAAAAGTGGGTCTTCTATTTAAAGGAGGAAGATTATAGAAGGAATAGTTATAGTTCATGATTGGTGGTGAAGGGATTCCAATAGAAGGAGGAAACTAAATTATTCAAAAACTTCTCACTGGTAGTTAATCATGCTATTATCTGGATGGTGCTAATTATGGTGGCTTCTGATAATTTTTACTTAGGGAAGAGTTATTTAAAGACAAAATTTCTTCATAGTGACTTAGAGAAAGATATTTACATTAAGAAACAAGTGGGATATAGGGGAAATAAGAACAATGACTTGGTGTGTTAAATTAAGAGAAGTATCTATGGCTTGAAGTAGACACAAAGATAGTAGAATAAAAAATTTGATGCTTTCATGGATGAGAAAGGATTTACTCATTGTAATACAGATAATTGTTTATACTAGAAGGTGTGGTATGATAGAAGTTTCATCTTATTTATCCTGTATGTGAATGGTATTTTGTTAGTTGGTCTGAAAATTATGAGGATTTAGGATCTGAATCATTATTTATCCAGAAGATTCAAGATGAAAGATCTTGGTCAAGACAAGAAAGTATTGGGAATGAATATTGAGCGACATGGGGAAGTTGGGAATTTATTTCTTTCTCAAATGGACTACATGTTGGAGAATATGGAGAAATTCAAGATGTATGAATATAAACCGATCTCAACTCTATTGGTTAGGAACTTCAAATTGTATAAGGAGAAGGTAACTAAAATAGAATATGAGGCCTAGAACATGGATATAGTTAAATTTTCATCTATGGTGTAAACCCTAATATACTCCATGATATATATTCGATTGAAAATTTCATTTTTAGTAGGATTAGTGAGTTGTTTCATGTCAAATATAGGAAGGGAACACTAAGAGGATATCAAGTGGATCATTCAGTACATGAAGGGATTGGAAGATAAAACATTTTTTTTGGGATAGATGATCCATTGAAAGGTTATATTGATGTGGAATTTTTTGGGGATTAAAACACCTAGAAAAGAACCACTAGGTTTATGTTCTCCTATAGAGGAATGATTGTTAGCTATATTTCAAGACTAAAATGAGTAGTTATTTTTTCCACAATGAAATTTGAGTATGTGATATAAATAGAAACATGATAGGAATTAGTGTGTTTGATGTGATTTTTAAAGGAGATCTAAATATGGTAGGAGAGTGGAGTTTTGTTTTTTGGTAATCAGATTGAGACCTATTTGGCTCAAAATTTAGTGTTTCACGCAAGGGAGGAATTTCATATGCCATACCACCCTGAGAGGGGAGGGTTGAATGAGGGTGTCAACTTTTTATTTGATTTAAACAGACATTTTACCCATGTTGGTAGGAACTATTGAAATATATCTAATAGAATTATGAAATAACCCAACACACATATAAATAAATGGAAACACAACATGGATATTTTACTTAGCTCACCGCTAAGGGATAGTCCAAGGAGTATACATTGATAGTGGGTCTATCATACCATAATCCACTAAGATTAAATATATTTTTTGGATTAAAATTTTCCATCCATGGTCACTCTATGTTAGGCTCACTACCATTTCATGAATTTTAGTGATAACACACTTCCTCCCTAAGATCACATTTGACGTCTCCCCCTTTCACACTATTTTGGGTGAAGTCTTCCTAAGTTTAATGACTTTAGGGTCGCTTACATATCTAAGAACATATTTATGATTTTTTATGTCATTATGGTCCAATTATTATTCATAAATTCATTCCACAAAATGTTCCCAAGTTAAACTATGTTTTCATAATTAATTTTAGTGAAAATCCCTTTTTCACGAAACCCCTTACTCTATCAGCAAAACTTAAAACTTTTATAAAAATTATATCTTTCAAAAAACTTATATCTTTCATGAAATTTATACCTTTCTCAAAACCCCATTTTTTGAAAACACTTTTCACCACTTAGTTACCAACCATTATTTTCATGAAACATGTGTTCACATAAATTTCTTGATTTGCATAAGAAATATGTTCAAGTAAGTCTTTCGTGAAATCAAAGAGATAAGTAATCCTCCAAAAACTACTCTTCCTAAAATTATGATCAATATCCAATTTATAAGTAAGAATCACCCTTTCATGAAACTCCACCACTTTCAAAAAAACTCTATTATGCCTACAAAATGAAACGCCTCTAATTCACCAATGTATGTGTATTCATGAAACTTGATCTTTTGCGAGCTCATAAAGCTTGATCTTCTATGATACTTTTGAATTTGCCTCATTTTGTGAGTTTTATAAAATTCATGAAACCATACCTTTGAGACCTAACCACTTCATTTTTTTCTAAGAACATGACTATCATGAAACTCTACCTTTTTTTCAAATTTTCATGAAAAAAATTGGCAAACACTAGAGAATGGTTCCACCTTCAACACTGAAACCACCTATATAGAGAAGATCAATTGGCTTGAAAACTCCTTGATCAACCCAGTGTGCATTGATAACAAACACAACATACCATCAATTTATATCTATGAATAAACTTGGGTCCAAAAATATCCCCCTTTTTGTTTGTTTGAAATCCAAAGAGAAATTAAAAAAAAGTACAAACCTCAAAAAAACCAAATGTAGTGAAATAACTCATCCACCACTCCAAGTCTACATAAGAAAATCTCAGTGTAGAAAACAAGAGTTTAAGAGAGAATTTCATTCTTCAAGATACCTCATGCCCTGTAAAACTTTGAAAGAACCCTTTTCCTACAAACCTTTATTCCATTGAATTTCATCATTATCTCCTTTTGGAAATAACCCCAAAGATGTCATATGGTTCTTCTTATCACCCAAAACACCCCTGGATATTATATCCCCCTGAATCCTACACCATTTTCACAAATATATAGAAAAATTTATAAACATGGGATGAGGGTATAAATCTGAAAATCCTCACCAAAATGGAAGGTGTATGAACACTGGAGTTCAATAGATGTTTCTCAAACATTGGTGTGGCCAATGGACTAGTCATGATGTCTGCCACTTGATCACTAGTTCCAGAATTCTCTATTTTAATTACTTGTTAAACTTATTCTTTAATGAAGTGATAACTAATCTCAATATGTTTGGTATGAGAGTAATGAACTAGATTATTTTTTAGCTCAATTGTGCTCTTGTTATCATAGAATATCACCATAGGCAGTTTCACCTTATCCTCAATATTAGAAAACTACAAATTCATCCACAATAGTTAGTACATTCCTTTATAATGGAGATATACTCTACTTTATCCATACTAAGAGAAATTATTTATTATTTCTTGCTCAACCATCCCACACATTTATTTCTAATTATGAAGGCACCACTGTATGTTTACTTTAGATCTACCACATCACCAACCTAGTCTGCATCATAAAATGATCACAATTTGTGATCTATTCCAACTTCAAAGTATAAGAAAACATTTAGAGTACCTTGAATTTTCCTCGTGATTTTCTTAACTACTAAAAATGTTTTTATTTCAGGTTAATTTGGAATAAATCCATTAAAAATGTTGGAAATATGATATTTGGGAATTTTGTAGTCAAATAAAATAAGATTCTAATTATCATCCTATAAAAGGTGGGATACGCTGATTTCTTATCCTTTCACTTCCAAAATTTTATCCCAATAGAAATTAAAGTATACATTGGTTTGGAATCATTCATTTTTAACTTCTTTAATATCTCTCTTGCATGCGTTTCCTAAGAAATGAAGGTGTATTCCTTTTTTTGAATCGCTTGCAACCCCAAAAAGGATGATATTTCACCAATCATGGAAATGTAAAATTCTAAATTCATGTGATTAGAATATTTCTCCACTAATCCATTCATTATTCCACCAAATATGATATCATCTGTATAAACAAGAACCATAAATTTATCTCCATAAGATGTATTTATATAGAGAATATGGTTAAAACCTCCCCTTTTAAATTATAGATTTTTTAGATAAGCATCCAGTCGAGCATACCATGATCGTGGTGCCTTCTTGAGACCATATAGAGCATTATTCAATAAATAAACCTATATTTCATCATTTATAATTATAAATCACACTATTTGTTTAACATAAACATCTTATTCAAGAACACCATTCAAGAATTCCATTTTGACATCCATCTGATAAACTTTTTACCCTCCTTGAATTGTTATGGATTAAAAGATACTAATGGAATCTAGTAGAGATATTTGAGAAAAACTTTCTTCAATATCAATGCATTAAATCTATGCATAGCCTTTACACACAAAAAAATCCTTCTTTTTTACCACATTTCCTTGTTGATCAATTTTTTTTCTTGAATATCCACTTTATTCCAGTCATATTGTAATTTTATATCCTCTTAACATGATCCCAATCCCAATTTTTTTCAATCTTATCTAGTTCATAATTAATGGCCTTAACCCATGATTCATCCTTCACTACTTATTCAAATGAGGCTGGTTCCATTATTGATAGGAGAGTAGGATATGCTAAATTTCTCATTTTCCTTATCTATGTAGGTGTTATCCAATCCCTAATAATGTTGGATTCATAAACTTATAATATTATGCTTCTCCTATGAGGGTACAGTTGAGTTTCTTATGAAATGGTTTCCTCTTTAGATTCTACTTCTAGATCATAATTATTTTGAGAAACTTGAATGTCAGGAAAGACTTCCATAGCCTCTGTATTTGAACTTTTTCCTTTTTCACCATCTTCTTCATATTCAAACCTGTTAACATATGAGCTTGTTGATTTTTTTATAATTTTATCCTCAATGATATTGACATAATTTATATCATCAATTTTTATAATCTGATTATTATAAAATTTATAGGCTCTATTCTTTATTGAGTATCCAAGGAATATTCCTTCATCTGTAACATCACCATTCTTGCCTTAATTTCCTTCTTTGTTTCAAATGAAACATTTTCTTACAAAAACTCATAAATACTTTAGTGAGGTATTCCTTCAATGAAATATTTTATAGGGTGTCTTTTACTCTAATGGAATCAACCCTATCCAATTTTTATTGTACGCTATTACTTGCATAGACTCTTTCCATTAGTGATGTGAAAAACTACCCTCAATCAGTATAGTTCTTTCCATATTATTCACAAATAAATTTATTTGTTTAATGACCCCATTTTTTTTATGTGTTCTCACTGATGAAACCTCATCTTTATACCATGTTTTTTAGGTAGTTTTCAAATTCAATGGATGTTCATTCTATTCCATTATTAGACCATGATATTTTGATTGTATGGCCAGTTCCATTCTCAACTCTTCATAGCTATCTATTAATTCAGTCAATCACTTCACGTTTACTCTATATAAACCCCACACATGACATTATTCTATAATAATCAATAAAAAGAATGAATTTACTCACTCCATATATTCAAACCACATTAATTATACCAAACACATTTGTGTGGACCAAATCAAGCAGATTTGATGCCCTTTTCACCTTGGACAATAGGAATTTCAAATCATTTTCCCTCACATACAAGAATCACATGTATTTTCTAGGTCATGATTTAGATTGGGGATTTCAAATACATTCTTCACCTTGGATAATTTTTCTACGATCTTTTGATTAATTTGACCCAACATCTAGTGCCATAAGTTTTTTTCCTCTTCAATTTTTAAGAAATATGTGTTTTATTTGTAGTCTATCTAGTATAAATTTCCATTTTTACTCCAAAATTTCATGATATAATTTCATAACTTATCTTTGATAGCGCAAAATTTTTTATTAAATGTCACCACCGGTCCCATTTCATAGAGTTGACTCACACTCATGAGATTGTGATGCAAACCATCCATATATATCACTTTCTTTTTCTTCATCTCATCACCTACCAATTGCATATTTCCACTTACTTTTATCTTTATAACACCATTGTTGTCAAATTTTACCATTTTGTCAACCCTTTCCTTAACATTTTTCAATAAATTTTCATCTCCAGTTATATAGGATGGTAATACACTATTAATAATCCAAGTGCTACTATTATTTGAAGCTTTGATAGTGATCTATTCCGAGTTATCTTTTTCAATATTCTTATTTTCTTTCCATGAGATAACTGTTTGATTTTAGGTATAAGTTCACATCTCCAATCTCTTCACAACATGTGTGGTTGAATAATACTCATCTTATTCTTCTAAAGGAGAGTAACTATTTTATAGGGTGATTTATCTTGGTTGACTTGTATTTACTTATTTCGGAGTTCTTTAGTTACTATTTCCACTTTCCCTTTGCCTAAAATGAATGGATTTAATCCAAAATTTGTAATAATAAAAAAATATCCATAGAAATTATTTATTATATATGATGAAGGATATTGTCTCATTCTCATTTTTTGAATTCTAGTTTCTTCCCCATTCATATATCTCCTTACCTCTTCATAGTAAGACATGGTATGGCTCAAAAATCCACATAATTGACTTTTCAAAAGAGAAAATATCTTCTCACTTTCATTCCTCTATATGTTCCTTATTTTTTTATGGGTCTTTGGTTAGTGATTATATCTTAAGGATTGAGGATTATTTTCAACCCTCTACTTTTTTTAGTTTAAATGTGCCTCTATTAGAACACTAGGTTCCTTTATGTTGTCATATATATTACCAAATTAATTCTTCCCTTTGTTTTGGACCATCTCATTTCTATTCTTCAATGTTCCTATATCACAGTTAATTCCACTTCAACCCATAAAATTTAGTCTTTGATCATTCAATTCATTATCTACTCCTTTGGAGCCATGTTTGACTCTTTCTAAAAGATTTGTCTCTAAGAACCTTCCTAATTATAGTTTCTTCTTCGATTACCATAATTTTGTTTTAGTTTCCTAAATAATCATTAAGGTAATAACTTCTTTTTCAAGGCCCTAAACTATCTTATATTTCTCCTCCAACCTCAAGGTAAGATCATTGGTGACTTTTTTCTACTCTTAAATATTTAGTTTAAACTCTACAATCTACCCTAAGATTTCATGAGTTTTTAAAAAAATTATACCTATCATTATAGTAGATAAATATCTACTTCAAGATGATCCACATACTTTGATAATTATTTTAAAAATATCCAATATTTTTATTTTTATTTCTTTGAATGTCAATATCATAAAGAGAACCATAAAGTTCCACATTGATATTGAAAACACCATATGGATGATTATATTCCTTGTTCATAGGTTCCACATTTTCAACTGTATCCATCATGGAATCTTCAACATCATATTTAAACTGTATTTTTTCTTCCTCCAAAGAGTCTTTATCATTATTTTCCTCCTTGAAAACAAAGACCTTACTCTATAATTTCTTTCCTGATTTGAAGTCTCCTTTTTACAAGATCCTCCGCTAAGACATCTTCATTATTTCCACTTCACTTTATTCATTATAAATTTTTTTTGATCATCGATAAATAATGTACGCCGCTCTACCACAATGAAAAAAACTAAATAAAGCTTTACTTTGAATCTCTATTTTCCTTTCTTGAATTCACAAGTAATAAGAAATATAAATTCATCATCCATATACTCTATATTATTAATACCTTTAACAATGTAAATTTTTTACATGGATTTGAATTCCATATCCTTAATTTCTCAATTTGGTGTCTCTTCTGGTCTGAATCTCATTTAAAAATCCACCAGACTACTTAGAAGATCATCAATATAAAGAATAAAAAAATTCCTTTCATCAAGATTAGAAACTTTAGGATTGTACAGAGGTGGAAACATTCTCAGGATTTTATTTATAATGTAAATATCCTTAATTTCCTCACCAATGTAAATACTTAGGCCCTAGTAGCCCAGATCCAATGGTTACCTTATTAAATTTTCACTAGATGTAAGAGATCACATCACAAAGGACCAAATAGTTTAGTAGTCTTGAAAAACTAGATACAAACATGACTCCCATATTACATTAGAAATATAAAATAAGTAACATAAAATTATTCTTGTATCCTCATTATTATTCATAATACCCTTATCTATATCCTAGGGAAAAGAAAACAAATAAAAGGGTGGGATGAGATTCTCAGTAAGGGTATGCATACAACAAAAGCTATTAAGGAATGAATAATATGGAAAGAATAAATGATGGTCAAAATAATTCCACATAAATAATCATATGAACTAGAAACTAATCCATGGATATCATAAAAAGTAAAATAATAATATTGGGAAAAATAACTGATTTCATAAGGAGGTAATTCATAATTTTAGATATCTAAAAACATCATCAAGGCCTTGTGCCAAGACATCTGAAAATAAATTTTGTAAGGCCTCAGCCAAAACCCAATATAGATTGTCTCATGAGACCTAAAAATAAATCAAGGATCTATAGATTTTCCCTAATATAAATTACAAAATCTAATTAATTCATCATATGAATAAATAATACATCTTAATCAATATTCCTTAAAATTAATAATTATCCATACTAGAAGAACTAGCATATGAAATACCAATACTTTCCACAGTCAAGTTGATCATAAACCATCCAGATAAATATGTTGGATAGTATAATTATAGTACATCCTCAAAATAATATTCAATAAATTATGTTAAAAGTTTTTAAAATACTTTAAATATATTACTAGAATATTTCATGAGGAAAATACCCTTTTTACAATGAAAATAATTTTTTTTAATCTAAAAACTTCACACATATTAAAGAAAAAAATTTCTTTGAAAATAAACTTGTAAAATTATAAATTAATATTCAAATAATTCATAGTTCATTATTATGGTAAATTCAATACATGCTTTATAATTTAAAAAATATTGCTTTTACACTTTTAGTAAAAGTTGAAAGTACCTCGTTCGGAAAATGATAAGAATGTTCCTTTAAAAAATTTATATAAATGTAAATCATAGATAAAAATGTATTTAATAAATAATCAGAAGGTAAATATTATTTATTTATTTTTTGAGAAAATATGGATATAAAAGAAAATACTCCCCAAATAGAGACAATCTTGAATAATTATGAGACTATGAAATAAACCCTTACCTCATGTTCGACTTCCTTTATATGTGTTTGAAAATACTTTTTAATAAATATAGATTTATTATAAATATATTACAAAAATATATTTATATATATATATATAATACCATATATTATTTACTTATAGCCTTTTATCACCCATTTATTAATAATTATTTATTAAAATCACTGTTATGGTTGATAATTGCTTCGTTTTTCATGTATATTTTGATTCGTTAGTTTTGGTCCTTGTACTTTGATAATGGCTCTATCACAGCCAAAATTTTAATAATGATATAATTATCATTTATATTCATTATATATATATTCATGTTCTTCCATAAAATTTATAGATAGAAAAATGAATTATACCATTCATGGAGACGGTAGGTTGTACGTACACATGAACACTATTTTCATTTTTTGATAGATAGAATGAAAGAAAATTAAATAATAATTCTAATTAAAGAATAATTATTATATCATTTTCATCATATATATTTATAAAATCAATCCTTATTACTGTCCATGTAAAATGGAAATGAAAAACAAATCATATTGTTTCATTGAGGTGGTAGTCCACAAGTACGCACAAATGACGTTTTTGTATTCCAATGAATTGTAAGGTAAGAAGATAGAAGTGATATTATAATTAAAGGGGTATAACTATGTAATAATTATCATATATAATCATTAAACTCATAATAATAACCATCCATGAAATATGGTGGTGGTAAAATGAATTGTATCGCTATGTAGAGATGGTAAGTCATATGTATGCACGAGCGATAACTTTACTTCCCATTTGATGGAAAATAATGTGGATAATGGTTATTTCATAATTATAATAAAATTTAAGTATATTTAGGATTATTATTTTATTATTTTATTATAAATATCATATATTTAGATGAGTTAAAGAATAAGTAAAAATAATAAAGTGATCGGTTAAGGTGATTACCTCTCCATTGAAAGAACTCCTTTAAATATTCTCTTAAGGGTCCTGGGTTGGTATTTTGGGATGATAGGTGCCTATATAATGTGGATATGGAATTTTAGAAGTTATTTCAGTAGGTTTTGGTCAAGATAGAAGGCTTAATGTGTTGTAAAGAAGTGAGGGAGGTGTCTTTGTATAATTGAGGTGAGGGGCATGTTTGGAATTTCTTAAAAGATTAAATTATAATTCGTTCACAATCCAAATGAATCCAAATTGCTAGGTATTCAAAAACAGGGTAGTATAAGGTTTAAATATCATCAACCTATAAAATTTTGATAGGTTTTTTTTGTATTTTAACCCTTATTTTTTTGTTTAACCCCTTAGTTAACCTATATTAACATTAACCACGATAACGTATTTTTCACTCTTAAAGGGTTATAATTTTATATATAAGGTAAATATTGACTAATAAATGGATAATTTATGAAATTTTCAACCATATCTTACCCCATTATCCTATTTTAATATTTTAATTATTTTTAAATAATTTAATAAAATATTATTTTGATAAATTATCAATAATGTCAATTTTGACACTATTCATTTAATTTGAATTTAAATACATAAAGACAAAATTTTGTTCAAAATAAAATTCATTTAAACATAACTAATATTTCATATTCATATAAAAAATTAACACTATAAATCATTCGAATTGTATCACTTTTAATATTTCTAATATCATTTATTTTATTTTTCTATTAATTAAATAAATATAATATTAGCATTGCACAAGACTTTAAGGTAATTATATAATATCTAAAAATTATTAATAAATTATAATCATAAATATAATCTCATTATGTAAAAAATTGACATTTATATTCATTCATAACTTTCTTTTGAACCTATATAGACACATAATAGATATTTAAAACTAAGAGAGTGACACTTTGTAACTTTCTTTTATTTAAATATTATATTGGTCATTTTCATAGATAAGTGCCCATTAAACATATAAATTTTGAGCCTAAGGTGATAATGGTATAATTTCAATCATATAATAAAAATTAAGATGAAATGCTATGACCTTATCACTTAGTTTTAACCTAGATTAACATGATTTACCCTTTACTGAGGTGATGAATTTTACCACAATTACTATTTATATTGACCAAAAATAAAAAGGAATTATTTAAAAAATTTAAACATATTGATTAAAAATATGGAATAAATTTTTAAAGATTTAATTTCTATAATTTTTAGCAATTAATTTTAAAATAAGTGTGCAGAATACAATGAAAATCAACTTTTTAGAATAATATAGTTTTTAAGCATAAAACTGGATTTATTTTTATCCTGTAACTATTAAAAACTCAAGATGAATGATAAGAAAATTTATTGAATATATAATATGTAAATTTCATTAAAATAATTCAAAAATAGTGACTAATACAATTTATTAATATATAAACATATTACGCATGCAAAAATAGTTTTTCAGAAGAAAAAAAATTCTTTTACATTCAAATGATTTTTTTTATTTTTATTGATAGCCAATGAATTTATTTTATAAATTTTTAAACCATATAATTTCCATAATTTATTTATTCCTATTCATGCCTTCCAATGTTAATGGCTAGGTTACAACAATCCCATAATAATAGATCAAGGTTTGTTTGAACTCGGTGTTACGTGCAATGCAAGCTATCGAAGAGATTAAATTTATTTAAAAGGAGACATATGATAAAATATTGGGGTGTTACAACCAAGATCTAATATTTATACAACAAATTTATTAATTTTATTAGGAACTATCTAAATTTTTATCAGGGTGCATTTTCAAATCACTGAACTTATTGTACAGTACATGGAGTTTTGCCTCTTCACTTTGTTATCACCTTCGTGTATATTTTACAGTTTCTCCCACATGGAATTTTCTATAGTGAAACTCATAAAAATTAAATAAAATTTATATATTAGAGATGTAGTAAGATAATTTTGAACTTTGGAATTCATATCAATTTGTTCCCTTGCTATTTTAATCATGGACAGTCTTATTGCATCACTGACATAAATCCCTTGAACTGTGGAAAAGAGAATTTCCATCCCAAGAGATTGTAGATGATATATCATTATATTATTCCAGATAGTGAAGCTACATCCATAAAAAATGGAAAATCCCCTTATTTTTATTGAACTCTCTATCACAATCAATCATAAAATAGATTTAACAGCTACAGCCTCCCTCTGATACTGCTTGTCATACCCCAGAACACTCTAAGAGGTGAGGGGTGAATTAGGTTGTAAACTATTTCTTTGATTTAAATAGATCTTTTCCCAAAGTTGTTAGTAACTTGTGAAACTTGTCTAATAGAATTATTCAATCACCCAATACCTGTATGAAAAAATGGAAACACAACACAACTTTTTTACTTGGTTCATCACTAAGGGCTGGTCCAAGGTACAAACACCAACAGTGTGTCGGTTATACCAGAATCCACTTAGCCTCAATATATTTTTTGGATTGAAATTGTTTGGTCATAGTCTATTTCTACTAGTATCACTAACTTTACAAGATTTTTATAGATATAATCACTTTTGATGTCTCTCCAATGCACATTGCTTCGGGTGAAGTCTTCCTCAGTTTATCAACTTGAGGGTTGCTTACCTATCTGAGCACGTGTTGATGATGTTTTACATCATAATGGTATGAATATTATGATTCAATGCATTCCGCAAACTTTTCTGGAGTGTAACTATATTTGAATTAGTATTTTTCAGAAAACTCCACTTTCCTGAAAGCCCTTACTTTTTTACAAAACTACCAACTTTCATAAAGCTTCCAATTTTTCTGAAATATCTATCTTTCAAAAAACTTCTAATTTTCATGAAATCCCACCAATGAAAACACTTTTATCCACTTGATTATCAACCATTATTTTCATGAAACATGTTTTCACATAAAGTTCTTGATTAATGTAAGAAATACATTCGAGTTGGACTTTCATGAAATTAGATCAATAAGTACTCCTCTAAAAACTAATCTTCCTCAAGTGGTGATTAGTGACCTATTTATATATGATAAGAATCCTTTCATAAAACTCCACTGCATTCACAAAACATTACCACACCTAAAAAATGTATCACCTTTTATTCACTAATGTGTACCTGTTTTTGAAACATGATCTTTCATGATCTTAAAGAACTTGATCTTTTACTATCCTTTTGAATTTTACTTATTTCATCAAATTTACAAGATTTTAAAAAACCATGAATTTGATACCTAACCACTTGGTTGTTTCGGTGGACATGAATTTTGATAAACTCTACCTTTACTATAGATTTTTAGGAGAAAAAAATTAGAAACTATTAGAGAATTTTTCCACCTTTATCACTCAAACCAGATGCACAAATAAGATAACTTGTCTTGAAGACTCATTGATAAAATCAGTGTGGAATGAAAAAAACACAATATACCATCAATTTTCAACTCTAAATAACCTTGGATCCAACACTAAACATATCGACCGAAAATACCATTTCATCTAAAACATGCTGAAAGATAGTGAACTACCCTTATGGATTGTGTGATTATTATATTGTTTTTATTTTCAATGTACAAATTTTGAGTAAATGTGTGTTTAGAAATATGGGTTATGTATTAGAATATCCACCCAATACCTAAAGTAAAAGTTTCTCACACATAATGGGTAAATAATAATGGAGTAATTTCCATTATACATGCACTTAAATAAATGTTATTATTTTAGAAAAGGAAGTTGGAAGTGCAGGCTGATTTGTAACATCTTTATGGATAGGTTCTAAGGGAAGCTCTAACGTCAGATGGTTATTGAGCCAATTTTTATATCCATGATATGTTCCATTGATATTGAATTAATTATCTAAAATATCTATATAGAGTGGATAAACTTGGAGGATATGGTCTCTAAATCTATATAAAACAACTTGTGTATCTATATTTAAAAAATTTAACTTAGGTTCAAAATGATTGGGAGAGAAAAATAAGGTTTAAGGGTCCGTACTTGGAATAATAAGAATTTTGGTTACTATAATTAGTGTGAATAATCCTTGTATGAGGTTGTAAAAAGTTTGGAGAATCCCTAGATCAATTAGAATTTATTTCAAGGTCATTGGAATAAAAATGGAATTTTAGAGATCAATTAAAAATTGGAGAGGTCTATATCATATGACTTTACTTACTGGATCATATGAAATAATTGTGATAAGAATACTTGAGTTTTAGGATTCATAATATGACTTCTCAACCTATCATATTATTTTAGATTTTGCTTAAAATTTTACAAAGGCATTGATCGTATGAATTTGAAATTCTAGCGTAATATTTTACATATTAGCATAATATTTTGATTCACTAGTGTAAGCATTTGTAGGAATGTAAGTCATTGAGAAATCAATATAAGTCTTTGTTATGTGTAAGTATTCAAAGTGTTGAGAAAAATTATTTTATACTTTTTGAAATTTTTAGAAAGTTGCTAGAATAACATTATCTTTTCCAGAATTATTATTTCTGAAGAGGAAATAAATGAGATGATGCTCGGATCATTTATCATTGTTAAAAACATTGAAAAACATGTGTGATTAAAGCTTCAAATTGGTGTAATTTTATCTTAAAATTTGATTAAAATGAAATCAAAGAAGATGAGTTCTAGAATATTTTTAATGCAGAAACACAGGAAGTTCCAAAAACTGAATAATTTATCAGTTGATGATTTGAAGCTGATATTCATGTGGTTATAAATCATGATCATTGGAGATGGTTTTGATTCAATCAGATTTTATATTTACATCTGATTCTAAAGAAGTTAGAGTTTGAGATGAGTGGCATGTTGTAATGAGTATCGTGATGTATGTTAAATGGGAATAAGACTCTATCCACAGAGTAGTGATATTTTGTTGTGTGTTTTGGTCATTGTGGAAGAGATTTGAAGAAAAATAATTTTAAGTGCTAAAATGGGTAAAAAGAAAGAATCATTCTATTTTAGTAGTCATTTTGGCAGTGATTTTCATCCCAATTAATTATGAAACTAGAAATTATTGGAGGCTACACAACCACGTTGTAGTGAATTTTCTATGACTGTGGCACTAAGTGTTTTGAGATGTTGAAATCCCACACTAGGAGCTTCATATTGTAGGAAATGTCATGGTACTTCAGGTTTCATGATAATCTAGATTTAACTTTAAAATAAGGATTTCAGTGAGCTGAATAAGTGAGAAAAATGAGAAGTGTTGTTTAAGATAAGGCTCAATAAAATAATCTCAAACTAAGTAACTAAGAAATATGAGATAAGTATGAAGAGGAAAATGATGAGAGGTTCTCGAGCTTACTGGAAGACTCTAGAATATCTTCAGTTGAGAGAAATGAGAAATGAGAAAATAAAAAGAGAATGGCACTCTTGTTATTCTATAGGAGACAGGTAAGTGAGGAAAAAATAATAACCGAGAATGTGGAGACTCATCCACATGGTTTTTCGTAATAAAGGAAATGAGATCATTGGATATAACCCTCGTATAAGTAATTGAGAAAATGAGGATCATGGGTACCGAATTCGTTGATGGGATATTCTATATTTCAAATATAGAAATTATTATTCCATGTGACCTATGTATAAAAATAAAAATAAAGAGAGAGTAATAAAGGTTACTGGGTTCATTAAAGACTAAGGAGAATAGAGAAAACACTAAAAATCTCAAAGAATAAGAAGAATCATGAGAATATGAGCCTATGATAAGGAGTTAAATCATATGGGTATTGAATCTAAGGATTGAAGAAGAGGTCATACATCATTTACAGTTTTGATTAGGTGAGATGAATCTATGAGAAGTTGAAGAATAAAGAATATGATTAAGATTATGATGGTGTTTTTTCTTAAAAGTTGTGTTGATCCTTATATAATATTAGGATCTATTATGTTTGAAGATCATATGATCTCAATGAGTGAGTAATCCAATGAACAAGTTCTGAATAAGTCTTGTGAAACTGTTCTTAATGTAGTGGCCAAGTTACAAGTATTGATCTTGAATAACTATTGGAATTAAAAGGCACTATAATAAAAAAGGAGATCAATATTTTTGGGTGTATTTTCATCCCTAGATAGGTTTTTGATATACTTAAAAGAGATAAATAAAACTGAGAAGAGAAGTTAGTGGGATGCCAAATTATAGTGGGATGCCCTTGGTCTGCACTATTTTAGACCTCCTTAATCCCGGGGTTGCCTTGTTGGCCCTTTCTTCTTTGAATAAAAATTTGACTTGGATGGATGGATGAACATATCACACCTATGTAATATGGTTTGATTGGTTTTAGGGTGATAGTTGAAAAAATCCACTTGTATTTATGATAATATTATACTAGATAATCTGTGCTTTGAATATTCCAAGTATAGTAAGGAGTAGGTTTCTTGGGAGGGGAAAAACCTTGTAAATACCACATTCTATATTTACTCACTTTATATAATAACATGTGGTGTTGTATGTTAGGTTAAAAAGAATAGATCTATAATTATTAACTGACTATAGAGGTTCAATTCCAAAGGGATTATAAGTTTAAAAGTAGTAATTGGAAGTGGAAAAATTGGACAACACCTAATTCTCTCTCCTTCTAAGGTGTGTCTGCATAATAAATTGGGCATATCAAGTGGTATTAGAGTGTAGTTTACCTCTTAATTGGATATAGAGTTATATCATAATCGGAATCCAATGTAAAAGGTTTTATCTGATAAGTATTAATTTTTTCCCAATTGTTCTTACTTATCATATAGGAAGTACATATTTTAAATATTTGAAGAAGGGAATCAGATATAAGAATATGGATCCATACCTATCAATAATTATATATAGGTTTCAACCAATAAATTACTCAACATTAAGGACGAAAGAAAGAAAATAAAGTTCTCCAAGAATACAAAGGAAGAACCATAAGCTAAAGGTAGTCAGAGTGGCAAGTCTATTGAGAAATCTGTTGGTTATGATTCCTGGGATAAATAAAGTACAATTTATGATATTTTTTCTATTGATTCTTCCAAATAACTATATTATGAGGTTAATAATTAGATGAATAATTCCCTAATTTAATTAGTTACCTATATATTCAAATTTATTAAGGTACTTCATGATGAAAGGCCACAGATTGAAGAAGGGGCTGATGTTAGGGGAAACACATAAGCAAATAAGATGATTTGTTACAAAAATCTCACAAATATAGTGAAAGTCAAAGAAGAATCTTAGTCAATTTAAATTGAAATATTCTCTAAAAGTGATGAATAATTTCAAATAACATTATGTAAGAGAAAGTTTTTTTTAATAATGTTGTGAAGTAAGATATCCATGTAATGGGGAAGCTACATTAAGTATCTATGAATGTCTATAATACATGGCTAGATTTCAAAGAAAAAAAGAGTGAAGGATCTTGAAAACACATTAAAATAATTAAGAGATATGCATGAAGATCAAATTTTAAATATGAATAGAGAATGGGTAGATAGTTTGAGATCATCTTAAGATTAAAAAGATTGCTCTAAATCTGAAAAATGTTTAGCTGGAAGTAAGACTGGAGAGTTTTGAAGTAACAAAACCTGAATCTTCCCATGTTATTGAGAAAAGAACAAATGTCATGAAAACCATATATGAGAGTCTAGTTTCAAGAAAGACTCTAAATGGTGGAAATAAGTTCTTGAGATCATATAGATAAGCCTCTACCTCAGGAACACTAAAAAAGGTATCCCAAAATTCAATTCATTTAGTAAATACTGAATCTTTTTTTTTCTGGAAGTGCAGGACAAAAGAAAAAAATCTATAAAATTGTTAAAGGGGAAAAATGATAAAAATATCCACTACAACATCAAGCATGGAAGTGGTAATGTATCAAAAAATCCATCCCTCCCAAAAAAATGGATCCCAAAAATTTTGGTTCCAACCCAAAAACAACAAGGGTGTCTAGATGGAAAAACTATACCCAAATTGAAAATAACAAGACTTATTAGAAGATGTTGGTGTTGTTAGAGGTTTTTCAATAGGGAAATTGTTTTTTGGTATAAAATGTTAGTATTCATAAGTTTTAGATTCCATAAATTAAGTTTGGGGAGTTGAATAAAATAGACAATATGGTGGAGTGAAGAATACAACACCAAAAAAGGATAATCAATCCATGGTGAACATATTTGAAATATTGAAGAACTTCTATATGTTGTAAATAATTGGTGCCTATATCTATGATTAATGGTGGTACAACCCTTCCATGTATCACAAATTCACTAAAGAGAAGAGATAACTACCATAGACAAAGGATCGGGTAATGAAAGAAATTCATCCTTGAGAAATAACTGAAAGAATTAAGTAAAAGAATGATTATAAATCAAAGATTCACATGAAGACAATGAAGAAAGATTACCAGGATATCCACCCTATATGGAAGAAATAATTTTACTATGTCAAGAGAGGCCACATCATGGATTAGTATAGAATTTCCCTGAATTTAATGTTAAAGGGATCAAGCTTAAAATAAAAATAGAGTCAGTCCAAGAAAGATATTGTAGGATTGGAATGGTGTTGGACACTCCTTGTGAAGAGAATGTGAAGCTTCCCAAAAAAGGAACAGAAAAATTCGATGAAAGTGTTTGTGGAAGGTTCCAATAGGCTGGGCATATTTCTATAAAATGTATGATATTTTTTCCTATTCAAATGAAGTGTAAGGGGAAATCACTTACAAATCATATTTCTAATAAATTTGTTTCAAATTGGGATTACACATAGGAATAAGGTTGAACATATCAAGAAAGAATGCTTAGTTATATATCATGATCAGATAGAAGAATCTAGGAAGTTGGATAAAGAATCAAAGAGTTAATCTATAATGTTAATCCAATAAAAGAAAGTCATTCTAGCTGAGAAATATATTCACAAAGAAGTGACATCCATGCTACCAAAATAGGTTTGGGTTTAGAAACCTAGAGGTAAGATAAGCATAAAGAAGAAAATGAATTTCAGATCTTTAAAGAAAAGTGTCATTGGGTTGAGAAACAAGTCTTATCTCTAGTTATGCAATTGAAGAGAAAAAGAAGAGTTTCCTTATTCTCATACTTTTGTGATTGTACCATAAAGAGGTAATAAAGGTGAATCTAGAGGGAATACATCCAACATGGTGTGTAAAAATCTCAACTTGTATAAATTTTCAATTAGAATTTATTTTCAACTTTTATCATAACTACTTGAAGTTTATTTCTTGAATAAAGTAACCATGGTTATGAAATATGGAATGCATCCCTTAAGGGGGACCTAACAAATTGAGTGATCCTAAAAGATATTTAACTTTTCTCTTAAATATAGATTCTAGGAAGCCCTTATAAATAAATATGTTTGAGTTATGATTCACACTCTCCTGATTCTGTTATAATTTTTGATTACTTTTATTAAAAAGGGGGAGTGATTGTCTAACAAAAATAAAGAAGTGAAATTACATGCACTTGAAAAATTTTGATATGTTTTGTGAAGATTAGGTGCACGTTCATAGAATTTTCCTGAAAATATATTGTATGGACCCTAAGAAATGATATTTTATTCCATGACCTCATCCCACTAAATATTCTGCAATGAAGGGAGAGATATAATGACCCTTGAGTCCTATCTCCATTAGTTCTTAGATTAGAGACTAACACTAAGGGTATAAAAATCTCACAAATGGGAGGAATTACCCTCTATAATATAAAACAGGTCATAAGATAGGATAAGTAACCACCAAGAAACTCTAATATATAAAATAAAGGTAAACTAAAAACCATCCCATAATTAATGAATAAATTAAAATGACATATATAAAAATATCCAAAAACACCAAAAGGAAAGTCTACGATAGTGACACAACTGCAGCTCCAAACCGAAGATAGTAATGTCTAGATCAGTCCCCAAGGTCCTCCTAGAAACCTAAAAAAACATTTCATATACCTAGGGTGAGCATACATGTATACTCAGTAGGGAAATAACCAAGGTCTCGAGTGCACATGTGAAAAGATCATGTAAATGCACCTATGAACAAACAACAGAACCAACAAGCACCTATACAGATCAACTAACAAGAACCTAGACTCACCATGGCTCACTCATCAAATCATGCATCCAATATAATAATATAGCATCGAGATCATAAAAAATCAAGGAACCCCACTATTGTTTCCCCAATGATTTTGTACTCTCATGCCCCAATAACAAATGTCCCATGCTCTTATCCCTTCCATAAATATCATGTCGCATCACATCACAACACATCATATGATATCCATCTCTGATGTGGGTTAGGACGCATCCCTAACTAACCCACCCTCACAGGGTCTAACATCCAATATTAGCATCAAGAACCGTCACATCATGTCTCGCCACATCATAACTAGAGCAATAGGTTATCATGAACATGAAGGTCATAAACCTAGTTTCCTTCTCATGCCATGCATGGCCCCACCTTATATCACATCTCATCATAGCCATATCACATAACCTCACCCAAAAACGCCTGGTCCATCACTGTATAACTTGCCCAAAGACACATGGTCCATCACTGCTAAAGGAATAGCAGGGAAGAGGGGGTAGCCATCCATCTGTATCACCACTATCCTAAATGTTGGGGAAAACACCTAAAACCCAAAACCTCTAAGCATTGGTAAGTTTATCCAACTCGGGTGGGGAATATAAAGAAATAACATAATCATATATGATATATAGATAGCACACAATACCCAACTTATAGGTTCACACCAATAGTACTAGCGCGCATCACATCACCACCATCATACCACACATCAACCATCACAAATATTGTCACTACTATATGCAACGCCACACAACCTCCATAAAAACCACACAACATTTCCCACTTTCAATTAAAAAGTTTCATCATTTTCTATACTCATCAATTTCCCACTAAATTTAAATTACTTAACCAATTTATTCACATTTACCACATATATCAACTCCACCCATTCATATTTATTTTATTTAGCATCATTATTTATTCTATGGATAACTAGGAAACTATCACAACCGCACCACACAGCAATTGGCCTAACTCACACAACCATCAACACAACACCATGCATCCACCATCATCATCATTCGACATCGCCCAAGCCATATCACCATAAAAACCACACATGTCATCATCCATTATTACAACCATTGTGTGACATAACCACTACGCACCATGCATCATCACCACTACACACCACAATCATCGTACGTCATATCCACATCACCACACATCATCGCCACTATGCTCCACACCTCTGTGTACCACAACCATATCACACAACTTCCCACATCGCATCCACACCAACCAACCACCACATCATAGCTCCATGCCTCACAAATCCCAATCGATCATTGCCACCATCACACAACATTCCAAACCACAAGGTCTACACAATAAGCACAAACACACATCACAGGAACACATTCCATATTCCACAAATTATTTAAGGTATTTCATCACATTACTTATTTATTTTAGCATGGGTATTATCACAAAAACAAAGTTCCATGGTAAACTATTTATGTAGACGTATATACATTCTTTATCCTTTTATTCAGGGTACGATCACACAACAACAAAGTAAGGGTATCAAAGAACATCATCTACAGTACAAACAAGTCTTCCAACAGCATTTATTTTCAGTATTAGAAACAAGCATGAACAATATCTTCAACAATATATATCAAAGCAGTAAAACATGTGAAAACTCACCATTATCATCAATTTAAATTATTACAATTCATTATATTTATTGTTTCAACCCTTAATATCCACCCAAAGGAAATAAAAATCATGAATATCTCACAAATAGAACATAAAAAGAGTGAGAATGAGGATCCCCTACCTCAAGAAATATTTATGATCTTGTTGTGCACTATAGGGTGAAAAATAAATAGACTGTGAACCCCAACCACACAAGAAACTCATAGATCAACCCACCACACCCAAGGATTATCAAAACATCACCCAAAACAAACCCCAAATGAAATAACACCATCATAGAAGATATATGAGGGAATAATGAAAATAAAAAATAGAGATGAAAGGAAGAACTCATCATGGATCACCAAAACATAACCACCAGAACCTGAGGATCAAGGAGGGGAAAGATGGTATGGAAGATCTCCTGAAGGCACCAAGGGTTCCTCCAAAAATGAGAGGGGGTAATGGATAGATGAGAGTAAAATGGATGATCAAAAAGATATAAACTTATTGTAAATCTCTGGATTCATGGCGCGAAGTATAGATTCACATATTTAATTCCACAGGGTCCATGGATTAAAAATCATAAACCATGTATAAGGCATGAATTCCATATCTTTGGTTTCCTCCGAAAACTAAGTTGCCTCAACTTGAATTAATACATATAATGAATTCCACTTTCATGACATGAATCTGTTTCACGTGCTCCTCCACCACCGTATACAAGTCATGAACTCATTGGCTACATAAGTCATAAAACACATATTCATGATGTAAATCCCACTTTCATTTCATAAATCTCCTATTGTTGCATAGATACATCTCCAAATCTATAGAACTATCCTCAATCCTCCTTTGGAACACCCCTAATACCAAAATTGGAAAAGTAATGGGTCGATAAGGCAGATACTATTACATTAGATACCACTCAAATTATTTTCATCCCCAATAATAATAACCAAATCCGATGAAAATAATGGGTTTGAACAACCACACTATGAAATACCTCTTGGGGCCCTCATTAAACCGCAAAACCACCACTATCCAAACATTCCAAACCAAAACACCTACAAAAAACCTCACACAACCACATAAACACCTCTCACCAGGCACAACACCACATCATCTGACACCATCCACAAACCAACTCCCTTCCACATAACCACATAAACCTCCATATAACCAAAACCAACTACTTCCATAACCAATACATAGCACTACCCTGAGCACATAAATCATGGAATTCCATCTTCCATGTTAATATATTATTCTCTTTGGGTGTCACTAACTCACTCACACAGTTTTAACCACATAAAATTATTAAATATCTTGATTAGGACTCAGGTCCTCCCCTTTCCATATGTTGGGTGTTTTATAAAATATCACATTACACATAAAAAAAATACATCTCATAAAACAGAAAGATCCAACATCACAACATCTAGGAAAAACCAAACAGAGAAAGGTAAACTCAAAATAGCTTTGGGTACTAGGCATTCATCTGCATCCCTCACTCCCATGTACTCTCCTCTAGGCCACCATGCCTCCACAACATGTGAACCAAGGGAATGGTTTGTCCACATAGCACCTTATCTCAATGATTTTGTATCTTTACTAACAACTCCATGAAGATCACACTGTACTCAATATCCAGCTCCCCCAAGTCGATGATGTGAGAGTCATCATGAAGATACCAAAAAATATGATAGGTGAGGAATATGTCATGGATCCTCTCTAACTATAGTGGAAATGTCGACTGATATACCACCTCACCAACATGCCCCAACACCTCAAAGGTACCAAAAAACCAGGCAGAACGCTTAATCCTCTTATCAAAACTCCATTTCCCTCATCGAGGGGAGACTCTCAAAAATTCATAGCCTACAACCTTGAACTCCAAGGGCCTCCGCCTATGATTATAATAGGCCTACTAACGAAAATATGATACCATCATCCTCTCTTTAACCAACTAGATATTCTCTGTCATGCTCTTCACCACGTTAAGACAGAGAACTACTAACTCCCCAAACTCCATATAGCACAACAGAGAATGACATATCCACCCATACAATGCCTCAAATGGGGCCATGCTAATGGACGGGTGGTAACTATTATTGTATGCAAACTTAAACAAAGGAAAATTTCTTATCCATGATCCTCTAAATTCCAGGACACAAGATCATAACATATCCTCTATCATTAGGATGGTAAACTCTATATTCCTATCTATTTGAGGGTGGAACATTATGCTAATGCGCAACTGGGATCCAAAATCACACTTGAATCCCCTCTAAAATCACGTGGTAAAATGAGGATCCCAATTAGAGATGATAGTACTCATTACCATGTAGATTCAAACCATGTCCTCTACATACCACCTCACTAAAACATCCATAACACTCAACTCATGAGTCTCTAGGAAAAGAGCCAGCTTTGTCAGTCAGTCCACTATCACCCAAACTGCATCACAACCTCCCTAATATGGGTGTAGCCCTGTAATGAAATATATCAATATTTCTTCCCATTTTCACTTGGAGACATACAATAATTTCAAGAAACCACTCAAAACACAATGCTCTTCTTTCTCCTACTGACAAACTAGACACCTCACCACAAACTCTACCACTGACCATTTCATCCTCAGACACCAAAGTTGCCTCCTAAGGCCATGATACATCTTTTTCACACCAGGATGTACCACTAAAGTTAATATATGAAACTTATAAATAACTACCCCACACATCTCCAATGGAATGAATAACCTCCCCAAGAACAATACTCGGTTTCAACCATCCTCTGACCATCCCTTATGAGTGTCCCTATATCCAATGTGATCATGCATCACCTTGGCCTCTAAGTCTCCCCACTGAGACTCCTCCACCTTCTTCATCAAATATGATTCTATAGTCATCTTATAAAGAAAATTTCAGCCACTGATCTCTCCAATGTTAAGATGCATCGATGCAAGCTCATCCATCCCGTTCCAAACATCCGCAGACTCCTGAAACACGTCTCCTTGGGACTTCTGAATTAATTCATTAGAAACCACATTCCCCTTACCTAGGGTATAGTAGATCTAAAAATAATAATCTTGAAGAAACTCCATCCACTTATGTTGGTGTAGATTCAAATAATTCTGATAGAAAATATATTTCAGTCTCTTGTGGTCTATGAAAATCACAAAGTGCTCACCGATGAGGTAGTGATTCCATAACTTTAGCTCAAACAAAACTTCCACCAACTTCGGATCATGGGTGGAATAGTTATGTTCATGGGTAAGTAATTTCCAAGATACATATGAGATCACATATCTATGATGCATCAACACACATCCCAAGCCTATATAGGACGCATCATAGAAAACCTCAAACAATACACCCTCCTCAGGTAACTGAAGAACTGGATCACAGATAAAATTATCTTTTAGATAGTTGAACATTGTCTGAAACTAATCATCCCATACAAAATTCTATTCCTTCCTAGTCAACATGGTCAGTGGGGATGTAACCTGAGATAAATTAAACACAACCCACCGATAATAGCTCGCGAGACCAAGGAAATTGTGGACCTTTTCCACTTTCTAGGGTTCTTCCCAAGAAACAATTGTCTCAACCCTTGATGTGCCTACTTCCACACCCTACTAGGATACCACATGTTAAAGGAAGCACCTATCATGTCTAGAACTTAAACTTGGACAACTTCCCATAGATCCAATGGTGTAGAAGGACCTACAAAACAACTTTGATATGCTCAGCATGTGCCTCCTCTAACTTCGAGTAGATCAATATATCATCGATGAATAAAATAATGAACCAGTCTAGGAACTCACAAAACACATAGTTCATAAGCCTCGTGAACATGGTTGGAGTGTTTGTAATACTGAACGACATAACCACAAACTCGAAGTTCCCATGCCTATACCTAAAGGTAGTCTTTGGGATTTCCTCATCATTCACCCTCAACTAGTGATATCTAGGATGTAGATTGATTTTCAAAAACCAAATCCTTTCACTTGATCTAAAAGATCATCTATCCTTGGGAGAGGGTAACAGTTCTTCACTGTCACCTGATTCAACCTCTAGTAGTCTATACACAACCTCATACTATTGTTTGCCTTCTTGGAGAACAACAATGTCGAACCCCATAATGACACACTGGGTCAGATGAAACCCCTATGCATTATATCATCCACTTGCAACTTCAGCTATCACAGCTCCATAGGAGCCATCCGGTAGGGATCCATTGAAATTGGAGACGCACCCAATTACAACTCTATCCCAAACTCGATGTTGTGTCGAGGGGGTAGTGTCATAACCACCACTGGAAAACACCCAATAACTCCTCCAAAACTCTTGGAATATCCCCCATATGAGTTTAAATAGATAGCTCCTCCAACTAAGACAAAAGAGGCTCCACTTACCTTTTACCCATCTAATAACCGCATTCTCCAATAAATTCCACTCATTGGCACTCCACATCATAAAAAAAACTCTCCTCTAGAATCATTTGATGACTACACACATATAATAAATCCAATTAATTGTGAGTATAACATCATATTTTTGAATCTATATAAAGAAGAATTCCTCAAATGAATGGTGTTTCCCCATCACCAGTCAACATCCTCAGCACACATAAAACATAGAATCCTGACCTCCAAATGGAATAGATAATACCAGGGTCACTGGAAGCCTCTCCACATCCAATACCAAAGCACAAACCAAAGTGGGAGAAATAAAGGAGTCTGAGGCTCCCAAATCAAACAAATTTCACACAAGTTTAGATGATAATATAATCATACATCAAACAACTCATGGATATAACCATGCCCATATCCTCTACCTCTCTTCTTTCAGACTCCAAAACCATGATCTAGCCTCTATATCTATGAGTGTGTACCATAATGAGGCTTCCCTAAGCCAACTACACTTACTCTTGGCTGCTGAAAAAGCACTAATGGTCCCTACTATTGAAACTTCCTTAGAGGAAACTGTTGTTTCTACCGAAAAGGGACACGAACACCCACATAATATTGACCTCCCTGAGCAGTTGTACATTGAGCCTAAATATTCCTATATACTCCATATACATAACATGAAAATAGTAAACCTTTGTAAGTTTCTCAGGATCCACCTGCCCCAGAAGAATAAAAGGATATCGGCCATGGCTAGCTCCCCACTAGCTGAAACCCTGACTGCCTGAACACCCGTGGCCCACTACCTGAGAATACCTTATCCTTGAGATACCTTACTGGCCACTCTCTTGAGACTGAAATACAAAGTAAATAATCTACCTAATGACATCATCCTTTTTATACACCTAAAAATATGTTGGGAGCAAAAACTATGTGACTGGATACCTAATCATTGGGTGCAAAGCCTCCTCCAGACATAACACTCCAGACACCTCATCTGGGAAAACATCTAGAGAAAAGTGTAGGAGGTCCTTGAACCTGATACCAAGCTTCCACACACTCAAACTCCCCTATTGAAGGGAGAGAAACTCTAGCCTCATGGATTCCTTCATCATCAACAATAAGAACTCTGCTTAGAACCTCACTCAGAACTCCCTCTGAAAGTTTTCCCACAACACATCTTCCTCCTTATAGTAACCAAGAAACAACATACACCACTAACACGTAGCTCTATGCATCTGAATCACTACCAACAGAACCTAGAACTCATCCTGTGCTCGGATTAGACCAAAATAGATCTTTAACTCCTCCAGCCAATGCACTATCTCTAGATCTGAGATGTTCCCCTCATACTTCCCCAAACTCTTCTGATAAAAGACACAAAAGGATCTCTGCCAAGCCTCATCCTCCTATGTCGAGTTGATCCTATGATAATTAAAAAATCATCATGTTGAACCTCAACTACCTGAGCTGCTCACAGATGAAAAACACGATCCATTCCTAAAAAACAATGCAAAGTCCTAAGCTCGGTAGCATGGTATTTTAAACAAAATTATTTATTTATTTCATATTTTCTCCAAAACATACCAATTTAAATACAAACCCAATAAATCATGATGTGTGTGAACCTCCTAGGTCTCTACCCTACAAACAAGTCAACCTCACTTGTTTGTTTAATAAACTTAGATTTTGTGCACCAGATCATGGGGGCCTTAAAATCCCATATCCTAACTGATCTCCTTGACCTATGTCATGTACCAAGATCAACTATCACTACTTCCCAACCAACCCATGAAATCCTCACATTACCTAACTCTAAACTTCATCCTATCTCTCAACTAAAATATTTGATACCACTCTATCACAATCCCCTCTCACCAAATATGTTGTAATGTAGGGAGAGAGATAATGACCCCCAAGTACTTCCACCAGTAGGCCCTAGGTTGGCGACTAGCACTATGTATATAAAAATCTCACAAATGGGAGGCATTTCCCTCTATAATATAAAACATTATTGAGAGATGGGATAAACAAACACCAAGAAACTCCATCGTATATAATATAGGTAAACCAAAAATCATCCCATAATGCATGAATAAAGTAAACTAACACATATAAAAACTCCAAATATACCAAAAGTTAATTCTATGGAAAAGACATAACAAAATCTCCAAACCCAAGCTAGAAATGTCCAACTTGGTTCCCAAGGTCCTCTTGGAAACCTGAAAACAGTTTATATACATCGGGTGAGCATACATGTATACTCAATAGGGACCTAACGAAGGTCTCAATTCCACATGTGAAAATATCATGCTAATGCGCAAGTGAACAAATAGAAAAACCAACAAGCACCTATATAGGTCAGTTAACCAAAACTCAGCCGCACTATGGATTTATCACCAAATCATGCATCTAATATAATAATATAGAATCGAGATCATAATAAATCAAGGCACCTCATAGGTTCTTCCCCACTAATTTTCCTCTCATTCCCCAATGTTAAATGTAATTTTCTCCCACCCCATCCATACATATCATGTCACATCACATCACAACAAATCACATACCAACCATCTCTGATGTAGGTCAAGATGCATCCCTACCTACCCCACCCTCGCAAGTTCTAGCATCCAATGCTAGCATTAGGAACCATCAAATCATGTATCTCCACATAATATCTAGATTTATAGGGTATCATGAATGTGAAGTACATCAACCTCATGCCCTCCTCATACCACGCATGACCCCCACTATATATCATATCTCTTCATAGCCATATCACATCACCTCACCCAAAAACACCTGGGCCATCATGCACAATTCACCCAAAGACACATGGGCCATCACTACTTAAGGAAGAGTGTGGAAGATGGGGTAGCTATACATTTGCATCACCACCATCCTAAATATCAAGAAAAACACCCATAACCTCTGAGTGTTGGTAAGGTTATCTAACTAGGGTGGGGTGTGTAAATAAATAACAGAATCATATATAATATATAGATAGCACACAATACCCAAACTATGCATTCAGACCAACATCACTAGTGCACATCACATCACCATCACCATACCACAAATCAACAGTCACAACAGTTTCCACTACTATATGAAACACCACACAACCTTCATATAAGCCACACAACATTTCCCACTTTTAATTGCAAGTTTCACCATTTTCCAGATTTATCAAGTCCCTATTAACTTTCAATTACTAAACTGCTTTATCCATGTTTACCGCACATATCAACTCCACCAATTCATATTTATTTCATTTAAAATCATAATTTATTCCATGTAAAACTCACAACCACTCCACACAGTAATTAGCTAAACTCACACAACCATCCCCACAACACCATGTATCCACTGTCATTGTCAGGCCACATCACTCAAGCCATCTCACAACAACAACCACACATCTCATCCACCATCCTTACAACCACTACATGCCACACATCATCACTACTACGCACCAAAATAATTGAAAATCACATCCACATTTCACAACACCACCATGTGCCACACCTCTACACACCTCAACTACATCATATAACTACCCACATCACATCTATACCAGTCAACCACCGCATCATATCCCCACACCTCAAAAATCCCATCTGGTCATCACCACCACCACACAATAACCCAAACCACACAGGGTAACACAATAAGCACAAACACACATCACAGCAACACATTCCGACTTCCAAAAATTATTCAAGGGATTTCATCACATTACTTATTTAGTTTAGAATGGGTATTATCGCACAAACCAGGTTCTATGGGAAACCAGCTTTTTATCTATATATACATTATTTATCATTTTATTTAGGATACTATCACACAACAACACAACAAGTGTCTCAAGGCACATCATCTACAATACAAACAAGGCTTCCAACAGTTGTTATTTTCTATATTTGCAATAATAATGACCAATATCATCAATAATATATATCAAAGCAGTAAAGAATGTGACAACTCCCCATTCCCATCAATTTCAATTATGTAAATTCATTATCTTTATTATTTCAACCCTTTCTGTCCATAAAAAGGAAAGAAAAATCAGGTATATCTCACACATAGCACATAAATGGAGTGACAACAAGGATCTCCTACCTCAAGAAAGCTTTCTGATCTCATTGTGCACCTCAAGGTGAAGAAGAAACAACCCATGAACCAAAACCGCACAAGAAACTCACGAATCAATCTATGCCGCATCCAAGGTTTATCAAAATATCTCCCAAAACACACCCCAAATGAAACAATACCACTGTAATAGATTTTTGAGGGAGGAATGCAAAGAAACAATGGAGATAAAAGGATAAACTCACCATGGATTTCCAAAACTCAACCATCATAATCTAAGGATCAAGGCGGGGAATAATGGGCTAGAAGATCACCCAAAGGTGCTTAGGGTTCCTCCAAAAATGAGAGGGATCAATTGTTGAATGAGAGAAAAATATAGTCGATCAAAAAGATATAAATAGGTTGTGAGTCACCCCATACACTGTGTAAATTATAGATTCACATCATGAATTCCTCAGGGCCTGTGGATACTAGCTGTGAACCACATACAAGGTGTGAATTTGTCATATCTTTGGTTTACATTGAAATTTAAGTCTCCTCAACCTAAATTAATAGATGTCATGAATTACACTTTCATGACATAAATCCATTTCATGGACTCCTCTACCGCCGCATACAATCTATGAACTTTCTAGCAACACAAGTCATAAAACACATATTCACGCTGTGAATCCCACTTTCACATAATGAATTTCTCACTATTGCATAGCTACATATCCAACTCCTCCATGAGCCTCCTATGGAATAGATCCAACACCAAAATTGGAAAAGTAATGGGCTGGGAAGGCATACACCATTACATTATGAGTTGTCACTATATTGATATAGAGATATGGATAACTTTAAAGCTTTGGTAAACTCACTCTTGTTTTATACAGTAGGATAGCCCACATAGAATTAGAGTTGACTTATACTTTACTCATTGATAAGACCTATGTGTTGCCTTTATTATCTTAGGATATTATAAGATTATGGGGATAAGAAGTTTTTATTTCAAGTGGATGAGAACATCATTACCTTAAGGGGGAGAAAATTTCTTTTCCATCTATTGGAATTATTTTTAATAAGGGGGAGAAGAGAAACATTGACTTGAGGAGTTAAATCAGTATTCATGGTAAATCCAAAGGGGGGATATTGAAGTTACATTTTGGGTTGTGTGATGATTATATTGTATTTTTTCCAATTTACAAATTAATTCAATATATACTGAGAATTATGGGTGATGGATTGGAGTATCCACCCAATACATGAAGCATAAGTTTCCCACACATTACAGGTAAAGAATAACGGAGTTGATAGCCATTGCACATAAACTTGAATAAAGGTTCTTATATTGGAAAAGGAAGTTGGATGTGTTGGCTACTTTGTATCATCTTTCTAGATAGGTTATAAGGGAATCGCTAGCATCATATGATTGTTGAGATGTTTTTTATGTCCATTAAAAGTTCTATTGAGGTTGAATGCATTTTTTATGATATCTACATAGAGTTGAGAAATTGTAAGAATGAGATGGTTGTTGAATCTATAAAAAACAACATATATATATATATTTAAAAGGTTTAACTCAAATTCAAAGTGTTTGTAAAATTTAGTTGAGGTTGTAGGATTGATCCTTGGAATACTAAGAATTTTGGTTGCTGAAATTAGTGTAAATAATATTTGGATGAGATTATGAGAAGTTTAGAGAATCTATAATGTAATTAGAATTCATTTGAAGAGATCTAGAATTTTAGATTTCACTGAAATATTGGTTAATTCTAGATCACATGAATTTTCCTACTATATCATATGAATTCATTATGATTATAATACTTGAGCGTTAGACTTCATCTTATGACTTCTATGCCAATAGTATGACTTTGGAGTTAGTCTAAATTTTGAAAAAGGCATTCAGTATGTGACTTTGAGAATCCAGTGTAAGCTTTTTTTGCTCAGTGTAAACTTTTGAGTCGTCAGTGTAAGCCTTTATTGGAACATAAGTCTTTATAGATCATAGGACTTTGAAGTGATGAGTGTAAGTCTTCTATACTTTTCAAAATTTTCAAAATCTTGATGGATGAAAATTGTATTTTCCATAATAATTATTTCTGAAAAGGAAATAAATGATATGATTCTTTATCAATGTTCAAAACATCACAAAACAAGTGTGATGTAAGCTTCAAATTGGTGTGATCTGATCTTCAAATTTGATTCAAATAAGATCAAACCAAACCATTTCTAGAATATTTTTAATGCAAAAACATAGTAAATTCCAAAAAAAATATACACAATTTATCAGTTGATGCTTTGGAGTTGATCTTCATGTGATTATGCATCATGATCACTGAAAATAATTTTGATTCAAGATGAGTTTATCTTTCCAGTCAGGGCTGAAAAAGATGGAGTTTGAGATGAGTGTGATGCCACAGTGAGAATCTAGATACATGTTAAATGGGAAGAAGACTCTCTCCCTGTCGTAGTGAATTTTTTTTGATTATTTTTTTTCCTCATGGAATAGTTTTGAAGATTAATAATTTGAAGTGCTAAAATAAGGACAAAGAAGGAACCACACCATTTTGGTTATAATTTTGGAATTGAGTTGCTTATCATTGAATTGTAAAATGGGAAATTACCAGAGGTTACGCAACCATACCACAAGGAATTTTATATGGTCATATTACTGTAAAAGTGGGTTCCCTAAATCCAATTTGAAATGTAATTTTTGATTACCAAATCATGAATAAAAAATAGTTATTCATGATTTATACTTACCATAATAATATTGAAACTTCTGCATCCACTATTTATATGGTAATTTCCTTAGATTATTTGGAATATCAATATGTTATAGCAGTTCTCGGATATAATGAGAACCTCAAGATATTATGAAATTAATCTTAAACATATGTCATATAGTCTAGATACATCATACTGACTAGAAAAAGATGATGTATGACTATCAGGTGTTGGGGGATCATAAGCATTGAGACTTCTTCTCATAATGTTTGCACTTGGAGATCTTAAGTAGAGGATATCATGAGGACTGACCCACCAATAGGAACACCACATGTTTCGGGTATCATTGATAGATCCTATCTCTAAACATGTATTTTGGTCTCTCATCTTGAGATCATTATCAGTGTATATCATTTGAATACATATTTTAATTAAATATGAAAATCATGATATTTATGTTGTGGTGATGTAGCTTGCATTTGGTGTTTCATTGATGGTATGGAATTGGTTGAATGTTCCAGAAAAAAATTCACTTCCAAAAGGATGAGATGTCTCAGGACCAGTTGACCAGAATGGTAGTACCTATATTAAATCCATGGTTATGGTGATTAAAGGTAATTTTATCTAGTAAGGTCACAAATAAAGAAACAAGGAAAGGATTATGACATGAAGTGTGCATCCATATTTATGAGATATTGTGAGACAAATATATTATATTATATGGTGTGTGTTTGTAGGAGGTTTTCATTGCTATGACTAAACCTTATATCCTTATGGGTCTTGATGGGTTTTTATACTATGATCCTAGTTTGTGAGTATTATTCACTATTATCAAGATAAGGACCTATAGGTACACGCACTAAGCGTATTCAAGAATTTGGCATACTCTAAGTGAATGGGAATTCAAGACATAGTGGGTTGCACCATAGGGTTTTGGGGATGTCTGAGTTTGACTGATCACCAATAAATAAATAAATTCAATAATATTCAAGTGTAGAATAATAATTTTTGAATTTATTTCCTCATTGTATTCACAAGTAATTAAGTTAATATAAAATAAATATTTTTGGAAATAATATTATTATTCAAGGTTCGTTAAGTATTTAATGGGAGAAGCAAGTCGAGTTGATGACTCAAGTTTTACTATATAACATATATTTGATTTTATGAGTATGTGATAAAATTTTAATGGCATTTATGACATGGTTAATATGAAATTTAGTGACATTAATGGATTATTTTAAAGGTTTAAGCTTCTTGGGGGTCTAAGTGCAATTTTCAAGACTATAAACCTACCTATATAAGTCTTGAGAAGCCCAAATTTGAGGGAATATTCATTACATTGAATTTGAGAGCCTCCCACTCTCACTTATTTCCCAAATTCTAATGTGAGAAAGAAAAGATCCAATCACCCTAATCCAAGTTCTTCATCCCAGGTCGAAGGAACAGTGATCGGACAATCGTAAGGACATCGAAAGCATCTTCAATTCTTCACGCTATCACCCAGAAACTGAATATTGATGTACCAATAGGATCTTGAATCACATGTTGATAATTTAGAGGGATCTGACATCGGTTCCTTTAAAAAATGATCTCTTGAAGTGAGCATACACACATTCAATCAAAATCAGTTGAGGTACAATTTTGATTTAATTTTTCATTTTTATTCTTCATACTTAATTAAATTATGCATGATACATGGATGAATATGGGTTGGGGTATATCATATTTTGTGTGTCAACATAAATCTAGACCTAAAAATTTTAAATTACCCATTTTCATGCTTCTGCAAGCCCCAGAGTTCCTTCACATATAACTAAGCATTTTGACATGATGATATCCAACACCAAGAGCTCCATGTCACATGATATGCCTTAGTACTTCAATTTTCAAGAATATTTGAATTTAGATTTAAACTAAGGATTTAAAATTGTTAAATGGGAAAGAAAAATGATATGGGTTTTTTGAGAGTTGGTTGAAGAAAATGAGCTCAAACTGAGTAACTGAGAAAAATGAGATGATTATGAAAAGGAAAATTATGAGAGGTACTCGAGCTTTCTGGAGGACTCTAGAATATCTTCAGATGAGAGAAATGAGAAACGATAAAATAAGAAGAGAATGACACTCCTAGTATTCTACAAGAGAAAACCAAGTGAGGGAAAAAGAATAATTGATAACATGGAGACTCATCCACCTAGTTATTTTATGATAAAGGAAATGAGACCTTGGGAGACAACCCACATACATGCCATTGAGAAAATGAGGATCGTGTGCAGCAAATTTATTGATGGTATATTATATATTTTGAATATAGAAATTATGGTTCCATGTGACCAACGTATAAAAAGAAAAATTTTGAGAGAGGATAAAAAGTTAGTGAGTATATCTGAGATCAGGGAGAATAGAGAAAACACTAAAACTCTTAAAGAAGAAGAGGAACTAGGAGAATATGAGCATGTGATAAGGAGTTAAATCATCTGGGACAGAAGAGGGAATAGACACCATATGGTGTAAGTATGCAGGCAGATCCTGGACAGGAAATGAGGAAGGCCTTGGAAGGTCTCAATTTGAGCAATCGTTTTGACAGCTTCAGTAATGATGGAGGGAGTGATGGAAACTCTATTTGTCCATCTGGAACCGAATCTGATGGGGATGGAAAACTCAGGGATGAGAATGTTTTAGGTGGGTATTGTTCAGTTGTTCACAATCTTAGAAAAAAGAAAGGGAACAAAGAGAATAGGGACCTGGGGAAATGCATTGTTTCCAGGAAGCCGAAATCAAAGGGGCATAAAGACTATTCCCATCTTTCGAAGCCAATGGAGACTCGATCGGCTAAAAAAGATAGAATTCCCAAGGTTTATGAGACCCGGACAGTAGAAGATAAGGAGGTCCGGTTGGTGGGAGACACCGAGTCTCGTGATCAAGCCAAAAAGTCCTTTATGGCAGAAGGTAGCTCTGTAGAATTGGAAACTCCTCAAGGAGAAGAAGTCAGGATGGTGGGGGCCATCAAGGGGAGGTGCATCGGCAAGTAGGGGAGGTGGTTCCCTTGCAGCTTGCTATTTCCCCCAAGGAGGGATAGCAGAGGGCTATCAGGTCAGGAGGCTGAAATTGTTGAATCTCCTTTGACAATCTCGGTGGATCCACAACAGGTTGCTGATGCTGTGACCATGAAGAAATCATGGGACCTTATTATGCACTCTAAGGAAGATATGTTGGAGAAGGTTTTAATCATTCATTCTTCTAAAGAGGACGTGGAAAGGATGAATGGGAGACCAATTCAAGTTGAGGTAGGCAGGGAGCTGGGAGATTGGATTGATAAAAAACATTTAATTATGACCAGAGGATTCAACAAGAAGAAGATATCAGTGGTAGAGTTCTTGCAAGCGTGGGACAATTTGGATTCTCAATTCAAAGAGACTTTCAAAACCGAACCATATATAAAGGTATCAGGATTGTCTTGGAAATTATTTCGGTAGGTTTCTTCTAGTAGTTTTAAGCTAGTTTTCAATAACGCCAATATCTGATATAGTATTGTCCTTTATTGAACATGTGGTTTTTCACTTTTTTCCATAAAAGTGTTTTCTAATAAAAAAATTAACTTTGGATGGAGGTCAATCATCATTCAGAGTTCTGAATGGGTGTGTTGGGGGTATGTGTAGTGACTCAGTTTTTTCCCTGTCAGTCTTTGGAATTTTTCTAAAAATATTTTCAAAGCCAGACATTGAGTTGGTGCGAGAATCTGAGGGTCTGTGAGCCTCAACGTGATGATTTTAAAAAAAATATTAAATATATTTTATCACCTGTGCATAGTTTCGCTTGAAAAGTTAATAACTCTTGAGGAGAGTCTCTGATTAGATTTCTAAGATTGTGGTTGATTTCAGAACGTCGCATTTACCCTAGGAGTGACATAAAATTTATTGGTGCAGGGTGTTAGGTCGGAGGTGAGTCGGGTCGGGGTGTTAAGTGGATATTTGTTTTAATAAAATTAAAACACATATCCCCTCCCCTGTATCCCATTATGTGCATGTAGGAGGTTGAATCCCCCTCTTCCCCTCTCCCTCTCCCTTTGACCGGAGGACGAACCAAGGTGAGGAGGTGCCACCATGTGCTGTTTTTAATGTTGATCATCACCAGATCAAAAATCAGCGTGTCCTGGCCATCCTTTTTCACCCAAATCTTCAGTGTTTCACCCACAAGGTAGGAGGTTTTGTATTTTAGTCCTGATACCCCTTTTGATGTGTTTTTTTAAGGTTTTAAAACCCATAAACAACTGCTAGGGACCCCTTATGGTTAGATATGAGCATTTTGGGGTGAACGGCAGCATTTCAGGATGCTTATAGGGAAATCCCGTTAGATTTTCCCATCAACATGACGTGTAAATCAGTCATACATGTTGAGTGTTCTTCCCATTCGGGAAAGACAATGTTTCAGGGGTTACACGCCGTGTAGTGAACCTTTTCGTGTGGTTGGGGGAAACATGAAGCGTATCCATGTAATCGTACATGGTCATGTAAAAGAACGCGACCAAATTACACATACACAGGGTCTGATACACGGGTTCAGGTAAACCACATGGACAAGTGGTCGTATAACCTGAACACACCATGTAGTATGGGATGCACGACGTGTAAGGGACGCGGATGGTCGAGTTGTGTGAAGGAGAAACATGGCTAGGGGATGGGTGAATGGGACACGATGTGTACTATCTCTACACACCATGTATTTCTATATGGGTTGGAAACCCATGTAGAAAGGATATGCGGTCAGGTGTTCTGCCAGGCTCACACACCATGTGGAGCCCCTTACATGTTGTGGACTCCTTGAGGATCTTCTTGGGATCTCCTGCCTTCCATATCTCCTCTTTTATAGCTCGAATTCAGGCTCACAAGTGGCCTATCTTGAGTATTTTTTCATGTATAATGTGATGGTGGCCCCAGTTTGGGCCTAGGAGATATGGTGTGCAGGGGATGTTATGTGTGTCTTTTAGGTTAGCGGCACCTTGACCAGTTGGGTTGAGTGGGTCCTCTGGTCTCTGTTGGTGAAATTTTGACCAGTAGGGTTGAGTGGGTCCCCCTGGTCCTATCGCTATGAGGTTTTTCAGTATCACATCCTCTTCATCGGACTGTAACCCCTCTTCAGCTGCTTTGCATACATGCAATGTGGGTGGTTCCCCAATTTCTGGAGTGAGTTGTCTTAATCCGCTTCAATAGAAGACTCAATGGATTTGAAGCATGTGTCACCCCAAGAGGCCTGGTGTGACCCTTAAGTCCTTTTGTTTCCCTGGTAGGATTCATGGAATCAGTGTGACCAATATTTACCCGAGCATCAATCCTCTACCCAGGATATTGTTCTAGTAGGGGACGGATCCCCCAGTAAGCCCTGGGCACATACCCTCTATCTGTGCATCGAGATGTGATTCTTCCTTATGCGATCTATCATGACATTTTCCTCAGGCGGATTCAAAATTGGCATGACCAACTCTACATAGGCTTTGATCCTCTACTAGGTGAGTTGTGCCAGATTTTGGTTGTTGTGCGATACCCTTTCTATAATCAGTGTTCCAGCTAGGGTTCTTAGTGTCCCCCAGTAGACCCTAGGTGGGATCCCCTACCTGAGGTTGAGATAGTCACTGGGTGAATGATTCCACAGCATTTCTGTCAAGAATTCCCTCATGGATAGGTACCACGAGGGTTGGTTGGGTTGTGTTGTTAGTTCATTTTCCCGATGGAGTTGAATCTCTCAGTTGAGTTCTATATGGGATGGAAAGTTTGGCACATTGACTATGAGTTGTCAATATTTTTCCCCTCTCGTTCTATGTGCCATCAGGGATGGTTAGGTAGGTTCTTGGTGTGTGTGCTCTGAGGTTAGTCTCTACCTTCACCCCAAGTAGAAACCATTTGCTATCTATGAGGTTGGAACCTCATGAGACTGTTGTGAGCATTGTGTTGGGCCTTCGAGTTGGCTACCATGGACAGTTTATAGTTGGGGCCATGAGACTAGGAGTCAGAGCTGAGTATATCTGGGTATGTTCTGGGATTCCTCATGGTGTGTCTCGTTATGTTGACATGCCAGGGACGTTGAGTTGACTAGTCATGTATAGTCGAGGATGTCTCGAGATGGAGTTTCTCTCTCATTTGGGTACACTCTGGCTAGGTCAAGTTCACTGATGCCTATTAGTTTCTCCCTTTTTTGTACATGGGCTTTACCCGCACGTGTTGCGTCATGTGTAGACCACAGGTCCTTCAATGGAGTCCCAGTAAGACTCAGAGCAGGCAGAGTGTAATAGCTCCGATCAGGGTTTTTACTGGATTTTTACTGTAACATCCCAAGGTTTTCTAAAAATAAATTGAAAATGCTTGAAATTTTGTTTAAGGTATATATTTATAAGTATCCTTTAAACATAATTTTATTTCTTCTATGTTTTGAATTTCAAGAAACTGTCATCTACAATTGTGTTCAGTATGTTATTTAGAGTCTGATGAAACAAACTTGTTTTTTTGGAGAATAGTAACACACCCTTATGAATAGTAATATGAATAGTAATATGACCTCATGAATAGTAAATAATTATATTATTTTATTTTCCCAAGGCAATAGGATAATGGAATCTTAATTAATTTTCCAATGTCACAAAAAACTAATTGCACTTTAATATTGTTATTTTTCGAATTAACTGTGACCTTATTTAAAAATTAAATTAATAATATTTAGAAAATTATTTTTGAAAAATGGAGTTCATTTTTGAATTCTACACATCGAAAAATGGTTGGGGTAAATTTTTGGTATTTTTCTGAAACTCTTGAATTTTCGGTGAATAGTGAAATACGATAAAATACCGTATAATCAATTTATCGGTAAAAATGCACTATTTATGACATCATAAGTGATGCAAGGCCACTTTCTTCGAACTCACATGATATTATCACTATTTAGGGCCACTTGATTTGAGATTATTCATAGTATTGATAAAAATATTATAATAATGATTAAAATAATCTAAAATACCTCCCCTCCTCCACTATAAATATCACCCTCACTCCCCTCTTCCTCCCACACCTCTCAAGCCTTGAGCATTGTCTAATTTCTTCCAAATTCCCTCCCCAATCTTCTTCCCCACGTCCTAGAGCTTCTGGTCTCACCAAAAGACCAAAATCAAAGCCCTTAAGAAGGATCTCAAGGAGAAGAGATCAAGAGGTAAACAACCTCTTTTATTTTCTTTCTTTTCTTTCATTTTTTGTTATTCTCTTCCATTACCTTTGTCTTGTGTTGGAATATTTCATTAAATATTCCCCCTTACTTTCCATATCTTGTATGAATGATGATATATTCCATTCCTCTCATCAATCTTGTTTTTATGAAATTTTAAGAGACGTCGTTAGGCTGCCGAATTTTCGTGAGAAATTTCTCAAGATTTTCTTTTATTTCATGATTCGTTTTTCTTCTTTCCTCACTACCTCTTATCCAAGAGGCATGAAATCTCTTTAATCATGTATATTCATTATGTTCTCATGATTATGGAAAATTCCTCATCAGTATTCTTCTCCTCTTCCACTTATTTAAAGAATCAAAAAATATTGTCCATTTGTGTCGAATTATCGACATCATGGACGATGTATTTTCAATTTCCATTAATTCTTTCAAGTCTAGTCATGAAACCATTTATATGGATGCACCAGGTTATAATATATGTTTTATGACCCATATATGGTTATGGAATTCTTTTTTACTCATGGTTATAATTTAAAAGACAAAATGACGTTGTTATTATCAAAGAGCCACTAAAATGATCTAAACGAACATCATTAATGTTTTAACTTATAAGTAATTATCATATAAAGCATAAAAGTGATAAATGGTATATATTATGGTACTGGAAATATTTAAATACTACTCCATTCCAATTCTGTAGTTTCACTTCCAATCAAAAAGAACGATTCATCATGAACCGATCGTGGAAATCACAAAAGAACTCACCCAAAATATTGCAAGGAACAAAATACTAACAATTAAGGGGTGAAATGAGGTTATGAAATGACCATATAATATGTTATAAACATGAAAATGTTTCTTTAAAATACTAATAACACTCTTTTAACCATTATACAGGAGGTTTTAACAAGTTTTAAGTAAGACAAGCTTAAGGTAAGGGAATTCTTAACCCGATTTCCATTCTTTGGGTTAACCTTCTATTTAATATTTATGGGCTATTTAAATTTTTTGTGTGATGGGTTCTGTTTATATTATGTTTCATTATGTGTATTTACAGAGTATATACATATTCCATCCACTCTATTAAGTCTCACTTCAAGTATATGATGTTTATAAGGGACTTTTCTTCTAAAATCCTCTTTAAAAATTCTGTTTTACAAGATTCAAAAGCAATGTTTTTATGATATTATTTATGTTGTATGATTATGTTTTGGTTATTGGGCATTGTTTATGATGATGGGTGGGACCTATATTTCCCTCCAATGCATTGGGTATGAGTAAGTTGGAGGTCGGTCGTATGGTTACTCCACGTGTAACTGTGATGGTTACACAAAGTATGGTAGCCGTGAGGGTTACAAATTTTAAGGTAGCCAAGATGGTTACAAGATTATGTAAGTAATGACCCAAGATACCTCTATGATTATATTTATGTTTGTGTGGATCTTGTGTAAATCTCATGTTACACGAAGTAAGTATTTATGGGTGGAAAGCATGTCTTTTGAAAAAAATTTCATACGTTGTGAGTATTCATGGACTAATGTGATTTTTCCTTCTTTTTCATACCTTACTGAGCTTTTGTGCTCATCCCAAGTTTTTAAATGATTTTTTTTCATAGGTTAATGGATGATTAATACAAGGAAGGAAGACATGTTAAATGTTGAAGAATTGTCAAGGAGTCTTGTTTTAAGTTTTAATGTTTTATATTCTGAGAAAAATGGAAACTGGTTTTATGGTATCCACTATGTAACAATGTGTAATGTTATGAATGTTTTGTCTTAATTATCTAAAGATATAAACTTGAAAATATCCTCAATGTAAAAGGTAGTGTTTTCTTGAATAAATTCCAGATTATGTATATAATAAGTGCGGGTTGTTATAGTTGGTATCAAAGGATGGTTTAGATAACTTTATGGGTTAAGTTGATGCTAATAGAATACCATAAATAATTTTCAATCTATGTTTAATTTGTTATAGCATTTAAAGATTATCATGTTGCTTCATCTAAGAAATGTTGGTTCAGAATGGTTGTCCGCAGAATGAATAGGGATGCTAAAGAGGAGAGGCACCGACAGAATGACATCCTTCCTGATCTACAGCCCGGAATGGTAGGGATTAGAACCGAGCAGTTTGTGACAATAATGGATCAGCTAACGCAGGCAATAAATGGTGGTGGAATCCATGCAAGAGAACAAATAGAGGTACCCCAACGGAACATGACAGTGGTGGAACATTTTATGAGACAACATCCTCCTGCATTCAATGGATCTCCTGACCTAGTGGCAGCAGAAGGATGGATTAAAGCCCTTGAAAAGATATTTGATGTTATGGGATGTTCAGACAATCAAAAGGTAAGTCTTTCCATTTATCATTTTGAATGGGAAGCTGATCAGTGGTGGTCAATGGTAAGGAATATCAGGGGTAGAGAGGATTTTGATGCCTTAGTGTGGGATGAATTTAAAAGTCTTTTTCTTGAAAAATATTTTCCTAAGGTGGTGCGACTTAGAATGGAGAAGAAATTCCTTGAATTGAAACAAAAGGAGGAAGATTCAGTGGCTATGTATGAGGCAAACTTCACCCGACTGGCGAGGTATGCTCCAAATCTTATTTTGGATCTCGATAGCAAAATCAACCGCTTTTACTTAGGATTGAAGCCAAGGTATCGAAGGGCGTTGGCCTCCCATGAATTCAAAAGTTATGAGAAACTTGTCCGATGTGTTGAGAGGGTAGAGATGGAATTTGCTGACGATCACATGCATTTTGGAAACAAAGAGAAGAAGAGGTCCCATTGGCAAGCAATGGGTAAGAATCAACCAAAGAAATATGATGGTAAGAAAATCCAGTTTCTAGTTTGTGAAAAGTGTGGCAAGAAGCACCCTGGGGAATGTCTTATCAAAACTGGGAAGTGTTTTAAATGTGATAAGTTTGGACATATGGCCTGAGATTGCAATGAAAATGATCCAAAGACTAATCCTGATAAGTAAATTGTAAAGTGTTTTAAATGTGGTGAGATGGGTCACTATGCAAATTCCTATCCAAAGAGGGATCCAAATGATGCAAAGAAGCCAGACTACAAGCAGAAAGGTGTAGTGAGATCCTTTGCGACTATGTTAGCAGGTGTTGGGTCATCCAATGAAGTTGTATCATGTACTTTGTTTGTTCACTCAGATTTTGCTAAAAAAAAATTGATACGGGGTCTAAACATTCCTTCATCTCTGAGAAATTTTCTAGTAAATTGGAAATATCACCTCAAAAAATGAGACCCAAACTTGTTGTTAAAACACCAGGGGGAAATGTTATAGCAAAGAGGAATTATAAGAATATTTCTATTGTGGTATGTGGAAAGACTTTACCTGCAAACCTTGTTGTTTTACCCTTAGTCGAGTTTGATGTTATTCTGGGGATGGACTAGCTTTCTGATTATCATGCTAAGATTGACTGTAGAGATAAAGAAGTTGTTTTTCAGAAAGAGTTTCAGTTTGTATACAAGAATGAACCCATAAAATTGATAACATATCAGGAAGTTGAGAAACTACTGAAAGATGGAAGTGAGAGTTATCTTGCTCATATTGTTGAAAACAAGGGAACTATTCAAATTAATGATGTGCTAGTAGTAAATGAATACCTTGATGTTTTTCCTGAGGAGTTACCCAGTTTCATACCTGAACGAGAAGTCGAATTCACAATTGACTTAGTTCCTGATGCTAAGCCAATTTCAAAACCTCCATATCGTATGGCTCCAATAGAACTTCTTGAATTGAAAAATCAGTTGCATGATTTTCTTGTCAAAGGCTTCATTCATCCCAGCACTTCACCATGGGGAGACCTTGTTTTGTTTGTTAAAAAGAAAGATGGTTCCATGAGACTTTGCATTGATTATAGAGCTTTGAATAACATCACTGTTAAAAACAAGTATCCTTTTCCTCATATTGATGACTTATTTGATCAGCTCCAGGGAGCTCAGTACTTTTCCAAGATTGACTTGAGATCCGGATACCATCAGCTGAAGGTGAAGGAGGATGACATCCCGAAAACAGCCTTTCGTACTAGATATGGGCATTATGAATTTGTTGTTATGCCATTTGGGTTAACTAATGCACTTGCTGTATTCATGAATCTTATGAATAGAGTATTTCATGAGTTCTTGGATAAGTTTGTGGTTGTATTTATTGATGACATTCTGGTTTTTTCTAAAAATAAAGAGGAGCATGAAAACATCTAAGGGTCGTTTTAAAAACCTTAAAAGAAAAGAAATTATATGGAAAATTCAGAAAGTGTGATTTTTGGTTGCAATAGATTTCTTTTCTTGGGCACATTGTAAATAAGGATGGAATAACAGTTGATCCTGCCAAAACAAAAGTAGTTGATGAATGACCAAGACCCATAAATGTTACAGAGATTCGTAGTTTTATGGGTTTAGCAAGTTATTACCGACGGTTTGTTAAGAACTTTGCACGGTTATATAGCCTGATAACTAAGTTAACATAGAAAGGGGTTAAATTTGTTTGGATAGGGGAATGTGATGTTTGTTTTCAAGAACTAAAGAAGAGATTGGTAAATGCTCCAGTTTTGGCCTTACCTTCTCGGAATGGTGAGTTTTTCATCTACAGTGATGATTCTTTGAAGGGACTTGGTTGTGTTTTGATGCAGAATGATCAGGTAATTGTCTATGCTTTGAGACAACTTAAACCTCATGAGCTAAATTATCCCACACATTATTTGGAATTGACAGCTGTGATTTTTTCTTTGAAAATTTGGAGGCATCATCTATACAGAACCAAATGCCAAATATATACTGACCATAAAAGTCTAAAGTATATATTCACTCAGAAGGAATTAAACATGAGGCAGAGAATATGGCTAGAACTGATAAAGGATTATGACTGCACGATCAATTACCATCCTGGAAAAGCAAACAAAGTAGCGGATGCCTTAAGTCGGAAACACCACGCATCATTAACCATGCTATGTTTGGAACATGATCCCTTGATTAATGATTTGATGAATTTTGGATTGGAAGTTGTTGGTGCAGGGAATACCTCTCTTTTGTTTCAGGTTTCAGTGCAGTCTTCGTTGTCAGACAGAATTATGAAAGCGCAGAGGGAAGATCGTGAGCTACAGAAAAAGGTAGAATTGGTTAAAATGGGTAAGTTGACAGAATTTAATCTTGATAAAGATTGTGTTTTAAGATTTGGAAAAAGGTTGTGTGTGCCTTGTGATTCCCAGTTGAAGAAAGAATTGTTGTGTGAAGCTCATAGTTCTCCATTTTCTGTTCATCCTAGAAGTACTAAGATGTACAGAGACCTTCGAGAGTATTATTGGTGGAATGGGATGAAAAGAGATATTGCTAATTTTACAATGAAATGTTTGACATATCAGCAGGTTAAAGCAGAGCGGCAGTTATCGAAGGGGATGCTTCAGCCTTTGCCAGTGCCAGAGTGGAAATGGGAGAATATATCCATGGATTTTGTGGTGGGACTACCAAAGACTTCTCGAGGTAACAATGTGATTTGGGTTATTGTCGATCAGCTAACAAAGTCTGCACATTTTCTTTCTATTCGAGATACAATGACATTAGATCAGCTTTCTCAATTGTACCTCAAGGAGATTGTCAGGTTACATGGAGTTCCTCTTTCCATTGTGTTTGACCGAGATCCCAGGTTCACTTCTAAATTTTGGAAGGGACTTCAGAAGTCATTGGGCACAGAGTTAAATTTCAGTACAGATTTTCATCCTCAATCAGATGGGCAGTCAGAACGAACAATTCAAACATTGGAGGATATGCTTTGAGCTTGTTCAATGGACTATCAAGGAAGTTGGGATCAGCATCTTTCATTAGTTGAGTTTTCTTATAATAACAGTTTTTATTCCAATATTCAGATGGCACCTTTTGAGGCCTTGTATAGAAAGTGGTGTCGAACTCCTGCGTTTTGGGATGAAGTCGGTGAAAGAAAGTTGATGGGGCCAGAATTAGTAGAAGAAATGGCTGAGAAAGTGAGGATGATCCAGCAACACATGAGGATAGCTCAGAGCAGGCAGAAAAGTTATGCAGATAACAGAAGGAAAGACTTCTCTTTTGAGCTAGGTGACCATGTTTTCCTTAAAATCTCTCCTTGTAAAAGTATGATGCGTTTTGGTAATAAATGGCAACTAAGTCAACGGTTCATCGGTCCTTTTGAAATCTTGGATAAAGTTGGAACAGTTTCATACCGCGTAGCTCTACCTCCGAGCTTGTTTCAGGTACATAATGTTTTTCATGTTTCGATGTTGAGAAAGTATGTTCCAGATTCATCACATGTCTTGAGGCTGGAAGCAGTTCAGCTGGAAGAGAACCTTTCTTATGAAGAAAAACCGGTTCAGATTCTTGATCGAAGAGAACAGGTATTGCGGAATAAGGTAATCCACCAGGTAAAGGTTTTGTGGAGAAACCACATGGTTGAAGAAGCAACATGGGAGTCTGAAAATGTTATGAGGGAAAAATACCCACAGTTGTTTAATAAGTAAATAAAATTGTGAGGACGCAATTTCAAGAAGGTGGGGATAATGTAACATCCCAAGGTTTTCTAAAAATAAATTGAAAATGCTTGAAATTTTGTTTAAGGTATATATTTATAAGTATCCTTTAAACATAATTTTATTTCTTCTATGTTTTGAATTTCAAGAAACTGTCATCTACAATTGTGTTCAGTATGTTATTTAGAGTCTGATGAAACAAACTTGTTTTTTTGGTGAATAGTAACATACCCTTATGAATAGTAATATGAATAATAATATGACCTCATGAATAGTAAATAATTATTTTATTTTATTTTCACAAGGCAATAGGATAATGGGATCTTAATTAATTTTATAATGTCACATAAAACTAATTGCACTTCAATATTGTTATTTTTCGAATTAACTGTGACCTTATTTAAAAATTAAATTAATAATATTTAGAAAATTATTTTTGAAAAATGGAGTTCATTTTTGAATTCTACATGTCGAATAATGGTTGGGGTAAATTTTTTTGTATTTTTCTGAAACTCTTGAATTTTCAGTGAATAGTGAAATACGATAAAATACCGTATAATCAATTTATCAGTCAAAATGCACTATTTATGACATCATAAGTGATTCAAGGCCACTTGCTTCTAACTCACATGATATTATCACTATTTAGGGCCACTTGATTTGAGATTATTCATAGTCTTGATAAAAATATTATAATAATGATTAAAATAATCTAAAATACCTCCCCTCCTCCACTATAAATATCACTCTCACTCCCCTCTTCCTCCCACACCTCTCAAGCCTTGAGCATTGTCTAATTTCTGCCAAATTCCCTCCCCAATCTTCTTCCCCACGTCCTAGAGCTACTGGTCTCACCAAAAGACCAAAATCAAATCCCTTAATAAGGATCTCAAGGAGAAGAGATCAAGAGGTAAACAACCTCTTTTATTTTCTTTTTTTCTTTCATTTTTTGTTATTCTCTTCCATTCCCTTTGTCTTGTGTTGGGATATTTCATTAAATATTCCCCCCTTAATTTCCACATCTTGTATGAATGATTATATATTCCATTCCTCTCATCAATATTGTTTTTATGAAATTTTAAGAGACGTCGTTAGGCTGCCGAATTTTCGTGAGACATTTCTCAAGATTTTCTTTTATTTCATGATTCATTTTTCTTCTTTCCTCACTCCCTCTTATCCAAGAGGCATGAAATCTCCAGAATCATGTATATTCATTATGTTCTCATGATTATAGAAAATTCCTCATCAGTATTCTTCTCCTCTTCCACTTATTTAAAGAATCAAAAAACATTGTCCATTTGTGTCGAATTACCGACATCGTGGAAGATGTATTTTCAATTTCCATTAATTCTTTCAAGTCTGGTCATGAAACCATTTATATGGATGCACCATGTTATAATATATGTTTTATGACCCATATATGGTTTTGGAATTCTTTTTTACTCATGGTTCTAATTTAAAAGACGAAATGACGTTGTTATTATCAAAGAGCCACTAAAATGATCTAAATGAACATCATTAATGTTTTAACTTATAATTCATTATCATATAAAGCATAAAAGTGATAAATGGTATATATTATGGTACTGGAAATATGTAAATACTACTCCATTCCAATTCTGGAGTTTCACTTCCAATCAACAAGAACGATTCATCATGAACCGGTCGTGGAAATCACAAAAGAACTCACCCAAAATATTGCAAGGAACAAAATACTAACAATTAAGGGGTGAAATGAGGTTATGAAATGACCATATAATATGTTATAAACATGAACATGTTTCTGTAAAATACTAATAACTCTCTTTTAACCATTATACAGGAGGTTTTAACAAGTTTTAAGTAAGACAAGCTTAAGGTAAGGGAATTCTTAACCCGATTTCCATTCTTTGGGTTAACCTTCTATTTAATATTTATGGGCTATTTAAATTGTTTTTGTGATGGGTTATGTTTATATTATGTTTCTTTATGTTTATTTACAGAGTATATACATATTCCATCCACTCTATTAAGTCTCACTTCAAGTATATGATGTTTATAAGGGACTTTTCTTCTAAAATACTCTTTAAAAATTCTGTTTTACAAGATTCAAAAGCAATGTTTTTATGATATTATTTATGTTGTATGATTGTGTTTTGGTTATTGGGAATTGTTTATGATGAATGGCGGGACCTATATTTCCCTCCAATGCATTGGGTATGAGTAAGTTGGAGGTCGGCCGTATGGTTACTCCACGTGTAACTGCGATGGTTACACAAAGTATGGTAGCCGTGAGGGTTACAAATTTTAAGGTAGCCAAGATGGTTACAAGATTATGTAAGTAATGCCCCAAGATACCTCTATGATTATATTTATGTTTGTGTGGATCTTGTGTAAATCTCATGTTACACGAAGTAAGTATTTATGGGTGGAAAGCATGTTTTTTGAAAATGTTTTCATACGTTATGAGTATTCATGGACTAATATGATTTTTCCTTCTTTTTCATACCTTACTGAGCTTTTGTTCTCATCCCAAGTTTTTAAATGATTTTTTTCACAGGTTAATGGATGAGTAATACAAGGAAGGAAGACATGTTAAATGTTGAAGAATTGTCAAGGAGTCTTGTTTTAAGTTTTAATGTTTTATATTCTGAGAAAAATGGAAATTGATTTTATGGTATCCACTATGTAAAAATGTGTAATGTTATGAATGTTTTGTCTTAATTATCTAAAGATCTAAACTTGAAAAGATCCTTAATGTAAAAGGTAGTGTTTTCTTGAATAAATTCAAGATTATGTATGTAATAAGTGTGGGTTGTTATATTTACCTTGAAGTTTACTGGTGGGTGTTTGACAGTGATCCCCTCCATCTGAGCAGGTTGGACTCTTTTGCAGTTTTCTTTTGAGGGGCATGCATTTTTTCCTTTTTTTACTTCTGTTGTACTCTGGTTGGGATAGATGTATGCATGGATTTTAGTTTTCAGTTTTTATATATATATCTGCATTGTTTCATGGAGGTGTATGTGGATGTGTGTGTATAGGTATGATAGGCCAAGTCCTCCCATGTGTGTGATAGCCTACTCGGCACTAGTTTTCATCCCCTAACCTATTGGAGGTGGGCTTGGGGATTCGCGGCATGAGACCTATTAGGTTGGGTTATGTCAGAGTGGTATAAGAGGGGGTTATGATTTCGGATTGTAGTCATGAGCTTGGTTTTGGTTGCATAGCATTAGTTTTAGGATGTTTCGAGTTCATATTTCTGGCCAGGGACTCTAGTGTTGGTGAGGGCAGCTGACATATCCATTCACTAGGACTCTGATAACCTTCCTTTCAACTTTTTACATTAGGAAACTGGTCGCAGGGAAATAATGGTACATGCATCATATAAGATGGTTTTTTGGGTTTTTCATGTCCTTCTTGAGTCATCTCCCCATATATACTCTTTGATTGTGGTGCATCTTGACTTGGTTTCAGCATATTTCCATGACGATAGCCTTCGAGGTTTCCACTGATGGGTTAGGAGTATGAACTGATGAGTGATGAGGTCGCCTTATAGGGGCCTAGTCACGAGGCAGGTTCTTCTCTGGTTGTATAGCTGGTGGAGCCACCACCCTTCGAGCAGCATGTAGACCCACCTCCAAGAGTTCATGTGGATGCATCCTATCATACTGAGCTGTGGATGGATCTATTGGTGTTGTATGGTGATGCATTAGGGTCACACATGTACCACGATCTTTAGAGAAAGAGTTCGCCTGAGGTCCAAGTCGAGAAGGACCCACAGTTAGCACACGTACAACACAGGAGGCACCATCATTTTCAGAGGCATTTCCATGTCTGGTCACAGGCACATGGGTTTTTCTCACAGGAGTCGCGCCAGGGTTCTGGTCAGCAGTGGGAGAGGCGTTTCTACGCTTGTGATAGTTGGAGACATCTTGTGAGAGATTGTCTAAACTATTGTGCTGATGAGGGAGGACCGGTCCATGGACCGCCTTGGCAGTGGCAGCAGTTTCAGCGAGGTTCATTGATTAGTGGATGAGACGTTGGAGCCAGAACTTTTGGAGTTGTTTTGTGCTTTTTTTTGTCACCACCACCACCCTCAGGTGGTCCAGGCTAGGCTTAGGGAGCTGGTGGACATGGACTTGGGCGGTTGTAGGCATTGGAGGGTGTTGACCCAAATGCTCCAAATGAATAGAGGTATGCCCTGTGTCCTTTTTACTTTCTGTAGTAGGATTGATAGAAATTGTTGGGAGGTACTCTTTCCTTTATGTTGCTTGATTGTGGTTTTTGTTCAGAAAGACGCAGAGTATCGATGGAGCCCTATCTCAGTGTTTCTCTTTTTTCACTTTGAATACACAAGGAAGAGGGATCCTTCCTCCACCGAGATGAGTTTTTGTGACACGATGAAAACTATGTGGATGAGTCAGTGCCACCCAAATCGAACAATATTGAGATGCAGTGGATGATTCTCTTAGACTTGTGCATTCAGATCGTTTGCAGGAGGGCGGTTGGTAGCTGGAGGGCCTAGTAAGACCCAGTTTGAGCATCTAGGAAAGCCTTTATTATTCATTATTACCCTCACATGCTCGACATAAACTTTTACGTGGGATGCTTGATTAGGTTGTGGTGTAATTCATCATGGATTTGAATTCGTTGGAAGGATGGACACTTCCCCCACTAAGGTTCGCCCTTGAGATGCGATCTAAAACTATGTGGGTGAGTCAGTGCCACCCAAAGTGGATAATATCGAGGTGTGGTGGATGAGTTCTTTTGACCTGTGAGTACGAGGTCAGTTTCATGTGTTGGTGGCAGTTCGTAAGGGCTTGTAGGACCCAATGTGTATACTCAGTCAACCCTGTTTATTCTCCAGGTGGTGGAGGCATTCTTGTTGAGGTTTTTTTGTGAGGTCTCGTGTAACGGGATATCCATTGGTCTTGTTCTCGATGGGTTTCCCTTAAGGTGGGGAGAGAATTAGCCTCTGAATGGTTGGAATTGGAACCAATTAGGTGGCGAGATAGGTTGCTGAGGTGGTATTTTTCCCTTGGCATCATGTTGGTGTTGCAATAGACCATTAGAAGTTGGTGGGGTATGTTGAGGCTCGTTCGGGGTAGTTGTAGATTAACGAAGGTGGCCCTGGGTGTTCGACGATGAGGTATTGTGTTTGGTTGGATCTCGTCAAGGGTTCAGAGTGTTAGCTATGGAGATAAGCTATCTCTGAGGTTCGTAAACCCTCTTCTTCATTATGGTTGTTTGGTGTTTTCCACTTTTCGTAGCTGAGGAAACACCTGTCGCTTATTGCATGATGTTAACCTGGCGGTAGCTTACAATGAGTGGTTATGCCTGAAGGTTCCCCTGAGTGTGTGCTTGTGGGTAGCACGGGAACCCTTGGTGGCCTTTGTGGTGGTCTTGTTGTGTTGTGGTTCCTCTTGGTGCATGTTTGTTACAGCATAGGAACCTATGGTGAGCTCGCTAGCGTCAGAGTCCCAGTGCAAAGCTCTGATCCTTTCCCATGTTCCTAGGCTTTCTCTTTTTGGGGATGAAAAGCCTTAAGGTGGGCACTCAGGTTTTTCCCTGTCAGACTTCGGAAATTTTTATAAAAATATTTTCGAAGCCAGGCGCTAAGTCGGTGTAGGAATTCGAGGGTTGGTGAGCCTCAGTACGGTGATTTTAAAAAAAAATATTGAATATATTTTTTCACCCATACGCAATTTCTCTTGAAACATTAATAAATTCCGAGTAGAGTCTTGGATCATATTTCTAAGACCGTGGTTGAGTTCAGAATGTTGTTTTTACCCTAAGTGTGACATAAACTTTTTCGGCACCGGGTGTTGGGTCGGAGGCGATTTGGGCCAGGGTATTAAGTGGATATTTGTTTTAATAAAAGTAAAACAAATATCCCCTCCCCCTTCTCCCCTTGTGTGAACATAGGAGGCTGAATCCCCCTCTTCCCCTCTCCCTATCCCTTTAACCGGCGGATGAACCAAGGTGAGGAGGTGCCGCTAGGTGCTGTTTTTGATGCCGATCAACGCCAGATCAAGAATCAGCGCGTCCCGAGCATCGTTTTTCACTCGAAGCTTTGATATTTCACCCTCAACGTAATAGAATTTTTGTTTTATTCCCAATCCCCATTTTGATGTATTATTTTAAGGTTTTAAAGACCATGTATAATTTTTAGGGACCCCTCAGGGGTCAATCTATGCGTTTTGGGGTGAACAGAGGTGTTTCGGGCTGTTTGTAGGGAAATCCAGTCGGATTTTCCTATCAACGTGACGTGTAAACCAGACATACACATCGTGTGTTCTTCCCATTCAGGTAAGATGATGTTTTAGGGTCTACACATTGTGTATCGAGGGTTACATGTCATGTAGGGACCCTTGTCATGTGGTCGGGGGAAACGGCCAGCGTAACCGTGTGATCGTATATGGTCGTGTAAAAGAACACGACCAAAGTACATAGACACGGGGTCCAGTACATGGGTTCCGGTACATGGTTTTAGGTAAACCACATGTCTAGGTGGTTGTATAACCCAAACATGACCTGTAGTATAGGATGTACGGCGTGTAAGGGACATGGCTGGTCAGGTCGTGTGAAGGAGAAACACGGCCAGGGGATGAGTGAATAGGACACGACATGTACTATCTCTACACGTCGTGTATTTCTATATGGGTTGGAAAACTGTGTAGAAAGGATACATGGTCAGGTGTTCGGGTGGGATCACACGCCATGTGGACCCCTTTACATGTTTTGGACTCCTTAAGGATCTTCTTGAGAACTTCTTCATCTCGTATCTCCTCCTTCGTAGCTCAGATTCAGGCCTACGAGTAGTCTATCCTGAGTAGTTTTTCACATAGAATGCGATGGTGGACCTGATTTGGGACTAGGAGGTACAGTGTGTAAGCAACATTGTGTGGGTCATTTGGGTTAGCGACGCCTTGACCGGTTGGGTTGAGTGGGTCCCCCTGGTCTATATTGGTGACATTTCAATCGGTAGGGTTGAGTGGGTTCCCCTGGTCCTATCACTGTGAGGGTTTCTGGTATCACGTCCTCTTCACCAAACTGTGACCCCTCTTCAGATTCTTTTCATACGTAAATCATGGGTGGTTTTGCACTTTCTAGAGTGAGTTGTATCAATCCGATTCAATAGCAAACTCAGCAGATTTGGAGCATGTGTCACCCCGAGAGGCCCAGCACAATCCTTACGACATTTCGTTTCCCTGGTAGGTTTCTTAGAATCGGTATGACCAATATTTACCCAGGCATTGATCCTCTGTCCAGGATGTTGTTCCAGTAGGGGATGGATCCCCCAGTGAGCCTTGGGCGCAAACCATCTATCTGTGTATCGAGATGCAATTCTTCCTTTTGTGATCTATCATGACGTTTTCCTCAGGTGGAGTCGGAATTGGTGTGAAAACTCTACACAGGCATTGATCCTCTGCTAGGTGAGTTGTTCCAGAGTTGGGCTGTTGTGTGATACCCTTTCTGTGATCAGTGTTCCAGCTAGGGTTCTTAGTGTCCCCCAACAGACCCTGGGTGGGATCCCCTACCTATGGTTGAGATAGTCACTGGGTGACTACTTTCGTGGCCTTTCCGTAGATCCTTCACGCATGGATAGGTATCACAAGGGTTGGTTGAGTTGTGTTGTTAGTTCACTTTCCCGATGGAGTGGCATATCTCGGTTGAGTGTCATCTGGGATGGCGAGGTTGACATATTGACTACGAGTTTTCGATGTTTTTTCCCTCTCGTTCTGTGTTCCATTAGGGATGGATAGGTTCTTGGTGTGTGTGCTCTGAGGTTGGTCTCCACCTTCACCTCGAGTAGGATCCCTTTGTTGTCTATGGGGTCAGAACCTCATGAGACCGTTGGGAGTGTTTTGTTGGGCCTTCGAGTTGGATGTTGTGGATAGTCTATAGTCGGGACCATGAGACTTGGAGTTAGAACTAAGTATATATGGGTATGTTCTGGGAGTCCCCGTGGTATGTGTCATTATGTTGACATGCCTGGGACGTTGAACTGACTAGTCATGTATAGCTGAGGATGGTCTCGAGATGGAGTTTCTCTCTCATTTGGGTTCCCTCCAGCTAGGTTGAGTTGATTGATGTCTATCAGTTACTCCTTTTTTGGTTTGGTTTTTTGGGGTGCCTACTGAGTTTTTTTATACTCACCCCTACATGGGCTTTTCCCACACATGTGTGTCTTATGCAAACCGCAGGTCCTTTAACAGAGTCTCAGTAGGACCTGGATCAGGTAGAGTGTAGTAGATGGATTGACTAGAGTTTTTACCGAAGTTGTACCGTGGAGCTTACCGGAGGGTGTTTGACAGCAATCCCCTCCATCTGAGTAGGTTGGATGCGTTTGCAGTTTTCTTTTGGTGGGCATGTATTTTTTCCTTTTGGTACTTCTGTTGTACTATGGTTGGGATAGATGTATGCATGGATTTTAGTTTTTAGTTTTTTTATTTATCTTTGCGTTGTTTCATAGAGGTGTATGTGGATGCGTGTATACAGGTATGATAGGCTAAGGCCTCCCATGTGTGTGATAGCCTACTCGGTGCTAGTCGCTAGCCCCTGTCCTATTAGAGGCACACTTGGATAGTTGCAGAATGAGCCCTGTTGGGTCAGGTCATGTTGGAGTGGTATCAAAGGGGGTTCCACTTTAGGACCACAGTTGTGAGCTTGGTTTGGGTTGCATAGCATTAGTGTTAGGATGTTTTGAGTTTGTCTTTCAGGCCAGGGACTCCAGTGTTGGTGCGGGAGGCCGACGTATCTATTCCCTAGGACTCTGATAACCTGCATTATGACTCAGTACATTAGGACACTAGTTGTAGGGAAATAATGGTATATTCGTCATATAGGATGGGTTTTGGGTTTTTCCTGCCCTTCTTGAGTCAACTACCAAGATATACTCTTTGAATATGGTGTGTATTGACTTTGTTTCAGGATGTTTCCATGATGACATCCTTCTAGGTTTCCACTGATGGATTCGGAGTATGAACAGATGAGTGATGAGGTCACCTTGCAGGGGCCTGGTCACAAGGTAGGTTCTTCTCTGGTTGTACAGTTGGTGGAGCCACCAACTATCAAGAAACATGTAGACCTACCTCCAAGAGTTTAGGTGAATGCAGCCTGTCATATTGATTCATGGATGGATCTGTTGGTGTTGGACGGTGATGTGCTAGGGTCACGCGCATACTACGAGCTTCAGAGATAGAGTTCTCCTGAGGTCCATATCGATTAGGACCCACAGTTAGAACACATACACCACAGGAGGCACCATCGTCTTCAGAGGCATACCCATGCCTGATCAAAGGAACATGGGTTTGTCACGCAGGAGTCGCGCTAGGGTTCCCAGTCAGCAGTGGGAGACGCATTGCTACGCTTGTGATAGATGGGGACATCTTACAAGATATTGTTTGACCCGTAGTGTTGCTGAGGGAGGACCGGTCGACAGACCGCCTTGGTAGTGGTAGCAGTTTTAGTGAGGTTCGTCGAGCAGTGGACCATACATTGGAGCCATAGCTTCAGGAGTTGTTTGGAACTTTTTTTTCCACCACCACCACCCACAAGTGGTCCAGGCCAGGTTTAGGGAGCTATTGTATAGGGACTTGGGCAGTTGTAGGCATTGGGGGATGTTGATCTAGAGGCTCCAGATTAATAGAGGTACGCTCTATGTCCTTTGTACTTTCTATAGTATGATTGATAGACACTTTTAGAAGGTACACTTTCTTTTTCATTGCTTGCTTGTGGTTTTTGTTTAGGAAGACGCAGAGCGTCGTTGGATCTTTGTGTTGGTGTTTCTCTTTTGTTGCTTTAAATTCATGAGGAAGATGGATCCTTCCCCCACCAAGATGTGTTTTTGTGACGTGATGAAAACCGTGTGGGTGAGTCAGTGCCGCCCAAAGTAGACAGTATTGAGGTGTGATGGATGAGTCCCTTATACTTGTTCATTCAAATCGTTTTCATGAGAGAGATTGGTAGCTAAGAGGGCCTGGTAAGACCTAGTGTGAGCATCTGGGCAGGCCTTTGTTATTCGTTAGTACCCTCGCATGTTCGGCGTCAACTTGTATGTGGGATGCTTAAGGAGGTTGCAGTGTGGTTCATCATGGATTCAAATTCATAGGAAGGATAGACACTTCCCCCACTAAGACACATCCTTGAGACGCAATCTAAAATCACGTGGGAGAGTCAGTGCCACCCAAAGCGGATAGTATCAAGGTGTGGTGGATGAGTTCCTCCGACCTGTGAGTTTGAGGTCAGTTTCATGTGTTGGAGGTAGTTTGTAATGGCTTGTAAGACCCAGTGTGTATACTCGACCAACCATATTTTTTCTCCAATTGGTGGAGGCATTCTTCTTGAGGTTTTGTTGTGAGGTATCGCGTGATGGGATATCTAGTGGGCTTGTTCTCGATGGGTTTCCCTTAAGGTGGGGAGAGCATCAGCCTCCGAAGGGTTGATGTTGGCACCAGTCACATGGCGAGACGAGTTGATGAGGTGTTCGTTTTCCCTTGGTGTCATGTTGGTGTTGGAACAGACCGTTCGAAGTTGGTTGGGGTCTGTTGGGGCTCATTTAGGGTAGTTGTAGACCGAAAAAGGTGGACCTAGGTGTTCGACAATGAGGTCTTATGTTTGGTTGGATCTCATCGAGGGTTCAGAGTGTAAGTTGGGCCGACAACCTATCTCTAAGGTTCATAAACCCTCTTCTTCATTGTGTGTGTTTGGTGTTTTCCACCTATTACATCCAAGGAAACATGTGTCGCTTGTTGCATGATGTTAACCTGGTGGTAGCTAGACGGTGTGTGGTTGCGCCTGAAGGTTCCTCTGAGTGTGTGCTTGTGGGCATCATGGGAACCCTTTGTGGCCTTTGTGGTGGTCTTGCTGTGTTTTGTTTCCTCTTGTTGCGTGTTTGTTACAGCACAGGAACCTCTGGTGAGATCGATGGCGTGGGAGTCCTAGTGCAGAGCTTTGTTCCTTTCCCATGTTCCTAGGCTTTCTCTTTTCGGGGACTAAGAGCCTTAAGGTATGGAGGATGTAGTGACTCAGGTTTTTCCCTGTCAGACTTTTGAATTTTTCTAAAAATATTTATGAAGCCAGGCACTGAGTTAGTGAAGGAATCTGAGGGCTGGTGACCCTCGACGTGCTGATTTTAAAAAAATATTAAATATATTTTATCACGCATGCACAGTTTCACTTGAAATGTTAATAAATCCTGAGCGAAGTCTCAGATCAGATTTTTGAGACCATGTTTGAGTTTATAATGTTGCATTTACCCTAGGCGTGACGTAAACTTTTTCGGTTTCAGGTGTCGGGTCGAAGGCGAATCGGGTCGAGGTGTTAAGTGGATATTTGTTTTAATAAAATTAAAAACAAATATTCCCTCCCCCTTCTCCCCTTGTGTGCATGCAAGAGGTCGAAGCCCCCTCTTCCCCTCTCCCTATCCCTTCGACCGGAGAACAAACTAAGGCAAGTAGGTGATGCTAGGTACTATTTTTGACATCGATCATCACCAGATCAAGAATCAGCGCATCTTGGGCGTCGTTTTGCACCCAAAGCTTCGGCGTTTCACCCTCGAGGTAGGAGGTTTTTTTTAGTCCTGATACCCCTTTTTATGTGTTTTTTTAAGGTTTTAGAGCCCATAGAAAAATGTTAGCGACCCTCGTGGTTCGATCTATGTGTTTCAGGGTGAACGGGGTGTTTCGGGCTAGTTGTAGGGAAATCTCATCAGATTTTCCCATCAACACAGCGTGTAAACCAGTAATACGCAGTGTGTTTTTCCAGTTTAGGGAAGATGGTGTTTCAGGGTCTACACGTTTTGTATCAGGGGTTACACTCCATGTAGGGACCCCTACCATGTGGTCAGGGGAAACAGCTAGCGTAGTCATGTAATCATACACAGTCATGTAAAAGAACACAACAAAAGTACACAGACATGGGGTCCAATACACAGGTTCAGGTAAACCACATAGCCAGGTAGGTATAACCCAAACACGCCATGTAGTATGGGATGCACAGTGTTTAAGGGACATGGTCGGTTGGGCCGTGTGAAGGAGAAACATAGTCAGGGGTCGGGTGAATGGGACACGGTGTGTACTATCTCTACATGTCGTGTATTTCCATATGGGTTGGAAAACTATGTAGAAAGGATACACGACCAGGTGTTCGGGTGGGCTCACATACCGTGTGGACCCCTTTACATTCCATGGACTCCTTGAGGATCTTCTTACAATCTTCTGCCTCTCGTATCTCCTCCTTCATAGCTCGGATTCAGGCCTGCCAGTGGCATGTCCTAAGTAGTTTTTTCACGTAGAATGCGATAGTGGCCCCATTTTGGGCCTAAGAGGTACGATGTGAATAATACATTTTGTGGGTTATTTGGGTTAGTGATGCCTTGAACGGTTGAGTTGAGTGGGTCCCCCTAGTCTCCGTTGGTGACATTTCGACCGGTAGGGTTGAGTGGGTCCCCTGGGTCCTATCGCTATGAGGGTTTTCACTATTACGTCATATTCACCAGATTGTGAACCCTCTTCAGCTGCTTTGCATACATGCAATGTGGGTGGTTCCCCACTTTTTGGAGTGAGTTGTCTCAGTCTGCTTCAATAGCAGATTCAGCAAATTTAGAGCATGTGTCATCCCAAGAGGTCTGGCGTGACCCTCACATCCTTTTGTTTCCCTAGAAGGGTTCTTGGAATCAGTGTGACCAATATTTACTCGGGCATAGATCCTCTACCCAAGATGTTGTTCCAGTAGGGGACGGAGCACCCAGTGAGCCCTGGGCACAGACCCTCTATCTGTGTATCGAGATGCGATTCTTCCTTTTATGATCTATCGTGATATTTTCCTCAGACGGAGTCAGAATCGGCATGACCAAATATACATGAGCATTGATCCTCTGCTAGGTGAGTTGTGTCAGAGTTAGGTTGTTGCGTGATGCCCTTTATGTGATCAGTGTTCCAGCTAGGGTTTCTAGTGTCCCCCAGCGGACCGTAGATGGGATCCCCTACCTGAGGTTGAGATAGTCACTGGGTGGCTACTTCCATGGTCTGTCCATTGAATGTACCCTCGCAGATAGGCATCATGAGGGTTGGTTAGGTTGTTTCGTCAGTTCATTTTCCCGATGGAGTGGCATCTCTCGGTTGAGTTCCATCTGGGATGGCGAGGTTGACACATTGGCTATGAGTTGTCGATGTTTGTCTCATATTGTTATGTGTTCCATTAGGGATGGCTAGGTTCTTGGTGTGTGTGCTTTGAGGTTGGTCTCTACCTTCACCTCGAGTAAGATCCCTTTACTGTCTATGAGGTCGGAACCTCATGAGACCGTTGCGAGCGTTGTGTTGGGCCTTGGAGTTGGCTACCGTGGACAGTCTATGGTCAGGACCATGAGGCTTGGAGTCAGAGCTAAGTATATCTGGGTATGTTCTGGGAGTCCTCGTGGTGTCTGTCGTTACATTGACATGCTAGGGACATTGGGATAACTAGTCGTGTATAGCTGAGGATGGTCTTGAGATGGATTTTCTCTCTCATTTGGGTTCCCTCTGGATGGGTCGAGTTGACTGATGTCTATCAACTACTCCCTTTTGGTTTGGGTTTTTGGGGTGCCTATTGAGTATTTTTATACTCAGCTCTGCACGAGTTTTGCCCGCACGTGTTGTGTCTTGGGCAGACCACAGGTCCTTCGACGGAGTCCTGGTAGGACCCGGAGCAGGCAAAACGTAGTAGCTGGATTGACCAGGGTTTTTACCAAAGTTGTACCACAAAGCTTACCGGTGGGTGTTTGACAACGATCCCCTCTATCTGAGTAAGTTATATGCTTTTGCAGTTTTCTTTTGGTGGGTGTGTATTTTACCCTTTTTGTACTTCTGTTGTACTTTGGTTGGGATAGATGTATGCATGCATTTTAGTTTTCAGTTTATATATATATATTTGCACTGTTTCATGGAGGTGTATTTGGATACGTGTGTACATGTATGATTGGATAAGGCCTCCCATGTGTGTGATAGCCTACTCGGCACTAGTTGGTAGCCCCTGGCCTATTGGATGCGGGTTTGGGGAGTTACGGCACGAGCCCTATTTGGGTCAGGTTGTGTCGGTATGAGAAGTTGAAGAAGAAATAAGTTGAGTGAAAGTCAAACTGTGTTGAAATTCTTAATAGTTATGTTGAGACTTTCAGAATATGAGGAGTTATTGGTTTTGAAGATCACGAGAGCTTAATGAGTGATGAAGCTAGTGAACAAGTTCTAAATAAGTCCCATGAAACTGTGATAAATATAGATATTGGGTTATACCTATTGATCTTGAAGAATTGTTGGCATTCGAAGAAACCATTGTGAGGAAGGAGATCGGTATTTTTGGGTGTAGTGACATCCCTATACAGGTTTTCAGTCTACTTTAAAGGTAGGAAGAAAATTGAAAAGAGAAGTTGGTGCGATGAAAGTCTGTAGAGAAGTCATGAGATGCAACTTATCTTCGCTTGTGTAATATTGTGAACATATCACACCTGTGTAATATGGTGTGCTTAGTTTCCAGATGATATTTGTCCAAATCCACTTGTATTGATGATAAGATTATAGTGGAGAATTTGTGCCTTGGACATTCCAAGTACGGTAAAGAGTAGGTTTCACAAGATAGGTTGAACCTTGTAAATATTGTGTGTTATCTTTACTCGCTTTATATTATTGTATGAGGTGTTATATGTCAAGTTAAAAAAATATCCATAAATCTTAACTAGTTATAGAGGTTCAAGTCCAAAGGGATGACAAGTTTAAAAAGATTAATTGGAATTGGTAAAATCGAACAACACTTGATCCCCCCCCCCCCATTTTTAGGTGTTTTGTCCAACTCTACTTGTATTAATGATAAGATTATAGTGGAGAATTTGTGCCTTGGACATTCCAAGTACGGTAAAGAGTAGGTTTCCCAAGATAGGCTGAACCTTGTAAATATTGTGTGTTATCTTTACTCGCTTTCTATTATTGCATGAGGTGTTATATGTCAGGTTAAAAAATATCCATAAATCTTAACTAGCTATAGAGGTTCAAGTCCAAAGGGATGACAAGTTTAAAAGGAGTAATTAGAATTGGTAAAATTGAACAATACATGATCCCCCCCCCACTTTCAGGTGTGTTTTCATGATCAACTAAACATCTTGGATAGAGTACTAGAGTTGTGGAAGATAGATAAAAAGCAGAATCCATTGGATGTGTTCACTAAGGTGTTAGTCCAAGAAAGTTTGAGGCAACATTTGTTGAGTCAATAAGGTTTTCCTTATGACTTTTTCATTCCTTTTTGTTTTGAAAATCACAAACACCTTATACTTAAGCAAATATAAATTTTACCTCCATAAGGAAAATTTACTTCTTTAAGGAAAGTTACCCTAACCAAGATTTTCTTATACATAGCAATATTTTTCTTTAGTACAAAAACTGGATTCATACCCAAAATCCCAGAAGTCAATTAATGTAAATATTTGGGGCCTTCTATTTTTAGGATCCGAATTCTGGATGTGAACTGTAATGAAGTTCCAATCCGAATTCTAGACTCTGAACTTTCATGAGTTCAACTCCGAACTCTTAAGCAGTTCGACTCTGAACTCTTAAGTAGTTCGACTCCGAACTCTTATGAAGTTCGACTCCAAACTCTTAAGCGGTTCGACTCCGAACTCTTAAGTGGTTCGACTCCGAACACATATGAAGTTTGACTCCAAACTCTTAAGCAGTTCGACTCCGAACTCTTAAGTAGTTCGACTCCGAAATCTTATAAAGTTCGACTCTGAACTCTTAAGCAGTTCGACTCCGAACTCTTAAGTGGTTCGACTCTGAACTCATATGAAGTTCGACTCCGAACTCTTATGAAGTTCAACTCTGAACTTTTACTAGTTCGACTTCGAACTCTGCAAGTTCAGATTCTGATCTCTGGTGAAACCAGACTCCGAATTCCTATAAAACAAAATCTGAACATTTCTTAACATAGACTCCGAATTTCATTTTGGTTAGACTCCAAACTTTTGACTTACTTAAACTCCGAAATGTTGAATAGATTTTACTTACATATGCTTCATTTTAAAATGATGTCGTGCATTTAGTTATACATGATTTATTATTAAACGATGTTGTTCATTCTGTTTCTAATTAACCGTTGGTTGAGTTACACGTGTACAGGTCCCTCCGAATTTCATGGAAAATATGACCGTTGGAGAAGGGAGTCGACCGTTGGAAATTTGCCTATAAATAGGAGCTCATTTGAAAGAGCTCAACAACAAGTTGATCGATCTAGAGACCACACGCTGTTAAGGTGATTTCTAGAGAGAGAAGCTTTTCATGCCTTGTGCATACTGAACCGCTCATTTAGATTGCTTTGTGCGACTCCGAATGTTGGTGATTACATTTGAGGACTTCCAAGGATAGGAAGACAGAGGTGCCGACTACCTTGAAGTTCGAGGGCTTCCTTGCTGAGGAAGACAGAGGTTCCAACTACCTTGAAGTTGAGGGCTTGCAGGGATAGCAGGACAGAGATTCTGATCTTCGTATCGAGGGCTTACTCTGGTGTGGGTAAGACAGACTTGCTTGAAAGTATAAATCAAGGGACTTTTATCCAAGGTTGTTGGATACCCTTCTCTTTGGGTTAAAAGATTCGTATCTTGTTACTTGTAGTTTTACTACTTGTTTTTCCACTGCATATTGTATTGTAAGGAAAGTATAACCTTCTTATATTTCCTTACACTTTTACTCTAATTAGTTTAGATTCTATACGCTTTAAGGTAGAATCTTATATTGTAAACCTTGGTTCCAATTCTCCAGTTGGTGATTAGAGGTGTTGTGAATTTGCTTAGTTTAACTTTGTTAAACTTAGTTTTTTCCTTGTCTAAGGAAATTTTTAAAGTATACAATTCACTCCCCCCCCCCTCTTGTATATTGAGCATCTACATCGTTATTTCGATCCTACAATTGGTATCAGAGCGAAGTTTCAGAAATACTTATACTCACATATAAGTTTTTCTTGATCATCTTTTTCTTTGTTCTTCATCCTTGATTAGAAAGTTTTTTATTCATTCCTAATTGGCGTTCTGAACTCTGCCATTCCGAACTTTATCATTCCAAATTGTCATTCCGAACTTTGAGGTTACGAACTTTTTTCTACTAACTAGTTTGGTTTCCAAAGTTTGTTTTAAGAATGGAAGGAATCAATGTTGGTTCTATTGACAATCTAAACCCTACAAGACCACCAATCTTTGATGGTAATGACTATGAGTACTGGAGATATCGAATGAAGACTTTTGTTATCAATACTGGAGTGGATAATTTCGTTATGCTTACTGGGGATTATAAAATTCCTGATAAGGAAGTTAGAACTTTCACTAACCAGGAAAAGAAAGAGTATCAACTCAATTATAAGGTACGTAATACTCTACTATGTTCAATGACTAAAAATATATATAGCCAAATTTCTTCTTGTGAAGCAGCTAATTGTATCTGGAAGAAGTTAGAAGTTACACACTTTGGCACTTCTAAAGTGATTGAAACTATGAGAGCTATGCTTAGAGCTGAATACCATGGATTCAATTTTCCTTATGGAGAACCAATCTATAAAGTTCAACAGAGATTTATGACTATAGTCAACAACTTACAGTCTATGGGAGAAAAAGGGTTAGATGATGAATCTCTTGTGGATAAGATAATTGATATTATGCCCAATGAATGGGAATCAAAGAGAACGGCTATAGATGAGAACAGGAAGGTCACTCAAATTTCTCTTGATGAGCTATTTAGAACTCTTCTCCAACATGAAACAAGAATGAAGAGAGATGCTGACAACATCAAAAAGAAGAATGGGAATGGTATTATCGCTTTTACAACAACAACAAATCATATGAAAGCTAAGACTCCTGAGAGAGTAACCAGATCCAAGTCTAAGAAGGTGGTTATTCAATCAGATTCGAGTGAAAGTGAAATCTCAGAAAATGAGTTAGAAAATATTGCTCGAAGAATGAACAAGATAGCTGGCCAGAGAAATTTCCAATCCAAATATAAGAAAAAGGAAAGGAAAGACAGGAAAGATGGAGAAGTTACTTGTTATGAATGCAAGAGAGCTGGACATATTAGACCAAATTTCCCTTTTCTCAAAAAGAAAGAAAGGAAAGAAAGCCATTCTGAGAGGAATAGAAAGAAGTATTACAAAACCAAAGCTAAGAAAGTTCTGAAAGCAAATGACACCTGGAGTGCCAGTGGTGGTGACTCTTCAGATGAATCTTCTGATTATGAATCTTCAGGACAGAAGAATCTTGGTCTTATAGCCATATTACCCATTAATAATCATTACTTTATGGCTAAGGTATGAAATACTGAATCATTGACCAATGTATCTTTAAATTCTAATGATAGTAAGTATTATAACTCTTCTGATGAAGAATCCTCTTCTAATGAAGAAAATACTTCACCTACCTATGAAGAAGTTTTTAGGTTTGTTGAACTTCTAGAGATTGAGAATTCTAAACTCAATAAAAAACTTGATAAGGCAAACTCTAGGAATTCTATTCTTACAAAAGAAATATCAGATCTTTCTAAAGATCTTGATAGGAAAAATTCTAATTTTTTAAATATTTCAAAAAATATTGAGGAAGTAAGTTCTGAGAAGAACAAACTTTCTAAAGGGTTAGAACAAGTAAATTCTAAGAAAAGTGTTTTCGAGCCTAGCTCTAGTTCTAAATCTAATGTTTTTGGAGATAAAAACTTGGTTATTAAACTCAAGTCCGAAATTTTTTCCTTAAAGAAGTGTTTATCAAACTTTACCCATGGTAAAGAAAATTTTGATAAAATGTATTCTCAAATACGAACTTTAAGAAACAAATCAGGATTTGGTTATACCCATGCAAAACCAATTTTTAGTAACAACTACTTTGTTCCACAAAGTGCCCCATTTTGTACCAAATGTCAATGTGGTGGTCACTGGGTAAAGAATTTTTCTTTAAATAAAACTCAATCTCTAGGTTTTCATAAAGCCTATTTTTCTAAGTGTGGGTTCCTAAAATTTTGTTGTCTGGAAATCTCGGATCCAAGCAAGTTTGGATTCCGAAAGTCTAATTCTTTTCTTGTTTTTAAGAAGATAAAGGAAGTACCAACAACAATACATGGTACATGGATAGTGGATGTTCCCAGCACATGACTGGTAACAAAAGCTATTTTGAAAAGATTATCAAAACGAAAGGAGGAAAGGTAACTTTCGGAGATAATACTCAAGGAGAAATTGTTGGTATTGGTAATATTGTTCTTCTAGGTAAAACTTTGATTTCAAATGTTTTATTTGTTAAGGGTCTTAAGCACAACCTCATTAGCATAAGTCAGTTATGTGATGAAGGTTACCTTGTAAATTTTAGGAATGATAAGTGCTTAGTACACAATTCCAAGGAAGAATTTATTCTCTCAGCCAATAGACAAGAGAATGTTTACACTTTGAACTTAGAAGACCTCAGGAGTCAAGACCTACCTTGCCTAAGTGCAATGGAAGGTCATTCCTGGTTATTCCATAGAAGACTAGGTCATTGTAACCTTATAAATTTATGTAAACTTTCTAAGAAGAAACTAGTTAAGGATCTACCGGAGCTTAGATTTGATTCTTCTAAAGTTTGTGATCCTTGTCAATATGGAAAGCAACATAAATCTAGTTTTAAATCAATTGGTGAAGTCTCAACGACTGATGCATTACAGTTAGTGCACATGGATCTTTTTGGTCCAACACAAACTAGAAGTATTGGAGGCAAATACTATGTGTTTGTTCTAGTTGATGATTACACCAGATTTACTTGGGTATATTTTCTAGCAAAGAAGTCTGAAGTTTTTTCTTATTTCAAAAGTTTTAGAGCACAAGTTAAAAATGAGAAAAATCTTCCATTGAAAAATATTCATTGTGATCATGGAGGAGAATTTCAAAATTCTGATTTTGAAACTTTTGTAGTAGAAAAGGTATTACTCACAATTTTTCAGCACCTAGAACTCCTCAAAAAAACGGTATAGTTGAAAGAAGAAATATAATTCTTCAAGAGATAACTAGAACCATGTTGAGTGAATATTCTATAGCTAGACATTTCTAGGTTGAAGTTGTAAGTACTTCTTGTTATACTATAAATCGAGTTTTGATTAGACTTTTTCTTAATAAAACTCCTTATGAGTTATGGAATGGTAGAAAACCAAGACTTTCCTACTTCAAGGTTTTTGGTTGCAAAGTATTCATTCTGAATACTAAAGATAATTTACATAAATTCGCACCAAAATCTAATGAAGGAATTTTCTTAGGCTACTCCACAACTTCTAAGGCATATAGAGTTTTCAATAAAAATACTTATACTATTGAAGAAACAGTGCATGTAAAATTTGATGAGTATGATCCTTTTGTTTTCAAACCATTCCAATCTACATCCTCGGATGTGTTTTCAAAAACTGATTGTCAACCTTTGATAGAAGATCCTTCTGATAAGGAAAATGTTCAAAAAGATACTTCTGGAGCGTTTACCCCAGAAGACTTTCTACCATATGTTGATGAACAGGTTTTACAAAACCCAAATCAGGTGTTTCTTAAGAATCATCCCAGTGATAGCATCATTGGTGATGTAAATCAACCTGTAAGGACTAGAAGTTCCTTAAGAAATGAAGTAGAACATCTAGCATTTCTTTCCCAATTAGAACCAAAAAGCACTGATGAAGCTTTAGTTGATGATGATTGGATCAAAGCCATGCAAGATGAACTAAATGAATTTGAGAGGAATAAAGTCTGGACCTTGGTTGAAAGACCTAAGGAAACTTCTGTCATTGGGGTAAAATGGGTCTTCAGAAACAAGTGTGATGAAAATGGAGTCATAGTAAGGAATAAAGCTAGACTCATTGCTAAAGACTATAATCAGCAAGAGGGAATAGACTATGAAGAAACCTATGCTCCAGTAGCAAGACTTGAATCTATTCGTATTCTACTTGCCTTTGCAGCATTCTTCAATTTTAAACTTTTTCAAATGGATGTGAAATATGTCTTTCTTAACGGTTTTGTTCAAGAGGAAGTTTTTGTTGAACAACCTCCTGGCTTTGAAGATACGAAACATCCTGATCATGTTTTTAGACTTACCAAAGCTTTGTACGGTCTTAAACAAGCCCCACGAGCCTGGTATGATAGACTCACAGGATTTTTGCTTCAAAATAACTATGTTAAGGGAAATGCAGATCCAACCCTTTTTATAAAGAAAGATAAGAAAAATGTTTTGATTGTTCAAATTTATGTTGATGACATCATATTTGGTTCAACTCAGCAATCTTTAACTGATTCTTTTGCAAGTCTAATGAAATCTGAGTTTGAAATGAGTATGATGGGTGAGTTAACTTTTTTCCTTGGTTTTCAAATTTCTCAAAAACCAGAAGGAACCTATATATCTCAACATAAGTATATTAAAGATCTTCTCAAAAAGTATGGTTATGACAACACTAAGAGTATAAGTACTCCAATCGGTACCTCAAACTCTTTAGATCTTGATGAAGCTGGGAAACCAGTAGATCAAACGTCTTTTAGAGGTATGATAGGAAGTCTACTTTACTTAATAGCTAGTCGACCAGACTTAATGTTTTCAGTATGCTTATGTGCAAGATATCAATCCAATCCTAAGGAATCTCACTTAAAGGCGGTAAAAAGAATTTTTCACTACCTAAAGGGAACCATGGATCTAGGATTATTTTATACTTCTGAAAATGATTTTATTCTAAAAAGCTTTTCAGATGCTAACTTTGGTGGATGTAGAATGGATAGAAAGAGTACATCTGGAACTTGTCACTTCTTAGGAGATTCATTAGTCTCTTGGTCCTGCAAGAAGCAACATTCTGTAGCACTTTCCACTGCTGAAGCTGAATATGTAGCAGCTGGAAGTTGTTGTGCTCAAGTGTTGTGGATGCAACACACACTCACAGATTATGGCTTGAGTTTTACTAAGACTCAAATTTTGTGTGATAACACAAGTGTCATTTCCCTAAGTAAGAAACCTGCACATCACTCTCGTGCAAAACACATAGACATTAGGCATCACTTTTTTAGGGATCACACACTAAAAGGAGATATCATTCTTCAGTTTATCGGAATGCAAGATCAACTTGATGATATTTTCACAAAATCATTACCCTCCGATAGATTTGAATACATTAAACAAAAGTTAGGAATGATAACTGTAAGGTAATCATTCTTCATTAACTTCTTGTTGAACAAATCTCCTAACAGTAATAAACTCATTCTCATAGGGGGGTACATTTGATTGTTAGTGTAACTAAAATTTTCGTAATCCGTTTTTTTTGTGTAACTAAAATTTCCGTAGTTAGTTTTTCAAACTTTTCGGAACTGAAGTTTCCGGAATGGAAATTTATAAAACTAAAATTTCTGGAATGGGAATTTTCTGAACTGAAATTTTCAGGATTAAAATTCTCAGAATGAGAACTTCCGGAATGGAAATCTTCGTACTGAGAACTTCTGGAATGGAAATCTTCGTACTAAAAACTTCTGTAATGGCATTTCCGTAATGAGATTTTCGTACTGGAATTTTCGTAATGAGTTTTTTTTTCAAGAAGAATATTACAAATTACAGACAATGTTTCTATCCAATCCGAAAGCTATGATTTCCTTACTTATAGTTTCGTAATCAAATTTTTCTTGCTGGTATTTTCCTTGTTTTTAAAAGTTCGGATTCTAGTTTTTTCTTCAAATCCGAATGTTTTCTTTAAAAAAAACCTCAAAAGATCGGAGTCAAGTTTTCCTTGCGGGATTGTTTTCAATCGTCAGATCAGATCAAAGCTTTTTCAACCGTTAGATGGCTTTTGGAAGACCAAAGGTCACATCCATCGCCTATATAAAGGGGACCCCGAGACTCGTCCCACATCGGTTTTTCAAGCTTTTGCGTCTCGAAGCCCTGATGCACTTCTTAAGGCCGGTTCCGAACTTTACAAAGTCGTTCCGAATCTTTCAGATTTCTTCACTCCGAATGTCTGTAGAAGCAACATCTCAAGATATGTCAACTGCGAAACCAATCTCTAAGTGGTTAGTCTTTAGGGAAAGGTTAGTTCATCCGGATTTCTATAAGCTTGATTCCCTTATAGCCAAGAATATAAAGCTGAATGGATGGGAAGATGTCTGCGTAGCAAAGTCAGATAAACAGGATCCGGTTTATACTGATTTGTTGATCGAGTTCTACGAGTCTGTTTCCTTCCAGAAGGAAGATGGTAGAGAATGGTTTTCTTTCAAGTCTTATGAGAAGACTTATAAGCTATCTTACACCAAGGCCGCGAGCTTGGTTGGTTTATCCAATGAAAAAGAAGCTGAATTCTGCTCTCACAAACTTCCTGATGTGCAAGAAAGTTCCAATAAGGAGAAGGCACTAAAGTGTCTTAGTCTTAAGGATGATTCAACTATCAAGATTGCTCATCTCACTCCGAACAATAGAATCCTTCAGCTTTGGGTGCAAGGCTTTCTGGTTCCAAAAAGAGGTGATAAAGACAATTTGAAGAAGAGTGATATCTATGTCTTAGATTTCTTGGTAAATCTAAGAAAGATAAATCTAATGAGGCATGTCTTGGTTACGATCAAGAACATCAAAGAAGGAAATTTGAGAGCTTAGATTATCATGCTTCCTGCCTTACTATCTAAGCTGATAGTTCGTTGCTTAGAATCTTTCAAGATCGCTTGCAAATCAAAAGTTCAGAATTGCAAGCTTATGCTAGTTAGTGATGATACCCTCAAGAGGATGAAGATGGGTTTTTCCAGTGAATCTGGAGAATTTTACCCTCTGTCTGTGGAAGAGGTTGAGACAGCTCAGAAAGAAACACAGAATTCAGAACCATCCAAAAAGCAAAGGAAGAAGAGAAATGTTAAAGAAGTGGTTGCTGATGAAGAAAATCCTAAGGCTAAGGAAACTTAGTCTGCTCCCCCCAAGCCGAAGAAGCAGAAAACATATACAGATGAAGTGGCAGCCAAGTGGAGGGAAGACAAAGAGAAGAGGAAGGAAGGGGATCCACAATTCGGATTGGACCCTGCAGAGGCTAAAGCTTTAAAGGAAAGAGCTGTGGAAGAGCTAGAGAAACAAGCAAAAGAAAAGAAGATGAAAAAGAAGATGTCTGAAGCCGAAGTAGTGCAATCTTTGCTGAAAGCTACAGAGTTGGCTTCCGGAATGCTTCTCATTCCAGAAACTTTTGGTGCTGAACCTTCTTTACCAGAAACTCCAGCCAAGAACTATGTCACTCCGGATAGATCCAAGGGTAAAGAAATAGTTGAAGAAGCTGAGAAAGAAGTTGCTGAAGAAGTAGAGGAAGGAGTTGAAGAAGAAGAAGAAGAAGAGGAAAGTGAAGATTTGGATACCCTAATCAAGCAAGTACAGGACTATAAAGATAAGACTGAATCCGCAAAGTTAGTGTCTCCAGGAAAGGCAGATCAGGAAGCTAGTAAGAATGATGATAAGCAAAAGCAAGAAGAAGAAGAAGAAAATGTCTTGTATGATGAGGAAGAATCCTATGAGAGGAATTTCCTTGAGGAAGGACAAGAAAAACAGAAACCAGATGAAGACCAGATTATCCAAGTGTCTGAATCCGAGGAAGTATCCCTTAATAAAGAACCTATTCCGAGAGCTTATAAGGGGAAGCAAACTCTCATGGAGACACCTATAAAAGATGTCATCAGAAAGAAAGAGGTTGGTGGTACCTCTAGAAGAAAGCTGGTGCAAGTTGAAGAAGAGCAGTCTCAAAGAGAAGTTTCTGATTCAGAATCATCATCTCATGGGCATGATTTTGTGGTTCAATCTCTAAAGAAGTTGGTGGACACCATTTCGATTTTTCCAACAATAGATTCCAGATGCTAGATGCTGCAACAAAGTATGAATCAGAAATCGAATTCTTTATCCATGGTCATGGATAAGTTTGTGAAGTTGGAAGCTGAACAGAAAAGTTTTCTTATCGATTATGATATACATAGAAAGTCTTGCAGTAAGGTAACAAATTGGTCTAAGAGAGTTGAAGAAGACTTGGCAATGTATGATAATTTTCAGAATGACGTGAAAGAAGCTTTTGACACAGCAGATAAAAAGGTTAAGAATCTTGAAGATGAGCTGATTATTGAGCAGAGTTCCCGGAGTCAACAAGTGAAGGAACTGAATGACAAGGCAAATTCTATGGCTCAAAATCTTATAAATGATAGAAATCTCCGGGTTGAGCTTGAAAAAAGAGTCGTTCAACAAGATGAGTTGTTAAAGTTGCAGAAAGAAGCCATGGAGGCTCAGGCAAAAGCTCAGGCATAAGCTTTAAAAGTCCAAGAAGAAAAGACAAAAGCCTTGGAGAGGCAAGTCGAGGAAGATCAAAGAGACTTGAAGAAACTCAAAACCTTGTTAAAGAATCTCATCCCGAAGGAAAAGGAAGACAAATGAACCCACTCCGATCTTTTGTTGTAATTGTCTTTCTTTGTAAAATTTTCCAACTCTAATGAAATGATTATTTGGTTGGTTGTATCTTTTCATATACTAATGTTTCAGGTACCATATTTTGTTTTTCATTCCCTTCAATTCTTTTTGAAAATCACAAAGGGGGAGAAGGAAAAAGAACTACTCCTAAGGAGGAGAAAGGAAAATTTTCTAAGAGAAATATTCTTAAAGAAAGGGGGAGTTTCCCACTACGAAGTTTTTCATTCTTACAATAATGAAAACTCCATTCCGGAAACTTAGAATACAATCCTTAGAGTTTCAATGCCTAAGGGGGAGTTAGTTGTATTCATTTTCATCCATGAACAAAGGGAGATAGGTTTTAATTTCAAAGTCTAATGAAATTTTTTCAAAATCCTTATATGCTTTTTCGAAAGGATGTTTGTGCTTTTCAAAAAGGGGGAGATTGTTGAGTCAATAAAGTTTTCCTTATGACTTTTCCATTCCTTTTTGTTTTGAAAATCACAAACACCTTATACTTAAGCAAATATAAATTTTACCTCCATAAGGAAAATTTACTTCTTTAAGGAAAGTTACCCTAACCTAGATTTTCTTATACATAGCAATATTTTTCTTTAGTACAAAAACCGGATTCATACCCAAAATCCCAGAAGTCAATTAATGTAAAGATTTGGGGCATTCTGTTTTTAGGATCCGAATTCTGGATGTGAACTGTAATGAAGTTCCAATCTGAATTCTGGACTATGAACTTTCATGAGTTCGACTCTGAACTCTTAAGCAATTCGACTCCGAACTCTTAAGTAGTTCGACTCTGAACTCTTATGAAGTTCGACTCCAAACTCTTAAGCGGTTCGACTCCGAACTCTTAAGTGGTTCGACTCCGAACTCGTATGAAGTTCGACTCTGAACTCTTAAGCAGTTCGACTCCGAACTCTTAAGTAGTTCGACTCTGAACTCTTATGAAGTTTGACTCCGAACTCTTAAGCAGTTCGACTCCGAACTCTTAAGTGGTTCGACTCCGAACTCGTATGAAGTTCGACTCCGAACTCTTATGAAGTTCGACTCCGAACTTTTACTAGTTCTACTTCGAACTATGCAAGTTCAGATTCTGATCTCTGGTGAAACCAGACTCCGAATTCCTATAAAACAGAATCCGAACATTTCTTAACATAGACTCCGAATTTCATTTTGGTTAGACTCCGAACTTTTGACTTACTTACACTCTGAAATGTTGAATAGATTTTACTTACATATGCTTCATTTCAAAACGATGTCGTGCATTCAGTTATACATGATTTATTATTAAACGACGTCGTTCATTCTGTTTCTAATTAACCGTTGGTTGAGTTACACGTGTACAGGTCCCTCCACCGTTGGAGGAGGGAGCCGACCGTTGGAAATTTGCCTATAAATAGGAGCTCATTTGAAAGAGCTCAACAACAAGTTGATCGATCTAGAGACCACACGCTGTTAAGGTGATTTCTAGAGAGAGAAGCTTTTCATGCCTTGTGCGTACTGAACCGCTCGTTCAGATTGCTTTGTGCGACTCCGAATGTTGGTGATTACATTCGAGGACTTCTGGGGATAGGAAGACAGAGGTGCCGACTACCTTGAAGTTCGAGGGCTTCCTTGCTGAGGAAGACAGAGGTTCCAACTACCTTGAAGTTGAGGGTTTGCGGGGATAGCAAGACAGAGATTCTGATCTTCGTATCGAGGGCTTACTCTGGTGTGGGTAAGACAAACTTGCTTGAAAGTATAAATCAAGGAACCTTTATCCAAGGTTGGTGGATACCCTTCTCTTTGGGTTAAAAGATTCATATCTTGTTACTTGTAGTTTTACTACTTGTTTTTCCGCTGCATATTGTATTGTAAGGAAAGTATAACCTTCTTATATTTCCTTACACTTGTACTCTAATTAGTTTAGATTCTATACGCTTTAAGGTAGAATCTTATATTGTAAACCTTGGTTCCAATTCTCCAGTTGGTGATTAGAGGTGTTGTGAATTTGCTTAGTTTAACTTTGTTAAACTTATTTTTTTCCTTGTCTAAGAAAAATTTTAAAGTATACAATTCACCCCCCCCCCCTCTTGTATATTGAGCATCTACATCGTTATTTCGATCCTACAACATTGTGCATCAGTGGGACTCAGGTGAACGGAAAGAGATGGAGGGTTGATTGTTGTTGTTGTAGAATATCAAAGAATATACTTAAGTGTTGGAGAGTTGTCATGGTTTCCTTGAAGCTGTATTCAAGTAGGAGATTTTTAGAAATGTGAATCATGTTTAAATTCTGTTCTAGTTTGACTGTAATGAGTGATATTAAAAGATGGCTTGTCCTTGGGGTTCAAGCAGCAATAGTGAAAATCTCTAGCGCATGCAGTTTGATTAGAAGATGGGTGTACTGGTCAGTGGTTCGGCAAATGGAAAACATAAATTACGGGTATTAGAGTAACTTCTTCACTGCTCATCGGGAGTCAGCGGTTGATACGTCTATAAGGGTTGATGGTAGGACTAGAGGGGGTGAATAGGTCTATTAAAATCATAAGAGTTATTAAAAATTAATTGCAAAATTTGGTGGTCTAAAATTATTAATTGATGCTTTCTTTAAAGAATTATTATAGTGGATGTGGGAAGAGTGTATGCAAAAAACTAAAGAGATGAACACAAAGAATTTTATAGTAGTTCGGATTAAAGCGATCTTGTGTCTACTCTTTAGACCCCAACCAATGGAGTATGACACCCACCATGAAAGAGAGAGAGACTTTTACACGGGAACAATCTAAACTCAGACTTTTACATGAGAGCAATTCCAACCCAGAACTTTGTGAGGAGGTGCTCTAAACCTATACACACCCTTTTGCAGGAGCAGACAGGAACTCAAACTTTCTATAGAAGCTGCCCTAACCCAAGTGTTCCGCTTTTTAGTTAGGTGTGCATAACCAAGGGAATACCTTTTAGAGGTAGTATAACTTCTTGTGTGAAAGAGTATGTGCAAACCTCTAGCCAGATAGAAAAGATATAACAAATATTACAACTGGATAAAAGCAGAAAAATTGATGTTGATGAAACATTTGATATAGGCCCTTCGAATGGATTTGAATGATGAAGTTTGGGCGTTCCAACAAAGGTATAATACGTCTCTTCAAGGAGAATGAAGTCGAAGAAGAATTGTTACTTTCTTAGAGTTCATCACAAATGATATAAATGATTGAGCACAAGATCACTTGAATGTCGAAAGAGTATGAATGTATGAGATCGTCGTGTACGTGGTGCGTCATTTCCAAGCATCCTCGACTCCTTTAAATAGAATCTGTAAAAGTTAACAAACCAATCTCCAATCGGGGTATAACAATTCAAATAATAATAATAACATTAAATATCAGAGAGAAAGAATTTATCGTTACAGTAATTATCTAGGAGAGAGAGTTATCGTCCACAATAATTGTAACAATAATTGTTTGAATTTAAAACTTAAACACTAATTCGAACCAAATTGTATTACTCATTAAATAATTAAATAGTTTCCATAAAAATAAGTCAAAGAAATCTCATAATTGCAGTACAATAATTTGACAGTTCATAAGACTTTTCAATTTCATACAACGTGTATTAATAAAAACATTTAATTGTACTGCATTAAATATTACAAAATAAGTTTGAATAATTTCATTGAGTAAATATTAATTTAGAAAAGAATCAAGTCAATGAAATTAACTCAAAATATAAATACTTAAATATTAGAAATAAAAAATAATAATTCAACGTTAACAATTAATTCACCCGCTAAACTTCACCCATTTTAGATTTTCATGTAGTTGAATAAAATGTAGAAAAACTTTTTTATTTTATAGCCTAATAAACGGAGTGCAATTATGATGTGTATCATGAGAGATATCATTGAAATAAAAATTCTGAAAATTCCAAAATTCCGGATTTGTTGTATAAAATTCAGACATTTTTTGCACCCCTTAAACAATAAAATTAGACTTCCATTTCTTCTATTGAAATGTAGATAAATGTGTTAGATTTCCAACTATATAAGTTGCACAAGGAGATCTATATAGCTTATGTTATAATTAAATAACGAAAGAAAATTTGACAACACAATAAGCAAAAAAATATTGTTCATACCGAAAGCATGTATCATGTTCACATCAAAATGCGAACATGTTAGATATTGAATTAGACTTCGTCGTAGTTGAATAAAAGTTTGACAAACTTGTTATCTTTCAAATGAAATAGGAATTACAAAAATCTGATTACTAGAACTCAATATATAGTTAAAACACAATGAACAAGTAAAGAGTCGTTTTCACATGCAAACGCTTGTACAATCAGCAATAGGATGCATTTGTGATCGCCAATCGCCAATCACCATGGTTCAGTGGAGAGACATCTACAAAGATTGAAGGTCGATGCAACCAAAAGACTGACTGGGCCCCACTATAGAGATGAGGTGAGACCAATTGTACACGTGTATTGTGGCTTAGATACTAAGTTTGTCTGGTATTAATAATAGTGACTTTATTTTATTTTTAACTCCTAATAGTAAGGAAAGAATGTCAAATGTGTTTCTATTGTGGATATAGGACTCATGCCCGAACTACATAAACTTAAGTGTTATTTCCTTCTACTTCGAAGGATTGGTTTTTTGGCTACGTTGCATCTTCTAGTGGATAACTTACGATGATCATTGGTTTGGCGAATTCCCAACAAATCCAACCATCGACAACTTCAAGTTATATAGTTTTAGAAATACTGATAATGTTGTAAATTTGATACAAGCATCACATAATATCATAAATATCATAATAATTTCGGATAATTTCAAAATTCATCTTCAACTATTGTTATCATTTCCTTTAAATTAGGTGATCAGTGACTCTTATTGTTATTCCACTCACCAAATTCATTTACTTACCCCATGTTGAGCCTTACCATTTTCAACAGATTATTTTATATCATTCAGACCAATTCACCAAGTAAAACAATCTAAATGACAATAATTTGCAAGTATTTGCAGGATGATCTGTGGCAGACTTCATATAAAAATATAACATTAAAAATAGCATAAAATATAGCAGTTTTTTATTTTCAAATTTCAAGTCATAAATAAAATAAAAATGTCTAAATATAAACAATTAATTAGATGGGCAATGCCCTTTAACAATGAAAAGTTCCGTTTTATAAACAAGCACGGGCGGCCAAACATGTGCAAGACGACCGGAACAGTACCCATAAAGTCAAGGGAGAGGAATTTATGAACAAATCATATTGCTATATATGTCAACTCAAAGGGCAAATTAGTAAATGGACGTCCATCAAAATTCCGTCGTTCGAATCAACAACCATCGCATCCCATATGAGCTGCACATTTTATCCCATCTCCGGGACGATCATCCGTGTCTGTTCTCCACTGGATCGCCATGACGCCGCTCTCGGTTCTAACCTGTTTCAGCCTCATTGCCGCGGCCCTCGTCGCCGGAGCGGTCTCGAAGGAGGAGGCTAGGTTTTATGAGCTCAGGAAGGGAAATTTCTCCGTCAAGCTCACCAACTGGGGTGCCTCCCTTGTCTCCGTCCTTCTTCCCGATAAACACGGTTCGTTTTCTTTTCTATGTTCCGATTTACTTTCTCCTCTGAGATATCTGTTTACATTGCTTCTCCTTCCTCCACACCTTCGGAATCTATCGTCAATGTCAGGGAAAACAGCAGATGTGGTGCTTGGGTATGATTCCGCTGAGGAATACAAGGTCAGATGCGTCCTGTGACCGTAATTTTCAAACGCATTTTTTGCATTTTATACCGAGAGGTTCTCATTCTTCATATCGTTCAATTCCTTCATCTAGACTCCTATTTGGAATCGTCTTCTTCGCGGTTCATCCAATACATCTGTTATAATGTTGCAGAACAATACACCGAATTTTGGTGCCACTGTTGGAAGGGTTGCTAATCGGATCCGAGGCGCCGAGTTCTATCTGGATGGAAAGCTTTATAAATTAATCCCCAATGATGGGAATAACACAATTCATGGTAACCCATTTCATAATCTGAAGCCTTAGCCCATGCTTATTGTATTCAGTCACATGAATATGTAAGAACGATCTCATTTTGTTCGATCAGGTGGGCCGAACGGCTTTGGGAAAGTTGCATGGAAGACCAGAAAGCTCTCAAGCCATGGACCCAAACCATACATCACCTTTAGCTACTCCAGCCCCGATGGTGACCAAGGTAAGGCCATTTCATTTTTATTTCAACCCCGTGGCTTTATATCCTTTTGATTGTAGATTAGATTTTCTCCGGTCCTAACGCTAACAATTGAAGACAACCCATCTTATCATCTGCATTCTAACGTTCTATATAAGTTTAGGCAATAACAGTTAAATAAAGTATCTAATAAAACATCCAAGTATTTCAAATATCTGGTAAGGATTTGTAACTACCAAATATAAAGTATTTTACTTATCAACAAATAAAACGTAAGTCGTACAAATTACAATATCCCTTCAAGTTGGCTTAAGTGCACAAAGATCGTGAATGCACAACTTGCCCCGAATTGACCATGCCCAAGAGCCTTGATGAACAAATCTGCAGCATGTGACTGAGTGTCGACAATGCTTGCTTGAACTTGCTCGTGGACAGTCCTTCTGGATGTGTTTGGTTCACTTGCAATGTGTATCAAAGAATGACTCACAAAACAGCTGCATCAGTGCAAAATGAATATGAATCGACGAAAGTGTGCAACAAGATGACTTGATTCTTTATCTTCAAAGACGTCAGGGATCTTCCAAAGAAAAAAATAACAATTAAGGGAGTAACTGATGAGTTTCGTACGACCATAAACAGAGTATTTGGAAAACACAACGAACATCAGAATTCTTCTTCCTTGGCGAAGGAGAATGCTTGATAAAGAACATCAGTCAATGGATCTATGATCGTATCGCAAGGATACCTGAATGGTGAAGGGGTGTTAGCGCCTTTGTCTCAGATGATGATGATGAACAATAGTATGAGAGGAAAAAAAAATTCACCACACCCAACAAAAGAGAACACCATCCTCTTATTTAGGCAATGCCTGAGGCCCCTCGCATCAGGTGCGTTTCATATTGTTGGGTTAATTCATTGAACATTTTCAATGAATTAATAAAAAATCACTAAAATATTCATAATGGTTTCAGGAGAAATAAATATATATCGCATATATATTTAATACATGCATAAAAATACCCGCATTGCATTCATGTATTAAATATACACTTATATATATATAATATCATATATTATATATATTTTAATGCACATCCAACAATCTCCTACCTGAACTAAAATTCCATATGGTCTTTATACATAACTATACAACTCTGTGAATCTATCCAAATTCTTTTGGATGCAGTTTTTCATTAAACTCTCATCATTTTGAACAAACACTGTTAAAAATTTATCCTTATCCAAAGGTTAAACTGTGTGACCTTACGGGCCTTATCAATGTTGACAACAACTATGAAATCTCTATTACATAAATGTAAGTAAAGAACGCCTTCTAGCATAACATCAATGCTACCCAAACTACTAAGGAGTCTGGTGTGATCTTCATTAAACACTCATATCTCTATAAGAACATGTCACCACAAGATGTATCATATACATCATATGTATCTTATATACTCTATTTGTCCATGACATCGAGTGACCACTAGTAATGAAACATGCTAATCTAGTATAAACCTCTCATCATTTTCTTGATTCTCTGAAAAAAACTAGCTAACTGGATAAATACATCACATATCATTCATCTATCTGATAAGCATGTCACTTGTCACTTATGCAAGTAATTGAACACATCATATGTGAAACTGTTGCAGAAACACCAGGAGCAACAAAGCGTAAAACGATTAACAGAAGAGTAAGAGGAAAAAAACAAAAGAAAAATATCTTTGACACAGAGATTTACGTGGTTTGGGAAATGATCTCTACATCCACTGAGAGGTAGAATTTCACTATGATTTGGGAGCACAATTTACAAGAAGATTTCAGAGTTTCAAGCACACACAAAACCCTAGCCCGAAATAAGCTAATAAGGAGGACAAAGTACTATTCCACCGAACGCACAGGAAGTCTGATTTGCTACAGTGAAAGGTGGTAAGAAGTCTACATCACTGCAGTGTCGCGGCCGCCCAAGTCCAAGGTGTTACAGTGGTAGACGGCTGGAAATCCGTGTCGCTACAGTACTATTAACTCCAAAGTCTGACATACTATAGTAGTCACGTCAAAAGTCTGCACTGCTACAGTGTTCTGTCGGTGTTAGTCGGTTAGCTTTGCTACAGTGGTTAGGGTTGCTACAGTGCTTCAAAATTTGAGCTGGGGCACCTGCAACCCTCAACGAACTCACTGCAAAGCTCGACCCGTAGAGTTGTGGCCTGCTACGTAATATTGGCCAAAAACATTTGGCTCAATCATCATCCAACATGGACCAGGCTATACCAATCCAACAGAAACAACCAAACATGACTACATGTTTCCTTAATCTAATTCAATCAATAGTCATGTCTTTTCTTGTTATACAAGTGGACAAATCTGTTGGATTAGTGTAGCCCGGTCCTCTTGAATGATGTTGGGCCAAATTCTTGCAGGCTATACTACACACCAAGCTACAACTCCGCGGGTCGACACCGATGAGGCACTGTAGTAGTGCGGACTTTGGCACAACTATTATAGCAGTGCGGACTTTGGAGTCGTCAACACTGTAGCACATTGGATTTGAATGGTCGCGACAATGTAGCGATACAGACTTTCAGCCACTGTTCACTATAGCAGTGTGGACTTTCAGTGCGGTTGGTGACACAGTACTACATCTTCTTTATTAGTCCATTTCAAGCTAGGGTTTTTGTGTGTGAGAAACTCTGAGATCTCCCAATTTTTTTGCACTCTCGAATCATAATGATATCTCTGCCTCTCCGTGGACGTAGGAATTATTCCCGAACCACGTAAATCATTGTGTTCGTGTTCTTTTTTTGTTTTCGACTTTTTTTTCATCTGCAAACATGTTCTATCACTGCGATTCTCAGTGTTTCTGCAACAAAATCTCATTTTGGTTGCACTCCAACCGATTAGCTAAGTTTATATGGCGATTTACATAAATAGAGTATCAATGTATGAAGGTTCTCATGCTAGGTATCTTACCAACCTCATGTAAGGATTGATAATAAGCATACACCCCTAAGTATATCCACGACCGTATGACATTTCATGCGATATACTTTAGCGGATCCATCCAAGTGATAAGTCTTTACTTATGACCTTAAGAATCAATTCTTCAATATCTCATATACAACCCTTTGCAACGAATATAAGAATCTATTCGCGCTAACCTTTACATATCATCACAACACATTATACTTCATGACGATCATCAGTTATAGACAATTCAAAGTCTGTACTTTTGAGGAGATATTTATCATTCAACCGTTCATGTAAAATAAATTGCAACATATTAATGAATGATAAATGAAGATTGCCTTTATTATAATAACATGATATATTTACAACCATTACAACCAATCTCTCATGTGTTTAACATCTAGAGATTCTACATGACCCTCATGTTGTTGTTGCGGTAATGGTTTTGTTAACAGATCTGCTACATTCTCCATGTAGCCATCTAACTGATCTTTACATCGCCCCTCTCAACGATCTCCCGTATGAGATGGTATTTGTGAAAGTGTTTGGTCTTTTGATGAGATTGGGTTTCCTTAACCTGAGCAACAACACCACTGTTGTCACAATATAGCTCAAAGGGAAGAAGAGAAGAGGGAGGGAGGCTAAAGAGTACATTAAGGGAAGAAGAGAAGAGGAAGGGAGGATAAAGAGTACATTAAGGGAAGAAGAGAAGTGGAAGATGGCCCTCTACCAAATTCTTAGTGGCCATTGGAGTTCTAGTGAGCCTCCATTAGAGTTCTGGTGAGCCTCCATCGGACCCAAATTCTTAGTGGCCATTGGAGTTCTAGTGAGCCTCCATTAGAGTTCTGGTGAGCCTCTATCGGAGTTCTGGTGAGCCTCCACTGAGGTTCCAATGAGTTCTTATTGGGGCTATTGAGGGAAAGTAATAACAGACATGGTGTTCTGCTACTGTATATATATTTCGCATAATAAAATATCTCACAATTTGGGCAAGCACACGAATGTCATGTGGATCCTACGTGTATGACATAATGCACCCGACCTAGTTTACCCCCATCGTGGTTAAAGAAAAGCACTACATACCCCAGGTACACCTCCCTGAACACCAAAGGCAAATAAGCATAAAGATATTATACACTCAAGTACAGATAACCATAAATATCAGTGGAAGCAATAATAACAACGGTCAACACAACAAAAGCAGTGTAAAGATAGTATCACAATGATATGCCAATAAAGTTAAACATCATAATTCATGCTATAACAATATGAACAACGGAACATGTCATACAAACATCAACAAGACCTCCCATGGGTAGGTTATATACAACAAATCCCAAAACAACCAAAAGTGAAGCTACCCAACTCAATCATCAGGCATAGGGCTTTTGCCCTTATCTATATTTGCAACCATGAAGTTTATCCGGATACCCCCCATGGTGCCCAAACAGGGTGTGAGTAGAACCAACTCAGTAGGCCACCACCAACGGTGTCCCTAAACATATTCAATCTATAAGCATGAATGCTAACGCCACATGATATATAAAATAAAAGCACAAAAAAAAACATTGTCGATCCTCAAGTTCCGCTATGACACCTTGGAACAATCATACCTGTTTCGACTAGTGCTAGTGTCGACCGTTGGCATAACAACCAACTCGTCTTGTACACACACCCAACCCATATCACAAGCCCTTGACTATTGGCATGACACCCAACTCGTCCCGCATAACTCATTCCACAACACTCGCACATTATTCGTCGTCATGCTCGCCCAACCCATAACACATAACTTGTTTCATCACATCCTGCATGTTCATGGTTAGCATGAACGCCCAACCCACCTTTGCATGCATCACATCCTTTTACAAGCCAATTCACATAAAGGAGCATAAGGCACAATTGACATTTCATAATGAAAATAGTAAACTTTAAACATGCCAAGAACGCACACAAACGTCCAAGGGGTAGGGGTTGACAACTCACCCAACTCTAAATGCTACTCAGGCTAGGGTGGTAACACCCACCCAACCTCTTTCAACATTTGTTCCTAAGGGTACCACCATGTTAGCCTTAACTTCACACTCTGCATTTTATCAAGAATGGATCCAAGGTCTCTACCTTAGTTCAATAGGTTATGACAAAATTGGGGACAAGCCACTTGGGTTCCCTTGTATAAAGAAAATTTTCTATGTTATTCATTAGAAGCCAAGAAACCTAATTTGGTTTTGTCCCAACTCATTCGCACATGCCCGACAAGTCTGCACATATCACAATACACATGCCACACTCAATAAACAATAGGGAAATTATTGACCCGCTGATTCAAGCTGGAACATTTGAAATCGAAGAATTAGAGGAAAGTCTTGGAATTGGGCATACAAGACGACATCTGACATAAGATGATGAAACGGTGAAGGAAACATAGGAAGGTTGCAAGAGGAGAGAGACTCATTGGGGATGACATCTTGTGACAGATGGGACCTGAAACAGTCATGGATCAAGGGAGATCCACTTGGAAAAAAAGAATAATGGGGTAGGGAGAGGGTTGGTGCCCCCTGACCACCAGGTGCTCACCCCATGCCCACCGGCCGGCCAGTGGGCTGGGCTGAGACAGCCCCTCACCTGGGGGCTCCACTGGATAACACCTCTAACATTTAGAATTAACAAAAATACTTAAGGTTTGGGGAAAGTTTAAGCCCATAGATGTTTACAGCGCACAATGCAAAATAGCGATGAGGGCCCAAATAAACATAATATTTTAGAAATACGAAACATAATAAATAAAAAACAAATTATAACATAAAAATTTAGCTCAAAAAAAGACATGCACATGCTGTCCAAATAATTCTAAGTATTACATGATTTGCACAGACAATTTAATATAAAAGATCTAAAAAATCATTTTTAAATTAACCGCCATTTAAAGTCAAAACAAGCTGAAATAAATAAAAAACAAGTAATGCATTAAATCTATTTTTTGTAATAAACCATAAAGAACAAAAATAAAAACTCATAAAATAAAAATCAGGGGTCGCTAGCCATCAGAAGACGCTTGCCATCTAGGTCGCTTGTTGGGCCGGATAGGGTTCAAACAAACAAGCAAAACAAATGGCGCGCTACGATGCTCGCCATCGCCATCACTGATGGTTACATGGTGCACTCCAGTTGTGCGCCATTTCATTTGCATCTCGCCTAGGGCATAGGGAGGCGCAAGTTACCATGGTGTGTGAGTTAGTTCCATGGACCATGGCTATACAAGGGTAAGTCCATCCTTTGAGAAAGCAAATCCCTCCTGTTTGGGTGGATGAAGATGTAACAATTCCTGTTCAATAGGAAATAGTTACCTCTTTGATAAAATATTTTCATTTTTGTTTTTTAATAAGTGTTGGATTGATTTTGAAACCTTGTTGTTGTTTGAGATTGAGATCCAGTCACAACTTGTGAATATGGTCTCACATCAATCGAGTGTGATTGGAAAGATTTTTGGATGAAAAAGGCATAAGAGAAAATGTCAAGATACATTGCATACGAAGCTGTTTTATTTAAGGGGCTTTGAGAGGAGGAATAAATTCTTAATATTGATTAGACATGGAGAGGTGTTAACGTGAAGAAAACTGTTGTGGTGTCCCTGTAAATATTCATGAATTAGAAAACCAAGGATTGCATTTGACTCTTCTATATATTATATGTTCAAATCAAATGTTCCATTTAATTCAATCATAACACCTTATAAGCTCTCCACATGTATTTTACCCAGATCACATTACTCATTCAAGGCTCCGATTTCTGGCTTCAGATATAGTCTGAAGAGTCTTACACTGTAATTTTAAAGATTAAAACCCTAAAATTAATTAAGGTTTTGAGTTTTGTTGTAATCAAATTTCATTATGCGATATCAGAGTGATGGGTTCTTTGATTTTACTAACCGTCTGGGCGTTCCCCATATTTGCAGGATTTCCCGGCGAAGTTTCGGCCACCGTGAAGTACATGCTGGTCGGAGATTACTCGCTGGGCATCACCATGTCTGCCAAGGTTGCGGGCAAGCCCACGCCGGTGAACATCGCCCACCACACTTACTGGAACCTCGCCGGCCACAACGCCGGCAATGTCCTCCACCACCTGGTCCGCATCCGGGGGTCCAGGGTGACCCAGCTGGACCAGGACCTCATCCCCACGGGGAAGCTCGCCGACGTGAAGGGGACTCCGTACGACTTCCTCCAGGTCCGCCGCGTCGGGAGTCGCATCCGGGACCTCCCCCGCGGCTACGACATCAACTACGCGGTGGACGGGAGGGGCGAGTGGGAGGGGATGAGGACTGTGGCGGAGGTCTACGAGAAGGGGTCGGGGAGGGCAATGGAGGTGATGGCGAATCAGGTGGGGGTGCAGTTCTACACGGCCAATAACATGAAGAACAAAGTGGGGAAGGGTGGGTTTGTGTACCGGCGCTATGGGGGGCTTTGCCTGGAGACGCAGGGGTTCCCCGACGCCGTTCATCAACCTAGTTTCCCGTCCACCATCGTGTCGCCTGGGAGGATTTACAGGCACTGGATGGTGTTTAGGTTTTCCATCATGAAGAAGATGAAGGGAGGAGATGCAGGTCGGGGTTGAGATGCGACGCTGCGGCTTCGAAGCCCCTGCTCTGTGTTTTTTAATATTTCGATGATGTTATTGTATTTAAACATTGTATTTATGGTTTTATTGTAATTATGGCGAGGATGGTACAGTATGTGGTGTAGACATCAAAACATTAATCAATTCATTCATATTTAATGCTAAAAAAATCCTAGTGCGTGAAATTGAGTGCATGAAACTCTCTGTTGTCCCAAATATGACTAAGAGTGGGTGAATTGAGTTGTATAAATTTGAAAATGGATTATTAAAACTTTAAATCAATCTATGAAATCTCCTCAACATGTATTTGCAAAACATGAGAGAGATAGTTTTGGAATTCTATAAATGTTTCCCAAAGCATTGATCACTACTCACTTAAAATGTCGATAAATCAGATCTTTTGAACAGTTTTACTCGCATCAAAGCATCAAACGAAAATTTATTTATTTTTGGATGGATTTATCATGAAACAAAAGATATAACTTACCTGTAGAAGATAGCAAAATTTGGATCTTGGCGTGTGAATGAAGTTCAATGTCCAAAAGAGTTTGATCTACCCTTGCTTGTTGATGTAAGGTTCTGAAAATTTCCCTCAAGAATTTTACCAAGATTTCGAGAATGGTGAATATCAAAAACTAATAGCTCCACAGTGATGATGTTGAAATAATATATTTGGAGAATTCCGAATCTAGGAAATTCCTTTGAAATGATCCCGACATCCCACTAATTTATAGATTAAAACTGGGGTGATCCTATAACGACTTTGGTTTTGTTGGATTAGTCTTTTGAATATTTCTAAATATATATATGGATTTTTTTCACGGAGTTGGCATAGTGTTTAGGTGTCTTGAAACCCCGAAAATAATATATTAAAAGTATTAATGTATTTTAAAGCATGCACGCACATCTTTTCGGTTTAAATAGTTTTCCCGTTGTTTGAGACATCTGATGAGAAATTTGAGACCACGGTTAATTCCAGAATGTAGGGTTTACCCTACGCGCAACCTAAGGCTGATCAGTGCCGGATGTTCCGTGGGAGGTGACTGTCGGCGAATGCGTTTAATAAAATAAATATATAATTTTTTTATTTGTATTTAATAACCCTAAACTTAAATCCCTCTATAAATATGATCCTATAGCAAATCTTCTGGGTTAACCACACAATCCTGAGAGATTAGAGAGGAAGAGGGAGCGTTCTTGTAATGACCCGAAATTTTGAATAAATATTGTTTCCTAATTTTGTGTGTTATTTTATTTTTATACTCAACAAAACTGTTTCATTTGATAACATGAATATAATTAAAATGAGACCATTGAGTTTTGACTGCTATATGACCATTGGTCAATATGACCGCTGGAAACTAAATGTGTCGATTATTGTCTCTAAATACAAGTGATCTTGGTTAATTAATATAGAAAGAAGATTTGATGGCCTCATCCAGTAGTCTCGGGCCAATCGAAGCTTATCTAATGGAACTTGGGAAGGAGGTAGCACCACTGGGGTTTGCTCTAGACCAAACTCAAGCTGAACTTCATCGTGTGAAGCTAGAACGGAATCGCCTTCGCGAGAAGTTCAAACTGATAGAAATCACTACTCGTGCAATGTTGGCTAAGCCGCCCTCAGATTCTATCACCCTAACACACCTTACTCTTAGGTCCTATGCTGGTGTTATAAGGGGCTATGTAATGAGACCATAACTGCCTTGTGTAATCCTTTGTTATAAATAAAATTGTATTCTCTCCTTATGGTGAAGTTTGTGAATTTTCAAATGTCCGGATAAATATAGTATGCATATTTTTGATGAATTTTAGAAAAAATATATTTTAAAAATGTTTATGTAAACCTTAAATAATTAAAAATGTGTAATGATTTTCAAAAAATGGTCTTCTACAATTATGTTCAGTACGAAATTTAGAGTATAATAAGATCAACTTAATTTTTGATAAATAGTAAATTATGAATAGTGATTTTATGCTTAGGATTAGTAATGTGACCAAATGGATTAGTAATCTTACTTAAAGAAATTATTAATATAATCTAGGCATCTTGATTAAGTAATGTGATTCAATAAAATGGTTAAATAACGGTTTTAGAAATTATTAGTCAAGTATTAGTTTTTTCGGGTGAATAGTGTTTAAAAATTAAATTAAAAATATTTAGAAAATTATTTTTATAAAATGGATTTCATTTTTGAACTTAGAGCATCGATATTATGTTAAGGTAATTTTTGGGGATTTTTCTGAAAAAAAAATGAATTTTCAGTGAATAGTGTATTTATTTAAAAATTAAATTAAAAATATTTAGAAAATTATTTTTATAAAATGGAGTTCATTTTTGAAATCAGAGCATTGATATTTGGTTAAGGTGAAATTTTGGGATTTTTCTGAGAAAGTTGAATTTTCAGTGAATAGTAAAAATACAGTTTTAGGGTTTCGGTATGTTTAATGACATCATAACTATGTCATGATGATGTCATGAGATATTTTAAGGGTTGGCCGACCAAAGGTGATGAATTATTGTATGGGGGGCCCATGTGGCCTAACTCCATGAGAAATACAATGGGAGAGCTCATGGTTTTGAGAAAACAACTTGTGAGGTGTCCCTTGGTCATTAATGTCTTGTCCCCTCATTTTCCCTATAAATACCCACCCTTCCCTCCTTTAGTTTTCACTCCCAACTCTCCCCCAACGAAGCTCTGGTCTCATTACCTCTCAAGGAGTCCTCCCAAGGTGCCCCCAAGCCCTCAAGTCCCAACCTTCGAGTTTTAAGAGTTACGTTTAAGGTAAGAGATCCTACCTCTCTCTTTCTTTTCAAGTAATCTCTTTTATATCATTTCTTTTATGCTCCATGCTCTTATGTTGGAGGATGTTCTTTTATATTCCTCTTACTTCCTTTTTCATGTTCATATGATGAGAGACCCCCTCTTGCTCTCATCAATTCATTTTTTGTTGAAGTTTAAGTGGCGCCGTTAGGTTGCCAAATTTTTAAGGGATTCGTTCACCTTTCTCATTTTTCAAAGTTCTACTTTCATATCAAGTCTTTCAAGTTACTTTTTATTATGTTGGGGTATGATCTTTATATCTATCATACTGATTTTTTATGTTCATATGATGAGAGACCCTATTTGATCTCATCAATTCATTTTTTGTTGAAGTTTAAGTGGCGCCGTTAGGCTGCCGAATTTTTAAGCAATTCGTTCACCTTTCTCATTTTTCAAAGTTCTACTTTCATGTCAAGTCTTTCAAGTTCTTTTTTATTATGTTGGGGTATGATCTCTATATCTATCATACTGATCTTTTATGTTCATATGATGAGAGACCCTATTTGATCTCGTCAATTCATTTTTTTTGAAGTTTATGTGACGCCGTTAGGCTGCCGAATTTTCATAAAAGAAATCGTATTTCTGCCTTCCTTTCATGTTCTTCATTTCACATGGTATATCTTTAAAATTTCATTACCATGTTCTTAAATCCTTTATATTCTGCCCCCCTAGTGTTTTATGGATCATTTATGAGTGGGTGACCCATGTCTCCTCTCTTTTCAATGTTTTCTAAAACCTCGTAACATAGTCGTTATGCTGCAGAATTTCTGTCTCAAAATGTCTCTCTCTTATTCCCAAATTCATTTATTTTATTAAGTGAATACTCAAAGCTCTTTCTTCTAAAGGGTTATTCACATATATACCAAAATGTTCTATTTTAAATTCTGGGATTTACATACATGAGACCCACTTTCCCTTTCCGTGGGTTTAAAGTGACATAAAGATCATGTCTTTAAAGCAATTTTTAAAACGTTATGATTATGAAATGAAACCCATTTCTTTTATGCTATATGGGTTGTTTATGAAATGATTGATGATGATATGTGGCTCACATGATAGTAAAGACAAATTTAAGGGTGCGCCCTGATAGCGCTCCAATGCATTGGGTAAAAACTTAATCTCTAGAGATGACCATTTTTAACAACGCCTTGGTGAATAACCTTGGTAATTTTTAATGACACCTTGGGGATGGACCTTAATGAAACAGAAATGATTGTCAATATTAAATGTTGTAGCCACATCTTCAAGTTATGAAACACGTTATTTTTATTATGATATGCCTCATGATCTCTTTCTCATGCCTTAAAGTTATTTTTCATGACTTTTGATGTATCTCAAGTTCTCATGTAAAATGTTTCCCTTGTTTTCCTTACTGGGCCTTTTGCTCACCCTTTCCTTTGATGTATGCTCCCAGGTTATGAGATGCTGTAATGAACTTAGGATGAACAAATGAAGAAGCCTTTCAAGTGTTTAAGAAGAATGTTTTTTTTCCTCGTGTAATAAGTTCCTGGTTTCCAAGACACTAAACCTTAAAGATCCTCGTTTTTGTATAATGTAATAAAAGTTTATGTGATAAAAAGGTGGGATGATATAGTTCTTCGTTGGCGAATCGTGATCAAAGATTGACGACGAACGATCGTGAGATCGTGAGGTAGCCGACAAGCACATCAAGATCTTCTTCTTCATCGTTGGATAACATGTTTTTCACCAACGATTGATCCATCATCAAGGTAGGGCTTGTTATTTGTGGATTTTTCCCCTATGATTAAATTGTTAAAGCGTGGTTTTTATCCGCTTTGTTTCGATTTGTGTTCTTCACATGTGTTATTTCGTTTGGTATTCCCTAAACCAATAGCTGTTTTCCCGACTGCGCACATGTTTTGTACTCCGATTATTTCCACGATTCTTGGTCGTTGGTCGGGATCACATCGACCAACGACGATATTGTTAGTATTTAAACTTGGGTTTTAATACTTTAACAATTTTGTTTTGTTAATAGTTTTGATAAACTACAACTTCCTCTCATCTATTAAATTCAAATTGTTTATAACATGTAATATTTTTATTTTTGTTTATAACATGTAGTCATTTTATTTTTACATTTATTATTTTTGTTAATAATTAATGTCTTTCAATCTTTGAAATGTTTAAGTGTTTATTAAAATGTTTTAATGTTTTTAATTGATTAATGGTTTTTATAATTTTAAATTTACATTTTAATCTTACTTTATCTTTGTTAATGAATTTTTTTTAAGTGGCTAAAGTTAAAAAAAACAAAAAAAAAAGCAGGTCAACCATGGCTAGCCCACAAGGGCTAGCCCTACTACCACTTAGGGGGACCCAGAGGTCAACCTGTTGAAATAGTGGGTGCCCTAGACCCAACTATGTAGTACTTTTGATTACTGTATCATGTGTACAGTTAGATATGCATGATGATATCTTACCATTATAGTGAAGACTTTTCTGTGTCCACTATAATAATGGTAATGTCCAAAGGTTAATTGTCGTGTCAAGAGGTTGTTGCAGATCCCAGACTATAATGAGAACCTCGAGATACAATGACATTGATCTTAAATATATGTTCTATGGTCTAGATACATCTTACTGACTGGACACAGTAGATGTCTGACTATCAGGTGTTGGGGGCTCATAAGCATTGAGACTTCTTCTCATGAAGTTCGCACTTGGTGATCTCTAGTAGTGAGATCACGAGTACAGACCCGTCAATAGGAACACCACATGTTTTGGGTGTCATTGGTTGTTCCTATCTACGGACATGTGTATTGGTCTCCTAACTTGAAACAATTACCAATGTATATCATTTAATTACGTACTTTAATGCAAGGCGAAAACCATGGCAGTAATGTCGTGGCGAGGTAGTTTGTGTTGGGTGTGTCGTTGGTGGTATGACGTTGGTTGAATGGTCAAGAAAGAATTTGTCGCTTCCAAGTTTAGGAAGTTGTATATCTCAGGCCTGGTTGATCAGGATGATGCCGCCTTCATAAGTCTTTGGCCAAAGCAGTAGAAAGACGAATCCATCTGGATAGATCAACAAATAATAAAGCAAGATAAGGACGATGATATAAGAGTGTGTCCTGCTTTATGAGATATTTAATGACAGAGAGACTATAGTACACAACCAGTGTTCGTAGGTTGGTGGTCGTTGCAATGACTATCCTTATCTCTTTAGGGGTCATGACGGGTTGCTAGACCCCGCTCTTGGTCTGTGGATTTTATTCGCTGCTATTGAGATAAGGGCCTAGAGGGTCACACACAATAGCGTATTCAAGAATCCGCCCTATTCAGTTGAATAGGTATATGGACATAGTGGGCCCCGCCACGGGGTCCGAGCGTTGTCCAAGTTGTCGATCACCAAATGAATTAAATAAATTCATTAATATCCAAGTTATGAATATTTGGGATTGAATTTATTTAATATATTTGCAAGTTTAGTAAATACGAGAAAATATTAATCGAATGAATATTATTTTAATATTCAAGGTTCGTTTAATATTAAGCAAGACAACGAGTCGAGTTAAATGGCTTGGATTTTATCACGTAATATATTTTATATATTACAAGTATGTGATAAAATAAATGAATAATATTGACGCAGTTTTAAGTCGTCATAGTTATTTATTTAGTGGACGTGGAATTAACGGGGGCTGAGGAACCCAACCAGGTAATTTCCACAATCTGCTATAAATAGAGGAGAGGGGCTCAAGCGCAACAACTATTCATGTCAATTTGTCCAGAGCCTCTCTCTCCTCCCGCTCTCTAGTGAGAGAAGCTCTCGATCCGAGCTCGGATCGAGTTTCTCCTCATGCATCGCAAGATCGACGATGCGGTGATCGTCAGAACGTCGAATATATCGTCGGATCGCCGCGCTAGCACCCGAAGTTCGACGATCGGCGTTCCTGCGGATTTCTGAAGCGTGTGTGGACGATCTAGAGGGATCCTTCTATGGATCCTTCGTGCAACGATCGCCGACGACTAATTGCGGTCGACAACGGCTTTATATCTGAAACGGGTAAGTTTTCTTTTTAATTTTGTGCGCTTTTCAATCTACGCGAGATCCTCGGACCTCTCCGGGGCTCGGATCGTCAGCGACGACAAGTTTCATCGTCTCGCCGACGAAAATTTTAAAATCCCCGGCCCACCGCCTTCCACTACGGGCCCCAGATACCTAACAGTGGTATCAGAGCGAGTTGTGTAGATTTTCTGAGCCAAATAAAATTAATTTGCATAAAATTAAGTAAAGGGTACAAAATCGGTCTCAACGGTTCAAACCGCGCGCCGATCCGATTTCAAACGGCCAAGATATGGTCATTTGAAATTTTAAGAAAGGATCGCGTTTTCGGTATGAACACGGGTATTAAAATTTCTAATATTATAATAATAATAATAATTATTATTATTATTATTATAATATAATTATAATAATATAATTATAATAATATAATTATAATAATAATAAATTTATTATATTATTATAATAATTTATTATTATTATATATATAAAGGCTAATTATAGCCTTTAGAAATGTTAAAAAAAAGGGAGTAGACTTGATTAGAGGTCAAGTCTTCAAAAAAAAGACCCATTTACGGGTCTTCCCGCATGGAAGAATTTTTTTTTTAAAAAAAATAATAAAATAAAAATAAAAAAAGGGGTGCCGCGTGAAGTGAAAAAAAGGGAAGTCGCGGCCAGCCTGGCCGCGACGCGTCTTCTTCCTCGGGACATCGCACAAGAGGGCACCCCCCATGCAAGCGCCGCCTGCTCCCGTAGCGCACAGCTGCTGCACCGGGACACTGCACCGGCGGCCACACCCCTCCGCCTCCGCAGCTCCCGACGGATCCGCCTGCCTCCTCCCTCGCACGCCGCTTGCGCCAGCTCCGGCCGCCGACCTGCTTCCTCCCTCGTGTCATCTCACCTCCAGACCGACCGCTCCTTAGGCCAGCGCCGACGCTCTCCCTGGCGCTCCTCCGCACGCCAGCCGCCCTCGACCCGCGACTCCCCTGTACGCTCAGCCGGCCGCCCCGCTCGGGCAGAACCAAGCGCGGCGCATGCAGCGCCGCGGAACAGGCTGCCGGGAACCGCCCAGCCCAGCCGCTGCCGCTCTCCCTCCCGCGCCGGTCTCCCCTGCCATTTTCCTGGACATGCCAGATGCGCTGCACCCTCCTTCATGCAGCGGCCCGCACCCGCCCTGTCTCCCTCTTCCGTTCGGCCGCACACCAGGGAGAAACCAGCAGGCCCGTCGCCAGATCCACCGGGTGCCGCCTCCCTCCCTCCCTCGGCTCACGCCACACCGTCAGCCAGCCAAGGCGCCGACTTCCGCCGCTCCGGGCGCTGCCCCGCCGCGCGCCGCCCTGCTCCGGCCAAGCTTTGGTTGAACCCTCCCACCGGAGACCAAAGTGGCCAGAAGCCTCCCGGGTGCCTCGTGCTGCAAGACCCCGCAGCGCCGCCTTTACACCTTGGCTCTCACGGGTGTCCCTGCCTCCGACCGCCGCCCGGTCCTCCTAGCGGGCTGGTAACCCCTGACTCAGGTTTAGTTAAATCAATTAATATAATTAATTAATTAAATTAATTAAATTAATTAATATATTAATTGTAGTGAAAATAAAATTTAATACCCGAGGTTAAAATTGATTTAATTTTTGTAATTAAATTAATTAATTAATTAATTTAATTTTAAGTATTAAAATTAAATTAAATAGATGACCGATAATTAATTAAATTATTTGAATTTATTAATTCATTTAATTTAATTAAATTAAATAACCCTCGTACTTGCTTTAATGCATTTTAATTTTAATCACGTTGTAGTTACCCGTCTACTGGTCTTGAGCACCGACCCTAGTATGTCTGCATTTAATTATTTTTAATTAATTATTTAAATGCGTGTGATGCTTGTAAATTAATTAAATAGATGGTGTGCACATCATCTTTTTTTTTTCTGGTTAAAATGTATAAGGGTCTGCGTGCCCAATTTATATGATGTACATTTATACCCGAGTTCCCCTCGCCTGCGCGCGAGTATCTTTGTACTTCGGATGAAGACGGCGAGCGACGTCGACCCCGCCAAGACAAGGCGGAGCACATTGATCAAGATGATGCAAGACGACACGTGGACCACGCCAAGACGAGGCGGTACTCCAAGACGTGACGTGGAATCCGCCAAGACGAGGCGATGCTCCAAATGAGAAGCAGACATACAACACGGGTTGAGATGCATCTAGTGTCAAGTTTCGACACAGGTATGATGCCCCTTTGGTCGTTTATATGCTCAAGGCCAGTCGGGTAGTAGTTTGCCTTTATGCATTTATTTATTATTTTGTGCATTTTAGAACAGCGGGAAAATACATAAAATGATAAATAATAAAATGCATAAAGAAGCGACGTTTGATTTCTATTGATGTTCAGTTGTGAGCGCGACAACATAGATGAACAAGATTAATAGAAATGGATTACATTCGTCGAGAGAAAACACAATAAAACCCTCAAAGAAAATATTAAGTCACAAACAGCCTTCCATCATTCAAGTTTGAACAAAACCGGGTGTTCGAGGTGCTGGTTCATGCCTCAGTTGAGGGTGCCTCTTACTACCAGGGAGTTCTTATTCGTGCGGTGGGTCGACTTAACTAAAATTGCAACAATGAAATAGCCTTAGCTAGCTTGTTGTAATTTTAGAGGCAAGCGTTGAGTAAATCAGTAAATGATTTTTGAAGCTGAGACTTCACTCAACAGATCAAAGAACCGCGAGTTAATGCGGTTGGCCAGCCAAAAGCCTACCTTGGACCCTTCGAATAGTGGTGTAGCCATAGCTTGTAGACTATAAGGGAGGTTTGGGGATCCTTGACACTAGAATACTCAAGAGTATTCCGATTCTAGTACAGGGGGTTCCTAGAATTCGAAAAATTAGTGGGACACATTTAATGATTAAATAATCAGTAATGTCACATTAGGTAATCACATAAAAGTACGATCTGCTAAAGTATATTTGTAGATAATGGTAAGCAATATCATAATAAAACTGCGATAAACATTGGACAAAGTTAATGTCCAAACAAGCACGAAATTCCAAGTGTAGTATAGGCGCTTGCGCACATTACTACCATAATGGAAATTCAAGGTGCTTGTGTCCCAACCTATTAAGCCACTTTAAGAAGCGAGGGTGTAAAACTACTTACAAGAGACTCATGAATCAAACATATGATGGTTCTGTCATAATGCTATCATCAAATTTTGTTGTTAGTTGTGGTCACTACATCAAGACTTGGATGATGATCACATGAAGTCTCATCTCCAAGATCCTTTCAAGGAGAAAGTAAAGCAAGATTTGAATGTGATGGTCGCACTCAGCTTGTGTAAAGTGAAAGATAGTTCACAATCTTTCATACCATCCCATTTCTTATACCTTTTACACTCAATTACTCTATTTTTATTTAAGGATACAAACAAACGGTATGGAGTAAGCGCTTCATTACTTTTTGGTTAGATTCACCAAGTAATAAGAATATTGGAGACACCACCATCTTTTATTCTTATGGCGAATACATTGAATGACAAAGCGAAAAGGCTTATGGAAAGTTACGCCAAAGACACCTTCGTCGTGTCCTTCAATGAAAGGTGGTTGGTTATTTAACAAGAGGTTATTTGCATCACATATTTAAATAAATTTATGGAAGTTTAAAAACTGAAATACAAGAAGCAAGTACCCGCTTCTCGTTCAGTTTATATTCATAAAAAAAGTATTGTTTTCTCTCATACTTCTTGGGTATTAAAATACAATATGATTTTCATATATATGTATTGAAATACAGTAACCAATTAAGTCGAGAAACATTATTAGAAGTAAAGTGACTTCTCCAAGCAGCTGAGAAAGGGTGTTTCCTAAGTCAGCAGTGAGAAACACATAACTTCTAATTGCCAAGTGATTGATTCAAATTGAACAAGTTGTGGAGTATAACCAAAAACATTTATCTCATGTGCCCATTTGGATATGATGAGACATTATTCCATGTTTTGGAATGAATGTTGTTTGTGGTAACATACTCAACAAATAGTTCACTGTTATTTGAATCAATGGCAATACATGATGAATATAAAATGTAAGACCTACCCAGTTGTGGCAATGTGATTCTTTGTCAAGTAAAACTAAAAGCGGACGTCAACTATATACCCAGTATGGTATTTAGGCTCGGCACAACTAAACACCTATGGTATTATTGACACCCTTAGTTTAGACAAAGAAACCTTTAGAAATAAAGGTATGGCACAAAGATTTCCGTGGTTAGTTCAACAAGACGGTGTGAACTATTCCAAAGAAAGAAAGAGGTAAAGATACTTCATAAGTTTCCTTTAAGTCATTAAGGAATAGTGAAGTATAAGTTTGGTCAGAAGATATGAGTTGCTTCGGATTGGAAGGCCGAAGAATATCTTGACCAAGCAATCATCGATCATGATAATGTAGCGTGGAGTAATTCCTAAACGCATGTTACCTTATCTGCATCACCATATTGATGTTCATAAGGAGGATCGATGATAAGTCTTACATATTAACATTGATCAACAAACATGTAGCGTGGAGCAATTCCTAAACGCATATGTTACACATCAAAGTTATGATGTAATTTGTATCAATGTTGCAACTTGCGGAAACTTCCATCATATTTCAAAATGAGATTTGCAAATAACAGAGTAAACCCATAACCAATATGCCAACTAAAATGAAAAATGGATATCATACGAGTCGTAGTATGATGGAAATCCATTATGTCATAAATCATGTGTTTGGATGCAAAGAGTTTGTTAAGAAATAAACAAACATGCATCAAGTTGAACACATGGTGCATCTAAGTAATTATGCTAACAGTTGATTAAGATATTACCTAAATCCCTAAGATATAAAAGATGTAGTCAAGTATTAGACTACATTTCTATACAAGGGTACACATCTCTATTAGAGATAGTGGGAGCTGAATTGACTTGGACTTAGTCAATGCTCGAGATGCACAAATGGTTGGCATAGGGAACAAGTTCCACAAGTACATGTGGAATAGGAATGTTCCAGAGACACATACTATGTAGGAAGGATGAAACCATGGTAATGGTTTTATATTCACCGCGGCCAATGATAAATTATTCATTAAAAAATAAAAAAATCTTACAAGCAATATAAGGCAAAGAGCTAGGATTGACAAGATCAATTAAAATTCAATAATGGATTCCATGTATCAAATTGCAATGGGGCTTATAAATTGAATACTGCGGTGGGTATTCAAATGAAATGATACATGGATGGTACAAGTATGGTACCAATAAGGCTCGATTGTTTATACCAAGTCGGTGCGCCTAAATCTATTAGAATTTTACTTGTCATAGCTGGACTTTTATGATCATTGTATTGGTCCTTGGATGTCAAGATCATCTTTCGTGGAAGGTGTCTATACGACGCAACCAGAAAGAGATGACGACATCAAATGATGCCAATAAGGGTTGCAAGTTACTGAAATCCAGTAATCAACAAGATCTTAGAGCATTCATTATAAATGAATCTTTTCCTTGTGTCTACCAAAGGTTAGTGGGAGCGCCAATGTTTTCCAAATGAAATATGTTCGGCAACATATGGAAAACAGATTTTGATCTTACAGTTAGATAATATCAGGTTAAAAAAATTCTCCAATGATTGACTTCAAGTAGCAACCTAAGTTCTAGGGAACAAGATCCACTCAGGTAGATCCAAAGGTTGCTTGGTCCTAGTCAATCATACATATAGTGACATTGTATTGAAAAATATAAGTTGGAACAATTCAAGTTCAGAATTGTTGCCTATATCACATGACTTAATCTCTCCAGGTTAACATGTTCAGAGCATGTGTAGAGATTAAAGTTGTGAATTGATACTCTCCAGGTTAACATGTTCAGAGCATGTGTAGAGATTAAAGTTGTGAATTGATACCATATGCTTTAGCGATGGATCAATCACATATTCCATAATATGTACAATAATTGATACTGCCAAGATATAATTTATTATAGGCAAATATCAATTATTTCCAGGAGCACTGCAAGTGATGTAGTCAAAACTATCATCTTGTACTTCGGAAAGTATAAATGATATGTACCAGGAATAAGTAGAGGAAGGTATACTAGTTATGGTGGGATACATACTAGTAATCCATAGATCAATTTGATCTAGTATCGCAGTTTGGCAAAGGAGATGAGTGAGTCAAGCTCATAAAAGCTTGTGGTAGTCATACCTACAAATACCGAGTACGTTGCAGCTTCCAAGGCAGCTAAGAAGCAGTCATAAATCACAGCAATTTGTTCCAATTCTTGGATTCACACCTAGTGAGAAAAGTATTATCATAATGAAAATTATGATATTATTACTAGCCAAGTTGTCAAGTTATGAAAATGGAAAAAAGTAATATACTCGGAGATACCTTATCTTGAGAAGTTTTACTCAAGTCGTTGAGGTCACATATATCAGATATGCCACGTGGCGAAAACGTGGCAGACCCAGCAGTTAAAGACATTACTCAGCAAAAGCATGGTATTTATCATGTGAGTAGCTAACAAGTTGAGTTAGTAAGTTGGCTCTGGTGCAAGGGGGAGTGTTGAAATAGTGGGTTCCCTAGACCCAACTATGTAGTACTTTTAATTAATGTATCATGTGTACAGTTAGATATGCATGATGATATCTTACAATTATAGTGCAGACTTTTCTGCATCTACTATAATAATGGTAATGTCCAAAGGTTAATTGTCGTGTCAAGAGGTTGTAGCAGATCCCAGGCTATAATGAGAACCTTGAGATACAATGACATTGATCTTAAATATATGTTCTATAGTCTAGATACATCTTACTGACTGGACACAGTAGATGTCTGACTATTAGGTGCTGGGGGATCATAAGCATTGAGACTTCTTCTCATGAAGTTTGCACTTGGTGATCTCTAGTAGTGAGATCATGAGGACAGACCCGTCAATAGGAACACCACATGTTTTGGGTGTCATTGGTTGTTCCTATCTACGGACATGTGTATTGGTCTCCTGACTTGAGACCATTACCAATGTATATCATTTAATTACGTACTTTAATGCAAGGCGAAAACCATGGCAGTAATGTCGTGGCGAGGTAGTTTGTGTTGGGTGCGTCGTTGGTGGTATGACGTTGGTTGAATGGTCAAGAAAGAATTTGTCGCTTCCAAGTTTATGAAGTTGTATATCTCAGGCCCGGTTGATCAGGATGGTACCGCCTTCATAAGTCTTTGGCCAAAGTAGTAGAAAGGCGAATCCATCCGGATAGATCAACAAATAATAAAGAAAGATAAGGACGATGACACAAGAGTACGTCCTGCTTTATGAGATATTTAATGACAAAGAGACTATAGTACACAGTCAGTGTTCGTAGGTTGGTAGTTGTTGCAATGACTATCCTTATCTCTTTAGGGGCCATGACGGGTTGCTAGACCCCGCTCTTGGTCTGTGGATTTTATTCGATGCTATTGAGATAAGGGCCTAGAGGGTCACACACAATAGCGTATTTAAGAATCCTCTCTATTCAGTTGAATATGTATATGGACATAGTGGGCCCCGCCACGGGGTCTGAGCGTTGTCCAAGTTGTCGATCACCAAATGAATTAAATAAATTCATTAATATTCAAGTTATGAATATTTGGGATTGAATTTATTTAATGTATTTGCAAGTTTAGTAAATATGAGAAAATATTAATCGAACAAATATTATTTTAATATTCAAGGTTCGTTTAATATTAAGCGGGACAATGAGTTGCGTTAAATGGCTCAGATTTTATCACGTAATATATTTTATATATTACAAGTATGTGATAAAATAAATGAATAATATTGACACAGTTTTAAGTTGTCATAGTTATTTATTTAGTTGACGTGGAATTAACGGGGGTCGGGGAACCCAACCAGGTAATTTTCACAATCCGCTATAAATAGAGGAGAGGGGATCAAGCGCAATAACTATTCATGTCAATTTGGCCAGAGTCTCTCTCTCCTCTCGCTCTCTATAGAGAGAAGCTCTCGATCCGAGCTCAGATCGAGTTTCTCCTCACGTATCGCAAGATTGACGATGCGGTGATCGTCAGAACGTCGAATATATCGTATATCGTCGGGTAAGTTTTCTTTTTAATTTTGTGCTCTTTACAATCTACGCGAGATCCTTAGACCTCTCCGGTGCTCGGATCGTCGGCGACGACAAGTTTCGTCGTCTAAGTTTTCTTTTTAATTTTGTGCTCTTTACAATCTACGCGAGATCCTCAGACCTCTCCGGTGCTCGGATCGTCGACGACAACAAGTTTCGTCGTCTTGCCGACGATAATTTTAAAATCCTCAGCCCACCGCCTTCCGCTGCGGGCCCCAGATACCTAACACAACTCTCGTGGGAGAGCTGCCCAAGGGGCCAAGCCACGGTGGCAGGCCGCGTATAGGCTCAGTGGAATGAGATCGGGCCTGTGTATAAGGCCTGCATGAGCAGGCCCATAGGAGCGTGTGGGGTTGAGTCGTTAAGCCCGCGGGGCCGAAGCCCATATGTGTGAGTGATGAGGTGCAGGTGTTGAACCCACGATGATAGCTCGATGGTGGCATGGAGAGAATTGAATGATACACCGTTGGTTTTACCATACACTTTTCCGATGTGGGACAACGAGTGGTGCAACACTATTCATCCGATTTAAAAAATTTAGACATGCGCTCGGTTGTCCGATCAGATTCATGCAAACCATTCAATCATGCATTTTATCACCCACACCTCGATCAATTTCCCACGCTTCACCTCTTCAAATCTGTCGTCTTCTTCCTTTAGTACCTTGAATGTATCACTGTTAATCGGTGCTCTTCTTACAATGATCTCCCAACAACTCCAGTCGTGCTTTCAAATGTCTTTTGAGCATTCTGGAGTTTTGTTTTCATTCTTCTTCCTCAAGACCCTCGCCATTTCATTTCATCTTCTCTTCCTTTCTACATGGCAGTCCAAGCAGTACAACGTGCATCTGGTTCTTCCAAGTCTGATGCTCATCTTCAGCAATGGTGGCTCCTTGCTTCACTGAGATCTCAGACCACCGGTACATCTCTCTTCACTGATAGATCCATGTTTCATCAGTAGCTGCTTCAAATTGCAATGACAAACCTCCTTCAGTTTCACAATGACATGGTAGCGGCTCTCTCTTCATAATCACATCGCCATTCACCATCGCTTCATGCATATCAGCTGCACACCCCATTCAAGCAACAGTAACACCATTCTTTTGCTGGATCGATCAGTGGATCTATTTATCATTGGGCATCAATGGTAGATCCTCTGTTATTTACACCACCAGTAGATCATGCACCAACGATAGGCTTCTCTACTGCTCGACACCATCGGTAGATCGATCTACCGCTGAACAATGGTAGATCAATCTACCGTGAGGTATTTACATCCATTGTTAGTTCAAAATATTTTTTTAAACATTATAATCCTTATCTTTTTAATTGATATAATTAAAATAAATATTTTTGATAAATGTTTTATTATATTTTTCTTAAATATAATTATATGTTGTGTGAAAATATTTTGAGCATATTTTGTACACACATATACATGCATTTGAAATTGTTTACAATGCTCTGGTTTATGACTTTTTATGTTTTAATAAATAGGAAGTTTATTCTTTTTTATTTTAACTTTTTTATAAATATGAATTATATATATTTGTTATACTTAACATATTGGATGTTTTAAAGTGATATTTCACGAAGAAATAAAGAGCACAAATATTATTTGTTATTCAGTGTAATATTTACAATCAAAGGTAACAGTAATATATTTTTTTTGTTATGAGCTAACAAGTACATGAAATTATTGGTTATATAGACGCTTCGAGAAAATTTCTGTTTTAATGAAGTGAGAGTAATTCATTAGAGATGTCTCCAAGGCATAAAAACAAATTTCATGCAGATCATTCATATAGATTTTTTGCGAGACAATTATGACACAATTCTTGTTGTTCTCATCCAATCAAGAAACTACTACGACTTTTGTTCCTTAGCTGAGATCATAGAAGAACTTAAATGTTTGACCTTGTTCCATTGAAGTGATCGACGATCATTGAGCTTCATCGTCTTCGACATCATTTGAACATCTGCTAATTTCTTTGTATTTGTTTTTATTTTTTTTATCTTTTATTTCTTATGTTTGTAATTATTCGAGTCTGGTTTATGCTTTTCCTGATTAAAAGCAAGTCTTGCATTGTCTGGTTATTCCACCACAAAAAAGGAAGTTTGGGTTGTGACTCCTGATCAAAAGTCAGGTCATAAACTACATTTTTTCTCCTGTAAAAAGTCTAGTTTGTGCCTTCAGGTATTTATAAAAGGAAAAGTCTGCATCATGTTCTCATGCCTTTAAAAGTGAGGTTATTAGTGGATACAAATATTCTTGTGGAGCAGAGAATGTTGAGGAGTGGACTAGGATCTTTGTGATCCGAACCACTATAAATCTTTGTGTTCTGTATTTTTTATTTCCTTTGCACTTCATTTCAAGAACACATCACTCACTATAGATTATTATTTTATAAACTCTAATTGTTTTCTAATAAAAGTCTTTAAACAACTATTCACCCACTATACTATTTATTATCATTACTATTGATCCAATAATTGGTATTAGAGGGTAGGACCTTCCTTAATGGATAGTTAGTCTCTCTGATTATTTTTAATCAAATGCCAAACAATTGGTATCATAGGATATTTTTCCATAAAAGGTTTTTAAGAGTCTCTGTTTGTTTCTGTTGTTTATTTTTAACGTTGTGCTAACCCGATATCCTAGACTTAACAGTCCAAGTAATAAAAGAAAAGGTTTATTTTTAAGATGGAAGGTTTAAATGCGAAGGATGGATAGATTTCAAAAACCCCCCATTCTTCGATAGAAGTGACTACAACTACTCTCAAGACAGAATGAAAGCCTACCTGAAACAGTTAAGTGTGGATTACTGGGCTATCATGGACAATCCATATGAGCTACCCAAAGCTAATATGGAGACACTTGTAGGTAATGAAATGATAAAATATGTTTTGAATTATAATGTTAAAAATATTGTTTACTATGCTATAAGTAGAAGTGTCTATAGCCATGCCTCAGCTTGTAAGACGACCCGTGATATATGGTGAATACTTTAAGTGACTCACTATGAGACTAACAAACTCAACAGAATCAAGTTAAGAATGCTCGGAACAGAATACCAAAGATTCAATATGGGGGATGAAGAATCAATAAACCAGATGTTCCATCATTTTTCAAGTACTACAAATGGTATGAGTGCTCTTGGAGAAGTTTTGGATAACAAAACTCAACTGGAAAGAGTAATGAGAGATCTTCCAAAAATATGGAACGCAAAGAAGGTGGCCATCGATGAGAGTAATAATTTTAAAGAGTACTCCTTAGATGAACTAATATGATCTTTTTTGTAGTATAAATTAGAGTTAAAATACATTGTTGATGAGGAGTCTATAAAAAGAAAAGGCATTGCATTTAAATATAATGTTCTTGAATCCTCTAATGCCTTTAAATCCGAGTTCCAAGAATGAGACAAAGAGATGACTCACCTCAGTAATAAGCTTTTCAAGTTCATGAAAAATAAAGGTCGAAAGAAACAGTTCAAGAGGATGTTCAGAAAGGACTATAAGAAAGGAAATACTAGTAACAATAATGATGTTTTAGAATTAACATGTTATGAGTGCAGGATAGAGGGCACATAAGGATTGACTTCCCTAAACTCAAACATCCAAAGAAATACAAATAGAAAAGAAGAAAAGAAAAATAAGCTTTGTTTGGAGGTTGTGACTGCTCAGACAGTTCTGACTCTAGCAGTGATTCTAGAAGTGAACATTCGATAAAGAATCTTTCCCTAATGAGTATATAATGTGAAGTAAATGATTCACTATTTACTCAATTAATAACTCCTGCATGTAATGTCTCAGATTTTCCATGTATTTTTTTTAAATATTATCTGGAATTATTACGCGACCAAGCGCAGAGACAACACATCATTCTGAGTCCTGGTGATCCTGGAATGGTGGTTTGACATTTTTTAAGTTAAGTGAGTCATCACTTGTGCACGGTTGTGGAAGTTTCCAAACGTATGCCCAAATTAAAAATCCGAGGGCACTGTTGCGTCTGGGACGATGACTTTACCTAAGAACAAGTCTAACCTCGACCGGTGCAGGTCGAGGAAAAAAGTTAATTTTCAGACATTTTCAGAAAAATAAAATAAAATAAATGACACAGTTTATTTTATTTTTATTTGGAAACATTCGCTGCAGCGCAACGACGGGGTAACTTTTTAATATTTAATGTCATGTCATAATGACTCAGAAATGATAACTTGACTCATTAATGTTGTAGCGTGGTGGAATTCCAAAACGCGCTTCTCCTTTTTAATGGGTTAATCGAACAATGGTTGTTGACGGAAAATTGAGAGAAAACTCTGGAGAATCCGTGGATCCTTGGAGAAAACTCTCGGTGACGAACAACGACAAATCAAAGCTGAGAATCGTTGCGCCAACGAGTTGAAGGATCTCGACGACAACGGAAGCACGACCTCTTCATCAGCGATCGATCCCTTTTGAGGTAGGGGTTTTTTATTTAAATTAATTTTCCCCGTCTTTGATTTAAACGACGAACGCGGATCAACCACGAACAAGTTGATCCATGGATTCATGCGTTCTTACGGGAGGGTTTCTATTGGGATGTTTTTGGGGATTGATCCATGATTATTGTTTATCGTTTTGATCCTACTCCGTTTGATCCTACTAACGGGAGCGAATCAACGCCGTGACGAACGACGGTGGAGGTTCGTTCCTCAATTTCTTTTCTGGATTTCCTCCCCCTTTCTTCTCTTGTGCGTTCTTCGCGTTTTTCGTGGGGCGATTAACAACAAATCGTTGCATGTCCGTTTTGCGAGGCAACGATCCCAAATTGGAGATCCGACATCGCGACGACCTAGTGGAGGTGCGATGACGACGACGAAAGACCAATCGACAAGGTTCGGCAATTACCGTTCTTCGACCGTTCTTCGTGCGGGTGGATCAAAATGCGTTTTCGGGGCCGATCGGAGGCCTGAAAACAATGGAAACGACTTCGGGACGTCGGGGCGACCTAGATTCTGGAGTTTCGTGGTGATCAGACGACCGAATCGACGAAAAGGGCAGCACGGGAGGTGCGCCGGCGAAGAGTGTCGTTTCTGGAAATTTCCGGGATACATGGCGTGTACTTCCGAAGAACACGCTGTGTAGTACCGGTGACGGCGGCTAGGGTTTCGAGGGTTAGAGAGGAATCACACGGCGTGTGACCCTGGTCACACGGCGTGTTGGACTTTCTCCGAAGCTCGGCGTGTATCCAGGGGATACACGGACACGGGGTGTAGTACACGGTCGTGTACTACACCACACGGCCAGGTGAGACCAGTAGCGCGGGTCACCCCGTGTACCGATTACACGGGTTGGAATACACGGGTTGAGACCGTGTACGGGCACATAGCCAGCGTACATAGAACCAACACCAGATACTCGGACACAACGTGTAATCCGTACCACACGCAGTGTACTGACTTTTTCTACATGACCAGCCTTACGACACGGGCCGTTGTACACGAGCAGTACCCGGGGTCAGAAGACACGACGTGTAACTTTTCTACACACCGTGTACTTTTTTGGAAAATGTCTTGGTCCTCTTGTCCACCGTGTCTTGGACATGTTTCATTTGGGTTAGTGCCCATTCTTCTCATTCCCATGAAGGTCGGGCATCGTTTCCTTTTACAGGAGTATAATCCCTTCAACACGACTTTCTGTGATAGAGTCAGACATCCCTTCAAGAGGCCCGGAGTGAGATCCTCTATCCATTCCTGACCCTAGGTTGAGTCAGGCATCGACGTGACCAAATCTACCGGGCATTGATCCTCTACCTCGCTGGTGAATCCGGATGAGTCGCGGTATCCGCCATGGCCCTAACAGTGATCCTCATCTGTGTATCGTGATCTTTCTCACTTAGGAGTGTGTCTCCCGTAATGAGTGTATCTATCTATCGTGTTCTTCCCACTCAGGAGTGTGTCTCCCGTAATGAGTGTAACTACCTCTCGTGACGTTTCCCGACGAACAGTACTTCTCGGACAGACGTCATCAGAGCTACCAGACTCGTGGAGTGTGTTCTCCCAGAACGAGTCCTTTATGGAATCTTTGAACTGAATCCCTAGACGAGGGTATGCATTTGTGTGACTTGTCTCTAGACTACGGGTCTAGGTTTTGAGTATATCTGGTTTGTGTTTCTCCGCTATATGTTCTGTAGACATATACTGTGTAGAGCTGACTGTACCTTTGCTTCATGTACTGCTTTGCGGTTTTTTGGGGTCCTCTACTGAGTATTGTTATACTCACCCCTACACGGGCTTTGCCCGCACGCGTCGTGTCTTGTGTAGACGAGCAACCTTTTGAGAGGGTCCAGGACGGACTGGGACAGGACTGATCTTTTTGAGTTTCCTACAGTCCGAGGCATTCCTACCGCTACGAGCAGCAGTCCCAGTACCTCTTTGTGTTTATAGGTTGGAATTTTCACTTTTCAGACTCTTGTTTTGGTGGGATTTTATTCTGGCCCAGTTACTTTCAACACTTTACTTTTCGTCATACTCTGATGGTTGGGTTTAGTTGTATGCATGCATTTTGTTCCTTAGTGGTTGTTTTTACATTTCATCATTTGTGGGCTTGGAGATGTGTGTGTGTGTACATGTTCTTAGACAATGCCTCCCATGTTACTGATACGCCTACTCGGTGCTAGTCACCAGCCCCTGACCTATTGGGGGCGGGCTTGGGGAGTCACGACACGAGTCCCACTGGGACGAGTCGTGACATAGTGGTATCAGAGGTGGTCGGTTCTACCTTAGGACCAAGAGTTTGTGATATTGGGTTTGGGGCAACAATGTTAAGTGCTTCGAGCTCGACTTTCAGGCCAGAGACTCCAGTGTTGGTGTGGGAGGCCAACATATCCATACACCAGGACTCTGATAACCTGATTTTCGACTCGGTACACGAAAACACTGGTTGCGGGGAAATAAAAGAAAGGTACATGCATCATATAAGAATGAGTTGTGTTTTCCATTTCCTTTGAGTCAGTTATCCAGATATACTCATGGTACATCTTGTTTCTTTACAGGATGCCTCTGCGACACATACCCACTAGGATTCAATTACACAATCTTGAGGATGACCTCCTCAGTAATGAGGCTTCGATACAGGGACCAGTTCCCCAGGCGTTGCTACCAGGTGGTACACCTGCTATGCCACCACCAGTGGAGCAGCCCGTGGTACCTACAGTACCGACCGACGAGGAGCACAGGCTTAGCGTGCTCCATGAGTTCTAGAGATAGAGACCCCTCAGGTTCCGAGGCGAGCTCAACCCTCAAGCGGCTGAGGACTGGCTTGAGGTGGTGACTAGAGTGTTCCGCCTAGTGAGGACACTAGCGGACCAGATGGTGATCCTAGGAGCGAGTCTTCTTCAGGATTTGGCGGGACGATGGTGGAGTCTGACCACACAAACCCACGATGAGGAGACTCTTTCATGGATGGAGTTCGAGCGACTCTTTAGGGAGGATTTCTCTCTGATTACGCTGAGAGCGGTATGCATCCAGGAGCTTCTTCAGCTCCAGTAGGGCAATATGACAGTATCTGACTATTCCTTGAGGTTCACTAACCTCACCAGGTACTCGATAGATATGGTCAGAGATCAGTACTTCAGAGCTCGGACCTTCGAGTGAGGTCTACGACAAGACATCCGAGCTAGTGTTGTGCCTCTATGCATTTCGACTTATGCTGGAGTGCTCGAGCGGGCCTTGGTGATCGAGAGCTTCTTGGCAGAGCGGAGACAACCGACGATAGTCAATAGCAGGCAGACAGGTCCGGAGACCTCGGCAGCAGAGAGCCGACGTCAGACGCAGGGATCAGGACGTGAGAAATGTCAGAGGAGGACCCAAGACAGGGGATCAATAGTCTAGGGCTCTCAGGATGGATCCAAGCATCCTAGGGAGAAACGGTGTTATGCGTGCGAAGGTAGGGGACATCTCGCTAGAGATTGCATGACCCGTCGAGCTGTTGATAGGGAAGCGGTGGATGGACCACCGAAGAAGAGGTAGAGAGTGGAGCAGACAGACTCGCCAGGTGGAGGACGTGGCTGAGGAGGAGGGAGAGTTGCAGGTGGTGGCAAACGCTTCGACTTACTTCCACCACCACCCCCAGGAGGTCCGTACCAGGCTTAGGGAGCTGGGGGACAGGGGCGGGGATAGCTGCATGCGGTCGAGTCGTATGACCCAGGGGCTCCAGGGATGATACGAGGTAAGATCTGTGTCTTCTCTACCTTAGCTGCCATACTTATAGACACAGGTGCCAATCATTCCTTCATAGCCACATGTCTTGTGCGAAACCTTGAGATTTTGGTAGAACCGTTGACTCGATCCTTACTCTTGGAGACACCTATGGGAGGAGACTTGACGATCACGCACCTTTGTAGGCAGTGCGATCTTACCCTTGGAGGCGAGAGTTTCGGTTGGAACCTCTTGGTGTTAACATCGAGGCCTTACGACGTCATTCTCGGTATGGATTGGTTATCTTCGGTTCATGCCCAAATTTTCTGTTTTAGGTGAAGAGTGCGGTGTGTCCGCAGTGATGGGACGAGGTTTTCCTTTGTCGGAGAAAAGAAGACCCAGGCAACACAGAATGATCTCATGCATAGGAGGGTGTAGCCGGTCACTCATGAGTTGGTAGCCTTGCCCTCGGAGTAGTAGGTGTGATGAGATCCCAATTCCCAGTAGTAGTGGCAGAGTGTGAGGACGTCTTTCCTGAAGATGTTCCAGGACTACCTCCCCATCGGGAAATCGACTTCTACATCGACTTACACCCCGGGATGGCATTGATTTCTTCATTAGCATATCGGATGGCTCCCGCAGAGCTTCGCGAGCTGAGGGTGAAGTTGGTGGATTTGCAGAGCAAGGGTTTCGTGAGACCCAGTGTTTCACCCTGGGTGGCCCCAGTCTTGTTTGCCAAGAAGGCAGACAAAAGTATGAGGTTGTGCGTGGATTACCGGTGCCTGAACCAGGTGACAGTGAAGAAAAAGTATCCACTGCTGAGAATCGATGACCTCTTCGATCAGCTGAGAGGGGCACAGTGGTTCTCGAAGGTTGACCTTTGATCAGGTTATCACCAGTTACGAGTACGGGATAAGGATATACCGAAGATGGATTTTAGATGCCGCTCCGGTCACTATGAGTATTTAGTGATGCCTTTCGGCGTGACAAACACCCCCACAGTGTTCATTGGACTGATGAACCGGATCTTCCAGCCGTACTTGGACCGGTTCGTAGTAGTCTTCATTGACGACATCCTTGTGTACTCGGCGTTAGAGGAGGAGCATGCGAGACACCTACGGATAGTTTTAGATGTACTCTGAGAGCACCAGCTTTATGGGAAGCTCTCGAAGTGCCATTTTTGGATCTAGGAGGTCCAATTTTTGGGGCATGTCATCTCAGCAGATGGAGTGGCTGTGGACCCAGCCAAGGTGGAGGCAGTGTTAGCATGGGAGCCACCTTAGAGCGTGACTGAGGTGCGGAGCTTCCTTGGGCTGGTAAGATATTACCAGAGATTCATTCCTGATTTCTCCCGAATATCAGCACCAATGACAGCCTTGACCAGGAAGGGGCAACCCTTTATTTGGACGGAGAAGTTCCAACAGGCTTTCGAGCAGTTGAGACAGAATTTGATGAGTTCCCCAATCTTGAGATTGCCGAAGGAGGGTGTCGAGTACATAGTTTTCTGTGATGCATCAGGGACCGAGCTTGGTTGTGTCCTAATGTAGAGGCAGGCATTGATTGCTTATGGTTCACGCCAGCTTAGGCCACATGAGCAGAACTATGCGACCCATGATCTCGAGTTGGTTGCAGTAGTCTTTTCATTGAAGATGTGGCGACACTACCTTATGGTCGAGAATTTCATCATCTACTCTGACCACAAGAGCTTCAAGTACATCTTCTCACAGAAGGATCTGAATCCGAGGCAAAGTTATTGGCTAGAGTTCTTCCAGGATTATGATTTCGAGATCATCTATATTCTTGGGAAATGGAACAAGGTGGCAGATGCTCTTAGAAGAAGGTCGAGCTTGCAGCTGTTGAGTGAGGTGACAGAGCAGTTAGCCACGTTGTAGTTATCCTTCGTGGATGGAGAGGATACAACTTACCTGCAGTCGATGGCTGTCACCCTTACACTCTTACAACGATTTAGGGAAGCGCATCTTGGGGATGTCAACTTTGAGGCTTTACGTGCTCAGTTATCCACAGGATATGCTCCTGATGGATATTCTCCAGGTGGGGAGCACGTACTTCTTTTCAGAGGACACACTGTTGTACCAGTAGCGTTGCAGGAAGAGGTCCCGAGGGAGTTTAATACATCCCCCTTGGCGGTACATCCTGGAGTGGCAGATATGTACTAGGATATCTAATGATAGTTCTGGTGGTCAGACATGAAGAAGGAAATAGTGTAGTTCTTTTCCTGATGCCTCACATGCCAGCTGGTGAAGGCTGAGCACCAGGTTCCAGCGGGATTAGCTCACCCCTGGAAGTTCCAGAGTGGAAGTGGGATGAAATATCGATGGACTTCGTGATAGGTTTACCACGAACGTCCAAGGGGCATGATTCCATATGGGTGATCGTTGACCGACTCACCAAGTTGGCCCATTTCCTAGCTATCAGGGAGCAAAGTTCCATAGAGAGCTTGGGATGCCTCTATGTGCAAGAGATAGTTTGGCTTCATGGAATCCCTTCGACGATAGTCTCGGACCGAGATACCCACTTTACATCTCGGTTGTGGAAGGGATTACAGGAGGCCTTTGGGACTCAGCTACGCTTGAGCACGACGTTCCATCCCCAGACCGATGGTCAGACGGAGAGGACCATTCAGATTCTGGAGGATATGTTGCAGGCCTGTATCTTGGACTTTGGTCGCAATTGGGAGGACCACCTACCACTGGTGGAGTTTGCGTACAATAACAGCTACCACTCCACCATTGGTATGGCACCTTTCGAGGCTTTATATGGAAGACCCTTCCGGTTACCGCTTTGCTGGACCGATTTTAGAGAGTCAACACTCATGGGTCTAGAGTTGGTGCGAGCTACCACCGAGAAGGTGCAGATCATCCGAGAGCGGATGAAGACTGCACAGAGCCGACAGAAGTCTTATGCTGACAGGTGACATAGACCCATGGAGTTTGAGGAGGGAGACCACATCTTTTTTCAGGTCTCACCTCGATGAGGGTTACCGAGATTTGGCTGAGGCGGCAAGCTATCTCCAAGGTTCATCGGACCTTTCCAGATACTGTGTAGAGTTGGTGAGGTGGTGTACCACCTGGCTCTACCACCACAGTTGCATCGGGTATATGATATCTTCCACGTGTCGCAGCTGAGGAGGTACATGCATGACCCATCGCACGTCATCGACTGGGGCGAGCTCGACATCGAGGATGAAGTGACCTTTGCTGATTACTCGGTGGAGATCGAGGATCGGTAGGAGAGGATCCTTCGTGGGTGATCGATTCCCTTGGTGCACGTTTGGCGGCAGCACGAGAATCTTCAGGAGAGCACATGGGAGCGGGAGACTCAAACCTGTGCCCAGTACCCACATCGTTGTGAGTAGTCTTGTTTTGCCTTTTTGGGGACGCAAAGCCCCAAGGTGGGGAGAATGTAATGTCTCGGATTTTCCGTGTATTATTTTTAAATATTATATGGAATTATTACGAGACCAGGCACATAGACGATACATCATTCTGAGGCCCGGTGATCCTGGAATGGTGGTTTGACCTTTTTTTAAGTTAAGTGAGTCAGAACTTGTGCGCGGTTTTGGCAGTTTACAAACGGATGCCCAGATTAAAAATCTGAGGGGACTGTTGCGTTTGGGATGACGACTTTACCTAAGAATAGGTCTAACCTCGACCGGCACGGGTCGAGGGAAAAAGTTAATTTTCAGACGTTTTCAGTAAAATAAAATAAAATAAATGAAAAATTTTATTTTATTTTTATTTGGAAACATTCGCTACAGTGGAACGATGGGGAAACTTTTTAATATTTAATGTCATGTCATAATGAATCAGAAATGACAACTTGACTCATTAATGCCGCAACGTGGTGGAATTCCAAAACGCGCTTCCCCTTTTTAATGGGTTAATCGAATGATGGTTGTTGACGGAAAATTGAGAGAAAACTCTGGAGAATCCATGGAGCCTTGGAGAAAATTCTCGGCGACGAACGACGACAAATCAAAGCTGAGAATCACTGCGCCAACGAGTTGAAGGATCTCGATGATGACGGCAGCATGACCTCTTCATCAGCGATCGATCCCTTTTGAGGTAGGGGTTTGTTATGTAAATTCTTTTTCCCCGTCTTTGATTTAAATAACGAACGTGGATCAACTATGAACAAGTTGATCCACAGATTCGTGCGTTCTTACACGAGGGTTTCTGTTGGGATATTTTTGGGGATTGATCCATGATTATTTTTTATCATTTTGATCCTGCTCTGTTTGATCCTACTAACGGGAGCAGATCAACGCCGTGACGAACGACGGTGAAGATTCGTTCCTCAATTTCTTTTTTGGATTTTCTTCCCCTTTCTTCTCTTGCGCGTTCTTCACGTTCTTTGCGTTCTTCGTGGGGTGATGAACAACGAATAGTTTCACGTACGTTTTTCGACGCAACGATCCCAAATTGGAGATCCGACATTGCGATGACTTAGCGGAGGTGCGACGACGACAATAACAGACAAATTGACACAGTTCAGGAATTACCGTTCTTCGACCGTTCTTTGTACGGGTGGATCAAAATGCGTTTTTGGGGCCGATCGGAGGCCCGAAAACAACGAAAACAACTTCGGGACGTCGGGGCAACCTGGATTCTAGAGTTTCGCGGTGATTGGACGACCGGATTGACGAACGGGGCAACACGGGAGGCGCACCGGCAAAGAGCGTCGTTTTTGGAAAATTCTGGGATACACGGTGTGTACTTCTGAAGAACACGCCCTGTAGTACCGACGACGACGACTAGGGTTTTGGGGGTCAGAGAGGAATCACACGGCGTGTGACCCTGGTCACACGGTGTGTTGGACTTTCCCCGAAGCTCGGCATGTATCCAGGGGATACACGGACATGGAGTGTAGTGCACAGCCGTGTACTACACCACACGGCTAGGTGAGGCCAATAGCGCGGGTTACCCCGTGTACCGATTACACGGGTTGGAATACACGAGTTGAGGCCATGTATGGGCACATAGCCAACATACACGGAACCGACCCTAGATACTCAGACACAGTGTGTAATCCGTACCACACGCTGTGTACTGACTTTTTCTACACGACCAGCCTTACGACATGGGCCCTTATACTCTGGCAGTACCCGGGGTCAGAAGACACGGTGTGTAACTTTTCTCCATGCTGTGTACTTTTTTGAAAAATGGATTGGTCCTCTTGTCCATCGTGTCTTGGACATGTTTCGTTTGGGTTAGTGCCCCTTCTTCTCGTTCCCCTGATGGTCAGGCATCGTTTCCTTTTATAAGAGTATAATCCATTCAGCAGGATTTTCTGTGATAGAGTCATACATCCCTCCGAGAGGCCTAGAGCGAGATCCTCTATCCATTCCTGACCCTAGGTAGAGTCAGGCATTGACGTGAACAACTCTACCGGGCATTGATCCTCTACCCAGTCGGTGAATCCGGATGAGTCGCGGTATCCACCATGACCCTAGCAGTGATCCTCATCAGTGTATCGTGATCTTTCCCACTCAGGAGTGTGTCTCCCGTAATGAGTGTATCTATCTATCGTGTTCTTCCCACTCAGGAGTCTGTCTCCCATAATGAGTGTAACTACCTCTCGTGACGTTTCCCGACGAACAGTACTTCTCGGACAGACATCATCAGAGCTACCAGACTTGTGGAGTGTGTTCTCCTGGAACGAGTCTTTCGTGGAATCTTTGAACTGAATCCCTAGACGAGGGTATGTGGTTGTGTGACTTGTCTCTAGACTATGGGTTTGGGTTTTGAGTATATCTGGTTTGTGTTTCTCCGCTATATGTTCTGTAGACATATACTGTGTAGAGATGACTGTACATTTACTTCGTTTATTGCTTTGTGGTTTTTCGGGGTCCTCTACTGAGTATTGTTATACTCACCCCTATACGGACTTTGCCCGCACGTGTCATGTCTTGTGCAGACGAGCAGCCTTTTGACAGGGTCCAGGGCGGACCAGGACAGGACCGAGCTTTCTGAGTTCCCTACAGGCCGAGGCGTTCCTACGGCTACGAGCAGCAGTCCCAGTACCTCTTTGTGTTTACAGGTTGGACTTTGCACTTTTCAGACTCTTGTTTTGGTGGGCTTGTATTCTAGCCCAGTTACTTTCAGCACTTTACTTTCCGTCGTACTATGTTGGTTGAGTTTAGTTGTATGCATGTATTTTGTTCCTTAGTGGTTGTTTTTACATTTCAGCATTTGTGGGGTTGGAGATGTGTGCATGTGTAAAGGTTCTTAGGCAATGCCTCTCATGTTAGTGATATGCCTACTCAGTGCTAGTCACCAGCCCCTGGCCTATTGAGGGAGGGTTTCGGGAGTCACAGCGTGGGCCCCACTGGGATGGGTCATGACACTGCAAATGTTGATCACAATGCTATTTATGATGATGAAAATAATTTCAATTCATGTTCCAATTCTGATTATGTTAATTCCAAAGTTAAATAACTTCTTAAAGAAAATAAAGAATTAAGAAATGATGGAGTCCGAATAATTGAAAAGTATACCGACATAACAATTAAAAACAAGAAGTTGATTAAAGAAAATGAGAAAATAAAAATGGAATGTGATAATATGAAAATATGTGTTTCCTGGAATGATAGATTTAGAGAGAATTGCAATTCTGAGTTATTAAAACTAAAAGAAGGAAATAAAAAAAGTTAAAAACTTTCTGGAAGTAATTGATAAAGATCAAGAAATAAAATTTATTTTAGTTCTGGACGATTTAACTAAAGTTGAAAATGATTGTAAGAAACTTAAGAAAGGAAATAAAAAATTAAGAAACACAACTTCTGGATCTAATGAGAATGTTTGTACAGATTTAGAAACTATTCAAAAAGAGAATATGAATTTGAAAAATGAAATTTTCAATCTTAAAGAGAATTTATCTACATTTGTTAAAGGTAAATAACAATATGATAAAATGATGTCATTGATGAAACTAAACACCAATAAGAATGGTTTTGGTTATAATAGTTTATCACCAAGTTTAAATAAGACTAACTTTGTTAAAATCTCAAATAGAAGTATTTCAGTGTAACCTATTTTAAATGTAGAATGAAATGGAATTATGCCAATGAGTGTTCACTAAGATTTATAAAATCATTTAGACATACTATAACTTTCATTGCTAGAGATTTATTTTCTAAACAACCCACTAATAAATGCTTTAAATCATTTTGGGTTCCAAAATATTCTGCTACTAATCCTGTTGGACCCAAGTTAGCATGGTTACCAAAATAGTCTTTTTGGATTATTTAATTTTTGGAAATCTGTCTTAGAAGTTTCAAAGACTCATGGTATTTAGAAAATGGATGTTTCATGCACATGACATACGATATTTCAAAAAATTTATCCTTCAATTCATGTGATAGTGGCCTTGTCACATGTGGAGACAACTCTAAAGGCCAGATTAAAGGTATTGGTGAAGTTAGTTTTTATAAAACAGTTATTAGTTCAAAAATATTATATGTAAATGGTTTAAAAAATAATCTAATAAGTATATCACTGTTATCTGATGATGGATTAAATGTTATTTTTGAAACTAATAAATGTAAAATTCTGAAAAATAAATTTGTTTTATTTTCTACAAATAGAAAAGATATTGTTTACACTATTGATTTCTATGATCTAACCAAACAAAAGGTTAAGTTTTTGAATGTTGTAGAAGCAGATGACATTCTGTGGTATATGAGGCTTGGGAATAAAAATTTAATATCTTCTTCTTCATCGTCGGCGAACACATTATTCACCAACAAATGATCCATCATCAAGGTAGTACTCATTATTTGCAGATTTCACCCCTTTGATTAAATTGTCAAATCATGGATTTTATTTTCTTTGCTTCAATTTGTGTTCTTCACATGTTCTATTTCTTTTGGTATTCTCTAAACCAATAGTTGTTATCCTGAATGTGCACATGTTTTACACCCCGATTATTTCCACGATTCTTGGTCATCGGACAAGATTGTATCGACCAATGATGATATTATTTTATTTGTGTGTTTTCCACCATTACTCTTTGCATTCTTCACCGTTGGTCCACAGGGTTGCGGTTTGACATTGTCGGGGTGGGTTCGAGGGCAATCAATCCTCTGAATTCGCGGTGGTTGTGCGAACGATGAAAGGATTGATGATTTTCGGATGAATCATGATGGATTCATAGTTGTGGGTGATGGCTTCATGGTTTTGGGATCCAAAGTGGTAATGGGAGGTGCGAGACTTCAATTTTGGGTGATCGAGTTTTTGATTTCTAGCCACTGGAGGTTGGAGATCAAAGTTCAATGATGCCCCCTTCGATTTTGGGTGGTCAAATGATGTGATTTGTAGCGGCGAGGGTGGATCTAGAAATCGCATGAATACCAGGCTTTACTACTTGTGAAAAACCAGACTACATAGTATATAGTCTGGAGGAACAGACATCGTGTAGTCCCCTAGCTGCGGCGGCTAGGGTTTCAGGTGAAGATTAGAAACACACACTATGGATGGACCTTACACTTTGTGTGACCATGTGCTGGCGGATTGATGTGCACCCTAAGAGTACATGGACACGGGCACGACCAGACACATAGGCACGACTTGGGTACATGGGCATAACTGTGTACTTGGACAAGACTAGTGTACATGGGCATGACCAGTGTACACGAGCATAGAATGAGAGGACATGGGAAAACCCTGGGTGGTTGAGACACGCCGTGTACCACTTGCACACATCGTGTAGTATGACATGGCTTCCCAAGCTGTGTCTAGGGGATAACATGATCAAACGACGAGGTGAGGTCACACATCGTCTGACCCCACATACACGCCATATACTTCTCCCATGAAATTCTGCCTTCTATATCTTCTTCTTTGGGACTTGTATTTTGGACCACGAGTAGCCTATCCTGAGTGTTTTTTCACATAGAACAATGTGATAGCCTTCATAATGACATACAAGATATGATGTGAGGTGTTCCAAGCATGAAACTTCTTCAAGTGATGCTTGAACGATGACAATTAGCGTACATGATCACCAGAGAGATGTCGGGGTCAGTACTCCCCTATCGCACCAAGGCACGCGCCCCTATACTCTTTACAAAGGTAGATTTGGTACTTCCCCATACTACAATAGGATATGGGTCCTCTATCTATAGAGTGGTACTCCCCCATATTTAAGCTCCGGCGGCGAGCGGGTCCTCCATAGGAGTGAGTGATCTATCGGCTATGAAGCATAATAGTGAGGAGAGGGCCCCTCCACTCGGATTCTTGTGAGGTTGTGCCTGATGTTGGGCATTTGAGATAGACCTTTGGAATTGCAGACATACTCATCATCCTTGGCTAGGTTGTGGAGATGGAGATCCCCTTTCTCATTTGAGTTTCTTTATGAGCATATACGTGTATTGGGTTGAGCTGAATTCTGTTTTATCTTTATATTACTCCCTTTTTGGTTTTTAGGTCATCTTAATGGGTATGTATATACTCACTCTTGCATGAGTTTTTCTCGCACATGTCATGTATTATGCAGAAGATAGACAGATTGATGGCGACCTTGGTGGAGCATAACGGTACATTGGGCGCATTGACCGTGTTCAGTGGTCGAACTTGGAGATCAAGAGCTGAGCTATCTTCAGTTTTTCCTTTATCCAATTGTTGTCAGTTTCTGATCTCATTTATGGATGGGCGTGTATTTTGACCCTTTACACTTTGGATTTATATTTTCATACTCTAATGTATTTTTTAGAGGTTATTGCTTGCATGGTTATACTCTAGATATTGCAGTCTTTTATTATTCATCTTCACTTCTTCATGGAGATGATTCTATGTGTGTATACATGTATTTAGGAAAAGGCCTCCCATTTCATTTATGCCTTCTCGGTGCTTGTCGCTAGCCCCTATCTTATTGGAGCTTGTCCTGGGGTTGTCAGACATGGTTTGTCATCGGCCAGGCAGGCCCCGGTGGGTCAGGTCGTGATAGAGTGGTATCATAGATGGTTCAACCTTGGGTCAGTTTTGGATTGGGACCCATTATGAGGATTGGTTGAGAACATTGGGCCACAATATCAGAGTGTATTGGGTGTGGATTTCGGGCTAGGGAATCCAGTGTTGGTGTGATGACCGACGTATCCGTACACTAGGACACTGACTACCTTCTTGTTGACTCAGCATACTGAGACATTATTTGTAGAAAAAATGATATATTCATCATATATTATTGAGTCCTTTGATTATCCTTCTTGAGTCATCTCTCCATATACACTCATCTAACCGTGGTACATCTTGATAATTTTCAGAATGCCTTCGTGAAGACAGCGAACCAGGTTATTGATACAAGATCATGATGTTGATCAGTTGAGTGACAAGACCTCACTTTAGGGGCCATCTCATGAGGTGTTTCCTCTAAGAGAACAGAGATCATTACCACCTCTTATCGAGTAGTAGATAGTACCAGCAATACAGACTGATGATGCACGCAGACTTAGCGCACAACACAAGTTCTAGAGATAGAGACTGTTGAGGTTTCATAGTGATCCAGATCCTTAGGCAGTAGAGGATTGGCTTGAGTCGGTGATCCGAGTCTTTAGTATTGTTTAGACATCGACTGATTATATTATTGTGCTTAGGACCAACCTTCTTCATGGAGCAACATGGCACTGATGAAATATGATGACGTAGACACATGATGAGGTGACACTCTCATGGCCAAACTTCAGAAGCTATTTCATGATGAGTATTTCCCTTCGTGCTTGCACTCTATGTGGATTTAGGATCTTTGTGAGTTACAACAGGGTGATTGATGTTATTAATATTTTCATGACTTATTATATTCCCCCTTTACTTATTTTATATGAAATGTGCATAATTTGTGTGAAATATTAATGTTTTAATATTAAGTATAATATTTGAGCATTTTTAGAAGTAGTCAAATTGAGTCAGTTTAATGTTTTAATTATAACTATCACTATACTGATCCAAATTGTGTGGTTCTTGTTTTGTAGGATTCTCCTTTCAATATAAAACATTTCATTAGAAGGAACCATGATCCAATTCTGCCATTTGAAGGATCATATGGTCCTCACAAACAAGACCAAAGAATCTGTGAACAAACTGGACCAGCCTTGAAGATTGATTTACTGGGTTCAATCCAGAAGTCCAAAAACCTTAACTCTCCACCATAATTCGGGGGACACTACATGTCATCTTGGATAAAAATTTCAAGGCCCAAATACAAGTACAAGGGGCCCAAATAAATCATTGAAGTCCAGCCCACCATTCTGGCCGAGAATTAAAATCAGTATAGTATGCATGACATATCTCCTGATGTAAGCATCCAATCGAGCTGAGATTTTGCAGTGTGAAATCGGAGATATAGGTGGCCTACTTTTTTGAAGCAACCATTCATATTTGAAGGCATATTAATATTCAAAAACCCTTTCACATTATGGACTTCAAAAAGACTGGATTGAAATGGACAGTTTAAGTTTGTTTATTCAACCGGCCATAACTTTTTATCCTTATGTCCAAATGACTCCAAATTTTGAGAGTAGTCGTCCAACATTATTGTCTACATCTTTACAGAAGGATATATTTGAAGATTCGGCTGTCTGAATTGTAAAATTGTCGATGCAAGTGGAGGGACAAATTGGGAATGCAAACAGTCCACTCCTTGGGCTATAAATACTCTCTCCTTCTCTCCTTGAGAGGGGTTGGCATTTCAGAAGAGAGGAGATCATATTGGCACGACCAAAGCCTTGCCAAAGGCTTGGGAGGACCTTCCATACTCAAGTTTTCACTTGAGAGATCTTTCCTCTTCTCTTTGTTTTCACTTACTTTTGTGTTCTTCATTTTTGTAATCTTGTAATTCTCTTTCTTTGTAATTCTGTTTTAATGCAAGTTACTTCTTCAATATCTCTTATTCTCATCCACCTTCTGTAGTTTAATATTTATGTTCTTAAAATAGTTTAAATTCAGTTGAATCCCCTTTCCTTCTTTTGCTTCCTCATTCAATCGAAAATCCGTTTTTAATTATCATCATCGTTCATGTGTGTGTGTCAACGTACCACTGTTTTCTAATCCCTTTCTTTTTATTCTATTCTTAATTTATCATCATAATTATTTTAACCAGAATATTAAACATCCAAATGGATGAGTAAATCTCTCATTGGGGTGAGTTATAATTCGGGGATGTTAAGTGATTGAGAGTTTTGCTCGATGAGTATTCTTTAAATTAATATTGTGTATGTTAAACTTAATATGTCATGGATTAATGATATGTTTTGTTTAACGAGTGGTTTAAATGGATTATTGGAACCATAAATACACTACCATAAATATGTTTTGATTGAGATTAGAACCCTAAGTTAAGTTAAGGCTTGGATTAAAGCCTTCACACTTAGGAATTCCAATCAACGTCAACTTATGACATGGGTGTTAATTTAATGCAATACAAAGTAAGGCTCAAGGATATCACATGCTTAACTCCCCAATAATGAACTCACCCCAATCTTTATCAATTTGGTAAATCAAACATCATCCATAAATCATTTCAATTAAGCTCTGCAAACAAACCCCCCTAATCAAAATACAATCAACTAAAAACAAACGACTATCACAAAGTGTCATCGCCGAGGATTCGACCCGAGTGCTGCTATACACATTAGCAGAGCACCAGAACTTTGACCGGTCGATAGGCAACAATCAGCCGTGCGTTTCAAATGGCGCCGTTGCCGGGGATGGTGCTTTAATTAGTCATTAGTTTCTGGTTATTGTCAAGAAAACACAAAAAAAACACATTTTAAAAAAAAATTGAAAAAAAACACAACGAAAATCCCGTCTTCTCATAAAAATCATAAACTGAAAAAATACAAAGAAAAACCCGTCTTCCTCTTTCATACAAAATCTCTCTGAATGCCCCGTAGCCTTCCAAACAATCCCTCGGATTTGTTTGACCCTGAAATTGAGCGAACACTTCGCCAACTTAGGAGGAACATAAGAGATACTCAAATAATTCAAGAACCAATCCTCGCCCTACCAATTGAATTAGATATGGCCAATCCTAGGGAACAAACCCTAAAAGAACTTGCTACCCCTGATATGAATTACCAACCTCTTGGTATTCAATATCCAAACATTGAAGCTGACTTCGAACTCAAATCGGGTTTGATTCATCTTCTCCCTCATTTTCACGGGCTAGCCGGTGAGGATCCACATCTCCACCTTAAAGAGTTCCAAGTGGTGTGCTCTACCATGAAGCCTCAAGGGGTTTCTGAAGAACAAATCAAGCTTAGAGCTTTCCCCTTTTCCCTAGCGGATTCTGCCAAGTCTTGACTCTACTACCTCCCACCTGGTTCTATAACTACATGGAATGACATGAAGCGTCTCTTTCTAGAGAAGTTCTTTCCCGCTTCCCGAACAGCTTCTATCCGAAAGGAAATAAGCAGCATCCGTCAATTCCCTAATGAATCACTCCATGAGTATTGGGAGAGGTTCAAAAAGCTTGTGGCAACTTGTCCACACCATCAAATCCCTGACCAACTCCTGATCCAATACTTCTATGAGGGGTTATTGGCTATGGAGCGAACTCTCATTGATGCCGCAAGTGGCGGTGCTCTTGTTGACAAAACTCCTGCAGCTGCACGAGAACTCATAAGCAACATAGCTGCAAACACACAACAATTCCATACTCGAGCACATGCTCAAGTGAAACAAGCCCAAGAGAATCAATCCATAGAGCCCAACAAGATGACTGAGTGGATGAGTGAACTTACAGGTCTTGTGCGTCAACTAGCGGTGGCTACCAAAGCCCCAACCTCATCTTCTCCACAGTCACTATTCCCTGGACCTATCAAGAATTGTGGAATCTGCAACTCTCCATCTCATCCGACTGACACATGTCCACAACTTCAAGATGATCCATCTGATTCATCTAGTCCAATGGAGCTCAATGCGACATTTTCTCAGCGAAACTTCAACCCTCAACAATCAGGTCAGTTTGTTAGAAACTTCAACCAACCCCACTCTGAGCCCTTCTCTTCTACCTTTAACCCACCTCTGAGGTATGGTAATCCCATTTCTCATCCTCCTCAGTTCCCTCATCAAAATCCAAACCAGTTCCAATATGGTCAAAGTGGTGGTAACATCCATCAACCTTATCCTTTTGTTCCTCAACCCCAAAGGAACAATCCTCCTCCTGGATTCCACTATCCTAACGAGCCTTCCCAATTCCCCACCCAATACAATCACTTTCCCAAGAACCAAAATCAAGGCCAACCCAATTTGGGACAAGCCTCTTCTTCTAAACAACCATGGGAAAGTGCTGTAGAGGATCTTGCTTCCTTCACCCGTTCTAGCCTCAAGAACATTGAAACCCAAATAGGTCAACTTGCATCCCACCTTAGCCAGCAACAACCATCCAATTCATCCCAACTCCCAGCTCAACCATTACCCAACCCTAAGGGTAATGTAAGTGCAATTGCACTTAGATTGGGAAAGCAAATTGATATGCCCCATACTGATTGCTCTACCTCCCCTTTCGATGTTGATCTAGAAAATGAAAAGAACAAAAAGCTGGAAAAGGAACTTGAATCCACTCCTTCACCTCCTTCCATTCCTCTAAGGAACCCAATTCCTTTTCCTCAAGCCATCTCCAAGCCTAAGAAGTCCTTTGAACCTGATCCTGAAATGCTTGACATGTTTATACATGTTGAAGTGAACATTCCCCTCTTAGATGCCATCAAACAAATCCCTAAGTATGCCAAGTTTCTTAAGGAATTGTGCACCCATAAGAGGAAACTTAGGAACATTGAAAATGTTTCAACCCAACAGTCCATTCCCATGAAGTGCAAAGATCCAGGGACCTTCACGGTTCCATGTCAAATAGAGAGTTCCAACTTTGATGATGCACTCATAGACCTTGGAGCCTCAATAAATGTCATGCCCAAATCCATTTTCTCCAACCTTGGTCTAGGTCCCTTGCACCCAATGGGTCTTGTCATTCAATTATCCAATCGAAGCACTGCCAGTCCTGAGGGGATAATTGAGGATGTTCTTGTTCGGGTCAATGATCTTATCTTCCCAGCTGATTTCTATGTCCTTGACATGGAAGGTGAGACAAACTCTTCTCAATCTCCCCTAATTCTAGGAAGACCATTCCTTATGACATCTAAAACCAAAATTGATGTCCATGCTGGCATCTTATCCATGGAATTCGGTGACCAACTGGTCAAGTTCAACATTTTCCAAGCCATGCGATACCCATCTGAGGATCACTCTGCATTCTCAATCCATGTTTCTGAAACTCCCTCTGAGAGTGTGTTGAATCCTAATCCATCATGTTCTTCATGTTCTACTAATAGAGGCGTTTGTGAATATTGTATCCTCATTAACCAAGTGATTAATGGTGAAATTGATGTTGACATTACAAATGCAAACTCCATTGATCTAAAGGATCTTGAAAACTCTTTGGAATCCCATCTCACCTCTGACCTCCAATGATCCAACATGGATGGTATTGAGAAAAATTAACTAGAATGCTCATTTGTTGATTCAGATCAGATTATCCCACATCCATCCTTTCCTATCCATGATTTTGAAAATTCTGTTATATGTGAAGTGAACCTTGAACCAATGTGTTTATATTGTCTTGATGGTAGTGATGTTTGTGATATTTGTACCCTAATTAATAAAGTGATCACTGGTGAGGTTGAAATTGACCATTCTTTGGCGAACAACATTGAAGTAAAGGATATTGAAAATTTTATTCAGTCTTATGACTCCACTAATCCTCATTACTCTACATCGGTAAGTGATGAAATAAATGAGTCAAAAACAATTGGGATCTCATACTGTAGTTCTGTGTTATCTGATCCTTACATAAATGAACCATCAGAATTGAGCCATCTTCCTGAATTTACAAGAATAGAAAACCATCACTTTGTGGATAAAATCATTCCTCAGGTTGAAGACCAAAGTGAGGATAGAAATATTCTCTTTCCAACCCCATTGAATTGCAAGCACACCAAAAAGTATGGGAAGAAATTATCCAATGAATCATCAGGCCTCCCAAAGAAAAAGTTTTTCTGGAAGCACACTGGAGTTGAGAAAATACGATGGCCACCGTCAGACTATGGGTAGTCCACTGCAATTGTCCAACTGTAGACAAATAAATGCAGCGCTTCTTGGGAGGCAACCCATGTTTTCTTTTACTTTTATGAAATTTCAATTTCTTTTTAGATTTTCATTAGATGAATAATGAATTTTATTTTTCAGGTAACTTCCCACTGTCCTGGAACCACCTCGACTTCCTCGAATCCCCAAATTCTCTAGCCGACCCACCACTAGATGGAGATGGCAACCCACCAAATCCAAACCAGGGGGCACCTCTTTCCCTTTAACTCTCTCTCTCCTCAATCACTCTTCCCTCTCTTCTACTCTCTATTTCTTCTTCTTCCTCTCTCCCTCTCATTTTTTTTACAACATTCTTCCACAACCTTTTTTCTATTTTCTCTTTTGTGTGGATGTGTCATTAAAAATAAAAAAAATTAATTAAACAAAATGAAAATTAACAAAAAAAAGGGGTGTCATAATTACTCATCATCCAATATTGAAATTCTGTCCAACCATTTTGGGGAGTCAAAAGGCTTGTTTTAAACTCAAATATATTGAATTTTTATCTCAAACTTGGGTAAACAATTTTGTGTCAATAACAAACATTTTGAATGAACAATTTTTGGTGGAAAATGATTCTCCCCTACCGTGAGGAATAACATTAGTCTTCATGCCAAGGTCATCAATGGCCATCTTTTTCATTGTGTGTCTTCACCACTGATTGTGAGTCTTGAGTTTGTGGACCTTCGAGATGAATTTCCATCTTTTGTGTGCATTAATATGATAGAGGAATTTTCTAAGCCACATGAGAATAAGAATAGCCAAATAGCCTCCCGTTAACCTTACATTGATCCTACTTTTGAAAGCCCCTTTGAGCCTATTAAAACCTTTCTTTTGATAGCCACATTACAAGCCTAATACCTTGTCCCACCCAACATCTTCATGGATTTTCATTGTACAATTTATTGAAATTTAAGTGTGGGGGGAATGGACTTCATTTTTGGGCGTATTTTCATTGATTTCCAATGTGTCATCATATGCTTGAGGGCAAGCATCCATTCAAGTGTGGGGGAGAGTTTGTAATTCTGTGAGCTTTGGGGTGTATATGTGTAATTTTCATTTGTACAAAAGTCATTGAAAAGTGTTCAAAAAAATGAAAAAAATTATATTAAAAAAATGAAAAAAAAGGAATGGGTTGTGTCTTGGGTGGGTCAAAAATCATTCATCATCAACCTTTGATCGTGTTATAACTACTAAAATTAGTTCCATGAGGAGATCAAGCATGGGTTGGGAGATGACTGTGAGACTTGTTTCAAGCACAACTTTCGAAAAAAAGAGCAAAAAGAGAAAAAAAGAACACTTGAATCATCTTGTATTGTGACATTATTGTAAGTCTTCCATGTTGTACATATTCCATCATCTCACCCTATTCCATTTTATATCTCCCTCACTTTTCATTAATCACACATTCATGCCCTTGTAAATATGTGTTTCTATTTCTTTTCAAATCAAATTTCAAAAAAAAATGTGCATTGATTTTTCCATGTTGGTGTTTTTAACCCCTCTTTTCCTTTGGACATTATATACCTACCGTCCCATAGCCACTGAAAAACCCCTTAAAAGACCTCTTGATTCTTGTACACATTAGATTTGGGAATGGAAGCTGAGAGCTCTTACAAACTCTTGATTTTCACTTTTTGTTGGTGAATGAGTGAACCTCCTAAAATACATTTTTATCATCTTGAGAGGATTAAGTTTTGAGTGACTACATTTTCCAATTCAAACCTTGAACATGAAAAAATGAATTGTTTCTGATGCATTATTGTGAACCAAATTTGTGATGGAATTCAATATGGATGAGTGAAATATTCTAAACCTCCCCTTATTGGAGAAAACAAAATTTTACTATTTTTTGGTGAGTGAAAATGATTTTGTCATGTTTTTATATTTGTTGCACATGAGGACACGCGCAAATCTAATTGTGGGGGAGTTTATGTTATTAATAGTTTCATGAATTATTATATTCCCCCTTTACTTATTTTATATGAAATGTGCATAATTTGTGTGAAATATTAATGTTTTAATATTAAGTATAATATTTGAGCATTTTTAGAAGTAGTCAAATTGAGTCAGTTTAATGTTTTAATTATAACTATCACTATAATGATCCAAATTGTGCGTTTTTTGTTTTGTAGGATTCTACTTTCAATATAAAACATTTCATTAGAAGGAACCATGATCCAATTATGCCATTTGAAGGGTCATATGGTCCTCACAAACAAGACCAAAGAATCTGTGAACAAACTGGACCAGCCTTGAAGATTGATTTACTGGGTTCAATCCAGAAGTCCAAAAACCTTAACTATCCACCATAATTCGGGGGACACTACATGTCATCTTGGATAAAAATTTCAAGGCCCAAATACAAGTACAAGGGGCCCAAATAAATCTTTGAAGTCCAGCCCACCATTCTGGACGAGAATTAAAATCAGTATAGTATGCATGACATATCTCCTGATGTAAGCATCCAAGCGAGCTGAGATTTTGCAGTGTGAAAGAGGAGATATATGTGGACGACGTTGTTGAAGAAACCATTCGTATTTGAAGGCATCTTAATATTCAAAAACCCTTTCATATTATGGACTTCAAAATGACTGGATTGAAATGGACAGTTTAAGTTTGTTTATTCAACCGGCCATAACTTTTTATCCTTACGTCCAAATGACTCCAAATTTTGAGAGTAGTCGGCCAACATTATTTTATACATCTTTATAGAAGGATATATTTGAATATTAGGCTGTCTGAATTGTAAAATTCGCGATGCAAGGGGAGGGACAGATTGGGAATGCAAACAGTCCACTCCTTGGGCTATAAATACTCTCTCCTTCTCTCCTTGAGAGGGGTTGACATTTCAGAAGAGAGGAGATCATATTGGCACGACCAAAGCCTTTCCAAAGGCTTGGGAGGACCTTCCATACTCAATTTTTCACTTGAGAGACCTTTCCTCCTCTCTTTGTTTTCACTTACTTTTGTGTTCTTCATTTTTGTAATCTTGTAATTCTATTTCTTTGTAATTCTGTTTTAATGCAAGTTACTTATTCAATATCTCTTATTCTCATCCACCTTCTGTAGTTTAATATTTATTTTCTTAAAATAGTTTAAATTCAGTTGAATCCCCTTCCCTTCTTTTGCTTCCTCATTCAATCGAAAATCCGTTTTTAATTATCATCATCGTTCATGTGTGTGTGTCAACGTACCACTCTTTTCTAATCCCTTTCTTTTTATTCTATTCTTAATTTATCATCATAATTATTTTAACCAGAATATTAAACATCCAAATGGCTGAGTAAATCTCTCATTGGGGTGAGTTATAATTCGGGGATGTTAAGTGATTGAGAGTTTTGCTCGATGAGTATTCTTTAAATTAATATTGTGTATGTTAAACTTAATATGTCATGGATTAATGAAATGTTTTGTTTAACGAGTGGTTTCCATGGATTATTGGAACCATAAATACACTACCATAAATAAGTTTTTATTGAGATTAGAACCCTAAGTTAAGTTAAGGCTTGGATTAAAGCCTTCACACTTAGGAATTCCAATCAACGTCAACTTATGACATGGGTGTTAATTTAATGCAATACAAAGTAAGGCTCAAGGATATCACATGCTTAACTCCCCAATAATGAACTCACCCCAATATTTATCAATTTGGTAAATCAAACATCATCCATAAATCATTTCAATTAAGCTCTGCAAACAAACCCCCCTAATCAAAATACAATCAACTAAAAACAAACGACTATCACAAAGTGTCATCGCCGAGGATTCGACCCGAGTGCTACTATACACATTAGCAGAGCACCGGAACTTTGACCGGTCGATAGGCGACAATCAGCCGTGCGTTTCAGTGATATGACAATTGCTGAGTACGATGCGAGGTTTACTGACCTCACATGTTACTTCTTTGATATGGTATGAGATGGATTATTCTGAGCACAGAAGTTTGAGCATGGTCACCCCAAAGATATCTATTCTAGCATAGTCTCCTTAAGCATTCCCACATATTCTGGAATGCTTGAGTGGGCTTTGGTGATAGAGAAATTCTTAATAGAGGGATGTCGGGTGGCTGGAGCCAGCAATGGCCATCATGGAGTTGAGTCGTCCATGAAAACTAACAGGTGAGAGGTGTCATGGTATTGGCGTAGGAGGCGTACTCATGCCCTTACCTAGACACGTGGATCTACAGCTCAAGGATCACACAGAGGATCCAATCATCTTGGAGAGGGCCGATACTATGCTTGTGATGGGAAAGGTCATATAGATTATGATTGCCTGATGTGATGTGCCAAGGAGTGTAGATAGACAGTGCATGAACCACCACAACAGAGACAATGTTGTGATTAGGGATCTCTCATAAGTGGTTAAGATGACCCCCAGGGAGGCGATGCTGGTAGAGGAGCAGGTAGAGCTCTAGAAGGGGGAGCTGCTGGTGGATGGAGATGCTATGATATTCTTCCACCACCACCACCACCAAGCAGACCATGCTAGACTCAGAGAGCTAGCGGTCAAGGCCGCAATTAGCTACAACATATGGAAGGATATGACCAGACAACTCACAAGATGATTCAAGGTATGGTATTTCTCTTTTATAATCTTGCTCTAGTACTTGTAGACACAGACGCGAGTCATTCCTTTATCTACACATCCCTCGTGTGAGGGTCAAAACTCTTTGTTGAGACCTTATCCTAATAGCTTTTTATAGAGGTTCCTACTAGGGGTGATTCTTTAACATCTCTTATTTACCGACAATGAGAGATGTTGTTCAGTGTAGAGAGTTTCTCATGTGAAATGTCCATGATTCGAGCCTAGATTTATTTTCATTATAGATGAATTAGTTTCCTTCATAAAAATGGGATGAGATTCTCCATTACAGGCTAGAGAGATCTCATGACTAAGAAAGAGGGGCCTTACGAGCAGGAAGCTGCAACCCATCACCCATTAGTTGGAAAGATTATATGTTGGTGCGATGGGCTTTACATGCATCTGGATTCCTTTAGAAGTGAAGGATTATATAGATATATTCTTTGAGGATGTTCCAGAACTACCTCCAAGGTGGGAGATAGACTTCTACATTGACTTGCACCTGGGGACCACACTGATATCTTCTACAATATATCAAATGATCCCTACTGAGCTTCAGGAGCTTAAGGTGTAGTTGGAGGGCCTTCAAGAGAAGAGTTTTATCTGACCCAGTGTGTCCCTCTGGGCAGCTCCAATTTTTTTTTGTGAAAAAGGCATACATGAGTTTGAATATTTGCATTGATTATCGTCACCTGAATCAAATAATTATAAAGAGCAAGTACCCCTTGCCTAGGATTGATGACCTCTTTGACTAGCTGGGAGTCGTGAGTTGGTTCTCAAAGATTGATCTCAGTTTTGTCTACCACCAGTTGAGGATTCGTGAGGATGATATTTCAAAGATGACATTCCAATGTGGCTATAGACACTATGAGTTCCCAGTGATTCTTTTTGGTGTGAAGAATTCCCCATTGTGTTTATATCTCTTATGAACTAGATATTCCATCCATACTTAGATCGATTTGTGGTTGTCTTCTGATGTCACCCGAGAGCATCGTTAATTATCTCAGCGATGTCAAAATACAAATTTATAGTCACCCAACAACACTAACTACCAAAACGTATAATAATGGTAAGACGGGGTTGAGTCCATGAGGAGAAGGGCTATAATGATTTATAGGGTATGATGTTATTTACTTCAAAGTGATATTAAATTGAGTTACATACTCATCCTCTTAATTAAACACACCTCTCCCTCGAGCACTCAACTATCTATAATTAATCTCTCAATTAATATGGATAATTTGTGTGTTTGAGGGAGAGGAATAGAGTTAGTTCTAAAATAAAGGTGATGTTTAAAAGTGGAGACACATGCTTTTTGCTCCCCCAAATGACACATGAATTCAAAATTACAATAGTGAAAAGATAAATAGAAAACATAGTCTTAATTTAAGCAACATCATGGTTGATGATGACTGATTTCTTCCACTCTCTTCAGATGTCAGGTTGAGATCTCCCACTTGGCCTCCTACATTAGCAGTGGAACCTCCTCCCGATTTTGGTGAATTTGTGTGTTGGGTTCCCCTCTGGGTCTGGACTCTACTTTTTATGTGTTGTAGCTCTTCTCTATTTATAGGTAGCGGTCCACATCATTGAGTTTTGAAATTTTCTCCCTGGAAGTATTTTTATCTTAAATTAGTCAACCTCCACCTATAAACTAGTGCTTGAACCAGTTATCTATTATCTTTATGGTGGTCCTCAAATTATTTAAAGCTTGGCCCAATCTTCCTTATTTAAAGGGAGTATTAAATCTTCTTCATGGAAGTGAGTCCTTCATGTCTGCCTTTATTAAAATCTCCTAAGGGTAGCTGCAAATCCCGTGGATAATTCGAGGGCTTTAGGTATTTAAAAATGTAGAATCTTCACACACTATGGCATGGGTATTCTCTTTGTGGAACAACCATTGCATGTTTTTGCATGACCATGGTGAAACCTGGTAGTCCAAAACCACAACCTCCTATAAAAATTTTAATTCTCAAAACTCCATCCATGCTAAATGGAGAACCTCCATGGTGTAATGCACACTCCTGCAACGCAACCCCGACTTTGTGTATTTTTCTTCAGCATGGCTACAATGTAACCATTACTCTATGGCCACAACACCCATTCTTCTCATTTTCAGGCCAATATTGGACACAATGCAATCATTTTCATCAGGTCAGACTTCCTTTCCCACTACGCCTCTTAGCCTTGGCTATAGCGTAGTGGTGTTTGAATCGGTTGTGGGAAGTGATTTCTTTCTCCTCTGTCCACGGAGACTTCATCTTGTTCAGTTGGGTATTCCCGATAGTAGTGGTACTAGGCCTCATAAGTAGACTATGGCTCAAACTTGAGATTTTATAGTGGTTTGGATGGTGTTCTCCGGTGGCTGGAATGGTGGTCCGCTAGCATCGAGGGGGGCCGAGGCAGTGAGGGTATGTTAGAGGTGGGTGATGCGCGAGTGGGGTGAAATGACACCGCTTTTGTAAGTTGATGAACAGTTCCATGAAAGATGAGTCCCATATTGAAAGATTAGTTAGGAGCATTCTGCTTAATAAGCACTACTCCAAGCCCTCTGATAAGTCAGATGCGGGCTGGAGGACCCCTTGCGCCGCCATACACCACACTGTGCTGAGGAATTTCTCCCCCCGTCATCACGCGAACTATGAATGATAAAATCATGTGAAAAATGTATTTATTATATTTTTTATTTATTTTTATTAAAATTCCATAAAAGAATCAAAATCTCTTATAATGAATATCATTAATTAATACATGAGTGTTTTCCATTAAAAACCATTGGCGATTAGCAATTATTTTTTTTTAAAATTTATGCACGAAAGATGAACTCATCAAGTCCCCTACACTTAAATCATGCTTGTCCTCAAGCATATAACTCTACTTTGAATTAAAAAGGACAACCCCATTCTACCAATATTTAGAATTCAAAATCAATGAAATAAAATAATTATCAATGAGGGAAAATAAATTTCAAGTGTCATGTATAGAAAATGATTTCAATTCATCACTAGAGGCAATGAATTTGAATTTCCCCATAAAAAATGGTGGGTCTTCTCATCTCTTTCATCCAAGTCTTTTAATTCATCAACATTAACATGTCAAGTTGTGATCTACCTCACCTATTTCTTCTCTCATCATTCAAGGAAAAATTAATTTTTGAAATTTTCCTTCTACCTTGAGTACAGGCACCATACTTATTAATTTGAAAATGATCCTACTTTCTCCACTTAGTAGAGGAAAATATCACTAAAAATCAAGAGGACTTTGAAACTTAGGATCATATGATTTTGAGGCTTAAGGATACTAGGAAATTGATGTATAAAATGTAAGGCTAAAAAAGAGGCTAATCTATAAGTGTTAACCATGATAGACAAAGTAAAAAACAATGACATTCTCCTCTTCAAAAAGTGACAACTCCCACACTTCCCAAGCTCAAGTATCATCATGATCAATTAAAATAATGAATGAGTTGCCCCTCTTTTTTTTTCTTCAGTTTTTTTAATTTTTCAAAAATTGAGCAAGGACAAGTTTCACATCCACCACCCAATCCCAAATGATAAAAATCATTGGTTAAGTGATGGTTATTTTTGACCCTCCATAACTCAAGCCACATTTTTATTTAATTTTTTTTCAAGAGGAGTGAACAATAGAAATAGATAAATGTACATGAACATTCTTCCAAAATCCAATGAGACAACCATGACACGTTCTTCTCAAATAAGCATATCCCCTTTTTCAACGGAATCCCTCTTCCCCACACTTGAACTTTGAAAATCATGCAAACCATTAGAGTATGGGTAGGAATGGATAAATTGGCTTGAAATGTGTTTATTCCTAAAAAAGTCCATTCATGGTCTCAAAGGGATAAAAGGAGGATAAATGTTAGGTGGTTCATGAGGAAAGTGTCTAAATCAAACAAAAATACCTCAATAATTTTTCTAGTGAATTTGTACAATCATCCTTGAAAAGATAAAAATAAAATCCTATTAGGCGACATGTCCTAAGTTCTCTTGAGAAATTTACTTAGAAAGAGAGGAAAAATTTGTCTTAGAAACCTCTCGGGAATAAGTACATGTAATTTAAAGACAATCACTCATGACATGTGTCATAATAAAAAATCAATCAACATGAACTTCTGAAAATCAAATCATGAAATATGGAAGGTAATTTTCAATGACATGTGACTATATGGAAAAACACGATTCATTGATTTCAAATTCCTATGTTTCACTCTAATCATCCAATCTCCCATTTTACTCATTTAATTCTATCAATCTGAAAATATAAACATGGAATCTTGGAGTTACTAAAAAATCCTAAGTGTCATTGATCAAAACTAAAACATTAATCTAAGTGTGGCATGCATTTCTATCTCTTTAAAGATAAAAAACCAGATTTTGGAAAAATATATGGGGGAGTAAAAGTACTAAAATTTTAAAGTAAACCCCTTTTTCTTTTAATCTCTTCTCTTCCTGGATTTCTTTCTTTGTGCTTGTTCCCAGGATCTTCATGGATCTAAAAATGAAGTAAAAATAGTGAAATCACATGGTCTATGAATTAAAAGTTCTAAAATGATGGGAGAAGTTTCACTGCTTCTAAAAATAAAATCCTAAACTAATAAAGAAAATAAATAAAAACTCAGGTTGGCTCCCGCAAAATGCTTTTATTAAGTTCATTAAGCTCAACCTTACCTCTTGGTTTACATAATAGGAGTAGGGTATCGAGCCAACCATCTCGTATTGAACCAATTATGTCTTTGATGAATCTTTGGTGTAACTCTTATACTCTTCCTCCTTCTTGAAAGCTCCCCTTTTTATTGTTGTTGAGGAAGATACCAATCAGTGGTGAACAACTGCAATGTTTGGTATAAAAGCTCATGGGATGTCCAAACCTTATGATATTCCTCTTTTTCATATTTTGGTGGTTGTTGTGCATTGATTTCTACACTCAACTTCACAATTCTAGAAACCACTTTTTGTTTTTCTTCTTCATGGGTTTTCCCTTCCATGAGTTCCAACATATCATTCCAAATGTTGGAAACTACTATCTCTTCCTCCTCCCTTAGGTTTTCAATTTCAGTAATGGAGGGCTCTTCCTCTTTTTCTTTGAAAATGGGAGGGGGTAACCAAAATCCCAAAAAGCGTGAGAATAAGGGAAATAAATTAAAATCTACCAAACTAGGTACCCTTTTGCTTATTCTTCCTTTTCTTCCTTGGGTTTTATCATAATTGGTGTTGGTGGGACCTCTTATTTAGTAGGTTCTGGATATTCCTCCTCCAACATGTTAAGAATGTTATCCCATAATTCAGAAGTTCCCACCTCCTTATCTTTTTCATCCAGTAGGACTTCTCATTTATCCTCTTGTACTTCAACTACTCTGGTCATGCTCTCCAGGTGTGGTTGTCCCTCTTTAAACTCAAATTTCATGCTGAATAACACCTTTTCTAGATTTGGGTGTGGTTGCGATTCCCATGGTGTGTCTTGTAGCTCCCATCATTGGCCTTGAATTCCTCTTTTGAGTTCTTTAATTCACTGTGAGAGGTTGGAAAGATTGATTGACAACTTGAGGTGGGATTTTATGTTCCCTGTTTCTGAAATCACAAACAAAAACACCCAATGCATAAAATAAAAAAAGAATGAAAAAGAACCTATTCTAAAATAAAAAAAATAGAAAAGTGAGGGAATTTTTTTTGTCTAATTATTCAATTTTATAAATTTGTAATCCATGACAATGATAGTAGTTTTGACTTCACTCGAGAGAATCATTAATTCTCTTGAAAAATAAAAAAATACAAATTTATAGTCACCAGACTACACTACACACCCACTAAATCTATAGCGATTCAATAGAGTTGGCGTTTTTTTGTCACAATTTAAACTAACAACAAATCACTAAACTACTTTGAGAGTTGTGATTAGACTGATTCAAAAATAAAAAATAGGATGAAGAGAAGTGAGTTGATATTAAGGATGGTTTTTCTTAAATTTATTAACTGTGAGATTTCTTGGGTATCTAGTGTTGCTTCTAAACATCCACTAAAACTATCCAAATTAATCGGTTTCTCTCTTTAGATTATTGAATTTAACCAAATTAGATGCATGGTGACTAGTCTGGAATGAGAAGGTAAAATTAAGGCCATCTTTCACTCTCCCACTTACCTTTATCACGTTGAGGTCTTTCCTTAAAATTTCATCACTTTCATTATGCATTTAGAGGATATAATGTTATTTAATTCAAATTGATATTAAATTAAGTTACGTACTCATGATTTTAATCAAACTCACCTATCCCTCTATCTCTTAACTATCCATAATTAATCTCTCAATTAATATGGATAATTTGTGTGTTTGAGGGAGAGAAATAGAGTTATAAAATAAAGGTATAGTGTAGAAGTGGAGACATGTGATTTTTACTCTCACAAATTACACATGAATTAAGAATTACAATTTTGAAAAGTTAAATAGATAACAAGGTCTTAATTTGAGAGGCCTCATGGTTGATGATGACCACTTTTGTCCACTCTCGCTTCAGATATCGGGTTGCGATCACCCACTTGGCCTCATGTCGGCATAGTTCTCCTCCCATTGCCTGTGGACCTCCCTCTCATGTTCCAACACGCTTATGTGCTCATGTTGAACTATCTATGTGGTGGGTTACCTGTGGGTTTAGAGATATCCCATTGGACATATTTTTTTGTCTAACCTCCATTTTCATGGACTGGAGGGCCTGCTATGTGGTGGGTTACTTGTGGGTTGAGGGATACCCCATTGACCATATTTTTTTTGTCTAACCTTCCTTTACTATTTCCACCTACATAATACACAAAAATACTAATAATGATAAAATCATGTGAAAAATGTATTTATTATCATTTTTATTTATTTTTCATAAATTTCAAAAAAGAATCAAAATACCCAAAAATGAATATTATAAATTAATACATAGGTTTTTTCCACTAAAAACCATTGAGAATTAGAAATTAATTTTTTAAAAATTTATGCACAAAATATGAACTCATCAATCTTCATTGATGACATACTCATTTAATTTTCATCAGAGGAGGAGCATGTCGAGCACTTGGGGATGGTCTTGGACTTAATCTAGAAGAACCAAATTTATGGTAAACTCTCAAAGTGTCATTTTTAGATCCATGATGTTCACTCTTTGGGGCATGTCATCTCTGAGCATGGTTTAGCTATGGACCTGGTGGAGATTGATGTGGTGCTTTCTTGGGAGCCACATAAAAATGTGTTGGAGTTGCATATTTTTCTTGGATTGGCAGGGTAATATAGGAGGTTCATGATAGACTTATCTAGGATTGCAAACCCTTTGACTACCTTAACACGGAAAGGGAAACCATTTATCTGGACTGAGCGGTGTTAGAGAGCCTTCAAGGAGCTAAGGCAGAGGTTGACCAGTGATCCTGTGTTGAGACTATCAAAGGTGGGTGTGGAGTATGTAGTATTTTACGATTCCTTTGGAGCTGAGATTGATTGCGTGTTGATGTAAAGGAAGGTATCGATCGCATATGGGTCAAGGTAGTTGAGACCCCATGAGCGGAACTACACGACTCACGACCTAGAGTTGACAGCAGTAGTCTTCACTCTAAAGATGTGGAGACACTATCTTCTGTGAGAGTACTTTGTTGTATACTCAGACCACCAGAGTCTCAGGTACATCTTCAACCAGAGAGATCTTAACCTGAGACAAAGACATTGATTGAAATTCCTATAGGATTGTGACTTTGAGATAGTCTATACTCGTAGTAAAGGAAATGTGGTGATAGATTCCCTTAACATGAAGTCTCGTTCTTTCTTAGTGGATGAGGTGTATGAGTAGTGGGTTTCATTCTAGCTGGCTTTGGAGGAGGTGATAGGTGAGATTTTTCTTCAGTCAATAGTGGTGACTCCTACGCTTCTTCAGCATGCAAGAGATGCTCAGTTGAGAGGCATCGACTGTGAATTTCTACATGACCAGATATCCTCAAGAGATGTACTAAGTGAATTTTCTAAAGGAGGGGAGAAGATTATCCTTTTCCAGGGACAAATGGTGGTTCTGGTCATGTTGTGTGAGGAGGTGATAAGGGAGTTTCACAATTCCCCCTTGGTTTCACATCTCAGTGTAGAAAAAATGTACAAGGATCTTCAATGGAAGTTTTTGTGGGTTGACATGAGGTAGAGAATTGTCGAGTTTGTCTCTCTATATCTCACATGTGAGTAGGTAAAAGTTGAACACAAGGTTCTGGTAGGTTTGACACAACCTATTGAGATCCCAGAGTGGAATTGGGATAACATATCTATGAACTTTGTGATGGGGCTTCCGGAGATAGCGAGGGGCCAAAATGCTATATGGGTGATTGTTACCAATTTACCAAGTTGGCGCACTTACTTTCCATTAGGGAGTAGGGTTCGTTTGAGATTTTGGGGAAGATGTATGCGCGGGAGATCGTCCGACTTCACGGGGTACCCACGGCGATCGTCTTCGAACGTAATTCTCGATTCACATCATAGTTTTGGAGAGGTCTCTAGGAGGCCTTTGTGACCCAATTACGGATGAGTACAACATTTCAACCCAAGACGGATGGGTAGATCAAGAAGAATATCCAAGTGTTGGATGGTATGATGAGAGATTGTGTGTTGGATTTCAGTCAAAGTTGGGCGGATCAGTTACCATAAATAGAGTTTTCTTATAATAATAACTATCACTCCACTATCGGCATGACACCTTTCGATACCCTATATAGGAGACCCTTCAGGTCACCCTTATGTTGGATTGAGATTTTAAAGACATCTCTTATTGGATTAGAGATGGTGCAGGTGACAATGGAGAAGGTTCATGTGATCTACGAGCATATGAGGACAACCTAGAGCATACAATTTTTTTTGCAGATTGACATCATAGCCTTTGGAGTTTGAGAAAGGATACCATGTTTTCTTGATAGTTTCTACACAATGAGGACTATATATATTTTTTTGGAGAAGCAAGCTATCCCTAAGCTTCATTGGGTTGTTCGAGATCTTACAGAGGGTTAGAGAGGTTTCTTACCTCTTAGCCCTACCCCCGCAGTTAGACCAAGTGCATGACATCTTCCATGCATTGCAATTGGGGATATACGTGCACAACCCTACACACATTATTGACCAGGGTGATCTTGAAATCGAGGACAAAACCATCTTCATAGATTACTCGATGGAAATCAAAGATCAGAAGGTGATGATCCTGTGTGGACAAACTATCCCTTTGGTTTTTGTGCTTTGGCAATATGAGAGCATGAAAGAGAGGATCTGAGAGTGTGGCAGTCAGTTATATGTGGTCTCAGTAACCCTATAACATCTTGGATTTTTCATGTACTATTTTTGGATATTATATGGATTGATTTCGAGATCAGGTTCTGAGAGGACATGCGATTTTGAGGCCCGGTGTTCCCGAAATAAATGTCAAAAAAATATTAAAATTTTTAATAGCACACTTGTGTAGTTTTCCTGAAAAAGTGGAATAACTCTTAAATGGGTGCCCGAATCAAAAATATGTGGGCACCATTTAGCTCAGAATGACGGCTTTACCCTAGGCCCGACTTGACTTTAGTTGGCATGGGTTGTTTGTGAAAAAGCTGTCGCGGGACGTAATGAGAATAAAATAATTTAATAAAAAATATTTTGTTGACGCAACAACTAACAATATTTAAAAATATTGTTATGGATAATTTCCAGGGTTAGTCACATAACCCTAGAAACCTTGGAGAACCATTGAAGATATCTTTGAGGATTCTCTCTCAAGTGATGGTGATGGATCATGGATCGACGACCGACATACCTCAGATTCGAAGGACCTTGCCTACGACAATGATGTGGTGATCGTTCTTCGTCAGTGAGAGATATGAATCGAGGTAGGGCTTGTTATCTTTATTTTATTTCCCCATTCTTGAATTCCATGACGAACACGGATTAATCAACGAACACATTGGTCTGAAATTCAGTTGTATTTGTGGGATAGTTTTGTTTTTAGGTTATTAGGGTTTATTAAATATGTTTTTCTAACCCCAAATCCCCCGTTTTTGATCATTGGCCTAGAACGCTTGAGCAATGATGTTAAACCTTTGCTTGTGTTCATTTCTCCCTCCGTTCTTTGTGTTCTTCACCATTGAAATCCCATGTTTCACGACTCGACTTTGTTGGGTGGTTCTAAGCATGATCAGACCCCTAGATTCGAGGTGAATCGACAATCGAGGCAGAATTTGTGTAGATTAGGACCCAAGGAGCTCAGATTTGCGACCGTTTTGATTTTTGGGTATTAGAGGAGGCGTGGTGGTCCGCGGAAGGGACCACCGGTGTGGCACCGACGACCGATGGTGGCGACGTGCAGCAGGTACGGCCAGCGGCAGTAGCAGCGGGAAATGTCAGCGAAAACGAGTGCACGAAATTGGCAGGACACGAAAAATGCGGTGGGCCATGGGCGCATGACACAGAGGTGCTAACGATGGAACATGCCGATCTGGGTCGGAACAGTGGGCTGGGTCGGGCCGGTGGGTTGGATCAGTTCTGGGTCAAAACTGGGGCGGTTAGAGTGGAGACCGGTAGTGATCGACCATGGGACCGTGGCAGTCCAAGATGTCACGGGTGCATCGACTTCGATGGTCGACCGCGGGTGCAACAAACATGTGATCGACTGCGGTGGTCGACTGCGGTTGTAGGTCCATAGGCCTCGATAGGCCTTCGGGCTGTTTCTCTCAAATGAGCATATCTCCTAAGTGGAGCATCCAATTGACAAGCCATCTGTGGAGTTGAGACCCTAATGTTGAGACAGTCATTTTGGGACAAGTGGTGATTTTTTAGTTTAGAGCGGTATAGGTTGAGAGAATTCCCTTGGTCTTTTCCTTGAGGGTACAATACAACTTTATGTCCACGTCATTGGATTATAATCCCTTCTAGAGGATGATTCTCAGATAGAGTATGATATCCCTCCTAGAGATTGGAGTGCGATCCTCTATCACCCCTAGTGGAGTATATAGAATTGCATAACCTCCTTGAGCAGGGTACTGATCTTTTATCTAGCGGGACACATCAATAGGATCTCAGTGGTATCCCCCAGTGTGTCTGGGTGTGACCCCCTACATAGCAGGTTGATCTAGATTGAGTATGTGGTATCCCCTAGTGAGTTTGGGCATGATCCATGGTGTCCCCCGGTCAGTTCTGGGCATGACCCCCTCTATGTGTATCATTGTCTTCATTGACCAATACGTCCTCTTTAGGCATGGACCAAATGAGTTATACCTTTTTGTGAGTGTCTCCGATGATATCATGACTTGAGGAGTGGGTTCTCCTGGAACGAGCATGCTTCGAGCAGAATCCTATGGATGAAAGTTAGTTATGACTGCCTGATAGCGTGGTGTCTATCTTGAGTATATCTGAATATTCTTGTTATATGTTCTATAGACATATACCTGTATAGAGATTACTGTATTTTCCTTTGTGGTATTCCTTTTTGGTATTCATTTGTGGTATTCCTTTGTGGTATTGCTTTGTGTTTTTGGGGTGTTCTACTGAGTATTGTTATAATCACCCCTACATGGGATTTTCCCGCACATGTCGTGTCTTGTGCAGGCGATCGAACTTTTGATAGAGTCCTTGGAAGACCAGAACCGGATGGTGCTTAGTGAGACCGGATAGACCGAGGTGTGTTCCTACGGCTTTCAGACAGTAGTCCCAATACCTTTACTTCCAGGTTGGACTTTGTGTTACAAACTCTTTTTGGTGGGCTTGTATTTAGATCTGTTTACTTTCCAGTACATTTACTGTTGTACTTTGTTTTGAGATCTTAGTGGTATGCATGCATTGTTTACTTAGTGGTTTTTACATTTCATCATTTTGTGGCTTGGAGATGTGTGCGTGTGTGCAGGTATTTAGGCTAATGCCTCCCATTTTTGGGATATGACTACTCGATGCTAGTCACCCGATCCTAGCCTGTTGAAGGTGGGCTTTGGGTAGTCATGACACGGGCCCCTCTGGGATGGGTCATGATAGAGTGGTATTAGAGGTGGTCAGTTCTACTTTAGGATCGTGAGTTTGTGAGGTTGGTTTTAGGAAACAATGTTAAGTGTTTCGAGTTCGGATTTCAGGCTAGGGACTCCAATGTTGGTGTGGTGGCCGATGTATCCATACACCAGGTCTCTAATTTCATGATTTTCGACTCAGTACATAAAAACACTGGTTATAGGGAAAATCAATGGTACATGAATCATATAGGAATTGTTGTGTTTTCCATGTCCTTCTTGGGTCATCTCTCCAGATATACTCTATTGACCGTGGTCATCTTGTTTTATTTCAGGATGCCTCCATGTAGACAGTGAGCCAGGATTCTACTGCGTGATCATGAGGATTGTCTGCCTAGTGATGAGGCATCAATACAAGGGCCTATAACAGAGATAACACCTCCAGATGGTTTACCAGCTATACCACCACCAATCGAGAAACAACTATTACCAGCACTACCAGATGAGGATGCACACAGTCACATGATGAGATAACTCTCTCCTGGACAGACTTCGAGCATCTCTTCAGATAGGAGTTCTATCCAGCCACGTTGTGATCAGTATGTATACAGGAGTTTTTTCATCTGCAGTAGGGCAGTATGACCGTGACGGAGTATTAAACAAAGTTTACAAACCTTTTGTGCTACTCTATGGACATTGTAAGAGACCAGTTCTTTAAGGATTGAACCTTTGAGTAGGGATTACTTTGGGATATCAGGGCATCGGGGTATCAATTATCATTTCTACCTATGTTGGGGTACTTGAGTGAGCCCTTCTAGTGGAGAGTTTTCTAGCGGAGTAGACATCAGTAGTGGGAACTAGAAGTGGGAACCGGGTAGTTGAGACATTAGTAGTAGGAAGCTGATGATAGTCACAAGGATTCAAGCGGGTCAGGCACTTTAGGGGACGATCCCAGGACTTAGGGTCAGTGGTACAAGGATCCTAGGGCGGCTCGAATCATCCTAGGGATAGACGATGTTACTCATACGGCGGTCATGGACATTTGGCATGAGATTTCCCAACCCATCGTACAATGATCAGGAGACGATTGGGGGACTATCGAGGCAAAGGCAGAGACAGGAGAAAGGTGGTCTATGGGGTGGAAGACGTGGTGGAGGGGAAGACAGGGAAACAAGAGGTGGTCAGAGGTTCGACCTATTACCACTACCACCCCAGGTGGTCCACACCATGCTCAGGGAGCTGGTGGGTAGGGATGAGGCCAACTGCAGGTGATGGAGGCTTATAAACTCAGATCTCTAGGTATGATACAAGGTATGATCTGTGTCTTTTTCACCTTAGCTACAGTTTTGATAGACATAGGTGTTAGTCATTCCTTTCTAGCTACAAACCTTTTTCGAGACTCGAAGATTCCAGTTGAACCTTTTACTTGACCCTTACACTTGGAGACTCATACGGGAGGATATTCAATGATCACACACTGGTGCCGATGGTGTGACCTGACTCTTAGAGGAGAGAGTTTGGGTTGGGATCTCTTGGTAGCGACATTGATGCCTTACGACGTCATTCTTGGTGTGGACTGGTTATCCATAGTTCATGCCCAGATTGACTATTTTAGGTGTAGAGTGTGGTGTATCCATAGTTATGGAACCAATTTTTCCTTTATCGGTGAAAAGGAAGCATAGACAACATAGGATGGACCCACACATAGGAGGGTGCAACTGATTACTTATCAGTTGGCTAGCCTCACCCTCAGTGCAGTGGATGATATGAGTCCTCAGTTTCATGTTGTGGTAGCGGATTATGATGACGTCTTCCACGAATATGTTCCAAGTTTACCTCCCCATAAAGAAATGGACTTCTACATTGATCTACACCTTAGGGCGAGACCGATATCCACACCTTCATATCAGATGGATCCCACAGAGCTTCGCAAGCTGATGGTGCAGTTGGAGGACTTGCAGAGGAAGAGATTCGTGAGGCCCAGTGTTTCACCCTGGGCAGCCCTAGTTTTTTTCCAATAAGGAAAACATAAGCTTGAGGTTATGTGTGGATTACTGATGCTTAAACTAGGTGAAATTGAATAACAAGTATCCATTACTGAGGATCAAAGACCTCTTTGATCAGTTGAAAGGGACGCGATGGTTCTCAAAGATTGACATCAGATCTGGCTATCACCAGCCATGAGTACGGGATGAGGATATACCGAAGATGACCTTCAGATATTGTATGATCACTATAAGTACTTGGTGATTTCATTTGTCATGACGAATACCCTAGCAGTATTCATGGGACTCATGAACCAGATCTTTCAGCCTTACTTAGACTAGTTCATGGTGGTCTTCATCAATGACATCCTAGTGTACTCAGCGTCTAAGGAGGAGCATGCAAGACACTTTAGGATGGTCTTAGACACACTCTGAGAACACCAAATTTATAGGACACTCTCTAAGTGTTAGGTCTTGATTCAAAAGGTCCATTTTATAGGACATGTCATCTCAAAGGCTGGAGTTGTAGTGGATCCAGTGAAGGTTGAGGTAGTGATTGCTTGAGAGCCACCCAAGAGTGTTACTGAGGTGTATAGTTTCCTTGAATTGGAAGGGTACTATTAGAGGTCTGTACCCAACTTCTCCAAAGTAGAAGCACCCTTAATAGCTTTGACATGAAAGGGGCAACATTTTGTGTGGATAGAGAAGTGTCAGCAGTGCTTTCAGGAGCTGAGGTCGATGTTGACGAGTGCTCCCATCCCAAAGTTACCAGAGGAAGGCATCGAGTATGTGGTATTTTGTGATGCATTAGGGATCGAGATCGGTTGTGTCATGATGCAGGGGCAATCAGTGATTGCCTATAGTTCGTGCTAGTTGAAACTGCACAAGTAGAACTACATGACCCCTAATCTTGAGCTAGCTGCGATATTATTTGCATTGAAGATGTCACGACACTACCTGATGGGCGAGCGATTTATCATCTACTTTGATCACAAGAGTCTCAAGTATATCTTTTCATAGAAGGGTCTAAACTTGAGAGATAAATGATGACTAGAGTTCCTTCAGGACCATGACTTTGATATTGTCTATACTCTTGGGAAGGGGGGCATGGTGACAGATGATATCAGCAGGAGATCTAGTTTGTAGTTGTTGAATGAGGCGTTAGAGCAGTTGGCCTCATTGTAGTTATCCTTTGTGGATGAAAACTTCCTCAAGATCAACAAAAGACAAACCATGAAAACCATCTCTTCCTTCATCTTGGTCCTAACATTTAAATCTTGAACACAAGTTCTTATGAAATTATGGATTTCCATCATATTATGACTTATATGATATTCATTTGTCATTATAGTTGGAATATGGTTATGGGATATCACCATTATTTGGAAGGCATGTCTTGAAATATAATGGAAGTTTCTACAATTTTCAACATTGATACTTCTTACATCATGACTCTAATGTATAATATGTACATTTAAGAATTTCTCCATGCTAGATTTTATTGATCAATATCAATATTTAAGACTTCATCATCGATCCTCCTCATTAACATCAATGTTGTGATGTAGATAAGGTAATGTACATTTAGGAATTACTCCACGCTACATCATATTGATCAATGATTTCTTGGTCAAGATATTGTTCGACATGCCAGCCCGAAGAAACTCATATATTTTGACCATGCATATTCCATACTTCACTTTACCATTCCTTAACTATTTAAATGATTTTTATGAAGTATATTTACTACTAGCTTACTCTTGGAATAGTTCACGCTCTCTTACTGAACTAATTCCAAAAGCTTTGGGGCATACCATTATTTATAAAGGTTTCTTTGTCCAAACTAAAGACGTCGATAATACCAATGGTGTTTAGCTTTAATGATCCTGAATACTAAACTGGTAATATCCTTGATGTTCACCTTTAGTTTTAATTGACAAAGAATTATCTTTCCACAACTGGGTATATAAGTCTTAAATTTTACATTCATCACTTATTGCCTATGATTCAAGTATCACTGAACTATTTGTTGAGTTTGATACACCACAAACAACATTCATTACTAAAATCATTAACTTGACAATTAGAAGTTATGTGTTTCTTACTGCAGACTTAGGAATCACCCTTTCTCAGCCGCTTGGAGAAAACACCTAACTTCTTGTAATGTTTCTATTACTTACTTGGTTACTGTATTTCAATACACATATGTGAAAGAAATATTGTATTTCATACCCAAGTAGCATTTCAGAAAAATTATATTGATGAGTATACCTGAAGAAGAAGTGGGTACTTTCTTCTTCAATTCAGTTCATTGATTTTAACTTCCATAGAATTTATTTCAAGTTATGCGTTGAAAATAACCTCATGTTTAATAACCAACCTCTTCATTGAAAAACATTGTGAATGTGCCTTTGGTGGTGCACTTTCCATTGGCCTTTTGCCTTTCCTTTCAACTTCTTCTTCATAAGAACTAAAGATTAAACTATCTTTAATATTCTTATTGCTTGGGGAAACTTACCTAAAAGATAACGAATCATTTACTCCATGATATTCATTTTGTAATCTTAAACAAAATTGGAGTAATTGGGTGTAGGAATGGGATGACATGAAATATCGCAATCTGCCTTACAATTTACATATAGCTAGTGTAATCATCACATTCATATCTTTCTTCACTTTCTCGACATAAACTTCTTGAATATGAGACTACATGTTATATCATTCATGTCCTGATGTAGTGACCACAACTAACATCGGACGTTGATGATAACGTTATGACATAACCGTCATATGCTTCATACATGTGTCTCTTGTAAGAAATCATACACCCTCACTTCTTGAGGTATTTTTAACAGGTTTTGGGACACCAAGACCTTGAATTTTTGATATAGTAGTATTGTGTGCAAGCGCTTGTACTACACTTGGAAACACATACTGGATAGGACATTGACTTTGTCCGATTATTATCATAGTGTTTTTATGGAATTACTTTCCATTTTCTACAAAAATAAAAACCAGAAAATTAGCACTTTTATCTTGATTACCAATTTAGACATTATTGATCATTAAATGTCTCCCACTATTTTATCAAATTCTAGGAACCTTCTGTACTAGAATCAGAATACTCTGTCACTTGAGTATTCTAGTGGCAAGGATCCTTGAGCCTCTCCTCATAGTCTACAAGCTATGGCTATGCCACTACTCGAAGAGTTCAAGGTAGACTTTTGACTGGTCAACCACATTAACTCGTGACTCCTTGATCTGTTGAGTGAAGTCCCAACTTCTCAAAATCATAACCATGATTTCCTCAATAGTTGCCTCTAAAATGATAACAAGTTAGCTATGTAAAATACTTACTACCACTTTAGTTAAGTCAACACATCATTCTCATAAGAACTCTCTAGTAGTAAGAGACATCCTCAATTATGGTATGACGAGCACCCCAAACACCCAGTTTTGTTCAAATTTGAATGATGGAAGGTGGCTAGGACTTAATATTTCTTTGAGGGTTTTTGTTATTATTCTATCGATGAATGTAATCTATTTATATTGATCTTTTTCATCTATATTGTCATGCTCAAAACTGAACATTAATAGAAAATATCCATTGCTTCTTTGTGCATTTTATTATTTATTATTTTACATATTTTCTAGCCGTTATAAAATGCATAAAATAATAAATAAATGCATAAAGGAAATTAACTACTCGATTGGTCTTGAACATCTAAAATTGATTGATCCATTTAAATTTAATGGACAAACCATGACCTAGGGGCATCATACCTGATTTGTCACTTGACTAGTGGTGCAGCCCGCCCCCATCCATTATGTCCATTGCACGTTTGGATTAACACCTCGACTTGGCGTTGTTTGCGTCTTACACCATCCTCGTCTTGGCGGGGTCTACATCACGTTTGGGGCACCACCTCGTCTTTGCAAGGTCGTCTTCACGTCTAGAGTATCACCTCGTATTGGCAGGATCCATGTCATGTATGGAGTACCACCTCGTCTTGGCAGAGTCCACATCACATCTGGAGTACCACACTGTCTTGGTCAAAGTACAAGAATACTCACTCGAGGACAAGGGGTATGGAGGGATGCAATATACATTAAATGAGTTTGGACACGTAGAACATTACACAAATTCATCAAAAATAAATGATGATGCATAGACCATCAATTTACTAACTACTTATTACAATCATCGCACACATGAAATGAATAATTAAATGCAGACATATAAAGGTTGGTGCTCAAGACCAGTAAGCGGGTAAAATTAAAGCGCGATAAAATTAAATCGCATTAAAAAAAGTACAAGGGTATTTTAATTAAATTAAAAGAATTTATTAAATTCAAATAGTTTAAGTATTTTTTGGTACTCTAATTTAATTTTATACCTAACATTAAATTAATTTAATTTAATATCAAAATTAAATTAATTTTCATGGGTATTAAAATTATATGTTTTTTAAACTAAATTTAATATATCAATTAATTCAATTTAATGTTAAAATAAAATAAATCAATTAATTAATTTTGATTAATATAAATAACTGACCGGGCCCGAAATACCGTTTTGGCTCATTGCGAGTGAACCTGCGTAGACCGATAACGGGACGAACAAAGCCCATGGTGGGTTATTCTGGGCCAGGCAGGTAAGCCCAAACCCATACACGGTTAGGTGGACCCGCCTGGTCCATTTTTAGGGTGGATTAGATCCAACCAGTAGGGTAACTCACGGGCCGTAGTAGGGAGGTGTCATGGAGGTCCAGTCCAAGGGAGCGGCGGCGTAAGAGGTTTCCTTGGGTGTGACGACGGGCTCGCTCGAAGGAGAGGGCAGCTGACTAGGGGAGTGGGCCATAAGTGCGGGGAAGCTTGATTGCTGGCCAGGCACGCAACAGGCAAGGTGCCGACGGGATCCACTCCGGCAGTGGTGGAAAAAGGAGAAAGGGCACCCACTCAGGGTGGTCCGGGGGGAACCGCGAAGGGCTGGAAGAGGTGCCTGTCTGGTTCCGATGGGGAGACGACCGCCATGAGGAGGCTGGGTCCGGTGAGCGGTGGTGCCGGTCTGAAGCAACGCGCCGACGAACAGGTAGGTGGGATCCTTCGGTGCGGCTGCCTGGAGGGCGCCTGTGGGTGTTATCTGGAGGGAGGGGTCATCCGGGGATGACAGTTTGGCCCTTGGCCTCAGCAAGGCAGCTCAGAGGCGGGACCGTGGGTGCGGGGAGGCACCGCCGGCTAAGGAGACCTCACCATGCGCTGGAAGGGGAACCATGTGGTCTAACCACTACCCCTATTTCCTTTGTTTTTTGTTTGTTTGGTTTTTAGCTGACTCCAACCTGCCACCCTCTCAAGTTGGACCACCCCCCCTTTTTTTTAATTTTTAATTGTAAAAATAAGTCTCAATTTTGTTTTTTTATAACCATTATAATAATTACAATTATTACAATTATAATTGTTATATTTTTATAATTTCCACATCTATGTGGAATTAAAACCCATGCTGGATAAAACTATTCTGACCATCACCGGCCGGAATGCATGGGTTTGTCGAAAAACAAAAATGATTGTTTAAAATTTTAATACCCATTAGACACCCATTTTCAAGCCATATTTTTTTTTCCAAATGGCTATATTTTGGTCATTCGACCTCGGATTGAATCGTGGTCGAATCCATTGAGACTGAAATTAATCCATCTACTTAAATTTAAAGAAACTTATTTTTTCTAGGCCCAGAATAATTATGCATTCCCTTTGATACCAATTGAAGGTACTAGGGTCGCAACAGAAGCTGTTGAGTCAGGAATTTTAAAATTTTTCATCATTAGGATGATGATACTTATCATCTCTGATGATCCAAGACTCGATACGGTCCGAGGATCTCATGTAAATTAAATTGAGCACAAAAATTAAAACGAACACATACCTTGTTCAAGCACTGAAGCCACACTCGATGCTTGCTTGTTGCTGGCGATCGCTGCTTGAAGGAACCATAGAAGGATCCCTTTAGATCATCCCAACACACTTCAAAAATCCACGTTCACTTCATTTGTCATTATTCGGGTGCTAGCACAGAGTTCTAATGAGTCCTTTGGCATCACGATGATCATGTTGATCCGTTGCCTTCGATCCATCGAAGGCGTGTTTGGATCAGCGCTCAGAGAGAAGATTTATCTCTCTAGAAGGAAGGAGGAGAGAGGGGATCTCACTTCATTGAAATGAAAATCACAATGATAATGAGACTCTCATACTTTTATAGTGGGAGTCAAAATACCCGGATGAGTTCCCCAACCCCCAGAAATATATCGCCCACTAAAAAAGTAGTAAATAAATTTATGAAAAACTAAACTATATCATAAATATTATTTATATTTTATCACATACCTATAAACGAACTTGGAATATTAAAATAATATTTATATCATTTAACTCGGCCCATCATTCCTGCTTAATATTAAACGAACTTGGAATATTAAAATAATATTCATATGATTAATATTATTTCTCGTATTTACTTAACTTCAAAAATACTATAAATAAATTTAACCCAATTATTCATTACTTGAATAATAATGAATTTATTTATTTATCAGTGATCGATAACTTGGATAATACTCGGAGCCTATGGTGGGTCCCACCATGTCCAATATACATATTCAACCAAATATGAAGGATTCTTGAAAACACTATTATGTGTGATCCTCTATGACCTTGTCCTGATAGTAGTGAATAAAATCCACATACTAAGAGTGGAGTCTAGAAACACATCAAGGCCCCTAAAGAGAAGGAAAGTTATAGCAACACCTACCAACCTACAAACATGTACTGTGTAATATAATCTCTTTATCTTTAGATATCTCATATAGTAGGATGCACATTTGTGTCATAACCCTTTTCTTGCTTTATTATTTGTCGATATAACTAGATGGATTTACCCTCAAATACCTTGGCTAAGGTCTTATGAAGTTACTAGCATCCTGATCAATAAGGCTCGAGATATATTACTTCCTCAACCTGGAAGCGACAAATCCTTTATTGACCATTCAACCAATGCCCTATTACCAATAACGCACCCAACACAAGCTACCTCACCATGATTTCATTATCATGGTTTTTCCTTGCAACAAAGTACACGATAAAATGGAACACATTGGTAATGATCTCAAGTTAGGAGACCAATACACATGTTCGTAGATCAGAACAACCAATGACACCAAAAACATGTGGTGTTCCTATTGGTGGGTCTGTCTTCATGATCTCACTACTAGAGATCACCAAGTGTGAACTTAATGAGAAGAAGTATCAATACTTCTGATCCCCCAACAACTGATAGTCAAACATCTACTATGTCTAATCAGTATGATGTATCTAGACCATATGACATTTGTTCAAGATTAATGTCATAGTATCTCGAGGTTCTCATTATTTCCTGAGATCTTCAATAACCTTTTGATACGATAATTAATCTATGGAAATTACCATTAAACAGTGGATGTAGAAATATCTACACTATAATGAAAAGAAAACATTATGCATAACTCAATGTATATATGATGTGGTAATCAAAAGTATTATTCAAGTTGGGTATATGGCACCCACTATTACAACAGTTCTAGGAGAAGAAGAGGAACACATGTTGTGTTTAGACCTTACACGTTGTGTGACCCTATGCTGACAGCTTGATGTGTACTCCAAGAGTACACATGCATGTGAATCACCAGGAATATGGGAATAGCTAGAGTACACAGGAATGACCATGTACTCAGACACGACCAGTGTACATGAGCATGACTAGTGTACACAAGCACAGGTTGGGAGGACACAAGTAGGTGCCAAGTGGCTGAGACACACCGTGCACCACCTGTACATGCCATGTAGTACAATATGGATTCCCAAGCAATGTACATGGGAGAACATGCCCAGGCGATGAGGCGAGGTCACATGCCATGTGACCCCACGTACACACTATGTACTTCACCTAGGAACTTCTACCTCCCATATCTCCTTCTTCAAAACTCAGATTTTGGCATGTGAGTAGCCTATCCTAAGTGTTTTTCCATATAGAGAGTAATGGTAGAATTTGTATTGGAATATGAAATATTATGTAAGGTTTTATGATTATTTTGCTTCTTCAAGCGATGCTTGACCAATGGCAGTGAGTGGATGAGATCATAAGAGAGATTCTATGGTCAGTACCCCCCATCACACAAGGGAGTGGGTCCTCCATACTCTTTATATAGGTAGAGTCGGTGCCCCATACTATAAAAAAACACATATCCTCTATCCATGGAGTGGTAATCCCTTGTCTTTGAGCTCTGATAGCGAGCGTGTCCTCCACAGGAGTGAGTGTTCCCTCAGTTGTGGAGTGTTGTAGCAAGGAGCGTGCCCCTCCACTTAGATTCTTGTGAGGTTGTGCATGATGATGGGCATTAGGGATAAACATTTGGAGCTAAAATCATAATTATCATCCTTGTATGGGATTTGGAGATGAGGATCCCCTTTATCTATTGTTTGAGTTTCTTTATGATCATATATGTGTATTAGGTTGAGCTGACTTATGTTGTATCTTTCGATCACACCCTTTATGGATATTGACATTCCTTAGTGAGAAAAAAATACTGTGAAGATGTCCCCTGAATATTTTCAAAGTATCAAGATGAATCTCTAAGAACTAAAAGACATAAAAAATTGTAAAGGACCTACACGGTAGACCTACGTGGCAGACCTACGTGGAAGACCTACGCGGTAGACCTACGCGGCATACCTACGTGATAGAACTACACGACATGATGCTTTTTGTACACCTATGTGGAGGAGCTATGTGGAAGGGTTGTGCAACCGACCTACGCTGAAGAATTGCTTTCGACCATCCTCATTTCTTGCCTATAAATAGGATCCTTGGGATCCTCATTTGACAACTGAAAAAGTTGAAATAACTCTAGAAGCTCCCATTGCGTAGCTCTTTTGCCCAGATCCCTCAAATTTTATCAGGTAGCTCTCTAAAAACATAGGAGAAGAGAGAATTACATGGGATAATCACATCTTTAATTCCCTTTAAAGTTTGAAGATTGCATAGGCTTGGTTCTCCTATGTTAAGAACTTTTTTCAGTCATCGCTAAGGCCTGCGTGGTGCACCTACGTGGGGTACCTATGCGGCACATCTACACGGGGTACCTACGAGGCATACCTACACGGTATACCTACCCTGTATAGCTAAGATGTATAACTGTGCACAAGACCTACGTATCATCTTGTAAACCCTCTTTAAAGCCACTCATGACAGGGTACTTCCTTCCTTGGTTCCCTTATTAGAAATGGACTAAGTTGAAGCCTCCACCAAAACCTCCTGACTTATCAAAACTTTGGGAAAGACACATCAGTGTGTCTCCTATTTGGGTTTGTATATCCACAATCATAGGTTTCCCACATATGTTTTGTAATGGGGTCAGGATTCATGGAATGTCTGTGGGTTTGTATATCCGTAGTCACATGGAAATTTTTCTCAGGAACAGTGTTGGGGAGGTCTCGATCTAGAGAATTAGGGTTTGGGTTATGTCCTCCCCTTTTCATCTTTAAGACTCAGAGCCTCTAGTTCCCAATAAGGAGAGTAAGGGTCACCATTGCTTTTCCATCAAACAAATGAGAAGTCTCCCTCCTCTCCTAGGATCCATCAGGGCACTCCCATGGAGGTAAGTCCCTAATCTTCCGATGGCCGAGCTGCATGACCCCAAATTTCATCCCACATTGAAGAGTTCATTACCCCACACCCTCTTCTAGGGTCACCTCGACTTCTTTAGCTGTAGGCCCACCCTCTTCCATCAGCAGAGGAGGAAAAGTGTGCATGTGCCTTTGTTGAATCTTTGGAATCCTTCTGTTTCTCACACTGATCATGACTCATGTGGGCTTAGAGATTTATCATAATCACAAACATTTTCATAAACACTGAACTCTTGAACTATGAGAACTCTGATTCCCACCATAACTGGGATATGTAAGAAGCCTTCCTAAGGCCCGAGCTCCACCTCATTTCATCCACAAATGGGCATCCTCCTTAGGAGTAATCCCTAGATTAAACCCCCAAATCAACAAGGCATCCTTTTCAGGAAGTAATCCCAAAATCATTTCTCTAAAAGGACTACACTCTTCTTTGAGACTCATCAAAACACATGGGCTTTGATTCCCATCCAAATGGGATGTGTAAGAAGCCTCTTTGAGGTTCAAAACCAACACTTCAAATCAACCATGTTCTTCCTAGGCCATATTCCCATTAGGGTCTAATCCAACTTAGAAACTCATATCTTTTCCAGGTTCCTTGGGTTTCTTAGGCATAAGTCCTACACCAAACTTTAACTAAGCATCTTCCGCTTAGATGTCCTTACCACATGAAATTAAAATTTATGGATAGGTCCTTATTACATGAAATTAAAATGTATGATGTTCCCCATTAAGTGGAACCAAACTACGAGGGTTCTGATTCCTTCCAAAAGGATAAGTAGGTAGCCCATTTATAGGTACGATCCCAACATCAAAACAAATCTTTATCTTCGTGGACAACAATAAATTCCAGAGTGCCCCACTGAGTGGCTTAAAAACTAGTACTATGATAACGATGGTTAAAATAATCTCTAAATAGTATATGAGAGGATACCATTGATGGAGAACCTCAAATACATACAGATGTATCCATTAATGAAGAACCTCTAATACATATAAATGATTCTAAATTTTACATATGCCAATAATTGATTGCAAATTCCAAGGGAAACCTACGTTATACTTGGTGAATTAATAGGGATTCATGAAAATATCTCAAATCTATAAGAGAGTCACGGAGTAGGCAATAATCCCCCCCAAAAGGGTGTGATGAGTTCGACCTCCCATCCTCTCGACCAATGCATGTTCTTAAGTATTGTAAGTTCAAACTTAATGAATTCCTGTCTTTGAAAAGTAGGTCCCTTTAGATAAAGAACTGTTGTATGTTTCTGGTTCTATAAATAAATCCAATGGAAACCGACCATAAGTAGTGATTCCTAACCAGAAAACATGTTCCAAGGGACGCGGAACAAAAATGGTGAACCCGACGTGAGTGTTACCCATCTGTCAGGCCCCTATCAATTGATAAAGGCCATAAAAATGAATCAATCAAGCATGTATCCATTTAAAAGATGTTACTTTAATGGAGTTCATTATTTTTCTCAGTTTTCTCAGAACTCCCTTCACTCCAAATGGATTCCTTCAAGTTTTCACCCGTGAATGCCCCAACCGTTGCTCAAGATGGATCCTCATCCACTGGAAGGACATAATCACCAACTTAGCATTTTCAATGCTAGGTCTCAAATGTACTGGTACATAAATACTATCAACACGGTACTATCCCAACCTTGGAGGCTGCCTGACAGGCTCTCTAAGTTAACAAAAACCCTCGATCATCCAATCAGCGACGATTGATGGTCAAGAAGTAGACGGTTCCAACCACCATCTTCAACTATTTCAGGTCCTTATCCCTGGAATGAAATAACCAGTCCCTCCTATAATATAAGGTGGTGGATCAAGAGGTCACTCATGCCCTCAAATCAAAGATGCAGTGGTCCTTCTTGAGGGCTTCTACCAATAATCTCCGTCAGCAGAATTGTGCAGCAGTAAACCCCCAACATGATGGGGGTGTAGCCTTCGGTTGTTCGGCTCAAGTCCCTTAGATCTGGGCACACAAGATAAACTGTCGGGGATAGTGTCTGGAAAATAGGGAGAATGTTCTTACCTTTTCCCCCTTAGAATAATTCCATCAACCTAACTTGGTGGAAAACAATGAACGGGCACATACACATGTCCGTACCAATTCTTCTGGCCATCAGACTTGTTTGGTAGCGGCCCGCCAATCCCGCCATTTAAATCCGGTAGAGTACTGTGAGTAGACACATACATCTGCTTACAAACTATCAGCCAGTCAGTAGGCTCGTTTAAATGCATTCAAGAAATCCCTCCAATCAAATATGGTGGAAAATAGTAATTAGGAACATACACTTGCCTACACTTACCAATTCTTCCAACAGTCTCATTTGACAGCACCCGGAGAAGTCAATCGGAAAGCTGCGACAACAAACCTGGGGAAGAATCAACTCTCTGACCCCGTACACAAGTACTATCAGTACCCACTGATAGGAAAGGGAGGACAGGAGCAGACACATACACCTACTCCAGATACAAAATGGACATATATTCCCATTTCAGCTACTGAAGTCACCAAACATATTTTAGCAATGGTGAACGGGCATATAAAAATTTCTGACCATATTCTAGAAGCCTTCTAGAATATCATAACAGAAACATCAGTAGTACCAGGGGAACATACACATCATTCTATCCCCACACCTGGGATGAATCATTGGCATGCCATCCCAGAGAAGATACACACCTCTATTCTAGTCCAGGAGGGTTAGGGGGCATACTTCCCCATATCATACAGACAACTGGATCAGGAACATACACCCATTATAATTGGAGATAATCAGCCCATTCTGATGACCACTCCAAGGAAGATACATACTCCTACCCATGATAACCATTTCTCCCAGAAAGTGGCCCCAACTACGTGTAAAAGAGCATCTAAGAAGAAGTCTCTCCAAACATAGTTATAAAATCAAGATCCAATCTACGATTTGGCTCCTCTTAATGCTAGAGTTCTTGAATCCATCAGACATTTATCTATTGAAACTCAATATCCTACCCTCCCATTACCAAATTATGGGAGTAGTAGTAGTAATTATGAAGTACCCCATTAGACACTTCGTCATGAAGGCTTGGTTCATGAAAATTCGGCCAATCTAGAGAACCTATCTCTGGATGAGAGCCACGACAACCCTCCATATGGCCAAAAGACCAAGGATCAAGAGGAATTATCCCTTTCTATAATCCACCATGGTGGTCCTCCCCATGATGGAATTCACTACGAAAGTTCTCTCTGTAGTAGTGTTTCACATTGTCAAGATAAATCCCTAATCAATAATGTAGTAATGAGAAAGCCCTCTTATCTCGAGGCACTTTCCAACATAAGGCCAGTCATGTCTGATGCCTTGTCACTAACAAGTGAAATACTTTCTCAACTAGAAGATATCCTAAGGGGACGGTCATTCTACGAACCTCCCTTGGGTTATTTATCTTATAATATAGTAGAGGAAAAATCAATTGATTCCATTATTTGTAATAAAACAATTGATAAACATCCACTCTGGTCGGACCAAGTGGAGAAACCTCTAGAAAAATATGATGAAGATATGTTGAATATGATAAAATAATCGGCTAAAGGTGAAATACTAGTCATGTTCTGGCCTTTGAAAACCTCTCAATACAACATTCCAGAATTAATGGCAGAAGATTGCATTCATGATGTTCACCTCAACATATGGAAAACTCTTCATCATCTGAAATCCAAAGTATTACTATATGATGAATATCAAATTCATGTAAAGGTAATAGAAGGGTTGTAATGACAAATTGACTTGCCATCCCTTTCAATTTCCCAACATCCAAAAGTTGAGAAACAAAAGGGAACCCTTCAGTGTGCATGCCTCAATGCACTAAAGTGGCTGCACCAATTAATTTTTGATACCCCATCTGATGTTCATATCAGAGGATGGGGTGCACACGGTGCATTGCATTTCACTACACTCCAAAATTATCAAAGCCCACCAAAAGTGGTCTCATGCAATGTTATTGCCCATGGATAACTAAAATCAATAGATTTTGTGTGTAATCAAAGACATGCTCAAGAACAGGCCTCGAATATCTCTCATCAGATTCAGGCCCAAAGAGAGCAAGATATTGAGATACTATTGCATCAAGCATCTGAGAACATTAAGAATATTTCCCTCTTAGAGGATGTTAGCCATCAGATGACGCAAATGTATGAAATAGCACAATAGTCTTCCAAAACAGGTGATTTAAGTAGTTGTCAGATAATGCACCCAGCCAATGTTCAGACCAAAATTCACAAAATCAAAAAGAGAAGCTGCACGAATATCAGCCATAACAGTTCAAGAGCCACCCCAACCTATAGGGTTGGAGGCTTGTTTAACTCAACCTTTGAATTCAATAAACAAAGTTTGAAGGTTTGAAGAAGAAGAATAAGAATAGCGCCAACCTGTAGGGCTGGGGGATTTTTCACATCTATAATCCCATCCTCAATGGAAGTTAGTTTTCTACAGATTAGGGAAGAATCCACAAAGTGAACACACAACTGAACTATCTAAGGATTCCCTTTAGGTTACTATCCATAAAACAGTTCCCGGGAATTCAGCATATAAGAGAAAAAGTCTCATGGAAGATACAAAAGGAGATGATCTTACAAAGATACTAACAGAAAGCCATCAATGCATTATGCGTCAGTGAATGTCATTAATACCATTACAGAAGATCCTCTAGAGAATGAGTCTAGTTAATGGGAGTCAGAAGATGAAGTTCTTATCTATAACATAGTACACATTGATGCAAATGAAGGAGGTGTGCATTCCCAAAATCAGAGGCTTACCCAGAATATGGGTATTATTTCAAGTAACCAACATCCCCCCTTTGAAATATATCTAATGAGGAGAAAGGTAAAGGTCAGATCTCATCTCACTTTTCCAATGGATAAGGTCAATCTCTTTCTCTTGAAGAAATATTTGCTCAGTAAGAAGATAATACGGAGTTAAAAAGACTCAATGCAGAGTTACTTCAAAGCAGTATTTCTGCTAGACATGCTCCCCAAGCAGATCCTTAGTTTTCACATCCTGTAGGAACTCCTCAGTAAAGAGGATTTGTTTCAACTAAATATACAAATAATGAATTCCCTCCATTAGGGACACAACTAAGGAAAGAGAAAACACATCCTTATATGCCTATCCCCATGGGTTATCCTTGAAAAATACCAGGACCACCACCACCGGTGGTTTTATTGGTCATTGCGCTAGTTCAAGCTTCATCTGCTGTACCTGTACAAGTCCCAACTCATCTAGATATTCCCCAAATGCTTATGAACACAATTGAGGCATTAACAACTCGATTGGAAGCTATAGAAGAATGGCGTGCACTAGTATATCCAGAAAAGAAAGCTTACCCTGAATGGGTGGATCTAATCCCTCCCCACCAAAACTTGTGAATACTACATTTCCAATCTTTAATGGTTTGGGAGATCCAGAGCAACACTTAATGAATTTTGTTTCTCATTGTGATCCCATGATGGGTACCCCTCAACAAAAAGAAGTAGTAAAGCTTAGATGCTTTGTGAATTCATTACTAGGGCCATCTTTTGTCTGGTATACAAGTTTGTAGTCTTGATAAATTATTGGATGGGAAGACCTCCATAAGAAATTCCTTCTCCAATTCAGATCAAAATTGCCGAAGACAACAATTTTTTATCTTAAAAATTGCAAACAAAGAGAGAATGAAAGAGTTTCAAATTTCATTACTTGATGGAAAAGATTAAAATATTCCTTAAATCTAGCACTTCCTCAAGAAGAGTTGCTGCCAATTTGTGTGGAAAATCTATATGATGAGTTACACACACCACTAATCCCTGTGAAATACACAAGAGGGTTTCGAGACCTTGTTTCAATCTCCCAACAAGTGGAGGATTCCATTTTGGAAACTAAAAATAAATCTCATGTAATCCCATCAGCTCTGGGAAGGAGAACATGGAAAATAGAGGCTGCTACAGTCACACTCAAACCAGCAACCATACCTGCTTCTACTTCAAAACCTTCATCATACCTAAAGGCTCCACCCCCCGAGCATCAGCAGCAATGACCACCTCATCAAGATGATCAAAAAGATCAAAGGTGAAGAAAGTTTGAGGAATTAAAGAACAAAGTTTATTCTTTTCGAAATGAACAGGTTTCCGGTTACTTCATTTCAGCTTTGGAGGAAAATTTGGTTTAGTTTCTAAGGCCAAAGAAACCAAACACAGAAGGAGATGGAGATCTTCCAAATTATTGTCCCTTTCACCAAATGGTGGGGAATCCCATTCAGGAGTGTTTTGTTTTCAAAGACCTCCTACAAAAATGGTAGACTCTCTACAAGTGAAACTAAAAAGTTCATCAACCCAAGTAGTATGTGTTATTTCCACTTATCTAGAGAAAGGGGAAATGGAAGGAAGTCAAAATAAAAAATGCATAGAAGTATGATGATTGGATGATCAGGAAAATGATCAATCGAACTCATGCCATTCTACAAACACAGTTGAAACAACCGACTGTGTCTTCTACCACTTTCACTACAACAAAGCCATCTTTGTCGAAAGATCAGTCCTCTAAAGGTCAATCCTCAAAGAAGCGACATGATTAGAAAGATAAAGAGTATTCAGAATAGAACAAGCTCATATTAAGGAAAAATTTGTCCTTGACTTTGGAAAATTTCATGCCATCTATTTCAAAAGAACAAGAACCGCCCCAATAAACGGCACAACCAAAATCGACCAGTCAAGCAGAATCTTCATCAGATGAAGAATTGATCTTTGGTTTCGTTAACGTTATTCACTTAATGGGTCACTATGCAAATGATGACTCTGGTTATGATGAAACTAAATTCCCTGTACCTGACTAGGGAACTAGAGGAAGAATCCAAGGTCGAGGATACAGGGGAAGACATGGATATTCTAAAAACCACTATTTTAACTCTACCCCAGCTCGAACCATTTATGCAGTAGAAACTTGTGGGAGAGCCCTTCATTTGGCTCAATAAGAATAAAGAAATTATCCCGCACATGGCAGGATCGGTCCTAACATGATTATCTTGGAGGACCGATTAGAGGTTACACCATCATTCTCTCAGCAAGTAGATAAAACTAGTCATTCTAATCTACCAAAAGCAGAAGTATTTTCAGCTTCTACCCTGACACAGGGTGCATCTACATCATGAGCATAAATTTCCAAGACACCTGCAAAACCACATCTCCATGCTGAAAAAAAAATACCTTTGGACCAAAAGTATGATGTTTTGAAACATATATCCCAAGTACTGGCCAAGTTGTAAATCTTGAATGCCTTGAATCTATCAAAAGATCTCTGAGAAGCACTTATTGAGGCTTTTTAAAGTCCTCATGAGTTTGAAACTGAGGTTGCTGCTGCTGAGGTTTATGGTATAGAGAATGATTCTATAGATTGTCATGCTGTCATATCTTTTACGGATAAAGATGAGGATGATGTTGTACATGGACACATTAGATCCTTATATTTATCTGGAAGGGTTAATGATACAGACATCCGAAGAGCCTTCATTGATAATGGACCAGGAGTCTACCTCATTCCCATTTGTACACTTCATCAATTGGGTCTCACTGAATCTGACTTATCTCCTTCCACTTTGATGTTGTAAGGTTATGAAAAGAATGAACAATAACCTTTAGGTGAGATTACACTCAGAACTCAGTTTGGAGATCTAGTATCTAATTCAAATTTTATGGTTTTCCGTTAGGACATAGCCTTCAACATTCTACTTGGAAGGCCTTGGCTACATCAACATGCAGACATTCTTTAATCATATCACCAATGTCTCATGTATTTCTTAAATGTTAAAATTGGGACATTTTATGGTGACAATGATCCATTAAAAATGTGTGAATCTCAGTATATTGAAGTAGAATTCTATCACACAAAGGGAACGACGTCCATGGAAAAATATGTAACAAGAGTCAATGCTCCGAATGGACTAGAAAAGATACCTACTAACCCATTAAAACATCTGATTATAGATTATGTGTTTCCTATCAATTAAATTGAAAGGATAGACCCAAATCCAAGCACTCATCCAGTGACTTCCATAATGTCAATTGCAGCAATCGAGCCTGACAGCATGGGAGAAATTGTTGATTTACCGAGAAGTGGTGAAAGCTTAAATGGAGATGTCTTCATTTCATCCACCGAACTGTAGTGCGTCTTTTCTTCCTCAATCAGGCTAGAAGAATTTTTCATAATACTAGAGGAAGACAAAGATGTTGATTTCCAACCCATCATCTCCTCTTCAATGCTCTAGGAAGACCCTTCATCATCAATAGGGTCAGAAATGGTTGCCTCTTCTTCAGGATGTTTAAATACTGTCTCCTCCCCTAGCTCTGAAAGTTTTTCTTCATCACCGATTATGCAAGAAGAAACAGAAAAAGTTACACATAAGGAAGAAGAATAAGAAGATCTCAAGGACGCTCCTCCAACATTTGAAGAAGGCGTCTCCACCACTGTGGATGAGCTCAGAGAAATAAATTTGCATACAAAATAAGATCCACGCCCCACTCTAATTTGTGCGACCATGAATTCTAAGGAGAAAGAGATGTATAATTCATTTCTAAAGAAAAATCAAGATATATTTGCTTGGAACTATACAGAAATGCTAGACCTTAATCTCGATGTAGCCACTCATCATTTGGGTTTTCCAGAAGAGCATTGAGGATTCAAGTAGGCAGAAAGAAGAACACACCCAACTCATGTATCTAAAATTGAAGTTAAAGTCGACAAGATTATCAAGGCTAACTTTTTCAAGGAGGTTCAATATACCAAATGGTTGGCCAACATTGTCCTAGTAAAAAAGAAGAATGGGAAAATCAGAGTTTGCATTGATTTCAAATATCTTAACCGACATTGTCCCAAAGATGACTTTCCAATTCCGATCATAGAACTTTTAATTGATGCAACAAATAGCAATGAAGCTCTCTCCTTCATGGATGGATACTCTAGGTACAATCAAATCCGAATGGACCCAGAGGATGAGGATTCTACATCCTTTAGAGCCCCTCAAGGCATGCTTTTCTATCGGGTAATTCCCTTTGGCTTACAAAATGCAGGTGAAACATATCAACGTGCTATGCACCATATCTTCAAACCCTTCTTAGGAAAATTTGTCGAATGTTATGTGGATGATTTGGTAGTTAAATCCAGAAAATGTTACGATCACCTGACTGATTTGAAGACCATATTCAATAAACTTAAGCAACATAATTTGAAGACGAATCCCTTAAAATGTGCTTTCGGGGTAACCTCAGGAAAATTCCTTGGCTTTATTGTATGCCATTGTGGAATCAGAGTTGATCCTGAGAAGACAAAAGAAATCATTGGCATGTCACCTCCTTGAAATCTGAAATAATTAAGAGGACTTCAAGGACACTTGGCCTATATTCGGCACTTTATCACCAATTTGGAAGGAAAGTGTTTACCCTTCACCAGATTAATGAAGAAGGGAGTCACATATCAATGGACCGAAGACTGCCAAGAGGTGTTTGATAGCCTCAAGAAATATATCTTGAGTCCACCAGTATTAATGCCACCTATTGAAGGAAATCCACTTATTCTCTATTTGATAGCTTTAGAGCGATCACTGGGTGACTTCCTTGCCCAAAAGAATGATGTTGGGAATAAAAACAACCTTTATTATCTCAGTCAAACTATGATTGACATAGAGACTTGATATTAATATATCGAGAAGTGCTAACTGGTATTAATATTTGTAGTTCAAAAATTGAGGCACTACCTGCAACATCACGAGGTCCACTTGGTATCTCACAATAACCCAATCAAATTTATCCTTAGTCATCCTATGTTTACAGGACATTTGATATAGTGGGAAGTTATCTTTTAACAGTTCAATATCCATTTTGTGCCTCAAAAAGAAATAAAAGGCCAAGATTTGGCAGATTTCTTTACCGAGCATCCATCTGTAGAAGATACATCATTGAATACCGAACTTCTTGATGAATAAATCTTCTCTATTCAAGATAATCCCCAAACATGGGAAATGTACTTTGATGGTGCTTCCAGAAGTCCAACGGGGAAGAGAATGGAAAACCCCAAACTCAACAAAGTTGGGTTAGGAATTGTTCTTATCTCCCCAGAAAAGGAAATGTTTCCATATTTCTTTCTATTATTAGAAGGCGGTACCAACAATGAGGAAGAATATCAAGCCCTCATCGTAGGCCTAGAATTGTCACTCTAGGTACAAGTGAACCACCTAAAAGTGAAAGGTGATTCAGAGTTGGTAATCAAATAGATCAATGGGGATTATGCTATTAGAAAAGAAGAGTTAATCCTTTTGTGTGATTACGTCAAAGGGTTAATGGCTAAATTTACCTCAGATCCAATATTGCCTTATCTACCACGATCACAAAATTTCCAAGATGATGAACTGGATAATGCAGCCATAGCCCTGGAAGATCCAAATCATGATGAGACAATCATCAGTATTTCCCATCATTATTTGGTTTCACCTTTATTTCAAACTAGAATGGAGGAAATTAATGAAATTAGCCCTATTTTTGAGCCGTATGGTCATACTATGGGATGGATGACACCCATCATGGAATACCTTCAAAATGGAGTACTTCCACTAGATAGAGCTGAAAAAGAACAGATCTGATGATGAGTGGACAATTTCACTCTTTATGATAGTCTAGATTACCAGAAGATCATTTAAAAATGAGGATTTGATGGAATCCTCTTTAGGTGTATTGATGGAGAAGAAACTACAACTGTTATGAAAGAAGTACATGTAGGATCTTGTAGTGGTCACTAGTATGGGCATAGTCTTTCTGATCAAATCCGAAGGCTTGGATACTTCTGGACTTCAATGATGCAGGATTGTACAGATTTCACCAAGAAATGTCACCCCTTCCAAGTGCATGACAAATTCATTCATCGACCCCCAGAGTTTTTACATACAGCTAAATACTCCTGACCATTTTATATATGGGTAATGGATGTAGTATGACCTTATCCTCCAGCTATAGCTAAGTAGTTCAATTATATTCTTACTGCTAATGATTTCTTATCCAAATGGTCTAAGGTAGTACCTCTCAAAGAATTCAGATCCAAAATCATTGTTATCTTTGTCAAAGCTAATATCATTACTAGATTTGGTATCTCTCATACTATATTTATGGACAATGGCACCAATTTCTATTCTGTTGAGGTAAATAAGTTATATCAGGAGCACAATATCAAATCCAACCATTCATCTCGCTATCACCCAGTGGCCAACGAACAAATAGAGGATTTTAATAAGACCTTATCAAATATACTCTAGAAAATAGTTGATAAATATAATAAATCTTGGACTGATAAAATTTTTCATGCTTTATGGGATTATCAGAATACCACCCGTACTACCACTCAGGCAACTCCATATTCACTGGTGTATGGAACAAAAGTAGTTATTTCCAATTTAAATTCAATTGCCTTCACTTCGAGTTGCAATATGCAATCATTTATCTATAGATGAATAGTCTGAGAAGCAATTTGATAAGATGGAACGATTAGAAGAAAATAGATTGCATACTTTGCATCATTTGGAAGTCTATCAGAACACAATAGCACAAGCTTTTAACAATAAAGTTTGCCTCAACTCATTTTTTCAAAGAGAATTGGTATTGGTCCTCAGGACTCCGATGATACTAGGAAATAATCCTTCAAAACTTGATCCAAAGTGGGAAGGACCTTACTCTATACATAAGGTCTACTCTAATGGATCTTATTCCCTAATTTCAATGGATGGAGAACTTATTGGATCTCCCACCAATGCAAGATTCTTGAAGAAGTACTTTGTGTAATTGCACACCAAATGTCCTCGCTGCATGACTCTAAACTGCACAACACAAAGTCCTAGTTGCAGGACATTAAACTGCATAACAACCATATGCTTCCATGCTTCATGACATTAAAATGAATAGCATAATTTGTCCTAGTTACATGACATTAAATTGTACTATTAACGTCTTCTTTATTTGACATTAAGAGCTTCCATGCAAAAGCATCACTGACATCATTGCTACTCCTTAGTGGAACATGAGTTTCATTTCTCCCTATATTTGAATCAGATATGCATAGAGACCTCATTTCAAGAACTATATATGGCTTGATTCTCATTTTCAATGGGATACATAGAGACGCCTAGATCTCCAATCTTAGGCCTAGCTGCAAGCACAAAAAACTTTATTTCCCTTTTCTCCTCCTGTATATGAACCAGATATATACAGAGTTCTCTTTCAAGATACATGGTTTGATCTTCATACCATTTTTTATCTTAAGTTTAACCATTCTTCTTCTAGAATGTGTTAAAATCCCCAGTCTCCCACATAAAACTCAATTGGTGTGGAAAATTATTGTTCAAGAACTACGTTTGGCTTGATTCTCATCCATATGAGATGTGTAGAGATGCCTAGATCTCCAATACGGGGCCCAATTGTAACAAAAAACCCCCCTTTATTCCCTGTGTATGAATTAAACTTGCATAGGAAGTGTTCAAAGAACTACGTGTGGCTTGATTCTCATCCATATGAGATACGTAGTGACACCTGGGTTCAATCCTTTGGTTCAGCTACAATATTCCTTTTTTTACATCAGAATCACTTCATGTCCTCACTGTATGACTCTAAAATGCACAACATAATGTCCTTGCTACACAACATTAAAATAAAAAGCACCCAAAGAACTGTCTATTACTTGATTCTCATCCCATTGAGATATGTAGTGAAAACTAGGCCTTAGTTCCTAGTCCCAGCCACAGGATAAATTTTTTATCTCTCTTCTACATATAATTAACAATCTATGTGGGAGTCTTAATTTTGGGTCCTCACCTTAGAGATCCCACCAAGGGAACAAGAGATTTCCCCATTTTATATATGATTCAGATCTATGTAAGGGACTCCAAACTCATGGCCAATATTGATTCAAATATTTATCCTATGAATTGATCATTACCCCCTTTTGTATTTCACACTCTTAATATTGAATACTTTTAGATATTCATAAACTTTATTACAGTTTGATGGCAGAGTTTCTGATATATGAGAACTCTTTTTCTTGACTATGTAGTACGTACCCTTAGGTGGCCTTACGTAAGTTGCCTACATAATGAGCCTGTCAATCAAAAAATTCCACTATTTGGCTATGCATCATATTCTCTAATTGTACCTTCATAATACAACCCCCATAAGGGTTTTTTCAAAAAAATGGTAACTTCGTTCTTAGTAAAAGAATCTTCTGTTCCCTTCAAACTTTGATGACAATATATAAGAATCTGTATCTTAAAGCAGTCATCCATGTATATTTGTCCCATTACCTTTCTCTTGACCTAAAAGTCTTCAAGACTATGGTTTACACATTTCCCTCTCCATGTGTTCAAAGCAATGTAAAATAACCTTGCATCATTTGACCACATATCATCTAATATTTCCATTTTTGGTCCTATTCATATGACCTAAAACTAAAGACACCATACTTCCTATGTTTGGGTCAGACCTTTGTAGAAATACTATTCCACAAATTCTTTGGAAATCATGATTGAAAATAATCTTTCCGTATTCAGGTAACTTTCTCCATAAACTGAACTCAGTGCTATGGAAAATATGAATCTCCATAAACTTTCTTCAGATTTGAGCAATAGAATTTCAAACTTTTAAGAGATCTTTTTTCTGACTATGCAGTACATGCCCTTAGGTGGCCTTGTATAAGTTGCCTATATAATGGTCCTTTTAGTCAAAAGATGCCACTATTTGGCTATAAAACACATGCTCTAGTCGGTCCTGCATAATACAACCCCCATAACGGGTTTTTCAAATAATGGTAACTTTGTTATTAGGAAATACTTCCTCTAATGCCTTTAGCCCTTTTCCTATATCATTCTACGGATCCAAAAATTTCCAAATCATAGTTTACAATTCTTCCTTTCCATACTTGAACATGGTAGTACGTTTCCAAACAAATTATCAATAAATTGGAGACTCTCAAACCTATGGTCAAATATAAAGACCTTAAATTAAATCCACCCGATGTCCTCACCGCATGACTTAAAACTGCATAGTACAATGTCCTCACTTCATGAATTTAAAATGGTATAGAATGATATCAGAAAGCTCCCTTTCTGAATTTTTTTAACCATTAATCATACACCAAATTTTTGTAGAAGTGTTTTTCCCATTCATGACATATGTCAGCATAAATAACCCTTTATTCTTAAAATCCATTTCCTTGAAAAAACCACACACTGTGGTCTTGAGTCACCCAAATCTTATTTTCCATTGTTTATCAATATTAAAATGTTAAATTATTTTACCTGACTATATAGTACGTTCTCCTAGGTGGCCTTGCATAAGTTTCCTACATAACAAGCCTATCGGTCAAAAGATGCCACCGTTTGGCTATACAATATACGCCTTAGTTGGCCCTGTATAACACAACCCCTATAACGTGTTTATCAAATAATGGTAACCTTGTTCTTAGAAAATACCTCCTTTATGTTTATACAAGTTTTAGATTTAGTGACCATAAAAAAATTATGACCCAAGATTCCCCTTAGAAGTATTTAAATAATATTAGAGTAATTCCTATCCATTGAGCCTTTTTTTGGGATCTAATTTCAAAATTTATGGTAAAAAATGTATGACCTTAAACACTGAACTTTTTAGTCCAACATGCATGACTCTATACTACCAATAACCAAGAGACATAGTACTCACCAAATTGAAAACCCGCAATGGGTACTCTGGATAAAAGCCGAGTTTCATCTCACTAGACTTACATTTTTGTATGGTTTAGGAAATATTGAGCAATAAAAAGTAAAAAGATACAAAGTTTGTGGGGTTTGTCTATATAACCCTAGTAAAAATCAAACTATGCTCATTTATGCCTTTGGATTAATTAAAATTTTGAGAACCCCCATTCCTGTTATTGTAATTATGATTATCTGAGATAAAGGTTTGATGTTAAAAAATAATCATCACCACCACCTTTGATATTATAATTACAGAAAGCAAGAATGAATACATATATGATTGGAGACAAAATTACTTTCATTTATATGGTAAAATAATAGGGACATCTACAAAATGGTTCCTCTCTGTCATGTGTTAAAAGAAACTATCAACATGACTCTTCATCTGTTGAATGGCCTCATGAACCCTATCAGCTACCTGTTGAAGTTGAGACAGTTGAGCAAATTCAGCCTCCTCAGCTTGACAAAGTGCTTTCTTGGCAGTTGAAATGGAAGTTATCCCTTACAATTGGGGTTACCCCAGTGTTTTATTCAATTGATCAAGTTTGTTATGAATAACTTTCATTTACTGTTGAAGATGTATCATCTCCTTCATCGCCTCTTTAATTTGTTGGCTGATTTCAATCGACCTATTGCTATGGTCAGCCTTTGCCTCAGCTACAGTAGCTTATAAGCTCTTAACATTAATATTTCATTTAGCCTTTTTAAGATCTTAACGCAGCTTATGTTATTACTCCTGTTGGTGAATGGTCTTTTTCATTGCATTATAGACTGGGTGATAATTAAATCCACAAAATCCCAGTAAGAAAAACACTATTGGGAGTTTTCCAAAATGGGACATCAGCTCATCCAAAGTCTTCTCAACAATTATTTTTCATATATGTTGTCATGTCTTCTTAAGTGCCATGCTAAGAGAAAATTGCATATCTAAGTCTGAATATGATTCACTACCATGGGGTAGAATGTACTTTGGAAATAGATCAATTAAAAAGGTGCCTTACTCTTCTTCTCTCGGAATAGTGGATGCCTCACCTTCTACTGACGTCTGATCCAACACAGAAGTTTCACCTTCTAATCTAGCTGTGGGAGTTGAAAACCCTAAATGACGAATCAAGGATCATTGTTAGCTTTATAATAATGGTAGAAATAGAGCATGATATATACATTCGATAACATTTACCCAATAATAATTCATCTATTTTATTAGATTCATCCCCGGTCTTCTCAACTTTAGCAACTTGAGAAAATGTTTCTTGAAGAGGGGAATTCTCCTGAGTTTTCCCAGTTGCCATAATTGAAGGCTTTGGAACATATCTCAACATGGGGTCCTTAGTAAGTATTTCTCCAGCTTCAGAAGAAGAGGGATAAAGTGGAATGCCTCATTCTTGAAGGGCCTTCATAGCATTATCTGCACACAAAGATCCATAAGTTTAACTTTGATGTGAAGTACCGGGTAAAAGAAGAACAATTATGTATGGAAAATACAATAATGGGAACTTATGTCCTTTCAATTCCTCATGGAAGTCACCAAGATCCTTAATAGAACCTAGAATATTAATGTTTGGATTAAGGGCGTCCATCATTTCAGTGTATTCAGCTTTGAATGTTATAACATCTTCACCATTTAAGGTATCCAACAAATGTTTGTTGATGCCCAAATTGGCTCCACTGACATTCTATTCCCTTATTTCTTCAACTAGTGCAATATCATTAGATCTTTCCAAGCCAGTATCGACACCACTATCTAATTCAAATTTCCCAGGATATTCATTCCTTCCTTCTAGAGTGATAGAAATATCGACATTGATTGTTGTAGGATCCATTGGAAATGGAAACTAATATGAGACTTTATGAAGAGAAGAATATTATCAAAAGTAGTTGATATTTGAGAGAAATGTTTTTGACATTACCATGACTTCTCTCTTTCTACAGGAACAGGAACAAATATAGTTGTTTCTCTTGGTACTTAACCTATTATTGTAACAGATTCATCAGCATGAACCCGTGTTTCTCCTAGGGTTTCCTTCTTTTTTATTGAAGGATTGGTTCTTAATCCCTTAAGAGAAGAGAGAGATGCAGATCTTGCAAGAGAATGAACGTGGTCACCAAGGTGTATCAAGAAAGTCTTGATACCAGAAGATAGTATAAATACTTACTTATTCAGCGTACACTTTGGACCAATATCATTGCTCTCTTGCATTTCTTTTCGTAATATTGTGGATAAATTGAAATACTCCTCTTGGCAGTAGAAACCTAATGTAATGGCTAAGGATTGTCTGTCGCCATTACCCCATTCATGATCCTTGCTCCTAGATAAAGTTCTGGAGACTTGGGAGGATCATTTATTATGTCAATGGGAGAACCTATGGGTCCATACCTTGGTGACCTGAGAACCTATCATGAGGTTCCTTCCCTAAATTCAAGCTGCAAAACACAATATCATCAAGATTAATGATGGTGAATGATAAAGAAGAATTGAGACAAAAGAAAAGAAAAATACATTCTCAGTATTAACATAAATGTCCCATTCCTCCTTAGGGTGAATAATTACCCCTTCATGTATCCCTAGTTCCAAAATATCTGATACTCATTTAGAGGTTGGGATTAGTTCATTAGTTTCATATATAAAGGTGTCCAGCTCCGTAATGTATTCTTGTACTTCAACCAGGTTATTTTCCGGATGATAATCATAAGGTGATTTAATTTCACCCACATCCGATATTCGGAGGCCATTTTGGAAGAATACCCATGCATCCCTGAGTTCATAAGTCAAGCTCACCCAAAATTGAATAGCTGAAGGCCACACATAATTCGGTTTCGATATGGTTAGCTATGGAGAAAACTCAACACCCTCTAACTGATGATCCTCTTCAGGCCTCCCTTCTTCTTCAGAAAGGTCAGAAGATGGAATAAGAATCTTCTTCTGATGGCAGGGGATGGATTGCCTCAGTGCTGGAGGTATTTTTTCCCTAGCCCTATCCTTCTTGGTATACCTTATTCGAAGATGTTTTGAAGGTTCTAAAACTTATGAAGCCTCTGCATCATCCATGGCTTTAGACCTCTTACCACGATTACTATGAAAAATAGTCGTCATGGCCACCACCCGATATATTCCTTTTGTTAGAGCCCCCCTGAGGGTATGAAGAAGCATAAGCTTTGGCATATCCAAATTCCAATCCAATTGATTCATTTGATGGAGGTAACGTAATTGATAATTTAGATATTTCTAAATCCATAAAAATCCACAATTGTCTCGCTACCATTGGGTGTTTCTCATGTCTAACGTACGTGGGAGGAAAAGTGTTTGATTGTTGAAGACATTTAAACTGGAGATAAAACCTATAGGGGATGTAAGCCTCACAAATAATTTCACCATCAATCTTGGTCTATAATACACTTTCCCTGAATGCCATCATATAAGACCTCAACTCATAATTTTCTTCCTTACTGTCATCAATAAATGTTTCAGTTGGTGGGTTACCAAAATGGAAGAAGATGAATTCTCATTATACATTCAATTCCCTCAACACTACATCAGGTCTCAACATCTGAGGTTGAATACCATAGAATTTTTGTAAAAATGGGGTAAATTGATCATCGGAGACTCTAACTGAATTCAACACTGAATATGAAGAAAAGTGTTCTTCAATCCAGCCCCACAACACTTGTAATGGCCTTGAAAGTCTTAATAGATCCTTACCATTATACAAATCAAGTAGGGATAAATAATTTCTTGCCAATATGGGAGTTTCTAACCCAATATACTTCCCTACACCAATTTAGCTGAAATAACAAAATTCCCTGGCCTTACACCACCGCCGGACTCACGAAATGAAAATAAGTAAATGCTTAGCAATATGGAAAGGAAGCCGGTTAAGCACACCTTTTCATAAATATCATATTTGACTTTATATCCCCAGTTCTTGTAGTCACCTCTCTCCAATGTAGGCCAATATGTGCCTAAAATACCTTAGTTATCTACAAAAGGACAAACACTAGGATGTCCGTAGGTGGGACCTTTCTTTGTTGTTGGTTCTAAAAAGGCTTCCATCCACACTCTTTCATGAATATCTTTCTTGTCTTTAGGAAATTTCTTTTCTATTTTGAATAATTCATGAGTCGGTGGTGGTTTTCTAGTAACATCACCCCATGTTGTTACCGGTGGAATAAACTCATCATACATTTCCTCAAGAATGGAAACCCCATATATTTGGTAGATATCCCATAAACTGATGCCAACCTCACCATGCGTCAAGTGGAAGGTATTTTTTTACAGACTCAATTGTCTCAACAATTTAGGGATGAAGTCATTTTTATAAACACAAGTTTGTCCCATCTTTACAGCTTCATAAATGTGAACATTTGATAGCGCTTTCTTGAATTATGCACAAGTCCGACGTACCCAAAATGCTCACATCCATTCAGGTTTAACTCCTCCTCTAGAAAAAATATCCGAGTCTTCCTTCCAACTATTAGACTGATCTGTTTGTGAAGAATGAAAGGTTGAATCATAGAAATGTGGCCTTGGCTCTACAACATGATCTTTCATATCAGGAGTACAACCACTATGGTGTAGGATGCGTCCAATAGGAACTGTTCCCTCATGAACTGGCATACCCTTCACAGAGATATTCATGCAAGGACAATTGGAGTATTGGAGAAACTGATTATTTGGAAAATATTTCTTAATATATGAAATGTAAGAATCTTTCAAAATCCCATGTCTATATAGAGGCAGATAAGGACTTTGTGGATATTCCCATTGGTATAGAATTAAGCCTTTCAGTAGTCTAGGAAGAGTACTATCAACAACGTCATAATAGTCTGGTTTGACAATCTTCATCATCTCATTTTGGTGAGCCTTAGATTCCTTTGTAGTGGTCATTAAGTGATCCATTTAATACAATAGAATTACCAAGTTCCCTTTATTAGGTTGGAATTTTGACTTAATAAAATTCAAATTTCAACTTAAAGGGATTTAAAAATTTGGCAAAGGAAATACTTCATGTAGGTCCTTCAATGAGGTCATTTGCGTAGGTCCTTCGACGAGGGTCCTAGCACAAATCCATCGATGAAGTCCTTCCACGTAGCTCCATCACTCAAAAGGTTTCACCTTGAGAAAATTTCAATGAACCTACGTGAGAGCACAATGCGTCAATGTTGGACAAACAAGCTATGCAATGAGAGCGGAAAATTTGAGATTCTGGGTGAATAAAATTTCAAAGGAACAAACCTATTTATAGACATCATTGACCTACAAGACATACCTATGTGAAATAACTACGCGATATACCTTCGTGAAATAGCTATGCGGAAATCCTGAGCGGCTCAGAATTTACTCCACAGTATTTTCCTCATGATCTTACCTCTTTCTAATTAGATCTAATCCTGAGGGGGGGATTTTGTTGACACTCCTTAGTAAGACAAAAATACTATGAAGGTTTCCCCTAGATATTTTCAAAGTATCATGACAAATCTCAAATAACTAAAAGGAATAACAAATTGTAAAGGACCTACATGGAAGACCTACATGTCAGACCTACACGGCAGAACTACATGACAAGATGATTTCTGTACACCTACATAGAGGAGCTATGCGGAAGGGCTACATGGCCAACCTACACTGAGGAATTTATTTAGACCATCCCCCTCCTTGCCTATAAATAAAACCCCTGGGATCCTCATTTGACAACTAAAAAAGTTGAAAGAAATCTTGAAACTCCCGTTGCATAGATCTTTCACCCAGATACCTCAAATTGTCTCAGGTAGCTCTCTAAAAACATGAGAGAAGAGAGAATTACATGGGATAATCACATCTTGAAGCACCTTAAAATTTTTAAGATTGAATAGGATTGTTTATCCTATGTTAAGCATTTTTTTCAGTCATTGCTACGGCCTACGCGGTGCACCTATGCGGGGTACCTACATGACATATCTACGCAGGGTATCTACATGACATACCTACGTGGTATACCTACCCTACATAGATAAGCTTCATAGCTGTGCACAATACCTACACATCATCTTGTAAACCCTCTTTAAAGCCAATCATGGTAGGATACTTCCTTCTTTGGTTCCCATATCATAAAGGGACTAAGTTGAAGCCTCCACCAAAACCTCTTGACTTATCAAACCTTTGGGAAAGACACATCAGTGTGTATCCTATTTGGGTTTATATATCTGCAGTCAGAGGTTTCCCACATCTATTTCATAATGGGGTTAGGATTCATAGAGTGTTTGTGGGTTTGTATATATGCAGTCACATGGACCTTTCTCCCAAGAATATTTTTGGGGAGATCTTGATATAAAGAATTAGGGTTTGGGTTCTGTCCCCCCTTTTCATCTCTAAGACTCAGAGCCTCCAGTTCCCAATAAGGAGAGTGAGGGTCACAATTTCTTTTCCATTAAGAAAATGAGAAGTCTCCCTCATCTCCTGGGATCCATCAGGGCACTCCCACTGAGGTAAGTCCCTAATATTCCAAGGGTTGATCCACATGACCCCAAATGTCATCCCACATTGAAGGGTCCATTATTCCATGCCATCTTCCATAGTCGCCTCGACTTCTTTCACTGTAGGCATGGCCTCTTCCATCATTAGAGGAGGAAAAGTGTGCATGTGCCTTTGTTGAATCCTTGACATCCTCTTGTTTCTCACACTGAGTATGACTCACATGGGCTTAGAGATTTGTCATAATCACAAACATTTTCACAAACACTGAACTCTTGAACTATGAGAACTCTGATTCCCACCGTAATTGGGATATGTAGGAAGCCTTCCTAAGGACTGAGCTCCATATCATTTCATCCACAACTGGGAATCCTCCTTAGGAGTAAGCCCCAGATTAAACCCCAAAATCACCAAGGCATCCTTTTCAAGAAGTAAGCACAAACTCATTTCTCTCAAAGTATTACACTCTCCTATGAGACTCATCAAACTACATGGAATTTGATTCCCATACAAATAGGATATGTTGGAAGCCTCTTTGAGGTTCAAACCCAACACTTCAAATCAACCATGTTCTTCCTGGGTCATATTACCAATAGGGTCTAATCCAACTTGGAAACTTATATCTTTTCTAGGTTCCTTGGGCTGCTTAGGCATAAGGCATACACCAAGCTTTAAATAAGCATCTCCCACTTAGATGTCCTTACCACATGACATTAAATTGTATGACTAGGTCCTTATCATACAACCTTAAAAGGCATGATGTTCCCCATTAAGTAGAACTGAACTACGAGGGTTCTGATTCCTTTTACAAGGATACATAGGTAGACCATTTATGGGTATGATCCTAACATCAAAACAAACCTTTGTCTCTACGGATGACAATAAATTCCAGAATTCCCCACTGATGGTTAAAAGAATCTCTAAATAGTATATGAGAGGATACCATTGATGGATAACCTTGAATACATACAGATGTCTCAATTAATGAAGAAGCCCAAATATATACAGATGATTCTAAATTTCACATATGCCAATAATTAATTTCAAATTCCAAGGGAAACCTACGTTATACTTGGAGAATTAATAAGGATTCATGAAAATATCTCAAATATATAAGAGAGTCCCGAAGTAGGCAATAATTCCCCCCAAAAGGGAGTGATGAGTCCAACCTCCCATCCTCTCGACCAATGCATATTCTTAAGTATCATAAGTTCGAACTTAATGAATGCTTGCCTTTGGAAAACATGTCCCTTTGGATAAATAACTATCGGATGTTTCTGGTTCCATAAATAAATCCAATGGAAACCGTACAAAAGTAGTGATTCCTAACTAGAACACACATTCAGAGGGATGTGAAATAATGGCTTTCAAAAAATCCTACTAGATATGTATATACTCACCCCTATATGGGATTTTCCTGTACGTGTCATGTCTTATGAAGAAGATAGTCAAATCGATGGTGACATCTGTGGAATATAGCGGTACCTTGGGTGCATTGATCATGTTCGTTGGTTAGACTTGGAGATTAGGTGCTGGGATTTCTTCAATTTTTCCTTTATCTAGTTTTTATTAGGTTGGGACCACATTTCTAATTGGGTGTGTATTTTTCCACTTTACACATTGAATTTATATTTTAATACTCTGATGTATTCACTAGAGGTTATTTCATGTATGATTATACTCTAGGTATTACAGTCTTTTATCATTCCTATGCACTTTTTCATAGAGATGGTTGTGTGTGTGTATATAGGTACTTAGGAAAAGGATTCCAATTTCATTTATGCCATATCGGTGCTTGTCTCCATCCCTTAGCCTATTGGAGATGGACTTAGGGTTGTCAAACTTGGCTTTTCATTGGCCAAGAGGGACCCGATGGACCGGGTTGTTAAAAATTCACACTCATTCGATCTCACCATTTTGATCAAAATACACTTTGATTTTATCGAAACAAGACAACTTTTTGTGGGATGAAAGCGATTGGATTTTGAGTTTCAAAACCCAATCATCACAACAAGTCTCAACATTAGTCGGTTTTTTATTTTTTTTGTTATATATATATAATATAATATAACATTTTACTAAAAAATATATTTTAACATACTTTAAAAATAAATTTTACACATATTTTTTTATTTAAAAACCACTTCCTAGGGCCCCCATTTTTAAGGGAGAAGCCTTAATTGTTTTATCTGATTTCCAATGTAGGGTTTTCCAAGTTTTTTTCCACCTCATAAATTCACACCTCCAAATATTTGGGTCCCACCAGAACACTTATTTATTATTTATGAATAAAATTAAAACAATCCCCTAATTTTATTTATAAATATTAACTCTCCAGATCATAAATGAATCATTATACATAATAATGATATTTTTCAATTTAAACATTTACTTAGTATCAATATCTCAAAGTATTATCAGATTTATAAGTTTTCAAACCATTAAGCATGTTAATCTTTAAGATAAACTAGAGATATCATACATATGCAGGTTCCGGGTGCAGTGAAAGTGCCTGTATGACATGACTAACTTGAATTTTAGTCTTAATTTACAAATAATTATTGCTAAAAAAGATAAATTTCATTATGTCTAGTGAAAACCACAAATTTCTTGGGTAAAGAAAACACTTTAACCAAAAGAGAAGGATTTATGAGCAGATATAGAATTACCTCAACTTTTAATTACCTCTTCATTGATGATTTGGTTGACTAGATTTCATCGTACCATCATTGTGCTACAAGATCTAGTACAGATTCCCTCTAGTGATGATCTACAAATGCACCACAATCTATGAACTTCATCGTAGAATCCTCGGGTGATAGCACAACTGATCCTAATCGCTTGCGTTGTTTGTGGTTGATTAGAGAAGAATTCATCTTAAAGGAGGAATAACTCTTAATTTTCTCTCAATGGATTTAGAGAGAAGGAAGAGGGAGCACAATCTTGATCTATAGATCTCTCTATAACCTTTGTTCACAACAAGAGAGATTATTGAAAGTGATATAATTAGATATTTATTGTGGAAGGTTTAAGGTTGAAACATTGCACACAAGCCCTTTCCAACTTTATAATTCTTAGTTAAAACCTTTTCCATTAATAATAATAATATTATTAATTACTTGACATGAACAACACTTTAAGAACATAAATAAATATCATATATACCATTTGTAAATCAAACCATTTAGCTTTGTCTGCTTTCCCTCATGGATATTTACCGATCCTTGAATAATAACTATTTATTTAATAAATAAATACCACAAAATTATTCATTAATAAATATAATAAATTTTATACTCTTAAAACCTTGGAAATAAATATTTATTATTATTTAACTCACTTATTCTATTGAATTACTTGTGATTAAATCACGATGCTCATCCAAAACCAAATAAATATTATTTATTCCAACTTGTTAAATTCAACACTTGAATTTAAATGAGATTAAAGATACACTTAGTGTGTGACCATTTAGGACTCTTTATTAGTGACATTAGACATATTTATCTAAAGTCCAGGGATAACATCTAGAAACATGCAAAGGTATCCATAAAGAATGAAAGTGATGTCACAATGACATCCAACCTCCTACAAATTCTTACTATGTAATATAATCTCTTTATTATGATATATCAAATCAAGCATGTAGTATGTTGGTGTCATTAACCCATGTTCTCAATGTATCTTTCTTTGACTCCAGAAATGAACTCTCCAACTGAACACCATGACCATCGATTTATTTAGACAGTTATATTCTTATCAATGGCCATGAGATATCAACTTCCATTAAGGGACAAATAGGATAAATCCTTTCTTGCATTATCTATTAATGTAATATCACTTGTGTAACTTCTCGACCCAAACCACCAAGTTCGAGATGGAGGGTCACATGACCTCATGTGTGCCTCCCCGTATACAAGAGGCTTCCGACTAGCCGTGAGGGTCTAATACTACAAAAAACATAATTTAACAACGTTTTTAGCGATGTTTTCTTAAAACGTTGCTAATGATGAATTTAACAACATTTTAAAAAAATTTCTAACTTTTAATTTAGCATGATTTTCTGGAAAATGTGGCTAAATTAGAAATGGTTTTAGCATTGTTTTAATAATGTTGGTAATTTTTAATTTAGCAACGTTTTCTAGAAAACGTGACTAAATTTAAATTTAGCCACCTTTTTAAAAAACATGGTTATTTTAGCGACGTTTTTAGACACATTTAAAAACATAGATATTTTCACAATGTTATTTATCACCCTTTTTAAACATGGTTAAGTTTAAATTTAGCCATGTTTTTAAGAAAATGTGGATATTTTAACCAGATTTTTAGAAAATGTGGATATTTTACTGATGTTTTTATATGCTCTTTAAAATGTGACTAGTTATATATATATATATATATATTTATAAGTATAATTATATTAATTTGAAAATATATATAATATTTTTAAAATTATAATTATATACATGTATATATATAAGTTTATATCTATATACAAATATATTAACATATATTTAAATATTATAATATTTATATATTAATTTATAAACATATATATATAAACACACACACATAGATACATACATATATAAACACACACAAATATATATATATATATATAAATGTATATATATATATAAATATATCTATTTATATATGTATATTTATTAACATGACTTTCAGCCATCCCACATCGAAAAACCGATGTGGGCGAGCACATATTTTTAAATCACACACATGCACACATATATATTAATATATATATATATATATGTGTGTGTGTGTGTGTAAATTAATATTTTAATATATAAATAAATATATAAAATTATAAATAAATAAATAATAAGTATATAAATTATTGTTATCATAACACACACCCACACCCCCCCCACATATATTAATTTATAAGAACTCAACGAAACTCGAACTTAAGACCTCATCAAGACCCATATGAGAAGCTACCATTGAGCTGCACCTTGAGGGAATATATATTAATTTATATATTAATCTATAAATGAATAAATAAATTTATAATTATATTTATATTAATATATATAGTCATATTAATAATATTACCACATAAAATTGTATTACATAGCAATAAAAATAAATGTTATTCATATAAAATTGATATAAACATACATATAAACATACAAACACAAAATTTAAAACATAATTATAATAAATTAATTATAATTTAATAAATGATTATATACGGTAGGGTGGTCTGATATTTTTTTAAAAATTTATATCAATTAAAAAACCACAAAAAAGAGAAAAGGAATAGCCATGTTTATATAAAGTGTGGCTATAATAAAATGCATTTACCGATGATTTTATAAATGTTTCTAAATATATAATTAGCGATGTTTTTGAGCTGATGTAGGGAGACGTAGGGGTGTGGGGTGGGTGACAGTAGGGTGTCATGATAATTTTTTTAGTTTAAAAATTTATATCAATTTAAAAAACCATGAAAAAGAGAAAAAGAATAGCCACATTTAAAAAAACGCGGCTATAATAAAATGCATTTACTGACATTTTTATAATCATTGCTAAATGAACAATTAGAGATATTTTTAAGTAGTTTTAGGGACATGAAGGGGTGTGGGGTGGGTGTGGTAGGGTGACCTGATATTTTTTTTTAAAATTTATATCAATTTTAAAAAAACCACAAATAGAAAGAAAAAAAATATCCATGTTTATATAAAATGTGGCTATATTACTAACTGATAGAGATAATATTTTCCAAAATTTTTATATGAATTTAAATTATTTTAACCATCCCAATTTATCAATTTTAGCTTATATTGATCAATTTTGGATTTATGATGTGTTTTGAACGAAATTGTGAAAAACGCTTAATTCTGGATTTTTGAAAGATTTTTACCACAAGGGTATTTTGGTCATCTTAATAAAAATATAATTCCAAATTGAGTGATTTTTTTTTTTATGAATCCTAGATTTATTTATATAAATTTATGTTTAGGACCTAGGGTTGATTCGAATATCTAGAGGCCCAAAAAATTCATTGATGTTGGGAAATTTTCTGAGCGGACAGTATGGACCCCACCATAGTAAAAAAATCACAACTTGATCTACACACCTCCAATTGAAGTTATTACACCTAAAATGGAACAATTTATCATAAGATCGTTTTGAAAATAAATTTCATGGAGTTATGAGCTCAGCAAGGTGGCCTTTGAATGAAATAATTTGAAGAAAGCTTCCTGGAACCTTCATCTAGAAAAAGTAATAGTCAATAAAAAATTTATAACTCCTACATTCATTGGAAAATGAAGCTGAAATTTTGAGGGTGGACGCACAAAACATTTTGGAAAAACTCCTTTGAAAGACGTACCATGTGATTCTATCATTAATTAGGGTTAAAACACATCAACGTTATGAGGATAGAATTCTACCTATAAAAGGACAGGAGCTCCTACCTCTCAATTCATTCCATTACATCCCCACACCATTCGGGGCACCAAGGAGAGGAGTCCAAAGTTCCATTTAGGATTTCTATTTTGTTTTTATTTTAGTTTTATTTTCCCATGTAATGCATTCATATTTTTATTAAAGTGATTCCATTTTCTTATTCCATCTCTATTTCTTATCCATCCATAATCTAATTTTTCTCTCTCTTCCACTTTCCACTATGATCTATTTTCACTTCACAATGTCAAGTGACTAACTTGAGGCTTGGCCATGGGGGATGTTTCATAGTGTTCTTTATTATTGTGCTTCAATTCAAAAAAATTTTAAATATATTTGTGGTGGATGCGAGGGTATTGCACGGGTACGGAAATCATCCATCACAAAATTATTTTCAATTCCATTTATTTTCCTTAATTAATCATTTTCCCTCTCTTCTCTTAGGAAAAAACTTCATACGATGGAGTTGGGGTTGTCATAAGGGTTTAAACGACATATGGTGGAGTTGGGTATTTTAGGAATAACATTCTCAGTTGTGGTGTTATCCTATTTGACTATTGGAGGAGGTGTGGTTTGGTGTTCCAGAGGCATGCTAAAATCACTCACTCAATAAATAAATGGAAAATAATTCATTAATGAGGTCTCACTAAATTAATTATCAAATTGAATTTAAACATAAAATAAATAATTAATGAACCCGTGTTATAAAACCCTGGACCAAGACCTTTCTTTCTAATCTGCATTTATATTTGAATTCTTTATTTCATTATTTTAATTACATGTTTTCCAAAACCCCCAAAACCAAAATTTTTATAAAGAAATAAAAACAACAAAAAGAATTAGAATAGGTGAACTAGAATTAGTGATTGAACTGACTGCAACGCTCCTCAAGCGTGACAACCCTGGTCAGCCACTATACTGCATTAGGAATATAAATTTTCTTTTTCCACACCCTATAATAAGCGTGCATCAAAACTAGCACCGTTTTTGGGGAGATAAACCATTATTTCAATCAGTTTTTTAAATTCACATTTTTTTAAATATTTTTCTTTGTTTTATTTATAAAAAAATCTAAAAAAAACAATTCTTTTTTCCATGATGTATTCAAATTCAAATTATAATGCATAGAACAATTACTCACAGTTGTAGGAAGAAGAAACATACTGCACTGAGGAGGCCCTCCAACGAAGGGCTGATTCACTAATAATAATGATAAAACAGAATCAAAGAGGATTAGAAACATGGATCTCACCTGAAGATTTGATGGCCATGGTAGGTGAACTTCAAACTGACATACAAAGATTCAAGGCCAAGACAGAAGTGCCACTAGTATTTCCTAATTTCACTAAAGACATACAAGAGGCTGAGTCCAAACTCAAGGTGGAGGAGCCCGACTACCTACCTCCATGAAGTGATAATCAACTCCTAGAGGCACTTTCCATCGAAGAAGAGATTCATACTAAACCAACTCAGAGAGATGATACATTATTGAACTCAAATTCTTTTAATTTTGTTGAAACAAATTTTAGTACTACTCCCAATTGTTTTGAATTTTCATAATCAGATGAATCTTACTATTCCATGGAGGATGAAAAGGAAAAATAAATTTCACCTATTGAGGAACACATAAAGATCCCACAAGACATTGAATATTCACTAGAGGGACTAAAAGAAGATAATGAGAATGTTTCACTAGTAGAAACTGAAGAGGAGGAGGTTCTATACTTCATCCTACCCCTTCTATTCAAGTTTCACCACATTGCAAATGGGGAGGATCTGGTGTAATTGATCGCATTGTCGAGCGCATCAAATTAGTTGTTTAATTTTAACTAGAATTTCTGCAGTATAGCAGCAACCCTAGGTTGTCTCTCGACGGAGCCTTAGATCATTAATTTAAAAATAGGGTTTTGATTATGAAAGTATATGGTGAATTAGGTTTTGTAAAACATGGGGTTTTTATGATTAATGATGAAAATAGAAAATGAAAGCGATAAAACAAAGTAGAAATGAACAAGATTGATTAAATGTGATCAACCCGGGGTACTCGCATGATGTTTATCCTTCATTGATTCATGATATAAGGTTATGATCTTTTAATACCTGGTTTGTAACACATAAAACTAGAATTTTACTGAGTTTATACTAGGATACCTCCTAGGGTTCAGTCAAAAACACACAATGATTCACCGGACACCGCCAATGATTGGGTGAATTGTGTTTGACTTCATAACCAAAACTCACCAAGGCAACATAAGAAAAACTCAATGCGCTGTCCAAATTTGTATGTTATTTCTTTGTGATACCATGACATAAATTTACATGGCCTTGAAAGTTCTTGTGTGAGTTCAATTGACCAATATAAACCACACAAACACCGCAATTGAAAGGGGGAAAGAAAGTGGTGAATGGTGTGTGAAACATCACATGAATGGGTACCCCCAAACACGATCACATGAGTTGAGCATGACATACCAGTACATAACTCAATAAAATAAGAATAGATTATGATTAAAAATAACACAACAATTTGGAATTTAAAAGATCATTCAAATATTACAAACATGAAGCTCGGGATATACATCACGTTTCTCCCTGGGTGATCACAAGAGGTTTAGAAACCCATGAGAGGGGAAGAAGAAGAAGATGTTGAAGTATCACCTCCCATATCCTCCAGAACTTCTAGGGATATTGAGAATAATCCTTGGGGACTCTAAAATGTCAGCACCTTGCCTCTTGGCCGAACTTGCAAATGAGGTTCCCTTGGTTCCCTTTTATAGGAAAATTGGAAGGTGGTTTTAGGCACACAGATTTCATAAATCCACTTGTACCACGCGTTTTGGTCTTCATAAAGCCTTATCTCGCTTTGGAGAAAATAGAAACGTTTTATCCCTACATCTTGACTATCTCCACCGAAAGTTTGGCACCATTTGAAAAACTACAGATCAAGATATTGATAAAATACAGAACACCGCATTTGACTTGGTCCAAATTCGGTGTCTTGGAAAGATCAGTTCGTATGGGCCCCATAGAAGCCGAATCAGGATTGGGTTCATTAATATGAAATGTATCATGTAAAATTTTGGACAGGACCACAAAATATCAGCCCATATGGATGAACGGATTGCGTGTACTATGCAAAACAGTGGACAGATATCCACGAATCCATGCAATTTTGGCCCATTTTTCTTCCACTTAATCAAGGGCCCTCCAAATCACCTCCACCTACATTGAAATAATAAAAATAAGTAACATTGCCCATTATAATTTTGATTAAAATTAATTAAATGATTCAAACATAAAGTGAAATTTATTATTATATTTGTAATATTCATTACAAAACTAGTTTAAAATAGCGGTGTAAGGGTGGAATAAAACAGTGAATCGTGGTACAATCAGTAATCTATCCATGAAGTCCTCCTCACCCAGAAAGATAAAGCACAAGATGAGAAAAGACACATGCGGTGTTTCAAATCAAAGAATCCCCAAACACCTATAGATTATGGATAACAGCTGGTACTACCCACTAGATGTAGTAATAATTCAAGGCCCACTTGGGGGATTGTATCAAGATTTATCCTTTAATTTATTTCTAGTACTTTCATTTTCAATCTTAAGAATTTAGATTTAGAATTCAGTCTTAATAATTAGTCAATAATGTATCCCACTCCCTTTTATATTTTTTGAGATTTAATGACATGATCCTTATTCTTAATTGAGTTTTTTTCTTTTATAGGTTCATGATGGTAGAAGGAAGCCTCAAACAATGGAAGAGAATGACTAAGCTTAATGGGAAAGGTAGTTCATTTTTATTTTTTAAACTTTTAAACTCCTTACATTTTTTGGTCCAATACATGTTTTGAGATTTAATGATAAGAATTGTATAACCACACTTGAATTAATGATTTACTTAACTTATCTAGGAGACATGAGTTTCTCAAGAATAATGTGATTCTATGTTTTAGATTTCAATGTTAATAATATTGAATGAGTAAAATGGAGGATTGGATGATTAATATGAAGCATGAATATTTAAATAATGACTCATGATTTGAGGGAATTGATTGATTCATGTAAATGAAATTTCCCAATCATTTTTCATGCTTTGAATTTATGAAATTCACTTGAATTGATTTGTTATTATTAATCATTCCTTGAGTTATTTTCGAATATCATATGTATCATTCCTGAGATTATTTCTAGACCAAGTACTTCCTATTTTATCTTGATCATATTTCTTGAGTGATCTTGGGACATGTAACCTTCCATAACTTGCATTTGAACTTGTCAAAGCTATGACTATACAAAAATACATTTAATATGATTGAGACATCTTTTGAAAATACCTTATCCTTAAAGAACACCTTTACATTAATCCTTATTTATCCCATAGAATCCATGAATGGCCTTTATAGGAATGATCCATGTTTCAATCCATTTTTATCTATTCCTACCATACTCTTGGTATTTTAATGATATTTTAAAGTGTGGGGGTGAGGGGAATCATGGTGGAAGGGATGATTTACATTACAAGGATGAAGTTCGGGGGTTCTTAATATGGGAATAAATAAAGGTCATTGATTCATTCATTGTACTATTTATTTATTTTCCCCTCTCGAATGAAAAAATAGAAAACAATAAAAAAAGAGAAAAAATGAGTTGTGATTTGGGAAAACCAAAAATTACTATTTTCTAAACCGATGATCTTCTATTTGTATGTGGTTTGGTGATGGATGTGAGGTTTGATCTAATCACGACTTTCTAAAAAAAGTAAAAAAATTACCATAATAGAAAAATAAAATATTCAGGAGGGTGCACAAATCATTCATTATACTTACTTGATTATGACCTTTACTTTGAGTTTTGGGGAAGTGGGTGTTGCTACTTTGAAGGGGAGAATTTCATTACACTTTTTGATATCTTGCATTTTACTTAAGAAATAAACCTCCTCCTTGAAACTTAATTTTTAAAGCATCAAATTCTACCAACCATTTGTCTCAAAGTCATTTGAACCTTTATTGAAATGTCCTCATGATTTTATGTTCATTTTGTCTTTATAAAGTAGAGAAAATAGTTATTTTACAAGCCTATGGATAAGAAACATGTTCTCATGATATGATCATAACTCTACTTGATTGTTATCATGATATATGAGTGAAAAGATTCAAAGGTGAGGTAAATCATGATGTGACATGCTTAATAATAATGAATTAAGGAGCTTGAATGAATAAAAGGAGAAGTTCCATCATTTTTCAAAGGGGAAAAGTAAAATACATGAATTGATTTTTTCTTTGAAAAATGAGAAATTAAATTTATACTTCATGTGTATTTTTGAAAATATGATTTAACATTGAAAATTATTTGATTTTATTACTTTGGAATTTGAATATTGGTAAAATTGGTGCCCTTTGGAATTTAATGTTGAGATTTTATGCTTGAGTACAAGCATAGTTTAAGTGTGGGGAAATTGATAGAGCTAATATTTTACACATTTTTTATATGCATTTAAATTATTTTAACCCTACCAATTTATCAATTTGAGCTTATATGGATCAATTTTGGATTTATGATGTGTTTTGAGCGAAATTATGAAAAGTGCCTAATTTTGGATTTTTGTAAGATTTTTACTACAAGGGTGTTTTGGTCATTTAATTAAAAATATCATTCCAAATTGAGTAATTTTTTTATGAATCCTGATTTTATGTTCTAAAACTTTTCTTTTAGAACCTAGAGCTTATTTGAACATTTAGAGGCCCAAAAAATTCATTGAATTTGGGAAATTTTCCGGGCGGACAGTGTGGACCCCACCACAGTAACGGAAGTATAACTTGGTATACACACCTCCAATTGAGGCGATTCTACCTATAATGGAACGATTGCTCATAGGAAATTTTTTTAAATAAATTCCATAGAGTTCTGAGCTTATAAAGATGGAATTTGAATTAAATATTTTGAAGAAGCTGCCTGAAACCGTCGTCTATAAAAAGTAATAGTCAATAAAAAATTCATAACTCCTACATCTGGTGGAACATGAAGATGAATTTTTTATAGTGGATGCGTAACAAGTTTTGAAATAACTTTTATGAAGTATGTACCACGTTATTATGTCATTAATAGAGGTTAAAACATGTCAATTTTCGAAGGACATAATTATGTCTATAAAAGGAGAGGAGCTTTTACCTATCAATTCATTCCATTCCATCCCCACACCATATAGGGTACCAAGGAGAGGAGTTAAAGGGTCCATTTAAGATTTCTATTTTTTTTATTTTAGTTTTCCTTTCCCATGTAATGCATTCATATTTTTATTAAAGTTATTTTATTTTCTTATTCCATCTCTCTTTATTCTTCCATCCCTAATCTAATTTCTCTCTCTCTTCCTTCTTCCATCGTGATATCTTTTCACTTCGCAATGAAAAGTGACTAACCTGAGGCTTGGGCCTGGGGGATGTTTCATGGTGTTCTTTGTTATTTCACTTCAATTCAAAATGTTTTAAATCTATTTGTGGTGGATGCGAGGATATTGCACGGGTGCGGCAGTCGCACACCATGACATTATTTTCAATTCCATTTATTTTCTTTAATTAATCATTTTACCTCCCTTATATAAGGAGAAACCTTCATACGGTGGAGTTGGGGTTTCCATAAGGGTTGAAATGGCATATGGTGGAGCCGGGTCTTTTAGGAATAACATTCTTGATTGATGTGTTATCCTATTTGACTATTGGAGGATGTGTGGTTTGGTGTGCCATAGGTATGCTAAAAGCACACACTCAATAAATCAATGGAAAGTAATTCATTAATGAGGTTTCACTAAATGAATTATCAAATTGAATTTAAAAAATAAATAAATAATTAATGAACCCATGTTATCAAACCCTAGACCAAGACCTTTCTTTCTAATCTGTATTTTGTCTGCATCTGCATTTAGATTTGAATTATTCATTTCATTATTTTAATTGCATGTTTTCCAAAACCCCTAAAAGCAATTTTTTTATAAAGAAATATAAAAAAAAAGAATTAGAATAGGTGAACTAGAATTAATGATTGAACCGACTGTAACGCTTCTCAAGTGAGATGACCCTGGTCAGTCACTATGCTGCATTAGGAATATAAATTTTCTTTTTCCATGCCCTACGACATACATTCATCACTAACCAAATAGTGAAATTTTTATAAATGTTAGTAAATAAAATGAATTTACTGATATTTTTATAAATGTTACTAAATTCATAATTAGTGACTTTTATAAGCATCGCTAATTATAGAAATCACATTTAGAAAAATCTTTTAGAAACATTGGTAAATTAATTAGTGACGTTTATAAACGTCACTAACATAAAAAAAATTTATATTTTTTTGTAGTGTAAGCTAGTTAGTGGGAAGTCTATACCCTGAGTATCAAGTCATAACATAAATGAATAAAAAAAATAATAAATAATACAATGATCAGAGTATCATGTGGAAAGTAGATAATCAAAAGGGAACACATACAAGTAATAAATAGCTCCCAAATTGGAAAACCAAACTATAGTATAAATTGATATAGGTAACAAAATAAATGAATCTATGGTAATCCCTGAAGTCTCTCCCAGTTCGACCTCCAAATCCATGCTCAACAACTCAACCAATCACTGCGGGCCCCTTTCCCTTACTTGGATCCCTATTCATGAAATCTATAAGCACACCAAAATGTCTGAGTAGGGTGTGAGTAGATGACTCAATAGGACATTGAAAATGAATCCTTAACCAAGTGTTCTCAAGTATAATAGGTGAATTCTAGGATAATAAAAAATGTGTAATAAACACAACAACATACAAATCCAAAACCAAATGGTCATGTGCTAACCAAGATGCCAAAATCCTTGGATGTACATGCTTCAGCTATATTATAGAAGGATAATAAGGATTAAGTTAGAAGAAACCAAAACTAGCCACTAGACTAGTGAGTTTGTCACTTGGAATCCTTAATACATAGTGTGTACATGCTACTTGGTTTCTCCCAAACATCAAGTACGAAATGCTTCTCACAAATAAACTATGAATCAAGTGCATCCTTAACATGACATGATACTCACAAATTAATTAGACATCAAGCATCCCATTACTTGGAATCCAGTCATCGAGTGCATCCCCAACATGACATTCCACAGTATCATCATATCTCCACCATATGCTCAGGTCCATCATCGCTATCATCATAAGTCAAGGGTACCCCCCTCTAAGGGATAATTATGTCACGATGGTACACCTATTAAGAGCATCAAGAATGATACCTCCAAGAAAGGTAACATACATACAAGGTAGCACATACATAGAGAGTATATCAACAAGAGTATAAATACCAACACACAACAACATGTGATCATAATCACACATGGAAACAAGCTACTCTAGCAATACTCATGGAATTAATATCCCAATGGGCCTCACATACTACACCCACACCCACATGAAATATTAATCAATCACAAATATCATTTATTCCCATAAAAAAATATATCATGGAAACGTGTGTAAACAAGAGCCCTAAAAAGGAAAGGAACATACCACCTTAGGGTTATCAATGTAAACTTCAAGGATAAACCACCACATGTGGTTCAAAAGTTGGAGTGAAAATCTCTATAACCAAGAACACCTCCTACTCAGACTTATTGTTGTCAACATATCTAATTTCAAGGATAGTTGGTTCCTAGAACAATTTCTATGATTTTATTTTTAAAAAGGATTAAAAATTTACATGCGATAGTACCACTCTCTCTCCTAGATACTCCAAAACAATTATGATAATTCCAGTCCATCCCTCTTGATAAAACCACATTATTCCTTAGAGAATAATTATGATTTCATATGTGATATCAAAACTATCTCTAGAATAAACTAAATAAAATAATAATTCTCATTATTTTTTTTCATGGTTTTGGTTATTATTATCTTAATAGTTTTTCTTCATTTTTCCAGAAAGTATTAGAAGAATAATTTCACAATTGAAGAAGAAGATATTTCATGGAATTATTACCTAGATATTGTCCTTTGGAAATGAAACACCCATGATAGGGGAGAGAGGGTTCTCATCTATACCCAGAAAACTAGAAGAAGGCTCAATTTGGTTAAAGGTGGTTCTTTTTAAACTTGAACAAAGGATATTCTGGCTGCTCAGACTCAAAAGATCAATAAAAAATGAAGGGTAGTGAGGTTCAACTATTTTAGAAAACAAAACCACATATAGGTCCACAATAATAAAACCATAATTAAATGGTCATAAGGGTTATAATATAATAACACTATTCAATTCATAATAATAAAACCATGAATTAAATGGTCGCAAGTGTTTAGATACAATAATACTATTTAATTCATCTTTGAAGCGGATCTTGGATGTGGAGTGATTTAAATCCACAAAATAGTTTTCATAAACCTTAAATGAGTCAAAGGATTTAAATCCATTATTTTTGACATTTAAAATCATCGAAATGTGTTACAGGGTTGTGTTGTGGAAGAAGAAGATAGAAAATATGAAAAAAACAAGGCAAACCATTATCGTTACGTATGGGGTATGCATTGCGTAACTTGGGTTTACCCTTGTGCAATGGAAGATTCCCTTAAATGAGCTTAAAACCTACCTACTTACCCTTATGTAGCTCTAGTATACCATTATTCATCCTTTGGAAAGTGTGGGTTACCCTTACATAGTGCACACACTACCCTTAAGCAACACACTTATGTGAGCGGTTACCCTTACACAACACACTAGTACCCTTATATAGTAACCTTATGAGAATTAATTATTTTACATAGTACTGGGATTAGTGTCTCTACCCTTACTCAATAGTTGTTACCCTTACATAAGTTCCCTCACACAACTACTACCCCTATACAGTGCTGGATGATCTTTACACAATGTTGGTTGACCCTCACGCAACACTTATATTTAGGCCTTATCCTTATTCAGCACATCCTTACCCTTATATAAGCTATGGAAAGGCACCTATACCCTTATTAAAGGCCCTTAAAACCCATTTTACACTTATGTGATGCCTTAAAATCATATACAAGGTGATTTTTATTGAAAAAATAAATTTTCACATAAAACTTCTTATAAATTTCAAAAAAAAGATGGTTTTATTATCATTTAAAAAATTGGAAATTATCCCCCTCTTAATAACTTCTAATCTCCAAGAAGTAAATTTAGCAGTCCTTCTCAAACAACTCAGGCCTCTAATCTCTAACGTTAGACTTTCACTCCCACATCTCCTCTTGGATTTATCCATGTTTCCATTGAGTCTAGACAAGTGGTACCATCTTCCCTTGCAAGACCTTCTCGCTCCAGTATATAATCTGCACCAGAAACACCTCATAAGATGAATTAGGATCCATATAAACATCATCACAGTCTATGAAATACACAAGATCTAGGATGTACATCTAGAGCCAAGACACATGTAACACATTGTACATACCTTGATAATGCCAAGGAATGTATCGATAGCATGGCACTATTCCAACCCGTTCAGTGATCTTGAAGGGTCCAGAAAAACATGGGGCTAGATTTTCTTTCTTCCTCAGATACTGGTGAACAAACTAAGGAGTCACTCTCAAAAAAAATTTATAACACATAGGGAACTCCAAATATCTCCTCTTACTGTCGACATACAATCTCTGCCTAATTTGAGCATTGATCAATCACTTATATGTTGTGGAAAATGGTGGAAGAAACTAAGTGATAGGCAATCCAAATAAGATTAAAAGGAAAAAATAATGGGAAGAATATATTAGGGCATAGAGGTTTACATGGTTTAAGAAATGATCCCTATGTACATAGAGAGGTAAAATTTCACTAGTTTTGAGATAAAAAATATAGGGAGATATCAAAGTTTCACACACAAAAACCCTAACCTGAAATGGGATAATAAAGAAGATGAAGTACTATGCCACCAACTGCATAGAAAGTCTAAACTGCTAAAATGAATGATGGATGGAATTCCACATCGCTACAATGCTTCAACCACCCAAGTCCAAGATACTATAGTGGTCAGTGGCTTAAAGTTTGTAGAGATACAATACAATTGTCTCCAAAGTCCATGCTGTTATAATACCCTATTGGTTTCATTCGGTCATCCATGCTACAGTCGTTTATAGTTCCTACAGTACCCCAAAAAATTGGGTTGGGGGGATTCATCCCTCGGACCCCTAGAGGAGGGGTGTATTTCCCCTACAACCCCGAACAAGATCACCGCAGAACTTGACCCAAAATAGTTGAGTCTTGGTGCCCAGTATGGGCCACAAGTATTTGTGAAAACATCATCCAAGAAAAATCAGGCTACACTAATCAAACATTCTGAACTATTTTCACTCTCTCAGAGGTATCCTGAACCAAACTAGGCCCCAAAACTGCCGCCTCACCCACCTCATTCCAATAAAGCGGTGAATGACATAACCTCCTATAAATAGCCTCATAAGGTGTCATCTAAATCAAATCCTAGTAATTGTTTCTATATACAAACTCAACCAAGACTATATGATTATACCATAATCCACCAAAGTATAGAATACAAGCTTTAAGCATATCCTTTAATATGCATATCATCCACTCAAACTATCTATCTCTCTAGAGATTGTACATTGTGCTCAATATTAGATGAGTCCCTAGGGATTTCTACATGCCCTTTAAAAAGTGTGACTTAAAATGTGCATCTATATCAGATATGATTCTAAAGGTGACACCATTAAATTGTATAATCTCACAGGCATATATCTTTCCTTGATTATCTACTAAGTGAGCTTTCCAGGCCGGTAATAAGTGAGCAACCTTCATTAACTGATCAAAAATCATATAGAAAAAATCATGACTCCTTGGGGTCTTAGGTAACTCTATCATAAATTATATCATGATATACCCCCTCTTCCACTTGCTCACTATAAGTGGATGAAGAAAACCACTAGGATGCTGGTGCTCAGCCTTTATCCTTTAGTAGGTAAGGCATTAAGACATAAACCCAGTGATATCCCCCTTCATTTTGGACACTAGAACTACAACCTATATTCCTGGTATATCTTCATCACACCATGATGTACCACCCATCTAGAGGTATGAAAGTCCCTCACCTTCTCCTCTCTAATAGAGGAAGGTACTATAACTCTCCTATGCACAAGGATTATATCATCGTTGCTCCAAGACCATGAGAGCATCATCTCACCTCCAAACAGCTGTTCCCACATCACAACACACTCTAGATCAATCTCTTATCTAGCCTTTACTCAGTATACTAGAGAATATGTGACCACTAGTGGAGCACAAGTCATCAATCCATGATCTTTAGAAGACCAATCCTTCACTCAGACAATAATCGCATCAGGTGCTACTATTCCTCAGAAGTCTGTTCACCATGCTCCACCTCCACATGTGTCTTATGGATAAGATCCTCTACTATGAAATTACCTTTACTAGGTTCATAATTCATTTGGAAGTTTAATGTATAGATATACTATACCCATTTCCTTTACCTCAGTTTTAGGTCCCATTATTTGAAAATATAATAGAGGCTCTTGTGGTTAGCATAGGCTACAAATCTCTTACTGAAGATATATCATCACCAATAATTTAGAACATATACAATGAATAACATCTCTAAGTCCTGAGTAGGGTAGTTCCACTCATGGGGTTTTAATCGATGTGTCCCATAAGCCACTACCTGCTCCCTCTACATTAGCGCTGCTCCCAGAACAATATTTGAAGCATTGTAGTATAGAACATTACCGATCCTTGGATCGATAATTATCAACACTAAAGTTTTAGTGAACCTACTATTGATCTCAAAAAATGCCTCTTTACACTGATCTGACCACTGAAACTTAAATCCCTTCTTCTTCAGCACATTCATGGGTGATAATAATTAGGGGAAGTCCTAGATAAAACACTAGTAATATTCTTATAATCCCAGAAATCTCCTAATCTTGAAAACATTTTAGGGATGTGTCCCAAACATCACTACCTCCACTTTCTATATGCCCACATATATACCAGTATAAGACACCACATGACTCTATAACTTCACCTCCTGAATCTAGAAGTTACACTTCAATATTTTGAAATAAATCCAATGTGATCAAAGTATACTCAAGACTACCTCAAGATATCCCGCATGCTGCTCTAGTGTTGGAGGTAGATGAGGATGTTGTTAATAAATACCATAATGAATGAGTCTAGTTGTGGGTGAAAGATATTGTTCAAAAGATACATGAACATTTCCGGTGCATTCGTTAGTCCAAACGACATAACCAAGTAATCATACAACCTATACATACTCCAAAACACCATCTTCAAAATGTCCTCCTCTTTAACCTATAGCTGGTGGTGTCATGATTGTTGATCATTCTTGGAGAACCACAAGAATTCTTATAACTAATAAAAAAGGCCATCAATCTAGGGAAAAAGATATCAGTTCTTCACCATCACCTGGTTTGGATTTTGGTAATAAATGCATAGCCAAATACTAACTTCTTTATTCTTGTTGATCAATACAGGTGCACCCCACAGTGAAGTACTTATCCTAATAAATCCCTTCTACTCCAAGTCAACAAGCTACACCTTGAGCTCCTTCAACTCAGATGGAACCTCACAATAAGGGGTTGGTCATGTTGTCATGACACATCAAATAGATTATGATTTAAAGAATATTTTATAACATAGGGTAGACCCTAGGCTATCTATCAAGGATTATTGGCGGTTTATAGTGTGTATTCTTAATTAAAATAACTAAAATGTGGGGGTGGTTTTGAAAAAACTTATAAGAAAATGATTGAATTTAAAGACTTTAATAGTTGAAAAACATAGTGGATTTTAGAAAATACAAGAAAAGGGTTATTTTTGAGTTCACAACACACATTTCATGTTCATTGTTCTTAGAGATTAATTTAGGTTTGGGGTAAGTCTTTAGTTAAAATTAATCAGAATCCCAATTAATTTCCAAGATTTTATATCAATTCACGTAGAACAAAACCTTGACATAACAATTATATAACCAAGGTACAACTCTTATGAATGGTATAAAAACTTCCAAATAAAATTAAAATCTCAAATAATAAGGGAATAAAATGATTCTTGTGTTGTCCAATCATAAAAACACAAGTCACGTACTCAAAAATTCACACCGATCAGTTAAAAGTAAAGAGCATTCCATTTGGTTGACTCAAACAAAGAATTAAAATATGAATAAAATTAATATAATTATGAATGAAATGTTTTCAAACCCAAAATACATCAAAACATTAGAAAAAAAAGTTTTATAACTCTATTTTCAAGATGTTTAGCTCCCTCACAATGAACACCTACTGTTTAGCGTGCTATCGAGAGGAGGAGGAAGCTCATGTGGAACTCCGAATCCATATAAACTCTTCATATGAGTATAGGGAGCCCCAAAACCTACAAATGGATTATATGAATCCCTTTAAATTTTAAAATAGAATCACCTTTCCTCTTGTTCTAACTTACAAATGGGGTGCCTAAGGTTCCAATTTATAGGCAAAGTGGAAGGTAGTTTTGAGCACCTAGATTTTGAGATACCACTTGGACCATAGTTTTGGGAATCCATACAATCTTATATCACATTTAACAAAACTAAAAAATTGTTTCCCCACCTCTTGAATATATCCATCTAAGATATGGAATCATTTGGAGGCATACACCTAGAGACATGGCTGCATTATAGAAGTGACCTTGAGACTGTGAACAATGAAGATTTTCTACATTGACAGCATGTTTTGGTCCTCAAAATGGAATAATTGGTATCCATGGTCTTCTAGAGAAATGTATAACACAATTTTTTTAATTCTCCCAGCAATTTTCATCCCAATTGGATGCAAAAATTAGAAGAAGTATTCATTTTAGTCCACATATGTTTTTGGGATCTTGTGCAGTTTGGATAGTTTTTCTTGAATTTCACCGCAGTCTCTCCAAATCACCTCTACCTACAATGTAATCATAAATAAAAGTAAAATTTAACATTTTAGAAGTGATAAATATTAAATTATTGAATCAAACATAAATTTAATTTTTTTATTTTATTTATAATTATCAATACAAAACTAGTTTAACACGGTAGTGTAAGGGTGAAATAAAATAGTGAATCACGGTACAATCACACCCCCACACCTAAAAAATTGCGCACCTAGGAAAATCCACATTTACAAAATGATGCATGGAGATATTCCCAGGTTCATAAATATTTAACATTAAAATAAATTTTAATTCATGATAGTAGTGTGATCAAAGAAAAAACCACACCAAGGAGTTATTCTCAGTGATCATGGAAAAAGATGTCTCATAAATTGTATTAGAACAAAATTCAAGGAGATGTATGATACCAGTATGTGAAATGAATTAAAAATTAAAACATGTCACTAAATCTTAATGTGTGTGTGACAACCATTTCATGCTATTATTTCCACTCTTTTTATAGTAAATATAGGTTATTTTAAAATCTTTCTTCTTTACCAATTATTTCCACCAAACCTTCCCTACATCCTTTACAATCAAATTTCTAGAACCACTCACTTAATAATTTCTATAAGTCAAACTATAATATCCCAACCTAGATATCCCCATATGTTATACATTTCATAACCCCCCTCATTATTTATTTGTGATTTTTTTTGTTTTTTTTTGTTTTTTTTGGTTTTTTAGGGATTGAAAAATTTGGATAACAGGTACACACATGTAGGTTAATCTGGTATAGTAATGAAAAATATCGAATAAGAAATTAATGTTTAAAAAAATCAGTTTGTAAAGTTAATTAATATTAACCTAACTTATATTTACCTTATATTAAGTAGGAAATATTCACATTTCATGGTTGAGAGAAATGTGATGTGGAGATATTAAGTGACATTATTAACCCATAAAATAATCACACATAGGGTATTAATCATCTCAAATATTTCATTGAGATACAACCATTTATGTCATCGACAAATAACCAATTTACTAAAAAAATCAAACCTTAATGATAAATTCTTGCTAAAAATCACATGCCATTGGTGAGTGAAGTTTTCTTTAAAAATAAAAAAAAACTTGAAATAAGGAAATTCAACATTAATTTTCAATAATTTCCTTAATTAAGTGGGCATACAAAATTATTATTTCTGAAAAAACAAAAAAAAATACGAGGGGAGTGTGGGAGGTAAAAATAATATCCAATAAGAAAAAAATAGAAAAAATAAGAAAGATGAAGAAAATACTAACAAATTAAAGAATATATCCACCCCCACACCTAGTGTGTGAAATGTTCTCACTATAATAAAATAGAATGTGGGAAGGAAGGATAAAACCTTGTGAATGTCACTGGTAGGTTGCTTCTAGAAGGTAGAGATCCTCCAAAAGGGATCTAGAATGGTTTCATGAAAATGCTTCAGTCGTTGCCCATTAATGGTGAATGTTTGTTTTTTTTCCATTTTAATCGTACAAAACACCAAATGTATAGACATTACTAATAGTGTATGGGACAAACAAGCAGGAACGAAGCTTACCTAGGTGAAACTTCATCCTTGTATTGTAAAGTAGGACCTTCTACCCAATATGGAATTGAAAAATGAAGGATGAGGCCATTGTGGGAAGCCTTGGTTCTCTTATTATAGATATGGGATTTCTTATACGAGTTTCTTTGAATTTACTCCATCTTCAGAATCTTCAACTTTCTATGATCACCTCTATCTGAGAGGTTCATATTACATTGTCTAACAACTCAATATGCACGGTACTCCACCTCTATAGGCAGTTGAAAAACCTTTCCAAACATAATCTGATATGGTAAAATTATAATTGAGGTTTTAAAATTTTTTATGGTATGCTCAAATTGAATCATCCAAGCATAGACTCCAATCATTCCTATTGGGTTGTACATTTTTTTCTAATAATTTCTTATCTTTCCGATTTGAAATTTCTTTTTTTCTGTTATTTGGGGGTGATATTATGTAGAAAATTTATATAAAACCCAATACTTGAAAAATATTTTCATGTTTCAATTAGAAAAATGTGAATCCTGATCACTAATGATGAATCTTAGAAAACTAAACCTACTTAAAATATAAGATCTCACAAAATCGACAACCACTTGAGAGTCATCGGTCCTTGTAGCCTTTGCTTCAACCCATTTAGAAACATAGTTAATAAACAAAAAGATGTATACAAAGAAAAATTAATTTAGAAAAGACCCTATGAAATAAATGCCCCATGCTTCAAAGATATCATGAAATAAAATGGGTTGTTAGGGAATCTCATTACTCTTGAAGATATTCCCAGTGAATTGACATCGTGTGCTTGAATTAAAAAACTGACAGACATCTCTATATAATGTTGGCCAATAAAGTCCAGAGTCAAGGAGATTTTGAGCTATATTCTAAGAGACAAAGTGAACCCCATAATTCAAAGTATGATAGAAGCTCAAAAAAAGGTGAACTCATGGTTGGGGACACACTGACAAACAACCTGGTCACTACAAATTATCTACAAGTATGGGTAATCCCAAATGTACCATCTCAACTAATGATTAATTATTTGGTATTGTGAAGATCTAAAATATGTGGGGACCCAAGATTCTAATAAAAAATTCATAATGTCTACATACTAAGGGGATATGTCCACTACATCAAAAAGGTTCTAATAAGGGAATAATTATCCAATGGGGAGGGATGATTCAACATGGAGGTCCAATGGTGGGGAAATCTTACTAATGTGGTATGCTACTACATTCTCTAATCATTTTTTATCAATATTTTCTATATTAAATTCTTAAAGCAGGAGCATATAATAGATGAGTTATGGTTTAGATTCCAATTTCTTAAAGAGACACCGGAGGGCTGCATGGCCTAAGATCACAATTACTTTGGACCCTAAAAGTTAAGACCTTAATTTATCCAAGGAAAACATAATGAAAGGGAATTATTTTTTAGTTTTGGTATATTTTTTTGGGTAGTTTCTAGTGTGCATGAGGCATAGTCAATGAAATGTAGAGCTTGATCAACTCATTGTGACAATACTAACCCAATAGCATAGTTAGAGGCATCACACATGAGATCAAATGATAAATGCCACTGAGGTGTTTGGATTAATGAGGGTGATGTGAGACTCCATTTTAATTTTCTAAAATCACCCTTACAATATTTATCAAAAATAAATTCTTTTTATTTTTAAAGTAAGTGTGATAGGGGGAGTGCAATATTTTCTAAATTCATGAATAAAACAATGATAAAATCTAGGATCACATAAGAAAGACCACATGTCCCATGCATTTTTGGGGAATGACAAGGAAGAAATGATGTCTAATTTTGATTTATATACTTGAATACCATCTCCAAAAATGACATGTCTAAGTACTATACCTTTTCACACCATGAAATGACATTTCTTATAATTTAATACAGCATTCTTTTCAATATAGTGACATAGGATAGAACCAAGACTACTCAAACACTCATCAAAAGAGGATCCATAAATAGTGAAATCATCTATGAAAACTTCTATGAAATTATCCAGGTAATATGAAAAAATACTAACCATGCATCATTGGAAAGTACCTAGAACATTTCATAAATTAAATGGAATCCTATTATATGAAAATGTATTGAAGGGAAAATTAAGGTTGTCTTTTCTTGATCCTCATGGGAAATATGGATATGAAAGTATCCAAAATACCCAGAAGTGGGACTTTGTCACTAGTATATCTAGGATATTTTCAATGAACAACAATGGGAAATGGTATTTCCTAGTGTGATGGTTTAGTCAATGGCAGTCTATATAGATGTGCCAACTATTCTACACATGGGTTGGAACAAATTCATTATTTTTATTTTTAATTATTGTAAGACTAGTTTTCTTTAGAACTACCTATAACTGACTAACTCATTGGCTAGCATAGATGGGTTAAATGATTCCAGTAGATAAATAATTTCATTACCTAATTTTTAAAAACATCTGGGAGGTTTGGGTTTAGTAGATGTTATACCTTGCCTCATTGTTTTATCCTCATCATTTAATAAAATATGATACATTAAGGTACTAGGTCACATAGCAGAAGCTGGTGGGCTGGAGATTTAACAATTTTCTTCACTAGAGTGATATAAATTTATTGTCTTTGGTGATTCGATCCCTAATAGAGGTATAAGGATCTTGCATGAATATTTTAAATCACAAAAATTAAATAAAAGGTTACCTCATTTGATTCGATGTGTGTTTGACTGAAACTCATCACTAGCGACCATTTCACAAACTATCTAAAATCGAACCCCTCTATGTCATCCCCGCACACTTTAAGAATATGTACATACACCATTTGTCAAATTTTGGGTTCTAGTTTGGAGCTCTGATGATTTCTTTGATATCGCAATAATCACCTTGATCCCATGCATTTGATCCATGAAGGCATTCTGGGATCATTTTCTCGGTTAAAAAATTTCTTTATCTTGGATGTGGGAGGAGAGAAGAGATCTCAATCCGTTGGAATAAAATATACACTAGAAATGAGATCCTCATCTACTTATATTGTGAATGTATAAAATACTGGGTTAGAGTTCTCTAACCCCCATATATTTAACATTCACTAAATAATTAATAAATAAATAATTATGATGAACTAATCACATCATAAATATTATCTATATTTCAATACATACTTGTAATATATTTTAAATATATTATTTGATAAAACTTTTCATGACCCCTCCCCACAAAGTGTACCCCTACTGGGCTGAAAATGTGAGAATAGAGATAATGACCCCCGATTCCCTCCTCCAGTAGGCCCTGGGTTTTCGACTAGCACCGATGGTATAGTAAAACACACAAATGGGAGGCATTAACCTCTAAGAGAACACACGTGAAAGAGAGAGATAAGACATACACCAACCAATTCCAACTCAGACTGCAATATAAAATAATCTCAAGTACATGTATGTAATGGCATGAAAAAACTACTGCAACTAAAAGGGAAAACAACAATTACCAAAAGAGAGTAAAACAAAAACAACCATGAATCCTGAATAGCTTCTATAAATCCCAATCTAGTAGTAACCATCCTGATCTCCAACCTGCTCTAAGTGACCTGAAAAATAGTTTATATAACATAGGGTGAGTATAACGGTATACTCAATAGGATCCTCCCTGGAGCCTCTTGTGAAAAAGCAAAGGAAGAATTCTAAAGCACAATGAATAAACAAGTGAAACTAACTAGCCACCTAAATAGGTATACTAATTTCCAAACCTCACCATGGATACTCTCACCAAGTATCACATAAAGAGTATATAATATAGTAAATAATATCAAGGGTACCCCACTACTACTTCCCCACTGGTTTGTCACTTTTTCCACAACGTCACACATCTTAAACCATCTCTCTCTAGAAAGGATTTCCCAAAGACACCTGGGCAAGCACCAAAACATGCACCTCATGCAACACAAAAGATTTCCTGTAGACACCTGGATGAAGTACCACACCATCCTCACAACCAAAAGTGACCAGGTAGTTTTTGGAATCCACCACAACCTGCATAACGTGTATCGTACATCAGGTATTACACCTCAAACCATTATAGCCCATAAAATGAGTAAGGATCCTCAAGCCATCATCGCCTATACACGTTACACCTATAGTAGTCCATAGGAAACTATATCCAGAATATATGTCTGTGAATAACCAAAAGCCATCACAGCCCTCTACACACATATATGGGAAAAAATAACCACCATGCCTACTAGAATAAGTAACTACCAAGATAAGAGAACATGGCTAAAGGGGGTAGTCAGCCATCCATCCTCCCACCGGGATGTTAGGGAAAATACCCCCAGGGAGAATCTCAAGGGTGTTAGTTTCGTTAAACGATAGGGTGGAGTAGAATATAGAAACACAAAAAGTACAGAATATACTATAGCTCACAACCACACTATGGGAATAACCTAGTCTTAGAATCAACTATATCTAACGTCTCTCAGACTCCCAGATTCCACTAATAAGATTAGGTATCCTATAAGCACACAACCATTTAAAGAGCTATATTAGATTAATTTATCCTTTTTTATCAGTTTCAATTTACATTAATTAATTATTTAACCATTATTTAACCATTATCATTCCACATTACATTTCATTAGCATCACACCTAAAGTTTCATGCCCTAAAATCATAACCAAACCAAGTACACAACTTCTCAGAAAGATAACCTTGCACTGAATCCCAAAAAGCTCCAAACACATTGGTTTAACATCATTTATTCAATCATTTATTAACAGAATTATCATTTCCCATATTTCTAGGCATTCTAGAAAAGCAATTTTAAGCTACCAAATACAAGGGGCTCAACATGGTGAGTAGATGAACCACCCTTATAGTCTTTTCCACCTATATCAAGAGCATAGACCCATACACCATCAAGGAGCTAAACACAGAAATCATGTGGCATACCCCACACATCTTCGCCTCTTTTGGAAGGAGGGTAAGCAAGGCCAACTGACTCAAGTAGTGGGGAAAGTAAAGTAGATAAAAAAAAGCATCACAACATTCCCATCTATGAGTAAGCCCAGATTCAACCTATTCCATCATCCCTAGTGTCCTCCCTGACACCCATATGCATAAATTGCTGCATCTTGCCACTCTAAGCATCAACTACTACCACAACCACTAGGCCTCTATACCCCACATATCACAACAGCCATCCAGGCTCACATCACAATAAAATAAGTAGGAAAAAAACAACAAAGAAACTGGGATCTTGACCCCAAGCAAGGAATTCTTCCTTCACACATAATGAGCTATCATGGCTTTAAAGCATAAGGTACTCGGCCTTATAAGAAAGAGGGTAACTTAGAACCCTACAAGGCATTATCTTTTATCGAACAATTGGTTCTTTAATCAATCTTGAATTATTTTATTCATTATTAGCAGGTTTTAACTATGGGAAACCTAAACAACAAGCTATTGTAGATATCAAAAATAATTTTACATGCCTTTAAAAAAAGCATCAACATGCTTGAGGTTTATAAATCTATTCCAATTAAACATGATTACTGCATCAATTTGATTATCATTACAACAATAACTAGATTCATTTATAGACCACTTTATCTTTGTCCAATTAATTTACAATTAATCCATTCTTTATTTTCTTTACCAATTTCCATCAAGAATGAAATTCTAAATAATAAAAGCATAGTTATAACACTATCTATAAAATCAAGAGGCAACAACATACAATCAAAACCAATTATTTAATCTGGTTAAAATATTTATTATGTCAATTTCATTGTGATCCAGTGGGATAAAACATGCTAACTCTAACACTGCATGTAAACAGAATAGAGAAGCCATGAATCCCCTACTTTAAAAGGTTTCCTACATTCTTTTCATGAGAACATGCCGAAACAACCGATCATGATCACCTCTCCCGCAACGACTGCATTCACCTAAGGACGTCGGGGCACAACCACATCAATCAACACCCAAGAAGTATCCATTAGAAACATAAAGATCATAGTCCATTACATGGAAAGGATACATGAGAAGAAAAATATCCAGGAACCCAGAAGAACGATGGTAGAACATACCTTATTGAAGACTGATTAACACTTCCTAGTTGCACCAAAATAGGAGGTGCTTATAAGAAGCAGTAAAAAATACAAGGGGAAACAATCTATGGATTGAAGTTTGATTACATGATTCTTATAGGAAAAAATGGTCCGAGAATCTCATGATAGGGGAAAATAAATAAGGAATAATAAGGTGAAGGGTATCTCAGCCTCATAATGATCTAAATAGAGAATTTGTTTAGATACATTTTAGATTTTCCATTAAAACCTGATCACATTAAACCATGCAGTTTGACTAATTAAAAGCCTCTAGATTTTTAGAAAATAAAAGATATGATTTATAGCCATTGAAATGGATTTAAACCCACTTAAATATGGGATTTAACTCATTTTATGTCAAAAGGGAAAAATTGGGAAATTTGGAAAAATCTGGGAATTCGAAAAACTGATGGATGTCTCACCATTCTGGAAACACTGTTCACAGAATTGGAAATTTGGAAAAGTGTTGGGGATAAGTCACCTTAACCTCCTAGAACACCTAAAACACTAGATTTTAGCAAAGGAATGGATCAGAGAGGTCTGATCCATTACATCAGATATCTATCAAAACATTCTCATCATCGAGAATTCAAAACAAACCCAGATAGGAAACACAAAAGGGGTCTAAACAACCACCCTTTGAGAAACCTCTCAAGGATCTTGACACAAAAAATAGCTCAACCAATTCCTTAAAGGGACATCATAAAACCATGTGAAAACTATAACCATCCCCTAACCACTCTCCCAGGGGAGATACCTCTCAAAAGAGATCAAGCCATAACAATAAACAAAAGAACGCCTTCTCATAAGCACAAAAGGTCTAAAACACACAAACATACATCATTACAAGAAAAAGATAAACATAAAATAGCTTGGGGTACTGAGTGTGTATTTGCAACTCATGTTTCGAGGTACTATCCTCCACACCACAAACAAATTGGTCTCTCCAGACCTCCACCTTAAGATTCCCCAACTAGGAATCTTCCACCTACTGCACCAAAGATGAATGCACTGTCATCTGAAAAAGACATCCTCTACCCCCAAATTATCCCATATCCATATGTAATGCTGAAATTTCTTCCATCACTCCCCAGGAATCACCTAATTCATGCACTGCATTGCTACACAAATTCCTTCTTAGCGCATCGACTACAAAATTCACTTACCGGGTGTATAAGAGATTTAAAAATCATAATCCTGTAAGAACTCCATCCACCGATGCTATCAAAAGTTCAAGTCACACTGGGAGAAAACATTCCTCAGGATTTTATGATCGGTGAAGACCAAAAAGTACTCTCCATTGAGGTAGTGTCTCCACAACTTCAGAGAAAACCCCACCGCTGCTAACTCAAGATCGTGGGTGTCATAGTTACGCTCATGGGGACGTAACTACCGAGACCCATAAGAAAAAACCGATCTTTCTGCATCAGAACACATCCTAACCCCATATGTGAAGTCTCACAGAAAACCTCGAACTGAACTCCTTCAGTTGGAAGACAAATAACCTGAGTGCTGAACAAATTCTCTTTTAAATACTCGAAAGCTTCTTAACATTGATCAATCCACATGAATTCTTGATCCTTCCTGGTCAATGCTATCAGAGGAGTCACAACCTAAGAGGAATCGGCCACAAACATCCTATAATAACATGTGATACCAAGGAAACTTTGCACCTATACCACTGTCTTGGGGTATTCCCAAAACACAATTCCTTCTATCTTATATGAATCCATAGCTACTCCCTATTGGGACACAACATTCCCCAAGAAGCAGACTTCTCGATCCCAAAACTCACACTTCGACAACTTCCCAAACAACAGATGTCGATGAAGGACTCACAAAATGTTACGTAGATGCTCTGCATGCTCTTCCTCAGATGTGAATTACACAAGGATGTTGTCGATGAAAACCACCAAGAACTTATCTGGGAACTCACGAAACATAGCATTCATCAACCACATGAACATATCTAGAGTATTTGTCACACTAAATGACATCACCAAGAACTCATAATGCCCATGACGACAATGGAAAGCAGTATTTGGGATATCCTCATCCTTCACACACATCAGATGATACCCAGACCAAAAATCAACCTTTTAGTTTATCAAACAAGTCATTAATCTGTAAAATAGGATATCCATTCTTCACAGTCACTTTTTTCAATCAAAGATAATCAACACACAACCTCAAACTTCCATAAACCTTCTTTACAAAAAAAAACTAGTGCACCTGATGGGTACACACTCAGATGAACAAAACCGCACTACAAGAGACCATAGAGATGTATAAGTAGCTCACACAACTCAAAATGTTCCATCCTATTCAGATACATCAAGATAAGAGACACGCCTTGCTGTAGCTTGATCCTAAACTCAATCTCTCATCAAGGGGGTAATACTAGAATCTCTTCTAGAAAGAAATCCTATTACTCTTCAACAACCCTAGGAAATGACAACTATTGGAACTCTAAAAAACTCAACATTAGTTCATCCATCAAGTATGACAAGGAAGGAACTCACCTCTAACCCATTAGAGGGCCCTTCTTACCAATCCATGCTAAGGATGACATCATATGGTTGTATTTGTAAACATAGGAAATCTCCCCAAGAGTGGTACTACCCCAACACTAGCTCATAGTATCTATATACTTTAAACAAGTCATATTGACCTCCAAATGGTGTAGTCAATGCCAAGGGAACTGGAAGTATCTCTACCTCAAGTTAAAAAGCATGGAAAAGGGAAGGTGTTATGAAGGAGTTCTTCTCTGTTGAATAAAACAAGGCATACACCCAAGTAAAAAACAAGAAAAGGGTACCTCGAATGACATCTGAATCACCTATAATTGGCAATGCTAAAGGATGAAGTTGACCACAACCTGCTCCATGACCTCTTTGACACTGATGAAAACTACCACCACAGCCGCACTCTACTCTCTGAGGATGGGGAGCATCCTGGGACTTCCATACGCCTGCTTCATCTACTCCCTACTGATCCAAAGATAGTGTAACGTACTACTACTGCCTCAACTGTAACATCCTTAATGGAAGAACCTGAAGTAGAACACCTGACACACGACGAATGCTCAGAAAGGCTGGGCACTATCACTTCTGATGACCTTGGTATCCAACAAAAAGATCATGATCCCTTGACATAGTTCTAAGAACCATCGCCCCCATATAAATGAGATATCATGGGCTGGGACCTACCCCTGGCCGAATAGAAACTCTTCTGCCCTAAAAAACAGGAACCCCAAACCACTGTTCTACTTTATGAGGAATCGTGGCGACTCCCCTCTTGTGATTATCCAGTTCTAGATAATGTACTCTTGATGACCTATACCCTCATCATCACCTCAAGATATGTCATAAACATAAATGGGGTGACCTAGCATTGAATCTCTGGATGCAAAGACTCCTTGAAATGCCTCACCCAAGCCTCCTCATTTGGAAACAGGTCTGAATCATATCGTAGAAGGTTCTAGAAATGGATTCCAAACTCACACACTGGAGCTTCCCTACTTAAGGGTAAGTATCTCCCGGTGACTGGCCATCTTCAAAGTCAAAGAAAGAAACTTGGATCTGAACTACTCTTAGAACTTCACCCATGATATCACCGACTACTCGCGATCCTTGAAGAACAAGGACCACCACTGCCTCAATGCCCCACACAGCATCATGGCAACCAATGATACCCAGTGATCCTTATGAGCATGGATCGAACTGAAATATATCTCAATATCTTCCAACCGTTCTTTTGTGACTGCATATAAAATGGATCCCTCATACTTCTGCATACTATGACTCTAAAAATCTAAAAGTGTCCTCCTCTAAGTGTCTTCTTAGTCAACCTCTACTCTATGATGATCTGCTGGCGCAGCCTGTTGGATATCTTCTATGTGAACCTGATGAGGATGTTGACTTGGAGCCATACCTGAAAAAGGATAAGCAGTTAGAACTCATAAAACTAGAATATAGAAGAATTTAATATTAATTGATTTTTTTCTTTTATTCATTTTAGGTTAACCTATCCCAAGTTATACCCATTCAAACATAGGTGCAAAGAATAATGATGCACGATCCTTTCCTAGGTCTCTACCCTGCAACCAACATCACTTCATTCAGTATCCATTTTAAACTTAAAGGTCCATGCCTCAGATCATAGGGGGCCCTAAATACCTATATCTCATTCAGTCTCTAGTGTTTACAGTGCTTGATAAACTTGGATGACACCATTACCCTACCATCCCATACAACCTCACCCGTGCCCAACTCCCAACTCCATCCTATCCCTCAACCAGACTTTTGATACCACTCTATCATGACCCCATACCCACAAAGTGTACCCCTCTTAGTTAAAAAATGTGAGAATAGAGATAATGACCCCTGATTCCTGCCTCCAGTAGGCCTCGAGTTGGAGGCTATCATCGAGGGTATAATAAACACACAAATGGGAGGCATTACGCTCTAAGAGAACACACATGAAAGAGAGAGATAAGACATACACCAATGAACTCCAACTCAAACTACAATATAAAAGAATCCCAATTACATGTATGTAATGACATGCAAAAACTACTATAACTGAAAGAGAAAACTGAAAGTACCAAAAGAGAGTAAAACAACAACAACCACAAAGCCCAAACAGCTCCTGTAAACCCCAAGCTATTAGTAACCAACCTGATCTCCAACCTACTCCAAGTGACCTAAAAACAATTTATATAACATAGGGTGAGTATAAAATTATACTCATTAGGATCCTCCCCTGAGCCTCTAGTGGAAAAGTAAAGGAAGCAAGCTAAAGCACAGTGAATCAACAAGTGAAACTAACTCATCACCTAAATAGGTATACTATGTTCTCAACCTCACCATGGATACTCTCATCAAGTATCACATATAAGATTATATAATATAGTAAAAAATTCAAGGGTTCCATGCTACCACTTCCCCACTGGTTTTCTGATTTTCCCCAATGTCGTGCATCCTAATCCATCTCTCTCAAAAAAGGATTGCCCGAAGACACCTGGGCAAGAACCACAACATACACCTCGTGCAACACAAAGGTTTTCCTGCAGACACCTAGGTGAATCACCACACCATCCTCACAACCAAAAGTGACCAAGTAGTTTTTGAGATCCACCACACCCCACATAACATGTATCATACATCAAGTATTACACCTCATGCCATTACAACCCATACACCGAGTAAGGATCCTCAAGCCATCACAACCTATACACGTTACACCTATAGTAGTCCATAGAAAACTATATCAAGAATACATGTGTATGAATAACCACAATCCATCATATCCCTCTATACACATATATGAGGAAAACTAAACTTCGTGCCTACCATCACAAGTAACTACCAAGAGAAGAGAGTGGGGACAAAGGGGGTAGTTAGACATATATCCTCCCACCAGGATGGTGGGGAAAACACCCCCCGAGGCCTTAGAATCCCCGGGGTGTCAGTTTCCCTAATCGGTAGGCTGGAGTAGCATATAGAAACATAAAAATTATAGAATATATTATAGCTCAAAACTACACTATGGGCATAACCTAGTCTTAGACTCAACTGCAACTAATGTCTCTCAGACTCTTGACTTCCACTTCTAAAACTAGGTATCCTATAAGCACACAACCATTTAAAGAGATAAATTATATTAATTTAACCCATTTTATTATCTTCAATTTACATTAATTAATTATTTAACAATTAATTAACCATTATCATTCCACATTACATTTCATTAGCATCACACCTAAAGTTCCATGCCCTCCAGGCATAAACAAACCAAGTCCACAACTTCTCAGAAAGATAAACCCAACACTGCATCCCAGCAAGCTCCAACCCCATTGGTTCAACATCATTTATTCAATAATTTATTAACAACATTATCATTTCCCATATTTCCATGAATTTTAGAAAATCAATTCTAAGAAACAAAACACAAGAGGATCAATATAGTGAGTAGATGAACCACTCATTGAGTTTTTTCCACCTATAGTAGGAGCGTAGACCTATCCAAACTCAAGAATCTAAACATGGAAAGTACATGGTATACCCCATGCGTCCTTGCCTCTTTTGGAAGGAGGGTAATTAAGGCCATATGCCTCAAGTAGTGGGGAAAGTAAAGGAGATAAACAAACAAGCATCACAACATTAATATATAAGGGAAATCACAGCTTCAACCTATTCTATCATCCTCGGTGTCCTCCCCGACACTCATATGCATAAACCGCTGCATCTCGCCACTCTAGGTGTCAAATTCTACCACAACCACTAGGCCTCTCTACCCCCCACATATCAAAACATCCATCCAGGCTCACATCTCAACACAAGTAGTAGGAAACAAACAACAAAGAAACTGGGCTCTTGGCCCCAAGAAAGGAATTCAACCTTCACACACAATGAGCTCTCATGGATCCAAAGTATTAGGCACTCAACCTTACAAGAAAGAGGGTAACTCAGAACCCGACAAGGTATTATCTTTTATTGAACAACTGGTTCTTTAATCCATCTTGAATTAGATGATTCATTATTAGTAGGTTCTAAATATGGGAAACCTAAACAACAAGATATCATAGCCATAACAAATAATTTGACATGCCTTTAAACAAAAAGCATCAACATGCTTCAGGTTTATCAATCTATTCCAATTAAACATTATTACAACATCAATTTTATCATCATCAAATTACAACAACAACCAAATTCATTTAAATTCCTCTTTATCTTTGGTCAATTAATTTAGACTTAATCCCATATTTATGTTATTTACTAATTTCCATCTAGAATGAAATTATAAACAAGAAAATCATATATATCACACTATCTAGAAAATTAATAGGAAACAACATATGATCAAAACCAATTCTTTAATCCGGTTCAAATATTTATTATGTCAATTCCATTGTGATTTAGTGGTCTAAAACATGCTAACTCTACTGATACACATAAATAGAATAGATAATCTATGAATCCCCTACTTTAAAAGGATTCCAATGTTATTTACATGAGAATGGGCCAACACAATGGATCACGATCACCTCTTCCGCAATGACTGCGTTCACCCGAGGACGTCGGGGCACAACCACATCAACCAACACCAGGAAGTATCCATTAGAAACATGGAGATCACAGACCATTACATGGAAAGGAGACACAAGTATAAATATAAATTAGAACCAAGAATAACGATGGTAGAACATACCTTATCTAAGACCGATTGACATTTTCTTATTGCACCAAAACAGGGGGTGCACATTAGTAGCAGGAAAAACTCCAAGGGGAAACAATACAATGATAAAAGTTTGATTGCACTAATCCTATAGGAAAGAAAGGTCCAGGCATCTCATGCCAGGGGAAAACAAAGAAGGAAGACAATGTGAAGGGTATCTCATCCTTAGAATGATCTAAAAAGAGAAGTTGTTTTGATACATTTTAGATTTTCCATTAAAATAATATCACATTAAACCACACAGTTTGACCAATTAAAAGCCTCCAAATTTTTATAAAAACAAAGATATTATTTATATCCTTTGAAATGGATTCAAACCCACTTTAATATGGCATTTAACTCATTTTACATCAAAGAAAGATTTCAAAAGGGAAAAATTGGGAAATCGAAAAAAATCCGGGAATTTGAAAAACTATTGGAAATGTCTCACCATTTTGGAAACACTGTTCATGATGCCATTTTGGAAATTTGGAAAAGTAAATGACTCACCATTCTGGAAACTCTATTCATGACACTATTCTGGAAATTTGGCAAAGGAAATGACTCATTGTTCTGGAAACACTGTTTTGGAAATTTGGCACAGGAAACGACTCACCATTTTGGAAACACTATTCATGACACTGTTGGATGTCTCACCATTCTGGAAACACTATTCATGAAACCATTTTGGAAAATTTTCTAAGGAAATGACTCACTGTTCTGGAAACACTATTCATGACACCATTCCAGAATTTTTTCAAAGAAAATGACTTACCATTCTGAAAACACTGTTCATGACACCATTAGATGTCTCACCATTCTGGAAACATTGTTCAAAGAATTGAAAATTTAGAAAAGTGTTGGGGATAAGTCACCTTGACCTCCTAGAACACCTCAAACAACAGATTTTAGCAAAATAATAGATCATAGAGGTATGAGACATTACAAAATCAAGTTATTAACTCGACTCGAAATTCCCACTAATATTGAAAGAAAATTGAATATTAAATTAATATCTATTCGTATAATATTATTCCATGTATTTAGTTAGACACTTATAAATAATTTTAATAAAAATATTCTATCCAATTATTCTATACTCGAATAATAATGAGTTTAATTATTTATTGATGATCGATAGAACTTGGACATCTCTCAGACCTTGGGGTGGTGTCCACCATGTCTTATATACCTATTCACCATGATAGGGAAGAATCTTGAATGAAATATTACATGTAACTCTCTAGGACCTTATCTTGATAATAGTGAATAATATCCATAGATCAAGAGAAGAGTCTAGAAACCCATCAAGGCCAATGAAGAGACAAGAAATAGTCACAATAACAATAAACATCCCATGAATACACATTGTGTAACATAATCTTTTTGTCATACAATATCTCATAAAGTAGAATTCACATTTTTTTCATTGTAATTTCCTTACATTATTATTTTTAAATATTACTAGATGAATTTATATTTGACTACCATGACCATGGATTTAATGAAGGTACTACCATCCCGATCAACTAGGCCCGAGATTTCACTTCCTTAGTTCAAAAGTGAAAAATTCTATCTTGATCATTCAAACAATTTCATACCACCAATGACACACCCAAGACAAGCTACCTCTCCATGGATTAATTATCACGTTTTTTTCCTTGCATCAAAGTATTTGATCAAATGGAACACTTTTATAATGATCTAAATTTAGGAAACCAATACACATGTTTATAGATATAAACAACCAATGACACTCGAAATATGTGGTGTTTCTATTAGTGGGTTTGTCCTCATGATCTCAACTACTAGAGATCACCAAGTGTGAGAATCATGAGAATAAGTCTCAATTCTTATGATCCCCCAACATCTAATATTCTAACATCAACTGTGTCTAGTCAGTATGATGTATCTAGGCCACATGACATATATTTAAGATTAATGTGATAGTATCTTGAGGTTCTCATTATAGCCTAAGAATTGTTATAATATTTTGATACGATAATTAATCTATGTATATTTCCATTTAAATAATAGATGTAGAAATATAAACACCATTATGGTAAGTGTACATCATGTATAAATCACTATATCTCTGATATTGTAATCGAAAAGTACTGGTCAAGTTGGGTCTAGGTAACCCACTATTACAACACTCCCACTTAAACTAGAGCCAACTTTCTAACTAACCTTGTTATCTATCACATAATAAGAACATTTTTTTGCTGAGTTATAACTTTAGACATGGGACTTCCATGTTTCCACCGCATGAAAATTATGTTATCTGTGACTTCACTTTATCAAGTAAGACTTCTCAAGAGATTATATCCCCAAGCATTTCACTCTTTTCCACTATGAAAATCTTGGAATCTTGCCTAATACTAGTATTATAATTATCATAGTTTATATTATGATAAAAATTTACTTACTAGGTAAAATTACAAGAATTAAAACAAATCATTTCATATTATATATTGATTATTTAGCTGCCACTAAATCTGCAATGCAGTCAGTATTTGTATGCATGGCTACCACTAGCTAAAATTAATTTGTCTTACTCATTACCTTAGCCTGCTTACGATATTAGATCATGTTGATCCAAGGAATACTAGTTTCCCACCTTAAAACTAGTATCTATTACTATCCACATACTAGGTATATATATCATTTGTACTTTCTATTGTTTAATTAGATAGTTATGACTACATCCCATTACATTCTCCTGGATATAACTGAAATTTTCCTATCATAAAGTAAATGTTGGAAATATCATTTATTGTACATAGCATGTCATATGTGATTGATCCATCACAGAAGCATATTTAATTCAACTTACCACATTAATCTCCTCCTATGTACTGCACTAATATTCTTGGAGAGATTTATTCCATGTGACATCAGTAATAATTATCTGTCAAATTGTTCTAAATTTTATTTTTAATACATTATTAGTATATGTACAATTTACTAGGTCCAAAAATCGTTAGATCTTCCTCAATATATCATTCCCTAGAGATTAGGTTGCTACTTTAATCCAATCTCTAGAGAGTTACATTCATCATGGTCTTAAATAACTATAAGACTAATATTTTTTTTCCATATGTTATCAAACATATTTAATTTTGGAAAATAGTGGCACTCCTACTAACCTTTTGTTGAGACATGGAAAAATTCATTCCTAATGAACATTCTATGATCTGGTTGCTTAATTCAATCCTAATATAGGTTTTAGTAACTTGCATCCCTTATTGGAATTCTATTGTGTCACCATACCTTCTATTTTCATCATATAGACACCTTTCATGATTGGGGGTCTTGACATACAATCCTCAATAAAATGATCATAAAAAGTAACTATGACAAGTAAAATTCCAATGAATTTATCCATAAGGACTTGATATTACCAATCAAGCCTCATTGGTACCACACTTGTACCAACCATGTCTAATTTCACTTGAATAACCCCCAAAATATTCAAAATAATATGCCCCAACTTTGATACATGGAATCCATTATTGAATTTTATTTGATCTTTTCAATCTTAGATGATTTCCATATATTTCATACTTATTTTATTATTATTAATGAATAATTTATCACCATCCATAGTATATACAAAAAAATACTATGGTTTAATTCTACATATGAAGTTTATGTCTTTGGAACACCCTCTTTTCACATGCTCTTTTAGAATTTTTCCTATGTCAACTATTTGTGTATCTTTGGAACTATCTAAATCCAAGTCGATATTTCTCCCACTATCTCAAATAGAGACGTGCACCCTTTTATAGAAATATAGTCTATAACTTGGCTATAACTATTTTATGATATGTATCTAAATAATATCCAATATAAACTTTAGGATATTAACTGATATGCACATTGTGTTTTACTTTATGCAAGTTCATATATATTCTTAATGGACTCTTTGAATCCAAACACAATGTTCTTATGAAATAATGAATTTATTTCATCTTATAAATCATATGATATCCTTTTTTAATTATAGTTTTTAGGTTTTTAGGGGATTATTCCATTATTTTTGATGCATTTCTTGAAAGATAATGGAAGTATTTACGATGCATATAAGTTTAAACATTGATAATCCTTGCATTATTACTTTGTTGTGTATAAGTAAATGTGAATTTAAGAATTAATCCACTCTATATTTTGTTGATCAATGTTAAAATTTAAGACTAAACATCTATCCTGCTTAGTAACATCATGGATTTGATGTGGATAAGATAATGTGCATTTAGGAGTTACTTTATGAAGCATTATATTGATTGATGAATGCTTTTTCAAAATATTCTTTGGCATACCATCCCAAAGAATCTCATATCTTTTGACCATGAATATACCATACTTCACTTTCACATTCCTTAAACACTTAAAGGAATCTTATGAAGTATACTTACCATTAGATTATGCTTGGAATAATTTATTCTCTCTAGCTGAACTAATTCCAAAAGCTTTGTGGCTTACCTTTATTTCTAAAGGTTTATTTATCAAAAACTAAGTACATAAGTGTGTTTATGTTACCTAAGGTCTTTAACTTTGAATATTCTAAAACCATACTGGGTATATCCTTGAAAACTAATTAGTTTTTCTTGAAAAATATTTATCTTGCCACAACTGGGTATATAGGTCTTAAACTTTATATTCATCACATATTGCCTTAATGTATTAATGAACTATTACTTGAGTATTTGACACCATAAACATTTATTCCAAAACTTGAATAATGTCTCCTCATGTCCAATGGACATAGAAGATAATTTTTTTGTTATAATAGATAAAAGTTATACTTGAATCATTAACTTAGAAATTAGAAGTTGTGTACTTCTCTCAACTGACTTAGGAATCACCCTTTCTCATCTTCTTAGAGAAAACACCTCCAATGGAACAAAGGCCTTCATTTTTTATTTATTTTTGATAATACACCTTTCAAGGGGTGAGGTGTAACCCTTACAAGGCCCGTAAGTGTAAGTATTACATGGATCATAGGCCTTAGAGGAATTCATTTCCCATAGGCTTCAAACATTACATACAACCCAGACTAACTACATGGAACTGCTCCTCCCCAGCATCTTCATCATGAAATCAGCTCTCCACCTTCGCATGGCTGTTCATCTAGGATTTCCCGTGCATGAACAGGCTTGTCCCAATGGCAGGTTCTATACCCTCTCATTATTTCAATCCGTTTAGCTTCTAATATGGTGAAAGCTCATTGCTCCTCCTCCTTCTAAAGCTTGATCCTTGTAGGTTGTCTGGTTTTCATTTTCACTTAAGGTGGCCCAAAAGCCTTGAGGTGGCCCTAAGGCCTTACTAACCCGAAGTCCTCGGTGGCTCGAAGGCCTTAAAGGACTCGGGGACCAAATCGGTGGCTTGAAGGCCCAAACAGGGGAATATTCCCAGCTTCTACAGTGCCAAACAGTGCCTACTATAGTTCCCACTATAGTGCCTGCTACAGTTCTGCACAGTTCCTGCTATAATGCCTGCTACAGTTCTACACAGTCTTTCTATAGTACTTGCTACAGTACTCCTACAGTACTGCTACAGTACCAGAAATTAGCCTCCACCTAGATTTGATCCCGGGTCTCCTGGATGCACTTAAGGAGTCCTCACCAACTGGGCTGAGGATCATGTGCCTTAGAGAACACACCTTACTTATTGTAATGTCTCCTTAATTACTTGATTAATGTATTTAAATACACATATATAATAGGCATATTTCATTTAATACCCCAAAATTATAACATAAACATTACTTACAATTGATGAATATAATTGAAGAAGAAAAAACTGCTTGCTTCTTTAATTTGGTTTATTGCATTTAAACTTCAATAGATTTTATGTCATGATATTCTAAGAAAATAACCTCTTATTCAATACCTATCTTTTTTAAAGGACATTGCAAATTCACCTTTGGCATCACTCTTTCCATTGGCATTTTATTCTTGTTTTTCAACTTGTTCACCATAAGAATTAAAGATTATACTTTCTTTAAGTTACTATTTACTTGGTGAAACTTACCCATAAGCTAATAAATCATTTTCTACATATTTTTCATTTTGTAATATTAAACGAAAATGGTGTAAATGGGGAAAAATAATATGAGAAAGGTATCCTTTGAAATATCATGATCCATATTTCAATATACACATATCCAATGTAAAAATTATTCATTCATATCTCGCTTCACTTTCTCAATGCTAGCTCTTCAAAGATGAGACAACATGTGAAATCATCCATTCTTGGATTTTTTATCCATAACTCACATCTAATGTTGATGATAACATCAATAAATAACCATCATATGCGTAATACACAAGTCTCTTATAGCATTTTTAACACCCTTACTTATTGAGGTGTCTTAACAGGTATTTGGAACACTATCACCTTGAATTTCTGATGTTTTAGTACTTTGTACAAGTTCCTATACTACTCTTTATAAACTCATTTCAGTGAGGAAATTGAATTTATCCAATAGTTATCATAGTTTAATTATGGTATTATTTTTCATTTTCTACAAAAATAAAATCAAATATATTAGTACTTTTATCTTGATTAACCATTAGAAATTATTGATTTTTTAAATTATTAAATGTATCCCATTATTTTATTGAACTCTAGTAACCCTCTATACTATAATTATAATACTTTATCACTTGATAATTCTAGTGGAAGGATCCTTGAACCTATTATCATAGTCTATAATCTATGGCTACACCACCACTCAGAGAGTTCAAAGTAAGCATTTGACTAGGAAACTTTATTAACTCATGGCTCCTTGATCTGTTGAGTGAAGTCATAACTTCTAAAAACATAATAATGATTTACTCAATGATTTCCTCTAAAGTTTCCATAAGATATTTATGACTATTCCTTTTCTTCCAACTTTAGTTAAGTAAACCCATCAATACCATAAGAACTCCTTGGTAGTAGGAGACACCCTAAAATTTGGCTGATGAGCACCCCGTACACCTAGATTTATCTAAATTAAAATGATGAAAGGTGTTAGTGAATTAATATTTCTTCGAGGGTATTATATTTTTCCAAAGAATCTAATCCATCTCTATTAATATGTTCATACAACGTTTTCCTGCTCATAACTAAGCATTAATAGAAAAACATTAATCACATGTTTATGCATTTTTCTTGTTTATTATTTTATATGTTCTAATAGTCAATATGTACATGCATAAAATAATAAATAATTATTAAAGGAAATAAAATTACCCAACTTGTCTTGAGAATCTAACATTGGTTGATCAATTTACTTAATAGATCAACTGTAACCTAGGGGAATCATACATGAGTCGAGTCTTGAATCGGGATATAGCTCATAAAAATCCAGTGTATTCACTTCTCATCAGAGGTATCACCTCATCTTGGTGGGGTCCTCACCTTACACCATCATCGTCAAATGTACAAGTATACTCACATTTAGGTGAGGGGTCTCAAGTAGCGCAAAATATACATACAGATAAATTAGATGTGTAGACCCATATACATATGAAAGAAAAGAAGACGATGAACATGTCATAAAATTAACTACTTATTACAAACATCACACACAACTAAAATAAATATTTAAATAAATTAAAAAATAAACAGGTTTAATCAATTATTCAAGACTAGTCGGTATGAAGAGTAAACATGTGATAAAACTAAATTCCAATAAATTTAAATTCAAGGAATTAAATATAAATTAAATTAATTATACAATTAAAATAATTTATCTTCTTTGGTCTATATATTAATTTAATTTATATTCCAAAAATTAAATTAATAAATCAATTTAATTTAATACAAAAAATTAAATTAATTATTAAAAATAATAAAATTATTATTATTTTTAAACCAATAAATTAATAAATTAATTTTAAGTGCATTAAAGTATCCCAAGCCCAAAAATCCCACCTAGACCCATTACGGGTTGGGAAAAAACCTCGCAACCCCATTTTGAGCTTCACAGCCCTGGTGTAGGGCTGTGCTGGGCTAGGAGGACCCACCCTAACCCATTCCAGGCCAGGAAAACACATCTAGGACCATTATAGGGCAGATTAGGTTCAAAAAAACCAAGTAATCCATTAGAACTAGATTTGAGCCATCAAACACAGGAGAAGGGAAGGCAATGAGGATACCTCATGCCATAGGGGATTCGATCAGTGGAAAGGATTACCGAAGTTTGTGCGCACTTGGGAGAGGGAGACTACGACTAGGCTCATCTAGGGATGAGAGGCTATTGAGAATTATAGGAAGGAGGTGGTTGGTCAGTGTCATGGGCTCAACAGTATTGAACAAGGCATGGGTGGTGGTCGAGGGCCAATGGAAGACATCGGTCAGCCTTGAACAGGGTTGGCCGATGATGGATGTGGCACCGATGGTCAGTCTATGCGAGGGGGATGATGAATTCGATCTATCCAAACAATGGAAAAGTTATGATAGGATCTAGACACACAAGAGGCCACAACAACAAGATGTGTTTATGGGAGGAGCACTACGTGGAGGTGGGTTGAGATCGGCTTGTAAGATTCATCCACAACACGCTGGCCGGAGGGTGGAGAAGGAGAAGGGTGAACTAGTGGAGGGGTCTATAGTGGAATATTTCAAGAGAATCCAACTGATGGGGGGGGGGCTTCCCTTGTCCTTTTTTTATATTTTATCCAATGCTTTCATGAGAAGCAATCAATGTTTCCGTCCAATTTTTCATTTTATTGTCTTACATAGATAGCCAACCCACCCACCTCTATTTTATAAAAAATACTAAAATATAGGCTTTATAAAAAAGTTTATTTTTTTATAATGACAAAGATTCTATAGGAATAATTCTATCATTGGGAAAAATTATTCCGGCCGATATGGGAACAACCATCAGATACCAATAAGAATTATACTTGGAATTATGTGTTTAATTGAACTCACCTCAAAAAATTAACAAGAAAAAATATAAAATAATATTTTTTTTCATTTTTAGACCGCAATAATTGAATTTTCAATTAATAAAAAAATGTTGGATGTCTATAACTTGTCCATCTTGAATCAGGTCAATGCGCAGTCTATTTTGTTGAGACTAATTTAAATCCCCATACTTAATTTATCGAAAATTAATTTTTTATTGAATCAGAAAATTCACATGATCCCTCTAATATAAATTGAAGTTATCAAGGCATGCAACATAATTTGATAGGCTAGGGATTTAAAAAATTTCATCACCAAAGTGACATAAAATTTTAATCTCTGATGATCTGAGCCACAATAGAGGTCTGAGAATCTTGTGTGAATATTTCAAAGAACAAAAAATAAATAAATGGTTAGCTTGTTTGAATCAGAATGTGTTAAAATATAGCTCATCTCCAGTGAACAATTCACAAAGTATCCAAATAAGAACCCCTCGAGATCATCCACACATGATTCAAGAATCTGCATGTTCATCATTCTTTGAATTCCGAGTGCTTGTGCGAAGCTCCAATGATTTCTTCAATGTCACAGAGATCACATCGATCCCATGCATTCAATATGAAAAGACATTCTTGGATCATTCGCTTAGTTAGAGTGTTTCTCTCTCTTGGATGCATGAGGAGTGATGACCTCTCAATCTGTTGGAATGAACTACACACTGGTAATTATCTCCTCATCTATATATATAGTGGATTTCTAAAATACCAAGTTAGGGTTCCCCAACCCCCATATATTTAATGTCCACTAAATAAGTAATAAATAAATAATTATGATGAAATAACCATGAATTAAATATTATTTATATTTTATCACATACTTATAATATTATTTAAATATATCACATGATAAAACTTGAGTCATTAAATCAAATCATAATTCTTAATAATATTAAATGAACCTTGAGTATTAAAATAATGTTCATTCATATAATATTATTCCATGTATTTAATTAAACACTTATAAATAATTTTAATAAATAAATTCAACCCAATTATTATATACTAAAAAATAATGAATTTATTTATTTTTTGGTGATCAATAGAACTTAGACAACTCTCAGACCCCATTGTGGGGCCCACCATATCCTATATACCTATTTACCATAATAGGGAAGAATCTTGAATATGCTATTGTGTGTGACTCTCTAGGTCCTTATCTTGATAGGAGTGATTAATATCCACATACCAAGAGTAGATTCTAGAAACCCATCAAGGCCCCTAAAGAGACAAGGAATAGTCAATGAAATGAAAACCATCCTATGAACACACATTGTGTAATATAATCTCTTTATCAGATTATATCTCATAAAGCAGGATGCACACTTGTGTAGTTCTACTTTCCTTTATTATTTTTTGATCTAACTAGATAGATTTACCTTCAACTACCATAACTGTGAATTTAATGTAGATACTACCATCCTGATCAACTAGGATTGAGATATAACTTCCTTAATTCAGAAGAAAAAAATTTCACCTTGATCATTCAACTAATTCCATACCACCAATGATGCACCCAACACAAGCTACCCCACTATGACTTCATTGTCATGGTTTTTTCCTTTCATCAAAGTATGTGACCAAATGGAACACATTGATAATAACCTCAAGTTAGTAGACCAATACACATGTTCATAGATAGGAACAAATAATGAAACCTAAAACATACAGTGTTTCTATTGGAGGGATTGTACTCATGATCTCAACTACAAGAGATCACCAAGTACAAACTTCATGAGAAGAAGTCTCAATTATTTTGAGCCACCAACACCTGATAGTATGATATCAAATGTGTCCAGTCAGCATGATGTTTCTATAACATAATACATATATTTATGATTAATTTCATAATATCTCAAGTTTCTCATTATAGCCTTAGATATTCTGTATCCTTTTGATATAATAATTAATCTATGAAAATTACCATTTAAATAGTGGACGTAGAAATACCAACACCAATATGGTAAGTGTACATCATGTATAACTCACTATATCCATGATATGGTAATCTAAAATTACTAATCAAGTTGGGTCTAGGGCACCCACTATTACAAAAATGCATGCAAATTTATGTTCTAATACCTGGAATTTTAGAAAGTGTCCATCCCAATTATTATTTATACTCCCTCAAAATTTCAAGTAATCGTAATTCATTCTGTGAAGGGAGAAAACTTAAAATTATGATTGGTGACTTGTTTCCATTTTCAAGATATGAATATTTAAAGTTTTGAGGTAGTGGTTTAAGTTCCATGTCAAGGGGATGTTGGATTTATGGGAGTGAATGTGAAATTTAGAGGTTAATGATCTCATTTAATCACTCAATAGAAACATCCCTATATAAGGAATAAGCTTTTAAAAGTTGATAAATATACTTGATGGTCATATAATCCTCAGTTATTAATAAATCATCAATTAAAATTCAATATTTACACTTTTTCAAACCAACACAACACTCGAAAGATGAATCACAACTCAAAAGTGTGAATAAGAAAAAAAACAATCAAATTATGGGTCGAGGAGAGAATGTTGTTTGTGTGTGTCATTAGAGATCACTTCCATTGAATAGACAGGAAGTGTAGAGTGCTATTCAATAGGGTGTTTCATAGCATCAAGGATATCGAAACTTACATTTTCTCCCACAAACTCTATGGAAAACACATTGTTGTGAATTTTGATGATTACATTTTCTATTTTAAGGAAATTCCATCCAAGTATGAGAGGAGCATGTCCTTGGGCCTGGTTATATTCTATCTCAATAACATAGAAGTATATAGGGAAGATGATATTCTTTACATGCATGAGAATGTCCTCGATCACTCTTGTTGGGTGTGTTGTGATCTAGTTGGAAAGTTTCACGATAATTCCCGTTGGTTGAATCTCTCCAACCTATAGAGAAGTATACAAAGAGCGATGCATCACATTTATCAAAGCACCTAAATCAAGAATTTAATTATAAAATAATATCTAACCTATGGTGAAAGGTATCATAAAAGTTCCCATATTCGTGCATTTGGTTGGAATTATTGGTTGTATTAAGGCCGATATATTCCTTCCAAAGTTTACTCCCTCATTCCCCTTCAGTTTCCATCTATGGGTGCAAATTTCTTTGAGAAATTTAGCATAGAGAGGTATTTTTTTAACTACGTGCAAGAGATGAATGTTAACTTGTACCCTTTTAAATTCATCCATGATCTATTTATCAATTTAATTATCAAAAATTTTCTTGGATTTAGAGAGACTTTGGGGAAAGGGAAGAAGAATGGATTGTTCAGGGGAATCCTCATTGATAATGTTTTAACACTTTTTGTTTTATTTTTCTTCACTTGAATATTTTGAGGGTTGAAAAAGAGAGTTTTCAAGAGGACATATTTGATGTGTTGAATCACTTTTAGGAGAAATTTATTCACCATTGTGAAGTGTGATAGAATATACATTACCTTTTTCTTTGGGATTAACAATAGGTTGGGATGGTAGTTGTCCAGAACCTTGACTTCAGATTTCATGCACTGAGTTGGTTAGTTGGAATAACTGAGTTTTTAGGTTATGTATGAATGATTTGGTGGTTTATTGGAATTTTAGGTTATTTTTAATCTTTTGTTTCATCATGTCTTCAAGGCTAGGCTCAAGTTTTGGAGGAGGCTGTTGGAAAGGCCTTTGTGGTGGTTGAGGATTTCTGGGTGGTGGTTGGGATTGAATACCCTTCCCTTGTTGGTTTTAGGACTATTGAGGTTGGTTATAATACCACCCTAAATATAATATTGGTTATCCTTCCATACAAAGTTGGATGGATAGTGTGGTTCTTGCCTAACAGGTTGGTTATAGGGGAAACTTGGAAAGATTGCCTCACAACTTTCAGAAGATTCTATCAATTGGGGGAACTGGACGGAATAGTGGGTGTCAACTGCATAGATACCAAAATTAATTAGTGTAGGATTTTGGGATTTACCTTAGGGAAGATCAAGTTTTCAGATTAGGGTACTTACCTCTCTGAACTTTGTGCACACCTTCTTCTCGAATTTGGAAATTTTCAATTCATGGATACCTATAATGGATACACTAGACCCTGTACCAAACTATTGAGTTTTTTTGTGCCATGTTTTTTATGAGAGTACTTGTAGTGATTGGGTTATTATCCACAAGGTCACCACCTACAACAACATCAATCATGTTACAAATGATTGTAATTAAACCTTTATAAAAGTATTGTATTAAAAGATGATTGCTTATTTGGTGGTGTGGAAAACTTGAAAAAAGCCTTTTAAAATTTTTCCCAATATTCATGAAGTGCTCCCCATTATATTATCTCATTCCAAAAATTTCATTCCTTATTGTTTTAGTTTGAGAGGCTAGGAATTATTTTTCAAGAAAAAAGTATTTCATGTTCACCCAAATTCTAATTGGGGAGTTAATATACTATAACCAATATTTTACAGTGCCTTATAATGAGAAAAGGAATACCCTAATATTAAATAATTATTCATCAACATTAGCGGGTTTTAATGTCAAACACAGAGTTTGAAATTCCTTTAAGTGATTATATGGGTCTTCTCCAGCCAGTCCATGAAATTTTGGAAATAAGTAAATACAATTAGATTTTTGTTCAATGTTTGGGGCTTCACCTTATGCTTAAATATATACAGGTTGGATATCAACATGAGATAAAGTGAGTTCTTTTAGTGTTTGGTTATTTTATTCCATGTTATACATGTTAATTTTAGTTTCTATTTTAATTCTAGAAGAAGAGGGGTCTAGAAGAGTCTCAAGGTGTGGTGCGTCCTCCATCAAGGGATCATCCAATGTGTCCCAGTGTCACTAACGTAGGGCCCTCTCTAATTCAGAGTCAAAAGGTGGTAGATCTCTCAGCACAGAACACATCATGAATAGAATTTACAGAAGATATAAATTATAAAATAAAAAGATAAGTAAATTTATAAGATAAAACAAATCAAATATTATAAAAATTCAAAAATATTTTATAAAAAATTCACACTAAAAATCAAAGTGATCCTCAGAAATGGTGCCAAAATTTGGCTGTGTTGTCATGAAAAGTTAGATTGATTATGATTTAAATATGATTTTATATCATAGGGTAGACCCTTGGTCACCTATCAAGAAGTTTTGGTGGTTTATAGTGTGTATTTTTAATAAAAATAACTAAAAGTGGGGGTGTTTTGGAAAAAATATTCTAAGAAAATATTTGAATTTAAAGAGTTTAATAGTTAAAAAACAAAATATATTTTCAAAAATATGAGAAAAATGGGTTATTGTGAGTTCAATACACACATTTCATGTTAATTTTTCTTAGATATTAATTTAGTTTTGGATTAAGTATTTGGTTGAAATTAATGAAAATTCCAATTACTATCCATGATTTTATATCAATGTACGTAGAAACAAAACTTGATATAACAATTGTATATCCAAGTTCCAACTTTATTCATGGTATAATAACTTCCAAATAAAATTAAAATCTCAAATAAGTGGAGAAGAAAAGTATTCTTGTGTTGTCCAATCAAAACAACACAAGTCACCCACTCAAAACATCACACTGATCAATTAAAAGAAAAGAGCATTCCATTTGGTTAAATCAAACATAGCATTCAAACATGAATCAAAGTAAAATAATTCTGAAAAAAATGTTTTCAAAACTAAAATAAATCAAACTAGTAGAAAAACTAATTTTGTAAATCCCTTTACAAGATGTGTATCTCCCTCACATGAATGCCCACTGTTTAGCCCGCCATCAAGAAGAGGAGGAAGATCACGTGGAACTCAAAATCCATCTCATATCTCCCTATGAGAATAATGAGATCTAGAACATCTAAATGGATTACCTGACTCCTTTTAGACTCTAAAATATTATCACCTTGACTCCTATTCTAACTTACAAATGGGGTTCCCAAGGTGCCAATTTATAGGCAAAGTGGAAGGTGGTTTTGAGCACCTAGATTTTGAGATACCACTTGGACCATAGTTTTGTGCATTCAAATAGTCTTATATCGCTTTTAGAAAAACAACAAATTTGTTTCCCCACCTATTGGATATATCAATTGAAAATTTGTCATCATTTAGAGGAATATAACTCGATATGTGGATGAATTATAGAAGTGAACTTGATACTATGAACATTGAAGATTATTTCCAATGATGGTATGTTTTGGGACTCAAAATAGCAGAATTAGGATTCCTAGTATTCTAAAAAAATGTGTCCCACATGATTGTTTATTCGTACACTAATTTTTAGCCTAATGGGATGTATAGATTAGTATAAGTATGCTTTTTAGTCCACATATGTTCTTGGAATCTTTTGTAGTTTGAACTATTTTGCTTGAATTTCACCGTGGGCTCTCCAAATCACCATCACCTACAATGAAATCCTTGAAAAACGTAAAATCACCCTTTTTAAAATTGAAAAATATTAAATTATTGAATTAAACATGAAGTAAAATTTTTATTATATTTTTAATTTTTAATAGAAAACTAGTTTAACACAACATTTTAAGGGTGAAATAAAATAGTGAATTGCGATGCGATCAGGGGGTATCAAAATTGATTGTTCACCCGAAATGAGATCTATCACAATTTCAAATCCTTTATCAGTAGAAATTTCTATGAAGTTTCTTGTAAATACATCTTGATAGAGTTCCATGATTGGAGGAAAGGACGAGGGTGCCTCCAATGATCTCGTAGAAAGTTCCAAGTCTTCCATAGGTGATGCAATCATCCCAAGTTGACTCAAGTCTAAAACAACTCTACTTGATCCTAGTTCATGTTATCTGAAAATCATGTACCTATTTCCCTTCAGAGAGATAAATGAAACCCATCTATCATAGTAATCAATGTAAGTTCATAATCTGGTTATCCACCCCATATTGAGAATCACATCGAAGCTCATAATCTCTAGTATAATGAAGTCCCATAGATGTACATTGCTGGAAACAATTATAGGACACTTTGAGTATCATTGAAGATGGTCCACTTTTTTGACCAATGGTGTTTCAAGGGAATGTAACTCAGAGAACAACTTGACTGATTATTGAAGTCCAAAAACTACTTGTTTAGATATAAAATAATGAGAATACCCGATATCAAACAAGGAAATAGATAAGGTAGAGGTGATCAAAACCTTGCCTCTAAAAGTAGATGGTCCCTTATCACCACCAGTTAGAGTTCAGTCTACTGTGTAGACATGACCCACTTCAACTCTATGAACCTGTACCTGAGATGTATAACCCATCCGAGTCATCTCTTGAGTCTACTACTGAGGACCTTGACCGAATCCAAAATTTGAAGATCATATATTCCCTCCACCAATGCGGAACCTCGACCTCAAATAAAAAGATAGAAACTACTAGAGATGCCTTGACTTTCCACACTGTTGACACATGCACTAAAATTCTATACATAACATATGATAGTATCCAACCATTTCATAGTTAAATAACTTTGAAAGACCTCCTAATGGTACTGATGAACAATGGTGAGAAACGGGATGTGGGCTTGTGCGTCAAGTGGGATTGAGTAGGGTTTAGGGTAGGATAAGTTTTTAAATTTCTTTTATTGAAAACGATCTTGGATGAACAAAACATAAGGATACGGGTTGGTTTATAGGCTATTTAAAAATTAAAAAAACCAATTTGATATATTCATATGCATAAAAGTAGAAATTATAAATTCTAAGCACCAAGTTACGAAGTCTCCTTACTTTTATGTCTTCCCATGTAGTGTCCCAAGTTCCAAAATTCATCCACACCCCTTGGTCTCCCTCTCTAGACATGAACAACACTACCCTAAGCGCCTCGAATTTGTATGTCTCCCTCCCAATAGACCCAATGCACCCCAGATCTGGCACCTCATCTCTTGGCTCCCTCATTCCTTGTATATTCTTCATCGAATCACCGAAATCCCCCCCTCTGGACTTACCGTTGAATCGCCTACCCTGACCTTCTCCCCCTTCCTGAATCATCATCGCCTACCTGCCTTGGCCTCCTTGTCACCACCCACTTCGACCCACCTCCAAACTCATCACCACCTAATTTTTATTATGTAACCCCATCCAGGCTCACCATACCCCACTAGACTTATTTCTGTCATCCGCCTCAGCCCCCCCCTCCAAAATCATCGTCGCCCATCTTCAGACTCATTTTCATCCTCTTCCCTCCAGACAACCTGAAGTTTTTTAATTATTTTCTTATTTTCATTGTACTTTAATTATATATATATATACATATATCATATATTACATCATATTAATTATATATATATTTTAAAATATAATAATAAAAAATGGGGATTGCCTGTGGGATTTATCACAACCGTAGTGGGATGGGGAAGGTTTGATAAATACTTCCATTATATATACAGGATTCTAATATCTCAAGCACACATGGGTCTATGCCCACGAGTGCTTGGACCACCCCATCCCAACCCATCCATTTTTCATTACTACTAATGAAGCTATACTCTTCTCGACCTGTGTGCCACTACTTTGATGTGAGTCAACTACCTTACTCTTCCTAACAATATAAGAAACACTTGTAGTGGTGAGAGAGAGCTTAGTAACTATCCTAACATGGTCTGAAATTAAACCTTCATTCATGTCCTCCTCTAGGCCTTTCTCAAAGGCTAGGACCTTCTGAAGCACCTATGTATACATCATCAAATTGAAGACCCTAACCTAATGTTTGAGCTCTGGTTGAAGGACCATATTTAACTGTGGACCTTTTTGTGCCTCATTTTAACACCCCAAGATTTTAGAACATGTATATTGTTTTAAATAAATTTAATATATTCGATATCTTACTTTTCACAAAACGATCTTAAACAAACTCCAAAATATTATTATTTTAATACAATCCTTATCACATAGCTATTGGAATGGAGATAATGAATGACTTTAAATAAATTATGAAAATATAGTTTACAAATTTTTATAAAATGAATTAATTTTTTACCAATTAATTATAAATGAAAATAAAAATCAACTGAACATAAAGGATTTTTTGATTATTTTTATGCCTATAATTGAATTTTTCATAATAAATTAAATTAATCGCCATAAGTGAAATATATTAGTGGAATTTTTATGTTTTATATCCAATCAAATATTTTTAAATTCATCTAATACGTTTTATAGGTTTATGATATGAATAAATCAAATTGTAAGCATAAAAATCTATATTTTTCTGAAAGAAAATTTTGTCTCCTTTTAATAGGGAACCTATATTAAAACTAAATTTTGAAACTTTCATTGATTTTATTTGAAAAAATAAACTTCATTTTTGAAATCAGGATATTAGAATTATATTAGGGTTAATTTTTGTCATTTTTCTAATAAGTTTCATTCTTTGATGAATAGTGAAAATACTGAATTTTAATTGAAAACTGAATTTTTATCTAAATAGTTCATAATGTTAAATTATATTATAAATTGGATTTAAACTCACAATAGTTTAATTATAAATAAATTAATATAATTTGGGTCATTGGATTCAATTTCATATTGAAATTAAGTATAAAAACTTTGTAAACATTTGAACTTTTTCACTTTAAAAACAGGTTATCCCATTATGTATGTAAGATTAATTTTAAATATAATTATGAAAATTATATGAATTGAATTTGGTAAAATGGATTCCATATTTGGAATTAGAAGTTCAAAATTAGATAGTGAGGTCATTTTATTTTTTAGGTAGAAATTTTACTGTGGTAAAAATAAATATTTATCGTGGTGCAAGTAAAATAAGGAAACAAGTGAATTTTAAAAGTTTAAGGATTAAAATACGTAAAAACAACAGTATTTAATGGGGTTTTGAGGTTCAAAACTAACCATAATTTAAAATATTAATTTTCATACAAATTCTTGTAAATTAATTCTACCTCAATGTGGTTAGATTTAAATATAAAATAACCAATATTAATCCCTTAAAACCACCCCTCCTCAGGTATAAATACCAATACTCACCATCCCCTTTCTCCTAAAAAGAACCAAAACTCATAAAATATCTACCAAACCGTCTCATAACCACTATAACCACATCCAAGTGCTTCTGGTCTCACCAAAATATTATTTTCAATGTCTTTAATGGATCTTTCAAGGAGGTGATATTCAAGAGGTAATTTCTCAAAACACATCTCTTAATTTGTTTTCTTCTTATAATTTCTCCTCACCACCTTCATTAATAAAGGAATGATAACTATATAATAATTTATAAATTATATTTTTATATTTTTAATGGAATATCTCATATCCATTTAATTCCTCATCTCATATTATTCAAAAAAATGAAACTATTGTTCAAATTATGTCGGTTAATTGTCTCCATGAATAATGAGTTTTTGTTTTCCATTACCACCTTCATGTATGTTCATAAAAGTACCATTATGGTTAAATAATATTTTAATAGGTATATTGTAACCTTTTTCATGTTCTGGAACAAATATATACTCATAATATTTTTAATGAATGGGTGGTAAGATTTTATAAAATAATAAAATAAGGTATTATAAATTTTATTATAGTTCTAGAATGAATTAATAATTTTTTAAACCTTTATATAGGAGTTTAAAGTATGTAATACTAAAGGGAAGCATGAGGTTAGAGTTTCTAATCTAGTTTTTCTTCTCTGAGATATATGCCTTATTCACCAATTATTTCATGCATGTGGTGTATACACTTACCTTTGATATATAATATCATGAATCTTAGTATTTTAGTGTTAGAAAATGTTTTATTTGAAAATTATTACTTTTATGGGGTATACGATTTGACTGATTACAAAGTGGTAAGGGAATTCTTAACCGAGTTTCCATTATTTGGATCAACATTCTACTTCATTGATTATTTAGTAATTTGATTATGAATGGGATGAATTTTGATTATATAATGGTTTATTTCCACCTTTTTTATATTGATATACAATGAATACACAAAATATATTAATTATATTAATTCTTACTTCAATGATATAATATTTATAAGGGATTTTCTTTTAAAAATTTATCTTTTCAAAATTTCCCTTTAAACTATTTTTTTATTCCATGTCCATGTTTTATAAAATTTCTTCTAAAAGTGTTTATAATATTATAATTATTTAAATATTTTCTAATCATGTTTTAATTTTTAAAAAAATAGTTTGAAAGGATTCTTTTTTTCATTTTATAAATAAGTTTCTTTGTGAATTTACCAACCAATATGGAAGAAATTATTATTTTTTCACAAATATGGAATAAGCATATTTTATTGTTGTCATGAAGCTTTAATACCTTGAATATTCCTCTACAAGATTACATGGTTATTTTCAAAGAAAAGTTTTTCTTTTATAATTGTGCGGAATTTAAAAAAAAGTTTTTTCAATAAAATGGATATTTTATAATGAATTATTTCAAATGACAATTAAAAATTATTTTCCATCTAAGATAACATTATTTGATTTTACTTATGTTTTAATGGGGATATTATTCAAGAATAAAACCATTATTATTTTTATGTTTCATTTATGTTTATGATGGAATGATATTTATGAAACTTATTTCTTTTCCATGAGTTATGTTATGATTAAATGCTTATGAAACTCATTTATTTACATGGGTTCTAATGTGATGAATGATTTATGTTCTTGTGGGACACATATATATGATTTTAATTGTGTGAATTGTGATAACTATACATCCCTATAATTAATCAGGTAATAATAAATATTATATGAGATCAAAGGGTACATGGGTGAGTAACCTAAGACCACAATAAAAGGATGCATGAGTGGTCAACCCAAGTCCGCAACAAAAGGTTATATGGGTGGTTATCCCAAGCCCTCACCAAAAGGGTACATGGGTGGGCTTCCCAAGACTAAAAAAAAGTGCACATAGGTTTTCATCCCAATCCTGCAACAAAAGGGTACATGGGTGGTCAAACCAAGCCCAGAAAAAAAGGTACATGGGTGATCATCCCAAGCCTCACTACTACAAATACGACCTTTATCAGCGCTAAAAATGTCCTTTATCAGCGCTAGAAAAAGCACTGATAAAGCCGGCAAAGATAAAGGGGGGGGGGTCCCCTTTATCAGCGCTAAAAAAAAGCACTGATAAAAGTAACCCTTTATCAGCGCTTTCGTTTTAGCACTGATAAAGGACCCTTTTATCAGCGCTTTTAAAAAAGCGCTGATAAAAGTTAAAAAAAATTAAAAAAAATTAAAAAAAATTAAAAAAATTTAAAAAAATTAAAAAATACTGCCAATCGGGGGGGGGGGGCTTTTATAGATCTTGAACCCCTCCTTTTACAGCGCTTTTCGGCCCCTATACAACACCCCACGAACCCCACGCACCTCCCTCGACCCTTTAACAACGCTTGCTTCAATATTCCCCATGCGCGCGCACCCCTGCCTCCACCAGGATTTGAACTCGAGACCTCCCCCCTGCGCGCCTAAACCCTTACCACTACTCTATTTTGATTTGCTTTCCAATTCATGATATCTATATATATATATATATATTTATATATTTAGTTATATTTATTCGTATAGTAATATATATTTATATTAATATATATATATATATAGTTATATTATAATATATATAGTAATATTAATATATATATATAGTGGTATTAATATATATCTATATCTATATATATATTTAGTTATATTTATTCGTATAGTAATATATATTTATATTAATATATATATATAGTTATATTAACATATATATATATAGTTATATTAACATATATATAGTTATATGAATATATATTTATATAGTTATATTAATATATATATAGTGATATTAATATATATATTTATGGTGATATTAATATATATATTTATAGTAATACTAATATATATATATGTAGTTATATTAATATATATATATAGTTATTAGATTAATATATATATAGTTAGATTAATATATATATATAGTTAGATTAATATATATGTATAGTTAGATTTATATATAGGTATATAAATATTCATTGTATTTTAAATAAAATGGATGTTAGTTATTATTTAGATAAAGCTAATATATTTTATATGTAAATATATTTTATTATTTATATTTATAATTAAATTTTTAGGTGTGAATATTTAAAAAATATGAATATATTGTTATATATTTGATTATAAATAGCAGTGCATTATAAAAAATGATGAAATTTCAAAGACATAATATCAATATGAATGTAATACCTTGGAATAAATTCATACCCCACTAAAAAATCCAATAATACCTCCTTAAATGAGGGTAAAAATCCACAAAATGTTAAAAAATCGGGGTGCCCTGACTAAAAACGAATTTTTGGAGGACTTATGGGCCTATTTTGGCCTCTAAAATCCCTTGACTGGGGCCCCCCCGAGTCACAGCGATGTAGATCTCGTCGCAGGCTTCGATTTGATATGTGGTATAGCTCAAACGGACACCCGGATCAAAAGTTATGGCCGTTTGAAGTTTGAGTTGCGTTTTCAACATATTTTGGATCTTTTTTTAATTTTTTTTAATTTTTTTAGTCTTCAAATTGTTATTAAATGACTATTAATCCATAATGAATAGCAAATTATTAATTAAAAACATTTTTTTAATTTTTTAAGAAGCCATTTTCACTAAATATCTTATATATTATGTATAATAAGTGTAAATGTACATTTATAGTTATCTAAAATATATTTAAAAATTATATATTATATTTATATATCAATATAACTATATTTATATATTAATATATTAATATATTTTTTTTAAAAAAATTGAAGCTGACCCTTTATCAGCGCTTTTAAAAAAAGCGCTGATAAAGGCCCCCCCTTTATCAGCGCTACTAAACAAGCACTGATAAAGGGGGTCCCTTTATCAGTGCTAAAAAAAGGGATGATAAAGGGGTGCCTTTATCAGCGCTTTTTTGAGCGCTGATAAAGGCACCCCCTTTATCAGTGCTTTTTCATTAGCGCTGATAAAGGGGGGGGGGGGGGCGCTGCGAAAAACTATTTTTGTGGTAGTGCCTGCAACAAGAGGGTGCACAGGAGTTCATCCTAAGTCCAAAACTAGAAGGTACATAGGAGGTCATCCCAATCCCAAATTAGGTACATGACTGAATAGACCAAACCTAAAATGTTATTAATGAATTGGATATGAAGTAATATATTAAGTGTGACATGCCAAAAAGGGTTATAGTTATGAAAGAATAAGCGGGAGATGATGTAGATGTTTTATAAACAAGTTGTTTTTGTTTCTAGATTTCAAAAGACACTAAACCTATATAGTCCTAGAATGGTTTTTTATGTTATGTAATAAATATTTGTATATTTATATGTAATATCTATATATGAAAATCGTGAGTCATTACAGTTGGTATCAGAGAAAAGGTTTAATTAACCTTTAGTGTAACAACCCAATATTTATCAATGGAAATTTATTTCTTATAAATATTTCATAATCATATAATTAACTAATATGTGATATGTTACCTTTAAAACATAAGTTTTTCACTTCTGTGATGAGAATTTCGAAAATTTGACATACACGGTTGTGATCAGTAAGTTATTTGGAGACCAATAAGAAAAACTTAATTTTTGGTGAATAGTAACCTACCCTTATGAATAATAACATACCCTTATGAATAGTTATATCCCCTAATTAATAGTAACCTTACGTGTGATAGTATATAAATAATATTCAAGTGAAAGTAAGATATACCTATGCTTTTGAATAAGTAAAAGAATGTTTTAAAACTATTGTTTTTAGAATAAATTATGATTTTAATTAAATATTAAATTAATCATATTTAGAAAATTATTTTTGAAAAATGGACTTCATTTTTGGATTCTACACGTCGAAAAATGGTTGGGGTTAATTTTTGGGATTTTTCTGAAATAGTTGAATTTTTTATGAATAGTGAAATACCATACTTTACAAAATAAGCTAAATAAGCTAATTATAGAATCATGCATGATGTTATTCTGATGTAATCCCAATTTTTTTGATATCACATGATATAATTACTATTCTTGGTCAAGGAAGACTCACTATAACTTGTCTTGTGGAGAAATAATAAATTAATGAATTTTATATTAAGAAATCCCCTCTCTCCTCCACTATAAAACCCCCTCTCACTCCCTATTCTATTCACTCCTCTCAAGCCTTGATCCTTCTCAAAATTCTGTCCAAATACCCTCCCAACCTCCTCTACCACTTCTATCAAGCCTTGGTCTCATAAAAATACCAAAACCTCTCCCTTAAGGAGGCTCTCAAGGAAGTTTGATTCAAGAGGTAAATTCCTCTTTTCAATTCTTTGTCTTTCTTTTCAAGTTCATTTGTTTTATTTTTCTATTACCTATACTTATCCAAATTTTGTGATGAATACAGTACCTTATATGTATTGTAATTTTGTCATGATAGTGGAATAAGTTATCATAATCTCTCCCTTTTACATTCTTTTATACTAGTAGCAAGAACATTATCCGAGATGTGTCAATTTTCCACATTTAAGGACGACAGGCTTTCAATTTCTATTATCATTATAAATTATGGTCATGAAACCATTCTTGTTATGGTCAAAACAGATTATTATATATGTAATATAACCTATTTAAGATTCTTTAACCTTTTTGTACAAATGATATTAAGTTATAAAGAAAAATGAGTTTGTTGTAATCAAAACCCACAAATTAACCGAAATAATTATCATTAAAGTTATATATAATAATTCATCTGCATTCCATGTAACCAAGTTATATAAATAAAAAATAACACCTATTTATTTTCATAAATAATATATAATTTCAATTCTGTATATGTACATCTGTTCCACATACTTAAAAACAATTGAACCAAATATGAAAATAAAGAAAATGAACACTCTAGAATGATGGAATTCAATACAATAAATTATCAATAAGGACATAAATGAACTAACCAGAATTATGATAAACTAAATACATGTATAATTGGTTCTTAAATAAGTTATTAATAAGTATAATTTCATATTCCAGGAGCTTAAGTTTGATAGCGGAACACGTTCGGAGTTAAGGTAAGGGTTTTTCCACCCGAACTTCCATTTCCATTCTGGTAATTGTCATTGTCTAATTACCTCAATGAAATTATTATGTATTATTATATACTCATCATAAATTATGTGTGAGTGATATATATATGTACACCAACCAGAATAATTCTTTATTTTATGTATAGTTACATGTTTTAAAAAGAGATTTCAAAATTGTTTCTGAAATACAAGCCCGATTCAAGGGAATATCTTAACTTCTTACCTATTTTCAAGGGAAATTGCTAATATGTTTTTAGAAACCATTATATTTATAAAATAAATTATTTTATTATAAAAATAATATCTTACTTAACTTCTGGGTTTATATAAATATTTCTCTAAAATAACTCTTTTTTTCAAAGTAAAAGAGTATTTATTTTAAGAATTACTCGAAGATTTTATAAGAGTATATTCCTCTATTTCAACACTCTTGATGATTATTATGTATTATTGGGATTAATACTTCATGGTATCATCTACCATATTCAATTTAATGGTTTATGATTATTTTATCCATGGATGTGCTATCTTTAAACTATTCACCAATTTACCCTGAATGGTTAGTGTTTATGCTTAATGTTCGAGGAAAGTTATTTGAATTTCATAAATTAATTTAGATATGAATGTACATGTTATTTATGTTTATCCTCATTAATATTAGGAATTAATTGGCCATATTAAGTGTCGTGTGGGACTCGCTATAGCCCCTCGGTGCATCGGTAGGTCTCATGAGACAAACTATGGTCTTGGCACAAGGCCTTGACAAAATGATTATTTATGGTATTGGAAAGAGGCCTTAACAGTATGGATATGTTGTCCCGCATTATTAATTCCCTCATTATGAATATAGTATTGATGGTTCATGTGGTTATTAGACTAGTATAATACCCATTATTATGTTATGTTATGGAAATATTTACTCAGATCATATTTTTTCCATATTATGTTCAAGTTTATTTCTGAAGGCATGTGTTTTCAATTATTCACCATGTCTAATGTTTATGCTATCTTCTGCTGTATTTCTTACCCTTAATGATTGTTTGATCACAACTCTTTGTTATGTTTCATTTCCACAGGGCAAGAATAATTCTATTATGAATGACATGCTAAAATAACCTAGGAGTTATAGAAGTTGTTCTCAGGAGTTTCTATGTTGTTTTTAAAAAGTTGTAATGATGAACTTATGTAAGTATCTTGTTTCCAATAATACTAAAATACTTAGTCATTTGGGATTCTTATTCCTTGTTTTTATTCCAATGTAACCAATAAGGCACTGGCTCCGGGAAACTGGGGTCAGGTCCTTATAGTTGGTATTAGAGGAAGTTTAGTAGAAAACTTGGAAACTAGATTTAGAAAACATAGATTAGGGAAGAGTCCCTAAGTTAGTATTTGAGGATAAACATACAAAAACGTCCTGGTATTTTGGTAAGGAATATATTATGTAGATCTTTCAAGTAATACATCCATGTCTGGATATAAGCAAGTAGAGGCGGGTCTGGCATAGATGTATCTAGGGGTAAAACCTGAAAACACCGATTTGAGCTAGACTCGAACATGAACTGGTGCACGACAATGGGACTTACTGCACTCTTGGTTACGACACTCCCAGGGGATATGATTAGTATAATTAACATTTTCATTACAATCCATTATGAAGGATTTAAATGTAATTTTTTTCCTTAAAGAATCCATTTTTGTGAATATGGGATTATCCATGCATATGATATCAATTTTTTCTAAGTATTTTGTTAAGTTAAGATTATACATTATTTTTCATAACATAATCTAGTGTATTCTATTATCTAGAGATGGTGCCTAGTGGAAGGAATGGAAACCACATGAACTCACGTGTCCCCTATAGGGATTTCCCTTAGATGCAAGATAATGATCTTGGCTATAATGCTGTGACTGGTGCTGAGCAACTCATAACTATACTGGGACAACTTACTTAGGTTATGAATAATAAACTTACTTGTATGGAGCATCCAGTTGCACCACGTGGAGGAGCAATGTTAGATCACTTTATGTGACAACAACATCCATCATTCAATGGGGCTACAAACCCGTTTGTAGTAGAGACGTGGATATGTTCCCTTGAGAAGATATTTCTCGCTTTGGGATGTAATGAAAGAGAGAAGGTTGTCATGGCAGTCTATCATCTAACGGGTGATACAGATCAGTGGTGGTATTTAATACAAAACAAAAAGGAGGAGGAAGAAATAGAAGAGATGGAATGGATGAATTTTAAGGAAATCTTCTTAGAAAAATATTTCCCTCATGAACAGCGAGAAGATATGAAGAGGAAATTCTTGAATCTGAGGCAGAAGGAGGATGAAAATGTTTCCAAGTATGAAGCCAACTTTACAAGGATGGAAAGGCATGCTGCAGACTACATAAATAGTCCAAGGAGAAAAATTTATTGATACTTTTATGGTTTAAAACAATTCCAATGAAGGGCTCTAGTCTCCCAAAGATTCGAATCATACGAAGATATAGTCTCAAGTGCTATTAAGATAGAAAATGAATTCTCTAAGTCTTATGACTTTAAGGGAAAGAAAGAAAAGAAGAGGGCTACTGAAAACTCTGGGAAATGAAATAAGGAAATGGAGAATAAGGGAATATTTGAATTTCTATCATGCAATAATTGTGAGAAGAAACACCCTGGCACTTTCCTGAAGGTAATGGGATTCTATTACAAGTGCGGAGAAAAATGCCACCTATCTCAGGATTGTAAGGGAAAGAAAGAAGCTACCAATGTTCTATGCTACAATTGCAGGGAGATGGGACATTACACACATGAATGTCCTAAGCGTCAGAGAAATGTTCCCCAAATAATTCCAAGGGATCAAGGCCAAGCTTATACGGTCACAATTGTGGAGGTTGAAGTTCCTAACGAAGTGGTGGCAGGTACATTGATTGTTTCATCCAACTTATCCAATACTTTATTTGATTCTGGATCATCACATTCATTTATATATTCCCAATTTTCCATGAAAATGAGATATTTCCAATTTGATTTAATAAATTAGTTATCAGTCAAAACTCATAGTGGATGTATCATTGCAACAAAGGCGTTTCGATTAGTCCCCCTTGTGACGTGATTTAGTTACTAACCTTATCATCATACCAATGGTTGACTATGATATAATTCTCATTATATATTGGCTATCAAATTATGATGTGAAGATCTATTGTAAGAAGAAGAAAGTTACAATTTTCGAGAATGGTGTAGTATCCCTTATTTTTAGAGTAGAAACCTCACCATGTGATTCTCATCTAGATATACCTCTAGTATCTCTACTGAATTCAATTATTGGTGAGTAAGGGAATGAAATAAATATGAGTGAGGAGAAGAATGTACAGATAGATGATGTAACTATTATGAAAGAATATGTTGATGTCTTTCCATAGGATTTACCTGGATATCTTCCCGATCGGGAAATTGAGTTTTCCATTGACTTAATTCCCGGTTCAAGGCCTATATCAAAGACCCCTTATAGAATGGACACTGTGGATTTAGTGGAACTAAAGAAACAACAAGAGGAATTTAGTGATAAAGGATTTATTCTCCCTAGCATTTCTCCATGGGGAGCCCTTATCCTCTTTGTCAAGAAGAAAGATGGATCTATGAGGCTGTGCATTGATTATAGAGAAATTAATGATATTACAATAAAGAATAAGTATCCTCTACCAAAAATTGATGATTTATTTGATCAAATTCATGGAGCCCAATATTTTTATAAGATTGATCTTCAATTTGGATATCATAAGTTGCTTGTGAGGAAGGAAGACATTCCAAAAACAATATTTCGAACCAGGTATGAGCATTATGAGTTTACAGTAATGCCTTTTGGACTAACTAATTCACCATCTGTCTGCATGGATCTAATGAAAATATTTTTCAAGGATTATCTTGATGACTTTGTAGTGGGGTTTATTGATGATATCCCGGTATACTCTAAAAGCTATAAAGATCATGAAAATCACTTGAGGACTATTCTAAAGAGACTTAAAAGAAATAAATTATATGGGAAGTTTAGAAAGTGTGATTTTTGGCTCCAATAAGTTTCCTTTCTGGGACACATTGTCTCTAAGGATGGGATATCTATAGATCCCTCAAAGAAAAATGTTGTGCAGGAATGGCCTACTCCAATGAATGTAACTGAGGTATGTAGTTTTATTAGTTTAGCAGGTTATTATCGACGTTTTGTTCAGAACTTCGCCCGTTTAGCTAACCCAATGACCATGCTCACATGAAAAGGGGTTAAGTTCATATGGAAAAAGGAATGTGAAGAATATTTTGAATAATTGAAGAGGAGGTTAGTGAAAACTCCGATCCTAACCCTACCATAGGGAAATTATGGGTTTTTTATTTATAGTGATGCATCAAAAAAATTACTTGGTTGTGTCCTTATGCAGAATGATTGAGTGATTGCCTATTCATCTAGGAAGCTAAAAATTCATGAAAAAAACTATCCAACTCATGATCTTGAGTTAGAAGTGGTAATATTTGCTATGAATATTTGGATACATTACCTCTATGGATAAAAATGAGAGATATATACATATCATAAGAGTTTGAGATATATATTCTCATAGAAAGAAATTAACATGATACAAAGGAGATGGATTGAGCTACTCAAAGATTATTATTGCACAATAACCTACCACCCAGGGAAGGCAAATAAGGTAGAAGATGCTTTCAGTATAAAGGATCATGGAGTTCTGAACAAGATGAGAGTTGAAAGGGATCCTTTGTTCATGGATCTGGTAAAGATGGATATGAGAATTATCAATTAAGGTAACACATCACAACTTTTTCAAATGGATGCCAAACCTTATTTACTGGAAAGGGTAAGAAAATGGTTTCCAATGTACAATGCTTCAATTTCAAGTAGATGGGACACTATGTAAATCAATGTTGCAATCGTCAAAGGAATATACCCCAAATGATGATTTTTGATAATGAGCAAGTTATGATGCTTCCGCATATGAAGTAGAATGATTAATATGCCTTATCAAGAATCATACCATTTGTATATTTTGTTAGTAATGTACTAGTTGTATGAATTATGAGATATATAAGGATTGTACTGCAGTACTCTTTCATTAAGGATTTGAGGTCATCTGATGAATGGTACAAAGAAAAAGTGATTCAGTGGAAATTTAAACTTTTTAGAAAAAACATGATTTAGGGAAAGAAAACCATTAATATATATCTGATGTTGAGATGATGTTGAAGAAAATATTGATTCAGATAAGTATTGAATACCTTGTAACTGATTATTGACTTATCGAGAAGTGTTCTATGCTATCATCAATGAAGTTTACAACACTTTTGGATTTAAGGAATATATCCAATAACATGTATCCTACTTAAGGAATATGGAAGAATGCATGTTTACAATATGGTTTTTTCAGTAATTCAAGTTATTACGATATTTCAAGAGGGTACATGATGAAGTTATTCACAAGTTTGGAATGTGAATTTTAGACCTACTTATTATTGATTAAGGTTTAATGATAAGTTCATCTTGGAAATTTAGAGGACTTCATTATAATGTGTTGAATCATTATATTTTGGAATTTTTTAACCATTTATGAAATTGTTTAAGTTGATCATTGTATGAGCTTTTAGAGGTTAATGTATTGCTTCACCAAATGGTGTAACCCATGTTATGTGATGAGGTATAGATAGTTAAACTACAATAAAAGGATGAGTTTATAAGTAGAAATGTATATTTATACTCTTATAGAGTGGAATAATTCATCGACTCAAGGAAAATAGTCTTAAATAAAATGTTTTCCTATTATAATTATCATTGACAATATCGATGTTTTTTTAGTTTATATTTTTTTAGTAATCAGCATTCCTTTAAACATGTCCTCTATCATGTTCCATCAGAACTTCATAGTTAGATTTTTCTTCCATGTCCAGTTTTTTTCCAACTAATGTCACCTCATTCGAAAGCATACTTTTTGGGGTGACCAACACATCTCCATTAAACTTTTTTAGGAGGATGTTTTATTAACACTATTTCTGATGTGGGTTTTCATAAGGGAATTTTCAAATATCAACCATTAACTTTCGAAGTTCAATTTCAAATTTCAAGAATGAAATTTTTGTATGGAGGGGATAATGTAACACCCTGAGAATTTAAAAATAGATTTGTTATAGAATGCATGGATCACTGACTCTCTACAAACACCACTTTGTTATAACCTAGATAAGTAAATGTAATTTTGTCACTTCAGTGATGTGAATTTTGAAAATCTGACATACACTGTTGCAATGAGTAAGTTATTTGGAGTCTAACAATAAAAACTTAATTTTTGGTGATAGTAACCTACCCTTATGAATAGTAACATACCATTATGAATAGTGATATACCCTAATGAATATTACCCTTACCTATGATATTATATAAATAATATTCAAGTTGGATTATGATATACCTATGTTTTGGAATGAGTAAATAAATGTTTTAAAACTATTTTTTTAGAATAAATTATGATTTTAATTAAATATTAAAATAATATTATTTAGAAGATTATTTTTGAAAAATGGACTTCATTTTTTTATTCTACATATTGAAAAATGGTTGGGGTGAATTTTTTGGATTTTTTTGAAATACTTAAATTTTTGATGAATAGTGAAATACCATAATTTACAAAATAAGCTAAATACACTAATTATAGAGTCATGTATGATGTTCTGATGATTTAAGACCAATTGATTCGAAATCACATGATAAAATTACTATTATTGGTTGAGGAAGACTCACTATTCCTTGTTTTTTGGGGAAATAATAAATTAATGAATTTTATATTAAGAAATCCCCTCTCTCCTCCACTATAAAAACCCCCTCTCACTCCCCCTTCTATTCACTCCTCTCAAGCCTTGTAACTTCTTCAAATTCTATCCAAATATCCTCCCAACCTCCTATCCCATGTCCAGAAAGCCTTGGTCTTATAAAAATACCAAAACCTCTCCCTTAAAGAGCCTCTCAAGGAAGTTTGGTTCAAGAGGTAAATTCCTCTTTTCAATTCATTATCTTTCCTTTCAAGGTCATTTGTTTTCTTTTTCTATTACCTCTCTTTATAATTTTTTTTGATGAATCTAGTAAATTATATGTACTGGAATGTTTTCATGATATTGGAATAAGTTATAATCGTCTCTCCCTTTTACCTTCTTTTATACTAGTAGTAAGAACACCATCCGAGATTTGTCAATTTACCACATTCAAGGACGATGGGAATTTGATTTCTATTATCATTATCAATTATGATCATGAAAACATTCTTATTATAGTTGAACCAGATTATTATATATGTAATATACCCTATGTAAGGTTCTGTAATCCCTTTGTACAAATGGTATTAAGTTATAAAGAAAAATGAGTTCGTTGTAATCAAACCCATAAATTAACTGAAACAGTTATAATTAAAGTTATATATAACAATTCATCCTCATGACATGTAACCAAAATATATAAATGACCACTAACAACTATAGATGATCATAAATAATATGTTAATTCAATTCTGTATATTTACATCCATTCCACATGAACTCCATTACTTAAGAACAAGTGAACCGATTATGAAAATAAAGAAAACGAACACTACGGAACAACGAAATTCAATATAATAACTTATCAAGAAGGGAATAAATGAACTAAACATAATTATGATAAAATAAATACATGTCTAATAGTTTCTGAAATAAGTTATTAATAAGTCTAATTTTATATTCCAGGACCTTAAGTTCAAGAGCGAAACACATTCAGACTTATGGTAAGGGGTTTCTTTATCTCACTTCCATTTTTGTGAGGTTTCCCATATTCACTACTAATACTTGTGTATGATATATGTATAATTACCATTGATGTAAAATATCATGAATATATTTATTTTCATGTTATTCAATGTATCATTTTAATATTATTAATTTTGGGGCATATGAATCGATTGATTACAAAGTGGTAAGGGTTTTTCCACCCGAACCTCCATTTTCATTCGGGTTACTTTTATTGTATAATTACCTCAATGAAACTCTTGTTTATTATTATGAACTCCTCATAAATTCTGTGTTAGTGTTATATATATGTTCACCAACCATAATAATACCTTATTTTATGGATAGTTACATGTTTTGAAAGGAACTTTCAAAATTGTTTCCGAAATACAAACCCGATTCAAGGGATATTTTCAAATTCTTACCCATTTTCAAGTATACTAAAAAATATGTTTTAATACACAATTAGTTTTATAAAAACACTCATTTTATAATAAAAAATTATCTTGTATCATTTCTATATTTAAGATAACAAATTTTACTTTTCACTTTAAAATTCCCTTTAATACTTTCCTTAAAATGCTCTAAAATGTTTTATTTATAAAGAATCTTAAGAACTATTTTTTACATTATTTCACTTCAGTGGGATATAATTTATGCCAAAAATATAATTTCAATGTCCTAGTATTTTATTTTATGGGATATTCATATTTAAAATATGATTTCATGGAAAATATAAATTATTTTCCTAAAGAAATCTTCTTTCAAAAGTAAAAAGTATTTTTCCCATCTCTCATTAACTTTTATGAGATATATGCCTTGTTAACCACTTATTTATTTCTTGTGGTGTATGTAATTCCCTTTTTTATATCATATAAAGAGTCCTTTTTCTCATTATATTCTAAGAGATTATTATTTGAATGTTGCAAGTTGGCATGGGACACTTTGGAATGTTTAAGGATTATTTCATCAAGAATTTGTCAATGGTATCATTTATAAATATATTCGTCCATATCAAAATCCTTTGTTGAATATTGTACATAATTGAGGTTTATCTATTATGATATTATCTAAAATATGTTTTTGAAGGGTTTCTAGTTATTCTGACTATGGATGTTCTATTTTGATATCATTCATCATATTATTCCGAATGGATAGTGTTTATGTTTAATGATTGGGGAATGTTATTTAAATTTCATAAGTTATTTTTAATATGAATATATATGTTGATTATGTTCACCCCTTTTATATGAGGAATTCATTGGACATAGTAAGTGTCGGGTGGGGCCTGCTATATCCCCTCGGTGTATCGGTAGGTCTCATGAGACAAACTACGGTCTTGACACAAGGCCTTGACAAAATGATTATTTATGGTCTTGGCACAAGGCCTTGAATATATGGTTATGTTGTCCTACATTACGCATTCCCTCATTATGAAAACATAATTTATGGTTCATGTGGTTACTCAACTAGTAGAATACCCATGATTATGTTTATTTATGGCATTACTTACTCAGCTCTTATTACTGCCATAATGTGTTCAATTTTTTGTTAAAGGCACATGTTTTTATGTATTCAACATGCCTAATGTTTATGTTATGATATCTTCCACTATATTTCTTAACCTTACTGAGAGTTTAAGCTCACCCCTTTCATTTGTTTTTCCTTCCCCAGGTTAAGAAGAAGAGATCATTTATTGATTTTTCAAGGATGAAGTTTATTAGCTTTTGTTATGTATCATATTTTGTTTCTTTTCAAAATGTAAAATGAGTTCCATGTATGTATATAGTTTCTTCAAGACTACTAAACTGATCAGTCCTTTGGGATTCTTATTCCTTGTTTATATACCAATGCAATCAAATAACTCACCGGCTTCGAACAACTGGGGTTGGTTCTTTACAAAGAGGGTACATGAAAGGTCATCTTAAGCCTAAAACTAAAGGGTACATGGGAGGTCATACAAAGCCAAAAGTAGGTACATGGGTGAATAGACCAAGCCTAAAATGTTATTAATGTCTTGGATATGAAGAAAGATATTAAGAATGACATGTCAAAAAGGGTTCTAGTTATGAATGAATAAGCATGAGATGATGTAGATGTTTTATGAACTTGTTGTTTTGTTCCCAAGTTTCCAAAGACACAAACCCCATATGGTTCTTGCATGGTTTTTATATGTTATGTAATTAATATTCATCTATTTAGATGAAATATCAATTTATGAAAATTATGGGTTGTTATATCAATCCCAAATAATAAAGGAGTACAGTGGAGTAACTCAGTAAACCAGAAAGAATATGCAGAGACAGTCATAGAACCCTATCGTAATAGCGTGTACTCTTAGGCATTGTCTAAATTAATTGTGTTAGGGAAGTACTATTGGATAAATTTATCCTTGAAGTTTCCCAAGTAAGACCCTCCCATCTCCCATTTTTAATCATGGCAGTCTACCATCTTCTGGCGAGTTCATGGAACTTTCCCCTCCTCAAGTGTCTAGAGAAACTAGAAAATGGTACCAATAAAGTCCATCAAGTCCTCTACATCCCATAGCCCACCAGTACCCTATAATTTTGGGGGATTCTAGAGTTTGAAATCCATGGCATGATTGGTTATTGTCTTATGATAGGTTCTTCTTTAGACGTGTACAATCTAGAAGAGTCCTGGATGAACGAGCTCTGTAGCCTGAATCACCTTTGCCGGTATAGAAGCATGTTGAGGTATATCCTCTCGCACCTAAAGTGGTGGCATAGGAACATCATGGGATTCCTCAACTATTGGTCCCATCATACATATCCAAATCAACATATCCATATAAAAGAAAACACATAGAACTTTTAATAGTGATCCTATATATTTTATAGGATCACACAATGACCATCATCAGAGTCTACCATCAACCCAAGGTATAAAACACATAGTACTAACCAAAGTATCATCCCTGTATGTTATTCATAGTCATCACATATATAATAAAGCATAAAAACATGACCAGTTCATCTAATTAATGAAAACGGATATATATCACACAAAAAAGATAATAGATATATCACATAATAGAGAAACTATACCGAATATATATCACATATCAAGTAATTTAATTGAATAACTACTATGAAAAACAAAAATAGGTATAAATATGAAATGTGAACCTACATTCCTAGTCATGATTCATGAACATAACTGAAAATATAATAAAACTGTAACAATAGTCCTGTCCATGAAAAATTGGAGGTTTGTTACACATGCGCTAGATATGAACATGAAAAATACCCTACCTAAGTCCCATAGAGCTATCTCCATTATACCATGCACTAGGTTACTCCAAAAGAAAAGAATAAAACTAGACCTCTGATACCACTTGAAACATCCCAACCCAAACCACTGAGTTTGAGTTGGAATGTCACATAACCTCATGTGTGGCTCCCTGTACACAAGATACTGTCTGCAACACCTTTCTAAAACTCATTTTCTTGAGAAGAGGTAGAATGAAACCAACCTTAGGTGAAATCCTCAAGACACCAAAGGTTCGAAATAAATGCTAAGGGCTTAAGAGAACACTGGGGTATGATTTTCCCTAATAACCCAAACAACCTATCAAGAAAGATATAATGAACAAGACCATAATATGATGCATGAGAACTAAACTACATAACTCAATAAAATACTTGGACGAGAACCATATCAAAGTAACAATGGAAAAATAAATAAAAGATGCAAGAAGAGAAATCCAAGACACGAAGACTCAAGAACCCATGTGGCACCAAAATAGCCCAATATGTAGACTCTGTATAGCTCTAGATCCACTAAACATAATCACAACATCAAGGGATGCCACTAGAGAAGTACAAAACCCACCCATTCCTTGTATCTCAGTAGAAGACATCTACAAACACACCAAAGTGACCGAGTGGGGCGGGGGGGGGGGGGGGGGGGTGAGCATAAAACTCAATAGATAATCCATAGATACTTACCAACACATTATAATAGGATAAGAACAAGTTAGAAAATTTTATTCAAAATAGGAGAGAAGAAAATAACCAGTTAATATCAAAATCACAAATAAGTTCCATGGAAAATATTAAATAAAGCTTTTAAAACCATTTCTTGTTTCTTGGCATAATCATTCCAATTCCACACCCATATACACACATAATTCATGCAACCATGGACCTACCTATACTCTGGGGTAGGAGTATAATTCCATGGAGCCTGCTTGGAGTTAATGCACTTGTTGCTTGATGCGTTTGAACTTCTTTGGTATATCTTGATGTTTTGATCTCGCTTTTGGGTTGGTGTAAATGCATTACACCTTGAGCTTCTATTGTATTCCTTTTGATTTAATAAATTCCAAGAACATGAATTGGGTGACTAATTCATGTCCCTGTTTGTGACATGCTAGAAAAATTATTTCAAGATACCAATAAAACATATATTTAAACATAAATTCCATATTTCAAAACTAACCCTTTTTAAATCACATAAAACAGGGCATTTCAAAATAAATTTCATATGATATTTTCATAAAAGAATAAGAAAAACTTAGAAAATAGAATTCCATCAGTTCCATAATAGTAGATTGAGGGAGAATCCATCCACCTTAAGTTGTTTGGCATAAAAGATTTAAGATGATTCCATGAATTATACCTATTCCTTGTATTCCTTTATCAAAACCCAAGAACATCTCATCAAAACATACACAAACTCATAAATCTAGTATTTCACACTGATCTATGGTTTTGTTGAATAAAACCTAAAGAGATCCAATGAAAGAATGAATAGTGAGATCCCAACATTTTATTTCCATAATTGAACACCAAATGATTCATTAGAATTAGATTTTGGATATTGGAGATCACTAGAAATAACCTAAGTATGGCTTGGAAGTCAAGAGGGAGAATTGGGGAACTGAACAAGAAATTACAAGTGGTTACTAGATTAAAACTGACTAGGCCAAACTAATTCACGATGTGAATTGGGAATTCACATCCTGAATTCCCTGAGGGTTCACTCATGCTAAAAAACCTGATGCCTGATTATATTTTTTTTGGAGAAAACCATTCATGTCATGAACCTGTTTAACATCATGAAATGCCTCATCCATACACTCGGGGAAACTTTAATGCTAAGAAGGGATTTCAAAGCATATTCCCAAGTTTGATTCACATCATGAAACCAAAATTTACAACATGAATATTTCCTACAACATTTACTATAACCATATTCTAGGATCATCCCACCTTTACACTTCCGAACACTTCTAGTTAATTATCCCAAGACTCTAAGAATAAAAGAAAACACATAAAACAATAACATACCTCAAACCAAGGGTGCTACATTCTCCCCACCATTGGGATTTCCATCCTCAAGAAGATATACAATAACATTTCCCTTGAGAAACTCAATCCATTTTTGTAGAACAATTTTTTTTCATTCCTATGTTTCATCTTTTGTAAAAGTGGGTTTCCTAGAACCAACTTTATTAGTACTTTTGATTACCATACCATGTGTACTGTGAGATATGCATGATGTATACATACCATTATAGTGTAGAGATTTCTGCTTGCACTATTTAAATAGTAATTTTCATATATTAGTTGTCATATCAAAAGTTTATAGAAGAGATTAGGCTATAGTGAGAACCTCGAGAGACTATGAAATTAATCTTAAATATATTTCCAATGCTCTAGATACATTATACTAACTATAAATATATTATGTCATACTATCAGGTGCTAGAGGCTCATAATAATTGATACTTATCATGAAGTTCACACTTGGTGATCTCTAGTAGGTGATATCATGGGGATAAACCTTCCAATAGGAACACTGCATGTTTTGGGTGTCATTGAGTTTCCTATCTACTAACATGTGTATTGGTATCCTGAATTGATATTATTATTAATGTGCACCATTTGATCATGTAATTTGATGCAAGGAAAAAACCATGTCAATGAATTCATGGAGAGGTAGTTTGTATTGGGTGAATCATTGGTGGTACGACATTGGTTGAATTATTAAGATAGAATTTGTCACTTCTGAGTTGAGGAAGTGAAATCTATGTCCTGGTTGATGATGATGGTAGTGCCTTTATTAAATCTATGGCCATGGTAGTTGAAGGTATGTCTGTCTAGTTAGATCAAAAAATAAAAAATCAAGGAAAGGATGATTACAAAAGTGTGCATCCTTATTTATGAGATATCATATGAAAAATATATTATATTACACAGGGCGTGTTCGTAGGTTGGTTTTTGTTGCTATAACTACTCCTTGTCACTTTAGGGGCCTTGATGGGTTGTTAGATTCCACTCTTAGTCTGTGAATATTATTCACTACTATTTAGATAAGGCTATAGAGGGTCACACACAATAGCACATTCAAGATTCTTCCATATTCTGATGAATAGGTATATAGGATATTGTGGGCCCCACCACGAGGTCCAAGAATTGTCCAAGTTATTTCAATCACTGAAAAATAAATAAATTCATTATTATTTGAGTATAGAATAATTTGGTTGAATTTATTTATTAAAAGTATTTACAAGTGTTTAGGTAAATACTTGAAATAATAATAGATGAAAAAAATATTATTTTAATATTCAAGGTTTTTTTAATATTAATAGGAATTATGAGCCAAGTTAATGACCTGGGTTTATCAGTTAATATATTTAATATATATTACAAGCATGTGATAAAATATAAATAATATTTATGATGCATTTTTTTTGTCATATTTATTTATTTATTACTTTTATAATGGACTTCAGATATATGGGGGTTGGAAACCCTAAATAGGTATTTTTCACATCCACTATATAAGTAGATGAGGGGATTATTTTTTGGTGTGAAAGGAATTCATACTCTAATATATTGAGAGCTCCTCACTACTCCCACATCCTTGAGAGAGAAAGAATATATCTACGAAATTTATCTAAGGACTTCTTCATGGATCATAAGAACAGAGTCAAGGTGATCATCAAAATGTCGAAGGAATCATTGGAGCTCCACACTAGTACTCAAAATTCTTCAATCGACATTCGTGTAGATTCTTGAAACATGTATGGATGATCTAGAGGGGTTCAGTTTCGGATTATTCAAGCAATGATCATAGATGAAAATCTACATTCGATCATGATATTGTTAGGTTTCCGGGGCCCGTAGCAGAAGCCGGTGGGCCGGGGATTTGAAAATTTTTCGTTGGCGTAATGACAGTACTTGTCATTTCCGACGATTCGAGCCTCGAAAAGGTCAGAGAATCTCATGTATATTGTTAAGAGCACAAAAATAAAAGGAAAAACATACCCGTTGCATATCTGAATCCGTTGTTGACCACTAATTTTTGATGACGATCGTTGCATGAAGGATCCATAGCAGGATCCCTCTAGATCGTCCACACATGCCTCAAAAATCTGCGGGAACACCGATCGTTGAACTCCGGGTGCTAGCGCGACGATTCAACGATATCTTCGACGTCCCGATGATCACCACATCGTCGATCTTGCAATGCGTGAGGAGATACTTGATCTGAGCTCTTGGATCTTCAGATTCTCTCTCTAGGAAGTGGGAGGAGAGAGAGGCTCTCAAATTTCATTCCATAAACGAATGAATAGTGATGTGCACATAAAGAGAGAGAGCCTCCTCTCTTATTTATAGAGACATTGAGAAATACCCGGTTGGGTTCCTCGGCCCCCGTATATTTCAACGTCCACATAAATAATTTTGACCAACTTAACTGCGCCAATATTATTTATTATTTTATCACTTACTTGTAATATATAGAAATTATATTACGTGATAAAATACGAGCCATTTAACTCGACTCGTTGTCCCGCTTAATTTTAAACAAACCTTGAATATTAAAATAATATTCATTCGATTAATATTTTCTCGTATTTACTAAACTCGTAAATACATTAAATAAATTCAATCTCAAATATTCGTAACTTGAATATTAATGAATTTATTTAATTATTTTGGTGATCGACAACTTGGACAACGCTTGGACCCCGTGACGGGGCCCACTATGTCCATATACCTATTCAACTGAATATGTTCGGATTCTTGAATACACTGTTGTGTGTGACCCTCTAGGCTCTTATCTCGATAGCAGTGAATAAAATTCACAAACCAAGATCGGGGTCTAGCAACCCGTCATGGCCCCTAAAGAGATAAGGATAGTCATAGCAACGACTAACATCCTACGAACACTGACTGTCTACTATAGTCTCTTTGTCATTAAATATCTCATAAAGCAGGACGCACTCTTGTGTCATCGTCCTTATCTTTATTTATTATTTGTCGATCTATCTAGATGGATTCTCCTTTCTACTGCTTTGGCCAAAGACTTAGGAAGGCGGCACCATCCTGATCAACCTGGCCTGAGATATACAACTTCCTAAACTTGTAAGCGAAAAATCCTTTCTTGACCATTCAACCAACGTCATACCACTAATGACGCACCCGACACAAACTACCTCACCACGAAATTACCTCCATGGTTTTCGCCTTGCATAAAAGTACGTAATTAAATGATATTCATTGGTAATGGTCTCAAGTCAGGAGACCAGTACACATGTCTATAGATAGGAATAACCAATGACACCCAAAACATGTGGTGTTCCTATTGGCGGGTCTGCCCTCATGATCTCACTACTAGAGATCACCAAGTGCGAACTTCATAAGAAGAAGTCTCAATGCTTATGAGCCCCCAACACCTGATAGTCATACATCTAATGTGTCTAGTCAGTAAGATGTATCTTGACTATAGAACATATATTTAAGGTCAATGTCATTGTATCTTGAGGTTCTCATTATAGCCTGGGATCTGCTATAACCTCTCGACATGACAACTAACCTTTGGACATTACCATCATTATAGTGGACGTAGAAAAGTTTGTACTATAATGGTAAGAAATCATCATGCATATCTAACTGTACACATGATATGATAATCAAAAGTACTACATAGTTGGGTCTAGGGCACCCACTATTTAAACACTCCCACTTACACTACAGCCAACTTTCTAACTGAACTTGTTAGCTACTCACATGATAAATACCATGCTTCTGCAGAGTAATGGCTTTAACTACTGGGCTTGCCACGTTTTCACTGCGTGGAATATCTGCTATATGTAACCTCATTGACTTGAGTAAAACATCTCAAGACAGGGTATCCCCGAGTATATTATTTTTGTCCATTCTCATAACTTGACAACTTGGCTAGTAATAATATCATAATTCTCATTATGATAATACTTTTCTCACTAGGTGCGAATCCAAGAACTAGGACAACACGTTACAATTTATAACTGCTTCTTAGTAGCTTTAGAAGCTGCAACGTACTCTGTATTTGTAGGTATGGCTACCACAATATTTTATTAGCTTGAATCGCTCATCTCCTTTGCCTAACTACGATACCAGATCAAATTGATCTAAGGACTACTAGTATGTGTCCCACCATAACTAGTATACCTTCCTCTCCAAATTCCAGGTACATATCATTTGTACTCACCGAAGTACAAATTGATAGTTCTGACTGCATTACTTGTAGTGCTCCTGGAAATAATTGATATCTGCCTATAAGAAATTATTTCCTAGCAGTATCAATTATTTTACATATTTTTGAATATGTGATTGATCCATTGCTAAAGCAAATGGTATCAATTCCCAACTTTAATCTCTACACATGCTCCGAACATGTTAACCTGGAAAGATTAAGCCATGTGACATAGGCAACAATTCTGAACTTGAATTGTTCCAACAATGTAACTATATGTACGATTGACTAGGACCAAGAAACCTTTGGATCTACCTCAGTGGATCCTATTCCCTAGAAATTAGTTTTCTACTTGATTTCAATCATTTGAGAATTACTTTTAACCCAATCTTATCTAACTGTAAGATCAAGATCTTTTTTCCATATGTTTCCGAACATATATCACTCTGAAAACATTGGCGCTCCCACTAACCTTTGGTATACACAAGGTAAAGATTCATTTATAATTAATGCTCTAATATTTTGTTGCTTACTTTAACCCAGACTTGGATTTTAGTAACTTGCAACCCTTATTGGCATCATTTGATGTCATCATCTCTTTCTGGTTTCGTCTTATAGACACCTTCCATGAAAGATGAACTTGACATCGAATAAACAATAAAAGGATCTTAGAAGTTTGGTTATGACAAGTAAAATTCTAATAGATTTAGGCATACCGACTTGGTATAACCAATCGAGCCTTATTGGTACCATACTTGTACCATCCATGTATCATTTCTTTTGAATACCCACCGCAGTATTCAATTTATAATCCCCTTTGCAATTTGACACATGGAATCTATTATTGAATTTTAGTTGATCGTTTCAATCTTAGCTTGTTGCCATATACTGCTTACTTATAGGATTTATTATTATTAATGAATAACATATCATCGACTGTGGTGATTATAAAACCATCACCAGGGTTTTGTTCTTCCTACGCAGTATGTGTCTCTAGAACATTCCTATTCCACATGTACTTGTGGAACTTGTTCCCTATGCCAACCATTTTTTCATCTCGAGCATTGAATAAGTCTAAGTCAATTTAGCTCCCACTATCTCTAATAGAGATGTGCACCCTTGTATAGAAATGTAGTCTAATACTTGACTACATATTTTCTATCTCAGGGACTTATCCTAAGAAACTGTTAGGATAATTAATTTAGATTCACAATGTGTTTAACTTGATGCAAGTTTGTTTAAATCCAAACAAACACTTTGCATCTAAACACGTACTATGACATACTTTATTTTCCATCATACTATGACTCATATGAAATCCATTTGTTATTTTAGTTGGCATATTGGTAATGCGTCTACGCTGTTATTTTCAAATCACATTTTGAAATATGATGGAAGTTTCCACAAGTTGCAACATTGATACAACTTACATCCTAACTTTGATGTGTAACATATGTGTTTAGGAATTGCTCCATGCTACGTGTTTCTTGATCAATGTTAATATGTAAGACTTGTCATAAGTCCTCCTTATGAACATCAATTCAGTGATGCAGATAAGGTAACATGCATTTAGGAATTACTCCACGCAACATTATCATGATCGATGATTTCTTGGTCAAGATATTCTTCGGCCTACCGATCCGAAGCAACTCATATCTTCTTACCAAACCCATACTTCACTATTCCTTAATGACTTAAAGGAAACTTACGAAGTATCTTTACCTCTTGATTTCTTTGGAATAGTTCACATTGTCTTATTGAACTAAGCTCGGAAATATTTGTGGCATACCTTTATTTTTAAAGCTTTCTTTGTCTAAACTAAGGGTGTCAATAATACCACAGGTGTTTAGCTATGCGAGCCTAAATACCAAAATGGGTATATAGTTGACATCCGCTCTTAGTTTTACTTGACAAAGAATCATATTGCCACAACTGGGTAGGTCTTACATTTTATATTCATCATGTATTTCCATTGATTAAAATAGTAGTGAACTATTTGTTGAGGATGTCACCTCAAACAACATTGATTCCAAAACATGGAATAATGTCTCATCATGTACAAATGGGCACATGAGATAAATGTTTTTGATTATACTCCACAACTTGTTAAATTTGAATCAATCACTTGGCAATTAGAAGTTATGTGTTTCTCCCCGTTGACTTAGGAATCACCCTTTCTCAGCTGCTTGAAGAAGACACTTTACTTCTAGTAATATTTCTCGACTTACTTGGTTATTGAATTTCAATACATATATGCGAAAAGCATATTGTATTTTAATACCCAAGAAGTATTCGAGAAAAAAATACCTTAATTTGATGAATACTAACTAAACAAGAAGCGGGTACTTGCTTCTAGTGTTTCAGTTTTTAAACTTCCATGAATTCATTTTATTATGTTATGCAAATAACCTCCTGTTAAATATCCAACCACTTTTCTTTGAAGGACATGACGAAGGTTCATTTGGAATAACTTTCCATAGGCCTTTTCTCCTTTTCATTCAATGTATTCTCCATAAGAATAAAAGATGGCGTTATCTCCAATATTCTTATTACTTGGAGAATGTTTCCTTAACAGAAATGAAGAGCTTACTCTATACGGTTCGTTTGTACCTTTAAATTAAACTAGAGTAATTGGGTATAAAAGTTATAACAATGGGATGACATGAAAGATTGTGAACTGTCTTTTACTTAACACAATATGAGTGCAATCATCACATTTAAATCTTGATTCGCTTTCTCCTCGAAAGGTTCTTGGAGATGAGACTACATGTAACATCATCCATGTCTTGATGTAACGACCAAAACTAACATCACGATTTGATGATAGCATTATGACAGAACCATCATATGCTTTATTCATGAGTCTCCTGAAATTAGTTTTACACCCTTGCTTTCTGATTTGGCTTAACAGGTTGGGACATAAGCACCTTGAATTTTCATTGTAGTAGTAATGTGTGCAAGCGCCTATACTCCATTTAGGAAATTCGTGTTTAGTTTAGACATTAAATTTGTCTAATATTTATCGCAGTTTTATTGTGGTATTACTTGTCATTATCTACAAATATACTTTAGCAGATTGTACTTTTATGTGATTACCTAATATGACATTATTGATTATTTAATCATTAAATGTCTCCCACTATTTTTTAGAATTCTAGGAACCCTATGTACTAGAATAATAATACTCTAGAGTATTATAGTGGCAAGGATCCCTGAACCTCCCTCATAGTTTACAAGCTAGGGCTACGCCACTACTTGGAGGGTCCAAGGTAGGCTTTTGGATGGTCAACCGCATTATCTTGCGGTTCCTTGATCTTTTGAGTGAAGTCCCAACTTCAGAAATCATTTAATTATTTACTCAATGCTTGCCTCTAAAATTACAACAAACTAGCTAAGGCTATATCTTTGCTGCAATTTTAGTTAAGTCGACCCACCACACAAATAAAAAACTCCCCGGTAGTAAGAGGCACCCTCAGCTAAGGCATGAATCGGCACCTTGAACACCCGGTTTTGTTCAAACTTTAATGATGGAAGGCTGTTTGTGACTTAATATTTTCTTTGAGGGTTTTATGTTTTTCTCTCGATGAATGTAATCCATTTATATTAATCTTGTTCATCAATGTTGTCGTGCTCACAACTTAACTTTAATAGAAATCAAACGTCTCTTCTTTATGCATTTTATTATTTATCATTTTATGTATTTTTCCCGCTGTTCTAAAATGAAAAAAATAATAAATAAATGTATAAAGGTAAAACTACTACTACCCGACTGGTCTTGAGCATCTAAACGACCTAAGCGCATCATACCTGATTCGTATGCATGACTCTTGATGGATCTTGCCCTATCATGTATGTACGCTGGTCTTCTGCAGTGTCGCCATGTCTTGGCAGGGTCGATGTCACGTCTTGGAGTACCACCTCACCTTGGTGGAATCCACGCGTCGTCTTGCACCGTCGTACATCACCTCATCTTGGTGGGGTCTACATCGCTCGCCGTCTTCATCCGAAGTACAAAGGTACTCACGCGCAAGCGAGAGGGAATCAGGAATAAATGTACATCATATAATTATTGGGCGTGCATGCCCCTTATACATTTTAACCGAAAAATAGACGATGCGCAGAACGTCTTTAATTAATTACAATCATCACACATGTTTAAATAATTAATTAAAATAAAAATTAAAATCAGACATACTAAGGTCGATGCTCAAGACCAGACGGTGGGTAAAATTAAAGCGTGATAATATTAAAATGCATAAATTAAGTACGAGGGTTTATTTAATTAAATTAAATGAATTAAATGAATTAAAAAATTTAATTAATTATTGGTCTGTCAATTAATTTAATTTTTATGCCAAAATTAAATTAATTTTACTTAATTCAATTTAATACTTAAATTGAATTAATTTTATTCGGGTATTAAAATTATTAACCAAAATTAATTTTAATTAATTTAATGTATACAATAAAATTAAATTAATTAATTTAATTAATCTAGATTCATTAAATGTGGTCGAACCCCGAAAACACAATTGCATGGCCTGTGCGGGTCGGGCCAAACCCGCACATGGCCATGCCTTGGCTGAAATGGGCCGGGCTGATCCACCCAAACTCGTTCCGGGTTGGGCAGGTCTGCTCGGACCACTTTGGGGAAAACCTTTGCCCTGCGGAAGGAATTGCAGGCAAAAAGATACCTCCCAGGTGTTGTCCGATGACAACAAAGAAGGGTGGCACCCACGTCACGCTGTTGTGGGCAGGCCGGATGCTGGTGCTGCGGGCAGCCGGGGCGGCGCTCCTTCGAGGGTAGCTTCCGGGTGGCATGCAGGCGGTGTCCCGGCCTGGCCAGTGCAGAGAGGCATGGAACAAGGCCCTGGCGGCGTCTGACCTTGATCTGGTTGGAGTCTTGCATGCACGAACAACGGCTTGGGGAAGGGGTTCAACTATCCAGTGGTGGCGGCGGGGTGCTGCATGAACCCTTGCTGCTGCATGCGGGTACGGGGACGCTGGGACCAGCGGAGGAGAGTTGCTGAGAGCTGCTGTGAGCAGTCTTCACTGTGCATCGGGTCCGCATGCAAGCCGGGGCTCTCGCGTGGGCAGGGTGTGGAGGTGGAGGGCATCCGGGCTGGGCAGTTGGGCGCACGGTGGAGGAGCCGGCGGCGCGACGCCTGCTGTGCGTCGCGCAAGGGGAGGGACTCCCGGTTTTGCCAGAGCGGGGTCCGACACAAGGCATCTGGATGTGCGCTGCTCGCCATGCGGGGAGAGGAGAGGGCTACCGGTGACTTGCTGCTGAGGGGAGGCGGCGGTTGCAAGGTTGGGCGATAGGTCGCGCAGCCGGAGTGCGGGGAAGGAGGGCTGTCGGCGGCTCCTCACGGGAAAAGGGAGGTGGTGGCGCGGCGCTGCATGCGCCGCGCAAGAGATTTTCTTTTTTCTTTTTTTTTTTGGTTTGTTTTGTCTTCCACGCGGTGGAGACCCCCTCCCCTTTTTTTTCTTTGCTCTCTTCCACGCGGTAGCCACCATCCACCCTCCCTTTTTTTTGGGAAGACTTATTTTAAGTCTTGGTTCAACCCATTTTTTTTAAACATTTAGACTTAGCTTTTCAAGTCTTTTCCATTATTATTCTTAAGGCTAAAGATAGCCTTTTAAATTAAATAATAATAAATTTATTATAACAAAATAATAATTTATTATTATTACATTATTCTAATAATTAAATAATTATTATTAAAATAATATAATTATTGTGAAAATAATTTAATTTGACAAATTATAATTTTCACAAATTTAATTACATCAATTGAACCAATCTCAACTTGATCGGTTCCGCTGGATGTAATAAAATTAGTAGCTGAGATCAAAACTGCATATTCGATCCAATCCGAAAATTTAAATTGACTGTATCTTGGCCGTTCGAGATCAGATCGAAGCGTGGTTTGAGCCGCTGGGACCGTTTTTGAACCCTCTACTTAATCTTATGAAAATTAATTTTATTTGGATTAGAAAATCTACATGATTCCCTCTGATATCACTGTTAGGTTTCCAGGGCCCGCAGCGGAAGCCGGTTGGCCGGGGATTTTAAAAATTTTCATCGGCGGAATGACGGTACTTGTCGTTGCCGATGATCCGAACCTCGAAAAGGTACGAGGATCTCGCGTATATTGTTAAGAGCACAAAAATACAAGGAAAAGCATACTCGTTGCATATCTGAAGCCATTGTCGACCGCAACTTGTCGACGACGATCGTTGCACGAAGGATCCATAGCAGGATCCCTCTATATCATCCACACGCACCTCAAAAATATGTGGGAATGCCGATCGTCGAACTCCAGGTGCTAGCGCAGTGATTCAATGATATCTTTGACGTCCCAATGATCACCGCATCGTCGATCTTGCGATGTCTGAGGAGATACTTGATCCGAGCTCTTGGATCTTCAGCTTCTCTCTCTAGGAAGCGGGAGGAGAGAGAGGCTCTCAAATTTCATTCCATAAATGAATGAATAGTGATGTGCACACAATGAGAGAGAGCCTCCTCTCTTATTTATAGAGATGTTGAGAAATACCCGGTTGGGTTCCCCAGCCCCCGTATATTTTAATGTCCACATGAATAATTTTGACAAACTTAACTGCGCCAATATTATTTATTATTTTACCACATACTTGTAATATATATAAAAAATATTATGTGATAAAATCCGAGCCATTTAACTCTACTCGTTGTCCCGCTTAATATTAAATGAACCATGAATATTAAAATAATATTCATTCGATTAATATTTTATCGTATTTACTAAACTCGTAAATACATTAAATAAATTCAATCCCAAATATTCAAAACTTGAATATTAATGAATTTATTTAATTATTTTGGTGATCGAAAACTTGGACAATGCTTAGACCCCGTGGCGGGGCCCATGATGTCCATATACCTATTCAACTGAATTGGTGCAGATTCTTGAATACGTTGTTGTGTGTGACCCTCTAGGCCCTTATCTCGATAGCAGTGAAAAAAATTCACAGACCAAGATCAGGGTCTAGCAACCCGTCATGACCCCTAAAGAGATAAGGATAGTCATAGCAATGACTACCATCCTACGAACACTGACTGTGTACTATAGTCTCTTTGTCATTAAATATCTCATAAATCAAGATGCAATCTTGTGTCATCATCCTTATCTTGCTTCATTATTTGTTGATCTATCCAGATGGATTCACCTTTCTACTGCTTTGGCCAAAGACTTATGAAGGCGGCACCATCCTGATCAACCAGGCCTGAGATATACAACTTCCTAAACTTGGAAGCGAAAAATCCTTTCTTGACCATTCAGCCAATGTCATAGCACTAATGACGCACCCGACACAAACTACCTCTCCGTGACATTACTGCCATGGTTTTCGCCTTGCATCAAAGTAAGTAATTAAATGATATACATTGGTAATGGTCTCAAGTCAGGAGACCAATACACATGTCCGTAGATAGGAACAACCAATGACACCCAAAACATGTGGTGTTCCTATTGGCGGGTCTGTCCTCATGATCTCACTACTAGAGATCACCAAGTGCGAACTTCATGAGAAGAAGTCTCAATTCTTATGATCCACTAGCACCTGATAGTGAGACATCTAATGTGTCCAGTCAGTAAGATGTATCTAGACTATAGAACATATATTTAAGGTCAATGTCATTGTATCTTGAGGTTCTCATTATAGCCTGGGATCTGATATAACCTCTCAACACGAAAACTAACCTTTGGACATTACCATTATTATAGTGGATGCAGAAAAGTCTGCACTATAAAGGTAAGAAATCATCATGCATATCTAACTGTACACATGATACGGTAATCAAAAGTACTACATAGTTGGGTCCAGGGCACCCACTATTTCAACACTCCCACTTGCACTAGATCCAACTTGCTAACTGAACTTGTTAGATACTCACATGATAAATACCATGCTTCTGCTGAGTAATTGATTTAACTACTAGGCTTTCAACATTTTTGCTGCGTGGAATATCTACTATATGCAACCTCATCGACTTGAGTAAAACTTCTCAAGATAGGGTATCCCCGAGTATACTATTTTTTTCCATTGTCATAACTTGACAACTTGGCTAGTAAGAATATCATAATTCTCATTATGATAATACTTTTCTCACTAAGTGCGAATCCAAGAACTGGTATAACACGTTGCAATTTATAACTGCTTCTTAGCTGCTTTAGAAGCTGCAACGTACTCGGTATTTTTAGGTATGGCTACCGCAAGCTTTTATGAGCTTGACTCACTCATCTCCTTTGCCTAACTACGATACCATATCAAATTGATCTGAAAACTACTAGTATGTGTCCCACCACAACTAGTATACCTTCCTCTCCATATTCCAGGTATATATCATTTTTACTCACCGAAGTACAAATTGATAGTTCTGACTACATCTCTTGCAGTGCTCCTGGAAATAATTGATATCTGCCTAAAAGAAATTATTTCCTAGCAGTATCAATTATTGTACATATTATGGAATATGTGATTAATCCATCGCTAAAGCATATGGTATCAATTCACAACTTTAATCTCTACACATGCTCCGAACATGTTAACCTAGAAAGATTAAGCCATGTGACATAGGCAACAATTCTGAACTTTAATTGTTCCAACAATGTCACTATATGTACGATTGACTAGGACCAAGCAATCTTTGAATCTACCTCAATGGATCCTATTCCCTAGAACTTAGGTTGCTACTTGAATTCAATCATTGGATAATTACTTTTAACCTGATCTTATCTAACTGTAAGATCAAGATCTTTTTTCCATATGTTTCCAAACATATATCACTTGGATAAAATTGGTGCTCCCACTAACCTTTGGTAGACACAAGGAAAAGATTAATTTATAATGAATGCTCTAAGATTTTGTTTCTTACTTTAACCCAGACATGGATTTCAGTAACTTTCAACCCTTATTGGCATTATTTGATGTCATCATCTCTTTCTGGTTGTGTCATATAGACACCTTCCATGAAAGATGAACTTTACATCGAATGAACAATAAAAGGATCTTAGAAGTTTGGCTATGACAAGTAAAATTCTAATAGATTTAGGCATACTGACTTGGTATAACCAATCGAGACTTATTGGTACAAAACTTGTACCATCCATGTATCATTTCATTTGAATACCCACCGCAGTATTCAATTTATAATCCCCTTTTCAATTTGACACATGTAATCTATTATTGAATTTTAGTTGATCTTGTCAATCTTAGATTGTTTCCATATACTGCTTACTTGTAGGATTTATTATTCTTAATGAATAACATATCACCGACCACAGTGATTATAAAACCAGCACCATGGTTTTGTTCTTCCTACACAGTATGTGTCTCTGGAACATTCCTATTCCACATGTACTTGTGGAACTTGTTCCCTATGCCAACCATTTGTGCATCTCGAGCATTGACTAAGTCTAAGTCAATTAATCTCCCACTATCTCTAATAGAGATGTGCACCCTTGTATAGAAATGTAGTCTAATACTTGAATACATCTTTTCTATCTTAGGGATTTATCCTGAGAAACTGTTAGGATAATTAATTTAGATGCACAACGTGTTTAACTTGATGCAAGTTTGATTAAATCCTAACAAACGCTTTGCATCTAAACACGTCCTATGACATACTGGATTTTCCATCATACTATCACTCATATGAAATCCATTTTTTATTTTAGTTGGCATATTGGTTATGGGTCTATGCTGTTATTTTCAAATCACATTTTGAAATATGATGGAAGTTTCCGCAAGTTGCAACATTGATACAATTACATCATAACTTTGATGTGTAACATATGCGTTTAGTAATTACTCCACGCTACATATTTGTTTATCAATTTTAATATGTAAGACTTGTCATCGGTCCTTATTATGAACATCAATTCAGTGATGTAGATAAGGTAATATGCATTTAGGAATTACTCCATGCTACATTATCATGAACGATGATTGCTTGGTAAAGATATTATTCGGCCTGCCGATCTGAAGCAACTCATATCTTCTTACCAAACCTATACTTCACTATTCCTTAATGACTTAAAGGAAACTTACAAAGTATCTTTACCTCTTGCTTTCTTTGGAATAGTTCTCACTGTCTTGTTGAACCAACCTCGAAAATCTTTGTGGCATACCTTTATTTCTAAAGGTTTCTTTGTCTAAACTATGGGTGTCAATAATACCATAGGTGTTTAGCTGTGCCGAGCCTAAATACCATACTGGGTATATAGTTGACGTCCGATCTTAGTTTTACTTGACAAAGAATAATATTTCCACAACTGGGTAGGTCTTACATTTTATATTCATCATGTATTTCCATTGATTCAAATAGTAGTGAACTATTTGTTGAGTACGTCACCTCAAACAACATTGATTCCAAAACATGGAATAATGTCTCATAATGTCCAAATGGGAACTTGAGATAAATGTTTTTGGTTATACTCCACAACTTGTTCAATTTGAATCAATCACTTGGCAATTAGAAGTTATGTGTTTCTCCCCGCTGACTTAGGAATCACCCTTTCTCAGCTGCTTGAAGAAGACACTTTACTTCTAGTAATGTTTCTCGACTTACTTGGTTATTTAATTTCAATACATATATGTGAAAATAATATTGTATTTTAATACCCAAGAAGTATTTGAGAAAACAATACCTTAATTTGATGAACATTAACTGAACAAGAAGCGGGTACTTGCTTCTAGTATTTCATTTTTTAAACTTCCATGAATTCATTTCATTATGTTATGAAAATAACCTCCTGTTAAATATACAACCACTTTTCTTTGAAGGATATGATTAAGGTGCCTTTGGCGTAACTTTCCATATGCCTTTTCGCCTTGTCATTCAATGTATTCGCCATAAGAATAAAAGATGGCTTTATCTCCAATATTCTTATTACTTGGTGAATGTTTCCTTAACGGAAATGAAGCGCTTAATCTATATGGTTCGTTTATACCTTTAAACGAAACTAGTGTAATTGGGTGTAAAAGGTATAACAATGGGATGCCATGAAAGATTGTGAACTGTCTTTCACTTTGCACGATCTGAGTGCAATCATCACATTTAAATCTTGCTTCGCTTTCTCCTCGAAAGGTTCTTGGAGATGAGACTACATGTAACATCATCCACGTCTTGATGTAGCGACCACAAATAACATAAGAATTTGATGATAGCATTATGACAGAACCATCATATGCTTTATTCATGAGTCTCCTGAAAGCAGTTTTACACCCTTACTTCTTGAGTTGGCTTAACAGGTTGGGACATAAGCACCTTGAATTTCCATTGTAGTAGTAATGTGTGCAAGCGCCTATTCTGCATTTAGGAAATTTGTGTTTAGTTTAGACATTAACTTTGTCTAATATTTATTGTAGTTTTATTTTGGTATTACTTGTCATTATCTACAAATATACTTTAGTAGATTGTACTTTTTTGTGATTACTTAATATGACATTATTGATTATTTAATCATTAAATGTCTCCCACTAATTTTTCGAATTCTAGGAACCCTCTGTACTAGAATAGGAATAATCTTGAGTATTCTAGTGGCAAGGATCCCTGAACCTCTCTCATAGTTTATAAGCTAGGGATACACCACTACTCGGAGGGTCCAAGGTAGACTTTTGGTTGGCCAACCGCATTATCTTGAGGTTCCTTGATCTGTTGAGTGAAGTCCCTGCTTCAGAAATCATTTAATGATTTACTCAACGCTTGACTCTAAAATTACAACAAACTAGCTAAGGCTATATCTTTGCTGCAATTTTAGTTAAGTCGAACCACCACACAAATAAAAAACTCTCTGGTAGTAAGAGGAACCCTCAGTTAAGGCATGAACCGGCACCTCGAACACCCGGTTTTGTTCAAACTTGAATGATGGAAGGTTGTTTGTGACTTAATATTTTCTTTGAGGGTTTTATGTTTTTCTCTTGACGAATTTAATCCATTTCTATTAATCTTGTTCATATATGTTGTCACGCTCACAACTGAACTTTAATAGAAATCAAATGTTGCTTCTTTATGCATTTTATTATTTATCATTTTATGTATTTTTCCTGTTGTTCTAAAATGTATAAAATAATAAATAAATGAATAAAGGTAAAACTACTACTATTCGACTGGTCTTGAGCATCTAAATGACCTAAGCGCATCATACCTGAGTCGTATGCATGACTCTTGATGGAGCTTTCCCTATCATGTATGTCCGCTGGTCTTCTGCAGTGTCGCCATGTCTTGGCGGGGGTCGACGTCGCGTCTTAAAGTACCACCTCACCTTGGTGGAATCCACGCGTCATCTTGCACCATCGTACATTGCCTCATCTTGGCGGGGTCTACGTCGCTCGCTGTCTTCATCCGAAGTACAAAGGTACTCGCGCGCAGGCGAGGGGGACTCGGGAATAAATGTACATCATATAATTATTGGGCGTGCAGGCCCTTTATACATTTTAACCGAAAAATAGACGATGCACAGACCATCTTTAATTAATTACAATCATCGCACGCATTTAAATAATTAATTAAAATAAAAATTAAAAGCAGTCATACTAAGGTCGATGCTCAAGACCAGACGACGGGTAAAATTAAAACGCGATAATATTAAAATGCATAAATTAAGTACGAGGGTTTATTTAATTAAATTAAATGAATTAAATAATTCAAATAATTTAAATAATTATCGGTCCGTCAATTAATTTAATTTTAATGCCAAAATTAAATTAATTTTACTTAATTCAATTTAATACTTAAATTGAATTAATTTTATTCGGGTATTAAAATTATTAACCAAAATTAATTTTAATTAATTTAATTTATACACTAAAATTAAATTAATTAAATTAATTAATCTTCATTAATTAAATGCGGTCGAACCCCGAAAACACAATTGCATGGCCGGTGTGGGTCGGGCCAAACCCGCGCATGGCCATGCCTTGGCTGAAGTGGGCCGAACCGATCCACCCAAACCCGTTCCAGGTTGGGAAGGTCCGCTCGGACCGCTTCGGGGCCAACCTTTGCCCTGTGGAAGGAATTGCAGGCAAAAAGATACCTCTCGGGTGTTGTCCGATGACAACAAAGAAGGGTGGCACCCACGTCACGTTGCTGCGGGAGGCCGGATGCCGGTGCAGCGGGCAGCCGAGGCGGCGCGCCTTCGAGGGTAGCTTCCGGGTGGCATGCAAGTGGTGTCCCGGCCTGGCCGGTGCCAAGAGGCATGGAACAAGGCCATATCGGCGTCTGACCTTGATCTGGTTGGAGTCGTGCATGCATAGACAGCGGCTTGGGGAAGGGGTCCGACTGTCCAGTAGTGGCGGCGGGGTGCTACATGAACCCTTGCTGTTGCATGCGGGTATGGGGACGCCGAGACCAGCGGAGGAGAGCTGCTTTGAGCGGTCTGCACTATGCAACGGGTCTGCATATAGGCCGGGGCTCTCGCGTGGGCAGGGTTTGGAGGTGGAGGGCGTCTGGGCTGGGCAGCAGGGCACGCGGTGGAGGAGCAGGCGGCGCGACGCCTGCTGTGCGTTATGCAAGTGGAGGGACTCCTGGTTCTGCCCGAGCGGGGTCCGGCACAAGGCATCGGGCTGTGTGCTTCTCGCCATACGAGGAGAGGAGAGGGCTGTCGGCGGCCTGCTGGTGAGGGGAGGCAGCGACTTCAAGGTGGGGCGGCAGGTCGCGCAGCCGGCGCGCGGGGAAGGAGGGTTGCCGGCAGCTCCTCACGGGAGGAGGGAGGTGGTGGCGCGGCGCTGCATGCGCCGTGTGGGAGAGTTTCTTTTTTTCTTTTTTTTTGGTTTGTTCTATCTTCCACGCGGTGGATACCCCCTCCCCTTTTTTTTCTTTTCTCTCTTCCACGCGGTAGCCACCAGCCACCCTCCCCTTTTTTTTGAGAAGACTTCTTTTAAGTCTTGGTTCCACCCAATTTTTTTTTAAAACTTTAAGACATAGCTTTTCAAGTCTTTTCCATTATTATTCTTAAGGCTAAAGATATCCATTTAAATTAAATAATAGTAAAATTATTATGACAAAATAATAATTTATTATTATTACATTTTTCTAATAATAAAATAATTATTATTAAAATAATATAATTATTGTGAAAATAATTTAATTTGACAAATTTTAATTTTCACAAATTTAATTACATCAATTGAACCAATCTCAACTTGATCGGTTCCGCTGGATGTAATAAAATTAGTACCCGAGATCAAAACTGCATATTCGATCCAATCTGAAAATTTAAATTGACCATATCTTGGCCGTTCGAGATCGAATCAAAGCGCGGTTTGAACCGCTGGGACCGTTTTTGAACCCTCTACTTAATCTTATGAAAATTAATTTTATTTGGCTTAGAAAATCTACATGATTCCCTCTGATACCACTGTTAGGTTTCCAGGGCCCACAGTGGAAGCCGGTGGGCTGGGGATTTTAAAATTTTTCATCGGCGCAATGACGGTACTTGTCGTTACCGACGATCCAAGCCTCGGAAAGGTCCGAGGATCTCACGTAGATTGTTAAGAGCACAAAAATAAAAGGAAAAACATACCCGTTTCATATCCGAAGCCGTTGTCAACTGATACTTATCGACAGTGATCGTTGCACGAAGGATCCATAGCAGGATCCCTCTAGATCATCCACACGCGCCTCAAAAATCCGCGGGAACACCGATCGTCGAACTCCGGGTGCTAGCGCGGCGATTCAACGATATCTTCGACGTCCTGACGATCACCGCATCGTCGATCTTGCGATGCATGAGGAGATACTTGATCCAAGCTCTTGGATCTTCAGCTTATCTCTCTAGGAAGCGGGAGGAGAGAGAGGCTCTCAAATTTCATTCCATAAACGAATGAATAGTAATGTGCACACAAAGAGAGAGAGCCTCCTCTCTTATTTATAGAGACGTTGAGAAATACCCGGTTGGGTTCCCCGACCCCCGTATATTTCAACGTCCACATAAATAATTTTGACGAACTTAACTGCGCCAATATTATTCATTATTTTATCACATACTTGTAATATATATAAAATATATTACGTGAAAAAATATGAGCCATTTAACTTGACTCATTGTCCCGCTTATTATTAAACAAACCTTGAATATTAAAATAATATTCATTTGATTAATATTTTCTCGTATTTACTAAACTCTTAAATACATTAAATAAATTCAATCCCAAATATTCGTAACTTGAATATTAATGAATTTATTTAATTATTTTGGTGATCGAAAACTTGGACAACGCTTGGACCCCGTGGCGGGGCCCACTATGTCCATATACCTATTCAACTGAATAGATGAGGATTCTTGAATACGATGTTGTGTGTGACCCTCTAGGACCTTATCTTGATAGCAGTGAATAAAATTCACAGACCAAGATCAGGGTCTAGCAACCCGTCATGACCCCTAAAGAGATAAGGATGGTCATAACAACGACTACCATCCTACGAACACTGACTGTGTACTATAGTCTCTTTGTCATTAAATATCTCATAAAGCAGGATGCACTCTTGTGTCATCGTCCTTATCTTGCTTTATTATTTGTTGATCTATCCAGATGGATTCTCCTTTCTACTACTTTGGCCAAAGACTTATGAAGGCGGCACCATCCTGATCAACCAGGCATGAGATATACAACTTCCTAAACTTGGACGTGACAAATCCTTTTTTGACCATTCAACCAACGTCATACCACTAATGACGCACCCGACACAAACTACCTCGCCACGACATTACTGCCATGGATTTCGCCTTGCATCAAAGTACGTAATTAAATGATATACATTGGTAATGGTCTCAAGCCAGGAGACCAATACACATGTCCATAGATAGGAACAACCAATGACACCCAAAACATGTGGTGTTCTTATTGGCGGGCCTGTCCTCATGATCTCACTACTAGAGATCACCAAGTGCGAACTTCATGAGAATAAGTCTCAATGATTATGAGCCCCCAGCACCTGATAGTCAGACATTTACTGTGTCCAGTCAGTAAGATGTATCCAGACTATAGAACATATATTTAAGGTCAATGTCGTTATATCTTGAGGTTCTCATTATAGCCTGGGATCTTCTATAACCTCTCGACACGACAACTAACATTTGGACATTACCGTTATTATAGTGGACGCAGAAAAGTCTGCACTATAATAGTAAGAAATCATCATGCATATCTAACTGTACACATGATACGGTAATCCAAAGTACTACATAGTTGGGTCTAGGGAACCTACTATTTCAACAGATACTGAATCAAAAAAGGTACATATTTTATTTTATTTTATACTTATTAAATTCACACAACATCTACAGACCTCTACTGGGGCTCATATCACTAGATATGACAAAGTTACATTGTTCCGGTGATGAAAAATTTAAAATCCCTATCCCACCATCTTACTCTACATTCCTCAGTACCTTTAATTGGTATCATAGAGATTGTGTGAATTTTATGAGTCAAAATAAAAATAAAATTTCATTAAATTAAGTAGATAACATTAAATCAGTCCCAATAGAACATACCGAATGCCAATCTAATTCCATATGGACAAGTTATTACCATCCAAATTTTTTGGTATGAATTTAGAATATAGTTGTTTAATTTTAAAAATTGAAGAATAATATAATTAAATATGTGTTTGTGTTTTAGTTTTGGGTGATCCAGTTCCAACAAGGTTATGATTAAAACATTTTTCGATGAAAAAATTCAAAGCTTCCTTCAAAATCTTTTTAAATAAAATTAATAATTATAAAAAAGTGGTAAAAATAATCTCTTCCAATAGAAGAAATAAATAAAATGATAAAATAAAAAAATAAAAAATAAATTGAAAAAGCCTACACATAGACATTTGACAACACATGAGTTTTTGGATGTTAGTAGAAAACAATATATGTATGGAGGCCAATTGGAGAATATAATTGCTTCCCATGGAAGAAATAGAAATAAATTAATAATAACAACAAGTATAATAATAAATGATTTTTTTGGGGTTTTATTTCAATTAAATCCAATCAAATATTTTTTTTAAAAGGTTAGGATTATTTGAGAAGCTAGGTCTTGGGTCACCTCCTCCCAGTGCTGTGATAAGCCAGCCGAGCTAGCCCAACTGGTCATCAATGTCATGCCACTGGTGCCGTGTTTCCTCCATATACCTTCCTACACACCAGATTCTCTCCTCCCATATTCTCCCAGTACTTCCTATGACCACCTCGGCCAAACACCACGAGTTGGCCATGTCACCCTATGCCAGAGGAGCCCCTGTTGCCACCCCTCTCTGATGCCACGAGGTACTGGTGCATCAACCTACCAGTCCTCGCTTCTGTCACTTCCTCTAGCACCGTATTCATCACCTATGGCCATTTCCCTGCCACATACAATGCCTCTCGATCTAAACCCTCATTCAGCCTCCTAGTAGATTCACCTTGATCTTGAACAGCTAACACTCCTTGTCCTCGCCGCACAAAGATCCCATCAAGCCACTTTTGACTAAGTCTGCCACCATTGGTATTCTTCATCTGGCTATGTCAAAAATCCATACCATCATCACCCTCCCTAATCCTAGGCAAGTGACACCCTCGTTCACACAAATCATCCATAGTGGTATCCTGAAAGCCACCATTTGTCCCTTCTAATTCCATCCGACAACTGAACCTTGTGAGGTAATCCCTTCAGTTTCCCTAGATCCATGGTGACATCCTAGATTTGGACCCTACATCTAGAACCATTTTGGACCAACCTAAAATGGGTCAAAATTGGTTTGTCCCACCCTAAAATTCCCTACACGGGATCTTCTCGACCCACGAAGGTCCAAGGCAGGATCTGACCTACCCAGAACAGGCCTGTGTGGGTTTGGCTTGACCCGTAATGGGTATGGGTGGAGTTTTTGGGGCCTGAGTTAATTTTATTTAATAAAAATTAATTTGGATAATTAATTTAATTTTAGTATTAAATTAAATTAATTAAATATTAATTTTTTAATTTTTTAAAAAATAATCATTTTTAATTGATTAAATTAATTTTTAGTGTATAAAAATTAAATTAATTTGTGGAACGAAGATAATAAATTATTTGAATTGGATAATTAATTTAATTTATATTTAAGCTCTCAACTTTAAATTTATTGCAATTTAGTTTTATCACACATTTACATTTTAATAATGACTGGTTTTGAGCAAATGATCGACCTCTTACATGTCTAGTTGATTTATTTAATTATTTATTACCTACATATGTATGTTATTTATTTATTTATTTAATTATTTATTACTATGTGTGGAGTTTTTAATAATTAGTTAATTTAAGATTCTTTATGCATCATCATTTTAATTCAATATGTACAAGGCCTCGCATGTCCAATTTATCAGTTATATATTGTGCTCCTAATACCCCCTTTATTACACACATGTATATATTTTTTCATTTGATGATGACACTGTAAGGTGAGGACCCCACCAAGATGAGGTGATAACTCAGAAGGGGAGTAGACATACTGAAAGGGGGCAAGCTGCATCAAGAGTCAAACTTTGACTCAGGTATGATACCTCTAGTTCATGGTTGATCCATTGAGTTTAAATTGATAAAAAATTATTTGATTCTCAACATCAGTCAAGTAATTTATTTCCTTTATTATTTGTTTATTATTTTATGAATGTGATTATTTTCTGTGAAAACACATAAAACAATAAATAGATACAATTCATAAATATGTGATTAATGTTTTCTGTTAATGTTTAGTTGTGAGTGAAACAAAATAATATGAAAAAATTAAAATAAATGGATTAAATTCATCAAAAAATATAAAACCCTCAAAGAAATATTAAGACTCAAATTCCTTATATCATTTTAATTTGAACAAAACTAGGTGTACGGGGTGCTCATGATCCAAAGTTTAGGGGGCCTCATACTTCCATGGAGTTATTATTAGAGTGATGAGTTGACTTAACTGAAGTTGGCAACAATGAAGTAGACAAATTTATCTTATTAAAACTTTAGATACAAACACTGATTAAATCATATTTATGATTTTAGAATCCAAGACTTCACTCAAAAGACCAAGGAGATACAAGTTAATGCGGCTGACCAGTCAAACTCCTAGCTTGAACTCTCCAAGTAGTAGTGTAGACAAAGCTTGTAGACCACGTGAGGAGGCTCAATGATCATTTCCACTAGAATAATCAAGCGACAAAGTATTTTTATTCTAGTAAATAGGGTTTCTAGAGTTCGATAGAATAATGGGAGACATTTAATGATATAAATAATCGGTAGTGTCTAATTGGTAAGCAAGATAAAAGTACTAATATGCTATTTTTATTTTTATAGAAAAGGATAATTAATAACACATATAAATACTATGATTAATCATGGAAAAAGTAAATGTCCAAACTAGAATTGAATTCCATGATTAGTATATGTGCTTGCACAAAGTACTACAATATTAAAAATTCAAGGTGATAGTGCCCCGATACTTGTTAACCCACCCCCAGAAGTGAGGGTGAGAAAAATTCTTACAAGAGACTCATGTATGATGAATATGATGGTTATTTCATAATTTTATCATCAACATTTGATGTGATTTGAGGATAATACATCTATACATGGATGATTTCACATGTTGTCTTACCTTAGATAAGCCTGTGAGGAGAAAGTGAAGCAATATATGAATGCAGCGATGATTACACCTAATAAAAGTAAATTAAAATATAAGATACTATATTTTAATAAATACCATTATTATATCATTTTCGTAAACTTTATCTAGTTTCATTTAAGATTATAAAATGATAAGTATGGATAAAAACACTTTATTACCTCTAAGTAAAATTTTTCTAAGTAAATAAGAACAAAAATAAAGTATGATATTTAATTTTTATTGTGAAAAAGTTTAAATACAAGGTAAAAACACAAGTGTAATGTTTGATTCCAAAGGAAAATATACAATGTACTTCAAATAAAATAGGTATTAAACAATAGGGTATTTTATTTTTATATCATGAAATTAATCTATGGAAGTTTAAAAGCAATGAACTGAATTATAGAAGAAAGTACTCGCTTCTTTAGGTATATTCATCAGTTTTAAGTAATATTTCTATTATAATTCTTGGGTATTAAATATAATATTATTATAAAATATGTATCAAAATAAAATAACCAAGTAAGTAATAGAAATGTTATAAAAAGTATGGTGTGTTCTCCAAGAAGCTAAGGAAGAGTGGTTCTTAAGTTAGTGGTGAAAGGAACACAAATTCTAATTTCCAAGTTTAATGATTCTAGATGAAATGTTGTTAAGCATTACCCAAAAAAATTATCTCATGTGTCCTTTGGAAAAAAGGTTAAATTATTCCAAGTTTAAGAATGAATGTTGTTTATGGTGTTTAGTATTCAACAAATAGTTCAGTAATTCTTGGATCATATGAAATACCAGATGAATATAAAAAATTTAAGACTTATGTACCCAGTTATGGAAAGATATACCTTATCAAGAAAAAATAAGTAGTTTTAAAGGATATAACAAATATGGTTATAGAATCTCCAGAGTTAAATACCTTAGGTATTAACATATGTACTTAGATTTGGACAAAAAAACCTTAAAAAATAAAGGTAATCCACAAATATTTTATAATTATTTTAGCTATAAAGAGTGAAAAATTCCAAGGGTAAGACAATGGTAAGTATACTTCATAATATTCCTTTAAGTGTTTAAGTAATATCAAATTGAATTATGACATATGAATGGTAAGAAGATATAAGTTTATTAAGGATGGTATTTCGAATAATATCTTAACTGAGGACTCATTAATCAATATAATGTAGCATGGAGTAATTCCTAAAGGAAAATTACCTTATACACATCATTCCATTGATGAAAATAAGGATGATTGATGATGATTATTACTTTTTACCATCGATTAATATAATGTAGCATGGAGTAATTTCTAAATTCACATTACCATATTCACATAATGGCATTGACGAAAATAAGAATGATTGATGATGAGTCTTATATGTTAACATTGATAAATAAAATGCAGCATGGAGTAATTCCAAAACACAGATTTCCTTATACACATTAGATCCATGATGTAGGCAAAAGGAGTATCGATGTTTCAACTTATATCCATTGCATAAAATTTCATCACTTTCAAGATATTCATTGAAAATAATGACATTAGACCATAACAACATGCCCAATATAATGAAAAATGGATATCATATGAGTTATAGTATGATATAAATTCATTATGTTATAATAACATTGTGTTTAATGTAAAGAGTTCTTTAATAATATAAACATACTTTCATCAAACAAAACACAATGTGAATCTCAGAAAATATCCTAAAGTTTATATTGGATATTATTTAAATCCCCATCATAGAATAGTTATATCCAAGTGTTAGACTATATTTCTATAAAATAGTGAACACCTCTATTTGAGATATTTGGAGAAAGATCGACTTCAATTTAGTTGATGCTAGTGATGGACATATAGTTGACATAGGGGAACAAGTTCCATGAAACCTTGTGGAAAATGAATGTTTTTAGAGACACATACTATATAGGAAGGTCAAAACAATGTTAATGGTTTTATATATACCATGGCGGTGATACATTATTAATTTATAATAAGAATTCCTAAAAAGAAGTAGTATATGGAAATAATATAAGATTGAAAAGATAAGTTAATATTCAATAATAGATTCCATGTATCAAAAGAATAAGGGATTATTATTTTGAATATTGTGGTGGGTATTCAAATATAGTGATATAGGGATGGTACAACCATTATACCAATAAGGCTCGATTAGTAATACCAAGTCATTATGCCTAAATCCATTAGAATTTTATATGTTATAGATAATTTATATGATCATTTTATTACTAATTGGTTGTCATGACCACTAATCATGGAAGGTGTCTATACAACGCAACTAGAAAGGGATTGTGACATCATATAATGCTAATAATAGGTGAAAGTTACTCAAATACAGTTCAGGATAAAAGTAAGTAACAAGATAATAGAATATTCATTTGGAATGAATTTTCAATGTGTCTACCAGAGGTTAGTGGGAGTGACATTATTTTCCAATTAAAATATATTTGGTAACATATTGAAAATAGTTATTGGCCTTTCAGTTAGATAAGACCAGAATAAAATAAATTTCTCTAAACATTGACTTAATGTAGTAACATAAGTTCTAAGGAACAAGATATAATGAGGTAGATTTGTTGGTTGATTGGACCTAGTCAATTATACATATAATGATAATGTATTAAAAATACAATTTAGAGAAATTTAAGAGAGAATTTTTATAAGGGTAACATGGAATAAATCTCTCTATGAATACATCTATGGAACTTAGGAGGAGATTAACATGACAAGTTGAATCTATACAATTTTTTGATGGATCAATCACATATTACATGATATGTACAAGAAATGATATTTTCAATGTATACTTTATGGTAGGAAAATATCATTTATATCTAGTAAAATTTCATGGGATACAGTCAAAACTATCTAATTATGCGGGAGAAAGTACAAATGATATATACCAGGTGAGAGGAGAGGAAGGGATACTAGTTTTGAGGGAAAGAACTAGTCTTTATTAGATCAATATGATCTAATATCATAGTCAGGATAAGGTTATAAGCGAGACAATCTCATACAAGCCAGTGGTAGCCATGTCTACAAATACCGAGTGCATTGCAACTTCAATGGTAGATAAAGAAGAAGTATATAATACATAAATATTTTTTCAAGTTATTGAATTGTACCTAGTAAGTAAAGTTTTATCATAATATACATTATGATAATTATTATACTAGTACTATCAAAGATGTCAAGTTTTGATGGTGGAATAAAGTAAAATACTTGGGGATATAATCTCTTGAGGAGTTTTACTCAAGGAAGTGAGGTCGAACATATCAGAATTTTCATGCAGTGGAGATGTGGAAAACCCATAAACTAAAGTCATGACTTAGCAAAAACATGATCTTAATCATGTGAGAGATAACAAGGATGGCTATAAAGTTTGATCTAGTGAAAGCGGGAGTGTTTTAAAAGTGGGTGCCCTAGACCCAACTTTATTAGTACTTTTGATTACCATAACATGTGTATAGTGAGATATTAATGATGTATACTTACCATTATTGTGTATAAATTTATGTATTCTCTATTTAAATGGTAATATCTAGAGGTTATTTGTCATATCTAAAGGTTATAGTAGATCCCAAGCTATAATGAGAACCTCTAGATACTATGACATTAATATTAAATATATGTCCTATAGTCTAGATACATCATACTAACTATAAATAGTCGATGTCATACTATCAGTTTCTTAGGGACCATAAGCATTGAGACATCTTCTCATAAAGTTCACACTTGGTGATCTCTGGAAGGTGAGATAATGAGGACATACCTGCCAATAAGAACACCACATGTTTTGGGTGTCATTGGTTGTTCCTATCTATGGACATGTGTATTGGTCTCTTGACTTGAGATCATTATCAATATGTTCCATTTGAACATGTACTTTGATACAAGGAGAAAAACATGACAATGAAGTCATGGTGAGGTAGTTTTTGTTGGGTACGCCATTGGTGGTATGACATTGGTTTAATGATCAAGATAGAATTTGTCACTTCTGAGTTGAGGAAGTGATATCTCTAGCCTGGTTGACTAGGATGACAATATCTTCATTAAATCCATATCCATGGTAGTTGAAGGTAAGTTTTTCTAGTTAGATCAAAAAATAATAAAGAAATAAAAGTAAGTTGAAAAAAGTGTGTGTCCTAATTTGTGAGATATCATATGACAAAGTGATTATGTTATACAATGCATTTTCATAGGTTTTGTTTTCATTTATATAACTACTCCTTATCTCTTCAGGGGACATGATGGGTTTCTATATTCTTCTCTTGGTATATGAATATTATTTACTACTATTTCGATAAGGTCCTAGAGGCTTACACTCAATAGAACATTCAAGATTCTTCCATATTATGTTGAATAGGTATATAGGACATGGTGGGCCCCACCAAGGGGTCCAAGAGTTGTCCAAATTATTTAGATAGTATAAAAATAAATAAATTCATCATTATTGAAGTATAAAATAATTTGGTTGAATTTATTAATTTAAATTATTTATAAGTGTTTAAGTAAATACTTGAAATAGTATTAGATGAATGAATATTATTTTAATATTCAAGTTTCATTTAATAATAGTGGGAATTAGGAGTCAAGTTAATGACTCAGGTTTATCACATAATATATTTAATATATATTAAAATTATTTTATGAAATATAATTAATATTTATGATGTAGTTAATTTATCAGAATTATTTATTTATTACTTATTCAGAGGACTTCAGATATACGGGGGCCAGGAACCCAAACCGGGTATTTTTCACATTCACTATATAAGTAGATGAGGAGCTAATTTTTTGGTGTTTAAGGAATATATATTATAACGGATTAATAACCCCTCACTCCTCCCACATTATTGAGAGAGAAAGACTTCATACAAGCAATCAATCCAAGGACGTCTTCTTGGATCGTTGGAATGGAGTCGAGGTGATCTCCATGACGTCAAAGGAATATTTAGAGCTTCGTGATAGCACTCAAAATTAGTTGAACTGTGTTTATACAGACTCTTGAAGAATTTTTGGATGATCGAGATGGGTTTAGATTTAGATCCTTCAAGCAAGGATCACTGACGACAAGCAACAGTTGATCACACCGAAGAATCAATCAAGGTACATGTTTGTTTATTTATTTTATCCTTATTAAATTCACATGAGATCCTTGGACCTCTACCAGGGCTTATATTATCATAGATGATGAATTTACATCATTCTAATGATGAATTTTTATAAATCCCTATCCCATCAGATTCTACTATGTTCCACAATACCTTCATCCTCTTGAACCTAACCATGATTCAATAAAATCACCACTGAGAAAATATATATCCCCCATAGTATCTTTTTCTATATGTACAGAACCCAAACCAATTCATGGATAAAAGTCACATCATAACCAAGTGTATCATGATGTCAAATACTCATATGACTGAGATCTGGGTTATACTTCTTCAGTTGAGAAACATGGAAGACATTATGGAAAACACTAAATTTTGGTGTAAGGATAATTGATGCACCCCAATGCTAATCCACTCAAAAATTTTGAACTAACCAACCACATACCATGGTACTAACTTTATTTGTTTCCTTAGGAGTCAATGAACATGTCTTGTTGACACTTTCAAGAATACATGGTTACTCACATAGAATGATAAAGGTCTAAGACTACTGTTTTCATATGAAATCTATTGTATTTTATCCGTATCCATCCAAATCCAAATCATATGGATCTTCTCCATTATCTCAAGGAAAAGACTCAGTCCAATCAATAATGACTATCCTATTTACACCCAATATAGTAGAGAAAAATGATGATGATCATACAAAGCATCGAATGAGGCCATTTTTATCACCACCTAATATATTTTATTATTGGAGAACTCCACTAATAAAATATGGTCTTCCTAAGTTGAAAATTAATTTTTTTATTATTCGAACAATTTTAAGGACAAAGCGAGAAACCATGGGTTCAACCACAAAATGAAATCACAGAGCCACTAAAAGACAGTTTAAGCTACCCATATTTAACCTCCCTAAATAATTTCGAAATGATATTACTTTCTAGGGAATCTTGTTTATCCATTATGAGATATTAAAACTAAAACACCATCTTTTACTAAGACTGAAGATACTCCTTTATGCTGATCATCCCATTTTTTGAATCCCCTTACTAAAATCAAGTCGTGCTTGTCAATCCAGGAATGTTTCTCCTCTTTGAGATCCACCCTCAAAGAACTTACCATCATTCTGTTGACTTATTCTTTAGTAGAATTAATTGATATAACCTATTTAACCATTTCTTCATCTGATCTCATAAGTAATTCTAAGTATTGATCAAAAACGTTACTTGAATTTCTTTACTGGCAAGTATCCTTGGAGGAAGTGTGGGTATCACAATCCATATGGTTAGATTTCATCTTATTCCCTGATTGAGTCTCCATCGGTAGTGGAAAGTATGAGTAATCCTTCCTCTCTTTACAGTTACCCCTCTAGCTCTTACCCATCCTCGAGTTTGGGAGCTTACCACCTTGTACCTCATTCTCTATATCACCTGCAGAATAGTTAAAGAAGTCATCATTGGACCCATTCCCAGGGTCTTTCTACCCATCCATGTAGGGCCTACCCAAATATTTCTCAAGATCCTAAACCAGACCATCATTAGATAATTGTTCAAAGTGATTTCCTAGCTTGATAACTTCCACATCCCATTTTAGAATTATCATGATCAAGTCCTCACCCTATGAAACATAGATCAAAAACATTGAAACCTATAGAATTATACTCTATGGGTTCCTTGGAAACTTTTTCCTAGACTTTATCAATGGCACCACTACCCAAAAACACCACCTCAGCATATGAGGCATCCATGGGAGTCTTGGGACCTCCCTCATTTTGAGGATCCAATACAACATTTTGCCCAATGCCACCATGAGGACCCTCCAGCAATGGGAGGTCCATAACTCCAGGATCCTTCTCCAACTCCGAACTCCTTTTCTCAAAATAAACTTTCACAGACTATTGAGGATCGTTTAGGTCCTTTCCCAAATGATGAAAGATATCTTCCACCAAGGTATTTCCTTCATGTGATTCATTTTGTACTGCCTCCGGTGCAATCTCCACACCCTCATTCCCCCAACCAGAGGAACCATCTATAACAATGGACACATGAGCCTTACTACAATATATTCCCACACTCTTATACTTATCATGCTATTTAGAACCACACCTATATGATATCGATGAATGGCCCATCCACTTTCAAAAAGAATAAAATTTAACCCATGATTCATAAACCACTTGATTCCTACAATGAAATTCATCACCTACTATAATAAAAATGAAATCATAAGGAATTATTTAAGTTTCTACTTCCACAAGCTTCTAAAGTCCATGAAACAATCCCTGATCATATCTTTCATTGTCCGAGTCATGCATTCTGACTACTTATCCATCTATGGATGATATTCCTTACTCATGGTTAGTTGACACCAGAGAGCCTATTTTAAAAATCATTAGAATTGAAAAGTGAATATAAGATCTCTATCAGATACAATTGAAAATAGAACTCCATGTAATATGACTACTTCTTGGATATATAACTTTGTCATGTCCTCTACCACATTGGACTCTCTGATTGAGAGAAAGTGTGTTGACTTGCTTAGTCAATCCAAAATCACCCAAATAGCATCATTATTCTGCAATATTCTTGATAGAACTATGAAAAATTACATTATAATATGTTCCCACATCCATATAGGTAAGGAATAGATTGTAACATACTAGTTGATCATTGATGATCAACTTTTACCTACCGAAAACTAGGAATTTCATCACATATTCTGCAATGTTGCATCTCATACTTGACCAATAGAAATATTGTTTCATCACCTTTTACATTTTCTCAATACCAAGATAAATATACCATTACAAATAGTGATATGTCCAAAGAATATATTTCTAGAAGTATTTAGGAACAATTATTTAATTTTTAAAATGTACAAAGGATTTTTCATCCTCTTCTAAGTCATTAAAAGTCTCCCCACTATTTAGGTTTGACCCTATGGTGATATAGTTAGGATCTTCTATCCGGGTATCTTTCACTAAATCTCCAATGTTAAGAACTAAATTAACTAAAAAGAAAATTTCATTCCCATATTGTGCGGTGAAATTCAGATGTATATCAAAAACCACTCTCATAAACTACCATTGGTCGCGTGCTTCTCAAACAACTTCACTATAAGACTTCTTACTCAATAAATCCACCATAGAATTACCTTTACCAAGTGTATATAAAAAATCAAAATGAAACACTTGGAGGCACTCCATCTATTTTCATTTCCTCAAGTTCAAGTCTCACTGAGAAAAGATGTATTTCAAACTCTTATGATTGGTGAAAACTGTGAACCATTATCCAAAGAGGCAATTCCTCAAAGTATTTATGGTATGGAAAAATATATATAATCCCAGGTTTTGTGTAGGATAGTTGTTCTCATGTGATTGAAATTGCCTTAAACTATAGGCCACACCATAATATCCCAACATGAGAACACAACTAATATTAGATTAAAATGCATCAAAATATACATTATAGCCCTTAACTGGTTTTGGAATGATTAGGATGGGTGTAGAAGTGAGACAAGTTTTAATATCTTGAAAGAATTTATGATAGTAATAATTCTAGTCAAATGGAGCACCCTTTATTATCAAAGTATTCACGAGATAAGAAATCATAGAAAAATTCTAAACAAAGCACTTATAATAGCCCACTAATTTAAAAAAACTGTATATAGGAAAAACATTCTTTAGAGTATTCTAATAGAAAACTGCTTTAATCTTATTAGGGTCAACTAATATTTCTTCTTTATAAATGAAATTCCCAAGGAAACAAAATTCTTGAATCCAAAAGTCACACTTAGAAAACTTAACATATATATTACGGTCACAAAATGTAATTAGTATTATTTCTAAGTGATCATCATGGTCATTAAAACTTTGAGAATAAACCAAAACATCAACAAAAAATAAAAAAAAAGGAGTCAAGGTACCTATGGAAGATATAATTAATCAAGGCCATAAATACTATATGTGAATTTTCAGACCAAAAGTAATGACAACATATTATTAATGGCCATATCTACTCTAAAATTATTTCTTTATAATATATTCTTTTTTAACTCTAAGTTGATGATATTCTAAGTATATATTAATCTTAGAGAACCATTTGGCCCCATTTAATTGAACAAAAAAACATCAATTCAAAGAATAAGATAATTATTTTTATCATAACTTGATTTAATTTACAATAATCAATACATAAGTGGAGATAACCACATATAATCATAACAAATAAAACCAGTGCATCCCAAGATGATTTAAAATGTATAATAAAATATTTACTTTCCAAATCATCAAGATAGAACTTTAACTCTCACAACTCTATTAGATCCATTCTGTAATATGGTAGTGAAATAGGTCTTGTTATAGGGAGTATATTGATAGAAAATTTGATTTCTTATTTGGGTGGTAACCAAAATAAATCTTTCAGAAATACGTATGAGTATAGATCCAATATAGTAGGAAGTGTCCCATTTGTTATTTGATCAGTAGCTTACAAGGTTATTTCCGCTAACTGGCCCTAGATGGTTTTGTACAATATTTCCAAAGGTCCTTCTCTAGATACATTTATATAACAATCCCCTTTAATACATAAATATATCCATCCAGGGATGTAAATATTACCTACTGTGCATAGAAGTTGATATGGGATTTAAATCCCACCATCCAATCCATACCAAAGAATAAATAAAAAACACCCATCTCCAAGACTATAAAATCCCATAGAAACTATGATACATCATTGGTAATAAAATATTCTAGGAATTTTAATCCTATAAAATCTTGAGGTACAAGGGGTGTCGAGATATTCATGATATAAGGCATCATTTCCACATGTAGTCCCAATTGTTTAACCAAACGAGAAGAAAAGAAAGAATGTGATGCACATGTATCAAACAAGAGATTAATAAGAGTAATGTTTAGAAGAATGGTATCTCTCACCATAGAGGGACCTTATTCCTCACTTTAAATAGCCTGTTTTTCTCCCTAAAGCTATCATTTTTTTCATAAGATAGATCTTTCTTCCTTACTGAGGCATCGACTGGACAACTGAATTGTTTTTGGAAGTGTCTTTTTTCACCCATGTCTATGGATGAAAACTAGTCTAATGGGACTATTCTATCCAAGAATTAGAGACTTGAGGCTATGTTGAGCCTATTCCACCTGCTAATTTATAAATTCCATAATAGTATCTCTTGATATTCCCTTTCTTTCCACAGTGGTGGAAATTCCTTACTAGTGTATTGCAATCATTTTTTCTATGCATAACCAAACCACATTGGAAACAACCTGGTTTTATTTCAAATTTTTAAATAAATTTAACTGATTCAGAAGACAAAATATGAGGCATTACACCTCCTTGAGAATAGGTTTCCTTCTTCCTCTTTTTTCCAAAACTATAGTTCCTACATGTTCCTGTGAAAAAAAACATACTACCTCGAGTGGATTTTCAGTAAGATCTATTTCTAATACTATTTACCTATTAAACATTTTCATATAATCTATAATATATAGGAACACTATCTTGGATAGAATCTATGGTATCCATACCTACTCAAATATGTGTTCCTTTAAGGATGTTTTAACAACTACTTATGGAGATAAACAAACCAAATTCATAAACTTAGCTACATCCATTGTCACATATATGTTTTCTTGATTTAAGTTGAAAATTCCTGTTTCTCTTACTATATTGAATGCATGGGGATAGAATTGTATGTTGAAAAATTCCTTAAAATACTCCCACACAAGTCCCAAGTCATCTCTATATTGGATAGATAAATCCAAAAATTTCCATTCTAGATCCTCCAACTTGTAGGTTGATAGCTTAACCTTTAGCTCTACTAATGTGTCAAGAAAATCAAAGATTATATTCATTAGGTTGATCCAAACATCCAATTTTCTAGTTTCAAAATACCCTTGAAAAATAGGTGAAGTATTTTTCTTAAACTACACTAAATGATCCACTTGAATTTATTCATCAATTGTATTTCCTCTATCAATAGATTGAAAAACTTTCACAATGCTCTGTATAAGTTGTTGGTTCAGATGTTTCTTAGGTGAAACCACATTTTCTGTATCCTCTTCTTGGTTATTTATATGATGTCTACCTACTTCAATGTTTTATAACTAGAACAAAAAACTATTTAGTTATCACTCTTTAGGAACTAAAGGCTTTAAAATTCCAAATTACCCTAAGAAAACATCACTACATTTTTTTACATTTCAAAATTAAACCATTTGAACCATTTTAATCACTTTTCAAAAATCACAAAACAATAGATGAAAAATTCATTCATAGTGGGAAGTATTAGTGATAATATAGATATGATATACTCATTTATTAAATCCATGATGATGAGATTCCAACTTACATAGATGTGTCTTAGAACACTATTGTACCCAAACCACCCTAGTGACTTAAAGTTCAACATAAAAAGTTTAGATATGTATTTTTATGTGATACATTTCAAGTTCCAAAATTCTTATCTCCTTACTAGAAACCCAACTCAAGGACCAAAGAATACATATAAAAATTTCAACACATCACCCTAACTCATTGGCTTGAGAAGAGTTGGAATGCCACTAACCTTAGGTGACATCCCCAAGTAACCAAAGTCTGAAAATAAATTTCAAGGGCTTAAGAGAATGTTGGTGGATGATTTTCCCTAAGTACCCAAAAAACCTATCAAGAAATACATAACAACTAAGGCCAAAATATGATGCATGAAAAATAAACAACATAACTCAGTAAAATACCAGAATAAGAACCATATCAAAGTAATATAAGAAAAAGAAATAAAAGTTTCAAGAAGAAAACTCAAAGAAATAATGACTCAGGCACCCAAGTGTCACCACAACAGCCAAATACATAGACACTTCACAACTTCATATCCACTAAAAATAATCAAAACATCAAATAATTCCACTAGACAAGTATAAAAACAACCCCATCCCTATATCTCGGTAGACGACATCTACAAATTCACCAAAGTTCCCAAGTATGGGTGATCATAACACTCGGTAGATAATCCTCAAATACTTCCCAACACATGACACTAGGAAAATAACAAGTCATCACATTTTATTTAAAACATGAGATAAGTAAATAAGTAGTTTATATCAAAATCATAAACAAGTTCCATGGAATTAATTAAACAAATATCTTAAAACAATCTTTGTTACTTATAATTATCATTCTAATTCTACATACACACCCCCACACAAAATGCATGAAACCATGGGCCTCCCTATACTTGCAAGTGGTGTGTAACATACCGTTACCATTTTATCAGGTATTCCCTTAACCTCATCATGGTTTTCTATCCCCTTGAGATTAGGAGGATACCTATAATGGTGAATTCAAAGATTTGTTGGACTTTTGGCCTTAACTATCACTTTCTGCAGGATTGAGAAGGATTTCACGCTGTGTAACTATTGCTGGGTACAAGTTGTGAAAGGTGATTCACACTATAAAATTTTATATATTGTGAAGAGTGGATTCACATCATGAATCATTTAAATAACATATTTTTAATCCAAGGTGATGTATTTTTTGGTTTACTTGTACACTTTGGATTTCATGGTGTGTAACTGTATTACATGTTATGAAGTAGCCTACATATAGTTTTTAAAATAGGTGTGTGACTAATTTGGATTTGGTTATTTTCTCTAGGTCCTTGGCTCTTGACCTAGAGTTCTTCCCTGAAATTTTTGAGAGACTCCGCTCCATTTATATCAATCCATTCAGTATTGGATCTCTATTGTAGTTGCGGTGCATCTCTATAGATGAGTGATCTTTCCTCTTCTTCATTGCAAGTGATCATAGAAGTACCCTAGCATTTTGGTATCAGATCCCTTGATCTAAGTTGGATGTTCTTTATTTTATTCTTATATATCAATTGTGAGATCTTGTTTTGGAGGCTGTTTCTTGGTTATTTGTGGTGTGGAAGACATCTATTTTTGAGGTATGTGGTGTTTTCCTTTTCCATTGACCCCATGTTTTCTAAATAGCATCAATCCTAAGATGAATGGATTTGATTCTAGGGCCTTCATTGATGTTTTTGGGTTTTTTTTTGATTTTGGATTCCATTATGGGCACGTGCAACCCGAGTTTTAAGGTAGGTGGTTCCGTCTCTATCCTATGATAATGGATCTTATTGTTTTTCTTTACAAACTAATTCATAATGAAATATTGGCATGATTTTTTAGTGTGTGTTGAGAATATTTTTCAATAAAAAATGGGTTTTCCCTGGTTATTGATAAATAGAATGGAAAATGGGTATTTTTGAAGCATTAAAATGAAATTTTAAATGGTTTTCAAAGCATTGAAATGAATTGTGAAAAATATCACATGGGTTACCTTGGGTACTTGGGTGGAAAGTTTAGCTTGATTCCATAATCAATTATTTTGTGATTATCAAGGAGGTTTTTCCTAGGGATTTTCTTTGTCTCCTAGGCCCATTGTTTTAGGGGACCAATATTGACATTGTTGGGGGGTTTACTTATGGGGTATTCCTCTGCTTCCTAGGTCCATTATTCTAGGAATTGGTTTGTGCAATAGATTATTGTGGTACGGGTATTCTGTGACTTGGATATATAATATTCATTGGTGTTTTGATATATGTGATTCCATTTTTTATTACTTTTCATTTTGATTTATCCTTGATATGCATGTTTTTTCTTGTGAAAAATGATGTTTAAAACTTTATTTTAAATTGATATACCTGCTTTTGTTTAGAACTATGGAAAAAGGGAAATGTTTACCATGTTTTCTATAAAACTGATTTACTGCTTATCATGCCATGTTTTTACTAAAAATGTGCATAAAATACTTTTTATACAGAGGCTTATTATAGAACACCTAGGTGGGATCCTACTAAGCCAATTAGCTCACACCCTGCGCACCTCTTTAGTGGTGCGTAGACCTTTGTTTGTCTTCCTGTGTAGGGAAAGGTAAGGTGACACAGTGAGACGGTGAGGTTCATGTTAGCTGGTTGGGTAGCTGGTGGTGTTATGGTGGTACTTTATCCATGACATTGTTTGGATTATCTGTTTGGTTTGGGTCCTTTGCAGTTGGACTTGTCCTTTTTAGTTTTTAGCTACTTTTGTTCTTGTTAGTTTCCACTATTTTTCTTACAGTTTTGGAATATATATCTTGTTCATATTCCACTATTCTTTTTTGTTTAGTATATATATATATATATATTCCATGTGGTTGTTTATTTTGGGAGAAATAATTCCCTCTGGTTTGTTGTTTGATGCCTGAGTGCTTTTTTCTAGCCCGTGGGGATTAAGAACACCCTTCGACTATGTGATGGATTGGGTCAAGTTCCAGGTTTGAGGGTACCCCAGGCCAGTTCATTAAAATTTGGTATCAAATGATGTTCTATCCTCAAGAGTCATTTTCTTGAGAATTCTGTTAGATAGTATATAGGATTGTCGGGACTTGAGAGGTATGTTGTGATGAGTTCCTAGCTAGATCTTGTCGTAACGAGACTCATGTTTCCATGACATGTTGGGATATGTGCTTCTAGTGTTAGGTTTGGTTTTAAATATGAGTTTTTGATTATGGGTTTTTTTGGTTTGAACTGAGATTTGTTCTATTGTCTAATCATTATTATGTTTCTGTGTTCAACGATATGACTCTGAGACATCTTCCATGTGTTCTTTAGGAGGGTATATAGGATGTTGCTCAAGGAAATCCACCTATAAATCAGAATCGTATCGAGACTAAATACTGGCAGTTTATGACGTCAATCAGTATGTTCCATAAGTTTAGAACACAATTGTTGAGGTACATCCAGGAGCTAGAGTAGAAAGATATCAATCACAAGAATTATTGCATGAGAAGCCACCATCCTTTTAAAGGGATGACTGCACCTCAAGAGGCAGATGAATGGATAGATAAGATCAATATTTTTTTTGAATTTCTGGAGACACCTGAGAATATAAGGGTAAAGTCCGCATTGTTCAAGATTTAAGGTTATAGTACATGATGGTGGGATTCCATGGTCCAAGTAGATATGCATGTGGACTTCTATTGAAAGGGTTTCAAAGTCCTATTCTTTTAGCAGTTTTGTCGAGAGTCCCTGATGCTGGAAAAGTCTATGAAGTTCCTATATTTAAAAAAGGGAGATCATTCAGTCTCAGCATACACCTATAATTTTTCTGATATTGTTCATTTTTCTCTAGACATGGTGAAGAATGACTATCTGAAGTCTCAGAAGTACCTACATGGTTTGTGATCAGATATTAGATCGTAGGTATTCATATTGAAAATATCTACCTATGTGGAGATGGTAGACAGATCCATGATGGTAGAATTAAATATGACAGGCAAGGTTGTATTTTTCAAATCATCTCTTCCATCAAGTGGAAGCTTTAATGGTACACATTGGAAGAAGAGGAAGTGATAGGATCATCATAGGAGTAGTGGAGGTGGGTCTCAGTAGCGAGCCCCATCTGCACCATCTGTTACAGTGGGTAATGTACCTATGACTTTCTATCAGTGGAGAAACATTGGACACAACAATCATTATTTTCCTATGCCTGCAAATATGTGCAACAATTGTGGATGTGTTGGTCATCTATGACACTTTTTTCAGGCGATGACTATACCTCATTATGGGCAGGGTTTGTCGACTCCAAAAGCTACTATGGTGCAGTCAAAAGCTTCAAAAACTATAGGGATCCATCCACATTCCTCAAGAGTGAATCATTTTCATGTAGTATATGAGTGTCCGATGTAAGTTGATGTAGGTATGAAAATAGTTAGAGATACTATCCTTATTGCATCTTTAGCAACAATTTATTTATTTGATACTGGTGCCTCCCACTCACTTATATCTATATGTTTTTTTTGATATTATTAAACTTCCAATGGAAATTATGTCATTTGAAATGGAGTTAGTGAAACCTCTTGGTAAGAGTAAAGAGCATGGGTTCATGTATCCTTATTGTTCATTAATTATAGTTGATACAGGGTTGGTCTGGGATTTTCTCATTCTTGATCAGGACCTGTTTGATGTCATCATCAGTATGGATTGTCTTGTCACTCATCAAGATTAGGTTGATTTTTTTCATCGATGTGTTTCATTTCTTACTATATATGGGAGCTCTCTTGTGTTTTATGGAGAGTGGGACCTAAGGCCTAGTTGTATAGGACCTTCCCACCCAGAGCTCAGGAGTTTGTTGGTTGCTATTTCATTTGAGCCTAATGACATCTCTTCTATTGCCGATCACCCTATTATTGTTCGATAATTTACTGATGTTTTCTAAGATGACTTATCCTATATTCCTCTAGAGCTAGAGAGAGAGGTAGATTTTATGATTGATCTAGTGTTAGGTACACAATTGATATCAATACCTTCTTATCGTCATGTTTTTCCCATCCTTTGAGATTGGGAGGATACCTATAATGGTGAATTTGGAGATTTGTTGGACTTTCAACCTTAACCTGCACTTCATTTAGGATGTATAAGGATTTCACATTGTGTAACTGGGTAACATGCAGTGTAACTATTACTGGGTACAAGCTGTGAAAGGGGATTCATGCCGTGAAATTTTACACATCATGAAGAGTGGTTTCACATTGTGAATCATTTAAATAATAAATTTTTAATATAAGGTGATATCTTTTTTAGTGCACTTGTACACCATGGATTTCACAGCGTGTAACTATATTACACATCATAAAATGGCCCATGCAAAGTTTTTAAAATAGGAGAGCACCTATTTTGGATTCAGTTCTTTTCTCCAGGACCTTGTCTCTTGACTTAGAGTTCTTCCCATGAATTTTTGAAAGACTCTTCTCCATCTAGATCATTATATTCAGTGTTGGATCTCTATTTCAGTTGTGGTGCGTCCCTCCAGGTAAGTGATCTTTTTGATTATTCATTGCAAGTGATCATAGTAGTACCCTATCATTTTGGTATCATATCCATTGATCTATATTGGATGTTTATTCGTGTCTTCTTCTAGATCCATTATGAGATTTTGTTCTTGAAGTAATTTCTTGGTTATTTATGGTGTGACAGACATCTGTTCTTGAGGTATGTGGTGTTTTCCTTTTCTAATGACCCTATTTTTTCTAAATTGGATCAATACTAATATACATGGATTTGATTCTAGGGCCTTCATTGATATTTTTGGGTTTCTTTGATTTTAGATTCCATTATGGGTGTGTGTGACCCGATTTTTGAGGTAGGTAGATCCATATCTAGCCTATGATATTGGATATTATTGTTTTTATTTACAAACTAATTCATAATGAAAGATTATCATGGTTGTTTTGTGTGTGTTGAGAAATGTTTTCAATGAAAAATGTGTTTTCCCTAGTTATGGATAAATGGAATGTAAAAGGGATATTTTCAAAGCATTGAAATGAAATTTTAAATTTTTTTGAAATGGTTTTCAAATCATTTAAATGAATTGTGAAAAAGATCACACGGGTTACCTTTGGTACTTAGGTAGAAGGTTTAACTTGAGGCCATTGTCCATTGTTTTTTGATTATCATGGGGGTTTTTCCTATGGATTTTCTCTACTTCCTAGGCCCATTGTTCTAGGGGACCTATATTGACATTGTTGGGGGGGTTTACTCATGGGATATTCCTTTTCTTCCTTGGAACATTATTCTAGGAACTAGTTTGTACATTTGATTATTGTGGTATTAGTAGTCTGTGACCTTGACCTGTAGTATTCCTTGGTGTTGTGATACACATGCTTCTATTTTTCATTTCTTGGATTTCTGAGTTATCCTTGATATGTCTATTTTTTCTTGTGAAAAATGATATGAAAAATGTGCTTTGAAATTGATATACCTGCTTTTGTTTAGAACTATGGAAAAGGTAAATGTTTACCATGTTTTCTATAAACATACTTCACTACTTATCATGAAATGTTTTTACTTAAAATGAGCATACATGAATTGTTATACAGAGGCTTGTTATGGAACACATGGGTAGGATACTACTGAACCTATTAGTTCAAACCCTATGCACCTCTTCGATAGTGCATAAATATTTTTTTGTCTTCCAGTGTAGGGAAAGGAAAGGCACTGCGGTGATTCAGAGATGTTTGTGTCAGCTGGTTGGGTAGCTGGTGGTGAGATGGTGGGATTTTCTATGCCATCGTTTCGAGTAGCTGTTTGGTTTGGGTCCTTTGCAACTAAACTTGTCCTTTGGAGTTTTAGCTATTTTTCTTGTTGTCTATTTTCACTATTTTTCTTACATTTATGGTGTATATATATTATTTTTCTTCTACTGTTACCTTTTCTTTAGTATATATATTCCATGTGGTTGTTCAAGTTGGTAGAAATCATTCCCTCTGGTTCTTTGTTCAATGCCCAGGTGCTTGTCACCAGCCTGTGGGGACTGGGAATGCTGTTCAGGTACATGACAGATTGGGTTGGGTGCCAGATTTGAGGTTACCCTGGGTCAGTTCATTACATGGTGAGCCATCCGTTCACTAAACTATCACTTAGAAAACCCTTTTGACAAGGTTTCTTTCATGCCTTTATTCCATCCCATTTTGATAGGGTCACTTTCACCCCATTATTCCGTCCCATTTTCTCTTGAACACATACCACCAAAATTTTTCCATGCTACCAATAAAATATTTATTTAAACATAAAATAAATATTTCAAAACTAACCCTTTTTAAATCAAAATAGACAAGGGTTTTCAAAATAAATTTCACAAGGTATTTTTAAAAAATCAAAAGAATAATTTAGAAAATCCTAAGCCATTAAGTTCCAGAATAGTAGAGTGAGTGAGAAGCCACCTACCTCAAGTTGTTTGGTATGAAAGATTTATGATGATTGCAGATATTATACCTCTTTCTTCCATTATTTTATAAAAACCCAAAAATATCTCATCAACACATATCGAAACTCATAGATCTAGTATTTCACACCAATCTATGGTTCTGTTTAAGAAAACCTAAAGATATATAATAAAATAAGGAAGTATGAGAGCCTAAATTTTGATTTACACAATTTAACACATAAACATTCATTATAATTGGAGCCCATATGTCAAATATAACCAAAAATCACCTATGGATACTCTATAATTCGATAGGTAAAAGTATGGAACTGAATGAGAAAATACAAGCGATTGCTAGATTAAAACTACCTGGGCCTAGACTAATTCACAATGTGAAATAAAAATTCATATTGTGAATTCCTTGAGGGGTCACTTACACAAAAAAAATAATGACCTCAAATATATATTCAAGAAAAACTATTCACATTATGAACCTATTTCAAATCATGAACTTCCTCAGCCATACACCCAATGAAAATTTTCATGCTAAGAAGGGATTTCATGGAATATGTCCAAGGTCGATTCATGTCATCAAACCACTCTTCATGACATGAATATTTCATTTAGAATTTATGACATCCATATTCCAGGATATTCTCCCCTTAACACTTACAAACACATTCAATTAATTATCCCAAGACAACAAACATAAAATAAAATTCATAAAATGATGGCGTACCTTAAACCGGGGGTGCTACAATGTTGACTAGAAATAGGGATCAAATCCCGTTAGTGAGGATACTATACTATCAGTATCATGTCATATAAAAAATGAATAAATTGTATAATAAATAATATAATGTTCATATTATCATGAAAAAACTAAATAATCAAAAGGGAATACATGTCATACAAATAATAAATGTCTCCCAAAGTGGAAACCCATACCATAGTATAAAGTGTGATAGATAAATAAAAAATGAAGCTATATTAATTCCAAAAGTCTATCCCAGTACTGCCAATAATTACATTCTTGATGGATCAAACATCTACCACAAGACCCTTGTACTTTCTTGGATCCCTATGCATGAAATCTTTAAGTACACCAAAATTCCCATGTAGGGTGTGAGTATAAGATTCAGTAGGAAACCACCAATGCACCCTTAACCAAGTGTGATCAATTATAATAGGTTCATTATATGATAATAATAAATTTTTAACAAGTACAACAATATAAAACCCAAAACCAAGTGGTCATGTGCTAACCAAGACACTAGAACCCCCAAATGTACCTTCTTATGCTCTATGATGGATGGATAACAAGGATTAAGTAAGAAGAAATCAAAACTAGCCACTGGGATAGTTATTCTATCCCTTGGAATCCACATGGAATCATGTATACACGCTACTCGGTTTCTCCCATGTCACAAGTATGACATGATACTCACAAATCAACTGGGCATTGAGCGTGTCCTCAACAAGGCATTCTACTTGAAAATCAAGTAGGTATCAATAAATTTAATACCTAACATCTAGGTATTGAGTGAATATACAATATGAAATTCTGCCATATCATCATATCTCTACCATGTTCTTAGGTCCATCATCTCCATCATTTCAAGTCAAGAAAACTCCCCCTCTAAGGAATAATCATGTCATGATAGTGTACCTATTTTAAGAAACAAGAAAGATACCTCCAAGAAATGTAACATACATACAATGTTGAGCATACATGACAAGCATATGAACATGATCATATGTAGAAACACACCACAAAATGTGATCATAATCAACATATAAACAAGCTACTCTTGTAATACTCACGGAATTAATATCAAAATGTGCCTCATGTGCTACACACACAACCACATGCTATCTCAATCAAGCATAAATATCATTTATTACAAAAACAACTATATCATTGAAACATGTGTAAATGATATCCCCAAAAAGGTAAGAAACTTCTTACCTCAGGGATATTAATGTAAAAGTCAAGGATAAACCATCACATGTGGTTTGATAGATGGGGTGGAAACCTGTATAGAAAATAACACCTCCCCCTCAACCTTATGGTTGTCAACACATCAACATTCAAGTCTCATAGGTTCCTAGAACCATTTATATCATTTTATTTAAAAAAGAAAAAAATAGATATGATAGTACCAATATATCTCTTGGATAATTTAGAAAAATTATGATAATACCATGTTATCCCTCTTGATAAAACCACATTATTCATTAAAGAATAATTATGATCTCATATGTGATAAAAAGACTCTCTTTAGAATAAAACAACTAAAGGAATAATTCTCATTATTCTTTTTATGATTATGGTAATTATTATCTTAATAGTTTTTTTATTTTTTTCCAAAAAGACTTAGGAGAATAATATACCAATAGAAAAAAGAGATTTTATGGGATTATTACCTTAGAATTTTCCTTTGGAAACACAACACCTAAGATAAGGGAGAGAGGGTGTTTAGCGGAACCTAGAAAATTAAAAGAAGGCTTAGTTTGGTTGAAGGAGGTTCTTTCAAAACTCGAACAAAGGATATTCTATCTACTGAGACTCTAAATATCAACAAAAAATAATGGGTAGCAAGGTATGACTATTTTAGAAAACAAAAATGCATACAAGTATACAATAATAAAACATGAATTAAATTGTCGCAAGGGTTTTAAAATTTTAATACTATTTAATTCATAGTAATAAAACCATGAATTTAATGGCCATAAGGGTTTGACTTCAATAATACTATTTAATTCATATTTGAATAGTATCTTGGTCATGAAGTAATTTAAATCCACAAAATAGGTTTTATGAACCTTCAATGATTCCAAGTATTTAATTCCATTATTTTTAGCATTAAAAATCATTGAAATGTGTTACACGGTTTTTCTATGGAAGAAGAAGAGAGAAAATTTGAAAAGACAGGGTAAAACGTTACCCTTACATATGGGGTATGTGTTGAGTAAGGGTACCTTGGGTTCACCCTTATTCAGTGGTAGACACCCTTACATGGGCTCTAGAAATACCCGTTTACCCTTACATAGATCTAATCTACCCTTAGATAGCCTTTAGAAAGTGCGGGTTACCCTTATGCAGCACACATACTACCCTTTTGCAGCACCCTTATGTGAGTGGTTACCCTTACACAGTACCCTTATACAATAACCTTACCCTTATATAGTGTTAGGATCAACAACTCTAACCTTATGCAATAGCTTTTACCCTTATTTCAGTACCCTTACATGGATAATTATCCTTACACAATTTTGGATGACCCTTACGCATCACTTAAATTCAGGGCCTACCTTTACACAATGCATCCTTACCCTTACACAAGCCCTAGAAAGGCCCCTATACCATTACGTGAACCCTTTTAAAACCAATTTTACCCTTAAATGATGACCTAAAATCACATATAAGGTGATTTTTATTGAAAAATTAAAATTTCACATAAAAAGTCTTATAAATTTCAAACAAAATAGGATTTTATTATCATTAAAAAATTGGGAATATTAAAACTAGTGATGTACCCAATGTAACTCACCTAACCATGAGAATATATCATCACAGTTGTCATTAATACATAAAATTATATGAGTCATGATATCCATTAATGATAATATTAAATTATAATGATCAATACATACACCCACATATAGGAACTTCCAATGACATGGAAATATGGATTTCCTATTGGAAAGCTTATTCTCATAACCCACCCTTATTAGTGATTACCAAGGTCGAACACCATGAGAAGGTGTCTTAATATATTACGAGCCTCCTACCTCTAATATCCTATATCGTCTATGTCCCATCAGACAATATCATCCATCCATAGAACAATATTCAAGAATACTATAATATAACCTCTAAGTTCTCATCATAGTGGGAAACTACCATGACATTTCAGTGTGAAACATATTCTTACGACATTATCACATAAAAATGTCATGTAAAGGATTAACCATGACATGATAAGAAATTTTATTAACAATGAAAACATGTAATTAGGTACTAAATAAGTTGGTTCAAGGCCACCAATACAAATAGACTCCCACTTGAACTAGATACAACTGATAATAACTTTCAGTTCATTAGCTCTCACATGATATTCATGCATCTACTAAGATAGATTCTTTATCAATGGGTTTGGCACCTTTTCCTTAATGGGTACTATTGTCACCAAAACTTCACCTCATTGAGAATAATCCACCAAGAGATGAATCGTATAAAGTATGTTCTTTGTCCTTTGATGTGACCTTGACTCTTTGGAAAGATCCACTGTTGTAGTGTTATCAATATAAACTATGAAATGGTCTTAACTACTAGGCACCACATCAAGTTATTAGAAAAAGTTGTGAATATAAACTACTTCCTTAGCTATATCTAAAGTCAAAATATAATCAGACTATGCTATAAAATTAGCGACAACTAGCTTCTTTGAACTCTTCTAGCTCACATATCCTCCATTGAGAAAAAATACATATCTTGACTGTGACTTCAGATCATTTTGTTCTATCTGAAATCTAATATCTGTATAACCCCTGATGACTATCTCTTTATCTCTTCTATACACTAGGACCATATTCTTAGTTCGTTTCAGATACTTAAGGATAACCTTTACATCAGTCCAATATTGTTCATCCAGATCTTCTTGATATCTTCCTATCATGATCAATTTATAAGAAACATCAATCCCTATACATAACATGACATGCATGATAGATCCTATCCCAAAATCATATGGGATATTACTCATTCTCTCTATTTCCTCTTGTGTATGAGGAAACATTTTCTTGGAAAGATGTACACCATGTGACACTAGAACCAATCCCCTCTTGGATTGTTCTATACTGAACCTATTAAGTATCTATTAAATGTATGTACTATGACTTAGTATAAGTAGTTTCTTGGATCCATCATGTATGATCTTGATCCCTAGAATATAGGGCACTTCACCTATGTCCTTAATAGAGAATCACTTGCTCAACCACTCCTTAACCTATTATAAGGCTAGTATCTCATTTCCAATTAGTAATATATCATCATTATATACTGCTATGAAAACAACTTAACTCACACTATACTGCTTATAAACACATGGTTCTCATTCATTCTTAATGAAACCAAACTATTTTATGGATTTTTAGAACTGAATGTTCCATGACCTGGATGCTTGATTTAATCCATAAATGGATCTATGAAACATGCATAACTTTTTGGAATTCTCAAGAGTCACAAACCCTGCTGGTTGTGTTATATACATATCCTCTTAAATGTTCCCATTAAGGAAAGAAGTTTTAATATCCATCTTCAAAATCTTATATTCATGGAAATCTTCTATGATAAGAAAAATTATGATGGATTTAAACATGAAAACTAGAGAAAGGGTTTCATCATAGTTAATTCCTTGACATTTTCTAAAACCATTTACCATTAGATATGATTTATAGTTATTTAATTAACCTTACAGGTCTAGTTTTCTCTTGAATATCCATTTAAACCCCATGATATTTACATAAACTAGCGAATTGATTAGAACCTAACCTTTGTTTTGATACCTAGATTCTATATCAGAAGTCATGTATTATTTCTATCTTATAGATTTTATGATATCTACCTCCTTATAGAATAGAGGATCATTATTTTCAACCAATAATGAGTCTCTATCACCAGTGACTAGAAAACCATATCTCTTTGGTTCTTTGACCTCTCTAACACTCCTATGAAGTACTTTCGTTCTAGGGAAAAAATTTCCATGGTGATTTGTGCAATATATTTTTGTACCACCTCTAAAGTATCTTGAGCATCAACTTCACGGAATTCAATTTTTATCCCACTATCCTCCTTGTGTATGTGATCCCTCACAAGAAAGACAATGTGTTTTATAATAATTACTTTATTTTCTAAAGGGTTTTATAAATAGTATTTTCTTATTTCCATAGGACACCCTATAAAGATACACTTAATTATTTGGGATTCTAGTTTGTTTATTAAGGTAGCCTTAAGAAATTCCTTACAACACATGCATGAACATGTGAAAGAACATGTTTCTTTCCACTCCACAATTCTAAGGGAATACTATTTTCAACTTTAGTTGGTACTTAGTTTAGTAAGTATGAGGTCATATCTAATTTATATATCAAAATGGATAATAGAAGGCTTGCATGACTCATCATCAAACTTATCATGTAAAGTAGTGTATGGTTCCTCCTTTCACTAACACCATTCCACTATGGTGTTTAAGGTGGAGTGATTTTAGATAAAATCTCATACTTCTATAAAAATTCGTTAAAATCTTGGTTAATATATTCACCACCTCGATCTAATAGTTTTTTAATATTATTATCAATAATTTTCTTAAATTAATTCTTTAAATCCTTGAATTTATCAAAGGATTTGGACTCATTCCTCATAAAGTTTACATAAACATACCTACTCATGTTGAAGGTAAAATTTATAAAGTATGAGAATCCACCTCTTGATTCTACTTGAGAAGGTCTACACACATCAGTGTGCACCAATTCTAGAAGCTCTGTGGCCCTTTAACCGTGACTACCAAATGGTGGTTTGGTCATATTTCTTTGTAAACAAGTGTGACATATATTAAGTGGTATAAGATTAAAATATTCTAATTAACTATCTTGATAGAGATTTTTCAAACACTTATCATTTATGTGACCAAGAAGGTGATGCCAAAAATGGGTGCTGAATGAGACATGAATATTTGTTTCATCATCAATTTCCAATGTTTGGTTTTTGTAATTTAATGAATAAAGACTGTTATTCAACTATTCCATACCATAACATATTCTATCTATATAAAAACAACAACACTTATTTCCAAATATAAAAATAAATCCATCCACATCTTAAAAATAAATATATATAATTTTATTGGGAACACTATACATATAATAAAAATTCTTTAAAACAAAAATTAATCATGTTGAAAATGTGATATGGTAGTATCCAATGTTTAGAAAATCTAGCCTCACTCCATTTCTAGTTCATAGATCCACCTCACCTCTAGAAACCATCCAAAATCTACTCGGTTCCTGCATTTGGATACAAATTTGAGCATCACATGTAATATCTAATACCCAACTTTTAGATATATAAAGATTACACTTGATAAAAAATACACATGAAGCTTCCCATTTCTTCTTTGGATATGTTCAATTAATCTTCCAGTGACCCTTCTTTCCACATTAAAAACAAACCACATCCAATTTCTTTCATTGCGTGTATCTTCTTATTCTTGGAAGGATAGTGCTCTGGAGCCTTAGACATGAAATGCATATTTAGTCCATTTTCCTTGTTCTTACTATTTTTATTCACCATAAGTACTATTTGTTTTTCATGTTCAATTTATTTATCAAATTGGTGAATAAGAGTAATAATTTATGATGTTATATTCTTTTTATTGGTTATATTATAATTCATAATAAAGTTGGAGAAGTTTTTAGGTAGTTAGGACAGAACAAGATTCATGTGTATCTCATCATAGATATTAATCCCTAATATGACTAGGAATTAAATGTAGCTAATCATCTTGAATACATGTAGCATATATGGCATCAACTCTCTAAGATTTCATGTGAACAATGCATTGGAAATATCATATCTCTCTTATCTTACCTTATCTTGATAGAGATCTTGAAGGTGAGAAATGATGCTATACACCTCTGTATACTCATATTAATTTAGAAGCTCATTTCACATGATGGATAACATGAAACAGTGGACATCCATTACATCATCCACATGATTTAGGTAGAGAGATACATCTTCCTCACCAGCCTCTTTGGAAAGTGACTTAGGAAGTGAGGTTTACAGCATGTACAATTTCTATTTTTGGCATGCTGTAATTCAAAAACGCTTATACCATTCCTATAAATTCATACGAATGGTAAGGTTATCCCTATCTAGTATGGATCATAGTGATATTGTTTAAGTTGTTTTATTTTCTATTTCTACAAATTAAGAGTATATGACTAGTACTTATTTCATTACAAAAAATAGGTTAATAAATTTAATTTAAATTCAATTAAATTAATCTTTTAATATTTTGTTGAAACCTAATAGTCCTCACCATTAGTTTTGAAGTATAATTCCACTTATAAATTCTTGTGGTGAGGATCCATATTCCTCTTCTCTTAACCCAAGACTTGGGCCTGACAAGTTATTTGAAGGGTTTTAGGTAGACATAACTTTCCAACTACATTAACTTGTAGTTCCTTGATCCATTGAGTAGAATCTAATATTCTAAAATCCTAGTTAAATATTTCCTCAACCTTTACCTCTCAATTACACCAATTCTTTATTGGGTAGTAAAACCTTGATGTGAATCATTTTAAGTCAGCCCAAAACTTCAAGTTAAATGTTCTATGATAATTGAAATCACCCCGACTTGGGTTAGTCAAGTAATTTAAACTATGAGGTAAATTTTAACTTAAATAGTGGAAGATTATACTGATTTAATATTTTAGTTGAGGGATTTTCATTCTTATTTGTAAAATATAATTTTAACATTATCGTATGTCTTGTAATATTAAGTAGATTTTAATTAAGTGATCAAACATTTCTGATAAAATTTTCACATAATCTGGTTATTTTTTCTATCTTAAATGCTTGTTAATTAATTTATTACATGATCATGAAGCATTTTCAAAAAAAAATAATTAACCATGAAACTGATATAAATAAAATATAAGTGGCATGATCATGAGATTCTCTAATGGTTATTTTATCTAGAGGATGATAAACTAACCCTAAAACCTAGGAGAAAATACCTTGAACAATATATTGGCATGTGTTGTAGAATTTCACCTTGGATCCTATGTATCACCTCAATTGATTTTGCCTTAGAAACATGACTCAAACAGACTCCTTTTGCTTCATAGGTCCATACTTACATTAGTATTTACTCACATTTAGGTTAAGGGATCCAATGTATTGGATAGACAAGGTTTATATTAAAGAAACTGTGGGCACACAGACACTTACATAATAAGGAGTAGGGTATGTTATACAAACCATCAATTTTAGTTTAATAAATTAAAAGAAACCAATCACATGAACTTGGATGGTCTAATATCATGATCATCCCCACAACATGAAATTATCATATATTTTCAATATAGTTTTCAATTACTTTTATTCATTCATTAATTTAGATAAAACACCATGAATTAATCCAATTTATCCAATTTATATTAATTCCATCCAAGGATCCATAACTCACCATCATCCATAATTTTAAACAAAATTAATTTCATTTAAAATTAATTAAGTACACAAGTGTTCTTAGAGGTAATGATTTGTACTTTTATAAATTTCTAGGACTTATAGATTTGGAATTTACTATAGAAATTAATTCAATATATGATTTTCAATCCTATGAAATGATGTGTACTATAAAATAAATGACTAATAAAAAACATGTAAATAGGTTTAATCATATATTTAAATTTTATTTTGTGTTAAATTAAGTATGCTACCTTTAGTTGACTACACGACATATACTTTATTACATGGCGTGTAATGTCTTCTACCTGTGTCTACAACACATGCTTGGGCATGTTTCTAGCCGTAGATGAGTTCGAGGTAAAAAATGTGTTGTTCGTCTTACATAGCGTGTGGCATTGAGGTTTCAAGACATGGTAGTGATCATGTATTGTATCTGATACAAGAAACATTAGGACTCATGTGTTCTCAATAGTGAGAAAACGAGGACTACATGTCATGCACTGTGTTTACACGACATATAGTTCTACAAACCATGTTCTAGTTTATCTAGATCTATACACTGAACCAATTTTGTCAGATCTTAGATCTTATTTCTTTAGATCTATCCAATTTTATCATGATATAAATATGATAAACTCTAATACAAGATATATATTTAAGAAGTACACACCGTGTACTCTGTTTTTTTCCTGGAAGAACCTTTGGCACCTCTAGATGGTGTTCTTTATATGTTTATTTATTTTTTAATCTTAACCATTTACTGGTTATTTTAATGAAAATTAATAAGTGAAGATACAACATTGTTCATATATTTAAAAAAAGTGATCAGAAGTAAAAGAAATCACAAATGCATGAAAATAATCAATGAGTAATAAATACTTATAAATTAAACATGTGACCATTCTGATATCACATATAGTTTTTAGGTGCAATGGAAACACCTGTATTACATAACCAAATCATATTTTAGTATTAATTTATGAATAATCATTTTTTAACATGATAAGTAACACCATATACAATGAAAACATTAGATTAATTGAATAAAGAAAATACCAGAACCAAAACATGCAAATCTTCACATGTAATTTATAATTAATTTATGATCTAATATAAAATTACCTCAACTTATAATTACCTCTTAATTTATGATCTAGATAAATAGATCTCATTATATAATCCATTCACTACAGGATCCAAGTACCGATTCCATCTAGTGGTTCTCTGTACATGCACTATAATCTTTGAACATTGTCATTTGATTGTTAAGTTGTAGCACAACTGATATTGATCGCTTGTGTTGTTTGTGGTTGATTGCAGCAAAATTTTACTTGAAGGGGGAAGAAATATTGATTTTATCTAGATGTATTGAGAGAGGATAAAGATATAGAGTGTGTTCTAGATCTATATATCTCTCTTTAGGACTTAAGAGAGCCTCTCTTAATCTGTTGTTCACAATAAGAGTGATTATGTAAAGCGGTATAATTAGATATTTAATATGGAAGGTTTAATGTTGAAAAATTTCACACAATCCCTTTCCATATTTATAATTTTTAGTTGAACCCATTTCGATTAATAATAATAATATTCTTAATAACTTGACGTGGACAATACTTTAAGAATATAAATAAATATCACTTATACCATTTCAAAATCAGGCCATTAATCTTGGTCTGATTTACCTCATCATCATTTACCGATCCTTAAATAATGTATATTTATTTAATAAATAAGTATCACTATATTATTCATAGATAAAATAAATATTATATTTTTCAAACCTTGAAAATAAATATTTATTATTATTTAACTCACTTATTCCATTGAATAACTGGTGGTTAAATAATGATGATCAACCAAAATTGATTAAATATTATTTATTCCAACTTGTTAAATTCAATTCTTAAATTTAACTAAGAATGTAGATACACTTAGTTTGTGACCATCTAGGCCTTTTTCCCAATGGTAGCAGGAATAACCACCTAAATTCTAAGGTTATCATCTAAAAACACTCCAAGACACCTATAAAGAAATAAATTATTGTCGCAACAATATCCAACCTCTTACAAACACTTACCATATGATATAATCCATTTATCACAATATATTAAATCATGAATATTGTATACTGGTTCCATAAAATTATGTGCTCACTATCACATTCTTTGTGTTTTTGGAAATGAACTCTCCCACTAACCACCATGGACATGGATTTATTCAGGCAGTTCTATTCCCATAAATTGGCATGAGATATCAATTTCCATCAAGGGAAATAAGGGATAAATCCATTCTAATATTATCCATTAATACAATATCACTTGTGATACACCCAACATATCCTACCTTGATGTGAGAATATGTCATCATGGGTTTTTTCAATACATAAAAATATATGATTCATGATATTAATTAATGATAATATAAAATTCTAAGGGTTAATACATATGCCCGTAGATAATAATATCCAATGAAACATGAAAATGTGGATTTCCTATTGGCAGGTTTGATCTCATAAACTCCTATCTTGGATATTACAAAGGGATAAAACCATGAGAATGTGTATCAATGTCTTATAAGACTCCCACCCCTAATAACACGCATCATCTATGTTCTATTAGAAAATATAATTTGACCAAAGAAAAATATTCAAGAATATTGTCATGGAACCTCTAGGTTCTCATCATAGTAGGGAACTACCATTACTTTTTAGGGAAACATATATTATTTGGATATTATCACACAAAAATGTCATGGAAAGTAAAAATCATGATGTGATAAGAAACTTTATTAATAATAGAAAATTTTAATCAAGTATTAAATAAGTCAATTCTGGAGAACCAACTCCAATAACATAAAATAATATTTCCTTTCAACATTTGACTTCATAGCTATTTTATGGCCATGTGATTATATCCTTTTCATTAACTCTCTAAAGAGTAAACCCATTATCCCCTGTAATAAGTGAAACCAATTCTATACTCACATAGAAAAAATATTATAGTGTATTTCCATTATTAGAATATATAAATCATCAAGTCTTTATATTTTTTTAAAGAGTTTATAACTCAACCTCTAGTCATAATAGGTGATATTGAACCCAAATAGTTGGAGTTATAATTTTCAGTACCATTAATCATCTTCATAACTTATTTTTTCCCATTAAACACATTGGTTAGGATCTACCTAAATAAAGTGTTGGGTTTCCATTACAAATATTATTTATTCTATGGATTTTAACCCCACATCTTTATTATTTGTATGAATGATCTCTATTAGTAAATATTTTTTTAAATGGATTCACAATGTTTTTACATAATATCACATAAAACTTTTTTATAGTATAATATTGTAACAATTGTCTCACACAATCATGTCTCAAACTTATATGTCTATACCTTCCATTGTACATGAAACTATATGACTTTTATAAAGTAGATTCTCTATAACAATTGATAGATATATGAGGTATTGGACTAGGTCATAATCTAATATCCAATAATAGATTCCTAATCCTCACATCTTTCTTTCCACATGTGGCTAAGGTGATAAACTCTGACTCCATGGTCGAATGTTAAATACATGTTTGTTTCTTGCTCACCCATGAAACAAAAAAACCTACAAGATTAAAAAACCATCCATATGTGGATTGATTATCACCATTACAAGTAATCCAACTCACATTAGTGTATCCTTCTAGTACAATCAGATAATCATGATAGTATAAACTTAAATATTTAATCTTTCTCAAGTATCCAAATATTCTCATTAAGAATTTCCAATGATCCAAACCAGGATTACAAGTATATAAACTAATTTTTCATACTGAAAAAGCAATATCAGGTCTAGTAAAATACATTTTTTACTTTAAAGAACCAATTTCACTAGTATACTCAATTTTTGCTATGGCTATGCCCGTATTCATAAATTATTTAGCACTAGAATAAAAATGGGCATTTGAATCCCTGAAACCAAGATAATAAAATTTGTTTAACATTTTTCCTATGTAATGAGACTGAATTAAATAATAACCCCCACTATGTTTTCTAACATTAATACCTAGAATAGTATCAACTATTCCAAGATCCTTCATTTTAAACATATAGGATAAAAAATTTGTTGTCTCATTTAGACATACCATATTGGTTCAAAAAATTAACATATCATCCACATATAGACACACAATATCTCCATATTATTTTCTAAAAATTTCATAAATATATTTATCCACATTTTATGAGTAAATACATTTGATAAAATAGTTGAATCAATTTTTCATGCTATTGATTCAGACATTGTTTAAGTCTATAAAGAGATTTATCTACTTTATATAATTTCTTTTCATTACCTTGTAAAAAACCCTTTTGGTTGTTCCATGTAAATATATTTGTTTAAATTTCTAATTAAAAAAATAAGTTTAAAATACATTTTATATACATATAATTGATTAATAAAATCTAATGAAAACAAAATCCTTATTGAAATAATTCAAGCTATAAGAGAATGAGTATCAAAATAATCAATCCATTATTTTTGTCTAAAACATTTGGAAACTAATATTACTTTAAAATATTGAATATTACCATTAAAATCATACTTATTTCTAAAAAACCATTTATAACCAATATGTTTTGAACCTCTTGGTAAATATATAATAACACAATTATTATTCCCCATAATGGAATCTATTTCATCATTAATTGATTATTTCTAGAACTCAACACATATAGAATTAATAGAATATTTATATGTATTTGGGTCATATTTTATAGTCAATACCATATGATACATATTAAGAAGATAATTATTTTGATCTCCATCAATAAGGAAAACTATGGAATCTGAAGAAATAAAATCTAGATGCAGATTTTTCTCATTCATAAGTCTTGTACTATGCTTTGGTTCAACTCAAGAGTCATCATTATTTTTTACTATTTTATTTGAAATATATGGAATACAAGAGATTAGGGAATGATAAATAACCTCATCCATATCATCTTTATAAAATTTAATTTAAAAAAACTCCACATCCCATGATTTAACAATGACATTGGTTTCCAAATCTATAAATCTATATACTTTTTTTTATTTTCCACATATCCAATAAAAAAACCATTAATTTCTCTAGAATTAATTTTAGTTATTTTAGGATCAAGAACTATATAGTAAGATAAACACACCCATTATTTAAAATATTAAATATTAGGTCTTCTACCTTTCCAAATTTCATAAAGGGGTAACTTAGTTTTCTTAGAAGTAATCCTATTATGAATATGAAATGAAAACAATAAATCTTCTTCCAATAAATTTAATTTTAAATTAGATTTAATAATTGTGAAATTGACTATTTCTACTAAATTATGATGTTTCCTTTCATTTAATCTATTTTTTTGAGGTGTATAAGGATAAATAATTTTATGAATTATACCATTTTCTTTACAGAACACATGAAAATCATTCATAAAGTAGTCACCACCTCTATCAGTGTGTAATAATTTAATCCTTTTGTTTAAATGGTTTTCAAATTTATATTTATACAACTTAGACATATTAAAGGCTTCATCTTTTGATCTAAAAATATATATATGTAAATATCTACTACAATCATGCACAAAAGTAATAAAATACCTTTTTCATTCAAGAGTTAATATATCGTTTAATTCAAAAATATCTAAATGTAATAATTATAATATATCATTATCTCTCTCAACACATTAAAAATATTTTTTAACTATTTTATATTCTGAACTTGTTTCCCATTTATCAAATCCATTTCCAAATTTAATTATGTTTAACTTATTCATTACTTTCAATGAACTATAATTAATATATTCCAAATGATCATGCCACAAATTAGAGTAATACATCATTTAAGTAGAAGATTAAATCATATTATTAACAGAAAATTGATACATACATTCATTTGAGTACCCCTTCACTGAAAACATGAATCACTTTTACAAGATAACCTTTTTGGATTCGAATGAAGATTGAAATTCCTTCTTAAACAGAAGATCAATATAGACTAAATTCTTTTGAATATATAGTATATAAAACACATTTAGAAGTGTCAAATTCTTCCAAAAGTAAATTATAGTTTCAAAATTCCTTTACTAATGGAATTTATGCATTCATTATTTCCAAGGTGTACTTACTTTGTGATAGTACTTTCATCAAACATTTTTAACATTGAATGATCCTTACACACATGCACCGTTTCTCTAGAATCAAGACCCCATACCATCTAATTTAATTTATTATCAACTTTTAATATCATTATAACTAGATTTTATTTAATCAACATATTTTTTGTGTGTTTTTTCACTATCTTTTGATAGAAAAATTTCCTTGGAAAATGACTTGGTTTTGTAACACCCTGAGATTTTGTGAATTATATTTTTTCGAATTAATTTAATCTTTTGATATTTTTCATTTCACACAACACTAAAAATAATTTATTATATATCAAATCACTAATTCAAAAATTCCTTTCACACAGTTTCGACTTATCTTACGCTACACGCAACACCAACTTGGCATATGTTACACACAACACCGAGTTTCTATGAAACATAATTTTATTGTTATAATTATTTAAATGAGATAATTGTTACCTAACCATTAAACATAGTAATATGAATAGTAATAACTAATTTTCAAATATTTTTTATAATGTTTTTATATAAATAAAACATATTGATAATGAAATATATAATTTTTTGTAAAGTTTTTATATGTTTTAAAATACCATTTTCTCAAATGAACTGTTTTTAATATCCTTCTGTGAAAAATAATAAACTTAATTTTAGACACATTTATAAATTTAATTTGATAAAATATTCTTAATTTATTAATTTATAATATCAAAATTATCTTAGGGTGAATTTTTGGGGTTTTTATGAGAAACTTTATTTTTGGGTTAACAATGAAAGATACTGGATTGTAATTCAGAACTGTTTTTCGTCTAATTAATTTATAAGGTTAAATTACATTTTAATTTGGTTTCAAACTTTAATTAGATAATATTTTTATAAATTAATAAAATTTAGTTCATTGATATCAATTTCACTTTGAAATTTAGTATGAAAATTTAGCAAACTTTTGAATATATTTACTTTAAAAACCTGCATTGTCGACCCAACTGCAGGATTACTCTTAAATTACATTCTACCACTTATGTGATTAGAATTTTGAAAAATGAATTTAATATTTGGAATCAGAATAATTTATAATGTCTAATAAGGTCAACTTATTTTTTTACCAAAAATATTAGTGAAAGTAATTAAAATTAATTATGTTGATTAAAGTAAAATTAAGCTTAACTAAGGACTAAATCTTAAATTTAAGACCTAAAAAGACTTAGAAACCTATTCAAAACCCATTTTATGGAAATATTTTGATGCTATACTCCTTTTTATCAACTTTGATCCATTATGGGAGCCACTTTCTATGGAAAAAATATGGGTGGAATTCCTTTTCCTAATATTTATTAGAGTGAAACTCCTCTTCCATTATAAAAAGGCCTCCTCTCCTCCCACTTCCCCACACCTCTTAGGAAACTTTTTCTCAGACAGTATATGACCAATAAACTTACCACCATCCCTTACTTCCTCATATAATCCTCCCATTGGGTATAAAATCTAAGGAAGCCTTTTGGCACAAACCAAAAGGAGTTACCCGATTAAGAGGTAATGCCTTCTCTCAAGCTCCTTTCATTTATTTTCTTTCCCTGCCCTCTCCACTCTCTTTATTATATGATTTTATAACAAAACCTATATCCTCAATATACTATGATTTTTTATTCTATTTTTTTGACCTACATTTACACACACCTCTATCTAATGGGTAACGAACATACTGTTTTCGTGTACATCGAACTACCACCTCATGAAAAGACGATTGTTCATTTTTTCCTTTACCGCCTCTCATGAAGAAATTATGGTAGATGCTATATTTATATATATTATATATTATATTTATTATTTATGTAATCTTATTTAATTATTTTACAAAAAATATCTTTATACTTTACACTTGGTGTAAATACGATAATATCGTTTGAGGAAGTGTGGACTACCGCCACCTCAAAGTGATGTGATTCATTTACACACTACATGGAATGTATTAAAGGTGTTTTTAGTGAAAGTGTATGATATATATGAAATAATAATTTTAATTTAATTATAATATATATATATATATACATATATTCTATTTTCTTACTTTCTTCTAATATGACAATAAAAATAGAAATAACGTTCATGTATATGTACAACTTACTGTCACCATGAGCAGTGTATTCCATTTCATACTTCTATATTATATAGATTATTATAATATAAATATAATGAATATAAATAATATTTATATCTTGGTTTAAAATTTTTAAATCATTATATAAGTATAAGGACCAAAGATATAACAAATTAAGACACATGTGAAGAATAAAGTGAATATTAACCGTAGTGAAACCTTAACATAGGATTTTTAGCAAGTGGGTAATATAAGGTCATAATAAAACCATATATAGTATTAGATATAAGAATATGGTTCTGTAAAATATTTATAATAAATTTATATTTATTATACTAGATGCTTTTATGAGCATGAAGTGATTCAAGACACAAAGTAAGGGGATTTCTCTCACTTTTTATTTCTGTGAGATACGTGATTTATTCACCACCCATTCCTTTTGTGTGGTGTGTATACTGACCATGGATATATTAAATGATTATTATAATTAAATTTATGTGTATTTATATATCCATTTTATGATCTATATTTCATGGGGTTTAAGTTTCAAAAGTTACTAAATCAGTAAAATATTTTCGTCTCAATTTTCCTTCCTTGAGACTCATGTTTTGTTATGCACCTAAATTATTTTTCGAGGTGTATATACTTCAATTTTAAATTTTATATAATGAAACTCATTATTTTCATGATATTTTAAGCTTCATTTAATTTCATTTTCTTACATGGATAGTATGATACCAATTAACCAAGTGTTAAGAGTTTATTGAAACAATCTCACCGCTTTTCGATATTGTTAATGATTATGATTATTTGATGAAATATTGCAATCCATATGTTAATAAAATTCATGAATTTTATTATCCATTGGATATTCATGATATAACAATGAATTGGTTCTATTATTACACTCTTTGAGACATAATATAGTTAAGAATGTGTTTTTAATAAAGCCCGACTTTATCCTCACTTCGGTTAGAAATCTATTTTATTTCAAAAACCATGTTTTCAAAGATGTTTTCAAAAACATCTCAAGATTATTTCATAATTTTTCAAGTAAAAAGGATTTCAAAACATTTTAAATATTTATTTATAAGTTTTGAAAGTTATTTTCAAAGAAATGGTTTTCAAAACGTTTTCAATATTTATTTATAAGTTCTTAGAGTATTTTCAATGAAATGGTTTTCAAAATGTTTTCAAAATTTATTTTAAGTTTTTCAAAGTGTTTTCAAAGAAAAATGTTTTTAAATGTTTTTGAATATTATTCTATAAGTTTTCAAGGAAAATTATTTAAAAATTATTTCAAGTCTTCTTGATAAAATTTCATGGTATTTTATAAGAAAATGATTTTCAAATGGTTTTATACATTAAAAATACATTTTCGAAGAAGAAATGATATTTTCCTCAAGAAATGTTTTTTAAAAGATATTTCAAAATTATTTTCCATCTAAGATTACATCCGTTGATGTTAAATATGCCTTCCTGGGAAATGATATAAAGTTTCCATTCATAGTCTTTCTCTGAATGGTTATGCTTAATTTCATGGTCTTTATGAAACCTGTTTCTCTTTCATGGGTTATATGTTTATGAAATCCATTTCTCTTTCACGAGTTATAATTTTTATGAAATGATTATGAAACCAATATATTTTTCCTCATGTTATGATATGATTACATGTCTATCATACACATTTCATTTCATGGGTTATGATATAATTGTTTATGATTTTACGACACATATATGTATGATTTCATTATGAGACAAGTAGGACCTATATATCCCTCCAATGCATTGGGTAAAAAGTTATGTCACATGAGATAGACAAGGATAGAATGATAAATGAACTTGGTTCAATATTATTGGTTTGAAACAATAAAGGAACTCAGTTCAGTATTACAAGGCTGGAATGAGGAGTGAACTCGGTTAAGTAGGGATGTAACAGGGTGTGAACCTGATTCAATAAAGGACTTTGTCCACTAAGATGGTCTCGATAGAAATACCTTGACTACTATGGAAATCATTATATATGATTATGTGTCTTCCATAATTACTTGTTTTATTCCTATGTTATGATTTCATGGATCATGTTATTCATTTCCTTATGATTTATGTCTTATGAACTGACATGATTTATTCCATGTTTCATTTATATGATCTTTGATATGCAGGGCATGATATTCTATTTTCATGATCATGTTATCATACCCTTATTTTAATGATTATGATTACATATCCCCCTTTTTTAGCTATACTAGGAATATGATATCACCACTTTTTATGTTTCCTTCCCCAGGTTATGACAATATGTATTATGTTTTATGTGTCTAAGAATGGTGCTTGTCAAGAAGAACCTAGTGGGAGATAATGTAGCTCACTTATGTATCAGTGTTTATGTTTCTATGTTTCCAATGGAACTAGACTACTATAGTCTTTGGGCATCTGTTTGTATAATGTTTTAAGTATTTTGAAAAAGTTATGTAATGTTAATATTTGAAAAGATAGGGTCAGTATACTTAGTATCACTGTAAATGTTTAGTTAAACTTAGGAATCTCAGATGAGAAAACCTTAGTGAGAAATCCAAGGACATATTTAGGGATAAGTCTAAGGATAAGAAAAAGTATAGAAAAATGTCATGGAATTTTGTTAAATTATAGAGCGAGTGGTTTCCTATAAATAAATCTCTATCTAGATACTACAAGTAGATGTGGATCTAGCACAAATGTACCTCGGGGTAACAACTTTTATAATATTTTTTTGGGTCTAACTCAGGGTAATCTAGTATACGACAATGGGCCTTTCTACACACCTATTTTGACACTCTCAGGGGATATTCTTTGGTAATTCAAAAACTATTCCTGAACCATCATGAATGATTTAATTGTAAGTTGGATATGAATAAACTATGATGAACCTAAGGTTTCATAGATTAAGGAAGGTTTCATGATTTAGACATACTTTAGGTAATTATTTTCATGACTATGTGGTTTTTCTCTATGATAAGTAATTCTCACACTATGCTTTTGGTTTTAGTCAATGACTGGAACCAGAAGAAACTGGATTACCATTGAATCTGATGGAAGATTTTTTAATGTTCAGTCAAGTGGGATGATCACTAGACTGAAATATGTTATGACCATTCCTAATAAATTTTCAAGGAACATGATTAACAATATGTACCTTAACCAACTCTATAACTCACCAAGGGAGAGAAATGATGAGTTAAATGATATTTTGGGTAATGGAGACCATGGAGGATAGAATATTCTAGTTCCTTTGTGTCAAGAATGTGGAAAGAATCACCTAAGTGAATGTATTAGAGGAGAAAGAAGATGTTTTGACTATGAAAAATAAGGATATAAAGCAAGTGAATACAAGGGAAAAATGAAGAGTTTGGTTAATTAATTAGATGTGAATATTGGACTCCCTAAGTCATCATCTAAGGTTAAGTGTTTTAAGTGTGGAATAAATGGTCATTATGCAACTCAAAGTCCCAATAGGAAATCTCCTGAAGAGAATTAGCAAGGTGGTGCAAGTACTGGTTACATTGCGAATAATGATGAGACTATAGATGAAATGTGAAAGGAAAGGGGTATTGTGTAATAAGATGAGGTAGACTTGTTAATGGAATAAGGATGAAATGGAATAATAAATGTTCTTATATATTTTGATTCAATAATTATAAAAGGTGAAATATATAAGGATTGTTCAGTTTATGTTTTTTGCTACGAATTTATAAGAACACATTGCATTGTTCTAATGGAATAAAAAAGCTATATAATGACAATATGATGTCCATTGAAAACACATGATTAAGGAAAATATAACCTTTAATTTGTTTTTTATTTTATGATAATATTTTTTGGATACATATATGTTGGATATAATTAAATTAAATGATACTGATTACTTTGGAACTAATTAAGGGCCTATTTACAAGTAGTTTATGCTATGATGGATGAAGTTTAAAACTTCTTTTATTTATGGAATATATCAAGTAATCTATGGAATAAGGAAGCAGACATGTTTTCCAGAAGTATTTATGGTAATTCATGTTATAACCATGTTTCAAGAGAATATATGAAGAGGGTATTCACATGTTTGGAAAGTGACAACCAAGAGATACTTTGTGATATATGGGGGAATAAATGTTAAGCTAATTTCGTTACTTTATTTATAAAGTTTTGTATTTCTATATTTAATAAGGGTTATAAGGTTAACCATTCATGAAAAGTTTAAGTTAAACTTTGAAGAAAGTATTTATGCACTGATTTTGTATTGAAAACCTTGGTTAAAATGCTATTTGGTGATTAAAATTATTTCAAGAATATCCATAATATTTTAGAGATTATATTATTGTTGTTTTAGAAAATGACATAAAGTATGTTAGGTGAAAACCAATTAATTCTAGCAAGGTCAGGGGTCTTGAACCCATGACCGAAGGATGATAAGTGGTTCACACCTACCGCTAGCCTACATGATGTCCTAATAAATGTATACTTATTTCTGATGAATAATTATTTATGATGAAATATTAGTGTTAATTTTTATATTTATGGATTAATTTATAACCATGTTTATTTTTAAGAATATTTATAGATAAATAGTTACACTTTTTATTCTTTTATAGGCCTTAAAATCTGTTAAAATTGTATTTTAGTGCTTCAGGTATCAAAGTTAATTTCTAGACATCCATTTCTTGAAGTAATGGATGAATTAAAAATTGTTAAAAGTATAAGAAAAGAGTGAAATTATGTTTATAGAAACATATCATGTAATTATATTTCCTTATATTCTTGATCAATAAAAGAATTACTCAAAGATAGGATAATGATAAAAAATGTTGTCTTAATTTTTGTTGAATCGATGGAATTATAAATCATTACATATTTATGAATTTAAGTCCCTTAAATTTTATTTGATCATTCAATTTTTTATAATTGATGACCTAAATAAATCCCTATAAATAATTATTCTTTTACTCTATGTCCAATCTTCAATCCCAAGTTATGTTCTCCTATGTGGAAACCTAGTTATATGATAAATTGGGTAACGATTATAGTCCCAAATTTACATTTTTAAAGGAATTTTTAGTATTCATTTTTATGATGTGGGTTTCTATGAAATGAACTTTTATGTATTAAACTTTTGATAATCAAGACAAATTTTGAGGGTGAAATTAATTTTAAGGGGGGTGGAATGTAACACCCTGATATTTTTTTATTTTTTTTTCAAATTAATTTAATATTTTGATATTTTACATTTCAAAAAACATGGAAAATAGTTTTTTGTATTTAATAACTAAGTAAAACATTCCTTTCACACAGAACCAACTTGGCTTGCACTACATGAAACACCAACTTGGCGTACGTTACATTCAATACCGAGTTTCTACAAAGAATCATTTTATTATTATAATTTTTTAAATATGATAATTGTAATCTAGAAAATAAACTTAGTATTATGAATAGTAATAACTACTTTTAAAATATTATTTATAATGGTTTTATATAAACAAAATGTACTGATAATGAAAGATATAATTTTTGGAAAAATCCTTATATGTTTTAAAATATTATTTTCTCAAAAGAAATACTTTTAATATCCTTTTCTGAAAAATAATAAAATTAATTTTACACACATTTAGAAATTAAATTTTATATAATAAAATTAATTTTTTAATTTATAATTTCTAAATTAGTATAGGGTGAATTTTTGGGTTTTTTATAAGAAGATTCATTTTTGGACGAATAGTGAAAGATACCAGCTTGTAATTGAAAAATGCCTTTTCATATAATTTATTTATAATGTTAAATTATATTTAAATTTGGTTTCAATGTTTAATTATATCATATTTTTATAAATTAATACAATCTAGGTCATTGATATCAGTTTCAAATTTAAATTGGGTATGAAAACTTAGCAAACTTTTGAATGTTTTTACTTTAAAATCCCGCATTGTCGACCCGACTGTGGGATTAATTTTAAATAAATTTCTGCCACTTCTATTATTGGAATTTTAAAAATTGGATTCCATATTTAGAATCTGAAAATTTTATAATTTCTAATAAGTTCAACTTAGTTTTTGAACAAAAATATTAGTGAAAGTAATTAAAATTAATTACATCGATTAAGGTGAATTAAGCTTAACTAAGGACTAAACCTTAAATTTAAGACCCAAAACAACTTATAAACATGTACAAAACCCTTTTTATGACCATATACTCTATTTTATCAACTTTGGTCCATTATGGGATCCACTTTCCATGGTAGTGTAATTCCTTTTTTAAAGATTTATAAGAGTGCCACTCCTCCACTATAAAAAGGTCTCCTCTCCTCCCACTTCCTCACAGCTATCAAGACACTTTGGATTAGACAAGATCTTAAAAATTCAATTTCAAACATACCTCCCTTACTCCTAGGAGACTCTCCTTGGGAATAAATAAATCCAAGGAATCCTTTTGGCACAAACCAAAAGGAGTTGCCCGATTAAGAGGTATCGCCTTCTCTCAAGATCCTTTATTTTATTTTATTTCTCCACCCATAAACTATATTTATTCCATTATTGTATAAAAATAGTATCATAAATATAATATGATGTTTCGATGCTAATTTTTCAATGTAAACTAACAAAACCCTCCATCTAATGGGTAATGAACATACTGTTTAGGTGTGCGATGAACTACCGCCTCACGAAACAATGATTGCTCATTTTTTACTTTACCTCATCTCATAGTGGAACTTATGATGGAAAATATATTTATATATGTTATATGTTATATTTATTTTGTTTTAAATTTTCTATAATCCTTTTAAAACAAATATCTTTATACTTTCCACTTGATGTAAATACGATAATTTCATTTGAGGAAGTGTGGACTACCATCCCCTCAAAGAGATATGATTCGCTCACACACTACATAGAATGTATTAAAGATGGGTTTAGTGAAAGTATATGATATATATGAAATAATAATTCTAATGTAATTATAATATAAATATATATACATATATTTTATTTTCTTTCTTTCTTTTAATATGATAATAAAAATGGAAACAATGTTCATGCGTACGTACGACTAACCGTCTCCATAAATGGTGTATTACATTTCATACTTCTACATTATATAGATTATTATGATAAAAATATAATGAGTATAAATTATATTTATATTTTGGTTTAAATTCTTGAAATCATGATATAAGTATAAGGAATAAAGATATAGCAAATTAAGACACATGTGAAGAATAAAGGGAATATTACCCGAAGTGAAACCTTAACATAGGATTGTTAACAAGCAGGTAATATAATGTCATAATACACACATATATGGTATTATACATAATAATATGATTCTTTAAATATTTATAATAAATTTATATTTATTATACAGTAAGCTTGTATGAGTACGAAGGGAGTCAAGACACAAGGGAAGGGGATTTCTTCTCACTTTTTTTATTTTTGTAAGATACATGCTTTATTCACTACCCATTTCTTTTGTGTGGTGTGTATAATTCCCATGTACTTATTAAATTTTTATTATAATTAAATTTATGGGAATTTAAATATCCATTTTATGATATTTATTTCATGGGTTTTACATTTCAAAAAATATGAAATCGACAAAATAGCTTTTTCTCAATTTTACTTCCTTGAGACTCATATTTAATTATGCACCTAAATTATTTTTTGATGAGTGTATAATTAAATTTTACATTTTATATCATGAATATCATTCTTTTCATGATATTTTAATATTAATTTAATTTCCTCTTCTTACATGTAGAGTATGATCCCAAGTAAAAAAGTGGTAAGAGTTTATTGAAACAATCTCATTACTTTTTGATATTGTTAATGATTATGATACTTTAATGAAATATTATGATCCATATCTCAATAAAATTTATTTATTTTATTATCCTATGTAAGATCAAAATGATACTGATTGTAGTATCGAACTAATGATGTAGATGCTCAATATACAAGAGGGGGGGGGGGTGAATTGTATATTTTAAAAAATTCCTTTGGAACTTTTAAAGATGGTAATGTTTAACAATGTTAAACAAGGTAAATTCACAAGACCTCTTAGTTCTACAAGCTTTCTTGATTCTGGAAATGTGGTTTTGAAAATGAAACTTACGAAAAGTTTACAATGATAAAGATTCTACCTTAAAGTGTATAGAATATTACTAAACAGAGTACGAGTATAAGAAAGTATAAGATAGTTATACTTTCCTCAACAACCCAAATTGCAGTGGAAAACAAGAAACAATATAAGTAACAATTAGTACATATTTTAACCCAAAGATAAGGGTAACCAACAACCTTGGATAAAGGTCCCTTGATTTATACTTTCAATAACGTCTGTCTTACCCACACCCGGGTAATCCCTCGATAAAAATATCAGAATCTGTCTTGCTATCCCTGCAAGACCTCTTACTTCACGGTAGTCGGCACCTCTATCTTCCTATCCCTGGAAGCCCTCAAATGTACTCAGCAACATTTGGAGTCGCACGAAGAAATTCTGAATAAGATGTTCAGTACGCACAAATCATGAAAGTCTCTCTCTAGAAATCACTTCAACTGTATGTAATCTCTAGAGTTATAGAACAATTGTGAGCTCATTAAAATGAGCTCCTATTTATAGGAAAATCTTCAACGATCGACTCCCTCCTCTAATGATCATATTTTTCCTTGAATTTCAGAGGGACTTGTACACGTGTCATTCAAACAACAGTTGGTTAGAAACAAAAAGCATGACATTGTTTTATAACTCAAAAAAGAGTAAGAAAAAATATGGTTGCTTAACCAAAATTCATTTTTTGGAGTGTAAGGAAAAATGAAAGTTCAGAGTCTAACCAAAAAACCATTCAGTGTCTATAATACATGAATATTCATATTCTGTCTACAAAATAATTGGAACCCGAATTCTATAGAATTATGGAGTCTGAATTTCAAGGAAATTCAAAGTTTGAATTCATAAGAATTAGGAGTCTGAATTCATAAGAATTCGAATTATGAATTCATAAGAATTTGGAGTCTGAAATCATAAGAATTCAGAGTTTGAGCTCAAAAAGTTTGAAGTATGAATTCAGATAATTTGGAGTATGAACTCAGAAAGTTTTGAGTCTGAATTCAGAGAATTCGGAGTCTGAACTCATAAAGTTTGGAGTCTGGATTCAGAGAATTCAAAACCTGAATTCGAATTCTGAAAACAGAATGCTCTATATATAAGTATTTGTAAGATTCAGAGGTTTTGGTTATGAAACTGAATTTTATACTTAGAAGGAAAATGAGTAATATTATAATATAAAAAATGCAAACATGGTAAGGATAAATTTCCTTAGGGAAGGAAAATTTCCTTATGAATGTAAAACATAGGGAAATGAAATTTGACTTAAGATAGAATGTTTTTGATTTTAAAAACATGAAAGAAAAGAAAAGTCATAAGGAAATCTTATTGACTCAATAATCTCCCCCTTTTTGGAAGGCACAAAAATCCTTATGAAAAAGAATATAAGGACTTAGAAAATATTTTTATGGACCATGAAAATAAAACTTATCTTCATTAACACATGAGAAATATTGAATACGAATAACTCCCCCTTAGGCTTTAGAAACACTAAAGATCATACTCTTGATTTCTGGATTGAGACTTAAGATTTTATTACATACGGAAATATTCTTGGATAAGAATTCCCCCTTAGATGAACTCCCCCTTAGGAAAATTTCTTCTTTTAATTTTTATTTTTTTTTTAAATTACTTTCTCCCCCTTTGTGATTTTCAAAAAGGATTAAAGGGAAGGGAAAAGAAAATATGGTACCTAAAATATTAGTACTAAACAACCAAAAATATAAAGAGCAACTAAAATTTTCATTAGGATTGAAAAAATTTATACAATGAAGAAATACAAAAAAGATCGGAATTGAACAAAATTATCCTTCCTTCTCCTTCAGTATCAACTTCTTTACTATGGTTTTGAGCTTCTTTATCTCCTTGTGATCTTCCTATGCATGTTTAAGAAGCTGATCCCGGTCTTTTGTTTTCTTCTCTAAGGCTTTGATTTTTTCTTCCTGAGCCTTAAGAGATTCTGCCTGCCCCTTTAGAACTTCTTCTTGCTTAGAAAATTTTTCCTCAAGATCGATTCTAAGATCTCTTTCCCTCTTCCAAATAAGAACAACTGAATATCATTTACCATTCAGATCTTTCACTTCTTGCATCCGAGAATTATGTTCCAAAGTTAGCTTTTCATCAAATCTATTAGTGATATCCTTGATTTATGCACGCCTATCGTAGGGCATGGAAAAAAATTATTTCATAAGTTAAAATGTAGTAATGTGGTTGACCTAGGATGTATCCCGAAGAGGAGTGCAGACAAAACTGGTTGTCACTTTAAAACGAGGGTAAAAATGGTGTGTTTGATAAGAAAATGATTGAATGGAAATTCAAATTCAAATGATTGAAAAAAAATATGATATTAAAAGGGTGATTAGGTTGGGTTCAGTTTTCTAATTGTAATTCTATCCTTGTTCAATTTAATTCAAACATCTTCTTCTTTGTTGATTAAAGTAAGTTTCTAGAATCGTATCCTCTCACTTCCTTGGTGAAATTATGATGGTGAGAGAAAACCTTACCAAGATCTTGGTTTGGTCAAATATCCTTCCATGTGTAAAATAGTTTTATTAAATATCCTTAATTTAAATGGGAAATACCTGATCGGGTTTTGTTTATCCCAAACAATCAAGAACATTCACTACATATTTTACACATACTAACGATCGTCGAGTACTTCACCACCAATCCCTGGTCTATTCCATCGTATATAAACCTAAAATTAATGGAGAGAGATTATGATTATTTTACCAAGGAAAAAATCAATAACAGAATTAATATTCAAGAACGATCGCACTTGATAATAAAATACGCTATAATAAATTGAAAACAACTTTGAAGAAGAAATAAATTTATTCAATTACGTCTAAGAACTCAAGCATTACAATGTAGAAAATCAACCCTTCTCCAATCACTCCAAATGTTTACGCCACCATGGTAATGGTAATTGAGATGAATAGAGAAGAAGAAGGCATTAAAAAACTATGAAAAAGAAAAGAAATAAAATAGAAAGCTGAAAAGTTCTCCTTCTTGGTGTCCCATAAGGAATGGGATGGAAAATGGGATGATTTGGGAAGGAGGTGAGGGCATCCTTTTATAGGCAGAATTCGTCCCCCAAAATTTGACATGTTTTAGAAACAATAAATGACTTCCTCATGAATTCCACCATTCATTAATGTTGTTCATAATTAAGTTGTCCGTTCACCCTCCAAATTTTAGCTCCTTTGGAAACCGGATGAAGGAGTTATGAATTTTTCATTCTCGGTTTCTGTTTCTGGATGAAGCTTCTAGGAAGGTTCCTCCAAAATTATGTCGTTTAATGGCCACCTTAATGACTTTAAAACATACCCAAATTTTTTTTAAATCTGGTCCTATCTATCATCATGCTATCCCATGTGTAAATACCTCATTTGGATATGTGTAGGCCGAGTTTGGTTTATGTTACATTGGTGGGGTCCACGCTGTCCGCCCGAAACAATGTCCAACTTCAATGAATTTTTAGACCCTTTAGATGGCCGAAACAGATCCTAGTCCAGAATACAAAGTTGAAGGAAATAAAATAAGGATTATAAAAAAAATTTAATAACAAAATCTGGACATATATTTTCCATTAAATGAATAAAATACCCTTGATGTAAAAATCTGTCTAAAATCTAGAATTAGGCATTTTTCACATTTAGGCTCAAAATAACACTAAAACCTAAAAACGTGACAATTACCCATCCAATGACACTATGTTGAGATTATAAAAAATTATTTACAGTATAAAAAATATGAAAATGTGAGCTTCATCACTCCCCCACACTTAAACATTGCACTCATGGGCAATCATCTTACATCCAAATCAAAATCCACACAACAATCAAAAATGAGAAAATATCAATGATCTTATCCAAAATAGAATTCTATCATGTCTCATATATGAATAATAATTCTCTATTATTTTTATTTCAATAATTAAAAATTTTTAAACCTCATAAATCAATCCATGTCCCAATCACAACCAACCTCACATTTAATTTTATATCACTCTCCACTCAAGTTAAATTGATTCTAGAGTTATGCTCATACTTGAAAATCGCATGTATCACCATAGGTTTGTGAAAATTATCATTTCTCCATAACGTGAAACATGAAAATTAATTTAATCATGAGGGATTTAATTAAAAGTTCAAATGATTCTGTGGCTTAGGGTTGGTGGGAAAATGATTGAAAAAGTTTCAGGCTAAAAACAGAAGGTTGGACTTTTAAGTACAATGCATGATTAATTCAAGTAAAAACACAGGAAATTCCTCACTCAATCCCACTTGAAAATATGAAAAAAATACCACACCATTTTATGACATGGTACATGATCCAAGAAGTTATTATAATGATTGATATCATCTAATTTCTCCTTTTTTTAAAGCTCTAGAAAGGCACAACTTTATTTTCTTTTTATTTTTTCATGGAGGATGAGATGAAAATTGAATACAATGAATGAATGAAAATTCATGCCTTTGATTTTTGAGAGGGACATGAGTCATAAAAGAATGTAAAATGAGGAATTAAAACTCATCTCCATTTTTTTCTCTTTTTTTGATGGAGAAATGGATGAAACAAATAAAGCACAATGAAATGACGACACATGCCCAATTCTCTTATTGTCCACTCCCCAAAGTATTGACACACACCTCGAATCACCAATAAATGATACACATCCCAATGAATGCACACGAAAGGACCTTCCCCCACAATAAAACTTGAAATAACCATGCAAAAATACTAAAAGTGAGGGTAGGTAAGGAAAAATTGGCATGTAATGTGGCTTAAAACTATAAGGCAATTCATGGAATCTAAGGGATTATAAAGGATAAATGTATAGGTGGGTATCAAGATAAAATTTGGATATCCAAAGAGATGCCTCAATCATTTCAAATACATTCCATGAAATCCAAAGCTTCGGAAGAGAATTATTCACAAATTCTGGTTCTCACAAAAAATTCAAGTTTCCATCAAGAAAGTGTGGGTATTAGGAAGAATATATAAAAGTGGTTTAGAATACCTCACAAGATTGGAAAAAAATATATTTTCAGTCAGTGTTTCATGGGAATGGATTTCAAAAATCAGTCAAACTCATTAAAATACTTGAAAATCCATTTCAAGGGAAAAGAATTCATATCAACAATCATTTAAAATCCATTATTTAAAAAATCATTTCAACTCTTTCAAAATAAATTGATGTGTGAAAAGTGATAAGAATATTCATTAAATATCAAAATATAGATTGGACCAAAAAATGAAAGGAGTTTAAATGATAATCATAAAAACTGATCTCCCTTTTGAAATAATGATTTTGTCCTCTTCCTCTAATTCTCGAGGCTTCCTTTTGCCTTCATGATCCTACAAAAGAAAAATTACTTAATAAATCACAATGATCATTTCATTTAAGCTCAAAATGAAAAGAGGGAGGGGGCCATATGCTATACTATTTCCTAATACTGAATTTGAAATTTAAATTACTAGAAAGCATGTAAAGATAAATCTTGGTATGATCTCCCAAGTGGGCCCTAGAATATTTTACTACCTCCAGAGGGTAGTACAATCTTTTATCCACAATCTGTTAGTGGATGGAGCTTCTTTGATTTGAACCACCACATGTGGATCTTCCCATCTTGAAGTTCTTTGTTCTTGTTGAGTATGACTCCATAGACAGAGTATACTAGATCCACCCCCTTCACAATTTGGTACAACTTTCATGGTGGGGGTAGGATGAAGTACATAACCTCCTCCTTATTTGTTGCTACTTGTACAACATTCTTCTTCTATTCTTGTACTCACTCTAATGAATATTTAATGTCTTTAGAGAGAATAAAGTGTTACTCAATAGGTGCATATTATTTTTCATCTTCTTTTAAGGCAATTTCAGGATTGATCAAATCTGAAAAATTCAAAATTATAAGGAGTGATGCTCAAATCGGATTGAATGAAATAAGAAAAGGTAGAGTTCATGGAAGGATCATCTCCCTGAGTTGGTTTTAGTTTAATCACTTCTTCAATTGAGAGTGCCTCTAGGAGTTGATTATCACTGGATGAAGGTAGGTAGTCAGTCTCCTCCATCTTGACTTCAAATTCCACCAATTGGGTGGGGTCTTCTTTCATTGGTGCTGGCTCTTCTTCTTTGCAAGGATTGGGGAGATCAAGCATCTCCTCACATTCATTCCAAAATTTATTCAATTCTTTTTGATCTCCCACATTTGGCTCAGTAGGAAATTCATCTTCCACATCATCTATCTCAGGTATAATTGGTTGAGTGAGGATGAACGAGTCTTCAGGTACCCCGAAATTTACCTCATCTGGTTCTTCAATGATGAGTGGTGAAATTTCTTCCACCACTATCTCAGGTTATTGCTCCAGCTCGGGGTCGGGTTTCTCCATCCTTGTAGGAACATAGTCCAATTCCCATTCCATTTTCCTCCCCAAATCATCCAAATTATTACTAATCCTTTCAACCCGGTCATTTATACCACGATAATCAATTTCTGGTTCCTAATATTGCACCTGCGAGTAATCTTCCCATGCATAAAAATTTTAATTTGAATACATCATAGAAAAAATATTTTTTTAATATTTTTCTTAATTAAAATAAAATAAAATATTTACAAAAATGCTAATTTTGAAAAAGTGATCGAAATAACTACTTAGATCCCCAGAAACGGCGCCAAGTTTGACGCAAGCCTGTCATGGGGTGTGGCAAAACAATTATTTCCTAAGTTAAAATGTAGTAATGTGGTTGACCTAGGATGTCTCCTGAAGAGGAGTGCACACAAAAAGGGTTGTCACTTTATAACGAGGGTAAAAATGGTGTGTTTGATAAGAAAATGATTGAATGGAAATTCAAATTAAAATGATTGAAAAAAACTATGATATTAAAAGGGTGATTAGGTTGGGGTCGATTTCCTAATTGTAATGCTATCCTTGTTCAATTTAATTCAAACGTCTTCTTATTTGTTGATTAAAGTGAGTTTCCAAAATCGTTTCCTCTCATTTCCTTGGTGAAATTATGATGGTGAGAGAAAACCTTACCAAGATCTCGGTTTGGTCAACTCTCCTTCTATGTGTAAAATAGTTTTATTGAATATACTTAATTTAAATGGGAAATACCCGATCAGGTTTTGTTTATCCCAAAAAATCAAGAACATTCACTACACCTTTTACACATACTGACGATCGTCGAGTACTTCACCACTAATCCCTGGTCTATTCCATCATATATAAACTAGAAATTAGTGGAGGGATATTATGATTATTTTACCAAGGAAAAAATCAATAACATAATTAATATTCAAGAATGATCACACTTGATAATAAAATCCTCTATAAGAAATTGAAAACAACTTTGAAGAAGGAAGAAATTTATTCAATTGTGTCCAAGAACTCAAGCATTATAGTGTAGAAAACCAAACCTTCCCCAATCACTCCAAATGTTTACCCCACCATGGTACGGGTAATCAAGATGAATGAGGAAGAAGGATGCATTAAAAAACTATTAAAAAGAAAATAAATAAAATATAAAGATGAAAAGTTCTCCTCATTGGTTTCCCAGAAGGAATGGGATGGAAAATGGGATGATTTGGGAAGGAGGTGAGAGCCTCCTTTTATAGGTAGAATTCGTCCCCCAAAAATTGATGTATTTTAGACCCCATAAATGACCTCTTCACGCGTTTCACCCTTCATTAATGTTGTTCATAAATATATTTTCCGTTAACCCTCCAAATTTCATCTTCTTTGGAAATAGGATGAAGGAGTTATGAATTTTTCATTCTCGGTTTCTGTTTCTGGATGAAGCTTCTAGGAAGGTTCATCCAAAAGTATGTTGTTTAATGGACTCCTTAATGACTTTAAAACATCCCCAAATTTGTTTTAAAACCGTTTCTATCTATCATCATTCTTTCCCAGGTGGAAACACTTCATTTGGATGTTTTTATGCCGAGTTTGTGTTCCTTTACATTGGTGGGGTCCATGCTGTCTGCCCGAAAAAATGTCCAACTTCAATGAATTTTTAGACTCTTTAGATGGCCGAATCAGATCCTTTTCCAGAAGACACAGTTGAAGGAAATAAAATAAGGATTCTAAAAAAAATTAATCACAAAATTTGGACGTATATTTTCCATTAAATGACTAAAACAACCTTGATGTAAAAATCTTTCTAAAATCCAGAATTAGGTGTTTTTCACATTTAGGCTCAAAATAACAGTAAAACCTAAAAACATGAAAATTACCCATCCAATAACACTATGGTGAGATTATAAACAATTATTTACAGTATGAAATATATGAAAATGTGAGATTCATCATTTATCTTTACATATTCGGTGTTAAATTCATCCTTGACACTTTCTTGGAACTCATCAAGAATTCTCATGTCTTCTATAGTTTTATTTGACCAGCTGGTCATATTCTTGCAAGATCTTTTATGGTCTTCTTTATAAGGCCCTGACCTTAATACATTACATAATATTGAATTAAATAAATAATTAACATTGAGTATCTTTTCAGTTTCAGAGTTTTAGAGAATTAGGACATAACTATTACATATCAACTTGAATATTACAAAGTAGATACTTCTACTGTAACTGTTTTTTTTTCAAATCCTTAAATAAAACAAGAGTTCTTTTCTTGATATAAATCTTATTGAATACTTCCTTTCTCTTACCCTTACTTATAACCTGTGAAAAACATTTCAAAAAATTGGGATGAGCATAAAAAACTCAGTAAGGGTTATGACATAAAGAAAGGTAACATTAACCCACCAAAAATACAAATCAATGAAACCATAATTTTCAATCATAACATACCTTATAAAATCATAATATTTATCAATAACACATATTAATCACAATTCATAAAGGTAATATTAAGGCATAAATAACATAATTACATTGTATCTATCACATCTACATAGGGAGTCACATTTTGAATACCCATCACAGTATTTTCCCTAAATCTCTTCAGAGAAACATTCATGTTTACCTCCTTCACGTTACCCAATGCATTGGAGAGCTATATCGGGCTCACCTACCCTAGGTTTATCATGAAACCACCCATATACGTAATAATGGACAAGAACCATAACATAATCATAACACATAACTTAAGCATAAAGGAAAGATACCATTCCTACATTGCAATAACAATATAACATTTTAAGATATTGAAATAATAAATCCATTATAAAAACCATTTTCAATACCAAAGTACATAAAAAGATTATATGGTATTTATTTTCCTTTTAAAAACATTACGGCTTGTTAAGGAAGCCAAAGATCATATAATACTCGCAGCGGCGGAAAAGGTCGTTGTCACCGCTTACGTAAAAAAAAGAAACATTCCTCTTTGTCGTTTAGTAAAACACTTCGTAGAGAAAATATTCCCTTTGAATGAAATTAAAATTCAAAAGGGTTTTATACACAATATAAAAGAATGTCGTGTATAAATAAAGTATGCCTCAATAAAAGGATATTGAGATGAAATTCCTTATAAAGATGGTATCCTTTGATTAAGAATAAATCGATGACATATTTATGTGTGACAAATATAAATACACCCAATATAAGTGGATATTAACTGTAAAACAAAAATAGGACATTCACACATATTCATATCATGACATAATCAAGAAGTATATGTTTAACCCAAATAATTGAAATTGGGTAAAGATGTTCCCTTAAAGAAATTTGACAGCCTAACGACGTCACTTTAAAATTCTGAAAATGAGTTAATGAGAGATAAAAATGGTATCTCATCACTTGGAGATAAAATTTATAGAAATAAGGATATATAAGAACATATCACAACATAAGAAGATGTAAATTAAAAGACATAACAAAAAGAAGTCTTTTAAAAAGAGGAGGGTGAAAGAATCCCTTACCGATTTGGGTAACTTTCAAAACATACACCCCATGAAAGAAGGGCCATACAATGCTGATGTAAATAATAAATGAGAGTATATTACACAAATATTAGAATCATGGTAAGTACATACACTACTCAATGGAGATAGTGACAAATATAGCATGAATCTCATGAGAATAAAAAGTGAGATAAAAACCCCATACCTCATTGTAATCAATCAAGTCGTATGAAAAAAAGATAATAACCACCAAATGAATCACATAATACCATGAATATAAATAGAATCATGATTATTTATATCAATTAGAAGTACACAATACACCACTTTCCATAAATAAGTGGCGAACAATGGAAATATCACGGAATTAAAAGTGAGATAAGAAATCCCCTTACCTCAAGTCCGACTTGTCTTTTTCGTTTCTTTATATTCCTGAATAATAAACTTTGGTAAATTTATAATTTCTTAAGGAATTCCTTTAAAGTTTATTATTAAATTCATATCAGATATTATCATGTTATAATAATTAGTTAATTATGTGAGCTCATATCATACGTTTTGTCGATGTTCGATACATGAGTCAAAAATAAACTTGTTTGAAGAGAATTGTCCATGTAGTTATAAGTAAATCATATTCGGATTGGTTTTAATGATTTAAATATCATAAATATCTAGTATATATGTATTTAATAATATTCCATAATGTTTGGAGATAAGAAATGAAATGTACCGTTCATGGAGATGGTAGGTCGTACGTACGCATGAACACTACTTTCATTTTTTTGTCATATTAATGGACTTTAAAACTAAATTAGACATATATATATATTATAATTATAGTATAATATATATTTTATATAGGTAACATAAGTTAATTAATTACATTCTTTATAAATTACATGTTTGTAATGAACGAGTCACATCACTTGAGGGGGTGGTTGTCCACACTTCCTCAAATGAAATTATCGCATTTGCACAACATGAAAACCATAAAGGTATGTTTTAAATATAAATAAAAAAGCATAAAGAGGACATAAATATAATATTTATAAAATATAAATATAGTTCCATCATAATTTCCACCATGAGAGGTGTTACAATAAAAGTTAACAATCATTGTTTTGTGAGGCAGTAATTCGCCACCCACAGAAACAATATGTTCCTTAACCATTAGACGGAGGTGTGTGTAAGTGTAGGTAGAATCCTTATCATAAAAAAATACTAGTATATTTATAATACTTTTATTCTTATGGGATCAAATAATAAGAATATATTGGTGAGTGAAGAAGGAAAATAAAATAAAGAAACTCGAGAGAAGACATTACCTCTAAATCGGGTAACTCTTTTTGATTTGAGCCTAAGGATTCCTTGTAAAGACTTCTACCAAAATTAAGGCTTCTAGGAGTGAGAGAGGGATTTTTAGAGGTAATATGAGCAGATTTTGGATGATCCAAGTTCTTGAGAGGTGTGGGTAAGGGGGTAGAGGTGGGGGCCTTTTATAAGAGGGAGGAGGGTCACTTTTGGAAAGTCTTGAAATGTTACTTTATAATAAAATGATTTTCAGATTTTAAAGGTCACACAATGATATATTTTGAGGATAAGGTGATAAGGGTTCGAAATCCACACATACAATAGGTTTTCAAAAAGTTTAAGTCTTAGATTTTACCTTATCTTTTCATTTTATTTAAATCGTTCATTAATGAGGTAATCACTGCATCATTATGGTGTCATAAATAAATAAATTCATTTAATGTCTAAAAATTATAAAAAAATACCATGATGTAGAAAATTGTTTTAGATTTACAATGAATATTTGTAGTCTAATAGATAATTTATGTAAACAAAATTAAAATTATTTTACTTAAGATATACAAACCTTTGTTATATTTCTCTTCTTTTTAAAAATAATGTCATAAATGTCACTATCACACCCATGTGGCTCCATGGGCCCTCAAGTTTGGTAAAAATCTTCCCATGGTCTGCAATGACTCAAAAAAGTTGATTTGGACACATTATGAGGTCATTTTATATTATTATGATATTATTTTATTACCCTTAACTACCCGATTACTAATTAATCATGATAATTAAAGATAATTGTCGTCGTTACTATTCATAATGTCCAAAAACAAAAGAGTATTAATTACATAATTTGGACCCTGTGATTCAAAATATGGAATCCATTTTACCAAATTTAAAACACAAAAATTTCAGTAATTAATTTAAAAATAATTCCCGTTGTCAAAACCAAAGACGGTTTGTTAAGAAGTAAAATTTATCAAAAGATTGACTTGTTTTTACATCCAATTGAAAAGTGAAATTACTTCCAATGAACAAAATTGTATTAAGTGATAAAAAAAATAATTCAATTACACTTTAAAACCAATTAAAAGTACAATCTAACTATATAATTAAATTAGATGAAAGAGCAGTTTTGAAGTAAAATGCAGTATTTTTCACTATTCATTAAAAATGAACATTTGTCAGAAAAATACCAAAAATTTATCCAAAGTAAATTTGATATTCCAAATTAAAAAATTATTTTCATTTTACCAAATTCAAAACATATAAGTTTCATTAATTAATTTTATAATTAATTCTTGCTGTCAAAAGAAATAGCGTGTTTTTAAGAAACAATATCTATCAAAAGATTGACACTTGTTTATATCCAATTTCAAAGTGAAATTAATTACAATGACCACCATTGGATTAAATGGTAAAAATTTATTTTAAATACACTTTAAAACCAATTAAAAATATAATCTAACCATATAAATAAATTATATTAAAAGGATGTTTTGAATTAAAATACAACATTTGCACTATTCATTAAAAAATGAACTTTATCGGAAAAATAAAAAAAAAATTACACGAAGTAAATTTTGATGTACCGATTCCAAAGAAGGATTTTATTTTGTCAAATATAACATATAAAATTGACAAAAAGTAGTTTTTTAAAAAAGGGGTTCGCCTTCAAAAGGCGGTTAATCGCCCTTTTAAATAATATTAGAATATTTATGCTTAAAATTGGATTCATTCACATTTTAAGACTCTATAATTTATTGGGTAATTTTTAAAATATTTAATAAACATATATAATAATTTTTTAGTTAGTTCTGTTTATTCCCTCCATTACAAAGGCTAGGCATTAACTACCATTTAAAATAATATTATTATATTATTAGTGTGCAACGTAAGATTTCAAAGAAACTCATTGTGTGCATATTGGGTACGCCATAAAACATATCATTCCCTTTAAATTAGTATTAAAATTTTATTCACAAATATTAATAAATATGAAAATGTCATATTCTTTATTTACCTGGGATGTTACATTCGTAGTTTATGAAAAAGGTCTTGAAATCAGCCTCAAGCTTGACACACTTATCCATAACCATGGATACTGAATATGATTTCTGATTTAAGGAATGTTGAAGAATCTTGCATCTATAGTCTATATTGGGAAATATTGGAATAGTTCCAACAAGATTCTTTGGTGACTGGACTACAAAATCATGTCCAAGGGAGAACGATTTCGAATCAGATATTTTTCTTGGTGTGGTTTCTTTTTCTAACTCAGAAGCTTTCCTCTTTGAAGAACCACCAACATATTTATTCTTTAGTACAAACTTGGTAGGTGTATCAACTACTACATGTTTTTCCTTATCAACATTTGAAATGAATTTATCTTGATCAGGAGATTCATGTTCACTATCAGATAGCTGAAAATTTTTGTCTTTACCAAAATTTTCCTTTTCAGCTCCTACCTTAGCATCCTCTGGGTGAATAAAATCTTTATTGATAATTTATTCTTCATATAGTTTGTCTACTTCGTCTTTAGCCTTCTCTTCATCATTACCAGGAGTAGCAAGTTTTGACGAATCGTCTTGAGAGGTTTAGAATGATAATTTCTCAAAAGGGTTGTCCTTCTCATGAAAATCCTCTACTTGTTTTATCAAATCTTCTGTATCACCACTGCCTTCTTATTCTTCTTCTACTACTTATTTTTCTTATTCTAATTCTTCTTTATGTTTTTCTAGAATTACAAACTTCTTTCTGAGAGTCTTTGGTAAAGGTTCTATAAAGAAGGATTCTGGTACCAGAATATTCTCAAAAGCTTTCTCAGCAGCCTTTAAAAGTGATTTCACTATTTCAGCCTTAGACAAATTCTTCTTTTGCTTTTTTTCTTTCTCTTGATTCTCGAGCTCTTCAACTGCCTTCTCCCTCAAAGATTTTTCTTCATTAGGGTCCAAGCCAAACTTAGACTCCCCTTCTTTCTAATTTTTCTTGTCTTCTCTCCACTTTTCTACAACTTCATCAGGATAAGATTTTTGTTTCTTTGGCTTCAGAGGTGTGGATTGGGTTTCCTTAGTCACTGGAGTTTTTTCCTTCTCTTCCACATCCTTCAACTTCCTCTTCCTTCCACCCATTTTAGAGGTCTCATCCACCTCCTATTTGTTTGAAATAGCTTCAGTTTCTCTTCAGGAAAGTCATAGAATTCTTCAGATTCTATAGAAAAACCAATTTTCATCCTTCTTAGGGTGTCATCACTCTGCAACATGACTTTTCAATTTATTGACTTAGATTTTCAAGGAAATTTAAAGGATTTTAGACATCGAACAATCATCTTTAAAAGAATGGTTGTATACATAATAATATGATCCTTCGTATTTCCATTATTTATGTTCTAAATCATAACCAAGATATGCTTAACCAAGTTTATCTTACTTAGGTTTACCAAGAAATCCAGAATGTACATGTCACTTTTCTTCAAAGTATCCTTGTCTCCTTTTCTCAATATGATGAATCCTTGAACCCACAATTCAAGAATCTGATAATTTGTAGTCAGGTGAAGAATCTTCATAGTCATTACTTCTGAGATACCAAGGCAAGCCATGGCCTTTAACTTATTAAAACTTCATTGAACATCAGGAAACTTATGAGAACAAAACTTAGCTTCCACTTTATAAGGAATATCAACGAAGCTTGCAGCCTTGGTGTAAAAAAGTGAATATGTCTTTCCATAACACTTTGAAAGAAAACTTACTCCTCCATTCTTCCTTGAAGAAAATTACTGAATCATAGAATTCTATTAACAAATCTGGATATACCAAATCCTGAGCTTTTGGTTTTGAAAGGAAAACACTTTCCCACCCATTCAGCATTATAATCTTAGAGATAATAGAATCATACTTCGTGAAAAACTTTGGATAAACTAACCTTTCTCTGTATATCTTCCATTCAGAGATTGGTTTGACAGTTGAAATATCTTTCTGAGAGGAGACTTTGGCAGACATTTGGAATTAAGAAGGATCTGAGAAGTTCATAACGAGCTAATGTAAAAGGGCATAGCTTCAGCATGCATAAGCTTGAGTTTCGATGTGGGATAACCATTGGGGGGTTCTTTATATAGGAAATTATGGTGAAAATTCAACTTCCATACTCAATCCAATGGTTGAGAAACCTTCTGATCATATCTTACCGTTGAGATGATAGTCGAAAGGAAATTTTGATAGAATCCGATCTTTTGAGGTTTTTTTTAATAAAAAAAACATTCAGATTTAAGAAAAAGTTAATATGAAAATTTAAAAACAGATGAAAATACCAATAAGTAAAAGATGATTACAAAATTTTTTGAAAGGAAACATACCTTTCAGATTTCTAGGATGATTATTCATAATGAGGAAAATTCGTCTTGAAGAACTTTTGATTCCAAAAATTTTGATTACAAAAACTTTGACTATGAAAAATTTTAAAACTACAAAAATTTTATTATGAAAAATCTAACTACGAAAATTTCATTACAAAAATTTTAAACTACAAAAAATCTTCATTACAGAAAATTTTGAACTACAAAAATCTTCATTACGAAAAAATTTTAACTACAAAAATCTTTATTACGAAAAATTTTGAACTACAAAAAAGCTTCATTATGAAAAATTTTGAACTACAAAAATCATCATTATGAAAAATTTTAACTAAAAAAATATTCATTATGAAAAAATTTGAACTAGAAAAATATTCATTATGAAAAATTTTGGACTACAAAAATCTTCATTACGAAAAATTCTATGTATGAAAATATTCATTTCAAAAATTTTAAGACTACTAAAAATTTTAGACTACGAATATTTTTTAGAAATCTAACAAACAAATGTACTCCCCCTATGAAAAGGAGTTCCTTACTGTAAAGAGATTGGTTTTAACAGGAAGTTATCATGGAAGATTAACTTACTTTTATCATTCCAAACTTCTATTTAATGTATTCAAATATATCGGATGGTAAATATTTTGTAAAAATATCAGCAAGTTGATCTTGTGTTCCAATAAATTGAATAATGATATCTCATTTTAGTGTGTGATCCCTAAGAAAGTGATGCCTAATATCTATGTGTTTTTCACGAGAGTGATGTGCATGGTTCTACTTAAGGAAATATCACTAGTATTATCACACAAAATTTGTGTTTTGGTAAAACTCATACCATAGTCTGTGAGTGTGTGTTGCATCCATAACACTTGATCACAACAACTTCCAACTGCTATTCAGCAGTGGAAAGTGCTTCTGAGTGTTGATTTTTTCATGACCATGAAACTAATGAATCTCATAAGAAATGAAAATTTCCGGATGTACTTTTCCTATCCATTCTACATCCACCAAAATCAGCATCTAATTTTTTTTTAAAACAAAATCATTTCCAGAAGTGTAAAATAGTCCTAGATCCATGGTTCCCTTTAAGTATCGAAAAATCTTTCACTACCTTTAAATGAGATTCCTTATGATTGGATTGATATCTTGCACATAATCATGCTGAAAACATTAATTCCGGATGACTAGATGTCAAGTAAAGTATACTTCCTATCATACCTCTAAAAGATGTTTGATCTACTGGTTTCCTAGCTCTATCAAGATCAAGTGAATTTGAGGTACCAATGGGAGTACTTATACTCTTAGTGTTATCATATCCATACGTTTTAAGAATATATTTAATATAATTATGTTGGGATATATAGATTCCTTCTGGTTTTTGAGAAATTTGAAAATCTAGAAAAAATGTTAACTCACCCATCATACTCATTTCAAACTCAGATTTCATTATATTCGCAAATGAATCAGTTAAAGATTGTTGAGTTGAACCAAATATAATGCCATCAACATAAATTTTAACAATAAAAACATTTTTCTTATCTTTGTTTATAAAAATGGTTGGATCAAAATTTCCCTTAACATAAATATTTTGAAGAAAAAATCTTGTAAGTCTATCATACCAAGCTCGAGGGGCTTGCTTAAGTCCATACAAAGCTTTGGTAAGTTTGTAAACATGTCTAGGATGTTTTGAATCTTCAAAACCAGGAGGTTGTTCAATGAAAACTTCCTCTTGTACAAAACCATTAAGGAAAGAACATTTATCATCCATTTGAAAAAGTTTGAAATTGAAGAATGATGCAAAGGCAAGTAGAATATGAATAGATTCAAGTATAGATACTAGAGTATAGGTTTCTTCATAGTCTATTACTTATTATTGATTAGATCCTTTAGCAACCAATCTAGATTTATTTCTTACTATGATTCCATTTTCATCACATTTATTTCTAAATACCCATTTTACTCAAATAACATAAGTTTCATTAGGTCTTTCAATCAAGGTCTAGAATTTATTCCTTTCAAATTCATTTATCTCATATTTCATATCTTTTATCCAATCATCATCACCTATAGCTTCATCAGTGATTTTTGGTTCTAATTGGGAAAGGAATGCTAGATGTTCTACTTAATTTACTAAGGAAATTCTAGTCCATATAGGTTGATTTACATCACCAATGATACTATCACTAGGATGATTCTTTAGAAACAAATGATTTGGGTTTTTAAAACATGTTCATCAACATAGGGTAGGAAGTCTTATGGGGTAAATGATTCAGAAATATTTTCTTAAACATTTTCCTCATCAGAAGGATCTTTTAACAAAGTTTGATAATTAGTTTTTGAAAATGAACCCGAAGATATAGGTTGGGGTTATTTAAAAACAAAAGGATCAGCTTCATCAAATTTTACATGTACTGTTTCTTCAACAGTACAAGTATTTTTATTAAAAATGCTATAAGATTTAGAAGTTGTGGAGTAGCCTAAGAAAATTACTTCATCATATTTTGGTGCGAATTTGACTATATTATATTTAGTATTCAGAATGAATACCTTGAAACCAAAAACCTTGAAGTAGGAAAGTCTAGGTTTTCTACCATTCCATAACTCATAAGGAGTTTTATTAAGAAAATGTCTAATCAAAACATGATTTATTGTATAAAAAGCAGTACTTACAGCTTCAGTACAAAAATGTTTGGCTACCGAATATTCACTCAACATGGTTCTTGTTATCTCTTGAATAATTATATTTCTTCTTTCAATAACACCATTTGGTTGAGGTATTCTGGGTGCTGAATAGTTATGAGTAATGCTTTTTCTACTACAAAAAGTTTCGAAATCAGAATTTTGAAATTATCCTCCATGATAACTATGAATAGTTATCAAAGGAAGGTTTTTATCATTTTTAACTTGGGATCTAAAACTTTTAAAATAAGAAAAATCTTTAGATTTCTTTTCTAGAAAATAGACCCATGTAAATCTAGTGTAATCATCAACTAAGACAAATACATAATATTTGCCTCTAATGCTTCTAGTTTGTGTTGGACCAAAAAGATCCATATGCACTAACTGTAATGCATCAGTGGTTGAGACTTCAACAACTGACTTAAAACTTGAATTATGTTTCTTTCCATATTAACAAGGGTCACAAACTTTTGAATAATCAAATCTAAGCTCTGGTAGATCCTTAACTAGTCTTTTCTTAGAGATTTTTCATTGGTTACTAAGATTAAAATGTCCTAACCTTCTATGCCACAACCAAGAATGATCTTCCATTGCACTAAGGAAAGGTAGATCTTGGCTCCTAAGGTCTTCTAAGTTTAGTGTGTATATATTATCTTGCCTATGGGTAGAAAGAATAAACTCTTTCTTGGAATTGTGTACTAAGCACTTTTCATTCCTAAAATTCACAAGGCAACCTTCATCACGTAATTGACTAATGCTAATGAGGTTGTGCTTAAGACCCTGAACAAATAAAACATTTGAAATCAAAGTTTTTCCAAGAATAAAAATTTTACCTATACCAATAATTTATCCCTTAACATTATCTCTGAAAGTTACTCTTCCTCCTTTAATCATGATAATATTTTCAAAGAAGTTTTTTTACCAGTCATATGCCAAAAACATCCACTATCCATGTACCATGTATTGATATTGGTACTATCTTTACTTTCCTGAAAATAAGACTGTTAAGACTTTCGGAACCCAAGATTTCTTGGATCCGGAAATTTCAGAAAGCAAAATCTTTGGTATCCACATTTTCTTAGAAAAATAAGCTTTATGAAAACCTAAATACTGAGTTTTAGGAATGACAAGTGCTTAGTACACAATTACGTGATGAAGGTTGCCTTGTGAATAAACTCTTTCAAAGGTTTTCTTATCAAGATCTTTAGAAATCTAACAAACAAATGTACTCCCCCTATGAAAAGGAGTTCCTTACTGTAAAGAGATTGGTTTTAACAGGAAGTTATCATGGAAGATTAACTTACTTTTATCATTCCAAACTTCTATTTAATAACTAAGTTTTTATCCTCAAAACATCAGTTTTAGTACTAGAGTTGGGATCAAAAACTGTTTTCTTTGAAATTAATTTTTCTAGATCCTTAGAAAGTTTATCCTTCTCAAAATTAACTTCCTCAAGGTTTTCTGAAATAATTTCAAAATCAAAGGTTTTCTTATCAAGATCTTTAGAAAGATCTGATATTTCCTTAGTAATAATAGAAATTCTAGAATTCTCCTTATCAAGATTTTTTTTGACTTTAGAATTTTTATTCTCAAGAAGCTCAGAAAACCTAGACACTTCTTCATAGGTAGGTAAAGTATTATCTTTATCAGAAGAATATTCTTCATCCAAGGATTCATAGTGTTTACTATCACTATAATTATAATTCAAGGATACATTGGTGATGGATTCATCATTGTGTACCTTTTCCATTAAACAATGAATTTCGATAGGTAATCTGGCTATTAGACTTAGATTCTTCTATCCAGAAGATTCGTAATCTAAAGATTCATCAAAAGAGTCTCCACCACTAGCACTCCAGGTGTCATTATCTTTCAAAACTTCCTTATCTTTAGATTTGTAGTACTTATTTCTATTTCTCTTAAAATGGTTTTCCTTTATATCTTTTCTCTTAAGCATAGGACAATCAGGACTTATATGTCTAGCTCTTTTACATTCGTAACAAGTGACTTCAGAGTCTTTCTTATCATTTCTTTCTTTATTCTTGTATCTATACTAAAAGTCTTTCTTCCCAACTATCTTGTTAATCCTTCAAGAAATATTAGCTAATTAATTATCAGAATGTTCACTTTCACTTGATTCATATTGAATAATAACCTTCTTAGACTTATATCTTGTAACTCTCTCAGGACTCTTGGATTTCATATGATTAGAAGTAGTTGTAAAAGCAACACTTCCATCCCCATTCTTCTTCTTAACATTTTCAGCATCTCTCTTCATTCTAGTATCATGTTGAAGAAGAGTTCAAACAGATCATCAAGAGTAATCTGTGAGACTTTCCTATTCTCATCTATAACTGTTCTCTTGGATTCCAACTCATTAGGCATGATGTCTATAATCTTGTATTCAAGTGCCTCATCATCCAAACATTTTTTACCCATGGATTGTAAACTATTTACAGTAGTCATAAATCTCTATTGTACCTTACATATAGGTTCTCTATAAGGAAAGAAAAAACCATGGTACTCAGCTCTAAGTATAGCTCTTCTAGTTTTAATAACTTTGGAAGTACCAAAATGTGTAACTTCAAGATTCTTCCAAATACAATTTGCGACTTCACAAGAAGAAATCTGGCTATATATATTCCTGGTCATAGAACACAACAAATTATTGCGTACCTTGTAGTTAAGTTGATATTCTGATTTCTCTTGATTAGCAAAAGTTCTGAATTCCTTATCCGAAATCTTGTAATCTCTAGTAAGCATAATGAATTTTTCCACTATAGTGTTAATAAAAAAAGTCTTCATACAATATCTCTAATATTCGTAATCATTTCCATAAAAAATAGGTTGTCTGGTAGGATTTAAGTTGTTTATAGAACCAACATTCATTCCTGCCATCTTAAAGAAAATCTTTCCACACAAACTTATCAGTAATAAAAGTTTGTAAACAAGGATAAAAATATCCTAAGAAATGAAAATATATAACAATGAAAAACTTGACCGAGAAAACTTATATGTGAATATAAGTATTTCAGAGACCTCCTCTGATACCAATTGTAGGATCAAAATGATATTGATTGTAGTATCGAAATAATGATGTAGATGCTCAATATACAAGAGGGGGGGGGGGGTGAATTTTATACTTTAAAAAATTCCTTTGGAACTTTTAAAGATGGTAATGTTTAACAAAGTTAAACAAGGTAAATTCACAAGACCTCTTAGTTCTACAAACTTGCTTGATTCCGGAAATGTGGTTCTGGAAATGAAACTTAAGAAAAGTTTACAAAGATAAAGATTCTACCTTAAAGCGTATATAATATTACTAAACAGAGTACAAGTATAAGAAAGTATAAGATAATTATACTTTCCTCAACAACCAAAATTGCAGAGGAAAACATGAAACAATAAAATTAACAAGTAGTAAATCTTTAAACACAAAGAGAAGGGTATCCAAAAATCTTTGATAAAGGTCCCTTGATTTATACTTTTAAGAAATTCTGTCTTACCCATACCAAGGTCATCCCTCGATACGAATATCAGAACCTATATTTCTATCCCTGTAATCCCTCGAACTTCAAGGTAGTCGAAACCTCTGTCTTCCTATCCCCGGAAGCCCTCGAATGTAATCAGAAACATTTGGAGTTGCACGAAGCAATTCTGAAAAAGATGTTCAGTACACACAAAGCATGAAAGTCTCTCTCTAGAAATCACTTCAGTAGTATGTAATCTCTAGAGTTGTAGAACAATTGTGAGCTCGTTCAAATGAGTTCCTATTTATAGGCACATCTTAAACGGTCGTCTCCCTCCTCCAACGGTCATATTTTTCCTTGAATTTTGGAGGGACTTGTATGTGTTTAACTCAAAAAATGGTTGGTTAGAAACAGAAAGCACGACATCGTTTTATAACTCAAACAAGAGTAAGAAAAAATATGGTTTCTTAACCAAATACATTTTTCAGATTGTAAGGAAAAAAGTAAAGTTCGGAGTCTAACAAAAAAACATTCGGTGTCTATAATACATGAATATTCGGATTCTGTCTTCAAAATAATTCAGAACCTAAATTCTATAGAATTCCTGAGTCTGAATTTCAAGAAAATTTGGAGTCTGAATTCATAATAATTCTGAGTTTGAATTCATAAGAATTCAAATTTTGAGCTCAGAATGTTTGGAGTCTGAATTCAGAGAATTTGGAGTCTAAACTCAAAAATTTTTGATTCTGAATTCAGAGAATTCGGAGTCTGAACTCAGAAAGTTCAGAGTCTAGATTCATAGAATTCAGAACCTGAATTCAGATCCTAAAAACAGAATGCTCTATATCTAAGTATTTATAAGATTCTGAGGTTTTAGTTATGAAACCTAATTTTATACTTAGAAGTAAAATGAGTTAGATTATAATATGAACAATGAAAAAATGGTAAGGATAAATTTCCTTGGGGAAGAAAAATTTCCTTATGAATGTAAAACAAAGGGAAAATAAATTTTCCTTAAGATAGAGTGTTTGTGTTTTTCAAAACATTAAGGAATGGAAAAGTCATAAGGAAACCTTATTAACTCAATATCCTATGGATATTCATGATATAATCATGTATTGGTACCATTATTCCACTCTTTGGGACATAATATAGTTAAGAATGTGTTTTTAAGAAAGCCCGACTTTACCCTCTCTTTGGTCAGAAATATGTTTTATTTCAAAAACCATGTTTTTAAAAATGTTTTCCAAACTTTTTCAATATTATTTCATAAGTTTTTAAGTAAAATGATTTTATTTTTTTCAAGATTTCTTTTTATATTTTGGAAGTTATTTTTAAAGAAATGGTTTTTAAATTTTTTTTCAATATTTCTTTATAAGTTCTCTGAGAATATTCAATGAAATTATTTTCAAAACATTTTCAAGATTTATTTGGAATTTTTCAAAGTGTTTTTAAAGAAAAATGTTTTTAAAATGTTTTTAATATTTAATATATAAGTTTTCAAGGAAAAGGGACTTCAAAATGATTTCAAGTCTTCTTTATAAGTATTCAAAGTATTTTATAATGAAATGATTTCGAAATGGTTTTATGCATTAAAAAGAATTTTCAAAGAACAAATGATATTTTCCTTAATAAATGTTTTTTAAAATATATTTCAAAATTATTTTCCATATAAGATGACATCCATTTATGTTACTCATTCCTTTTTATGAAATCATCTAAAGGTTCAATTCAAATTCTTTCTCTAAATGGTTATTCTTAATGTTATGGTCTTTATAAAACCTGTTTCTCTTACATGGGTTATTTGTTTATGAAATACATTTCTCTTTAATGGGTTATGATTTTGATGAAATTATTATGAAACTTTTATATTTTTCCACAGGTTATGATATGATTACATGTTTATGATACCTATTTCATTTCATGGGTTATGATATGATTGTTTATGATTTTTGGGAACATGTATGTGTGTTTTCATTATGAGATGGGTGTGACCTATATATCCCTCTAATGAATTGGGTAAGGATTTATATATCATTAGATAAACATGGATAGAATGAGAAATGAACTCAATTCAATATTACAAGGCTGGAATGGGAAATGAACTCGGTTTTGTATTACAGGGCTGGAATAAGGAGTGAAATCGGTTTAGTAATACAGGGTTGGAACGGGGTGTGAACTCGGCTCAGTAAGGGAATTTTTCCACTATGATGGTCTTGGAAACAATTCCTTGACTACTTTGGAAATAATTATATATGATTATATGTATTCCAAAATTCCATGTTTTATTCCTTTGTTATGCTTTTCTGGATTATGTTATTCATTTATTTATGATTCATGTCTTCTGAACTGACATGCTTAATTCCATGTTTCATTTATATGATCTTCAATATGTTGGGTATGATATTCTACTTTAATGATTACGTTCTCATAAAATTATGTTCATGATTATGCTTACATATCTCCCTTGTTTACCCCTACTGAGCATCTGACCTCACCCCTTTTTATGTTTTCTTCCCCAGGTTATGAAGATATGTATTATGTCTGATATGTCTAATAAGGGTTCTAGTCAAGAAGAACCCAGTGGGAGATAATGTAGCTAACTTATATATCAGTGTTTATGTTTACATGTTTCTAAAGAAACTAGAATAGTATGATCTTTGGATGTCTATTTGTATAATGTTTTAAGTATTCCACAAAATTTATGTAATATTAATATATGAAAATCGAGGGTTACTATGGTTTTTTCACAGACAAATAATTATCCTCTCTTTTTGGAAGGATTTAATTTCTTCTTGAACTATTTACCTTTCTTATTGACATATAAGGAAGTGTTTGGTTGTGCCTTTCCCTCAACAATATTAACCTTGGTATCAAATTGTGAATCCATACCCACATCTCTCAATATGGATCATTATTCAATGAGAATATTTTTTTGAAAATTTTCCAAGGAAATATCCTCATTATTTTTAGTAAACGATTTAACGAAGTTTTTCCGTATAGGTAACAATTTAGCAATAAATGCATCAATATGAAAAGTTTCTGGAATATTATTTTTAAGGGAAAAAACATTTTTTCTATAAATTTGAGCTCATGAACTTGATCCAACATTGGATTTTTATCAACCATCTTGAAGATAAGATACTTTGAAATAATAAATTTATTGGTACCTTCTTCCTCAACTTTGTATATGAATTCAAGTGCATCCCATATCTCTTGAATGAACTTCATTTATTTAAAGTAGTAATGAAGGTTATTTTTTGATGTGTTGAGGATATTTCCTCAACAAAAAACCTAATTATCTTCATGTTTTTCCTCATTGTACTAATGTTTTTGACTTGAGTCAAATCAAAGGGAATTCCATTGAGATGTGGAGTATTCTTGATGGGAAATAGAGTAAGGTTTAGTTATAGAATGTAAAAAGTTTATCATACTATAAGGAGGAACTTAATTTTGTCTTATCAATCTAAATAATCAATTTTGACCATGTCTTGATTTATGAATTTAAGGGATTATAAATCCATGTTCTAGGTTCTTCCTTGCTTAAACCCTTTTTATTATTCTATATATAAGAAGGAAGGTGAAGAAGATAACAAAATTTAGATCTTGATGTGTGAAAAAAGTTCACTATTCAAAATGGTTTGATCCACCCCCGCTTTTTGGTGTAGGGTTCTTAGTGTAAATTTACTTTGATTATTTCACCAAAATTTTGGGAATGAAAAACACCAATTATGGAAAAACCCATGATGATGATATTGGAAGAATATATATGGAGAATTTAGTATCAAATATATTACTTTAAAATGATCTCATCATCCAAATTTTTTATAGATTAAAACCAGTGTAATTCACACCAATTTGATATCACCATTTTGATCAAAATACACTTTGATTTGATTGAAACAAGACAACTTTTGGTGGGAGTCAACTAATAATATTTCTAACTTCAAAATCCAATCTTCATAAGTAATCTCAACATTAGTCGGTTTTATAAAAAAATTATTTTATTTTATTTTTTTAATTTATTATATATATATATATATTATATAATAAAACATTTTACTAAATATTTATATTTTAAAATACTTTCAAAATCATTTTGGTATATATATTTGTTAATGAAAAAACCACTTCCCAAGGCCCTATTTTATAAGAGAGAATCCTTGAGAGTTTTATCATATTTCTAATGCGAGATCCCCCAAGTTTCTGTACAACTCATAAATCTACACCTCTATTGATGTGGGTCCCACCAAAATACTATTATTTTTTATTTATGAATAAAATTATAACATTAAATATGAATAAAATAAACAACAATTCACCACAATTTTGGGAAGAATACAAACTTAGTCCTAGAAATATGGATCGATATAATATTGTTATTCTATCTCATTTCTCTCTCTACACCTTGAGAGAATAGTTTAAAAGAGTGAAATTAATTCAAATACGGCTATGTAATATTTATGTTTCAAAAATGAGATTAAATAACTAGGTTTATGTTTTTAAAAATTACCTTTAAACCCCATGAATAAACTTAAACCATATTTTCAACCCATTATGACATATGTAACTTATTTAACTCATCAAAAATTTCAAAAACAATCCATCACTCACACATAACACTCTAACATGTCTTGTGATGAAATATGAAGTATTAAATCAATTTTATTTCTCTCATATATTTTTATTAAACCTTAAATAAATAATATTTGTTTGAAATTTTTTCACCATATTCACTTATTTTAACTTTAATAACTTATGGATACCTTGATAAATAAATTCAATTGTGATCATTTTAAACTCAAATAACATATAATTAAATTTTCTAATCCATTTACCTGTGATCATTCACACTTTAATGTACCCAAACACAAAAATGTGGGGTTCACTTAATTCTAAACTTCAATTCATATAAATTGGTGAAACTTCTTGATAAAAACTGTGTATCCAACCCTCTATACCCTTATCTCAATAGTATAAAGTCCTACTCACAAACCAAAAGTGGTATTTAACAACACATTATGTCCCATAAATTGATATGTCATAGATAATAAAACCTTCTATAAACACATTCTATGTAATATAATATATTTTTATTTTCATATCTTATAAATAATATATAAAATTTCTTATCACATATTTTTTATTTTCCTGTATAACACTAATGTGATAATTTCCTTAAAAAAAATTCTGCATTAATGAGTTATAGAAACTCCATCATATAATGAGAACTTGGAGATCCCATGCCACTATTCTTAAATAAACATGTCTAATAGTCTAGATACATTAATATGACAAGGAACAAATGATTTATGGATATCAGGTGTTATAGGTTCATAAGTATTGATACTTCTTCTCATGAAGTTCACACTTGGTGATATTTAAGAAAGGCAGGTCATGTAGAGAAATCCACCAATAGAAATTATAAATATTTTATGTTTAATTGAATATTCATTTATGTGAGTGTGTGTATTGGTCTTTTGAATTGAGATCATTATTAATGAGTTTCATGAGTCACATACTTTTATATAAATATGAAAGCCATGATGACACATTCTCACAACAAGGTAGCATGCATTGGATGTGTCATAAGTGATATGACATTAATTGAATGGTTATTAAAGAATTTGTACCTTCAAAGTTAACATAAAAAGATATCTCTAGAACTTTGATGAAATGTAGATTTTGAATAAATTATATGGTTATAGTGAACTCAAATTACTCATTCCAAAAATCTGAATAAAGATAAATCAACTATATAGGGTGATGAAATAAGTATGCCCCTTGCTTTATGATATACCAGTAGATAAAATTATTATATTATATAGTATAGTTTCTAGAAGGGTAGTTGTAGTTGTAAAAAAAACTTCTTTCTCTATTGGAGTCTTGATATGTTCTTGGATTTTAGGTAAGTTCTATTATTTCCATTTAGAAATGGTCCTAGAGGTTCATAAACTAATTGTATATATAATCTCATTAAATTATATTGAATTTAAGTTTAAAAACAATTTTATTCATGACCAGTGGAATAATATTTATGTTAAATTTAATCTTTATTTATTAATTCACAAGTTAATGAATATAATATTTATTTATTCATTCAAATTTTTAGTGAATGTTGTAAAATAAATATTTTATTCAAGTTATGTGAATATATATATTAAAACAAATATTTATTTTTAAGTTAAGTGAAAAAATATTTATTTTATCAAATAAATATATTTTTTTATTCAAGGTTTGATAAATTTTATGGGAGAATATGAATATAGTTTGATGATCTATTGGAAATTATTTATTTTATGTAATATCAATTATATATATATATATATATTTAATAAATAAGGTTATATAAATCACATGGAAAGTAAAATAAAAAATAATTTTATTTTAATAATTTTATTTATTGTGACATGAGGTATGACTTAAATAAAATAAAAATATAAAGTACATTATGCCATTATTTTATTTTAACCTAAGTATATATTCTAAAATATATCACTTCCACCATAGATGTTGTATACTATTCTCTCAATCCCTATAGATAATTCCCTCATTCTATGTCCCTCAAGAACTTAGAGTGAGAATGAGATATTATTATCTCAATCAATAATTAATGATGTAAAACACTTGTTCATCTCACTCTAGAACCTAGGAGATCATAAATTTCATTAAGAGTTTCTGATATTACATGTGGATACATCTAGAGTGATCCTAGATTAGATTATTCAATGAAACAATAATGCAATGGAGTGGTGATAACTACAGATCGATCATGAAGAATACTATGATTGTGGTAATTTCATTTAAATTAATTATAAATTAAATGTGAATAATCCTATCTCTAAAATTTAGGAGAGAATTCATCATATTCTTTATATTTCATTTGTTGAATTTTATAGAAAAACATTGGGCTTACACCCAAATCTTTAGATGCACCACAAAACCTTCAAGTTATATCTGAATGATCATATTTCAATTTATATATATATAAAATTATTTTGTTAATTTTTATACATTTGATTTTATAGTAATTATTTTTAGGGTTTTTTTGGATTCCAATAGTTGAGGTGACAAGTTAATATGACATTGCAAGGCCAAGAACGATCCATAAATGTACAAAGAACACTCAAATGACTCATTTAGAGGCACCAAGGTCACAACTGCATAAAAAAACTACATGAAATATAACGCTGGAGAACAAGCCATGTGATATGTGTAGTTCCACACTTGTTACATGCCATGTATTAAGTGACATGTCATGTGGATCATTATGCAGGTTCATTAACACACCATGTATTGACTACAAGGGGGGAATGTGTCTTGAGAAGGTCAGTCACACACCATGTACTTCATGTGGCTTTTTAGGGGTAAAAATCACTTATATTTTGGGAATGCCATGTAGTCAAACACATCATATATGATAAAAGATTTGACCACATAGAGTTACACTCCACACATCTAACAACATTGTTTACAATATTTCAGTTTTTCTTGGGATCATTTTGTTTATTTTAAGACTCATACAACTCTCCCATTTCCAAAGGTGGAAAACTGTAGGAACTGGGCATTCAGTGGAAGCTCAAAAAAGATGGTATTTTAAAAATATTTCATCAATTATCAACATAATCTTGTCAATGTCGGCGAACAACTTCCCGGTTTAAGCTGAGGATCTCATGTGAAGGGTTTTAAGTACAAAAATAAACCATAAAAAACCTGGTTTAAATCTGAATCCACGCACAATGTCCGCTCGTCGTTGGCTATTTCTGCTAGAAGAATCCATCATAGAACTCCTCTAGATCGTCCACACATGCTTCGAGAAACTATGGTAACACCGTTCGTCTAAGTCCAGTCACTAGCGCAGAATTCCAACAATGCCTTCGATGCTCCAACAATCACCTCACCGCTCTTGTTGTGATGCCTGAGAGAGAGCTCAACTCAAGCTCCTTGGATCCTGAGCATATCTCTCTAGAACATGGGAGAGAGGAGAGGAGAGATAATTCCCATGAATAGTATTTGTAAAACACCTATAGTCTTCTATTTATAGTGTCATATAATTACTCGAAAATTCCAACCTGGCCCCCGAATAATCAACACACTATTAATGACATATTGTGACTACTAAAATGAGTCATAAATATTATTATCATTTTATTGAAATATATTAAATATATTACATGACAATAATTGAGTCCAAAACTTTACTGTTCATTCCCATAAATATTAATTGATCCTTAAATATTTTAAATATCCATCAATTAATATTTTTCATGTATTTACTTAAAACTCATAAATACATTTAATAAATAAATTCTATGCTTATTAATCTAAACTATAATAATATGAATTTATTTGTTTCATTGGTGATCGTATTTCATAGATAGATCTCAGACCCCAGTTGTGGGGTCCAACATGTCCAAATCTTCTATTCAACTGAATAGGGTAGATTTTTGAATACGCTATTGTGTGTGACCCTCTTGGCCCTTATCTCAATAATAGTGAATATTATTCACAGACCAAGAGCAGGATCTAGAAACCCATAATGGCCCCCAAAGAGATAAGTATTGTCACAACAACAACAACCAACCTTCGAACACACACTGTGTAATATAATCTATTTATCTGTAATATCTCATAAAGTAGGATGAACTCACGCGTCATCTCCCTTTTCTGGATTTATTGTTTATTGATATAACTGGACGAATTTACCCTTGACTTCTATGACCATGGTATTATAAAGGCACTTCAATACTTATCAACATGGCCTGAGATATATTACTTCCATAACCCGAAAGTGACAAATCCTTTCTTGAGCATTCAACCAATGCCAGGCCACTAATGATGCACCCAACACAAACTACCTCACCACAGCTTTATTGCCACGGTTTTCCTCTTGCATCAAAGTACGCAATAAAATGACATACATTGGTAATGATCTCAAGTCAGGAGACCATTACACATGATCGTAGATAGGAACATCCAGTGGCACTCGAAACATGTGGTGTTCCTATTAGCGGGTATGTCCTCATAATCTCACTACTAGAGATCACCAAGTAAGAACTTCATGAGAAGAAGTCTCAATGCTTATGAGACCCCAACATCTGATAGTAAAATATATATTGTGTCCAATCAGTAAGATGTATCTAGACTATAGAATATATATTTAAGATTAATGTCATATTATCTTGAGGTTCTCATTATAAATTGGGATCTATTATAACCTCTCGATATGACAATTAATCTTTGGAAATTACCATTTCAATAGTTGGCACAAAAAAGTTTACACTATAATGATAATATGACATCATGTATAGAAAACTATATACATGATATGGTAATCAAAATCACTTAATAGTTGGGTCTAGGGAACCCACTATTTCAACTCTACCACTTGAATTAGAGCCAACTTTCTAACCAAACTTGTTAGCTACTCACATGATTAACATCAAGTTTTGACTGAGTAACGGCTTTAGCTACTGGTTCGCCATAGTTCCACTGCGTGGGTATTCTTCTATTGTGACCTTATCTCTTAGAGTAAAACTTCTCAAGATATGGTATCCTAAGTATATCCCACTTGTACACTATCATCACTTGACATCTTGGCTAGTAAGAATATCATAATTTACATTATGATAATACTTTTCTTACCAGGTGCGATTCTAAGAATTGGAATAGATTGTTGAATTTATCTGCTTCTTAACTACCTTAAAAACTGTAACGTACTAGGTCTATGTAGGTATGGCTACCACTGGTTGATATGAGCTTGACTCGCTCATCGTCTTTAGCCTAACTAGGATAGCAGATCACTTTGATCTATTGGAAGACTAGTTTGTATCCCTAAAAACTTTTATCATTTCTTCTCCACTTACCAAGTACATATATTTTTCACTAGAAAAAGTACAATTAGATAGTTATAAATGATTCACTTGTAGTGCTCCTAGGTACAACTGATATTTTCATACTATAAAGTATGTGATTGCAATATTAGTTCTTGTATATATCATGACATATGTGATTGATCCATCGCTGAAGTGTATGGAATTCAAATCACAAATTTAATCTCCTCCCATGTTACGAACATGGAAACCTAGAGAGATTATTTCATGTGAAATTAGTAACAATTCTTATCTTTAATTTTTCCAACTTGTATTTTCAATACAATTTCACTATATGTATGATTGACTAGGACCAAGCAACCTATAGTTCTACCTTAGTAAATCATATTCCCTAGAACTTAGGTTTCTATTTAAGTCAATCACTGAAGAATAAATTTCATCTTGGTCTTAACTAACTTGAAGACTAATATATTTTCCACATGTTTCCAAACATATTTCACTTGGAAAACCATTGACGCTCCCACTAACCTCTCGTAGACACATGGAAATCATCTGTTTCAAATGTATATTCTATGATCATGTTTCTAACTTTAATCCTAAACTGGATTTCATTAACTTGAAACTTTTATTACCATTATATGGTGTGACCATCCCTTTCTGGTTGCATCATATAGAAACCATCCATGATTGATGTTCATGACATACAATTCTAAACAAATTGATCATAGATATTAGCTATGATAAGTAAAATTCTAACAGATTTAGGCATAATGACTTGGTGAAACCAATCAAGCCTTATTGGTACTATATTTATACCATCCATGTATCAAGTCACTTGAATACCCACCATAGTATTCAAAATAATAACCCACCTTTGTACTTTGATTCATGGAATCCATTAATTGAATTTTAGTTTGTCTTATCAATTTTAGCTAATTGCCATAAAATTATTACTTGTAGGAAATATTATTCACATTGAATAATAGATCACCGACTGCAGTGAATATAAAAACAATCACCATGGTTTTATCCTTCATACGCAATATGTGTCTCTCGAATAAACTCTTTTCCACACATGCTTATGGAACTAGTTCCTAGGAAAACTATTTGTGCATCATGAGAATTGACTAATCACAAGTCAATATAGCTCCCACTATCTCTAATATAGATGTGCACCCTTTTATAGAATGTATTCTATCACTTGAATACAATTTTTCTTTATTAGGTATTTATGTAATATCCTAAGAAATCCGTTAGGATAAGTACCTTAGATGCACAATGTGTTTATCTTGATGCAAGTTTGTTTGTATCCGAACAAACTATTTTCATCCAAATAGACGTCCTTATGAAATAATGGATGAACATCATACTATGACTCGTACGATATTCATTTTTCAATTGTAGTTGACATATAGTTATGGGATAATTCCATTATTTGCGTATCACATCATGAAATATAATGGAAGTTTGTGCAAGTTGCAACATTGATACTCTTTACATCATGACTTTGATGTATAAAACATGAATTTAGGAATTAATCCACGCTATATTTTGTTGATCAATGATGACATGTACGACTTTATCATTAATCCTCCTCATTAACATCAATGTCATGATGTCGATAAGGTAATGTGCATTTAGGAATTACTCCATACTACATTATTATGATTGATGAATGCTTGGTCAAGATATTCTTCGGTATCCCAACCCAAAGTAATTCATATCTTCCGACCATGATTTTAATTCACTAACACATTACTTAATTACATAAATAATTCTTATGAAGTAGATATACCTCTATCTTATATTTGTAATAGTTCACATTCACTTGTTAAACTATTTACAAAATCTTTTTGACATACCTTTATTTTAAAGGTTCCTTAGTCCAAACTAAATACATTGATACTACCAAAAGTATTTAGCTATGCCGAGCCTAAATACCATACTTGGTATATTCATGAAGTCCACTTTTAGTATTACTTGAGAAAGAATTATCTTGTCACAACTAGGTATAAGTCTTACATTTATATTCATCACTAATTGCCTATGATTCATGTATTACTGAACTAGTGATTGAGTTTTAAATACCAAAAACAACATTCATTCCAGAACCTAAAAGAATGTATCATTATGTCCAAGTACACATGAGATTAATTTTTGTGGTTATACTCAATAATAGTTCAACACAAATCTTTCACTTGGAAATTAAAGAAGTCATTTACTTCTCACCACTGGCCTAGGTATCACCCTTTCACAACCACTTGGAGAATACACCTGACTTCTAGTAAGGTTTCTATACTTACTTGGTTACCGTATTAGAATACACATATGTCACCAACATATTGTATTTAATAACCAAGTAGTAAAACTAAAACATTATAATTGATGAATATTTTTGAAGAAGAAGTGGGTAACTTGCTTCTTTCATACAATTTAATGCTTTTAAATTTTCATTGTTTCATTTTATAATATGAAATGCAAATAACCTTTGTTAATACCTCATTCATTGAAGGACATTGCAAATTTTACATTGTCATTACTTTCCTTTTGGACTTTTCACAATTTCTTTCAATTTATTTGCTATAAGAATTAAATATAGGACTACCTTTTATATTCTTATTCACTTGGAGAACCTTACCTAGATAGGTAATGAAGCGTTTACTCAATAATTTTTCATTTTATAACATAAAATAAAACTTGAGTAAATGGGTGAAAACAAAATGAGAAAGGGATCCATTTAAAGATCATGATCAATATTTCAATTTACACATACTAGTGTAACCATTGCCTTATTCATATCATTTCTTCTCTTTGTCCTTATAAACTTCTCATAGATGATACTTCATGTTATATCATCTATATCCTAGTGTAGCGACCGCAACTGACACTAGTTGTTGATGAAAGCATAATGATATAACTATCATATGCTTTATACACTAGTATCATGTAAGCAATTTCACCCTCACTTATTGAGGTAGTTTAATAGTATTGGGGACATTGGCACCTTAAGTTTCTTATATCATAATACCATGCGCAAGCACCTGTATTATTCTTGGATACTCATGCCAGTGTTGACATTTACTTTTTCCATTATAATATTACACTTTTTAAACTTGTGGTATAAATTTCCATTTTTCTACAAAAATGAATTTTAGCATATTAGTGCCTTTTATCTGGATTACTAGTTTAGACATTTTGATTAAAATAATTAATAAAATGTCTCCCATTATTATATTAGATTTTAGGAACCCTCTGTGCTAGAATTAGAATACTCTATCGTTTGAGTATTATAGTGGCACAGATCCCTGAACCACCCCTCATAGTCTACAAGATTTGTCTACGCCACTACTTGGAGGGTTCATGGTAGGCTTTTGGATGACCGACCACTTAAACTTGCGGTTCCTTGATCTGTTGAGTGAAGTCCCAACTTCTAAAATCAGAACTTGATCTACTCAACACTTGCCTCTAAAATTACAGCAAGTTAGCTATGGATAATCTTTACTAGCACTTTAGTTAATTCAACCCATAATTCTTATAAGGACTCTCCGGTAGTAAGAGGCACCCTCAACTATGGCATGACCGACACCTCAAACAGCCAGTTTTATCCAAATTTGAATGACGGAAGACGGTTATGACTTAATATATCTTTGAGGGTTTTACTTTTTTTAATGTGACGAAATAAGTCATTTTCTATTTTTATAAGCATGTAATATGTGATCACACTCACAACTGACCATGCAAGAAATAGAAAACATCATCACGTCACATGTTTATTTTATCTTGCATGATTGTTTATTGTAAATCTATGTGATCATGCATTAACTACACATTCACAAAAATAATAAACCATGAAAAACAAAATGAAGACTTGATCATGAGTTGGTACTATTGGTTGATCAGTTGAGTGAATAACAAATCAACCGAAACCCTAGGGGTAAGTACCTTAAGTTGTGTGGCTTTTTACACAAATTGTAGCGTCTATCCCTCCAATGCATCACATCTCCTGGATGGTGCAAAATCATGACTTGGGATAAAATACATCACTAGTCATCTCATCATTATCCAACATTACTCACACGCAGGCTAGGTGATATTGGGGAGTAAAATGTACAACTCGAAATGGGTGCACATGCCCTTATACATATAACGATTCTGAGACAACATGCAGGTTGCCCTTTTTTTAAATTAAAATAATTATTACAAAACTGTATGTAATAATTAAATAAATAATTAAATAAAAGGAACCATACATTCATTGGTCGGTCTTCATCTGATGATCTGCGTATGCATTAACTCACTCATATAAAGTAAATGCAGAATAAAAATTAAACTTGCATTAAATTAAATTTGAGAGAATTTACTTGAATTAAAACTTCACTCTGATTTTTAATTCAATTTAACGTCGTTCAGTCCCAATTAATTAATTTAATTTTGAAAATTAAATTAAATTAAATTAATAATTTAATTAATCACTAAATTAAATTAATTATGCCCCATCTAAATTTTCATAACAAAAAATTAATGTTTAATTGATTTAATTTTCAAATGAAATTAAATCAATTATTTTAATTAATTTTTGATTAAATTAAATCACCCGGGCGCATAAAACTTCGTGCAGGGCCTGTACGAGTTGGGGTGAACCTACGCAGGCCCAATTCGGGCGATACCGACCCCGTGTAGAGGTGTTCTGGGCCGGGAAGGTCCACTCAAACCCATTCTTGGATGGGTAGACATACTTGTACCCATTTTGGGGAAATGTAGACTAGGTTGCGGTTACCCGTGTGCTAGGAGGACCGGACGACGACTGGGTTTTAGGCTACAATGGCACGGTTCCATGGTCGAGTGGGATCTAAGCGGTCAAGGGGAGGGAGACCAGGCGGCCAGGGGTCCCGGTGTAGGGTGCTACTGGTCTCGGTGGCGCTATCCAAGGCATGGAGGCGAGAGTCGTCGACTAGGTAAGCTGGGTGGCGGACACATCCAGGAGAGGGGAAGTCGCGGTGGGGTAGCGCGGTGGGCCGGGTAGGCTCGACTCGTCGGCCTAGCCGGAGAGAGGCGCCACTTGGTGCACCAAGCAAGAGCTGACCTAGGCTTTGAGGAAGGCCGGTTTGTGGCGGTGCGAGATGCCTGGTGCGGCACGTCCAGGAGAGGGAGGCGTCCCAGATGCTGGAGGAGTTGGTGGGTAGCGGCGCCTCCTATAGATGGTGGTTGCAGGTCTTCGGATCTGGCAAGGGGGGGGGGGGGGGGGGGAGCGGTCCGTGACGGGAAGGCGGCAGGCGTGGGAGCGTCGGTGGCGGAGGACCTATCTACTGCGGTTCCACATAGTGGCCAAGGGAGGAGGGCGAGGCGGAGGGTTGGAAAAATAATAATAATATTATAATAAAAACAAACCACCCCACCACTTTACAAATTTTTCCAAAACCTAAATGTTATGCTTTGGAAAAATAATAATAATATTATAATAAAATTAATATTATTATTACAATAAAACCAAATAATTTTATTATTATTATAATAATATAATCAATTTTAAGAAATTAATATCAAATCAAAATTGATTTTCCATAGAGTATTTCGACCACTAGATTTCCGGTTGAAATACGAAACACCACTAGATTTGAATATTGAATCCGAATTCAAAACTTTGGATGGCAGAAGACTGGTCATCTGATATCTGATTCCGATTCCACCTGTGGCATTGGGATCGTATCGACACCCTCTATTATGTTTAATGCAGATTTAATTTTTTTTCTTGACTTAAAATCATCATGCGCTCCCTCTGATACTACTTGTAGGAACTTGGCATGCAACAAAGCCCCAAACATGTGGGTTTTTAATCAAATTTCACCAATGATCGACATAATCTTGTCGATGTTGGCGAACAACTACCCAGTTTAAACTAAGGAACTCATGTGAAGGGTTTTAAGCACAAAAATAAATCATAAAATCCCTAGTTTAAATCCGAAGCTGCGCATGACGTCTACTCGTCGTTGGCGATTTTTGCTCAAAGAATCCGACATCGAACTCCCCCTATATCATCTATACATGCTTCAAGAAACTATGGGAACACCATTCGTCGAAGTCTGGGTGCTAGCACGGAATTCCGATGATGTCTTAGATGCTCCAACGATCACCGCATCGCTCTTCTTACGATACCTAAGAGAGATCTCGATCCGATCTCCTTAGATCCTGACCATCTCTCTCTAGAACATGAGAGAGAGGAGAGGAGAGAGAATTACCATGAATAGTCTTTGGCAAAATCCTCTAGTCTTTTATTTATAGTGTCATGTAATTACCCGGAAATGCCAACCCACCCCCCAAAAAATCAATTCACTATTAATGACATATTATGACTACTAAATTAGGTCCTAAATATTATTATCATTTTCTTATAATATATTAAATATATTACTTGACAATAATTGAGTCCAAAACTTGACTAGTCATTCCCATAAATATTAATTTAACCTTGAATATTTTTAATATTCGTCAATTAATACTTTTCATGTATTTACTTAAAACTCATAAATACATTTAATAAATAAATTTTATGCTCATTATTCTAAACTCAAATAATATTAATTTATTTTTTTCATTGGTGATCGTATTTCTTAGATAGATCCCAAACCCCAATGGTGGGGCCTAACATTTCCAAATATTATATTCAACTAAATAGGATAGATTCTTGAATACGCAATTGCGTGTGACCCTCTAGGATCTTTTCTCGATAGTAGTTAATATTATCCACAGACCAAGAGCAGGATCTAGAAACCCATCAAAGACCCCAAAGAGATAAGGATTATCACAACAGAGACAACCACCCTATTAATACACACTGTGTAATATAATCTCTTTTTCTGTATTATCTCATAAAGCAGGACACACTCACGTGTCATCGCCCTTTTCATTCATTATTGTTTGTTGATCTAACTGGACAGATTTATCCTCGACTGCCTTGGCCATGGTCTTATAAAGGTACTGTCATCCTTATCAACATGGCATAAGATATATTACTTTCATAACCTGGAAGAGATAAATCCTTTATTGACCATTCAACCATTTCCATGCCACCAATGACACACCCAACACAAACTATCTCACCACAAATTCATTGCCATGGTTTTCGTATTGCATCAAAGTACACAATCAAATGAAATATATTGGAAATGATCTAAATTTAGGAGACCATTACACATGATTGTAGATAGGAACATCCAATGACACCTGAAACATGCAGTGTTCCTATTGACAGGTCTGTCCTCATGATATCACTACTAGAGATCACCAAGTGAGAAATTCATGAGAAGAAGTCTCAATGCTTATGAGCCCCCAACACCTGATAGTCAAACATCTACTGTGTCCAATTAGTAAAATGTATCTAGACCATAGAACATATATTTAAGATTAATGTCATAGTATCTCGAGGTTCTCATTATAGCCTAGGATCTACTATAACCTCTTGATATGACGATTAATATTTGGAAATATCCATTTCAATAGTGGACGCAGAAAAGTATACACTATATTGGTAAGATGACATCATGTATAGATAATTGTATACACGATATGGTAATCAAAATCACTGAATAGTTAGGTCTAGGGAACCCACTATTTCAATAGAAACGTCTTGTGGAACTAAATATTTTTTCAATTGAGAGGATGAGAATATGAATTATCCCACAATGGGTCTTGTTGTCTTATATGAGACTCTCTTATAATGTGTCACAATGAAGAGGATTTTTAGAGTTCACCCCTTCCCCTAAGATGCCTCAAACCTGATAGGGGTGATAAAATCCTTAGGTAGTCCAACCATTCCAGCATCACTAAAGTCAATATAGATTATTTTTGAGCCCATGAATAGGATCACCAGTCACACTAGACCTCCCTAATTCAATGGAAATTCATAGCCCCTAACACTTAATCATGAGGTGACCATGATAAAAAATTGATTTACTCACAAATTCTCCTAGAGATAGTTAACTCAAAGACTCTCTTATAAATTTAAGACATGTTAATTTAATCATTACTAGTAACAGTACCGATTACTCTAATGTACTAAATAATGGAATGAAAACATACATCTAAGAGGATACTGAATTTAGAAATTATATTGTTTCCCATTTTACCCAAATACTTAATCACTTTACAGTTTAAAAAAAATATAGGAAGCCACTATGGAATTTATTTCTATCCAGGGAGGCATTGAGAGCTCCCATGAAATGAGGTAGGAGGTGTTGCGAGGGAGGGATCAAGCCCATGAAAGGGGATCAATATGTGATAGGTATCAAAGTGGTGAATCCATAACCAAATGTGTACCTTTTATGTTTAAACATACAATACCACATTCAAGTAGTTTAAAGTCACATAGAGTGGAATATTAGGTGAAAAAAATATATAGTAATTGGTTGGTGTAAGAATTAAGAAAAAGTGACCCTTTTTGGTTTAACCTGATAGATGCGTCAAGTGAAAGAATTTTAGGAAACCAAGAGGGAAACCTTGACTCAAGGTGTTTTAGGAAACTATGAATAGTATCATGACTCATGCCATCATTTTGAAAAACCAAACAGAAGATCTCCATTTAAGGTATTTTGGGATACATAGAGGAGGATCTCAACTCCAAGAATTTTGGGAAACCATGAGGAAGATCTTGACTCAAGGTGTTTGAAGAAACCATGAGATGGATCTCGACTCATGGAATTTGAGGAAACTAATAGGATGGTCTCAAATTAAGGTGTTTTGGGAAACCAAGAGGAGGATCCCAACTCAAGGTGTTTGAGGAGACCATGATGAGGATTTAAATTCATGAAATTTGAGAAAACCAAGAGAAGGATATAAACTTAAGTCATTTTGGGAAACCAAGATTAGGATCTTAAGTAAAATAATTTTGGGAAATCTAGAGGAGGATCTCAACTCATGACATTTTGAGAAACCAAGAGGATGATCTAGAATCGTGACATTTTGGGAAACTAAGAGGAGGATCTTAACATAGTCATTTTGGGAAATCATGAGGTGGATCACAACTGAAGGTGTTTGTGTGGGTATTACGCATGATCTATAACACCCCAATATATTTAAAAGAAAATTATGTTCGATAGCTTATATGACATGAAACACAGAGCCCAAATGAACACTGAAATATTATTATTTAAATATGATTGTTATAACCCAACCATTAAATTGGTGGGTATGAATATGATTAAAATATTTATGAAATATATATAATATTCCTATTCAATATTGATAACTTCTTAGAAAATAATAACTCAATTTTTAGTAAAGTCATCTTATTCATCAAAAATACGTTTTTTTCAAAAATAGTTTTTATTTTTTTATAATCAGATATTATAATTAATTTTTGGAAATTTTAGAAACTTTATATGATAAAAAGAATATAATTATTAAAATCAGTGTATAAAAATTATTTTATGGTGAAATTTTGATATTTTTTGATATTTTTTATTTTTTAATGAATAGTAAACAATATTGTTTTTTTATTTAAAACTATATTTTCTTTCCAAGTATTTACTAAGAAAAATTATATTTTAGATTAGTTAAAAAATTTAATTAGTTATTTTTATTAAAAATAATCTAATTAGGGTATTTGGAATGAATTTTATACTTGGATATAGTATGAAAACATTTTATACTTAATAATACATTTTTCTAAAAAATTGATTTTCATTGCGTCTCACGTGTATAATTTTAAATTAAATTATTCCACTTATATGGATTTAATATTGAAAATGGATTAAATATTTTGAATAATTAGGTCCATATTTTGTAAATATTTCCCTTTTATTTTTAGCCATTAATAATATTAACTATAGTAAATAATTATCACTATAGTAAGGATAAATATGGTAATTAAGGTTTAAAATAATATGATAAGGACTAAAAATTGACCTTAAAACATGAATTTGTCCTATTTTATGAATGTAGTTTATCCCTTTACATACAATTATTGAATATATGGCCACTTGGTGGTATTTTGTTTTTATTTTTTGCCTTTATAATATTTTAGTAAAAGATAAAGACAAAAATGTCACTTTCTTACTTTTAATAAATTTAATATTTTGTGATAGAGATAAAAAACTTATGTTATTTTTAAAAGATTAATTTTAATTTTAAATTATTTATTTTTATCGTTGTAATTTATTTATAATTTTTAGTAATGAAATTATTACTTTAAATGCTTACGCAATACTGACACAATATTTATTCAATTAGTAGAGAAATAAAATGAATTATTTTAAAAATATTAAAAGTAAAATAAATTGAATGAATTATTATTTCACAAGAATTTTATAAATAAATATAAAATTTTAGAAATTTTTAAAAGTATTATATTAAAATTCCATTACTTTCATGCAATTTTCAAAGTCAAATTAACTGAATAGTTCCAAAAAAGACATTAATGATGTTCTATAATTAATAATATTTTATTAAAAGATTTAAAATTAAAAAAAACCTATATTTGGAAATATTATTGGTACATGGTTTAATATATCATCCATCATCCATTTATGGTAAAATTTCCCTTTTATAGTAACTATCTTCACCATTAAAGAGTAAAAAATTTGTTATCACAGTAATTGTCAAAAAGGGTTAACACAGGTTAAAACCAAAAGATAAGAGTGAAAAAATCAAATAAAATTGTCACAATTTTATTTTATTAGATTATTGATACCAATAATAATAATATATTCAAATTATATTAGTTTTTTCTATCTTTCTATGAAAATTTATTTATATTATATTAATAATTTAATAAATTATAAGAGTTCCCCTCCCCTCACTTATAAAATGGTACCTCCAACCCTATTTTATTCACACTTAAAAAACATATTTTTCTGTCTAATAATTACCAAAATAATTTCCTTATATCCCTCCCAACATATTATAATCCTTGGGTTTAATAATAAAACCAACTAAGGAAAGATTTTGGTGTAATTCTTAAGAGGTTGTCTGATGAGAAGGTATTGATTTTAACTAATCATTTTCATTTTATTTCTTATTATACCTCCTAAAAAACTTCTTAAAAAATGAAAAAACAATACCAAATGTATCTTCTATGTACTTAGATGTTTCTATTTTTATGTAATGACCTATATCCATATCCCATTTTATCAAATGGTAAGAGAAACCATCATTCTTTTGTATGATGAACTATCGCCCCACAAATTGATGCAATTCATTTTCCATCATTACTTTTCACGATCATTAATAATGATGGATTTAATATATATATATATATATATATTATATTATATTATATTAATGAAATATTTATCATTATAGAAAAAATTATATTTCATATATTTTCTTACCTTACCATTCATTGAAAGATGATAACGTCATTTATACATATGTTTGGATTACCACCTTCACGGAGCAATGTGATTCATTTTTCATTACCACATCACATGGATGGTATATATAAGTGTATTTAAATAAATAATATGATATTTATGATATAATTATAACTTTTTAATGATAAAATAATACTTACCTTCTTTCTATCATGCGTACGTACGACCTACCGTCTCCATGATTGTAAAATAATTCATTTTTCATAACCATATTCTATGGTTGGTTTTAAAAGTAAAATTGATGTATAAAAATTATAATTATGTCATGATTTATATTTTTTATATGATTAAATAATGACCTCTTTAACCATAGTCAACTAACTAAATCCATTTTGGATATATGATCCATAAGTCATCAAAACATCTGACATGAACTTAATTGATTATGTAATTATATATAACATGGTAATAAGTAAAATAAAAGGAATAATAAACTTGAAAAATGTTATTAAGTAAGTAAATAATTAACATAACTTAATTATGTTCTATAATTCATAATATGTTTGAAATCCATACATGTGATGAGTCGTTCCCTAGGTAAGCCATACTTGTGCGTGAACTAAATATTTCATGAGACTCTAATTATTTTAAAAAAAGAGATTTAAATGGAATGATTTTTTTGATATCTCGAAGGATTTTTCTTATGGGTGTATGAGATCTCTCTAAACCAAATTTTTTTTGGCTTATGACCATTCTCTATCTAACTCACTTTTCTCCCTATTTAATGCTATGGAATTCTTCTAAATTTTGTTTATATTTCTATCATATATATTCCTAGATTATTCTCCATTCCTTTGATTGAGTAATACATACCTTATGATTATTTCTCAAATTCCATCTTTAAAAAAATCTATTTTGATTATGATATGAGGCAAGATTATGCAACTCATTTATTTCTATGAGTAATTATTATCTTTATTCCTTATAATTAATTTCCTTTTTTAGCACACATAATCATGAACATGTTATGATGGGTGTTCCTAGACAGTGATCTAATGCATTGGGTAAAACATTATCTCATGAGACGTTATGTATGGGATTAGGGAGTAAAGATAATCCACTATTGGAATCTGTCTACCATGTGATATTGTCTTGGAAATTATCCTTGAATTATGCTTATGAAATAATTTGTGTTGATTACACATTTACTATTTTTACATGATCTCATGACACCATTTTCTTTATGTTATTATTCTATGTGGTTACTCACGAGCTTATGTTTAAGGGAAAGTATATGCTACTTCATAAGGGTGAAATGTATCATTTTTTGATTTTTTTGAAAGTTTTTCATGATTGTAAAGGAACCTTTAAAAGTTTTTCCCTCTAATATTCCTTATGAAATGTTTTATAAAATATTTGGATAGAAAATTTTATTTCTTGTGTAATAAAATGTTTTTTTTGAGTTTAAAGTTTAATTTTGAAAAATAAAAATCTTGTATAAGTATTCATGAACTAACATGTTTCTTTCTTTCTTTTTATATGTTATTTACTAACCTTTTTTTTCTAATACCACATTTCAAAACGTTTTTCATAGGGTTTTAATGATGAGTAGGGACAAGGATGAAGTTAAGATGAAAATTGGGAAGATATGTCATGAAAAGAGAAATTATTATATTATAAAAGTTTTGTTTTGTAGAAAAAATGTATACTAAGTGGAAGTGTCCAATTTTTGATGTAATATTTATTTATGTAAGGGTGATGACCTAATTCTCTAAAACAATAAACAATAAAGATCCTCTTATGTAATAAAATGAATTACTGAATTAAAACTCAAGGTTATGTAATGTTTAAGGCTATTTACTTAAATGAGATTCCTAGATAAGAAATATTTCATGAAAGAGATTAAAACCCACCAAATATTATGTGAAGGTCTTATTTTTAAAAGGGGATAAAAATTTCGACAAGATGCTAGAGTCTCGTAAAATATTTAGTTCATGCACAAGTATGGCTTTCAAAAATAAGGCTTTGATGACTATAAAATTAATCTTTTACCCTGAGTTAAATATTATTTGAAGATATACCATTGAAAATAGGACAATTAATAATTTAATAAACTCAAATTTTTCATAAGTTTTGGTTTATGTGAATGAATAGGGTCCACTAGGAAGTATGGGGTTTTAAGGCTAGCCAGTGTGAAAGTTTTATGTGGTAAATAACCCTCATCGAAATATTTACACAGTAGAGAAAAAGAACTTAGTAAAGGTATTATTCAGAACATACTAATATGTTTTCACATGTAGAAAACATGGCCATGATTATTTTATACATTGAATTTCTTCCATCTTCAGACTTGGATATCAAGTCTACCTGAGTGAAATTTTCTCCGAAGACCTTCTCACAAAATATTTACCCACAAATGATGTGATTTCTAGAATTATGGGCCTCCAAAAATCTCCAAGTATATTGTAATGCATACATGGGGGTTATATATATAGTTAAAACCTATAATTGATTATCTAAAGATATAAAGAACTACTACAACATAAAATATGTTTGCAATCACATGAAGTCTTTTCCTCTATATCACAAACAATGGTGGAACCACATAAGATTTTGAGAAACAAATAATAATTTAACCTCCATGATGAAAATGATGCTTCGCCACATAATAATATGGATACCAAATTAAATATACACTTTTGATTCACAAGATACATGGAAACCACAATGGACTGACGTGATTGCATATAACCTTCGCCTTCTGACCATAGATGACTTCCCAATCACTTAATTCTTTCACAAATGGAATGGAATACCACCTTTTTACTAAAAATGATGAATCTATTTGTAATTATTTCATAGTATACATAATTTATACATGTTATACAATATTAATTTATGATATAATGAATCATAACTTAAAATGGTCATAAATTTTGGCCCGAGTGTTCATTTTGACTCTATGAGTTTTTAAATAAAAATATGAGAAACAAACTACAAAACTGACTACATTGACTACTTTCATAATGTATTTTTAAAAGTAAAATTTTTAGTAGGCCCTAAAAAATGAGTTTTAAGGTTTCGAAAACCTTTTTTTTACAATAGTGGATGAAATTCATAGCGTACTCCCAACAGGAGGTTATCATCACCACATCACCGAACTGGGAAACATTTTTAATGAATCTTCATCATTTAGTGAGTGAGAAATCCTGAAACACATAAAGATACCATTTATATATTCTTCATGCATAAATATAGATTTATACCCAAACTTTAGTTGTGTTATCTGAGTGAGGAACACATCATGGATTCCATGACAAAGTGCATGACCCATATTTTCTGATGCCAATAAAATACTCCCCTAAAAAATTGATTCATTTTAAATTAAAATAATAATATTACAAGGTAGTATATAGTAATTTTCTACACTCCTTGATAACCAGGTAGGTTTCTAGAGCTGGATTTTCTATGATAGAATGTTCACTAAGTGATGGATCTCAACTCATGTCTTTTTATAACTAAGAGTAGAATGTCAGCTCAAGGGGTTCGTATTTCCTAGATGAGGATCAAAAATAAAGGATTCAGTACCCAAAGAAGAATCACGACTCACAATGTTTTTTACTGAGAGAAGAATCTTGACTCAAGGATTTTGTGTCATAAAAAGGAGTATCTCAATTTAAGGATTTTTTCACCAAGAGGTGTATCTTAACTCATTTCCATTTTTGGATTTTCAGTAGAGGAATATAGACTCACATCTTTTTTAGGATTTCTAAGAAAAGAATAATGACTTAATGAATTTTTGGGATTTCCAAGCATAGGGTTAATAGAGGAAAACCCAATGTGAATTTGTGAGACTATAAATTAGTATGATAGGTAGAATGGAATGAATGTGAAATTTGTGTCTAGGTCTAGGATAGGATATCTAGACATAACTATGTATCCTATGGGAACCAGAATATGGACACATCAATTTATAGGTAGGTGAATTTTCATTCTAGTATGGGATTAGAGTAAGATGGAAGATTTATGGGTGTAACCCGAATTAGATAATTATATTTCATTATATGGTGATCTACTAAATGGATACTATAGAAACCTCAATGTGAATTTGAAGACCGTACACTAGGAGATCTTGGATGAATGAAAAATTTATGACTAATTACAAGATAAGTGATCCCAACATCACTATGTATCATGTTAGAATAAGAATCAATCCCAACACAGTTCTTATTAAATGGGTCTCTATGTAGATCTATCTCATGAACATGAGAAAATAAAATGATCTTATCCTAGTATAGAGTTGTTGGAGAAGACTTGATGTGAACTAGTAAAACTATACACTAGGAACTCTTATGTAGATATGGCTCTTATGTAAGGGGATCAAGTCATATGGAATAGAAAACTCAAAGTAGTTTATGGAAATGATGGATAGATCATATTCCACATAGTTTTAGGTCATGAAATACGAACTATAAACCCAAAGTGAATTTTCTAAGAGGATAATCTTGACTTGAAACTTATGGGATGCTAAGACGAGTATCTAAACTCAAGGTTATTAGGATTCAAATAGGATTATATTGAGTAAATAATTTTTTACGCATAACCAAATATGAAATGATAAAAGAGTGTGATGTAATAATCTTTCTTTGATAATAAATACATTACATTAGTGTGTAATAAAAAGGGTATTTGAATCCACTTGAACAACTAGGTTATGGAATGAGTAAATAATAACATGATAATGATAAAGTTAATGTAAAATAATAAAGGGTGAGAATGGGTCAACCATTAGTAATGGATAACCCATCACCACACCATTAGGAAATATCATATGAGAATTAAGGGGGAATTTATTTTGGGACCAGAAATAGTTCATAAGGGTTAATTAGCAGATTAAAGGAAATTATGTCATTATCCATTCATAGAGGGATACTTTCAGATAATTTAATCACCTTATTACTAATTTCTAAGAAGTGGGGAACCAAGAGGAGAAGATCAAGATTTTTTTGGGATGTTATAAGGATAATATTGACTCAAGGTTTCTTTATTTTGTTTAATATGAATCAAATATCAAAGGAAAGTGGATTTATGAAGGCAATAACATTAAAAAGGGTTTGAGAAACCTAAATGTTACACAGCCATTTATTGAACAAATTCTTAGGGAAAGTGACAAGACATGAACTGATTTGGGTATATAGTCAGGGGATTCTTAATGTGAATAAGTATCCTTGTCAGGAACGATGATATACCCATGAAACTGTTTAAACTCACATGCATGGGGAAATGAGGATATACTCTATATTTTTCCTAGACTAGTGGGTCCAGTGAGAATAACTTGATTTTTTCTGGGGCCAAGTGTTAGTCCATAAAATCATTATACCTTTTTCATTTTATTCTCTAAATTTTTCCAAATCCATGAAAAATAAAGGCTTAGCGAGTGAAGGTTTAACTTTTTATGAGGATTTCCTTTATGAGTTTTCATCCTGAAATATCTTTGTGTCTTTTCCATCCCTTTCCATATTTGATTCATTACAGTAAATTTGGGTTATATTCACACCTGTATACCAAAAATATTCTATAACCATTGGTATGGTGGTCATTGTACCTATGGTTTAGAAAAACCATCGGTATAAAACCAAAACTGATACCCTATACCAATGATTATAAAAAACCATTTGTATAAGGTTGTATATATAATTGGTTTCTTAAAACTATTTGGAAAGAGTGAAACCAAAAATTCCCAATGTGACCTCCCCTCCCCCACAATCCCTAATTTTCTCCCTTACTCATGCATCTCCCCTCGTTTTTCCTAGGATAATCTCCCCTCTTCATTCGTTTTTTGATTCGATTCTTCTTCAACAAAAAATCAGTGAGTTTTGGGTCCATCAACTATTTTTTTGAGAATCAATTTCATTTTTATATGACAATCAAACAATAAATGAGATCCCATTAGGTCAAAATTCTTCCAGATTCATTGAATCAAGGTTCATTTAGATTATATTTGTTTTAGTATTGTATAATAAATGTGATCATATTTGATGTATTTTTTTTAATTTTGTTACTCGATGCCTCCACTTGAGTCCAATGTAAAATTATTATTTTTGTATAATATATATTATGGTATTATATAATTAATCACTATAGTAATTTTCTATTTCATTAATATATAGGGGGTTAAGAAATTATTCATTTAATAGTTCAATTTTTATTAGTGAATGATCCATTTTTTGATATAATTAATTTCATTCTAATGTGGTGTGAAATGATTAAATAAACATGTTGAAAATTATAAATATATTATATGAAAGTAAGTTAAATTAAAAAGGATGATATTTAGGATTATTTAAATAAAAATTGACCATAATTCCCTTCTTAGTCATTATGATAATGGGTTTGATAGTTTGAATGATATTTTTTAGTAAGTATGGTTAAATGGAAAACTGAGTATGAAGAAGATGTATAATGTAATATTCTGACTTATGTTAAAACTTTTATCTATATAGATACATTAAATTTTTTATATACATGATGATGTGTGGGTAAGTGATTGTTTCTCTTAAAAATACTAGTATAATTGAATATTGGGTTTATAAATATTGATTTTGGAATGTAATGTTAACATGATGATTTGAAAAGGATGGATAATAAGAGCGATGCTTTTAATTCCTATTGGGTGTTATATGAGGTTCTTATAGAAATTAGAATTGTTATATAAGCGTGTTTTCAAAAGGATGTTTTATTTTGTAATGTATACTGGGTGTTTATTATGTTTAGATGAGATGATATTGTATTCAAAGCATGTTTAAATGAGTTATGTTGAAAATTTATTTTATTATGTAATATATATTAGGGGATTATGTAATTTAGGTATGGGTTAGTTCTTGAACTACACTTGAATTGTAAGAGATATTTTATTTCAATATTATATATATTTTCTTACAGTTTTTATCCTCTATACTATTTATAGTATCCTTACTATTATTATGGTATGTCTTGAATTGTTTCTACAGTTTCATTCATACATGTTGTAGGTTTTTTATTCTCAATAACTAATGTCATACCATTTCTATACTAAACCATATTTTATTTTATACATTTGTAATATATATAAGTGATTAATTTTTAAAATAAACACTAGAATGTAATATTTTAGTCCAAATTTTATTTAGTACTACTATGATATGTTTAAAAACTATAATGTTTGAATCTGTTAAACTGTATCATTTCATACTAAAATCTGAAATGTTTGAAATTTTTATTCTATAATGTTTAAGTCTATTAAACTGTAATGTTATATATTAAAATATTTAATGTTTAAATATGTTAACTATAAATATTATCATTCGTTCAATATATTCTATTTACTTTCACTATAAATAATTAGTACATTTTATCTACAAACATTGGTGATTTCTAATTTTATACATAAATGAAAGAAAATATTAAATCCACTTCCAAAGTTTCATTATTTTAGTATAATTTAAATAGTTTCAAAATTTTTAGATTAGATTAACTTAAAAAACTATATGCATCTTTATCAATGTTTCATTTTTTTAGATTTCTATTTTGAACATTATCATTTTCATAGTTTCTATTTTCTAGCATCATTTTACCGATTCTTCTAAGTAGTTTATTTACAATTTGTTCAAAACTACTTTCACTCTCCTCACAATTTATTCAGTTTTATTTTTAATATTATGTAATTTTACCTACCTAATTTTATAACATATCAGTAATGAATATTTTTTTCCACTACCTAAATGTAACATGTTTTAGTTTTTAAGTTTCTGTTGCTGAACAACATCTTCTCTGTTTATTCAGAAATGAAATAACACACACACACACACAGATATATATACCATATCAAAATTATTTTCTAATATTTTATTGATTGTAATAATATTAATTTAAAAAAATAATAAAACTAAACTAATTAACTAAATCAAATCATTCCTTAATAAATAGAACCATGCCTTAATAAATTAATCCAATCCTTATTAAACAAAATCGAATCAAACTAATCTTAATGAAACTACACTAAAACATGCCTTAATAAACCAACATGACCAAATAAGACCTAAGAAAATGGAACCAAACCCAAAAAAACTTAACCAAAACAAACCCAAAAAATTGAACCAATGAGAATTAAAAGGAATTGAAAAAAAGAACCAAGTAGAATCATGTAGAACCTAATCAAATTGAATTTAATAAAATTTTCCAAACCCAAAATGATGGTTTGTTGGATGACCAAACAAAACCAAGTAGTATCATGTACAACCTACTCAATTTGAATTAAATAAAATTATCATAACCCAAAATATTGGTGTGTTGGAAGAAAAAGTTCTTATTTGACTAAATCTTGATGAACTGGTGCTCCATCATCACCCTAAATAAGTCTAATATGACATACCAAAATCAGATTCCACTGAAGGTGCCTCGAGTCCAGTGGGCCAAATGGCCTCAAGCGCATCTCCCCAAATTCCAAAGGTTGTTGACTAGTAGTGAGGACCTAGGATGTGTCCATGTGGATACTATTCCCTCATCACTAAAGTTTAACACACCATATGAATATAATATAATAGGATATAAGTAGCAGAAACGATATAATTAAATTAATATCATAGCCGAAGTAGACAAAAATAATGATACAATAAATGAAAATGATATAAATATACAAAATCTGATGATGATATGTCATGTATCTATAAACCCAGAAGAAATGGATATAGATAAGTAGACAATACATGCTCTAAAAAATTATAAAAAATGAATCCAAAAACTATCCCAAGAATCCCGAGATCCAGATCAGTCATCTGCTACCAGTTTTATCCTAATCAATTAATAAATCAAGTGTCCGAATTTATACACTTACCTTTATCTACAATTTCATACATATAATCTTCTCAGGTTCTAATGGTGGCCCAGATAGGGTGTGAGACAAATCTTAGTAGGCCACCACCAATAGTGTCTATAACATCCTATCCGTGTAATATAAATTAAAACAATGTGTAATAATGCATATGTAAAAGTAAAGCAGTACAATAATGTATATATCCAAGTACCTACTTCATCCTTTAGATGGTGTCCCAACATGTAAAAAATTCATTCATTAATTAAGTTCTAGTTTATATAATTAAGTCATGTGAGGCATAACAAGAACTGACATCACATCGTGATAGTAATAGTAGAAGTTCAAAGATGTAACAAGGAAAACATGGTGATAATAATAATGAAAGATTCCAAGGTAGTAACCAAGAAAACTAGACCTCAAGGATATCCAACTCAGTAGTAATTGTAACCTATCTAATGGGTAAGAGTGTAATCCAAAGATAATTATCCAAGGCACTCCAAAATAATATGATCGAATCAAGTCCAAGGTATCATACAAGGTAAAATGGGATAATCTATGGTAAGTCCCAAGGGTGTAACCAAGGAATCTCATGTCTGTAGAAGCCATTATAGATAAAATAAGTGAATCCAAGACATCCTATGTAGTAAATATGGTATCCTATGATGTCATACCAAGCATCGACAGATATATAAGGATCGGGTTCTAAGGTGGGTCTCAACAAAGGCAACTGGCATCCATAAATATGAATGGAGTCCATGAGTTATCAAGGAATTCCCTCAGAAATCTAAAAGATAACTCAAGTATGACCACTCTTATAATGATGTCAAGGTCCATATACAATTATGCACCTTGCATTTAATTCATTTATTAATCATGGATACGTAATGGTCATACCATTTAATAAGTCAAGGTTAAGTCATTTACTTTCATTAGTGTGGAAAGGCTAAGGGTCATGCAACCATTTCATTCATTTAAGTCATATTTAATTCATTAGGATCATTCTTCTACATTCCATCATAAGTGGAAAGGGGTTCTATAGACATGAAACCAACCATTCATTTACATTTAATAAGGCCAAGTCATATATATACCATATACTTGTAATTTCATTTTAGATTGATTTATCAAGTTAAAACACTTACCTTAGGATGGTCAAGTGGAGTTAAACATGGTACAATCCATTCACCAATTCATTGAATTAATTGAGTACTCACCTTCAACATGTTCAAGTCACAAATCATCCTAATGGTGGCACTAAAAGGATAAAAAACTACTAAAAGCATAACTATGGAAACACTCTAATTAGGGTGGTCAAAATTGTGGATGTAACCACCAAAATTGAATTAAATATTTAACAGAGGTCTTATATCTTGGTTATAATGACTATAATTAGAAAATATAAATTTTACAAACAATTATTGATGAAATCAGCATTCCCACACGACAATTTATAAAAAAATAAAACCCGAGGGATGAGTTATAGACCACCTAAATCATACTCATATGGCTCTCCCTGTCTAGTATAAACCTTTAATTCAAACTGCATTGGAATAGATCTGAATAATAGATCAATGCCCTAAAAATGGGGTATATGAGCCTGCACCAAAATAGAGAAAAATATATGAAGAGAAATAGAAAACGAAGCTAAAGGATTGAAGCACCTACCAGTGCGCTTCCAATGAGATAGATAGATCTAAAATCAAAGTCTGGATGGTAGAGCAGTAGAAGAACCTAGATTATTCCTCCATGGGATCTCTTGTGTGAGTGAGGGAGTAGAGGTGGGGTTCTATCCAAAAAGGGAGGCCCTGCCTCCTACTATAAAAAAACTGCTTGGGAATTTAAACGACATGTAAATGCTTAACACATTGTGTAAAGATTTGGGGTTCCCCCCTAGGAAAAAACTTTACATGACATGAATGGTTATTCCCAAACCATTACACATCATGTAAATGATACACGTCATTTATCCCAATTACACAACATGTAATTGGCCAAAATCCAACCTGCATCCCCATGTTCCCCTATTCTAAAAAATAAACCAACAACCCCATGACCCAACTTTAGGTTCTAAACCAAAAATAGAACATTAAAAAATCTTAGAGTAGAAATTAAAGGGATACATATGTGAGATAAAAACCAAGTTCTTATAGTCTTCCCCCCTTAAAGGAACTCATTCTTCAGTTCACCTTCCAAGGCTGGCGAAACATTATCCAAGAACAACTTTGGCCACTAGGAACACATGTTAGAATCCCACTCCCAAGTCTTATCCTTTACATGACCGTGCTACCATAGTACCCATACTAGAGGAAAAAACCGGCCTCATTGATCCTTTGTTCTATGGTCAATGATGCATGTAGGATAATCCTCAAAAAAATCATCAACATCTAAAGCAAATTCCTCAGGATTAAAATTATGAGATGAGTCAACATGATAAAGGTGAATATGTGAAATGTGGAAGACATCGTGCATGACACAATACCTACGAGGTAGCAGCAACCGATAGGCTGCTGACCCAAATCTCTCCATAATCTCAAATGGCCTAATAAATCATGGTGAAAACATCCCTTTCCTCCATATATATCTATTACCTAACCTGGGTGATACCCTCAGTAAATCATGATCCCTGACCTCAAACTCCATAGGTCATTGATGGTGATCGAAATAAAATTTCTGTCTAGACTGAGCAGTAGACATATGCTTCCTGATTATTTGAACCTTGTCCGAAGTTTCTTGAATGAGATAAGTACCTAGTAGGGATTCCTCTCTTGCCTCTAACCAGCATAGGGGGTGAACAACCCAACCTACCATACAAGGCCTCAAAAGGATCCATCTGAAACATCTATTGAAAGATATTATTGTAAGAAAAATCAAAGATAGGGATATGATTATCCCAAGAACTGCTGAAATCTAGTATTCATGCTTGAATCATGTCTTATAGAACCTATATAATCTCTTTAGACTTTACATTGGTCTTAGGGTGAAAGTATTTTCTTAAAAACACTTATATACCCATAGCCTTCTGCAACCCTTTCCAGAACCGTGATTTGAAATGAGCATCTCTATTTGAAACAATAGTATGAGGGACCCCATGTAGTTTTATGATCTCACTTATATACAATATTCCTATCTCATCTACTGAGAAAGTCTCCCAGATAGGAAGGAAGTGATCTAATTTCATCAGTCGGTCAAGGACTACTCATACAATGTCACTACCTCTAGGTGTCCTAGGTAAACCAACTAAAAATTCCATGGAAACATTTTCCCATTTCCATTTTAGAACCAGAAGAGGATTTAATAAGCTTGTAGGTCTCTGATGCTCTTCCTTCACCTACTGACAGGTGGAACACGTAGTAATAAATCCTGCTATCTAACATTTCATCCCAAGACACAAATACTGGCATCACATATCTCAATACATTATGAATATTCTTGGATGAAATACCTACTGAGAATTTTGGGACTCTCATATAAACTCCTCTCTAATATTTATAGTAACCTAGAAACATCCATTAATAAGATGAATGTCATATCTCTCTATAGACCAATCCAGAGGTGGGTAATATCCTGGAATACTCTCCTAGAGAACCAATCTATCAGGATCTAAAAATTTCGTACTCTTCACCTTCTCAAGGAGGTAAGAGGTATATATCAAGTCCGAGTGGAAAATTGCTTGTGACTATCATGAAAATATAGATGCAACTTAGAGAATAGGCCCATTAATTTCCATTCATCACTGGCTTCCCATATAGATTGTGTTGAGAAATTTTTGTTTTCAATAATACATAATATTTTTATTTAAAGTGGGGGAGATTGTTGAGAACAATACTCCATCTCTATGATGATTTTGATGCTCACAAATACCATTAATTGTTTTCTAATGATTTTATTTTTAAGTATATTGCAGGAATTTATTATTCATTATATTTTTTATTTCTGGAAGAAATATTTAAGTTCTTGAACAACAAGATTTAATTGCTAATGTATTCGCATTAGCATGTTCTAGAAACACTGTTCATGCTTTACATATTTGGGAATTGCTTAAGCGTGTTCTGGAATCACTATTCATACCCTACATGGAGAAACGTAGCGTAAGAATGGAATACAGTGTATAATTTATGAGTTATTAGAAAAGTATGGTTAATCAACCACACATTATCGGAAAAGTATGAAAGAGGAACCTTACATTAGGAAAAAACCCTACGTTTGGGATATTGAAAAGTATAGTTCATCAACCTTACTTTTGTAAACAACCTTACATTTGAAGGATTTGAAATCAACCCTATGTTTGTATTCAACCTTACCTTTGAAGGATATGACATCAACCTTGCGTTTGTATTTAACCTTATGTTTGAATGTTGAAAAGAAAAGTATGGTTCATCAAACCTGCATTTGTATTCAACCTTACATTTGAAAGACGCATGCTATACAGTTCAACCTTATGTTTGGAGTCAGAGAATTAAAGATGATATTATTTTGTAATGGTCTTCAAGAGGATTATTAGGCTAATTTTAAGCCATATTAAAAGCTTTTTTTAAAGCGTTTATTTGACTAATTCAAAGCCATTTTATCTTTGATTCATAGGATCAGTTTAAAAGGATTTTTTCATGCCAAATTTCAAGAGGATTTATGACTACTCTATTAATTCAAATGTTTAAATATCGCGAGTTAGAAGGCGATTTTTATGGATCTAAATTTGAAGGAGAAGTGCTTGTCGTTATACACAGAGAATACATATAAAAGATTTTCCGAACAACAACGAAGAATATATATATAAAAAGATAGAGAAATAGAGACTATCAAGAACACAGATCTGCTGATTACAAAGAACGACAAAGCTCTGTATATTGAAGAAGAATAATCGCGATAGAAGATTCACGCATTCGACATCGAAGATTTGTTGTGAATATAATGCTGCTGAAGTTGAGAATTATATTTCCATATCTACTGCAACAAGATCTACTCAGAATGACTCTTACTTGAAGATAATTATTTCTGAAGGTGACGATCCATCTGCTATCAATTTCATTCTGTTACAATTGTGAAGAACAATAGGAAAGTATTTTCAAAGAACATTTTTTTTATCTTGAGTGACCGGATTCTCATACTAAGCTATGTAGGTTCTATGATTGAACCAGAAGGCTTTGTTCTGACTTAAATTGTAAAGGTATCAACTGCCTATACTCAGTTATGGAATAGTCTGTTGATAAGAGGACCAGATAGTGAAAATCACCAAGCTCATGGAGTAGAGAATTGGTGGAGTGGACTAGGGGCCTTCTATTCCCGAAACAACTATACATCATGTGTCCCTTCTATTTTAATTTCCGCTGTATTAATCCATCTGATTAAAGTAAAAGGGTAGAATACGATTTTGTGAAGAATTTGTAAAAGACACAATTCACCCCCTCTTGTGTATATTTGGTCTAATCAGATCCAACAATTGGTATCAAAGATTGAGCTTTCTGATAAAACCTTAACAAGATAAAAGTGATTATACACAGAGCAATATGACTGATACAAAAGAGGAAATGTCTATGGTTAGAGCACCATACTTCAATGGAGAAAATTATGGATACTAGAAATCAAGAATGATAATATATCTAAAAAACCTTGGTTACAAAGTATATTCAATGATTCTGACTCCTTATGAAATACCTAAAAAACCTGAGACATGGAGTGCAGCTACTGAAGCAGAATATGATATGAACTCAAAGGCAATGAATGAAATTATATGTGGTCTAGGACCCGATGAATTCAACAGAGTATCTCAATTCCCAACAACATATGAGATGTGGAAAACTATTTCTGTTGCTTATGAAGGAACTGAAAATGTCAGACAAATGAGATATGCTACTGTTAAGGTTAAATTCAACTCATTTAGAATATTTGAAGGTGAAATCATTACTCAAATGAATGGAAGATTGACAGAGATTGTCAATAAAATAATAGCTTTGGGAGACCCAATAAAACAATCTGATCAAGCTTTAAAAGTACTAAGAGTACTTCCTTCTAATGGAATAGAATCTCTGCTGTAATCAGACAGTCAACACCTGTCAAAGACTTAACCATGAGAGAATTAATTAGAACACTTATGATGTATGAAGCTGAGATACAAGATGAAGAAAATGAGCATAAGTTTCTGATCAAGAGAAAATACACTACCTTAAAAGTGTCATCTCAAGGGAAAAGCAAAAAGCTAAAGAAAAAAAGAAGTAAAGGTGAAATCGGAAAGTTCTGATTCATCAAGTTCTGATATAGAACTGGCTCAACTAACTAGAAAGTTTAGAAAATTCTACAGTAAGAAGAAAGGGTTTAGAAAAACCTTCAAAAAGGATGAAATGGAAGTCATATGTTATGAGTGAAAGAAGATGGGTCATATCAGACCTAACTGTCCTCAGTTGAAAGAAGAAAATAAAAAGAAGTTCTTTAAAAGGAATGATAATGAGAAAAAATATAAGAAAGTAATGAAAGAAACATGGAGTGTGTTTGAAGACTCCAACAGTACTTCAGAATTAGACTCAGAGAAGGAAGAAGTAAATCTGAAAGCCAACATGTGATTTATGGAAGAAATAGATGAGGTAAAATCATACTATTCTTATGATTCTAATACAAAATCAAATTCTGAAACAAGCTATTCTAATGAAAAACTAGCAACCTACAACAACATGCTTGAGGAAAAGTATAATTCTCTTTTTAAGAAGCATAAGTCATTAAAGAACATTCAAAAGGGCATTTCAGATGAAATAGATACAACACTAAAGAAATTTAAGGAGTTAACTAATAAGTATATTTCAATTAAAATTGACTATACAGATCATGAAGCTAAAATAAAAACACTGAAAACTAAAGTAGAAACATATAACAGTGTAACCCTAATTTTTATTAAAGGAGAAAACTCCTTGAATGTAATTATTGGGAACACTGTCACTAAGAAAGAAAGATTTGGAATTGGAAGTAAACATGAAAAACCAAAGCTGTACAAGAATTAATTTGTTCCAAACACAAAAATATTAAATTGTAATTACTGTGGAACAAGGGACCATATTTCTAAAAATTGTTTCTTTAGACTACCTCAAATAAGTGGTATTAAGAAAGCTTTTGTTTCAAATAATTTATTTGATTCTGTTGATTTTAGAAAAAAAGCAAGTATGGATTCCTATATCTTTGCAGGCTAACACAATTAGACCCAATAGAATATGGGTACCAAAGTAACTTGTTTAAATGCCTTTACAAGAAGTAGGTCATAGAAGTAAAAAGACCATATGGTATATGGACAATGGCTTCTCAAGGCATATGAGTGGAAGTGCATCGAATTTCTTTACACTCACTCAAAAAGATGGTGGACTTGTCACTTTTGGTGACAATGCCAAAGGGAAAATCATTGGTATTGGAACAGTTGGAGATCCAAAAGCTGTCTCAATCAACAAAGTACTTTATGTACAAGGACTGAAACACAATCTGATAAGTATCTCTCAACTATGTGATGATGGTTATGCTATTGATTTTTCTAACAATTGTTGTTCTATTTTCAAAAATAAACGGCTTAAATTTAGATCACCTAGAACTGACAATGTGTATACCCTGGATTTAAATTCCTTGTTTAAACAAAAAGTAAACTGTTTAACTGCTAAGATAAATGAATCCTGGATCTGGCATAGAATACTTGGACATTGTAATATATATACTTTACAAAAATAATCTAAGAAAAAATTAGTTTCTAATTTTCCCAGTCTCAAGTTTGAAAGTGATGGATTCCGTGATGCATGTCAACTTGGCAAGCAGCATAAATCATCCTTAAAATTTGTTAAAAAAATTGTTACATCTAAACTTCTAGAACTTATTCATATGGATTTGTTTGGACCTTCGATAGTAGCAAGCTTGGATGGTAAATTATATGTATATATTTTGGTTGATGACTATTCTATATTTACATGGATTTTCTTTTTAAAATTTAAAAATGAAGCATTTACATTATTTGAAAGTTTCTGTAAAGCCGTTCAAAATGAAAAAGGTTTTAGAATAATTTCATTAAGAAGTGATCATGGTGGAGAATTTTAGAATATGGAATTCAATTACTTTTTCTCAAATATAGGTATTAAACACACCTTCTCTACACCAAGAACACCTCAAAAAATGGAATTGTTGAAAGAAGAAATAGGAATATTCAGGAAATTTCTAGGACTATGCTAAATGAATACAGTCTTCCTACCTATTTTTGGGTAGAATCTTTAAGAACAACCTCCTATATAATAAATATAGTTTTAATTAGACCAATTTTGAAAAAGACACCCTATGAACTCTGGAATAACAGAAAACCTAAAGTAAACTACTTTAAAGTTTTTGGATGCAAGGTTTACACCTTAAATGCCAAATACAATCTTGGTAAGTTTGATCCAAAATCTGATGAAGGCATTTTCTTAGGATATTCTGCTACTTCCAAAGCTTATATAGTTTTTAATAAAAATTCAAGGATTGTTGAATAATCAGTTCATGTGAAATTTGATGAAACTGATCCCTTTAAGAAAAGGAAAGATCAAATGGATGAGCTTGATTCTAATGATGACATGAGACTGGAGAACCTGAAAGATGATTTTGGAAATGATATAAATAAAACTCAGTCCTGTCCAGAAGAACATGAAACTGAAGAACCTATAAGTGTACTACCTATACAGTGAAGGACCCTAAAGAATCACCCTTTAGAAACTATAATAGGAGACTTAGAAGCAGGAATAACAACTAGAAAGAACATTGGAAATCTTGTTGAGTTTTTTTCCTTTCTATCGGAAATCTTGTTGAGTTTTTTTCCTTTCTATCCCAACTAGAACCTAAGACTATAGAAGAATCTCTAGATGATGAAAGTTGGATGATATAAATTCAAGAAGAATTAAAACAGTTCAAGAGAAATGAATTTTGGAAATTAGTTGAAAGACCACAGAATTATCCAGTTATTGGAATCAAATGGGTCTTTTGAAATAAACAAGATGATCAAGGAATAATAACTAGAAATAAAGCAAGACTAGTAGCTAAATAATATAGTCAGGAAGAAGGTATAGATTATGATGAGACCTTTGCAACTATATCTAGATTAGAATCCATTAGAATCCTTTTATCCTATGCATCTCATATGAACTTTAAATTATTCTAGATGGATGTTAAGTCTGCCTTTTTAAATGGTTATTTAATGGAGGAAGTTTATGTTGAGAAACCTCCTGGTTTTGAAAATTCACCAAAACCAGATTCTGTTTTTAAACTTACTAAAGCTCTTTATGGACTTAAACAATCACCTAGATCTTGGTATGAAAGATTAAGTTCTTTTCTTTTGAAAAATGATTTTACTTTTGGAATGACAGATCCAACACTATTTAATAAAACTGTAAATTCTAATATTTTATTGGTTAAAATTTATGTTGATGATGTAATTTTTGGATCAACTAATAAATATCTTTGTCATGAGTTTTCAAATCTAATGCAAAAAGAATTTGAAATGAGTATGATGGTAGAATTATAATTCTTTTTAGGACTTCAAATTTATCAAAAGGATTTTGGAAATGTTTTAAATCAAAGCAAATACATTACTGATTTACTTAAGAAATTTGGACTTGAAAACAACAAGACTTATACAACTCCTATGTGTACTAATATAAAACTTGATTTGGATGAAATTAGAAAATCAGTGGACATCAAGTTATATAGAGGTATGATTGGTAGTTTATTTTATCTTACTGTTAGCAGGCCAGATATAATGTATTAAGTATGTGTTTGTGAAATATTTCAATAAAATCATAAAGAATCCCATTTAACTACTGTTAAAAGAATTTTTAGATATTTAAAAGGAAAAATTTTTCAATCTCTTCTTTATCCCAAAATGTATGATTTTAATTTAATTTCATATTCAGATGCAGAATTTGGAAGTTGTAGATTAGATAGGAAAAGCACTTCGGGTACTTTTCACTTTTTTGGAAAATCCTTAGTATCATGGTCAAGTAAGAAACAACACTCAGTTACCCTGTCAATAGCCAAGGTAGAATATCTATCTACTAGCAGTTTCTGTGCACAAGTTTTGTGGATGAAAAATAATCTTATGGATTTTGGACTAAGTTTTAATAGTACGCCTATTTTATGTGATAATACTAGTGACATAAATATTTCAAAAAATCCTATTAATCATTCTAGGACTAAGAATATTGGTATCATACATCATTTTCTTAGAGGCCATGTTCTTAAAAAGGATATATTCTTAGAATTTTTAAGTACTTAAATTCAATTAGCAGATATTTTTACCAAACCACTTCCCACTGCAAGGTTTGATTTTATTAAGGGGGAGCTAGGTTTATTGAATTTTAAATAAAGTTTTATTTTATTATGATGTTTCTTTATTTTATTACTATTTAAAATAAATTAGGTATTTTTTTCAAACATAATAAGTTTTTTTCCTCGTGCGATCAATTTTATTCGTTTTTAAAATCTATGTAATAATTATTGATGACACAGGAATCAAGGCTGTCAAAAACCTTTCGAATTCTAAATCGTTTCATTTATACCAAAAACCCTTTCTAACCCACGACACTTTACCGCTCTTTGTCTATTCGAACCTGAACCTTTGAAATCCTAATCCTCTTTCAAACCTTCAGAGATTGTTTCAACATAAATGGTGAAGATGAAGAGAATCGATGAGGCTGAGACCAGCACTGCCAAGAGACAACACTCCGAAGGAAGGAAAAATTTGTAAGGAAAGGTCATAGACCTAGAATGGATATTTCAGACAAATCTTCTGCTGAAACAAGCTCTCTCTTTTCAAAATATGGAGCAGACTTTCAATGGTGAGAAATATGAGTTTTTATATGAGGTAGAGCTAAGATATTTCTTGAAGTATGCAAAATTTAGTCTGGGAGATAATGAGGATACTATGGTATCGAATATTGAAGATCGAGATGTTTCGATATCCTATGTGGAGATCAGTCAGATACTGAACTGCCCTCATGAGGGAGTCTTTCATTTTGATATGAAGAATATAGGATATTTAGTATATAAGTCTGAAGATATTATGTCTTGTCTTTTTGGTTATACATCTATAAGGGAGATGTTTATAAAGGACTTGGAGTTGGATCAAAAAATCCTAGTGAAGTTTGTGAAAACAGGGATTGCACTGAGGATGTCTGAGTTAGAGAAAATATTGGATCCAGATATGTATATAATGTATCTGTTGATGAGTGATATAAGACTTAATTTTCTTAGGTACATGGTAAGGTTCCTTCATTATTGTTGTCAAACAGAAGATCGCATGAATTTTTATCCGTTTGGTAGATTCATCTCAAAATTTTTATTCAAAATGGATATGGTAAGGCTGGTAGAAGACAGATTTAGATGCCATCATAGTAAAATTTTTGGTCCTGGAACCCTGAGAAAGATTGGTTACTTATGGAGCACATTGAAAGGAAAACTTTTTCCAATAGGAGCTAAAGAAGACAAAGTGAGTACTCCGACTCAGTCTGCTAAGTCCAAGGAAGGATAGGCTGAATCAAGAGTGAGTAATTCTGTGAGAAGTATAATATTTAAAACTGAAGAGGCCCAAGAAGAAGAAAGTCAGGAGGGAATTCAGATTCAAAGGAAAAGAAATGCTATTTCTCATGAGGAAATTGGTTCACATGATTTAATATCAAGAGATTTAATCACTTACAGTTTTGTCAGAGAAGTAGTTGTTGAGAAGTCACAAGAAATGGATACTGCTCAAATTAAGGTGACTCCTCAAGTACAATTTGAAATCCAAGCAGAAGATGAAAATGAGACTCAGGAACATGCTGTGGTTGTAACTGAAATCGAACCTCAAATTGTAGTTGAAGCTGAAGTTACAATTGAAAAGGAAAAGGAGGCAGATCCTGATGAGAATGTTTCTGAAGAAATGATTACTGATTTTCATGATGAGAATGTTTCTGATATTCAAATAGAAGTGATTCATGAGGATTTTTCTATGGAAGAGTCTGGAAAAGACTCTAAGGAAAAGTCTATGGACCAACCATCTTAGAATGAAGCAAAAGAAAAATCTGATGCAGACTCTTTTCCATTAGTACTGCCACATCAAGTACAAGCTGAAGATAATAATCAAGCACAGGGTGCCTCTGATTCAATGAATAAGGAAGTAGAAGAGCTATACAGGAAGTTGTCCAATTTTGAATCTGAAAATGTTTCTATGAGGAGATCCTTAGAAAAAGAACAGTTAAAATTTCAGAGACTTAAAAGGAAGTACAGTTTCAAGGCAGGAAGATGAAAAAAAAATAAAGAGATGTTAACAGAGGTATCCAAGCTGAAATCAAAAATGGTGATGAAGTCAGATCTGTTAGAGTTTAAAGACTATATGGAGACACAGTTTTCATCTATCATGACTGGTGAAGCTAGTGGATCGGGTACTTTACCTGATTTAATCAGAATATTTTAGGCTATCACAATAGCAATGAGCAATATGAATGAAATATTGCATGATTTTCAATACAATAGTGCTCCACTATCAGTTTTATTAGATAATAAAATATTTTTGGTTGACTAGTTAACCTCAAGTGAACCAAGCATTAGAAGTGTACTAACTCAATTCACAAAAAAGTTAACCCTATTTATGGAGAAGGAAGAGAGACTTCATGAGTTTTTGAGAGTCAACTTGATAGAAGATATTCATATGACTCAGGAGAATAGAGATCTTATTATCAAACTGGGAGATGGAATGATGAAAAGGCTGAGGGAGAAGTTGACAGAAATCAAGGCAGTAATTCAGAGGAGATAGACCCTATCTCATAACCTTACCACACCTTGATTCTTGTGTTCATCCTGATTGTACCTATTCCATGTTTTCAATGAAAATTTTTATTCATTCTATATTTGTGTGTTTTTATTTGTTTTACTGTCGGTAATCCAGATTTAATTATTGAAAACAGTTAATAATAGCATTTAATTAAGTTCAATGCTACATTATATGTGTTCTATTCCATCTTCTAAAATTCTTTTTGATATCACAAAAAGGAGGATAAATTTGGATAACCACAACAATTTTTTACGGAGAAATTTGATTTAAGGGGGATAAATTAAGTTAAATCTAATATTGTAATATTGTATTTATCTTTTCAAAATTAAAAACTATATGTAATTAATTTTGTAAGTTAATTTCATTGGTTATTATATGGGTTTTTTGATCATCAAGAAAGGGGATATTGTTTAACAAGTGTTGTTTTCAACAATACATAATATTTTTATTTAAAGAGGGGGAGATTGTTGAGAACAATACTCTATCTCTATGATGATTTTGATGCTCACAAATACCCTTAATTTTTTTCTAATGATTTTAATTTTAAGTGTATTGCAGGAATTTATTATTTATTGTATTTTTTATTTATGGAAGAAATATTTAAGTTCTTGAACAAAAATATTTAATTGCTAAAGTATTCGCATTAGCGTGTTCTGGAAACACTGTTCATGCTTTACATATTCGGGAATTGCTTAAGCATGTTCTGGAATCACTATTCATACCCTACATAGAGAAACACAGCATAAGGATGGAATACGATGTATACTTTATGAGTTATCAAAAAATTATGGTTAATCAACCATAAATTATCAGAAAAGTATGAAAGAGGAACCCTACGTTAGGAAGGAACCCTACGTTTGGGATATTGAAAAGTATGGTTTATGAAACTTACTTTTGTAAACAACCTTACGTTTGAAGGATGTGACATCAACCCTATGTTTGTATTTAACCTTACGTTTGAATGTTGAAAAGAAAAGTATGGTTCATCAACCCTACATTTGTATTAAACCTTAAATTTGAAAGATGCATGTTATACAGTTCAACCTTACGTTTGGTGTCGGAGAATTAAAGACGATATTATTTTGCAACGGTCTGCAAGCAGATTATTAAGCTGATTTCAAGCCAGATTAAAAGATTTTTTTAAAGCACGTATTTGACTAATTCAAATCCGTTTTATCTATGATTCAAAGGATCAGTTTAAAATGAGTTTTTCATGCAAAATTTCAAGGGGAGTTATGACGGCTCTATTAATTCAAATGTTTGAATATCATGAGTCAGAAGGCAATTTTTATGGAACTAAATTTGCAGGAGAAGTGATCGTCGTTATATACAGATAATACATATACAAGATTTTCTGAACAACAACGACGAATATATATATATATAAAGGGAGAAAAATAGAGACTATCAAGTACACAGATATGCTGATTACGAAGAGTGACAAAGCTCTGTATATTGAAGAAGAAGATTAACGATATAAGATTCACTCATTCGACATCGAAGATTTGTTGTGAATCTACTACTACTGAAGTTGAGAATTATATTTCTATATATAATACAACTGAATCAACTCATAATGAATCTTACTTGAGGATAATTATTTCTGAAGGCAATGATCCATCTACTATCAATTGCATTCTGTTGCAATTGTGATGAACAACGGGAAATTATTTTCAAAGAATTTTTTTTATCTTGACTAACCAGGTTATCGTACTAAGCTGTTTAGGTTCTATGATTAAACCAAAAGGCTTTTTTATGCCTTAGATTGTAAAGGTGTCAACTTCCTATACTCAGTTGTGGAACGGTCTGTTGACAAGAGGACCAGATAGTGAAAATCACCAAGCTCATGGAGTAGAGTATTGGTGGAGTGGACGAGGGGCCTTCTGTTCCCCGAACCACTATACATCGTGTCCCTGCTATTTGAATTTCCACTACATTAATCCATCTGATTAAAGTAAAAAGAAAAACATGATTTTTTGAAGAATTTGTAAAAGACACAATTCACCCCCCTCTTGTGTATATTTGGTATAATCCGATCCAACAGATTGTGACTGATTTTTATGAATTAGTGTATCATCTACTACATTTCCTTTTCCAGGTGTATATGAAAGATCAAAATAGATGGAATGAGGATATTATACCCATATTCACTATCGGAGATTAAATTAACACCGTGTAAAGATATATTTTAGGCTCTTGTGGTCTGTATAAACCACAAAGTTTTCACCCAATAGATAATGTCTCTAGTAACGTAAGCCATGGAAAACTACTACTAGATCAATGTTGTGCATTAGGTTAGTTTCTATCATGAGGCCTCAACTACAAAGATACGTATGCAATAATTTTGTCCTCCTACATCAGCACCACTCCTATGACGATGCTTGATGCATTACAAAACACTGTATAACCCCTGTCTGGATCTGGTAGAATCAGAATTGGTGCTAAGACAAGCCTCCCTTTCATCTCCTGAAATTATTTCTCACACTCTTTTTACCACAATTACTTGATACCTTTCTTTTTAAGACAATAAAGAGGTTAATAAAGGTGTGATAAGTCCTATAGGAAATGCCTATAATATCCATCCAGCCCCAATAAACTCCATATATCAAAAATGTTCTTGGGATTATTCTAGGAAACCACAAAACTAATATTCTCTAAGTCAATAGATACTTCTAACTCTAAGATAATATGTCCCAATAAGTTAACTTTATCAATCCAAAAGTGTCACTTAGAAATATTGGAATAAATTTGATGCTCTCTCAGTGTACTCAGAATGATCTCAATGTGCTTATCATGGTTGTTTTGAGTGTGAGAGTACACTAATATGTTTTCCAAAAATACTATGAAAAAGGAATCCAGATAAGGGTGGAACACCCTATTCATCAGATCCATGAAAACACAGGTAAGTTTGTAAGACCGGACAAGATAATGAGGTACTCGTACAGACTATACAAGCTATGGAAATCTGTACAAGGTTTTTCTAATGGATTTAATCACACCTGATAATATAATGATCATAGATTGATCTTAGGAAAGAACCTATATCCTCATATCTGGTCAAATATATCATCTATTTGATGCATTGGATACCAATCCTTGATTATAATCTAGTTCAACCCTATGTAATCCATGCATAGATGAAGGGTAATGTATGACTTCTTAGAAAAAATCATGGGAGAACCCCAAGAGGATGTTTTAGGCTGTATATAACCCTTGGCCTCCAATACCTCTAACTACCACTTGATCTTCTGGAGATATGTAGGTTCCATCATAAACAAAGGAATGAACATTGGATTTTTTCTTGGAATGAGATAAATCACAAAATATACCTCTCTCTTAGGAGGAAATCCAAACAATCTTTGGGAAATACATCCTTCAAATGTTCTACTATAGTATGGAATTCATCCATAAGTAAACCCAGATCCTACATAAAGACATTATCAATATGGGAGATCACTCCACCTAGACCATGATGCTTTAGTCTAGCTCTACTATCCTAGACATACCACTCACCCTTGTGTAGATAACAGATACCTTCTGGTGATGTAAATGATACCCTTTGGAAATAGAAGTCTACAAAGGCATGATACAAAACCAACCAATCCATTCCAAGAATGAAATAAAATCCTGTCATCTTGAGAAAAAATAGGCCCCACAATAAAGGGTAATTTCCTACCTCAAGGGAACAATCCCTACACTGGTGTATGCCCTCTGACTGTACTCCCAACAGTGTATCCAGGGTAATTACACCATAGTAATACTATATTTCTAGACCAAGGATTTCTATTATAGATAAAGAGATGAAAGAGTGTGAAACACCTATATCAAATAAAGTAGATATCATAGTGGAGGATATTAGAATAGTACCTCATACTATAGATGATCCTACAACCCGATCCTCAAGTATTGGATGTAATACATGCAATTTACCTGATCCAAAGACCTATAAAATAGTTGGACTACCATGATCAAAACTACTCTAATGGTGTTGATGGTGATCTGGAGTCCAGCTACCATGACCATGACCTCCTCCTTGTCAAGTTCTGCCAGTTCTACTCCAACTCCCTGCCTGATGCAGCATAAAAGAACATGCCCCTAAAGGTAGAGCTGGTGTGGATCCTCTTCCACTAGAAGCTAATGTAAAGGTCCGACAAAATCTTTGAATATAACCCATAATGCCACAATCTTGACACTCTATAGGGTCTATATCACACTAAGGATTTAGGTGAACCAATCTTCCACACTAATGAAACACCATAGATCTACCAGTATGAGTAATTTGTTTTCCACTACCCTAATGAGAAACCTCTAGAGACCACTTTTTTCTACCAGAATAACTATTGGACTACCGCGACACTAGTCCTCTATGCCTGGTACTATCATCATCCCTTAGGTTTCACTCAGTGATAAGAGTCTAATTAACTATTTCATAGAAGGTAGGTAGGTAATAAAAATTCACCTGATTGTAGATAGCATACATGAGACCATCCTTGAAGCATCTAGCACATGAAAGATCATCACTACCTAGAAGCGATGAAAAGTGCCGCAACTTAGTGAAATGTGTGGAATACTCCACAACTAACATAGAACCTTGCTCGAGATGCATAAGATCTCTTTCTCAATCAGATCATAGCATATGAGTAAATAACTTATCATATAAGGTAGTTTTGGAAATTATCCCATACTATACCCTGATGGCGACTAGCTTGAGTAAAATACATCCCACCAGTCCTTGGATGAATCAAATATCAGGTACACAACAATCTTGACCCTCCTCTTTGGAGGCATTTCTATATGATCAAATACAAATAAAGTGGCCTCTATCTAAGAATCAATAGCCTATGGATTGGCATCCCCTGAGAAGGTAGTAGGATGCTGCTACTAGAACTCATGATTCAGATCAACCATAATAGGTGCATGATGTGGAGAACCTTTTATGGACTGCATTAGATGTAATAAACTATCTTGAACTTGAGCATCAGTACCCAAATCAAGTATAGAAGGCGGTGCCTAAAGTGGCACTCATGGTGGTAATAATAGAAGTTCAAGCCCTTCATGTCTGGAGCATGGTCATCACCACCCTCCTGGTGCATGAAATGGGGATGTCATAGTGGCATTGGTCTACAAATTCCAAGAACATGCCTCAGAATAGTCTTCTAACAGACATATTGCAACACTAGAAGAAGCTAAATGTAAGGAAAGGTCTCACTACCCATGGTATACTACCATAACAACATGATTAGAAGGCTAGTTATTGGTATATTATCAAGTATATATTCATGGGTTCTAGTAGATGAAGGGTTAATAACACCTTGACTCATCATTTACTAGAAAAAATTTCAATCATTTCATAATTCATTACTAGGTTCACTTCTTTACCTTTGATAAACATGAAATGATTAGATAAGGACATGAAACCATCACATTTTAGAATACATTTTTCACTTTTAAAGTTTTAATTTTCTTATAACTTATATCAATGTTCATTTAAAATGGATCACTATTCCTAGGGAATCAGGGCCCATACACCTTATCATTGAAAACGACAACCATTTGATTTTAATCTAATGGCTCGACTTGGTAAATTACCCATTCCAACCCACGAGGGCCCAAAAAACCTCATGAATTAAAACCAGTAATCCCTCAATCATAGACAAGGAAAATCATAGGCATAATATAACCACCACAACATCACTCAACAATCATAGGCACATCAAGTAATGTAAATAGTGAAATGAACCTATATGGCATGGAGATATTCATGACATGAGAAGTCTAGGTGCCTAGGATCATGCATGAAAAAATTATCCTTTTCCCTTATATAATCGGGACAATGATGAAATAATATCCTTAATCAAACAAAAAATCAAAAACACCACTGTTGGCGCCAAAATAAGGCCCGAAAGAAAGGAATGAAAAAGAAGGCCGACGCGCTGCCTCACGAAGCCCCGCCGTGAAGCCCCGACACGAAGCGCACCGAGCATCACGGCCTCGCGAAGCTCCAGAGGTGGTAACTCTCCACGAACGCATTTGACGTTCACGAGCCCGCCATGAAGCTCCAGAGGCGGTAACTCTCCACGAACTCATTTGACGTTCGCGAGCCCGCCGCGAATCTCCAGAGGCGGTAATGCTTTGCGAATGCCGTTGACGTTCGCGAGCGCGCCGCGAAGCACCTGAGGCGGTGCGCGAGTTCTGCTTCGCGGTGCCCCTTGCCTATAAATACTGGACTCCCCCTGAGTCCCGGGGATGGACAATCCAACCTTTCGGCTTCTCCTCTCCTGAATCGCGAAGCACTCTTTGCCCCTAGAATCATGAACTCCGCGAGGTACTTCTACTTCGCGAGACGCCTTTGTTTTGTCTTGTTTTGAGCCCCTCTTCCGAGAGGGATGCCCTTCGCGAAGCTCAAGGGCATTCGCGAAGGAAGGGGATTCCCAAGGGAACCCGGGCAGCCGCAGAGCACTTATGCTTCGCGAAACACCCAACCCATACTAGTGATCCCTATGCTAAGGCAGGATCGCTACACACCGCGAAGCACACAGCTTCGCAGGACCCTGCTTCGCGAGGCACCCCTTCTTCGCGAGGCAGTGCTCCGCGAACACTGTTCCACTTCGCAAAGCACCTTCCACTCACACCTACGCCCCATGCTAAGGCCAAGGCACTCCACTTCGTGAAACACACTCCTTTGCTTAGAAATTCATCTCCCCGTGCGACCCTCCAGGTTTGCACGATGTGATTTCAAAGTCCCATGGACAACACCACCCGTAGCGTTGCTTCGCCTAATGATTCTTCTCATAGGCACGCTAACGGCTATTGCTTCTTCACATAGCCACGCTAACGTGGACCCCTTGATGGTTCGTTCCACAACCCCCCTTGACCATGGCCTTACTGGTACCTTCCCTTCCCCAAGGACCAGAGGGTACCACTTATGTAAGTCCTAGGGGTGCGGAGTGAACCCACCTCGTCCGAGCTGCAGGACGTTAAACTGCCAAGCACCATGTCCTCAACACATGACGTTAAACTGTGACCCGACCTCGTGCCTCTCACGAAGGGTCCCCCTAGCTCGAACATTCTTTACACCACTCGTCTCCACAGGAATGGAATCACCCATCCACAAGGGATGATATCCTCCTTATTGGAGTGGTGTATGTTCATAGGAGAAGGGCGACCCTAGTTCCCCGATGGATGACTGCACCTCTGCATCTCCGTACTTCCCCACTACCAAGGTCAGTAGAGGGCGTGATGGGAAATGAGGCACCTCCCATCATTGGTCCCAAATCCCTCTTTCACTGCGCTTTGTCGCACTCTAGGCCTCCATCCTGGAGTAAGTCCCAGCACCATGGGCCGCCTAACCCGTAAGCCCCTCTTCGCTTCTCACGGACGCATCCTTCGCGACGTGATCGTCAGGTCCTTGCAACCTCTTGTTTCTCACACCGAGCATGACTCACGTGGGCTTAGAGTGAGCACCGACCCTGACACCCATCCCTAATGAACTACGAGGACTTTGATCCATGTAAAGGCATGGTACGTAGGAAGCCTCCATGAGGTTCAAGCCACATTGCTCGGTCATTCATTCACGTCGAGTTTCGCCCTCGTCCAGCATGACGTTAAACTGCACGCCTCGTCCAGCATGCCGTTAAACTGCACGCCCCGTCCCGCATGACGTTAAACTGCATGCCCTCATCCAGCATGACGTTAAACTATATGCCCCCTTGTCCTGCATGACAATAAACTGCACAACCATTACCAGCGAACTACGAGGTCTTTGATCCATGTCAAGTCATGGTACGTAGGAAACCTCCCTGAGGTTCAAGCCCACCACTCATTGGACCAAGGTCCGCCTTCACGTCGGTTCGCCGACAAAGCCCCATTTGAACTATGAGGTCTTTGATCCATGTCAAGGCATGGTACGTAGGAAGCCTCCAAGAGGTTCAAGCCCACCCATCATTCATTCACGTCGGGTCCCATCCCCGTCCAGCATGACGTTAAACTGCATTCCGGTCTAATGGAAAGCCGTTGCGACTCTTCCCATTTGAACTACGAGGACTTTGATCCATGTCAAGGCATGGTACATAGGAAGCCTTCACGAGGTTCAAGCCCACCACAAGTGGACCCCCGGGTCCACCTTCATGTCGGTTCGCCAACGAAATCCCTTCCGAACTACGTGGACTTTGATCCATGTCAAGGCATGGTACGTAGGAAGCCTCCCCGAGGTTCAAGCCCAAAAATCATTGGCCCAAACTGTCTCCTTATCGGTGTGCCAAGCCCCCATTTTCACCCGAACTATGAGGACTTTGATCTATGTCAAGGCATGGTACGTAGGAATCCTCCTAGAGGTTCAAGTCCATCTCCCATCGGACCAAGGTCCCTCACTTGAGTCAGTTCACCGACACCCACCGCCCGTCGTTTATTCACGTTAGGGTTCGCTATTGTCCTGCATGACGTTAAACTGTATTCCATCAATCCTTTGAACTATGAGGTCTTTGATCCATGTGAAGGCATGGTACGTAGGAAGCCTCCTTGAGGTTCAAGTTCATCTCTCATCGGACCAAGGTCCGCCTTCACGTCGGTACGCTGATGATGCCCATCGGGCCAAGGTCCACCCTCACGTTGGTTCACTGACGACATTCATCGGGCCAAGGTCCACCTTCACGTCGGTTTACCGACACAATTCCGAACTACGCGGACTTTGATTCCCTGCCATGGGGATACGTAGGAGGCCTATCCAAGGCCCAAGACCAACTTCACTGTCGCCCCTGCAATGGTCCTATTTCATTCCCCCTCCACTTCATTCATCCATCCATCACCCATCCCGATTCTCGCCCGGACCGTCATATCTCGGTGAGACCATGTCGGTATGCTCCTCTTCACAATCGCCCATGGGCTGGCCCCGGTATCGGCATCCCTTCAAGGGGAATCCCTCAATCCGATCTATCCTAGCTAATGCTCTGATCGGGCTGATCCGTCTCCGCTGGACGTTAAACTCACGGCATACCCTGTGTTAAACACGGGAAGCTGAGGAAAACCTCAGATATGTGTCTATGGCATATAATTCCCCGCATTCAATGTGGGATGCCTCGGGCTTTCACGCCCTCGAGAAGCCCTGTGACCAGGGATAATAGACAGACATGCCAGGTTCCCCAGCATCCAAACACGCTACTGATGCCTCAACGTGACTACTCCCCTGACTGAAGGTTGCTGCCCTGACTGGACCCTTTGGAATGTCCCGACAGAAGTAGTGTAATTAACCGGCGTCCATAGAAACATGGCACTGGGAAGAGTTTTACGAACTACGTATTAAATCTATGAGGGAGACTCGGACTAGGTGACAAGTTCTGAGGAGGAGTCCCCAGAAGGAGGAGCCGACATCCCATCATCCCATTTAGATCAAGGAGCAGACGTCCCTGAACAAGGAGCGAATTCCGCCCGCCTTTGGAAAGCGGGAATGCGGGGCAACAAGCGCCGCGCGTCCTCCTCCGCAGACGGACGGGTGCGCGCGCGCCCCGGCGAAAGCGTCGGAAACAGAAATGGTAAACCTGACGTGAAGTTCTTCTCCTCAATATGGAGATTAGTAGTGTTCGAGACACCAGTAGATTGACGTGTCACCGGATCCAGATATCCGGTTCTTGGTCCCGCCAAGCAAATAGCGGGCCTGTCGTGAAACCCACCGAAAGTCGGGGCAGTAGAACGTGGGGCACTCCGTTCTGCAGCGTGTTGGCGTGGATCCTTCTTACAGACGCGGAGAATGGAAGGACGCTGGGGCACTGGATGTCAATCCTTTTCCTCTCAGTGCTGATGAGTTGATCCCTTCATTTCTCAGGAACCAGGTTGCTGTTACAGAGACGCGATCACCGCCTTCTAGCCTACGTAGGGGTAGGGGCAACATCTCCACAGCCACCCCACATGGCGCCGCTACCGCCACGACGGCCGCCACATCGCGGAATACGGGGCGCCCACGTCCCCTTTCCCCATCAGAGGTCATCCAGTGAAGGGTGATCAACAACCTCGTGCGCAGGTACGAGGAGGAAGGGGTTATCCCAACTAGGGATATGGCCCGATTGGACCTCGAGGCCTCCAGGGCCCTCCGTCAACGCCGCCCTAACAGGCCGCGCAGGGAGCCCCTGCTCCCCACCCCAATGTTCAACCATTTCGGGAGCCTGTCCCCGGAACGCCTTGACGACTCCTCGCCTTACGCTGAAGAGGAGGGCACCATCCGGCTCAGCCCGCTCAGGGTCCCGACCCAAGGGCTCCAGGCGAGAGCTCCCGCCCGGCCGCGTCAGCACCGCCGTCCGACTCCGCAGGAAGAGCAGGCAGGCTACGTCCCTACACCACCTGCACCAGCTCGCCTGACCCGACGTCAGCACCGATCCCGGGCTGAGGACGCTCGCCCAAGCGCATCGACGTCAACAGCTACAGTGGCCCGAGCCACCGCCGACGTGCATCATGAAGCCCCCGCATACACTGAGCAGGGGCACTTCTTTACCCAACCAGGATCGAGACCCCAACCGCCCCGCGGGCACGCTGGGTTGGCTCTCTGGGTTGCAGGACCAAGTGGTGATCGCCGCGAACTTACCCGCGGTGATGTCACCCCGTACGGAGGTCCTCCCCGTACCACTACTCCACAGAGCGTGGGCCTTCCCCGCTCCGAAGTTCGTCATGGAGGCATGCCTCGTGCTACCCCCAACCCGAAGGAAGACCTGCCCCGCGGCAGTGATGCTCAGCGCATAAATCTTTCCCGCGCCCACTATACAGGGTATGGAGTCCATCCTCCTGCCCCCGACCGTCGATCTGAAGGCACCGTCCATCCGGTCCTTCTCCAACGTGGGGGCCCTCCCTACGTCCTCTCTGCAACCGGCGAAGGTCCTCCTCGCCCTAGCAACTCGAGGAGTGAAGGTCAGCCTCGCTCCTCCCGCAGCGACCATGGAGGTCCTCCCCATGCTCCTGCCAATTCCAACAGAGGCTCCACCTACATGGGTGCTGTTCATGGAGGTCCTCCCCATGTACCCTTCGACATTTTCCCCGGTGCCCTCCGCACCTCGGCCATCTCGAGTGGGGGCCCTCTCCGCCACGGCGCCAGCACCGCCCTGAGACTACCTGATAGGGATCAACCCTGTCCCGAAGAGCCACCCCGGGGCAGGAGAGCAGGTCATCGCCGCCACAAGAAGAATCCTGGGAAGGCCCGGGTAGAGATCAAACCTGACCGCTTCTCCGACTCTGAAGCGGAATGCGATTCAGCGATGGAACCTTCACCCCGCTCCTCTGTATCAAGGACTGGGGCGGGAACCAGACGCGTTAGCCTCATTCTCTCGGAATTTGAGGTCCACCAGATTCCCATCTCTCTCCGCAGGTACATCCAGGAGGAAGAAATCTTGGGAATTCCGTAGGTCTCGACCACGCAATCACCGCCATTGTCACCAGAGGCGCCCTCTACCTCTACCAGAGATCACAGAGAGCTATTTTGGGGGCCAACGACGGTAGAGAGACGACACGAACTGTCGCCGGTAGCCGCGATTCCTGTGTCGGAAGCTGTGGCTATCAGCCCGTCATACCGTGACATCGTGGCCAAGTCACCTCACTCTTCGGAGGATGGCCCGGAGTTCGGCGTCCAGTCATCTCGTTCTCCATATTCCCCACCGCCGAGCTTGCTATCCCAGAGGTCCGCCTCGGTACCGCTACCGGTCCCTCAGCCGCCCCCGGTTGACGAGTGGGGCAATACAGGGCCAGACCCTGAGTCCGAGCCCAGGAGCTTCTGGAGTATTCTCGCTGCGGATTACTTCCCGAAGAAGTTCTGGCCGACGGAGGTGCTGAATTTTCGCGTACCAGAGTCTCTTACCCCCGAAGAAGTGGGGTGCTTTTGTCGAACCCTATGGGCGACACACTTCCGCCTTCGTTACGAATGGGTGGTGTACCCCAGAAGTTGAGAGCACTTCGAAGAAATCGGCGAGCAGTGCCGCCTGATCGATGCGGCCGCACTTCTTGTGGCCCAGCACCCTGAGTCGCCAGGCCACCAGAGCGCCCTTCAACAGAAATGCATTCAGAGTTTTAAAGCACTCCGAAAAATCGTTAGGGAAGCCACCCCCCATGTGAAAATCCGTGGTTGGGGACACTACGCCGCTCTCCTCTTCGACCCTATCCGACGGCAGCCTGATTTGCTATGCGACCTCGAGGACATTCCCTCGAGAGGAGTCTTGGTCCACATGGATGACATCGTGGACAAGGAATACGAGATCGAATTCCTTGATGGAGACTTACCCCCCGAGGGCGTACCGCCACTGCTGGACCCATCGGGGAGGGTTACTCGTCAGCAGAGGAACCTACTAGGGCTCCCCGTACCCACCGAGTCGCTGGTACTCGGTCGAAACACCGACAAGGGTAAGGAGCACGTCAGAACTATCAAGAACTCTGACTCGTCTACCTCTGCGCAGAAAATGGAAGAGGATCCTGAGAAGGCCACGTTACGCCAGCAACTTGCTGAGTAGAAGAGGCTGGTTGATGAACTCTTGGCTGAGCGCGCCGTAGAGTGGCGACCCGACTATGGTGATCCTAGGCCGGGGCAGCAGGGGCAGGAACAATTTCCCCCCGGTGAGATGCCTCTGGGAAACCCTGATCATGCTACTACTGCAGACAGGGCGGAAGCCGGAATGTATGGCAAGAGGGCGCGATATGTCTCGCCAAACCCCCCCCGAGCGACGGGGCAATCTGAAGAACCCAGTCCGGGTTCCCCCAGTCGCCCCGCAGGTCGTTCCTCCAGTTGATCCACGAGCTACCGAAGCCATCTACCGTGTTGAAGAACCTGGAAACGCACTTGTGGTTAGGGATCCCCTTCAAGGAAAGGACCCCCGCCCGGATGATCTTATTGCGACACTCACAGCCCGCCTTGAAGCGTTAGAAACGCGGCAGGTGGCGGTCCCACCGGATGGCAAGCCGTATCCCGCGTGGGTAGATGATATGCCCGCACCCCCCGGGTTTTGGGAACCCCAATTTCTCGCCCCTTCAATGGGACAGGGGACCCTCCCTAGCACTTGGCTCATTTCTCTTCTAGGTGTGGCCCCATGCTGGGGACCCTGGCTCAGCAAGAAGCCGCCAAACTCCGATGTTTTGTACAGACATTGGAAGGTCCGACATTTGTCTGGTACAGCCAGCTCCCTATCAGATCGGTGACCGGTTGGGAGGATCTTCACCGGCAGTTCTTATACCAGTTCATCTCTACCACGCGGAAGACCAGCATTGTGGACCTCTTCAAGTGCAAGCAGAGACATGATGAGCGAGTCGCAGATTTCATCGCCCGGTGGAAGGGACTTACGTATTCCCTCGATATGCCACTGACTCAGAAGCAATTACTGACGATGTGGGTGGGGAATGTCAAGACAGAGCTGGTACCCTCCCTGATCACCCAGAACTACCCTGGAGGGTTCAAAGATTTCTCAGATAAGGCTCAGCGCCTCGAGGAAGCCCTGAAATAGGCTAGTCAGGCACGTTTGTTTCCCCCTATGATCCCAGCCAGGAGGACCGCCAGGGCTGAACCTGCCGCGGTGGCGCAAATAGAATCCTCGAGGCAGTTAGAGTTACTACCGGCGGCACCACCCCCGCAACCCCGCAGAGGTCCTCCACCTCAAGCACAGGCTCCTGCCCAGCAGCGACCACCTCAGAACCGACAGGTTCCCCCGCGCAATGCGCCACCGCCACCTAGGCGAGACAATCAGGCGCCGCCTCCTCGGTAGGCCCCTCCGGCCCCTCGTCAGGGCCAGGCCCCCAGGGCCCCCTATCTAGAAAGAAGGCACCAGACTTATTCGTTCAACGAAAATCAGGTCCCTGGCTACTTCCGAAGTGCTCTAGAGCAAGGGATTGTGCGTCTGCCCGAGTGCAGAAGGCCGGCAGAGGCGAATCTCACCGATCACCCCAACTACTGCCCTTATTATCGGATTCTGGGGCACACCCTCAAGCAATGATATGTGTTTAAAGACTGGCTTCAAGACCAGGTCAACAACAACATAGTCAAGTTGGGCCCAGCACCAGCGCAAGTGGCGGGTGTCTCTGCAGGATCAGAGATCGGCAGCGACAGCGAAGGTGAGTGGTAGCAGGTCCCCAGCCGCGGATCCCAGAAATACGACGACTGGATGGCTCGAAAAACCGTCGTCCGTGCCCAAGGTATCATCCAGGCGCACCTGAAGCAGCCAGAACCTTCAGAAGAAGTAGCCGGTGCCTCCGCATCGTCTTCACAGTCGACCTCTTCCCAAAAGGGCAAGCAGCGGCGACGCAAGAAGAAGCAACGCGCACCGCCAGTGCCGTCGTCATCCCGCACTCTCGGCGACTTTATGCCCCCTGAAATGGGGATTCCTCCCAGAATCCTCCCAGCGGTGGATGACTCCTCGAGTGACAGCTAGGGGTACGCTTCGGTTAACACCGTGGAGCTGGTAAATCCCTATATGACTCCCGACGAGGGGGAGCGCCAGGAAAACCTCCCCAACGTTTCCAGCCGATGTCAACGTCAGCGGAATCGCAACCGCGCCGGTCATCGAGGTACGTCAATAGGCACTTTCAGCCAAGCCGTGCACGCTACTGAGACCAGACAGCAGGCTCAGCGTAGATCTCAGCACGCACAACCCCATCTAACGCCCTCGACTCTACCTCCGCCGCCGTTCGTGCTACTGGATCAGGGAGAGCTGCCTCGTTCGTATCACAGTCAGTCTTGACCGGCTACAGGCCAGCCTCCGCTGTCCAATCCTAGTCCGGAGACTACTATCCAGGCTTCAACTAGTAGGCAGCAGGATGTACCCAGTACTAACCGATCGCCGGTTCAACCGGCAGGACCCGCTATGCCTCCAAGTGCCGAACAACCTCCTGTAAGCAGAGGTTTGCGTTTGGCACGAAAGTATGATGTCCTGAAGCACCTGGCCGACATTCCGACGAGGCTTTCTATCCTTGAGGCCCTTCGCCTGTCATCCGAAATGCGCGAGGCACTTGCCGAGGCCCTAAGGAGCCCCCTCCAGTTCGAGACGGAGGTAGCAGCTGCAGAAGCCTTCCATACCGAGATGATTGAAAACGCCGAATGTCAGGCGGTTATCTCGTTCTCCAGTGAAGATAAGGACCCTCCTATACAAGGGCACATTCAACCGCTGTACATCACTGGACACTTCAATGGCGTGGAAGTCTTCCGCTGCCTCGTTGACATGGGCTCCGGAATCAATCTAATTCCGACCCGGACGTTGCGAAAGCTGGGTCTGTCTGAAGGTGATTTAACTCCCTCTGACCTCAGAATCCAGAGGTACAACAGGACCGAGCAAACCCCAGTCGGCAAGATCCACCTGAAGACTCAGTTCGGTGGCTTAATTACCAGCACTGAGTTTATGGTCGTCTCTCAGGACACTGCCTACAACACATTGATGGGTAGGCCATGGCTCCATATGCATGTAGCGGTCCCTTCGTCGTATCACCGGTGCCTCAAGTACTCTCTCAACGGTTGAGTAGGCGTGCTCTAAGGAGATGCGTCCCCTTTCACTTCTTGTGAGGCCCGCTATTTGGATGCGGGTTATTACAAAAGTAAGGATAAACAGATCCTAGTAAGTGAGGATGAACCCGCCCCGGCCAAAAGTGATCCCTGGGCAAGCATGGATGACGCCTACATCCTCCCGATCCACCGGTTGGAGGCCACAACCCCCGACATGGGGCAATGTTTTGTTGTTTAGGGTACGCAAGGAAGGCATGTTCCCATGTCCAAGCGACGGCGGAAAATCACCTCGTACTCCTACATCAACCAGGCTCAGGTGATCCCGAAACCTCCTACCCCTGTATGGTACCGGGACATCAAACTTATGACAACGGCGGTGCGCCATACGTGTCTCTTTCGCCGGGCTGGAATCAACCGACTCAGGCCGACACGTCACCACTGCTTTGATATTATCAAACGTGGCCCCTTAGGCCGAAGGCCAGATGTGATAGGGTCGACTGCCTTCATTGCTATGGTCTCAATGGCAAGTGAGTCTCCCGATGTGATGACCGCTACTTCCCAAGCCGGCACCAGCTGCCCCTCGGGTTTTGATAGCCCAGAAGTATCTCCCGTCGCGGGAAGTTCCCCCACAGATGGGGAGGAAGACCTGGAGGATTCCCCCCCGCCTTTGAAGAAGGCGTCTCTACCACGGTTGATGAACTGGTACAGGTGAACCTTGGTAGCGAGGCAGATCCGAAACCCACATTGATCAGTGCAGCCATGTCCCCCGAGGATCGGCAGCAGTACGTAGAATTCCTCAAACAACATTGTGACGTGTTTTCCTAGAGTTACAACGAGATTCCAGGGCTAGATCCCCAGGTAGCCGTTCACCGTCTGGGCCTCCCGGCAAAACATCGTGGGTTTAAGCAGCCCCCCAGGAAAATGCACCCTTCTCATGGTGCTATGGTTGAGGCTGAAGTTGACAAGCTTATCAGAGCCAACTTCGTTAAAGAAGTCCAGTACCCCAAATGGCTTTCCAACATTGTTCCAGTCAGGAAGAAGAATGGGCAGATCAGAGTCTGCATCGACTTCCACGATCTTAATCGCCACTGCCCAAAGGATGACTTACCACTCCCGGTGATGGAGTTATTGATTGACGCCACGGCTGGGTTCCAAGCCCTCTCTTTCATGGATGGATATTCCGGGTACAACCAGATCCAGATGGCCCCTGAAGACGAGGAGTCCACTGCCTTCAGGGCTCCCCAAGGTACCTTTTGCTACCAGGTTATGCCATTCGGTTTGAAAAATGCAGGTGTCACTTATCAGAGGGCCATGCATCGCATATTCAAACCGATCCTCAGGACATTGGTGGAATGCTACGTGGATGACCTCGTAGTCAAATAATGTCAGCACCAGGACCATCTCAAAGACCTTGAGAAAGTGTTCGGTTTCCTCCGTTCCCGTCACCTGAAGATGAACCCGCTGAAGTGTGCCTTCGGGGTCACCTCCGGGAAGTTTCTAGGCTTTGTTGTCAGATACCGAGGAATCGAGATCGACCCAGAGAAGATCAAGGACATCAGCCAAATGCCTCCCCTGAGCAACATTTGGGAGCTTCTAGGCCTTCAAGGCCACTTAGCCTATATACGCCGATTCATCACGAATCTGGCCGGCAAGTGTAAGCCCTTTTCCCAGCTCATGAAGAAGGGCGCCGCCTACGAATGGGATGAGGAGTGTCGAACCGCCTTTGAGGAAATCAAGAAGTATCTGCTCCAACCTCCGGTCTTGATGCCACCCATCTCCGGAAAGCCGCTGGTCCTTTATGTGACTGCCCTGGAGAGATCCCTCGGTGCGCTGCTCGCCCAGAAGAATAATGAGGGTACTGAGAACAGTCTCTACTATCTCAGCCGCATGCTTCTCGATACGGAGGTAAGATACTCCCCTATCAAAAAGAGCTGTCTTGCGCTCGTATTCGCCGTGCAGAAGTTGCGATATTACCTGCAGCACCATGAGGTGCAATTGGTCTCCCAGGTAGACCCACTGAAGTACATCCTGAACCGCCCCATGCTGACTGGCCAACTAGCACGGTGGGAAGTGATTCTTCAGTAGTTTGATATCAGGTTTGTACCTCAGAAGGCCATTAAGATATAGGCGTTGGAAGACTTTTTAGCTGCCCATCCAACCACCGCAGATCAATCCCTGGACCTAGATTTCCCTGATGAGACGATCCTCTCAGTCGATCATGCTGTCCTGTGTTGGCAAATGCATTTCGACGACACCTCCCGGAGCCCCACTGGTAGGAGGCTCAATGATCCCAAGCTCAATAGAGTGGGCCTGGGTATTGTCTTCATTACCCCGGCGCAGGCCGTCCTGCCATACTTGTTCCTGTTGTCAGAAGGTTGTACGAACAACGAGGTAGAGTACCAGGCTCTCATCACCGGCCTCGAGTTGGCCCTTGAGATCCATGTGCCGCATCTACATGTGAAGGGAGATTTCGAGCTGGTAATCAAACAGGTTAATGGTGACTACGTCGTCAGGAAGCCGGAGCTTGCACCATTGCTGGAGTACACCCTCCGCCTAATGGCCCAGTTCTCTTCTCGACCAGAGGTTACCCATGTACCACGGTCGCAGAACGGACAAGCAGACGCCCTGGCCGGCTTGGCCGCATCGCTCGCAGAACCCGAGCAAGATGATTTGATCATACATGTGGCACACCGGAGAGTCATTTCCCCCATCACCCAAGAGGACAATGACGGCCTGCGGGTAAGTCATCTCACTGCCGGACCCTCTACGTCAGGGGTCCCGGGTTCGTCAGATGCAGTGATTGAAGCCACTCCCGACTGGAGGGAACCTTTTGTCGAGTATCTCCAAAATGGTCGCCTCCCGGACGACCAGGCCGAGTGCGAGCGAATCCGACGCCGCGCGCTGCAATTTACCCTCCAGAGCGGCCCCAGTCTTGAACAGATCCTTTATAAGTGGAGTTTCGATGGTGTCCTCCTCCGTTGCATCCAAGGAGTAGAGATACCTCAAGTTATGCAAGAGGTTCACGCCGGTTCCTGTGGCGCTCATCAAGCTGGGCCGAAGCTGTCCCATCAAATCCGGAGGTTAGGGTACTTTTGGACTTCTATGATCCACGATTGTATTGGGTATGCCAAGAGATGCCACGCGTTCCAAGTTCACGCCAACTTCCTGCATCAGCCGTCAGATCCCCTCCACCCCACCAAGTACTCTTGGCCATTTGCGGTATGGGGACTTGATGTAGTGGGACCGTATCCACTGGCAACAGCCCGCCAGTGTAGGTTCATCCTGACTGCTACAGATTTCTTCTCCAAGTGGGCAGAAGCAGTTCCACTCAAAGAAGTCAAGTCCCGTTCCATCGTTGACTTTGTGAGATCCAATATTATCCACCGGTTTGGAGTCCCTCACGTCGTCCTCACCTATAACGGCACAAAATTCCGAGCGGCTGAACTAAAGAAATTGTACGCCAAGTACGACATCCGGTCGAACCATACCTCCCACTACTACGTGCAGGCAAATGGACATATCGAGGCGTTCAACAAGACCCTCTCTAACATTATGCAGAATATGGTTGGTCAGAACAAGAAAAGTTGGCCGGACAAGCTCCCCAATGCCCTCTGGGCTTACCGGACGACGACTCACAACTCTACCTAGGTGACCCCATATTCCCTGGTGTATGGAGTTGAGGCCGTCCTACCCATTGAGATCCAGCTGCCATCATTACGCACTGCAGTTTATGATCACCAGACATCAGATGAGATAGCCAAGATCCGTCTAGCTGAATTAGAAGCACTAGACGAGAACCGACTTTGTGCCCTGCACAATCTGGAAAGGCATCAGGATAAGATAGTGAGGGACTTCAACAAGAAGGTTCGTCTCCGTTCTTTTCTACAGGGCGACTTAGTACTGGCCCTTCGAGCGCCAATGATTCCCAGTAGAAAACTGCCCAAATTAGAACCCAAATGGGAAGGGCCTTATATCATCCATAAGGTTTACCCTAATGGAGCATACTCATTGGTGACCACGGATGGAGAGCGTATAACCCCTCCCACCAATGCCAAGTTCCTTAAGCGATACTTTTCCTAGGGAAAAAGTGGTCCTGCATGACCCTAAATTGTGAGATGGTCCCGCACGACCCTAAACTGCATCCCCGTCCTTACTGCAAGACGTTAAACTGCAAGCCGGTCATGCCTTTCTGACCAAGGCTCAGCCTCAGGCCCCTTGGCCTCCTCGGGCCCCAAGGCCCCCTGTCCTTACTGCAAGATGTTAAACTGCAAGCCAGTCAGGCCTTCCTAACTGAGGCTCAGCCTCAGGCCCCTTGGCCTCCACGGGCCCCTGGACCCCCGTCTTCACCGCGAGATGTTTAACCACAAGCTGGTCAGGTCTCCCTGACCGCGGTCCGGCCCCAGGCCCCTTGTTTTTTCCCCGAATTACCCTCTTACGGGATCGTACGGTGTGGTGTAGGACTACGTCCTCATTCACGTCGGATTACTTACCGCACCGTACATATCCCCAAATGAGTTGCTCCTCGTCCCACATGACGTTAAACTGCATTTCAAGAACTACGTGTGGCTTGATTCCCGTCTTCATGGGATACGTAGGAACGCTCGGACGCCTCATCTTGAGCCCAGCACCAAGCTTTTCTCTTCCACTATCCCCCCTGGGAATAGTTTCCTTGGAGGATCTTTGTGTAGCAGGGAATAGGCTTTCTTAGCCCCGATAATACAACCCCACTCACACAAGGATTGTAAGGGTCGCACCATGTGCCCACTCCCGTTCCTCTATCCTCCCATGTCCTCACCGCACGACGCTAAACTGCATGGCCTTCAAGAACTATGTATGGCTTGATTCTCATCCTCATGAGATACGTAGGAACGCCCGGACATTTCTTCCATTGGTCCAACCCAAAATCCAAAATCTGCCCCTCGGGTCAAGACATGTAAGGGTACACACTTTTTCCCCAACTCACATCGAGCAAGCCTCGACCCGGCTGCACATCCCCCTGGGAGATGTCTGCCTCTTTCGTGGATGGATACAGCTATGCTTCACCCACTCCTTGACTGGGATTCCATCGTTTTTACACACTCAGAGGGACCCCCAAGAACGTCCTGGATACTACGCCCAATGGCTCTCCTACCGTTATGGGCCAACGCCCCCGAGGGTTTTCGAGCAACAAGCCGATACAAGTCTCGCTTTGCGAATTTGGTCAGCGGTCGACGCTCATTTGTTGCTCCCATATCGGGTCACCATAGGAACACTGTGTTTCGAACATGGTCAACAGTGTCCTGGATCTTCGGGTCCACCCCGAGATGTCCCAGACATCGAGTGCAGTGATTTGTTTTGCCCCATCCCGAAGTGAAAAACTTCCCCCCGAGTGGTGCTAGCAATCGGGCCCATGGCCCCGATTCCCCATAGGGGTGTACGGTGTGGTGTAGGACTACGTCCTTATTCTCATCGGGATCATGTACCATGCCGTACGCCTTCCCTTATGAGGCCCAGCCTTAGGCCCCTTGGCCTCCTCGGGTCCCCGACCCCCGTCCTCATGTAAGACGTTAAACTACAAACCAGTCAGGCCTTCCTGACTGATGCCTGACCTTAGGCCCCTTGGCCTTTCCGGGCCACGGTCCAGGTCCCCTCTTACCCAGGGTGTACGGTGTGATGTAGGGCTATGTCCTCATTCACATCGGGATCATGTACCGTGCCGTACGCCTTCCCTTACGAGGCCCAGCCTCATGCCCCTTGGCCTCCTCGGGTCCCCGACCCCCGTCCTCATGTAAGACACTAAACTGCAAACCAGTCAGGCCTTCCTGACTGATGCCTGACCTTAGGCCCCTTGGCCTTTCCGGGCCACGGCCCAGGTCCCCTCTTACCTAGGATTGTATGGTGTGTTGTAGGACTACGTCCTCATTCACGTCGGCTTCTTCGCCATACCGTACACCTCCCTTTTTTAGGGGTATGTTACTCCCCTCCTCGTCCCGTATGATGTTAAACTACATTTGGAGAACTACGTGTGGCTTGATTCCCATTCTCATGGGATACGTAGGACCACCTGAATGTCTAGGATTCGGTTCCAGCCCCATCCCTCGGGAATCTTCATCCCATCTTGGCCCCTTGGCCCACCCTTCCTTTATGAGGGGATTATATGGTGTGGTGTGGGATTATGTTCTCATTCGCGTCGGTCTCGTAATGACCACGCCATATACCTATCCCTACTGAGCTGTTTCGTCGATCCCTTTTCGGCAGTCCACTGATGTGCCTGGGAGTACTCTGGTTTATTGCCTGGAATGCCAAGCTTTACTCAGACACGTCCGCACCCGATTTCTAGGATTTTTGTATCCCTGGATCAGGGCTTTCATTATCCTTCACACCCGGAGGGACCCCCAAGAACGGCCTGGATACTACGCCCAAGGGCTCTCCTACCGTTACGGGCCAACGCCCCCGAGGGTTTCGGACAACGAATCGATAAAATCCCGCATTGCGAATATGGTCAGTGGTCGATGATCGTTTGTTGTTCCCACCTCAGGGTAACGTGATATGGATGCTGTGTTGCGAACACGGTCAACAGTTTTCCTCTCTCACCACGCCAACCCATTAGGCCGAAAATCTCGGGTGCGCAATTCACACCCTTCATCACTTCACCGTGTCCAAGTGGAGTCTCGGAACTTTTGGTACTTTTCCTCCGTGCACGTCTGCGCATTGGGGGAAAAAGCCGTGTCGAAGGTGTCCTTCAGGGCTCTCTACCAACTCTCGTTTGACTCGCCCAAAGTATTGCAATGAGGATACCCCCCTTGTTTCCCACACTGAGTTTAACTCACGTGGGCTTAGGAATCGGGTTGACATCTGTGCTTACTCGGGAAATTGTCACCATTCACGGTCCGAACTCTAAGACCATAAACTAAGATTCTCATCTGGAACTACGTTCAGCTTGATTCCTATCTTGATAGGATACGTAGGAATTCCCAAACCCCTTGTCTTTGGGTCCAACTTGAGTTCATAAAATTCACCTCTCTATTCCTGCCTTCAGGACCCCGACTACGGGACCACGTAGCGTGGTGCGGGATTATGTCCTCCTTCACGTCAGGTTTGCAATGGCTGCACCACGCGCACCCCCGTTCTGAGGTTTATCCTTCCTATTCCTTGTCCAGCACGACATTAAAAGGCACCCTTTAGAACTACGTGCAGCTTGATTCCCATCTTCATGGGATACGTAGGACCGCCCGGACGCCCTGTCATCAGGTACAACCCATTTGGGGAACCAGTCTCCCCCCTGTTTCACCTCTTACCTCTATATAGGCCCCTCGGCCTATGGTCTCCCTCTTTGATTGGCGTACAATTTGATGTGGGATCATGTCTCCGTCAATTGTGTTTTATAACACTGCGCACATTTCCCACCTAGCATCGTTTCTGCTACGTCTGCGCTGCATGACGATAAAATGCATGCTTGGTCCTATCATACGACCCTAAAATATGACATTATCGTCCTGGACGCACGACGAAAAACGACACTACATTGTGATGACCTCGTTTTAGAGGACATCACGTTGGGTATTGTTCACGTGCCATGCCATTTGTCAACGCCCATCACGGCTTGATCCTTGTGGCGACATCACAACCTACTATTCTAGGTCTGTCGCTTCACAAAAAAAAACCATTCACCTTAAAGAACAAACAAGATTCATCAAATTCCGGTTCTTTTAGTGCAAGGGCCACGCCCGCACTCCCCTTTTCCCCTGGCACTAGTACCCTACCGTGCCACCCTCTAGAACTACATATGGCTTGATTCTCATTCTTATGAGATACGTAGGAGCGCCCGGGAACTTCCCCGTGGGCCCAGCCTAACCTCTGTGTTTGGTCCCTCGACTCGAGCATTTCCTCAAAGAACGCGTGGTAAGTAGGGCTTAGGTCCTCCTTCATGTCGGGTCTTGATGCCATGCGTCCCCTGCTCCTTTTACCCATTTATGGTCTAAGGACTTTCAAGAACTACGTGAGGCTTGATTCTCATCCTTATGAGATACGTAGGAGCGCCCGGACACTTCCCCCCGGGCCCAGCCTAACTTTTTCTTTCAGTCCCTTGACCTAAAACCTCTCCCAAGGAGGTTGTGTGGTGTGATATGGGATTGTGCCCTCATTCACGTCGGGTTGTTCACCGCACCGTACACACCCCCTATTCCCATTCACACCAGGTGTTTGAGTTACTCCACCATGTGCCGCTTATGTTTCCTCCCATCCATGGTCCGAATTCTACGACCCTAAACTAAGATCTCCCCATGGGAAGGGAATCTGCTCCCTCTCTCTAATACGTCTTGTTGTCGTATTCAGATGTGTTTCGACAAAGAGTCCGAAGTGTGGGATTTTCATGGGGACATTCCTCTCATACCATGACCAAGCTTCGTGAACTCGCTATTTGGATCCTCATACTCCTCGATATCCAAAAGGACCCTCGTACGACATTGATACTAGGCTTAAGGGCTCTCTATGAATGCTGGACCTAAGGGCCCTCCAATCGTTTCGGGCCAACGTCCCTACAGATATTTGACAACATTTGTGACATGGTCCCGTGTTTCGAACATGGTCAACGGTCAACCCTCATTTGTCTGTCCCCATTCTAGGCTAACGCGATAGGATGCTATGTTTCGAACACGGTCAGCAGCTATCCTCCATCGTCACGCCGCCATCATTGTGATCTGAATCTCGAGCGCCATGATTCACACATTTCCACTTCCTCATGTTCAAGTGAAATCCCATCATACTCGGCTCTTTCTCTTCGCACATCTAGGTGCGCTAAATGATCGTGTTAGCATCATTGGGCCGGTATTCACCGAGCGTCCCTTTGCCCTAACCTTCCCCTTTTCATGTCGGGAAATTCCCACCACTACTTATTGTTTTCCACACCGAGAACGACTCACGTGGGCTTAGTAGTTTTGGAAGGATGTGTACCAACACGGCCAGGCTGCTCCTCGTCCTGCATGACGTTAAACTGCGCCTCCAGAACTACATATGGCTTGATTCCCATCCTCATGGGGTACGTAGGAACTCCCGACCACTCTGCTTCGGGCCCAGCCCAATCCTCACTCTTGGTCCCTCGACCTGAAAAGTTTCCTCCGGGAGTATGTGGTATGATTCAGACTCCAAGTCCTCATTCACGTCAGTTTCATATCTACCACGCCACACGCTCCCTGGGATCTTCCCTTTTATTCCGCGTCCTATCATATGACGTTAAACTACAGGAGTCCATGTGTCCTCAACGCATGACACTAAACTGCGGTTCTACCCTGAACAAGTTCAGTATGCCCCAAGATCCCATTGGTAAGTGACAGATCCCCTCTTTTTTAGAGAGGCCTTGTCTGAAAGAAGGAATGATCCATGATCAAACCAACGCACCCATATGGTGTACTCCCACCACGGTGGTGTGACTCCCTAAGTGTTGGATTCTGTTCGGACAAACCATCAATCCATATTCCATGCTTTGTGTACCCCTTATTCAGACCCTCGTCCCCTTTCACGTCTCACGGGACCCCCTAACGGCCTGGTCTCATGCCGCATCAGCTCGCCTACCGTCCTGGGCCAACGTTCCGGAAGACCGATCATGTCTGAAAGGACCCCCTAACAGTATGGATGTCTAACCTATGGTCCGCCAACTGTCCTGGGCCAACATCCCGAAGGATTGATCGACGACATTTGTGACATGGTCCTGTGTTTCGAACATGGTTAGCGGTTGACGCTCATTTGTTGTCCCCATTACAGGCTAACGCAGTAAGGATACCGTTTCTCCTCCAAGGTCAACGGTTGTCCCCTATTGTCACGCCATCCCCACAGTGTTCCGAATCTTGGGTATCGTGATTCACACTTCCCATTTTCATCTGTTTGGACTGATTTCAGCACCCCTGGCGTTGCCCCGTCCGTGCATAAGAGCACGCTAAAGAAACGGTGATTCGGTTATCCTGAAAGTTCCTTCTCCGATCAAGCCTCTCCCGTCTTTCAGAAATCCGGACTGGTAATCCGAATCCCAGATGCCCAGAGTGTGATCCCCACTCCTATGTTAGGTGGGATGAGAGGGAAACTATCTCCTGTTTCTCACATTGGGCTCGACCCACGTGGGCTTGGGGAATTGTCGCCGAACGTCCCGCAAACATTGTAGGGATGTAACAAGGCGATTCAAACAGTGGAAATCGTGCGTGCTATGACATTCAAAACAAATAAAGGAAAGAAATTGAAGCAAGAAAGTACCAATAAAAGGGTTTTGGGTTTGTTACAATACCCGGGGGTCGATTCCCCCCATGGACGGGTTGACCCCGTCAAAAGAGCGTTGCATCTCTGCCACCCGTTGGCTTGTGGCATCCAAGGCTTGCTGCCGCTTTCTTAGCTCCCTATCCTCCTCAACAGCAGCGAGGCGCAGTTCATCAGTCCTGGATTTGGCCCTCTCTACGTCAGCTTGAACGACAACCATCTTTCCAGAGGTCTGCCTCATATGCTCTTCTGCCTCTGCCAGCTGGGCCTTCAACCATGAGACCAGCTCAGATTGTGCATCAAGAGAGGCTGAATGATCGTCTGCCCGGGTCTGTATCTGTTGGACCTCGCCTTCAGCCTCCTGGAGCTTCTTGATGCTGGTCGCCTTCCTCCGCTGCCAGTCCACGCTGAGCCCACGATCATGCTCCCGGATCTTCTCAGGCATAAGATCTCGGATGAGTGCGTGAGGACGTTGGGCATCCACTCCCCCAGCACACAGTTCGCGCAACCGCGAGCGGAGTCTATCCATTTCGGCCAGCCATTGCGCTTGGGGAGTGTCCTTGATAAAGCGTGTGATCAGCTTCCATGACCAGCGGTGGACTATGCTGCTGTCTTCTTCATCGGAGGCCGTTTCGTCCCAGTCCGCGCGACTGGCAAGCTCGTACGCGGGATACGCCCGCAATAAATCATCGGCAGGATCTACATCTGGTGTTGAATCCAGTACGACACCTGGCGCCGAAGCAGGTGCGACAGGACTGGGACCGACCAGTTGATCCTCTTCCTCAGAGTCCACCTCAATGACTTCGGGTACATCCCTACTGGTGGTCCCGCCAGTGATGGTGTGCGTCGCAGCTTGAGGAGATGGCGGGACTATCGCCACCATCACTGGCATGCCCCTAGGAGGGACGCCACCAGACATCCCGACTAGTCTTTCCGCAGTAGCCCATGCCAGTCGAAGAACTGTACGACAGAGAGGGACATAAACGTTAGTTGGCATGGTCTACATGTGACAACGAGGAGACTGGTAGAGGAGACTTATGGAGATCGACCTCCTGGCGCTGCTCTTGAGCCGGTACTGACGGGACCCCGAGGCGAGGCCCTCCGTATACTGTTGGAAGGTCTGAAGATTCCGGAGGAGACGCCTCGGGTGCTTTGGTCCCACCAGACACGGAACTGGACGCAGCTATAGGCGCAGGTTCTGAAGGTCCCGCATCATCACCCACCAATGAGCGAGAACGAGGCCTGCAAACAAGTTCCTCCTGCATGGCTCAAACATCGGTGAGAAGTCCATAGTGACCCAAGAACGGATCGTAGGGAAAGGAGTTCCGAATGCTACCTCGAGAGCCTCTGCGAAATCGTCAGATTCTGAGCCTCGGTCTCCGACCTCGCCCTCCTCCAACGGGCTCCCTCCTCCAGCCTCATCCTCCCGAGAGGAGTCCTCTGATTCTTCCGGCAAGGGGAGGTGCTCCCTCAGATCGGTATCCGATAACTGTGGGGGGACCATCTGATTCAACAGTACCCTCACCCAGTCTGTCATTGGGCGAGGGACACCACTGGAGTGGACGTAATCCTCCAGCTCGTCCAGGTATTGTTCTGCCTCTGCCGGAGACTCCATGAATCCAGCCCGAACTAGGCCTATTCCCGGCAATTCCATCCCAAGGCGATTCAAGTGCGCCCATATCTCGGGTGGGATGAGGAATTGTCGGTTGACATCCCAAATGTCCCAGGCTTCCGGGAAGACAGCCTCCTCTGCCATGTCGATATGACGCAGCCGCTTCCCTGAAGCCTGAGTGGATATCCTACGAAATCCCCTCGGTGGCTGCCCCTCTGGATGGCCCTACTCTTCCGGAATCACCGGATCCACCGCTGCTACCATACCCTCGGCCGGTGCGGGTCTCGCGGCCATGGCAGCCTCGCTACCGCGAGCGGCCCTAGCTGCCCTTCGACCCCGCCCTCGGGATAGGGGAGGCCCACCGTCACCGACCCGGATAGTTGGTTGCTTCAGCATCTCCCCTGGGTAAGCAGCCTCCCAACTAATGGCATACTCCCTCACCAATCCAGAAGCGGCGGTGGATGGAGAAAATGTAATCCGCATCTTCCCATCTTCCTGTGTGAACATGAGCCACAACTGCCTCATCACACACGGATGCTCCTCGTAACGCACCTCCCAGTAGACCTACAGGGTCAGCCGCTGGAGGCACCGGAACTGCCTCGCAAACCGATGCGGGGTGTACGGTTCGCAGAGTGGCTCACGATCTATCCGTGCCACCAAAACTCCACCTCGAAAGGCCAAGAGGTAAGCCCGATGTTCTTCCGTTCCCCGCCCGTCATCAGTAAGTATCCCCGTCGGCAATGGGAAGGGGTGGAAGTTAAACTCATCCGCCCTCCACACCCGATTCAACACCATCGGCACGGCTAGTTTGAACGGGAAGCTCCCGACCGCGTTCAGGATGGTGGGGCGGAAGTTAGATCCCGGTGGCGAAATGGGGTTTGGATACTCGTAAATCCCCCTGATATGAGCTGCGATCCAACCATACAGGAGGTGGAAGGGCCCGCATATCCTTGGCGGCTTCTTTCCCTCGCTAATATGCCGCAAAATTCTGTACAGTTTGGTGAGCATCGGAATCCCCAGATTGATCCGCTGCCCCATGGCCAACATCGACGCCATGATAAACGAGCTGGGTCGTACCCCCATGCTTGTATCTCTCACCGGTAGGATCCAGCCATAGATGAGAGCTGTGATGAACGCCGCCAGCCTGACTATCGGCTGTTGTTCAGTGCTGACACTGAAACCCCAAGTCTTCCATTGGCTGTCCTCCAAGACCCGCCAATACGAGTGCCCCTTACCCCGTTGGGCCGCCCTTGGACAAGTTCGAAGCCTCGGAGGGAACTCTCAATTCTCTGGGAAATTCAGGAAGCATTTGAACCATCTTCTAAAGTAGTCATCCCTCACTGCCTCCTTGTCCTCTCCAGGGACAAGTGCCATCAGCGCTGACGCCAGTCGCGAAATTTGCTCCATATCCTCCCACGCGCTGATGACGGGGAGGAACTCGTCATACATGGCCCCCAAGATCGGAACCCCATAAATCTAGTGGACATCCCACAGGTTTATTCCCACCTCCCCATGATGTAGGTGAAAGTTATTGGTCCTAGACGACCATCTGCTCAGCAATTCCGACATCAGTTGCTTCGGTTGGTAAATGTGGAATTGGGAGGCCCATGCCACCTCATACAACCCCACTCTAGTCAGCTCGGCCCCAAACTCCTCGCATGAGGCACCTACTGAAAGAGCGCTGTCGTGGGCTCCCTCAAATGATTAGTGTAATTTGGGGTACTTAGGTGCAGCAGAGTGGCTGACCAAGGCCGTCTCTCAAAGGAGGAAGTGAATTTAACAACTTATTAGAGGTATTCTAAAAATAAAATAAAATAGAATAAAATAACTACTTGAAAGGATGGGAGTGGTTTTTTTTATAGTTTATGAACCTAGAAGAAGTTTGCTGGAAGAAGATTGCATTTTTTTTTGTTTTTAATTTTGAAATGAAGTTTCGATTAGAATGACACAACAAGAAGATGTTTTTTTAGAAATCTATTTTAAAAGGCGTAATCGATCTAACTCTACCTCTTCAATCATTTATTAATCATTATCATTTAAATTAATATTCACTTACTTATGATCCCTTAATTTTTTAAATCCCGAACCCTACGAGAATTAACTTTACCACGGAGATTGAAGTGAATTTTAACCTTAGGCTAACATCGGAACATGCAATCGCAACACCCTGCTTTGATTGATGTTCTAAAATTAGCTTATGGTCAGTGGTAAATTAAGTCACATAACCACTCTGGAAATGAGTATTAATTGAGTTTAGGGATTATATTTTAACTCTACAAATTGATCCCATGTGGTTTTGAATTACCGGTTAAGGTTGCGCTCTCACAGTTCACACAATTCCCGACCTCGCGTGTTTTGTGTTAACTATTCAATTGCTTGCTTAGTTTCATTTAAATTAAAAACTCAACTAATATATCATAATATGTGAATTAAAGTATCTCATTTATTCAAAATAAATGAATGAAGAAGGATAGAGGTCGATCGATTACTAAAAAGAACTACGCTTCCATGAGTGGTGTAGTCATCGTGGAGACGTTTTGCATAAGCAACGGATTGAAAGGATAGAACCCAATCTTGTCTCCACTCTTGATTCCAAACCAATTAAGAAGATTAAGATAAGAAGAATAGGGATGAACACAGAAGATTATTTGAAGAAAAATTCAAGAAACAAACATGAAAGAAAAGAAATACAAAGAAGAGGTGAGAGAGGAGATCCTTTTTGGAAGAGAGGTTTGCACAAAGGCTTACTTCTTCCAAGAGTTGTGAGGGGCTCCCAAGAGACACCATTTCGGCCACACCTTCCCAAAGCCTCTACCAGCCCTCTAAAAGAGTTAAAACCCCCTTTAAATAGAGTTTGTGAGGGCTAGGGATACATAACTTTTTAAGTGTGAAATGAAAAACTCGGCCAAATATTTTATTCCAACTTGCACCGCCCATTTGTCCTCGACAACGCGTGAATTGACCGGCCTTCCAGAAGGATGATTTGTGAAAAATCATGTCCCCGAGCTTTCCTCAAAATTTGGGCTCAATCCAAGCCCGTATGTAGAAGATATGGCCCAAATACAGAACCCATGTCCATTCTGCCGAGTCCAGCCCACCATTGGATTAATGGCTCATTACTCCATCCAAATGCACTCTTTAGCTTTAGTGTCATGAATAAAATTTGTATATAATTATGTTAGGAACACTTTTAAAAAATTTAAAATTCAAATAATAAATATAAAAATATTTAGCTTCGAAATACTACAGTGAACTATAAAGGGTAAAACTGGAATTTTCATCAAATACTCAAATGAATGATCTAATTCCAAATACTTTCTAATTAAACATATTTAACACAATGTGAGGAAATTATATCATTTATTACCAATAAAATATTCCACAAAATAGTGTTTTATCACCTACCCAGTAGGCCCAGGCCCAGTCATCAGTAAAGTTTCCACCCTGGCGCAAGTCCCACTCATCGGACCATCCCTTTTTCGAATCCTGCAAAGCCGCCTTCAGCATGGTACAATAGAGAGGAGGGGACGTCTCCGGTTGCAATGGCCTCCCATAAATATTGTTCAATGGTTGTAGGGACAGTCAGCGGTGACGGGTGTGAAGTCCTCCCGCGCATGACCATCGGCCGCCCTGAACCATTGGTGCTGGCATGGTGTGCTCCTGAACCAGCAAGGTGGTTCGTCCCTACTCGCCTCCGGGATGAAGACGTCATCCCTCAACCCGAAGCCATACAATGGCAGTTTCTTGCACTGAGGGTAATTCTTCTTACCCTCCGACATCAGATCTGTCAAAGAAGTGTGGTCCGAGTGGCTTCAGACCAACTCCCCCAGGCCTGGACAGTTGGCCATCTCATCCCGACGAGCAACATCTGCAAGCACCCCCAATACAGCCTCTTGATGGGCCATTTTGATTCCGGCCCTCAGAAAAGAATTTTTTCAGATGGATTGCGAAGCTCGACCGTGAAGCTGAATCACAAAGCCGGATCACGAAGATTGGTCGTGAGATCAAGCCGCGAAGTCTGGCCGAGGCCGACAAGCAGAGGTTCGCTTGGCGTGGACGCGGAGTCAGAGACCCGCGGTTCGCCGCGAAGCTCGATTCGCAGAGGGCTGTCGCGGAGTACGCGGAGCTTCGCGAAGTCGAGAGCACAAAAAGACAAGGAAGTCACGTGAATACAAAATAGTTTGACCCCCCTATTTATAGGCGGAGACCCCGGAACATCGCGACGCACCTCACCCGCGCGGAACATCACGGCGCGTCCGGATCAGTGGCCCCAGTGAACACCGCGGACCCCCATCGCGGAGCTGCATCACGAACCACCGAAAATTTTGGCGATTTTACCTCAGACTTCGACCCTTCGCCCTCCGTGGCTCCAATTCTGAGGGGGGGGGGGCATTTTTTGGCACCAAAATAAGGCCCGAAAGAAAGGAACGAAAAAGAAGGCCGACGTGCTGCCTCACGAAGCCCCGACGTGAATCCCCGACGCGAAGCGCGCCGAGCATCGCGGCCTCGCGAAGCTCCAGAGGCGGTAACTATCCGCGAACGTATTTGACGTTCACGAGCCCGCCGCGAAGCTCCAGAGGCGGTAACTCTACGCGAACACATTTGACGTTCGTGTGCCCGCCGCGAAGCTCCAGAGGTGGTAACGCTCCGCGAATGCCGTTGACGTTCGCGAGCGCGCCGCGAAGCACCTGAGGCAGCGCGCGAGTTCTGCTTCGCGGCGCCCCTTGCCTATAAATACTGGACTCCCCCTGAGCCCCGGGGATTGAAAATCCGACCTTTTGGCTTCTCCTCTCCCGAATCGCGAAGCACTCTTTGCCCTGGGAATCATGAGCTCCGCGAGGTACTTCTACTTCGTGAGACGCCTTTGCTTTGTCTCATTTTGAGCCCCTCTTCCGAGAGGGATGCCCTTCGCGAAGCTCAAGGGCATTCGCGAAGGAAGGGGATTCCCAAGGGAACCCGGGCAGCCGTGGATCACTTATGATTCGCGAAACACCCAACCCATACTAGTGATCCCTATGCTAAGGCAGGATCGCTACACATCGCGAAGCACACTGCTTCGCAGGACCCTGCTTCGCGAGGCACCCCTTCTTCGTGAGGCAGTGCTCCGCGAACACTGTTCCACTTCGCGAAGCACCTTCCACTCACACCTACGCCCCATGCTAAGGCCAAGGCACTCCACTTCGCGAAGCACAATCCTTTACTTAGCAATTCCTCTCCCCGTACGACCCTCCAGGTTTGCACGATGTGATTTCAAAGTCCCATGGACAACACCACCCGTAGCGTTGCTTCGCCTAATACTTCTTCGCATAGGCACACTAATGACTATTGCTTCTTCACATAGCCATGCTAACGTGGACCCCTTGATGGTTCGTTCCACAACCCCCCTTGACCATGGCCTTACTGGTACCTTCCCTTCCCCAAGGACCAGAGGGTACCAGTTATGTAAGTCATAGGGGTGCGGAGTGAACCCACCTCGTCCGAGCTGCAGGACGTTAAACTGCCAAGCACCACGCCCTCAACACATGAAATTAAACTATGACCCGACCTCGTGCCTCTCACGAAGGGTCCCCCTAGCTCGAACATTCTTTACACCACTCATCTCCACAATAATGGAATCACCCATCCACAGGGGATCATATCCTCCTTATTGGAGTGGCGTATGTTCATAGGAGAAGGGCGACCCTAGTTCCCCGACGGATGACTGCACCTCTGCATCTTCGTACTTCCCCACTACCAAGGTCAGTGGAGGGCATGATGGGGAACGAGGCACCTCCCATCATTGGTCCCAAATCCCTCTTTCGCTGCGCTTTGTCGCACTCTGGGCCTCCATACTGGAGTAAGTCCCAGCACCATGGGCCGCCTAACGCGTAAGCCCCTCTTCGCTTCTCACAGACGCATCCTTCGCGACGTGATCGTCAGGTCCTTACAACCTCTTGTTTCTCACACCGAGCATGACTCACGTGGGCTTAGAGTGAGCACCGACCCTGACACCCATCCCTAGCGAACTACGAGGACTTTGATCCATGTCAAGGCATGGTACATAGGAAGCCTCCATGAGGTTCAAGCCACATTGCTCGGTCGTTCATTCACGTCGAGTTTTTCCCTCGTCCAGCATGACGTTAAACTGCACGCCTCGTCCAACATGACGTTAAACTGCACGCCCCGTCCCGCATGACGTTAAACTGTATTCCCTCATCCAGCATGACGTTAAACTATATGCCCCCTTGTCCCGCATGACATTAAACTGAACACCCATTCCCAGCGAACTATGAGGTCTTTGATCCATGTCAAGGCATGGTACGTAGGAAACCTCCCCGAGGTTCAAGCCCACCACTCATTGGACCAAGGTCTGCCTTCACGTCGGATCGCCGACAAAGCCCCATTTGAACTACGAGGTCTTTGATCCATGTCAAGGCATGGTACGTAGGAAGCCTCCAAGAGGTTCAAGCCCACCCATCATTCATTCTTGTTGGGTCCCATCCCCGTCCAACATGATGTTAAACTGCATTCCGGTCCAATGGAAAGTCGTTGCGACTCTTCCCATTTGAACTACGAGGACTTTGATCCATGTCAAGGCATGGTACATAGGAAGCCTTCACGAGGTTCAAGCCCACCACAAGTGGACCCCCCGAGTCCACCTTCATGTCGGTTTGCCGACGAAATCCCTTCCGAACTACGTGGACTTTGATCCATGTCAAGGCATAGTACGTTGGAGGCCTCCCCGAGGTTCAAGCCCAACAATCATTGGCCCAAACCGTCTCCTTGTCGGTGTTCCAAGCCCCCATTTTCACTCGAACTACGAGGACTTTGATCTATGTCAAGGCATGGTACGTAGGAATCCTCCTAGAGGTTCAAGCCCATCTCCCATCGGACCAAGGTCCCTCACTTGCGTCGGTTCACCGACACCCACCGCCCGTCCTTTATTCACGTCAGGGTTCTCTATTGTCCCGCATGAAGTTAAACTGTATTCCATAAATACTTTGAACTACGAGGTCTTTGATCCATGTCAAGGCATGGTACGTAGGAAGCCTCCCCGAGGTTCAAGCTCATCTCTCATCGGACCAAGGTCCACCTTCACGTCGGTACGCTGATGATGCCCATCGGGCCAAGGTCCACCCTCACGTTGGTTCGCTGACGACATTCATCGGGCCAAGGTCCACCTTCACGTCGGTTTACCGACACCATTCCGAACTACGCAGACTTTGATTCCCTGCCACGGGGATACATAGGAGGCCTCTCCAAGGCTCAAGACCAACTTCACTGTCGCCCCTGCGATGGTCCCATTTCATTCCCCCTCCACTTCATTCATCCATCCATCACCCATCCCGATTCTCGCCCAGACCGTCATATCTCTGTGAGACCATGTCGGTATGATCCTCTTCACAGCCACCCATGGGCTGGCCCCGGTATCGGAATCCCTTCAAGGGGAATCCCTCAATCCGATCTATCCTAGCTAATGCTCTGATCGGGATGATCCGTCTCTGCTGGACGTTAAACTCGCGGCATACCCTGTGTTAAACACGGGAAGCTGAGGAAAACCTCAGATATGTGTCTATGGCATATAATTCCCCGCGATCGATGTGGGATGCCTCGGGATTCCATGCCCTCAAGAATCCCTGTGACCAGGGATAATAGACAGACATGCCAGGTTCCCCAGCATCCAGACACGCTACTGATGCCTCAACATGACTACTTCCCTGACTGAAGGTTGCTGCCCTGACTGGACCCTTTGGAATGTCCTGACAGAAGCAGTGTAATTAACCGGCATCCATGGAAACATGGAACTGGGAAGAGTTTCACAAACTACGTATTAAATCTATGAGGGAGACCCGGACTAGGTGATGAGTTCTGAGGAGGAGTCTCCAGAAGGAGGAGCCGACATCCCATCATCCCGTTTCGATCAAGGAGCAGACGTCCCTGAACAAGGAGTGAATGCCGCCCGCCTTTGGAAAGCGGGAATGCTGGGCAACAAGCGCCGCACATCCTCCTCTGCAGACGGACGGGTGCACGCGCACCCCGACGAAAGCGTCGGAAACAACCACATATCATGTTCATCACCTGATGGTGAAATGATATCAACTATAATAGGAAAAATAGAACAAAAATTATAATTTAGGAAACTCAACCTTTACCCCAAACCCAGGTTCATGACACCCATGCATGACTTATAACCAATTTACAAGCATTAATAATCTCTAATATATTGTCTCTGAATAGTAAATCAAGAAATGAACCCCTTTGATACCACTTTGTGGCATTTCGGACCTTTATGCCACTGAAGGTCCCCTGAGCCCGGTGGGCCACATGGCCTCAATCACATCTCCCAGAATTCCAGAGGATTCCACATAGAAGAGAGGGACTAGGTTATGTCCATGGGGAGACTATTACCACATTACCAGAGTGTAACATAGTGGATTAATATAATATAATAGGAGATAAGTAGTGAAAGAAAAATAAGTAAACTGATAGAACAAAATAAGTAGACAAGAATAACAATACAACAGATGCAATTGATATAAATATTCAAAATATGATGATGATATTTCACTTATCTATAGATATGGAAAACATGGATAAAAAGTAGTAGATAATACATGCTATACAAAATTAGAAAAAATGAATCCAAAAAATATGTCAAGCATCCCAAGCTTGAGCACGGTCTGCTGCTACCAGCTCCATCTTAAGCAATCAAGAAATGAATTATTCGAAGCGATACAATTCCCTTTATCAATACCTATATAAATATAATCTACCCGGGTGACAATGGAGGACCAGATAATGTGTGACATAAATCTTAGTAGACCAGCACCAACGATGTCTATAATATCCTATCTGTGTAATATAAATTGAAACAGTGTGCAAGAATGCATATATAAAAGTGAATCAATGTAGTAATGTAAATACCCAAGAACCTACTTCATCCCTTGGTTAGTATCTAAACATATAACCTGTTCATTAACTAATTAGGTTCTAATTTATATAATTAAGTCACATGAGGTATAACCAGCACTGAAATCACATTGTGATAGTAATAGTATAGGTTTCTAGATGTAATAGGGAAACCGTGATGATAATAATAATGAAAGGTTCCAAGTTAGTAATGAAGGAAACCTAGATCTCAAGGGTTGAAAACTCAGTAGTAATTGAAGCTTGGATAGGGGGTAAGAGTGTAATCCTAGGAGCATTGTATAAGGTATTCCATAATAATATGATCTAACTGAGTCCAAGGAATCATCCAAGTTAAAACGGTATAAGCTATGGCTAGGCCCATGGATGTAACCAAGGAAACTCATTTTCATAGAACCCATGATGGATCCAATGAGTGTATCCAAGGAATACTTTATATTAAATAAGGGATTGATGTTATTAATATTTTAATAACTTATTATATACCCCCTTTACTGATTTTATATGAAATGTGCATAATTTGTGTGAAATATTAATGTTGTAATACTAAGTATAATTTTTGAGCATTTTTAGAAGTAGTCCAATTGAGTTAGTTTAATATTTTATTTATAACTATCACCCTACTAATATAAATGTTTTGGTTTCTATTTTTTTAGGATTCCTTATTCAATATATAACATTTCATTAGAAGGTATCATGGGCCAATTCTACCATTTGAAGGCCCATATGGACCACACAAGAAGGCCTACAAAATCTATTATGAAACTGGACCATCCATGAAGATTTAATTTATGGGCTCAATATAGAAATTAAAATTCCTTAATTCTCCTCAAAGATTCTAGGGACAATGTAAGGAGTCTTTGATAAAAATTTTGAGTCCCAAATCAAAATACAAGGGGCCCAACTAATGCATTTAAACTCAGACCACCATCTTGACCAGGAATTAAAATCAGTACAGTATTCATGAAATGTCTCCTGATATTTTCATCAAATCAAGCTGATATTTTGCAGTGTTAAAGAGTAGGTATATTTGGACTACTTTGTTGAATAAATCATTCAGATTTAAAGGCATCTTCCTATTTATAAACCCATTAACATTTCGGCATTCTAAAAAGTATGGATTCAAATAGTAAGTTTAACTTTGTTTAATAAAACCACCTTAACTTTGGATACATAAGTCCAAATGCCTCCATATTTTGAGAGTAGTCGGAAAACATTATTATCTACAAATTTTAAGAAGGAGATATCTCTATATTCGGCTGTATGGATGTCCAAATTGTCGAGCCAAGTGGAGGGACGGATTGGGAATGCAAACAGTCCACTTCATTGGGCTATAAATACATTTCCCTCCTCTCCTTCAAAAGGGTTTGGCATTTCAGAATAGAGGAGCACATATTGGAATGAAAAAAACCTTTACAAGGTATTAGAAGGACCTGAAATACTCACGTTTTCACTTGAGAGACCTTTCCTCCTCTCTTTGTTTTCATTTACTTTTGTGTTCTTCATTATTGTAATATTGTAAGTCTCTTTCTTTGTAATTATGTTTTAATGAAAGTTTCTTCTTCAATATCTCTTATTCTCATCCACCTTCTATAGTTTAATATTAATTTTCTTAAAATAGTTTAAATACATTTGAATCCCCTTCCCTTATTTTTCTTCCTCATTCAATTGAAAGTCTGTTTTTAATTCTCATTATCGTTTGTGCGTGTGTTCGACACACCAATCTTTTCTTATCCCTTTATTTTTCTTATCTTCTTAATTTATCATCATAATAATTATAAACAGATTATTAATCATTTAAATGGATGAGTAAATATACCATTGGGGTGAGTTATAATTTGGTGATATGAAGTGATTGAGAGCCTTTTCTCGATGAGTATTCTTGGAGTTAATATTGTGTATGTAGAACTTTATATGTCATGAATTAATGACATGTTTTGTTTAATATGTGGATTACATGGATTATTGGAACCAAAAATACACTACCATAAACAAGTAATGGTAATTATTAGAACCCTAAGTTATGTTACAGCTTTGATTAAATCTTTAAAACTTGGGAACTCTGATCACAATCATCTTGTGAAATGGGTATTAATTTAATGCAATATAAAGAAAAACTCTAGGATATCATAAGCTTAAATCCCCAATAATGAAATCACCCCAATATTTATCAATTTTTTAAATAAAAAATCATCCATAAATTATTTCATAATCTCTACAAACAAACCCCCAAATCAAAATATAATTAACTAAAAACAATCGACTATAAAAAAGTATCATCATCAAGGATTCAACCAGAGTGCTACTATACAAATTAGCAGAGCATTAGAACTTTGACCAGTTGATAGGTGAAAATCATCTGCGCTTTCAGGGATCCTACGATATCTACCAGGTATCCACTGATAGACAAGGATCAGGTTCCAAGGTGGGTCTCAACCAAGGCAACTGACATCCTTGAATCAGAATGACATCCATGAGTGCTCAAGGAATTACCTCAAGAATTCAAAAGAAAAATCGAGTCTAAAAACTAATATAATGATGTAAAGGTCCATATAAAATTAGGAACCTTACATTTAATTCATTTATTAATCATGGATATGTTATATTCATACCATTTAATAAGTCAAGGTTCAAGACACTTCCTTTTATTAGTGTGACAAGGCTAAGGGGAATGTATCTATTTAGTTCATTTAATTCATATTTAATTAATTAGGTTCATTCCACTACCATCTAATATAAGTGTCAAGGTGTGATAAAGACATGAAACCAAGCATTAATTTACATTTAATAAGGATAATTCATTTATATACCATATAATTTCCATTTCATTTGACATTGATTTATCAAGTTAAAGCACTTACCTTAGGTTTTCCAAGTGGAGTTCAATGTGGTACAAGTAATTCACCAATTAATTGATTTAATTAAACAATCACCTTTAATAAGTTAAAGTCATAGCTCGCCCAAAAAATGGCACTAACAAGCTCTAAAAGCTAGTAAAAGCATAACTATGGAAAAAACTACTTGGGCTAGTCGACATTGTGGGTGTAACTACCAATGTTGGATTACATATTTTACATGAGTCTTAGAAAATAGTTATAATGACTATAATAAAGACATATAAATTTGAAAAAAAAGATTGATAAAATTGGTGCACCCACACGACAATTTATAAAACAATAAAACATGAGGGATGAGTTATAAACCACCTACCGCATACTTATACAACTCTCCTCATACAATACCGGCCTCTAATTTGGCTTGGATTGGAAGAGATCTAAAGAACGGATCAACACCCTAGAAATAGGGCATATGATCCTACAACAAAATAGTAAAAAAGATACGAAGTGAAATGGAGAATAGAGCTAAAGGACTAAAGCACTTACCGACACGCTTCTAATGAGATAGACAGATCTAAAAGCAGAGTCCAAATGGAGAAGTGGGAGAAGAACCTATCTTAGGCCTCCTTGGGAGATCATGTGTGAGATTGGTAGAAGAGGTGGGGTTATATATAAAAAAGGATGCTTTGCCTCCTATTTTAAAAAAAACTGCTTGGGTATTTACATGACATCTAAATTCTTTACACTTTGTGTAAAATCCGAGTTTTTCCATTGGAAAAAACCATTTACATGACATGAAAGTTTATGCCCAGACCATTAATTTTTTTGAATCAATACATGTTGTGTATCCCAATTACATGGTGTGTAATTGGCATGCAACCAACCTACATTCCCCCTGTTCGCTTTTTCTAAAAAACAAATCAACTGGACCATGACACAACTTTAGGGTCTAAATCAAAAAGAGAACTTTACAAAATCTTAGATTGGAAATTAAAAGGATCCATACCTGAGATAAAAACTGGGTTCTTATGTCTAAAATAATTAATTGAGGCAAATATATTTCTAGAATGTATTTAGAACATAATTTGATATTTAAAATTAAAATCAATTTAGTCATTTAATAAATTTCATTAAGATAATCATCTTTAATTCACAATTTATATCCAAATAATTACAATTATTAAAAATGTATCAATTCCCCATACTTTAATATAAAATGGAGGTTATAATCATAGAAAACAATACAAAATATATTAAATTATAAATTTATCAACTTCTCGATGTGGGAAAATTATCATCAATGAATTCAGAGTTCATAAACAAACAACATATCTAAATAGATCCAAAAAAATTCATGGTAAACTAGTCATAAAAAAGATTGAAACATCACTAAATTTTCCACCAATAGATTTAAATATATTAAAAATTAAATATTTTTTTAACTTCACCAAAATAGGTTTAAATAGATCTAAGAATATTTAATTTTATATAATTTCACAAAAAAGATTTAGACACATTTAAATTTTCCAAGTAGCAGGCATGAATCTAACTACAATTCGAATTAAATAGTAAATAATTTCACATTGCATACCCTAAATAGATCTAAACAATCTCAAGTAAAATTTTAGAATAACCCAAATATATTTAATATAAATCCACTAAAAGTTAGAAAATTTTGTCAATAATAGTTTTAATATTCACTTTTCATCATCCTAATATTTTTTCTTTGTATCTTAATTATTAAGTAGTGTTCCACCTATAAGATTCTCTAAATATGAGGAGTGATAATACATAAAAATAAATTAATAAATATATTTTGACTGAAAAAAATAGAATGCTTTCATAACATGATAATTTAGTTTATATATCAAGGATTAATCTATTAATAAATCTGATTCAGTACTCTCAAAGTGATAAAAACATAAATAAACCATACCAAACCAAACTCAATAAAAACCACATCAATTAGATTTTCATGTAGGTTTTATTTAAGAATTGTAAGTTTGACTTAATTTTTTAGTTTGAATTTATTTACATTTTCATTATGTCCATTCAACTTGGTTTTATTTGTTTAATTTCAGTTAAATTAAATAAAAATAATTTCATTTATATTACTTCAGTTTGTTTCCTTTTAGTTCTTATTGGTTTGGCCTGGATTGGACCAAAATGAACCAAATGAAAAAATTGAATTTAATAACCTAACCCAAAAATTAATCAAATTACCTAACCCAAAATGAACCAAATGACCATATCAAATAACCAAAGGACCAAATTAACTAACCCAAAAATTTACCAAATGACCTAAAAAAAATGCAAGAAATAAACTATCTTAAAATGACATAACCCAAAAATAAACATGATGTCATAATCCAAAAATAAACTAAATGATCATACTGAATGACCAAATAAACAAATGACCAAATAAAAAATAACCTAATTGACTAAATAACCAAATAACGTAACCCAACAATGAAAAAAATGAATTAACATAATTACCGAATAACATAACCCAACTACCAAATAACCTAACCCAAAAATGATCCTAATGATAAAATAACTTAATCCAATTAAAATTCAGGGAATAATGTTTCCCCTAAATCCAAATGACTAAATGATCAAGTAACCTAACCCAAAAATGAACCAAATAACCAAACCTAAAATAAACCAAATGATATAACCTAAAATATATACCAAATGAACTAACCTAAAATAAACCAAATGACCATACTGAAAAAAACCAAATAACCTAACCCAAAAAATGAACCAAATAGAATAACCCAAAATTAACCAAGCAACCTAACCCAAAAAATAACCTAAAAAATAAGAAAAATTAATTGGCCTAAATGAACCAAATGAACTAAATTTCTTAACAAAAAATTTAACCAAATTACCTAACCCAAAAACTAAAAAATGGACTAATCGAATGAACAAAATGAATTTGATGAATTAACCCAAAATGAACCAAATAACCTAATAAAATGTCTAAATGACCAAATAACCAAATGATTGAATGTTAAAATGGACTAACCCAGAAATGAACCAAATGACCTAACCCAAAAATAAACCAAATGACCTAAACAAAAATGACCCAAATTTCCAAATAAAAAATGACCATATAACCTAATTGAATGAAAAAAAATTACCAAATGATAAAAAAATTAATAAATGACTTAACCGATGACCCAACATGACCAAATGAAAAAATAACAAATGAACCAACTAAATGACCAAAATAAACCAAATTATTAAAAAAACCAGATGAATTAACCTAAAATAAAAAAATGAACTAAATGACCACATGAAAAAATGTTAAACATATTAATTTTTATGTTTTGATTATTTTATGTCAACTTTTATGGCTTGTTTTCCTTTCCAATTTATATTATTTGGTTATAGTATGCTACCACTTATCATGATTTTGATTTTCAATTAGTATGCCTTAATTATTTATTTCCACATTTTATTCATTATTTTCCTTTCCTATTAGTAGTTGAAATACTAAAAAAATGTAAGTTTTATTCTTATAAAGAATATGGAATACATTGAAGAAATTTAAAGGAAGCGATTTTTTGAGAATGATTGAAAAATAATGGGGATGATAATGATTACTCTAGTGCCTATAGTGATTATAATAATTATAATATATATTAATCACAATAAATTAAATTTAATTTTCTTATTATTTTTTAATTTTTATGGATAGTTGATGTGGCATCATTTTGATTCTTGTTTACCACATTGTTTCATGAAAATATCAATGTTTTGATGATAAAATGTTCTTTAATTGATAATATTTTGAAAATTGATCATTTTGAGTGGGAATAGTAATTCATTTAAGGATATAATGTTCAAAATATAGAAGATCATATATGGGTTAAATTTGTCACCCAAGTAGCGAAATAGTAAGTTTGACGCATTCATGAGTAAAAATGCATACAAACTGTGTGACATGGATATGTGCTTCTATTTAAATCCTTTTGGTGATGGATACATTATATTACTTTTTTATGAGAATGAAATTATCATTATAGGATCATGTATGTATAGGACTGATAAGATGAAAGTGTATCCAAATAAGGAGTATGGGATGAAATATATTAGAGAGGCTAATAAAATTTTGGGGATGAAGATCAAGAGAGACCAGACAGTAGGAACCTTGATGTCATCAATAGTTGACCAAATTAGGGAGGTTTTAAGAAGATTTAGTATGATGAAAGAAATTCATTTTTTCATTTACCTAGAAATATATTTCAAAATGTTTAATGATAAACCACCATGTAACACCCAAAGAGTTTAAAAGAACACTATGTTCAATATTGTATACAACACGCATCACCAAGACAAAATGAATCATAAAATATTAATGTTATAGTTATAACCTAGATGTTAAATCGGAAGATATGAATAGTATTAACCACATTAAGAAATATATATATATATATATATATATATAAAGGTCCAACTCAATAAAAATTTATCAATTAATGATTAGGAAATAAAAACTCAAGGTTTCAGTAAATTCATTTTATGATGGAAAAATACATTTTATTAAAAAAATAATTATTTTTTGTGAGAAAATATTATAATTAATTTATAGAACATTAAGAAATTTTATTTTATTAAAAGGATATCATTTTTAAAATCATCATATCATAATTATCTTAGGATGATATTTTAATATTTTTTTAAAAAGATTATTTTTTTTGTAAATAGTGAAAAATATTGATTTTTGTAGAACTAACATTTAATTTCATTGAAAAGTACCATTATAAATTAAAATTGATATTAAATTAAATAATATAATTAATTACATTGTAATAAAATTTATACATGATTTTCGTATAAGTTCATTTCTTGGATTAAAAATGCATTTTTTAAAAAAATTCATTGTGTTTTACATATTTATTTTAAAAGTAATTTCCATCACTTATAGAAACTTAATTTGATGAAATTAACTTCATTTTTGGATCCATAAAGTCAGATTCCTTTTAGGATGAATTTTTTATATTTTTTTTAAGAAGTTAAATTTTTGGTGAATGGTAGTTTTTATGAAATACAATATATTTTATTATATCTCCAATACATAAATATATTATTAAATTTATTAAATTTATAGAATTAATCATGTATTATAATATACTATAAATATAATAAAAAAAAATAATGCAATATATATACATTAGAATTTATTTCATGATAAATATGAAAATCATTTTCAATGTTGATGCAGTGCTTGTGAAACACTTCAAAAGTAAAATTTGGTGTCCTAAAGATAATATTTGAGAGGGAATAAGTGTTTTCTTTGTCAAGCATGTATTATATCAATATTACTCTATAAATATTGTTGATTTTGATGCTCACAAATACCCTTGTTTGTTTTACTAATGATTTTACTTTAAGTATATTTTAGGGAATTAATTTTATTAATAATTATTATTTTGGAATGACATTTAATTATTTATTTCATGAGAAATATTCTTCAAAGTGTTCAAAATACTCTCAAATGTATTCTAGAAACACTGTTCACTGGTTTTCATTTTTTGGGATCACTGTTCATTCCCTATGCTGAAGAACATAACGTAAGGAACATACCCTACATTTGTATTAAAGCTCATGGTAAAGGATCAACACGTATGGTTAATAAAACTTACGTTGGAAGAAACATATGGATAAAGAACATTACATTTGAATGAAAACTTACATTTATCAAAGGGGAAAAGTATGGTTAAAGAACACTACATAAGTATGGAACCCTACGTTTGAGAAGTAAACGTATAGATCATCAACCTTAATTTTGTGATCAAACTTATTTTTTAAACCCTACGTTTGTAAAAGATAAACATATAGATAATCAATTCTATGTTAATAATTTTATGCGGACAAGGATGAACGTATGGATCATCATCCCTATGTTACATAGTTGAACTCTATGTTTGTGGTTTGTCATTTTAAGAAGGAACCTTACGTTTTCCTGTTCAATGCTGGAAATTTGAATTTTCTGTTTTTATTGGAGTTTTCTGCAACAGTCTTTGCGGAATATTAGGGAGATTTAAAGCTCAATTTCAACCAATTCAAAGCTCGTTATAATTTTTTTAAAGGATCTTATTCAGTGGAAATTTTCTATCCTATTCTTAAGGGAAGTTATGACTACTCTGAGCTGTTTTTTTGAATTTTATTTTTCTAGATTTATCAGGCATATTTTCAGATATGAAATATTATTGTGAGATATATCATTATATATATTTCTATGTTAGATGTGTGGATATCTCTCAGCTATGTTGATAACTTTTATTATTTTATTGTTCTTTTGAATATTAATTTATAGTGTTACAACAATCGAGAATCTTAAAAATGAGGACTACATTTTGGAGATATACATGTTCAGTCCTAGAAGCGCGATGCTCTATTTTTGTTGTTATTCTTAGAAAAGAAGATATTTTGTGCTACCAGATCTCTTCAAATATATTTCAAAGATTAATACTATTCTGAAGTCAAAGATCCATCTTCAGTCAGTTACGTTCTACTGTAACTGTGAAGTTTAAACTATTTTATGAAATCATCCTCAATTGATTCTTTTGAGTACTATCTACTTGGTTTCAGTCATGGCGGAGTGTCAGCTTCTCATGCTAAGCTGTGGATATTTCAGTTCCATGTAAAAGAACTATAGGGCTCTGTTTTTAAGCCTTATTTGTAAGGGTGAAAACTACCTGCACTCATTTGTGGATCAGTCCTATTATACGAGGACCTTACTAGTGAAATTCACCAAGCCTACAGAGAAGGTGATTGGTGGAGTGGACTAGGGGATATTCATTCCTCGAACCACTATAAAAATCTATGTTCTATTTCTCTATTTTTATCTTCTGCTTATTCTTTCATACAAAACACTGATCTATCAACTATTACTATTAAGAAACATAATTGTGAAAATTTTAAAAGGACACAATTCACCCCCCACTTGTGTCATCTTCATAGCCATTCGTACCTAACATTTGGTATCAAAGGTGGAGCTTTTCAATAGAGCTATAAAAAGCTAAAAGCATAAGATCTATACAAAGATGGAAATTACTGATCTAAGGGAAAGAATGTCAATGGTTTGTGCTCTATATTTCAATGGATAAAATTATGGGTGATGGAAATCAAAGTTTATTATTTATCTAAAAAATCTTGGATACATAGTTTATTAAAAAATCATATCTCCCTATAAGATTCTTGAGAAACCAGAAACTTGGGATGATGCCACTGAAGCTAAATATGATATGAACTCCAAAGATATGAGCTCTATTATATGTGGTCTTGGACCTGACGAATTTAATAATGTATCACAATGTCCAAAAAATTATGAAATGTGGTAGACAATTACAGTTGCCTATGAAGGTATGGATAATGTAAGAAAAATGAGATATAAAACAACAAAATTCAAGTTTAATACATTCAGAATGTATGATGGAGAACGAATTAGAAAAATGAATGGAAGGCTTACAAAAATTGTTAACAATATTACATCTTTTATTGAACCTTTTAATCAATTAGATAATGCTTTGAAAGTACTGGGAGTACTATCTGTAAAATGTAATGGTATATCAGATGCTATTCGACAATCATCTCCTGTTAAAAATATGACAATGAAAGAACTCATTAGGACATTGATGATGTATGAAGATGAAATGAAAGAATAAGTTGAAGATCATATAATTATTGTGAAAAACGAAAATACTACTTCAAAGGTGACATCTTAGAATAAAAACAGAAAAATGAAACAAGAAGTCAGAGAAGATAGGAATTCAGACTCATTTGACTCTGAAGAAGAGCTGGCTCAATTAGCCATAAATTTTAGAAAGTTCTACAATAAGAAAAGTGGATTCAGAAAACCCTTCAAAAAGGATGAGAAAGACTCAAGGGAAGTTAGATTCAAAAAATAAAAAAAATTGGGTCATATAAGACATGATTTTCCCTAACTAAAAGGGGATAATAGAAAGATAGAAAATAAGTATTAGAAAAATGCCCATTATGAAAATAAAGACAAATGAGAAATTAAGGCTACTTAGAGTGTTTCTAAAGACTCTAGTAGCTCATATATTTCTGATTCAGAGAAGGAATAGTCAAATATGAAATCAAATATGTGCTTCATGGATGAAGAAGATATGATACAAACCTATTATTCATCTGATTCTGATTCTAGTTATTCAAATAATAAAATGAATGCCTATTGCACTATGCTAGAATAAAGATACAACTCCTTATTAAAGAAACAAAAATCATTAAAGAATATTAATATTTCTATTTTAGGAGAAAGGGATATTTTACGTAAATAGCATAAAGAGTTAGTTGAGAAATTTAGCTCATCTACTAAAAACTATACTGACCATGAAAATAATATTAAAATATTATAGGATAAAGAGAAACTTATAAAAGTGTTTCTCTTATTTTTTTAAAAGGAGAAATTATGATGAATGAAATTATTTGAAAACATGTCATTAAAAAGGAAAGATTTGGTATAGGCAGTAAGGGTGAAAAATCCAAACTGTATAAGAATTATTTTGTTCCCAATTCAAAAAGCATTACTTGTCACTTTTTTGGAACAGAAGGACAAATAACAAAAAATTGTTATTTTAGAAATACACAAATAAATGGGATTAAAAGAGATTTTATTTCAAATAGTTTATCTAAAGTAAATGTCATAAGTCATAGAAAAATAAAGCATATTTGGATTCCCAAATTTTTGTTAGCTAACACTTTTGGACCCAAAAAGATCTGGGTACCAAAACAAACTTTTGTTCGAATTGTCTTTGTAGGTTACATGTCATAAAAAATAAAAATGTTATGTGGTACATGGATAGTGGCTACTCTATACATATGAGTGAAAATCCATCAAACTTCAACACACTAACTCAAATATATGGAATCCTAGTCACCATTGGTGATATTGCCAAAGGAAAGATAATTGGACTTAGAACAATTAGATATCCAAAGGCAGTCTTAATTAACAAAGTACTGTATGTACAAGGATTGAAGCATAATATGATAAGTTTCTCTCAAATTTGTGATGATGGATATTTTGTTGATTTTTCTAACAATTTTTGTTCTATATTCAAAGATAATTTTCTTAAGTTTAGAGCACCCTAAACAGATAATGTTTACACTTTGGATTTAAATTCCTTATGTAAACAAAAAGTGAATTGTTTAAGTGCTAAGATAAATTAGTCATGGATTTGGAATATACAACACGACCATTGCAATATTTATGATTTACATAAATTAACTAAGAAAAATTTAGTTTATGACTTACCTAGTCTTAAATTTGAAAGTGATAGATTCTATGATGCATGTCAAATTGGAAAGCAACATAAATCCTCCTTCAAATCTATTAACAAAATTTCTACATCAAAGTCCCTAGAACATATTCATATGGATCTGTTCAGACCATCAAGAGTAGAAAGTTTGGATAGAAAATTATATGTATATGTTTTAGTTGATGATTATTCAAGATTTACATGGGTATATTTTATAAAACTCAAAAATGAAGATTTTACTATTTTTGAAAGTTTTTGTAAAAGTGTTGAAAATGAAAAAGGTTTTAAGATAATTTAATTAAGAAGTGATCATGGTGGAGAATTTGAGAATAAAGAATTTAATTCTTTTTTCTCAAATACGGGTATTAAACACAAATTTTCTACACTAAGAACACCTCAACAAAATGGAATTGTCAAAAGAAAAAATAGAACTATTCAAGAAATGGCTAGGACTATGCTGAATGAATACAACCTTCTAACCTACTTTTGGGAAAAATTTGTAAGTACAACCTGCTATATTATAAATACAGTTTTAATTCGACATATTTTCAAAAGGAAACTCTATTAAATTTGGAATAATAGAAAGCTTAAGGTAAATTACTTTAATGTTTTTGGATGTAAGGTGTATATCCTGAACACCAAGGATAATCTTGGAAAGTTTGATCCAAAAGACGATGAAGGAATATTTTTAGGATATTCTGAAACTTCTAAAGCTTATATAGTATTTAATAAAAAGACAAGGATTTTTTTAAAAAAAAGGTGATTCCTTGACTCAAATGGTTAATGCACAAAATTTATTAAAATAAAAATTACAAAAGTCTAAAGCACAGGATCATATTACAATATTTTTCATGAAAAGGAATAAGTGCAGCGGGGAGGTCTTCACACTAGGTTATGTCTTGATTAATTCCCAAGTAGGCCAATCCATCAGCAACCATGTTTTCTTCCCAATAAACATGCATGATGATGTAGTTCAGATCAGGGAGCGAACGATTGCATTTCATCTAACGGGTAGTGATCGACCACGCTAGATGAGTTACACCATTCCAAATTTCTTGTATGATGGTCGTCGAGTCGCTTTCAATCCATAGGTTGTTCGAACCAAAAACCATGGAAAATTTAATCAGATGAATCAAACCCATCATCCCAGCTTCAAGGGAGGTGGAAATGCCACAATGACCCATGAAGTAACCTAGAATTTGACCAAGGTGATTCTTGAAGACAACGCCATACCTTGCAGGACCTGGATTTCCCTTGGAGGTGCCATCAATGTTGATTTTGATCCATCCCGGGAGAGGAGCTCTTCAGAACACCTCTAAAGTGTGATGTGGTTGACAAAAATTTCCATTAATCCGTAGATGTTTCAGGATTCCAAATTCGTGTACGGTGTTGCGGAAATGCCCTTTTTGTATCAAAGCAGTTTCCTATTTGATAATGAAGATCCAGATCTGACCTGCATTATGATTAAGTGAGTAGTTTTTATGAATAATTGCATTACGATCATACCAGATCACATGGTGAAGTTCAACAACTATAGTAAAGAAAAGGTTACTGATTTTCTGAGATCCTTCCATCTCTGCACATTTCATAAGTTGATATTTGAAATAGTCAAGTATCAACCATCTGCAATCAAAGATGTCAAAAATATAGTTCCAAAGAGAAGAAGCATTAGCACAAGAAAGGAAGAGGTAGTTAGTGTCTTCTCTGTGTTGATTACAAATTTTACATTTAGAGCAAAGATGAATTCCAAATGATTGAAGAAAAATATCAGTGGTAGCTCTGTTGTGATCAAGGCACCAGATGAGACTGAATCTCTAGGGATTTATCCAAGGTTTTTTGAAGTGTTTAATCTAGATGTAATCATTCTCATTGTTATAAAAAATATGATTGTATTAATTTTTTTAGGTAATCATTCCATTGTGAGAAGGCTCCCAAATTAAGAAATCATTGTTGTAAGCGAAAGGATAGTTTCCAATGAGATTAAAAATAGTATCTGGGATATGATCTTGTTGAGAATTTAAAATATCTTTGATAGACCTTTTGGTGTTTTCAGGAGTTTGATCAGGAGAAATCGTAGATATTAAAGGTGTTCCAGTCTAGTTATCTAGCCAGAATTTCATGGAGGAATCTTTGGAGACACCTTATGAAATTTGGAATAACAGAAACCCTAAGGTAAAGTACTTTAAAGTTTTTGGATGTAAGGTGTATATCCTGAACACCAAGGATAATCTTGGCATGTTTGAACCAAAAGCAGATGAAGGAATATTTTTTGGATATTATGCAACTTCTAAATCCTATAGAGTATTTAATAAAAAGTCAAGGATTTTTGTTCATGTGAAGTTTGATGAAACTGAACCTTTTAATAAAGAGAAAAATAAAACTAATGAAACTACTAACTCTTCTGATAACATGATAATTAAAAACCTGAAAAATTATTTTAAAAATATAAATAAAATTCATTCGAGTTCAGAAGAACATTATCTTGAATAACTTGAAAGAGTTTTACCTAGACAATCTAGAATCCAAAAGTATCATCCTTTATAAACTGCTATAAGAAACCTAGATACAGGCATTAAAACCAGAAGAAGTTTAGGAAACCTATTTGAATTATCTACCTTTCTATCAAAATTAGAACCTAAATCTTTTTAAGAAGCCTTAGAATAGGAGAGTTGGATATTAGCAATGAAAGAAAGGTTAAACCAATATAAAAGGAATAAAGTTTGGGAATTAGTTGAAATACCAAAAAATTAGGAAGAAAATTGGTTTTTAGAAATAAACAAGATGATCAAGGGATTATAACTAGAAACAAAGATAGGTAAGAAGCCCAAGGATATAATCAAGAATAAGGTATAGATTATGATGATACTTTTTCCTCTATAGCTAGACTAGAAGCAATTAGAATTATTTTAGACTATGCATCTCATATGAACATTAAATTATATTAGATGGATATTAAATATTCCTTTTTTAAATGGTTATTTAATAGAGGAAGTTTATGTTGAGAAACCTCCTAGTTTTGAAAATTCCCAAAAACCATATTCTATTTTCAAACTTACTAAAGCCCTCTATTACCTTAAACAAGAACCTATAGTTTGGTATAAAATATTAAGTTATTTTCTTTTGAAAAATGGTTTTACTGTTGGTTTGTAAAATCCAAACCTTTTTAAGAAAACATTTTGTTCTAATTTTTTATTAGTAAAAATCTATATTGATGATGTTATTTTTGGATCAACAAATAAAAAACTTTGTAATGATTTTTTAGAACTCATGAAAAAAGAATTTAAAATGAGCATGATGGGAGAATTAAATTAATTTTTAGGACATCAAATTTATTAAAAATGTTATGGAAATGTATTAAAACAAATTAAATATATTACATATTAATTGAAAAAATTTGGCCTTGAAAATAGAAATACATATACAACTCCCATGTGTACTAATATAAAACTTGATTTGGATAAAGTTGGAAAACGATTAGACAATAAGTTTTATAGAGGTATGATTGGCAGTTTACTATATATTAATGATAGTAGGCATGATATTATGTTTTCTGTATGTCTATGTTCTATATTTCAAAGAAATATTAAATAATCTCATCTTATTGCTGCTATAAAGATTTTTAAATATTTTAAAGGATTTTTTTCAATCACTTATTTATCAAAAAACTTCTGATTTTAATTTAATATCATATTAATATGTTGATTTTGTAGGTTGCAGATTAGATAGAAAAAGAACCTCAAGAACCTGTCACTTTTGAGGAAAATATTTAGTATCTTGGTCGAGTAAGAAGAAATACTCAGTTGCCTTTTCAATAGACAAATAAAAATATGTATTTATAGGTAGTTGTTGTGCACAAGTTTTGTGGATGAAAAATGCACTGATGAACTTTGGACTAAATTTTAATAATACTCATATTTTCTATGATAATACAAGTGCTATAAATATTTAAAAAAATCCCATAATCTATTCTTGAACTAAACATATTGATATTAAAAATAATATTCTAATAGATCATGTTCTTAAAAAGGATATATCTTTAGAATTTGTTAACACTAAATTTCAATTGGTATATATTTTTACTGAACCCCTTCCCACTTCAAGTTTTGATTTTATTAAGGGGGAGTTTGGTTTATTTAATTTTTAAATTAGTTATTTTATTTATAATTTGTTTAATGTAAATCTAATTTATTTTTATGGTGCTATATATTTTAGTTAATTTATCTTAAATTTATTTACGTCGTGTGGATATTACGAATTTTTAGTAATTACTCTATAACACAAGAAATGATGATATATGTCATCTGTTAGAAACCTTTCGACTACCAAACCCTTCATTTACTGAATCCTTTCACCTTTCCCAAAACCTTCATCCTTATTCCAAACCATAGAAGATGAAAAATATTTAACTTTCATATTTTCAAAAATGTTGAAAACCAAGCGAGTCGAGGAAGGTGAATCTAGTGAACCGAAGCGACAATGCATTTTTTGATGAAAGATCCTTCAAAAAAAAGTAGTGGATTTAGAATGGTTGTACCAGACATATTTTATTTTGAAATAGGAATTATATTTTCAAGGACTGGAGACTGATTTCAATGAAATAAATTTCAATTTTTTTATTATGTATAGATGAACTTTTTTTTAATAAAAGTGTATAGTTTAGTTTTGGTGATTCTGAAGATATGATTTTCATGAGTATAAAAGATAAGGAATTTTCTATTTCCTCCACTTGAGTTTCAGAAATTTTGAACTACGTGCATGGAGTAGTCTTTATTTTGATCTTAGATCTATTAGAGATAAGGATCATTCTTCAAACGAAATTATGACTTTTTTGTTTAATACGACTAACATAAGAAAAATGTTTGTTAAGGATCTCAAGGAAGATCATAAAATTTTGGTTAAGTTTATTCAAACCGAAATTTCACCAAGGATAGATGAGATGGAAAAGATTTTTTACCCATACATGTACATCATGTTTTTATTTTTGAGTGATATAAAGTTTAAATTCCATAGATATTTGTTTCGATATCTTTGGTACTACTGTCAATGAGATGCTAATATGATTTTTTATCCTTATGAAAGGATAATTTCTTGAGTCTAGTTTAAAAAGGATATGATTTAGTTAGGTTATTAAAGAGTTAAGTGCCACTATAGTAATGTGATTAATTCCAGAACTCTATGGAAGATAGGACTTTTCTGGAGTACTGTCATAGGAAACATTTTACCTGTTGGTGATGAGGAAGAACACCGCTCAGGTGTTTTTTCTCAGGGGGTAAAAGGTGGTTTAAGAAAAGAAGGTGTAGCTGAATCTAGAAATAATGGAATTTCTCAATTGACTTAGAGAAGGCTTCAGTATTATATAGAAGTTGAAATAGAGGATGAAAAAAGTTGTGAGGGACTTGTTCTCAAACCTAGGACTAGAACTGTTCAACAAGTTGATAAACTAGTGTTTAGTTCGAGATAGGCAACCTGTTCGGTTCATCTTGAGGAATCAATTCTTGAGGAGACTTAGGAAGTTAGTCAAGATAGAGAGATTCCTGTTGTACCTTTGATCAATGATCAAGTACAAGTGAATATTCAAGAGTAGGTGAATATTCAAGAAGAAAATATTCAGAAAGAATCTTCTCAATTAGCAAAAATTGTAAAAAAATTATTAACTGAAGTTAAAGATGTGGTTGCAAATCAAATTATGGAATAGTCAAGTCATGTTTTGGGAGGATATACTGAAGTTCTTGATAATAAATCTTATTCATCTGAAAAATATGTGGAAAGATCAATGGAAAATCCTTTTCCTCTTGTTGTTACTAATCATCCATCGAATCCAGAAGAAGGAGAATTAGATTCTTTGTCTCATCATGAGGAATAGATTGTTTTTATGTTTAATAAATATTAGGAAGAAAATGATAATCTATGAAAAGAGCTTGAAATTGAAAGGAACAAGATCAAAGAACTTTATGATACTACTATTTCAAGAAGGGATTTTGATGATTTTAAGAAGGATATGTTGAATGAGATTGGCAGACTCAAGTATGAAGCTATTTCTAAATCAGATTTCATAGATCTCAATTTGTATTTGGGAAGTCAGTTTGAATCAATAAAAAGTAGTGTTGATCAGACTAGTACATCTAATTTTACTCCTTCTACCAGTCTAGACTTGATTAGAAGATTTCGGTCCATTACATCTGTTATGGAAGACATGAATGATTTTCTAGAGAACCTACAATGCAACAATGCTCCTTTTTCAGTTCTGTTGAACAATCAATTTTTGTTGTTGATCAGTTGACTCAAGGATAACCTAGTATCAGATTACTGCTTAACCAGTTTATAGAGAATTTGGAACAGTTTATAAAGCAATAATAAAGTCCTCATGACTTTTTGAAAGTCAATATTGTTGAGAATCTGCATGTTAGTCTTGATTCTAGGCTTCTAGTTATTCAACTGGGTGACAGTTTGATGAAGAAATTATGAGTGCAGATGGATGAGTTTAAGGAGATGTTTCAATCCATTCAAAATTACAACCTAGACAATCCAAAAACTTTTTTATACCTTAACCATCGCAATAAAAATCTTACTTCCCAGTCACAAAATCTATTGTATTTGTTCAATTATTGATAAATGAAGTTTTCATTGTCTATATGTTTAAATTATTTATAATTTTTTATAACAAAAAATCTATTAATATTTATACATTTTAGTTTATCATAACATTCACTTACTAATTTATCTGATATTAAATGTGTTTTAATCTCTTTATTTACTTTCTTTTTGATCTCACAAAAAGGGGTAGAAATTTGGATAACAAAAACATTTCTTTTCATCAAAATAATTCTGTAAAATCTAATTTTGAATTATTTTCTTTTCAATTTTTTTCAAAATTCTAAATTATATTATTAATTTTATAGGTTTTGTGATCATCAGAAAGGGGGAGATTGTTGGGAATGTCTTGTATCAACAATAATCTATAAATATTATTGATTTTGATGCTCACAAATACCCTTGTTTGTTTTAATAATGATTTTACTTTAAGAATATTTTAGGGAATTAATTTTATTTATAATTCTTATTTTGGAATGATATTCAAGTATTTATTTCATGAGAAATATTCATCAAAGTGTTCGGAAGACTCTCAAATGTATTATCGAAACACTGTTCACTGTTTGTCATTTTCTGGAATCACTGTTCATTCCATATGCTGAAGAATATAACATAAGGAACATACCCTGCAATTGTATTAAAGATTATGGTAAAGGATAAACACATATGGTTAATCAACCTTATGTTGGAAGAAATTTATGGATAAATAACATTAAGTTTGAATGAAACCTTACATTTATCAAAGAGAAAAAACATGGTTAAAGAATACTATGTAAGTATATAACCCTATATTTGAGAAGAAAATGTATAGATCATCAACCTTACTTTTTTGATCACCCATACGTTGTCAACCATAAGTTTAAAAAAGACGAACATATGGATAATCAATGCTATGTTCAGAATTTTAGGATGACAATGATGAATGTATGGATCATAATCCCTACGATAAGTAGTTGAACCCTACGTTTTTGTTTTTTTTGTTTTATTAAGGAACCTTACGTTTTCCTACTTAATGCTAGAAATTTGAATTTTTCATTTTTATTGGAGTTTCTTGCAATAGTCTTTTCGGAATATCTGGGTGATTTAAAGCTTGATTTTGACCGATTCAAAGCTTGTTATAATTTTTTTAAAGGCTCACATTAAGCGGAGATTTTCTCTCCTATTATTAAGGGAAGTTATGACTACTCTGAGCTGTTTTTTCTAAATTTGAATTCTCTCGATTTATTAGGCGTCTTTTGCGGATATGAAATATTGCTGCAAGATATATCATTATACACATTTCTACGTCGGATGTGTGGATATCTCTTACTTATGTTGATAATTTTTATTTTTCATGTTTTCTTGTGAAAATTAATTTACAGTGCTACAACAATTGAGAATCTCATAAATGAGGACTACATTTTGGAGATATACATGTTCAATTATGGAATCACAATGTTCTATTTTGGTTTATGTTCTTAAAATTTAAGATCTTTTGTGCAACTGGATCTCTTAAAACATATTTCAAATATTATTATTCTTTTAAATTCGAAGATCCATCTTCAGTCAGTTGCATGAACCTGCAATTGTGAAGTTTAAATTGTTTTATCAAATCAATCTCTATTGATTCATTTGAGTATCGACTACTCGATTTCAGTAATGGTGGAGTGTCATATTCTCTTGATAAGTGGTGGATATTTCAGATCCCTATAAAATAACCAAAAGGCTATGTTTTAAGCCTTATTTGTAAGGGTGACAACTACCTGCACTCAGTTGTGGATCAGTCTTATGATACGAGGACCTTACTTGTAAAATTCACCAAGCCAGTAGAGAAGGTGATTGGTGGAGTGGAATAGGGGATATTCATGCCCCTAACCACTATAAACAACCGTGTTCTATTTCTCTTCTTTTATACACTTCTTATTATTTCATACAGAAACACCGCTCTATCGTCTCTTACTATTAAGCGATAGAATAGTGAAAATTTTAAAAGGACACAATTTAACCCCTATTGTGTCATCGTCATAGCCATTCCTACCTAACATTACTAACTTTTTTATTACATAATGATTATTTTTTTAAGGGATGAGATCCATCTAGTTCAACCCTTTGCATTTTTATGAAGCCCATGGTGCTCAAAGGAGGTCTAGAGCAGGTCTGGATGTGTTTGGTTGCTAAAATCTTGAAGTAGGGAGGATTCAAGATGTGTAAGGGTTTCATATCATGAATGTGTGGTTCACGACCTGTGTGAGGGCCTGATTCATGGTCAGTCGAATTGAATATGTGGATCCATTGGCTACAAAGATCCATTAGCTACATGGATCCATCAACTACGTGAGAGATCAACTATGTGAGAAATTGGCTATATAAATTGGATACATGGATTGATCATCTACATGAATATTCCACATGGATGGATCAACTACATGAATTGGCCACATGGATAGATCAACTACATGGATCATCTATGTGAGCAATCCTCTACATGTGAGATCAACTACGTGGATCAGCTACGTGAGTGATCAACGATGTGAGCAATTGGCTATGTGAATCAGCTACGTGAAAATGACTATATGGAATTAGCCACATGTATTTTTCCAGTAGTTATGAATCAATGTACATCAAATCTTGATTCATCAAGGATAATTTTTTCCTTGATTTTATGAGATTAATGAGGCTGTAAATGATAACTTGCACGTGGTGTTTAATGTGACCCAAAATTGTTGGAATTAAATTTTTGTGATATAAAAATTATGATCATCCTATATCCATTGACTAAAAAATGAAGCTATATCCCTTTATTCCTTCCTAGTTTCTTCCTATAAAGACTATATTTTATAAATCCTTCTTTTAGAGTCATGGAATACTACTTTTGTTGGCTCGTGTTTCTTCCAGAGTTGATTCTATCTTTTGCACGCCCCTATTTTTAGTGTAGCTAGTCGTGTGGAGATTCTTATTCTAGGTAGGAGATTCATTGCTTTTCCAAATTATTTACATGAAATTGTAAAGTTATCATGGTTTATCCCCTTGGATGGTAATGTAATTAACCTAAGGAATATTGGACCAAATTAATAAATAATTATGTTATAATTATCTTTTTTTTCTTTCTACCATGATAACGATTTTCCTCTTGTTTTAGATAGTGTGAAATATATGTTATGCTTATACACCATACTATAATGCTCATTTTTCACATGTTTTTTTCTTAAAAAATGGTAAATAGTGTAAATAAAGAATTAATTGATAATTAATTGGATACAAAATAAAGATTCATGTTTAATTAATATGATGTTTGTTATAATTTGATAATGATAAAATTAATGAAAGTATGCATGTTTTGTTGAATATGTAATTCCATATGTTGGTGTAATTTGATAAATAATGTAAAGTAGGTTAATTCTTGTTGATGAAAATAATTAAAGTAAAGTTAATAAATTGGAATTCCAAAGTTTGTTGAAACTATAATATAAGATTGGAGAAGTGTTTTAGGTTAATTGTTTAATTAATTTAGTATCTTTTTATAGCCGAATGACTTAGTTTTTCTATATTTGGTACCTGTGAATAATGAATTAGTTAATTCAAGATGGAATAATTTTTTTTTGATAAATAAAATATCTAGGGCCTAATTTTCCATTTTAATTGAGAAGGCTAAGTTCTATGTGTTGGGAGCTATGAGAGATCGTTTATATGTGAAGGATATATGCCTTGGTTTAGGGATTATATTTCCATATTGACTATTCTTTATTTCTTATTTCCATGTGATGTGATTTGGATGTGATCTTGTAGTGTGATATGATCTTGGGATGGCTGATCTAGGGTTTGCTAATGTGATATGGGTTAGGGAGGCCCAAATGATGTGGTAATAGTTGACACTTGTAATGGATAGATAAATCAATATATGAATGTGGTTTATAGGTATGACATCAAATATGATGTAATGGGTTGAATTTGGGATTAACCATTGATGTGATAATGCTTGATGCATTATTGAAATGAATATGTTTAATGGCTAATGTCCGAGTTTCTTGTTTTAACTGCATTTATGTCCCCACTTCTTGAGAAAACTAGATGGGTTTGGTTGCATATTTAATCTTAGTGGTATCTTAAAATGGTTTTATAGAGTACCTGGACTTATAGAAATTAATAGTTTATAAAAAATTCTTAACCCAGAGGTCTAGCAATGATGGAAAGATGTTAATCTTGAGAAACTGTGGTCTTGGTTTGGATTATCCCTAGAGGGAATTTAATTGGATTGATGGTTAATAATGTAAGTGGATTAATATTATTAATTAATGGTCAATTAATTAATTACCAAAATAAATGGTAAAAATAAAACAATGAATTTAACGTATCTCTTTAAATGCTTGCGTGCTTATAGGATATCTAGTCTTAGCAGTGGTAGCTGAGAGTCTGAGTGACATTTTCTACAGTTGAGTATAATAATAGGTTATTCCCATAGTATGATTGTGAGATATATTATATCATGTATGATTTATAATATCATATGCCACCCCACCCATGTAAGTTAGGGAAACTGAAACCCAACAGAGTCTGGGAGGGTGTTTTCTCTAACATCCTGGTTGGAGGATGGATGACTAACTACCCCATTTGGCCCCACTCTCTTCTCTGAGTAGTTATTTGTGCTGGTATGCATGGAAGTTAGTTTTCCCATATATTTGTGTAGAGATATGTGATGGTTTGTGGTTTTCACACACATGTATCTCCTGGTATAGTATCCAAAGAATTATTATAGGTATGATGTGTATAGGATATCATGGATCAAGGTACCTTAATAGGGGTATGATAAGTGATGGATTGAGGTATAAAACCCGACATATGATACACATAATACAAATTTTTGTGGATAATAGAAACTACCAAGTTACTATATGATGACATGGTATAGGATGATGTGATTATTTGAAAAACAAGGTGCATGTTTTGATACTTTGCCCAAGTGTCTGTGGGATCACTTATTTTGGAGAGAGATGGCTTAGGATGTGTGATGTTGGGGTAGAGTGAAAAAATAGTGGGGAAGTGGGAGCAAGGTACCCTTGATGTTTTATAACTATATTATATGCTATATTATATGAAATACTTGGTGAGAGTTAGCCTTGTTGAGGCCAGAAACCTAGTAGAATTATTTAGGTGATGAGTTAGTTTCATTGTTTCTCAATGTTCTTTAGCATGATTTATTTAAATTTTACATGAGAGGATTTGAGGAGGACCCTATTGAGTATACTATTATGCTCACCCTATATATATACAAACCATTTTCAGGTCATCAGGAGAGGGTTGTATATCAGGTGAGAAATTAATAGCTTGTTGTTTAGAAAGTGTTTTTTTGGCCACAGTCATCTTTTACTTTTTTGTACTTATAGTGTCCATTTCAGTTGATTTAGTATTGTATGACATTATATATATAATGGTATTCATTATATATTTCTAAGATAGTATTGAATGATGTATCTACCTTATCTCTCACTTTTTCATTTTCTCTTAGAGGGTAATGCCTCCCATATGTATTCTTATTATACCTTCGATGCTAGTATCCAAACCTAGGTCTAATGGAGGTGGTACTTGGGAAGTCACCATATCCTTTCTCTCATTACCGACCCAGGAGGGGTACTCTTGGGGGGGGGGTGAGTGGGTCATGACATAGTGGTATCAAAGGTTCAGGTTAAGGGATGTGTTGGAGTTTGGTGTTAGGAATAGTTAAGGATGAATGGGTTAGAATATAAACAATGGATGATAAGTTTAGTAAGTGATATAAACATGGGAGGCCAGTTGTGACATGAGTATTTAGCCCCCCCTATGATCTGATGTATGTACCATTAAGTTTACCAAACCTACTAAATGAAGTGATATTGGTTTTAGGGTAGAGACCTAGGAATTGATCATGCATCATTATTGTTTTTACCTATGTTTGAAATAGGTAGACCTTGGGATAGGTTAAAACCTTAAAAATATAAGAAATAATTAATTAATTAATGTTAATTATTCCATATTCTATGTTTAGGATCTAATAGTTTGTTCTTTTTATAGAATGGCTCTGGGCCAATGTCCTTATCAATTTCACAACAGATATGTTCAACATGATGTGCTAGAAGATCACTACAGATTAGAGGTCAATTATTATGACACTTGGGGGAGGACACTCTATGATTTTTAGCACCAGAGTATGCAGAAGTACGGGGGACCTATTTCATAATCAGTTCAAAAATATTAGTTGGAGGTGGTTGAGATGAATTTTAGTTTGATATGTTCTCCGAAGGAGCACTGGTTTTGTTTAGTTGTAATGATTCCTCATAGAGAAGCAAAGCAGTGTTGGTTCTTGCTCATTAGGGATTATGAAAAGTTAACAGTCTTGTGGGTAAAGTTCTGAGACCAATTCTGAGTAGATTTTCATTCTTTGACTATGAAGGTATCTAGTGGACATGATATTCTTACCCTTTGGAGGGGAGTTCTAGTGTGTGAGATTTTGAGATCCTTTTCAGGACCCTTATTATATATTATTCAATCCTATTTCTAGATGAAGAGTCTATGGAAAGTCATTTAGAGAAGGATTTGTGTCTATTGGTCTAGTGCTAGGTCACCCCGTTTATACTGAAGAAATATCTCAAGGTGATGGAGAGAGTATAATTCATTGAGAGGATGCTGACCAGAACCATATCATCACAATAGGGGAGTCATCAAGATTCCTCATGAAGAAAAGTGGTGGTTTGAGGTCCCCAGTTTCCTAGACAGAAGAGCTTTTGGTCATCTATGGGTAGTTTCCAGCCCTCATCATCTCATTTATCTAGGGTAGTGGCTCTTAGAATTATGTTTTTCTTATGAATCCTAAAGTCATCAATGGTGAGAGTGTCCGACATTTCAGAGTAGTCATCCTGTGCCAGGAGTTTTGTTGAGGTAATTTCAGCCGAGGTAGTAGCACCAGGGTGCTCTAGTCTGGGATCAAAAAAGAAGTGATGGGGAACATAGAGTAAATCCCTAAGATGTAATTCATCCTCAGAGAGAATAGTGAGAACATTGAGGTGGTCATAAGTAGGTTTATCAAGGCTATAAAGTAGGTTTTGGTCAGCTACATGCTTTAACGTTTCCAGTGCTGGGTGAGCTAGATGATTTTCAAGGTACCATTTTCTTGTTTTATACATTGGGGCATGCTATGTTTTATTATAGATCCTTTATATCACTTTTCATTGTATATTATTTAGGAATTGAGTTATATAGTCTTCCAGTTACTTTTTGGTTAAATATGCTAGTTAGAGGTCGAGATTACTTGTATAAATTATGTAGAGACTATGAGCTAGTGCTATGGAAAAGTTAGTCTTGGAGAGAATTCCAATTTTTACTGATAAAAACATATGGAATCATCCTCAATATGGATTGGTTGTATTTATTTCAGGATATCATAGATTTATTCAGGATGAAAGTTGTGTTCTATGATGCTGATGGAGAGCCAACAGTGTTTGTTGGCAAGCAAGACCCTCGTATGGGTCATATGCATGTTTTATACTTTTCATTATTGATGGATGAGTGGATTCTGATCTCATTGTAAGATCAAAAATAGGTATTTCTAAGGGTTATAGAAGATTACCTTGATGTATTTCATGACAAGGTTATAACATTACCCCCTCGATGGGAGATCGAGTTTAGGATGGAGCTATATTTGAGCACGTATTCTATCTCAATGTATCTATATAGGATAACACCTTATGAGTTACAAGATATGTGAGTACAAATCAATGATATATTTTAGCGAGGTTTTGTTTGATAGAGTGTGTCACCTTGGGGTGCACTAGTTTTTTTCATGTAAACTACCGATGTTAGTTTGCATATTTGTATCAATTATCATCACTGGAACTAAGTGACATTGAAGAAACCACTATCTTATTTCATTTATTGATTATTTATTTGATCAACTAATGAGAGAAAGTTGGTTCTCAAAAATTGATTTGTGGTCAGGATATCATCAGATGCTAGTGAAGGATGAGGATGTTCCAAATTCTACCTTTTGTTGTTTTCATGGGAATTATGAGTTTTTTTTTGTAATGATATTTGATGTGATTAATGATCTAGCCATGTTCATGGGGTTGATTAACACAATGTTAATAGATTTACTAGATACGTTTTTGATGGTTCTTATCGATGACATCCTTGTGTACTCTACATTTGAGGAGGATCATGTTGAGCATCTGTGTTCCATTTTGGGAGTTCTTTGTAATAACTGTTATTCAGGATGTTTTCAAAGTGTGAGTTTTGGTCTCAAAAAGTCTGTTTCTTGGGAAAATTTTGTGTCCCAGAAGGGCATAGCTATGTAATCTTTGAAGATAGAGGCAGTTGTGTCTTGGTCAGCCTCCAATATAGTGGTCGATGTGTGAAGTGTCCTTAGTCTTGTAGGTTATTACAAGGTTTTCATAGTAGGTTATTTTGGATTTAAATGAATCTAACAACCATAACTAGAAAATATGATGAATTCTTGTATACCTACTAGTGTTAATAAGATTTTTATTACATGAAGGAGAAGTTGGTCATTGCTCCAGACCTTTATTTTTTAGTAGAGGGAGTTCAGTTTGAGGTTTTCTATGACCCTTCACATATTGGGTAGGGATGTGTTATGATATATTAGATATTAGTTGTTTCTTATGGGTCTTGGTAGTTATATCTCCATGATCTTTAGTTCGTGGTAGCTATGTTTGATTTGAATTTGTGACAATATCACCTCATTAGTGATCATTTTATAGTTTTTACCAACCATAAGATCTTGAGGTATGTCTTCTCCCATCACAACATAAACATGAATCAACATCGGTGGATATAATTCTTATAGGACACTAAATTCAAAATTTCATATACAACAATTAAGGAAAATGTTTTCACCAATGCGCTTAGAATAAAGCCATGTAGAAATTCTGTGTATGAATCTAAGGATTCCTAGAGAGTGATGGAATAAATCTAAGAGATGTATCTAGATATGAGAGAGGATGGAAGAATAGTTTTTCTTTTCTAGATGGAAGTAAAGTATTCTTTGGTGTAACAAGTGAAGGAGTCATAGTTGGGGGATTCTGAGGTGGAGGTCAGAAATGACCGAATTGTTTTTGGTGATGCGCCTGATGATTGGTTTGAGGATAGACTAAATCGGGTGTTGTTTCAGGAAATACTTTTCATCCCTTTAGTGATGCATGAGATAGTTGTTCTAAGAGTTCCATAGATCACCTTTGGTGGTTCATACTAGTGTAAAAAATATGTACTAAGTCATGAGCGGTCAGTTTTGTTGAACTAAGTAGAAGAATGTAGTTGTAGAGTTTGTTTCTCAATGTTTGGTCTTTTAGAAGGTGAGGGAAAAACACCATGCTCCTAGTGGATTTCTCCATCCATGAGATGTTCTCCATTAGGAGTGTGAGGATATATGGATGGAATTTTTTATGGATTTACCTCATGATCAGGGTGTCTATGATGCTATATGGGTGTTAGTGGATCGTTTGATGAAATCATGAAACTTTATAGTGACTAGGGAGTCAAGTTTAGTATAGGTTTTATCAAGTAAGTACCAAAAGGAGGTGGTGCAATTACATATATTCTTTAGGAAAATTATCATTGATCATGATCCTCATTTTATCTCCAAAATTTCAAGAGGTCTCTAGCATGATTTTTTCTCTCAGTTACGCATTACAACTGATTTTCACCCATAGATGTATGATCAGATATATCACACCATATAGACTCTTAAAGACATGTTGTGCTCTTATGTACTAGATTTTGGAGGTTTTTGGATGAGTTACCTTCCCTTATTCAAGTTTTCTTACAATAATAGTTTCCACTCAACCATTGGTATGATACTATTTGAATATTTGTACAATCGACCTTACTGTTCTCCATTATACTAGACTGGGGTCGGAGAGGAAGAAATTCTTAGGCTAGAACTCATATAGAATACGAGAGAGATGGTCTAGGTAATTTGTGAAAGGATGAAGGAAGTGCATGATCATCATAAATCCTATTCCAATCATAGAAGGATACCTCTAGAGTTCGACTTTATAGATCACATGTTCTTAAAGGTTATTTTATTTCATGGGAAGTGAAGGTTTGGTCATGGGAGTAACATTTCTCCCCAGTTTATTGAGATTTTCAAGGTGTTGGATCATGTTTGAGATGTGGAATATCAAATAGAACATCCCAAAAATATGAGTAGAATACATGATGTTTTCCATGTTTTTCATCTCTATTGTTATCTTCATGATGATTCTCATGTAATTTATCAGGGAAATATCGATGTTGAAGATGATGTGACCTTCAAGGAGTGGCCTGTAGAGATCCAGGACTTCGAGAAGAAGGCATTGTGTGGGAATTCTTTTACCTTGGTTTATGTATTATGGAATAATGGTGGCATGGAGGAGAGTACCTGGGAATGTGTGTCCTAGATGTTTACTTAGTACCCCAAGCTATTTGATGTTTATATCTTTTATTATGACATTTTTCTATTGTAGATATTAACCTTTATGGTTTATGAGATGGTTCCTTCTTATTTCTTATTGGTAACCTTACTCTAGTATATGAGGTATATCCCTTGTTAGTGTTAATGATCTATTTGTTACTGTTTTGTGGATTTATACTTATTTCCTCTAATGATTTGGTTGAGATCCTATTGTTCTGAGATCATTGAGAGGTACCTCACATGGCTGCTGTTTAGATGACCCTTTTCATTTTCCTTCTAGGTTTGAATTTAGATTCTTATGTACTATAATTGTTTGCAAGGTATTTGATGTAATGATATAAATCCATCTATTCTGAACCTTTTCATGTTTTTTAATCCTTTTGTTATCAGAGGTTGCCTATAGTTTTTTGATAGGTGTTTGGTTTCTAAAAGATATAAGCAGGGAGGTTTCATGATGTGTAAGGGTTTCACATCGTGAATGTGTGGTTCCCAACTTGGGTGGGAGCCCAATTCATGGTTAGTCGAATTGGATACATGGTACCATCAACTATGTGGATCCATTGTATATGTGAGTGATTGGATACATGAGCGATAAACTATGTGAATCAAATATGTGGATGGATTTTCTACATTAATTGGACACATGGATGGATCGACTATATAAATCAGCTACGTGGCTGGATCGACTATGTGTATCAGCTATGTGAATGATCAGCTACATGAGCGAATGACTACATAAGTGATCAACTATCTAGATTAGCTACATGGGCGATCAAATATGTTAGTAATTGACTACATGGATTGACTATGTGAAAATGACTATGTGGGGATTTTGACTACATGGATTCGGCCACATGGAGTTTTCCACCAGTAATGTAAAAATGGTCATGCAGGTCCTTCAGTGGGATAAATAAATGGAATTCAAAGGCCAATTCATCAATGATAATTATATCCTTAATTTTATGAGATGGAAAAGTTTATAAATGAGTCCTTTCACGTGGAGTTTAGTGAGATCCATAATAGTTGAAATTAAATCTTTTGTGATTTGAAAATTCTGATCATCCCATATATGTTGACTTGAAAATGAAGGTTCGTCCCTTTGTTTCTTCCTGGTTTCTTCCTCTCAAGGATGGAGGTTTCAAATACTCCCCTTGAAGTCATGTAATCTTACAACCATTGGATTTTTTTTCCTCTAGTGGTGATTCTATCTTGCATGCACCCCTGATTTTTGGTGCAGTGAGTCACATAATGATTCTTCTTCTATGTGGGGGATTCATTACTTCTCTAAATTATTTATGTATAGTTATAAATTTATAATGGTTTATCCCCTTATATAGAAATATAATTAACCTAATAATGATTTAAATTGATTAATATATAATTGTATTTTGATCATATATCATTTCTTTCTACCGTGATAATGGGTTGTCTTAGGATTTTTTAAATAGTGTGTGATATATGATATGATTATATAACATGTTATTATGCTCATTTTTATCATGTTGTTCTTTATGGAAAATGGTAAATAAAATAAATTCAGAATTAATTAATAATTAATTGGCTGGATAATAAATAATTATGTTTAATGAATACATGGTTTATTGTAATTTGATAATGATCATGTTAATGTGATTATGCATGTTCAATTGAATATGTAATTCCATGAGTTTATGGAATCTAATAAATAATGTTAAATATGTTAATACTTGTTGGTGAAAATAATTAAGGTAATATTAATAAATTGGAATTATAATTTTTTTACTGAAACTGGATTGTAATCTTGGAGGCATGTTTAAATTAATTGTTTAATTAATAAAGTAACTTGGTATAGCTTGATGCATTAGGTTTCCCATAGTTGGAACCCATGAAAAAAGATTCTTTTAATTAAAGAAAGAATAAAAACCAAGTTTTTTATAAATATAATTACTAGGTAATGAGTTGGTTATCTTTTTGAGAAGGCCGTGTGCCATGTATTGGGAGCTATGAGAGCTCATTTATGTGTCAAAGATTGATGCCTTGTTTTAGGACATATATTTCCCAGTTAACTGTGATTTTTTTCCTAAAACCTTTTGATGTGCTCTAGATTTGAACTGGAGATGTGATATGAGCTTAGTATGGTTGAGATTGGGATGGTTGATGTGATATTGGGGGGGGAGGCCTGAATGATGTGGCAGTAGTTGATTCCTATGATAGAGAGATGAATCAAGATATGCATGTGGGTTTCAAGGATAACACCAGAGATGATGGAATGGGATAAATCTGGGCTTACCCATTGATGAAATAAGGATAGATACTTTCTTGAAATTAATCTTATTAATGTATGATGGATGAGTTTGTTGTTTTATTTGTGTTCCTTTTCCCGTTGTTTGGGGTATATGAATGTTCTTGGTTTCATGTTTCCCCATTGGTGGTAGCTTTGGATAGTTTTAATAGAGGACCTTTAATTATTTAATGCATTAATTTTTAACAAATTATTAACCCATGGGGTTGCTAATGATGTAATGAAGATGATGGAAAGATGTTAATATTGAGAAACCATGGCCTTGGTTTGGATTATTCCTGGAGGGGATACAATTGGCCTGGTGGTTAATAATGTAAGTGAATTAATGTTGTTAATTAATGGGTAATGAATTAATTAATGTAATGGAATGGTAAAAAGAAAAGAATAAATTTCATATATCTCTTTAAATTCTTGTGGGATTATAGGATATGTAGTCTTACCAGAACAACTGGGAGTCTGAGTGACGTTATCTACAATTTCATCTAAGGCTAGATTATGCCTACAGTGTGGTTTTGAGATATATTATATCATGTATGATCTGTGATCTCATATTCTACCCCAACCATGTTAGTTAAGGAAATAAACACCCAATTGAATATAGGATGGTATTTTACCCAAAATCTTAGAGGATGGATGACTGACTACCCCCTTTGTCCCACTCTCTTATCTTGGTAGTTATTTGTGATGGTATGCATGGTGGTTAGTTTTCCAATATATATGTGTAGAGGGATATGGTGACTTGTAGTTATTAACACACATTTATCCCTATATATAGTATCCAAGGTATTATTATAGGTATGATGTGTATAGGCTGTTATGGATTAAGGTACCTTACTTAGTGTATGAGCTATGGCGACTTTTGGTATAAAACACTATGTATGATAAACATCATACAGGTTGTGGTGGATCCTAGAAACTACCTAGTTACTATATGATGATGTGATATGGGATGATGTAATTATGTGATTCATGAGGTTCATTTTTTGATACTTAGCCCAGGTTTCTACGGGATGGATTATTTTGGAGACAGAAGGATTAGGATGTGCGACGTAAGGGTAGACCAGAAAACCAGTGAGAAATAGGGAGAAGGGTACTTTTGATGTTTTTTTACCATAATATATTCTATCTTATATATTATACATGGTGAGAGTTAGGCATGATGAGGCTATAAACTTATTATACTTGGACAGGTGATGAATTAGTTTCACTATTATTCACTATGCTTTATCATGTTTTATCTATCTTCTACATGAGAGGCTTCGAAGAGGATTCTACTAAGTATACTATTATGATCACCATATGTATATATAAACTGTTTTTAGGTCAACATGACCAGGTTAGATATTACAAGCTTGTGCTTTGGCAAGATCTGTTTGGGCTTCTTGGTCGATATCGTCTTTACCTTTTTGGTACTTATAGTTTTCCTTTTAGTTATTTTAGTATTATATGACATTAAATGCATGTAATTGGGATTTATTATATATTTACGAGCAGATTTTTATTAGTGTATCTATATTATCTCTCTCTTACACATCTTTTATTATGGGTTCATTCCTCCCATATGTATGATTATTATACCCTTATTATTAGTCGCCAACATGAAGCCAACCAGAGGCGGGAATTAGGTAGCCACTATTCCCCTTCTTTCATTGAAAACTAAGAAGGGTTACTCTTTGGGGGGAGGGTTTCAGGACATTATTAATGTTTTTTATTGATAGATATGAATTTTGGGGTTATATAACAAGTAACATATCCAAATTATTATGCAATACTTGGGTAAAGTAATAAAAATCAAAATAACATATTAAATAATTTTTCATTACATAGATGTGAGTAAATATACATATTTAATGAATATAAAAGTTTATATTTAACTTAATTAATTTAATTTTATATAGTAATTTATTTTTTATCTTTTATCAATGAAATAATTATCTTAAATGTTTACACAACACTGATAGAGTGTTTGTGAAAATGGTATAAAATTAATGTAAATGATATTAAAAAACATCAAAAAATATTTTTTGGATGAATTATGGTGCCACATGAATTTTATAGTTAATAATAATGTATTATTTATGGTTAAATTAATTATATTATAATTTAATTTCATTCTTGTTGTTTTAAAAGTTAAATTATTTAAGTAGTAAATAAAATGACATTAACAATATTTTATATTAAATATATGTTATTAAATTATTAAGAAATCATAAAAATATTTAAGGAGGACAGGTAGGATTATAAATTTTTTGAAATTTTAAATATTGTTCATTTATAATCTAATTTTTAACTTATAAGTAAATTTATAACAATTTTATATTCAAAAAGTTGTTGTTGTGGTTAAGGTTAAAAACAGTAAACAGAAGGGTTAATCTAAAAGATAAGGTTTAAAATGATATATAAACAAGTAAAAATTTTATTATATGATTATATAAAGACCATATCATAATTAAATTTTAAGCCATTTAATTTTGTAACCATTTTAAATCTGTTAGAAACATATTATATTATAATATTTCATGTATTTCCAAAAGTGTCCCTCCCCTCACTTATAAAAGGAAACTTACTTGACTCTTCTATCCATACTTAAATAGAAATTTGGTTCCTCAAATAACTAACCAAATATATTTATAATATTCATAAACATGTCTTAGAGTCCATGTTTTGATCATAAAACCAACCTATTAAGGATTTAGGTAGAAATCTATAGAGGTTATCCGAAGAAGAGGTATAGTTCTTAACCAAGAGTTTTCATTTTATTCCTTATTATACCTCCTTAAAATAGTATTCAATAATTATTAAATAATAACATAATTATATTCCATATAATAATATTTTATTATGTTAATGGAATAACCTATATCCATCTCCTCTTCCATCAAATGGGAAATGAAACCATCGCTCATGTGTACGACAGACTACCACCTCACAAACTAATGTAATTAATTTTCTATCACTACCTCTCATAGTTAGTTATAATAATGAATTTAATATATATATATGATATTAATGAAATAAATATCATTAAATAAAGATAATTTATTATCTATTTTCTTACCTTTCCATCTATTGAAAAATGATAAAGTCATTCATGCGTACATGTGGATTACCACCTCTATGAACCGATGTGATTCATTTTTCATCATCACATCATATAGTTGGTATATATAATTTTATTTAAAGTGATAATATTATATTTAGGATATGATAAGAATTATTTTAATATAAAACAATACTTACCATCTCCCCCTTATGTTATTTGAAAAATTAAAAAGTTCCTCATGCGTATGTACGACTTACGGTCTCCATGATTATAACATAATTCATTTTTCATAACTGCATTTCATTATTGGTTTTAAAAGTTTAATTAATTTATAGAAATTATAATTATTTCATTATTATTATTCTAGATATGATTTATTAATGACCACTTCAACCACATTTAACTTACCTAAGTCATTTTGGAAATATGATCCGAATATCTTCAAAACATCCGACATGAACTTAAATGATTTTGTAATTGAATATAAAATGGTAATAAAAAAAGGAACAATAAACTTGAAAAATGTTATTAATAAAGTAAATAATTAACATAAGTTTATTATTCAGGAAGATAAATATTTTACTTGATGAGTCATAATTTAGGTAAAGAAAAATTTAACTTGAAACCTTATTTTAAATGTTTTAATGAATTTTTTTCTAAGTATTTTTCTCCAAAGTCTATATTCTTAAAATTATTTTATGGATATATTTATATTGATATAAATGAATTATAAAGGAAATTTTATATCTCTTTTTAAATTTTTACAATTTTTTTGAAATTAAACTTTTAAAGTATTTTATATGGATCATTTTGAATTTATTTATAAAAGGAAAAAAGGAATGTTCTATTTTAAGGTATACAAAATCAAAAAAATTTCCCACCACTAAAACTATTATTTGATGTTTTTATTATTTTACATGATTCCATATTTTCTTTAAATAAAAACCCATCTTCCCTTTTTTTAGGTATTTTATGTTTGAAAATGGTTTTTTTAAAAGAAAAATGTATTTCGATAACCGAAAATGTTTTTTATATGGGTTAAAAATAATTCTTCCAGGTCTTTAAAATGAAAAGGTAAAATATTAAAATGTATTATTCATGATATGGTACTTGATAATTATAGGAAATTATGGGATAACCTGATACCACCTATATGATAGGTAAGCTCGATATAACTTATATGATGGGTGAGCCCGATACAACTTATATGACAAGTGAACCTGATATAGATATCCAATTCATTTGAAAATGTTCCTTATATTAAAAGGTAATAATAGGGGAACTAACCAGGGAGGTTTCTATTATGTATTAAACTATGTTCTAGTTATTTCTGACATGGGTTATAAATATAATGCTTTGAAGTTTCCTTAAAAGGGTTTATATTTTCTTATTATGTTTTTAAAAGGTTTTAATTAAGAAAAAAGAGTGTTTTTTATGTGGATATGGTTTATTTTATATGAAAAAGGAATATCATGGAATAGGTAAACATTTTATGGGTTTTCATATTTTTCAATTGGCTAAAATATTTCTTACTTTTATATCCTTTAGTGAGCTTTTTGTTTTTCACATACCATGTTTTCAATTGATTTTTTATAGGGATTAAGTATGAGTATAAGAGTTAATAAATTCAAAGTTCTAGTTATGGAAGTTATATTATATAAAGAAAAGAACATATCTTGTGAAAATAATGAATACTATGTAGATGTGTCCACTTTGAAAGAGTTTGTCCTAATTTTACAAAATTCTAAACCTAAAAGGTCCTTGGGAATATAAATGATGAAATATTTTAATTCTTTGTTATATGTTTTGGATGGATAAAATTATTTCATGTTTATCAATATCAAATATATAAATTTAAATATTATTTCATTATCACTGGATCTAGGAGTATGAGTTTGGGGCTATTACAATTGGTATCAGAGGAGGGTTTAGATAACATTGAATATTAAGATGTTTTCATGTGAGGTTAACTTAAGAGTTATTGATACAATCACAAGTCTATAAGTTTAATGTTGTTCATAAGTTAAAAGGAATATAAAACTTATTTTAGTATTTAAGTTGTGATAATTTGAGGTGATTAATGATATTTTAGGATATATTTTATTTGGTTGTGGTATATGTAACCCCTAGGTTTAAAATTAAGTATTACTTGGGAATATTACTATTACCGTATTGTGGATATAAGTTTAATGGAATTTGAGAAACTTTGATGTTAAAAAATTATTTAATATTAAGGTTATTAAGGTAATTTTGGATGTCAAGCTATTTATCCTTGAAATGATCTATGTTGAACTGTTGGTGTTATTATTTCATTTTAGAGATTAATTTATGATTTATTAATATGAAGGTTTATTCATTTTGGGTATTATATTATCATGTTCTAAAAATTATGGTATTATTAAAGTCACGAGGAATACCTTATTATCATTTTTTAGATTATATGATCAATTAAAATTTTATTTTAGTGGTTCATACTAGAAAAAATCATCTTGAATACTCATCATTTGTAGAAAAAGATGATATTGTGGTGGAAATTGATTAAAGTATGAAATTATACTAGTCAATTAAGTATATTTCTTTATTATATTACTTTAGATATTAAATATATTTATAAAATTTACTAAAATGATATTAAAATAAAAATTTTATCCTAATACCTTCATTTTCAATTAATTGATGGTCTTTTTGACACTATATTGGTTTTTGGTTTTATGATCTTCAATTTTCTCAAGATCATTCACTTTATTATGATAAATTTTCTTTTTAACTCTCTATAATTATTTGTACATAACTTTTTTCCTCTATTACCATATTTTATCTTATCACTAATGTTCTATTATTTGGAAACCTAGTTATTTATTATTTCAAATGACCTTTATATTTCCCTTTCCCACTTTTCAAGAGAAAGTTTTATTAACCTTTTTTATGTTGTGGGTTTTCAAAAAAGGTATTTTTAAATATAAAACCCTAGGTTACTAAGATCAAGTTAAAATTTAGAAGAAACAACTTATTAATAGTGGGGATAATATAACACCCTAATATCTTAAAAGAACACTATGTTCAATAGCATATACAACACGTAACACAAGCTTAAATGAACCATGAAATATTAATGTTATAGTAATCAAAAAGCCATTAAATTAGAGAGTATGAATATTATTAACCACATTAATATATATATATATATATATTTATAAACTAAAATAAATAAATTTATTAATTATTAATAAATAAGATCTCAAATTTTCTATAAAGTCATTTTTTGCTTCAAAAATATGTTTTCTTCAAAAATATTTTTTATTACTTTTTGTGAGAAATTTTATATTTAATTTCTGAAAAATATAGAAATTTTATTTGATTAAAAGGATATAATTTTTGAAATCAACATATGAAAATTATCTTAGGATAATATATTTGGATTTTTATGAAAATATTGATTTTTCAATGAATAGTGAAAATACCATTATTTTGTACAACTATCAATTACTTTCAATGAAAAGTACCATTATACCTTGAATTTTATCTTAAATTAATATAAGTTACCTTTATTTATAAATAATATAATTAATTACATATGAATTATATTTATAATTTATTTTGGTATAAGTTCAATTTTAGAGTTAAAAACACATTTTTCTAAAAAATATTTTTCATCGCACTTTAAGTATTTATATTAAAAGAAATTTCTATCAATTATAGGAATTGAATTGTATTAAATGGAATTTATTTTTGAATTCAAAAATTCAAATTTATAATTGGATGATTTTTTGAGATTTTTCTGATGAAGTTAAATGTTTTGGTGAATAGTAAAAAAAATAACAATTTTATGAAATATAATATATTTTAAGAAATCATCAATACATAAATTTTATATAAAAATTTATTAAAAATATGAAAAGAATTAATTATGATAATATATTAAAAATATAATACAAAAATAATTTGAAACATATAAATTATAATTTATTTCATGATAAATAGGAAAATCATTTTCAGTGTTGACGCAGTGCGTGTACAACACTAGGAAAAGTCAAATTTGGTGTCCTAAATATAATAGTTGAGAAGAAATAAGTATTTTATAAACTTGGATAATATATATGAGGCATTATTTATGATTTTTATGGATATATACAAATCTTGGTGTTATATAACAAGTGACTTATCAAACTTCTTGCGCAATGCTTACACAAGGCTAAAAAAGTAAAAATAATATATTAAATAAGTTTTCATGATATAGATGCAAGTAAATATACATATTGAATGAATATAAAAGTTTATATTGAAATTAATTAATTTATTTTTATAATGAAAATTTATTTTTAATTTTTATTGATGAATTAATTACCTTAAATGCTTACACAACGCCGACATAGTTCTTGTGCAAGTAATAGAAAATTAAATTAAATGATTTCAAAAAAACATAAATAATAAATTTTCTTTGATTAAATATGGTTTAAAATTAATTTTATAGTTAATAATAATGTATTATTAATTTTTAAATTTATTATATTCTAATTATATTGTTTTCATATTGTTTTAAATTTAAATTATATGAATAGTTTTTTAAACGACATTAATAGTATTTTATGTTAATTTTTTTATTAAATTATTTAGAAATCCTAAAAATATTATAGTAGGAAAATCCGGATTATAAATGGTTTTAAATATCATATATTTTCTATATATTATCCAATTTTTAACTTATAAGTAAATTTATTTCCCTTTTATACTGAAAATGTTGTTATCACGATTAAGGTGAAAAACTGTTAACAAAATGGTTAATCCAAAAGATAAGGTTCAAAATGATATCTAAATTTATCAAACTTTTATTGTATGATTATATTAATACCAAATAATACTTATATTTGAGTCCATTTTATTTTGGAATCATTTTACATAAGTTATAAATACATTATATTATAATATTTCATATATTTCCAAAAGTGCCCCATCCCTCACTTATAAAAGGGAACCTCCACACTTGTCCACAATTAAAGAGAATATGGTTTCAGATAATCTCTGCCCAAATCACTCCCTAACATCTATGGACACATCCTATATGACCGTGTATTATTAGTAAAACATCCCAAGAAGGATTTATGTATAAACCTAAAGAGGATGTCTGAAGAAGAGATATAGTTCTTAACCAAGTGTTTTCATTTTATTTATTCTTACACATCCCTAAAATGTACCTCAAATATGATGAAATAAACATATAAATACATTCCATTTAATGAGATATTATTATGATAATTCTATAACCTATATATGTCTCCTCTCTTATAAAATGAGAAATGATACCACCATTCGTGTATACGGAGGACAACCACCTCGCTAATCGATGTAATTTGTTTTCCATAACTGCCTCTCATGACTGGTTAAAATGATGGATTTAATATATATATATATCTATATGATATTTTTGAAATATTTTTAATTATTTAAAGATAATATACCATCTATTTATTACCTTTTTTTCGTTAAAAAATGACAACGTCGTTCATACATACCTGCAGATTATTACCTTCATGAAGCGATGTGATTCATTTCTCATCACCAAATCACATGGATGGTATATATAAGTTCATTTGAGGAAATAATATGATATTTATGATATATAATAATTTTGTAATGATAAAATTATATTTACCTTTTCTCTATCATGCTCTTTGAAAAATGAAAACGTTACTAATGCATACTTATGCCTTACCATATCCATGATTGCAACATAATTAAATTTTCATAACCCTATTTCATTGTTGGTTTTAAAAGTATAATTATTTTATAAAAATTAAAATTAGGTCTTAATTATTATTTTAGACATTATGTATTAATAAAATATTTGACCACATGCAACCTATCGAAGTCATTTTGGACATATGAACTGAATATCATCAAAATATCCAACATAAAACTAGATCATTAAGTAATTGAATAAAAAAAGCTAATAAATAAAATAAAACTAATAATAAAGACGAAAATGTGTCTTAATAAATTAAATAATTAACATTATTTTATTATTTTGGAAGAAAAATATCATACATGAAGAGTTGGAATTGTGTTAAGGGACACTTTAACATAAAAACTCATTTTAAATGTTTTAAAGATTTATTTTATAAATAGTTTTCTTCATTATCCATATTTTTAAAATAATTTTATGAATACATTTATATAGATATAAATTAATTATAAAATATATTTATATCACTTTTGAATTTTTTATAAATGTTTTCAAAAGGAATCGTTTTCTGTATTCTACATGATTTTTTTGACTTTCTTTACAAAAGTAAAAAAAGAATATTCTATTTTAATATGTATGATTTCAATAGATTTTCCTAATTCCAAAACCATTAATTTATGTTTTTATTCCTTCACATGATTCCTTATTTTCTTAAAATAAAAATATTTCTTCCCGTTATCCTGAGTATTATAGTTTTGAAAATGGATTTTCAAAAGGAAAGGTTATTTTGATATCAACAAATGTTTTTTATATGGGTTAAGAGTGTTTTGAAGGGTTTTATGATTAAAAGATGTAATATTGAAATTTTTTATTCATGATATGGTACCTTATCATTATAGATGATGATAGGTGATCCTAATACAACTTATATGAAGGGTGATCCCGATATAACTTATATAATGGGTGATCCCAATATGACTTATATGATGGGTGGGATTAATATTACTATTAGATATACTAGCTAATGTTCCTTATATTCAAAGAAAGTAAGTAGGGAGTTACTAGGGAGGTTTCTCCTATAGATTTATTAGGTATCCTATTATTTTTAACATGGGTTATTAATGTAATTCTCTATTTATTTTATTTCTATAGTTTTAAAATGTTTATTTTGAGAAAAAAGTTTTTTCCATGTGAATATGATTTATTTTATATGTTTAAATAATAACATAGAAAAGGTAAACATTTTTTGGGATTTCATGTTTTTCACTATAATAACACATTTCATACATTTATGTCCCTTACTAAGCATTTTGTTTTTCTCATTACAAAATTTAAAATGATTTTTCACAATGATTAAGTATGAGTAGAAAAGATAATAAAGCCAGATTTCTATATATATAATCTACATTGTATTAAGAAAATAACTTATTTTACAGGAGAAATGGATATTTCTCAGAAGTGTCCACTTTGAAATAGTTTTTTATAATAATATAAAACTCTAAACCTAAATGGTCCCTGGGTATATAAGTGATAAAATATTTCAGTTTGATTTTATATATTTTAGATGAATAAAATTGGATCATGTTAATGAGTATCAAATCTAAAAATCTAAAGATTATGTGTTCAGTATATGATCCAGGAGTATGGGTTCGAGGATTATATACTCTGAGGACAAAAATATAGGTTGAGTATATGGAAAAAGTTCTATATGCATTAACTTTTGGAATTCTGATGTATATAACTATATGTACCCAACTAGATATTGATCATATAATGGGAGTTATGCATAGGAACATGGATATCTCTATAAAGAAACATCGATAAGCTGTGAAGTTGATAATGAGGTATTTTAAGGGAAGTAAGGAAGTATATTTATGCTTTATGAAAGGAAAATAATTATAGGAGTATGTGGATGAAGACCTTGGAGGTGATGTTGATGGTAGGAGTACTAAAGGTTATGTATTTACCTATGGAGGAACTATAGTGAGATGGGTAACTCATCTATAAAAGTTGGTGGTGCTATAAAATGCATGGGGAGAATATATTGCTATATTAGAAGCTGGTAAGGAGATGTTTTGGATGAAGAAAATCTATGAGGAGTTATATAGAAAGATAGATGAAAATTTATTACACTATTATAGTTAGAGTACTATACATCTTAAAAGGAACTCAGTGTTTCATTCCTGGATGAATCACATTTAGTTGAAGTATCATTTTTTTCGAGGCTTAATACATGATGGGTTACTAAAATTAAAAAATATTCATGAAACAAAAAACATGATAGACATGTTTTTAATGGATCAGACCTTCCAAAACATTACTTTTCATGAATTCTGGTGATATAGGTGTCTATAGGAGGTTTCAAGGGTAATTAGAGGAAAAGGTACGTTGCACCTAGAAGTGGTTGTATAGTGTGGAGATGTGGCTACTCCGTAAGGGAGTGGATGTGGCGTAGGGTGGAAGGATGTAACATAGTGGATTGGATAAAGATTTTTTATGATTCTTCCCTTTAATTCATGGTTATTCCATAGAGCTGGTAACTATCCTATATGGGTGTATGCTATGGCGTAGGAGGGCTACCCATGGCATAGCGGGCAGTTAGAGGTGTTTTTGGGAGTTATTAGAATTTTGGGGGGTAGTTATGCTATGGATAATTGATTGTGGTGTAACCCATTATCGATAGGTGATGGCTGTGGTGTGGAGACCCCGACTAAAGTGTAGTGGATCGAGGGTTAGTTTTCAATGTTTTTTTCCAATTTTGGAACTGCTACGTCATAGAGTGGTGTAACAGTGTAGTCCCCTTCTTGGTTATCAATGGACCATGGTGTAGTGGACCAGGCTACATTATGTTGTCTTTATCCTATTTTAGATATGTGGTGTGGGAGAAGCCACAAAACCCCGATGTGGATTTGATAGGATGGGATACAGTGTGGTCTTCTCCTCTATTTCATAATCCCTTTTTCTTTTAGTAGTTCTATGGCGTGGTGCTTGAGGATGTTCCATAGTCCTGTGTTTTTTAAAGCGGGTGTAAATTACCAGATCCCCTCAAACTTGACCACTTACTATCCATTTCTATTATTTCTTGGAGAACCCAATTGCATCCAAAGGGTTACTTTCAGCCCCCTTTTAGTGTATTTTGACACCAATATTGAGGATAAATCTGTGGTAGTTTTTGGTATGTACCCTCTTTGTTCTCTTATAGTTTCACCCCATTTCTTCACCAGGGAGGGGATTCTCTCTAGGAAATCTTGTATTTTAATAGTTTTTGTGTAAAATAATGATGATTTTATGTGTTCTAGGCTTGTATAGTTGTTTGGTGGTGCCCTTCCTCTTGATTCAACCATGTCAAGTGAATTAAAAATTTCCTTTTGAGGTAGGGATCCCTCATATCTCATCAAATGTATCATGTGGGAGGGTTTTACACTTATTTATCTTTGGGAAGATGTTTTAAAATGAAATAATAAAGATAATTAAATGGTTAATTTACATTTAAGGGAAATGGAATGATTCAAATATTTTTATAGCATTTTGATATTGTGATATTGATATTATCCATGTCTGTTGTTCCACTAAAAATCATCATTGTTAGGAGCCTTTACTGTGCTAATTTTATGTTTTTTTATTCTCATAATGTGTTATTGTTTTTAAAACACCTTGAATAAATTTTTTATCACTTTTAATTAGCTAATTAATTGTTCACACATAGATATATGGCTTGTGTGATAATACCCATAAAATAAAGAAGTGGAATTGACAAAATTCCCCTTGATAAATCTAAAAGATGTTATGTGATGACGTTAAAAGTGTTATGGTTTGTGGATGTTTGATGTGAGGGGATGATGTTTTGGGGTGTGGTCATGATGCAGGGTGGTGATGTGTAGTTTTTATGTGGGATGGTTATATTATGAGAAGAATAAATAGACATGACTATGAAATGGTGGTGATGTGTGGGATTTTTGGCTTGGGAAGTTGGACTGTTTTCTTCTTTATGTGGTAATATGTTATTCTAGATGCCCAAGTAATAATGGAATAATTTGATAATAATGAATTGGAATTAAATGATAATGTAAAAATTGAAATGGAATGGTATGGTTTGTTTAATGGTATGGAAGTGGAAGATTAATGAATTAAAGCGGGATGTGTGGTTTAAATGGATAAAATTAAGAAAGAAGATGAAAAGTTTCTTGTGGATTATGCTTTATTATATGGTGTTTTTCATTTATTGGTGGTAGAAAAGGTGTAGTTTTGTGAGTATTGGGGGTAATGTTTGAGTTGGTTAGAGCCTTGTTGTGAACCCATAGGTTGGGATTATGTTTTATGATATCATATATGATATATTTATTTTTTATTTCTATACATACCCCACCCATGTCAAGTAAATTTTTCCGAAAACCAAATGTTTTTGGGTGTTTTTCCTAATAATATGGTGGAGAGGATGGATGGATGGCTACCTGATATTCCCCGCTCACTCTTCTAGGATACTTTGAAATGAAAGTTATATGAGGTCTAAAAGTTAAAAGTACACTATCAAGATGTGATTTGATATGGTGTGATGGCCCAAGTGTCTTCGGTTGAGATGTGTTGAGATGACATGTGATGAGATGGCTTATAGTGGGGGTCGTGTAGGGTAGGAGGAGGAAACATGGATGATTTTATTTATGTTCACGATACCCTACTACCCTGGTTATGGGATGAGATGTGATGGGATATGATGGAACAAGTTTATTTGGGTGAGATGTGATGGACTAGGTGTATGAGGGTGGGATGTGATGTGATGTGATGTTATATGGACGTGATGGTAGCACCAGACGTACTACATTGGGGTGGGAGAGCATCAAATTAGCGGGAGGGTGGTATATGTCACTTTTATTGATATGATTTATATTATGTTACTAAAATTGGATGTTTTATTTAGTGAGAGAGCCTTGGTGAGGAGGGGATGGTTAGTTGACATGTTTAGGTTTTTTTTGTTCTACTATTTTCTCACTAGATCATTAGTATACTTATTTCACATGTTCATGAGAGGCTTTTAGTTTTATTCTAAGTATACTTGTATTCTCAAACCATATATATAAAAATATTTCTTAGGTTTCTATGATGAATATACAGAACATGCTAGAAATTACTATGTTGGACCTTTGGGATTCCACTGTGTCACTACCTTAGCTTTTCTTTTGGGGGTATTTATTTATAGAGTTATCTATATATGTACATTTTAGACTTGCATTGTGGTATGGTTTGTGGTTACTTTTTTTATATTATTTCATGGATTTGATTGATTCCTGAAATATTTTCTCCAAATACTATATATATTATATAGGTTAATTTCTCCCATATTGAGATTTTTATACCCTTAGTGATAGTCAATAACTTGGTGCCTACTGAAGCAAGGACTTGGGGGTAATTATCCTACTTCATTCACTGCAGATCCAGTTGGGGTACCTTTAGAGGGAGGGGGAAATAACTGAGTGATATTGAGGTATATTTAAGGGATAGGATGGAATTTGTAGTTTGACATAATTAGGATGCATGGGTTAGTAGGGAAACTATTTCATTTGATCTTAGTCATTGACATATGCTAGGTAATTCTGGATAGGACATGGTATTTTAGAGACCTAGTGATTCAATAAAAAGACTATGAGCCTACCGAATGATCAAGTGAGGTGGAACCACTTGTAGGGTAGATACCAAGGATAGGTAAATGCATCATGATTGACTTATGTTATTTTTTAAATTGGGTTTTTTGGAGAATTTAAGATGAATTAAAAATAATTAAATGAATCTTAAAAAAAATTCCATGTTATCAAGATTAAGAAATCATTGTTTCCACTTTCAATCTATAGCCCCTAGTCATCATCTATATGTGGCTCATGCAGTAGAGGTTCAAAAGGACGATCTGGTTGATCACTAGAGGGTTAATCCAGTTGAGTATGATGATTAGTGACATAGAACACTGTGTGATTTTTAGTAGCAAACTTTAGGGAATTATGAGGGTTGTGTTTCCTATCTACAAAATTAGGGCTGGATAGAGGATGTTGATATCATTTTAGTTTTATCTTGGACTTTGTGGAGTATTGGGTATATTTGGTAGTTGTTCATATTTGAGGAACTACATATTTGTGGTGGTGGATATATCTGGGTGAGAGGAAGAAGTTATATGTGTCACAAATCAACTTTTAGAATGATTTATAGTTAGAGTTACTTTTGTAGACCCTGAAGGTAGTGAATTGGTAGGAGCCTCCATATCTTCATAAGGGGAATATATCTATGTGGGAGCTATGAATCAAGTTTAAGGACCTTCTATGTTATTCCACATATCTTTTTCCTGACGAGGATCCTCGTGTGAGATGTCTTGAGGTGTCAGTCCGTCCTTCTATCCAGTACACAATTACTCCCTTTATGTTGCTGACATATTTTGATTTTTTGAATAATTCATAGGTGATCAATTATATGAAATAATTATGAGGATTACCATGACAGGGGGACAAGTAGGGTTCCTCAAGGAGAAGAGTTATCAGTGGTAGGTCTTAGGTGCCAAGGCCTTTGAAGTTTTGACTGGCAATGAATTTACCTCAGAAACTTCCCATATAGTCTTCTAGGTCCAATAGTTTTTATGATTTTCCTAGGGTATTGAGGATTGTTTTTTTTTTGGATCATGGAAATTATTAGGATTAGTTCCTAATGGTTTTTTGGGATTAGTATTACAGAGGCGGTTAGGTTTAGTACTAGAATCAATAGTAGTTGACAGTGAGACTGTTTTAGCTGGAGGGGTAACTAATTTATACCCCACCAAGAGGGGATGAATCATATATTGGATAAACTTAGGATATTCCTCATGTTCCAGGACTTAATCTTGAGCATGTTCATAGAGGTGGTCATCGGTAGAGAGGTAGAGGAGCTGGGTATGATTAGTTGCATGTAGTAGAGGCGATAATGCCAGAGGGGTCAGATATTGTTAAAGGTATGATCAACTTATCGTCTACCCTTTTTTATGATTTTTTTGATTAAATATCTTCACACACCTTTGTGGAACCCACTCTAGTCCATGATCTGGGATTGTATATATAGAGTATTTTTATTCCCCTGGTGTTAAATACACCAGTATTATCCGATACCAGCTTGTTTGATGTGTGCTGAGGGTGTAAAATGATGATGGGGACACATTAGTCATTTGGGGATCTATTCTTTCATAAGATACTTCTGTCTAATGTCATTCTCTACATTGACTTGTTTTATTCCATGCATGATATCATCGAATGATTTTTGTGGAGAGTTGTGTTTTCAGGTGTGGATGGCTAGTGTGTTGTTTTTTTGGTGAGCATAGTTTTCATTTGGGAAGTAGAAGTGTAGATACCTTTATTTATTTTATGGATTATTTTATATGTAATTAGTATAAATTAGGTTGGAATAGGCTCCTGGATTTGTTAGGGCGTTTTTAGAGGTTTTTCTCAAGGAGGTTGTGACTCTACCCCTCTACATGTTATCCAGTTTAGGATAAAATTTCAACCTAGTGATTCTATGACAGCAATGGATCCCTATTGGATGATTCCATTTGAGTTGAGGGAGTTTATGATTTAGATAGATGATCTAATGTATAAGGGTTTTTTCCCTCCTCGTGTATCACCGTGGGGTAGTCCCATGTTATTCACCAAGAAGAAGGATGGTATACTGAGGTTCTATATAGGCTACTGATGTTTAAATCGGGTGAAGATCAAGAATCATTAACCCCTTTCTAGGATTGATGATATTTTGACCAATTTATGGGAGATAATTGGTTTTTTAAGATCAATTTTCTATCTGGGTATCACTAGTTGTGGGTGAAGGAGGGTTCTTTTCTGAAGATTGCCTTTAGATATAGGCATGGGAACTTTGAGTTCATGGCTATGTCATTCAATGTCATTAATACACTAACTTTGTTCTTAGGGGTCATTAACTCCATATTCCTTTAATTCTTGGACTATTCTATAGTAGTGTTCATCGAAGACATCTTGATCTACTTGAATTCAGAGGAAGAGCATGTTGATCATCTTAGAGATATATTGTAGGATATATGATTCCACTAGATCTATGGAAGGTTGTCCATGTGTAACTTTGGGACATGATAGGTTCATTTCCTCAGATATGTGGTGTCCCTATAGGGTGTGGCTATAGACCCGTCGAAGGTCATGGTAGTTGTTTATTGGGAAGCACCCAAGAATGTAGTAGAGGGTCATATTTTCCTTATCCTTGTAGGATATTACAAGATATTATTATCTGAATTCTAATGGATTACGACCCCATTTATATCTTGGACCAGGAATGATCACGATTTTATCAAGATTGATTATTGTATAGAAGCGTTTGAAAAATTGAAGGGTTAGTTGATCAATGCTCTGGTGCTTCAGTTTCCAGATTAAAGGGTGATGTTTGAGGTGTTTTTTGATGCTTACCATATAGGCTTGGGAAGTGTCTTGATACAATAGAAATCAGTGATATCTTATGGGTCTAGGTAGTTAAATACCCACAATAATAAGTTTTCCACCCATTATTTGGAGCCAAGAGAAGTTGTGTTTGTGTTGATGCTGCGTTAGGGAGTTCTTTGTGGTCTTCATAGATCTCAAGAGATTGAAGTGTATCTTTTCCTAGCATAACCTGAATCCATGGAAGTGGAGGTTGATATAATTTCTCTAGGACTATAACTTTGAGATCTTATACACCTTAGAAAGAAGGAATGTTGTGGTTGACACTTTGAGTAGGAAGTTAGAGAAGGATGTTGTTCGGGAGTCCAAAGATTCTTAGAAAGTGATGGAGGAGTTAATAGACCTGCACTTGGATACATGGGTAGTTAATGTTAGAGGTTTATTATTTTATATGATGGTGTAATATTATTTGATGTAGCAGTTGGAGGAGTCTTAGTGGGGAGGCTCATAGGAAGAGGTGATGCATGATTGTCTTGGCCATAGTGATGCTCTGGAGGGATGGTCAGATGATGGTTAAAACCATATGTTATTTTCTGGGATGATGTTTGTTCTAACAGTGATGCAAGAAGGAGTCCTTCATGAGTTTCATAAATCACCTTTTTTGGTACAACTTGGAATTTCCAAGATGTACCGTGGCTTGAGAGTGTAGTTTTGGTGGCCCAAGATTAAATTGGTGGTGGTGGAGTTTGTGGAGCAGTGTTTGGTTTTCCAATAGGTAAATGTTGAGATTCACTTTCTTAATAGATTTTTTGTAGCACTTGGATATTAAATAGTGGAAATTAGATGAAATATCATTAGATTTTATCATAGTTTTGACCTGAGTTTAGGTTGTTTTTGGTTCTACATGGGTAATCATTTATCGATTGACGAAATCATCCCACTTCCTAGCGATCAAGGAGTTAGTCTCTATAGATGTTTTATAGATGAGTTATGTGGATGATTTGTTGTAGTTTAATGGATTATTGAGGTCTATTATCTCAAATTGGGATTCAAATTTTACCTCCCAAGGTTGGAGGGGATTGGATAATTCTTTTGGAACTCAGTTTCACTTTAGCATTGCTTTCCATCCTTAGATGGATGGGCAGATAGAACGAACAATCCAAACACTAAAGGATATATTTCTAGATTTCATCTTATACTTATGGATATTGGGAAAATAAATTTCATTTGGTTTCTTATAATAAAACTACCAATCATCCTTTGGCATACCTTTGTTTGAGGATTTATACAGGTGACCATGCCATTCTTCATTATGCTAGAATAAGGTTTGAGATTCATTGGTTCACGGTCCTGATGTGGTCTAGAGCATGATATATAATGTTCAAATTTTTCTTGAAAGGATAAAAGTAGAGAAGGACTGAAAAAATACTTATTTCAGTCATAGGAGGAGGCCCTTGGAGTTTTAGGTAGGAGACCATATGTACTGGAAGGTTTCCCATCGACAAGAGAAGAAGTGGTTTGGAAGGGGGTGTAAGCTCTCACGCCAGTTTATTAATTCTTTCAAGGCATTTTCATGCATTACCTAAGTGGATTATCAGTGGGAACTTCAGCCACGACTGGACTAGATTCACAATGTATTCTTTGATTCTTATCTCAATTTTTATTTTTATGATAACTATCTCACCACTGACTTATGATAGTTAGATATTGAGGATGGCACAAGATTCATGGATCATCTAGTGAAGATCTTAGATTCTTGGGAGAATATTCTATGAGGAAAGTAAATTCTTTGTTTTGTGTGCTATGGAGGCATGGTGGCCCAAAGGAGAATACTTGAGAGCGTGAGACATAGATGCATGCCTAGTACACGAAGTTATTTTAAGCTTTCCTTATTTTTCCTAGTTTTTTCTTATCAATGTGTTGTTTGGATATTTATGTTTTATGAGATGAGATTTCTTTGATTATACGGTGTGTAATTAAGGCTTTTAAGAATATTAATAAATTAAAATATAATTCCTAATTGATACGCATTATACGTTGACATGATTAAAACTAAATTGGTGAGTAAGTGATATGAAAATAGGATAATATCTTGACATAGGAGATGGGATTCTTTGTTTTTTTCCTTGAGAATCTATTATGTAGAGGTTGTGGTGATTTATGGATTGGTCTTTGCGGAGAATGAGATAGTAGTAAAATTATCCATGTGAAAAGGGTGGTGGTTTGTTTTTAGTGAAGCGTGGTTTGATAATGTGTCTATGATGGAAATTTGGTTAACAGTCTTTTATGGGTTTGGTGTGTTTGGTTGGTTGTATGGTTGTATTTGGTTTGTAATGAGATCCTTTAGAGGTATCTTGAGGGATGGTTTTTTGATAATCCTTTCCATTTTCTTTTCATTTTGGTTCTGATTATTGAGGGAAAGAATAGTTTGAGACGTTTATAATTTAACATAAAGGTCCTTCTAGCCTATTAATTTATAGGAATTCTACTGGTAGAGGTGTTTGGAGGAGGTTATGAGGGTAGTTAGAGGAAAAAGGAGGTTGCTGCTGGAAGAGGATCTATGACATGGACATAAAAATGTTCCATAAGGGAGTTGATGTGGTGTATAGTGGAAGTATGCGATATAGTATCTTGGCTGAAGATTATTGGGGCCTCATCCATTTATGGAATGGCTATGATGTGGATTTTGGTGATGTGCTGCGGGGCTGGTTGCTATGGCAGAGGAGGAAAAACTATGATGTAATGGGAAATTGGAGGTGTTTTTGTATCTACTACCATTTCGGGGGTAGCTACACCATGGAGCCTTGGTTATATAATAAACCCTTCTTGAATGTTTCAGGTTTTTTAGTGGAGACCCCAACTATAGAGTAGTGTCCTAGGGGTCAGTTTTCAATGGTTTTTCTAATTTTAAAACCACTACGATGTGGAACAGGGCTACGAAATATCTAACCTTCTCGGTTGTGAAGGTCCTATGGCATAGTGGACCAGGATATGTTGTATATATTTCCTCCTTTTTTATATAGATGGCATGGGAGTAGCTGTAAAACCCAAACATGGATTTTACCAGCTAGGTAGCGATGTGGTCTTCCCCTCTACATCAAAATCCTTTCAGTTTTTAGTAGGGATGCATAATAGTGATAGAGGTTGTGTCATGGTCCTGTGTTTTTTAGTATGGGTATAAATTTCTGAATCCCATTAAACGCAACAACTTTACAACCATTTTTATCATTTCTTGGGTGACCCAAGTGAATCACAAGGGTCACTTTCTACCCCATTTTATTATATTTCAACCCCATCATTGAGGATCGATCCATGGTGTTTTTTGGTAGGTCACCTATTTATTATCATATCGTTTCTCCCAATTTATTCATATGGGAGGAGTTTCTATTAAATTCCATTTTATTATGGTGTTTAGGTAAGATAATGTTGGTTTTATGTTTTATAGGATGGTAGAGGTGCTCTACCTTATTTTGGTGTTTGGTGGTGGCCTTCCTCTTACTTTAACCTTTCATAGAAAATTAAAATGATCCATTTGAGGTAAATGATTCCTCATCTCTCATATTGTGTGTAATATGGGAGGGGTTTACTATTTTTTATCTATGGTAAGATGGTTGGACCGACCTAATAAAGATTAAAAAATAGTAAATTGAAATTTAAAGTGATGGGGATGATTTAAATGTTTTTATAGATTTTTGATATTGTGATATTGAGATTATCCATGCTCGTTATACCACTAAAAATCATGGTTATTGGAATCATTTTTTTCTCACTTGATATGTGTTTTTAAGCCCTTGATTTTTTATTGTTTTTCCACCTCCTTGAATAAATGGTTAATCACTCATACTCAAAAAATTAATTGGCTGCACCTGGATATATGGATTGTGTGAGAGTGAACCTAAAATAAAGAAGTGGAATTGATGAAATCCCCTTGATAAATCTGAAAAATGTTATTTGATGATGTGAGAACGGTTGATATTTCTATCCACTCAAGCTCTCGCTTCCCTTATACTCTCACTTCCCTTCTCCCCAATGGATTAGGTCATGGCCGCGGTACTTCCGCCCCTCATTGGTTCTTCACGGTTGAGGAGGGGGGTTGACCCTCCTTCGACTTTGCTTCCTTCCCATAACCCCAGCTTCTCCCCCTTCACTAAACCATCTTCCCTACCTCAATTTCCTTTAATCAAAGTTATCACTAAGGTACAATCTTGCACAGATGGAGTTATCTCATTCCCTATTTCTTCTTTGGAGTTCATAGATGCTTCAGCGCTCTTGAAGCTCACTCTGGTTTCCTGATTTGGTAAGAAATGTCCATCTGTTGATGCTTTTGATAAGTTTTTGCACTCTTCTTAGAATCTACCATACTGTGTGATTGTTGGTCTTCTAGATACGAAGCATATTTGAATCCGTTTCTCGATCGAAGACGACCTGGTTTGTGCTTTGGATTCTGATCCATGATGTATAGAGGGTTTCAATTTTCCCATCTTTTATTGGTCCTTATATTTCCACCTGATGTGAGATTATCTAGTATATGTGCTCTAGATTTCTCTCCTTGGACTCCATTTACCATTACAAAATCAGGATATTCTCCGGTTAATTGGAAACATGGTAGGGCGCTACCTCTACTCTGATTCTCGTATCAATGCTGTTTTCCATCCAGTCTCTCTAAGGATCTGCGTTGAATTTGATGTGTCGAAGGGAACTATAGACTACATTATCATCAAGATTAAAGGTTAATTACTCTGGCACCAGAGTGTATTCTATGAAACCTGGACTTATTATTGTGGCATCTATGGTCAGCTTGGGAACTTGTCTTCAATATTCCGGTGGGGGTGTCATTTAATCCAAGCACAACCCTCAAAGGAGGGGGATGGTTTTGATGTTGGAAAGGTGCAGTACATCATCTTCGGGGAGTAGAACCTTCTATTCTCAACACAGAAGACCATTCCTCCCTCTAATTCATACTTTATGATCGATGCTAATAAGAACACCCTTTGCGTGGCAGGAAATAGTGGGGCCAAACCAACAGTTGCAGACATATTCGAGTGCCTGAAGTAGAACCTGGTTGTCCCTAATGGGGTGAAGAATGCATAAGGGCCTAAGACAACTTGTATTCCAGGAAGACAAAATGCTTTAGAGGGGTATTTTTGGAAGGTGGAAGCTCAGACAGGACAAGGTTCAGATTCCTAGACTTAGGTTCTGGGGGACACTGTTGGAGCTGTTGGTCCAATTCATAAGGTTGAGGCGGGTCTAAATTTGTGCACCTATTCTATGGAAGTGTGTGATGGTAGTAAAAACAACTCAAAAAGGGGGATTCAGTCAATTGGTGAGAGTAAAGCTATGGAGGGACATGAGTGGGAGTAGACTTCATATGTTAAAGGCAGGTCTCTGAATTCCAAATAGGAAACCAACCCGAGGAGGACCTTGTCCTATCTAAACTTAAATAACCAGTTTGAAAGTTTGAGTAATGAGGGATATTTTGAAGGCAATCCCAATTATCCCTCTGAGACTAAGTTTGATGATGTTGGAAAATCCTCATATGTAATGGATTGAAGAGGGCCATCAAAGTCTTGTACAATAAAAGAAGGAAGAAAGGGAATAAAGAAAATAGAGACACAAGGATATTCATTGTCTCTAGGAAGCTGAAACCAAAGGGGCAGAAATATTACTCCTACCACCCTAGACCATTGGATACCTGATCATCCAAAAAGGAGGGGAAACTCAAAGAGCATGTGATCCTACCAGTGACGGGAGATGAGGGTCAGTAAGGTGATGTAATCAATCCCCAAGATCAAGAGGAATAATCATCAAAGGTAGAGGAATAACATGAGGAGATGAACTTGTAATTTGATGAGGTAATACTGGTGGTGGCGGATACCATTACCCTTGGACAACGGTGTGAGGAAGATCCCCCAAGAGGATTGCAAGGCCTGAAGGATGTAGAGGTGGATAAGAAAATGGAATTACTCATGAATTCTGGTGAATAAATTAAGGAGGCATCTCTAGTGATAAATTCTACAAGGGAAGATATTGATCAAATGATGGGAAGATTAATCCAAGTGGAAATTACTAGAGAGATATCCGATTGGATTGAAAAGAAAGACCAGATACTGGTTAGAGGCTTTAACGTGAATAATATTAGTAAAGATGAGTATATGAAATCTTGGGATTATCTAGCACGACGTTATGAAGAAATCCTGGAGGCCAATCTAGACTGCCAGGTTAGTTCCTTTCCCTGGAATCTGTTTAAGGAAGGATATTCCAATCACCTTAGACTTGTGTTCAATAAGTTAGTTGTATCCTTTAATTCTTGATCCGTTTTTATCTGTGAGGGTTCTCACATTCCCCTTAAAAGTGTTGGAAACTAAAAATGTTAATTTGGAGGTATGATGGGAAAAGTGTTGTGGTATGTGGATGTGTGATGTGTGGTTTTGGTGTGTGAGGATTATGTGTTATGGTGCAGCTGTTCTGTGGGGCGGTGATATTCAATTTTGATGTGGGTTGGTTATGTGATGAGAAGTAGAACTTGTTGTGGTTGTGAAATAGTGGTGATGTGTGGGATTTTTTGATCGGGAAGTTAGGATATTTAGTTTTTTTGTGTGGTAATGTGTTGTGTTATATGATCAGCAAGTAATTTAACAATTTGATAATTATAAATTTTAATTAAATGAAAATTTTGAAATTTCAATGGAATGGTCTAGTTTAGTTAATGTAATGGAATTGGTTAATGAATTAATTAAAGTGTTATGTATAGTTTAAATGGATAAAATTGAGAAAGAAGATGAAAAGTGGCTTGTGGATTATGAATTATTGTGTGGTGTTGTATATTTAGTGGGGGCAATGAAAGTGGAACTGTTGTGAGGATTGGTGGTAATGTTGTGAACTGGTTAGTATCTTGTTGTGAACCCATAGACTAGTCTTGTGAGCAATGATATTATATACATTGTATTTCTTTTTGATTTCAATACACACCCCATCCATGTTGAGCACTTTGTGACAATAATTGAATGTCTAAGGGTGTTTTCTCCAACATCTTGGTGGCGTGGATGGATTCTTGGCTACCTGCTCCTCCCCCTCCCCCTTTCAGGAGAAGTTGATATACATGGTTTGTGATAGCCAGATATAAATGAAAATTATTGAGATGTCGTGTGATGGACTTGGAGTCTTCGGGAAAGATGTATTGAGATGAGATGTGATGAGATGACTTATGGGGGGGGGGTCATGCATGATAGGAGGGCATGATGTTGATTTCTTTTATGTTCAAAATATAATACTACCATAGTTATGAGATGAAATGTGATGTGGAGTGATGGACTAGGTGTATTTGGGTGAGATGTGATGTGATATAATGACCAAGGTATCTGCAGGTGGGATGTGATGTGATGTGATGTTTTACGAAATAAGTGGGAGCACCTGGATGTATGATGTTGGGATGTGAGAGAGAAAAATCAGTGGGAAAGCGGTGGATGTAACCTTTCATTGATATGATTTATATTATGTTACTAACTTGGATTTATTATTTAGTGAGTGATCCTTGGTGAGGATGGGATGGTTAGTTGACCTATTTAGGTGATTTGATTCTACTATTTTCTCATAGCTTAATTAGTAAAATTATTTCAAATGTGAATGAGAAACTTTGGGTTTTCTATTGAGTATACTTGTATTCTCACCCCATTTATATGAGATTTTTTTTTGTTTCTAGGAGGACTCTGTGGACTGTACAGAACATTACAAGCTCATGCCTTTAGACTTCCTCTGTTTCATTTCCTTAACTTTTCTTTTAGGGTATTGATTTGAATACTTTTATTAGTATATTTTCATTTTATACATGAATTTTGGGATGGTTTTGGGTTATTTTACTTATAATATTTCGTAGAGTTTATTGATTATTGATATACTATCTCCCAATACTAAATATATCATACAGGATAATGCCTCCCATATTGACATTTTTATACCCTCAACGCTCTTTGCCATCCCAATGTTGGAACCAAGTCTTTTCTTTTCTACAAATGGAGTATGTTTTTTTGTTTGTTTTCAATACTCATTGGGTTGATAAAAGAATTTTTCAAGAAAGGTGGTCTTGCGTTTGAGGATGAAAGCTGCATTGAAGGTGGCACAGTTTCCCAGTGTTTTCCAAATTTTTGGGCCTCAAAATAGGGAGTTTGTTTTTAAAAAAGGAAGGATTTCTACATAGAAGAGAATGAGATGAAGTATAGAGAAGGAAATCATCAAAGGAAGGTAACCACGTAACATGGGACATGAACCTTGTACCATGTAACCAGAATGGTTTGCAGATAATGAAGGGTGCTACATGGATTGGATGAAAATGATACGTGGAATGAAAAAAGGTTTGTGTTGAAGGTTTTTGGTTCAGGTTGAGGCTTGTAGTTCATGGGAGGCAAATAGTTCAATGGATGGATTGAAGTTGGAGAAAACGAGGTGGAATTTTAAGAAACCACAGAGGGTGCTGTTTGCAGAAATGAGGAGGTGATTTGTAATACCATGTAGGGAGAGTGGCTGTACATGGGCTACGTAGGGGATATGGTTCGAAATAGATGCATAGTACATAGTGAAGGCAGTGCCCAAATGAAGATTTGGTAAATCTCAGTTTAGCATATTTTTCAGATCTAGTTGCCTATATAAGGAGAACTTATCTCTTCATTAGAGTTTGAGATTGATATTAAAAAACTGGGAGGATTTTGGTAAATTATAGAGTGGTTTGTTGGAATACGACCTCAAAAAGGAGGTTTTGATTTTAAATTTAGAGAATTTGGTAAAGTGTGAATTGGTTTGCATGAAGATCGGTCTGCATAGAAGAGAACATTCATGGAGGAAGAACTTGATCCAGGGAGAACTAGCAGTATATAGAGAAATTAGGCTAGTACGCATAGTAGGGAAGTATGTGGAGCACTTTTCGTACAACAATCATGGGTGGTTTATAAAGGGATATCTGCGGAGGTAGTACATGGAGGCAGTTCTCATAAGTGGTATGCGGGTGTTGTACGTCAAAGCAGTATATGGAAGCGGTTTTGAAAAGGTGGTGTATAGAAGTGGTACATGGAGGTTTTTTGTGAAATCAGTACATGGATGTTATTTTATATGGATGGTTCATAGAGGTGGTACATGGAGAACTGCGGTATGCAGAGGAATAAATCTAGTTTGTGGAGGAAACGTTTGAGAATGTACAACACGTGGAAAAGTAGATTATATCCAAAGGGGAAAACATGACTTTAAAAGGGAATCTATCTACAGTTGAGGCTGCATGATTTTATGCCAACCTATTGAAGTGACCTTCAAGTTGATAAATTGAGATCAAATTATTCCTAACATAGTGAGAAAGGGGGAGTCAGTGGAAGTGATATAAGGGACACAATGCACTACCCTAAAACCTTATAAAGGTAGTGTGCCTGACATAAAGTGACCGTGATAAGATTTTTACTCTACAACTAGTAAAGATTAGTAGACTTTGGTACAAATAAAAACCTTTCAATGTATGCTTCTTGGATATAGCCCTTAGTGGTGAACTAAGTAAATTTTTTTGTCTTTTATTTTCATGCGATTGTTTGTTTTCTACATTTTCTCATCAGACAAGTTTAATAGGTTCCTACCAACGTGGGAACAAGATCCATCAGTTTAAAAGAAAAATTTGTCACCCTGATTCACCCGTCCCCTCTCAGGGTGTTTTGGGGTCCTTCACCTAGGGCCTAATAGAGGTGGGACTCAGGGGTCATTGTTCTTATTCATTAATCTCCATCCCAGGTGGGGTACCTTTGGAGGGAGGTAGTCAAGAAAATATTGACAAAGCCTATGGTGATATAGAAGTTGAGGATTTTTCTACCTTTTCCAGTCTTTATTGATGAATAGTGGATGATAGGCAAAATACATAAGAAAATATTGGGATAATAAAAAGGGAAAATAATTTGTATTTCTTGAATTGTTATCTTGAGATTGATGCTTTGATGGGAAAGTGCCCATTGGTTAGTGAAGAAAAGAAGGGACTCAGATTAAGTAAGTTTTCAATGTCAATAGCATTGAAGCATGTTAGAATAAAGGATAAGGATCTAAGTGGAATATTATTAGACTAGTTTAGCCTGATCTTTGGATGAATTTGGGTAAACTACTGGCATCCCATACTACACACAAGGCTTCAAATCTCGCTTTTCGACCTATATTAATGTTGAATAATGTGGTAGATCTGACCGATGACGTCGACATGGATAGTGTCGAATTATTGTGGTATCATGTGATAGGACACTATAGTAGTCTGAAATTTGACATGGAACCATAGTAGTATATGACTTGCGACCCCAAGAGGTCACTGTAGATCTAAAATAGTCTAGCCTTCAATTACTATATCATAATGGACTTACTATGTGGTTAGTGGCACAATTGAATTATTTTATTTATAATATCATCAGATCAAGGTTTCATAAGTGTGTGAAACTTTTAATTTATCTATGTAATTATGATCCTAAATATAGTGATAATTCCACCTCTCCATAGATGCAGGGATCATTTCCTAAACCATGTAAATCTCTTTGTATCATGAAATTATTCTTGTTCTTTTATTTTTCCATTTTACACTTATTTTGTGATGGTAAATCATTTATTTATCCATGCATTTATGTGACATTAAAATATTTTTGAAATATTATTTTATCACCCTAAAAATTTGTTTTTATTGATCGAGAATTTTAGATTCCCATTAAAAGTTATGATGCTTCTTATTAAAAATTGTTAAACATGATAATGTTATAATATTACTTTGTAATTATTTTTTTAAGTCCAAAATAAAAATTCATATACACTATTATATTTATTTCAGGTAATTTTTTTGAGCTAAATCATATGTTATTTCAGGGAAAAGGTATCATTTCACACACACTCTAACATTTTAGATTTTTTTTGATATTAGGGGTTAATATGAATTTTAATTTTAGACTTCCCTAGAGTTCAAGTAAAGTTGAACTCACTGTAAAATTTACTTGAGGAGAAGAATATCAAAATACTATGGGCATAATTTTAATTTATTTTCAAGGAACAATAGGAGATAAAATATCGATTAAATTGAAACACTACTTCTTTAACCTAAAAAATCTTTATAACAAACCAACCTAAGCTTCCCCCTAAACTAGATCCTAATACGGCCTTCCACTAAACATAGGGGTTTATGCGATACCCCAAGGCTAAAAAAGTGTCATAATAATCTAAATTAATCATTTGGAATACACCATGAGTTAGTTGACGGCGAATTTGGGTGCCATTTCAAGGTGTAGCTTTGGATATTTTGTTACAAATGGTATTGAATCCTAGGTTCCTAAGAGGTCCACAGTTCCAGAATCACCCTTTATTATTTTGGATGTTTGGCAGATAGAGATAGAATCATCGAGAATTAATTGGTAGGATCAAGAAGAGTGTCATGATATCTTACCCATTCTAATACTTTGGTTTCCATATGAAGTTGGATTTCATTTCTTAGGTAGTGGTTTTGGTCTTTTCTATTTTGTATTGATGGTATTTGGGATTGAATTGTTGTTTTGAGATGAAACATGAGTTGAGATGGTGGTAAATGGCAAGATCACATGACCTGGTAACCTAGGTTTATCCTATATACATAGTTATCTATTACTCATAGTTATGGTTGTGTAATTAACACATAGTCCAAAAAATTATGTGGACAATTTATTCACGGTCACTAGTCCTATTCATGCAGGTGTTACACTATGTGATGTTTATGAATTGCATTTTGATTGATGTTTGATAAAGGTTTTTTTGCAATTTAAAATTATTTTCAAGTAATGTTTTAAGATTTTTAAAACCAAAGGGTATGAAATTAAAATGGTTTTTATTGTAATTTTAAATATTTAAAAATAAAGTGTTTATTTTGAAATGGTTTTGAAAGGATTTTAAAAATAATGTTTGATTTAAATTGTTAAACATGATCTTGAATTTGGTAAAAGAGAGTTTTGATTGATAAGTGATGAAGCTCATAATTTCACATATATAATTTTGTAATTAAATATCTTAATCTCATAAATTTCATATTTTAAGGGTAATTTTCACAATTTGAGGTTTTACTAATAATTTGAGTTCAATTTTTAAAATGAAATAATTTTTTAATTTAAATATTTTTATATAAGATTGGTATTTTAGCCATAACATCGTCTAAAATAATGAAAAATGTGAAATTATTTTTTCATAGGATTCAATATTCATTTGTATTCACTTCATCCAACATGATCCAAATCTCAATCCAATATTTTGAGGCCCAAATCAAGCTCAAAATTCAGGCCTTGGAATCTGTGACCAGATCTAAATAATTTTGAATATGGGCCCATATCTCACAAAGTACCATCATAAATGAGCTTAAAGTTTATATAAATATATATAATATTCATTTTAAAAACTTCATTAACCATGTCCATGCAAAAATATTCCACCCTCAAACTGTCAGGCCAACACATTTTTAATTAATGATTCAGAAATAAATCCTACATTACATTTACAATATAGATAAAATTTTGTTGGTGGATTGATAATAAATATAATAAAAAATATAATTTAGAAAATATTATGATATTCATCTATCAAATTGGATAAAATAAGAAAACATTCACAAGATATTTTTTGAGGGAAAATTTTCCACACTTTTTCCTATAAATGAACAAATCCACTTCCATGTCCTTGTTTGACTATTTTGTTTTTTCATTTTGATTAGAATTAGGTTTTATTATGATGTAATATTATTTTAGATGTTTAATATATTTTATTTTATCTTTATCTCTACTCTTTCATTTTTCAATTTTGTGTTCTTCCACTGTTCCCTTCTCAACTCCATGAAAATGGAGAACTAACTTTTCCACTTGTTTGTGGGGGGAGGGGGAGTGGTGTTTTTAGTTCATTTCACTTCAGTATTTTATCTTTATTTTATTATTAAAATTTTATTAGTCATGAAACTAGTTTTGGTGAAGGTCTCACCTTTATTTTTCTACTATTGGTTTTTTTCTTTCCATTTAATTTTATTCCTCTAATTCATCATTATAATGATGAATATGAGGCAAAGTAGCATTTCTAAGATGATGTGAGGGGGTATTGTCCCACATACAAAAGTTTGGAAAGGGATTTTAACAATTCAATGAGAGTGTGTTGAGTAATAGGGTTGATCTCATTATTTATTAGAATATTGAGAATTAATACTTGAAAAACAATGATAGAATCACTGTGAACTCGCAAGAACAACAAATTATTTTTTCTTCACTAACATATTTATGTTTTCACTTACTTGTGTATTGATTTTTTTTCATTTTAATTTATATATTCATATATCACATTCATATTTAAACCACCACACTATATTACTATATCATTAGTTGTATATTAGTTAGTTTTTAAATAATGATAATAGAAAAATGGTGTGTGTGAGTGGCCTACACAAGATATCGACCCTAGGGTGCAAATTATGAAGAATTATTAGGGAAATAATAATTTATTTGGGAGAGTTTCATGAAACACCATTCTCATAAATTTTGAACCTTTGATGGGGTGGATAAGTTCTTGTATACAATGTCTTTCATAAACAAAATCCAAAAAATCATAATTTGTTTTTTAAAAAATGGATTTAATTGATGATGAACTGTCTTCTTCTTTTAGTGAAACAATTGGAATTTTAGAGATAAAAGTGTAAGGTGTTTTTATGTCTATATATAATATAGATTAATTCTAGGAGCTCATATAGGATATGAATAAAGACATTTAGAAATCAATTTTAGAAGCTTTGATGAAGGATCTCATAGAATTTTACCACTAATTTTTGCAGTTTCATCATGAGGAGGTGAATCCACAAAAATATATTATATTATAAACTTTACAAGAAGACATCATGAAGGTGGAAATTAAAATTCTAAACCCTTTTACAAAACAAAATCCAAAAATAATATTATATTCCTTGAAATAAGAGTTAATACTTAAATATAACTAGTTGAATAGAGTGGAAATAACATTGGATTCTCTTGATTTTGACTTTACACTATTATCATAACCAATTCACTCTCCTCATTTTCATTTCATATAATCAACTCCTATGATTTCCGTGGTTTTTAATTATTATGAGGATGATACCATGATATTTAATTGGGATCACCCCTATATTATCCCCCCTTTCACCTTAAATTATCTATTTCTTATCATATTTGGATTGGAATTTTAATTTTATTTTATAAGGGGTACCCACATTTGGAATACACTTATAGATATTGTGAGATATAACATGTGTTGGTTTATTAGTAAGAAATATAATCTACCTTATTATTAAGGATAAAGTTATGAAACTAACTAACTAGGATCAGTAAAAACTTAACACCCATTTAGGGGGCCAAACCAAGTTCTATCCTCTTTTCCCTTTCACTTTACTTTTAGTTATTTTTACTATGATTTGTTTTGTTCTTGTTTTTTAGGTCTAAGTTGTCATAACTAGGAACTTAGCTCAAGGTTGAAATTGTAAAATAAATTCAGGTTATATCTTTCCTTACCTTTGGTTTTTCTTAACTTATATTTTTTATTTGATTGATTTTAAATAAGGGGTAGTGAAATTTAAGTGTGAGTGGAGTGTCAAACAGCTTAGGGTTCATTACATGTTTGTCTTTTTATTTTTTGTTTTTAGAAACATTATGATTCAATGAATATTCATTTTCATTTTTCTCAGTTGAATCGATTTTGAGCGGGTTTTCTTGATTTTGTATAAAATGGAATTTAAATGATTGTTTATGTGATAAATTTTTATTTTCACGATTTTTTTGAGTTTGTCTAATTTTTGAAATACATCCCCATGAAACACTAAATGAAATTATTTTGTCATGTTCTGTGAGGTATTCTAGAACCTTTTTCTATATTCTTCTTAATAACCACACTTTCTTCAGAGAATATTGTGTTTTTTGTGCACAACTAAACTTTTAATTATTTTCTTTAAAATATTTGGAGTTCATAAAAAGTTTTTTATATTATTGAGGAATTTTTTTAGAAAGAAATATTTTAACTTGAGACCCACCAGTACATCTACCCTTATAAATCCCTTAGAATCCTTAAGTTTCCTTATATGTTTATGTCATGTTACAAGATGATTTTTCATTTCCTACCTTCACTATTAATACTTTATTCATGAATATTCCAGGTTTGAGTCTGGGGGAAGGGAATTTCATGTCTGTTATTTGGGATGAAGATCATTTTTGGGTGTGTGTGGTGTGTGTCATTATTCTGGGTATTTGAATTATGGTCATTGATGTGGCCTCTATTTTACATATTTTTTCACATCTATTTTTGCGGATTTATTGCTTAGTTATTGTTTTTTTTGTGTTTTTGTTTGGTTAATTATGGTGTTTTGTTCATTTGGTTATTAAAATTTTAAATTAATGAAATTATTTTTAATTTATATTTTTATGTTTAAATTTTTATTTGTGTCATGTTTTGTGTTTATTATTTAATTTTTAACTCTCTTTTAAAATAATAATTTTAAATATTATTAAATAATTTAATTATTTTTTATTTTTAATTAATTAATTATTTTTTAAAAGTATAATAAAATTTTAATCTAATTTCCCAATTTTTTTTAATAAATTGACACATTAATTTACAATTTATTTTTTCATTAATTTTAATCATCATATGTTTCTAATTAATTAATTATTTATTTATTTTCTTAACATGAATTTATTTGTTTATTCTTAATTTGTAATTTTGATGTTTTGTTTGGGTGTAGTTGTTCTGGAAAATTTCAATGGTTGCATAGGGGTTTTGAGCACACAACTTGCACATAACCAAATTATTTTCCCAACCATGTAATTAAATTTACACATATAAAAATTGTTTCATAATAGTTTTAAGTGAATCAACCCAAATACCAACGTATCCAAATATTTATGTATGAATTTTTTAATTCCCCCCCCACATAGTTGAATAATGATGATAATAGTGTGAAATTTAGCTGATCTCACCAAATGATGAATCATTTCAGCCACATGAGAATGAATATTCCCTTAGATGAGATAAAGGTTGGGTTTTATTAGATCTTCATCAGACTTAGAGGAGTTAAAACTAGGCAGATATAAAGGGGAATTCAAAGGTTGATCAAAGAAGATATATCCAGGTTTGATTGACTACTGAAAATTAACCAATATAAGATTTCCATGATCACTGTTTAATGGTTAACATAAAAGGTTCACAATGAAATATGTTCAGTGAATATATTATGACCGGAAATTTCTAACACCATGAAGATAAAGAAACTGAATTGAGAGGTTCTTTTTGAAACATACTGTTGATAACGACACTGATGAATTCCAAGATCTGTCTATGTGCCAACTTTTTTAGATTAAGGATGGTTATATTTGAGAAGGATGATCACGAACCTAAGCTAGAGATAACAATAGGATTTCACTTCCTTTATGGTTTCACGGTGTGAGTATTGATGAATGTGATTAACCATGATGAACTCATTTTTCCTTGAATCAAGATTTAAGGGTGATATAAAGTCTATTTTGGGTGACTATTGATTTTCTTGATTGAACTTTCCCCAATAGGAGTTGATTTTAGGGTTTTTATTTCCTTTTTGTGTCTTTGAGTGGTTAAGGTTAAAATAAACATGATGTAGACTGAGTGAGACCATTGGATGAAGATGGATGAACCTTTAATTCATAAAGAAGCTCAAAACCACTTGAAATTTGAATTTTTTTATTGTTAAAAAGAAGATATTGAGCTTGATTTTTATTATTGGAAAATCCTAAGTTGATTGGAAATGTACAGTCACCCAACATTGAGAAGAGGTTTGTTTTTTTGGTTTTCTCTTGTTTACAAGTTCAAATTATAGGATACGATGGTGATGGGGCCTTGACACTCTTTAATTTTTTGGTTGTTTCAATGAAATAGGTTGTGGGAAAACTATTTTCATTTATGAAATAATGAGTTTCCCATGCCGATGCATTTTAAGAGGAAAAGATATACTGGGTCACCAATCTATCCACTGAACAAGTGTTCATGATTTTTAGAAGTTTATGTTATAGTGGGAGAAGACTTCATATTGATATGTATGGAGTAGAGTGAGAACAACTGGTATATATGTGGTTTATGTAATTTAATTATTAGTAATGATTTATGAGAAGGGGATGTGTTTTGATTAATTCCAACACCTCAATTTTAGTAGTGTAGCATTTATTGTTTGTTAATTCATGGAGTCTACCAATTAAAGGAGAAAAATCTATTGAAGAGTTATTCTAGATTCACTAGAGTAGAACCAAGCTAAGATGAAGAAAAACTTTGCGGTGTTCCATGTGGAAATTTTTTCTAGTTATTTTTTAATTTTAATATTTTCATATTTTATCTTTTAATGAAGGGACACAAGCCACCTTATTAGGATTCTGATTTTTTATCTCTTTTCTATCTTCTTTTTCTTCTTGTCTCTCTTATATAATAATGTGTTTTGTAAATAAAAAAATGTTTTGTTCATTATCAATCACTGCATGTGATCTAATAACTCCAAATATGGAGGGATAATTTTTGAATCTTGTTCTAGGATTTGAAGCTTAAAGTTACTTTGAGATCAAACATCTTTTTTACCATAGATTTTTTCGCTCTTAGATGATTGTGATCACAAGTTGGAGAGATGTGATGAAACAATCAACCACAAGATCAAATTTCTACTCTATTTCCTTTATCTTTTCTTCAGATTCATTTTATTAATTTGAATGAGTGATATTTATTGAGGTTTTATGATTGAAATAATATCATGAAGATCATTTCTATACAAAAGATATCCTATGAAAGGTGGTTGAATATTTTGTTTCTTTTCATAATTTGGAGAGATATAATGTATTGGAAGACATTATATATAAAGCATTAAATGTTTGAGGAGAGAGAGGTGAATTGATTTGAGACATCGAACCTTCATCGAGTGAAATTAAATTTTTATTATTATTTTATTCATGATAGGTATTAAAGAGGTAAACTGACCTAGAATTAGTTTTATTCACACTGACTTTTATTATTCTATTTTTTATGATTATATTGTCCACTTTATAAACTAATATTCTCATTTTAATTTCATCATTTACATAATTATTTTCATATTTTCCTTTTCATATTTCAAAATAAATAAAAGAAAAAAAAATTTTTAGAAGATACACTAAGATAAATAGACCACCTCCTTGGGAAAGACCCCTATATTAAAAACTAAGATATATCAAGGGAAATATAAATGAATTTTTTATATTTCATAGGAAAAGATATAAAAAATTGGCTCTATTTTTTAGGAATATTTTTCATCTTAGTGTTCCTTCACATCTTATTTAATTATTACTATTTACAATAGTTATGGAATTAAAAGTTCATTAATATTTGCCACTCTTAGAAATCCCTAAGGTGTAGGAACTCATAAAATCTATGGAATTAATCCAAAGAAGGACTAATCATACAGTTACTAGATAACTTCCAATGAATGATTTGGTGGATCTTGAGTGGCTGCAATAATTATATCAAATAATCTACTTGGATATGGAGGATCAAAAGAACAAGGAAACAATTAAGAAACCTATTTAAAAGACGGATATTCCTTCATGTGAACATGACATGACCATGGATGAAAATTTTAGATTTCAAGATCCATAATTTGAGACATTTTTAGGGAATCCTAGATGAGGAACCTACTGAAATTAAAGAAGTTGGATTTCCTTTTGGGAATCAAATTATTTATTCATTTAATTAGAATAAATATTTGTGTACTGACTTGTTTAAATATTTTTCCATGGATGAATAGATTATTACTTCTAGAGGGACCCATTTCTTTCCTCTTGAATATTACACAAATGAAGTGGTTGGTTTTAAAGAGAGGTGGGTGGAGGTTATTACCTCACTTTTGAACTAACCCCAGGATCATTGTGTTTCATTGAACAATAACTCCTAATTTTTTTTCAGGGTGATAAAAATTTTATAGAATAGTCTATTTCACATTTTTCAATTTGATTTATATAAACCTATTATTAAATGTGTCACCCCCTATCCAGATTCCAAGAGTTGGATAATCTTTATGACTTTCTGGTGATCTTATAAGGTATTAAACATGCATCTTCTAAGGAACTTTAGAATCTCCTAGAACTCACTAAAAATATATATTTGTGGGATAATAAATTTTATATTATTTTATTCATAGTTGAGGGGGTTGAAATTAAAGAATAAGGGTTCTAGTTTATAGGTTTAGCTTCTCCATTTTCCCTACATTTTATTAATCAATTAAATTTCGAAATAGGTAAAGTAGAGTTAATTTTTAAGGTTGGTTTTGTTTGTTTATTTTAGGTTGTGGTTAATCAAAATTTTCTTTCATCTACCTTGCACTTTAAATGTGCAACTAATTATGATCAGGAGTTGAATATAGTATCTTATTTTATTAAAGATGACCCCAGAATATAATAAATAATTCCTGTTATAATGATTGAATATGCAATTAAACACATTGGAAATAATCAAATATGGGGGTTATTAAGCAATAAACCACATTTGTAGGTGATATAGGATGAAAGAAAGGTTTTCCAGTTGTGGAATATCAAAATAAAACACCTCTTTTGGGGGGGGGGGGTTAAATATTATATTTATTTGTTTTAATTCTATTTTTATTTGTTTAGTCGATTTTTATTTCCTTAATAAAAAGGTATTATTTCTATTATAAAAAATAATATTAAAGGATAATCCACACAACAATCCATCTTGGGAAACTTCTTTTCAACCCAGTAACTCTCAAGTAACATCCTTCTACCCTTAACTTTTTAAGAGTCTAAATTCTTATTTTATTATGAAAATAAAGTGTGGGGGAGTGGTACATACCAACTTCATTTCTGTATTGGTATTTAGGTTTTTGGGTTTTTTGACTACAAAACTAAATATCAAACATGATGCATTTATAAAATTTCTTCATAATATTTTATGAAATCTATTAATAATAAATTCATGAAAATTTTAATATCTATTTTTAGTGTTGTGGCGAGTATAATTTTATATCTTGTTGAATTAGAAATTAAATGCTTTTAAATGATTAAAAGGTGATACATGTTAGGAAAACAATAATCAAACTCCATGAACATTTACTCTATTTTTTTTTATTTTTTTGAAAATAAAATTCTAGAATTTATTTATTCTCTTTTCCCATTTATAAGAGATTTAAATTTCATACAAGAGTGACTTACTCAAGTAAAAAATGGTTAGGCCTCTCATTCCAAACTTCAAATGTTAAGGCTTATAACCACTAGAGTAATAGTTTAAATTCTACACGTTTATTATTCTCATCTTTATGATGAATTAAAATATAATTCTATCTTTTTGGGTGTAATAACTTATTAAAATGATAATATTTAAGTACTTTTGTATGATGAAATTATTTTTTTAAATCTTCTTGTTTCTGCTATATTTTTCACTGCCTTTTTGTGATGAAAATTTAGATTGCATTTATATTTCAGAACATTGTTGATTTTTTTTCAAACTTAAAATGTTTACATGACTCTTCTTGAAAAACCTTGATTTTGTGCTGTAGTTATTAATTTAGTAACCGGTGGGTATATTTTTTTCAATAGGTAATGATTTTTTGTGTAGAAAAATTATTTTTGAAGCATTCTTATGACCCTTTACATGGACCATTCACTACTAAATTTAAAATCCATTTGAATTTAATTTTTCTTAAATTTTATTCCAATTTGAAGTTCAAAATTAGGAAAAACATTGAGTTTTATATGTGTGGGATGGGTTTTAAAATGCACTCAACTTGAATTCATTGTGAGCCCATAAAAACCCTTATTTTTTTTTTTGAAATAGTTAGTTTTTAAGAATCCCTTAGGAAATTTTTAGGGGTTGGAAATTTTTCTTAAAATTGATGGTGGTGATGCCACTTCGAGGAGATTAATATTTATTAAACTATGGATTTAATAGATTAAATAATTTTTCTTTACCACTTTGGAAAAAATGGCTCTCGGTAAAAATTTGGGAAAATGTTATATAAAATCATTGACTTGGAACTTTTTAATTAGAATTTAACTCATAAGATATGCATCCAAATAGATTACAAATTGAAAATCCTGATCCAAGTTGGTTACACTCTTTCATTTGATTCATTATTTATTTATAAAACTGTTGGATGTGTTATTTATTCCACCAATAAATTTTTACCCCACACTATCTAATGACCAGTCTATTTATTCTGGATTCTTAAATTATGTGAGTCTACGCACTTAGAGGTAAAGAGAAGTTTGAACTTTCATATGGATACAAAGTGATTTTTTTGAAATTTTATTTTAAATTTTCAATTTAAATATTTTTTTGAAAAATAATAACAGAGTCTACACTGATGAAATTTAATTGAACAAAGAATTTATATTTTTCTACCATTGAATGTGACTAAATATTTCTTAGGGATAGATAATGTATTATACGTGAGATAATTTGATGTGACCTTTATTTTAGGTATTTTTCCACAATCATTTTTGGAGATTTATTATAAATTTATCATTATTTTGTGTTTTATTTTGTTAATTATAGTGTATTTTATTTGTATAATAAATTTTTAAACTAATGAATTTTATATTTAATGTATGTTATTACATTTAAATATCAATTTATGTTTATTTTTTTTAATTATTTATTTATGAATTTTATTTTAAAATATTAATTTTAAATGTCATTGTTTAATTTCATTATTATTTTTGTTTACAATTAATTAATTAGTTATTAAAAGTTTAATTTATTTTTGATATAATGAGTTAATTGTTCTAAAAATTTGAAACATTAATTTAGTGTTCTGTTTCTATTTAATTAATAAATTAATTATTTTTTGTGACATTATTATTTTTTATTTTTAATATGTAATTTTTACAGTAGTTTGGGGGAAGGGGGAACAAATACAAAGAAAATATAACTACACCTAAAAGTACTCAGGGAGACTCGAACCCAAGACCTCCCCGATACCCTTCAAGGGAATAACCCCTAGGCTACACCCTAGGGGAAATTTAATATGTAATTTTTATGTTTTTTAGATTTTGTTGTTGTGGAAATTATCAATGGTTGTATAGGGGTTTTGATCACAACACTTTCATGTATTCAAATTGTTTTCCCTATCATTTAATTGAATTTACATGTATCCAAATTATTACCTAGGAGTTTTAAGTAACGCAAGACAAATGCCTACGTAGCTAAATATTTACGTATGGGTTTTCAATTTACCAACCACATAACTGAATAACCATGAAAAAATGATGAACCTAATTCGATCTCCCTGAACATTGAATCATTTCTGTAGCCCAAGGATGAGGACCCCCTTGGCATAGATGAATCATGGATTTTTCTCATATTTTTATCGAACTTGGAGGAAAAAATGAGTAATGTTCAAGGTTAATTTGAAGGCTGACCAAATCATATCCATATGAGTTTGGTTTACTACTGAATATAAGTCAATCTCAGCTATTCATGCTCTCTGTTGAATGGTGAAGATAAAATTTTTGAAACCAAAGATCATTGGTGAGGACCTATTGGGGAAGCGTAGGTTCTTGGTGATGAATAACACACCAAAAAATAATAAATTAGAAGAAAACAAGGAGTTAACATTTTTTAAAATGTGTTTCCTACGTCTATTGGAGAAGAGGGGAATTTTTATATTTACAATCTATATATGAAACATTAGAGGATTAAAACAACATATTACATTAGTTTTTCTAATTACAAATTCTTGGGATTGAATCTATTTAAATAGTGGAATAAAAACTCCTTTTCTTCAGTTGTTGGGTAGTTCAGCTACCCCTGACAATTCATACTGCCAGTTACCTTTTAAGTTGGCTGCTATTCTTTAACTGTGTACGACTGTGCTGGTTTCTGTTAGAGAAGAATTCCACTATAGCTGACGAAGTCTTTCCTCCTCAATCAACTCCATAATTGAGATTATCCCCCATAAATCTATCCTCATGACCAATTTGGGGTAGAATCTAGACCCACCATATCCTTGAAGGTGTCCGACTTCTCTTTTGGTAGAAAATTATTCATCATGTATCCCTCATTATCATTGGTGGGTATTTTCTCAACTTCCGACAATCTTTATTACAACACATTTTGGATCTAGTGGTACTGTACATCGATGTGTTTGGACATGGATTGAAATTTTAGGTTCTTAATAATATGAATAGTACCCTAAATATCACAATAGAAAATATAATTCTTCTAGCTCTATCCCATATCCTATAAAAACTTCTTCATCCACAAAATCTCCTTTTAGCCCACAATGACCATGATATATTCTTCTTCTATGGTAGAAAAGGAAACAAATTTCTAAAGTCATGATTTCCAAGATATTTATCCCCCTAAAAATGATAATAGGTACCTGGATATAGATTTCTTTATGTCTATATCTCTAGCCATATTTTCATCTATCTATCCTTCTAAAACATGTTTACCATTTCCAAAACATAAACAATGAAGACATGTATCTTGGAGATACCTTAATATCCATTTGAATTCTATCCAATTATCCTTTCCTAGATGTGATAAGAATATTATCACAATGCTAACAATGTGAGAAATATATGGTTTGGTACACACCATGGAATACATAACACTTCTAATTAGTGACTGATAAGGAAATGTTTTCATTTATGTTCTCTCCTCTTCCGTTAAAGGACTCAGACCTTTCATGAGCCTGTAATGAATCACAAGTGGAGTGTTAACTGGTTTCTCATTGATTATATTGAATCTTTCAAGAACCTTCTCAATGTATCACTCATGAGATATCCAAATATTTTGATTCCTCCTATCACGAGTAATCACCATACCAATAATACGAGTAGCATCTACCAAGTCCTTTTTTTAAAAAAAATTGTTCAAATCCTTTTTCAACCTATCAATATTGGTTATATCTCTACCAATAATCAGAATATAATTAATATAAAGAAAAAATATAATTAAATCACCATTGGAATATTATTTGATGAAAACACAATGATTATCAGTCATCCTCCTATACTAATTTTTCTCCATAAATGAGTCGAATTTCCCGTACCATTTACTGAGTTCCTATTTCAAACCATATAAACTTTTCTTGAGTTTTCATACCATATTTTATTTACGTTTAACTTAAAATAAATCTGGATGATCAAACTATATCTCCTCACCAATACCATTATTTAATATTGCTTTCTTTACATCAATTTTATAAACCTCGAGGTTTAGACTATCCACCAATCCAAGAACAACTATGATAGAAGACATTTTAACCATAAGAGAAAACATTTCATCAAAGTCAATACCTTTCATCTAACTGAATCCCTTTATAACCATTCTATATTTGTATCATGTTTGTGTGCTATCATCTTCTCATTTGATTCTATACACACAATTGTTCTTGAGTGCCTTGGTTCCTTGTGATAACTCAACTAATGGTTTTACAAATATGTAATATATAAAAGATCCTCCATTTTGGGTTTCTATATGGAATAATTGAATGTAGTAAACTTAATCATAGTAATGATATTTTATTCTTTTTATTTAGTCTGAATTTTAAAAATATAACAATACTGATGCTTCTGGAACATTGGAAATAGTTGAAATCGACTCATGGATCACTGAAAATAGACTCCTTGGCTAAGATATAGCCAAAACAATTTTAAGGGTCCAGATCGACCGATGAGGTAGAACCGATGTTGCTCACTGGAACAGTCACTAGAAAAGTCACCACCAGCATGAATAATGTCTCTTCTCTAGTAAGGGGATATTTTAGCACTCGTGGTTTAACCATCACTTTGATTATCTCTACCTGCTTCATTTCAACTCTATTTTAATGCCACTTGTGCCATTGGAATCATCTCACCGAGATATTCTCATATTTGGCCTCAGAATAATTTTCTAAACTACTTTAATTTTTTTATCACTAGAAATACTTTACACCCTATCACCTTTTCAACCTTGAACCCCCTGATACCACCTTTTTGGGTTAGCGGAGGTTTATGGCGATGAAACATTGACAAAAAGAATAAGAAATTGGAAGAACATATGCGGTTTAACAAGTGTTTCCTACGTCTATAGGAGAAGAGGGGACTTTCTATATTTCTACTCTCTAGATGAAACATCAAAGGATTACAACAATGGATTATAATAGTTTTTGTGATTAAAAATTCATGAGATTTAATCCTATTAAATAGAGGAATCAAAATTCCTTTTCTTCAGTTGTTGGGTAGTTTATCTACCCATGAAAATTCATGATTCCAGCTACATTCCAAATCAGCTGCTTCACTTCAACCATGTATTTCTAGGATGGTTTCCTCCATATAATAATTATAATGTAGCCAAAAAATTCTTTCCTCCTCAATCAAATCCCTAATTGGTAGTGGCCCCCATAATATCTTTTGCCCGCCGATACCAACCGTGATGAAGTTGAAGAAACTAACTTGATTGGTGCTCGTTGAATCTTATCATTGATTCCTCCACTAATTAATGTCAATATCCATCTATGTACAACCCATTGTTGATTGGGGATGGCCATATTTGAGAAGGATGATCATGAACCTAATATGGACATGACACCAGTATTTTTCTTCCTTTTCTTCTTCACCACATGAGGATTAATGAATAAGATGAACAATTATGAACCCATTTTTCCATGAATCATGTTGTATGGGTGATTTAGAATCTCTGCTAGGTGACAAGTTATTTTACCAACTGAATTCATCATGTAAGGAGATGATGTTGGGTTTTTATTTATTTTTCTCTTTGTCATCAAGTGGTCAAGGAAGAAGTGAACGTGACACTGGCCAAGTGATACCATGTGATGAAGATTACTAGACCATGAATTAATGAATAATCTCAAAATCACGTGACATCTGAAGTTTTTTCTTGTTAAGAAGAAGATTTAAATCTCGTTAGTTATTTATGGGAAAACCGAAGCCATTGGGAAATGGATAGTCATCTATAGTTGAGAAGAGTTTTGTGGTTTATGGATCATTCTTGTTTGTATGTTTAGACTGTAGGTTCCAATGGTGAAGGGGCCTCAAGACACTCTTAGATTTTTTGGTTGTGTCAATGAAATAGGTTTCAGAAAACCTATATGTATTTATTCCATAATGAGATTCCCAGGACAATTCATTTAAAGATGAAAAGAGATGTGGGTTTACTAGTCTATTCATTGACCTAATGTTCAAGGTAGTTGGTAGTTTTTGTTATAGTGGGATAAGACCTGTTATTGAGTTTGGTGGTGATTCACACTCAAATTTACCCAAGAGATGAAGGTAGAATGATCCTTGTAGTTTAGTATGGGTTATCGAATCCTCAGAGAACTAAGAAGTAACCTACAGACATGTACATTCTATGGATTGTTTTTGGTTATGAAGTTTCCAAATTGGGTTGATTTTAGATGGGTTTAAGGAATAACTAATAGATTTAGGTTAATTCAAATTAAGATAATGATTTGATCCTAGGTTATTTCCTGGGGTGGATTGGATGAATTCCTTTTTGAATGATTTCAATTTCTTATATTTGAGATGGGTTAATTTAGTTAGATCAAACAACATAATCACTTACTAGTTTAATACCTACAAATTTTTAATACTAATCACCTATACACTTGAAGTATCAATGTTTTGAACACTTCAAGGTAAAGGTTCATATTATCACTTGAAGTGTGTGGCCTAAAATTCAACAAGGACGATGGAGTTTAAAAATCATCAAATAAAAATTTCAATTAAAGAAGTGATTAGAAATTAATGGGGTGATAAATAACATCCAATCCAGCACATTTATACTTCCTTGGATCAAACCATAATTGGGTTATCCCTCCATTGATGCTATGGTTTCAATGTAAGCGGGAAGTAGACTCACGAGGGAGGAATTGAATAAGTAAAGAAAAAAATAAAATGAAAATGATCACTCCACCTTTGTGTGAATAATTTCACAAGGTTTTGTGTGAATAAATTCACACCTTGAGGCAATGGTATTAAAGTGAGATGGAGACGAACATAATAATAAGAGAAGAATAACTTTTATTAAGAAACAAGGATTAATTAAAACAACTTACATGTGGAAGACAAAATTGAGACAACAAAATCGCAGCATAAAATTACAATGATAGAAAGATAAAAAGATGATAAACTCCTCCACCAACACTGCCTTAAATAGGAATTTACAGAGGTTTGGGTCGAGCTCCAAATAGTACAAAATATCCCACTTGAGTATGGTAGGCCTAGGGTGGTGGAAAGTAAGGGAGAAGAGAATTTTCCACCCTTGACCCGAGGTGGCAGCTAGCTTGCTTCCACCGAACAGATGCACCTGGAAGACCTTCTAGATGGATGAATTGGAGTGCACCATCGAAGGAAACAATGAATATCTGGATTCCCCTAACCGTCTGTAAAGTTTCAACACAAAATTGTTTATGGTTAAAGAGATATGTGTAAAATGGTGGGTTCTTTATCTGGGCCATAGAATCTGGCCCAGAATTTTATCTTCAAATTGGGCCACCTAAATAACCACAATGGAAGCCTAATTAGCACTAGATCCTAAATAATTATTTGTTCTTCTATATGTCTTCTAGAATCCCATGAAATTTGGGATTCATTGTGCCTGTATGTTGGGCCCCACATTCTCATCAATGGGATGGTGGCCAATCTGCCTTCACCAGAATTGTTTGCATGAAATCCCATTTTGGTGGTCTTCTAATGTGAATCTTCCAACACGCCACAAGTATGAATTGTTCCCAATAAAATTATAAACCTTAATATTAAATATTAAAATAAAATCAAGATCATTGGGTACTTTAAATGATGTTAAAAAATGTACCACCTAATAGTGCATTTTAAGAAGGAATTACAATCATAATGTGAAATGACGTTCAAAGTGTAAAATACACTAAAAATGGTGTTTATGAATAATAAAGCACATGAATATTATATATATTGACAATGAATACTATCCTCATTTAGTTCCTAATCAGGAAGAGTAGAGAGAGTAAATTTAGAAGATATGTAGTTTCTAAAATTTAATTTTTGGAATATTGGTAATGATTTCTTATAATTGGCACTATTGTGGTTAAAATTGACACCAAAATTTAAAAAGTGTATATTTGTTTTTTTTAAAATCAAGGTGGATATCAATTGGAGGAGGAAAATCTATTTCGGAGTTAATATAGATTCACTGGAGTAGCATCATGCTATATTGAAGACCAACTTTGGGGTGTTCCATGTGGAAACTTCTTTCAATTATTTTGTCTTGTGAATATTTTCATCTTTTGAATTTTAAATAAGGGATTAAGGTACCCTTATTGGGATTCTGATTTCTCTCTCTCCTTTCTCCCACCAACTCATTCTTATTCTCTCATCTGTAACTATGTTTTTTGTATAATTTTTTCTTCTCATTCTCACTTACTGTATGTGATCTCCTACCACTAAATATGTAGGGACAATTTTCAAGATAGTTATAAGAGGTAAAGATTGAATCTTATTAGAGATTGAACATCTTTACAATCATTATTTTCTACTTAAATCTTATTAAATTATGATCCTAGGTTGGGGAGATTCAACAAAACAATCAATAGTATAATCAGTTCGGTATGTTATTTCCTTTATCATTTTCCTCTTCTTCATTTTATTAATTCATTAGAGTGATCTTGAGTGAGGTTGCGTGATTTCAATAATCTCATGAAGATCACTACTTCACATAAGACATCATATGCAAGGTGGTTGAATCTTTTGTTTATTTTCAAAATTTAGAGAGCTCTCGTCAATAAGAAGAAATTCCGTTCAAGGAATTCAATGTTTTAGAAGAAAGAGGTTAATTGAGTTTAGGCATCAAACGTTCATTGAGTGAAATTTAATTTTGATAATTTTATTCTTTTTATATCTGTGATAGGAAGTAGAGAGGTCAACTAACCTAGAACTAGTTTTGTTCATGTTGACTTTTCTTCTTCTCTTCTTATTTATATTTCTCTTTTACTCTCTTTGTTTTTGTTTCTATTTCAAACATTTTACTTTCATCACCTTCATCCCCATTTTCCTATTTTATTTTTATTATTTCAAAATAAATAAAAACAAAAAAATATTTTAGAAGATTCATTGAGATAAACACACTTCCTCTATGAGAGCGACCTTTGGATTAGACACTGAGATATATCTAGGGAAATATAAATGTATTTTTTATTGTTTATATGATAGGATATCAATAATGATTCACTTTCATTCACTGTGATTCATTTTTATCATTTATTTATCCCTCAAAAAATCAATAAAAAAGAAGGGAAAAACAAAAAATGAAAAAATGGATATAATATTGAATTATTCATTGTGCATACTTTTGTGAGTCATATACCTATAAAAAATTGAGGGCATGAATTTTCTTTCATTCATTGTCTATGATTTTCATCCCATCCACCATGAAAAAAATGAACAAATGAAAAAAATGAAAATGAGATAATTTGGATGAAATCATTAATTATATTCACTTATTGACTCATGGCATAGGTAAAAGGGTGCATGAAATACATTTTTAAAGGTAATTGAGTGAGGTATATTTCTTTTGTTTCATTAGAATACTCATGAATTGGTATTTAGAAGTTTAACCACCTCTTTTCTGACATTAATTATTATATATTTTACCCACTAACCACTAGACACAAAATTCACCATGAAAAATTCCTCATGATTGAAAATATTTCTATCACTCATGGTGTAGAGAGATGAGAATTTTCATAAACTATGGTGACCTGTTCACTTTATTGGTATGATCATAAATCCATTTTTAATTTCTCTTGCGTGAAGAGTGACATAAATTTTTATGTGAGGTGGGTGTGATTAGGTCATGGATGGATTTTTGAGGTTGAATTAATTTAAATTTTATTGATTAGAATTAAATGTAGTAGCTTTTCATTAATGATACTTGATGAAATTCTATTTTGGAAAAATCTTGTAAATTTTCTCACTTTTTGATTTTGGTGAGGATTTTAATTAAGATATTTGATGATTTCAAAAGAGTACAATGTTGAAGTGTGAGGGATTAATTAATCTCACAATTTCATATATATAATCCTATAATTAAATTTTTAGACCCATATATTTTAAATTTTAAGGTTAATTGTCACAATTTTATGTTTTTTTAATAATTTGAGCTTAATTATGAAAATGAACTAATTTTGAAATTTAAATATTTTTATATCATATTTGTATTTTGGTCATATAATCTTCCAAATTAGTAAAAAATTTGATTTTTTAGGATTAAATATTCATTTGGATTCATTTCACCCAATGGGATCCGAAGCCCAATCCAATATTTTGAGGCCCAACTCAATATCACAAGTCAGGACATGGAATCTATGCCATGATCTGAATAATTTTTAAGATGGAACCATATATCACAAAGTAATTACCTAAATGAGATAACATTTCACATGTAGATATATAAGTGGTTGAAAAAAATGTTCATTAACTATGGATATGAAAAAAAATTTCTCCCCGAAGGCATAAATTCATGGGTAGTCAGATTATGTGAATATGAATAGAATTCTATGAAAAAAAGTTATTATTAATGATTTATAAATAAATAATTCATTTTATGTCCAATAGAGACCATTTTTTAGTGAATAGAGGATAAAAATAAAAACAATTTCAATGAATAAATAAATCCAATATTCACCCATTAAGTGGGCTGAAAATAATCCAACATCTGTAGGATGGTTTTGGAGGGGAACCTAGACAAACTTTTTTTCTATAAATGTACACCTCCAATACCATGTAAGGGTTTTTCTATTTTTTCATTAAATTTTTAGTATAATTAGGGTTTATGATTCTAAATATTATTTTAAATGTTTAATATATTTAAGTTCATCTTCCTATCTTCTCCCTCATTTTTCACTTTTATGTTCTTCCACCATTCCTTTCTCAACTCTATGAAAATGGATAACTAACTTTGTTTCTTGTTCGAGGAGGAAAGAAGTGATTTTTTTAGTTATTTTTGATTAAATTACTTCTATTTATTTTATTTTTATAATTTCATTAGTGGTCAAACTAGTTTTAGTGAAGGGTTCACCACACTTTTTCTACTATTGAGTTCTTCTTCCCATTTAATTTGTATTGCTCTCCTTCATTTTCATAATGATGCATATAAGGGGAGTAGCATTGTGGTGATGATGTGAGAGAGTATTTTCCCACATGTGGAGGGTCAGTATTAGATAATAAGAATTCAATGGGTGGGTGTTGAGTGATAGGGTTGATTTTAACATTGAGTAGAATATTGAGAATTAATATTTTAAATAATAATGATAGTTTCACCATAAACTCCCAAGAATAACGACTTATTTCCTCTTTACTATAATTTTTGTGTTTTCACTTTCTTGTATTTTGCATTTTTTCATTTTCATTTATATATTTATATATCAAAAGCATTTTTGAAATCCCAAAAAATTATTATATCCTTAGTAGTGTATTAGTTAGTTTATAAATAGTGATAATATAAAAACAATGCCTGTGGGAGGCCTCCTAGAGAGATAGACCATAGGGTGCACACTATGCTGCATTCTTAGGAAAATAAGAATTTATTGGAAATGGATTAAAAAAATTCCTCTCATTATTAATTGTTTTATGGATGGTTTGTGTTGGTCTTTTGGTTTGGATAACTCAGTTTTGAATAAGGGAAGTTTGTTTTGAAATTTATTAAGGATTTTTTAGAAATGAATTAAAAAAAGGAAGTCCTTGTTTGGTGAATCTATAAATGTTTTCAAATATGATCATGTGTGATTTAAAAATTATTTAAAGTGTATTTTAAAAATTTAAAAATTATAAAATAATTATTCTTCAAATGTATAAAATAGAGTTTATGGATTGTATAATATTGTGATTTGTTTCTTTAATTTGTTATCTTGAATTGGGATATGATATTGGATGAGTGTGATTTATGTTTTAGAAATAAATTTATTGGGTGGTTTGTTTCTCCGAGTTATTAAATGTATACCTCCTAAAAAGGTCAGATCATTGTCTATGTTGGATTATTGTCAATTTTTAGGGTAGTTAGGCAATTGATTTTCAAGGTAATTAATTTTAGGTGTAACTCCTAAGGTTGTTCCTTTTAAATTTCTTATGAATGTAATTATTTTATGTTTTCTTGTGTATCATTATATTGGATGGGTTCTTTGGAGTTTTTAATTTATATATGGTTAGGGAGGTTTGATTTCTATTCCTTGATCTTGGGGGAAGACCTTTGGTGTGGTTTGGGTACCTAGGATGGATGTAATACTAGTTGATATGACAAAATGATATATATCTGTTTGGTTTAATAGGATCATATTGACCACTGTTTGTAATGACCCAAACTTTTATTAATGAAAATTATTCTTGATCAAATTAAATGTATTATTATGTAAAATGTTTATATAAAAAATATGCACTACATTTGTTTTATTTTTTTAGATTTTAAAATACATTTAATAATTGTTATTGTTTCTAATATATCCGTTGATCAGTGATCACATGATTAATATAAATACAAGGCTTTAAAAAATTTAATTTACTTAGACAAAGGAAGCGATGGCCTTATCTAGTAGAATTTCTCCATATGAAGGCCATTTTTCAGAGCCCAGAAAGGAGGTAGTGTCACTGAGATTCATTCTTGACCAAGCCCAAGCCGAGCTTCAACACATTAAGATTGAACAGAATCACCTACGGGAGAAGTGGAAGTTAATTGAGATTTCCACCAGAGCGATCTTATCTGAGCCGACTCAAGAGTCTGTCACCATCGCACACCTTACCCTTAGGTATTATGTGGGTGTTATAAGAGGTTATGTAAAAACACCCTAGCATTATTCCTATGTGCCTTATTTTTGTATAAAGAATATACATTCATTTTATTATTGTTACTTTGTAAATGGTTTTTAAATCACAAATAGTATTTTTAGTTAATATTTAAATTCAATTAAGAAATCTATATTGATGAATTGTTGGATTTTTGGAAAAAATAATATTTTTAAAAAATATTATTACTAAATTACATTTTATTAAATATAAATTATCATATAATTTTTATGAATACAATTTTAATTTTTATTAAGGTTTGAAAGCTATTTTTGTCAAAACCCATGAATTTTTGATAAATATAGGTTTTTATTTTAAAATTAAAAATTCACATATTTAGACAATTATTTAGATAAAATTAATATTATTTTTGGAATCAGGACATCGAAATTTTCCAACGGTGTTTTTTTCCTAATTTTCTAAGATAGTCGAATTTTTGGGTAAAAATTAAATACTGTTTAAATATATAATGTATTTTATGACATCATAATGACCCAATAGTGATGTAATAAAATACTATAAAAGGGATATTAAGATAATATATGTTTTACTGTTAAAATAATGTCATTTTATATTTTTTTGATTAATTTTATGGTTCCTTAGTGGACCCTACAAAACTTATGAAATATTTTAACTTTTTAAAATGATTTCCTTGAGAATGTGATTCACATCCACATAAGCAAGCCGAATATTTTACTATGTTCATACATTGGCATTATAAAATAATTTTTTCGACTCCACTTTGTCAAAAACCATGGGCAAAAACCATGGGTTGGTTTTTTGTTTTGTTTAGTTTAATTTGTAGTGTCCAAAACCAAAATAATAAAGAATTACCTCTCCTTTCCTAAATAAAACCACTCAATATACCATTCATCTTCACTCAAACTATTTTATTGTTGACCAATCTCTAACCTCACCTCTTTATAATCATCCCAAGGCACCCCAAGCTCCTAGGAAGCCTCTCTCAAACCTCTCCCAATCCTTTTGGATCATACTTCCAAGTAAGGGATCCTCACTTCCCTCCCTCCCTTATTTATGTATAAGTTTCATTTCATTGTTATGCCCTTTTATTTTCAATTAAAAATGCAGGGGTATGATTTTTAACCTTCCCTATACTTCCATCCTTATGTTTTAATGATGAGATACCCCTTTCTATCCCATTAATTCCTCCCATGTACACCTGTTACCATACCAAAATTCCGTAAGGTATTTCTCTCTCCTCATTTAAATTCATGAAATTCATTTATATTATGCATCTAAATTCCATTACATATGTTGGGATATTATATTTCATGAACACCTCACTGTCCATTTCATGTATAAATTATGAGAGACCCATTTCTCTCTCATTAACCCATTTTATGATTTCTATTTGATGTCATTATGCTGCCGAAGTTACACCAAACTTTCCCATGCCAAAATCATCATGTAAGTAAATACCATACCCATTTTTCAATCAAAGGTGTTCAACTTTATGCACATGTAATTGTTGATTGAGGACTTACATTTATGTATTCCCCATATCTTATTCTGGGAATAAATTATGATGTTTAATGAATCCATGTTGTATGATCTATGTGGCACACTTATGCATGAAATGAAATGATTAATAAGGTTGTTCCCTGATAATGCACCAATGTATTGGGTAAATAATAGTATCATGATACACCATGTGAAATGAGGGTTTACTCATGATAATTCAAGTATAATGAGGGTTTAATCATGCTAATTCAAGTTCAATTAAGGTTTACTCATGCTCCATGTGCAATGATCCTTGGCTCATGCTAATATCATGTTAAATGTTCTTGCCACATCTCTAGGTTATGATAATCATGCTATATAATGCCATTATGTTCATGTTTCTCTTATGCTCCATTTATATGCCTATTGACTAACGTTTATTGTATTCTTGATGTTATTTCTTGTTTAATCCCTTAATGGGATTTATAGCTTATTTTTTTCTTATGTATGTCCTCAGGTTATCCCATGCACTGCTAAGTATGAAGGAATGTTGTGGTCTTGTAAAATAAGTATTCATTAAAGATGTTGTATTTTATGTTTTAAGTTTCTATGTAATGTTCCTAATTCTTAAGACAATATACCTATCAATCCTCAAGGTTGTCTTAAGTGAAAGTTTATGTAATAAATCATGTTTAAGTGTGTAATCAAGAGAATGATTATTATAGTTTGTATCAAAGGATAAGTTTAGTTATTTTTGCTATTTGAATTAGAGAAACCTAGTGAAAGCCTTAGGGATAAGACTAATAATAATAAAAAAATCCCCAAATTTTGGTGAGTATAGAGTAAGTGGTTTATCAAGAAAATACATCCCTTTCTAGATATGAATAAGAAGAGGTGGCTCGAGCACATATGTATCTAGGAGTAAAACCCAAAAAAAACGTTTGGAGGTAGACTCGAATGGGAAATAGTGCACGACAATGTCCCTTGCTACAATATTGGTTACGAAATTCCTAAGATATATGATTTGGTAAAATCATAAGCTTAGTATGAACCATTATTAAGGTAATAAGAAAATTCCCCTAAGAATATATTTTGGGAATTAGATCTTGGATAACATAGATTGAAGCCTATAAATTCATACGTTAAGGAAATAAATATAATTTATAAGTTATACCTTTTTATATTTGGATTACCCTTTATGTGTTAAACCTAAATTTCCTTTTATTCCAGCCAATGGACGGTAATAGGAGGACTTAGGTTGAAAACTTATGTGAAGATCAATGTGATGACTGTTCTAATGAGATACCCAATCCAATGGGAGTGGGAATCACAAACTTTGTCATGATACTATCTCATTTAACTCAATTTTTTAATAGAAACATGGGTGAAGGGGAACATCCAACCCCCCCCCCCCCCCCCAAGAAAAAGAACAAGCCATAATCTAGAGCTTCATGAGACAAAGGCCTCCAAATTTTAATGGATCATTTGATCCTTCAATCACCAAACAATGGATCAACTCCATTGAAAATATCTTCTCTATCATTCAATGTTCTAAAGAAGAGAAGGTTCTTCTTGATACTTATCATATGGAGGGTGAAACTGATCAATGTTGGACATTGATAAAAAATACGAAGCACGAGGAAGAGATTGAGGCGTTGGAATGGAAGTATTTTCAAAAAATATTTTTCAATAAATATTTTCCTCACTCCCTCCGACTTAAGATGTAAAGGGACTTCCTTTAACTTAATAAAAAAGATGACGAATCCATCAGGAAATATGAGGAAAACCTTAAAAGGATTTCATGATACACCTCTGGTTTGTCGTTACAGCCCAAATGCAAGGTTGACCCATTCTTTTGTGAGATAAAACCTAGCATACGGAAAGCCCTAGCGATCCGTGACTTCAATAGTTATGAGGAAATTGTTTGATGTGACCTCAAATTCGAAATGGAGATCGGAGAATATCATGGGTATCATGGGGATAAGAATCGGAAAGTGGAATTTAATTTTAGGGGTCTGATGTATAAATCCAACGGTGGTATGAAATTATAGCACCCCACTTTCCAAAGGTGCGGAAAGAATCACCCCAAAAATTTCCTAAAGGGGATGAGGAAATGCTTTAGGTGTGGAATAAAAGGGCACCTGGATATTAACTATCGACAAGAAAAATCCACGGTTGCAACATAAGAGAGTAACGCGCCATTCGACCCTCAATGCATTTTTCATTGCATCAACTGCAAAGAACCAAGGAACTTTGAAAAACAGTTCCCTAAGCCAAGGGTTTTTGAAGGCAACCCACAACCTCTAAGGAAGAAAGGGAGAGATTTTTCCATCACTATGAATTAATATTAATGCCTTTAAGAATCACTAATGCTCTATAAATATTCATGGACATGATGAATAGAGTCATTAAAGATTACCTCAAAAAATTTGTGGTAGTCTTTATAAAGGATATTCTAAAATACTCTAAAACCAAGGAGGAGCATGAGGATCATCTAAGCACTATACTAGAGACATTTAAAAAGGATAAGCTCTATGAAAGGTACAACAAGTGTGAGTTTTGGTTGAAGGAAGTCTCATTCTTGGGTCATATCATCACAAGCAATGGGGTATCCATGGATACCTCCAAGAAAAATGCAATTTATGGATGAATAAGGCCAATATATGTGATGGATATCTATAGCTTCCTTGGGTGAGCTTGATATTATCGCCGATTTGTGAGAAATTTCTCATGATTGTCAAACCCTCTTACCAAGATAACTTGGATGTGAGTCAAGTTTTCTTGGAGTGATGAATGCAAAGAGAGCTTCAAGGAGTTGAAAAAGAGGATTATCACTACACTCGTGCTCACTCTACCCACAAGTGGAGAAATTTTTGTGGTATTTAGTGATGTTCGAAGAAGGGACTGGGCTATGTGTTGATCCATAATGACAAAGTAATTGCCTATTATTCAAGGAAATTCAAAGTTCACGAGAAAAAATATCCAACACATGATCTGGAGTTGGCTGTAGTAATCTTCACTTTAAAAATTTGGTGACATTATCTCTTTGGGGAGAAGTGTGAAATATATACGGATAACAAAAGACTCAAGAATATATTCACATAGAAAAAGTTGAACATGCTCCAATGAATATGGTTAGATTTGATCAAAGACTACAACTACTCAATCTATTAACACCTTGGGAAAGAGAATAAGGTGGCAGATTATCTAAGTAGAAAGGATCCAACAACTCCTTCATTGATGATAATTGAAAAGGATCCAATCTTTATAGATTTTATGAATATGGAAATGGTAATCATAAATAAGGGAACATAATTAATCCTTTCACAAATGATTTCTCCACCATCTCTTTTGGAAAGGTTGAATGATGCTTAAAAGGGAGATGTGGGAATTCAGAATAAAGTGTATACTATTAGTAAAGGGAAATACTTGGAGTTCAATGTTAATGAAGAAGGAATTGTGAGATTTGGGTCAAGACTATGTGTTCCATCAAATAAATAGTTAAAGAATGAACTTTTTTATGATGTACATATTTTGAATTTCTCCATTCACCCAAGAAACACAAAGATGTATCGAGATATCTGAGAGAATTATTGGTGGGATAACATGAAGAAGGAGATCATTGAGTATACATCAAAGTGATTGGTATTTCATCAAGTGAAGGTTAAGAGGAACTTGTATAAGGGAATGATTCAACCATTACCCATTATAACATAGAAATTGGAGAACATCACCCTATAAATTTTCACCAGACTTCTGAATACATCCAAAGGAAACAATGCTATCTGGGTTGTTGTGGACCTTCTTACAAAGATTGCACACTTCACTATAATTCAGGAGTATTTCTCATTGGATCAATTGTCATAGATATACATCATAGATGTGGTAAGGCTTTATAGAGTTCCACTATCGATTTTATTCGATTGAGATCCAAGATTCAACTCAATGTTCTGGAAGAGTCTCCAACATGCTCTGAATACTGAGCTGAACTTCAGTACATATTATCATCCTCAAACTAATGGAAAATCTGTGAGGACTATCCAAACACTTGATGACATGTTGAGAGTATGCTCAATGGAATTCAAAGTAAGACAGGATCAATGCCTTCCTCTGGTTGGGTTCCCTTACAATAACAATTTCCACTCAAGTATCCAAATGGATCCTTATGAAGCCCTTTATAGGAAGAGGTGCAGAATACCAACATGTTGGGATGTAGTTGGGGAGTGAAAAATACAAGGTACGTAAATTGTTGAATAAATGGTAGAGAAGGTTAAGACCATCCAAAAACACATTAAAGCTACTCAGAGTCAAAAAAAGATCTATACTCATAATATTCAACGAGACCTAGAGTTTGATGTTGGGGACATGGTATTCCTCCACATATCACCATGGAAGAGAGTTATAATATTTGAGAAGAATGGAAATCTTAGTCCAAGGTACATCAACCCTTTTGATATCCTTAATCTCATTGGAGTAGTAGCCTATTGAATAACACCCCCACCGAACCTATTTCATGTACATGATGCATTCCATGTATCACTCTTGAGGAAGTACATACCTGACCCATCGTATGTACTCAATCCAGAGGTGTTAAAATTGAATAATGACTTCTTATGTGAAGAGAATACAATGAAGATATTATGTCATAGGGAAAAATTAATACAAAATAAGACAATACCCCTCATTAAGGTGTTGTGGAGAAACCAAAAGTCTGAAGACGTAATGTGGTAATCAGAGGAAGTGATGAATCAGAGTTACCTTCATTTATTTTAGTGTGGGAAAAAGAAATTTTGAGGGCAAAATTTCTTAAGGGGGGAAGATTTTGACGACCCAAACGTTTATTAATGAAAATTCATCTTGATTTAATTAAATGTCTTATTATGTAAAATGGTTATATAAAACATATGAACTACCTTGGTTTTATGTTTTTGTATTTTAAAATACCGTTAAGAAATGTCACCATTGCTAATATAGCCATTGAATAGTGATCACATGATTAATATAAATATAGGGATTTAAAAAATCCAATTTACTCAGAAAAAGGAAGAGATGGCCTCATCCTGTAGAATTTATCCTTACGAAGCCCATTTTTTAGAGCTCAGAAAGGAGGTAGCATAACTGTGCTTCTCTTTTGACCAAGCCCATGTTGAGATTCAACACATTAAGTTTGAACGAAATTTTCTATAGGAGAAGTGGAATTTAATATAGATTACTGCTCGAGCGAGGTTATCTGAGCCGCCCCAAGAGTCTACCACCATCGATAACCTTACCCTTAGGTCTTATTTAGGTGTTATAAGGGGTTATGTAACAAGACCTTAGCACTATGATCATGTTCTTTATTTTTTATAAATAATATACATTCATTTTATTATTGTTACCTTGTAAATGGTTTTTAAAGCACAAATAGTATTTTTAGTTAATATTTAAATTAAATTAAGAAATATATTTTGATGAATTAATGGATTTTTAAATTAAATAATATTTTAATAAAATATTATTACTAAATTAATTTTTATTAAATATAAATTATCATAAAATTTTTATGAATACAATTGTAATTTTTATTAAGGTTTGAAAGCTGCTTTTGTCAAAAGCCATGAATTTTAGATAAATGTCAGTTTTTATTTTAAAAGTAAAAATTCACATATTTAGAAAATTATTTAGATAAAATGAATATTATTTTTCAATTCAGACATTGAAATTATCCAATGGGGTATTTTTTTATAATTTTCTGAGATAATCGATTTTTTGCGTAAAAATTAAATATCGTTTAAATACATAATGTATTTTATGACATCATAATAACCTAATAGTGATGTAATAAAATAATATAAAATATATGTTAAGCCAATATATGTTTTACCTTTAAAATAATTTGATTTTATATTTTTTAAATTAATTTTATTGTGCCTTAGTGGACCCTCCAAGACTTATAAAATATTTTAACTTTTTAAAATGATTTTTTTGAGAGTGTGACTAATCTCCACATAATAAAGCCTAATATCTTTCTAAGTTCAGACATTGGACTTATAAAATAATTTTTTTGCTCCACTTTGGAAAAAAACATGGGGTGGTTTGTGGTTTTGATTAGTTTAATGTGTAGTTCCCAAAACCTAAATAGATAATAATTGCCTCTCATTTCCTATATAAACCCACTCAATATCCCATTCCTCTTCACTCAAACCTTTTGGAGCTAGACCAAACCCTATCATCCTAACTCTATAATCGTTAAAAGGTGAACCAAGCTCCCAATAAGCCTCTCTAAAGCCTCTCCCAAGCCTTTGTGATCACAATTCCAAGTAAGGGATCCTCACTTCCCTTCCTTCTTTATTTATGTCTAAGTTTCCTTTTATTGTTATGCCATTTTATTTTAAATTAAAAATGTTGGGGTATGATTTTTCACCTCCCATATACTTCCCTACTTATGTTGGAATGATTATACACCAGTTTATCTCCCATTAATTCCTCCCATGTACACCCGTTACCATGCCGAATTTCCGTAAGGGATTTCTCTCTCCTCATTTACTTTCAAACTATTCTTTTATATTATGAATCTAAATTCCATTAGATATGTTGTGATATTATGTTAGATGAAACACTTATTATCCATTTGATATATAAATTATGATAGATCCATTTCTCTCTCATCAACCCATTTTACAATTTCTATTTGACGTCCTTATGCTGTTAAAGTTACACCAAAATTTTCCATGCCAAAATTATCATGTAATTGAATACCATACCCATTTATCTATCAAGGTTATTCAATTTTATTCACATGTACTTTTTTATTGATGAATTAAATTTATTTATTCCGCATCTCTTATTTTTGGAATAAATTTCAATGTTTAATGAATTTATTTTGTATGTTCTATGTGGTACACTTATGCATGTAATGAAATGATTAAGAAGGGTGTGCCCTGATAGCATTCTAATGAATTGGGTAAAGAATAGTATCATGATATGCAATGTGAAATGAGGGTTTACTCATGATAATTCAAGTGAAATGAATCTTTACTCATTATAATTCAATTACAATTAGGGTTTACTCATTCTCCATGTGAAATGAGCCTTGGCTCATGCTAGTATCATGTTAAATGTTGTTGCCACAATTCCATGTTATGATAATCATGCTATATCATGCCTTCATGTTCATGTTCCTCTTATGCTCCATTGATATTAATATTGCCTAAAATGTATTGTATTATTCATGTAATTCCTTTTTTTCTCCCTTACTGGGATTTATAGCTCACCATTTTCTTATGTATGTCCTTAGGTTATCCCATGCAATGATAAGTATGAAGGAATGTTGTGGTCTTGTAAAATACGTTTTCAATAAAGATGTTGTATTTCATGTTTTAATTTGTTATGAAATGTTCCTAATTTTCCCAATAAACTAGACCTAGAGATCCTTATGGTTATCCTAAGTGAATTTTTATGTAATAAATCATGTTTAATTGTGTAATAAAGAGCAAGTTTGTTATAGTGTTTCAAGTATGAGGTTCTATGTTAATATTGGAACCTCCTTGTTTTAATACTCGCAAATCACAATTCCTATGTATCTAATGAGATTAATTTTTTATGATAGTATATTATTTTTTTAAATTATAATGGGATGAGAATTGGATAAGTATAGAAAAGTGCTGCTATTAGTAAAAATGTGATACTGTTAGTTTTACTATGCCACCACCAGACTCATGCCACCATTAGTTCAAATTATGCTACTAATGGAAATATTTCTACCATCTGAGTGATTTTAACACTGGATCCAGGCCACAATTAATCATTCCACCATTAGACTCCTACTACAGTCAGTCAATGCCACTGCCAATCTCCTACTACCGTCAGTCTGTGCCACTGGCAGACTCCTACTACCCCCAGAGTGGTGACATTGTTAGTTCAATTCTGCTACTGCCAGCTCTCTACCACTACCAGAACTGCTACAGAAAAATCATACAACATTAGTTCAATATTTCTACTACCATGTATTCTACTATTTGACCATGCTACTATTTTATGTGTTACCTATAATTTTGAACTTACATAATCCTTTTTACTGTTTCTATTTTGCGTCATTCAAATTTAATGATTATAATGGGTAGTTTATAGAGTTAATACACACTGTGTGACATGGTTTTATATAATGATTATTAATAAAAAATTTCACAGATTCATTGAAGAACATGTTTGAGGCTTCTTAGTATTAGTATCTAAAAAATATTTAATATTATTCTTCAACAAATATTTGGAGTTGCAATTCTATTTATTTCTAAAGATCTCCCATGTGCGTGAGTGAATGATAAGATCTAAAACAATATTCTTACATGATACTAAAATATGAGGCAAAAGTGTATAACATATAAAATATTAATAACCTTTCATTCAATAAAATAATATTTCTATGTGGAAGTTTTTTAGAGCATTTGCAGATAGAAAAACTGAACCTTACTGCACTCTATTGTCCCGCACTTTCATAAAAATTTGTTCAATATCCTCACCAAGTAAAATCCGAGGACCCTAGAGCATCTAGATAACTACATACCAAGAAGAACCACATTTACATTTATATATATATATAGATATATATATATATTTTCTCTCTATTTTATTGTTGTACTTTAAATCAATTTTCTCTGTTGCTTTGTATATTTTCATACACCGACTCATGCACTCAAACTAGAGAATACTCGATATTCTCTCTAACCTTTTTTTATCTTTATACCCACAAAAACTTTGGAAGAGGTCCCTATGTTTACTATGTTTCATTTATTCCCATGTATAACTATGGAAGAGGATTTTATCCTAGAAATATTGAACTATTGTTTGTATACCCAATACAGGTTGTGCATTAGATTATTTGTTATAATAATATATTTAGAAGTTGGTGATTTATAAGTAGAGGGGATTAAGTCTTTCCTTGATACTGGACCCATTTTTTATTGCACTATGTTTTAATTTTGTTTCCTTTTTTTCAAATATTAAACTTCATATATTTTAAATATCTAAACAAAATTTACTTTGATAGTTAATCTTAAACAATGTATATATAAAGTCTTTGATTAATAAAATCAATCTCAAAAGACAATGTGATTTTAAATATTATATTAACTAATCCATAATAATGATTTGATAAATATTTTAAAATATAAAACTTATATTAAACTACTCTTTTTATTAACTGGTAATTTTTAATTAAATTGGGAGATTTCATTTTACATTTTTTAATAGAAATTTTATTAGGAACTTAATTCTCCCCCTCTTGAGTTACCCACTCTAACCAACATTTAGTATCAAAGTTTTTTTAAAACATATTTTAACTGTGATTTAGTTCTCTTTTAAAGATAATATTTTTTTGTTATTTTTAATTTTAGTTCTTTATGGAGAATACTAGACAAGAGGTATCTGCTACCAAAATAAATACTTATTTTATTGAAAAATATGTAGAGTGGATGATTTAAATGAAAATTAATTTAGAGAGTATGGGTTTTGATATTTGGATAGTTATTGATGATCAATATGAGAAACCTAAAACTTCTTGTGATACATGGATTAATGCCACTAAAACTGCATATGATAATAATTGTAAAGCCATGAATGCTTTGTAGTGTGCTTTGGGTGATGAGGAATTTAATTGAATTTATATTTGTACAAATACTTTTGAGATTTTTCACACTTTATATGTTTCTAAAGAGGGAAAATATAAAGTAAAAGAAATGAGTTTAAATACTTATACTATTAAATATGATACTTTTAAATTGAAATGTTATGATTCTATTCCTAGAATGTATCTCAGGTTCAATGAGACCATGAATACAGTACACTTAGTGGGGAAACCTATTTCTGATAAAGATCAAGTGATGCGCCTATTGAGGTGTATTCCAAATTAATGGAGAGGAACCTCAATGTCAATCAGGGAGTCATGTGATGTTAGAAAGTTGCCTATTAAGGATATAATATGAAAACTGATGATGTTGAGGAGGAACTCAAAGTAAATAGAGAATAAGAGGATGAATCAAAAAGAAAATATACAACCTTAAAATCTACTATTACAAAACAAAAGGGGAAAATTCAATTTCTTAGTTCAAGTGACGAGGAGTCACCTATTGATAGTGATGAAGAGTTGGTCCACTTGGCTTTAAGATTCAAAAAATTTTACAAGAAGAATATGTTATTTAGGAAACCAAGTTATAATGGTAAATATGATAATAAAGAAAACTAGAGAAATGATTGGAAGAAAGATAATACTTCAAATTAAATAATATTCTACAACTGTAAAAAGAAAGGGCTTATCAAAGATAACTTCTCTAAGATGAAATATAATAAGAAATATGATGATAAAGATAAGAGGTATAAGAAAGAAATGAACAAAAAATGGAGTTTTCCTAAAGGTAGTTTGAGTGATTCAAACTCAACTCAAGAAGATAAGCATGACAGAGCCAACATGTGTTTTATGATAAACACATATGAGGAGCTCAATGTTTTTCGTACTTATCATGTACATTTTTCTAATCCCATTAGAGATTAAAAAAAGATGAAAAAATTTATAATGAATATATTTTTGAATATTTTAATATTATAGAAGATATATTTTGTGAGCTTAAGGATAAATATAATATTTTAAAGAAACAACATGACTTAACCGCTAGTCTTAAGTCTGAACATATAATTGAGAAAGTGAAAAATTATCAAAGGAAAAAAATAAATTAAAATTGTCTAATAAGAAACTAAATAAATATATAAAAAAATTCAGAAATGATATAAATACTCTCACACAAATTCTTGGAAAGAAGATTGCTCTCAATTACACTTATTGTATAGGGTATCAACCTGGACAAACGAGGATTTTTAAGAATAGTTTTATTCTTAGTTTCAATTCTGGAAAATCATTTACTAGTTTTTATACATCTAGACCCAAAAATTATTTATTTCTAAAAATTTAAAATATTTTTATAGGAAGCCTATTAAGAAAATATGGGTCCCTAATGATTTGATTACTAACATTTATGAACACAAGAATATTTGGGTACAAAAATTGTTTATGGTGTAAAATTTGTTTTGTGGGGAACTTTATTGAAACACTCAAGTAAGATATTATGGTACTTGAATAGTGTCTATTCTAGACACATGACTAGAGATTACTCAATTTTCAAGATTCTGACCAAAGTGGATAATGGTCATGTCACTTTTGGTGACAATGCCAAAAGGAAAATTATCATTCTTTGTCAAATTAGTAATTCTAATACTGTCGTAATTTCTAAAGTTATATTTTTATATGGTTTAAAGTATAATCTATTTATCATCACATAGCTATGTGATGTTGGTTTTGATTTTAAGATTGAAAATAATTACTAATTTTTTTTTTGATTCAAAAAATGTTTTAGTTTTTACTACCTTGAGAAATGAGAGTGATTATGCTATTAATTTAGAATATTTATTTTATGAAAACATTTATTGCCTAAGTGTATTTCACAAGGAATATTATATTTTGCATAAGAGACTAGACGATTATTAGATTCACTAACTTAGAAAGATAACTAGATGGGGTTAGTCAAAGATCTAACTAAACTAGAATTTCCAAGTGATAAAATCTATAACCATGTCAAAAAGGAAAAAATATCGAAAATATATTTTTGATTAAAGAAATAAGTTTCAAATTCTCAACCCTTAGAGTTGGTTTAGATGGATTTTTTGGACCTTCTAATTTATCCAGCCTAAATGGGAATCACTATGTTTATTTTCTTATAGATTACTTCTCTAGGTATACTTGGGTAGTAATTTTAGCTCCCAAAAGTGAAGTCTGTTCTTATTTTACCAAGTATACTAAATATGTAGAAAATATTAGTGGACTTAGGATTTAGACCTTAATAAGTAATCATGGATATGATTTTGAAAATAAATACTGAATCTTTCTTCTCACATAATGGAAATAATCATAACTTTTATGCTCCTAAGAATCCACAGAATAATGGTTTGTTAGAAAAAATAAATAGGAACCATTAAGAAATTTCCCTGGCCATGCATAATGAGTATGAATTTTCTATTTATTTTTGGGTAGTGCTGTAAATAAATATTTTTATATAATAAATAAAGTTTTTATTAGACCTCTATTAAATAAAAATCCTTTTGAATTATGTAATGGTAGAGATCTAAAGTTTAATTACATTAGAGTTTTTGGTTTTAAATTATCTATTATTAATATTAAGGATAATATTGAAAACGTTTCTTCCAATAGTGATGAAGTAATTTTACTTAATTATTCATCTTCTAGTAAATCATGTATGATTATTAAAAAAACCAAGAATATGAAAGAATATGTTCATATAAAATTTAATGAAAAAGATCCACAGGAACCTAAGAACCCTTTAGAAAACTTTTAGGATGATATGTAAACTTTGAATATTAATACCAAAACATCTAAAAATTCTGTGAAACAAGCAGAAAAATCATCCCATTATAAAGAACATTATAAACCTAAACCTAAACCTATAAAAGAAAATGATATTTCCAGTCATTTCCTTGATCTTTTAGGACTCATGAATACCATCCATTAGATACTATATTCGGATACCTAAATTGAGGTATACAAACTAGAGATTATCTTAAGAATTTGGTTAAACATAAAGAATTATTTTCAGAAAATTAACCTAAGTACATCAACGAAATAATTAATGACGAGTTTTGGGTAATGTTAATGTAAGAGGAACTTATTTTTTTTAAAAGGAATAGAGTTTGGGGACTACTAGACAGACATAAGGATGCTCTAATTATTGGAACTAATTGGATGTTTAGAAACAAATTTTATGATCCATGCACTATAGTTAGAAATAAATCTATATTTATTGCACAAGGATATAATCAAGAATATGATACTGACTATGAGGAAACATTTTCACCAGTTGATTTAATTGAATCAATTATAATACTATTTTCTTATTAAGTACATTTGGATTTCAAACTATATTAGTTGGATTTCAAAAGTGTATTCTTAAATGGTTATATTATTAATGATTCTTTTTCTGAACACCTCCCAGATTTCAAAATCCTCATTTTACAAAACATGATTTTGAAATTAAAAAAATATTTATATGGTTTAGAATAGTCTCCTAAACCTCGATACGATAGGTTCAATAATTTTATAATTTCTAAAGGGTTTTGAAAATACATAGCTTGTCCTACTCTTTTTCTAAAAAGAGTTTCAAAGGATGTTTTAGTAGTTCAAATTTATGTTGATGATATTATTTTGGGATCTTCTAAAAATTATTTGTGTACTAATTTTTCAAAGATTATGCAACATAAATTTGAAATGTGTTTTATGAGTGAAATTAAATTCTTTCTTGGTTTTAAATTTTTTCAAAATAAATATGGAATTAATTTAAATCAAATTAAGTACACTAAATACGTTCTAAAACATTTTAGTTCGGATAACACTAAAAGTAGTGATACTCCATTGAGTACCACTTGTAAGATGGATCTTGGTGAAGATGGAAATCCAGTGGATCAAAATAGTTATAGAGGTATGACTAGAATATTTCTATACTTAAATACTAGATGACTAGATATTTTGTTTAGCGTGTGTGTGTATACCCATTTTCAAGAAAATAAACAATAATATCATTTACTTAATAATAAAATAATTTTCAAATACCTCAAATATTCTACCAATTTTGGGTTTTTCTATCATAGAGGAAAAGAATTTGACTTAGCAATTTATTCATATACAGATTTTTGTGTTTTCAACTTAGATAGAAAAACCACATATGAAACATGACATATTTTAAAAAATTCACTAGTATATTGGTGTAGTAAAAAGAATTTTTTTGTTTCACTATCTACTACTAAATCGTACTAAAGATATAACTATAATAAGGCCTTATGTTATCAAACTAGATGAAGAATACAAACTTCTATTTATGTTCATTCAACATATGTTGTGTCCAAGAAAAGAGAATTTTAGTATTGTGAGATATAATGACATTTATCTTATATTACATATGAAATGAGGGGATATAATTAATCACTATAGATATATTATTTTGAACATGATGAATATGTGAAATTCCTCTTCCAGATAAAATCACTTGATTTAACCTAAGATTATTTTAGCTATGTTAGAAACCTGGGGCCTGATGGATGAGAAAGAATATGTATTGGTCAAGTGCAGTGGTTTATTCTTAAGAAAACTTACATGTAAAAGGATTAAAGTTAATTGGAATCCCATGATGAAAAAGTGGGTTAAAGATATTGATAAATTCTATTAAGATTTTAATCCTGTGGAAAATCCTACCAGACCCAAGAATCATGTAGACCCTATCTTGGAGCCACATGAGGTTGCAGCTTAATTATATGATGAATAAGTTGTTTATGCTGGTTTTTTTGAAGAATAGGAAGTGACTACCTCTATTGAAGAGGGTGGTGATCTTGATATTCCTAAGAGACCAATTATATATTTTGTTTTTTCTAGTCCACTTACCTCTCTCCCTTCCATAGAGAGTTTTTTAAGTGAAAGAGATGACGAGGAGACTGAATTCTTTAGGAAATAAAATATTCAAAGATATTATGAGACCTCTAAATAAGTTTTTGAATCTCATATGGTTTTGATAATGGAGATAATGGTGATGGTGGAGATGAAGATGATGGTGGAAATGGTGATGATGGTAATGGTGATGAATATACTATTTTTTATGATGATAATTTTGAGAGGACTCATTCACATAACCCATCTTCTATTGGTTCAACTAGATATGTATCTATGGAGATACAAGTTTTAGTTCAGATAGTTGGTGCTGATACATCTTTTTAAAATGATCCAAGGAAGTTTGTAAAGAGGGTGGAATCCCTAGGTTCAGTAATTCATAGAATTGATCATGTAGATCCTTCTAATATGAATTCTACTAGAGGATAAGTAACAACACATTATGAGTGGGATAAGTTACTAGGGTGTGTAAATCTTGGACTAGACTACTCAGAGTCCAAATAAGTAAGTGGATATGATTAATATTATAGATATTCACAAGTTGGTTCTTCATTAGTAGTGGAAGAGGCATCAACCAAGGGGGATCCATCCCCTAGTTAAAAATTTATTGGGATTTCTTATCTGGACTCAGATGGATATAATGGTAGTTATAATGATCACATTAGTCAACTAGAGCATGGTGGACCTACTTTCTCAATTGTTGCTGGATTAGATCATAAGGTATCTCTTGTAGAATAAATTGATGATGCTGATGAGCTTTATTCTATTACTTATTATTTTCCTTCGGCTAGATTAGATCATGTAAAGGTTATTTTTCCTAAACTTTAGATGTATAATTCACCATTTCCTATTTGTACCATTGTGTCTTTAGCATTTGTGACCAGATCTGATTTAAAATATTTCATTGAGAGATTGCTTTCAGAAATTAGTGGTATCTTGAGATCCCAGGAACCTCCAGTTACACGTATTAGTGAATCTAATTCCATACATATTGTTGAGATTTTTTTTCCATATTCATCCTAATATGATAATAAAGACTCAGGAATTTGAAATTGATAATAGAAAGATGACTATTGAGATGGAAGTTATGAGATTTATTATAGAGGAGATAAGGACTTCCTTTACTACTACCCAAGATGCTTTTTTTGGATAAAATGGATAGATTACCAGGTGTTGCTTCTAAATATTCTACTCCACCTCAGTCAGCATCAGTTGATGGTGATATGATCTAATCCATATTCATAGAAGAGATAAAATCTATTATGGGTGATGTTCATATATCTCATCTGGAGGATCTTCGCTAGTCTAGACAATATGATGGGCATATATAAATTGGTAAGAGAGTGTTTGAATGAACCCCAAAGGGATAAGGAAACCATCACCACTGGCTATAAAATACTATTTTTCCTAGGTAATAAAAATAATGAGTTGATTTCTTAATCACATTGTGATTCACTATTTATTTCCACCCTTACACTACTATTTCAAACTGGATTTGTATTGAAAATTAAAAATATAATAAAAAATTTCACCTCATTTTTTATTAAAAAATTTAATTTTTATAAATTTAAATAGTTAAATTTTACTTGTTTTAATGTTTACATTGTAAGAGGAGGTGCTTTGGAGAGCTTATTATGGAATTCAAGCAAAACATACCAAAATTCTCAAGAGACCGAGCACAATTGTGGACTTCAATATTTACTGTGGATAACATGTGAATCCAATTGGGTTATAAATTGGTTTTTGAAATAAAAAATATGTGGGATACATTTATATAGAAGACCATGGATCCCAATTCATCCATTTAGAGGCCCAGAAGTGGCCCACATTGTGAAGCGATTCTGGAAGGCCATATTAGACTACCCTTTTGTATTTGGACCATAAATCAGGCCTAGGAACTCCAATTTGAATTATCACACCTCCATTTGATATATAATGTGATGCCCCACATAGCCTCCAAATTTCTGGACAATTTAATGCATTTGGTTCTATCCTTCATCCAAATCAACTTAGTGAAAAAATCTATCACGGACATCTCACCTACACCTATAGATCATTGAATTTTCTTGGATCCAACTTTCCAAATTTCTCTTTAAAAGCACTCCATGGATCATTGAAAATGTTGTAATGACTAGGGATATGGGTAAGTAAAATTTTAGATCTTTCTCTATCCATTTTATCCCTCTTCTATTTCATGCACTTCTAAACTTCTTAGTGGTCCATTTGGGGGGGGGGTGTTCTTTGTTGTAATCCTGAGGTCCATGCTTGTAATCATTGGAAGATGATTGAATTTATTAGTTTTTTTTCTATTTTATTTATTTATACCTTTTGAATTTGTGTTTATTATTATGTTATCAATTAAAAAACAAGGGAATAGGAATCCTCATGCTTCCTTTCATAACTCAAATCTTATGATGATTTGAGCGTGTTTGTCACTTTTATCACCCCTTCCCTTTAATGAGTGTATGAATGGGTTATATCGATTGATAAAATCCAAAAGATTAAACACATGAATATAAATGTTATTTTCTTGTGTAAAATTATATCATTGAAACAAATCTTTCCATATCATCAAATTGTTGATATGATACTTTGACTGAGTTTAGTTTTTACATCGATACAATTTTGTTGATTTTGAGAGGTCACCGATAATTGATATCATTGATCAATCAAATACTAGTTTTTAACCTAGTGAAATAAATCATTCTATACTAGTTACAGTGTGTATAAATCAGAAAATCAATGATCTTTCCCATTTACCTTGAGTGAGATGATGAATTGAGCATCAAGGGACACTCACCTGATTTGATCACGATTTTTCTAAATAGTTTCTCTCACTTAGTAATACCATTTAATTTTTTTAAATCAAAAAACCACCAAAAAACTTAATCCTATTCCCATTTAACTTTTATAATAAAATAATTCTTTTTGAATTAATGATCTAATCCTCCATCGAGAGATGACCTAGGGTTGCTATTATACTTTAGAAATTCTAGTAAAAACTAAATAACTAATTTAATGTTCTCGACTGTGCGATCAAATTTTGGCGTCATTGATGGGGAGACAAGATCATTTTTCTCTTTTATTTATTTATTAACTTTTTTATTTCTTACTCTTTTCAGTATTTTACCCTTCAATTTTTATTTATTTTGTTTTTATTTGTTTTTGTGTGTTTCTATCTCTATCTCTCCCACCCTTCCTCTCTCTCTCTCTCTATTTCCATAATATAGAATTATATTTTCATTTATCCTTCCATTATTCTTAGGTTTTCATATTATAAACATCTTCAATCAAAAAAATAAAAATAAATAAATAAATAAAAACAAAAAAACTTCACAACTTTGTTGCATTATAAGATATTGAAAGGAATTACTTCTTGAATTTGACCTAGAAATTGAAAAGTCCCTTCTATCAAAAATTAAGTAATATAGATTAAGACAATCATGTAACACCAATTAACTCCTTGTGGAACCTCAATAAGTCCTAAAACAATCTAATAGTGAACCAAATCAAACCCAAGCAATCATGGCTACAAATAACTGGACCTTAAAAGAACTGATCACCCTGGATGTGGAGTAACAACCTGCATACATCCAATACCCTAATCAAGAATCCAAATTTGAGCTGAGATTGGTCCTCATCCACCTCCTTCCTAAATTCCATGGTTTTTCCAGTGAGGACCCTCACAAACATCTTAAGAAGTTTCACATAGTGTGCTCCACCTTAAAACCCTAAAATGTGTATGAGGATATCATTATGTTTAGTTCCTTACCTTTCTCCCCTAATGGTGTAGCCAAAGACTGGCTATACTATCTCCCTACAACAATTGGGGGATGGAATTACTTGAAACAAATCATTCTAGAGAAGTTCTTACCTACCCTCGAACTGCATCAATTAAAAAATAAATCCATTTCATTAGGCAATCAAAAGAAGAGACCTTTCATAAATAATGAGGGAGATTCAAAATAATTTATTCAAGTTTCCCCCACCACAAAATTAGTGAACAATTTCTAATTAAATATTTTTATGAGGGAATTTACCCCATATATCATGGTATTATAGATGATGCAACTAGTGGTTCCCTTATTGATAAAACTCATGTCGCCACTCATGACTTAATAACTATCATGGATCAAAATGCACAACAATTTGGTACACGCATAATTTCACCAACTTGAGGAGTACATGAGGTAATTCATTAATACCTAGAAAAAAGGTAGATAATAAACATGAAGATATTAATACCCTTCTAAGGTAATTATATCAAGCACAAGGTAATTAAAACTCACCACCCATTCCATTACATTTTGGTATTTGTTCTAATAACACTTATTTTTCTCACTGGTGCCCACAAATTTAGGAGTGATATGAGTCTTGTACAAATGTATTCCCTAGGATTCCATTCCAAAAAACACCCCCCTTAAAGAAAGAACCATTCAGGCCAAATCCAAACCCTGTAAGAAATAACAACTACAACACCGACAAGGAGGAAACCCAAGATACCCTAAATAGAACTGGTATCAACAAGGAAAAGGTATGAAACCTTATTATCCTTCAAAATCTCATAAAAATCCTCCTCCTATAAAATATGAACCAAGCCTCGAGGACATGGTGAAGCAAATGGAATATCAAAACCTCTAGTTCCAACTGAGCACACAATCAGCTATTCAAGACATATGAAGTCAAGTGAGATAATTGGAAAACATAATTGGTGAGATAAAGATTCAAGGTTATGGAAAAATACTATCCAAACCTATTGCTAATATAAAGGATAATGGTAATGTATGTGGAATCACACTTCATAGTGGTAGATAAGTTTCTTCTTCTAATGATTCTACCCAAAAGGCATGTCCCCTCTTGAAAAATCACTTTCTCTACCCATAAAGGATTATAATATAGAAAAACAAAACAAAAAGGGTAAAAAAGTTATCATTCAGGATTATACTAAAAAATACATTCATATTCCATTCCCTCAAAGACTCTCTAAATCTAAGAATTTTCTTGATAATGATATTCATAAATAAATAATGGTTACATTTAAAAAGGTATAATTTAACATTCCTCTTTTGTATGTAGTTAAAAAAATTCCTTGTTACGCCAAATTTCTTAAATAACATTTCACCCATAGACAACAACTAAAGGGGAATGAGAGAGTCAACCTTGGAAGGAGCATCCAAAGTTTGATACAATCAATAATTCAAACCAAATCAAGGATCCTTGAAATTTTACGGTACCTTTCACAATAGGGGATACCATCTGTTCTGATGCAATTATAGATTTAGTTGCTTCAATTAATGTAATGCCTCACTATGTGTATACTTATCTATATTTTGGAGAGCTTCAACCAACAAGCATCATCATGGAACTTACCAAATAGAGCATAACACACCCATCCAGAGTGATCAAGGACATCCTCATAAGAGTTTATAATCTCATCTTCCCTACATAATTCTATATTAATGATATAAAAGATACCAAAACCTAAGGACATTATCCTCTCATAGTTGGGAGTTCATTCCTCAAAACAATAAATATGATCATCAGAATTCACAATAGTTTTATTTACATGGATTTTGATGGATAAAATGTATGTTTTAATATCTGTGATGCCATAAAACACCCAATTGAAGAGAAATCCACTCTTCATTTCCATCCAATGGAAGTGATCTCTAATGGCACACACACACACACACAACATTCTCTCCGCAACCCATACTTTGATTCATTTTCTTCTTCTTTACTACTAGATTATTTTAGTTTTGATTCATGTTTAGAGTGTTGTGTGGGTTCAGAAAATTGTAAATTTTGTTCTTTAAATGAAGAGTGTGTTCATTATGAAGTACCCATGACCATCAATGATTTTGAGAATATCATTTTCATTGAATCTCTTTATTTAGAGAATAAACATGACCAGATTTACAGTTTCATGGACCTAAATCCCCCTAAATCCTCTACCCCAATTCAAAAACCAATGTTGTTTGAATTAAAACCACTTCTATGTAATTTAAAATATGCCTATTTTGAGTGTATTGACTAATTTCCCATCATTATTGCTAACAACCTCTCTCAATAGTAGGAATCAAAGCTACCCGGTCTTTTTAAAGATTGTAAAAATGTGATAGGATAGAATTAGGATTATATTCCATGGATTAGACTATCTATTTGTATGCACCATATAATTTTATATGATGAGGCTAAACCTATTAATCTAGATCAACTCCTGTTAAATCCCACCCTCCTTAAAGTGGTAAAATTGGAAGTCAGTAAATTACATACTGATGGGATAATTTATCCAATATTTGATATTAAATTGGTTATCCCAATGATAATTGTGCCTATAAAAACTAGAATAATTATTTTATCAAACGAACAGAATGAATTTGTTCAAACACATGTGCAAAAAAGTGGTCAGTTTGTATGGACTATCAACGACTGAATCAAGCCACCTGAGAGGAACACTTTCCTCTACCTTTAATTGAAAAAATGTTAGAAATATTAGCTAATAATTACATATAGCCAAAGAGGATCAAGAAAATAAAATATTTACCTATTCATTTGATACATTTTCATATAGAAGGATATATTTCGGTCTATGTAATTCTCCTGGTACTATTCAAAATTGTATGTTGAGTATATTTTTTAAGTACCTTGAGAATTTTATGGGAGTTTTTATGGATGATTTAATAGATTATGGTAGTTCTTTTGAGGATTGTTTAGTACTCCTATGTTCTTTACTCCACCCTTTCATTGAAAAATAAATCATATTAAATTATGAGAAATGCCATTATGGCTGAGTGGGGGATAGTTCCAGGGAATGTTATTTAAAATGAGGTAATTTAAGTGGATAAATCAAAATTTGAATTAATTTCATCCCTTAAATATACAAAATGTTTTGGTGATGTGTGATATTTCTTGGGTCATGATGGTTTTTATCACCAATTCATTAAAGACTTTAGTAAGATCACACTTACCTTATCTAAATTGTTGCAAAAGGATTATGAATTGTTTTTGATACAAATTGTGAGGATTTTTTCAATTCACTAAAAATTATTCTCACATCATCTCTCATAATCCAACCACCAAGGTGGTATCTCTACTAGGAACTTATGTGTGATTCCTCTAACATTTCAGTTGGGGAAGTTTCATCATAAAGGGATGAAAAGGCTCCTCATGTCATTGCATATGCACCATGTACCCTTGACACTACCAATAAAAACTACAAAACCACTGAAAAAGAACTTATTTATATTATTTTTGTCTTGGAAAAATTCCATTCATATATTCTTTAGTAAAAAGTCATTATGTTTTATGACCACACTTACCTTCATTTTCTCCTAAAGAAAACTAAATCTAAGCCCCACCTCATTCGGTGGATGATCCTCCCCCATGAGTTTTACCTTGATATCTGAGGTAAGAGAGGAGTGGAAAATGTGGTATCTAACCATATTAGTATAATTTCCACATCACAAGACCATCACTTTAACTCCTCCCTCACCATTGGAGAATTATTTCCTCATGAGAACCTTTGTGATGTTGTGGACCTTACCCCATGATATAAAGACATTGTGAATTTTCTACCAGCATCAAGAGACCCCACTGATTTTAGCACTTCAAAATCCCAAAGACTTAATCATGATTCATGATGGTACATTTGGGATAAACTTTACTTATTTGAGAATTTATAGTGACCATATTGTTCGTAGGTGTTTCACTGACTATGGTTTCACCTCAGTTTTGAGATTCTACCACACTTTGGATTGTGAGGGAAAATTTTCTCTCAACACACTACTCAAAAGGACCTCAAATTGAGAATTTATTGGCAAAAACTATGTAGAGATGACCATAAATGTTTTAAGTCATGTACTCAATGTCAATTCATAGTTAATATCTCCAAGGGGAATGAAATTCCCCAACAAATCATGTTATTTTGTGAGATATTCAATGCACGGGGAATTAAATTCATGGGGCCTTTTCTAAATTCAATTGGATTTATGTACATATTATTGGCTGTTAAATATGTCTATAAATAGGTGGATCCAAAGGAAACCAAGGCCAACAACTCTCGAGTGGTTTTTGATTTTGCGAGGTCTAAGATTTGCAGTAGGTTTGGTCTGCCAAGATTCATCATTAGTGATCAGGGTTCACATTTTGGAAATCAAAACATGAAAAACTTACTCTCAAATAATGGGTTATTCATAAAGTCTCTACTACATATCACCCCCAAACTAAGAGACAAGATAAATTTTCAAATTTTTATGTTAATTGAATATTGGAAAAAATGGTACAACCCAATAGGAAAGACTGGAGTTTTCACTTGGATGATACACTTTGGGTTTATCTGAACTACTTTTAAAACCTTGATAATAATGTTACCATATAGGACTATGTTTTGAAAGGATTTTCACCTTTTTCTAGAGGTAGAGAACAATGTATATTATGATGTTAAATAATGTTATATGAATCTATCTAATTTAGGTGATCATAATAAGTTTTAGATTCAAGAGTTGGAAGACATTTAGCATGAAGCATATGAGAACTCTCAAATCTATAAAGTCTAGAAAAATGCTATCATGGGGGGTGAGAAGGTCCCCACATACAATTACAAGATAAAGATTCACTCAGGTAAGCTTTGTTCCTGATGGATCGATCCTTACACTATTACTAATGTTTAACCTTTTGGTTTAACATAGTTCATGCATGAGTATAGTGAATGATGTTTTATCTTCAATGAGAAGACACTTAAACACTTTTATGAGGATTTTCCAAAACACCCGGTGGAGGAAATCCACCTTCAAGAAGCAACTTACCAGTGAAACCCACCAGGTTTTATCCTTCATTCCCATTTTCTACTTTATTATAATGTGGGCACTACACACTCTAGGTATTAGGGTGGGTAAATTCATGGGTTTGTTAATATTTTGATTGTCTTTCTTCATTTTTTTCTTGTTGAATAGTACTTTACTTTTCCCCACCTTGTTGAGTTCATTTAGATTTTCATCATCTTTATTCATTATTCTACTTCTTTTTCTTATTGAATAGTATTTTTACCTTTCGTTCCCCCACTTTTTCACACTAAATCAAGAAAATTATTGAAAATAAATGTCTAAATTCCCGATTCAATGTTGTTCTAACAATTAATGAATTTTTTTCTCAATTATGGAATGGGAATGTTTTTATGAATTTAACATATAGGTGGGATTTTCAGTACATTGTTTATTTTTCGAGGATATAAATTGTTGTATATCTATGAAAACTTTGAAATGAAGGATACCCTTTGTGTGAGTTTTTTATGGGAAAATTATTTCACTAATATGTCCACACATTTTTGCACCCAACCATGAAGTGTGAATACTTATTATTCAATAAAAGTTAAATATAAATTAGGTTGATTGTATTATCTTTATAAAATGATTTTTCTATACGTTCATTCCTCATATGATCTATTTCATTAATGTGCCAGATTGGCCTATACATGTATACCTAATATCCAACTATTGTACACCCTAAAAACAAATAATAATAATAATAAATAAATAATGAGTGGAGTGATGAAATTTAAAAAAATGATGATATCTAGGTTGGGAGCTTATGATTTGACTTTTCATAATTCTTAAGTGAGTGGGTCTTGAAATATCATTGAAAATGATATAGGATAGGTTTGGTGGAAAGAATTAGCTATGCAGATTTTTTTTAAAATAACCTATATTTATTGGATAGAAAGCGGAAATGCTAGCAAGAAATGTTTTTTAAACACACACATGGAGAGTTATTGGAATGGTTTAATTTTTAATTCATTTTTCATATTTTTCTCCTGCATCTCTTTTAATTTCATTCTGATACAATTTATGAGACCCCTTTTTCCATGATCACTGAGAATAACTCCTTGGTGTGGTTTTTTTATTTGATCACATTACTATAATGAATTATAATTTCATTGAATGTTAAATATTCATGAATTTGGGAATATATACACATATTTTTTTTGTAAATGTCAATTTTCCCAGGATTTAAAATCTTTAAGTGGGGGGGTGTGATTTCATAGCAATTCACTATTCATTTCTACCCTTACACCACTATTTTAAACTAGTTTTCTATTGAAAATTAAAAATATAATAAAAAAAATTCACTTTATATTTTATTAAATAATTTAATTTTTATCAATTTTAAATATGTAAATTATACTTTTTTTAATGTTTAAATTTTATGATAAAGTGATTGGGAGAGCCCACGATAGAATTCAAGAAAAACTGGCCAAACTGCACCAGAGCCCAAGAAAACTTATGGGCTTAAATATTTAATGTGGATAACAAGTAAATAAAATATGGCTATAAATTGGTGAATAATCTTAAAAATACATGGGAAACATTTCTCTAGAATACCATCAAGCCCAATTATTCCATTTAGAGGCTTAAAAGCAGTCCACAATGTGAAGCAATTCTGGGCAGGCCCGATTAGACCACCCTTTTGTATTTGGGCCATTAATTGGGCCTAGTAACTCCAATTGAGATGAATCCACATCCAGTGGATAAATAACTATAATTCCTAACTCTTTAAATAATTTTAGTACAATTTAATGTGTTTTGTTCAGTCCTCTATCCAAATACACATGGCGTAAAAATCTATCATGAACAGATCACCTACACCCACAAACCAATGATTTTTCTTGGATCAAACTTTCCAAATTTATTTTTTAAAGAACTAAATGGATCATTTTAAATGTTAAAAATTTCAGGGTTAAGGTTAAGTATAATATTAGAGATTTATCCATCCATTTTCTCCCTATTCTACATCATATACTTCTAAACTTCTTAGTGATCAATTTGGGGGGTGTTCTTTATTGTAATCCTGAGATCCATGCATGTAATCATTTGAAGGTGATTGAATTTATAGTTTGTAGTACAATGTTCTTCATTTATACGTTTTAAATTTTTTTTATTCTGGTTTGACCAAATACAAATTAAGGGACCAAAAATCATCATGCTTCCATGAATAACACAGATCTTGTGATGATTTGAGAGTGTTCATCTCTTTTCTCACACCTTCCCTTTCATGAGTGTACGAATGGGTTATATCGGTTGATAAAATCCAAAATCTTGAACCCATTAATATAAATGTTCTTGTATTGTGTAAAATTATATCACTGAAACAAATCTGGTCATCTCATCACATTTCTGATGTGATTCCTTGATTGAGTTCGGTTTTTACATTGATACAATTTTGTTGATTTTGAGTGGTCACTAGTAATCAATATCATTAATTGATCAAATACTAGATTTTAACATAGTAATAACTCAAATATCATTCTGGTTTTAGTGTGCATAAATCAAGGAATCAATTATCTTTCCCAATTCCCTTGATAGTGATGACATATTGAGCATCAAGGGACACTCACCCGGGTTGATCATGATTTATCCAAATTTTTTCTATCACCTAGTAATAATGTTTAAATTTTTATTTTAAAATAATAAAACCCCAAAATAATTAATCCCATTACCATTCTATTTTCATAATAAAAAACAAAATTTTAAATTAATGATCTAAGGCTCCATCGAGAAATGACCTAGGGTTCCTTCGATAATATAGAAATTCTGGTAGAAACTAAATAACTAATTTGACATGCTAGAAAAAATGATTAGTTATCAATTCATGTTTTTAGATAAGAAAATAATAATTCCACCTATTACTTGGGAATTCAAGGAACAAGTAAACCAAATCAAGGTAATGAACTCTATACTCAAGTTATACATGGAAGAGAATAAGGATTTCTTCACTGCTATGGAGGGATGTGGTAATATAATAATGGACTTTGTGAACCTCATGAAGACTTTATTGTATGTATCTGGTATAGTAGTGGATTCACTTGAAGAAATTCCCAATTCATTTTTTATATATTCCCTATTTACTAATCCTCTACCTCCTTAGTATTATCTATTCAGTATGTCTCCAGTTAAAGTACTTAGGCATCTCAGACTAGTGGTGATCCAAGAGTTTCCTCAGACTACCTAAGCCCCATCAGCTTCTACATTAGTGGATCTTACCTCTAGAAAAGGAAAATGACATGTTTATCCTACCGCCCAATCTGAGAGTGATTTTTATTAGGTTATGTTTTTGATACAGAATATGTTGTATTCTCTTTGTATTTTTTTTGTCTATAATCTAATGAATTTTGTTCTTAATGAATTTTAATGTCTTATTCATTATGAGTTATTTATTTATTGTCTTATATTCTTGATAATCCATAAATTGGGATAAATTATTTTTATGGAATTTACCTTTCAATATTTAATGTTTTAGTGTTAAAAATCTAAGTCCAAATTTATGTTTTAAACTATATAAGTGTTTATTTTTATTTTTGTTTTATGTTTTCAATTCTATTTCAACATTTAATCTTTGTATCTCGCATTTTTGGCTTGAAATTTTAAGAAAACTATTACTCTTAAAATTTATCTATTTATACCTATTTTTTATATATGGTTTATTAAATTCCAGAAAAATTTATCCTCAAAATGGGGAGATTGTTAGCACCTCATTATTTTAATGCTCACAAATCATGATTACTATGCTTCAAATGAGATTAATGTTTTATTATATTATATTAATTTTGTAAAGAATAATTGGAAAAAAATTGTAAAATTGTAGAATATAGATAATATTAGTAAAAATGTTCTACCATTAGTTTAACTATGCCACTGCAAGACTCATACCCCCATTAGTTCGAATTATTCTACCACTGAAACTCTTGATACTGTCAGCATTATGCTATCACTTGATCCATGAAACCATCAAGAATTCCAACATTATAATCTTAATTCTATAAGTATGTTACACCACCATGATCCTACTACCACCAGCATGTGCCACCCACAGAGTTCTACTATCTCTAGAGTGGTGCTACTATTAGTTCAATTTTTCTACCACCAACACTCTACCACTGCCAAATGTGTTACTATCAGACCTTCTACCATTAGTTAAACCTTTCTACCACTAGGTGTGATACCATTGGACTATGATTCCACTATATATTCTACCATTATATATGATCTACCATCATCCTTTATACCATTATGGATATGGTTCATTTGAATTTAATGACTCAAATGGATAGTTTATGGAGTTAATGAACACAGTGTCACATGGTTTTCTTTAATGATTATTCCAAAACCATTTCATAGATGAATTGAAGACCATGTAATAGGATACTCAGTATGATTATCCATGAAATGTTTAATATTATTCTTCAATGGACATTTGGAGTTACAAGTCTATTTATTTCTAATGATCTCCCTCGTATGTGAGTGAGTGATAAGGGCTGTGACCCTATGATTACATGATACTGAAATATGAGTGTGAAAGTGTGGAACATATTGAAGATAAATAACCATTAATTAAAAAAAGAAGTGTTTTTTGTGGAACTATTTCAGATCATTTGTAAATAAAAAAACTAAACCTCATAAAACTCTATTTTCCAGCACTTTTAGATAAATCTATTTGAGCTCCTCACCAAATCAAATCTGAGGACCCTAGAGCATATGGATCATTACAAACAAATAAGCACTACATTCATATATCTCTATTTATTTTCTCTATTTGTTTTTTTACTTTTGAGCTGTGTATTTCAAATATTTGTATATCTGCACACACAAACACTTTTTCTCAAACTATAGAATGACCAATATTATTGTGACATCCCCGAACCCGGTGCCACTTAACCCATACTCCAAGCCCGATTGGCCACATGAACCCTGGTACATATCCCCACAAGACAAGGGATGCCGATTATCCATGGGTTGTGTAGGTAGTATAGTGGGGATAATATACCCCCATGTCAGTGTAATACATTAGATACAACAAATAGAAAACAATTACAGAAGTATAATAAATCAGAAATATATAGTAAACAGTGAAAGCATAAATAGATAAGACAAAATTCTGAATAACTACTTAACTTAGAAAAATACTTATAGGTAGTTTATGATACAAACATGCATGCATGGAATGCTGCTACAAAAGGAAATAGAAATCATGCAACATGCATGCTAAATAAAAAGTGAAAAAGTGAACAAAATCCAAAAGCTGCTATATAACATCTCAAGCCTAATCCTGATCCTCTACTCCTAAGATCCATCTATGAAATATGAATCAAAAAAATACAGAGTGGTCTTTTCCCCTATCCATACCTACATTCAAACAATATTCATGGGTGCCGACGGAGGCCCGAGTAGGGTGTGAGATAAAAAACTAAGTATGCCACCACCAAAAGTGTCTACGTGTAATCTGATTAGGTTCTCATAAGTAAACAATGTGTAGTTAACAACAATTATGTAAACAAATATAGAACCAATAATTAACCACCCACTCAAGTCCCTAAAGGATACCTAGCAGGTCTACCTGGTTCATCTCACAGCTGTTATGTTTGATCAAGTCACTATATATATAATATCTATATGTATAAGTGGCATGGGGTAAGAATTACTCCCATCCATATGCATATATAGAGATTGAAACTAGCTTGGGGTAAGAATGACTCCTACCCATACACATATAGAGATTATAACTGGCATGCGGTAAGAATGCCTCCCACCCATACATGTATATTGAGATTGTAACTGGCATGGGGTGAGCATGCCTCCCACCCATACACATATAGAGATTATAACTGGAATAGGGTAAGAATACCTCCCACCCATACATATCATAAGATAGCATGAGGTATAAATTCCTCCCATCCATTGGTATATCATGAGCTCCTAAGTATAGCATTGGCATTACCTATCAAATCATATAACATAAAGAAAAACCATCTCATATCATTTCAATTTTAACAAACAACCCATTTCATGTAATGACTTTATAATAAATCATAACTAGGGTAAGAACATACTATCCATTGAAACCATTACATTCAAGCAAATCCATCTTTAAGGTTTAAGCCATCTCACCCTAGACAATCTACAAATCCAACAATCAAATTTTCCTAACATGGAAAATTCATTTCAAGGCAATGCGTCAAGGCCAAAGTCTCAAAGTCAACTAATCACATGCCAATTTCGAAATTTCCAATTAAAAAGGGTTTAAAAACTATCGAGTCACCTTGGTATACATAAATTACACATGGTAGAATTTATATTTCAATTAAAAGTCATGTCGAGAGCTAATTTGAGTTCCATGTATTTTGAACCATTTACCCCAAATGGTCATTTTCAAGGTATCACCCCTATAGGGGTCCATATAGAGTAAGGGTGGTCTCTAAACCCCTAAAAAAAACCAAATTCACCTATATTATGAAATGAGGGTCATTTAGATATTAAGGAACCAACACATTAAGGAATATTGGCAAAGTCAGGCTCATAAAACGACATATTAAATGTGAAACAGACAATACTCAAATGGAAAAATACATGACCACCTACCTTAGGGTCACAGAAAAAGCCTCACTTGATATATACCTCATATTAAAAACATGTTGTAAGTGATCCGAGTTTCAGTTTAACACTATAAAAATAGGGCGAATGATCCTTCATCTAAATAGAGAAACCAATAGTGAGATTAACTAAGGAAAGGATGAGTGCAAGTGGTAAGCCTTACCTTGGGCTATCTAATGCTTCTTTCAGATTGAATATTGGTATCCAAATAAAGGAGTTATCAAGGATCCAAGCTTGGTGTGTTTTTGATCACAAAGAAGAGAAGAACCCACTAATTCTATCCACTGAAGGTGAGGAAAAAGGAAATATTAGATTTTAAATTAAAAGAGGGGAAAATGGTAAATTTTACTCGAAACCCACTACACATGGTTTATGCACAAAATTTGAAAATCAATGGTAAACCATGCATTAAGGATCTATCCCCATTCTGTAGTAGGTTGCGGGGTTGTGCGCCTAGTATACATGATTGTAGACAAGCCGTGCAGACTTGCAGGTGACCCTATCTTTAACCACACAGTTTATAGAAATCTTGCGGCCTAGGTCACACAATTTACACTAAATGTTTGGCCCAGTCTGCAGCCCATTTAACCAAACCTTCGGTCTATGAACCATCCCTAGATGCTCCTCGAGCCTTCCCCAGGTTGTAGCACACATTTAAAATGATTAAAGTAAATATTCAAAACCCAAAAACAATGATCCATACCTTACTCAAAATTCAGGCCATTAAAACCTCCCCTAATTATAGAAACTCTTCCCTATGTTTTCCTTATGAAGGAAAATAGGTACTACCATAAAGAGTTATGGCCACTGAGATTGTATATAAGTTTCTCTCTAGGTATCATCTTGTACTTAGCCATGCTTACATATCACCCATACAATAGGAATATAACTTCCCCGAACTGTCTTCAGGCTCTAATCAACAATACAAACTAGATACTCCTCGAATTAAGCATTTATATCCAGATCAACCTCATCAGGATGAAATATGTGAGATGTGTCTGGATAATATCGGTGAAGATAAGATATATGAAAGGCATCATGTATATACTAGTATCTCTAAAGAAGTTCTAGCTCGTAAGCCACTGACATGATCTTCTTCACTACCTCGAAGGGTCCAATGAATCTTTGTGACAACTTACCCTTCTTTAAAATATGTAAATTCCCAAACTTGTGTGATATTTTCATGAAAACCCAGTCTCTGACCTTGAAATCAAGAGGTCGATAGTGTCTATTGACATAATACTACTTTCTAGACTGATATGTCAACATGAGCTTCCGAATCAGCTAGACTTTCTCTAAAGTCTCCCGTATGAGATGAGGCCCAATCAGAGCTGCTTCCCTCTCCTCTTTCTAGAATAGAGGTGAGAAAAAAGTACTGCCATACAAGGATTCATAGGGTCCCATCTCAATGGTATCCTGGAATATATTGTTATAAGGGGAATTCATTTCTCCCAAGGACTCCAAAAGTCAAGAACACACGCATGGATCATATCCTATAACACCTATATTGTAAGCCTTGTCTGTCCATCAGTCTATACGTGATAGACCGTACTAAAAAGTAACTATATACCCAAGGCCTTTTTCAACCCCTACATGAACCATGACGTGAATTGAGAATATATGTCAGAAATTATAGAACAGGGTGATCTATGAAGACGTACCACCTATTTGATGCACAAACTTTTGAGATCATCTACAAGAATGTCTCTCTCATAGGCAAAAAGTGTTTAACCTTCATCAAAATATCAACAACAACCCACACAACATCATTTCCATGGGGTGATCTGGGTCAAAAAATTCACAAAGTCTATCGAAATATCATTCCATTTCCACATAGGAATGGATAGTAGTTGAAGAAGCCCTTACAGATACTGATGTTCCGCCTTCACCTGTTGACAGGTGGAATATCGCATGATGAAACTAGTTATCTAATGATTCATAATGGTCCACCCTTATTAGTGTCATAGATCATGATGCATTTTGGTGACACCAGGGTGAACTGCCCATTCTGAGGCATCGAAATACCTCATAATCTCCTCTCTGATGTCTATTGGGACCTATAAATGTCAATGAAACAATAGAGTTTCATCCTCATTGACCTTCTAATCAGAAAAAGTTTTTTTTATCTAGAACACTTTTTTGTAGGAAAAGGCCTTCAGGATCATATATCTATCTCGACATTACTCATTCCAGTAGAATAGATGTCACCACTAAGGTTGAGTGAATAGTCTAACCACGGTCCTCTTGATCCTCAACATGAATCTCCAAGAATAAGGCCTTAAGCTTCCATTCATCACTGGACTCCTAAACCACCTGTTTCTGAGACATTTGGCTAAGAGTATCAGCTACTGAATTCCCTTTCCCAAGAATATAGGCAAGTTCAAAATCAAAATGTAACACCCCTGAAAAAGTGATACTTAAAAGGCTAAATTTTACTACACATGTCAACAAGGTGCACCTTTCTTTTCAAGAGTATACCTGATGAGAACTCCACAATTAATCATGCTTGGCCTGGAGTAGTAATCAAGATGGGTGACCTTCTGGGAAGTTTCATAGGGTGTGTGTGAGTGAGGACAAAACACACTGAAAGAACATGTGTTGGCCTGTGGGGACAGTCATTAGTATGATAAGAGACCCTAGCGAGTAATAGCCTATGGTGTGTTGGGAAGGCAACCAAGGTATTACAGGGAGACCCATGGGGTCATATGACAAGGTTCATGGCCCCGGGAGGTGGGTCGTGACAAATGGTATCAGAGCCAATACCCAGCCAGAAGTTCTTAGGAACTACCTGGGTTTGATGCTTGGGGTTCACAATGAGGGCGTTGTGCTTTAAAGGGGTGGATAATGTAACACCCTTGAAAAAGTGAGACTTAAAAGGATAAATGTTACTACACATGTCAACAAGGTGCACCTTTCTTTTTGGGAGCCTACCTGATTAGAACTCTACAGTTAAGCATGCTTGGCCGGGAGTAGTAATTAGGATGGGTGACCTTCTGGGAATTTTCATAGGGTGTGTGTGAGTGAGGACAAAACACACTGAAAGAACATGTGCTGGACTATGAGGACAATCATTAGTATGATAAGCGACCATAGTGAGTAATATCTTATGGTGTGCTGGGAAGGAAACCAAGGTATTACAGGAGATCCATGGGGTAATATGACAAGGTTCAAGGCCCCTGTAGGTGGGTCGTGACACAAAATATTACAGGTAATCAACCCACCTACACTACCTAAGATTCATATCATGCTGAGTGAAGATGTATTTGAGAATTCTGTGGTTTGTGAACACCATAAAGTGCTCTCCCAAAAAATAGTGTATCCAACAGCGTAAGGCATGAACAACAGAAGTGAGCTCGAGGTCATGCATCGGGTAATTCCACTATTAAGGCCTCAACTAATGAGAACCATATACAACAAATCGATCATCCAACATTAGAACAACTCTAGGACTACCACCTAACACGTCACAATAGACTGCATAGGCCATGAATGACTCCAAAAGAATCAGTATCAATGCTGAATTCAATCATCCCTTCAACTCTTAGAAGGCTTCTTCACTAGATTCAAACCATTCTAATTTCAAATCCTTCTTTTTCATGCCCGTAAGTGGTGTTGTATGGTGTGAGAAATCCTGAATAAAGCATCTGTAATATTCGACAAGACTTAATAAACTCCAAATGTAAAAGACATTCTTGGGATTCTTTAAAGAATATACATCTCTCACTTTCTCTAGGTCAATATAAACTCTTATCTCTGAGATTATATGACCAAGGAAATGGTCTTTATCAATCCAAAAGTGGAATTTACTTAGATTATCAAAGATTTGATTCTCTCTCAGTGTATTTAGTATGATCTCAAGATGGGTTTCATGGTCCTATCTAGAGAGAGAATACACTAAGTTATCATCAATGAAGACTACCACAAATGAATCTATATATGGATGGGAAACCCAATTCCTAAGATCCACGAAGACAACAAGTGTGTTTGTGAGTCCGAACGGCATAACCAGGTACTTGTAGAGACCATACCTACTCCAGAAAGCTGTGTGAGGTATGTCTAAAGTTCTGAAACACACCTGATGATATCCCAACCTTATATCCATCTTTTAAAACACCTTCTCTCCTATGATCTGATCAAAGAGGCCATCTATTTTAGAAAATGTATAACACTTCATGATATTCAATAAACTCAACCTATGATAATCCACACAACACCTAAGGGTACCATCTTCTTTATTGGAAAAGAGGACTGGTGAACACCAAAGAGAAGTGTTGGGGTGTATAAATACCTTCTCCTCCAGATACTCCAACTGATTCTTGAGTTCTAGAAGATCCTTATGTTCCTTCCTATAGGGAGGAATGGTCAAAAGTGCTTATCCTAGCTCAAGTTAAATAGAAAACTCTACATCTCATACCATAGGTAGACCAAGGAAATTATTTGGGAAAATGTCTCTGAAATGATCCACTATAGAATTAAAGAAAGTGGCTTGTAACCCTTGATAATAAAGTTAAAGACTGGAAACCTATGTTGTAACACTACCCAACCTCTACTACTCGGGCCTTGCTCGTGTCGCAATGAGATCCCATTCTCCCTTGTGCATGTGTGTATTGCCCTATAGTGATGTAAACATCACCCTATAATGATAATAGTCAATGTGTACTCTTTAGGGAACTATACAGTATATCCCAATAATTACATCGAAACCCATAATGTTGAGAACGTACGTGTTCCATTCGAAAAGGTAACCACCTATCTCAATGGGGGAATTATGACCCCGAAAAACGTCCTCTGAACGGATACCTAAGGGTGTATCTAGCATCATGGAACCATTATATAACTCTATGTTGAGTCCAAAACCCTTAGTGATTGCCTCAAACATGAAATAGTGAGATGTTCTTGTATCAAAGAAATCAAACACTAAAGTGAAGGCTACTAGAATAGTACCTCATACAGTAGATGGTCTGGCACTCTACTCCTGTAGTGTAGGTTGGACTACGTGTAACTAGCCTGTACCATGGCCCATGAGTCACTTTCTGACAACCATAACTTGGGCCACTTTGTTGGTTCTAATAATCATATGTCTGGTTACCTCTACCTGGACTTCCACCTCGACCTGAATGACCTATGGTATTCTAGCTGCCTGACTATCGTGATCATGCTAAACCTGATCTCGATCAAGGAGTATGTGCAGACCCCTACTCGCTTGGCACTAGTAGAAAATTACAATAAAAAATATCGATATGGACCATCATAACATAACCTCTGCACTAAACTAGATTTTGCGGACACTGCCTCTTAAAGTGCCATGAAACTTCGCACTGGTGATAGATTGGAGAACTACCCAAGAAAGGAGCCTGACCACTGCTACCTCTATGAGATTATTCGACTCACCATATTCATCTAGAAAAAGATAGACTAGAAGCATTAGGTTCCAAACTACCCTGGCTCACACCATCATCATCCCTCAATTTTTTCTCTGTAATTAGGGCCTGGTTGACGATCTTAGAAATTTTCATCTGCTTAAACACATTGACCTACGATTGGATGGTGTAACACAACCCATACTCAAATCACCTAGAATCCATTAGATCATCATGATATAGATAAGGAGAAAAATAATATAGATTAGTGAAATAGGAAGAGTAATCCATACCTAACATTGTCCCCTACTACAAATTCATGAACTCTTTAGCTGTGTCAGCCCTCAGAGTTTGGGGAAATAAGTAGTCATATAAGACAATATGAAGTTAGGCCAACCCATATCTCTATGCTAGCCTACCTGGGTGATGAAATCCCACCAAATATTGGATTAATCGCATAGCATGTATGTATCTAGCTTGACCCTCCACCCTGGAGGCATCTGTAGGTGCTCAAAAATAGGCAGGATTTCCTTGATCCATGAGTCTGTAGCAAATGGTATGCCATCCCCTGAGAAAGTGGGAGGATGCTGCTGTTGAAACTCATGAGTTAATTCTACCATACTCAGGGTAGATCACACTCTACCTTTCATATTATGCATCATTCATATGAATCCCTCTCGAAACTGGGCATTGGAACCCAAATCAGATATAGGAGGAGGATCCATAGGTGGATCGACTGGAAGAACAACTGGTGACTCAAGGCCCACCACCTCAGAAACATGACTATCACTACCTTCATGGCACATGACAAGAGTATGTTGTGGTGGAATAATGCTACAATTCCAAAAAAAAAACATATCATAAGATATTCAAGCAGTCCAGATGATTGTGTTCAAGAATCTCATATAGGTACTCAAGCCTTCCTATAAGAATATACACACCTCTCTATCTACATCAAAAGCTATCACTAGACATTGGAATAGACCATTATATTCCATAATAATGGATAAATACCCACTTCCCACTACTAAGGCTGGGTTCAGGTAATGTTTCTATGTTTGGCATGTGTAATATGGATGTTCTCAAGTTAAATGTAATTTCTCATTCGATAGTGTGCTCAATAGAACATTTCAGTAATTTAAATTAGATTAATCTAACAATATGTCATTTTTCAGCCCATAAGGGCCCATACACCTTATGAACCAAAATCTGACACACTCTTGGATGTCATTTTCATTTAAATTGTGTTTATCCATGAGATTATATCATTTAGTAAATGGTTGAGCTTGTTCAAATTCCATTTTATAATCCCTAGGGGTCCATACACCTTACGAGTCAGAGAGTAGAACCCTGATTAGGCAATAAAAACACATATGTTAATTAAATTTTAATGGTATTAAATGTTAATTTTTGATCTTATGTTCCTGAGTTAGTGTATATTAATTTTGAACATTCATTCTCATCATTTGTGCACTTCATGCCTAATGTACACCAATTTAGGCCCAATGATTCATATGATTTTAAGAAATTTAGTTTTCCATATTTTAATTTGATATTTTTTGAAATGTATATACACATTAATATGAACATTTTTCATTCAAGGATAAATGGAGGATTCATAAAGGATGATGGAGATATTTGGAGATGAATGGAAGCAATTCTAGAGAAGGCAGATTAGACACCAGCCCACTGATCAGAATGTGGGGCCCACAATAGAGGCCCAATGAAGCCCATATTTCGTGGGATGCTATAATAAATATAGAGGAAGAAATAATTATTTGGGAGACAGTGCTAATTCGTCTTTCATGATGGTAATTAAGGCAGACCAAATAGAATAGCAAAAGCTGGGCTAGATTCTGCGGCCCATAATGTTATCCCACTAAATCGGTCATAACTTCAGATTCACAAATCCAAATGGTCCCAAATTATACAGAAGGTTAGAAAACATCCGGAGATAGATTTTCCTCATTATGGAATACTCTAATTTGGACATCTAGAAGGTCATTTAGATGCATCTATTCAGTGGATGGAAGCTAACTTCCACTTCAGGTCAAAGTAGGGAATCAATTTTTATCCACTACTTTCCACCACCCTAAGGCTAAAATTAATTTAATAATTGGGAATAAATTGATTGAGGCTCAGTATAAGGCTTATAAATTTCCTATTTAAGGCATTGGTGGTTAGGGGGAAGAGACATCTCTTGTTTTTGATGTAATGTTATTATGCCAAAGTTCATTTTTTATGTTTTTAATTGCCATGTAAGTTTCTTTTTGTATTTCTATGTTCTTAATAAATATTTTTCTCTTCTACTCTTCACATTTAATTAATTAAAACTCAATAATCACAAATAATAGTGATATATTTTTGTTGTGATGAATTAGTTTACACATAAGTGTGATTTTCATTCACATACACGGAGGAGTGCTCATTATTTATGCGGTTTTAATTTCTTCAATCCAATTATTGCAAGCCATATTCCACCTACCATTGAGAGTATAACATCAATGGAGGGCTAACCCTTTAATGGTATGATATTAGGAAGATTCAAAGGCTGAATTGAATGTTATTTTATGAATGAATTTTTGTTATTTGTTTAACTAATTTAAGACTTCCATTCATCAGTTTTTCCACTCTTCATCTTCACTGTGTTTGAGGAAGCTAAACCCAAGTACAAAAATCACCATATACCTTAGAGAGATCATTAATTTGGTTCTCTATGTGTGTAGGGGATTATTAATTGAGTTTATTTATCATCTAACTAAAAAATGATGAAGGTAGTATCATTTTTAAGAATGGATTCATCAAGAATTAATAAAACCAAAATTTTCTAAAGAAGTAAAATTCATTCAATCCATCCTGGGCATAATACTAAGATCAACCCATTTTCATTAAATTTAATTCACTTAGGTTTATTAGTGTTCTTTAAACCCATCTAAAATCAAAATCAAGTTTTCCACATCATAGCCAAAAATCCATCTCATAGGTTTGGCATCTTAGGTATCTTCTTAGGTCTTAGTGGATTCGACAACCCAAGCTGGACTACAAGAATAGTTCTAACTTCACCTCTTGGGTAAATTTGAGCGTGAATAAAATTTTGGTGCCATTTCCTAGGACCTAGTAAGTAACTTAGACCAAAAACTTCTTTCCTCATCCCTTTTCTTTTATTCTCACCCAAGATCTCTTATCTTGTCCCGTTATCGTTTTTTTTCTTTTCGTGCATGTCTGCCTACACCCGCGATAATTCAAACCGACTAGTTAGGGTGGAAAGTCCTAGGATAGGGGAGTCAAGTTAACCTAGGAGATTTTTTTTCACTAGATGTTGATCTTCTTGATATTTGAGAGTCAAAAATTGAACCCATTTCAATGGAAGGTCTTCAAAGGCACCAACTCATAAACCCAGGTGGAAACCAAAATGAAAATCCAAATGGGGCATCCCCAAACTTAGTGAATTAAGTCGATAAAACCATGAATGACTACCTCACACCTTCCTGGAACAATGCCCCCTTATGGATTAGACACAATTCCCTAGGAGATTCCAACTACATCTTTAAACCCCATGTCCTAAACCACCATCCCACATTCCATGGAATGGATTCCGAGATGCCCTACCTTCACGTTAAGGAGTTCAATGACATTGTAGAAATCATGTGTCCCCCACATAAACTAGAATCAGCTAAGATGAGGCAATTTCATTTTTCTTTAAAGTATCGAGCTAAAAATTGGCTAAAAAATTTGAGACCATCAACCATAAACTCTTGGGACCAATTAAAATGAGAATTCTATAAAAAATACTTTCCCCACCACAAAATAATTGTACTTAAAAAGAGAATCCAATTTTTTTTTTAAAAAGAGGGAGATTCATTCTATGAAACATGGGAGAGGTTCAAAGACACCCTAAACATGGTTCCACATCATGGTTTTTCTATACCTGAAAAAGTGAGAATTTTTTATGAAGGGTTGGGCCTAGGGAACAAACAATTCATTGACATGATGTGTAATGGAACCATTAAAAACAAAGCCCCAAATGATGCTTATGAGTATCTAGAAAGCCTTTCTGAACAAAACCAAACATGGGGAACTTCACCTTATTCTGAAAAGCCACAATGAACTGCTGGAATTTATACACTCAGAGAAGAAAAAATCATTAGGGCTAAACTCGCAGCACTCTCTAGGAAGGTTGAAGAGATAGACCTTAGGAAAGTCCATGAAATCCAAACTGTAGACCCTGTTTTCACAATTTGTGACAAACATGACCATAAGATAGAAAACTACCCAACCATTCCATCCATCAAGGATGTTATTTTAGAAAGACCCCCAAAAGAATTAAATACCTTAAAATTTCAAAATCCTCAATACCAAAACCCATTCAACCGAAGGTATAATTACCACCCAATCTTCCGCTGGAAAGATACCCAACAACCTAGACAACCACAGGAACAAAATCCTTACCCCCATCAAAACTACCAAACCCATAACCAGTTCCAAACCCAACTTATCCAATACCAACAGCCACCAGTCCATTTTCAACAAACCACCCACCTGCAAAATATTCCCTTTGGATAAACCAATCTCCTGAAGCACCAACCCAAACTATTCCATAAAGACTACTAGAACAACTATACAAACAAATGGACAAAATTAACTCAAAATTCTCTTCCCTTAAAAAATAAATTCAAACCATCAAAACTGGAAAGGAAACCATGCCTACTCAGGGGGTACCATCCTCAAATTTAAGGGGAGAGTCAAGTTGCACTCAAACAAATCATGAGCAACTAAATGTTGTGACTATTTTAAGAAGTAGGAAATCAATTGAGAAACCTGAAAAACTAATTCAGAACCCATATAAAGATTAAAACTTGGATGAAAATTCAAATGAACCAAATGATCAAACTAAAAAACATGATAACATTGTCAAAGAAACAACTCTTCAACAAACAACCCCACAACTTGCACCATTTCCTCAACTCATGAGGGGGAAAACAAGCCTGAATTGAGTGAAACAATAAGATAAATCTTATCAAAAGTCAAGTAGAACACTCCCCTTCTCGATGCAATCAAAACCATACCTACCTACTCAAAGTACCTTAAGGACTTGTGCACTTTTAAAAGAAATTTTTCACATAAAACTAAGTCCTTTTGGATGCAAATGTGAGTACCACCATTCAAGGGACCATTCCTTTTAAGTTGAAAGACCCGGGTTCCCCTTACATCAATGTTGAACTAGGAGAGAGAAAAGTTGTCAAGGCCTTGTGTGACCTAGGTTCTAGTGTCAATCTCATCCCATATGCTATGTACTACCAATTAGGCCTTGAAGATATCCAACCCACATCTGTCACACTTCAAATTTATCATCGTAGCATTAGGGTTCTGAAGGGGATTTTAAAGGGTGTTCTGGTAAAGGTTGAAAAATTCATCTACCTTGTTGAATTCATTGACCTTGAAAACTATCCAAACTTAGGAAATAAGGAACAAACCCCAATCATCCTTGGTCATCCTTTCCTTACAACAATCAACTTTGTTATCCGAGTCTGAAAAGGGTACATGACCATCACCTTTGGAAACATGAGTCTATACTTGAACATCTATAATGAAAGCTCACAAATAGGGGATGATGAGGACATTCATGAAGTAAACATGATGGTAAGAATTGATAATTAATCCATATAACATCAAGGAATATTTGATGGAAGTTTAAGTTAAGATGAGATTGATTCCCTTTGTTCACATGAAGTAAGTTTATCTCCATGGATTGAATCATTTTCAAATTACTCTTATGATGAAGTCTTAGGTCCAAAAATCAGTGAAACCTTTCAGGAAAACACTTTCATGGAAACCAATCAAACTTCCTTCCCTAAATCTGATCAAACCAATCTTGTAGCTGAAGCTTATACACATGGGGATTCGATTCTATCTAAAATTATAGGAAACAAAATCGATATTGATACAATATCCCAATATTCTGCTAAAATTATGAGCCAACCTGATCTTGAATTGAAGGAACTTCCCACTACACTCAAGTATTCCTTCCTAGGGGACAATCAAACACATCCTATTGTCATTTCTTCTTCTATTGAATCCAATCATGAAAGGATGCTTCTAGATGTCCTTAGGAAACATAAGAAAGCCATTGGTTGGACCCTGTCTGATATTCCTGGGATTAGCCCACTAATCGGGACTCATATGATTATTATAGAATCTTATTCAAAGCCATGTCATCAACCTAAACGGATACTCAATCCTAATATCATGGAGGTAGTAAGGAAGTAATTTTTGAAGTTGTTAAAAGCTAGTATCATCTATACCATAGCTGAGAGTGAGTGGGTGTTCCCAATCCAAGTCATTCCCAAGAAGGCAAGAATCATAGTGATAACCAATAAGGATGGACAGATTCTTCCAACTAGGGTGAGTAGTGTCTAGATATTCTACATCTACTATTGGAAGCTAAACTCGTTTACCAAGAAGGACCATTTCCCCTTACCATTCATTGACCAAGTCCTTGAGAGATTGGTAGGTCATGCCTTATACTATTTATTAGATGGGTACTCAGGGTACAATCAGATTGAGGTATCCCTAGAGGATCAAGGGAAGACTACATTCACCAGTCCATTCGGCACCTTTGCCTTCAAACGCATGGCCTTCGAGTTATGCAATGCCCCTGGAACCTTCCAGCGGTGCATGATGGGAATCTTCTCAGACATGGTAGGGGATTTTATATAGGTCTTCATGGATGAATTCTATTTATTTGGGGATACATTTGAGGGATGTATGAGGAATGTGAAGAGAGTCTTGTAAAGATTTGAAGAAAGGAATCTGGTCCTAAACTGAGAAAAATTACATTTCATGGTTATAGAGGGACTAGTTCTAGGCCATATGGTCTGAGGTATGGGGATTGAAGTTGATAAGCCACGGTTTAAATCATTCGTCAACTTCCATCACCCAAATCTGTTAAGGAGGTGAGGTCCTTCTTAGGACATGCTGGTTTCTATAGAAGGTTTATTAGGAATTTTAGCTCTATTTCTCTACCACTTTGTGCTCTATTGGTGAAAGATGCTCCATTATTATGGGAAAAAAGCTACGAGTAATAATTATATAAACTAAAGTCAACTGTTATCTATCCACATATCTTGTAGTCTCCAAATTGGAAACTTCCTTTTGAGATCATGTGTGATGTGAGTGACATCACTGTAGGAGTAGTCTTAGGACAATGGTGTGAGAAAAATCCATGTGTCATAGCTTATGAAAGAAAATATTTAAATAATTCACAAATAAACTACACTACCGCTGAGAAGGAGTTAATTGTTGTCATATTTTACTTATAAAAGTTTAGGTCCTACCTCTTAGGATCCCCCATCACTATGTTCATTGACCATTATGCACTAAAATACCTCTTCCAAAAACAAGATGCTAAGGCTAGACTGATTAGGTGGGTCCTTCTCTTACAAGCCTTTAACCTCACAATCAAGGAAAAAAAGAGTGTTGAAATTGTTGTAGTTGATCACCTATCTATGATGGAATTCAAAGAAAACTCAAATCACCTTTCTATGTCAAATTCATTCTATGATGAACATCTATAATCTGTGAGTGACTTCCCTTGGTATGCCGACATATCCAACTTCGTAGTTACAGGAGTCATTCCAAAATTCTTAGGGACTCAACATTGAAGGAAATTACTTTATAATATTAGGAACTATTTGTTTGATGATCCATACCTCTATAATTTCTACCCTAACCACATCATTAGGAGGTGTGTCCCAGAATCTGAACAGGAGTCCATCCTTAAATTCTGTCATAGTGAGGCATGTGGAGGTCACTTTTCCTCTAAAATAACTTCTAATATGGTTCTTCAGTGTGGTATCTTCTGGTCCACCCTCTCAAGATACTTTTACACATTTTTTCAAATCCATCCTAGGTGTCAACAAGTAGGGTCCATCACAAAAAGGAATAAAATTCCACTCACTCCCATCTTAGTGGTTGAAATCTTTGACTGTTGGGAAACTTATTTCATGGGTCCCTTCCCAAACTCTAGGGGATATCTTTACATTATTTTAGCTATCGATTATGTCTCCAAATGGGATGAGGCTATTACTACAAAATCCAATGATCATCAAACTCTGATTAGATTTTTCAAGGAAAACATCTTCTCTAGATTTTGAATTCCTAGGGCAATCGTTAGTGATCGTGGAACTCATTTTTGCAATTGTCCATTATCACCACTCATGAAAAAATATAGAATTTCTCACAAAGTGTCAACTGATTAAAACCCACAGAGCAATGATCAAGATGACTTATCCAATCGATAAATTAAAAAAATTCTTGAGACAACTGTTAATCTATTCAGGAAAGATTGGTCAAACAAACTCTTAGATTCTCTTTGGGCCTATCGAGCTACATATAAAGCCATTTTAGGAATGTCCCCATATAGGTTGATTTAGGGTAAATCATTCCATTTTCTAGTGGAGATTGAACATAAGGCTTTTTGGTAAATTAAGAAAATAATTTATGACCTATAATTTTCCGAAAAAAAGGAAATTAGATCTCAAATAAACTTGAGGAACTTAGGATGGAGGCTTACGAAAATTCAATGATCAATTAAGCAAAAGTAAAAGCCTACCAATATCAAAATATTAAAACCAAACACCTTTTACCAGGTAAAACTATTCATTTTTATATTTCTAGACATCATTTACACCGAGGCAAGTTGAGGTCTAGATGGCCAGGTCCATACATAGTGTATAAGGTGTACCCCCATGGGGCTGTAGAAATTCAAGATCCCACCAATGGTCAAACCTTTAAAGTTAATGGTCATAGAGTCAAACCATTCACATTCCTAAAAATTGAATTTGATGAAAACTTGTGTGAACCAACCTTAGATTATGAAAATACTTAAATAATTAAGGGTCTAAGTCAATCTAGCGACATCAAAAAAAATCGCCGTATGAGAGGAAACCCATGGTTTTCATCTTTTAGAATCATATTTTTTTTTAAAAAATAGATTAATGAATAATTTTTATATTTAAAAAAAATATACTGTTGACCTGTTCTTCTATTATGAGTATGGATCAGTAAGAACGGGGAGCGCCATATTCATTAGTGTCACGTGGTGTGATCCATGAGTAATACCTTACCCAGGAATTTAAAAAGAAGACTATGTATCATCATTTTATTTTATAATATTTTTATGTGTTTGTAGTTTAAAATAAAAATACCAAAAATAAATAAAAATATAATAAAAAAGGGACACGTCGTAGGTCGTGGGTCAAACCCCATCACAAATGGCGAAGCTGTGGGGAATCGAACCCGGGACTAATGGGAGACAAGGTCGCACACTTACCATTGAACTATGAATTATTGTGCTTCCTTATTCTATAATTTTTATATATATAATTATATTTTACTTATATATATATTGTTTTTTTTTGTTTTGTTTGTTATTTTTTTCCTTTTTCCACTAGGGAACTCCGCAAGTGACATGGACATCAACAGACTAAATTAGAGCAGCAAGGACTTCAACTTCAACTACCAAGTGACTTCATTCCATGATCCTCATATTTCAATTTCCTTTTTTAACTTCCCTTATCTGCCTCTACACCTTCTAAATTTTATTTTCTTCAAACACTAGGGACAATGTTATTTTATGTTGGGGGGGAGATAAAATATTTTTTTTGATTTTGTGTGGAAAAAAATTATTTGAAAAAAATGTGTGTAAATGGAAGGAAAAATTCGTTTAACTTTGAACATGATAATACACATTAAAAACTTTGAAACTAAATATAAAATAATTTAGCATTCCCGAATTCTAATTTTAATCCATGTATAATTTCATGAGCATAGATTTTTGAAAGTGTGGTTGTCCAATGTGATATTTCATCATTTATATTTTCATCCAAATAAAAAAAGATCACAATACACGTCCTTTGGATAGTGGGGTATTAATTTGAGTTCATGGTGTCTCCCAAATAAATAACATATGTTTGGTAATCATTTTAGTTTTAATATGAGTATTCAAAAAAAAAATCAAAAAAAATAAAATAAAAAAACAATAAATTTGCGCATAAAGCAATGAAATGACCTAATGTATGGATTTCGACACTTGGGGATCATGACTCCATATTTTTATGGCCCAGAGTTAGTAATTTTATCTCTATTTGTGGTAATTTGAATTTTTTTTACTGAGTTAACTCGAGATGGTGCTCGATTATGTGGGCACCAGTAGGTTCCCTAAGTTTATTTTTGTATTCCTATGTTCTTAATCAATACCTTTATCTTATATTTTTCACATTTAATTCATTAAAACTCTATAATAGTAAATCATAGTGATATCTCTATGTTTTGGTGAATTATTTTACACATAGGTGTTAATTTCATTCACATACACGGAGGAGTGCTCGTTATTTCTGTGGTTTTAATTTCTTCAATCCAATTCTTGTAAGCCATCTTCCACCTACCATTGAGAGTATATCATAAATGGAGGGATAACCCTTTAATGGTATGATATTAGGAAGATGAAAAGGCTAGATTCAATTTTATTTTATGAACTAATTGTTGTTAATTTGTTAACTAATTTAAGAATTCCATTCTTCAGTTATTTCTACTCTTCATCTTCACTGTGTTTGAGGAAGCTAAATACATGTACAAAAATCACCATATACCATGGAGAGATCAGGAATGTTGTTATATAAGTGTTTAGGGGATTTTTAATTGTGTTTATTTAGCATCAAACCAGAAAATGATGAAGGTTTTGTTATTTTGAAGAATGGATTCATCAAGAATTAATAAAACCAAAATTGTCTAAAGAAGTAAAATTCATTCAGTCCAACCTGAGCATAATCCTAAGATCAACCCATTTTCATTAAATTGAATTCACTTAGGTTTCTTAGTATTCTTTAAAACCATCTAAAATCAAAACCATGTGGGCCACTTCACAACCAAAAATCCATCTCATAGGTTGTGCATCTTAGGTATCATCTTAGGTCTTAGTGGATTCAACAACCAAAGCTAGACTACAAGGAATGTTCTAGCTTAATCTCTTGGGTAAATTTGAGAGTTAATCACACCCAATAAAATCACACAATAGAATGATCTATATCCTACAAGAATTTTTAGAACAATTGTATATATGTAACAAGTAACAACAAATATGAAACATGTATTGCTTGCTGAAAATTTAAACGTGACACGAAAAAATGCATGGCCTATTCATATTGTGCCTATCGTGATGCATATTCTAATACATAACCATCATTTCATCAGGTCAAGCAATGAAATAATAGTCCCAATATCATTAATATAAATAACATTACAAAAAAAGTAAATTACCCAATTGTGAAATGATATCAACAATAATAGTCATAAACATAACAAAAATAATTCAATCTACATAGACCTTTACCTTGACATGGGTTCACGACGCCCAAGCATGGATTGTGACCAAGTCCCAAGAATTCATAATCTCAAATCTATTACCTCCAAATAGTAAAGCAATAAAGGAACTTGATCTGATACAACTTCGTGACATCCTAGACATGGATACCACTTAACTGGTGCCCAGAGCCTGGTTGGCCACATGACCCTTGGCCCATATCCACATAATCTAGGGGCTACTAACTAGCAGTGGGGGTGTGTACGTAGTATGGTAGGTAGACTATACCCCCATGTTAGAGTAATGCAGAGAATAAAAAAATATTAAACAATTTTAAAAGCATAATAAATCAAATAGATATTGTAAACAATGAAATCATAAATAGATACAATAGAAGTTTGAATAACTGAATAATATATAAAGAACCATATAGGATGTGTCTGATACAAACTTGAATACAAGGCATGCTAGTACAAAAGGAAACAGAAAAAAGGAACATTTATGCTAAAAAAAGTGAAAAAGTGAACAAAAGTCAAAAGTTACTCCATAGGATCTCGAGCATATTCCCAATCCTCACCTCCTAAGCTCCATATAAGAAATGATGATGGAGATCACATGGAAGAAATGAAAATGGAAATTCAAGATAATCTTTGTGATTGTCCAAAGTTGTTTGATAAGACAAATATATTTTCTAAGAGACCATTGTATACTTGTTGTACTAAATACACAACATTTTTAGCTGTATTGAAGTTATATAATTTGAAAGATGGTAGCTAATGGTGTGAAACCATCTTTATAGAACTACTCAGTCTCCAGAATGATATTTTACTAAAAGAAAATGAACTATCATGTCAAAAATATGATTATAAATGAATTCTAATTTTAAGGAAAACTATCTCTAAAAAACATTCTTGTCCAAATGATTTAATATTTTTTCACAATGACCATGAATCACTCATAAAATATCCTAAGTGTGGTATGGATCGATACAATAAAAATTAATCAAGTCCTTTGAAATCTTTATGGTAAATTCTTATCAGTCTCTAGTTTATAAGTCTATATGGATGTCAGGAAACTGTGAGATAGTTGGCATGGAGTATAGAAAAAAAAATAAAGATGAGAACCTACATCATCCCTTAGATTCTCCTCATTAGAAGATAATTGATTATAAGTATCCTGAATTTGGGAATGAGCAAAGAAACATTCATCTTGTGTTATATATAGATGGAATAAATCCTTTTGGTGTATAGAGTAGTAATCGTTGTATATATCCCATAATGTTGGTAAATTTTAATATGCCGCCACGGTTACCTAGGAAGCATAAATTTATTATGTTATATCTTCTTATATCTAGACCAAAGAAACCCAATAATGATATTGATGTCTATTTGGATCCATTGATCGAAGATATGAAATTAATGTAGGTTATAGGTGTTACAATGTATGATGCTAATAGAGAGGAAGAATTCATATTGAGGGCCATGTTGTATAGGATGATAATTGTCTTTCCCACTTATGAAAATTTATCAGGCTATATAATTAGAAGAATGTTTGGATATCCCTTTTTTTAAATAATGTAGAAACTCAATTCATTTGAAAAAGTCATCGATGATTGTGTTTTTATGAAATAAGAAATTCTTACCTCAATGAAATAAATACCGATATTGGATATCAATATTCAATGGGAATATCAAACAAGGTACAACACTATTTCCAATGACGGGTGATTAACTATATGATAATGTAAACGATATTGATTATTTTTGGTAAACCATTTATAAAAAACATGACGAATCATGTTGGAAGAAGGGGTAAATTTTCTTTGAATTTCCATATTATAATTTTTTTTTATGTCAGACATTTTCTTGATGACATGAAGGTAAAAAAAATTATATTTTATATTGTTATTGTAATGTTACTAAATGTTCATAGAGAAACAAAAAATGTAATCAATGATAGGTTGGACAATATTGACATGGGGATAAGGAGAGTATTGGAATTAGTGAAGGGTAAAATGGAGGACTTTTCTTCCTTTAATATCTTACACTCTATACAGATAGGAAGAAATCAATTTTTCCTTTTCCTCAATAGTGTAAAAGTTCTAGAGGGGTATTTATAAAATATCATGAATTTTGTATCAATTACTAATTTGAATTTATAGGGACTAAAGTCACATGAATGTTATGTTTTGATGCAAGATTCTATGTAGGTTTATTTCTATTGCATTCTTCCCAAAAAATTAATGACATGCATTAACAAGACTCTTCTTCTTTTTCAATGTCATATGCACTAAATTTATAGACCCGACAAAGTTTCCAATAATGAATAAGGAGGAAGCTGTCATATAATGTGAATTAATGATGTTCTTCCAAATATCATTATTTGATATAATGGTCCACATATTTGTTCACTTGGTTATAGAGGTTCAACTATGTGGCCATGTCTATTATAGATGGAGGTATTCGATTGAATGATATATGAATATTTTGAAATATTTTTCGAAGAATTGAAGCCATCCATATAGTTTTATTACAGAATGATATATTTTTAATGAAGATACCGAATTCTATACTTATTACCTATAAAATTTTGAAAACATTAGTCTCACAAATTCACTTTATAATGGAAGCCTTATGGGTGAAGGGATTTCCAGAAGTGATGTTGTTAAAATTACATTGACAGATCGGGAGCAAGCACACATTTACATTTTACATAATATTAAAGATGTTGATCCATACATTGAAGCCCAAATTTTTTTTATATATTGGAATCCATCATGGGATAAAGGATTGATATCAAATACACATAATCAATAGTTTATTGTATGGTTTCGATATCAAATTTATAAGGATTTATTAGAAAATGTGAATTCAATTACCAAATGACTTTGATGGCTAGATAGGGGACCAATTGAAAATGTTATATATTACATTTCTTTTTAATCAATGGTTATACATTCTATATAAAAAAATGAATGTAGTTTGATTCAAAATAGTGGTGTTATGCTCATGTCATAAGTGACACAAATATCTAGTTCCAAGGATAGAAATACAATTTCTAAAAATATGTTATATTTTGGTATTATCGAATAAATATATGAGTTGGATTATTCACCATTTTAAGAACTAATTTTCCATTTCAAAAGGGTTGACACTATGAGTGTGGTGAAAGTTTATGAAATGGGATTCCTGAAGTTGAATTTTAGTGTGGAAGGGAAAAATGATGAATTATTTACAATAGAATCATAAGAAGTGCAAGTATTTTATGTCTCTGATCTAGAAAATAAGAATTGTTCGATTGTCCTGTTGGTGACTAAAACAAATATTAGGTTTGACATTATAGATGCATATTATCCTATTTTTATATTATATACATATGTATGGGTATATATATAGACATGTGCACATATTCACATGTGAATATTTGACTATTTTCATTGATAAAATTTAATAAATATATAAGTAATTTTATATATGAATTTTGATTAAAAAGGAAAGATTTTAAATTAAAAATAAAAGTTTGAATTTGGTTATCAAGATTTTTTTCAAAGAAGTGTTTTTAAATGGTTTTATTTTTCATTTAAAAATGGTTTTAGCTTACTAAATGATTATGAAATGGACTCAATAAAAATGATTTATTTTCAAGGGAGTTTTCAAAGTGGATTTTGATAGGAGGAATGGTTTTAAAACATGTTCTTTATTTTGGGATGTTATTGATAATGGATGGGAGGATTTCTATGTTGTGTGTTCTGTGGTTGTAACATGGGAAACTATAGATAGGTGGGTAACCAAACATGTGATTTTCTAAATTAGTGTATGGGATAACTACATGTCATTATTGATGATACTGTGAGAGATCCTAGGATTGGTTTACTTTTTCAGGTCACTTATCCAACTAGTGTTCTATGAGCGAGTCTATTTACCTTTGGAACCTATATTCTAGAGGTCTCCCCAAGCATCATAGATTATTCTTGTGATTTTTCATTCCATTTTCACCCACAATCAATTTTTAGGACGTTTGATTATTATTTATTTCCATTTTTATCATTAATTCCAACCACGTATATAATTTGGTCTTTTATTAAGTCAAATTTCATTTATTTATTCTACCATCATTTTATTCCAATATACTGGGTTTTCCTTTTATTTTAATTTTTGTAATTAAAACTAAAAAGGGGATTTTAAAATCATGTTATACATGGGTTTATTTTTATAAATGGATTTCCAAATATATTCTCCAAATGATGTGTTTTGTAAAAGTGGGTTGAGAAAGGAAACTAAAAATTTATTTAAAATGGTTTTGGGGTTTAAAGAACCTTTTTAGAAAAAATAACATGATTTTGTTTTCTTAAAATAATAAAAACACATTTTCTCTATCTATTGAAATATTTCATTTTTGGTTTATTCAGATAGATAAAAGCATATAATTTGGGGTGATTATCTACTAGGATTTCAAGCTCACACCCTAATCATACCACTTACTGTTTGTATACTAAGTGGATTTTTAGGTTTTGGTTGGATTCTTAGAATTGGTTCTGATGTATGGATAGAGAATGGGATAATTTTTTTGGAACATCATTTTTTATTTTTAGTGTTTTAGTAGTTTTATCCAAATAAGTTGTTCCTGATTTCTGTTATTATTATTGGTGGGTGAACTATATCTGTGGAGATCAGGTGATGAAAAATGGTTTATTTTATGTGAGGGACTTAGAGGGTGGTATAAGAAAATCAATTTTAATCTATTATATATGTTGTTCCTTCAAATGGTTTTAGTTTATTTTAAACTACTTATTTGTTTTTTTGTGCATTCCCAAATTACAGAGGGGTTATGAAAACATTTTAGTAGAATTATTATAATTATTAAACCATGTTTATCTTGTTTCTAATGATTTTCTTAGATGTATATGATAAATTTTGTGAATTCGGGGGTTTTGGGGACACCCATATGGTTATTAGTAGGTGAGGTCAGGTTCTGGTTGAGGTGGTAGTTTGTGTTGATATATTACACCTAGGTTATATCTATTATGAGTTTTAATTTATTATAATTTAATTTCAAATTTTTTATATTTTAGGTGATGTAATCGAGTAGAAAATGTCTATTTTTCAAGTGAATAAGAATAAAGGTATTATTGTCTCAACATTAAATGATAATATTCTTTATTAAGGGAAATATTATTTTAATTATGATTTATTTATAACTCATTTATAAAAAACTACTGCTATTTTTATGAGATAAATTGTTAAAAATTATTTAAGAGTTATTATATTATTCTTTAATCTCGAGGGAAATAAATTTTCTGCCTTATAATACTATTTTCTTGTCTTTGATTGCTGAAACTTTCCATAATATTTTTATTCCTATTCTTATTTGAACATATTTTTGAGATTTAATTTTGAATCATGTACTTTCTAAAATTATTTCATATGCTATGATATTGTGATGAAGTAGCTATCTTTAAATCATTTTTATTTTTGTGAAGTTACTTTTCTTGGGATGTGTGACCAATAAAATTTATAAAATATATTGTGATCCTTAAACATGATTTTGAACCACTAAGATGAAAATTTTATTGAGCTTGAATATGTTCTCAATCTTTTTTCCACCACAATATTTATGATTGGGGAAAATGTTTAGTTTTAAGTGTGGGTAGGAATATAATTTGTGTTAAACAATATTTTACTTTATTTCATATAAAAAATACCCTCAATTTTTAAAAATTATTTTTTTTAAGTCTCATTTTTCATTTTTAGTGGTTAAAAAGTTTTCTTAAAATATGAGTTTTTTGAGTGGGTTAATCATTTATATTTTTCCATTGATTTAATCCAGTGATATATTTTTCATTCCTTTATTTTGAATACTTTATTTTGGAAAACTTTTTGGTGTATGTTTAAAAATTTTCATTCATTAATTTCTTTATCATATTTAAACTGATAATCTTTTCATTCATTTTCTTTAAGAATGAACTCCTAATCTTGGTTGAGTTTTTTATTTCTCTTTTAATTCTTTTGTGTGAGATAATTATATTTTTCATTTAATTATCGAATTCACTCATCTATTAGTTTTTTTTCTAATTACATTGAGTTTATAAAATAGGTTTATCTTTTAATTATATAGAAAAAGAAAAATTTTATATAATATTTGAATGAAAAATGAATTTATTTTAAATAATCTCAAAACATTCAAATTACATTATCTTTATAAAATAAGAATCTAATGTTTTACAAAACCATTTATTTTTTAGCGAGTAACCATCCATTTTACTTAATATTTTATATAAGGTAAAACATTTTTAGAATTATGACTTTATTAGAAATTTGGTTCTATTACTTCGAAGATAAATTAACTCCCACTAAATTTAATTAATTAATTATGTGAGGAAAAAATATCTTAAGTGTGGGACAGTTTTATGTGGCCTCATTTTTATTCTTTTTTTCCACGTTATTTTCATGATAATATCAATGTTTTTATAATATCAATGTTCTTTAATTTATAATAATTTTAATCTTAGTTATTTTGAGTGGAATTAGTAATTACTTCAATATTTTAATGAAATTGAGTTTTATAGATTTTAATGATAAAATTTTCTTTTCCTTAATTTTCCTTTTTTTAATAAAAAATTATCTTGGGTTATTATAGGAATATAGATTTAATTATCATTTTATAAGTGATTTTGTGGTTTTTGAATTCGAAATTGGTTTTTCAAAGTTTTATGTTTCAAATTTTAATATTTATTTTATAAACTATTTTTTCATTTTAATTGATATATCGCAAAACTGTTTATTTATGTTATAGTATAATATAGAATTTAAGGATTTTTAATCCTATAAGTATGGATCATCCCATAAGGATAAATCATCCGAATAAAGGTTTAACCCATGTACAGATGATTTATCTTGTATGTAGAGCTCATCCAATGGATAGATCAACTCCCATAAGGATGGTATATCCCGTAAGGATGGTGAACCTGATAATGATAACTTATAGTGGGAGGATGGTACATCCTGTAATGATGGTTAATCCTATAAGGACCACTCACCATAGAAGGGTCAACACCTGTAGGGATAACAACCACCATAAGGATCCCTCACTTTTGGAAAATTCAATTTATGCTTCCTTTAAGGATTCAAATTCCAAATATTCCCTAATAAATTAATGAACATAAAAAGGAAAAAGGGAAATTGAGCTTGAGAATTCTAATATAAATATGAAGGGATATACTAAATCTTATTTATGAAACTCAACACAAGAGGAGTCAAGATCACATGGTCTCCCAATATTTTCAAAAGTGTTCAGCTAGAGTTATGGAAAGAAGACAATGTATAACAACCCAAAATATATGGATTTTGATAATTAGAGAAGGAAAATTCCATCTATGAGTTATATTATAGTATTATTTCATGTTGGTGCATGAAAATATTCAAGGGGAACCACCACATTCGAGAATCATCAACTAATTCATGGGGGGGGGGGGAAAGAGACCAACTATGAGAGTTTAGAGAAGGTTCATTTTTAGAATTATGAGTCATCACTTAAATAAAGAATATGGCTAAAGTTGAATTTTGAAAAATGATCACATATGAATAGATAAGACCCTTTCCCCTCTTACTTATCTTTTACTTTATTTACAATTTCATATTCTCAAGCTATCCTCATTTTGTAATCATGCACTGTAATTAAAAAACAAAAGTGAAATTCAATCATTTTTATTTATTAAAATTTTTATAATTCTTATTTTCATATTTATAAGCTGTAATTCATATTTCATGGCCAATTTTCATCATTTTAGTCTTGATGTTGGTTGATGCAAATTCAATTTAAAATTAATCTTACGATTATTTTGAAATCATTTCACCCACTTCTAAACATTGATGGAATGAGCAAATGGAATAGTAAATAACGAACTTTTATGGTTAAAAAATAGAGAAATATATAAATAACCCAAAATCCCTATATTTTATTGTTTTTGTGAAAAGTATTTTCTTAAAAATGATTTTATTTAGTTTAGTAATAGTTATATTTATCAAAATTGATTTTATACCTTTCTGTGATCAAGTTTGCATGTTTGGTTTAAATAATTTTCAAGAACATTACATTTTAATCAAGCTAATTTAATTAAAATTTCTATCAAACATATTGTGTTGTGGACTCTACCCAAAAATTCTAGTAATTTACCATTTTTTAATGCGTGCACACACATACATGCACATACTTTTCTTCATTTTAATTTTTCACACTTCATTCATCAACATCTACTGCTTTTTATTGGTTTTTAATAGTTAGGGTTTAAATAATACCTTTGAACAATCAATGACATTCACTTAGGTTTGAAAATTAATTGTTATGATAGAATAGGATATTTAAATGATATATTTATAGCTGCGATGACTTATGTCCCATGTCAATAATAATCTAGGTCACAATTATTCCTTAGTTAGAAAATTAAAAATGGTGATATTGATGAATATTTTAAGGCGATGAAGCTAGTGATGACATCCGTAAAGAGGGTAGTGATAGTGATGAACATGACAACAATTATGTCCCTGATTATGATTATTTGGAGGGAGATATTTATCCCCATAATTTAGAATTGATATTTATGACACTTCTAACCATGTAGATGGTGTCTGATGTCTCAAATAGATTATATATATATTTTTTAAAGTTATCAACTGACTAAATGTAAAATGTATAATATATGTATTTTTTTAATTTGTATTTAATATATATTTTATTTTTGGGTTATTATATAATTTGTGTAGGTTATTTATAGGGGGTGTAGGATGGGTAAAATGTTGGACCTTTTAGAGGGGCCTATACCAATGGTTCCTTAGGAACTGTTGGTATCTGCCAATCCCATCAGGGTCTATACCAATAGTTCAAAAAAACCATTAGTATAGGAATTTTTTTATGGATTGAGACCCAATGATTATGGGAACTATTATTATAGGATATAACAATAGTTCTCATGCCTATGATAAAAGTTAAAATTCATTGGTATTATTGATACTCATCTTTATTTACATGATTTTAAAAATAATTCTTTAAAAAAATATTATATAAATAACTTAAAAGGTTCTTTATAGGTTAAGTTTATTGGAAACTACATACATAATACAAGAAATAAATAGTATATAAAATAAAACATAAACATATTTTTAACTCTCTTGAATAGATTCATTACTATGCCTTACTAGATCTTCTCACTAGGATTTCCTAGGGAAATTTATCAAATGAAACGGGTGAGAATAAATACGAGTAAGGGATAAATTTTATTAGAGAACATCATAGTTGAAACATTAGGCAAAACATAAGAAAATTCACATAATAACTTGAGGCATATCGTAAGTACATGAACATAATAACATGAGGAAAAATATAGAAATGTGATTACAACATAAACATGTGACATTTGTAAACATATCACCAAATTTAATCACTACGGTGTCATAAATCATATTACTAAGGATTTGAAACAGGTATAATAAAACATTGCCAAGTCATTCTTTCAAGGTATTATGAACATGTCCTCTCTAAATATTACCTCTTTACCCAAGGCATTGGAGTGCTTTCAGTGTGCACCCTTTATATGTCTAACATTCTGTGTTCCATATTGATCATTAATCATAAATATAAATCATTTATAACACATGATTTGGGAATGTGGGTTTCAGAAATTGATTTACCCAATAAATTGTTAAATGAAACATCTAAATGAATACCCTTTAATGAAAATAGGGTTGGGTATTCAGGACATGAAAATATAGTATGGAAAATCAATGGTTGAATTTAGAAGTATAACAGGTATGAAAAAGGGATCTTGAAATGGGTTTAATTATAGAGAAAGTAAGTATGTAATTAAAAATAATAATATTTTTAATAATGGGGGGGGGGGTAATAAACCCTTTAAAAAATAATAATTTAAAATTAATAGGCATATACAAAAGAAGAACTTGAATTGAGAAGGTGGAGGTTGAGGACCCTTAACATGAGAGAATGATTCATAGAGTTATATAGAGACTCCATATAGTCCAAGGAACACCTTGGTATGGTTTTAAAGTGGGATAGAGAGATGGAATTAATGATAAATTTTGTTTTTAGTGGAGAGTAATGGGAAAAAGTTTGGTTATTTATACTTGTGTAAGGGTGGTTTTAACGGTCAAAATATTCGTTATTTTATTATATAAGCCGACTACTTGTGGGTGAAATAAATTATAAATATATTTTTGGATTATTAATAAGTTATTGAGAGTTTTTTGATTTTAAAATCATTAACAATTTGAAACTCACTTCCCGACCAACCCATCTAATAAACGAAATCCAAAAATATTTTTATCTCAAAAATTCTATTTTTGGTTCCAAAAATGTAATGTATAAATATTTAAATTAAAAATAATATTTTTAAATTAATTTTAGACATATTAAATGAAATTTGGATTTAATAATTTTTTTCACAAATTTTTTAATCATGTTCACATCATAATTTTATCATAATATCATGGTACTCATCAAATGACAATTTTAACCTTTTCACTAAAAAATAAACTTTATCAAAAAATCATCAAAAAATCACCCCAAGTTAAATATGATGTGTATAGTATAAAAAACAAATTTATTTTATCAAAATAATTCTATAAATGTGACAATATTAATATTTAAATAATAATACTTTTTTTATTAAAAATCAATAGTTTTTATGACATAGTAAATTGTCTTATTATTATAAAAATTTCTTAGGACTTCATTAATTTATAAAATCATTTTATAGTGTTATTATGATGTTTTCATGAAAATAAAATTTAATTAAAACTCCTAAATTTCTCATAAAATATAATTTTAATATAATTTTAATATATTTATTATTTTTTAAAATATAATTTTGGTTTCTTCCTTCATAATACCAACAGTCGCTTTACTAAATCTTCATAACCGACAACAATAATGTCCAAATGTCTTATTGATTAATTTTCACATTGTCCATTGACCATATTTTCCAACATTAATAATTCTTAATAGCCATATTTCTCTATAAATACACAATCATTCTTGATTTATCATTCACTATACACAAAGGTTCCTAGACAACATTTTATAATTTCTATTGTTTTCCTAATGCTTATCTTTATTTTTATAGTCATTATAGTATGAGAGATATTTATAGGGGAATTCAAGCCTATGAATTTTATTTTAGTGAATTTACTATTCCTATATGTGTATATCCCTTTACTATTCCAATTTTTAGTGGTCCATATCAACAAATGATGTATAATGCTCTTATGAAATGTAATAGTCTTTCTATTAATCATAATAAAATAATTATTATAAAATAAAAATTCTTCTATTAATGATATAAATGAATTTACTAGTCATTACTTTCACCCAACCTTAAAGAATTTATCCCTCAAAATATAAATCTTTTCCTAAAATAGGTGGTGATATTTTTCATTCATTACTTCTTCTAGTTTACAATTTGCTTCTTCAAACCTGTGATTTCTCTATAGGACTTCCACAAGTAATGTTGTCTTGTTTCTCAACACTTGTTCCAATTTATCAAGAATATGGATTGGTTACTATTGATATATTAATTAAATATCTAATTCAAAACCATTAATAAAAATTATATCATTAGGCTATGAATTTACTTTATAAATAAAGACACATGAAAGATATTGTATAAATTAGAAAGGTTTATAGGTAGTGATAAAAGATAAGAAACCTTATCTAGAATATCAAACAGTCCAATGTACCCTATACTAAGTTTCCTAATATTTATAAATCTCATAACACCTTTCCATGGATATAAATTCAAAAATATATGACCCCAAACAAAATTACATGGGAGAGTTTAATTCTAATATTTTTTTAACATAGGGCTTCTATCATTATATACTTTAATATTTTATTTCTTTTAAGAGAAATGCTTACACTTTATATTCCTCCTGTAATGTTGGTTCATAAAAAACATATGATAACCAAATAATATTACCTAATAGTATCAAAACAATTGTGAAGTAAAGTGTATTTTTTACAAACCAGGTGACAATCGAGTTAATACCTAATAGTCCCTTTTAATGTTATTACCCCTAGGTGAAACTATGCTTGAGCCACATCCACTTGTAGTATCCAGGATGTGATTTCACTTCATAGAAACCACTAACTTTATAATTCAACAAAAAATTTAGTAAGTGTTTCTATATTTAGACTTATCCCTTGGGATCCTACTATTTTTTTTCTTGTTGTAATTTCAAAAAATAACTAAACCACCTTTTGATACCAATTATGATGACCCACCATTACATATATGATTTTAACCACAATTATTTGAAAAAATATTACATAAAAAACTATAAAGAAACTTTTTATATTTACTTTCTTCGAGACTTGGTACATAGTACAATACATACATGGTATATAAAAGAAAACATAAATAAATTTTCAACTCCCTCAAAAGTATTATTTACTGTCCCATCCCAGATAATCCCACAATATAGGATTTTCTAAAGAAATTTATCAAATGAAAGAGTTGATAATAAATCCTAGTAATCCATAAAAAACTTAAGAGAACATCATCAATGAAGTATGAAGAATAACATAATAACAAACACATAAGGAATTGGAGCATAACATCAGTACACGAACATAATGACATGAGGCAAAACATGGATATGTGGCTACAAAATAAACACGATACATTTGTAAACATATTAGAAAGATAATAACTAAGGTGTCATAAATCATATTATCATGTATTTTGGACAAGGAATCATAAAAATTTCCACGGATTGCTTCCAAGTTAACTTGACCATGTCATATGAAGAGATTACTTATTTACCCAATGCATTGTAGTGCTATCAGGGCACAACCTTCATATGTCTAATATTATGTCTGTCGCATCGATCAAGAATCAGAAGTACATATCATTTATATCCCATGATTAGGTAATGTGGGTTTAATAAATGTATTTCCACAATAAATAGTTAATGATACATCTAAATGAATAACCTTGACTGAAAATATGGTTGGATATTCATGACATGAAAATATAGTATGGAAAATCAAGGGTTGATTTCATCAGTATAATAGGTTTGAAAAAGGTGTCTTGAAATGGGTTTAATGAGAGAGAAGGGAAGTATATAATTAACATGAAATAATTTTCAAAACAATATGGGAGTTTATAAATAATTTATAACTTAATAAATTGAGAAACATAATCCTTATATAAAAGAAGAACTTGAATTGAAAAAAATAGTGGAAGAGAACACTTACCTTGAGAGGATGTTTCTTTGAACATGGGAGAGAATATTTAGAGGTCTAGAAACACCATGGGAGGGATTTATAGAGGTATAAGAAGATAAAATTATTTCTAAATAGATTTTTAGTATAGGGTAATGGGACATACAATGGATATTTATAATTTTGTTTGTGTGTGTTGTCTGTGGGGGGGGGGGGGTGGTTTTAAGGGTTAAAATATTGGTTGTTTTATTATATAAGCTAACCAATTATGGGTGAAATAAATTATAACTAATTTTATGGATTATTAATGAGTTAGTGAGAGAAATTTTTAATTCAAAACCTTACCAGTTCCAAATTAACCTTACAACTAAACCATTTAATATACCGAATCAAAAAAATAATATTTATAACAAAAATCCAATTTTGGTTCCATAATGTAAGGTTTTTTAAAATAATTATAAAAAATTAAATTTTATACCTATTAAATTAATTTTTTATTTAATATATTTAATATATTTTTTATATTTTTTATAATTTTTATCATATCATAATGATGTCATAAAATCATAGTACTCGTAAAAAGATAATTTTCGTTTTTTCACCAAAAAATAAACTTTGTAAGAAAATTATAAAAAATTGACCCTAAGTTAATTATGATGTAATGAGTCCAAAAATTATATTTATTTTACAAAAATAATTCTCTAAATATGAAAACCACAACTTTTAAATAAAAATCCTTATCTTTTTAAAATTAACATATTTTAAGACATACTAAACCGTTTGACTGTTATAAAAATTACATAGGACTTAATTAATTTATATTATCATTTGAAAAGTGTTTTATAAGATTATTTCATGAAAATAAAATTTATTTACAACTTTTAAATTTATCATTAAGCATAATTTTAATAGAATTTAAATAAATTTATAGTTTCTAAAATCCAATTTTGGTTTCTTCGTTAATAACCCCATTGTTCACTTTATTGTATCTTTATAACCCATAATAATAATGACCAACTTTCTAATTGATTAATGGTTACAATGTCCATAGTCTTTATTTTCCAATGTTCATAATTTCAAATGAACAAATTTCCCTATAAATACACCATCATTATCAATTAATTATTTACTACTTATAATGTTTCTTAAACATTCTTTCATAATCACCATTGTTTTCTTAATGTTTCTATTTCTTTTTATAGTCATTATGGAAAAAAGATCAGTATGGGGGAATTCAGGCCTATGGAGTTTCTTTTAGAGAATGTATTATTCTTCTATATGCAAATACCTTTATTATTCCTAGTTTTAGTTGTCTATATCAAAACTTGGTATCACTACTATAAAAAGATTTTAACAGCATTGACCTTTATCACCAAAAGAAAAAAGCGCTGATAAAATGTGTCTTTTAAGTGCGCTTTTTAAGTGGTGATAAAAGGTACCCTTTATCAACGTTTTTAGCACTAATAAAGAGTAACCTTAATCAGTTATTTTATTTAGTGCTGATTTAAAGTACCCTTTATCATTGCTTTGTTTTTTGCACTAATAAAGGGTAGACCTTGTCATTTCTTTATTTTTAGCACTGATAAATGGTTTGAATAAAATGAAAAAATTAAATAATTGAAAAATAAATATGATTTTATTAAAAAAATATTAAAATTTTTATTAATTAAATAATTATTGATAAAAATGAATAAATTTATTATACTATATATAAATTATAAATACTAATAAGTATTATATATTAAATATATAGGTATTTTTAAAATGAAAATTAAACAAATAAAAATTAAAAATAAGTAAAGTGAGAAAAATATTAAACATTTTATTAATTAAATATTATTGATAATATTAAGAAATAGTATATATTAAATATATTGATATATATTAATGTATATAAATACAATTTATATAATAAAAAATATTTATGATTTATATTAAATAGTCATATATTTAGTGAAGAGTGGTTTATAATTAAAAATTAATATAAATTAAAAATACAGAATAATTGTATTGAGTAATGGAAATAATTGAATTTTGTTGGATTTTTCAATTTAACATATATTAAACGTGTTTTATAATGATTTCACATAAATATACATAATTTATGCATTTTTATATATAACACACACCCAAAAATATTTACATAAATAATAATATCTTATATTGAAACACATATACCTAATATTTATGTAGTTTATTCAAATTTTATTATTAATTTTATAATTTCATTATAACACTATACATTTAAAATATTATGTATTTGATTGGTAAATTTTAATTATTTATTTTATTTTTTATTACACTTAGGTATTCATTTTTAATATATATATATATACATTTAGAGAATGTAATAAATAATAATTAATTATTTATATATATTTATTTACTATGTTTTAATATTATCAATATATATTAATTATTATTTGAATATATATATATATATATGTATATATATATAATAATTTATAATTAATTAATAAAATTATCCATTTTTTCAATATTGTTTACGTGTACTCATTTTTAATTATTCAATTTCCATCATTTTTAACATGAATGAACAAAATATTAAATATTCATTAATAATGTTAAAAACATACTTGTAAATAAATATTTATAAATTAATAATTATAAATAAATAAATAATTGTATATATTTAAAAAATTAAAAAATTATAAAACATTTATTTAAATAATGGATATATTTACTATATTTAATTTATATATTTATTAAATATACATATATACATATATAATTATATAAATATATATAATTATATAAGTATATAAGTATATATAATTATATAAATATATAATTATTATTTTTTTAAAAATTATTTATATATATATATAATTATATATTTTAATAATTACAAAATTATAATAAATATATTTAAATAATGAATATAATTACTATATTTATATATATATATATTTAAGGGTGAAATGTCACATCAAGGCCCCACAACAGATATAGAGAAATGGTTTTATTTACAAGTTGAGGTTACTTTCATTGATTTGGATCACGATGCAATCAACATTCAAGAATATTTTGATATTATCAAATTTTTTTCTATCAATATGGAAGAAGGAATTCATCTTAACCCCAGGCTTGACATTAGGGACCTTTCATGGAAATATAGAGCATACACCCAGAATATTGATGGTCAAATGTTCATTTCATCCTCAGATGAGGAACAAGAGGCTTGGAAGTGGGAAAAGACATAGAGACATGACCATCACCCATGTGTTCGAGGTACTTATTGAGGACGAGGTGGATGATGATCACTTTAATCTATTTTTTATAGGCTCTTATTGGCTGTCATGGTTTTGTAATATCTTTTATGATATTATTTGTTTAAACCATCCTTCTTTTTAGGTATCATTTTCCTTTTTTATTTTTCTTAATAAAGGGGCTTGACCCCAAACTGTTTTCATATATTAAAAAAAATATTTATAATTAAAATTATAAATCCCTTATCAGTTCTTATTAATTTAAACTTTGATAAAAGGGATCTTTATCAACGCTTTTTTGGAAGCACTGAGAAATGTGTCCATATCTATTTAACTAACCCTAACTAGTCACGAGCCAGTCATGATATCTAAATCATTCTGTAGAAGACATAGAACACTGGTGCTCGTTCCTATTGAATCCAAGCTCAAATCAAGGCTCAAATTAATTCCAAGGCTCGAATCCAAGGTTCGAACAATTAAAGGGTTGAACGAATCCAATGCTAAAAAAAAGTCAGGTTTGGTGATATCTTTACTTTATCTTAAATGATTCAAAGCATCAATCCAAGGTATGTTATTCTCTCCTCCTCCTCTGTCATTTATTACTTATTTGGAGACATCTATTTGAATTTTTTGATCATCGGTCTTTGTTTCAATCATTATACAACTATTTATTCTCACACTATAATTTGATAAATGCTTCCCCTTCCAAATTTATCTTGAATATGATAGATATTGGTGAGATTATAGGGAATGATTTAGTGACTATTGGACATCTACAATGGGGTTCTCTACATTCATTTAGCATGATAGATATTGATTAAAAGGGTTATTCTACTTAATCGAGGGATTAATCCTACTATTAGACTTAGAAAATACTAGTCCTAATTCACATGTGATAGTAATTCATTAGTTACTTACATGGGATAAACAATTAGAGTCAGTTAGGTGAATGATATGGATCATTTCTATAGAGCGATAATTAAGTTGGGACAACACATTAAGAATAAAATTAAACACATATATAGGAAATCCCACAAGGATTGATCATTGTTTCTGATAAATCTATATTCATAATCTCATATTTTCATTTTTTTGTTATTTGTTTTCATCAATTATTAAAATATCTAATATTTTTCATTTTTTAAAAATATATCTATAATTCTTAAATATAATAATGAGGTAGGGATAGTGAGTGATCCAATTTTTTTTAAGTGAATGACCATGGCCATAGATTGTGTTGTACTAATGAGGAATATAAATATTATTTTTTACGACCCCATAATAGGTGTTTCATATACTCAACCCCATAATCTAATATAGACATCTTTTCCACATAATGAAACTCATTCTCAATAATTATGAAAATTTTAATCCCCTTTAGGGAAATATATATATATATATATATATATATATATATATATATATGACTAAAACCTATCACAAATGATCTGTGTATAATTATAAATGGGTGAAATTAAATACTTATCAAAATGTATTGATTTATACTTTAAGGGTCCATATATATCATAGTTAATAAACTCCAAGGTTTATTTCATTTGAATATCTTATTTATTAATTTAATTATTAACAATCTCCCCATTCTAATTAGTAAAAAATATCAATCATTTTTATCTTGAAATCATAAAACTTCTCAAACCACCCTTTTTTATGTCTGTATTTAAATGTATCATTATCTAATTTGATCAATTTTTCACTGAAAAAAATTAATTTTCTCTTTTAAACACAATTAACATAATTTTTTACTGACCCCAAATTAGAATATGGTTCGACCAGTTTTCTATACCTTTATAAAAATATATCCATCTTGAGAATTATAACCCAATCAGTAATAATTATTAAAAATTACTTCATTTCCTTTATCACACATATAATAAATACTATGTATGTTTTACTTTAATCCATCTAAAAATAGATAATTCTTTAATAGTACCTTTTATTTAAAAAATATTTTAAATGTAAATAATTTATCTTAAGAGATCCACAATTTCGAAAATAATAAGTACCCTTTAAACTTGTCAAATATCATTAATTACATCAATTTACCTATCATATGAAATGAAAAACCAGTAACTAATATGAAATGATGTTTCTTTTGTAAATCCTTTAGTGTGACATCAATAAAAAATTCTTTTTTACATTCTATTATTTTTTGTATAATACATTTCTAATTCTTTCTTCACATTCATCTATGTTTTTATAAAATCTCAAAAATCCTTCATACAACCATTTAATTTGTCAAATGTTTGATAGAGTTCATTAAATGGTTGAAATTCAATATCCAATTTTTCTTATAAAGATTCGCCTCACTCAGAAACTATTTTTTAAGAGCTGGTCATCTCTACATTAATACATGACCTCTATATCTTCCAAACATAGTATTATTTATCACATTATGACTAAAAGTTTATACTATGTGCCCAAAATAACCATATAACTTATAATTTCCATGGAAATTTAATCCTTTTATAAATCCCACTCTTTATATTCTTGAAAATAATTATTGTTTTCAACATGTCTATACATAATTCTTGGATGAATTTATCAACTAAGAATTTTGTGATGTTTAAAACCATTATAATTATTTGGAATATTTTTTTACTAAAATTATTTTTTCAATTCCTTATCATTTTTTAATTGATATTGAAATTATAATTTTGATATTTTTAAAAAAATGTGATATACCATTAATATTAAATGAAATAATTCCTTAGGTTTTTACATCAATTTTACAAAAAATATAACGAAGGTTATCAAATTCTTTATATGTGGTGATAATTATTAGATTTTTTTGGTATTCATCATTCTAGGTCTATATGTATTGGTTCCACCCCTTGGAATCTCTTATTACCATCCATGTATATAAAATAACTCTTTATTTATTAAAATGATTTATCAATACATTTTTATATCATATAGTTGATGGAATGAGAGTTTATTACTATTTTTTATCATATTTGGGTTCATTGTTACTCATTAATTTCCAATATTATATTTTAATTTGTTTAGGGTATTTAATAAATACTTAATGAAACATTTTAATAGAGGTAGTAATAGTCTTAGTTATAGTATTGAATGCATTGAAAGTGGGGTTTCTTCTATAAATATTGAATTCATAGAGGCCCCAAGGATCCATATATAATAACATGTAACTATAACAACCCCTTAAATCACATAAAAGAACGTGTATTCCCCCCAAATCTCACCTTCAATGGTACATGAGTTAATAACTAGTTTCAGTGGTGTAATTTTCACAAATGAGAGTCATTACTCCTTTTAAATAACATAATGGAGTACAATTTTCATCCTCATCAACTTCATCTCCCAAACAGTTATTATTGCAATTTGTTACACGAGACTCACCCCCACCTCTTTTATGTTTCTTATACTACACATAGAAGTATTAATCCAATAAACTACTGCTACTTAGATTATTTCCAGAAACATAGGATCATATCCACATAAGATGGAGGATGAGTGTCCAAAAAAATGAAATGATAACTATTTTAGAGATGAGCTAATGAGGGTGAGAATTATCTATAACTTTCACCTTTAGATGACTTAAAAGGATAAAACCAAATTTAGTGGAGTAATTATTTTCTAAAATTCAATTACCCATTTTCTTTAAAGAAAACCAAAAGTCTTTGAAATAATCAAAATTTGGGTTTCCCTTATTTGAATTTTGTATAACTTCCACCTTTGATAATTAATATCTTATGGGTATTTATTTATTTTTTATAAAAAAATCTATAATTTATAAACCTAATAGGACAGATATTAATTGAAAATGGATTCATGCTAATTTTTTGAAAAAAGTGAATGAAGATAGAGTTGAATAGTTCATCAAGTTTACAACAGATCAGGCACACAACCCTTCTCAAAATCAGTTTTCCTTGTTTAGATTGTTGTAATTCAAGAAATATTTGTCCAAGATAATTGGAAGAACATTTTAATTTTCATGGAATAGATCATAGCTGTAAATTTTGGACCAGAAATATGGAAAAAGTAAACATGCACACTAATTGGGATGATACTGTGATTTATGGATCATTTGATATAAATACTAGTGTAAATGATGATGGAGATCGCATGGAAGAAATGAAAATGAAAATTAAAGATAACATTTGTGATTTTACAAAGTTGTTTGATAAGACAAAAATATTTTCTAAGATACCATTTTATACTTCTTGTACTAAATACACAACATTTTTAGCTGTATTGAAGTTATATAATTTGAAAGATGGTAGCTGATGGTGTGAAACCAGCTTTATAGAACTACTCAGTCTCCATAATGATATTATACTAGAAGAAAATGAACTATCATTTCAAAAATATGATGCTAAATGAATTCTAATTTTAATGAAAACTATCTCTAAAAAACTTTCTTGTCCAAATGATTTAATATTTTTTCACAATGACCATGAATCACTCATATAATAACCTAAGTGTGGTATGGATCGATACAATAAAAATTAATCAAGTCCTTTGAAATATTTATGGTAAATTCCTATCATTATTTAGTTTATAAGGCTATATGGATGTCAGGAAACTGTGAGATAGTTGGCATGGCATGTAGAAAAAAAAAATTAAGATGAGAACCTACATCATCCCTTAGATTCTCCTCATTAGAAGACAATTGATTATAAGTATCCTGAATTTGGGAATAAACCAAGAAACATTCATATTGTGATATATATAGATGGAATAAATCCTTTGGGTGTATAGATTAGTACTCATTTTATATATCCCATCATGTTGGTAAATTTTAATATTCCACCATGGTTATGTAGGAAGCACAAATTTATTATGTTATCTCTTATTATATCTAGACCAAAGAAACCCAATAATGATATTGATGTCTATTTGGATCCATTGATCGATGATCTGAAATTGATGTAGGATATAGGTGTTACAATGTATAATTCTAATATAGAGGAAGAATTCATATTGAGGTCCATGTTGTATAGGATGATAATTGCTTTTCCCACTTATGAAAATTTATCAGGCTATAGAATTAAAGGAATGTTTGGATATCACTTTTTTTAAATAATGTAGACACTCAATTCATTCGAAAAATTCATCAAAGATTGTGTTTTTAGGAAAAAATAAATTCTTACCTCAATGAAATAAATTCCGATCTTGGATGAAAATATTCAATGGGAATATCAAACAAGGTACAACACTATTTCCAATAACGGGTGATCAACTATATGATAATGTAAATGATATTGAATTTTTTTGGTAAACCATTTCTAAAAAACATGATGAATCTTGTTGGAAGAAGTGATAAATTTTCTTTGAATTTCCATATTAGAATTTTTTGTATGTTAGACATTTTCTTGATGACATGAAGGTAGAAAAAATTATATTTTATAATGTTATTATAATGTTACTAAAGGTTCCTAGAGAAACAAAAAAATGGAATCTATGTTAGGTTGAACAATATTGACATGGTGATAAGGAAAGTGTTGGAATTGGTGAAGGGTAAAAGGGAGGACTTTTCTTCCTTTAATATCTTACACTTTATACATATAGGAAGAAATCAATTTTTCCTTTTCCTTAATAGTGTAAAAGTTCTAGAGGGGTATTTATAAAATATCAATAATTTAGTATCAATTACTAATTTGAATTTATAGGGACTAAAGTCACATGAATGACATGTTTTGATGCATGAATCTATGTCGGTTGCTTTCTATTACATTCATCTCAAAAAATTAACAAAATACATTAACAAGACTTGTTCTTTTTCAATGTCATATGCACTAAATTTATAGACTCGACAAATTTTCCAATAATGAATAAGGAGGATTCTTTAATATTATGTGAATTAATGATGTTCTTCCAAATATCATTATTTGATATAATGGTCCACATATTGGTTCACTTGGTTAGAGAGGTTCAACTATGTGGCCATATCTATTATAGATAGATGTATTCCATTGAATGATATATGAAAATTTTTCAAAAGATTTTTTGAAGAATTGAATCCATCCATATAGTTTTATTACAGAATGATATATTTTTGATGAAGATACTGAATTATATACTGATTACCTATCAAAATTTGAAAACATTAGTCTCCCAAATTCTCTATATAGTGGAAGCCTTATGGGTGAAGGGATTTATAGAAGTGATGTTGTTAAAATTCCATTGATAGATCGGGAGCAAGCACACATTTACATTTTACATAATATTAAAGATGTTGATCTATACATTGAAGCCCAAATTTTTTTTATAGATTGGAATCCATCATGGGATAAAGGGTTGATATCAAATACATATAATCAATAGTTTATTGTATGGTTTCGATATCAAATTTATAAGGATTTATTAGAAACTGTGAATTCAATTACCGAATGACTTTGATGGCTAGCTAAGGGACCAAATGAAAATATTATATATTACATTGTTTTTTAATCAATGGTTATACATTCTATATAAAAGAAAACAATGAATGTAGTTTGATTCAAAATAGTTGTGTCATGCTCATGTCATAAGTGACACAAATATCTAGTTCCTAGGATAGAAATCCAATTTCTAAAAATATGTTATATTTTGGTATTATCGAACAAATATATGAGTTGGATTATTCAACATTTTAAGAACTAATTTTCCATTGCAAAAGTGTTGACACTATGAGTGTGGTGAAAGTTGATGAAATGGGATTCCTGAAGTTGAATTTCAGTGTGGAAGGGGAAAATGATGAATTATTCATAATAGAATCATAAGAAGTGAAAGTATTTTATTTCTCTGATCTAGAAAATAAGAATTGTTCGATTGTCCTGTTGGTGACAAAAACAAATGTTATGTTTGACATTATGGATGCATCTTATCCTATTTGTATATTATATACATATGTATGGGTATATATAAAGATATGTGCACATATTCACATGTGAATATGTGAATATTTTTATTGAGAAAAGTTAATAAATATATAAGTAATTTTATATATGAATTTTGATTAAAAAGGAAAGCTTTTAAATTAAAAATCAAAGTTTGAATTTGGTTATCAAGCTTGTTTTCAAAGAATTGTTTTTAAATGGTTTTAGTTTTCATTTAAAAATGGTTTTATCTTACTAAATGATTATGAAATGGACTCAACAAAAATGATTGCTTTTCAAGGGAGTTTTCAAAGTGGATTTTGATAGGAGGAATGGTTTTAAAACATGTTCTTTATTTTAGGATGTTATTGATAATGGATGGGAGGATTTATATGTTGTATGTTCTGTGGTTGTAACATGAGAATCTATGGATAGGTGGGTAACCAAACATGTGATTTTCTAAATTAGTGTATGGGATAACTACGTGTCATTATTGATGATACTGTGAGAGATCATAGGATTGGTTTACTTTTTCAGGTCACTTAGCCAGCTAGTGTTCTATGAGTGAGTCTAGTTACCTTTGGAACCTATTTCCAGAGGTCTACCCATTCATCCTAGATTATTCTTGTGATTTTTCATTCCATTTTCACCCATAATCAATTTTTAGGATGTTTGATTATTGTTAATTTCCCTTTTTATCATTAATTCCTACTCTGGATATAATTTGGTCTTTTATTAAGTCAGATTTCATTTATTTATATACCATCATTTTATTCCAATATACTGGGTTTTCCTTTTATTTTCATTTTTTTAATTAAAACTAAAAAGGGTATTTTAATGTCATGTTATACATGGGTTTATTTTTATAAATGGATTTCCAAATACATCCTCTAAATGATGTGTTTTGTAAAAATGGGTTGAGAAAGGAAACTAAAAATTTATTTAAAATGGTTTTGGGGTTTAAAGGCCATTTTCAGAAAAAAGAACATGATTGTGTTTTCTTAAAATAATAAAAACACATTTTCTCTATGTATTGAAATCTTTCATTTTTGGTTTATTTAGCTAGATAAAAGCATATAATTTGGGGTGATTATCTACTAGGATTTCAAGCTCACAACCTAGTCATACCACATACTGTTTGTATACTAAGTGGATTTTTATGTTTTGGTTGGATTCTCAGAATTGGTTCTGATGTCTGGATAGAGAATGGGATGATTTTTTTGGAACATCATTTTTTATTTTTAGTGTTTTAGTAGTTTTATCCAAATATGTTGTTCCTGATTTTTGTTATTATTATTGGTGGGTGAACTATACCTATGGAGATCAGGTGATGAAAAAGGGTTTGTTTTATGTGAGGGACTTAGAGGGTGGTCTAAGAAAATCAATTTTAATCTATTATATATGTTGTTCCTTCGAATGGTTTTAGTTTATTTTAAACTACTTATTTGTTTTTTTGTGCATTCCAAAATTACATAGGGGTTATGACAACATTTTAGTAGAATTTTTATAATTATTAAATCATCTTTATCTTGTTTCCAATGATTTTCTTAGATGTCTATGATGAATTTTTTCAATTAGGGGGTTTTGGGGACACCCATCAGGTTATTAGTAGGTGAGGTCGGGTGCTTGTTGAGGTGGTAGTTTGTGTTGATACATTACACCAAGGTTATATATATTATGAGTCTTAATTTATTATAATTTAACTACAAAATTTTTAAATTTTAGGTGATGTAATCAAGTAGAAAAATTCTATTTTTCAAGTGAATAAGAATAAAGGTATTATTGTCTCAACATTAAATGAAAATATTCTTTATTAAGGGAAAAATTATTTTAATTATGCTTTCTTTATAACTCATTTATAAAAAACTACTGCTATTATTATGAGATAAATTGTTAGAAATTGTTTAAGAGTTATTATATTATTTTGTAATCTCGAGTGAAATAAATTTTATGCCTTCTAATACGATTTTCTTGTCTTTGATTTCTGAATCTTTCCATAATATTTTTATTCCTATTCTTATTTGAAAATATTTTTGATATTTAATTTTGAAGCATGCGCTTTATAAAATTATTTCATATGCTATGAGATTGTGATGAAGTAGCTATCTTTAAATCATTTTCATTTTTGTGATGTTACTTTTCTTGTGTTGTGTGACTAATAAAATTTCTAAAATATATTTTGATCCTTAAAAATTATTTTGAACCACTAAATTGAAAATTTTATTGAGCTTGAATATGTTCTCAATATGTTTTCCACCACAATATTTATGATTGGGGAAAATTCTTAGTTTTAAGTGTGGGTAGGAATCTAATTCGTGTTAAACTATATTTTACATCATTTTATATTAAAAATACAATCAATTTTTAAAAATTATTGTTTTTAAGTCTCAGTTTTCATTTTCAGTGGTTGAATTTTTTTCTTAAAATATTTATTTTTTTGAGGGGGTTAATCATTTATATTTTTCCATTTATTTAATCAAGTGACATATTTTTCATTCATTTCTTTAGAATACTTTATTTTGGTAACATTTTTGGTGTAAGTTTAAAAATATTCATTCATTAATATCTTGATCATATTTAAACTGATAATCTTTTCATTCATTTTCTTTAAGAATGAACTGCTAATCCTGGTTGAGTTTTTTATATCTCTTTTAATTCCTTTGTGTTAGATAATTATATTTTTTCATTTAATTATCGAATTCACTCATCTATTAGTTTTTTTTCTAATTACATTGAGTTTCTAAAATAGGTGTATCTTTTCATTATATAGAAAAAGAAAAATTTTATGTAATATTTAAATGAAAAATGAATTTATTTAAAATAATCAGAAAACATTAAAATTCCATTATATTTATAAAATAAGAATCTAATGTTATACAAAACCATTTATTTTTTAGTGAGTAACCATCCATTTTACTTAATAGTTTATATAAGGTAAACCATTTTTAGAATTATGAATTTATTGGAAATTTGGTTCTATTACTTCAAAGATAAATTAACTCCCACTAAATATAATTAATTAATTATGTGAGAAAAAATATCTTCAGTGTGGGAAAATTTTATGTGGCCTTATTTTTATTCTTGTTTTCCACATTATTTTCATGGGAATACAAATGTTTTTATGATAAAATGTTATTTAATTTATAATAATTTTAATCTCGATCATTTTGAGTAGAAATAGTAATTATTTCAATATTTGAATGAAATTGAGTTTTATATATTTTAATGATAAAATTTTCTTTTACTTAATTTTCCTTTGTTTTAATAAAAATTATCTCGGGTTATTATAGGAATATAGATTTAATTATCATTTTATAAGTGATTTTGTGGTTTTTGAATTCGAAAGTGGGTTTTCAAAGTTTTATGTATCTAATTTTAATATTTATTTTATAAACTATTTTTTTCATTTTAATTGATATATTGAAAAACTATTCATTTATGTTATAATATAGTCTAGAATTTAAGGATTTTTAATCCTATAATTATGGATCATCCCATAAGGATAAATCATCCCAATAAAGGTCCAACCCATGTAAGGATGATTTATATTATAAGTAGAGCTCATCCAATGGATGGATCAACTCCCAAAAGGATGGTATATCCCGTAAGGATGTTCAACCTGATAATGATCAATCATAGTGGGAGGATGGTACATCCTGTAATGATGGTTAATCCTATAAGGACCACTCACCACAGAAGGGTCAACACCTTTAGGGATAACAACCACCATAAGGATCCCTCACTTTTGGAAAATTCAATTTATGCTTGCTTTAAGGATTAAAATTCCACATATTCCCTAATACATTAATGAACATAAAAAGGAAAAAGGGAAATTGATCTTGGGAATTCTAAGCTAAATATTAATGGATATACTAATTCTTATTTATGAAGCTCAATACAAGAGGAGTCAAGATCAAATGGTTTTCCAATATTTGAAAAAGTGTTCATCTAGAGTTATGGAAAGAAGACAATGTATAACAACCCAAAATATATGGATTTTGATGATTAGAGAAGGAAAATTCTGTCTATGAGTTATCTTATAGTATTATTTCATGTTGGTGCATGAAAATATTCAAGGGGAACCACCACATTCAAGAATCGTCAACTAATTCATGGGAGGGAAAGAGACCAACTATGAGAGTTTAAAGAAGGATCACTTTTAGAGGTATGAGTCATCACTTCAAGAAAGAATATGGATAAAGTTGAATTTGGGAAAATGATCTCATTTGAATAGAGAATACCCTTTCCCATATTACTTATCTTTTAATTTATTTATAATTTCATATTCTCAAGCTATCCTCATTTTTTAATCATGCACTATAGTTAAAAAACAAAAGTGAAATTAAATCATTTTTATTTATTAAATTTTTTATAATTCTTATTTTCATATTTATAATTTGTAATTCATATTTTTTGGCCAATTTTCATCATTTTAGTCTTGATGTTGTTTGATGCAAATTAAATTTAAAATTAATCTTACGATTATTTTGAAATCATTTCACCCACTTCTAAACATTGATGGAATGAGCGAATGGAATAGTAAATAACAAACTTTCATGGTTAAAAATTAGAGAAATATATAAATAACCCAAAATCCCTATATTTTATTGTTATTGTGAAAATTATTTTATTAACAATGATTTTATTTAGTTGAGTAATAGTTATATTTATAAAATTGTTTTTTATACCTTTCTGTGATCAAGTTTGCATGTTTGGTTTAAATAATTTTCAAGAACATTACATTTTAATCAATCTAATTTAATTTAAATTTATATTAACCACCTTTTTTTGTAAACTCTACCCCAAAATTATAGTAATTTACCATTTTTTAATGCGCGCACACATGTACATGAACATACTTTTCTTCATTTTAATTTTTCACACTTCATTCATCAACATCTACCCCTTTTTATTGGTTTTTAATAGTTAGGGTTTAAATAATACATTTGAACAATCAATGACATTCACTTAGGTTTGAAAATTAATTTTTATGATAGAATAGGAGATATAAATGATATATTTATAGTTTCGATGACTTATGTCCCATGTCAATAATAATATAGGTCACAATTATTCCCTAGTTAGAATATTAAAAATGGTGATATTGATGAAGATTTTAAGGCGATGAAGCTAGTGATGATGTCCGTAAAGAGGGTAGTGATAGTGATGAACATGACAACAATGATGTCCCTGATTATGATTGTTTAGAGGGAGATATTGATCCCCATAATTTAGAATTGATATTTATGACACTTCTAACCATGTAGATGGCGTCTGATGTCTCAAATAGATTATATATATGTTTTTTAAAGTTATCAACTAACTAAATGTAAAATGTATAATATATGTATTTTTTTAATTTTTATTTAATTTACAATTCATTTTTTGGGTTATTATATAATGTGTGTAGGTTATTTATAGGGGGTGTTGGCTGGGCTAAATGTTGGACCTTTTGGAGGGGCCTATACCAATGGTTCCTTAGTAACTGTTGGTATCTGCCAATCCCATCAGGGCCTATACCAATAGTTCCTAAAAACCATTAGTATAGGATTTTTTTTATGTATTGAGACCCAATGATTAGGGGAACTATTGGTATAGTATATACCAATGGTTCTCAATCCTATTATAAAAGTTTAAATTCATTGGTATTATTGATACTCATCTTTATTTAGATGATTTTAAAAATAATTCATTAAAAAAATATTATATAAATATCTTAAAAGGTCCTTTATAGGTTCAGTTTATTGGAAACTACATACATAGTACAAGAAATACATAGTATATAAAATAAAACATAAACATATTTTTAACTCTCTTGAATAGATTCATTACTATCCCATACTAGATCATCTCACTAGGATTTCCTAGGGAAATTTATCAAATGAAAGGGGTGAGAATAAATCCGAGTAAGGGATAATTTGTTTTAGAGAAAATCATAGTTGAAACATTAGGCAAAACATAAGAAAATTCACATAATAACTTGAGGCATAACTTAAGTAAATGAACATAACAACATGAGGAAAAATAGAGAAAATGTGGTTACAACATAATCATGTGACATTTGTAAACATATCACCAAATTTAAACACTATGGTGTCATAAATAATATTACTAAGGATTTTGAACCAGGTATCATAAAACATTGCCATGCCATTCTTTCAAGGTATCATGAACACGTCCCCTCCAAATATTACCTCTTTACCCAAGGAATTGGAGTGCTTTTAGTGTGCACCCTTTATATGTCTAACATTCTGTGTTCCATATTGATCATTAATCATAAGTATAAAGAATTCATAACACATGATTTGGGAGTGTTGGTTTCAGAAATTGATTTACCCAAAAAATTATTAAATGAAACATCTAAATGAATACCCTTTAATGAATATAAGGTTGGGTATTCAGGACATGAAATTATAGTATGGAAAATCAATGGTTGAATTTAGAATCATTACAGGTATGAAAAAGGGATCTTGAAATGGGTTTAATTAGAGAGAATATAAGTATGTAATTAAAAAAAATAATAGTTTTAATAATGGGGGGGGGGGTTAATAAACCCTTTAAAAATAATAATTTAAAATTAATAGGCATATACAAAAGAAGAACTTTAATTGTGAAGGTGGAGGTTGAGGACCCTTAACATGAGAGAATGCTTCATAGAGTTATATAGAGGCTCCATATAGTCCAAGGAACACCTTGGTATGGTTTGAAAGTGGGATAGGGAGATAGAATTAATTCTAAATTGTGTTTTTAGTGGAGAGTAATGGGAAAAAGTGTGGCTATTTATACTTGTGTAAGGGTGGTTTTAAAGGTCAAAATATTAGTTATTTTATTATATAAGCGGACTACTTGTTGGTGAAATAAATTAAAACTATTTTTTTTGGATTATTAATGAGTGATTGAGAGTTTTTTGATTTTAAAATCCTTAACAATTTGAAACTCACTTCCCATCCAACCCATCTAATAAACAAAATCCAAAAATATTTTTATCTCAAAAATCTAATTTTTGGTTCCAAAAATGTAATGTATAAATATTTAAATATAAAATAATATTTTTAAATTAATTTTATACATATTAAATGAAATTTGGATTTAATATTTTTTTTCACAACTTTTTTAATCATGCTCACATCATAATTTTATCATAATATCATGGTACTCATCAAATGACAATTTTCACCTTTTCACTAAAAAATAAACTTTATCAAAAAATCAACCCAAGTTAAATATGATGTGTAGAGTATAAAAACTAAAATTATTTTATGAAAATAATTCTCTAAATGTGATAATATTAATATTTAAATAATAATACTTTTTTGATTAAAAATTAATATTTTTTTATGACATAATAATTTGTCTTATTATTATAAAAATTACTTAGGACCTCTTTAATTTATAAAATCATTTTATAGTGTTATTATGATGTTTTCATGAAAAAAAATTTAATTAAAACTCCTAAATTTGTCATAAAATATAATTTTAATATAATTTAAATATATTTATTATTTTTTAAAATATAATTTTGGTTTCTTCCTTCATAATACCAACAGTCGCTCTACTAAATCTTCATAACCAACAACAATAATGGACAAATGTCTTATTGATTAATTTTCACATTGTCCATTGACCATATTTTACAACATTCATAATTATTAATAGCCATATTTCTCTATAAATACACAATCATTCTCAATTCATCATTCACTATATACAAAGGTTCCTAGAAAACCTTTTATAATTTCTATTGTTTTCTTAATGATTATCTTTATTTTTATAGTCATTATAGTATGAGTGATATTTATGGGGTAATTGAAGCCTTTGAATTTTATTTTAGTGAATGTACTATTCTTATACGTGTATATCCCTTTACTATTCCTATTTTTAGTGGTCCATATCAACAAATTATGTATAATGCTCTTATGAAATGTAATAGTCTTTCTATTAATCATAATAAAATAATTATTATAAAATAAAATTTCTTCTATTAATGATATAAATGAATTTACGAGTCATTAATTTCACCCAACCTTAAATAATTTCTCCCTCAAAATTTAAATCTTTTCCCAAAATAGGTGGTGATATTTTTCCTTCATTACTTATTCAAGTTTACAAGTTGCTTCTTCAAACCTGTGATTTCTCCATAGGACTTGCACAAGCAATGTTGTCTTGTTTCCCAACACTTTTTCCTATCTATCAAGAATATGGATTGGTTACTGTTGATATATTAATTAAAGATCTAATTCAAAACGATTAATAAAAATTATATCATTAGGCTATGAATTTAATTTATAAATTAATACACATGAAAGATATTGTGGAAATTGGAAAGGTTTAGAGGTAGCAATAAAAGATAAGAAACCACTCAAAAATTATCTAGAATATCAAATAGTCCAATGTACCCTATACTAAGTTTCCCAAAATTTCTAAATCTCATAACTCCTTTCCATGGATATAAATTTAGAAATATATTACCCCAAAAAAAATTACAAGGGAGAGTTTAATTCTAATATTTTTCTAACATAGGGATTCTATCATTATATACTTTAATATTTTATTTCTTTTAAGAGAAATGATTACACTCTATATACATCCTTTCATGTTGGTTGATAAAAAACATATGATAACCAAATAATATTACCTAAGAGTATCAAAATAATTGTGAAGTAAGGTTTATTTTTTATGAACTAGGTGACAATCGAGTTAATACCTAATTCTCCATTTTAATGTTATTACCCCTAGGTGAAACTATGCTAGAGCCACATCCACTTGTAGTATCAAGAATGTGATTTCACTTCTTAAAAACCACTCACTTTATAATTCAACACAAATTTTAGTAAGTGTTTCCATATTTAGACTTATCCCCTGGGATCATACTATTTGTTTCTTGCCGTAATTTCCATAAATAACTAAACCACCTTTTGATACCAATTATGATGACCCACCATTACATATATGATTTTAACCACAATTATTTGACAAAATATTACATAAGTAACTATAAAGGAACTTTTTATATTTATTATCTTGGAGACTTGGTACATAGTACAAGACATACATGGTATATAAAAGAAAACATAAATACATTTTCAACTCCCTCAAAATTATTATTTACTATCCCATCCCAGATAATCCTATAATATAGGATTCTCTAAAAAAATTTATCAAATGAAAGAGGTGATAATAAAGCATATTAATCCATAAAAAATTTAAGATAACATCATCAATGAAGTATGAAGAATAGAATAATAACAACCACATAAGGAATTGGAGCATAACATCAGTACACGAACATAATGACATGAGGCATAACATGGATATGTGGCTACAAAATAAACATGAGACATTTGTAAACATATTAGAAAGATCATAAATAAGGTGTCATAAATCATATTATCATGTATTTTGGACAAGGAATCATAAAAATTACCATGTATTGCTTCCAAGTTATCTTGACCATGTCATCTGTAGAGATTACTTATTTTCCCAATGCATTACAGTGCTATCAGGGCACAACCTTCATATGTCTTATATTATGTGTGCAGCATCGATCAAGAATCACAAGTACATATCATTTATATCCCATTATTATGTAATGTGGGTTTAATAAATGTATTTCCACAATAAATAGTTAATGATACATCTAAATGAATAACCTTGACTGAAAATAGGATTGGATATTCATGACATGAAAATATAGTATAGAAAATCAAAGGTTGATTTCATCAGTATAACAGGTTTTCTAAAGGGGTCTTGAAATGGGTTTAATGAGAGAGAAGGTAAGTATATAATTATAATGAAATCATTTTCAAAACAACATCGGAGTTTATAAATAATTTATAACTTAATAAATTGAGAAACATAATCCTTATATAAAAGAAGAACTTGAATTGAAAAAAATAGTGGAAGAGAACACTTACCTTGAGAAGATGATTCTTTGAACATGGGAGAGAATACTTAGAGGTCTATAAACACCATGGGAGGTATTTATAGAGGTATACGAATATAAAATTATTTCTAAATGGATTTTTAGTAGAGGGTAAAGGGACATAGGGCGGATATTTATAATTTTGTTTGTGTGTGTGTGTCTGTGGGGGGGGGGGGTTAAGGGTTAAAATATTGGTTGTTTCATTATATAAGCTAACCAATTATGGGTGAAATAAATTATTACTAATTTTTTGGATTATTAATGAGTGAGTGAGAGACATTTTTCATTCAAAACCTTACCAGTTCCAAATTAACCTTACAACTCACCAATTTAATGTACCGAATCAAAAAAATAATATTTAGATCGAAAATCCAATTTTGGTTCCATAATGTAAGGTTTTTGAAAATAATTATAAAAAATTAATTTTTATACTAATTAAATGAATTTTTTATTTAATATATTTTTTATAATTTTTTTTTTAATTTTTCTCATATCATAATGATGTCATAAAATCATAGTACTTGTAAAAAGATAATTTTCGCTTTTTCACCAAAAGATAAACATTGTAAGAAAATTATAAAAAATTGACCCTAAGTTAATTATGATGAAATGAGTCCAAAAAATATATTTATTTTACAAAAATAATTCTCTAAATATGAAAACTAAAACTTTTAAATAAAAATCCTTATCTTTTTAAAATTAACAGTTTTTAAGACATAGTAAACTGTTTGACTGTTATAAAAATTACTTAGGACTTAATTAATTTATATTATCATTTGAAAAGTGTTTTATAAGATTATTTCATGAAAATAAAATATATTCACAACTTTTAAATTTATCATTAAGCATACATTTAATAGAATTTAAATAAATTTTTAGTTTCTGAAATCCAATTTTGATTTCTTCCTTAATAATCCCATTGTTCACTTTATTGCATCTTTATAACCCATAATAATAATGACAAACTTTCTAATTGATTAATGGTCACAATGTCCATAATCTTTATTTTACAATGTTCATAATGTCAAATGAACAAATTTCCTTATAAATACACCATCATTATCAATTAATTATTTACTACTTATAATGTTTCTTAAACATTATTTCATAATCTCTATTGTTTTCTTAATGTTTCTCTTTCTTTTTATAGTCTTTATGGAAAAAAAGATCAGTATGGGGGAATTCAGGCCTATGGAGTTTCTTTTAGAGAATGTATTATTATTCTATATAAAAATACCTTTATTATTCCTAGTTTTAGTTGTCCATATCAAAACTTGGTATCACTACTATAAAAATATTTTAACAGCATTGACCTTTATCAGCACAAGCAAAAAACACTGATAAAATGTGTCTTTTAAGTGCGCTTTTTAAGTGGTGATAAAAGGTATCCTTTATCAACGTTTTTAGCATTGATAAAGAGTAACCTTAATCGGTTCTTCTCTTTAGTGATAATTTAAAGTACCCTTTATCAGTGATTTGTTTTTTGCACTAATAAAAGGTACCCCTTGTCATTGCTTTATTTTTAGCATTGATAAATGGTTTGAATAAAATGAAAAAAATTAAATAATGGAAAAATAAATATGATTTTATTAAAAAAATATTAAAATTTTTATTACTTAAATAATTATTGATAAAAATGAATAAATTGATTATACTATATATAAATTATAAATACTAATAAGTATTATATATTAAATATATAGGTATTTGTAAAATAAAAATTAAACAAATAAAAATTAAACAAATAAAAATTAAAAATAAGTAAATTGAGAAAAATATTAAACATTTTATTAATTAAATATTATTGATAATATTAACAAATAGTATATATTAAATATATTGATATATATTAATGTATATAAATATTATTTATATAATAAAAAATATTTATGCTTTATATCAAATAGTCATATATTTAGTGAAGAGTGGTTTATAATTAAAAATTAATATAAATTAAAAATAAAGAATAATTGTATTGAGTAATGGATATAATTGAAATTTGTTGTATTTTTCAATTTAACATATATCAAACGTGTTTTATAATGATTTCACTTAAATATACATAATTAATGCATTTTTATATACAACACATACAAAAAAATAATTACATAAATAATAATATCTTATATTGAAACACATATACCTAATATTTATGTAGTTTATTCAAATTTTATTATTCATTTTATAATTTCATTATAACACTATACATTTAAAATATCATGTATTTGATCGGTAATTTTAATTGTTTATTTTAAATTTTATTACAGTTAGGTATTCATTTTTAATATATATATATATATATACATTTGGAGAATGTAATCAATATTAATTATTTATTTATATATATTTATTTACTATGTTTTAATATTATCAATATATATTAATTATCATTTGAATATATATATATATAACCATATTTTTTTAATAATTAATATTTAATTAATAAAAATTATCCATTTTTTCGATATTTTTTACGTGTACTCATTTTTAATTATTCAATTTCCATCATTTTTGACATGAATGAACAAAATGTTAAATATTCATTAGTAATTTTAAAAAGATACTTGTAAATAAATATTTATAAATTAATAATTTTAAATAAATAAATAATTTTATATATTTAAAAAATTAAAAAATTATAAAAATTTTATTTAAATAATGGATATATTTACTATATTTTATTTATATATTTATTAAATATACATATATAATTATATAAATATATATAATAATATAATTATATAAGTATATATAATTATATAAATATATAATTATTATTTCTTAAAATATTATATATATATATATATAATTATATATTTAAATAATTATAAAATTATAATAAATATATTTAAATAATGAATATAATTACTATATTTGTATTTATATATATTTAAGGGTGAAATGTCAGATCAAGGCCCCACAATGGATATAGAGAAATGGTTTTATTTACAAGTTGAGGTTACTTTCATTGATTTGGATCACGATGCAATCAACATTCAATAATATTTTGATATTCTCGAATTTTTTTCTATCAATATGGAAGAAGGAATTCATCTTAACCCCAGTCTTCACATTAGGGACCTTTCACGGATATATAGTGCATGCACCCAGAATATTAATGGTCAAATGTCCATTTCATCCTCAGATGAGGAACAAGAGGCTTAGAAGTGGGAAAAGAAATAGAGACATGAACATCACCCATGTGTTCGAGGTACTTATCGAGGAAGAGGTAGATGATGATCACTGTAATCTATTTTTTATACTCTCTTGTTGGCTGTCATGGTTTTGTAATATCTTTGATGATATTATTGGTTTAAATCATCCTTATTTTCAGGTATCAATTTCCTTTTTTATTTTTCTTAATAAAGGGTCTTGACCCCAAACTGTTTCCATATATTAAAAGAAATTTATACTTAAAATTATAAATCCTTTATCAGTGCTTATTGATTTAAACTTTGATAAAAGGGATCTTTATCAACGCATTTTTGGAAGCATTGTGAAATGTGTCCATTTCTATTTAAGTAACCTTAACTAGTCACAACCCAATCATGATATCTGAATCATTCTGTAGAAGACACAGAACACTGGTTCTCGTTCCTATTAAATCCAATCTCAAATCAAGAGTCAAATTAATTCCAAGGCTCTAATCCATGGTTCGAACAATTAAAGGGTCAAATGAATCCAATGCTAAAAAAAAGTCAGGTTTGGTGATATCTTTACTTTATCTTAGATGTTTCAAAGCTTCAATCTAAGGTATGTTATTCTCTCCTCCTCCTCAGTCATTTATTGCTTATTTGGAGATATCTATTTGAATTTTTTGATCATCTATCTTTCTTTCATTCATTATACAACTATTTATTCTCACACTATAATTTGATAAATGCTTCCCCTTCCAAATTTATCTTGAATATGACAGATATTGGTGAGAGTATAGGGAATGATTTAGTGACTATTGGACATGTACAATGGGGTTCTCTACATTCATTTAGCAAGATAGATATTGATGACAAGGGTTGTTCTACTCAATTGAGGGATTACTCCTACTATTAGACTTAGAAAATACTAGTCCTAATGCACATGTGATAGTAATTCATTAGTTCCTTACATGGGATAAACAATTAGAGTCAGTTAGGTTAATGATATGGTTCATTTCTATAGAGCGATAATTAAGTTGGGACAACACATTAAGAATAAAATTAAACACATATATAGGAAATCCCACAAGGATTGATCATTGTTTCTGATAAATCTATATTCATAATGTCATATTTTCATTATTTTTGTTATTTTTTTCATCAATTTTTAAAATATCTATTATTTTTCATTTTTTAAAAATATATCTAGAATTCCTTAAATGTAATAATGAGTTAGGAATAGTGAGTGATCCAAAAAAAATCTTTAAGTGAATGAACATGGCCATCGATTGTGTTATACTAATGAGGAATGTAAATATTATTTTTTACCACCCCATAATAGATGTTTCATATACTCAACCCTATAATCTAATATAGACTTCTTTACCACATAATGAAACTCATTCTCAATAATTATTAAAATTTTAATCCCCTTTTGGGATATATATATATATATGAATAAAACATATCACAAATGAAATGTGTATAATTATAAATAAGTGAAATTAAATACTTAACAAAATGTATTGATTTATACTTTAAGGGTCCATATATATCATAGGTAATAGACTCCATGGTTTATTTCATTTGAATATCTTATTTGTTAATTTAATTATTAACAATCTCCCCATTCTAATTAGTAAAAAATATCTATCATTTTTATCTTGACATCATAAAACATATCAAACCACCCTTTTTATGTCTGTATTTAAATGTATCATTATCTAATATGATCAATTTTTCACTGAAAAAAATTAATTTTCTCTTTTAAACACAAATAAAATAAATTTTTATTGACCCCAAAATAGAATATGGTTCTACCAGTTTTCTATACATTTTTAAAAATATATCCATCTTGAAAATGATAACCCAATCAGAAATAATTATTAAAAATTACTTCATTTACTTTATCACACATATAATAAACACTATGTATGTTTTACTTTAATCCATCTAAAAACAGATAATTCTTTAATAGTTCATTTTATTTAAAAAATATTTTAAATGTAAATAATTTATCTTAAGAGATCCACAATTTCTAAAATATAAGTACCCTTTAAACATATCAAATATCATTAATTACATCAATTTACCTATCATATGAAATGAACAACCAGTGACTAATATGAAATGATGTTTCTTTTGTAAATCCTTTAGTGTGACATCAATAAAACATTCTTTTTTACAGTCTATTTTTTGTATAATACATTTCTAATTCATTCTTCACATTCATCTATGTTTTTATAAAATCTTAACAATCCTTCATACAACCATTTAATTTGTCACATGTTCGATAGAGTTCATTAAATGGTTGAAATTCAATATCCAATTTTACTTATAAAGATTCCCCTCACTCAAAAACTATTTTTTAAGAGGTGGTCATTTCTAAATTAATATATGACCTCTATATCTTCCAAACTTAGTATTATTTATCTCATTATGACTAAAATTTTATACTATGTGTCATGACCCGTCCTCGGGGCCCGTGCCGTGACTACCCCAAGCCCTCCTTCCATAGGCTAGAGGCTGATGACTAGCACCAAGGCATAGTTACCGGTAAAAAGGGAAGGCGTTGCCTTTGTAAAGTAAACAAACACCACAGAGAAAGCAAGCAGAAGTAAACACTACGTAAAAACTAGGTACAATAGTAAGTGCGGAAAAGTAAGTGGGCCAGAATACAAACCCAAACTGAAATTAAAGTACAACTGAAAAAGGGAGTAGAACAACTGAAAAGTAAATCCGCATCCTCGAGCCGTCCACTGGAAGTCCCACCTGATGGGTGGGTATATATAGCCTCCATAGCTCCTCGGGTCCAGCCGTCCGCTCCGAGTACGTCCCGCCCAGTGGTCCACCTCCAGGTACCGACCTGATCCGAAAGCCTCAACCACGATCAGTGTTGTCCGTCATCTGTAACCAACACAACGTAGTGCGGGCATAACCCGTGCAGGGGTGAGTATAAGCTACTCAGTAGGGACCCCGAGACCCCCGAAGGTCTCCCAGAATCCACAAAGGATAATCCACAAAGGAAGATTCAATCATGAAGTAACATCCGACACCACTTAGGAATATACCCGTACATATACCTAAGTCATCAATTCCAGTTCGGGTCCAACATCTGATCCCAAGTTCGATCACGTCCACACAGGATATCACAACACAATCCACATAGGAAAGCAAGACAAGATTCATCTCACACAGGTATACTTCTTCGTAAGACGATAAAGATGATCAGATATTGCCACTGATTCATCTAAGCCGTCAGACCCACATAGGATCGATAGGTACTAACCCCCTCAATGACCCACAAAGGATCGATAGGTAACTAACCCCCGCAATGACCCACAAAGGATCGATAGGTAACTAACCCCCGCAATGACCCACACAAGATCTGTAGGCGCTGGCCCACACAGGACCACTGAGCATTAACCCACACAGGATCTGACCCACACAGGATCGGTAGCACTGATCCAAGTAGGATCGCTGAGTGCTGTAGTCGTCACCGTTGAATCCACGGAGGATTTCTGTATAGTCGTCATCGTCATCGCAGTCGCAGCCAGCTCTAGGGTTCCCGCACACAGCAAGCTCGTTTGGGAAGATCCGCTCCACGAGCCGAGGGGATGATACATCAACTGACACATAGTCCGGAGTTGATGTATCCAAAAGTTCTGTATCGTCAACAGGAACTCAGCGCGACAGACGACGCGTCAATCAGACGCTCGGTCTGAGAGTTATTGGCTTTTTCGATCTAGGGGCCCGGTTGGTTTTTAAGTCACAACCAACCTGACCATACTCCAACTATATCCAAACCTTGATCGGATTAAGCCAAAAGGTCTGTCTCACTTAGAGGAATCCATCAAAGTCGACGGTACGCCAATCAGACGTCCGAAGCTCAAGTTATGAGCGTTTCCGCTCCGAGGGCCCGGTAGGTTTTGTGTACGAACCAACCCAACCTAACCCAAAGTACTCCCAAACCTTGAGTGTAATATATCAAAACGACCGTCTCGATCCAAGGATCGCATCGCCGCTGATGGTGCGTCGATTGGAGGTCTGCAGCCCAAGTTATGGGAAAAAGACTGTTAGAGGTCCGGAAGTGGGGGTTTCAGGCCCGGACCGACCCGGCCCGAGACCCCATGGGTCGGCCCGAACCGGGTCGACCTGACCCGAGTCCATGTCCGGGTCCGGCCCGGCTGGGTGCGGTCCGGGCCGACGCGCTAGTGCGCTGGCTAGGGCCAGGGGGCTCGGCCGTTTCGGCCAAGCGGATAGGGGGGGGGGGGGGGGGCGCTGCCCCCTATCTCGTAACCGCGACCCCCATGATGGGGGGCCGCTCATGATGGCCAGCCGGGGGTCGTAACCCCCGGATCCTCCCTTGACCCGCTGGCCTGCTCCGACCGGTCGGCTGTTGCCTCCACGGGACCGGCGCTGGCTGGTCCCCTTGCTCCGATGCCGGCGGCCCGGAACCGGCCGCCGGTCCCTGCTCATTGCGCCACGCCACTCCGCCGCGGCCCCGCTCTGGCCGCGGTGCCTTTGGGGTTCTCTGACGCGGCGCGACGGCACCACGATCTTGTTTGATTCAACGGCGCTGCGCAACGGCGCCACACATTCCTTGCCACATGACCCCGCGTGGTGCAACGACACCACACCATCCTCGTTTCATTCCACCACAAGGTAGACAAGAGAAAAAGGGGAAGAGGGTCGGCCGTGTTTGTGCGGTCTGGCCCCCTCCCGTTAACTGGTAACAAGTGGTCCAATTTTATGAGGAATGATGATGGAATAAATTCAAAAATAGAAACACATAAATCCCCTACCTCGTCAAATTCATTGAGAGAGGGTTCGTCGCGGAAATAATCGTCGCGGAAGAAGACGTCGTGGAAGGAGAGAGTCGTTGGCGTCGCGTCGTTGATCTCCGAGGATCCGGCGTTCTTGTCGACCTTCGTCGGAGGTTGGCGTTCTTCGCGTTCTTCGTCGAAGAAGAAGAATATCTTCAAGCCCCTTAGCTTTAATCCAAAAATCCTCTCAACGCAACAAGTTCCAACCAAAATAAAATAAGTACTTCACTTATTTTATTAACATGAATTAAGTTTGAAATTCAAAAAATTGAATTAATCCACTCAATTAATTAACTCAATTTGTCTTAATAAATGAAGGGTTATGGAAGGTTAGGGAAAATGAAGGGGTGGGGTTCATGTGGGCCCCACCACTCTCATAACCTCCCATGGGAAGTTGGGTGGTTACCCCAACTTCCTCTCAAAGATTTAACCACTTAGAAAGAAATAAAAATTGTAGCTCAATTTTTATTTTCAACTTCCACAATTTTTTAACAACTCCTCCCATGTAAACACAACTCCAGAAAAGGTGTTCCTAAGCAATTACCGGTGCTACAAATTCATCGGTACCCTTAGAATTCGATTTCGAGCACTGGTTCAAAAGTTATAAAAACCCGCTCGTTCGTTCACTGAACGTACCCGAGCTAAACTTCGGATAGAAATTCCGGGCACAAAGGGCCTCGGAATCAAGTGCCGTCAGAAACCGCGTTCTTGTAAAATCCCAAAGAAAATTAAGAAAAAAATTTCCCTTGAATTTTATGGGTCTTTACATTACTCCCACCCCAAGGATTTACGTCCCAGTAAGGATACATTAAAAACTAGGGGAATAAATGTGGGTATTGTGCACGCATCTGAGGCTCCCACTCCCAAGTGCTCTCCTGGAGGTTCCCGTGCTGCCATCTGATCCGCACTAGAGGAATCGACAATCCACGTATCACCCGCTCCTGTCGATCCTCAATCTCCACTTGTACCTCTGCAAAAGTTTCCCCATCATCAATATCTAGCTCCCCATGGTCAATGATATGCGTCGGGTCGTGCACGTATCTCCTCAACTGGGATACGTGGAAAATGTCATGCACCCGGTGCAACTGAGGTGGTAGAGCTAGGTAACAAGCCACCTCACCAATCCTGCTGAGGACCTGGAATGGTCTGATGAAGTGCGGAGATAACTGGCCGCCTCGGCCAAATCTCTGTAATCCACGTCGAGGTGAGACCCGCAAGAAGACGTGGTCTCCATCCTCGAACTCCAGTGGACTCCGCCTCCTATCAGCATAAGACTTCTACCAGCTCTGAGCTATCCTCATCCACTCCTGGATGACCTGGACCTTCTCCGTCGTGGCCTGGACCATCTTCGGTCCCACAAGTGCTGACTCCCCAGGGTCTGTCCAGCACATATGAGATCTGTAATGTCGACCGTACAACACCTCGTATGGTGCCATCCCGATGGTGGATTGGTAGTTTTTGTTGTACGTGAACTCCACCAAGGGTAGGTGGTCCTCCCAGCTGCGACCAAAGTCAAGGACATATGCACGGAGCATGTCCTCGAGAGTATGAATGGTCCTCTCTGTCCGACTATCTGTCTGAGGGTGAAAGGCGGTACTCAGACGTAGATGTGTCCCGAATGCAACCTGCAACCCCTTCCAAAGCCGGGATGTAAAGCGAGCATCTCGATCGGAGACGATAGATGATGGAACACCATGAAGCTATACAATCTCTTGAACGTAGAGATGTCCCAAGCTCTCCACTGAGCCCTGCTCTCTGATGGGTAAGAAGTGAGACGACTTGGTGAGTCGGTCAACAATCACCTAAATGGAGTCGTGACCTCTTTATGTGCGTGGAAGTACATTCAAAAAGTCCATATATATGCCATCCCACTTCTACTCTGAGACCTACAAGGGCTGTACCAAGCCTTCCCGTACCTGGTGCTCTACCTTCACCTGCTGGCAAGTGAGGCATCGAGAAACGAACTCTGCCACAACCTTCTTTATGCCTGGCCACCAGTGCTGTCGTCTGATATCCTAGTACATCTTTTCCACTCCATGATGTACTGCCAAAGGGGAACTGTGAAACTCTCTCAGCACCTCCTCCCATAAATCAACTGGTACCGAGGTACGTCCTCTGAAAAGGAAGTCATGCTCTCCTCCTAAGGAGAAACCATCAGGTGCCTGTCCTGAGGATATCTGTGCACGTCACATCTCATAGTCAGCATCCCCACACTGTGCCTCTCTGACCCGCTGCAGTAGTGGAGGAGTGACTGTGAGTGACTGAAGAAAGGCTACTCCATCTCTATCCATGAAGGATATATGCAAAGCGGCTAGCTGCTCTGTCGCCTCCCCAAGTAGCTGAATGCCCGTCCTCCTGCTGAGAGCATCAGCTACCACCTTCCCCTTTCCAGGAGTATATACTATCTCAAAGTCATAGTCCCGGAGGAACTCGATCCATCGCCGCTGTCTTAGGTTCAGGTCCTTCTATGAGAAGATGTAATTGAGACTCTGGTGGTCAGAATATACTGTAAAGCGCTCTCCCATCAGATAGTGTCGCTACATCTTCAGAGCGAAGACCAATGCTGCTAAATCCAGGTCGTGGGTAGCGTAGTTCTTCTCATGCTACCTCAACTGAAGTGATCCATAGGCGATCACAGCCCGCTCCGGCATCAGGACACATACGATTCCGGTCCCTGATGCATCACAGTAAACTACGTATCCAACTCCCTCCTCTAGTAGCCTCAAGATAGGCGCACTGGTCAATCTCTATCTCAGCTCCTGGATGCTCTGCTGAAATCTGTCTGACCACACAAAGGTTTTCCCCTTCTTCATCAAAGCTGAGAGTGGTGCTGCAACTATGGAGAAGTCTGGCACAAATCTCTGGTCGTATCCAGCTAGTCCCAAGAAACTCCGCACCTTCGTCACGCTCCTGGGGGGCTCCCAAGCTAGCACTGCCTCGATCTTTGCAGGATACACCACAACTCCCGCCTCAGAGATGACATGTCCCAAGAAGTGGACCTCACATATCCAGAACTGAAACTTCGAGAGCTTTCCATAAAGCTGGTGCTCTCAGAGTGTGTCTAGTACAACCCGTAAGTGGTAGGCGTGCTCCTCCTCAGTCGTCGAGTAAATCAAAATGTCGTCGATGAAGACCACGACAAATCGACCAAGGTAAGGCTGAAATATCCTATTCATGAGGGCCATGAACACTACTGGATCATTGGTTACACCGAATGGCATAACCAAGAACTCATAGTGGCCATACCGACATCTGAAGGCCGTCTTCTGCACGTCCTCATCCCGAACTCTGAGCTGGTGATAGCCTGACCTGAGGTCTATCTTCGAGAACCACCATACTCCCTTGAGATGATCGAAGAGGTCATCAATCCTTAGTAGCGGATACTTGTTCCTCACTGTCACCTGGTTCAGGCAATGATAGTCGACAAAAAGTCGCAATCTCCCATCCGCCTTCTTGGCGAACAATATCGGGGAAGCCCATGGTGATACACTAGGTCGAATGAATCCCTTTCCCTGCAAGTCCTCCAACTGTACCCGTAGCTCTCGAATCTCAGCAGGGGCCATCCGATATACTGGAGTGGATATCAGGGCTATCCCGGGGTACATATTAATATAAAAGTCTACCTCTCTGTGAGGAGGTAGTCCTGGAACGTCGTTGGGAAAAAATTACGCATACTGATCCGCCACTACAGGAAAACTCGAACTCCGCATGTCAACTGCTCATAGGATGAGGCTTGCCAACTAATGAGTGATGTGATGTCCTCTCCTCTGCGAGAGTCCATCCTGTATTACAAAGGCTCCCTTCTCACCGGTGAAGGTGAACCTGCTCTCGTCGGTGCGTACACACCGCACCTTGCGCCTAATACAGTCGATCTGAGCATGGACTGTAGATAACCAATCCATGCCCAAGATGAAATCATAAGGCCTGGATGCCGCTACAAGAAGATCCTACCTGAAGCTCTTGCCTCCTAGATTAAGCTCACACTGCCGGCACTAGTGCGTAATCGTCAAGTCTGCTCCTGTAGAAGTCTCTAGCCATAAGGATCGAGCCAACGACTCTTTCATAATCTCCGAGCTCCAAACAAGGGCAGCGGGTATGAAATAATGACTCACTCATATGTCTATAAGAACTGCAGAAAGGGTGGAATAGACACATATATTACCTCGAATCATCTCGGGCGTGCCGTGGTCGTAGGCCTCCACTGCCTGAAGCTGTGCCTGTCTTTTCCCACCAGCTCCCTGTGGTCGGGGTGGACCTCCTGGCGGTGGTGGTGGTAGAGCCTCAAAGCGTCGCCCACCACCTGCTGCTCGGCCAACTCCTCTGCCTTGTCCTCCTGCTCCCTGAGGACCTCCACAGTCGACCCTATGACTCTGCTTGGGTGGTCCCTCAACCGTCTGTTGCTCCTCTGCATGACGGGTCAGGCAGTCACGAGCCATGTGGCCCTGCCCGCCGCATGTGTAGCACTGTCTGCCTCTCGAAAGACTGGCTCCGCGCTGTGTGCCCCACACCACTGAGCCAGTGTCCTGAGGTCGTCTGCCTGAGGGTCTGGTCTGCCTGGACCAATGAGTCATCCATCGACTGCCTGCTGCAGAAAACTCTGCTACGTGCCGCCCTGCGGTAGGTCTCGCTGCTGATGTAGGCTCAGCAAGGAAGCTCTAGATGAGAAGGGCTCACTCCAGTACCCCTGTCTATGTCGGAATGCTGAGGGAGATCAGCGATGCCCTGATCTCATGCCTCAATCCCTACTCAAAGGTCCGAGACCGGAAGAATGGGTCACGTACCATGTCCGTCGAATAGCGTGAGAGATCAGTAAATCTCACCGAGTACTGGGCAACCATCAAGCTGCCCTTCCACAGCTGTAGAAGCTCCGGGATGCACACCGCACGGAGGGAGGCTGGGACGAACTCTGAGCAGAAGAGGCTCTCAAAGTCCATCCAGAGAAGAGATGCCTCATCGTGCACCTGGAGCATCAAGCTCCACCATCTACCTACTGCCGCGTGCAGGAGGCTCGCTGTGAGGATCACCATGAGGTCTGCTAGTGTCCTCACTAACCTGAAAACTCGTATAACTGACTCCATCCAATCCTCGGCTGCCTGAGATTCCGTCTCCCCACGGAACCTGGGCAGTCGCTGAAGCTGAAACTCATTCAGTGAACTAAGGAGACGTGCATCGTCAGCGGCTGGGGCTAGTAGCATCGATGGCTCAGCGGGTAGAGGTACCGCTGGTGCCTTTGCTGTCAAAGGGCCCTGTATCGAGGCCTCGTCGCTCGGTGGGCTGTCGTCATGCTAAACGCTCGGAACCCTAGCTGGCTGCCGTCGTGGGGCCATCCTGAAAAAAAAGGTGTGCCACGGTCAAACAGTATACCTGGTGAGATGACATAAGTAATCACAAAGAAAACTTGAAACACACATGCAATCAATGTTTTCGTGCATTAAGTCGGAAATCAAAAGTTAGGGTCCTGGTGTACGGATACGTCGGCTACCGCACCAACAATGGATTCCCTAGACTGATAACCACACTCAATACCCTTAACACTATTGATTCACATAGAAGAAAGATCAGAGTCCAAAGTTCTTCGGTAGAACCGAACTCATTTGATACCAATTTTTCACGACCCGTCCTCGGGGCCAATGCCGTGACAACCCCAAGCCCGCCTTCCATAGGCAAGGGGCTGGAGACTAGAACCAAGGCGTAATTCCCGGTAAAAAGGGAAGGCATTTCCTTTTTAAAGTAAACAAACACCATAGAGCAAGCAAGTAGAAGTAGACACTATGTAAAAACTGGGTACAACAGTAAGTGCGGAAAAGTAAGTGGGCCAGAATACAAACCCAAACTGAAAGTAAAGTACAACTGAAAAAGGGAGTACATCAACTAAAAAGTAAAGCCACAGCCTCGAGCCGTGCACTGGAAGTCCCACTTGAAGAGTGGGTACAGATAGCCTCCACAGCTCCTCGGGTCCAGCCGTCCGCTCTGAGTATGTCCCGCTCAGTGGTCCACCTCCAGGTACAGAAATGCTCCGCAAGCCTCTACCACGATCAGTGTTGTCCGTCGTATGCAACCAACACAACGTAGTGCAGGCATAGCCCGTGCATGGGTGAGTATAAGCTACTCAGTAGGGACCACGAGACCCCCGAAGGTCTCCTAGAATCCACAAAGGATAATCCACAAAGGGAGATACAATCACGAAGTAACATCTGACACCACTTAGGTACATGCCCATACATATACCTCAGTCATCAATTCCAGTTTGGCTCCAACATCGGAGCCCAAGTTTGATCACGTCCACACAGGATAACACAACACAATCCACATAGGAAAGAAAGACAAGATTCAGCTCACACATGTATACTTATTCGTAAGATGATAGAGATGATCAGATATTTCCACTGATTCATCTAAGCCATCGGACCCACACATGATCGATAGGTACTAACCCCCGTAATGACCCACAAAAGATCGATAGGTAAATAATCCCTGCAATGACCCATAAAGGATCGATAGGTAACTAACCCCCACAATGACCCACACAGGATTGGACCCACACAGGATCTGTAGGCACTGGCCCAGACAGGACCGCTGAGCGCTGACCCACACAGGATGTGACCCACATAGGATTGGTATCACTGATCCACATAGGATCGCTGAGTGTTGTAGTCGTTGCCGTCAAATCCAAGGAGGATTTCTGTACAGTCGTCATCGTCATCGCAGTTGCAGCTAGCTCTAGGGTCCCCACACAAAACAAGCTCATTCAGGAGGGTCCTCTCCACGAGCCGAGGGGCTGATACATCAACTGACACATAGTCCGGAGTTGATGTATCCAAAAGTTCCGTATCGTCAACAAGAACTCAGCGTGATAGACGGCGCGTCGATCAGACGCCCGGTCTGAGATTTAAGGGCCCGGTTGGTTTCGTGTACGAACCAACCCGGCCGAACCCAAAGTACTCTGAAACCTTATGTGTAATATATCGAAACGACCGTCTCGATCCAAGGATCGCATTACTGCTGACGGAGCGTCGATCGGAGGTCCGCAGCCCATGTTATGGGAAAAAAGACCGTGAGAGGTCCGGAAGTGGGGGTTTCGGGCCCGGACCAACCCAGCCCGAGACCCCCTGGGTCGGCCCGAACTGGGTCGGCCCGAACTGGGTCGACCCGACCTGGGTCTGGGTCTGGCCCACTTGGGCGCGGCCCGGTACGGCCGGGCGCGGCGCGACGTGGCCTGGGCGCGGCACGGCGCGACCTGGGCGGGCTGGCCCGGCGCGCTGGCCAGGGCCAGGTGGCTCGGCCATTTCGGCCGAGCGGATGGGGGGGGGGGGGGGGGGGGCGCTGCCCCCTGTCTCGTAACCGTGGCCCCCATGATGGGGGGCCGCTCATGGTGGCTAGGCGGGGGTCGTAACCCCCGGCTCCTCCCTTGACCGGGCGGCCCGCTTTGGCCGGCCGGCTGTTGCCGCCGCGGGACCGGCGCTGGCCGGTCCCCCTGCTCTGATGCCGGCAGCCCGGAACCGGCCGCCAGTCCCTGCTCCACCGCGGCCTTGGTCCGCCTGGCGCCATGCGATGGCGCCACGCCCCTCCGCAGTGGCCCCACTCCGGCCGTGGTGCCTTCAGGGTTCTCCGACGCGGCGCGGCGGCGCCCCGATCTTGTTCGATTCAACAGCGCGGCGCGACGACGCCGCACATTCCTTGCCGCATGACCCCGCGCGGTGCGGCGGCACTGCACCATCCTCGTTTCATTCCACCACAAGGTAGACAAGAGAAAAAGGGGAGGAGGGTCGCCTGTGTTTGTGCGGTCCGGCCCCCTCCCGTTAACTGGTAACAAGCAGTCCAATTGTACAAGGAATGACGACAAAATAAATTCACAAATAGAAACACATAAATCCACTACCTTGTCGAATTCATTGAGCGAGGGTTCGTCGCAGAAATAACCATCGTGGAAGAAGACGTCGTGGAAGGAGAGAGTCATTGGAGTTGCGTCGTTGATCTCTGAGGATCTTGCGTTCTTTTCGACCTTTGTCGGAGGTTGACGTTCTTCGCGTTCTTCGTCGAAGAAGAAGAAGATCTTCAAGCCCCTTAGCTTTTCTCCAGAAATCCTCTCAACGCAACAAGTTTCAACCGAAATAAAATAAGTACTTCACTTATTTTATTAACATGACTTAAGTTTGAAATTATAAAAATTGAATTAATCCACTCAATTAATTAACTCAAGTTGTCTTAATAAATGGAGGGTTATGGAAGGTTAGGGAAAATGAAGGGGTGGGGTTCTTGTGGGCCCCACCACTCTCATAACCTCCCATGGAAAGTTGGGTGGTTACCCCAACTTCCACTCAAAGGTTTAACCACTTAGAAAGAAATAAAAATTGTAGCCCAATTTTTATTTTCAACTTCCACAAATTTTTAACAACTCCTCTCGTGTAAACGAAACTCCGAAAATGTGTTCCTAAACAATTACCGGCACTGGGAATTTATTGGTGCCCTCGGAATTCGATTCCAAGCACCGGTTCAAATGTTAGAAAAACCCGCTCGTTCATTCACTGAACGTAACCAAGCTAAACTTTAGAGAGAAATTTCGGGCACACCCGGCCTCGGGATCAAGTGCCGTCAGAAACCGCGTTCTTGTAAAATCCCAAAGAAAATTAAGAAAAAAATTTCCCTTGAATTTTACGGGTCTTTACACTATGTTACCACAATAACCATAGAACTTATAATGTCCATGGAAATTAAATCTTTTTATAAATCCTACTCTCTATCTTCTTGAAAATAATTATTGTTTTCAACATGTCTATATATAATTCTTAGATCAATTTATCAAGTAAGAATATTGTGATGTTTAAAACCATTATAATTATTGGTATATTTTTTTACTAAAATTATTTTTCCATTACTTTTAATTTTTTAATTGATATTGAAATTATAATTATGATATTTTTAAAAAAATTTGATGTACCATTAATATTAAATGTAATAATTCCTTAGGTTTTTACATCAATTTTCCAAAAAATATAATGAAGGTTATCAAATTCTTTATATGTGGTGATAATTATTAGAATTTTTTTGGGTATTCATCATTCTAGGTCTATATGTACTGGTTCCACCCATTGGAATCTCTTATTACCATCCATGTATATAAAATAACTCTTTATTTATTAAAATGATTTATCAATATATTTTTATATCATATATTTGATGGAATGAGAGTTTATTACTATTTTTTATCATATTTGGGTGCATTTTTACTCATTAATTTCCTATATTATATTTTCATTTGTTTAGGGGATTTAATAAAGACTTGATGAAACATTTTAATAGAGGTAGTACTAGTCTTAATTGGAGTATTGAATGCATTGAAAGTGGTGTTTCTTCTATAAATATAGAATTCATAGAGGCCCCAAGGATCCATATATCATAACATGTCACTGTAACAACCCCTTAAATCACATAAAAGAACGTGTATTCCCCCCAAATCTCACATTCAATGGGAAATGAGTTAATAACTAGTTTCAGTGGTGTAATTTTCACAAGTGATAGGCATTAATCCTTTTAGAGAACATAATGGAGTACAATTTTCATCCTCATCAACTTCATCTCCCAAATAGTTATTATTGCAATTTGTTACATGAGACTCACCCCCACCTCCTTTATGTTTCTTGTACTACACTGAGAAGTATTAATCCAATAAATTACTACTACTAAGATTATTTCCAGAAACATAGGTTCATATCCACCTAAGATGGAGGATGAGTGTCAAAAAAATGCAATGATAACTATTTTTGAGATGAGCTAATGAGGGTGAAAATTATCTATAACTTTCAACTTTAGATGACTTCAAAGGATAAAACAAAATATAAAGGATTAGTTCTTTTCTAAAATTAAATTACCCATTTTCTTTAAAGAAAACCAAAATTCTTTGAAATAATCAAATTTTGGGTTTCCCTTATTAGAATTTTCTATAACTTTCACCTTTGATAATTAATATCTTATGTGTATTTATTTATTTATTATAAAAAAATCTATAATTTATAAACCTAATAGGACATATATGAATTGAAAATGGATTCATGCTAATTTTTTGAAAAAAGTGAATGAAGATGGAGTTGAATAGTTTATCAAGTTTACAACATATCATGCACACAACCCTTCTCAAATCTATTTTCCTTGTTTAAATTATTGTAATTCAAGAAATATTTGTCCAGGATAGTTGGAATAACATTTTAATTTTCATGGAATAGATCATAGCTATAAATTTTGGACCATAAATAGGGAAAAAGTAAACATGCACACTGATTGGGATGATAATGTGATTTATGGATCATTTGATATAAATACTAGTGTACATGATGATGGAGATCACATGGAAGAAATGAAAATGGAAATTAAATATAACCTTTGTGATTGTACAAAGTTTTTTGATAAGACAAATATATTTTCTAAGAGACCAATGTATACTTGTTGTACTAAATACACAACATTTTTAGCTGTATTGAAGTTATATAATTTGAAAGATGGTAGCTGATGGTGTGAAACCAGCTTTATAGAAATACTAGGTCTCTAGAATGATATTCTAATAGAAGAAAATGAACTATCATGTCAAAAATGTGATGCTAAATGAATTCTAATTTTAATGAAAACTATCTCTAACAAACTTTCTTGTCCAAATGATTTAATATTTTTTCACAATGACCATGAATCACTCATAAAATAACCTAAGTGTGGTATGGATCGATACAATAAAAATTAATCAATCCCTTTGAAATATTTATGGTAAATTCCTATCATTATCTAGTTTAGAAGACTATATGGATGTTAGGAAACTATGAGATAGTTGGCATGGCATGTAGAAAAAAAATTAAAGATGAGAACCTACATCGTCCCTTAGATTCTCCTCATTAGAAGATAATTGATTATAAGTATCCTGAATTTGGGAATGAGCCAAGAAACATTCATCTTGTGTTATATATAGATGGAATAAATCCTTTTGGTGTACAGAGTAGTACTCATTGTATATATACCATCATGTTGGTAAATTTTAATATGCCGGCATGGTTATGCAGGAAGAACGAATTTATTATGTCATCTCTTCTTATATCTAGACCAAAGAAACCCAATAATGATATTGATGTCTATTTGGATCCACTTATCAATGATCTGAAATTGATGTAGGATATAGGAGTTACAATGTATGATTCTAATAGAGAGGAAGAATTCATATTGAGGGCCATGTTGTATAAGATGATAATTTTCTTTCCCACTTATGAAAACTTATCAGGCTATAGAATTAAAGGAATGTTTGGATATCCATTTTTTTAAATAATGTAGACAATCAATTCATTTGAAAAATTCATCGAAGATTGTGTTTTTAGGAAATAAGAAATTCTTACCTCAATGAAATAAATATCGATCTTGGATGACAACATTCAATGGGAATATCGAACAAGGTACAACACTATTTCCAATAACAGGTGATCAAATATATGATAATGTAAATGATATTTAATTTTTTTGGTAAACCATTTCTAAAAAACACGATGAATCGTGTTGGAAGAAGAGATAAATTTTCTTTGAATTTCCATATTAGAATTTTTTTTATGTCAGACATTTTCTTGATGACATGAAGGTAGAAAAAATTATATTTTATATTGTTATTGTAATGTTACTCAATGTTCCTAGAGAAACAAAAAATGTAATCTATGATAGGTTGGACAATATTGACATGGGGATAAGGAAAGTGTTGAAATTAGTGAAGGGTAAAAGGGAGGAATTTTCTTCCTTTAATATCTTACACTCTATACAGATAGGAAGAAATCAATTTTTCCATTTCCTTAATAGTGTAAAAGTTCAATAGGGGTATTTATAAAATATCAAGAATTTCGTATCAATTAGTAATTTGAATTTCTTGGGATTAAAGTTACATGAATATCATGTTTTGATGCAAGATTATATGTCAGTTTCTTTCTATTGCATTCTTCCCAAAAAATGAACAACATACATTAACAAGACTCTTCTTCTTTTTCAATGTCATATGCACTAAATTTATAGACCCGAAAAAGTTTCCAATAAAGAATAAGGAGGATGCTGTCATATTATGTGAATTAATGATGTTCTTCCAAATATCATTATTTGATATAATAGTCCACATATTAATTCACTTGGTTAGAGAGGTTCAACTATGTGGCCATGTCTATTATAGATGGATGTATTCCATTGAATGATATATGAGTATTTCTAAAGATTTTTCGAAGAATTGAATCCATCCATATAATTTTATTACAGAATGATATATTTTTAATGACGATACTGAATTCTATACTGATTACCTATAAAAATTTGAAAACATTAGTCTCCAAAATTCTCTTTATAATGGAAGCCTTATGGGTGAAGGGATTTCCAGAAGTGAAGTTGTTAAAATTCCATTGACAGATTGGGAGCAAACACACATTTATATTTTACATAATATTAAAGATGTTGATCCATACATTGAAGCCCAATTTTTTTTATAGATTGGAATCCATCATGGGATATAGGATTGATATCAAATACACATAATCAACAGTTTATTGTATGGTTTCGATATCAAATTTATAAGGATTTATCAGAAAATGTGAATTCAATTACCAAATGACTTTGATGGCTAGCTAGAGGACCAAATGAAAATGTTATATATTACATTGTTTTTTAATCAATGGTTATACATTCTATATAAAAGAAAAAAATGAATGTAGTTTGATTCAAAATAGTGGTGTTATGCTCATGTAATAAGTGACACAAATATCTAGTTCCAAGGATAGAAATAAAATTTCTAAAAATATGTTATATTTTGGTATTATCGAAAAAATATATGAGTTGGATTATTCAACATTTTAAGAACTAATTTTCCATTGGAAAAGTGTTAACACTATGATTGTGGTGAATGTTGATGAAATGGGATTCCTGAAGTTGAATTTTAGTGTAGAAGGGGAAAATGATGAATTATTCATAATAGAATCATAAGAAGTGCAAGTATTTTATGTCTCTGATCTAGAAAATAAGAATGGTTCGATTGTCCTGTCAGCGACTTAAATAAATGTTAGGTTAGATGAAAATTCAATTGATTATGAAACTTTCACTCGGAGATCACAATCTGTTCATTCTAGTCCTAATGTAGAAAATAAATTGTTTGTTTGAGGGGACTAGAGATATTATATAAGAATTCTCAATATAGGAGACAAATACATAAAACCATTAAAAAAGAAATATATTTCAATGAGAAGGTTAAAGTGAATTTCAATATACTCTGATTTTTTTGATAATATTATCTATTCTATACTACATTAACATAATAAAAATTTAATATTTGACTACCCATGAAGACCATGTCTTCTGCACATGATGATGTTACCAATCCTATAGAAGAAGTAATTATAATGAAGGAAAACCTTTGGGAATACGTATAGATAATGTTACGATATAATTTCTATATTTTCCCAAAAAATCATATAATAAAGTGTTGATTTAATTTTCCTCACTCTTATAAAGTTTTTTATTTTAGAATATTTTTTTCTTTATTTCATTCCTTTTTACACCAAAACTATCACATAATTATTCTTCCTCAAAAACAATTTCACCCTGGCTGTGTTGGTATTTACCATTCTCCTTCAAGTTCCCTCCACTACCTTTACAAGAAGTGTAATTACACTACCTTTTCCCAATCACAAATTTATTCTTGAGGTTTGCACAGTAAAATCATTGTCTATATAAATAATGTATTATTTCATATTTATGTTTAATTTATTTATTTTTAATATTAAACACATAAGAATTGTTTTTTTATATAGTTGGATTCTTTTGTTCGATTTGGTTTGGTTTTTTCAAAGTTGATCTTTCTTGTCAGATATTGAACTTCAAAGCTTCAATAGAAATAATGAAAATAAGGAAATAGTTCAATAATGTATAAAACCATCATGAAAAGTTGATTTCATACTACTAATTTAATTAATTTCTTCATCATTTTTTCTATAATTTGTAAGTTAATTTTCATATCAATTTTATATAATACTTATTTTGTTTTTTCATAGATCTTCTAGGAAGTCATATTTTCACAGTTCTTTTATTTTAGAATATTTATGCCCATATTTCATGACATACTACACCAAAAATTCCATAGAATTCATCTCCCTTAAAAACTTTTCACCCGTGTAGTGTTTTCATTTATAACATTCCTTCAAGTTCCCTCCACTTTCTTTACAGGAAGATCAAAAATACTACCTCTTCTCAATAACAGAGGCAATATTTATGTTTTTTCATGTTAAAGTAATTGTACATATAATTAATGTATTGTTTAATATTTATGTTTAATTTATTTTTTAGTATTACTAACATAATAATTTTTTTCTTATATAGATGGATTTTTTTGTTCGAGTTGGGGTGGTTTATTTGAAGCTGCTCATGCTTGTGAGAGATTGGATTTTGAGACTATAACTGAGATAATTATAAACATGAAATGGGTCAATAATTTATAAAAACATCATGAAAAGGTTAATTCCTTCTACTTATTTAATTAATTTTATCAACATTTTATCTACACTTCCTAAATTAATTTCCTTATCATTTTATCTAATACTTATTTAGTTTTTTCACAGATATTTTGAGAATTCATATTTTAATTTAAAAAATATGCAACAGGACAAAAAAGTGATAAAATTTTCCTTTCTTACAATGTTACCCAAATTTACATTGGATTTATTTTTTGAACACAAAACTATATATTGAGTCGATATTCGTAACCGAAAAACTTTTCTTAACTAAGATCATTGAATCACTACACAGTGTTAGAAGTTTGACAAATAAAGCTAATGGAAATAGTTGTAACATTGGAATTTGATATTTTTGAGACTTTTTGATGTGTAGTAATAATCCTCATCTCAATCCGACATACAATGTGACCAGTATGACTCAAAGTGCTTCGTTTTATGTAAAATGGACATTAATTTTAGTAAAAAATTCAACTAAGTTACTCAAAACCAAGAAATAAAATTCATATTGTTTTTATACTTTAGAAAAATGATCAATAAGTTATTTGTGATGTGTAAGAATCATCTACACCACAATCAGATACACAATGTTCCCAATATGACTCAAAGTGTCCATTATCAGTTCAAAATTGATATTTTAATTCAGAAAGTGTCAGTCAATGAAAACCAAGAAAACATGATTGGATTTCATTTATAATTTATTAAAATTATTATTAATTCATTTTTGATATGTTGGGTTCATTCTAACATTTAAACGATACATGATGTGACTAATATGACTCAAAGTGCGTGTTTCTATTTTAAAATGACATCTTAGTAAAAAAAATACAAGTGACATACTCAAAAACAAGAAATTTCATTTTTATTTTATATAATTTATTAAAATGATTCATAAATCATTTGAGGTATTTATGATTCATACTCACCTCAATCTGATGCACGGTGTGACCGGTATGACTCTAAGTGTATATTTTTATTTAAAATTTACATTAATTTTAGTAAAAAATGAAATTGACATAGCCAAAACCAAGAAAAAAAATTCATATTTTTTTATGCTTTAGTAAAATGATCCATAACTCCTTTGGGATGTATAGTAATTAACTCCACTTAAATCTGATACACGATGTGCTTGATATGACTCAAAGTGTCTGTTATCAGTTTAAAATTTATATTTTAGTTCAAAAATAATCACTCACTGAAAAAATAGAAATTAAACTTGTATTGTATTGATAATTTATGAAAAAGATTCATTATTGATTTTTAACATGTAGGAATCAGTCTCATGTCAAACTGACTCATGATGTGACTGGTATGACTCTAAGTGCGTGTTTTTAGTTTAAAATGAAATTTTAGTAAAAAAGGAAAGAAACATACTCAAAACTAAGAAAAAACTTTTTTATTATTTTTATACTTTATTAAAATGATTCATAAGTCATTTAGAACTTGTATGAATCAACCACACCACAATCTATCACACAATGTGAGGGATATGACTCAAAGTGAGTCTTTTTATTTAAAATTGACATTAATTTAAGTAAACAAGACAAATGACAAACAAAAAATCTTGAAAATATATTCATATTGTTTTCATAATTTAGTAAAATGATCCAAATTAATTTTTGATATGTTGGATTTAGATGAACCATAATCCGATACACGATGTACCCTATTTGATTCAATGTGTCCATTATCAGTTTAAAATTAACATTTTAGTTCAAAATGTTTCACTCACTATAAACCAATAAAAAAAGATCATATTGTGTTTATTATTTATGAAAATTATTCATAAGTGTTTTTTAATTGTAGGAATCAATTTCATGACAAACTGACACACGATGTGACCAATATGACTCAAAGTGCATGTTTCCATTTAAAATGGCATTTTAGTAAAAAAGGCAAGTGACGTACTCAATATTAAAAAAATGAATTTTTATTGTTTTGATACTTTATCAAAATGATCCATAATTCATTTTAAATGTACAGTAATCATCCACACCTCAATTTGATGCACGATGTAACTGGTATAACTCAAAGTATGTCTTTCTATTTACAAGTGACATTAATTCTAGAAAAAAGACATCTCACACACTCAAAACAATGAAAACCCATTTATATTGTTTTTATACTTTAGTAAAATGATCCCTAAGTCATTTTTTATGTATAGGAATCATAAAAACCTCAATAAGACACATGATTTTCCTAGTATAACTTAATGTCTTTTTTATTAGTTTAGAATTGACAATTTAGTTAAAAAAGTTCCACTCTTTAAAAATCTTGAAAACATGCTATGATAGCCTTTATAATATAGTAAAATGATTCATAAGTCATTTGTGATGTGTAGGATTTATTTTCATGTAAAATAGACACACAATGTGATGACTCAAAGTTCGTGTTCCCAGTTTAAAATGACATTTTAGTAGAAAAGAAAAGTGAAATACTTAAAATTGAGAAAACACATTCAGATTGTTTTGAAAGTATAAGAAAATTATCCATAAGTCATTTGGGACATATAGGAATCAGTTTCACCAAAATCAGATGAACAATGTGACCGGTATGACTCTAAGTGCATATTTTCAATATATAAGTGTCATTTTAGTTTAAAATGTGCATCAAACTTCCAAAACCAAGAAAAAAAGCCTATATTTTTTTTGAATCATTATACCTTATATTACTTAATTAATTTACTTATCATTTTTATCTTATACTTATTTAGTTATTTTTTATAGATATAATTCTTGAAGATGAAAGAGATGTGGTGTGATGTGTATGAATCAACCGCAACTCAATCCGATACACAATGTTCCTGGTATGACTCAAATTTTTCTTTTAAAATCAACACTATTTTAATTTATTTATTTATATTATTACTTATATAAGGATTTTTTTCTTATACAAGTGCATTATTTTTCTTTATCATGTGTAGTGTTTTCAGAAATAACATGAGTTCGAGTCAAGATCAAAAGACAAAGGAAAATAGATGTTTTTGAATGTATATATCAATTTTTACTTATTTAATTGTATAAAATAATATTTGAAATGTATATAATATAGAATTTATTTTATTTTATTTTTTTTGTAAATTTTATTTCATTTAAACTCTCTATTGGTATATGATTTTTCTGATTTCATGGGGTTTTTGGTGTTATAGTGTGCTATTACAGGACACTACAGTATGCCCCTTTATTATCACTTCTATATGTGCTAACAAAGGAGTAATTTATAAGAAATTCTTAAAGCGCTGATAAAGATACCCTTCATTTGTGCTCTTAGAAGTTCCAATAAGGTTACCCTTTATCGATGTTAAATAAAAGTTCTAATAAATTTTTTCCTTTAGCAGTGCTTCTAAAAGTGATAATAAAAGCATAGGGATTTTAATCTCACTACGATAGTTAGTGCTTCTCTAGTGATAATAAAGGTAATTTTAAGCACTCTTAAAGGCCTATTTTGTAGTAGTATTTGTAATGTTATTATGAAATGAAATATTATTTCTAGGTGTTCATAATAAAGTGGTCATTATAAAATAATATTTCTTTTATTTATAACATAAAGGAACTTATGGGTCCTTAGAAGTATAACCAAAATTATCATAAATGTATAATATATCTTTTTCATTAGACATAAAATGGAATGGATTTGCAATCAAATACATGATTTTTTCTTATGCCACTATTTATGGGTTTTCAATATTACAAGTATTTTTTCCTTTTTTTTTATTTTTTTCTATTCATTATATTCTATACCCTTTTCCTAATTTATGCAAGAGAATGGATTAGTGAGTAGAGTCCTAATTTTTTCTAGGATTCCCTTTATGGGTATCAGCCCTATATTCCTTTGTGTATCTTTCATTCTCAATTTCATATATTTTAATTTAGGCTAAAATAGAGTGAATAATGTTTAAGGTCATACATATTATACAAGAAGATAATTAAGTTTGAAGTCCTACAACTTTGATTAAAAGTGGCCAAAGTTTAAGGTCATACAACATATATAAAAATTTGAGTTTTTATTAGAAATAAGGGAATAAATAACTCAATGTGAGTGATATACCCCATACCAATTTTGGTAACCAGAAAGGGGAGGAGACATGTATGTAGTTTAGGGTCATACTATTAGGAAGAATGATGACCAATGTTTGAGGGAACACATCTTCCACTAATAGTGAGGTTGAATATCAAGATGTAAAAGAGGAATTGACCAGACATGAATGATGATACCAACACCATTATGAAAACAATTGGTTGAAATAGTGAAAATAGTTTAAGGTCATACCACAACCATGGGTAAAAAATAGTGCACACAGTTTAAAGTCATAGTGCTTAGACCAAATTATTTCTCATAGTTTAAGGTTATAAAATATAGGCCCTATTATATTTATAATATAACTTTATATAGATCTAGTTAATAAAAATTATAAAATGGAGTGGGATAAAGAGGTATCCAGGTAAGGGGTTGAGGATCACAATCCAAAATTAATAGATAAGATTCAAAAAATTAGGGTGAAAATGAGGACTGAATGAGATATAAATTTATTGTTGGTCCCACGATATGAGGGACCATGTTAGGAGATCTTGGTGTCACTACATACCCTATGATAACAAGAGTCAATCCTCACACATTTCCTAATAAAATATATTTTTATCCAAGTGTAGTGATATTTTAGGAAACCCAAAGTAAATTGGAAAACCCATACACTAGGATAGAGTAGAGGATTATATTGGAATGATATTTCATGTTTGGGCCCTGGATGATAGATACAAGCATCAATACCTATACCATGATAATAGGAATAAATATATACATAGTTATTGTAAAGGTTTATTTTTTTCATTGGTTAGGTTAACCTTGACATTGGGGAAGAAAACTATTTCCAAAACAAAGAAATATTATATGAAAGAGAACACTTTCATATATCATGTTCTTATATAAGGAGGGTTTTATATTCTACGGTCATCTATGAAATATATTAAATTATTTCTCACAAGAAATATTGTGATTTTTGAAGATATATTGGGATTATTCTTAGTCATTACATATATAAACTATGTCATTTGTGAGATAACAATGAGAATTCAATATGAATTTTAAATCTCCCAAATAAATCAAGACGAGGTATGAAAAGATCGAGCTCTTATGAAAGGGGGAGACCAAAATTTAGGTTCATTTTTAATGGACCAATTAAATTTTTTCAATGTTATAGGGGATGGAATATGAAAAATATAGTTTATAATCATGCGGTAAAGAACTTGATGCAGTTTAAGGTCTTATGAGAAGGACCTTGGGAATTTGACATGAATCATTAGGCATAATTATTTTTTATTAAAGTGAGGATTAACCATATACATGTTCAACGTATCTTAGTATTCTACAACTCTATTATTAACTTCTTTGTCTTATTTGGGAGTTATCTCTTAAAGAAAAATCATTCCTTGATTATATTTCATAAAAACCAGTCATAAAAATAGTAATTGGGTTGTACATTCATTAATGATTCCCCAACCTCTTGATTCCTAAAAACTTAATAAAATTATACTATAATGAACATATAAAGTATTCATACAGTTTATCAAGCCTAAAGTAATTATCCTTTTTTATATATAATTGATAGATAGGTTTATCTTATTATATTGTACAATTTTTTAGCTCTGTTTAGGGTTCTCACATGGTTAAAGTAAAAAATTTGGATTCCATTGACTCCATTATCCCCTATCTAACTAAATATGAATCTAATCCTTATAAATGAATCAATTCTTGATTTTATGACATAAAAATTAATGTAAGGGGCAGTAATTGTAATGGTATATCAAATATGTCTCTTAAGGACTCCTGATTTATAGAAGATCAATCAAACTATTTTCCATTGAAAGGGTGAATTACTTGGGAATTTTCTCATGTTAGAAGGAATGTACCATTTTCTATTTACCTTTGTTAAGTTATCAACATTGTTTCCTATTCATTCAATATATACCATGATTAGTATTGGAACATTTTTGAATTTGATATTCATTTGTAAATGCCTTAATATAGATCAATTTGGAGGCATGTGTTGAATTTATTTATGATTGGGACATTAATGATTCTTCCCATTGAATGGATAACTCTAATTATCTTTGGTTCACTATGGTGACCACCTAGGAATACCATATTTTAGAGGTGAACAGATATGGGGGTGGAAAATATGATAATTAACCATCCCTTTAGGCAAGGGGAATATCACTGTAAAGAGTAATATTATATAAAGAGGATTGAATTTCACCATTGGGAAAACATTCATGATGATCCACCCAGGAGGATTCTAGTTGAATGGGATAATCCTGTAAGGGTTTAGCCAGTGAATGGGAGATTTATCCAAAAAATTACGATGAAGGGGAGTTATTTCCCAAAGTAACTATGTAATTATTTTCTAGATATTTTCATTTTCTCACCACAACCAGGTGATTAGTTCTTTATCAAATGTGGTTTCAATAGATTTAGGTGGATGATTTGAATGATACATGAAAAATCACTTTCATTTCCTAATGGAATGATGGGTGGTTGATAATGGATGTCTAGGTGGGGACCCCAGTGTTATGATCTACCTTTGACATCAGGCACATGCTATATTAATATTATGCTCTAAGGTATAAATAGGGTCGAAGATTCCTTCTTCAGAGGTAGGTGGGGCATCACCAAGATCTTCTTCATCAACATTAATAGTAGAGGATGGGAAAAATTATTGAGCCTCAAATAGTTATATAAGACTATGATAAAATCTATTGGGAGTGCACTCACAAAAACCAAATTAAAATTCCCCAGACATTGATAATACCATGTTAATGAAATGTATGTTATCATTTAATAAAACTATACTTTCTTAGTATTTTTTCCCATCACTTGAATAACATCGAATTAGGTAGACTAGTGCTCCTCATCAGAATAAGATCTCATTTGGTGGGACAATGACCATAGTATTGTTTGGTGGGATGGTTTATATTAGTTTTATACTTTAGAATAGGATCTCATTTAGTGTGATGGTTACCCTTAGTTATCCTATTTATAATGTGATCTCTATTGGTGGTATAGTTCCCAAGGTCATGTTTAGTGGGATAGTGCCCATAGTCTCATTCGGTGGGATAGTGTGCCTTCTTCCAATGAGGGCGGAATGAATTCCATGAGTGTTTGGAATTTTTTTAGAATATATAAGGACTTATATTTATATTTTCTTCACTTATGACTACTATAATTGATCATGGGAGGTCGAAAAGTAGAAGGGGTTACTATTAGAGTTATAAAATGAATTGGTGTCATGACAAGTTGACTCAATCATATCATACTGATGGAATAAACATCATTCAGTATCTTATTGGATATCTAGTCATCAATTTTTTTGCATTTCCATATGATGTATTTCCCGATTCTTCTCCTTACATGGGGAGAATTTTCCATACACATGTAACATGTGACTTGGGACAATCCAACAGTACTTGAACCTCATCGAACATCTTTTATAATAATATTTTAAGATAAAGCATTACAGGATTTTGTGAGTCAACATAAAATGGTAAGGTTAATAATTTTAACGATCATTTATCCCTTATTCGTACAAATTCTTGATTTATAGAAAAAAATTAATACCGTTGAGATTTTGTGAATATTGGTTTTGAATAAATTTTTGATATTTTTCATTTCACGCAACACTAAAAAGAGTTTAATTTATATTAAAATACTATGTCTAGATTAAATTATATTAAACAATAAGTTAATAATGCACTTCAATCAACATAAATTTAATCTTTCTCTACATGGAACACCGAGGATAGCTTATGTTACATGCAAGACTGACTTATTTTGATGGCTTGCGTAACACACAAGACTGAGTGTTACCAAAAACTAATTTTTTATTAAAATATTTCTATTTAATAATATATAAAATAGTAGTTAAAATATAGATTATAGGATTAAAAAACATATAATTGAATTCATTGGTTACAAATTAATTAGAAAATAATATATAAACCAAATGAATATAAATGAAATGATTTAAAAAGAAATACTATTTTCATATGAAAAAGACAATTTATATTAATAATTTAAATTAATTACAAATAGTGAGTGATATTAATTAAAATTATATGTTATATATTTAATAATGTTTTTATATTCATCCAATAGATTATATAGTCATAATATAAGAACAAACCCAATTTTACACATAAAAATCTATATTTTTATTAAGGTACTTTTACTGCCTTTTAATAGAAAACCTAATTTAAATACAAAATTTGGAAATTTTATAAATTTTATACTTCAAACTAAACATAATTTTGGGATAAAAGCATAAAAATTAGGTTAGGATGAATTTATGGTATTTTTATGTGAAGTTTCATTTTTAAGGAATATTGAAAAATACTGAAATTTAACTCAAAACTAATTTTTCATATAATTTATTTATAAGAATGAATTATATTTTTAATTTATTTTATAGTTTGATTAGATAAAACATTTATCAATTTATTCAATTTCGGTAATTGGAATCAATTTCACCTTGAAATTTATTATAAAAACCTAGCAAACATTAGAATGTTTTTACTTAAAAAACCACTTTATCGTCCCATATATGGGATTAAATTTAAATTAATTTTTGTCACTTATGTGATTGGAATTTGTGAAAATATATTAAATATTTTGATTCAGCATAATTTATAATTTATAATAAGATCAACTTAGTTTTTGATGAAAAATATTAGTGCTGTTTAAAAATTAAATATAATGATTAAGATTAAATTAAGCTTAATAAGGGAATAAACCCTAAACTTAAAGCCTAATATGGCCAAGAAACTTGTCCAAAATCCGTTATATAACCATATTTAGACTATATAATCACTTTTATCTAATTTTAACCATTATTGGATCATATTTTAGTAAAAAAAGTGGGTGGGGCTTCCTTTTTCGAAAATATTACAAGAGTGTCACTCCTCCTCTACTGTAAAAGGCCTCCTCTACTCCCACTTCCCCACACCTAGAAAGCCACTTAATTTATTCCAAGATCTGCCCAAATATATCCCAAATATAACTACCATACACTTTTAACCCTTAATTTTAGTAGAAATAAATCCAAGTAATTCCTTTGGTGAAAACCAAAAGGAGTTACTGAAAGAAGAGGTAACATTCTCCCTCAAGCCCCATTATCTTATTTTCATTATCCATCCCATACACTATCCTTATTATATTATTATAAGACAAAACCAGTATCCTAAATATAGTTATATTTTTTAATCTAATAGTTATACCTATATACACACACACTTCCATCTAATGGGAAACAAACATACTATTTATGTGTACGACAAACTACTACCTCACAAAATGATGATTGTTAATTTGTCCTTTACCACTTATCATGATGTAAATTATGATAGAAAAAATATTTTTATATAATATTTATGATATTTATAAATTATTTATGATATTTATAATTATTTTAAAATTCATATCTTTATACCTTCTATCTTGCATAATTACGATAATTTCGTTTGAGGAAGTGTGGACTACCACCCCCTCAAAGCGATGTGATTCATTCCCACACTACATGGAATGTATTAAATATATTTTTAGTAAAAATATATGATATATATGAAATAATAATTCTAATTTAATGATATTATATTCTTATATACATATATTTTATTTTCTCTCTTTCATTCAATAAAAAAATAAAATGGAAACAACGTTCATGCGTATGTATGGCCTATCATCTCCATGAATGGAGTATTCCATTTCATACTTCTATATTATATAGTTTATTATAAAAACCATATAATGAATATAAATTATAATTTTTTTCATGTTTTATAATCTTTAAATTACGTTATAATTATAATTAACAAAGATATTACAAATTAAGGTACAAGTGAAAACAAAGAGAATATAACCCAAAGCGTAACCTTAACATGAAATTGAATAAAAGAGGATAATATATAGTCATAATCAAAGAATATATGATATTAGATATAATAATATGGTCATATAAAAGATTTATAATAAAATTGTATTTATTATATAGGATATTTGAATGAGTACGATGATATTCAATACACAAGGTAAGGGAATTTAATCTCACTTTTTAATCCTGTGAGATATAGCCTTTTTAGCACTCACTTATTTTATGTGGTGTATATAATACCCATTAATGTAGTATATTCATCCTATATATAAATATATGGGTATTTAAATAAACATTTTATAATATTTATGTCATGGGTTTTAAGTTTCAAAAGTTACCAAATCAGTAAAGTAATTTTGTCTTAATTTTCCTTCTTAGAGACACAAGCCATGTTATACACATATATTTTAATATGAGGTGTATAAAATACCTTTCAAATGTTATATCATTAATATACTTATTTTCATGATATTTTATTCTCCATTTAATCTCATTTTACTATATGGAGAGTATGATTCAAATCTACCATGTGGTAAGGGTTTATCGAAACAATCTCACTATATATCGAGATTGTTTATGATCATGTTTTTTTGATGAAATATTATGATCCATATTTAAAGAAAACTCATGAAATTTATTCTCCTATATTTAGTCTTTATGGATTCATGTATTAGTACCATTTTTCACTCTTTGTTACTTAATAAAATTAATGAACTATTTTTAATTAAATATGACCTCACCTCTCTCTTTGGTCAGAAATCTATGTTATTTTAAAACAATAATTTCCAAAAAGGGATTCAAATAATATTCTACAAATATCCTATGATCATTAAAATAAAATTTTACCCCTTTTTGTCTTTTTAACAATTATTTCAAAGTAATTTTCTTTCCTCATTCCAAAAAGTAATTTTTCTAACAATTTTACCATGAATAAGGAATGTTATTTTTAAATTGTACTACATGTATGAATTTACCCTCCATAATTTCTTTTAATCTTCCTTTAAATGTTTAAAAGGTTAATTTATATGATTTTTTTATTGGTTATTTCCAAATAAACAGTTTTTAAATCATTTTTATGCTTTCTTTATAGGTTTTCAAAGTATTTTTTTTATAGGAAAGTGGTTTTCAAAAGTTTTCCATGCTTATTATATAAGTTTTCAAATAAACATGGTTTTCAAAAGGTTTTAAAGTTTATAAAATCATTTTAAAAGGAAGAAGGATTTCAAAATGTTTTCAATTCTTCCTTTATAAGTTTTAAAGTTTAATTTCATGATTTGTTTTTAAAAAAAGTTTTACATTTTAAGAAGTATTTTTTAATGGAGAACGGATAATTTTATCATGAAGTGTTTTTTAAAGATATTTTAAAATTATTTACCATCTAAGATGACATTATTTGGTGTTAATCAAGCCTTATTGGGGTTATAATCCAGGGTTCTATTCAATATTTATTTGGATGGTTTTTGTTTAAATGGAATGATGTTTATGAAACTTATTTCCCTTTCATGGGATATATGATTTTGAAACCCACTTATTTCCATAGGTTACGATTTTAGTGAAATTATTATGATACCTATATATTTTTTCATAGGTTATGATATTATTACATGTGTATGATACCCATTTAATTTGATGGGTTATGATATGATTGTTTATAATTTTTTAGAAAATGTATGTATGATTTCATTACGATATGGGTGGGACCTATATCTCCCTACAATGCATTGGGTAATGATAAATGTTTTATGAGCACAAGGGGTACACATGAGGGCATACCAAGATAAAACAAGAGGGTACACTAGAGGACATACCAAGCCTTAAACAAGAGTGTACATGGGAGGACATACCAATCTTGAAACAAGAGGGTTTATGAGAGGTAAAAATAAGATTGATGTAGGTAAAAATAGGATTAACCCAAGACTAACATGTTACAAAGGTCTTGGTAGGAAGCCTTGACATAAAGTTTTTATATGATTATGTGTCCACCACAATTTCAAGTATTATTATTATATTATTCTTTAATGGATCATGTTATTTATTTCCTTATGATTAATGTATTATGTACTATAAATATTTATGTAATGATTCATGTTTATGATTTTGTATATACATGGTATGATCTTCTAATGATCACGATCACGTTCTCTTACCCTTATATTCATGATATGGTTACACATTTTCTTTATTTACCCTTACTAAGCATTTGAGCTCTCCCCTTTCTTATGTTTCTCTTTCCTAGGTTATGAAGAAAGGTTTTTAAGTTTAAATAGGGGAAGATATTTTTATGAAACATTGAAGATAATTAATTGAGTTAGATGATTTTTGTTCAAAGTTTCCAAAGGCACTAAACTAATACGGTCTTTGGGCATCTGTTTTTGTAATGTTTTATGTATTCCACAAAAGTGATGTAATGTCTTTGTACATTAGGACTATGTCTCTATAAAAATGATTATGTTTTTCTATAAGTTATAGAATAAGTACCCTATAACCTAATTATTTTGGAATGAATAAAAAATTTTCTTCATTTTTTCCATGTCATGTTATCTTATCCTTGATGTTAACAACTTGACAGTAACAACTCTTATTTTAGGTTTTCTAGAATTCATTATTAGCGAAATTGGTACTTGTTGAGTTTTTTCCATAGTTCAGCGAATGTCATCTTCTAGGTTTTATGATACTATAGAGAATTATTTTAACCTTCCAAAGTATATCTAAAGTATGTTCATGGTTTCCAACTCATACTACATGTCCTACACATATATGTAAAGTAATTTTTCCCGAGAAAGATGTATTTACATGTATAATGTTAGAACCTTCTATCTAGAAATAGAATCCGAAACTATTTTATTTTATATATACTTGTAATTAGTGAGATCGTAATAAGTTCCTCATTGTAGATTTAAATTTGTAGAGTAATTTCCATTGTAGATCCTCTTAAATAATGATATATAAAACTTCCAGATTATTATACCAATCAAATGCAGGACCCTCTAATGTTTTCAATAATAATATGATATTTGTTGTTTCCTATTGTTTTATAGCTCCTAACATTGGGCCACACTGTGAAGAAAAATGGAAAAGATTATACTATGGATCTCTCATTCCATTTAATTTTAAAATTTTGGATTCTTAATATTAGGTAGAGGTGTAAAATCAACCAATTCAAGAAATGACTTTCTCTTTCTAGTTGTATTGATACACATTTAACTTTTATAGACTCTATCAATGTATTAAGTGTATCCAATAATTCATCAGATACTTCCATATGAAATGATACATGAGTAATAATATCATCTCAGATTAGTGTTTCTAGATTTCTTGAATTGGTGGTTGGTGACTCACATGATTTAGCCTCAAATAACTTTCTAGGGATGAAAAATGATGTTTCCCCAGTGGAGAGAACTATTGATAATGAATTGAAACTACATTTATATTTTCTAGTTAGTATGATCTCAATTAGATGGGGGTAGCTTCATTCTATCTTTGAGGTCTAATAAATATCATCCCGCTAATGAGATTACCTTTAATACAATGTATATAATCCTTCCTTTTGTACCTTTGTGTGAGTGGAATTATCTTAAAATTCATCTTATTTATAATTTTCTTCAAAACACTATGTTTTGCAGTGTCTTCTGGGTTAATAGTGATGACATTTAATGATGTGAAACCCAAAATAGGAAACACATATTCCCTACAATAGATATATACATAATCTCCGAATATTTATTCCCATTGGATGGTACTAGAAATGGTTGGGAGGGTTATAAAATCCTCACCCCAGTTCATCATGAATAATATCTAGATGGTTCATTATGAGAACTCAAACACACCTCTTTATATTACATGGGAAACCAACAAGTAGTAAAGATATAAGGTAGTACAGTGGGGAGAATATACCCTCATACCAGAGTGAAAAATAATAGATAAAAAATAAAAAAACATCTATAAAAAAACATCCCTCAGATTATGCATAATAAATAAAATGAATTAATAATAAATTAATTTTTAAGTAATAAGTCATATTGACTCACTGGACGCCCATCAGAATGAACATATATATATGAATAAAATAAATGAAATAAAGTTGTAGTGAGACTCTAATAATATCCTTGATCCTTACCTCATCCAAATATCTAATCTTTTTTGACCTATCCCACTCGATCAAGATACTTTGGGCCTCTTCCCAACCTGAACCTGCTAACAGTGAAGTCTGATCGGGTATCTAAGTGCCGGGGACATTCGAGCAGGGTGTGAGTACAAATTAGTATGGAACTAAAAATGTGGTCTATGACATACATGTTCAACTGAATAAATAAATAAACTCATAGAGTATAAGAAAAATAAATAACCACTGTCGATCCTCAGGTTCTACCATGGAACCATTTTCAACCCAAACCTTATTTGTTTGGTGTTAGAGTATCTCTAAGCACATCACGTAATCATGCCAACCAAGCCCATTCCCAACAGACCTGGAGTAGTAGGTTTAAATTATAGATCCTTGGAATTATCCAAGTAATCCATACAATATCAATCTATAACCCAATCGTTACGATGATATCCAAGGCAGTCAATAGTCAACTGCTTTCATCACTGGATCATAGGAGGTCATCTTGAGTGTTCTGTAGTCATCCAGAACCATAAAAAACATCTATAGGTAATCCGAATAATTCCATAATAATTAAGAATCATCACCAAAACTTAGGAGTTAATCATGAGCATTCCATAGTCATAAAGAGTCATCTCTCAACCATACGAGGTAATCCTAAGTGTTTCATAGTTATTAATCATTATATCTGAACCTTAGGAGGTAATCCTGAGTGTTCCATAGTCATCATGCCTAAATTCCAAATCCATGGATATCATCCAATGAATCCCAGGTCTTTTAAACATCATTGAGGGTAGTACTTTCACACATAATATCTCACCAGGGTTGTCCATCTGCCAAAGCTTGTCTTTCATAAAAAATGTTAACCTCTCATATATATGACTTATAAGAATCACAACTATAATAGAATGAAATAATCTATTTGGGTTATAATGTGACACCCATAATCATCAAAACCCATTCCAAATTTGTACCCTCTCAATAAGGTCAACATCTCATTTGGGAACCCACCGGGGTCCTATATTTCTCATCATAGTCAGGACACACTTTGCGGGTCCTCTTATCTCACATGCATATATCGAGTCAACACACATCATTTATAGGGCATAACACCCCTTATAATTTAAACAATCTCAAAAATTCATCCTATGCCTCTTAGGAAATCTATATAGGTACCTCCTTGAAGTGAAGTATCGAGGCCGTTCTTAGTATCCAAATTATATCGAGGTTAATCTGAACAAATAACTTACACATCCATCTTATCAGGGTGTACCCCTTATGTTATCAAGACTCAGTGTGGTGGGGGGGATTCTTTCCCCATGGCTATCTCAATTATCCCAAAGGTTATAAGGCATCTCACATGTCCATACATGAGTCTATCCATTCCAAATGATCAGTCACCTCTACTTGTAGGTCACTAGGGGAACCTTTCACTTGGAATGCTATGTCTGATTCATCCAATTATCACCCCTCAGGGTATAAGTGTCACAAGACACACATAACCATATTCAAGGCCTCAACCATTGACAATTGAGGTTATCAAACTTGTGCATTAGGGTCTATCATGCCCCTTGACACATCATTTAATCCATGTGTGTTTCATTTTAAATTTAAAAATTCAATTTAAATAAGAGGTAAAATCCCTATAGTGGTGATATCACATATCACAATCTATAGAAATAATGAATAATACCCTAGGTAAAGTATGAGGGACTACCTACCTCAATAGAGATCTATTTACATTTTAAGTACATCTGGAAAACTATCACCCAAGCTTGGTCATGCCCAACTGGCCATCACATGCCCATTAACAACCTTACTTCATGCCAAAATATACAAAAAAATAATTATAAAAAATTATAATTAACTAAAAAAATTAATATATATAGTAATAAATTCCTAAAATATCATCAGGTCATATTTTCATGCCCAAACCTTGATCAACCACCCCCAGAGAGTCCACAACATACCCCCAACCCCAACCCAACCAAAATCACTAACAAATGATGCCTAATTATTCTTCAAATAATTTAATTAAACTTTGAAACCATAATTAAATTCATCAGGAAAAGTACCTTCATCAAAATGATGATAGATGCTATGAATATGTTGTCTTGGGTCCTCCTCTATCTAATTCTGGTGAAAGCCACATTTATTAGGATTATTTACATCAAGATACAATGAAATCCGTGATGAACCCAAAACAAAATCAGCTAAAATTAGTGACTATAACAAAAAACAAGATTAGAATAATGGAATTACATAGATTCACCACATAATTCCATCAAGAAACACACTGCATTAAGGGGTGTATAGGAGGCGGTTTGGATGTTTGGCCTCCCCATGTGTCCATCTGACCTAAAATGAGGGGGGGGTGTGATCCCCTCTTTTTTTTCAAAAAATAATTAGACCAGTTTTGTGGTATGAACTAGTGGCTCACACCGTGACCCCTCAAGGTGAGGTACCCTCAATCTATCATGATTTTCTTGGTGTGATCTACTAGTTCATGCTGTGAAAGGTATATTTTTATAGTTTTATTGTAGCTTGGTCTCTCTTCTTTCTTATGATGCTCTCCCAAAACTCTAGGGTATCCACTAAATCTTAATCCATTTCCAAAAAAACATATTTAGAACATTTAAACTCATATAATCTCATTATGTTCCCCAATTATCAAAATTATTCATTTACTAAATCAAAAACTAGAATTCATTATAAAATTCATAGCTTATCCAAAAATGGGTTATTACAAGAGTAAAAATTACATAATAGAAACTATCCACAATTCTCTATTTTTTATTATTATGAGTTCCATATACGGTGGGACACCACAGTGAGAAAAAACATGCTAGTTAATTCTCGCTCTTTAGTGAGGGGTGTGTTGAAGTAGTAACCAAGGAAAAATTTGATGAAGTATGAGGCTTATAAGTAATGGTGATATGAAATTTTCTTTGGGTCACTATCATGATATGATAATGGTATTTAGGTATATTGTTAGTAGTTCGGATGAGGACATTTTCTTGAGTTTTAGTGGTTATCAGGCTCTAGTGGGATTTCTTTCGGGAATTCTATGTCATGATGATCAAGTTAGGCATAGATCGATCTAAAAATTTTATGGAATTGAGACTATGCTATAATGGATTCTGGGGGTGAAAAAAGAAACCCATCAGTGTAGTATCATAAATAATAATTCAAAGTTAATAAACTTATTTAATGATTGATGATTTTCACTATTTTTTCCAGATGTTTTCATTGAATCATTTTTGGTTATTTCGTTCTCAAGCTAATCTCTAAATTTACAAAGGTGGGTGATATTAAGTGGAATCAACAATCCTTTTTTATACCGGGTAAATGAGAGGTCAAATCATCCCAATAGGGGTCTTGTTGTTTTGTATGAGACTATCTATTATATATTTAAGACATGTTCATAAAATTCTTATTAATATTAATACCCATTACACTTTAGAAAAAAGTGATTCAAAGATAATATGCCTCTAAGAGGATACTGCACATGGTAATTATACTATCTCTCATTTGATATAAATAATTAATTACTATAAAGTTTAAATCTATATAGGAAGGAACTATGGAATTTATTGATTTCTTGGTAGGTATTTAAGGCTTCTATAAAAGGAGGTAGAATTTTTTGTGATAGAGGAATCAGACCCATGAAAGTGTCTTCCTATTAGGCATGATTGTGAAAACCATTTTTCATACAAGGAAGTAGGTATTCCATAAGTATAAGTTCTAGAAGTCTAAAAATCAATGTTGGATAGAGGTTCTAGAGTGACAATGACAAATATTGAATATTTGGAAGATTTTAGTATGAAAGGTGGAGACTGAAAAATGTGAGTCAGAAGTTACCCTTGGCCAGTTGGGATATGGAGTGTAGAGATGAAAATTTATTGTGTAAGATTATTTCAATGTAGGGTTTTGTGATAAAGGAAATATGTAATATTATTTAGGGAGTATATTTAGTATTTTAATTTAACTTTGGTGATTTAATAAGTGATAACTGTTCACAAGAACATGGATTTGAGTCAGTGTGGGTCTTCAATCGAATAAAGGGATATCCACAAAGATCAAATCCATGTGTAATTCTCCACAGGAAGGTTAGTAGGCAGTGGAAATTTTTTTTATGATTGGAATCTACTTTAAATTAGGGTTTAATCAAATTCTATTTCTAATAATCTCAAAATTTATATCCATCTTCTTAATATTGATTAAAATTGTTGTAGTGTTCCACAAATGGATTAGGACTCATGTCTAAACCACATAAAACTTGTTCATATTATTCTTACTTTATTTATTTTTCTTTTCATCTTTAGATGTTCTTTTTTTATTTTTTAAGATTTGGGAATTTTAGCATGGTGTATTAGGTGAAATTTTTCTTTTCGGTTTAGGTTCAATGTGTACATGGGATCATTATAGTAATTTTTCCCCATATAAAGTTTTAGTGGTTAACTTATGAGATTTAGAAGTTTTATAAGAGACCAACAAGTGGTATGTTTAAAACCCTAGGTAACTAGTATATATAATTTTGTTTTTTATTTGTCATTTAGTTTATATTTAGATTTATTGGGTGTTATTGGTTGGATATGAGTGTTTGTTGGGGATGGAAGACCAAAGTTATTTTTTAGCTCATGGTTTTCCTAACCGTGCAGCTAACCGTGCAAGGGTGTTTTGGGTTGGGAAAATGGGATGTTACTTGGTTTAATAATGAGGTTTCAAACCATTATCATTATAGAAAAGACCATGTGGCTCAATTATTAGGTAGACAATGGATCCTATAAGGCTCCCGCATGATTTTCCATACTGCGCCTCTAAACTATGTGGCTTGTCCAGGTCACTTAAAAAGAAGTTCTTACCATTTTAACCAATTTGGACAAATAATTATTCTCCCCAAATTCTTATCCCGTCCTCACTATTTTGGAAGCTTCTCCTCTCCTCCCTTGGTCTATTTCTCTTGGATTCTTGGTGATGTGGATCGAGGTAAGTCCAAATCTTCATGGATTCTTCTTATTTCTCCTTCCTTCCTCTTATTTTTCCATTTATATAGATATGCTTATCCCTATAAGGGTTTTTTAAGAATATATAGTGCATTATAGGATATTTTTTTGATTACATGTTTTTAGGTGTGTGAGGCCTTCTTCTACCTCTTTCGAGTGGTTATCATCAGATGCGACGAGTTTGGGACCAATTTCGAGGTAGGTGTCTCCATTTAATAGAGTTTTACATGGATTACCTTTAAATTTATAATATTATTTTGTTTTTATTGTTTAAATTTCCATTTAAATAAATTTTTAATAAAATTTATTCTATGTTCTATGAGATTCATGGATTGGTTTGGAGATTTGGTTTTTAAATAGGTTTTTCCAATGGGATGTGGGTTGTATACACACCAAGTGTTTGATAAAATGTCTCAAAGATGTTTTATGGTTTATGAAGGAGTTATAAAAATTGTTTAAGAATTTTTTTTAACTTTTGATAAGGTGTTTTATAAAATAAGTATGTCTTATTGTGAAATTAGGTTGTGAAAAATATTTGTTCATAAATGACACTTTTTTGTGATTATATTGGTCTGTAGTAGCACATGAGTTAACTGGGGTGTGAGAGAGGGGTTGTCTGAGGTACTATGAGATCATAAAAAAGGAATACTATGAGAGTTTCCATTTTTCGTTTCCAAGGGACCATGATATCCTTTAGGTAGGAAGACCGTGATAGCTTCCATTTGTTTTCCGAGAGATCATGAGAGCTCTTGGATTATGTCCTTGGGAATACTGTGATAGATTCTATTTTTGTTATCTGGTTGACATATATTGTCTAGAATCAATCACATTAGACCCTTATGGTTAGAGCATTAGACTCACTTATACATGTTGGGTTCGTTTATAATATCTATCAATTTTATTAGTGCTATGTTTGATGTGATGAGATATGTTATACCCATTTTTTATTATTGGTTATATGATGATGATTCTCATTATTATACCATGTTTTTACTTATTTAGGGTGTGTTTCACATGTTCTTACTTATGGTATCATTTATTTAATTAATCCATGTTAAAATATATTTCAGGAAACATGTTTTTATTGAAATGGAGAACCAAAGTGATATTAACAACATATTTGAAAGTGGAATGTTTTCAAAGTGGTTTTGTTTTTAAAAGAGTTTATAAAACTAGTTTATTAGTTTTCTTGGGTAAAACCCTTAAATATATTCATAGTAGTATCCTAATGGGATTTGTGCCTCACACCCAACATATTCGTTTTGGCATATTTTGAATTTATTTTTAAGGACATCGTTAAAGGTAAGGGAACCATGTACTGTGGTGGAACTTATTTATTAGCATCATCTAATGATTCAAGAAGGATACATGGTCCCATTGGGATGGTTCATGAGTATTTGTTTTGGTATTTTTTATCAATTGGGATGTATATACATGCCTTTTTTGGTCTTGTACCATGTCTTTTGAGTTTTGGGATTTTGAATTGAGACACCATGTATATGTCCTATTATTTCATGTTTGTATATGATATATATTATTGATTATGGTATCATATTGTCTTATATTCACACTTTGGATGTTTTATTGTATGAGGTTAATTTTGATGATGATAGTGTGGATATCCCATTTTATAGATGGTTCAGGCATGTTTACCATAGGAAAAACCTTTCCCAAGAGACTCCTAGTTCTACTCAGCACTTGTCACCTACTCATGGTAGTTGGGAACATGCTTTAGGCCTTATGAAAAGTTGAATCAGGTGACAGGTCAGGTGATCCCAATTAGACTTATTACAAAATATTATTAGAGTAAGTTGTTTTACTTTGGTGTCAGCGATATATATGATCTATGAATATTGGTACTTAGGAGGTAGGGATGGTGGAGTTCCCGACTAGCTCTTCATTTTGTTAAAACATGAGTTTCCATGAGTGTTACAGGATTCTGGTTATGTTTTGATCCCACTTAAGGGTTTTTTATGAGATTTTGATGTATTTCCTGGTTGGTGAAAAATCATGGGGGTGTTTTGGGGGGTCATTTTGAGGTTTTGGTTGAAACAAGGAGGCCTAAAGGCGGCTCACGATTAGTGTTCATGGTTAGTAGTAACCATGCACAACTCATGCGGCCCTTATTGCCAACTCTAGTGATGCATGAATAGTTGTCACATGGTTTGCCTAACCGTGTGAAAAAATCATTCACAATGAGAAATACATGGAGTTTTTTGTGTTTTTATCCTTTATTTAGAGTCACTTAAGTTGCTAATGTTTTCTTATCGATACCCATAATGAGTTTTTCCTTTGGATATTTTGATGTTATTTTATATTTAATTGTGGTTGATTAATCTTTTGTTTTGTTTCTTGTTGATAATGATTCCTTAAAGAAGCTCATCCAGGAATATTTAGGGTGTCGTGGAGACTACCCCACAAGAGAACCCTCCTGTTGATTTGACTTTATTGGAGTCCATGATTCATATAATCCGATCCTTAAGTTAAGTGGGTTGTCAAGAGAAGGCATAGATGGTGGACCATATTTAGGAGTTTATAAGGAAAAATATTTTGTTTTTCTATGGTGATAAGGGACCCAATGAGCCTAATTGGTGGTTGGATCATAATGAGTGTATCGTTGAGTTCTTGAAGACCCATGAGACATTAGAAGTGGGATTCACTGTGTATTTTATGGAAACAACGGGTAAGAAGTGGTGGGAGTCCATAGTGCTTTTGAGGAGGCATGATGATATCATATGGACCACTTTCAAGGTGTAATTCAATTAGAAACTTTACCTAGAGGCTTTGAGGGTGGTGAAGGCCGATGAGTTATTAATTTTGGGGAAATGGGATCATTCAATGATGGAGTATGCTGCCATATTTACCAAGTTGGTTCATGTTTCTCTATATTGCCTGTCAAACTACTACCTCAAGGCTTAGTGTTTCGAGATGTGGTTGAGGCTAGAGATTAGGCCTATGATTGTTCATCTATATCAAATAACCTTTTCATAGGTGGTCTATAATGAAGCTATAATAGAGGCTGATTTTAATGGACATACTGGAATAAGTGGTGTTATTTTAGTGGAAATAAGATAGAGTTATTTTTTAGGGTTGAAGTGTAAGAGGGATGAGCCTTAGTGGGGAAGTGGAAAGAGTGTCCACTAGTCATTAGGATAAGCTCTTGTGGATTCTTCAGGGCATAAGCCATTCATATGTTTCTAGTGTGGGAAGGGTAGAAACACCATGCCTAGTTTCCTAGAGACTCTAAGGGTATTCAACTAATGTGGATATCTAGGTTATATCCTATTCATTTTTAATGGATTCTAAGGGGAGTAGTGTGAGATCCATTTTTTCAAAGGGATCTCAAGTGCAGTCAGAGGATTCCAAGGGTAGAGGATCTTTCCCCCAATGAAAGGGATATTATCAATAGTGGAAGAATATATATGGAGGGTTTGATATAGGGTGTCTCCATGAATTATAGGTTGTTATTGAGGAATTATACTTTGGGTTGGAAAACATGAGAGGTATGGATTTTTTTTGAATTTTCCATAGCATTAATTTTATTTGACATTATTACATCTCATTCCTTGATTTCATTGAAATTGATTGATGCTTTGGGTATGCAAGTTCAGTTGAATCTTTATGTTATTGATTTTATTACCTCATTGACGAGATAAAAGAATTAAGGTTTCAAGATCCATGAGTTCCTTGTTTTGTTGGATAATGTGGAATTCATCTAGGAATTCCCTATTTTGGAACTAAATATTTTTGACATTATCATCAGCATGGATTAGATGATCATATTTAAGTATATATTCGACTACTATCATCTAAGGGTCCAATTCATCACTACTAATGAGAGAACTAATGAATTTCAGGGTGAGTGGGATCCATGATCAGAGAGTGTAGGACCAGTTTCTTTGAAACTTGGATTTCTTTTTTGCCAGTTATTCTGGTGGTTTCTTAGTGATTCTGAGAAACGTTCAGTGGGTGAACTTATAGTGATCATGGATAGGTACCCATATGTGTTTATGGAGTATATTTCAATATTACCACCCCAACTATAGGTTGAGTTTACTTTCAATATTCTCCCCAAGAAAATCATGACCCCCTTTCCATTTTACCAGATGGCTCCGGATGAGATGAAAGAGTTGAAAGTTTAGATAGAGGAACTTGAGGGAATTGAGTTTATCTATCCTAGTGTGTCACTATGGGATTCACCAATTCTATTTTCAAATAAGGTAAATTGTGGACCCCACGTTTTCATAGACTATATTAAGGCTAACCAAGTGATCATGAAGAATAAATACCCATTTCCTCGAATTGATGATCTCTTTGACCAGCTCATGGGAGCCTATTGGTTTTCTATGGTCGACATGAGATATTGGTACCAATAGCCGAGTGTTGAAGAAGAGGATGTTCCAAAAAATACTTTTTGAATCCATTATATACATTTTTAGTATTTGGTTATTCCATATGGGCTTATCAACTCTCCAATAGTCTTTATAGTATTAAGGAACCGAATCTTCCACCACTTTTTGGACCCCTTCATGGTCTTGTTTGTGGATGACATCTTGGTGTATTCCTAGACATGGGAAGATAATGATGACCATATGGAGGTTTTTTTGTTTGTTTTGAGGGACCATATTTTATATAAAAAGGTTTTAAAGTTATAGTTTTGGATTTACGAAGTGAATTTCTTAGGCCACATTATTTCTATGGTCGGGGTTTCAGTGGATCTTGAGAAAGTTTGAACAGTCTGGTATTAGGAGTATCCCAATTTTTTTTCAATATCCATATATTCTGATGCTTGAATGGGTATTATAGATATTTTTTGGGGACTTCTCTAGGATAACTTTTTTCCTTGATAGATTTAACTAGGAAGGTGGTTAAGTTTGAGTTGGATGAAAAGTTATATACTGGTTTTTAGTAGTTATGGACCTGTTTGACATCCAGACTAGTTCCAATTCTCCCTCATACTATAAAGGATTATTCAACGTATTTTGATTCTTTTAGGGTGGGCTTGGGATGCATGATGATATAGGATGAACATGTGGTGGCATATGTATTGAGTAATATATGGTTGAATGAGTTAAATTATCCCTCCAATGACCTAGAATTAGAATTTTTGGTACATAAATTGATGATGCGGCATCATTACATATTCAAGGAGTGTTTCAAAGATTTATTCAGGTCATAAAATCATAAACATAATTTTCACCTAGATGGACCTGAACCTTAAGATAATATGCTGGGTAGAATATCTGTAGACCTTTGATTTTGATATTTATTATAAACCCATGAGGGGGAATGTGTTAACCAATTCTTTTAGAAGGAAGATTCCAGTGCAAGCGGGTTGAGAATCAGTGGAAGAGTGCAGTATGAGGAGTTTGTTTTCTAATTTGGGTATAAAGGTATAGAAGGATGGATATCGGGTGTTCTTTTACAATGTGTAATTTACAACCCCACAAATCGATTGGGTAAGGAGTGAGCATGTTTCAAACTATAAATGTCAGTATATTAGCATATCCTTAAATGGTTGGGTGACCTTGGGTGTTTGGTATCAATCTCCAAATAGTTCTTTCTTTTCTAAAAGTATCTGGTAGTCCCTTCGAGATTGATTTTGTATGTGATATGTGAGGCACATCATTCTAGTTAGTCAATTCAACCTAGGTTAACCAAGATTTTTTATACCTTGATAGGATAATATTGGTGACCTGGGATGAGATGCATAGTGGTAAACTATATTTACAGATTCTTTACCTTCCAAAGGATTAAAGTAGTACATCAGAGGCTAGTAGGGTTGTTTTATCCACTTCTAATTCCTGTGTGGAAGTGGGAAATGATTTTTATGGATTTTTTTATTTTTCTACATCATACTCTAAGTGGTAAGAATTTCATATGGTTTATTGTTGATTGTTTGACAAAATCAACCCAATTTCTTCGTATTACGGAGTTGACGAAGTTAGAGGACCTCAAAATCCTAAATGCGAAATAGGTCATTATTATTAATGGAGTTACCATGGAAATAGTTTCATACTAGGATTCATGTTTTACTTCATGATTTTATAATGGACTCCAGAAGGCATTGGGAAAATAGGTGAGATTAAGCACCTTGTATCACCCACAGATAGATGGTCAGCCTGAGAAGACCATCAAGACTCTTGAGAATATTCTTCAGGAGTGCATTCATAATTTCCTAGGTTCATGATAAATGAATCTTCCTTTGGTATAGTTTTCTTATAATAATTTTTATTTGGAATCAATCAATATGGACCTGTTTAATGTGTTCTATGGGTAGCCATGCCAATCCTGATTATGCTAGACTAAGGTGGGTGAGCATTCCTTGGTAGAACTGAGTCTTATCCATGAGAAGACTAAGATAGTGTGGCTGAATCAAAAATGGTTATCCATAACTCAGATTCACTAGAATTTATATTCCTACTATCTTCATCATCAGTCATAGTTTTAGGTTGGTGATAAGGTTTTACTTTGGGTATCTATTCAGTTGGGGAATCATTGATGGGAAATATGGGGGAGTTGGTGCTATGTTATATTGGTATGTTTAATATCATGAAGAATATTAGTAGGGTATCCTATCAATTGGTGTTTCCACCATATATAACCTTGATCCATGATGCATTTTATCTTTCCCAGCTGAACAGATACCATATGTACCCATCTCATGTGTTAGAGTGGTAAGATTTTGAGCTTTATCTTGATACCTCTGTGGTGGAGAAACTTTTTCATATCATGGATCATCAGAATAAGGTGATTCACGTTTAGTAAATCCCATTTGGTTCATGTTATTTGGAAGTATGGAGGTAATATACATGACACATGGGAGGATGCATATTTGGTGAGGGAGTAGTGGCCTCACTTGTTATCTTCTGAGGATTCTTGAAGACTTTTTGGGAAAATAAAGTGCCATGGTGGGGATTTTGTGACACCCGATGGGTCACTGGTACATCAAATATAGAGATTTATTTATTTTTTGTTTGGATTTTGTGTTCTCAGGAGTTTAATGTTAAAAATTGAAGTTTTTTTGGGAATGAATACCCAGATAGAAAATTATCATATTATTTCACTAAATGTGTGGATAACTGTGTTAGGGTGATGTAGATTGGGATAGTGGGATATTGAAGGTTTTGATCACATTTTTTTCAAACCATGCATATCCTAGGGGAAACTGTGAGGATTAGTTTTTGGAAAGATAGTGACTCTAATATGGTTGGATCATGGTAGTCCTAACTGCGAGTCCAAACTATTCATTACATCCAAGTCACTTAAAACTCAGTCCTTTTCACTATTCCTTTATCTATTATATACCACTTTGGCTCTGATTTTATTATCCCACCATGAAGAAACCTCCTACCTGGTGTGTAAGATTATCCTCTCTTCCCTTGGTGGATTTTTATTTGATTCTTGGATATTTGTATTGAGGTAATTCCAAATATTCATGGTTTCTTATTCCTACCCCCTTTATTCCTCTTTGCCTTCCATTTGTATAGAGACTAGTAACCTTAGAAGGGGTGTTTTCTGAATCTTGGGTGTGTTATGGTGGATTTTATTTGTTTTAATTTGTTTTAGTCTTGTGAGTCCTTCTTCTAACTCTTCTTAGTGGTTACCGTCAGAGGCGATAAGGTTGGGACTAATTCGAAGGTAGGTGTATCTCCTTAAGGGTGTTCTCTATGGATTACCTTTCAATTATAATAACATTTTTTATGTTATTTAAATTTCTATTAAAATTATTTTTTAATGATATATATTACATTTTTGATGAGATTCATTGATTGGTTTGGAAATTTGGTTGATTAAAGAGGCTTTTCCAAATGGGTGTGGCTTATATGCACACTAAGATTTTGATAAAGTGTCTTATGAGGTTTTATTATTAGAAATAGGTTTCTAAAATTGTTTTAAGAAATGGTTTTACATTATGGGAAGGTGTCTTATAATTTTTTTTGTTTCCTCGTAAAAGTTTCCTGTGAATTTTTTTATTCTCAAATGGAACTTACTTTTGATTAGGTTGGCATGGAGTAGCACATAGGTTAATCAAGGTGTGAGTATGCAGTTTTGTGAGGGCCTGTAAGAGCCTTCAGGAAGGAAGCCCATGAGAGATTTCATTTTGGTTTCCTAGGGACCACAAGAGTTTTTGGGTAGGAAGACCATGATATCTTTCATATGTTTTCTGAGAGATCATTAGAGCTATTAGAGTTAGGCCCATGGAAGACAGTGGGAGCTTCCATTTTTCTTAGCTGACTAGAATACTTTGTTTGGGATCACTCACATTTGACCATTATGGTTATATCCACAGTTGAACATACTAATTCTAGATTGATTTAAATGATCTATGAATTATATTAGTTTCATGTTTTATGTGATGAGATATGTTATGCCCATTTTAATTTTCAGTTATCTGATGATGATGCTCAGGATCATATGTTGTTGTGCCATATTTGGGGAGGAATAAGAAGGTTTTTCCTTATGGAATCATTTAGTTCATTGATCCATAATAAAATAAATATCAAAAAACATGTTTTGATTGAAATGGATAACCAAAGGTATATTAAAGTATTATTTGAAATTGGAATGTTTTCAAAGTTTTATGGTATTGAAAAGTGTTCTTAAAACTAGTTTATTGTTTTACATGGGTAAAAGCTTTACATAGATTCATATTGGAATATTACTGGGCTTTTCCCCTCACACACTACATATTCCATTGGAAATATTTATATTTTTTTATAGGAAACAAGTAAAGGTAAGGGAACCATGTACCAATGTGGATTTTCTTGATTACCATCATCCTATGTTTGATGGAGGATAAATAGCCTCATCAAGTTGGCTCATGGGGAATCATTTTGGAAATATGTATTAGTTGGGATATATATATATCCCCTATTTTATTTTGTTCAAATTATTTTGAGTTTTTATATTTCTAATTGAGATACCATATATATTTCTTGTTATGGAATGTTTTTTATATGATATATATTTCTATTTATGGTATATTATTTTATTACATGTGTACTATGGATGTTTAATTTTATGTGGTTGAATATAATGATGTTGGTGTGGTTGTACCATTATGTGTATGGTCCATGCCCATTTACCTTAGTTGAAACTATTCTCAAGAGGATGTTGGTTATGCCTGGTTGTTTTCACCAACCCGTGACAATCGAAAATGTGATTCAGGCATTGTGATGGGTTTTATTGGGTGATAGGTAGGGTCAACCAAAGTCGATTCATTACATGGTATCAAAACCTAGAGATAGTTTTTTGGAACTTAGTTTCGAAGTTCCATTCTAGCCTTTTCCTTATCGGATAATTTTGGTAAATAATTCCTGATACCTCTTATGTGTTTTTGAATTTAGTAGAAGTTCACAATTTCATAAGTTATAGCGATGGATGAGGTTAAGGTCTTTTCGGAGATATTTGATAGACTAGATTTTTGATTTTAGATCCTTTAGATACAGGACAAATACTATAAATGGATCTTGGTTTGTTGTTGATGGTTTCTACCTCAGAAGTGAAAAATAAAGTAGTATGGGAAAGGTTGAATAAGAAATCACCATGGTTGATCTAGATTTCATTATCTTGATCAAGGATTATAATATCCAGGAAGTGAAAACAACTTTAAAACATATAAAGACTCTCACTTACATGTATGAGAATCTAGAAATGGTGAATAAGGTGTCCCTTTTATGGAGTGTATTCATATTTGAAATGCACACAATCTAGGATATCATATTTTTGAGATATCCCTGAATCATTAGTTTTCAATATATACATGAAGATGAATATATCATAGCCTATTATTTCTTCCATCATAGAGTATCATTGTAATTCAATATAACATATCACATTTCTTCATTTGGATACTTATTCCCACACATTTTATTTGGTATTGATTCAATGGAATAAATAAGTTGTGGCTATACATGTGAATTACATCCATTTAAGGGTTCAATTAATGTTAAACATCAGTAACCAATAACACCATCAGATTGAAACTATGTATCAAATCACATTATTAAATAAAAAGAATCTATAAATGGGATATAATCCATCTTATTGGTGTATTCTTGTTAAATGTAAATAAATAAAAAGCTCTCTTTTTTTTCATCCTTAATTTACCTTCATTTAAGGATCTAACACCCCTTTTAAGAACATTAATACTCTTATTGTGAACAATGATCTAAGTGATGATGTAAAAACCTTGGTGGCATGAGTTATATGGTTACTACTAATATTATTACAATTTACTGTATGATGAAGAGTAAAAAATGGATTACTCATCAGTGAAGTTAAAGGAACCCAAGGTATATTGAAAGTATATAAATAATGTAATTTAAAATAGTGGGTTTGTATTATTGTTAAAAACATTAAATACACCATACTGATTGCATTGATTTTTCATGGATCATGTGAAATTAAATTTAATCATAAAGAAGAAAATTGAATAAAACCATAAATGATACATTATTCATTTGAAAATGGAAATATGATTTGATCATTGTTAGTATTTATTAGATTGAAGGTTCCAAGATTGGGATCCTATATATTTTTCATAGGTGCACAAAATCTCATGAATCTTCATTCTTCAATTCCCATTTTCTAGTGTAGGAAATTATAGTGCTTTGTAACTTCCCTTTGTTTGCATCAAGAATGAGTGATCGATTCAAGAAAGGTAATCAATTAAATATTTTTATTACTTTATTTTCTCTCTCTAAAACTTGATAGATTGGAGGGGAGCTCACTCAAATTTGGTGAATAGGATAGTTACCACATTTTGGTCATAACAATTTATCTTGATAGCATTTATTCATACCCATAGACCAAGAGTGGTATCTATAAATACATCATAGACTCTAAGGATATAAATAATATTATAGCTACAACAGGCACCTACAAACATGCACCATGTAATATAATCTTTTTGTCTCATGATACCTTATAAAGTAGGATGGAAACTATATTTCATCATCCATTATTGATTTATTTATTCATTAAACTCACTAGAAACACTTACCTTCAACCACCATGGCCATGAATTTAATAAAGGTATTATCATCCTAATCAACCGGTCTAAAGATATCACTTATTTTCAGAAGTGACAAATATTATATTGATCATTCATCAAATTCCAAACCACTAATGACACAAATAATGAAATATACCTTGAAAAAAATTTAATTCTATGAGTTTTTCCTTATATAAAAGTATATGATCAAATGGTGCACATCGATAATGATCTCAATCCAATTGACAAGTACACATGCTCATTGATAGGAACAACCAGTGACACTTGATACATGTGTTGTTCCTATTGGATGGTCAGTCATCATGATCTCATCTACTTGAGATAACCAAGTGAAAAATTCATGAGAATAGGTTTCAATGCTTATGATCCACTAAAACCTAACATTCAGACATCATATGTGTCCCATTAGTATGATGTATATAGAATATGGAACATATATTTAAGATTATCATCATAGAATCTTGAGTTTCTCATTGCATCTAAAAATTTATACAAACTTTTGATAAGACAGATAATCTAAGAATATTAATATATTAATAGTGGGTGTAGAAGTATCTACACTATTATGGTAAGAAAACACACACACACACATAACTGTATATATGTAATGGAAATTAAAGTATATTCAAGAGTTTCTTATATGGAACCCACTCACAACTCTTCCACTTAAACTATAGGTAGCTTCTAACCACTCTCGACCTGATAACTCTCCCATGATAATCATTCTTTTGATGAGATATGGGTTTTATCAAGGGGATATCCATGTTATCCTCTATAGAAACTCTTTTAACTGTGACTTCACCTCTCTGAGTAAAATCCCACAAGAGATGCATCTTTGGAAATATATACTTTGTTCGTAGTTTGACCTGATCTCCTTAGCATGTATCACTGTAGTAGTATTATAACAATAAACTATAACAGGGTCCTCAATTCTAGGAAAAACATAAATACCCAAGACATATATTTATATCCATAATACCTCCTTAGCTTCACCCAAAGTGTAACATCCCGGATCCGGATGTCACTAAAAGGTGCCCCGTACCCAATTGGTCACATGGCCTCATGATCATTTCCCCAAACTCCGGAGGCTACCAACTAGAAGGAAGGGCCTAGGGTGTGATTGTGGGGAAACTATGCCCTCATTGGCAGAGTGTAACACAATAGAATAAATAATGGCAATAGGAGAAGCAGTAAACAGTAGAAAACTGAAAGAAATAGTAGGAACTCTGATAGATAAATATCCAAGTCTCAAACCATAAAACTGTTAATGCAGCATGTTATGTGTTCTAGGAGATTAACCAAAATATGATAAACTGCAATCAGATACAAAGATAATATGAACATAGAAACATAAATGGAACTTTGAAGCATCACAAGCCTTAGCTTTGTCCCATGATTTCCTACTCCTAAGAAACAATCAAGTACCTAAAAAGGATCCTTTCCCCTATAGGAACCTACAACAATATAGTCTATTTGGGCCCAAAAACATGACCCAAATAGGGTGTGAGAAATGAATCTTAGTAGGAAACCACCAAAGGTCTGTGCCAATTTGTTAGTGAGTATAGGCAGAAGTTATGTATTGTAATGAAATGCAGTAAAGTAGTATGCATTCATAAGTAAACAATCCTATAAATAAATGTATTCATCTATAGTGCTTACTATATTCATTATTAGTTCATTTACTTAAGGTATTTAAACCTCAGAACCTAGCCTAAGCCTGACATTCCCTATAGCAAAGTAAAAATGAAGTCTCAAGAGACCTCCTAACAAGTATGTAGAGTCGGAACTCAAACTTGTGCTTTGTCTTGGAAGATGTGTTACAATTCCTTCCATTTAATCATTTAAGTATTACTTAAGTCTTTTCTTGATATTCCGAAGTTGAAATTCAAGTATCACTACAGGTGTAATTCTACCAACATCCTACAAGTCCATTCTTAGCGGTCCTACTAGGGAGCCCGAGTAGCACTCTCGATGTTGGTATAAGTTCAAATGAGTCCATCCTTAGTTTTCTTACTAGGGAGCCCCAAGTTATCACACAATGTATAATTTTATGTCAATTTATTCCATCCTTGGAAGTCTTACTAGGGATCCCAAGTGTCAATAAAGACATATAAATAAATACCTCTCAAGTATATCCATAGAATTCTAATTTAAACCCACGTATCACTCAAGGAGAAATGTACAATAGTCAAGTGATTCTGTTCATAATGTTCTAAGTTGAACCCATGTATCACCCAATGCTATATACAATTTATCCATTAAATTATAATATAACATTCAAACATGCTTACCAAGAAAAAAAAACTACATGACATAGGGGAAAACACAAACCTAGAGCCCTAATCAAATACTCACAATTCTAACACAATTGCAATTTCAGAAAATTACAAAGTTCAGTTTAAACAACCCTAAAAGGGAAAATGAAATCATGCCCATTGGCATCCTTGGGAGAAACGACCAAACCCAAAACTAAGGGAAACACACCTGCGGGGTGGCACTTAACCAATAAACGATGCTAAACAAGATTCAATTCATTGAATTCAATTTCATAACCACATTTTATAATAATAAGGATCGATTTCCTTTTAAGGAAACACCCTAAACATGGGTGTGTGGCACAATGACTCATATAAACATCTCAAAAATTAACAAGAGGAATGAGACCACCTACCTCAAAGTCGTACGAGTGATATAAACCGACGCTGGCCCTTGAATCAGCTTAAAACGGCGTAGATCTACGAAAGAAGATAAGTCATTAAAACTTTAATAACTTCCTCAAGAAAAGAAATCATCAAGAAGGAATCAAGGAGAAGAAAGATCTTACCGAGAGGAATTCAACGAGACTGACGACACTTGAATCCGGTTCTAGACAATGAAACGGGAGGAGGAAATGTTCCCGATGCTCCTTATTCTTCACTTGGTACCTCTTCTATCCAGAAGAAGAGAAAATGAGGCTAATGACCATTTTAATCCAAAAATTAGAAGTACACGGCGTATAAATCCATATACATGGTGTGTATATAATTTTACTATTCATAACTTTGCCGAATTACTTTACACGTCCCACACTAACCTTGCCGACATGCCTAAACGGTGTGTACTTAGAAGTAGACAGCGTGTAGTGGATTTTTCTTCTCCCACAGGCCAAAAAACTCACACATTGTATCTTACCATCTTACACATCCATATTACATGGCGTGTACATAGGAGTACATGGCGTATTCTACTAAAACTTATCATTTTTCAAAATTTCCTTGTTTTCTCAAAAACATCACAAAGGAAAAGAAAAAAGAAGAAATAATATCTCTATAAAGAATAGGGTTCTTAAAAACTTACCCCCTTAAAGAAATTTGTCCCCAAATTTCCATTCCAAGGGTGGTGAAGGAACATCTGAGAATAACTCTAGCCGCTGAGCACGTATGTCAGCCTACCTCTCCCAAGTCTCGTCCTGTACTCGATCGTGCGGCCATAACAACCGTACAAGCAGAACTGGACAACCTCGGAGAACCTTTGTGATTCTATCAACTATATGGATCATATGCTCCTCAAAGGATGCATCAACATGAAGCTCAAATTCCTAGCACTGAAAAACGTGAGACATGTCGGTGAGTTAGTGGCATAGCTGAGATACGTGGAAGATGTCGTTCATAGATCGGTACCTTTGAGGCAATTGTAACTGATAGAATACCGAAATGACTCATTCCAGAATCTCAAATAGTCTAACATATTGCGGTAAAATCTTACCATGTCTCTTGATCCACTTGTGTCCGAATCTCAGTGCGACACATAGGAAAACATGATCCCCAACCTTAAACTCAAGAGGTCGTCTCCGTTAATCAGCATAAGAATTATGATGAGACCGTCTAGTAGCCATTAATCTCTAAATCAAGTGAACCTGTTCAGTAGTCTCCTGGTCAAGATGAGGTCCCAGTATAACATCCTCTCCTACCTCCAACCAACACAGGGGTGATAGGTATGGCTTTCCATACAAATCCTCAAACTATGCCATCTAAATAGTATCCTAGAAGCTATTATTATAGGTGAAATCAGCCAAGGGTATATACTTCTCCCATGATCCCCCATAGTCTAGGAAACATGCATGTAACACGTCCTCCATCACCTGAATCGTACACTTTGATTGACCATCTATCTGAGGGTGGTAAGATATGCTCTGAAGCACCTGTGTACCTAGATCCCTCCGAAAACTCTTCCATAAATGAGATGTAATGCGGGAATCCCTATCTAACATGACAGAATGAGGAACCCCATGAAGTTATACCACCTCTAGAATATACAGTTTTCTGAGCTCATCAACACAAAAATGTCTCCTTGATCGATAAGAAGTGAGAGACCATCATAAGCCTATCAAATGAAACCCACACAACATCATTTCCTCTAGGTGACCTTGGTAAACTCGTCACAAAATCTATCATGAAATAATCCCATTCCCACTCAGGAATGGATAACTGCTGTAAAATTTCAGCTGGCTGCTGATGTTCCGCCTTCACTTGCTGACTGGTGGAACACCTCATAACAAAATCAAATACTTATCCCTTCATTCTTGGCCACCATTACTGACGACGCAAGTCACGGTACATCTTGGTGACCCTGATATTCACTGCCCAAGGTAAAGCATGAAACTCCCACATCATATCCTCACACATATCCCCTTTGAACCCACACACGCTCATGGACATGCTGAACTTCATCCTCACCCATCGTCCATCCAAGATGAGGGTTCTCACCTGCCACACTTTTTTAAGAACTAGGCCTTTAGAATCTAATAGTTTTCTCATACTTAGTCAGTTTAGTAGGGTAGAGGTAACAACTGAAGATGAAAGGTAAGACTGTACCTGAATATCGTGCACCTCTAAATGCATCTCAGAGAAAAAATCCATTAGCTTCCACTCACCAATGGTATCATGCACTACATGTATTTGGGTCTTCCTACTCAAGGCATTAGCCACTGCATTTACCATCCTAGGATTTTAGGCCAGTTAAAAGTCAAAGGACTGAAGGTATTCCACCCACGGTCGCTGCCTAAGATTCAAATCACACTGAGTGAATATGTATTTGAGGATTTTGTGGTCTATGTACACCAAAAAATTCTCTCCCAATAAATAATGTCTCCAACAATGCAAGGCATGAACAACTACATCCAGCTCTAGATCATGCGTCTGGTAGTTCCTCTCATGTGGCCTCAACTGCCGAGACCTGTATGCAACAACTCGATCTCCCTACACAAGCACTACTCCCAGAATGATACCTGATGCATCTTAGTACATAGTGTACCTCTTTCCTGGATCTGGGAATATCAGTATTGGTGATGAATTCAACTTTCCCTTAAACTCCTAAAGGGATGCGTCACATGAATCCGACCATTCTAAATTCACACCTTTCTTATTCAAGCACGTCATTAGCGCTGCAACGCATGAGAATTCCTATATAAAACGTCTGTAGTGACCAGATGGCCCCAAGAAACTCTGCACATCAAAAATGTTCTTCGGATGATCCCAAGTAACTACTACTCTCACCTTCTATGGGTTCACTGATACTTCATTCTTTGAGATGACATGACCCAGGAAGTGAATCTGATCCATCCAGAAGTAGAATTTTTTGTGCTAAGCTTATAACTGATGCTCTCTCAGTGTATTCAAAATGATATCAAGGTTCTTGTCATGGTCATGTTGAATGTGAGAATACACCATGACATCATCCACAAAAACTGCCATAAAGGAATCTAGGTAAGTATGGAACACTCAGTTCATCAGCGCCATGAAAACTGCTGGCACATTCGTGAGACCAAACGGAATAAACAAGTACTCATAGAGACCATAACTACTAAGAAATGTTTTATGAGGTTTGTCTTATGATCAAACATGTACCTGGTGATATCCTAACCTTAAGTCAATTTTCGATAACACTCAATATCCTTAAAGATGATCAAACATGTCATTAATCCGTGGTAATGGATATCGGTTTTTAACCATCAATTGGTTCAGTTTCTAATAGTCCACACATAGCCTAAGAGTCCCATCCGCCTTCTTCGCAAAAAGGACTGGTGAACCCTAAGGTGAAGTATTGGGTTGGATAAAACCCTTAGCTTCCAGATCTTCCAACTGCCTCTTGAGCTCTTGAAGTTCCATTGTAGCTATCCTGTAAGGAGGAATGGATACTGATGCAACTCCTAGAACAAGATTGAACGTGAACTCTACCTCTCTAACTGGAAGTAATACTGAGAAATATTCTGAAAAAAACTGTAAAACATTTAACCATTGGTGGAAAATATTCCATACATGTCCCCTGATCATCCAAATATAAACTCACAATCTAGGCTATCATCCCACCCAGCCCATGATGCTCAGGTCAAGCTTGTCTTGCCTATAAATCCACCTCGCCCTTGTATAGAAAAGACCCACCCTCTGGTGATGTAAAACTCACCGTCCGATGATAACAGTCAATGAAGTCACAAAAAGAAACCAACCAGTCCATTCTGAGAATGAAATCAAATCCCATCATCTCTAAGACATAGAGGTTCCATAGAAAGTGACACCCACCAATCTTAAGGGGTAACTCCTTGAACAGACGCACACCTGCTGTTCTAATCCCTAACGGAGTGTCTAGCATCATAACATTGGAAGTAGTTGAAAAACAGATCCCATGTCTTTCCACATCAGTAAAAAATATAAAACTATTTGTTGTACAAGTATCAAAAAGTACAGAACATAAAACAGAGGTGACTAGAATAATACCTCTTATAGTATAAGGTCTGAGATCCTTTTCCTGATGGGTCTATTTCACTAAATATGTCTGACCTGTACCGCGGCCCTGTGACATAGCATGGATACCCTGAGCTGACCCGTCTAGCTGTCGCTGAGATCCTGGGGTCTGTATACCATGACCATGCCCACCACCTAGGCCTTCATTCCTCGATGTATTCCAATTTCCAGACTGGTGAGAAGCTACTGAACCTTCTCCTATATGTGGAGTCTATACATAACCTTTCTCACTAGACACTTGTGGAAACATCCTGCAGAAATACTGGAGATGGACCCTCCTAATGCAAGCTCGGGACGCAACTGGGTCATTCGGACACTACGACCTCAGGTGTCCCAACTTACCGCACTGGTAGCACCACACCTGTGATCGGATGTCTTACCAAAGACCATCCTCAAATACTCCAGCTTTCGACGCATCATCACCCATTATAATAGGTGAAAATTGCTAAATCTCAATAAATCAGGTAGAATAATCCATAACTGATAGTGTGACCTGCTCTAGGTGCATAAACTCCCAAGGTCGGTTGACCCTCATTGTCTTAGGAAAATAATAACCATAGAAGGCCACCTAAAATTCTTCCCATGTCATATCCTGATGATGTCCTGCTTGAGTGATAACATCCCACCATCTCTTGGAAGAATCGTGCAACATCTACATCGTGATCTTGACCCTCCTCTCGAGAGGGTTCTACAGATGCTCAAAGATAGTCAGTACTTATTCCATCCTTGATTCTTCAGCTTGTGGTCTGCCATATCCTATGATGGTATACAGATGCTGCTGCTAGAATATACAAGTCAGCTCTACCATAGATGCGGCAGCCTGTGGTGCTCCCTGGTAGGTCAGTATGAACCTTACAAAACCTTCTCAGAACTATGCATCTACACCCACGTCTGGTATAACGACTGGTGACTCAGCTGTCATAAATGGAGGATCCATTGGTATCCCATGGACCACCACCTTTGGTGTATACTCACCACCACTCTCATGGTGCACTGTCCAAGGTCTTTTCGGTGGAATTTCTCTGTAAATCCCACCACACACACCACAATACAAGTTTTATGAAGAGAAAACTGCATCTTAGAAGTTCAAAGAGGGATAGAGAAGGAAAAACTCTCATGTTTTTCCAAATTGGAGTACACAGTGTGTATAAAGGCTTACATGGTGTGTTCTCCTAGGCCTCTACATGGGTGTGTACTTCCTCCCAACATGGCCTTGTAACACCCCATGTACACGATGTCTTCCCCAAGATACATGGCGTGTACTTGAGTTTCCTTCCTACCCTACTACTGCAACACGGCTAGAACTACATGGTTCTTCCAGTGTAATACTACATGATGTGTTCACCATAGACACGACGTGTACATCAAAATTTTTCATACACCAGTTTCATTAGTCACACGACCGGATACACGATCGACTTATACATGAAATGTACTCACATTACACAGTGTTTCCTACTCAAGGCTATACAACTCATGTTCCCTCCACACACGATAGGTTACACAGTCAAGGACCACATGATGTGTACATGGAATACATGGTGTGTGATCCTTAAATTTTTAAACACATTCCTCCCCAAACAGGAAGAAAACATGGCGTGTTAGATTAAATTACACACTCTCTACACTAGGTTTTTCAGGATAGAATCTCCAGACTTCCCAGAAAACCTCTATTCTACAGAAAAACCAACCAACGAGATTCTGAATTTCGATCCTTGAGGGACCATACTCCCCACAGATAAAAGTTTAGCACCCAAGAAGAACATGTTGGGATACAAATATAGATAAAAACTGAATCATGATCTGGAAAATTCTAGTCCAAGGGAGCCCATACACATCTGGAACAAAAATTTGGCATCCATTCAATCGAAACCATAGCACGTACCAATAAACCTATCACAATAGTAGGAATATCTATCCCATCATCTATGATGATAGTATGCGATAACTAATGCATTCTAGACGACATGGCATAATGAATGGCATGCAATCCTAAGAGTGCCTATATGATTCATGAGATGGCACAACCTCATCTCATTGGGTTGAAACTAAAATAGAACCCACAATTGCATCAATATTAATAGTAGAAATCAAGTGCATCACCCAAAGTTGAAATTGAATCAACTGTAAAACCAGAAGTCATAATTCATTTGAGGTAATTCATCTTTTCCCTATACATGATTTAGCTACTCCTAGCACAGTTTATTAACCAATCCATTTTTCCTTCCTATCCAATCTATTGGCTCCAAATAGTAACTCAAAGAAGAAATAATTCATTGATACCACTTTGTAATGTCCCAGATCAGGATGCCACTAAAAGGTGCCCCATACCCAATTGATCACATAGCCTCAAACACATTTCCCCAAACTCCAAAGGATACTAACTAGAAGCGAGGGCCTATGGTGTGATTGTGGAGAAACTATGCCCTCATTGGAAAAGTGTAACACAATGGAATAAATAACAATAATAGTGGAAGCAGAAAACAACATGAAACTAAAAGAAAACAGTAGAATTCTGGTAGATAAATATCCAAGTCTCAAATGAAACAAATGTTAATACAACATATTATATGTTCTAAGAAAGCATCCAAAATAGGATACACTACAATTAGACACAAATACAATATAAGAACAGAAATAGAAATGAAAATCCGAAGCATTGCAAGCCTCAGCTTGGTCCCATGCTCTCCTAATCCTAAACCACAATCAAGTACCATAAAAAGGAGCCTTTACCCTATCGGCACCTACCACAATATAGTCTATTTGGGCCCAAAAACAAGGCCCAAATTGGGTGTGAGAAATGAATCCCAGTAGGCAACCACCAAAGGTCTCTGCCAATTTGTTAGTGAGTATATGAAACAATTGTGTATAGTTATGAAATGCAGTAAAGTAGTATGTACTCAGAAGTAAAAAATCCTACAAATATAGGTATTCAGTTATAGAGTTTACTATATTCATTAGTAGTTTATTTACTCAAATTATTGAAATCTCGAAACCTAAACTACGCCTGACATTCCCCGTAACAAAGTAAAAAAAGTCTTAGAGGACCTCTTAACAAGTAAGTAAAGTATGGACTCAAACTTGTGCTTTGTCTTGGAAGACATGTCACAATTCCTTCCATTTCAACATTTAAGTATAACCTGAGTCTTTTCTTGATATTCATAAGTTGTAATTTAAGTATCACTACATGTGTAATTCTACCGACTTCTTATATGTCCGTTCTTAGCAGTCCTACTAGGAAGCCCGAGTATCACTCTCGATGTTGGTATAAGTTCAAATGAGTTTGTCCTCAGTGGTCATACTATGGAGCCCCAAGGTATCACTATATGTAAAAGTTTATGTCGATTTAGTCCATCCCTAGCGGTCCTACTGGGGAACCCATGTGTCACTACTAACATATGAATAAATACCTCTCGATTCCATCCATGGCATTCTAATATGAACACATGTATCACCCAAGGATCACGGTACAATAGTCGAGAAAGTCCATTAATAGCGTTCCAAAGTTGAACACATGTATCACCTAATGTTATTTACCATTTATCCATTAAAATTTAATATAACATTCCAACCTGATTATCAAGCAAAAACACTACATGAAAAAGGGGAAAACACAAACTGAGAGCCATAATCAAATAATCACAATTCTAAAACAATTTCAATTTCTGACAATAACCAAGTTCATTTTAAATAACCGTAAAAGGGAAAATGAAAGCATGCCCATCGACATTTTTGGGTGAAAAGACCAAACCCAAAACTAAGAAAAACACACCCGCGGGGTGGCCCTTAACCAATCAACGATGCTAAAAAAGATTCAATTAATTGAATTAATTATCAAAAAAACATTTTATATTAAGAAGGATTGCTTTCCTTTCATGGAAACACCGTAAACATGGGTGCGTGACACAATGAAGCATATAAACATCTCAAAAATTAACAAGAGGCACAAGACCACCTGCCTCAAAGTCGTACGAGCGATATAAACCGATGTTGGCCCTTGAATCGGCCTAGAACGTCGTAGATCTACGAAAGAAGATAATTCATTCAACCTTGAATAACTTACTCAAGAATATAAATCATCAAGAACAGATCAAGGAGAATATAGTTCTTACCGATAAGAATTCAATGATACTGACGACACTTGAATCAGGTTCCGAACAATGAAACAAGAGGAGGAAATGTTCACACAACTCCTTCTTCACTCGACACCTCTTCTGTATAGAAGAAGAGAAAATGAGGATACTTGCCATTTTAAGTCAAGAATTAGTAGTACATAGTGTGTGAATCGATATACATGGTGTGTATATATTTTCACTGTTACTAACTTCTCCAACATAATTTACACGTCCCGCACTGACCTTGACAACATGCCTAGACTGTGTCTACTTAAAAGTACATAATGTGTAGTTGCTTTTTCTTCCCCCTGACCAACAACCTCAAACACCATGTCTTCCCATATTACACGACCATATTACATGGCTTGTACATAGGAGTACATGGCATGTTCTACTAAAACTTATCATCTTTCCAAATTTCCTTGTTTTCTCAACATAAAGGAAAAGAAAAACAAAGAAACAGTACCTCATAAAAATAATAGGGTTCTTACAAAATGATTCTATATAATTGGTTTTTATAGTAAAATAAATGAACATAAGTTTATTCAATATTCTCTATCTCAATGAACCACCATTCAGGTAGAAGGCATAGCCTAATAGAGATTTTAGATCACCATGATCTGTCTAGAAACTGACATCAGTGTATCCCATCACTATTAGTTCATCATTTCCTCTATTAAACGTGAACATATACTTTGTACATCTCAAATAAATTAGGATATTTTACAAACTTTTCAAACACACCTCTCCTAGATAAACTTGATATCTTCCCACACTGATTAAAGTAAAGGAAGCATGAAACCTAGTACATAACATGAAATACATGATAGAACCCACTACCTTAAAATAAGGGATTCTACTCAACCATTAAATCAACTCCTATATTTTGGACATAATTTCTTATAGATATTAAAACCAAGTGACATTATAAATATTCCTCCCTCGGATTATTCCATATTATAACTTTTGAGTACCATGTCAATGTAAATACTTTGTCTTATCCCAAGAAACCATTAAGATATATCTTAATAAATATAAATCCCTAGAATAAAGGCTACTACACCTAAGTCTTTCATGTAAATCATCCATTTAACAAAGCATTCACTAACTGTAAGAATCGATATTCATTTCCCATGATTAATATGTCATCAACATGTAATACCTATAAAATGATGAAATTCTCACTAGGCTTATGATAAAATCTTGAATCACTTACATTTTTAATGAAACAAAATTCCCTTATAGCCTCACAAAAAAAATAATCATGATATTGATTCCTACTTTAATCCATAAATGGATATATACATATTGTAAACATTATTGACACTCTTTTACTCAGTAAACCCTTTGGGTTGTGTCATATAGATGTATTCAAACATCTTCTAATTTACAATTTTTTAACATCTATTTTAAGAATTTCATAACAATAGAATTTCATTGTTTGAAGTAATATTTTGATGGATTTGTATATGGAGACTAGTGATAAGTCTTTGTCATAGACTTTCCAGGAAGTTTTCTGAAACCAATAACAACCAATAATTATTTATAGGTACATACTTGGACATCCATTACTTGATTTATCTTAAATACCCATTTAAACATGATAGGTTTTACATCAGCTGGATAATATAACAAAATCCATACATAATTTTGGTACATGGACCCCATCTAAAAATGCATATATTCTTTAAATTTAGCATCATACTTTATATCTACTGGTTCCATGGAAGTCATAGGTTCATTATCCACATAGAGTAATGTTTCTCCTTGGTTGATGATAATAAAACCACACCATTATGGTTCTTTAAACTCTTTAATATACATACACAATACTTGTTTCTTGAGAGTATTATTATATCACACTATCCCTTGTGGAGATTGTTCATGTACCAACTCTTGTGCATATAGAGAATCAAATTCATAAAATTTTATCTTTATCCCACTATTTCCATTGTGAATATGATCCCTTTCTAGAAATATGGAATATCTAGAAATAATAGCTTTTTAATATGAAGGGTTATATTGTTAATATCCATTAGTTTCTTTAGTATGACTTATAAAGATGCATTTTTTCTTTTGAATGATAGTTTTTTATTAGGTATAGACTTAAAAAATTAATCACATAACTACACACATATATAAATCATGAAAGGTTTATTTTCATACCATAACTCATATGGAGTCACATAAAATTATTTATATGTTACTCATTTTACTTCCACTATTTGCGGGGTATATCCCCAAAAGGATAATGGTATAGTTGCATGACTTATCCTTGATCTTAACATGTAAAGATAGGTATGGTCCCTATTTTAAATAACACCATTCCACTAATTTTTGTAAGAAGGAGTGAGTTAGGACACTTTCCCACACTCTTTTATGTGATAAAATAATTCATAGTTTAGATATTCCTGAGTATAGTCTCGATAGATCTTATTAATATTTTTACCATGTTGATTATCTACTTAATTTTGATATTCCTTAAACATATGAATGGAATATGAATTATACATCATTAATTTTAAATAACCATACCCACTAAATTCATCAGTAAAAGTAATTAAATAAGATAATCCACCCCTTTACTCGATTGGAAATGGACCACATACATTGGTATGAACAAACTCTAATAGTTTTTGGCTCTTTCTATTTTCCCCCTAAAAGGTGATTTAGTTATTTTTTATTTTAAACAAGTATGGATTACATAAAATGGTTTTAAATCAAAATAATCTAGATATTATTCTTGACATGATTTTCTTAAATTCATTTCATTTACATAACCTATCCTAAATTTCCATATGGGGGGAGGATATGATCCATTATCCCTGGATTTTTTAATGATTCTAAAAAATGTATTTTTAAGTTCATGTTTATACAATATATTTTTAAGATGTTTCATACCATAACATATGTTATTTTGGAGTTGAAAGTATACTTCCAAAAATTTCTAACCTTTTGTAAATCACAATAGACTTCTTTAAAATTTTACACTTTTCCAACTTCTGTAATTCCCAAGATCTTAAGATATTTTTGTAAGAAAGTTAGTTATTTTACTAGACATAGAATATAACTAACACTAGATGAGTTTTTATTATCATATAGACTTGTTATTTTTACATATTATCGATGAATAATAGGTTCAGTAAATGTAGTTTTATAATTTCTAGTAGACATAGGTTCTTCCAAGTATACCAGATAGACTTTATCAAACTGAGACATATATATATACTAGAAAAAATTTAATTAAAACTAATAGATGGATATATTAATATGTTCTACCTGATGAGGAATCTATGTTATACCACATGGAACCTATAATCATTGTAATGGTGCTATATTATGATGCCAAATAGTTAGAGACACTATACAGAACCTTTATAGTGAAGAATAAGTTCATATGATATTATTGAAACTAATCCCAGGAAATTCAAAACATAAACATTTTAAAAACATCTATAAATTGAGTTTCATGACCATATAGAAGAATCTTTTTCATTTTCTATACTATTTAAAGATGTTGTGGAACTTTTGTAATAGCTTGTTACTAGATAGAGATTCATTGTAATTTTTGGATTCTTTTTCTTAAGGCATACGATTATAAGGATTATTGTAAGTTTCTTAAATATTTTTTTCTTTTGTAATAGTTGTATCCAATATATATTTATTTAGGGATTCCATTATTAAGGATTATATAGGATAAACCTCTTTTTTGATTAAGGGTTCCCTAGACTAAGGGAAACAGAAGATGTGTTCGATCTTTTTTATTGATGACTTCCATGGATAATAAGGTAGACCCAATGATAGGGTGAATATCATGGATATGCTAAGTTAAGGTTATTTACTTCCATAAAGCTAAAATCTAAAGTATAGAATATTTTTTATAAAGTTCCTTGTAAGTTTTCTTACACGATTTATAGTATTTTTTTAATTGTTTTTACAAGTCTATAGTTACGTTGTGCATTACATAGGATTTTTTACTATATGTTATTTAACTTTTTTAACTCTAAATATAAATTATATTATTATAAATATTCTTCCTATAACTTTATTATAGTGGTTGATAGAAACTTTAAGTTTTATTTTTATACACTACAATTCACTTCTTGTAGTAAACCATAAACTCTTTAAATTTTAAAATTTATCCTTATAAAAGTAAAATTATTTACTTAAAAACTTTAAATAAAATCCTATAGTGTCTATACATGAAACGGAGATTATGTCTGTGGTAATAGATGGAATTTAATAAGAATTGTTTAATACAAGAACCAAACCACTAAGAAAAATGAGATGGTAATCTCCCACTACTAATACTACTAGTATTACACCATTTATAGCTCAGAGATCCACACCACCATTTCCATTCTTCTAGAATCTACTTGGTTTAAATATTTTAATTTCAATGTATGATTTGAATGATATATCCAATACCCAACTTGTAGATATAGTAAAATTTCATTTAATTTCAAATATATTTGAATTAGAAGCATCACCTTACTTCCAATTTCCATGTGTATAATTATTCTAGTAGTGTCCTTTACTAACACATACAAAGTAGGATAACTATTTCTCATTTCTCCCCCTTTGTATATTTGTCTTGTTATAAGGGAGGTGCATTGACATCTTCAGTATATACTTAGACTTTGATACCTTACCATTAACTTTATTCCTCTTTTCACTATAAATATTGAAGAGTTAGATTTCCTCGTATCTTTATCTTCTTAGTGAACTAAAACCAAAAAGTTTGGGAGTGAATTATTCATGTTATTCATATTATAATTAATCATTATGATTGAGAAGATAGTTGGTAAAGAGGCAAGAATTATATCATTTTCTAGTTACTGGTTGAATTTAAACCCAAGGGATCCAGTATCTTGATGTACCTGATCATATTATGTATATTATCTTCTACTTGGTTACCTTTTTCTATCATAAATTTATACAGTTCAATATATATCTCATATATTTCTTCTCCTGATCATTCTTGATTTAACTCTTAGATACAAGACAACATTTGGAAGACATCTTTGTCTTAAAGATTTTTTTGGAGTTCACTAGACATTGATGACATCATAAAGCAGTTGAAATATAATGTATCATCCATATATTTCTCATATTTATCTTTAAAATCCTTTCTTTATCTCTAACAAGTATCAATAGGAAGTGGGGATTCGAGAACATAAATATTCTATTCATGGTGTAGTATTATGCTAAAGCGCCTATACCACTCCTGAACGTTAGGGCTGGTCATGATAATTTCTTCATCCAATATTGATAATAGTGATATATATTTGGTGGTGGTTTCAATTTGACCCAAAACAAGTAAGATTAGAAGATTACTACTTTATCATTATTATCAGTAGACATTTTAAATTTATTAATTTTAAATGTCTCCAACTATTTTCTAAAATCCTAGTATCCCTTAGCTACTAGATTCAGAATAATAAATATCTTGAGTATTCTATTATAATGGGTCCTTAAAACTCTATCCAAAAAATGATCTATTGAATTACCACTACTCCAAAAGTCTATGTTTGGATTTTGGATAACCAACAACATTAACTCATGGATACTTAATTTGTTGAGTGGATTCCCATCTTCTGTATAGGATTACCCTTTATTTTTGAACACTCTTCCTCTAAAGTTGCAACAAGATAGCTATGAATACTTCTTTACTACCAAATTTATTTAAAAAAAACCACCCCTTCTCAATAGTAAGTGGCATGCTCAACTAGGGCTGGAAATAACCTCAAATATATAGTTTTATTAAAATTTATTTGATGGAACGAATATAAATTAATATATCATTAAGATATTTTAATCTATCTTAGAAAATGAAATCCTTTACTATTTGATATTATTGTTCCACGTAATTGAAATCACAACTTAAACATGATTTAAATAGAAAAAATTCACCACACATTATAATTTTACCTATTTATGCTTGTCTATCATCCTTTTTAATTGCATGTAATTAATACATATACATAAAGTAATAAACCCTAAATAAAATAAATAAATATATAAATAATGATGTGATCTTGATTGATTAACTATTGGTTAATCTAATGAGTAAAATATGGATTAAATAATACCATAGGGATATTCTTTAAGTCAATACTTGACTCGAATTGTAGTTCCCACAACTCCCATAAATTTCATCTATTTGGTTCACACCATCTCTCGACTCGAAATCTGACATCATAAACTACTCCAAATATTATTACAATTTATACTCCCATGAAGGAGAGGAGAACATAATGTAGACACAAAAACCCTTATAAATTCAAAGATATAGGGATGATACACATATTGTCAAAACAAAAAATTATTATATTTTTAAATCATAAATGCAATAATTAAGTTAAATAAATAATAAACCAAACATGTATGGTTTGTTCTCGACTCATGATTATTAAAAATGAAAAAAAATTAATAAATAAAATAAGAATGATAAAATTCAACTCATAGGTATATTTAATGCTATAACTTGATTTAAAATAAATTTTAAATAATAATCGATATGTCCCGTGACATCTAAAATAATTTAATTAAATTACAAAAATTTAAATTTAATTAATGAATTTTTAAAACATTTTATTGGTCCATTTATACCTAAATAAAGTCCCTATAAATTAATTTAAAGCATTCTATGTGTCTAATTGGTTGGTAAGGTGGGATCTGGATTGTCATGGTTTGGCCTAAGATGGGCCGACCTGGGTGAGAGTCGGGTCTAGTTTAGATGACATAAGCATGGAACCCAAAGAGGCACCAAATACATACACACCACTCTCTTATATACAATATATATATATTTAATATATATATATATATATATATATTGTGTTATTATCCCACTGAAGTAGGAGTTACACAAAATTCACCCCCATAAATGGAGGGTGCCCAAAATGTCCACACCCAATTTAAAGGGTGTGGACCACATCCACTCTATTTTTTATACTTATATATATAAGGTGTGTGTAGTAAGATTCTCCTCATATAGATTCTTATTCAAAAATAGTTTATATATTCTAGGATCCCAAATCCTTCCTAGATGATATGTATAATTTTTTTAAAATATATACAAATTCCTATATTGGAATTTTAAAAAACCCATCAATATTCAATCATCCATATCTCATATGTAAGAACTCCAATTGACGCAACATTACTTTATTTGGAAACTTATTGAAGCCCTCTTTCCAAATATTGTCGAATTTAAATAATGATTTAAAAATTTTCATCATAAATAATTTCACATTCCTTATGATACCAATATAAAGAACCAGAGACATAGTTGAAGTGTGTAAAGCATGTAATTATAAATTTTGGGTTCATATTCTAGTTAAAAATACTGAATCCACAATACCCATTTCTTAGTTTTTTCATGGATCATGTAAAATTAAATTTAATCTTGAATAAAAAAATTGAATGAAACTGTAAACAGTGCCATATTCTTTAGAAAACACAAATATGATTTTCTCATAGTTAGCTTGTCATATATTGAAGGTACCAAGAGAGGCATAATCTCAATCATCAAAACATTTGACATTGGTCCTAGATATTGATTATTTTATTCTCTAGTGATAGTGTGGGAAATCAAAGTGATGAATGATTCCCCATCAATTGCATGAAGAATAGGTGATCGATTCGGGAGAGATAATCGATAAAATATTGTTCTTCCCTCAGTATCTCTCTTTATAAATTGCGAGAGAGGAGGTGAGAACACTAAAATTCATGTAATATTTTGTTTTCCACATTTAATGATTAAAATACCTATTTATATTAGGTTTTAATATTCTATAATTTTTTGGGGTCCTTATAGAAACTTAACCTTCAAAAATCCACAAAACAAACACACTTATGCCTTATTTAACAAGTCATAATCATCATAAATATTTTATCATTATATTATAACATTATTAAAATTCCTCGTGGTAAAATTAAAACCATTTACTTGACTCATGAACTCCCTTAATAATTTAACAAGCTTTGAACATGTTAGGTTTTTTTTGAAAAATTATATATTCCCATATTCACTTTTATCATTAAATAACTTGTGAATATATTAAGAAATAAATTCAATGATTTTTATTCTAAAAATGATAATATAATTTAATTATTTTACTGAATATCTTTTGTACTCATACATTCACCGATCCTGAAATGTGTGGCATACTTCATTATAAACTATTGTTCATCTGAATAGATGGAACATGTGGAAACACATAGTGTGTGATCCACTAAGACTTTATCTCGATAGTAGTGGGTAATACCCACAAACCCAGAGTGGTGTATAGTAACATATCATGGCCTGTAAGAAAATAAAGAACGTCATATCTATGAAACCCTCCTATGAACATGTTCCGTGTACTATAATATCTTTATCTCATGATATATTATAATGTAGAATGTATACTGCATGTCATATCCTTTTATTTATTTTTTGACCTTACTAGATGATACTATCTTCCATCACCATGACCATGTATTTAATAAAGATATTACCATCATAATCAACTAGGTATGAGATATCTTTTCTTTTCAGAAGCAACAAATCTTATCTTGACAGTTCAACAAACGCCATACCACCAATGACATACCCAAAACAAGATACATCAAAACAATTTCAATATAATATTTTATTTTTCATCAAAGTATGAGATAAAATTGTAAACATTGATAATGATATCACATTAATATACCAATACACATGCTCATAGATAGAAAAACCTATAACACCCAAAATATGTCATTTTCCTATTGGCGAGTCAGTCCTCAGGATCTCATCCACATAATATCACTAATTATGAAATTCATGAGAATATGTATCAATGTTTATAAGCCCCCATCAGCTGATAGTTAGACATAATTAATGTCTCATTAGTATGATTTATCTAGACCATATGTAAAATATTTAAGATTACCGTCAAGTATCTTGAGGTCATCATTATAGTTGGGAACTACAATAACCTTTTCATATGACACATAATATTAGGAAATTTCCCTATACATTGTTAATTTTGAAATATAAACACTATAATAGTAAGAAAAAACACAAGTATATATCAAACTATATATATGTAATGATAATCATAGTAAATTTAGTAGATGGGTTTAGGGAACCGACTTAGAACCGAAGGTTTGTCTATTCATGTCCTTCAGTTTTCAACATGTTGCATTGGTTAAAGATATATTTTTCATATCATAGGTTTATATTACCACTACAGATTATTAGATGATCTCCATAAACACATTAATGGTATTAGATCATTTTTATTTAACATATCAATGTGTGATTCAACATGTGTTTTGAAGAACGTGATTGACATAATGCATTTAAGCTAACATCGTAACATATGATATAAATAAATTCATTAATTTTGACCAGTCACAACATACTATAGGCATATATCATAATGTATGATATAAAAAAGCACATAAGATTTGAAATATATTGTAACATACTAATTTCAAAATCATAAAATATAATTAAATCGTAATTTTTTTTGAAAAATAGAACGTTAGGTCAGATTGATGGTATATGGGATATCATCAAATATGATAGGAGATTTACTATTGTACCAATCGTATGTGTTAATATCAAATATAGATTACAATCTGTTATATATATATATATATAAATATATATATGTATATATATCATAATATAATTTTGATATGTTAGAATTTGTACTTTATCAATTTTATTTTATGACTGATAATTCCAATTATCATTTTTAGAATATGATATAGGTAAAAATATTTTAAAAAAATATTATTTTGATATATTTACTTAAAATTTAATTTTTTCTATAAACTATAATTGTCAGGACATTTAAAATGAAAACTTTATTTCTTAAATTAAATATAAAAAAATTATATTTGTTTCTCATGTTTTTTAAAATAAATAAAAAGTTTATTTATATATTAATAAATTTAAAATAATTATGTTTATAAAATATTTATGAAATATGAATATTATTTATACTTTAATTGAAGTGATTTTTTTATAAATTACCAAATATTTCATTAAATTATTGGAACAACAACATAAGATTTCATTTTCATATACCTTGACCACAATTTGTAATTAAAGTAAAAATATTGAATTTAGTTATTGAATATAGTTTGTACATATTAGTTTTTAGAGTTATTATGAATTAGATTATTCCTTGAGTAAAGTACCATTGAGGAGAGGGGCTTAGGTTCAGACATACTAGTTGCATTGAGGCTTATATCCTAATATAGAAAGGTTGGGGTCAGATATATATTGATTTGGCCTTAATCATATAGAGATTTTTACTCTCATATAACTTTAAAATTTTTATTTAATTTCTTATTATTTTATGCATGCAATTCATTTGATATGTATGAATTTTTTAGGAGTATTCTTATAGGTGAGTAACAAAAAATTTTGGATTTTTTAAAGAGTTACACATTAATATGGTGTGAACACATCAATTTTTTGGATGTAATAAGAACTCCAAAACTAAATTTTTAAATAATCCCTACATAAAGAAATAAAAAATGATAAGATAATAATTTCATATGACATAATATTATATATATTAAATTGAAAATACTTGTAAAATAAAAAATTCCAAATACTAAGGATGAGATTCCTAACAAATCAGCACATTTCAATACCTCAATCATCAAATTGGGCAGGGTTTTCTATAACAGGGTGACCTTTTATTATATTTTTGAAGGAATGGTGGAAATGGATAGCCCAAAAAGTTATATAACCAAATACTACAATGTGATTTGGATGAAATTTAATTGGTAAACCCTAGGAGTTAGGATACCATAGGAATAAAGTTGAGTTTGTATATATAATGGATCTAGATAAAGGTTTCCAACTCAATTATCCAAGATTCATAACCATTTTGATTAGGATTATTTACAACATAAATGACTAAGTGGTGATAGGAACACCACATTAGAGTCATTAATTAGAGAAATATGGATCTTATTATGTTAAATATGTATGATTTATGAGTTCGTCATTTTTAGTGGGAGCACAAGATAATTTGTTTGATAATAAAATTTATTTCCTTTTAGTCATAATATCTAAAAAGTAAACTATTGGTTATATATTTCATATGGAATTATATGTTCTTAGAGTATTTTTTTGGAAAAAAATTATATTCATTAAAATACATCACTACTAGGTGGAATCACATTATATAATATATTAACAAATAGAGGGAAAAAAACTTTTTCCTAAATAAAACACTTTCATCCATATCTTATTATAAAAACATGTTATAGAATATAATGATTCATAAACCTAGTGTATAAAATTAATAATCCCAAGAATTTATCAACAAATCTTCATTAACACCTTTTATCATATAAGATAAGTTAGAATAAGATAAATTTCCTTTACTTAGATTCATCAAATCTTGATAAACATCTTGGAATTCAAATTTATGATGTAGAAAATATTTATTTCATAACTATAATGTAAACTATAAGCTCATTTCAAATCATTCTATGATTTTTAACTCATTTATATTTAAAAAATTCATTAAAATATACACTTTATTTTTCATATCCTTACAAATCAAAGAATAAATTTAGATAACATTAATACCTAACATAGAAATTCCATGGAGTTCCCAAACCCCTTTATGTATTCTAGATAATACCATCATATTGAATCATTAATCCTTCTTTAATAATACCCTCAGGTTTAAAATAACCTTAACTTGATTCTTGAAGAAATATTATTTTACATTCCAACTTTTTCTCTTTTGATTTTTAACTTTTAACTCTTTTTACTTTCTATAAAATACTATAAATAAGACATCATATACCTACTTCATCTATTATCAAAACTTTAAAAATATTGGGTATAATTTTCTTGAACTCATTCATCTTGATAAAACATTTTCATTGGTGAAAATAGAATGAATTACTTAATTATAATAAGCCTTATAATAATTATACAATCTATCCAAACATATTAAATCACATTGAGTGTCACTAACACACCTAATCATATTGATTACATGAGTGAAGTATAAAATTCCTTAGATCAATTTTCATTAAATCCCTTTGAAACCTGAAATGGGTTTTTCCATGATTCTATAAGCCTATAGATTTACTTGTTGAACAATTTCAACTATTTGTTACTAGGGAAGGGAATGTTTTAAAACATATCATATTTCTATTGCATAATAACTTTAATTAATCTACCTATCATAAGAGTTTCTTATTTTAATATTCTCATTTCAAGGATTAATTTCAATATTTTTCTTGATGATTATGATGTATTTATCTATAATAGGATTTTTTATTAGATGAATATCATTCTTTTATATATTTTCATTAATTAATTTTAACGATAGTTATCCCACTAAATATTTTTCCCCCATGCATCATATCTCTTTAGTGATTTAAGAATAATATTTTAATAGGAAATGAACATGATTTGGCATAAAAATAACTACGTAAGATATTTTGGGTTGGATTCATCCCAATCACATAAGTTTTCACTCTTGGATAATTGAGTGGATAACCATTTATTCAAATCCATCATATAGATGAACTCAATTATATTCCTCTAGTATCCCAAAACTTAGGGTTTCCAAAATAATTGTAACCTAAAGAAAATGTCAAATCCAAGATAACAGAAGAAAATATAGGGGCACCAAACTTTGGAATGAATCTACCTATTGAATAATCATGAGTCATTCATTACTTTATTTCCTTTCATAAGATAATATAGGGGCACCCATATTTAGAATGAAACTATGTTGTTGGATGATAGAGGTCTTGACAAGTGTTTCATTGGGAGAAATATCAAAGTTATTATTTTAAGAGTTTTCCATTTAAAATACCACCAATTTAATATAAATCATATACATATTAAATTCAAAACTATTACATCTTTGTAATAAATTTTTTTTCATGCTTTATTCCCTTTGTATGTATGTATGTTTTTGATTATTTAGTTTTGGGATCCCTTTTTCAACCACTAAATTATTGTGTTCACCCCACATTAATGTGCATATCTTTACACAAACCTCAAGTCTTTTTTAATAATCAGTAAATAGAAGTCAATTATATTCATACATATCCAAATTAATAATAAACATAATGCACAATAATTATTCATATAAATGAATAATGTTATCTTATATTGACAAACTCTAAACGAATAAGCCTGAAGCAATAGATAACCAACCCCATTAACTTTCCTAGTAAAGGAAATCCACCATTAAAGTAGGTGGTGGACCCCAATTCCATATACTTAGGAAGAATTTAATCAAGAGATAATTTAATTCATGAAAAAATACATCACCTCAAATCCACATACTATGCCCAAAAAACTTTCTCAAGCTCATAACTAAAATTAAAAACTAAGTTCAAGGTAGATGAAAACTAAATTTTATGATATCAAACTTATCATGATATGCAAGGCATTATCCAAGATGATATTTATCATATAAATGGGAGTATACAATATAAATATTTTATAAAATAATTATTGAACCTGAATATACAAGAAATTTAACAAATAAATTAAACAATATTTATTTTCTAAAAAATGAGACATTTATGATCTATTCATAAATAAATGATAATTATAAACACTTTATAATTTTGTGAGAATATAAAAATATTACATTCATTTAAATATGAACCCATTTATATTTTATATTAAATGTAATTTATATAAAATTTAATGAACTACAAAGATTTTATAATTCAATATGTATTATATAGGATTTTTATATAATATAAATATAATATATTTTGTAATTTATAAACAATTTATAAATAAAATCTTATGATTTCTAATAAAAAATTTATTTTTATATCATAAGTCATACTATTTAATTTTTCAAAAGTTATTTTAAATTGTAACCTTTAATATGTTGGAGAAATGTTTCAAAAATATTTTATTTAATTAATTATAAAAAATTTATAAAAAATTAATTAATTTATAAAATACTTAAAAATTAAAATATCACAAAGTATATTTCATTTTGATTTAAAAAATTTAAAAAATAATAAAAACCATTCAATATGTAAATTTTTTAATAATTTTCTATTTACCCTTATGGAGAACCCCTATTCAGTATATGGGTATTGTAAATCCTAATTTTTATAACCCTTGTTGGTTTTAATTCCCTAAATATTTTCGTGTGAAAAAATAAAAAAAAATTAATGTAAATTTTATTCTCCCACATGACCTATGAGTTTCATAAAGGAAACTTATGATTTTCATAGGGTGTATAAGGGTAGGTTGAAGAATTGAGTGCTACATGAGGGTAAAAGGAGGATTAAATGAACTACGTAAAGGTCTTCAATATTCACATAAGGGTATGGTGAAATTATAGTATTGTGTAAGGGTAGATCGACACCTACCTAAGGGTAAGGGTTTTGTGTAAGGGTAATACCTTATGTTGTGTAAGGTTAAGGGACTTTCATAAGGGAAATGGTAGCTTGTATAAGGAAACCAGGTGATCACATAAGGGTACTAGACACATTATAAGGTTACAAGGTTCCCACATTAGGGTAAATAATAACTTAAATAAAGGTATCATGTGGTCACGTAAGGGTACTAGGTTCTGGGTAAGTGTATCAGAAAACTACGTAATGGAAAAAAATTAACTATGTAAGGGTACTAGTGAATTTCTAAGACCCGTACATGGGTAGTATGCATTAGGGTAGCATATTTATAGATTTTTTTCAAGGTGAAACAAGTTACTCTTATGTTGTGATGTGATGTCATGTAAGGGAAATTATTTTTACCCTATTTCATTAAAGATTTCCTTCTCTTCTTCCCTGTTCACCCCTGTAACCTAGTTTGAGGGCTTTAAATTCAAAAAATCATGATAATTAAATATTATTGACTTATTTCCCCTTAAATTGAATAATTATTTATATTTTAACACTCTACAATCATGATTTTATTGATATAAAAATAAATAGTTGATCTAATTTATGTTTTCCATTACTGCAAATCAGGGAATAGACTTCCCCACATAAATATATCTAAACCCCCTATTCCTTTAGTTTTGGAGATCACCTTATTTTAGGAAAGTACAAAATTTCATAGTTTAGTAATGATGATTGTTCCTTCAATTAAGAAATATTATTTATCTTGTTTATAGGTATACCAAGACCTTCCTCCTATATTCTGGGCATTGTGTTTTCAAAAGAATAAATCTAGATAATATTTCCTTAAGTCATTTCATAGTTAATTTTTATGAATCCTTAATGAAAAAATGGTATAAAATATTTATAAGGATAAAAAAATTGTGTAAAATAATAATAAGAATTATTCTTGTTACCTATAATTATTTTAGGGATTCATTTATCATCAGATATGGTTTTTATTTATTTCTTATGGCATGATGATTATTGTGTTTAAAATGTGAAACCTTTAGGTAGGTGTTCCTGTGTACTTTACACATTGGTCTAATGCACATTTATTGGAATGTGGTATATGGTTCACCACCTTTGATGAACAACCCTAATTTTTATATTGAGTTATCAACAAAAATAATGATAAATTAATTAATGTTGTTTGAGACTTAATTTATTAAAGTAATCATGCCTACATAATGGGACAAAGTACCAAGGTACCCGATGGACCCTTATTCACTAATTTTTTACTGGCCATCAATGGTTGAGGCTTTATCACATATGAGTGCCTTAGACTACATGTACACCTTTTGGTGGGTTTTTGTTATACTTGAGAACTAGATCCATGAGACCATGTGTTTTGAATATTTTCATGAGTGTTCTTAGATATCCTAATAGACTATGTTGATTCTGATCACATGTGAAACTAATATAACTCATGACGATATGCCATGCACTATTTAAATTTCCATTATTGTTTCCTTGATATTGTAACTATTTTGATAGATCTTATCAACCATGTTTTATTGTTATAACATGGGGGTATATGTTTCGCTTTGAGACCCTTTTATGGTGCTTAACTATATGAGTGTGATTTGGTTTCTTGTAATACCATGTTTGATTGATGATTACATGTTATGTGGGTTGATACGGTTTCCTCATTATGAAATTATATGCTATGACATTAATTTGTGATCCACATTTTTATGGGTGTTAGAAATACATTTGGAGGAATTTAATTTATATCTAGAATAGGTAGACCAACATGGTACAATTTTCCCTTTAAGGAAGTATTCATGATGTGCGATGTTGACGAAAAAAGAAGCTTGATATCCTAGTGTACTGGCCATATCTTTATCCCTTGAGGATTTTGAGAGTGCACTAGTACTTGACACATTTTGGATTCTGAGTAACATGATCTTCTCAATGCCTTAAGGGTTCTAAGAGACATATTTCCAAGCCTGGTGTCTAGTTGACCTTATGGCCTGACATGAGACTCGATACCATATTGATTCTAAGTACATGGTCACTAGTCAGCCTTGTGTCCTAACATAGACTCAACACCTTAAGGATATCGAGATGTATGAATCTAGGATTGTGTCTAGGACTTGATTAAATCCATATGCAGTTATGACTACATTTTGATATGGATTTGAAGATGACATGACTTGGGTTAGTGATGTCTTTCTAAGTGAACAATTGCTCAACACATGGTTCTTGTTACTCTTGTGTTCTTGGTGATATTATGTTATACCAGTGAAATTATATATTTATTGCTTACTTTCTTCTATTCTTATCACGTACATGTACACTTCATATTAACGGTTTGGTAATAGATTGCATGGGTGTTATCCTATTAAGTTATACTGAAACCTTTCTTAGGAGGCCATGATAATAGGGTACCCGAGAATCCCTCACTTTTTATAGGTACATGTTTGGCTGAGGACTAGGTTGATTATATAGTGGGATAGATTATAATGAGATGTGAGACTAAGATATTATATGGCTTGGTGTAGGAGAATATCCTCTTGTACTTTGTTCTTTTTTTATTTATATATGTGAATGTCCTGGTGGGTGATCAGTTGCTTGTACTCAGGTTTGAGTTTGTTGTTTCCTCATAAATTCATGTAGTTAATATGTTATTGGATTCTTCTTAATTTAACTATATATTAAAATATTTTTTATTGTTTATTTTTCTTATTCAATCAGAATGAGGGTATGGTCTCCTAATGGTTCCACTCAAGGACCTTTCTACTAGTCAACAACCTTTGTCATACAGGGAGGCATACATGAGGTCTTATGGAATTCAAAATCAGTCCATATGATTTAGGTTGGGGTGTCACAAAATCATATCATAGGAAAATGTATCTTCTTTTACTGTTATTTGATTAGATAGACTGGATATATAGGAATGTTTTGGAGTTTTTAATGAAGCATGGACTAGTCCATCATGAACACCATTTACAAGGGAGGTCTAGGTTACTAGGGCATGGGATTGATGTTTTTGGTTTTTCTAGTTATCATATGTTTTCACCTCATGTGATTCATATAGATTTTGAAGTTGGGATTTCATATGGATTTAAATCTTGTATTTATTGGTAACATGTATCTAAAGTAGCGTATTCGATTCATAGGTCTATCATGACACGTATGCTACTTGTTTATGATTGTAATGGAAATAGAGGACTTATATGTTTTGGTGTCAAAGACTTCTACTATGTCACACATATGATTTATTGATGAAAATATTTTGACAAAACTTATATGCATGTATTCTTATAATAATAATTCATGTGATACTATGGTGTAGTTCACCTTATCTATAATGATGGTGGTTACGATGATGGTGATAAGGACGATGATGATAATGGAGTCCCTCTATTCATAGGTGGTTTGGTTCACTTGTTTGGTAATGTTTATGTGTTAATTTCCTTAGTAAATAACAACATATGAGTTGCCTTTAGATAATGACATTTTTTTAAGGTGAAAAATATAGTCTATGTGGAGTTATCTGTATAGTACCTAGTTGTATGTTGTTTAAATGAACTTGGAATCTATGACTCCTGACGTGGTTAGTCTAAGAGCAAGTCCATTATGATATCTTTTGGAGATGTTCCTTGATGGAATTTTGTGAGATTTAACCCCCTAATCATATACTACATGGGTGGTGTGAAATACCTTGAATCCTTATTAATGAATCTCTATTTACTAGAGGTTAGTGCCTTTAACTACATATAAGAAACCTAAATGAGGATATTCTTTGTGAAGAAATTGTTAAGGTTAATTCCAATGGGATATTTCAATGAAGAAAATGACCTAAGCATGTGAGTTACCTTTGGAAGGCCTATATTAAGGTCATAAATATTGTATTTTAACTTATGTATATAAATCACCTTGAGTGATAATACTCATGATACAAGGTTAGGTTCCTCAAAATATGGACGCTTGTTTCATTGAGGGAAGTATCTAGTATTTCTTACTGTATTAGTTAATAAAGAAACACTCATTGGATATCGAGTAAAGATGGTTGTGAAGGAAAATGATTTTTTCTTGGAGTTTCTGACTCTTAGGTAATCAGTCTATTAAGATTAATAAGTGATTTTTTTGTGACCTAGATGAAAACCTTAATATAGAAGTTTGTATCTGGTGATTACATGCATGGGGTGAGTTGAATTGCTGAAAGAAGGGTGGTGAGTTGACCATTGAGGATGTTCCATGTTACTTGGATTAACTTTTAGGGATCAGTGACAGTAGTTCACTGATGTATTCATTATAATTCCACCCTTGTTGTTAAAAACCAGTAAATTTAACAAGAATTTTATTGGGTTTGATGGACTAGTGGTTAATGCTTGTGAAGTTTTATCTCTGAAAAAATACAATATCATTAATGGACTAGGGTATTATTATATGGAAAACTTGGGTTGATTATTGATGGAGATGATGATACATGAAGTAGTGGTTTTGAGTAAGGGGATGGGAACCATTTAGTTTAGGGGTCATAACCGACACTTTAGCTACTAGAAAAAATTATGCACCTAAATAATAAATCATTGAATGCAGTGAACTATGTTATGAGAAGTACATGTTTGAGTGGTGATTACTCAGAAGTCACATGAATGAAATATCACATTTAATCATTGCATTTTGATGAGGACTAGTTTGGGGATAGGTAGAACAATATAATTGTTATGAGGATAAAAAGGATAATTTTATGGTGAGATCATTAATATATTAATTTATAAAATAACCTATGGTGGAAGGGTCGTGGTTTGTGTAAGATTGACTGTAGAATGATTGTGATGACTCTAAAGACCAAAGTGTAGTGGACCCAAGAGTACCTAGATTAGTGTTCGATTTCTGATGATTGATTCAGATGTAGAACCAAATGGAGACCATATGTGGACTTTGGACTCAATAGATGAATATGTACAATATGAGGATGAGTCATATCGTTGGTGTGTTGATGCACGAGTGAGAGCTTTGTGGATAGTGCAAGGGGTTTGTAAAAAAATAGGGGGAAAAACTCCAACAAAGTTAGTTCAGAATTTTTTTAGGATGTTGTAACATTTAATCAATGCCTTTTAGATTTAATTCATTGTATTCTATAGTTCATGGAGTGTTTATTTTTTAGGTTGGTTACCTTTAGAGGAAGATGACTGAAAATGCTCTGACTGGTATTTATGTGAAAACCTAAATGTATTGGGTTAGAACCGAATTGATTTTTCATTTTAGTTAATACCAATGGATTGAGAAAGGCCATTGAAGACACTTCTTAGGGAGCATTATTCATTATAGGGGGATAATTATAACATCTTCATTTTTATAACTGTTTTTTGATTTTAAGTTCTTAAGTATTTTTTTTCGTAAAAAATAAAACAAAAATTAAGGTAAATTTTACCCTTATGTAGGAACTATGAGTTTAATAAGGGTAAATCATGATTTAAATAAGGGTTTTAAGGATAGGTAGAATAATTAGGCACTATGTTATATTAAGAGGATGTTTTAATGAACTGTGTAAAGGACTTCAAGCTTCATGGAAGCGTATGGTGGAATTCTAGTACTATGTAAGTGTAGATCAACACCTATTTAAGGGTTAGGGACTTGTGTAAGGGTACCAGACACTCATGTAATCATATTAGGTGCTCATGTAAGGGAACTGGACATTGTATAAGGGTACTGAGTTCCTATGAAAGGGTAAATCTTTACCTATGTACGGGCACCAGGTGATTACATAAGGGTATCAAAAACTATATAAGGGTACCCGGCACCCATATGAGGGTAAAACCTTATCTACAAAAGGGTAATAGTGATTTTACAAGACCCTTGTAAGGGTATTCTATACAAGGGTATCATATGTCGAATGATGTGTAAGGGTAAATGTTTTTACCCATATATGGAACTGTGCTGTCACACAAGGGTAATGTTTTTACCCTATTTATTTTTGGGATTTCTTTATCTTATTCTTTGTTCAAACATGTAACCTGCTTTTTTAGTTTTAAATGACTTAAATTGTGGGAATTAAATTCTTTAGACTTCTTTTCCCTTAAATCTACTATTTATATAGATTTAAATTCTCCACATTAAAAATTCAAGCAATAGGAAAATAAATAGTTTATCTAATTTTTTATTTTCATTATTGAAAACCAGCATGTGGTCTTCCCCTCATAAAGATATCTTAACCCCTTCTACCTTTATTTTTGGAGATCTTATATAGTTTGGGTCTTCCAAAATATCCTTATTCAAGAATGATGAAGCTTTCTTTGATCAAGATAATTTTTTTATCTAATTTTGACGTGATCAAAAATGTTCCTCCTATATTTTGGGAATGGTGTTTCCAAAAGAGGAAACTGGAGTAAGAATTCCTTAAATCTATTCACAGTCAATTCTTGTCAATCCCTATGATGACTTATAGAGAAAAATCATAGAAAATCATTTGAATGATAATAATAATGAATTATATAAAATACTAATTATTATTATTCTTAATACCTCATATTATTATAGGGATATTTTTATCATCAGTTGTGGTTTTGTATTTATTATTTAAGAAATAATATATAAATATGGTTCTTCCTATTCCCACTAGATATTAAGGAGAAAATAATAAGGAAACTATGAGAAAATGATAAAGAATAATTATAATTCTTTTTTTAGATTATTCTAAAAAGATAATGTGATTTCATGAGGAATTATAATTATTATTTAACTGGTTATAAAATTCCATAAATCAACTTAATGATTTAGAAATTATCCAGGAGAGATAAGTTTGTTATCATAAGTTTAATTTTATTTATTTTAGAAATAAATTAGGTGGATATAGTTTAGGGATTCCTTGATAGGATTATTAATAAAACAAATATGTGGACATTTTTTGAGTGATGATTCCATGATGAAACTTAATTTTTACATAAAAACCCTTTAGGTAGGTTGTCCTGTATACTCTACACATTAGTCTTATGAACATTAATTAGGATATGGTATAAGGTTCTCCAAATTCAGTGATTGAACCTAATTTTGATAATGAGTTGTTTATAATAATAATTCTTAATTAATTAATGAGACTCTAGTATTAATTAATTAAAGGAACCTTGCCTAATGTAATTAGGAAAAGTGATAAGCACTCTAATGGACCCTTATGAACTAGCTTGTTACCAGACACCGATGGACGAGGGATGATCACATATTAGTTCCATTAACTACATAGACACGTTAAAGTGTGTTGTTGTAATATTTGAGACATAAAGACATGAGACCATGTGTGATGATGATTATTATGATTATGCATAGATATCCTAGTAGATGATGCAGATTTTGATCACATGTGTAGGCACCATGACTCATTATGACATGCCATGCTCCTTTTATATATGAAATCATTTTTACTGAATATGATAACTATTTTGGAATAGGTTATTGACTATGTTATATTGTCATAGCATGTGGATGAGTGCTTAGTCGAGAGATCATTTTACGATTCCTTACTCAATGATTATAATTATATAGCTTGTAATAACATGTTTGATTGATGATCACATGTTATGTTGTTTTATACTATTTCCTTAGGATGAAATGATATGAAATGCCTATTTTTTCATGTTTTATCCTATTATATGTAGTAGTCATACCTTTAGTGGTATTTATTCTATATCTGGAATAGGTGGACAACTAAGGTATGGTTATCCCTTGAGGGGTAGTACGCATAATGTGTGACATTGATTACAGTGGGAGAATGATTGTTTGGGGCCTTATATATAACTCAATGTGCTAAGGATTCTTAGAATTCAAAAATACTTTATGCCTTGTGGATTATGAGTAACATGATCTCCTTGATGCATTGATGATTCTGAGATATATGTCACCAATCCTTATGTCTAGTCGACCTTTTGGGCTAACACGAGACTCGATGCCTTGTAGATTTCGAGTAAATGTTTACTAGTCTCCCTTGTGTCTCAACTCAGACTTGTCAACTTGAGTAGGATGAGCATCATGATGCTACACTTATGGCTATACGATGAACACATTCTAATTCCATTATGACTGCATTCTGACATAGAACCAAAGTAGGTATAACTGGGGTTCATGGAAGCTTGGTAAGCACACAATCAATTATAACATGTCTATTATTTATCATGTGTTATTGGTGATATTATGTTATGATTATATAGTTATGTATTATAGGTTTACTTTATACTGATATTATCATATACACTTATAATATATATTACTGTTTGGGTACCCGACTACTTTGGGGGTTCCCTACTGAGTTATACTCACACCATGCTCGGGTGGCCATACCACTTGGGTAACCGAGCATCCGTCACTTATTGTAGGTATATATTTTTCTGAGTTTTGGGTTAATAATTTTGTATGATATATCACTATGTGTTTGGATACTAGGATGATATATGTATTGGGGTGGGAGAAGAGCCTCTTATACTCTATTATTGGTTTTATCTTACGCTGATTATATATTTATATATGTTTAATTGTTTATTTCTATTTTACTTTATTATTGAGAGTATAGTATCCCCATAGTTCCACTCAAGTCACTTTCTTCTAGTCGGTGGAATATAGTGTATGAGGAGGTGTACCTAAGTTCTTGAGGCATTTGAGCTCGAACTAGGTGATTCGGGTCATGAAGTTACAGGTATCATCCATTTTACCCTATGAAAATGCTTAGGATAAGGGTAACTGATGTTTTATAAAGCCTATATATAGGTAATACATATATCACTATTATGAAGATCCCTCAAGTAAAGGTATTACCCTTATTAAACTCTTTTTCATAATGTAACTCTAAACATTTTATACATTATGGAAAGGTAAACATCAAGGACCTTTATGAAATGACTATAATACCTTTACACATAAGGGTAAAGTGAAAATTACCCTTACCTAAACCCCTTTGTGTAGGGGTTTTACCTTTACAAAAAACTCCTTACATAAGGTCACTACCTTTACATAACACCCCTTGCGCAAGGGTACAACCTTTACACAACCCATTTGTGTATGGTTATCAATGAGGTTTCCCTTACGAAATCCTTCTATGAAAGGGTATCAGATAAGGGTAAATGAATATATAAATTTATAAAACAATATGAGTAAGGGTATAACCTTTATGTTTTCAAGATGTATAAGGGTAAATCACACATAACCTTACAAATTCCAAGAAAGGGTCTGAAACCATCATCCGGGTTTTATAGAAACTCCATTTTTCATTTTTCATTGAAAACCATTGATAAAAAATGTCTAATTCTTGAAGAATATATCTTTGATACCACTTATGGGGTTAATATGATCAATTAATTATCATATTTATCCAAATAAAATCCAAAACACAAGAGATCTATCTTTAAGAAATTAATGTGTAAATAATACTATAAAATAGAGAACCTGGATCTCACAAATAATTTTTTTATCTTCCATCCATATAGAGTATTTGAGGAAGATAATGAGGAGTAGTGAACAAAATCTCCATAAATATAAGTTAGTACAAAATCCATTGTGTCCTTGATCATATCATCAGGATACCTAAAAACTAAAGGGGTGTTATCGCCTTCTTAATGACGTTTTGAGAGGAAGGGGTTTTAGTTGAGGCTCAGTCACAAGACACCAAAAACACCCAATATGATTGGATCTCATCTTCTTTTATAGTCAAATACTTGTGATCCCACTTCATAACACATCATGTTAGTTTTTGTTTTTTTGGTTTAATTCAGTGAAAATTTTCAACGAATTAATGGAAAATCCTTTAATCTATTTATAATGATTTTAACTGATGAATAAACCATCAGGGAGAAATAAAAAATATCTATATCATATATATATATATATATTCATGCATCACATGCATTAAACATACATGCATCATATTCATATATTAAATATAAACTATATATATAATATCATATATTATATGTATATGTATTATGCATCAAATTCATGTGAACTTGAATCTCATGAATTTACATTTTTAGTTCATATCCAACATAGAGTACAAAAATGTGATTATTTAAATAATATATCTCACAATAACCATAAAACCTAAGGACCAATAGGCTTAGTGTCTTCAAAATTTTCAATATAAATATATAATTTTACTACACTTATGAAAATTACTCAATAATCATGATCCTCTAGGCCCTTTTCTAGATATCTCACATCATATAATCATCCTCATAGCCTATGGAATAAAAACATAATAAAGGGATGATAAAAAATGATCAATAAGGGAAAATACATATCATAAGGAATTGTATCATAAGAATGAAGGAGAATAAGAGTAATTCATGGATATCTTAACAAAATATCATAAGACCATGTATTAAAATCATAAAACATGATGGAGAAACATAAGATCATAAAAATATCGTTCTGGAATAATAAAAGATATGAAATGTATCAAAAACATATTAATAATCATCAGCATGACAGTATGATATAAAAGTGTAGAATACTTTAAAAATAAGTCATGAACATGAAAACATGTAATTTCATTGAAATTAAATGTATCTTGTAAAATTGATATAACTTTATAAAAAACTTCATACAACATAATAACTTTATTAATAACTTGAAAATGTATCATAACTTGATAAAATTGAAAATGTGGGACATCAATAAGAAAATGAAAACTTTTGTCAGAAAAACCATTATTACCACACCTAAAAATGTGAGGAACGCATCATTCCCATGCATGTGTAAACAAACCAATTATTTCCATGCCTTACTATATCATGTGACATAATATTAATTAAAATAATCATAAGGAAATATTAGACCTCACCCATCCTCATCCATACATATGTGTCCCACATAAAATAAAACATCATCATATCATAAATAAACCAAGTAAAAATAATTATTTTCTTAAATATTCCAATAATACTAACTTAAGAAATCATATGATTTGAAAATATATTTTCTAAAAAAGTACTCAAAACATAATAACTTATGAAGGGTAATCAAAACAACCCTTCATGGGGGATGAACCTTAGAGGAAAAATTTGACTAGAAATACATTTTTTTCACAATACCTTTTTCTTAAAATATAGTGTGAATTACTATCCAAAGCACTTTTTTTATAAGTTAAATAGAATAATTCTTCAAAAACTTGTTATCAAGAAGTCCAAATAAATCATCCTTTTAAAGACATAAGGTTTAAAAAAAGGGAAGTGAAAATACTTTGAAACGTTTTAATTTTGAAATACATATTTAATAATTTAAAATTAAAAAAAAAATCAATTTTATGAAAAGAAAATGTGGAGTGTATTATAAAACCTTTTACATTGAAAATATCAAAAAACCTTTTGAACATTTCAAAATTACCTTATCGAGAATCTACATCATTAAAGAGGATAAATAATATTTATAATTTTAAATTAAATATGGGAAATAAAATAATCACTGGAGTTAATAATAGTTTGAGTTTACACTAGTAAAAGGAGAACATTGGTGGGAATTAAAAATAAGGACATGAATTAAAAATCCATTTAAAGTAATTAGAATTATTCTTAACAAAAATTCATTTTAACAGATCATTGAAATTGTCATGGAAGTATAATTTGGCATGACACTTGATTTCTCCAAACAAATATATTTTAATACATCCTAAAATCATCATATGTTATAATATATCAATATTGAAAACAATAGTCAAATATGAGTGATTATGACCTAGGGAAGAGAACTATGTCATGAAAAACCCCTTACCTATTTCATAATTTTTAAAACAAATGTTTATGGAATATTGAACATCAGAGGGTTCTATAAATATATTGGATTAAATCATGGATTATTTTAGAACACATTAATGGGTGTTATATAAACCATATAAATAATAAATTAGTGAAAAACATTAAAACATATCTAAATTAAGTGAAGTTAAGATGAAAATACTTATGAACTTTTCTTCTTTTGAACCAAAACCACAAGAGAGAATGAGTATGGAAAAAAATTCGGAAAAAATTAAATATAATTAAATAATTATATAAAATTCAAATTTGGTAGCATTTACACCATAAAAAAGGAACAATGGTGTATAACATAATCATGCCTCAAAGGATTCAATTTTGAGACAATGAAACCCTTTACATATTCCTTGATTAGCCAAAATTACTATAATATACTGTAAAATATAACTATCTTAATATACTATTTTATAACCATATTAAAAGATAAATATATATAATTTTTATTTATAATCATTATATATGTGAATATTAATTAGTTTTCCTTTTTTCCCACATTATGTGTTTACAGGTTTGACCATTTGTAGTAGTTTGTAGCAGCAGTGTCAGTGTTTGTTCTTATTCCAAATTTCATAATTAAAATTTCATCAATGTTTCATTAATGGATGACTTATAATTATTTATGAAGTTTAAATTTACTTTTATGAGTAATTTAGCCTTTATCCTAGAAGTTGAAATCGACCAAAAACATTCTTCAGTGATTTTCAACTTACTAAGGGTGTTATCTAAATTAATGATTTAAATATATATTAATCCTCTTTAGAACCAAAATAAATAATTTTTTACATATTTATATCATATTACACCTGAAATTATGTTTTCATAATCATCCATGGTATAATTTCATAGCATTATTCAAGTAGGTGGTCAAGCCGACCCGATCTTGAATATGATTTAACTCAATTGGTGAGTATGGTTAAAGAGGAGTTTTTTTGAAATAATATCATTAAAAATAAGAATAATTATATTATTTTTATGTTTTATTATGGTGAAACATATTTTAATTTGTTTTTATAATGAATGAAAAACTATAAAAAAATTAAAAAATGATTCTTTGTGAAGGTGATAGTCTGCACAATGCACGATTAGAATTTCCATTACTACATTAAAGAGAGGGGTAAATGTGGAAATTAAATGATGATTTAATAATCATAACCAAATTATATAATTAATTTTTATTCTTAAATAAAATTATTAATACTATACATGAGGGTTGGTGATGAAAAAATAGAAGTGTCACTTCATAGAGGTGGTAATCCGTACATACACACTACCAATGATTCTTGTTTTCTACTAGATATAAGAGAATAAATCATGGTTTTACTATTACAATAATCACATATAAACAAAATAATTATGTTTAGGTGTTTATTAAACCATTTTTATGGTTTTTTATAAAGGAAATATGAATAAATAAATTTTAATAACGTTGCGATGCCTATGTTGATACCTTGATATTCATCTTGTTAAAGGACTTAGATTAAAGAAAATGAGGAAAATATTTTTTGAATATGGGAATTAAGGAATTTAAAGGAGCTATAGTAGAGTATATTCAGTTAGGGGTTTAAGTAGACTTTGAAATAGGTATGTAGTATTGAAAGGGTGGAAGTGATTCCCCATTTATAACTGAGGAAGAGTGACTTTTCCATGGAAAAGAATGGTAATGGGTAAGAATTTAAAGGCATGAAAGTTTGTAATGTTAGGTGAATGAAGGTTTTTAATACATGTAGGTAAGACTATAAAATCAAACAAATATTTTCTAGAACGTCTACAGGTTTTGTTAATTTAGGAAAAATCAAGGAACCTTAGATCGTTCATTTAAACACTTATTACTCTTAATTAAATATTAATAATTGCAAATAGTTTATTACTAAAAATATAAGTACTATCTTATTAACAAATATCAATGTGAATAATATGAATTTTGGCTCCATTTATCCTAATTATATTTCTAAATTGGAAAAAATTTACTTTTAGATAAAAAATAATTTTTTGAAAAAATATTTTTCTAAAATATTGTTTTAACCATTAAGTGTTCTTAGTATTATTTTACATTTATTAACAATTAAATTAGTGATATTTATTTTTTAGGTATTTTTAAACATCATGTTAGATATTTTATTTTTATTTTTAATTTAATTTAAAAATAAATAATATTTTGAAAGGTATTATTCTTTTAAAAAATAATCATTTTACTTGGGTAAAAAATATTTTACAACAATAACTTAATATTCATTCATAAAAATAGAGTGACCATTATTAGATAATTTAGAACCACTGATTATAAATTTAAAATCCATTTCATTTGATTCAATTGATAAAAACAAATTTTAAAATACTAATGTATAATGTATTGAAAAAAAATTTGGAGAAAATATTGCTTCTGTTTTAAAATGTCAAATATTGTTTTGTAATTGAGACATGATATTTTAAAATATATAATGTTAATTAAAAGAAATTAAATTTGTTCAAAAAAAGGTTTCATCAGTTTTAGGTCATGGTTATATCTATGTAATGTTATGAAAGCCACAATATTTTTCACTATTCACCTAAAAATGAATTATTTTAATTTTTTACTCAAGATGTCATCTTAAGTTAATATGAGAATTATAAATCCAAAATTGATGTTAATTTATTAATTTTAAATTTGTAACATTTTTGGGATTCAATATTTAAATTAAATCCAAAAATCTTGTAGAAAATAGTTCACATTGATTTATAACATTTTTAAAATGATAACTATTCATTATTTTTATTTACTGTCATGGAATATATATATCGAATGGATGATAATATATTTTTTTGTATATTCACATATTAAACTTAATTTCAATCATATTTAATGAAAAAATATTTTTTAGGATTAAAATGGATTTTATATTGATATTCCATTTTGATTTTATAGAATAAAACTACATATTGATATTATAATAATTTCTACTCACAAAAAACCTTATAAAATATATATAAGATCTAAGGGTAATTTAACTAGTTGTAGGTTGTGATTCTCCTATGATGGATTTTTTTTATGAGTTATAAATGTTTAATCTTTCCCCGCATGTGATTTCACTTAAGTTGTAGTTGGTCAAGTTCAATTTAGGCTTGGTCTAGGGAAAACCTTTACAAATCTACATCCCTTCTAAGATCAAACAAATGTTCTTACTATGGATGAATTACACTTATAGATGATATTTAATCATAATTTCATTATTTATTTTTTGATATAGATACTTCTATTTATAGAATCTAATTCAAAGTCTAAATTTTAAATATTATATTTAATATTCATAATATATCAATGATTTTATTATAATTTAATTTAGTATTTGTAAATCATGATATTTAATATATAATCTATTAAATTATAAAATAAAGTTTAATATCAAGTCATTACAAGAACCATTATCAAAGTGAAAAAAACATAACCTAGAGACTAAAACAATAAAAAAAGAATTAGTTATCACCCAAAATGATGATTATGATGACGAAAGATTGTTAATGAATGAATGAGAATATGTTATAAGTAAAAAATTTATAATATTATATTCCATGAATCCCTACCTCCAAAGATAAAACAATAAAGTAAGAGAGATAATGACTCTCAATTCTTTCCTCCAGTTGGCCCCAGGTTGGTGAGTGGCACCAAGGATATAAAAATCTCACAAATGGGAGGAATTTCCCTCTATAATATAAAACAAGATCGAGAGATTGGATAAACAACTCCCAAAATAAAATAATATATAATGTAAAATAATACTAAATCCATCCCATAATGAATGAATAAAGTAAAATTGAAATATATAAAAGTATCCAAAATAATTACAAAAAACAAGTCCTATAACAGTGACTGAAAAGCAGGTCCAAAAACCATGCTAGGAAGGTCTAGATTGATCCCCAAAGTCCTCCTAGAAACCTAAAAAATAATATATATATATATATATACATATACATATATATATATATTGGGAATGAATAAAAATATATTTAGTATGGTCATAACTAAAGTCTCAAGTGCACATGTGAAAACAACATGCTAATATGTCAGTGAACAAATAACAGAACCAACAAGCTCCTATACATATCAACTAACCAGAAATCATTATCACCATGGATTTCTCACCATGTCACACACACAATATAATAATATATAATTTAAATAATAACAAATAATGGTTCCCCACTTCCACTTCTCCACTTTTTTTCTGATCTCATGCCCCAACATTGAACTTCATGTGATCCTATCACATACATACATATCAAATCACAACCAGATCACATCCTATCTCACCCAAAGATACATGGACCTTTATAATGTGGGTCAAGATTCTTTCATAGCTAACCCACCCTTGCAAGGTATAACATCTATTTCAATCTTCAAGAATCATCACATCTTATCTTGTCACCTAACTAGAGAAATAGGGTATAATGAACATGAAGGAAAACAAACTCATGCCCACCTCCTACCATGCATCACCCCCACATCTCATCACAACATCATCACATCACATATGGGATTAAAATGGTACATCATTACAAATATTTCTTAAATACACCTAGTCTATCATAGGTTAAGGAAGATTGGGGAAGAGGGGGTAGCCTTTCATCAATATCACCACTATTCAGGTTGTTGGGGACAACACCCGAAACCCAGAACCTCTGAGTATTGGTAAGGTTATCTAACTCTGGTGGGGTTCATAATGATATAACATACCAATACATCATATATATATATATATATAAAACAACACCAAACCTATGGGTTCACATAAAATACACCAGCGTACACCACATCACCACCACCATACCACACATCAACTATCGCAACCGCTTCCACCACTATATGAATCACCAAAAAACCACAACACAAGCTACACAACATTTCCCACATTCAATTACATTCTAATTATTTCTCATTTACACTGCTCATTAATTTTTCATTCAATTAATTTAAACCATTTTACCATACATCCATTTCCATCCTATATCATTTATTTAACAGCCTATTTTGTTTCATTTTATCATCTCAAATTATTCCATGGATAATATAGAAACTAAAAAAAACCATGAAAAACCACAATTGGCCCATCTCACACAACCATATCCACAAAACCTCACATACAATATTGTCACCAAGTCACTCCATCTAGACCAAATCACCATAGTAACCACCCATCACACAACCTAACCACATCTCAAAAAAACTGCTAGAGACAAAAAAACACACCACCACACACATCAGTACCACACACCATCTACACCGCACACCATAACCTCTACACCCCACATCACATAACATGCCACATCACATCTATGCCAACCAACCATATTGAATCACATCCCCACACACATCCCAAAACTCAGTTGATAACTACCACCAACTCACAACATCCTAAACCACACATGGAAAACACAATAAGGAAACTACACATGATAAAAAAACATTATGGATTTCACAAATTATTCAAGTGATTTTATCACATTACATCTTTAACTTATCATGGGTATTATAACATAAACTAGGTTCCATGAACAACCTATTATTTATCCAAATATACATTCTATATCCTTTTATTCAAGGTGAGACCACACAAAAGTGCAGTAAGGGCCTCATTATATATCACCTACAGTGTAAAAAAGGCTTCCAATAGCCTTTATTTTTAGTGTTGGAAATAATAATGTAAAATATCATCAACAAAAATGTAATAAATATTTAAAGCCTGAAATATCTCCCCATACCCATCAATTTTAGGTTTTCCAATTAATTAAATTTATTATGATGAACCTTACTATCAAACCAAAAAGAAAAAACACTAAACTCACCACACAGAGCATGTAAATAGGTGATAATGAGGATACCCTACCTCAAGGAATTTTTATGATCACACTGCACACTATAGGGAAAAGAAGAATAAGCCTGTATAACATAATTGCATAAGGAAATGATAGATCGACCCACACCCCATCAAGGGATCTTAAAAAATTGAAAACACACCCTAGACCAAAAAAACATCTCCATAATGAGACCCCTAAGAATAAGAGAGTAAAATTTAGTGATAATGGATAATTATTCAACACCGATCATTGAAACGCCACTACTAGGTCCTGATTATTGAGAAGAGGGAAGATGTGTTGAAATTATCCTAAAATAGTCTAGGGTAAATTTTTAAATGAGAGGAAAGAGGATATTCCCAAATAGATAGATAATCATCTAAAAAAATTTATTTTCCACCTAGAATCTACCCCTTTTATGCTGTGAATTATAGATTCACATCATGAATTTCATAGGCCTTGCAGATTACAATCCATGGATCTGATATAAGCCTTGAAACCTCAATATCTTTAGTTTCTTCTAGAAATTATGTCTTTTTATATCTACTAAAATACATTATGTGAGTTTCAATTTCATTAAATGAATATAATTCACATCTTCCTCCACCATAACATACAAGCTATGAACTCGCCAATGACGCAAGCTATAAAACATCAACTCGCAATGTGAATTCCATTTTCATGTCACGAAAAACCTATTGTAGTAATCATGTAGCTCCAAATCCTCCATACCCTCTTCAAGCATCCTCGTAACACATTTATATTCCCAACATGGAAAATTAATAGTTTGGGAATTCTCAAACCATTACATTTGATATCTTTTAGAGGATTCTCATCCCCAAGAATGAAAATAAAACCTAATAAAAATAATGGGTTCAAAAAATCACCCCACGAGATACCACTCATGATTATTTTTACGTCTCAACATTACCCCCATCAAAAAATAAAAACCAAAAAACCCAAAATGCACCTCACATAACCAAATAATAACCACTCACTTGGCACAACACCACACATATGTTACTATCTGAAAACCACCTCTTTTCCACACATCCACATCAACCTACACCTAGAAATAATGAACCACCACCATAAAAAACACTTTACACTACCATTAGCCCACAAATTATATAATTCAATATTCCATGTCAAGATACTATCCTCTTTGTGTTTCATCAACGCACTCACATGGTTTTAATCGTATCAAGGTATAACACATATTGATTAGGAATTAGGTATTCCTTACTCCTATGTAGGGAAATTTATCACAAAACATACACAAAAACAAATAACATCTCATAAAACTACAGAATCTATAACCATGAAAACCAAAAAAAGAAAATAAAACTAAAAAAAGATATGGATACTAGTAATGATTCTACCTCTATCACTCCTAATTACCCTCCTCTAGGTCACCATGCCACTAAAACACATGAACCAAAGGAATAGTTAATCCACACAACACCTTCTCTTTATGATACTAGATCTATAATTAATTATACATGAATTTTGCATCATTCTACATATACAACTCTCACCAAACAATGACATGTGCTTCATCCCAAAGATACTGAAAAAGGTTGGACATGTGGAAGATGTCTTGGATCCTCTATAATCATGGTTGAAAAACCAACCGATATTCCACCTCTCTAAGTCATCCCAATACCTCAAAGGGACCAATAAGAAAGGAAAAAATATTATACCACCTACCAAACCTCTAATTTCTATGCTGAGGGGAAGCACTCAAGAACACATAGTATCTAACCTAAAACTATAGGGTTCTCCACCTATGATAAACATAGGCCTTTTTAATGTCTTTTACCACCCTCATCCTTTATCAAACCAACTGGATCTTCTTGGTCATGCATTGTACTATATCCGTACCAAGAACTGCTAACTCCACGACTTTCATCTTGAACAATGGATAATGAAATCGAAACTCATACAATGCCTCAAATGGGAACATGAAAATGGATGAGTGAGATATTTTTTTGTATTTCATCTTGAATAAAGGAAGGTTGATTTCCCATGATCTTGTAAAGTACAAGATGAAATCTCACAACATATCCTCTATAATTTGGATGGTTCTCTCAATCTTCCCTTCTATCTTAGGGTGTAAAGTAGTTTGAAGGTTCAATTGGGATCCAAAATCATACTAAAATCCCCTCAATGCCCATGAGGAAAAATGTGGATACTGATAAAATATGATGTTCCTTAGTACACCGTGAAATCTAACCACATCATCCATATACTTCCTCACTATAATATCTATGGTACATGACTCAGGGATCACCATAAAATGAGCTGACTTCATCAATTGGACTACTTTTACACAAACCATGTCACAAACTCCATGATCTCAAGGTAATATAGTGATGACATTACTAAATATGTCTTCCCATTTTTACCTATGAAAATATGAGAACTATTAAAACCTCTAAGAATACAGTGCTTTGATTTCACTTATTGCAAAACTAGACCCTTTTCCATAAACTTTTCTTCTTACCATTTCAACCCTAAACACGGAAGTTTCCTCCTAAATCCTTAATACATCATTGTCAAACCAGGATAAACTGCTAATGGTGAGATATAATACTCATAGAGAACTCCATCATGCATCACATATGGAATGAAGAAACTCCCTTGAAACAAAATCCATTTTTCATCATCCTCCAACCATCCCTTTGCATATTCACCATAGACAACACAAAAATGCATCACCTTTACCTATGAGTCTTCCCACTATGACTCATATACATGAAACATCAAGGATGAATCAATAGTTATATGAAAAATTCAATCATTACCATTTTTCTCTCCAACATCAAGATGTATAACTACAAGATCCTCTATTCCTTTTGAAACATATAAATATTCCTGAACAATATCTCCTTGGGGACTCAGACTCAATGCATCAGAAACCAAATTACCCTTATCTATGATGTAAGAGATATCAAAACCATAATATTGAATAAAATACATCAAACTAATCTAGGATAGATTCAAATATTTCTAAGAGAAAACATATTTAATGATTTGGTGGTTTATGATAACCACAAAGCACTCACTGACGAGGTAATTCCAACTTATCTTTAACACATACACACTTATGCCAACTCCAAATCATGGGTGGTGTAATTACTCTTGTGGGGATTTAACTTCCTAGAACCATAAAAAATCACATACCTCTGTTTCATCAAAATGTATCCCAATCCCATATAGTACACATCACAAAAAACCTCAAACAACACACCCTCCTCAGGAAACTGAAGCACTAACAAAATTATTCTTCACATAACTGAATTCTTCCTGACATAAATAAATCTAAAAAAATCATGATCCTTCTTATTCAACACTATTAGTAGGGATTTTAGTTGAGAAAAATCATGCATAAACATATGATAATATTATATGAGTCTAGAGAAACCATTAACCTATACCTTGTTCTTGAGTACTATCCAAGAAATAACTACCTTTATCATTGATAGGTCTAATTTCACACCTTGCTGAGAAACCACATGTCCACAGAAACACACCTATGAAGTCTAGAAATTTCACTTGGATAAGTTTACATAGATCTAGTGGTGTAAAAGTATCTAAAAAACAGCTCTAATATATTCAAAAATCTCCTCCTATGACCTCAAGCAGATCAAGATATCATAAATAAATATTATAATGAACTGGTCCTAGAACTCACATAACATGAAGTTCATAAGACCCATGTATATGTCTAGTATTTTTGTAACACCGAATGACCTAACTAAAAACTCAAAGTGGCCATATATATATATGAATATAGTATTAATAATAACTTCATCCTTCACCCTCAAATGATGATATCAAGACCTTAGATCAATCTTTTAAAATATACTAGCTCTTATGAGTAGGTTAAAAAAATTCTATCCTTGAAAGAGGGTAATAGTTCTTGACTATTACCTTATTCATCCTCCGGTATTAAATACACAACCTCACACTACCAACCACCTTCTGGGATAAAAACACTAGGGAACTCTATAGAGACACACTAGGTCAGATGAAAACTCACTACAGTTGATCATTAAGCAACATCCTCTATTCATGCATCCCTATAGGTACCATCCGATAGGGATGCATAGAAATCAGAGATGGACCCTATTGTAACTCTATCATGAACGCAACATCATTTAGAGGGGGTATTTTCATAACCTACTCTAAGAAGAAATCTATAAAATCCTCCACAACTCATGGAGAATCCCCCACCTGAGCTTCTATTGTAAAATCCAACTGCTAAGACAAAATTGGATCTACTTTCCTACCACCCATCCCATATCACCGTTTGCTAGTGGAATCCCCTTGATGGCCCTAAAAATTAGATAAATTAACTCTTATATAGAAGTTTTTGATACATGTATAAGAAAAATAAATCCAAGCTAAGCCAATGATAGAATTATGTGGTTGTATTTCCAATAAGAAGAAGTCCCCCACTAACTGGTTCCACCATGTCTTTAGATTACATCCCCATAACACATCAAATAAAGAATCCTGACCTCCATCCTGCATTGATAAAACAAAGGTCACTAGAAACCTCTCCACATCCTATAACAAGGCATAAAACAAAGTGATAGTGGAAAAGGTGTTCTAGGATCTCTAATCAAACAAATCACACACAAGGGTAGATGATAAGCTAGTTTTACCTCGAGAAACTCTCGGTTCTGCTAGAAATTCTTCAATTAATGTGTGTATCTAACCACACCCATATCCTCTAACTCTCTAATTTTAACCTCCATGAACATGATATGGAATATTCCCCTATTTACGGGTACCATCACAATTCTTCTCTCTATCGACACCATATTCCCTCATCTGCTAAACAAGCACAAGTGATCCCTACTGCTGAAACTACCTCATAGAGATTTACTGTATAAAAGGGTCCTAGAAACGCACTGGATACTACCTCAATGGGTGGTTGGGTATTGATTATGGTGGTGACAATGTACACTATAGACATAAAATGAAAAATTGAAACCCACATGAGGTTATCAAAATCCTCCTTACCTAGAAGGATAAGAAAATATTCACTATGGTTGACTCCCTACTTTGTGGAACTCTGACTACCTGAACACCTGTAGCCCACTGAATGAAAAAATAATTCTTAGGGATCCTAGTCATCCAACTTCTTGGGGATCCACCCTAAGGAAAACATCTTCTAAAAAACATATTCCTTCTTATGAACCTTTATATTCACAGGAAGCATAAAAATAGTGACCATATACCTAATCACTAAGTGAAAATATTCATCTAGATGTAATGATCTAGACTCCTCATCTAGGAAAACAAATGAAGAAAAGTATAGAGGTTCATCAAAACTGATCCCCAACCCCCACATGATGAAGTAATATTATATCCTAAATATTGTATTCCTTCATCATTGATTAAAGTGACTTCACTCGGATCTCCTTATGAATTTCTATACACATCACATCTACCCCGTTTCAGTCACCTAAAACAACATCCAAAATTGATGTACATATCCCTACATCTAAATGATAGCCAAAATCAAATATAACTTGTCCCATACTCAGATTAGACCAAAATAATTCTCGATATCTTCCAACCATCACTCTATCTTCACATCAAAGATGCCCCCTTGTACTTTCCCTAACCCTTATTTTGAAAGGCATGCAAGGTGCTCAGCCAGGCATTATCCTCCTTGGCTGGGTAAACCCTATGACCATCAACTAGATCATCTTGATGAAACTCAACATTATAATCCACTCATGGATGAGGAACATGTTCCATTCTCAAAAACAGGGAGAATATCCTAAGCCTGGTATCATGTAATTTAATAAAATCTTATTTATTTATTTCATATTATTTTACCACATCAACCCAATTCAAGCATGAAAAAACTATAATGATGGATGTAAATATCCCAAGTATCTATCATAAAATTTTTTCTCCTCACATGTCCATTAAATATGATCAGAGTCTATGCACTATATCATAGGGGTCCCAAAAATCCATTGTCCCAGCTAGTCTCCCTAGCCTATGTCACACACCAAGATTAACTAGCACCACTGCCCTACCAACCCATGAAATATTCACCCATCCTAACTCCAAAATCCATATTATCTCTCAACCATCAAATATAATACCACTATGTCACAACCCACTCCATAAAAATATATATAAATAAAGGTAGATTGATAATTATCCTCGAGTCCTACCTCTAGTAAGTCTCTATTTGCTGATTATCACTAAGGGTATAAAAGTCTCATAAGTGGGATGCATTACCATCTATAATATAAAATAGAATTATGAGATATGATAAAAACCAACCAAATAAATCCATCAAATAATATAAAATTATCCCAAATCCATCGCACAAGGAATGAATAATGTAAAAATAATGCACATAAAATTTTCCAAATGTAATACAAGAAAAAATTCCTATAACAATTTCTTGATAGTATCTCTAAAACCTAATCTTGTAATGTCCAACTTGATCCCTAAATTACTCTTAGAAACCTAAAAAATAGTTTAAATATGTAGAGTGAGCATAAACGTATAATTAGTAGGTACATAACCAAGGTATCAAGTTCACATGTTAAAATAGCATGCTAATGCACAAATGAAGAAACAAAAGAACCAACATACACCTATATATGTCAACTAACAAAAACCCAGCCTCACCATGGCATGGTAATCAAATAGTGGATCCAACATAATAATATATAATTGAGATCATAACAAAGAAAGGTGACCCCCTGACACTTCCCAAATGATTTTCCACTCCCACGACCCAATGTCGAATGTCATATGCTCCCATACCTTCCATAAACAACACATCACAACCACATCACATCACATCTCACCTAAAGATATTTAGTATATCTTTGATCTAGTTTATGATGCATCCCTACCTTCCTCACCCTCAAAAGGTCTAGCATTTAGTTCTAGAATCCAGAATTATCATATCTCATCTCATCACATAACTAGATTAGTAGGGAATCATGAATGTAAAGGACATCAACCTCATGTTCACCTCCTCTACATATAATCCCCACTATATGACACATCTCATCACAACCTCATAAAATCAAATTTCACTCGAACAAAGATGTTCCATCACTGTATATCTTTCTGGAAGAGAGGGTAGTCGTTCATTCATATCCCCACCATCCTGGATGTTAGGGAAAACACCTAGAACCTAGAACCTAGAACCTATGATCATTGGTAAGCTCATCCAATTCTAGAAGGTAACATAAAAAATAAGATAAACATACATGATATATAGATAGAACTAAACACCAAACCTATGGGTTCACATAAAACACACTAGAACACTTCACATCACCCCCACCATACCAAACACGAGCCAACACAACAACTTCCACCACTCTATGAAACACCAAGCAACCACCACACAAGATTCATGGAATTTTCCAATTACAATTACAATACACTTCATTAACATTTAAATTTACTGTTAATTTAACATTAAATTCATTAAATAAATTTTACCACACATCCATTTCTATCCCATATCATTTATTTACCTACCTATTTTGTTTCATTTTATCATAACAAAATATTTAGTAGACAATTGAGAAAGTAACAAAACCATGACACACCACAACTGGCCCTTTTCTCAAAAACATTTCCACAAAACCTCATATACATCATCATTATTATTTCACACTAACCAAACCAACTCACTACAATAACCACACATCACACATCCTTCCCAAATCTTAGAATACAACCATTTCACACAATTACCCAAAATCACCAACACACATCACCCCCACACATCACTACCAAACACCCTCTACACTGTGCACCACAACATATATTCACCACATCACATCCATTCCAACCATCCACATCATTTCACAGCCCCACTCACATCAGACAACCCAACTGGTAACTTCCACCACCTCAAAAAAACACAAACCAGATAAGGAAAACACACCAAGGAAACCACACACAATTAAAAAACATTCCATATTCCACAAATTATTCAAGGTATTTCATCACATTACATATTTAATTTATCATTGTAATTATCACAAAAACCAGGTTCCCTGGGTAACCAATTATTTATCCCAAAATTTGTTCTTTAGCCTTTTATTTAGGGTGTGATCACATAACAATACAACAAGGGTCTCAATATATATAATCTATAAAAAAATGACTTCCAAAAATCATTATTTTTTGTATTGGAAACATTCATGCAAAATATCATCAACAACATGTATCAATGTAGTAAGGGATGAAATATCTCAATATACCCATCAATTTAAGGGTTACAATTAATATTATTTATTATGGAGACCCTTACTATATACCCAAAGGGAAACAGAATCCTAAGATCCCTATAAATAGAAGGTAAAAAGGTGAGAAAGATGGTCCCCTGCCTCAAGGAAGATTTCCCATATTTCTTCACACCACAGGGTGAAGACGAATCAGCCCCGAAACAACAACTGAATAAAGAAGTGATAGATCAACCTATACCATATCAAGGGATCATCAAAACAAAACCCAAAAAACACCCCGAACCAAAAATAACATCACCACATAATTAACCTAAATAAGAAAAGAAAAAACATGGGTATAAAGGAGAAGAACCCACTGATCATTGAAACACTAGTAATGGAAATAGGGGATAGAGGTAAGGGAAATAAAGCTAGAAAGTCTCCCAAAATCATGTAGAGTTCATCACAAAATCATGTAGAGTTCATCATGTTGTGAATTCTATGGGAACTTTAGATTTTAAGATGTGAATCTGGTACAAGGCATGAAACCTCCATATCTTTGGTTTTCTCTAAAAATTAAGTCACCTCTTCTCAAACTAAATATTGAAATTAATTACCATTTCATGATGTCAACACATTTAACAGAATTATACAAAACTCTATACATGTTTTGAAATCATAGGCTAAATAATCCATGAAACACAAACTCATGATATGAATTCCCCTTGCACATTGGGAACTACCCACTACAGTATTCATGTAACTCCAAGTCCTCCAGATCCTCCTCAATGATCCTATAAACACTTTTGACTATAAAAAATAAAAATTTAATGAATTGAGAAGGTATAAAATGTAACATTAAAGGTATTATTTTTTTATTTATAGAAGCATAATAAATTTAAATTTATTATATATAATTTTAGAGAGCTTGCAAGGTAATACATACTTGAGAAAATGATTTTATGTTACAATCACTTTTTTACAGGGATTGATTATAATTAAATTTTTTGATGATAACATTGTATGATCTATCTCTCTTAAATATTATTTCTTTTCTTCTCCTCAAGATTTTTTTATAGATTTTATTTTTTCCATTTCATTTTCCACTCTTTGAACACTCATTATATTAAAATAATGTTTTTAAAGAAAACCAATCGTCTTTTTCCATTCGGTCAGGAATATTTTCTTCCAAGTCCATATTTTTTAAAAAAAAATTTCAAGAATGTTTTACTATTCTATAGAGATTATTTAAAATAATTTTTAACAATATTTTAATTTTTATACTATATTTTAAAAGGAACCTTATAATAGTTTTCCAAACAAGGTACTTTAGAATTTTGTACTGAAAAAAGAAAGGATTTTTTAATATACATTGCATGAATGACTATCCCCACCAAAATGAATACACTTTTTTTAAATATTACTTTATAAATTTTCGTTTTTCTTTTCGAATAAAATTCATTACTTTATATTTGAGATTTTTTTTTGATTATAAATAAGTGTATTCAAATAAAAATTATCTTCCCTCATGAAATAATATAGTGATATTTTGAATTCATTTTATTCCATAACAACAACCTTTAATGTTTATTATGATTCACTCAGGATATGATCCAATGTTATTATCTTTATTCTTTTTATGGATGGTTTATGATTTTGATTAGGAAATTTTTAGGAAACCATATTCTTTCCACAAGTCACAGAGTGATAATATAATGAATGTTTTATGGTCTTATGATTCACATATATATGGTTTTAATTCTGTGATGGGTGGTTCTTTTATAAACCAAGGGTGAGTGTTTACATTATAATCCATGTTTGGCTAGATCCATTATTTATCTCTAATACATTGGGTAAATAACAAAATATCATGAGATAATATGTACTGTAATGAGGTGTGGAACCCATTTAGTAAGGAAATTTGTCTAATAAGATAGTCTTGGGTGTGAACCTTGACTAAGGAAATGATGGAATAGAGAGTGAACTAACATACTATATTTGTTTTGATAGTGAACATTGACTATGTAAATTATTTTCCATGATTTTGTGCATGAAAAAAACTTTTGTGTTATGATTATGATATGTTTTCATGGATAATGATTGATTATTGAGGATCCCACATTCTTATTACTTATGTCATTTTTTTTACTAAACCTTACACCATTTTATTTAACTAAATATCTTGACTTTTTGGTTATTATTATTATATTTCATGATCATGTTATCATAACCTTATACTTATCTTATTCCCACTTATGATTATCAATTGATATATCTTAGGTTTACCCTCAATGGGCATCTGAGATCACCCTTTTTTATGTTTTGCCTTCCCCAAGTTATGAGAATGGTTTTAAGTATAATATGTATAAGGAGGGTTCTATTTTAAAGAAATTAATCACAAATATATTTATATTTTATGTACTAGTTTTTTACATATACATGTTTTCAAAGTCACTAAACCTATATGGTCATCAGATAGGTATTATTGTAAAATATATTGAATATTCTTCTAAAAAGATTTAATATTCATGTAGCAAAAGTATGGGTTTCTATAACAGAAAGAAGATAAAAGTTTTAGTAACTTTTAGAAAATAGGATGAGGTAACTTTAGTGAAAAACCTTAGGATATGTCTGAGTAGTGGAGAATAACCTATATTATGGACTAGTGGGATTTCATAAGAAAATACATCCACGTCTTGATACTATATTTGTGTAGTAAGTTCATCTAGGGGTAATAACCCAAAAAATTGTCGGTTTAGTATATGTCGGCCATTATTCTAGTGCATGGTGAATGGGAACTTACTACACACCTAGTTTGACACTTTCAGGGGATATTCTTAGGTTAATTCACATTTTATTTTATATCCATTAGGATGTACTTGAATAGATTTTGAAAATGGGTGAACTAGGTTAAACCTATGGGGTCATATATTAAAAAGAAAGTGTCAAGATTTAGATATCCTATGAATGGGTTTTCATGATAAGTCACTCTGATTAAGGATTTTTTATTTTCATGCTAACCATTTTGGTTTTAGTAAGGGATTGAATATATAATGATGAATTTCAAGTGGTGATAGGTACAATAAAATATTGAAGAATATTACATGAGATTATTCATATTAATTCATTTATAACCCAAAACACTCAAGGAATGCCTATTTATATCTTCAATGATTAGGTATTAAATTATCAATAAAAACTAATAAAGGTATGATGACCATATCTCAAGTCTATGATTCTAGTATAATTATAGTTTGTGGGAATGTGATCCCAAAAAATCTTTTTATTCTCACATTAGTGGAAATTGTTGTGATGTTGGGCATGGATTGACTTTGTTTATATAAATCTCGTATCAATTATCAAGGAAGGTGAGTAAAATTTGATATCCAAAACCAACTTATTTTTTCAATCAATTTGAGGATAAATATAAACATCCAATGGAAATTAAATCTTTTTCATGGGTCTTGATTCATATTAAAAAATTTATTTATCTATAATGGTTGGAGAAAAACTGAACTTAAAAAATATGCCTATTTTATTATAGGTTTTTAATATCTTTTCATAAGAGTTACCCATATTTCCTAAGAATCTTGATGTCAATTTTTTAAAAGAACATATACCCAGTGCTACACCTATTTTAAATAATTCATATAGAATAGTGTCAATTATGTTTAAATAATTAAAAAAACTCTATTATAATATTTATAATGTTTTTATTAAGATTAGTGTGGCATGATGCGGTACACCTGTGACTTTTGTTAAGAATAAAGACGAATCAATAAAATTTTGAATTTATTATCAAGAACATAACAAGATCATGATCAAGAATGATTACCATATACCCTATATTAATGACTTTTTTGATCAATTAGCAGGAGCTCAATATTTTACCAATATTTAACTTTGATATGGATACTATTAGATAAGGGTTAAAAGTGAATAAATACCCAAGAAAACATTCCATTATAGGTATGTAGACTTTGAATTTATATTGATTTCATGTGGTCATACTAATTACCCCACTATATTAATGAATTTAAAGAATATAGTCTTCAAATATTACCTTGATCAGTTTGTGGTGTTCTTTATAAATGATATTATTATATATTCTAAGAGTAGGTAAGGGCATGAAGATCACTTAAGGATTGTACTGAAGACCCTATGGATGGATCATCTTTATGAAAAATTTATCAAGTCTAAATTTTTGATATAAAAAGTTTAATTTTTGGGTCACACAATCTCAAGAGATGGTATATTAGTTGATCCATAAAAGAAGGAAGTTATTGAACATTGACCTAGACCAACCACTACAACTAAAATCCATAGTTTTCATGGATTTTAAAGATAATATTTATTCTTGGAAAAATATTTCTCATGAATATCTAATATAACCACCAAGTTAACTTGTATGGTAGTTAAGTTCCTTTGAGCCATTGAGTGTGAATAAAATATCAAGGAACCGAAGAGGAGGGTGGTTAGTGAAATTATGCTAACACTAATATACAATGGAGAAGGGTTTTTAATTTACGGTGATGCATAAAATAAAGGTAAAATAATATCACTCATGTAGAATGATATGTTGATAGCTTATACTTCACACTAATTAAAGATTAATGACAAAAATTACCTGAATCATGATTCAGAGTTAGAAACAGTAATGTTTTTATTAAATATATAGTATAATTATCATTACAAAGAAATGTGTGACATATAGACTGATCATAAAATTTCAATTTATATACAAATTCATAAATAGTTGAATATTAAACATAGAATATGGTTGTATTTGGTTAAAGTTTATGATTTTTCAATACACTCCCACCCTGGGAAAGAGAACAAGGCGACTGATTCTATGAGTAAAAAGGATAATGATAACTTATCTTTTATAAGGATAAAAAATATCCAATATTTCTATATTTTCAAAGAATGGCTCTTATAATTTTGAAGGAAGGGGAGAAATATTATCTTTCTCAAATGAGTATTCAACCATATATATTTTTAAAGATTAAAGAGGTGGAAAATGAGGATGTGGATCTACAAAAAGAAGGTGGAAAATGTTCCAGAGTAAAATATTTATTTTAATGGAATGTTAAGGTTCATGAACCTAGTATGTGTCCCATTAATACCAAACATGAAGAAGGAACTATTGGAAGAAACTCTTATCTCATTATTCTCTATTCATCATTGAATTATGAAGATGTATAGTGACTTGAAAGAGTATTTCTGGTGGAACAACATGAATAGGGATAATATGGTGTATGTATCTCAGTACATAGTATGTTAATAAGTTAAGGATAAGAGAAAATTTTTTAATGGGTTGTTACAATCATCACCAGTACCATAATGGAAATGGGAAAACATTAACATAGATTTAATCATTGGACTCACCAAAACATCAAAAGGCCATAAAGCTATTTGGGTTGTAGTCGATCATATTTTGAAGTCAACACAATTTATTTCCATTATATAAGATTTATTGCTTGATCTGATTTCTATGATATACATTAAGTATGTAGAAAGGTTAGATGGGTTTTTATATTCTATTGTATATGATTGGAATTCGTTGTGTACCTTGAAGTTACGTAGAAGTCTTAAATAATATCTAGATACATATTTGTATTTTAGTACTACTTATCATCCTCAAAAAGATATCCTATCTAAGAGGAACATTCAAACTCTGTAGGATATGTTGATATCTTGTTTTCTAGATTTCAAATGTGGTTGGCATCAACATATTCCTCTAGTTTAGTTTTATTACAAAAATAGATTTCACTCAATAATTCAAATGAAGAATTATGAATTCCTCTAAGAAAAGATGTATTGAACATTGAAATATTAGGATAAATTCAAAGAAATAAATCTATTGGGATCTTATAGAGAGAAAATAGAAGAGAATATGAGAACAATTCATTATCATATCAAGGCATCTTAGAGTCGCACTACTAGAAAGAGGAGCTATACGAATAGTTTTGAAGCACTAGTATAGTTTGAAAAATCATTGGTATAGCCTATACCAATGGTTTTATAAATCATGGGGAATATGGCAATCGATAATGACCTATACTTATATTTTTATATAAACCATTGGTATAGGTCACATAGATTTACACTATACTAATAGTTTCATAAAACCATTAGTATAGGTTTATACCAATGATTTTTCAAACTATTGGTATAACCTTTCATTTACTTGGAATTCAGAAGCACCATGGTTTAATTAAATAATTGGTATAGATATATACCAATGATTTTGTAAAGCTGTTGGTATAGCCTTCCCTTACATTACCAGCCAGCAGCCCCCACCATGGCCCAAATCTTGCAAAGAAAATAGTTACACCTACAAACACCAATCCAATTCTATCCAACATATAAAATTCATGAAACTAATAGATTAATTAAATTAGTGATAAGACAAATTTAAAACAATACATATATTTATTCACATCCAATAATCAAAAATCATGTGTCATAAATATCTGTGAAAAATATAAAGGATCTATCTCCCTCATCACCAGCATCATCACCACCACTATTTTCATCATTATCATCATCACCAAAATCCATAGTTTCACCATCACCATAACCAACATCATCTGTATCTCTAGGAAATTAATTGTACCAACCCACACTGGAACCATTATTACCATCACCGAGTTCATCATATAGTGTAAAATATTTCAACATGTATATATCAATAACTACGGTGGTATTTGTTGAAATTGATGGACATAACGAATCTATAAATTTCATAAATTCCTAGTTCACCTTTTTACTACCTCCATTCTACTACATGGATTCTTTTTGGCCAATGATACCTCTATACAATCCTATGTTACCTTTTCATGAGTTATTTTCAACTCAGTGCTACGAAAATAGGCCCCTGCAGTTGGCCAATATCTAGTAAGGACAATACTCTTAACTAGTAGACAACACACTCTCCCATGGTTCTCATATCTCAATACCCGGTGAAAATGATCATTTTACCTTAATTTACCATCTTCCTACTCATCAAGGGACTCTAAAGTACATTGGTTTAAATATAAATTAACTATTTAGTTAAAAATTGATATGAAAATTTGAAATCAAAATGGTGAAACTTATAATTAATTGTTCTATATATTTGTTTACCACACTTCCATCTTTCATCTTTCTAATTGATAAAAACAATTTTGATCATGGTATATGTCCTTAAAAATTCAATACCACCCTCTACAATGACATTGAATATTTTATGAAATCAATAGAAACATGTTATTAATCAAATTAAAAATATATAAAATCATTCGAAAAAACCCCTTGTAAATATTTTATTATGAACGATCTTGATGCATTTCAATAAACACCTTTGGTACATCAATAAAATACTAGTATAACTTTCATTTTTACTAATTTCAAAGAACCTATATTTGATATAAATACATTAAGAAAATATTTTTCAAATATAATAACAAAATTTATGAATTTATTTTACACATATAATTATAATTTAATGATTCAATAAGTAATGGATTTTATCAAAAAAACGTGAGAGGGTTAGAAGCACACAACATTGATAGATTTTGACTAATTCTATGAGAAATAATATTACAATACAACCCATTAAATCATGATGAATAATAAAAACTAACAACTAAAATAATAACAAGAAATTTAGATAATAAATAGTCTATGAAAATGATATTTCCTATTAAATCACCACATAATTAAAATCAAACAATTAAACAAGTCTATGAGGTACACAACAAGCTGGTTTGACACTAAATATATATACCACCATGATATTTTTTGGTTTCTACTTTCCATGGTAATATACTAATATTTAATGAACAATTAATATCTATATGTTTTTTATAGTTCCTAAGAAGTCATAAAGTTATGTATATTTTGTATTGGGTGTTTTAGAAGTGTTAGACAAGATAATGGATGATGTTTAAGTGAAAATGATCATGGATTTTCAAATTATGTTCCAAACATCCCATTTGAGTTTTGGATTATTTTATTAAGGAGGATTCCTCCTTGAATATGGTGTAGATTCAATTATGTTTTTGTGCGTTAATTGAGTTGGAATCTTCAATGCCATTTTTGTTGGATGTCTTAGTAGTGGGGGTTATTTATTCCCCAAATGAAATAGTTTTTTCATGAATAATTCCTATAGTTTTTTAATTAATTCATTATATGGTACTATGGAAGAAATATCGTTATAATAGAGTCAACGTCTAAGGATAAACTCTCAGTTCAAGAATCCACAATTCCATGGATGATATCAAAATTGATTTCAATATAGAAATAATAACTATAACGATTCATGGGATATTCTATTTTAAATACAGGGATTTGGTGTGATTGAAAATGTTTATAAATAGTGTTTTCATAGGATAGGTCCTTTGGTGAATCTATTTATATTTGATGGTCGATCACATTGTTTTTACTCTATATCATCGATAAATTAATTGAAGAATGAAATATAGTTATAGGATTCAATACCAAACTTCATATTTACTATATTTCAATGTGGAATTATCAAACATATTAGAATGTAATTATATGATCCATTATTTTGAAATTCTTATCATAGTATGATTGGAAGTGGATACATGATGTTATTTATAGTTTCAATTGATTTTTTATTTTATGTTTTCTTTATGGTTATCCTAACTATTATTAAAGTTTTCATTGATATTTGTAACTCTATATAGAATTTTAATTATGATGTATTTGTTGTGGTTGAAATAGTTTGGCACACTCAACTTATGAGTAGTGTAGGAGTGGGTGTATTTATCTATTTTTCAAAGGTTATCTTTCTATTTTGGGTGGTATATGTTTTTGTGATGGGTTCAATTTTCTGGTGACATCAACTCTAAGTTTGGTGAATGTTTTCTTCCTGTGTTCTATTTAAACAAGGGATGTCCACACTTATATTAAAGGAGTATTTGTTAATTTTATTCTTGTACACTCTCTTTATTTCTCTTTATTTCTATATAAAAAACTATTATCTATTTAGTTTTATTTCTTCAGAGGAAAGGTTTCTTAGCTCAATCCCTCTAGGTGAATTATTTTGTGATAGGTTTCTCATGTATGTTTAGGATATAATTAAAATATACACAATCCTTTTCTCTTCGACATAGATTATTTTGAGTGTGTGATCAATGACTATACAATTTAGGATATGAAATTATGAATTTAAACAAAAAAATTAACTAAAATAAAGTAAATAATAATCCTAAATCTTGGGTTTCCTACCAATATGTATTTTTTATATTCTCAAACTAAATACTTTTATTAAATTCAACCATGATTCTAATGAAGATTGTTATTTTTATAACTGAATCTGAGTTTTTGACGATTAATTGGTTTTTACTTCTTACTAGGTTCTTGAAGTTTTATATTAGCTTCATTAAAATTGTTTTTATTTGATTTTAATTCAATAAATTTTCCTTCATCTTTAGTAATTCATCATTATTTCCAATAACATCCATAGATAGATAACCAATGATGAAAACTACATGTTTTTATTTGGTATTGACCATTATTTATATTTTAAAATAATACTTATTGATGCATTTGTTTTTAATTTCACAATGGGAAATTTGTTTCCATTTAAAATACATGTTTTGGGACATAAATTGAAAAATATTCGCATATATTATGTCATATTTTGAATCTGGAATTATTCATTTACAACTCTATGGAACATTTAGATCATCAATCAATAATTTATGAAAATTATGAATTATAGGGAAAAATTATACTCTATCATGTTTGAAAATTTCTACCCTATCCCAAGATCATTTTCTCATAATTTTTTATTGATAATCAGCTTTTATTTATGTTTTCAAAACCACCATAAATTTTTGATATTCACATACTTTTCAATATTTTTAAATGTAAAAAAACATTTATAATATTGAAATACTCATTATGATTTTTTCCTTTTATACATGTAAAATTAATTTATCTCTATCTAGTTAAAAATTTACTAGATGAAATTTATTTTGATTCCTAGCAAGTATAGATAATAGTATAATGTTACAATGACAAAAAATTACATTTTGGAGAGAAAAATCACTACCCAAGCATTAAGGCATGTAATAATTTCATGGAAATATCATTTAAGTTTATAATTAAAATATTATACAATTTTATTGAAATAAATGTTATGTAATTTTAATTCTAAATCATGGTATTAGTTTTATGATAAATAAAATTATACCATTGGTTGTTGTTCTCTCTTAGTGACATGTTATTAGTTATTCTTCCTAATTACTAAGGAATCATTAAAACTATGTTGGAATCAAATTTTTGAGTATTTTATAAGTACTTTTTATATCATGTTTATATAAAATCGTGGATAATAAATGATTTTGTTTTTTTGGAATAATGATGTAAATACAAGGATCATGTTATGAGTGAAGTACATCATATTTTAACTAAGGAATGAATATACCTGCATATGTAATGGTCATATATTAAATACCTAAAGGGAAACCTGGTGTTAATAATATTTAAACATTACAGAAAAGGAAAATTCATACCCTCTATATATACAGGAAATCATATTTCCAAAATTATCTACTCTATTTGTTGTTTATATCAGATAAGTGATCTAATATATTAATAAAGGATAGAGGAAAAGATCTTGATGATATATATGATTTTATGTTGAGGAAACAAATATGAATCTTAATGAGAAAATGACTAGTTGGGGGGTTCTTCCATGTGTGTGATAATTGTTTGTGGGCTAGCTTGGAGTGTTTGGGGATTCCATTTTCTGTTAGAAGTGGTCAATCCATATAAGGGTTTTTTTGTGGTAATTTATGTCTGTGTTATTTTATATTTTGAAACATTATGATCACAATAGATGGATTTATAATCCAAAAAGTAATCAACAATGAGGGAGCATTAGTTAATAGTGGGTGGGTGACATACGCTCTATTTCTTATGACCAAATTTTAAGAAGGGAATAGTTAAATGAGTAAAGAATTGGGAACCATTAAGGTTGAGTACATTCTCAAAGACTATTCCATGAACATCATCTCAAGTGAGGGTAGGTATTGTGAGTAGATCATCCCACATGAAAACCATTATGAGTTTACAATAGACGAAACAGATATTATAAATTCATATTTGATGAAAGTTACCATTTAATAGTACCTTAAGGATGGAAACCCACTCGAATCAGTTTTTGGGCTATTCACTAAGGAAGAAATCATTGAGTTTTTATAATGGAAAACATTCTAGGAAGATGTGTAATTCTTTAAGAATGATCTAGAATAATTAGGCCCTATTAATCTAACACCTAAAAGAAACTTATAAGGACTCAAGAATCCATATTCAACTTGGAAATCATGAATCCATATTTAAGATAAGTTCAAAAATCAATACATAACTGGTTGTTGATGTAGTAATAAATGGGAGATCTAGAGGAAAAAACCCCTAAAGAATTAAAAAAAATAAATGTTTATTGAAAACAATTTCTAGGGTGAAAATATAAAACATATTAGGGGTAATATATTGAATAATTAAATAATGTGCTTCCACTTAAATCTATTGGAAATAAATATGGGTAGAATGAAGATAAAATCTTCATATTTGAGGTGGGTGTTCCTGAAGACAGATTCAAGAAATATATGAATTTTCTAGAAGAATTTAGAGCTCAATAAAAATAATAAATAGAGGAATATATGGATAATTGGTACAACTAAACTAAATTAGTGAAGCATATTTTAATAAGTAGTGTAATTTTTTTAGAGTTTAAACATAATTAAATGGATGTGTTAAAGAAAAATACATGCTTTGTCTCATTTTCCATCATTGTAGTCCACCCCATAGTGTGGTTATTTCATAACATCCTAGGTTTTTTATTTATTTTTTTTCCTAAAAAAGTGTTTTCATGAATAAAAAATAGTGTATTATTGTAAATAACCATAATTTTCATTAAAAAAACTCAAATTTTATTTATATATTAAACCTAGTAGTATTTTAGGGTGTAATAATCTACCGATAATGTGTTGTTGGATACTCATTCATGATAGGTATGGCATCTAAATAAGTTCCAATTTATCAAACCAACCATTATAAATCTTATCCATATATTCTCTTCATATATCACCTAATTCAATGAGCTTTGTAGTTATCATAGACTCACCTTCCAGAAAATTATAATGAAGATACTAAAAAAATATTAAGAAAGATAAATTTAATAATAATGTAACATTAAACCTAATGATTTTTATTACCCATATTTTTTCCCACACATTATCCTTTACTTCATTTTAAATGTGTTTTTAGGAGAGTGGGATGATAGGATTAAAGTTACAGTATTTGGAAACATCACTATAAACTCCCACACTATCACCATATTTTAAAAATCCTTTTTTATCATTATTATACCCAACCATCATCTTTGTGTGGTAGTTCAAAACTTCACGCATGAATTTACACCAGCACTACCTAGTGTAAGATCCAGATGTGATAGATAAAAGGAAACTATTATATCAATACATTTTATAATGAAAATAAGTTATAGTAAAAAAATTACTTGGATTATATATATATATATATAATTGAGCCATCTTGATCAGTGGGTACTATTGGATCCTTAATATCTAATTTTTTATCAACCTTTATAGTATCAGTGGTTTCTAATGTCTACTTAGGATGCTTAGAATGTGTCAGAGTAGAACCTGAAAAATATTGAATGTAAAATTAAAAAGTGGATAAATTATAAGGAAAAGAATATATAATATACATCTATGGAAAGGTATAATATGGACGTGAAGTGAGAGCCATCATCTTATAAGGAAAATAAATATAAGGAGGATCATATATAAATGGTGGAAATTATAGGCTGTCTAAATATCTTAGGTTCCTTTAATGAAATTTTAGGATAATAAACATTTCTAGAAGGTATATATGTGTTTTCGATGCTTTCGCCGGGGTGCGCGCATCCGTCCGTCCGCAGAGGAGGACGAGTTGCGCTTGTTGCCCCGCATTCCCGCTTTCCAAAGGCGGGTGGCATTCGCTCCTTATTCAGGGATGTCTGCTCCTTGATCGAAACAGGATGATGAGACGTCGGTTCTTCCTTCTATGGATTCCTCCTCAGAACTCATCACCTAGTCCGGGTCTCCCTCATAGATTTAATACATAGTTCATGAAACTCTTCCCAGTGCCCTGTTTCCATGGATGCCGATTAATTACACTGCTTCTGTCGGGACATTCCAAAGGGTCCAATCAGGGCAGCAACCTTCAGTTGGGGGAGTAGTCACGTTGAGGCATCAGTAGCGTGTCTGGATGCTGGGGAACCTAGTATGTCTGGCTATTATCCCTGGTCATAGGGCTTCTCGAGGGCATGGAGGCCTGAGTCATCCCACATCGAGCACGGGGAATTATATGTCGTAGACACATATCTGAGGTTTTCTTCAGCTTCCCGTGTTTAACACAGGGTACGCCACGAGTTTAACGTCCAGCAGTGACGGATCATCCCGATCAAAGCATTAGCCAGAATGGATCAGATTGAGGGATTTCCCTTGAAGGGATGTCGATACCGGGGCCAGCCCAAGGGCGGCTGTGAAGAGGAGCGTACCGACATGGTCTCACCGGGATATGACGGTCCGGGCGAGGGTCGGGGTGGATGGTGGATGGATGAATGAATTGGAGGGTGGAATGGAAAGGAACCATCGCAAGGGCAATGATGAAGTTGGGATCGAGCCTTAAAGGGGATTCCTACGTATCCCCGTGGCAGGGAATCAAAGTCCGCGTAGTTCAGGATGGTGCCGGTGAACTGATGTAAAGGTGGACCTTGGCCCGATGGATGTCGTCAGCGAACCGACGTGAAGGTGGACCTTGGTCCGATGGATGTCATCAGCGAACCGACGTGAAGGTGGACCTTGGTCCGATGAGATATGGGCTTGAACCTCTGGGAGGCTTCCTACGTACCATGCCTTGACATGGATCAAAGACCTCATAGTTCAAAGGGCTTCATCGGTGAAACGATGTGAAAGTAGACCCGTGGGTCCACTAGTGGTGGGATTTAACCTTGGGAAGGTTTCCTACGTACCATGCCTTGACACGGATCAAAGTACTCATAGTTCAAAGGATTGATGGAATACAGTTTAACATCATGCGGGACGGTAGTGAACCCTGACGTGAATGAATGAAGAGCAGTGGGTGTCGGCGAACCGACGTAAATGATGGACCTTGGTCGGATGGGAGATGGGATTGAACCTCTGGGAGGGTTCCTACATACCATGCCTTGACATGGATCAAAGTCCTCGTAGTTCGGGTGAAGATGGGGGGGGGGGGGGGGGGCTGGCACACTGACAAGGAGATGGTCTGGGCCAATGATTGTTGGGCTTTCACCTCAGGGAGGCTTCCTACGTACCATGCCTTGACACGGATCCAAGTCCTCGTAGTTCAGGTCGGTCACAACGGCTTGCCGTCGGACTGGAATGCAGTTTAAAGTCATGGTGGACGAAGGTAGAACTCAACGTGAATTGGATGATGGGTGGGCTTGAACCTCGTGGAGGCTTCCTACGTACCATGCCTTGACATGGATCAAAGACCTCGTAGTTCAAATGGGTGTGTAGTTTAACGTCATGCAGGACAAGGGGCATACAGTTTAACATCATGCTGGATGAGGGTGTGCAGTTTGACATCATGCTGGACAGTGGCGAAACTTGACGTGAATGAACGACCGAGTAATGTGGCTTGAACCTCATGGAGTGTTCCTATGTACCATGCCTTGACATGGATCAAAGTCCTCGTAGTTCGCTGAGGGTGGGGGTCAGGGTCGGTGCTCACTCTAAGCCCACGTGATTCATGCTCGGTGTGAGAAACAAGAGGTTGCAAGGACCTGACGATCACGTCGCGAAGGATGCGTCCGTGAGAAGTGAAGAGGGGCTTACGCATTAGGCGGCCCACGGTGCTGGGACTTACTGCAGGATGGAGGCCCGAGGTGCAGCAAAGCGTAGCGAAAGAGGGACTCGGGACCAATGATGGGAGGTGCCTCGTTCCCTATCACGCCCTCCACTGACCTTGGTAGTGGGGAAGTACGGAGATGCAGGGGTGCAACCATCCGTTGGGGAACTAGGGTCGCCCTTCTCCTATGAACATACGCCACTCCAATAAGAAGGATATCATCGCTTGTGGATGGGTGATTCCACTCCTGTGGAGACGAGTGGCGTAAAAAATGTTCGAGCTGGGGGGACCCTGCATGCGAAGCACGAGGCCGGGTCACAGTTTAACGTCATGTGTTGAGGACGTGATGCTTGGCAGTTTAACATCCCACAGCTCGGACGATGTGGGTTCACTCCGCACCCCTAGGAATTACATAACATGTACCCTCTGGTCCTTGGGTAAGGGAAGGTACCAGTAAGGCCGTGGTCAGGGGGGTGTGGAGCGAACCATCGAGGGGTCCACGTTAGCGTGGCTATGCGAAGAAGCAATAGCCGTTAGCGTGCCTATGCGAAGAAGCATTAGGCGAAGCAATGCTACAAGTGGTATTGTCCATGGGACTTTGAAATCACATCGTGCAAACCTGGAGGGTCGCACGGGAAGAGGAATTGCCAAGCAAAGTAGTGTGCTTCGCGAAGTAGAGTGCCTTGGCCTTATCACGGGGCATAGGTGTGAGTGGAGGGTGCTTCGTGAAGTGGAATAGTATTCGCGGAGCACTGCCTCACGAAGAAGGGGTGCCTCGCGAAGCAGGGTGCTGCGAAGTAGTGTGCTTCACGATGTGTAGAGATCCTTCCTTAGCATGGGGATCACTAGTATGGGTTGGGTGTTTCGTGAAGCATTAATGCTCCGCGGCTGCCCGTGTTCCCTTGGGAATCCCCTTCCTTCGCGAATGTCCTTGAGATTCGCGAAGGGCATCCCTCTCGGAAGAGGGGGTCAAAACGAGACCATGCAAAGGCGTCTCGCGAAGTAGAAGTACCTCGCGGAGCTCATGATTCCCAGGGGAAAAGGGTGCTTCACGATTCGGGAGAGGAGAATCCGAAAGGTCGGATTGTCGGACCTCGGGACTCAGGTGGAGTCCAGTATTTATAGGCAAGGGGTGCCACGAAGCAAAACTCGCACGCCGCCTCAGGTGCTTCGCGGCGCGCTCGCGAACGTCAACGGCGTCTGTGGAGAGTTACCACCTCTGGAGATTCGCGGCGGGCTCGCGAACGTCAAATGCATTCGCGGAGAGTTACCGCCTCTGGAGCTTCGCGAGACCGCGATGCTCGGGGTGCTTCGCGTCGGTGCTTCGCGAGATAGCGTGCCAGCCTTCTTTTTCGACCCTTCCTTTCGTGCAATATTTTGGTGCCAATAAATGGCCCCCCTCAGACTTGGAGCCGCGGAGGGTGAAGCGTAGAAGTCTGAGGGAAAATCGCCAAAATTGCCGGCGGTTCGCGATGCGGCTTCACGAAGGGGCCCCGCGGTGATTACCGGGGCCACGGATCCGGATGCGTCGCGATGCTCCGTGTGGGTGAGGCGCACCGCGATGCTCCGGGGTCGCCGCCTATAAATAGGGGGGTTGACCACTTTTTTATTCACACGACTTCCTTGTCTTTTTGTGCTCTCAACTTCGCGAAGCTCCTCGTACTCCGAGACAGCCCTCTGCGAATCGAGCTTCGCGGCGAACCGCGGGTCTCCGACTCCGCGTCCGTGCCAAGCGAACTTCTGCTTGTCTGCCTAGGCCAGAATTTGCGGCTTGGTCTCGCGACCGACCTTCGCGACCCGTCTTCGCAATCTAGCTTCGCAGTCCGTTCTGAAAAATTCTTTTCTGAGGTCCAGAATCGAAATGGCCCATTAAGAGGCCGTATTGGGGGTGCTTGCAGATGCTGCCCGTCGGGATGAGATGACCCACTATCCAGGCCTTGGGGAGATGGTCCGAAGCCATTCGGACCACGATTCTTTGATAGATCTGCTATCGGAGGGTCAAGAGGATTATCCACAGTGCAAGAATATGCCATTGTACGGCTTCGGGTTGAGGGATGACGTCTTCATCCCTGAGGCGAGTAGGGACGAACCAGCTTGCTGGTTCAGAAGCACACCATGCCAGCACCAATGGTTCAGGGCGGCTGATGGTCACGCATAGGAAAACTTCACATCCATCACCACTGACTGTATCTACAACCATGTGAACGATATTGACGGGAGGCCACTGCAACTGGAGACGACCCCTCCTTTCTACCGTACCATGCTAAAGGCGGCTTTGCAGGATTCGAAGAAGGGATGGCCCGATGAGTGGGACCTGCGCCAGGGCGGCAACTTCACTGATGACTGAGCCTGGGCCTACTGGGTAGGTGCCTCATGCGAGGAGTTTGGGGCCGAGATGAGAAGAGTGGGGTTGTATGAGGCGGCATGGGCCTCCCAATTCCACATTTACCAACCAAATCAACTGATGCCGGAATTGCTGAGCAGATGGTCGTCTAAGACCAATACCTTTCACCTGCATCACGGGGAGGTGGGCATCAGCATGTGGGATGTCCACCAGATTTCTGGGGTTCCGATCTTGGGGTCCATGTTTGATGAGTTCCTCCCCGTCAGGAGCGCGTGGGAGGATACAAAGCAAATGCCACAACTGGCGTCAGCGCTGATGGCACTCGTCCCTGGAGAGGATAAGGAGGCAGTGAGGGATGTCCACTTTAGGAGATGGTTCAAATGCTTCCTGAATTTCTCAGAGAATCGAGAGTTCCCTCCGAGGCCTCGAACTTGTCTGAGGGTGGCCCAACATGGCAAGGGGAATTCGTATTTGCGGGTCTTGGAGGACAGCCAATAGAAGATTTGGGGTTTCAGTGTCAGCACTGAACAACATCCGATAGTTAGGCTGGCAGCGTTCATCGCGGCTCTCATCTGCGGTTGGATCCTACCGATGAGGGATACAAGCATGGGGGTGCGTCCCAGCTCATTCATTATGGTGTCCATGTTGGCCATGGGGCAGCGGATCAATCTGGGGATTCCAATGCTCGCCAAACTGTACAGAATGCTGCGGCACATTAGTGAGGGCAAGAAGCCTCCAAGGATATGCGGGCCCTTCGACCTCTTGTATGGGTGGATCACAGCGCAAATCAGGGGGATTTACGAGTATCCAAACCCTATTTTGCCGCTGGGATCGAACTTCCGCCCCTCCATCCTGAACGCGGTCGGGAGATTCCCATTCAAACTAGCTGTGCCGATGGTACTGAATCGGGTGTGGAGGGCGGATGAGTTTAATTTCCACCCCTTTCATTGCCGACGGGGATACTTACTGATGACGGGCGGGGAATGGAAGAACATCAGGCTTACCTCCTGGCCTTTCAAGGTGGAGTTTTGGTGGCACGAATACATCGTGAGCCACTCTGCGAACCGTACACCCCACATCAGTTTGCGAGGCAGTTCTGGTGCCTCCAGCGGCTGACCCCGTAGGTCTTCTGGGAGGTGCGTCACGAGGAGCACCCGTGTGTGATGAGGCAGCTGTGGCTCATGTTCACACGGGAAGATGGGAAGATGCGGATTGCATTGCCTCCATCCACCGCCGCTTTCGGATTGGTGAGGGAGTATGCCATTAGTTGGAAGGCTGCTTACCCAGGGGAGATGCTGAAGCAACCAACTATTCGGGTCGGTGACGGTGGGCCTCCCCTATCCCGAGGTCAAGGTCGGAGGGCAGCTAGGGCCGCTCGCGGTAGCGGGGCTGCCATGGCGGCGAGACCCGCACCGGCCGCGGGTATGGCAGCAGCAGTGGATCCGGTGATTCCAGAAGAGCAAGGCCATCCGGAGGGGCATCCATCAGGGGGATTTTGTAGGATATCCACCCAGGATCTGGGGAAGTGGCTGTGTCATTTCGACATGGCAGAGGATGCTGTCTTCCCGGAAGCCTGGGACATTTTGGATGTCAACCAGAAATTCCTCAGCCCACCCGAGATATGGTCCCACCTAAATCACCTCGGGATGGAATTATCGGGCATAGGCCCAGTCTGGGATGGATTCATGGCGTCTCCGGTGGAGGCAGAGCAATACCTGGATGAGCTGGAGGATTACGTTCACTCCAGTGGTGTCCCTCTCCCAATGACAGACCGGGTGAGGGTACTGCTGAATCGAACGGTCCCCCCCAGTTATCGGCTACCGATCTGAGGGAGCGCTTGCCCCTGCCAGAAGAATCAGAGGACTCCTCTCGGGAGGATGAGGCTGGAGGAGGGAGCCCGTTGGAGGAAGGCGAGGTCGGAGATCAAGGCTCAGATTCCGACGATTTCGCGGAGGCTCTCGAGGTAGCATTCCGAACTTCTTTCCTTACGATCTGTTCTTGGGTCACTATGGAATTCTCACTGATGTTTGAGCCATGCAGGAGGAACTTGTTCGCAGGCCTCGTTCTCGCCCCTTGGCGGGTGATGATGCGGGACCTTCAGAACCTGCGCCTATGGCTCCGTCTAGTTCCGAGTCTGGTGGGACCAAAGCACCCGAGGTGGCTCCTCCAGAATCTCTAGACCTTCCAACAGTATACGGAGGGCCTCGCCTCGGGGTCCCGTCAGTACCAGCTCAAGAACAGCGCCAGGAGGTCGATCTCCGTAAGTCTCCTCTACCGTTTTCCCTGTCGTCATATGTAGACTATGCCTGCTAACTAACGTTTATGTCCTTCTCTGTCGTACAGTTCTCCGACTGGCATGGGCTGTTGCGGCAAGACTGGTCGGGATGTCTGGTGGCATCCCTCCTAGGGGCATGCTGGTGATGGTGGCGATAGTCCCCCCATCTCCTCAAGCGGAGACACACATCATCACTGGTGGGACCACCAGCAGGGTCGTACCCGAAGTCATTGAGGTGGACTTCGAGGAAGAGGATCAACCGGTCGGTCCCAGTCTTGTCACGCCTGCTTCGGTGCCAGGTGTCGTACTAGATTCAACACTAGATGTTGATCCTACCGAGGATTTACTACGGGTGTATCCTGCGTACGAGCCTTCCAATTGCGCAGACTGGGATGAAACGGCCTCCGACGAGGAAGACAGCAGCATAGTCCACCACCGGTTGTGGAAGTTGATCACGCGCTTCATCAAGGACACCCCCCAAGCACAATGGCTGGCCGAAATGGATAGACTCCGCTCGCGGTTGCGTGAACTATGTGCTGGGGGAGTGTATGCCCAATGTCCTCACACACTCATCCGAGATCTTATGGCTGAGAAGATCCGAGAGCATGATCGTGGGCTCAGCGTGGGCTGGCAGCGGAGGAAGGTGACCAACATCAAGAAGCTCCAGGAGGCTGAAGGCGAGGTCCAACAGATGCAGACCCGGGCAGATGAGCTTCCAGCCTCTCTTAATGCACAATCTGAGATGGTCTCACGGTTGAAGGCCCAGCTAGCAGAGGCAGAAGAGCATATGAGGCAGGCCTCTAGAAAGATGGCTGTCGTTCAAGCTGGCGTAGAGAGGGCCAAATCCAAGGCTGACGAACTGTGCCCCGCCACTGCTGAGGAGGAGTGGGAGCTGAGTCAGCGGCAGCAAGCCTTGGACGCCACAAGCCAACGGGTGGCGGAGCTACAACGCTCTTTTGACAGGGTCAACCCGTCCATGGGGGGAGTCGACCACCGGGTATTGTAACAAACCAAAACCCTTTTATTGGTACTTTTTGCTTCAATTTTTCTTTCTTTGTTTTGAATGTCGTAGCGTGCACGATTTCCTCTGATTGAATCGCCTTGTTACATCCCTACAATGTTTGCAGGACGTTCGACGACAATTCCCCAAGCCCACGTGGGTCGAGCCCGATGTGAGAAACAGGAGATAGTTGCCTTCTCGTCCCACCTAACATAGGAGTGGAGACCATGCTCCAGGCATCCGGGATTCGGATTACTAGTCCAGATTCCCGAAAGATGGGAGAGGCTTGACCAGAGAAGGAATTTTTCTGAACAGCCGAATTACCATTTCTTCAGCGTGCTCTTACGCATGAACGGTGTAATGCCAGGGGCGCTGAAATCGGTCCAAATAGATGAAAATGGGAAGTGTGAATCACGATACCCAAGATTTGGAACACTTTGGGGATGGCATGACAATAAGGGACAACTGTTAACCATGGAGGAGAAGCGGTATCCTTACTGCGTTAGACTGTAATGGGGAAAAAATGAGGGTCAACCGTTGACCATGTTTGAAACACGAGACCATGTCACAAATGTTGTCGATCAATCCTTCGGGATGTTGGCCTAGAACAGTTGGCGGACCATAGTTCAAACATCCATACTGTTATGGGGTCCTTCCAAACATGACCAGTCTTCCGGAACGTTGGCCCAGGACGGTAGGTGAGCCGATGCGGCATGGGACCAGGCCGTTAGAGGGTCCCTTCAGACATGAAAGGGGACGAGGGTCCGAATAAGGGGCACGAAAAGCATGGAATATGGAGGGATGGTTTGTCCAAACAGAATCCAGCACTTAGGTAGTTACACCACCGTGGTGGGAGTATGCCAGATGGGCGTGTTGGCTTGGCCATGGATCCTTCCTTCTTTGGGACAGGGCCTCTCTGGCGAGGGGTCCGACCATGGGGCCGGAAAGGGGAAGGATTGGATTAATGATTTCTATGGGCTGGACCCTAGGCAATATACCAGGGTGTCCCTACGTATCCCATGAGGATGGGAATCCAGCCATACGTAGCTCTGGAAGCGCAGTACAGTCATAGACCAACACTGATAGGTGAAATCCTCTCTAGTAGAGGTTCTGGTGCATCCCATGATTAACACAGGGCATCCTGAACTTATTTAGGGTAGAACCACATTTTAGTGTCATGCGTTGAGGACACATGGACTCCCATAGTTTAACTTCATATGATAGGACGCAGAATAAAAGGGAAGATCCCAGGGAGCGTGTGGTGCGGTAGATATGAAACCGACGTGAATGAGGACTTGGAGTCCAAATCACACCCCGTACCCCCGGAGGAAACTCTTCAGGTCGAGGGACCAAGAGTGAGGATTAGGCTGGGCCCGAAGCAGAGTAGCCAGGCATTCCTACGTACCCCATGAGGATGGGAATCAAGCCATACGTAGTTCTGGAAGCGTAGTTTAACGTCATGCGGGACGAGGAGCAGCCCGACTGTGTTGGTACACATCCCTCCAAAACTACTAAGCCCACGTGAGTCGTGCTCGGTGTGGGAAATAAGCAGTAGTTGTGGGAATTTCCTGACACAAAAAGGGGCAGGTTAGGGCAGAGGGACGCTCGGTGAATACCGGCCCAGTGACACTAACACAATCATTTAGCGCACCTAGATGCGTGAAGAGGAAGAGCCGAGTATGATGGAATTCCAATTGAACATGATGAAGTGGAAATGTGTGAATCATGGCACTCAAGATTTAGATCATGATGATGGATGCGTGACGATGGAGGATAACTGTTGACCGTGGCAGAAACCTAGCATCCATATCGCATTATCCTAGAATGGGGACAAACAAATGAGGGTTGACTGTTGACCATGTTCGAAACACAGGACCATGTCACAAATGTTGTCAAATATCCGTAGGGACGTTGGCCCGAAACGATTGGAGGGCCCTTAGGTCCAGCATCCATGGAGATCCCTTAAGCCTAGTATCCATGTCGTCCGAGGGTCCTTTTGGTTGTGGAAGAGGATGAGGATCCAAATAGCGAGCTCACGAAGCTTGGTCGTGGGACGGAGGGAATGTCCGTACGAAAGTCCCACACCTCGGGCTCTTTGTCGAAACACATCTGAATACGACAACGAGACGTATTAGAGAGAGGGAGTAGATTCCTTTCCCATAGGGAGATCTTAGTTTAGGGTCGTAGAATTAGGACCATGGATGGGAGGAGACATAAGAGGCATATGGTGGAGTAACTCAAACACCTGGCGTGAATGGGAATAGAGGGTGTGTACGGTGTGATGAAAAACCTGACATGAATGAGGATGTAATCCCATATCAAGCTGCCCGACCCCCTTAGGAGAGGTTTTCGGTCAAGGGACCGAAAGCGAAAGTTAGGCTGGGACCGGGAAGAAGTTCTCGGGCGCTCCTACGTATCTCATAAGGATAAGAATCAAGCCTCACGTAGTTCTTGATGGACCTTAGACCATAAATGGGTAAAGGGAGCAGGGGATGCATGGCAACAAAACCCGGCGTAAAGGAGGGCCTAAGCTCTACTTACCATGCGTTCTCTGGGGAAATGATCGAGTCGAGGGACCGAACACAAAGGTTAGGCTGGGCCCGCGGGGAAGTGCCCGAGCGCTCCTACGTATCTCATGAGGATGAGAATCAAGCCATACGTAGTTCTGAAAGGCGACACGGTAGGATACCAGTGCGAGGGGAAAAGGGGAGTGCGGGCGTGGTCCTTGCACTAAAAGAAGTGAAATTTGATAAATCTTGTTTGTTCTTTAAGGTGAATGGTTTTTAATTTGTGAAGCGACAGTCCTAGAATAGTTGGCCGTGGTGTCGCTACAAGGATCACACCGTGATGGGCGTTAACAAATGGCATGGAACATGACCAATACCCAACGTGATGTCCTCTACAACGAGGTCACCACAATGCAGTGCTGTTTTTCGTCGTGCGGCCAGGACGATAATGTCACAGTTTAGGGTCGTATGATAGGACCAAGCATGCATTTTATCGTCATGCATCGCAGACGTAGCAAAGATGATGATAGGCGGGGAACGTGCGTAGTGTTGTAAAACACAATTGATGGAGACATGATCCCACATCACATTGTATGACTTTCGGAGAGGGAGACCTTAGGCTGAGGGGCCTATATAGAGGTAAGAGGTGAAACAGGGGGAGAGACTGGCTCCCTAAATGGGTTGTACCCAAAGACAGGGCGTCCGTGCGGTCCTACGTATCCCATGGGGATGGGAATCAAGCCACACTTAGTTCTTAAGGGTGCCTTTTAATGTCATACTGGACAAGGAATATGAGGGATAACTCTCAGAACGGGGGTGTGCGTGGTGCAGCTATTGCAAACCCGACGTGAATGAGGACATAATCCCGCACTACGCCATGTGGTCCCGTAGTCGGGGTCCTGAAGGCAGGACTAGAGAGGTGAATTTGCTGACCTCAAGCTGGACCCACAGACAAGGGGTCTGGGCATTCCTACGCATCCCATTAAGATGGGAATCAAGCTGAACATAGTTTCAGATGAGAATCTTAGTTTATGGTCTTAGAGCTCGGACTGTGGATGGTGACAACTTCACCGAGTAAGCACATACGTCAACCCGGTCCCTAAGCCCATGTGAGTTAAACTCGGTGCGGGAAACAAGGGGGGGATCCTTATCGCAATACTTGGGGCGTCCATCAAAGGGGAGTTGGCAGAGAGCCCCGGAGGACACCTTTGACGCGGCTTGTTCCCCAACGCGCGGACGTGCACAGAGGAAAAGTACCAAGAGTTCCGAGACTCTACTTGGACATGATGAAGTGATGAAGGGTGTGAATTGTGTACCCAACATTTTGGGCTTAATGGGTTGGCATGGCGATAGAGGAAAACCGTTAACCATAGTAGAAACACAGCATCCATATCGCGTTAGCCTGAGGTGAGAACAATAGACGAGCATCAACCGCTGACCATATTCGCAATGCAAGATTTTATCGATTTGTTGTCTGAAACCCTCGGGGGTGTTGGCCCGTAACGGTAGGAGAGCCCTTGGGCGTAGTATCCAGGCCGTTCTTGGGGGTCCCTCCGGGTGTGAAAGATGATGGAAGCCCTGATGCAGGGGGATACACAAAGCCTGTAAAGTGGGTGCGGACGTGTCCGAGTAAAGCTTGGCATTCTAGGTAATAAACCAGAGTACTCTTAGGCACATTGGTGAACCGTCGAAGAGGGGTTGACGAAACAACTCCGGAAGGAGAGATACATGGTGCGGTCCTTACGAGATCGGCGTGAATGAGAAAATAACCTCACGCCACACCATACACTCTTATAAGAGAGGACCTGGGCCGGGGCCCGGAAAGGCCAAGGGGCCTGATGGTTAGGCATTGGTCAGGAAGGCCTGGCATGCTTGCAGTTTATTGTCTTTCAGTGAGGACGAGGGTCGGGGACCCGAGGAGGCCAAGGGGCCTAAGGTCAGGCATCATTCAGGAAGGCCTGCATGATCTGCAGTTTAACATCTTACATGAGGACGGGGGCCGGGGACCCGAGAAGGCCAAGGGGCCTGAGGCTTGGCCTCGTAAGGGGAGGCGTACGGCATGGTACATTATCCCGACGTGAATGAGTACGTAGTACCACACCACGCCGTACACCCCTATGGGGAATCGGGACCGTGGGCCTGATCGCTAGCACCACCCTGGAAGAAGTTTGTCACTTCAGGATGGGGTAGAATGAATCACTGCACTTGATGTCTGGGATATCTCAGGGTGGACCCGAAGATCCAGGACGATGTTGACCATGTTCGAAACACAGCGTCCCCATGGTGACCCGATATGGGAGCAACAAATGAGCGTCGACCGCTGACCAAATTTGCAACACGGGACTTGTATCGTCCTGTTGCTTGAAAACCCTCGGGGGTGTTGGCCCGTATCGGTAGGAGAGCCCTTGGGCGTAGTATCCAGGCCGTTCTTGGGGGTCCCTCCGGGTGTGAAAAATGATGGAATCCCAGTCAAGGAGTGGGTGAAGCATAGTTTTATCCATCCACGAAAGAGGAAAACACCTCCAGGGGGGATGTGCAGCCGGGTCGAGGCTCGCTCGATGTGAGTTGGGGCAAAAGTGTGCACCTTGCCATGTCTTGACCCGAGGGGAAGATTTTGGCTTTTGGGCTGGGCCAACAGATGAATTGTCCGGGCATTCCTACGTATCCCATTAGGATGGGAATCAATCCATACGTAGTTCTTGAAGACCATGCAGTTTAGCGTCATGCAGTGAGGACGTGGGAGGATAGAAGAACGAGAGTGGGAACATGGTGCGACCCTTACAATCCTTGTGTGAGCGGGGTTGTATGAGCGGGGCCAAGAAAGCCTACTCCCTGCTACACAAAGATCCTCCAAGGAAACTATTCCCAAGGGGGGATAGTGGAAGAGAAAATCCTGGGGCTGGGCTCAAGACGAGGCGTCCGAGCGTTCCTACGTATCCCATTGAGATGAGAATCAAGCCACACGTAGTTCTTGAGATGCAGTTTAACGTCATGTGGGACAAGAAGGAATCTCATTTGGGTATATGTAAGGTAAAGAAAGTAATCTAACGAGAATGAGGACATAGTCCCACACCATACCGTACAATCCCGCAAGAGGGTAAGTCGGGGAAAACCAAGGGGCCTGAGGCTGGACCGTGGTTAGGGAGACCTGACCAGCTTGTGATTTAACGTCTCACGGTGAAGACGGGGGGCTAGGGGCCCAAGGAGGCCAAGGGGATAGAGGCTGAGCCTTGGTCCGGTCAGGAAGGCCTGACTGGCTTGCAGTTTAACATCTTGCAGTAAGGACGGGGGGCCAGGGGCCCAAGGAGGCCAAGGGGCCTGAGGCGGAGCCTCGGTCCAGTTAGGAAGGCCTTACTGGCTTGCAGTTTGACGTCTTGCAGTAAGGACGGGGGGCCAGAAGCCCAAGGAGGCCAAGGGGCCTAAGGCTGAGCCTCGGTCAGGAAGGCCTGACTGGCTTGCAGTTTAACGTCTTGCAGTAAGGACGAGGGGCCAGGGGACCAAGGAGGACAAGGGGCCTGAGGCTGAGCCTTGGTCAGAAAGGCCTAACTGGCTTGAATTTTAATGTCTTGCAGTAAGGACAGGGGGAGATATTAGTTTAAAGTCATAGAGCTCGGACCATTTTGCAGTTTATCATCTTGCAGGACGAAGATGCAGTTTGAGGTCATGCATGACCTTACAGTTTGAGGTCGTGTTGGACCATAACGTGCAGTTTAAAGTCATGCGGGACCATTTTTCAGTTTATCGTCTTGCAGGACGAAGATGCAGTTTAAGGTCATGCAGGACCATAACGTGCAGTTTAAAGTCATGAGGGACCATTTTGCAGTTTAGGGTCGTGCATGACCTTTTTGCCCTAGGAAAAGTATCTCTTGAGGAATTTATCATTGGTGGGAGGGGTTATACGCTCTCCATCCATGGTCACCAAGGAGTATTCTCCATTGGGGTAAACCTTATGGATGATATAAGGCCCTTCCCATTTGGGTTCTAATTTGGGCGGTTTCCTACCGGGAATCATTGGCGCTCGAAGGGCCAGTACCAGGTCACCCTGTAGAAAAGAGCGGAGACGAACCTTCTTGTTGAAGGCCCTCACTATCTTATCCTGATGCCTTTCCAGATTGTGTAGGGCACGAAGCCGGTTCTCGTTCAGTGCTTCTAATTCAGCTAGACGGATTTCGGCTACATCATCTGATGTCTGGTGATCATAAACTGCAGTGCGTAATGATGGTAGCTGGATCTCAATGGGTAGGACGACCTCAGCTCCATACACCAGGGAATATTGGGTCACCTGGGTAGAGTTGCGAGTCGTCATCCGATAATCCCAGAGGGCGTTGGGGAGCTTTTCTGGCCAACTTTTCTTGTTCTGACCAACCATCTTCTGCAGAATGTTAGAGAGGGTTTTGTTGAACGCCTCGATCAGTCCGTTTGCCTGTGCGTGGTAGCGGGAGGTATGCTTCGAACGGATGTCGTACTTGGCGTACAATTTCTTCAGCTCATCCACTCAAAATTTGGTTCCGTTATCGGTGAGGATGGTGTGAGGGACCCCAAACCGGTGGATAATATTGGAGCTCACAAAGTGAACGATGGAACGGGCCTTGACCTCTTTGAGCGGAATTGCTTCTGCCCACTGGGAGAAGAAATCTGTAGCAGTCAGGATGAACCTATACTGGTGGGCTGTTGCCGGTGGATACGGTCCCACTACATCAAGTCCCCATACCGCAAATGGCCAAGAGTACTTGGTGGGGTGGAGGGGCTCCGGCGGCCGATGTAGGAAGTTGGCGTGAACTTGGAACGCGTGGTATCTCTTGGCATACCCAATACAATCGTGGATCATAGAGAGCCAGAAGTACCCCTACCTCCGGATTTGATGGGACAGCTTCGGCCCGGCTTGATGGGCGCCACAGGTACTGGCGTGAACCTCTTGCATAACTTGAGGTATCTCTACCCCGTGGATGCAACGGAGGAGGATACCATCGAAACTCCGCTTATAATGGATCTGTTCAAGACTGGGGCCGCTCTGGAGGGTAAATTGCAGCACGCGGCGTCGGATTCACTCGCGCTCGGCCCGGTCGTCCGGGAGGCGACCATTTTAGAGATACTCAACAAAAGGTGCCCTCCAGTCGGGAGTGGATTCAATCACTACGTCTGATGAACCCGGGACCCCTAACGTGGAGGGTCTGGCAGTGAGATGACTTTCCCGCAGGCCATCATTGTCCTCTTGGGTGACGGGGACAATGACTCTCTGGTGTGCCACATGTATGATCAAATCATCTTGCTCGGGTTCTGCGAGCGACGCGTCTAAGCCAGCCAAGGCGTCTGCTTGACCGTTCTGTGACCATGGGACATGGGTAACCTCTGGTCGAGAAGAGAACTGGGCCATTAGGCGGAGGGTGTACTCTAGCAATGGTACAAGCTCCGACTTCCTGACGATGTAGTCGCCGTTAACCTATTTGATTACCAGCTCGGAATCTCCTTTCACATGTAGATGGGGCACATGGATCTCAAGGGCTAACTCGAGGCCGGTGATGAGAGCCTGGTACTCTGCCTCGTTGTTCGTACAGACTTCTGACAACAGGAATGAGTATGGAAGGACAGCTTGTGCCGGGGTAATGAAGACAATACCCAGGCCCACTCTGTTGAGCTTGGGATCGTTGAGCCGCCTACCGGTGGGGCTCCGGGAGGCACTGTCGAAATGCATTTTCCAACACGGGATGGCATGATCGACTGAGAGGATCATCTTGTCAGGAAAATCTAGGTCCAGGGATTGATCCGAGGAGGTTGGAGGGGCGGCTAAAAAGTCTGCCAACACCTGTCCCTTAATGGCCTTCTGAGGTACGAACCTGATATCAAACTGCTGCAGAATCACCGCCCACCGTGCTAGTCGGCCAGTCATCATGGGGCGGTTCAGGATGTACTTCAGTGGGTCTACCCGGGAGACCAATTTCACCTCATGGTGCTGCAGGTAATGTCACAACTTCTGCATGGCGAATACGAGCGCAAGGCATCTCTTTTCGATAGGGGAGTATCTGACATCCGTATCTAGAAGCATGTGACTAAGATAGTAGAGACTGTTCTTAGAACCCTCGTTATTCTTCTGGGCGAGCAGTGCACAAAGGGATCTTTCCAGGGCGGTCACGTAAAGGACCAGCGGATTTCCGGAGACGGGTGGCATCAAAACCAGAGGTTGGAGCAGATACTGCTTGATTTCCTCAAAGGCGGCCCGACACTCCTCATCCCATTCGTAGGTGGCGCCCTTCTTCATGAGCCGGGAAAAGGGCTTACACTTTCCGGCCAGATTCGCGATGAATCGGCGTATATAGGCTAAGTGGCCTTGGAGGACTCGAAGCTCCCGAATGTTGCTCAGGGCAGGCATTTGGATGATGGCCTTAATCTTCTCCGGGTCGATCTTGATACCTCGATATCTGACAACAAAGCCCAGAAACTTCCCAGTGGTGACCCCGAAGGCGCACTTCAACGGGTTCATCTTTAGGTGACGAGAACGGAGGAAACCGAACACTTTCTCGAGGTCTTTGAGATGGTCCTGGCACTGACATGATTTGACTACGAGGTCATCCACGTAGCATTCCACCAATGTCCCGAGAATCGGTATGAATATGCGATGCATGGCCCTCTGATAAGTGGCACCTGCATTTTTCAAACCGAATGGCATAACCTGGTAGCAAAAGGTACCTTGGGGAGCCCTGAAGGAAGTGGACTCCTCGTCTTCGGGGGCCATCCGGATCTGGTTGTACCTAGAATACCCGTCCATGAAAGAGAGAGCTTGGAACCCGGCCGTGGTGTCAATCAATAACTCCATCACCGAGAGTGGGAAGTCATCCTTTGGGCAGTGGTGATTAAGACCGCAGAAGTCGATGCAGAATCTGATCTGCCCATTCTTCTTCCTGACTGGCACAATGTTGGCAAGCCACTTGGGGTACTGGACTTCCTTAACGAAGTTGGCTTTGATAAGCTTGTCAACTTTGGCCTCAACCATAGCACCATGAGAAGGGTGCATCTTCCTGGGAGGCTGCTTAAACCCATGATGTTTTACCGGGAGGCCCAGACGGTGAAAGACTACCTGGGGATCTAGTCCTGGCGTCTCGTTGTAACTCCAAGAAAACACATCACGATGTTGTTTGAGAAAGTCTACATATTGCTGCCACTCCTCGGGGAACGTGGCTGCACTGATCAATGTAGGTTTCGGATCTGCCTTGCTACCAAGGTTCACCTGTACCAGTTCATCAACCGTGGTAGAGACACCTTCTTCAAAGGCGGGGGGAGCATCCTCCAGGTCTTCCTCTGCACCCGTGTGGGGATTTCCCGCGACGGGAGGTACTTCTGGGCTATCAAAGCCTGAGGGGCAGCTGGTACCGGCTCGGGCAGCAGTGGTCATCATATCAGGAGAATCACTTGCCATTGACACCATAGCAATGAAGGCAGTCGACCCTATCCCATCTGGCCTTCGGCCTAAGGGGCCACGTTTGATGACATCAAAGCAGTGGTGACGTGTCGGCCTGAGTCGGTTAATTCCAGCCCAGCGGAAGAGACACGTATGGAACACCGCCGTTGTCATAAGCTTGACGTCCTGGTACCGTACATGGATAGGAGGTTCTGGGATCACCTGAGCCTTATTGATGTAGAAGTACGAGGTGATTTTCTACCGTCGCTTGGACACGGGAACATGCCTTCCTTGTGTACCCGAAACAACAAAACATTTCCCCATGTCGGGGGTCATGGCCTCCAATCGGTGGATCGGGAGGATGTAGACATCATCCATGCTTGCCCAGGGATCACTTGTGACTGGGGCGGGTTCATCCTCACTTAATAGGATTTGCTTATCCTTACTTTTGTAATAACCCGCATCCAGATAGTGGGCCTCACAAGAAGCGAAAGGGGATGCATCTTTTTGGAGCACGCCTACTCGACCGTTGAGTGAGTATTTGAGGCACTGGTGATACGACGAAGGGACTGCTACATGCAGATGGAGCCATGGCCTACCCATCAACGCGTTGTAGGCGGTGTCCGGAGAGACAACCATGAACTCGGTGCTGGCAATTAAGCCACCGAACTGAGTCTTCAGGAGGATCTTGCTGACTGGGGTTTGCTCGGTCCTGTCGTACCCCTGGATTCTGAGGTCAGAGGGAGTTAAATCACCTTCAGACAGACCCAGCTTTCGCAACATCCGGGTCGGAATTAGATTGATTCTGGAACCCGTGTCAATGAGGCAGCGACGGACTTACACGCCATTGAAGTGGCCAGTGATGTACAGCGGGCGAATGTGCCCCTATAGAGGAGGGTCCTCATCTTCACCGGAGAATGAGATAACCACCTGACATTCGGCTTTTTTAATCATCTTGGTATGGAAGGCTTCTGCAGCTTCTACCTCCGTCTCAAACTGGAGGGGGCTCCTTAGGGCCTCGGCAAGTGCCTCACGCATTTCGGATGATAGGCAAAGGGCCTCGAGGATAGAAAGCCTTACTGGAATGCCAGCCAGGTGCTTCAGGACATCATACTTTCGTGCCAAACGTGAACCTTTGCCTACAGGAGGTCGTTCGGCATTTGGAGGCATAGTGGGTCCTGCTGGTTGAACCGGCGATCAGCTAGTACTGGGTACATCTTGCTGCCTACTAGTATAAGACTGGAGAGTAGTCGCCCGACTAAGATCGGACAGAGGAGGCTGGCCTATAGCCGGGCAAGACTGACTGTGATACGAACGAGGCAGCTCTCCCTGGTCTAGTAGCACAAACGGCGGTGGAGGTAGAGCTGAGGGCGTTAGACGGGGTTGCGCGTGTTGAGCTCTGCGCTGAGCCTGTTGTCTGGTCTCAGTAGCGTGCACGGCTTGGCAGAAAGTGCCTGCTGATGTACCTCGATGACCGGCGCAGTTGTAATTCCGCCAACGTTGACGTCGGCTGGAAACGTTGGGGAGGTTCGCCTGGCGCTCCCCTTCGTCGGGAGTCATATAGGGCTTTACCAGCTCCACGGTGTTAACCAAAGCGCACCCCTGGCTGTCGCTCGAGGATTCATCCAGTACCGGGTGGATTCTGAAAGGAATCCCCATTTCAGGGGGCATAAAGTCACCGAGAATGCGGGATGATGGCAGAAACGGCGGTGTGTGTTGCTTCTTCTTGCGTCGCCACTGCTTGCCCTTTTGGGAATAGGTCGACTGTGAAGACGATGTGGAGATACCAGCTACTTCTTTTGAAGGTTCTGGCTGCTTCAGGCACACCCGGATGATACCATGGGCACGAACGACGGTTTTTCGAGCCATCCAGTCGTCGTATTTCCGGGATCTGCGGTTGGGAACCGTCTGCCACTCGCCTTCGCTATCGCTACCGATCTCTGACCCTGCAAAGACACCCGCCACTTGCGCTGGTGCTGGGACCAACTTGACTATGTTGTTGTTGACCTGGTCTTGAAGTCAGTCTTTAAACACATAACATTTCTTGAGGGTTTTCCCCAGAATCCGATGATAAGGGCAGTAGTTGGGGTGATCGGTGAGATTCGCCTCTGCCTGCCTTCTGCACTCGGGCAGACACACAATCCCTTGCTCTAGAGCACTTCGGAAGTAGCCAGGGACCTGATTTTCGTTGAACGAATAAGTCTGGTGCTTTCTTTCCGGATAGCGGCCCCTGGGGGCCTGGCCCTAACGAGGGGACGGAGGGGCCTGCCGAGGAGGCAGCGCCTGATTGTCTCGCCTAGGTGGCGGTGGCGCATTGCGCGGGGGAGCCTGTCGGTTCTGAGGCAGTCACTGCTGGGCAGGAGCCTGTGCTTGAGGTGGAGGACCTCTGCAGGGTTGCGGGGACGGTGCCACTGGAAGAAATTCCAGCTGCCTAGGGGCTTCTATTTGGGCCACCGTGGCGGGTTCAGCCCTGGCGTTCCTCCTGGCCGGGATCATAGGGGGAAACAAATGTGCCTGACTAGCCTGTTGCAGGGATTCCTCAAGGCGCTAAGCCTTATCTGAGAAATCTCTGAACCCTCTAGGGTAGTTCTGGGTAATTAGGGAGGGTACCAGCTCTGTCTTGACTTTCCCCACACACATCGTCAGTAATTTCTCCTGAGTCGGTGGCATATCGAGGGAATACGTAAGTCCCTTCCACCGGGCGATGAAATCTGCGACTCGCTCATCAGGCCTTTGCTTGCACTTGAAGAGGTCCGCAATGCTCGTTTTCCGCGTGGTGGAGATGAACTGGTATAAGAACTACCGGCGGAGATCCTCCCAACCGGTCACCGATCCGATAGGGAGATGGCTGTACCAGACGAATATCGGACCTTCCAATGTCTGTACGAAACATCGGAGCTTGGAGGCTTCTTGCTGAGCCGGGGTCCCCAGAATGGGGCCACACCTGGAAGAAAAATGAGCCAAGTGTTGCGGCGGGTACCCTGTCCCGTTGAAGGGCAAGAAAGTGGGGTTCCCAAAACCCAGAGGTGCGGGCATATCATACACCCACGCGGGATACGGTTTGCCATCCGGTGGGACCGCTACCTGCCGCATTTCCAACGCTTCAAGGTGGGCTGTGAGCGCCACTATAAGATCATCCGGGTGGGGGTCCCTATCTTGATGGGGATCCCTAACCACAAGTGCGTTACCAGGTTCCTCAACACGGTAGATGGCTTCGGCATCTTGTGGTTCAACTGGTGGAACAACCTGCGGGGCGACTGGGGAAACCCGGACAGGATTCTTCAGATTGCCCCATCGCTCGGGGGGGGGGGGGGTGGCGAGACGTATCGCGCCCTCTTTCCGTAAGTTCCGGCTTCTGCCCTGTCTGCGGAAGTAGCTTGATCAGGGTTTCCCGGAGGCATCTCACCGGGGGGAAATTGTTCTTTCCCTGCTGCCCCGGCCTGGGATTACCATAGTCGGGTCACCGCTCTGCAGTGCGCTCAGCCAAGAGTTTTTCAACCAGCCTCTTCTGCTCAACAAGATGCTGGCGTAACGTGGACTTCTCGGGATCTTCGTCAGTTTTCTACACAGATGCAGATGGGTTGGAGTGCTTGATAGTTCCGACGTGATCCTTACCGTTGCCGATATTTCAACCGAGTACCAGCGAGTCAGTGGGTACGGGGGGGCCTAGCAGGTTCTTCTGCTGACGGGTAACCCTCCCTGATGGGTCTAGCAGTGGCGGTACGCCCTCGGGGGGTAAGTCTCCATCAAGGAATTCAAGCTCATCTTCCTTGTCCACGACGTCAGCCATGTGGACCGCGACCCCTCTCGAGGGCATGTCCTCGATGTCGCATAACCAATCAGGCTGCTATCGAATAGGGTCGAAGAGGAGAACGGCGTAGTGTCCCCAACCACGGACTTACACATGGGGGGTACCTTCCCTGACGATTCTGCGGAGTACTTTGAAACTCTGAACACAGTTCCGTTGAAGGGCGCTCTGGCGGCCTGGCAACTAAGGGTGCTGGGCCACAAGGAGTGCGGCCGAATCGATCAGGCGGCATTGCTCGCTGATTTCTTCGAAGTGCTCTTGACTCCTGGGGTACACCACCCGTTCGTAACGAAGGCGGAAGTGTGTCGCCCATAGGGTTCGACAAAATCACCCCACTTCTTTAGGGGTAAGAGACTCTGGTGCGCGAAAATTCAGCGCCGCCATCGGCCAGAACTTCTCCGTGAAGTAATCCGCTGCAAGAATACTCCAGATGCTCCTGGGCTCGGACACGGGGTCTGGTCCTGTATTTCCCCACTCGTCAACCGGGGGCGGATGAGGGACCGGAAGTGGTACCGAGGCGGACCTCTGGGATAGTAAACTCGGCGGCGGAGAATACGGCGGACGAGCTGACTGGCCGCTGAATTCTGGGCCATCCTCTGAAGAGTAAGGTGACTTGGCCACGATGTCACGATACGACGGGCTGATATCCACAGCTTCCGGCATAGGAGTCGTGGCTACCGGCGACAGTTCATGTCGTCGCTCTACCGCCGTTGGCCCCCAAAATAGCTCTTCGTGATCTCTGGTAGAGGTAGAGGGCGCTTCTGGTGACGATGTCGGTGATTGCGCAGTCGAGACCTGCAGAATTCCCAAGATTTCTTCCTCCTGTATGTACCTATGGAGAGAGATGGGAATCTGGTGGACCTCATATTCCATGAGAATGAGGCTAACGCGCCTGGTTCCTACCCCATTCCTTGATACAGAGGAGCGGGGAGAAGGTTCCATTGCTGTGTCGCATTCCTCTTCCGAGTCGGAGAAGCGGGCAGGTTTGATCTCCACCCGGCCCTTCACAGGACTCTTCTTGTGGCGGCGACGACCCGCTCTCCTGCCCCGGGGTGGCTCTTCGGGACACGGTTGATTTTCATCATGTAGCCTCGGGGTGGTGCTGGCGCCGTGGCGGAGGGGGGCCCCACTCGAGATAGCCAAAGTGCGAGGGGAACCAGGGAAAATGTCGAAGGGTACATGGGGAGGACCTCCATGAATAGCACTCATGTGGGCGGAGCCTCTGTTGGAACCGAAAGGAGCATGGGGAGGACCTCCATGGTCTGTGCGGGTGGAGTGAGGCTGGCCTTCACTCCTCATGTTGCTGGGGTGAGGAGGACCTTCACCCGTTGTAGAGAGGGCGTAGGGAGGGCCCCCACGTTGGAGAAGGACTGGATGGACAATGCCTTTAGATCAGCGGTCGGGGGCAGGAGGATGGACTCCATACCCTATATAGTGGGCGCGGGAAAGGTTTCCACGCTGAGCGTCACTGCCGCTGGGCAGGTCTTCCTTCGGGATGGGGGTAGCACGAGGCATACCTCCATGACGAGCTTCGGAGCAGGGAAGGCCCATGCTCTATGGAGTAGTGGTACGGGGAGGGCCTCCGTACGAGGTGACATCACTACGGGTTAGTTCGCGGTGATCACCACTCTGGCCTGCCACCCGGAGAGTCAACCCAACCTACCCGTGGGGCGGTTGGGGTCTCGATCCTGGTTGGGCGAAAGAGTTCCCCTGCTCAGCGTATGCAGGGGCCCCGTGATGAACGTCGGCAGTGGCTCGGGCCACTGTAGCTGTTGACATTGACGCACCTGGGTGAGCGTCCTTAGTCCGGGCCCGACGCTGACGTCAGGTCAGACGAGCTGGGGCAGGTGGTGCAGGGGCATAGCCTACCTTCTCTTCCTACGGAGTCAGACGGCGGCGCTGTCGCGGCTGGGTGGGAGCTCTTGCCTAGAGCCCTAGGGTCGGGACCCTGAGCAGGCTGAGCCGGACGGTGCCCTCCTCATCAGCGTAAGGCGAGGATTCATCAAGGCATTCCGGGGACAGGCTCCCAAAACGGTTGAACGTTGGGGTGGGGAGCAAGGGCTCCCTGCGCGGCCTGTTAGGGCGGCATTGATAGCGGGGCCTGGAGGCCTCCAGGTCCAAGCGGGCCATATCCCTAGTTGGGATGACCCCTTCCTCCTCGTACCTGCACACGAGGATGTTGATCACCCTTCGCTGGATGACCTCTAATGGGGAAAGGGGATGTGGGTGCCCCGTATTCCGCGATGTGGTGGCCGTCGTGGCAGTAGCGGCACCACGCGGGGTGGATGTGGTGGAGTCGCCCCTGCCCCTACGTAGGCGGGCGAGCGGTGATCACATCTCTGTAACAACAACCTGGTTCCTGAGAAACGAAGGGATCAACTCATCAGCACTGAGAGGAAAATAATCGACAACCAGTTCCCCGACGTCCTTCCATTCTCCATGTCTGTAAGAAGGATCCACGCCAACACGCTGCAGAACGGAGTGCCCCACGTTCTACTGCCTCGACTTCCGGTGAGTTTCACGACAGGCCCGCTATTTTCTTGGCGGGACCAGGTGCCGGATATCTGGATCTGGTGACACGTCAATCTACTGGTGTCTCAAACGCTACTAATATCCACATTGAGGAGAAGACATTCACGTCGGGTTCACCATTTCTGTTTCTGACGCTTTCGCCGGGGCGCGCGCATCCGTCCGTCCGCGGAGGAGGACGCACTGTGCTTGTTGCCCCGCATTCCCGCTTTCCAAAGGCGGGCGACATTCGCTCCTTATTCAGGGACGTTTTCTCATTGATCGAAATGGGATGATGGGATGTCGGTTCTTCCTTCTTTGGATTCCTCCTCAGAACTCATCACCTAGTCCAGGTCTCCCTCATAGATTTAATACGTAGTTCGTGAAACTCTTCCCAGTGCCATGTTTCCATGGATGCCGGTTAATTACACTGATTATGTCAGGACATTCCAAAGGGTCCAGTCAGGGCAGCAACCTTCAGTTGGGGGAGTAGTCACGTTGAGGCATCAGTAGCGTGTCTGGATGCTGGGGAACCTGGCATGTCTGTCTATTATCCCTGTTCACAGGGCTTCTCGAGGGCTTGGAGGCCCGAGGCATCCCACATCGAGCACGGGGAATTATATGCCATAGACACATATCTGAGGTTTTCCTCAGCTTCCCGTGTTTAACACAGGGTACGCCGCGAGTTTAACGTCCAGCAGAGACGGATCAGCCCGATCAGAGCATTAGCTAGAATGGATCGGATTGAGGGATTTCCCTTGAAGGAATGTCGATACCGGGGCCAGCCCATGGGCGGCTGTGAAGAGGAGCATACCGACATGGTCTCACCGGGATATGACGGTCCAGGCGAGGGTCGGGGTGGATGGTGGATGGATGAATGAAGTGGATGGTGGAATGGAAAGGAACCATCGCAAGGGCAATGATGAAGTTGGGCTTGAGCCTTAAAGGGGCTTCCTACGTATCCCCGTGGCAGGGAATCAAAGTCCACGTAGTCCAGGATGGTGCCGGTGAACCGACTTGAAGGTGGACCTTGGCTCGATGGATGTCGTCAGCGAACCGACGTGAAGGTGGACCTTGGTCCGATGGATGTCGTCAGCGAACTAACGTGAAGGTGGACCTTGGTCCGATGAGAGATGGTCTTGAACCTCTGGGTGGCTTCATACGTACTATGCCTTGACATGGATCAAAGACCTTGTAGTTCAAAGGGTTTCATCGGTGAACTGACGTGAAAGTAGACCTGTGGGTCCACTAGTGGTGGGCTTGAACCTTGGAAAGGTTTCCTAAGTACCATGCCTTGACATGGATCAAAGTCCTCGTAGTTCAAAGGATTGCTGGAATACAGTTTAACGTCATGCGGGACGGTAGTGAACCCTGACGTGAATGAACGACGGGCGGTGGGTGTTGGAGAACCGACGTAAATGATGGACCTTGGTCGGATGGGAGATGGGCTTGAACCTCTGGGAGGGTTCCTACGTACCATGCCTTGACATGGATCAAAGTCCTCGTAGTTCAGGTGAAGATGGGGGGGGGGGGCTGGCACACCGACAAGGAGACGGTCTGGGCCAATGATTGTTTGGCTTGCACCTCAGGGAGGCTTCCTACGTACCATGCCTTGACACGGATCAAAGTCCTCGTAGTTCGGGTCGGTCACAACGGCTTGTTGTCAGACTGGAATGCAGTTTAAAGTCATTCTGGACGAAGGTAGAACTCAACGTGAATTGGATGATGGGTGGGCTTGAACCTCGTGGAGGCTTCCTATGTACCATGCCTTGACATGGATCAAAGACCTCGTAGTTCAAATGGGTGTGCAGTTTAACGTCATGTGGGACAAGGGGCATACAGTTTAACGTCATTATGGACGAGGGTGTGCAGTTTAACGTCATGCTGGACGGAGGCGAAACTCAACATGAATGAACGACTGAGTAATGTGGCTTGAACCTCATGGAGGCTTCCTACGTACTATGCCTTGACATGGATCAAAGTCCTCGTAGTTCACTGAGGGTGGGGGTTAGGGTCGGTGCTCACTCTAAGCCCACGTGAGTCATGCTCGGTGTGAGAAACAAGAGGTTGCAAGGACCTGACGATCACATCGTGAAGGATGCGTCCGTGAGAAGCGAAGAGGGGATTACGCATTAGGCGGCCCACGGTGCTGGGACTTACTCCATGATGGAGGCCCGAGGTGCGGCAAAGCGCAGTGAAATAGGGACTCGGGACCAATGATGGGAGGTGCCTTGTCCCCTATCACGCCCTCCACAGACCTTGGTAGTGGGGAAGTACGGAGATGCAGGGGTGCAACCATCCGTTGGGGAACTAGGGTCACCCTTCTCCTATGAACATACGCCACTCCAATAAGGAGGATATCATCCCTTGTGGATGGGTGATTCCACTCTTGTGGAGACGAGTGGCGTAAAAAATGTTCGAGCTGGGGGGAACCTGCGTGCGAAGCACGAGGTCGGGTCACAGTTTAACGTCATGTGTTGAGGACGTGATTCTTGGCAGTTTAACGACCTGCAGCTCGGACGATGTGGGTTCACTCCGCACCCCTTGGACTTACATAACCGGTACCCTCTGTTCCTTGGGGAAGGGAAGGTACCAGTAAGGCCGTGGTCAAGGGGGGGTGTGGAGAGAACCATCGAGGGGTCCACGTTAGCGTGGCTATGCGAAGAAGCAATAGCCGTTATCGTGCCTATGCGAAGAAGCATTAGGCGAAGCAATGCTACGAGTGGTATTGTCCATGGGACATTGAAATCACATCGTGCGAACCTGGAGGGTTGTACAGGAAGAGGAATTTCCAAGCAAAGGAGCTTGCTTTGCGAAGCAGAGTTCCTTGGACTTAGCACAGGACATAGGTGTGAGTGGAGGGTGCTTCGTGAAGTGGAATGGTATTCGCGGAGCACTGCCTCACGAAGAATGGGTGCCTCGCAAAGCAGGGTGCTGCGAAGCAGTGTGCTTCGCGATGTGTAGAGATCCTGCCTTAGAATGGGGATTAATAATATGGGTTGGGTGTTTCGTGAAGCATTAATGCTTCGTGGCTGCCCGGGTTCCCTTGGGAATACCCTTCCTTCGCGAATTCCCTTGAGCTTCGCGAAGGGCATCCCTCTCGGAAGAGGGGGTCAAAACAAGACCAAGCAAAGGCGTCTCGCGAAGTAGAAGTACCTCGCAGAGCTCATGATTCCAGGGGGAAAAGGGTGCTTCGCGATTCGGGAGAGGAGAATCCAAAAGGTCGGATGGTCCGTCCTCGGGACTCAGGGGGAGTCCAGTATTTATAGGCAAGGGGCGCTGTGAAGCAGAACTCGCGCGCCGCCTCAGGTGCTTCGCGGCACGCTCACGAACGTCAACGGAGTCCGTGGAGAGTTACCGCCTCTGGAGCTTCGCGGCGGGCTCGCGAACGTCAAACGCATTCGCGGAGAGTTACCGCCTCTGGAGCTTCGCGAGACCGCGATGCTCGGGGTGCTTCGCATCGGTGCTTCACAACGGTGCTTCGCGAGACAGCGTGCCAGCATTCTTTTTCATCCCTTCCTTTCATGCAATATTTTGGCGCCAACAATATGAAAAAGGGAAAGGGTGTGATCAAGTTCAATAAGTGGTGTGAGTTACTCTAGTACCACCCCTTCGCATTATTTAGTTCAGCACTGCTACCAATTGGTTAGTTAGAGAATAATTGTGTCTTTGGTAGTGGATCCTGATTAAAAATTAAAAACAAAATTAATGGAATGATATTATATTTTATTTATATATATTTTAAATAGAATACACAATAAAGGAACTAGAGTAGGAATTACCATATCTCTCATCAGTGATTATTATCAAGAATCATCTTCCTCTACCTCTTCAATGTTTTTCATTTCCTACATTTCAAAACATTTATGCATTTAATTTCATATTCGTAACTAATGTATAATACAAACAAGAAAGATGATGTGATATGACTTAATTAAGGAATACCATTTATCAATCCAAATAAAGGATTCATAATGACATAAAATAGTCATATTATATTTAGTAAGAAGAATATCAGAACATAAATGAATAGTAAATCAATTAGTTTTGTAAGGATTGTTAGTTTATATTACAGTTCAACTGAATATTAGAAAATTAAACTCAAAGAAAACTGGAACTAGTTTATATTTAAAATGCACATGAAGTTCAATTTGGATATAAAATATTTTTAATCAACAATAAAGAAATTTGAATAGTAACAACCTGAACAACCCAAGTTGAGATAATCAAAAGAATTGAGAACACATATGAGTGATTCTATTTATGACGCACCATAACTTTGGGTTCTCAATCAACTCTAAAAATTGAACTATTAGAGGCATAATAAGTAATAAATTTATTAGGGCCAATGGGGTTGGTGATGGTTTCGATTTCATCCCCACTATCATAAAAAATATATGATGGGATTACTTAAATAATGACACCAAACCCAAGTCTCTGATGACCATTCTCATAAAAAATTTATTTAAAAAATGATGCCAATATATATGGATCATTATTATCTAGAGTGTGAGTCATTTCAATAACTAAAAATAAATATTCATCAATAAAAGTTTCAACTATCTTCATTGAATAAAACCACTTGTATTTCATCAAAGTGGCTCAACCATGAGAGTGACAATCCAATAATGGAATTTTCTCAATGAATTCAAAATGAGATATATATTCAAAAAGAGGTTTAATATCTAATGCACTAGAATAATAGTCTATTGTGGAATATACCATAACACCATCATGTTTTGTTCTCATGTTCATTACTCATTCAGTGATAATAAATTTTTACCAATTGATCAGAGTTGATTTTCATTCATAAGCAATATAATTAGGACCAGAATCTAAAGGTCTTATTTCCTTAAAAATAATTTCAGTAGGAAAAATCAATAACTAAAATATAAATTAATATTAAAATTTACTATTTATTTTAATTTTTATTTTATTATAGAAATACTTTTACCTTCAATTTCAACCAAGCAGAAAACTATTTACTATTAAAAGTCTCTTTCATTCTCAAATATAAAGATTAATGATTAGTATTTATAAATTTTCTAGGTTTCATATAGAAAAAATAGAAATTTTTTAACACATATTTATAATTACATGTCACGAGATAACATATACATGTTAAATTTACATACTTTATTCAGTCATTAAAAAAATGAAAAATAAAAAAATGGTGTAATTTTCCATCTCCCACACTTAGTCTTATTATATTAAATATATATGATCCTGGAATTTACCCTATTTAGGGAAGTTATGGAAACCTAGTTTGAATTTTTTTTCATAATCCTCTTATTAATTTATTTATTATTCAATTACATCTCATGGTCATATTAGAAAAATACATTGAACATAAATCCATATATTCTAGATCCAAGTAACCATTAACAATAAAACGTTCGAGATTGTTCCTACTAAATACATAAGACTTTAATGTGTATATATTTATTTCATTTGGATACATCAACTGAAATAAAAAAATTCCTTGAATAAGTATTTCAATTGGAGGATTGATAGTAGAGTGAAACATATATATGAAAAATGATGGAAGAAATATTTTCTCTAACTCACACAAAATTAATAGTTCCTATTTGTATATTTTTTTGAAAGAAATACTTGGAAAAATTCATAACAAAAATATCTCTATACACATTTAACAATCAAATATATGTCACCCTTATATTATTGTTTAGTAGATGATGTATTTCTGTTGGAATAAACTCAAGAAGGAGGATGTGATAATCATGATTATTTAAATAATTTATATTCAAATATAATATGTTGACCTACATTGAAATATTACTTGAATATCCATTACAAACCTTGATATTATGTAGTTCTTATAGAAATTGGTTTCTTTTCTATAGGTGTCATCACATAAGAGGCACATAGAATTTTCCATTGATTTTCATTGATACACACAAAATGTTGTTTTAGTCTAATACACAAATCCAGCAAGTCACATTTTGAACATAAATCATATTTTACCTTCTAATTTATATTTCCAATAGTTTAAATAAATATTTCACATATATTTTATTTAATTTGAATTATGTGAAAAAAATGACATAAAAAATTGGTTAAACAATACGGAAACCCAACAAAGATACCTTTCTTATTCCTATTGTAATTTTATTCCATGAAACATTCTTACACTTCTTATATTTCATCTAACCTTTCCTAAATGAAAAATTAATATCTCGAAATTAATTAATCCCATTAGTACTAGACATGTACTAAGGTGGATTTTTGGTCTCTATTGTATTTTAAATCATTCTATGATTATTCCTATATGGACTATCCATTGGAAAGAATCATCAGTGTCTCATAAATTGAAACTACGATGATATTTAAATCTTAAAGATTTCTTTTCTTCCATACAAACAGGATAGGAATGTTTCCCATTCATGATCCAGTAAGACATCATTACATAGGAAGGAAAATGATTTATGATCCATATAAACACAACATGCATATGAAATATGTCTTTCAAAAAGGAATCATATACACACACACACATTCCAAATATAATTCAACTCTTTTATTAAGGGTCTCATTCGTACATCATAAACCTTTTTAGGACCAGAAGGTCTATATGTGAGTATAATATGAATGTGAAAGGTTTTTTTTCATACACATGCATGGAGGAATTTTATTAATATATATAAAAACCATCCATGTGTTGTTTTAAGTATGAATCTCCCTAAATGGAATAAAACTATCAAAAGATAAACCCCAACTCACATTACGCATGTTAGCTACAAAATTGGGATTCGAGCATCAAATGTATTCCATAAAAATCCATCTTCAGGATGAATGAACTCATCATTATCCTTATTTCTATAAATATGTCTCCATAAAAAGTTTATAGATATTTCATTATACATTAAAATATTTTAGAGTCTAAGAATCAGTAGAAATTGTCACATTAATTTTTTTGGCACACAAGATGGTGTTCCATATTTATTTGGATTCCATAAATATATTATGAATTTTATATAATTATTTAGGTTTGTTGTTTTATCCTTGAATAAACTATAGTCTTCTAGGAAATAATGAATTTTATTTTTAGAAAATCCAATTTCATAAACTAACATCCATTCCATATAATAGTTTAAAGGAATATATACATCAATTAGAAGTAAGACCATGAGAAATGGAAGAATATAATTGATGTAAGTATTATAAATCCAATATTTTCCCATGAAATAATTATATTAAAAATTAAAGGTTTTTTATTTTACAACATTACTGATATATTAGATACATAGAAGAATAATTCAATTTTTTTACCCTGTCAACATCATAATTTTTATTACATGCATCATGTGTTGTTATATAGAGGTCTTCATGGATTGGTATCCTTTTTTCTCAAGATGAAAAATAAATGGAAAATGGACATGTAATCAATTATCTAATATATCCCTCTCATTCAAATCATTAAGATTTTTAGCTTTCCTTTTATCCTCCATTGTTATACTTAGAATAGTAATTTGTTTAAAAAATAATTTTTGTTATATTGTAGATAACCTTTTCATGACTTAACCAAGGTATTAAAAAAAATTATAACATGGGATGTGTATAAGACCTCTACCTAAAGCATTGGTAAATGAAAAATCTAATAATATCTCTATATTTTCTTGAAACATAATTTAGATATGATCTGTCTCATACACCCAACTTGTATCCATTCTATGAAAATGTTTTATGTCCTATCATAAAATCAATAAAACAGTGTTTAAGTCAAAATACTATATACATAAAACCATAACACTAAATTTAATTATATCAATTACTAATAACTATAAATAATACCACACCATAATGTATATTTATGTCGTATTTGATAAACTAGTCCATATAAGAATTAAAATATAAAAGACAATAATGTATATAAAATAAAAATCAAGGTATATATTGTAGTATAAAGCTCATAAACAAACCAAACATGTTAGTAGTCGAGCTTGGTCAATAACTAGATTATATAAGTAGTAAACTAAGTGTTAATATTGAATGTTTCATAACAAACACCTACTCATAAAAAATTACCCAAAATAATAGGTTCATATTAGATTTATATAAAATTAGTTTAAAAAATACATATAAATAATTTTAATATATTTATTTTAGTTAAAAATAATTTAAAATTTATCCCTTAATTTTATCATATCAATCCATTGGATAATATTTTCTTGTAATAAAAGTCTATTTTTAAGCTTTGATATTAACATTAAAGGATGTTTTAATGTATATGTGAGATTATATTTGATCATTGGATAGTATGTAATTATTATAATAAGTAATATTATTTTTTATTTTATTTTTACTTGTCATAATGTTGGTAGTATGAGTTAATAATTGTTATTCTAATTAACCTTCAATCAAGGAATCATGGTAGGCTTTCATAGGAGATCTATTTCTCTAAAACACGTAAAATACAAGATTAAGTGTGATGAAAAAAGCTTATATAAGTTCATTTTCTCAAATATGAATATAACAATATTATACTTATTTTAGATTCATATTGTATGAGGTTTTGTTTTAATATTTAATAGGTTGTCCATTAAAATAATTTTTTTTCTATAGGGAAGTAGATCCATGTAATCAATGATGTAACATAGAGAGTTTAGTGGGTGGAATTGTTTGAGACATAAAATGTATAATATTAATTTTTAAAATAAAAAAATGAAATTTATAATTTCAAAACGAACTATTTTTTTTCAAAAAACAAAAAAACTACTTGAATAAATAATTATAGACCTTTCTCATATATATCAAGAAAAATAGTATGTTCATATTATATTTATATATAATTAAATGGTAACTAAATATTAAAAAAATGCATCACTGATACTCATATTTATTATGAAATTCAATAAACATTATAATTAAAACCAACCATCATTCATTAAATGTGGGAAAATATGATTAAAAAGTATCTTGGTTAGAGTTTTAGACATAGAAAATAACTAAAAATGATGTTTGGTAGAAGAGATGAAGGATTTGGAACTTACCAATTTGATATTCAAGAAGAATTGAATTAAAACTTGGAGGATATATTTCCGTGAATGGGGAATAAAATGAATGTCCATAGGGTTATCGATGTTGATGAGAGTGAAATGGGCGGAGGTGAGGTTAAAATGGGTAAATTCATTAGGATATATCAATGTTTTTTTAAAACCATTAGAATAGTCTTTTAGTAAATTGGTGACACCAATTATTTTACCAAAATTTGGGTATAACCTTATTAGTATAAGTCCAATTCTCATAGTTTTGACATAATATTTTTGTTGAAAATCACCAGTGAGATCTATATTTTGATGTTCGTGAGAAGGTTTTTCTATTCATTTATCAGTGAAACAAGGTTATGATAATTGAGAATAATGAGAAGTTGATCCATAAGTATATAGTTCTCTTTGATATTATTTATCGAGTAGGATTTTTAGCTTATTTATTGACACTCCCACTAAATCTCACTGAAGTACACAATGTGTTCTATATATATCAACATACCTAAACCTTCACATGTAAAAACCATAGAGAATATACTACTGTATCATGATATATTCTATGATGAAAAACTAAAATATATCATAGATCACATAGATAATGTTCAATGTAATAATACAACTGTCATGGTTAATGTTCTTCGGTGGAATCAGGAATTTGAGGAAGCTACATGAGAAATCAAGGTTATGATGAAACAAATATATAATAATTTTTTCCTATAATAGTGTGGAATAATTTTTAGGGGAAAAATAATTTTAAGGTTTTTTTGAATGTAACACTACAATATTTTATATTTATTTTATGAAAATTAAACATGAAGTATTTGATAACTTTCCTTACACGCAACCCCGAGTCTATATGAACCACAATTTAGTAAATCATTATTACATAGCTATTAAATTGAATGGTATGAATAATAATAATAAATTTATGGAAAATAATTATAAAGGTTTTTATTAATTATAATTTATTGATTTATGCATAATAAATAATTACTCAGTTTTCGATAAAGTCATTTTATGCTTCAAATATATGTTTTCATAAAAAATGTTTTTGACACATTTTAGCATTTAAAATTTATCATTAATTTTTAAAAGTTTTATAATGGTTATATAATTAAATTAATATAATTTTATAAAAAATCAATATTATATAAGGGTTAAATTCTTGTATTTTTCTAAAAATATTTATGTTTCAATAAATAGTTACAAATACCATTTTTTGTAAAAATTAACAATTACTTTCAAGTAAGTGTAAAATAATGTTTTTAATATGATATTAAATTAACCAAAGTATAATATAATTATAAATAATATAAATAATTACATAATAATCATATTTATACTTTATTTTGGTATAAGGTAATTTCTTGGGCTTAAAAAACATTTTTCTAAAAAACTATTTTTATGCCCTCAATATGTTTTTATTAGAAAAAATTAATTAAAAAATATTTATTAATGATTATAATGAAATTAATAGATAATATATTGAATATAAAATTTATCACCCATTTTTCTATTTCTATAAGGCATATAATTATAGTAAATTCCATTTTATGCTTAAAAATTCATTTTAGGAAAATGGGTTTTCGTTACTGTTAGTGTAGATAATTAAAATTAAATTATACCACCTATAGAAATTAAATATGGTAAAATGAATTGAATATTTTAATAATAATAATTAAGATAATATAAATGTTTAAACATAATTTTTTATCACATTGAATTGTAAAAAAAATTAATATTTTCTAACTATGGTTGAGGTTTAAAAGGGTTAACCAGGGGGGTTAAACCATGAGATTAGGGTATGATTGTCCCCCAAACCTGAAAAATTATTATTTTTTGAGGATATTTCGATATTATCATATCTAATATTCAAATAAATGTCCATTTTGAGCCACTTTACCTTGAAATTAACCTTAAATCATTGAAATCTTTTAAGAAATTCTATGTGTGTCCCTCCCCTCACTTATAAAAGTGAACCTATTATCCTCTATTATTCAAAAATATTTATACTTATATTTAAGAAAATAATAAATCCAATACATTCATAGAGCCATTACCTTCATTATATATCTTATTTTCTTCTTCCAAGTCTAATCATTCGAGGCTTAAGGAGTGAGGCAAGGGTGGTCACTTAAAGAAGAGGTATATATCTTAACAGAGCTATTTCAATTTTTTTATTATTATACTACCTATAACCTTTTTATATAAAAAACATGATTAATCCTATATAATAAATATACTAATATTATATTTTTATAATTAAATAACCATTTACCACCTCTTCTCAAACTAATGGGCGATGAAAGTATCTCTTATGCGTATGTCTGGATTACTTTCACCATAAAATGATACGACTCATACCCCCATCATATAAGGTTGGTTATTATGATATATTTAACATATATCTATGATATAATTTTTAGAATAATTATTCTATAAATATGAATTAATATTTACCTTTCTTTTATTCCATCCATCAAAAATTGGAAATGTCATTTGTGCGTATGTACATACTACCATCTCTATGTAGTGATTTAATTCATTTTTCATGACCCCTTTATATGAATTGTTATAAATATATATATAATAAAAATATATTTCATTTTATATCAATATAATAATTTTATAGGTGATTTAAACATGATCAAAGTTCAAGTACCCTAACTATTGAACCAAAACATACATGAAAAATGAAGTAGTTAACACTTAAAATGACGATGATAATGAAATATTAGAAATGAACATGTAATAAGATGATATAGGTGAACCATTTATAGTATTATAGGTCTGATTAAGTTTATATTACAAAATTACACTAAATTTAAATTCATCATACATGAGGCTAAACACTTATGAGGCAAGAAATACTTTAGGTAAGGCTTTTATGTCACAATCTCATTTTTTGCAAGGATTGTTTATTCTTAAATTTTTTGATGGTGAAATTGTATGATATATCTCTCTAAAATATTATTTAGTTATTTTATTGCATTTATTTTTGTATATATAATGATTTAATTTAATTTTTCTCTCTTTAAGTACTAATGAGACAGAAATAATATTTTTACAGAAGGCTGTGAAGGTTTGAGGGTGTGAAGCGGAAGATGATGGTTCATGGATTTAAATATATATAACATGATCAACATAACGGCATCAACTTATATTATATTAATCCTGGTAAAAAGGAGAAGGATATTTCATCAAATAATTAAGCATTAAAATCAAAGATATAAATTACCTCAATAGATTTGAATTCATATTCGACAACCACTAATCATCGGTGACTATTTCTTGATGGAACTGAAGTCAGATCCCTCTAGATCGTCCACAATTTCTTTGAATTCTCAGTTAAATATTTATTATTTATATCTAGGTGCTACTAAGGAGGTATTAAAAAGGCTTTTACATCCTGAAAATTACCACTACATTGTTCCTTCGATACATAATGTATATCTTAGATCGATTTTTGGGAATGTGTAATTCATTCTCTAAGATACGGTAGGGAGGATAGAAGAACACTTAAATTCTATAAGATAATATTCCCATGTAAAATTGATCCATATTACTTATATAGTAGAGATTAGAAACCCAGAAAAGCCTTCCCAACCCTTGTATATGTAATTGCCTATAAATAAGCCTTAAATGACACGTTATGGCCAACTTACTGTGTTACAAACATCATTTATATTTTAATAACTTACTTATAATATAATAAAATATATTATGTGATAAAAGATAGACATTTAACTCGACTCATCATTCCTAAAAATATTAAATGATCCTTGGATATTAAAATAATATTCATCCCTTAAATATTTTTTCCCACAAATATAAAATAAAACATTAATATTAAATTAATATTCATTTTTATAATATTTTTCCATGAATTTACTTTAATAAATTTAAATACATTAAATGAATAAATTCAACTCAAATTATTGTATATTGAAATACTAATTAATTAATTTATTTCATAGCGATAGTTAAAACTCAGACATCTCTCAGAACCCGTAGTGGAGACCACCCTGACCTATACTCATATTTAATTATAATTGACCATAATTTTGAATATTATATGTGTGTAACCCTTTAGGATCTTATCTCAATTGTAGTGAATACTATTCATAGACCTGGAGTAGAATCTTGCAATCTGTCAAGGACCCTAAGGAGTTAAGGAATAGTCATAACAATGACAATCTCCTACAAAAACATATTGTCTTATATAATCTATTTATCTCATTATATCTTATAAATAATGACGCATACTTGATGTCATCATTATTTCTCACTTTAAAATTCATTTAAAATACTAGATAATCTCACCTTATTCTGCCATGGTGATGGATTTAGGGAAGGTACTACCATCCTGATCAACTAGGCTCAAGATATTACTTTTTTACGTAACATAATTTTTCCTTGATAATTCAATCAATTTCATGCTGGAAATATTGCACCTAACATAAACTAACTCACCATGAAATAAATGTTATGGTTTCATGTTTCAAAAAAATTCACAATCAAATAGTATACACTTATAATAATCTTAATTGAAGAGACACTTATACATGTTATAATATAGGAACTACCAATGACACTGGAAACGTGTGGTGTACTTATTGGCGGGTTAGTCCCCATGATCTCATCTACTCGAGATTTCCAATTGAAAAATTTATGAGATGAAGTCTTAATGCTTTTGAGCCCCCAACACCTAATAGTCACACATAATATGTTTCTTGTCACCTTGATGTATTTGGAGCATAATACATCAGTTTATGATTACTTTCATGATATATTTAGGTTCTAATTAAATCCTAAGAATGACTATAAAATTTTTACATTAAAAATAGTCTATAAAATTTACCATTAAAATAGTTAAAACATAAATATGAATATTATTATGGTAAGTTTACATCCTGGAAAAATAATTATGTACATTATATGGTAATAGAAATAAAATATTCATGTTGGGTGTAGGGAACCCAGTTTAACAAAAAACCCACTTTTACTAGATATAATTTGATAACTATCCATGTTCTATCTCACATGATAAGGTCAAGATTCTACTGAGTTATGAATTTAGTCATTGGGACATCCATGTCTCCTCTACATGGCTACTCTGTTATCTATGGATTCAACTCCATGAGTAAGACTCCTCAAGAGATGATAACCTATAGTATATTTCCTTTTCCTCTATCAAAACATTCACTGGTACCATTAAATAAGGCTAATAAAAATTTATATTATGATAAAAATTTACTTACTAGGTGCTATTACAATAACTCCAACAAATCATTACATATTTTATAGTGCTTATTCAGCCACATCAGAACCCATAAATCCCTCTGAATTTGTAGAATATATCTATCACTGGTTTGAATGAGCTTCTCTTACTCATTACCTTAGCCACACTATGATATTAGATCATATTGATCCAAATAAATATGTGTTTTTGTCCCCATAAAACTAGTGTCCCTCCTCTCTAAGTACTAGGAACACATCCCTTATACTTTCTCAAGTATAATTTGATACTACAAACTACTTCTAGTGTAGTTCTACTAGATTTTATTAATATTATCTGACCATAAATTATATCTTAAGAATATCATTTTTAGTAATGGAATAGGTGACAGATAAATTTCAGGAACATATGGAATTCTACTAACCACTTTAATATCCTCATATGTCTTAAACATGTCTTTTGGAGATATTTATTCCATGTGACATTAGTAATAATTCTCTATAAAATTTTTCTATGTTTTATTTTTCAACACCTTATCATCATATGTTTTTTGAATTAGTCCAATCAATCGCTCATATCTACCTCAGTATATCTCTTTCCCTAGAACATTGTTTTCAACATTAATTCAACCATTAGAGAGTAACTTTTAATCAATTATTAACTAAATCTAAGACTAAATAACCTTTTTCATATGTTATCAACTTATTTTACTTGGAAAATAGTGGTTATTCCACTAAACTCTTGTATATACATGTAAAAATTTCATTCCATATGAATATTCTATGATCTTGTTGTTTACTTCAATACAAAATTAGATTCAATTAACGAAAATCCCTTATTATAATTATATGGGGTCAATAAATCTTTCTATTTGTATTATATATACAATTTCCATGAAAGGAGGTCCTAGAATTAAATTTCAAATAAAATGATCATAAAAATTATGCATTAAAATTATAGCTTTAATCGATTTGTAATGATGGCATTGTATAACCAATTAAGCATTATTATCACCTCACTTGCATATCCCATGTATAGTCACTCTTGAATACCAACCAATGAATTTATATTAATTGAAGAAACTTCTGAAACATATAATTGATTTTAGTACATGGTATCCATTTCATAAACACTTAATCATGTCAATCATAGCTTGTTTCCATTTACTTTTTCCTTATAAGATCCATTATTCTTAGTGAATAATGTATCACCCACCATTGTGAATATAAAAAACATTATGGTTTCATTCTTCTTACATAGTATGTGTCTCTAAAAAATTCCTTTTCCGCAATCTCTTGTGGAAAATATTCCTATTCTGACAAATTTTTCATCATAAGCATTGACTGAATCAATGTAAATATTTCTCTCACTATCTCAAATAGATATGCGAACCCATTTTATAAAAATATAGTTTATTTTTTGGCTCAAATTATTCTATCACATAGATTTATTTAATATCCAATATGAATTTTAGGATACTAATATAGATGAACCTTTTGTTTTTTTAGTCCATTTTTAGTTTATTTCCTTAATAAACTCTACATCAATACACATTTCTTATGATATAATGGATTTATATGAAACTGTAACTTATTTGATATCCATTTTTCATTGTAGTTATAATAGTATTAGGGGATAATTACTCAATTTATGAATCATGTCTCATAAAAATAATGGATTTTTTTGAAATGTATATTAGTTAGGACATTGATTATACTTTTACATACATTATGAATCTGATATGTATAAGTAAATGTTTTTTCAGGATTTTTTTCACACTATATGTTATTGATCAATATTTTTATGTTAGAATCATCTTATATCGTCCTTACTAAAATCATAACTTTGATGTGTATAAGTAAATGTGAGTTTATGAATAAATTCACTATATATTTTATGATCGATGAATGCTTGGTTAATATATTCATCGATAGATGGGCTCAAAACTACTCATATATTCTAATCATTCATATTTCGTACTTAACTTTTTCATTCCTTAAAACACTTAAATGAATATAATGAATTATCTGAAATTAAATATATTTTAAATTTGTACTAGTTGATGTTCTCTTGCTGAAACAATTTCGAAAGATTTGTGGCTTACCTTTATATGTAAAGGTTTGTTAGTCTAAATCTAAAAAAGTAAAAAAAAATTGATCAAACCTTAGGTTTTTAGCTCTAAAGAGTCTAAAACCATATTGGGTATATCCTTGAAAACTATTTGGTTTTACTAGAAAAAGATTTATCTTTCCACAAATGGGTATAACTATGTCTTACATTTTATATTAATCCGTTATTACCAATGATTAAAGCCTTAATAACCTATTATTTGTGTATTTAACACCAAAAATAACATTCATTCCAACTTTTAATAATGTATCCATGTGTCCAATGGAGACATGATATTATAAAAATTAAAAAAAAATTAAATATAACCATTAAAATTAGAAATTAGACATTTTTTATGTATCCACACTAGCATAGGCATTAGACTTTCTTAGCTTCTTGGAGAATTCACCTTACTTCTTATAAAGTCTATTTTATTAAATGGTTAATTTTTTTAAATACACATATATGATAGGCATATTGTATTTACTAACCAATAAGTATGATAAAAATATCACATAAAATGTTGAACATACACTAATTGGAAGCATAATCTTGCTTCTACTTCACTTCATTTCATTTTATATTTTTTAGACTTTCCTCATGACCCGAAAAAAAATATCCTCATGTATAATGATCAGCCTATTTTTTTAAAGTAAAATTTGAAGGTTCCCTTATAGTTTAAATTTCTATTATCCTTTTTCACCTTTTTATTTAATTTTTTTACAATAGAAAATATATATTAATATTCATTTATGTTCTTTTCTACTTAATGAATCTTACCCAATATGAAATGAATATTGTTTTTCTCTATATTATTAATTTTATAATCCTAAATGAAACTATAGTAATTTAAGCGATACTTATATTATAATTTTATATATTTAAATATCATGATCTATCTTTCAATTTAGATTAATAATTTATATTCTTCATTTGATTATTTTCTCACTTCACTTTATCCTTGAAAGATTCTTGAAGATGAGACAATATATGGAATAATCCATTTCCAAATGTTATTTCTAAAACACATTTGAAATTGATGATAGAATTATGATATAACCATCAAATGTGTCATACATTAATCTCCTGTAAGCATATTTCTCACCCTCTCTTCTTAAGTTGGATAAACAGGTAGTAGGGTATCTATCACTTTGGATTTCCCATATCATAATACCTTGTCAAAGTTCTTGCACTACTCTTGGAAATTCATTCCTTTTGGAAAAATTATTTTTTCTGAAATGATCATAGCGAACATTTGGTACTCAATCCATTCTTCTATAAAATAATACTTTAGAAGATTATCACTTATATTGATTAATAATTAGAAAATACCTATTAATTAAATCATTAAATGTATCCTACTATTTTATCCAACCCTGCTACCCATCACAAATATATTCAAAATACCCTGTCACTTTAGTATTCTAGTATCAAGGATCATTGAAACAACTCCTCTTAGTCTAAGCTTTAGCTACACCGCTTCTCAAAGAGTTTCAAGGATGTCATATGACTGTCCAATTTTATTAACTCATGTCTCCTTTAATTGTTGAATGACTTCTTGAATTAAAGAAATTTTAAGCTTGATTTACTCAACCATTTTTTTATGTTAAAAAAAGATAGCTATGAATACCTCTTTTCTTCCACCTTTAGTTAATTTGACTAATCGCTTTAATAAGAACTCACCAGTAGTAGGATTCACCCTAAACTAGAGTTGATGAGCTCATAATATACCAAATGTTTTTCAAATTCAGACATCAAAAGACATTAATAATTATATATTCTTCATGGTTTTAATTATTTCTAAATGAGTGAAATAATTTTCTATTTTATATAGACATATTATGTGATCACACTCACGAATTGACCACACAGTATATATAAAATAATCATTACATCTTAATTTATTTTAATCTATGCATTTTAGTTTCTTATTTTATGTTATCTTGTAAAATTTAATATTCAAAAAACAATAATAAAACATGTATAAATAAAATAAAAAACATGAATGATCTTTATAATTTACTATTTATTGGTCTATTAAATGTAAATGGATCAACCATGAACCTAAGGGTTGAATACCTGAGTCGTGTATGATTGGTATTTCACCTCACACCCTTTTTGAATGTATTTATATCTTTTCTAGAATATTTCCTCATCTCATCATGGTCCACATCTTATAACATCCTCAACTTTATATATACATACTTTTGAAATCTCAAAGTACATGTAGAAAAATATTGACAGATGCACTTTCCATTATACATATAAAGTGGGGTAAGATGATGTACAAACTATCAAAAATAAATTATTCTTATAAACATTAGATATATTGGAAATCATTAATTAAATAAATAAAATTATAGATATACATTAGTTGTTAAATACTCATAATCAATTGGAAGGTAATGTGAAAGAAAACTAAAATTAGTTTTCCAAAAAATTATACTCATTGGAAATTTAGAGGAATTAAAATAATTTCATATAATGTTAGTTTATAAAATAATAATTTTATATTACCCAATTTTTTTTAAAGAATTACAAAGAGTTTAATTTTTATTTTTTTTATTTTTCTTAAAAAATCTGGGGTTTTTGGATGGATCGAAAACCATTTAGATGGGGTTCGCAGTATTTTAAGAACCTAGAATGGGTCAGGATGGTATGGACGACCCAGTTGGGCCACTAGGTCTTCTAGCGGTAACATCCTTGTGCAAGGCACATGAAAATGGAAGGGATTGGGGGATGTTGTAGTAGCTCACAACGTCAAATTTTCCTTATATATATACATGCAAACACAAACACATATTAAAAAGACTTAACCCATGCCACTATGAAGGTCTTTCAATTTGGGGCAGATCAAATTTATTCAAAGGGGGTCAGTTATGCTTCCCCCACCATAATATATATTTTTAGAACGTTTCTAGTTCCACCCAAAGCCCCCTTTTGACTTTTTAATTTTATTTTGTTAAAATTGCGCAGTTGGAAGAGCACCCCACCCCTTTTGACCCTTTTTTATTTTTTTATGTTTCTAAATTTTCTAATCCTATTAACTTTGGGCCTTTGAAAAAAATTCTATTTAAAATTCCTAAATTAGTGAAATTATAACTAATAATTAGAATACTTCCAATCCTAAGAATTTGGCTGAAACCTAGATGGAAATAACTACACTGGGAACCACCAAAATAAAATGTATTATATACATATATATAAATTTTCTTCATTTTAAACTTATAAGAAAACCCACTTCTATCCAAATTAAAACATCAGATGATAGCAAACTAACTGTCTAAGATCAAAACAAAGACTGGTTTGATGTGATGGGATTGTGATGATAAATTCTACCAGAATTTAAAGAAAATATAATGAATCCTTTGCTTCAACCATCATGAGGTTGATCTGATTCCAAATGAAGGTACCACGGAGAAAAAACATAACTAGATGGGATGGGTATTTAAATTTGTTTCACCAGATAGACATAAATACATTGTGTCTACTGATGTGCTTCCCATTAAAAATGAATAGGATCTAACATGAAGTAATTAAGCTTGAAAAGTAAACTAATAAATTACCTCAATCTTTTTGAAGGTGTATTAAAAAATCATTCATCATCAATGTCCATTAAAAAAAATAACCGAAGTTGAATCCCATTTGATCGTCCAAAAATGCCTCAAAATTATATGGGAGCATCTACCATGGATATTCAGGTGTTAGGGTAATGATATGATAAATCCTTTTATGTCTAGATGATCCACACCATGATGTTCCTTCAATATGTGAAAGATATCTTGGGCTGATTGCTTGTAACATGAACTTATCTCTTAAGAATGCCGAATGGAGGAAATAGGATCTCTCAAATTAGATTGGATTAATAGTATGATGGAAAAGAGACCCCTCTTGCTTATATAGTGAATATTAAACACCCAAAAGAGCATCCTCAGTCCCCGTATAAGTAATGCACACTAAATATGTTATAAACAACACATTATGAGAAACTAACTATGTCATGAATGTCATTCATATTTCAATAACTTACTTCTAATATAATAACATGTGTTACATGATAAAATAAATATACATAACTTAGCTCATTATTCTGATATAAATTAAAAAAAATGAATATTAAAATGAAATTCATTCATCAAATATTTTCCCCATAAATATTAAATGAACCTTGAATATTAAAATAATATTAATTCTATAATATTTTATAATGTATTCCAATTAATACATGTAAATTCATTAAATAAATAAATTAAAATCCAATTATTCTATATTATAATAATAATGAATTTATTTATTTCTTGGTGACCATTAAAACTCAGACATTTACAAAACCCCGTGGTAGGGTCTACCATGTTTTATACTCCTATTCATTTAGAATATGCCAGACTTTTGAATATAATTAGTGTGTAACCATCAATGACCTTATATTGAAAATGGTGAATACAATTCAAATACCAAGAGTATATTTTAGAAACACATAATGGCCCCCATGTAGTTATGTAATAATCATAGTAATGAAAACCTCCTATGAATACACACCATGCAATATAATCTCTTTGTCTCGCAATATCACACAAAGTAGGATGCATACTTGATGTCATCATCCTTTGTAACTTTATTTTTCATTGACCTTTCTAGATGAAATTTCTTTATTCTGCCATAGACATAGATAATGTGAAGGTACTACCATCCTATTCAACTAGCCATAAGAAATGAGTTCCATTTAGAAGTGACAAATCCTATCTTAATTATTCAATCAATGCCATATCATTAATGGAACACCCAAGACAAGCTACCTCACCATGAAAATAATGTAATGGTTTCCATATTGCATCAAAGAACATAATAAAATAGTATACAACAATAATAATCTCAAGTAATGAGAATATTACATGTGTTCACAGATAGAAACTACTAATGACACATGAAACATGTGGGTTCCTATTAGCGGATCAGTTATCATGATCTCATCTACTCAAGATCACTATATGTGAAGTTCATGAGATAAAGTATCAATGCTTAGGAGACACAATAATATAATAGTCACACATTATCCCTATCCTATCTGTATGATGTATCTAGACCACAATACCTAAGATTAAGATTATTGTTATGGTATCTCTAGGTTCGCATTTTGGCATGGGAACTACTATAACCTTTAGATATGACAACTAATAAATGGAAATTTCTATGTAAATTGTAGAATTAGAAATATCAACAATTTTATGGTAAATCTACATCAAGAATAATTCATTGTATATATGATATGGTAATCGAATAGTACTATTCAAGTTGGGTCTAGGGAACCCACTTTAACAACATACTGAAATTTCTTTTCCCTTCAGTCGGGAATATTTCCCTTAATGTCTATATTGTTATTTTTAATTTTCTCAAGAATGTTTTTAATATTATATGAAGATTATTAAAAATAAGTTTTTAAAATAGATTTAATTTAATTAATATATTTTTAATGGAACCTTCTTAACATTTTCCAAATAAGGTACTTTTGAATTTTTACTAAAAAATTTGAAAGATTTTTTTTTCTAACATACACCACATGAACAAATTTTTACATCAGAATGAAAAATATTTCCTTTAATGATTCCTCTGTAAGTTTCCTTTTCTATTTTCAAAGAAAATTTTGTCCTTAATATTTTTTAAACTTTTAGATTTTAAATAAGTGTGGTCAAATAAAATGGTTATTTTCGTCAAGAAATGTTCTTATGATATTTTAAAGGCATTTTCATTTATAAATATTTCATTTAATGTTTATTAGAATTTTTTAGGGATATGATATAGTTTTACCATATTTATTCATTATTTGGACAGTTTATGATTATTATTATAAAATTTTTATGATATTTGTATCATTTCCCTGAGTTAAGATATAATGATATAATGAATTTTTTATGATCTTGTGGTGCACATATGTATAGTTTTCATATGTGGAGGGTGGTTTCATTATAAAATAATGATATGTGGTCACATTATAAACCATAGTTTGGTGGTTCTGTTATAGGCTTCCAATAAATTAGGTAAAGAAGGATATATCATGTGATAATAAGGAATGGAATGAGGATTAAACCCAATTCAGTAAGATATTTTTTCCAATAAGGTAGTCTTTGGATGAACCTTGACTAAGGAAATGATGGTATATTGGGTGAACCCAATATACTATGATTGTATTGGCAGTGATCCTTAACTAAGTAAATAACAATATATGCTTATGTGAATTCCAAAAACATATGTCTTAGGATTATGATATTTTTCATAGATCCTGATTGATTATTAATGAATCCACACTCTTATGTATTATGTAATTTTTTTGAAAAAACCATACAAAATATTTGTAATGAACCGAACCAAATACCCTATCAAAATAGAACCTGAACCGATCAGCCAAATACCCAAAGGGATTCCCTAATCCCCACGAGCTAGAAATTAGAACCCTAACATATAAAAAACCTGATGGAATGATTTCTCCCAACCTCAAGTGAGAACATGGTACATACATACAACAGAGACAACAACAGAAAAGCCAAATATATTCCATAACTGAAATAAAACTACATAAACCAAACAAATCAAGAGTATAAACAATATCTATGTATAGTTCCAACCACATAAGATTGTTAAACTAGGAAATCCAACTACTCCATGTGATATCATGGACATACTAGAACCATCTCACAACTAATTACCCAACTCAGCTAACAGAAAGCCTCACTTCCTCTTTGTGGTGCCTTGTCTTTACCTGCATTAAAATAAATAACTAGGTTTATACACTTCTGAAGGGGTAAAAATGGTTTGATTTAACATTATCCTTATGGTATCACCTAGGTGTTTCATATCATGTCTATAAAAAAGCACCACCATGATAAATTTTTGAAAAAATAATACAAGATAACAGCTTAACAGTTTTTATATCAAAAACTTGGTAAAAGAGTTTAATTTTCCCTTTTCCATATTTACAAATAAATTAGTTAAATTAATTTCAATGAATTTAGTATACATATATCAAAATAGATATATCATATCAAATCAAATCATGCATCACATATCATATCAAATTTGTGGTACTAGAACAATATAGTGCAATACAAAAGTAGAAGCACGTGTAACATCGTTCCAAGGATCACACTATGTTAGGATAGCTAGGAAACTCAAACCTAACATAGAAAATAAAGTATTAATCAAGACATTAGACATATGTATTGATTTTAGATATTAGATGAACATCCCAGAAAATGAACCCCTCAATAGGTTTAATAAGTCCCTAGAACAACATGCCTTAGGAGAAAAGGAAAGCCCCACGAGAAAACCCCATGATAGTGGATGAGATCTATCACTATACCTTCCACCTAATTAATAAAGGTTATCAATGTTATCTACTTTAAAAACATGTTCATCAAACCATTTCCATTAAACCATGCTTTGAAATTGTTTTCACAAAAACCATTTCAAAATGCTTTTAAAATCCTTTTTCATTTACCAAAAAAGGGGGAAAACCATATTTTATAAAAACCTAGTTTCACACACATTAAAAAAATCATCTCATTCCATTTAATTTAAAAAAAAATGATAAAAATATGAGCAATGAGATTCGCTGACATAAAAAATAGATAAAACCACTTACATCAAAACTCAGGCTGCAAATGCTTGTAATAGGATCCAAAAACAAGAAAGGAATAAAAAATGACAATGGGGGACCTAGAACTAGTACACTCATCTCAAAATTGATTCAATTTAATAAAGGGTTGGTGGATAAGAGGAAATTACATGAACCCCAATATCACACACCCTCTGCACCATAGCAAACAATGTAAACAGCTTCAAGAACAAGATCTCATAATATATCTAAAGAGAATGAAGAGAAAACATTACCATAGGTCAACATATATGACAACACAATGAAATTAAGCTACCATGATCATGTAAATTAATAAGAAATTATTAACCACCGGTATAGACACAATCTAACCCAAATGGTGATCAATCAACAAATTAATCAATATGGATTGAATGAATACTAACAAAATATCTGGAGAAGGTATCAAGGTTGAGAACAAGGAGGGTTGTTGAAGAATAAATGAAAAATCAGTCAATGAAGTAACCTAAAACATGAACTCCCAATAGTTAAAAAAAGTGTAATCCATTTACATTCCATGTAATCCATGGAATCACATATTTTGAGAAACCCATCTTCTTTTTATTAAAACCTGATATTTTAACATTAAACGTTATGCAAGCATTACACAGTGTTTAATACCTTCACATTGTGTACAAAGTTCATGAATTATTTCTAGAAACCTATCATATGTTTTCTAACCCATTTACATTCCATGTAATCTCCTAGCACATAGTAGAAAATCCAGATTCTTACACAAGAACCCCAAACTAACTAGGGAATTCTCTGAACATGGGTAGAAACCCATAATACCATTAACACATTTACACCTAGACTCTATTAATTCAAAACAAAAAAATATACATACCTGAACAATAGTTTATTTTGATAAAAAATGTTCTATATCATAAAGAATCCCAAGAAACACCCAATTTAATAGGAAAATAACAAAATAGTAGAGAATTACTTGAAAGTGGGTAATAGGATGTTAGAAACTCCCCACCATAAGAATTTTCGTCCCCAAGAAGTCAAGTGAAAGAATGAGATCTGGTAAAGAGGGGAGGCCATTGCTCCAGTATCAATGAATCACACTACCAAGCCTCATAATAATATTATTTAGGCTGCCATAACACTATAACCAATAGAATAAAATTCCCATTAGAGACATTCACTTAGGAGTCAACGATCTCAACGGGATACTCAATAATAAAAACATCTTTCTCGAACTCAATATCTTCCCAACTTAGAATGTTAGAGGGATCAAGATGGTACTTATTGAGATGTGATATATTGAAAACACCATGTATTCCTATTAACTAAATAGTAAAATACAACTAATAGAACCCTATACAAGACGATCAGTGACCTCAAACGGTCCAACATATCCTGGATCAAACATTCCCTATTTTCTAATATGACTATGATCCAATCGAGGAGAAAATTTGAAGAAAAACTGGTCACATGCAAAAATAATTTAAAGGAAGATGTCGTTGATCTGCAGAAGATCTTTTTCTAACTCTTCAATACAACCAGTCATCAATGTATATCCTAAATTCTCACAGATGTCTCCTAAACAAGACTCAGACTAGGAAGAGAGGACTTTCTAACCTTATCCCAATAAAGAGGTGATATGCCCAAATGAATATAAAAATCCTTGAAAGGATCCATTGTGATTAAAAAATAATAACTGTTATTTTATGAAAACTCAATCAGTCCAAGATGTATATCCCATGAACCTCCAAAATACAAGACATATGGACGAAGCATAACTTCCAGAATCTGAATAGAATACTCTGTTTGGCCATCTTTCTTTGGATGATAAGTTGTACTTAATCTGACATGAGTCCCCATTTCCTCTTAGTGATTTCTCACAAATCTCAATGAAAACCTAGTATTCATGTCTGATATAACACCATAATATTTTGTGGTATGTATATTTTAAATTTAACATATTTTATAGATTATATTGCACGCTACACCGAGTTTAAAAACCACGATGTACTATTTAAAATGTGATCATTATAACCTTGTTATTTAATTGGAATAAATGTGTAGTATTAAAAAAATTAAGAAATTTATATATTATATATTAAATAAAATAATTTTTCATTCATAAAAATAATTTTTATTGGCAAAAGATAAGAATAAATCCAGTTTTACCCATAAAAGGCAATATTTTTCTAAAGGTAGTTTTACAACCTTTCAATGGCACACTTATTTTAAAACAAAATTATGAAACTTTTATAAATTATATTAAACAAAATAAACTACAATTTAAAAACAAAAATTTAAATACTATCCTAGTGTAAATTTTTTGTATTTTTCTGAAAGTATTTATTTCTAGTGAATAGGGAGAAATAATAATTTTTATAAAAGAGTCTATTTTGGTATATAAAAAGTATATTTATTTTTTTTAATTTTATATCAATGTAACATAAATAATTTTTCAATATAAATAATATAATTTATTTCATCATTGTACCTTATTTTGGTGCAAGTACAATTTTGTCCTTAATAATGCATTTAAAAAAACTATTTTTATTTGTGCTTTTTCGGTTTAATTTTAAAATAAATTATATCACTTATGTGTTTTGAATATTGAAAATGGATTTCATATTTAGATTTTTAAATTTAAAATTTATTGAATAGTTATCTTTTAGTTTTGACCAATTTGAATAGTAACATTAGTAATTTTTGTTACCATGGTAAAGGATAAATTGGGTAATTTAGGTCAAAAATAAAATGATAAGGATTATAAAATAACCCAAAAATTTCCAAAATTTTGTTGGATGATTTCTATTCCACCCTTTACATGTAAGACTCCAATTTTAGTTATTTAATGGACACTTTTCTGTGAGAATAACTTTTATATTATTTAAATTAAAAAAAATCACAAATGTCACTTTCTTTGTCTTATATATCTTTAATATATCCAGATGATGAAAAAGGAAGGTTTTTAATGAATATAAGTGTCCATTTTGAACATATTAAGATAATTTTTATGATACAGATTTATTTTGGATTTTTGGGAACCATTTGGATGAGGTTATGATATTTATAATATTTTATTTGAATAAAAGACAAAGATTTCACATTCATATTTTAATAACTATATTATTTTTACTATGATGTCACTCAGAATATATCTTATAATATAGATTTTATTTTGAAATATAAAATATTTATATTAATTGTGGTATTTTATTTTCAATTTTTATTGAATGAAAAATTATCTTTAATAATTATACAATGATGCTGCACTAATTATTTTATTAATGGAACAATCAAACAAATGATATTAAAAATATTAAAGTAAATATAATTTGAATTAATTAAGTTTATCCAATAATTGCTTGGATAGTTATGACATATTAGTTTTGTTTAAATGTATTTTTTTAAAATTATTAAGTTTTATTAATTTTATTAATGTCAAAGTAATGAATAATTTCAAAATTGACACTAATGATATTTTATCAAAATAATATTTTATTAAATTATTTAAAAATAAAAAAAAATATTTTAAAAAAATAGATAATTATTTAGTATAAAATTTCATAAATTATTCATTTATGGTCCAATTTAAAATTTATATGTAAAAATTACCACCTTTTAATATTAAATAAATTGTTAACATAATTAAAATCAAACTATGTTAACTAAAGTCAATCAAAATGATAAGGTTTAAAGTAGAAAAATAAAACCAAACAAAATTATTATATGATGATATTAAAACCTTATCTCATATTATATTCGAATAATTATCCATATTCTTTATTTGGTTTGAAAATTAATTTATTATAATTTAATATTTTGTGGATTTCCAAGGGTTCCCCTCACCTCAATTATAAAAGGGTACTCCTTACATCATTTAATTACACCACCTTGAGCCTCTTATCCTGACCAAGTCCTACACAATTATCTTTATAACATCCTTATTAATTTATATAGGCCTTGGATTTCTAGAAAGGCCATCTCTATATCCCTTAATAATAATAGATTTAAAAGAATTCCACCGAAGAAGGGGTTACTGTTTTTACCAACTTATTCAATTTCATTAATTATCTTACATCCTCATGGTGTGATTTTTATCTTATAAAATAATAAATCCAGTATAATATATATACTTAAAATTTTTTATGATTATGAAACCACCATATTTTACCTTTTATCCATCTTACAAAAAATAAAATCACCACACATGCATATGTACGACTTACCATCTCCACATAGCAGTGTACTTTGTTTTATATGTTCAAGATTCAATAATGGTTATAAACATGTATTTACTAATTAAATATAATATTTATGAAATTAATTCTATTCTTTATATTTTGTATCTATACCCTATTCTAGATAACCACGACTTACATGAGAAAAAATTGAAAGGAACATTAAGTTGTTAACACCCGAAACAACGGTAACAATGAAAGATAATTAACAAACGAGTGATAAAATGTAATAGGAAGATTATATATGATATAATAAATATAAAAATGATTTTTTAAAAGTTAATAATCTATTTAAAACCACTACACAAAAGGTTCAAACACATTTGAATAAAGTTGAACCTAAGGTAAGGGATTTCATAACTCAATTTCCATTCATTGAGTTAAACATATATGTAATTGGTAATGTTATGAAAAAAGTTTGTTAGAAATGACCTATGATTGTTTTATAATTTATATGAACTTTTATTATGTGGATTTATATTTTTTAAAAATAATTATTTGTAAAGACCCATAATTTCCATGAATTGTATTTTATTAAATGGGAATTTTACGAGTCTGTGAAAATTGACAGCGCGTGATTCTAAGGCCCAGTGTGCCCAAAATAAATTTTTGAATTTTTTTCAGGTACGTATAGTGAAAGTTTGATTAGGGTTTTTTTAACTTTTTAACCGGTTCTAGGAATTGAAGTCTGAGGGCACTGTTGAACTCTCAGCGCCGATATTCGCTTAAAGAGACTTTCACCTCGAAGACAATTGGTTGAGGGTGGAATTTAATTTTTGGGTTTTTCGTGGAAATAATAAAATAAAATGAACACATGTTTTATTTTATTTTATCTTTTGTAAGCAACCATGTGGATGTTAGAAGTGGGGACCACTACACCTTAACCTACCATGAGTTATGGTGGTGGGGACCAACCAAGGTTTATCGCTCATAATGGTGGGGGGGAGAGGAAACCTCTCAACTCCCTTAATTAATTTGATGTGTCAACGTAAAATTAAATGATTTCAATTTAATTTTATTTGTTAACATAAAATTAAATTCTATCAATTAATTTTATGTGTCAATATAAAAATAAAATCTATCAATTAATTTTACGTGTCAACATAAAATTAAATGCTATCAATTAATTTTATACGTCAACATAAAATTAAATCCTTTCAATTGTTTCGATGATGACTATTTCTTTTCCTTCGCAGTGGAATTGGGGAAAGGATTGGATATATAGAATTGGGAGGAGCTCATGGGAGAAAGCTTCTCCAATGAAGAATGCATTCTCCACGAAGAACGCATTCCACCGACGAGGAACGCTCCATCGATGGAGAACGTCGACCCCAACTTTGACCTTCTTCCTCGAGACTTCCTCCAGCATAGGACATCTTCGACTAAGACGAGCCAGTGCACAAACCAACGATCGAAGAAAACGTCAATGACACTGACGTCCATCTTCTCCCAATGATCTATATTATTCCTCGTGACTCCGTCAATGAACAACGAACAAGGTAGGGGGTTATTATAGAATTCTTGAATCTTTTCGATTATTATCCTCATTCTTGGTTCATGATTAAAGTATATCCGCTTACTACCAACCTAAACGCGGAGGGTGTGATCCAAACTAACATGGCCCGACCCCTTTGAGATCTCCTTTGGTGTTCTTCATGATAGATAAAGATGGAAACCTATGTGGAGGAGCACAAGAACGGTGGCCAGCACCACCACTGACCGTGACAAAGGTAACGACGCACGACACCGCTCTACGACACCGCTGCCCCACAGTGCCCTCACGATAGCCACGAATGAGCTGCTCACATCCTCACATCAGTCCCCGACCAAGACACCCGTGACCTCCACGGGCCCCGCACACCCTGTGACTCCACCGTACTTGTGCCCCACACAACCCAGACACCCCGCAACTCTGATTGCCCCACGCACCCCGCGGCTCCGACATCCGCGTGCCACGCGCACCCCGCAGGTTTGTGCGCCCCGCGTACCTCGCGGCTCCATCGTCCACGCGTCACACATGCCCCGCGCCACCACTGGCCGAACATGCCCACCGGCCTCCCAAGCCGCCCCATCCATGCTAGCCCGCCGGCCCCTCGCAGTGCCCTGGCCGAACCTGCACGCCCCCTCGCTACGCGTCGGTCGAATCGGACCGCGTCCTCACGGAGCCCCGACTAAACTGGCCCCAACCTACGGGCCAAGACATGCCCCCTCATGGCACTCTCCGAGCTGAACCGCCCTTGCGCTGACCTGCGGCCGGTCTGCACCCTCACGATCAGTCTGCGCCCTCATGGCCCTTCGCGGTCCCCCAAGGCCAGCTGGGCTGGGCCCAGAAGGCCGGGATGAACCTAACGGGCTGGCCCGCCCCACAGGCTAGGCCAAACACAACGGGTTAGGCCAGGTCAACCAAAATCGGGTCAGCCCAGATTGGGGCAGGCCGGGCCGGTCCGACCGGGTCAGACCGGACCCTGGCCCACTACAACCCTTTACCTTCTTTTGGAGATATCTTTGGCACTGGACGTCTGTTTGACAAACCGTCTCTGGTGCTGGTAATCTTGGAGTATGATGGTCCCATTGAGTATAACCCACTAAATTTTGGGATTATAGTTGAGATATGGTCAGGTTGGATCATGCACGAATCTAACCGGGACTCCGGGACTAAAAGGTTAATAACTCACAGACTGGGCGTCCAATTGACGCGCCGTCTGTTGCGTTGAGACCCCTATGACATGTCAGCCCTTTGGGATACTTCTTCGTGGGACATTGTGATAGTGGAACATCGACCAGTAGCTTGTGGAGCGGATTATCCGGAGACGAGTAAGCTTTTGTGTGGGAACCTAGTAGCTGGTTGAGACTTGCCAACTACTAACCGTTTGACTCGGAGTGATTCGACTGGCCCAGTGGGGAGCGGCTAGTTGTGGCGGTAGACCCACGGTGGAGGAGCACACTTGGTGATGTGGCAGACGCATGGTACTCGAAAAGAGGAGTACCACTGCAGGCTCTGAGGGGGAGTGCCTGGGTGTGGCGGCAAACCCACGGGGGGGAGCACCTCTGTGTGACGCAGTAGACCCACGATACTCGATAGGAGGAGTACCTCAACTGTCTAAGGTTAGTGGGAAGCGCCTCTGTGTGACACAGTAGAACCACTATAATCGATTGAGTAGGAGTTATCTAGTAGCTGAGGTTTCGATAATGTGAATAAAATCATGTTTGAGCTGAGTCAGTTTTTCTGTGTTTTCCTCATGATTGAGATAGATCACTTGATAACTTAGGTATATGTATGGGAATATACCTAAGTAAGTTTATCTGTTGATTTATTTATGGTTTATCATTGTTGAATTTTTTGACACCTGGATGGTCTCGTGGTCCCTAATAAGTATCATTATACTCACCCCCTGCATGGGATATACCCACACCTCATTGTGTTGGATGCAGACGACAGACAATGCTGATTGAGGCTGAGAGAACCAGGACTAGACGGTATCCGGAGGTGGACCATACAACGTGTCAGTACACAGCATAGAACGATGGACGAGGAGTGCTGAGGATGTGATCTGTACCTACCCTATAAGTAGGAACCCAGAGGACGACCCCGTAGTTGTTTTTTTCCTTTTTCCTAAGTTGTACTTGTTTTCGGTTGTACATGCACTTTTCAGTTGGGATTGTATTATGGACCATTTATACTTACTGTACACACTTGTTGGTTATATAGTTGAAATGTGTGGCCAATTTTTTCCTATAGACTGGTCAATGTTTTGATGCTCTGTTAATGTGTATAGCAGCACCCGGGTCGAATCCTCGGCTATGATACTTTTTAATAGTCATTTTTTTAGTTGATTGTATTCTAATTGGGGGGTTTGTTTTCAGAAATTATGAAATGATTGATTGATTAATATTGATTTTACAAATTTAAAAATATTGGGGTGAGTTCATCATTAAGTAGTTAAGCTTGTGAAATCATTGATCCTTTCTTTATATTGCATTAAATTAACACCCACTTCACAAGATAACATTGATTGGAATTATTAAGTGTTAAGGCTTTAATCCAATCCTCGAATTAACTTAAGGTTCTAATATAAATCATATATTGTTGATGGTTGTGTATTTATGGTTCTAATAATCCATTGAAACCACATGTTAAACAAAATAAGTCATTAATCCATGACATGTTAAGTCCAACATACACAATGTTAATTCAAAGAATATTCATTGAGAAAAAGATCTCAATCACTTAACATACCTAAATTATAACTCACCACAATAAAAGATTTACTCAGACATTTGGGTGTTTAATAATATGGTTATAATGATTATGATGAAAAATTAAGAAGAAAAGAAAAAAAAATGGATAAGAAAAGAGTGGTGTGTCGAACACACACACACATGAACAATGATGAGAATTAAAAACGGACTTTTGATTGAATGCAGAAGGAAAATAAGGGAAGGGGATTCAACTATATTTAAAATATTTCAAGAACATTAACATTAAAATATAAAATTTGGATGAGATTAATAGATATTGAAGAAGAAACTTGCATTAAAACAGAATTATAAAGAAAGAGACTTACAAGATTACAATAATGAAGAACAAAAAAGTAAATAAAAATAAAGTGAGGAGGAAAAATACCAGGAAATTTCAGTCAGAGGCAAGAACCTCTGACTATTTATTAAAGAAAAATAAAAGTTACAGCAAGAAAGGGTAGGGATGAGGGAGGAAATCTTTCCCAAACCCAATCAACACTTCCAACCAACAAGCCCGTACCTGAGTGGTAAGGGCTCCTCCTTGGCATCCAAGAGACCCGAGTTCAAAACCGAGTGGAGGCCAATTTCCGGGTTACTGTAGAAGTACTATAGGAATCACTGTAGCATTTACGGTAGAAGTTACTATTCAGTACTATAGCATCCTGAACTATTCAGCAGATTTGGGCCTTCGGGCCACCAGTTTGGGCCTACGAGTCTCCAGGGCCTTCGTGCCATCAAAGGCCTTCGGGCCACAGGGCCTTATAGCCACAGGGACTTCAGGTCACGTAGACCATGGAGTAGCCCAGCTCACATAGAACAGACCCTAGAAGAAGATCAGAGCAAAAAGATTAGCAGCCACCAGATGCAGAGCTAACCAGATTGGAAGAATGAGAGGGTATGGAAGCCTTCATCAGGACCAGGCACCGTGCAACATTGTACGGGGCAATGCTAGCTGATCAGTAATGCAAGGTGTGTATCTAAGGAGATCAATGATGCAAGACACTAGGGAGGGGATGTTCTGGTGGGCTGGGCCTACGGGTCATGTAATGGGCATGTTATGCCTCTGGTGAAGTTCCCAATCAGGATCCAAGTATCACTGAGAGGGGGAGGGGGTGAATCAGTGATATCTTTTTCTTTTTAAGTTAACTTCTTTATGAAACAACCTTTGCCTCCTGTTAAAGAGTTTTTTCCCTGCTGAACACACACAACCACATGAACACAAGATTTACAAGGTTCACTACTCAATAAGAGTAGCTACGTCCTTGGTATGGTACGAAAATAATCCAGTACCACACAATCCACTAGAAAAAAAATCCATTGATGTGGAATACAATGAGTAGGATATAACCTTACACTCGTGTAGCACTTTGAAAACAATCCAATAGTGTGTGTGCTCCCTCTTAGCACAAATAGGGTAATGAAATAATTCTGTGCTTCTTGATGACCTTTCCCAGATCAAATATTTCAAAACAACTCTTCACTTTCCTACTCAGAAGCTGATAGAAACCTCATGGAGAAAACAGATTGCACGCCTCCTTCCACTTGCGCGCCTCCTTCCCACTTGCACGCCTCCTTCCACTTGCGCGCCTCCTTTATGGACACCACAACACTTGCGCGCCCTATACTTGCGCGAAAAGACTTGCGCGACAGACTTGCGTGGCAACACTTGCGCGACAGACTTGCGGGGCAACACTTGCACGATAGACTTGCGCAACAACACTTGCACGACAGACTTCTTCGACTTGCGCGCTCAGAGCTCAAAATATTTCTTTAAGTCTCGATCCTTAAAAAATGAGGAGGCTAGTCGTCTATTTATAGGAATTTTGGTGACTTGCATGACCTTAACTTGCGTGCCACCACTTGCGCGTCACCACTTGCGCATCACCACTTGTGCGCCACCACTTGCGCGCCACTTGCGTGCCTTCTTCTTTCCTTTGTCATTTGTTGGATATGATGATGTTGTAATATGACTTGCATGACACACTTGCGCGCCAAATACTTGCGCGCCATTCTTGACTTGCGCACCACTTTATTTCCTTTGCCATATTTCTGAAATAATGCTCTTTTGAAATATGACTTGCGCGCCTCTACATACTTTTGTGCCTACTGCATACTTGCGCGCCTACATCTTTCCTTTGCCATATTTTTGATCTGATGATATTTGTGATATGACTTTGCCAAAAACACTTCTTTGTCACTCCCTTTCCTTCATATGGCTTGCATCACAAGTTCTCCAAACTTATGATATTTGTGAAATACAAATCAGCAAAGCATCGTCTGGTTTTCCAAGTCTTTTACAAAGTGAATTGATTTAGCTTCTTTTTCAACAAAAGACAACACTTTATAATGGAAAACTTTTCTTACTTCCTTATCCTTTCAACTTGGTCCCAACATCTGGGCCTTCGGGTCATGTATTGTGGGTCATGTCGGGCCTTGTGCCTTGGGCCTTCGGGTCATGTTAGGGTTCCCCTTCAACCCTTAAAACAGAGATTATCTATAATAAAATAAAAAAGAAGGCCTTCGGGCCATTCGGGGGGGGGGGGGGCAAAACAACAACATCAAACACTTCATAAATCTCACAACTGCAGATATCCACCATTGCCAACATTCCAACAGATTCACCAACATAGACTCCACCATCAAGGGATTCCACCACATCACAATTTCACCATCACTTCACCATCACCACATCACCATTTAACCATCACAAAACAACCAAATAGAGTTCACAACCCTCACCTATCAATGCTAGAGCCAAAGCCAGAAGCACCTTATCTCAACGAGTAGAGCCAAGGTGAACTCTCCCACAACATAACCACTAGAACCAAATCCAGAAGCACAACCTTGAACAATGAAAACACTAAAGAAACCCCATCATGAAAAGAAAACAAAGAACATAGAAATCCTTACCGGGAAGACCACCGGTCGCCTGAAAGAAACCCCGGAACACAGAACCTTTCCCCTCCAAGCCAAACTGGAACTGTCGCAAACTCACACCGCCAGCTCGCCAGAGACGCCACCTAGGCGCACCGGGCTGATCTGAGAGGCCAGATCCACATCAAAGGACATAATCTCCATGAAAGGGACACTGAACCATTCAAGATCCACCGAACTGCATCGACGAAGACAGACCGAACCACGCCAGATCCCCACCGCGCCACGATGACTCCATGCACACCGATGCCGAGCCAAAATAAAGGAGGACAATATGAGACTAAGTGAGACTAGAGAGGGAAGGGAAAAAAAGAAATACAGTAAACCCTAGCCGCCGCGATTTGGAGAGGAGAAGCCGCTCAGAGGCCTTCCATCATCTCTCATTCACCCATAGTCAGAGAGGAGGAAAATGTATCAATTGAAAACTTGAGTATGTAAGGTCCTCCCAATCCCATGATAAGGTTTTGGTCGTAGAAATATGTGATCATCCATTCTTAAATGCCAACTCATTTAAAGGAGAGGAGGAGAATGTATTTGTATCCCAAGGAAGAGAACTGTTTGCATTCCCAATATGTCCCTACAATTGGATCGACGATTTGGACATCCATAGAGCCTAATATTGAGATATATCCTTCTTCAAAGTTGTAGATAATATTGTTGGCCGACCTCTATCAAAATTTGGAGTAATTTGGACCTATGGATCCAAATTTATGGCCGGTTGTTATACACTTTTAATCTGTCCATTTCAATCCATGATTTTTTGATAGCCAAAATGTGAATGGATTTTGGAATAGAACGATGCCTTCCAATCCAAATTCCTTCTTCAACAAAGTTGCCAGAATATATTTCCTATTTAACACTACAAAATCTCAGCTTTATTTTTTGATTACATCATGAGATATGTCATTAATAGTGTCCAGAGTTTAATTCCCGTCGAGAATAGTGGTTTGGAATTAAATGATTTATTTGGGACCCTTGTTCTTTGAGGTGATCCATGAAATTTTTATCCATGATCCTTTTGGATAATCACAAACATATGGTATAGTTTCATAAAATTTGGGCTCTGGGATTTATACCAGTAACTCAATCATCATGGATGGTCCAGTTTCTTCACAAATTCTTTGGGTCATATAGTGTGGTCCATGTGATCCTTTAAATGGTAGAATTGGCCCATGATTCCTTATAATTAAATGTTTTATATTGAATTAGGAATACTAGAAAACAAGAAACATACAATTTGTATTAGTAGGGTGAGTGTTATAAATAAAATAGTAAACTGACTCAATTGGACTACTTCTGAAAATGCTCAAAAATTATACTTAGTATTAAAACATTAATATTTCACACAAATTATGTACATTTCATATAAAATCATTAAAGTGGGTATATAATAAGTCATGAAAATATTAATAACATAAAATCCACCACACTTAGTCTTATTTATGTCCTCATGTTCAACAAATACAAAAACATAACAAAATCATTTTCACTCACCAACAAATATTATGATTTTGTTTTCTCTAATTAGGGGAGGTTTAGACTATTTCACTCATCCATTTTGAATTCCACCACAAGTTGTTACAGAAACAATGTTAAAAAACTAATTCATTTTTCCATGCTTAAATTTAGAAATGGAAAATGTGGATACTCAAAACTCACCCCTCTCAAGATGATAAAATTCATTTGTGGAGGTTCACTCTTTCACCAACCAAAAGTGAAAATATTAATGTTAAAAAGAGCTCTCAACTTCCAATAGCTATCCAAAGTGCACAAGAATCAAGAGGTATTTTTAAGGGGTTTTCTTGTGTCTATGGGATGGTAGTAATATAATTTCCAAGAGAGAGAAGAATAGGGGTAAAACACCAACATAGAAAAAGCAACAAGGAAGGAAATGAAAACACATATTTACAAGGGAATGATTGTGTGAAGAAAGACACAATAGAGGAAAAAAATTTGAAGGGGATGAGAAGATGAAATATTTAAAACCATAAAACTTCTCCCAATGACATAAGAATATAATGAAAGTGTTATTTTTTTTCTTTTTTTTCTCTTTTTTCGAAAGTTTAACTTGGAAAAGATCTAACACTCATATGCCAACCCATGATTGATCTCCTCACAAAACTAATTGTAATAGTCATAATAAGATCAAAGGTTTATGAAGAGTGATTTTTGACCTATCTAAGAAACAACTCATTTTTTTTGTTCTTTTTTTTATTTTTTTTTGAATTTTTTTGATATTTTTTTGAACACTTTTCAATTATACAAGATAAAAATATATAAATTCCCAAAATTTATTAAATTAAAACCTACCCCCCACTTAAATATATTCTTTCCCTCAAGCATATGATAACACGGTGAAATCAACAAAGGGTACCCATAATGAAATTCGTTCCCCCCACAGTTAAATTTTAAAAAAAATATATGCAATGAAAAATCCATGTTGATATTGGGTGGGAAAAGGTATTGGTATGTGGATATCAAATAAAAGGTTTTCATAGGCTTGAAGGGGATTTCAAAATGAGGATTAATTTAAGGGAAATGGGAGGATATTTGGCTATTGTGATTCTCATGTGGTTCAGAAAATTCCTTTATCATATTAATGCACACAAAAGTAGGAAATTCAGCTCTAAGGTCCACAAACTCAAGACTCACAAATGGGGGTGAAAACACACATTTTGAAAAGAGGTCCATAGGTGGCCTTGGCATGAAAGATAATTTTGTTCCTCACAGTTTGGGAAAATCAATTTCCAATTCAAAAATTGAGCATTCAAAATTTGTTAATTTTGCAACAAAATTATTTATCCAAAGTCATGGTGAAAATACAAAATTTTTGAGATGAAAACATGTCTGTTAACTCCCCAAAATGGTTGGACAAAATTTCAAAACTCGATGGTGAGTAAACATGACTCTTGATTTTTTTGTATTGTTTTAAGTGATTGTTTTTTTTTATTTTTAGTTTTTTAGGTTTTTGTAATTTTTTTTATAAAGACACACCCACACAGAAGAGAAAGAGTAAATCAAAACTATGATGAGGAAAGTGGTAAAAAAATTAAAGATAGGGTAAGAAGAGAGAGAGAGAGAGAAGGAGTTAAAGGGAAAGAGGTGCCCCTGGTTTGGATTTGGTGGGTTTCCATCTCCATACAGTAGTGGGTCAACTATTGAATTTGGGGATCCTATGGAAGTTGAGGTGGTTTCTGGGATGTGTGTCCTTTCATGGTGACACTTTAATTGGTGTCTGTTAACCAAGAAGGTCCTTTTGGAATATGAGTCTTGGACTTGCACTACACCAAATGCGTAAACATGAGAAACAATAAATGGACCTTCCCAATGAGAATTAAGCTTACCTAGGTGAATCCGAAATTGATAATTGAAGAGAATTACATTTTCACCTTCATGTAATACCTTTCTCATGATGTTTTTGTCAGGGAGTACCTTAGCCTTTTCTTTGTAGAGATTGGAATTCTCATAGGATTCAAGTCTAATCTCCTCCAGTTCATCCAATTGCAATAATCTTTCTTCACCAAATTTTTCACAATAAAAATTACAGGTTTTCACAGCCCAAAAAGACTTATGTTGGATTTCAACTAGTAGATGATGTTCTTTACCAAAAACTATCCTAAAAAGAGACATCCCAATGGGTGTTTTATAGGTAGTTCGATAAGCCCAACGTGCATCACCAAGTCTTTCAGGCCAGTCTTTTCTGGTGGGTTTTACAATTCTCTCAAGAACTCTTTTTACTTATCTATTAGATTATTCAGCCATTCCATTTGTTTTGGGGTGATATGTAGTTGAAGTTTTATGTACAACCCCATTCATTATCAAAATAGATTCCATGGTTCTATTACAAATATGGGTTCCAAAGTCACTTAACAAGGCACATGGTGTGCCAAATTGGTGGAATATGTGTGTCTTTAGGAACTCATTAATAGTATTTGAATCATCCTTTCTAATGGGTTTAGCCACAACCCACATAGAAACATAATCAACCGCATAAAGGATGTATGAGAGTCCATTGGAAATGGGAAATGGTCCCATGAAATCGATACCCCAAACATCAAAGATCTCACAAAAAATTAAAGTCTTTATGGGAATTTCATTTCTCTTTGAAATTGTGCCAAACTTTTGTCAAGTGGGACATGATTGACAGAACTCATGTGAATTCTGGAAGAGTGACGGCCAGAAGAATCTAGAGTCTAGGACCTTTGGGGAGGTCCTCTATGGTCCAAAATGGACACCTTTGGGAAGTGAGTGATAAAATTATAAGATGGAGGGATGTTCATATTCATCCACACATCTCATAATTACCATGTTTTCCCCAGTCTTCCAAAGCTTATTTTCTTCCCAAAAATAGTATTTTGAATCACTTTTCAACTTCATTTTTTATTATTTTGAAAACATTTCAGGAAAAACACTAGAAACCAACTAATTTACAATTGGGGAATACCACGGTATTTTTGGAATGATAGATGAAAGGTGATCATTGGGGAATTCAGGATAAATGATTTTAGAATGAGAATAACTAGAAATTATACTCAAGTGATAAGCCACAGGGTTTTTCCCAGTATATATTTGATTTAAAGTTCAAAATCTTAGAGAAATAGGATCCAACTTATTAGCCTTGTTTTGGAATCACTTTTCATGATTAAGAACTTTATAACAGAATGGTCTGTGAATATAATGATTTTGTCAACTAAGAGATAGGGCCGGAATTTATCTAAGGAAAAAACCACTGCTAAAAGATCCTTTACAGTGATAGTGTAGTGAGATTGAGTTTTATCCATTGTTTTTGAGTAATTATAGCTGACATGAGGAATCTTTTATCTCCTTTGACCAATAACATCCCCAAAATCTCTATCATAAGCATCACACATCAACTCAAAGGTTAAGAACCAGTCTAGGGGTTGGATTATTGGGGCAGATGTAAGAGCAGTTTTCAGTTCAATGAAGGTTCTCTTGCAAACCTCCTCGAAATCGAAAGTGACATCATTTTGGAGCAACTGAGTGAGTGGGAGGGAAATCTTATTGAATTTATAGATGAATCTATGATAGAAACCAGTGTGACCAAGGAATTAATGGATGTCTCAAATATAAGTGGGTTCAGGAAGTGATTGGACCATATCAATTTTGGCAGGATCAACTTCAATACCATCTTTTGAAACTATGTTCCCTAGAACAATCTCATTTTCAACCATGAAGTAACATTTTTAAAAATTTAACACAAGGTTACACTTGACACACTTTTGAAGGACTAGATAGAGTGAATTCAAGCAAGATTCAAATGAATCACCATAAATGGTGATGTCATCCATGAAAACTTCCATATAGTGTTTAATGAATTCGGAAAAGATGCTAATTATATAGCTCTGGAATGTTTCATGATCATTGAAAAGGCCAAAAGAAATTCTTCTATATGATTATGTTCCAAAGGGGCATGTGAAATAAGACTTTTCTTAGTCCTGAGGTGCGATTGGGATTTGGAAGTAGCCAGTGTATCCATCAAGAAAGCAATAGTGTGACTTTCTGGCTAATCGTTCCAGCATTTGATCAAGGAATGGAAGAAGGTAGTGATCTTTTCTTGTTTCAATATTCAATTTTCTATATTCAATGCACACACACCATTTGTTCTTCACTCGATTTGTGACTACCTCTCCATGATCATTTGGGACAACAGTTATCCCACCCTTCTTAGGTGCAACATGAATTGGACTAACCCATTCACTATCAGAAATTGGGTAGTTAATAATACCTTGAAGAAGCTCAGTGATATCTTACCTAACTACCATAAGTATGAGTGTATTGAGTATTCTTTGTGGTTATCTAATTGGTTTGGATGATTCCTCAAGATGGATGTGATGCATGCAAAGACAAGGGTTAATTCTTGGTATGTCATCTAGGGTCCAACCTATGGCCTTCTTGTTTTCCTCTAACACCTAATCAAGTTTGGACTCTTCAGTTTTAGAAAGTGAAGCAGAGATAATGACAGTATAAGAGTGATCATGGAAAAGGAATTCATATTTCAGGTGTTTAGGAAGAGGTTTCAGATCAGTATCATCTTTCATTTATGGGTTAGACCACTCAGGAATGGAGGAAGGGACTTCAGTTGCTTCAGATTTATTTTCCTTAATACTGTCCAAGGTAGAGCAGTAGAGATCAGTGTTGATGTGGGATTCAAGAGAGTTTTCAATTTCCTCTAGATTGATGGAGTCTATGAATGAAAGGTCCACATCAACTTCACCATTTATGACTTGGTTAATCTTGGTGCAGATTTCACAATATCTTTTATCCTCAGAACATGATGAACATGGTGGATTGGGGTTTGATTGACTCTTAGAAGTGTCCTCAGAATCATGGATTGAGACTGCAGAGTGATCCTCAGATGGGTATCACATGGCTTGGAAAATGTTGAACTTGACCATTTGGTCACAAAATTCCATGGATAAGATTCCTGAATGGACGTCAATCTTGGTTATCGTATTCATGAGGAATGGTCTTCCTAGAATTAGGGGAGATCGAGAAGAGGTTGTCTCACCTTCCATATCAAGGACATAGAACTCAGCTGGGAAGATAAGATCATTGAATCGGACAAGGACATCTTCAATGATACCCTCGAGACTAGCTATGCTTTGATTGGATAACTAAATGACAACACCCGTTTGGTGAAAGGGACCTAGACCAAGGTTGGAGAATATGGATTTGGGAATGAAATTAATTGATTATCCTAGTTCTATGAGTGCTTCATCAAACTTGGAACTTCCAATTTGGCATGGAACTGTAAAGGTCCCTGGATATTTGCACTTAATTGGTATGGACTCTTGGGTTGAAACATTTAATAAGGTCCTAAGTTTCCTCTAGTGGGTACACAACTACTTGAGAAACTTTTCATACTTAGGAATTTGTTTTATGTCATCCAAGAGGGGAATGTTGACTTAAACACGTCTAAACATATCTAGAATTACGGGATCAGGTTCAAAGGACTTCTTTGGCTTAGAAATGGCTTGAGGAAAAGGAATTGGATTCCTAAGTGGAATGGAAGGAGGTGAGGGAATGGATTCAGATTCCTTTTCAAGTTTCTTTTTCTTTTCATTTTATAGGTCAACATTTAAAGGAGGGTTGGAGGACTTATCTTGAGGCATAGAAATTTTATTTCCTGATCTAAGTGAAATTTCACTTACATTACCCTTGGGGTTGGGTAATGGTTGAGCTGGGAGTTGGAAAGAATTGGATGGTTGCTACTGACTAAGGTGGGATGCAAGTTGACCAATTTGGGTTTCAATGTTTTTGAGGTTGGAACGGGTGAAGGAGGAAAGATATTCAACTACACTTTCCCATGGTTTCTTGGAAGAAGAGGCTTGTCCCAGATTGGGATTACCTAGATTTTGGTTCTTGGGAAAGCGATTGTATTGGTTTGGGAATTGGGAAGGCTCATTAGGATAGTGGAATCCAGGAGGATTGTTCCTTTGTTGTTGAGGAAAAAAAGGATAAGGTTGTTGGAAGTTACCAACACCTTGACCATATTGAAATTAGTTTGGGTTTTGAGAAGTGAATTGAGGGGGATGAGATATCGGATCACCATACCTCGGGCCTTGGTTATAGAAAGAAGAGAAGGTCTCCGAGTGAGGTTGGTTGATGTTTCTAACAAACCGACCTGATAGTTGAGGGTTGGTGTTCTCCTGAGCATATGTTGCATTGAGATCCATTGGTCCAGATGAATCAGATTAATCCCCTTGAAGTTGTCGACATGTGTGAGTTGGATGAGATGAAGAGTTGAAGATTCCATAGTTTTTGACAGGTCCAGTAAACATTGATTGCAGATAAGATGAATTTGGGGCTTTGGAAGCCACAACTAGTTGTCCCACAAGACCTATAATATCAGTCATCCACTCATTCATCTTTTTCGGCTCAATTGATTGATTATATTGGGCTTGTTTGACTTGAGCATGTTCTCGAGTATGGAATTGTTGTGTGTTTGCAGCCATGTTACTTATGAGATCACTTGCAGCTGAAAGAGTTCTATCATCAAGAGCACCGGCACTTGTGGCATCAATGAGGGTTTTCCCCATAACCAATAACCCCTCATAGAAGTATTGGAACAAGATGTGGTCATGGATTTGGTGGTGTGGGAAGGTTGCAATAAGATTTTTGAACCTCTCCTAGTATTCATTTAGTGATTAATTTGGTAACTGATGAATACCACTTATTTCCTTTCTGATAGAAGCAGTACGAGAAGCAGGAAAGAATATCTCTAAGAAGAGTCGCTTCATGTCATTCCATGTGGTTATGGAACTAGGAGGAAGGTAGTAGAGACATGACTTAGTAGTCTTTTTAGGGAGAAATGTAATGCTCAAAGTTTTATTTGTTCCTCAGAAACCCCTTGAGGCTTCATGGTAGAGCACACCACTTGGAACTCTTTAAGGTGGAGATGTGGATCCTCACCGGCTAGCCCATGGAAATGAGGGAGCAGATGAATCAAGCCCGATTTGAGTTCGAAATCAGCCTCTATGTTTAGATATTGAATAACAAGAGGTTGATAATTCATATTAGGGGTAACAAGTTCTTTAAGTGTTTGTTCTCTAGGATTGGCCATATCTAATTCAATTTGATGGACAAGGACCAGTTCTTGAATTATTTTATTATCCCTAATGTTCCTCCTAAGTTGGCGAATTGTTCGCTCAATTTTAGGGTCAAAAAAATCCAAGGGATTGTTTATGAGGCTACGGGGAATTCAGAGATATTTTTGAAGAAAGGTGTAGATGATTATTTCATTGTATTTTTTTAGTTTATGATGTTTAAGAGAACGCGAGTTTTTCTTTGTGTTTTTTTTTTCTTTTTTTTATTTTATTTTTGGTTTTTTTACAATAACCAGAAACTAATGACTACTTAAAGCACCATCCCTAGTAATGGCGGAATTTGAAATGCATGGACGATTGTCGCTTATCTAACGGTCAAAGTTCTGATGATCTACTAATATGTATAGTAGCACTCAGGTCGAATCCTCAGCGATGATACTTTTTAATAGTCGTTTGTTTTTAGTTGATTGTATTCTAATTGGGTAGTTTGTTTTCAGAGCTTATGAAATTATTGATTGATTAATATTGATTTAAAAAATTTATAAAGATTGGGGTGAGTTCATCATTAGGTAGTTAAGCTTGTGAAATCATTAAGCCATGCTTTATATTGCATTAACTTAACACCCACTTCACAAGATAACATTGATTGGAATTCCTAAGTGTTAAGGCTTTAATACAAGCCTTGACAAAACTTAAGGTTCTAATATCAATTATATATTGTTGATGGTTGTGTATTTATTGTTCCAATAATCCATGGAAACCACATGTTAAACAAAAAAAGTCGTTAATCTATGACAAGTTAGGCCAAACATACACAATGTTAATTCAAAGAATATTTATCGAGCAAAAGATCTCAGTCACTTAACATACCAAAATTATAACCCACCCCAATGAGATATTTACTTATTCATTTGGGTGTTTAATAATCTGGTTATAATTATTATTATGAAAAAATAAGAAGAGAAGAAAAATAAAGGGATAAGGAAAGAGTGGTGTGTCGAACACACACACACGAACAATTATGAGAATTAAAAACGGACCTTCGATTGAATGAGGAAGAAAAATAAGGGAAGAGGATTAAACTATATTTAAACTATTTTAGTAAAATTAATATTAAACTATAGAATTTGGATGATAATAAGAGATATTTAAGAAGAAACTTGCATTAAAAAAGAATTACAAATAAAGAGACTTACAAGATTACGATAATGAAGAACACAAAATTAAATGAAAACAAAGAGAGGAGGAAAGGTCTCTCAAGTGAAAAATTGAGTATATAAGGTCATCCAAATCCCTTGGAAAGGTTTTGGTCGTGCCAATATGTTCTCATATCTTATGAAATGCCAAATCCTTTGAAGGAGAGGAGGGGAATGTGTTTATAGCCCAAGGAAGTAAACTGTTTTCATTCCCAATCTGTCCCTCCAATTGGATCAATGATATGGAAATTCAGAAAGCGGAATCTTGAGATAACTACTTCTTGAACGTTGTATATAATAATGTTATACGACCTATCCCAAAATTTGGAGTCATTTGGAACTATGGATCCAAAGTTATGGCTGATTTATTAAACATTGTTTATCGGTCCATTTGAATCCATGCTTTTTCGATGTCCAAAACGTGAATGGAGTTTTGAATAGTAATATGCCTTCCAATCCTAATTATTTCTTCAAAAAAGTTGTATGCCTATATATCCTCTTGGTCACTCAAAAACAAAAGCTTTATTTGATGATTATATCATGAGATATGTCATGAATAGTGTCAAATATTTTAATTCTCGTCTAGAATGGTGGGCTGGACTTCAATACTTCATTTCGGACCCTTTTTCTTTTATTTGGTCCATTCAATTTTTATCCATGATTCTTTTTGGTAGTCCATAACATATGGTAGAGTTTCATAAAATTTGGGCTTCGGGATTTAGACTAGTAGGTCAATCATTATGGCTGGTCCAGTTTCATCACAAATTCTTTGGGTCATCTTGTGTGGTCCATTAGATCCTTCAAATGGCCGAATTGGCCCATAATACCTTCCAATGAAATGTTTTATATTGAATTATAAATACTAAAAAATAATAAACACACAATTTGGATCAGTAGGGTGAGAGTTATAAATAAAATAGTAAACTGACTCAATTAAACTACTTCTAAAAATGGTAAAAAATTATACTTAGTATCTAAACATTAATATTTCACACAAATTATGCACATTACATATAAAATAAGTAAAGGGGTATATAATAAGTTATAAAAATATTAATAACATCAACAATTTACTTGTTTTCATATCTTACTATGTGTGTTTATAGTTTATAAAGGCAATGCCTTCCCAGTTTTAGGGAAATACACCTTTGGTGCTAGTCGTCAGCCCCTGGCATATGGATGGCGGGCTTGGGGTTGTCATGGAACGGGCCCCAGGGAATGGGTCATGCAAAATTGGTATCAGAGGAGTCAGTTATACTGTAGAACATAGGACTCTGATCTTTCTTTTCTATGAAGGAATAATGTTAAGTGAAGTGAGTGTGGTTTTCAGTTCAGGGAGTTCAGTGTTGGTGCGGCGACCGATGTATCCATACACCAGGACCCTGAAATCTAATTTCTGACTAAGTGCAAGAAAACACTGATTATGTGTGTGTTTTCAAAAAAATTCTTTAAGTCATATCAACCAGGTTAGCTCACCAGGTATAACTTTTAACAGTAGCGCGCCTATTTCATTTCAGGATGCCTCCACGTAGATATCCCGCTAGAGTTTTGAGAGTTGTACGCAAAGATTGCCCACCAAGCGACGAGGATTCGGTGCAGGGCCCTTTTCTAGCGGAGGCACCTGTGGTACCACTCCCCATTGGACCACTGATTACACCAGTCCCAGCAACAGATGGTGCACGCTTCTTGAGCACATTGCAAGAGTTCCAGCGCCAGAAACCACCTAGGTTCAGGGGAGAGACAGACCCACAAGCGGTTGAGGATTGGCTGCTAGCCTTCTACAGGAAGCATCAGGAAGATGGTGGAGAATGATTATATATGTCCACGATGAGATGACGCTTCTATGGGCAGACTTCAAGAGCCTATTTCGAGAAGAGTTTGTCCCAGCGACTCTTCGCGCAGTTCGCATACAGGAGCTGCTTCATCTGCAGCAGGGTAGCATGACTATAGCTCAGTACTCAGTGAGGTTTATAGACCTCTAACGCTACTCCACATATATGGTGCGAGACCCATTCTTCAGGACATGGACCTTCGAGAAGGGACTCAGGAGAGAGATCAGGGCTTCAGTGATCTCACTTAGCATCCCGATGCAAGAAGGGTTTTTAGAGAGAGCCCTCCTAGTAGAGAGATTCCTTGTTGAGCAATCTCCAGCAGCGAGATCCACCACTAGTCAACACATAGTGGATTCTTCTACAGCTGGAGGCAGATAGATGTCGCAGAGGTCCAAGAGGACCAGACCTATAGGTGGATGACTGCATGACTTCAGATTGGTTGTGTGGGGCACTCGAAGTGGAGACAAACATGCCAGGAGCGGGTAGTGTTACTCATGCGGCGGGTAGGGTCACAAGGCTCGTGACTGTCCAACCCACCATACAGATGATCAGTAGATGGTCGAAGGACCGCCCAGGCAGAGACAATTCGATTGAGGTGGTTCATAGGGAGAAGGAGGACGTGGTAGAGGATATGGTCATGCAGTTGGTGGTGTGCGGCGTTTTGAGGTGTTTCTGCCACCACACTAGGAGGTCCACCCCGACCACAGGGAGCATTTGGATAGGGGAGATCTCAACTCCAAGTAGCTGAGGCTTACAATCATGGCGCTCTGGAGATGATTCGAGGTATGATCTGTGACTACTCCACCTTAGTTATAGTACTTATAGACACAAGTTCCAGCAATTATTTCATTTCCAATACCCTTGTTTGGATCTCAGAGATTCTGACAGAGTCGTTGGATCGATCCTTACAGGTATATACTCTAATCGGAGCAAATTCAATGATTACGCACTGGTGCCAGTAGTGTGAGCTTACTCTAGGAGGTGAGAGCTTCAGCTGGGATCTCTTTGTAGCGACATAGAGGCCTTACGACGTTATCTTGTGTATGGACTGGTTATCTTTCGTCCATGCACAAATTGACTATATTAGGCGTAAAGTACAGTGTGTCCGCACAGATGGGACTAGGTTTACCTTCACCAGTGAGAAGGGAGCCTTTGCAGCGCATAATGGACTTACTTGGAGGAGAGTGCAGTCGATCAATCATCAGTTAGCTTACCTTACCCTCAGTGTGATCGATGTAGGGAGTCCGAGCTATCCTATAGTGGTGGACCAGTACAAAGATGTTTTCCCTAATGATTTCCTAGGTCTACATCCTCACAGAGAGGTGTACTTTTACATTTACTTGTACCCCGGGATGACACCGATATCTACACTAGCAGATCAGACGGCTCTCACGGAGCTTCGTGAGCAGCAAGTATAGTTAGAGGACTTGCAAGGTAAGGGATTCATCCGGCCCTGTGTTTCTCCCTGGTTAGCCCCGATTATATTCTCCAAGAAGGTGGATGAGAGCTTGAGTCATTGTGTTGACTATCGATTCCTGAACCAGGTGACCGTGAAAAACAAGTACCCACTCCCGAGGATTGAAGAGCTCTTTGATCAGTTGATGGGAGCACGGTTGTTCTCGAAGATAGACCTCAGATCAGGCTATCACCAGCTTAGATTTCTAGATGAGGATGTGTAGAAGATGGCCTTTAGATGTTGGTATGACCACTATGAGTTCTTGGTTATTCCATTCGATGTAACCAATTCTCTAGAAGTGTTCATGGGACTCATGAATAGGATCTTTCAGCCGTACCTTGATCACTTCATAGTAGTCTTCATAGATGACATTCTAATCTACTTGACTACTGGGGAGGAGCATGCCTATCACTTACGGGTAGTTCTAGACACACTCCAAGAGCACCAGATTTATGGTAAGATCTCAATGTGCCAGTTTTGGATCCGATAGGTTCAATTTCTGGGAAATTTCATCTAAGAGGTTGGAGTTGTAGTGGATCCCGCAAAACTTGAGGCGGTACTTGTTTAGGATCCACCCAGGAGTGTGACGGAGGTGCAATGTTTCCTGGGTTTGGCTGGATACTATGGGAGATTTGAGAAATATTTATCCAGAGTTGCTTCACCACTATCAGCATTGACGAAGAAGGGCCAACCCTTCATTTGGTCGAAGAAATGACAATGGATTTTTCAGGAGATGAGGCAGAGGTTGACCAGTGCCCCCATATTGAGGCTCCCAGAGGAAGGCGTAGGGTACTTAGTTTACTATGATGCATCAGGGACTGGACTCGGATGTGTCATGATGCAAGATCGATCCATGGTCGCATATGGTTATCAACAGCTGAGACAACATGAGTAGAACTATACTACCCATGACCTGGAGTTAGCGACAGTGGTCTTTGACTTGAAGATGTGGCGACACTATCTGATGGGCGAGCGTTTTACCATGTACTATGATCATAAGAGTCTTGGGTATATCTTCTCTCAGAAGGACCTGAACCTGATACATCAATGTTGGCTTGAGTTCTACCAGGACTATGAATTCAAGATAGTCTATATTCCTAGGAAGTGGAATGTTGTTGCAGATGCACTGGGTAGGAGATTTGGTATACAGCTGCTAGGTGAGGCGACAGATCAGCTGGCCACTTTACAAATACCATTTGTGGATAGAGATAGAGCATCTTTTCTTTAGTCTCTTATAGTCACTCCCCAACTTATTCAGTGAGTCAGGGAGGTGCAACATGGGGACGCTAACTGCAATACATGATGTCCCCATATATCCACAAGGCATGCACCTGATGGATTTTCTAAAGCTGTGGAGCACGTCATCATCTCCAGAAGACGTACTATGGTACCAGTGTCACTTCAGGAGGAAGTGTTGAGGGAGTTACCCACATCCTCTCTAGCGGTAAATCTAAGAGTGGTGAAGATGTACCAGGATCTCCGATTACAGCACTAGTGGCCGGGAATGAAGAAGGCAGTTGCAGAGTTTTTCTCTCGGTGCCTCACTTGTCAGCAAGTGAAGGCGGAGTATCAGGTTCCAACAGGATTGGTTTAGCCTTTAGAGGTCCCAGAGTAGAAGTGGGATGGGATATCCATGGATTTCATGACAGGACTTCCATGTAAATTGAGAGGTCATGACTCGATCTGGGTGATCGTCGACCGACTCACCAAGTCAACCCACTTCCTACCGATTAGAGAGAAGGGTTTAGTAGAGAGCTTGGGATACCTCTATGTACTGGATATTGTTCAGCTACATGGAGTTACTTCGATGATTGTTTCCTACCATGATACACGTTTAACTTCCCGGCTATGGAAGGGGTTGCGGGAGGTTTTCGAGATGTAGCTTTTTTGAGAACCGCCTTCCATCCTCAGAAGGATGGCCAAACTGAACGGACCATTCAGACCCTCGGGGATATGATATATGTATGTGTCCTCGACTTCAGTCACAGTTGGGAGGATCACTTCCATTTGGTGGACTTTGTATACAATAACAACTATCACTCCACCATAGGGATGGCACCTTTTGAGGCATTGTATGGGCGACCTTGCAGATCACCTCTGTGCTGGACTGACCCAGGGGAGTCAGCACTCGTGGGACCAGAGATGGTACGGGATACCACAGAGAAGGTGAAGATCATCCAAGAGCAGATGAAGACTGCACAGAATAGGAAGAAGTCATATGCTGACAGGAGATGGAGACCTCTAGAGTTCGAGGATGGTGACCACGTCTTTCTACGGGTCTCACCCCGATGGGGTTTACAGAGATTTGGACGAGAGGGCAAGTTATCTCTGAGATTCATCGAACCTTTTCAGGTCCTCAGTAGAGTTGGTGAGGTGTCTTACCGCTTAGATCTTTTACCTCAGTTGCACCGGGTGCATGACATCCTCCACGTATCCCAGTTGAGGAGATATGTGCATGAACCTTCTCACATCATCGACCATGGCGAGCTAGACGTTGATGATGAGGCAAATTTTACGTAGGTTCCAGTAGCGATTGAGGATCGATAGTAGCGGGTCCTTCTTGGACGTTCAATAACTCTGGTGTGCATTCGTTGGCAGCACGGGAACCTCTAGGAGAGCACGTGGGGGCGGGAGGCTCAGATGCGTGCTTAGTACCCCCACTTGTTCCCTTAGTATGAGTTGTGGCTTATGGGGACGTAGCGCCCTGATGTGGGGAGAATGTAAAGACCCATAATTTCCATGTAAATTTTTTAATTAAATGGGAATTTTATGAGTCTGTGAAAATTGACGGTGCGTGATTCCAAGGCCCGGTGTTCCCGGAATCAATTTCTGAAGTTTTATTCGGGTACGTTCAGTGAAAGTTTGAGCGGGTTTTTATAACATTTGAACCGGTGCTCGAAATTGAAATATGAGGTCACCTTTGAACTCGTAGCGCCGATATTCTCTTAAAGAGACTTTCACCACGACGGCAGTTGGTCGAGGGTGAAAGTTAGTTTTTGAGTTTTTTGTGGAAACAATAAAATAAAATAAACACATGTTTTATTTTCTTTTATCTGTTGTAAGAACCCATGTGTATGTTTGAAGTAGGGAAAAACAAACCTTAACCACCCAAGAAATGTTATGGTGGTGGGGACCACCACACCTTAACCTCCCATGAGTTATAGTGGTGGGGACCACCCGAGGTTTATCCTTCATAATGGGGGGGGGAGGAAACCTCTCAACTCCCTCAATTAATTTTATGTGTGAATGTAAAATTAAATGCTTCCAATTTAATTTTATGTGTCAACGTAAAATTAAATTCTTTAAATTTAATTTTATATGTCAAAATAAAATTAAATGCTATCAATTAATTTTATGTGTCAACATAAAATTAAAAGTTATGAATTAATTTTACGTGTCAACGTAAAATTAAATGCCATCAATTAATTTTATGTTTCAACATAAAAATAAATCCTATAAATTGTTTTGATGTTGGCTATTTCTTTTCCTTCATAGTGGAATTGGGTAAAAGATTGGCTTTAGAGAATTGGGAGGAGCTCTTGGTAGAAAGCTTCTCCAACGAAGAATGCTTCCTCCAAGAAGAATGTGTTCCACCAATGAAGAATGCTCCACCGACAAAGAACATCGACCCCGACTTCGACCTTATTCCTCAGGACTTCCTACGATGTAGGACTTCTTTGTCTATGACGGGCTGGTGCACTAACCGACGATCGAGGAAAACTCCGATGACACCGACATCCGTCTTTTCCCAACGATCCGTCTTCTTCCCCGCGACTCTATCAACGAACAACGAACAATGTAGGGGTTATTATCAAATTCTTGAAACTTTTTGATTATTATCCTCTTTCATGGTTTATGTTTAATGTAGAACCGCTTTCTACCACTCTAAACGAAAGGGTGTGGGCCAAAATAACATGGCCCGACCCCTCCGCTGATCTCCTTTGGTGTTCTTTGTGACGGAGAAGGACGACAACCTACATGGAGGAGCACACGAACGGTGGATGACACCACCACTGGCCGCAACAAAGGAAACGGAGCACGACCCCACTCCATGGAACCACCACCCATCGTTCCCTCATAGCAGCCCTAGTCGAGCCACCCGTACCCTCGCAGCAGCCCCCGGCCAAGCCACCCACGACCTCTACGCGCCCCGCGAACCCCGTGGCTCCTCCGTCTGCGCGCCCTGCACCGCCGCTGGATTAAGGATAATATTGATTAAGATTAAAGTATGATTTATCATATTGGATAAATTATGATAAAAATTTTGGTTTCAATAAACATTTAAATACTGAATAAATTACATATGGATTTTATGATTTATAAAATGACTTTAGGCATAAAAATTCATCTTGAATGTCCATCCACAGATTTAAGAAATAAATTTGAGATAGATCAAAGTACAAAAAAATTATAATATTATTCTTGTGAGTTGGAAATAAATAAAGAAAGTTTATTTTCCCAAAATATTATCTAGATAGTAACGTAATACCTCAAATCCATGAAAATATATTTTTTCCTTTACTTTTCTTTCCAAGAAATCAATGATATTTTAACCAATCACAGATTTACGGTTTTTTAATGGTCAACATTCTAATGACCATTTTCTATATCACACTACAACAGAACATGATAGTTATATTTCTCTTCCATTTGGATATTTTAACAAATATCCTCCAATTCATAATCCTAGTTTTTTTGTGACATTTTAATTTCACATTTCCTCTTATTAAGGGGATGTTTTATGAACTCTATTTATGATATGGGTTTCCCACAATGGAATTTTCAAGTATCAAACTTTTATTTTAAAAGTGAATTTTCAAAATTGAGTGGATGAAATTTATTAAAGGAGGGAATAATATAACACCCCATTATTTTATTGTATGTATCTTTGAAATTCAATATCTTAGATAGCTTATGTTTCATGCAACATCGAGTTTAAAAACCATGATTTACCATTTAAAATGTGATTGTTATAACCTAGTTGTTAAATTGGAGGGAATGAATAATATTAACTAGATTATAAAATTTATATATTATATGTTCAGTCAAATATTTTTACTTTCATCCAAATGATTTTTATTTGCATAAGATAAGAATAAATCTATTTTTTTTTTGCATAAAGGACTATATTTTTCTAAAGGCAGTTTCACTAACTTCTAACGAAATAATTATTTTAAATCTAAATTTTGAAATTTTATAAATTATATTGAAAAAAATAAACTTAATTTTTAATATATTAATTTCATAATTATTTTAGGGTGATTATTTTTATTTTCTTTCAAATATTTATTTTCCAGTGAATCGTTAAAAATTCTGATTTTTTTAAAATAATAAATTTCATTATATTAAAAGTGTTTTTATGATTTTAATTTGATCACAATATAACTTAAATAAATCTTAGTTATAAATAATAAAATTAATTTTATCATTATATCTTATTTTGGGATAAGAACATTTTTGGTCTTAGTAATGCATTTTAAAAAAATGTTTTTAGTTTCATTTTATAAGTTTAATTTTAAATTAAATTTCGTCACTTATTTTTTTTTTGAATATTGAAAAATTAATGTGATATTTTGATACAAAATTTAAAAATTTATTAAATAGTTTTCTTTTCTTAGCGATATTTATAGTATTATTAGTAATTTTTGTTACCATGATAAAGCGTAAATTGGATAATTTAGATTAAAAATAAAATGATGAGGATTATAAAATTACCATAAAAGATTACCAAAATTTATTAGATGATTTATATTCGACCCTTAACAACTAAGGTTCTAATTTTAGATATTTAATGGTTACTTTTTGATGATAATGAATTTTATATTTTTTAAATGAAAGGAAATTACAAATTTCACTTTCCTTGTCTTATATATCTCTTATGTGTCCACATGAAGAAAAAGGAATGTTTTTAATGATTATAAGTTTAAATTATGAACTTAATAAACCTATATTAATGATATAAATTTATTTATAGTTTTTGGGAACCATTTGGATGTGGTTATGATATTTATAATATTTTATTTAAAGAAAAGACAAAGATGCCACATTACTGTTTTAATAACTATATTATTTTTAATATGATGTTACTCTAAAGATATCTTCAAATATACATATTATTTTGATATATAAAATATTTATATAAATCATTGTTTTTTATTTTTTATTTTTATGGAATAAATAATTACCTTATATAATTATACAATGATGATGTTGTAATTATTTTATTAATGAAACAATCAAATTAATGATATTAAAAATAATGAAATAAATATAATTTTAATTAATTAAGGTTCTCCAAGAATTTAATGGATTATTATGAAATATTATTTATTTTTTAAATGTATTGTTTTTAATTTATACATTTTTATTGATTTCTATATGGCTAAAGTAATGAATAGTGTCAAAATTGACACTAACAAAATTTTATAAAAATAATATTTTACTAAATTATTTTAAAATCATAAAAAATATTTAAAAAAAATAGATAATTAATTGGTATAAAGTTCATAAATTATTAATTTATGTTTCAATTGATAATTTATAAGTAAAAATAACAACCTTTTAATATTAAATAAAATTTGACCATAATTAAAATCAAATTTTGATAACTAAAGTCAATCAAAATGATAAGGTTTAATGTAATACCAAAACATATAAAAAATTTATTGGATGATGATATTAAAACCTTATCTCATATTATTTTCTAATCCTTGTCCATTTTTTTTCCTATTTGGATTGAAAATGAATTTATTATAACTTAATATTTCTAGGATTTCCATGTGTGCCCTAGACCTCAATTATAAAAGGGAGTTCATTAATTCATTTCATTTCACCACCTTAAGCCTCTTAGCTCGACCAATTACTGAACATTTCTCCTCATAAAATCATTATAAAATTTTTAGATGTCCTCAATTTCTAAAAATACCATCTCTATATCCCTTAAGGAGATATCTAAATGAAGTCCCCCGAAGAAGGGGTAATATTTGTTTTACTAATTCATTCAAATTCATTTATTATTTTACTTCATATTGAGGTGTTTTTTATATTATAAAATAATAAATACAATATCATATATATAATGTGATGTTATTTTTATTTTTAAACAACTATATTATTCCATTTATCAATCTTGAGAAAAAAGGAAAGCACCGCACATGCGTACGTACGTCTTACTATCTCCACATAGTGGTGTAATTCATCTTCTATGATCAACATTAAAGAATGGTTATAAATATTTATTTAATGATTAAATATGATATTTATGACATTAATTTGTTTTTTGATATGTTATATCTATATTTTTTATAAGATAACCATGAATTACATGAGAAAAAATGCATAGGAAAATTAGGTAGTTAACACCCAAAATAAGGGTAATAGAAAAATATCATTAGAAAATGAGTGATAAAATTTTATAATGGATCATATATGATATCATAAATATTAATATTATTCTTTTATAAGAATAATAATATCATTAAAACCACTATACATAAGTTTCATGCACTTTTGAAGGAATTCGAACCTGATGTAAGGGATTTCTCAACTCAATTTCCATTCATTGAGTTAAACATCTATTTCATTGGTTTTATTATGCCAATAATATGTCTAAAATAACCTATAATTATTTTATAATGTATATGAAATTTTATTTTCTGGATTTATATTTGTCACACATAATTATTTCATTGATTTATCCTCACTCCAATGATATTATCCTTGTAAGGGGTTTCTTATCTCACTTTAATTTCTATGAGATATGCCTTATTCACCACTTATTTGTAATGGGTGGTTTATATATTCTTCCCTTTGATATATCATATCAATTATTCTTTTATCATTATGGTATTAAATTTTTAATTTTATTATAATAAATTTTATGGTGCATACGATTCGATTAATGACAAATTTGTAAGGGATTCTCTTTGAACCCCCATTTTTTCCTTTGAGCTACACTTTCTCTCTCTTTACCCCAATGTAATTGTTAATTATTTTTATATACTTATTATAAATTATATTTATATGTTCAAAACCTGTGTATCTATATCAATTCATCCTTATTGATTAGAAATACATGTTTGGAAAATGTTATCTTTTCAAATCATCCTAATAAGCAAGACCAATTAAAGGGAACTTCCCAATTTCATACCCATTTTCAAGTACACAACATAATACATTTTAAGAAAAAAACATTTTTCTAAAATCACTATTTATATCATTAAAATATATCTTAGTTCATTTCTGGTTTTATTCAAACAATTATTCCATTTTCCAATTTTAAAGTCTCTTTTATATTTTCCCATAAACCACACTTAAATGGCTCATTTCTAAAGTTTGAAAAATAGTATTTTTATGTTTTTTCATTTTAATTTGAAATAAGATATAATAAATCATATCTATTTTCTATTTTTAATCCATTATTTCATGTATATAATTATTTTCTAATCCGTAAACCACTTATATATATATATTTTACCTTGATTGTTTTTTGATTAAATGGAGAAATATTGATAAATCTGTATCTTTTATTTTATATAGATATTTGATGATAAAAAATATTATTTATTTAATAAATAAATTATTTTATATATGAGTAATTATTTGGACTGTTATAACATGGGTTGGGGACCCGTAAATATAATCCCTACGAGTTAGGGATAGGTTAATGCAAACCCTATAAGTGGGTCCAAGTTATAGATTGCCCCTCAATGTATTAGTCATCTCATGAGATGAAATTATTTGGTGAAAACCCCTTTTCATTTTTTTTAAAAGAATAATCATATTATTTTCTACCCATAGACTTAATCCATCTTGATGGTAATGGTTCATGTGCCAGATAAACGACATCTAATAATTAAAGATTATATTCATTCAATATTTAGTTATTACAATCCATGAGGATATCAATATGGAAAAATATATGGATTCATTTTCATTCTTAGTTTATATATTGGCATGTGTTTTTTGGGTATTTACCTTACCATTTTGATTATGCTTATTGATTCAAGTTATCTTCTGTTGTACCTAAACCTTACTGAGCATTTGAGCTCACCCTTTTATGTGTTTTACATCCCCAGGTTATGAAGATGAAATATTTGAATAAGTGTCAAGAAAGTAGTTTATTTTATATTTTTCTATTTTATGTTTAATTTCAAATGTAATTAAGGAACCATGTATGTATCTAGTTCTTCAATACTACTAAACTGATCGATTCTTGGTGATGTGATCTCTTGTATCCGTGGCATTGCAGTAAAAAAAACCAACAGCTATAGGTTACTGGGGTCAAGGATGTTACATATGAAAAAATTGAATAAGGAACCCCATGTAACCTCACAATATATTACACATATATCTTACCCATATCTCCAGTGTTTTTAGTTTCTTTTATTAGAATATAATGAATTGAATTTTTCAATCGATCAATCACCACCAAATAGCATTCCTCCCTCAGGGTGTAAGTGATGTTGAATTCAAACTTATTAAAGTATTCCACCCAGCACCTCTATTTATGATTTAGGTCTTTTAGAAAAGATATATCTCAAAATATTATGGTCATAAAAAATTGTGAACATTTCCCCAAAAATCTAATGCCACCAACACTTAAGAACATGCATAACTTCAATAAGATCTAAATCAATAGTTGGTTAATTATTCTCATATACTCAAAGATGATGAGAGCCATATGATACAATATGATCATCCCACATGATCACACAACTCAAACCATTTCCATAAGAATCACATAAAATCATATATCCTATACTTGGCATAGGTAAGATTAGAATAAGAGATAATGTCTAATGTCATTTCAGCTCATCGAAAGAAGACTAAAATTTTTTATCCCGAATTTAGTTCAATATTTTCCAAGTAATATTATTAAAAGGTGATGATAAATTTGATAAATCCTTGATGAACCATCTATATTATCCATCAATACCAAGGAATCACTGAATCTCAAAGGTATTCTATGACTCATCCCATGACAAAAGATCCATTACCTTCTTACAATCCACTAATAAACCATGATCAGAAATCACATTCCCTAATAATTACACATGTTGAATCCATAAGGTTAATTTATAATGATATCCATACAAAACAATTACTTGTCATTATTTCTATATCAAAATTCATACATTTCATGCTCTCTTTCTTGAATCTTGAATAAAAAATATGATCTACAAACACTACAAAAAATGTGTTGAGATACTGATGAAATATCTAATTAATCAAATCCATAAAAACAATAGCATCTTTTGTTGGACCAAAAAACATCACAAGATATTCATAATGGATATACCTACTCCTAAAATTCATCCTTGGTATATCACACTCTCAGACTCTGTGATGATGATAACCTGGCTGAAGATCAATCCTCAAAAACCATTCTCCCCCTTTTAATTGATCCAAAAAATAAACCACATGAGGAAAATGATACTTGTTCTTAACCATTAATTAGTTTAACTTATGATCATTCCAAAAAATTGAAGTAAAACTTATAACTTCTTGGAAAAGAGAACTGGGGATAACCAAGTTGATATAATACGGAAAAATTCCCTTTATACAAGACCGCCCAACTAAATATTAAGATCTTTTAGCACTGCTGGTTCCATAAGATAATAAGGTTTCAAAATGTGATACATCCCTCAAACCATGTCAATAGTAAAATCTACCTTCATCTTTGGATGATTACCACAAAAATTGTCTCGGAAAACATCATGAAAACCCCAAACAATAGTGGTAAGATCAATAATAGAAGAAATTCCATCAGGATCAACTACAATAGTAGAAACAAATCCTGATATTTGGGCAGGAAGGTAAGGATACACCAAACCATAGATCCCACTCTCCCCAAAAAACCAATGATCTCTGATGAAACATAAGAAATATGACACTCTAATAATAAAAATCAACCTCATCTCTATGTGTAATAATCCAATCCACCCTAAAGATGATGTCAAACAGATGCATATCAAGAATAAGAAAATCCCATGCTAGCTCCATATCATTTATTGATAGAACAAAAGGACACTGAAAACCCTGTTATTTCCTCTTCTAAAGAGGTGTCTCTAACTCCATAAAAAGTAAATGAGATCCATTGGATGTTTAATCGTATCAATGAAAATGGACAGATATAAACAAGTGGGAAGCACCAGTATCAAATAAATAAACCGGTATTGATGATGCAATAAATATGGAACCTCTCACAATTTCAGGACTCTGATCTACCTCTACTCAAAATTCATCTACTATGTGATGGTGATTCAGTCCTGAGGCCTATGAATGGATCCCTATAGTCTTTTAAGATTCTTATTATGTTGTAGTAACATTTAGAGCCGATGATTTGTGACCATATTGAGGAGTAGACATACCCAAGTTGAAATTATGGAGATGACCACAAAATCCACAACCATTCCACATATTTTCATTTAAAGTAAATTAACTTATGGTGTTTTAATCCTTTCTAAACTGATATAAATTTATAGGTACACTACATGTTATAACTGAAGGTTCTGAAGAGGCCTACTGCCATGAACCACCTCCACCACTCCTGTGATGATCCATACACTTCCTCTATTTATCTTGCACACCATTGAAACTGCCACTAGGTACAAGAGAAGTAGTAGAATAAGAAATGATACCTATTTTATTCATTTATTTTATTATATACCTCTCCACTATATTAAAATACTTCAAAAGATTCAACATAAATACCTACAATCTAATATCCATTCACCAATCCCATAGGTACTTATGAGCATTCAGATAGTCATTATTCATATCCTATCACGAAAAATGAAGCATATCAGCAAACTGATTGGTGTAATCCAACACTGAATTATTGACCTACTATAAAGAGAGTAACTCCCAAGAATTTTCCCTCATCAATGACTCTAAAGAAACTACTAGAAGAATAGAGTCATGAAACCCTTCCTACTCAAAACCATGTGTTTATCCATATGTACCATAGAATCCCACTAATGCTTTCTAGGACCCTCAAGTCTGATTGCTAAACAATTTATATTAATACTCTAAAATGTATCCAATAATTCAAATATTTGATTGATCTTTTCAAGGAAGTCCTCCTTCTCATGAGGTTCAATTGTACCTTTAAATGATGGTTGTTTATCATGTAAAAAATACCATGATTGGTCTCTTTATCCTACATCACCTAAATTATCCACTTCAAGCATGGTTGGTCATCCCTTCCCCAATAGATGGTATCATGGATCAGGTGATGGAGGTATGGAGAGGTCAACCCGTACCATAATCTTACAGGCAGGGTGATGGTGCATGTGGAATGCATGTAATAAGTGGATAAATGATGGGGTAGTCTCGACTGGTCGCCTGATTATTCTCTGGGTTAAAATCCTACTAATCGACTTGGTCAGGGCTCTGGATAACGGTAGGGAGGCTCCCTCCTTGCAGTGCTTCATTATTATTCCTCACCACTCCCCTCAGTAGAACACCAATTTCCTTGGAAATTAAGTACGCTGGTGCACCCCTTCAGTGGGCTTGATGCTCAACAACGATGGGTCTGGTGTTTCAGGTAGCATTCATGATAGCGGGGTTGTGCATGATGATAATGGTTCAGTCAATCTATCCTTCTTGATCAGGCTTGGTCAGGGTTCTTCCATTCAGGCAGAAGCCATGCCCATGTTCAATGTTTTTGAAAATTTTCCAAGAGAGATGTATGGACATAAGGGTAGTGGAAACAAACTCAATGATCCTAAACAATGCCCTTCATGGTGCGGTCAAGGTTCCTTGTTATATTCTTCACAACATTAGAAACTACCGTATTTCTGGGGGATAATATCAAGGTATATCATACCTAGTGGGAGGGAAACAAGTGGAATACTATATATCCTCAGTCGATATTCTTGGTCCGGAATACATAGTCTTTCACGATCTTAATAGTCTGAACCCGGAATGGGTTAATAATATCAAAGGTGATACCCTTGGTCTCCACCATTTTAGTCCCCCTTAGTCTTTTCATTTCTTTAGAATGCTTTTTCAGGCATTGTCTACCTTGTTTCTTCTATTTCCTTTGAATAAAAATTTACATGATGGTGATGATCTTACTATATATTCTGGTCAATAGAACAAGCTTCTCACATGATAACCTCGATAAAGTTTTGCACCCTCCCGAGGAACTCATAGAACATGTCTCAAAGGAATCTTTTTACACAATTAAATTGAAAAAATTATCAAGAAATAGAAAAATTTCAGTTCAAACTATAAACCTATAAGAAAGAACATAGATTGACATCAAAACTCAAAATAGGTGACACACATCCTAACATCCCATTGTAACTACTCATCACATCAAGATATGGCTAAGAACTCACTAAAATATACCTCTCAATTCCTGAATATCCTATCTTGAGTCTATGAAATGTCCCAATACAAGGACAAAACCCCTAACTTGGGGATCTGATACCAAACTGTAATGAACTGACCTAAATACCCTCTCAGACTTGTACCTGAACCGATCCACCACATACCCAATGGGAATTCCCCATACCCATGGATTGGTGACTAGCATCCAAGTATAAAATAAGAACATTAGGGAATTATTTCTCCCAACATGATGTGACAACATGGCACAAATAGATAATAGATACAAAATTGGAAAGGATAAAAAACATCCATTACTGAAAAAAATAGTGGAAACCAAATAACTCAAGAACAGAAAGAGTCACCTAGTACATGACCAACCATAAAGGAATAAAAAAATTGGAAAACCAATTACTCCATGTGATAGTGTAGTCAAAATACCAACATCTCAGCACAAACTACCCAACTCAGATGACAAAAAACCACGTCGCCTCACTATGGCACCTTTCCCTTCCCTACATTGAAAGACATAACCAAGTCTATGAACCACCGAAGGGGTATGTAAGGTGTGATCTAACAAAATCAGTAGGGTCTCACCCAAGTGTTCCATATCATGTCTCTAAACAATAATACAATCATTCTCAACTTCTAAAGAAAACAAATCATGATAATAGTTTTATAGTTTTTATAACAAAAACATGGAAAAATAGTTCAATTTTACCTTTTTCTAAATTTCCAAATAAACCAGGTAAATAAATTTCAAATCATTTCATGTATATATATATGTATATATTAATGTATATATCATGTCCAATAAAAGAATGTATCACATATCATATAAAATATTTGTAAGCATAACAAAACACTACAATCCAAAATCGAAAGAATAGGTAACATCATTCCAAGTTTCACACTAGGTTAGGATTGTTTGAAAACTTGTACCTTAAATATAAAATCTATTACACATCAGGCCACTATACATATACATCGAGTCTATAGAGCCAAGGATCACCATAGCAAGTAAACCCCCCAATAGTTCTAACAAGTCCCCAGAATAACATGCATAGGGAGCATAAGATAAACCCATGATAAAACCCATCAATAGTGGGTGATACCTATTACTATACCACCCCCCTAAGTACACAAGGCTTCCCATATACGCTATTTTTTAAAATAGTTCATCAAATCATTTCCATAAATCCATGATTTGAAAACCATTTGACAAAAACCATTTCACAATTCCATGAAATTAATTTTCCATTTACAAAAATCAAGTAAAAGCAATATTTAATAAAAAAATAGTTTTACACACACACACAAATATATCATCTCATTTCATTTCATCTAATAAACAATTATCAAAAATAAGAGAAATTAATTTTAACAACATAATCTAGTGACAAAACCACCTACCTCAAAACCTAGGCTGCACACATCCATAGTGGGACTAGCCAATAAGAAAGGATTAAATAATGAAAATAGAGGCCCTAGAACCAATAAACACATCTCATAATTGATTTAACTTAATAAAAGGGTTTAAATAGAAGAAGAAACAAAATTTACATCAAGAACACACACCCACCACACCACAACCAATAAAAGAAATGACACCTGAAACAAGATCTCACAATGTATATAGAGATAAATAATAGAAAACATCACCATGGGTCAATAGATCTAACAAGTCAAGGAAACATCACAACCAGAATAAAAAAATGAATAATCAAAATGGATTACTCAACAGAAGAGATGCAATCTAACTGCAATGGCGATCAATCACCGAACGAATCAATCCAGAACAAACCGATTCTCCCAAAATCATCAGAGAATATATCTAGGTTGAGAGTTAGTAGGGATATGGAATAATGAATGAAAAAAAATTCGATTAAACACCCTAAAACATAACCTATTTATAGTTACATGATGTGTTCTCCATTTACATTTTTTGAAATCCCAAGAATCACCTACACTAAAAAATCATTCACCTTTTAATTTAAACACATTATTTTAACATTACATGTTGTGTAATCTTTATATGGTGTGTACTAATTCCAAACTATGTAAAAAGTTCACAAATTGAGTCTGGAGACCATGTAAACTTCATGTATCCCATTTACGCACCGTGTAATATCCCAACACGCAGCAGAAAACCCAGATCCTTACACAAAACCCCCAAACCAACTCAGGTGTTCTATAAACATATGGAGAACCCCACAAGGCCATTACGACATTTATACTTGGAATCAGTTAATTCAAAAAAAACCCCTAAACATTAGGTCATTTTTTTCAAAAAAATTTCTCCATCACCAAGAGTCCCCATACACACCCAATTAAAGAGGAAAACAAGGAAAGATAAGAGAATTACCTAAAAGTGGGTAACTATTTGTTACATTGTTCCATGATTATATATATTTGACTAATTGTATATGATTATTGTAATTCTTGATAATTTTTTCATACCCTTATGCCTATATTATGATCATTTATTATCATTGATTGATTTACCTTATCCTTAACCTAACAGGGAATTTGATATAACCCTTTTTTATATTTACCTTCTCCTAGTTAAGAAAAATGGTACAAGTCTACTATATCTGAGAAGGGTTACAATTGTAAAGAGATTAATAAAAAATGATGTAGATCATTTATATAATAGTTTTTTATGTATCCAAGTTTCCAAAAACACTAAACCTCTATAGTGATTAGGAATATATTATTGTGAAATATATTTCATATTCATTTAAAATGATTTAATATTTATGTATTAAAAGTATTGGTTGTTATATAATTCATTGAGTTGGCCATTGGATTCTACTTAGATTTGTATATGTGAATTATTCATGGAATATCCCCCTTGTATTAGGGTAATTTATTACAAATTGAATTCCATGAATCAATGTTGTGGATTCCTTTTGGATACCCAAGTTGAATTTCATAGGTTGAGCTCCCTATATCTGGTTTGATCTATTTGGGTGTAATTTCTTAAGAGTAAGCTTTGGATTCCAATTAATCCACACTTATTAATGTCATGGATAGATCCTTGAGTTCATACTGGCATGATAGATATAGTGGAATTAAAATGTTTGTTCCCATTGGATTCTCTAGAGGGATTATTGAGAGGGAATGATCAGTGAAGCCACATGGGTTCCCACAAATTATTATGACCATTGTTTCCGTGGCTTAATACCTTGTAACCAGTTAGTACATGATTCATATCATTATTGGAGACTCACTAATATTGGATGATGCAAGTACAAACTAGTGTCTGGTGTTTTCATAGAGCTTGGGAATCTTTGGTTTTATTATCATCTATTAATTAAATTGTCAAAATGTTAAATATTAATATGTTAAATGGAATTTATTTTATTTTTTTCACACACTAAAGTGATTTTATGGATTGGTTATTAGAGTGATTCCATTGGTGGTGGACTACTATGTTATACTGACACCCTTCTTAAGATTCCATGGAACTTTGTTACTATAGTAGCTATCATTCTTATATTTTCAAGTTAGGTGTGGGTATGTTACTGATGTTATTGATTTCATAATTTGAGCTTCTAGGATAGAGATTCAGATTTATATTGGTTTAGGGATTGGGTATGTTTTGGTTGACTATAAAAATTTGGTCTCTCAGTCTCTAAGGTACTATTTTCTTTGTTGTTGATGTATTCCTTTCCTATTATAAACTGTTTAGATCAGTTTTCATTGCATGGCTGTTTTTTTACTTGTTAACACTTGTGTGTATATCATTTTACTATTTTCATTATATTGTTGATGTGCATGATTTACTTTTTTTATGTTCTTGACTCTACTATGATGCATTGTTATAGTCTACCCACTCTACCACATTAGACCTGCACCGCTAGTCAGCAGCCTCTAGCATACGAGGAGGGGCACTTAAGGCTATATAGAGACCATCATTCTGGGAACTGATTAATAGTCTGGTCCATGGTCCATTACACCCATAATTAATGGTAGTAAAACTAGGTATCCACCCTAAAGTATTTTGAGACCAGATCCTAGACATCTCACACATCCTAGGTTCTCATCCATCTCAATAGGTGACTCCTGGGCATCCTAGGAAATCACATCAATTACATGATCAATGGTTGATTCCTTGGCTTCCTATCCAAATAGAAATAATCAAATATAAATAAATAAACTATAATAGTTATTTAAACACCCATTCCCATGACCAACCTCACTACCCTATTGTGCTTGCACAGTGGTTCAGGTTCTAAATTTACACCCATAACCATTATTGACAAAATATATTCACCATATCAGGGTAAGTTTATAAATAGGGTAACCACATAGGTCTTATATATCATCAAGTAAAGAGTTTCATTCCTTATAGGATCCCTGGTAACAAAATAGTCTCTCAAGACAATGCACAACACATAGGAAAGTAATGGTTCTAACAAATTTCATCATATATGATGGTATCTAGGTCTCAAAGGGAATGTCACATAACCATTAGTCTAGGGAGATGAATTATGGACCATATCAGTTCCATGGTCTCACTAGGTCTCATATCAACCACCCATCCATCCACCTTATATAAACACGTCTAAAGGTTCCTCACAAGGCCCACTAGGGCTGTCTATCCTAGTTTATACTACACATTTATAGAGAGGTGGCCAAATGCTCTTACTTAAGGGACACTAAGTCATACTGATCCCATTCAAACTCTTCAAGGGTATTAAACATTATAGTTAATCATAATTAAATAATTTAATTATTTGTCTATCAGTGTTCGATGTAACTGGTTAGTGTCCAAGGGACCATAGGTTTTTTGGACACCTTGTGCAGCTTATCCAGGCATTTAATTTTAAAAAAAAATTTAATTTAAACAAGTACATCACCCAAAGTGGCTGGACTACATCACGCATACCATATACAACATGCATAAACCATATGGGTAGGCATATAAGGCCACAAAACTCATTTTATTTCCTTCCTCAAATTTTTGCATTGCCCAACTACTCATTACCCAGCCTTTCCCAAACATATCCATGTCCATCAGTCATCATCCAAAACACTCGATGCATAAAATCACATCAAAACATCTAATAATTAATTATAAATAATATATAATTAATTACTTAATTTATTTAAAATTTTTAATTTTCATTTCATTATTAATTCAATGAAACCTAACCTAATTTAGTGAAACAATCTTGCACCACCACACATTCTAGACCCCCAATATGTTCCACCTTCTAATCAGGGCAGGAGACCAGCACTACAAGAGTTCACCATTACGGACTATGGTTTTCTTTCCATTGGTGGTGTTGTGCCCAACATTGTGCATCTTCCTATTCAAGGACACAATTTTGAAATAAAACTTTCCATCATTCACATGATCTAGAACATGGGTAATTTAAGTGGGCTTCAAGGAGAAGACCGTCATGTACACATTTCATACTTGATGTTTACAATACCTTTCACAACTGAGGAATATCATCAGATTCTATTCAATTAAGATTTTTACCATTCTCATTGTGTGAAAGAGGCAAGGGTTAGCTTAAAATTCAAGCTCCTGAGTCAATTAGTACTTGTGAAGAATTAGCAAAGAAATTGAAAGACAGTCACTTTCCAAAAATCCAAAGTTGGAATCTCTAGAAAAAAATTAAAAACTTTATTTTGGAAGATGGAGAATCAATGTGGGAAGAATGGGATAGATTCATGGAGCTAATACAGAAATTCCCACATCAGGGACTAGATGTGTGGATTCAACTTCATACATTCTACCAGGGACTCTATCTCGTTGAACATACTATGGTAGACCCTGCTTCTAATGGTGGCTTAATGATCAAGATGTTGAAATTTGGCCATGAAATTTTAGATGAAGTTTTTCAAAATAACATTCTACAAAAAAGTGATAGAGGAATTCTTCATCATTGAGCCCATGAGGTGGAAGAGAACACCCACCTCACAACTCATGTTGAGGACCAAATAAAGACCCTATAATTGTTTAAATTACTAGCTACACCACTATCCCCTCCTATTAATATGATGAAAATTTTGTCCCGAGATATGCGTGGAGGCCCACATTCATACTATGAATACAGAGCAGGCATAGAGGAACCTCAATTGTAAGATTTTAATTACGTAAATTATAATAAAAAATTCCAATAGTATTTTCTACCACAAAAATATCAATAGACGGTGTCCTAGTATAATCTTTAGAAAAAAGGTTATTTTTAGTAGAGGAGTGGACAGGTATGCCCATGGAATCAAGGAGCACCTGGGTACCCACCATAATGTCTAACTACTTGACCACAAAAACAATTCCAACAACTTTTTCCTTGACTTTAATAGTTCTCATTATCACAATTGTAGAAGTATCATCAAGACCCACCAAGAACACCTCAACAATCCCAACCTCTCTAAACTAATCATGAAATCCTACTCACTTACTTCATGAAAAAATCATACCAATGGATGAAAACCTAATAAACTGTGATGCAAAAATACAAGGTTGTACTATGAAACATGAAGCATCAAATGGGTAATATTTATAAGCCTTTATCTGATTAGACACTGAGTACTTATCCTCATAATAACAAGGCTCATACGAGGGAATATGATAAAGCTAAAACTATTAAAAGTGAAAATGTGATGTATTTTCAGTAACCACATGGAGTTGAGGAATATCACTTAACATAATCAAATGAATCTAATCAAGAGATAACTAAAAAGGTAGAAACATCTGAGAAATATCCTGTTGTGAAAAAAAATGAAAATGATGATGACTACCTAGCACCACCAATGTACAAGACACCTCTTCCTTTTATTGAATATATGCAATAAGGAAAAATGAGGGGAAATATAAAAAATTCCTGGAGTTCTTTAAACAATTGCATATGAATGTCCCCTTTAAAAATTTAATTCCCCAAGTACCAGCTTATTCACAATTCATGGAGGAATTTATATTGAGTAAAAAAGAAAATTGAATACTTAGGAATCATCTCTATAAATTAAAAATTCTTTTCATTTTTCTAATAAAAATTGCCTAAAAATGTAAGACCCGGTATGTTTTTCAATTCCATGCACTATTGGGACATGTACTTTTGAAAATGCATTGTGTGATCATAGTGAAAGTATCAATCTAATTCCTATGAGTGTATATAAAATGCTGGGGCTTGAAGAATTGAAACCAACTGGGGTGAAACTTCAACTTTTTAACTGCTCGGTCAATCACCCTTAGGGAATTCTCAAGGTCATCTTAGAAAAAGTTAAAAAAAATCATTTTCCCCATTGATTTACTTGTTATGGATGTTGAAGAGGAAAGTGAAATTCCCATTATCCTTGGAAGACCATTTCTCACCATTGTAAATGAGATGATTTATGTTAGAATGGGGTAGATTTATTTTTAGATTTAGTGAAGAATAGGTTGTGTCCAATCTATAGAAGGCCACTAATAAAAGCCCTGATTCATTAAATTTTAAAACAATATCTCTTTCTGATAAGAAAAATGATCATGTAACTGGTAATAATGAAAACAAGGTGCCACATATTATTAATAAGGTATCCAATTATCACAATAATGGAAATTAAATTAGACCTAAGACAAGAGAGGTCATACCACCTTTCATCCCCTATGTCTTTATAAATCATTCAATAAAGGTTATCAACGTAAAATTAATGTCTTTTTCTTCGAAATATGTCAAGATATTAACAATAAATAATGAAATAAATGGGAGTAAACCAAGGGTAGGTTCAATAACCCAAAATATGGTAGTTTAGTCTTTCAGATGCTTTAGAGTGTGCATAAATTTTTTTTGGAGGACCTGGACCATTTAGGATGCAATAAAAAAAATACACATAGTGTAAGGTATATACGACATGTAAAAGTTGAGAAACTAATTTTGTTTTTAAAATTGTGATTTACATTCATGTATTCAATACATGATGTGTAAATTTTAGTATAAGTTTTTTAAATCCCTGAACCTTGGGTTCACGCGAACCCACCCTCCTCATCGATCCTCCTCTCCTATGAACCCCCTGTCACGACACCCCCTTCAATCGTGGGAACCCTCGCCTAAAGCATCCCCCATATCTAGCCTTAAAAGTGTCCCTTCCACCAACTCTTCTCTTACCCTCCCCTAGCCTTTTCCACTATCTGAAATGGCTCAAATGAAAACTGTTTGTACCCCTCTAACTGACTGTGCACACAAGTGCAAGGACACAACTCCTTCACTCAATTGGCGGAGGGCCGCACCTCCTCCCCACCAACATATCAACCCTTCTCATCCTTCGCTTATGACACTATATCTAGTTCCGATTGAAGGGAGTCCTAGTTATCCTCTTTTAGATCGTAGGGCCCTGACCTTGCTCACCTTCATCCCTGCTTACATTTTCCAGACCCTGTGCACTAGGTCTATTTGGTCTATCTCTAGGCTAAGACAATATAGACTAACAAGGTCTTGGTTATTATTGTACTAGAGAAAATCCACATACACCATGAGACCCTCGACATCATAGGATGGATTCACCTAACCCCAACCACCTATGTGCATCAGGATATATATACATATTTCTTCCTCAAGTTTCTTTATACCTTTGTGATAGGCGTCGACTTTGTCTTCTTTTGAATTAGAGTTTGGCCATGGGAGCTTAGCTTGGGTGTTTTTTTATAGTTGGACTTAGAAACTATTCAAATGAGTTCGTCACATACAATATCTTCCCAGCATTGCATCTCGAGACTAAAAAGGCTAAGCCTTCATGAATTTGGGCTAGGTTTTCTAGACACTGGAAAATCGTGTATGATACTCGCACCCCAAAGAGCGTTGGGCTTCGAGTTTCTTCCCTATGGATCCTGCACAAGGCCTTATCTCATGCTTGGATAGCCCTTGGTGATGCCCATGGTAGGGTGAGATAGATAAAAGTTATTAATATTACTTCATCCATGGATTTCCTAGCTATCAACATGGATAAAAAGTTTAACAAGTTCTACCAGACCCTGGCCAAGATGAATCATGGTACTTTGATGTGCAGATCATTCATCACCCATTTGGCCAGGAATCTTGGTTCCTTCAAGAAATTATATCCCTACACCTACCTTATCCATATGGAAGGAATAAACCTGCTTATTCTCCACAATATGGGGCTACTCAAGAAGCATGATAGCATCCACTGATGGCCCCAACATATTTAGAGGATGATGACAAGGCCCATGCTCAGCATGCAGCTGACCCTGCTACACCAGCCTCCCATGTTTATGCTCCAGACCCCACATCATCCTCAGATAATAGCTCACCCCTTCTCCCACAACCTCCATTTCACACCATCCATCCATCACCCTAACCTGATCCATTAATATTCCCATATCAACCCCTGACACTACCCATATTCCGTCTTTGTCCACCAATTCTCTTCCCACACCATCACCCACCCCATCCTTCTATTCCAATCAATGTATATGACACCAGTATATTCTGGTGAACCTGCATTAGATCTTATTCCAAATGGGAATAAACTTCATTAAAACACCATTATTTTCCATCCCCACCTAACTACTATCACCTATAGAATCTCACCCCACTACTATTAGGCCCTTTACCCTCCATTATTCTCACACCAGTCCCCACCCAGACTGATTTTCCTTATCAGCTAATAGACCCTGATGCCCAATAGAAGTATTTGGTAGATCTGTTTCAACAAATAAAGGTCCCATCCTTTCCACCATCTATCGAGGTATCGTTCATTGACCCTACTTCTAGACACATGACCACTACCAGGATCAATACATCGCCCCCACATTTTATCGTGACATCTTCCAGCACTACAACACATTCAGTGGTCATTGATGATTGTCTTTAAATGTATATATAGGACATGTATTTGATAGGATAGATCAAGGGACCCATTGTTCATGAGGGTACTTCAGATGCAATGATATGACAGAGTTCCCCTAATTCTTAGTTTTTTTCTTGCACCCTCCCTCATTTTGTATTCTATGTGGGAGACAATTTTTATACTACTTGTATTCCATTTCACACAGTTGTATCATTGATCTATATATACATGGAATATAATTTTTTTCTTTATTTATAATTAGATTATTTTAATTTAATTATTGTTTTACATTCGCCATGTCTAGATCTTTTGCCTCATCCATGGTCATTGATGCACTTGTTCTGCCACCATATTCCCTCCTACTTCATATGACTCAGCATCTGGATAATGTCGAGCATTAACATGAGGAGATATCATTTAATATCCATGCTCAGTTGGGACCCCCACTACAATGATCAAGAATTCTATTCTTACCATAGGAAATTCATGCTCAGTACACTCTTAAGGTAGTTAACACCACCAAGTGTCCAAGGGAGCCCGATGAAACATCCCCCATTTCTTGTAGGAGGGTGTAGACTTCTGTACAGATGAACGACACTACCAAATCACTTTTACCATTCTTCTAGAAGATTATGTAATTGTTAGATCTTTATGGGATGCAACCCATATTTATTGTTTTCGTTATTTTCATTTTTTTACATAGGATTTTTGTTTTCATTTTAGTATCATTATTGTTTGTAGGATGTCTAGAAACTTCACTGTACCCATATATTTTGATTTATATAAGATTATTTTCATTATTATTCACTATGTGAAGCAGACCATTTCACTAATTTGATTTCATTTAAACCCTATGTACTAATGTTTTATCTAGTATAGGTTTTTTCTTTTTAACACATTTTTTAGCTAGCCCAATTTAAAATCAAAAGGAAATAGGTTTCCTCATGGAATGAAACTCATATAGGGATCTATCAAATATTTAAATTTAATATAAATTTTCCATTTCACTTTTTCTATGCTATTTATGTGATATCTCTCTCACTAACCTTTCTAGGACAATGCAGACACTATCCCATTTTAAGTGCGGGGGAGTCTTTGTTGAGCATTACTATTGATACACTTGTATTATTTCTTGTTTTCATTTATCTATGAAACATTTTCACTAAAATTTTTATTTAAACTTGAAAACTCATTACACCCTTTTAAATAAAAGAAAAATTTAGGTTGGAAATTTCTAAGGTATCTTATTTATTAATCTTTATATTTTTATCATGATTATTGAGTATAGTAATTTTATTCAAATAAATAATTTTTTAAATTTATTTTTATTGATTTATTAATTGATCTTATACCATGAGTGATGGACAATTATTTTTTATACTCCAATTCCTAAGAGGATTCTAGACCAATGGTTTCATATACTTTTCTGAGAATATTTCTTAAGAGACACATGGGTCATGTAAACCAATAAGAACTTGAATTGAGATCTTATTGAGGATCTGACTAAAAAATACACTTTTGATATGGTAGGGTCAATATTTTTTGAGATATTTTTTCCTAATACCGACCTTATATTTTTCCTTCTTCACCCTCTATTTTCATTGAATATCTTTTTTAGGATGGAGATGTTTCTAGACAATTATCCCTTCTTATACTACACTTAGTATTATGCATCATTATTATTTGAACAAGTAGGGTAATTTTCACTACTGAGTGACACATGATTTTATTATCAAGGATATGTATTACGTCACATTCACTACTTATATGATGTGTTCCATGATTACTCTTGACATTTTATACCTTTTGTGTTCCTTCGATGAAAAAAATATATAAATGAAAAGAAAAAAAGATATTGGTTTTGTTATTATGAAGGCTAAAAATCACCATTTTTTGACTGATGAATCCCATGATTGATCATATGTGTTTAGGGGATTAATGTGATATCTTTTGTGAACATGAATTTCAAAAAATAAAAGAAAAATAAAGGAACATTGTACTGTTTTGATACTCACTTGATATACTCATGGGTCCACTTTGATCTGTTTAGATCATTAACACCATTTGGTCTAGTAAGAGTTACTTCATTTCACTTTTCATGAAATTAATGCAATATAATTTTGAGATTACTATCTTTTTAGTATAATTTTCACTTTCTACCCACCTACCCTAGCCTCATATTCATTTGAACCCATTTTGTTGAATCCCTCATGATTGATTTTTTATTTTTTTACAAGGTGTAGATGATATAACCAATGAAAGCTTATGGTTAAGAAAATGTATTTAGGGTATGAGAATAAATCTAGTTACATTTCAACTTGTGTGATGAGATAAAATTTATTGTGGGGTAAATTTCAAAATGGGTATAGAATTTAAGGAACACTTAGGAAATTATAATTAAAAGAATAAAGAATCTGAATAAATAACTGAACAATGAGGCATCAATGATTTTCTCTACAAGATTAATTATGGATGACTGACATTTTATAATTATAAAAAGTTTTATTTTATTGGTTGTAATGAATGTTTTAGATTTTAAAAAGTGATTCTTTTTGAATTCCTATTGATATTATTTATCCTTGAGGATAAGTAATTGTTCAAGTGTAGGGGGTTTGATAAGATGAATTTATATATGCATATTGGGTATATTTATTTAAGGATTATTCATGATTTAATCAATAATGCACTTTGTTTTTCTTAATTTTCATAGGAATGAGGAAATTTGGATTCAAAGGATGAAATGATGGAAGTTTTAAATAATAGGCTTTATATGTCATGTATCACATACACGGCATGTAAACCTCATTAACATAAAACCTACAAGGTCACAGACTGACCCATGAAGCACTTGTATAATGTGAAGAAAATAAATAGCATGTGAATCCATTACATGAGATCCAAATAAAAATGATCATAATCCATTTCAAAGTAAAACACATACATGACATGTTGAGAGTGCACAATGTGCATATTTCGAAGGATCTCCCAGACACATATACAAACTAATTCTAAAGAAGGAAATTTGGATCTCAAATACACAATGTGAAACCTACTTAAATGATGTGAATATTTCGATATTGAAGTCACTTAATATAGTACAAAAAGTGCATAACTTAGACATAGTGTACTTATTGGGCCTATTAATATTCACAATGCTCTTTCATGCATATAATATTCACACAATTTCATTCTCTCTCATTTTTCTTCTTCCGTTTTCATTTTTTCATCCTGAAATTGATTTCATTTATTCATTTAATTGTTTATATTTAATATTGGTGTGTTTTTAATCCTTTAACACTCGTTCTTCACTGTTTCAATCTGAATTTCATTTTCAACATTTGTTTCCATCATCATCTACCATTATACATTGACGCCTGCACAGTTCTTCATCATTTCTACATTCTTAGTAATTTATTGGTTGTTTATTATTTTTTCGATTACATATTTATCATTATTCATAGTTTCATCATGAAAAGTCATTTTATGATTATATTTTCACTACATTCAATTTTTTTTACAATGATTTTTTATTATTTAATCATGGATTGTCTCTTTTTCAACTGTTTTATGATTATTCACAACATGCTTAATATTTCCTTTCTTTTTATTATCACTGTCAGGCGTAGATAATGTACCAGGGGTTAGGGGTCGATAGTAGGTGTGTTTCTGCACCTACTTAACCTTAGAACAAACCTTATTAAACCTATGGATATTAATTAGGTTTACAATAATTGTTCATCACATTCCTTTTCACAACCATGACCATGGGAAGTGAAATTGAATAAACCAAACCTAATTGGTGTTAAGAAATACTATGACCATCATAATGAAAATTTATACATATAATCTAAGTATAATGCACTGAATTTGTTTGTTATACCGTTACCATATGATAGATGCATCATAGGTAGATCCAATTGGTTGGACCAAAACCAATTGGTGACCATTTCACCACTTCACAACATAATCCATAAAACTATTCAAAGTTAAATATTATATTATCTTTTGTCAAGATCCCTAAAATTGACCCCAAAACCTTCCATTGTTATCTAATTAAACCCCAAGCTACATAGTTTTAGTTAAAACGAATCATGAAGAGTTAACAAAAGGAATAGTTATAAATGGTTTTTCTCGATTGGCTGCTGAGCTTCTAGTAGTCCTCATGGGTTTTACCCAACACTGCCACTTTACTATGCCCTTGTAGTAAGTGTACTTTGTGACTATAAATTTATAATCTGATCTCATCCCATGAGGATTAAACAACACATACAGGAGAGTCAATAGGCTTGATAATCTTGTATAGATTCCGTGAAATCAATCTTCAAGCATCTTGAAGCACCACCTCAGAGGAGAGTGAAGCTCTCTACGTATATAATTTAGAATTACATGAATATATGGTTGGATATGATTACTCAAATGGATATTAATTAGGATATGTATTGGAGGGATTTTTAGTTATAATTTATGAATTTTTTTATCCTAATATGTTTAGGGATGATAAATCCATAGAGTTTTGGCATATGGAGAAGGGAACCGTATCTGTCATGGACTATTCATCCCATTTTATAGAGCTATGCTATTTCATGCATATTTTTTTAGTGGTGAGGTATTGAATGCTAGAAGATTCGAGGATGGTATCTAGTTTGAAATCTGATAGTAGGTGGATGTTTTTTGGAATACTATAGTATAAGAAATAATAAATCAATCACTGACTAATAAACATAACATGATGGAATTTGGGGGTATAGAGAAGGGTAGATCAGCTTATCGACCCAGTGGCTCCATTTTAGGTGATAAGAAGTGATAATTTGAGGTATCTTGTGAGGGAATAATATCTATAGTTTGGATGATGGTGGTTCTATTTTATATCATGAGTGTGATAGGTAAGGAAACATTAGTATATAGTGTGATAGAAAACTAATAGAGTTCTGAGACTGCGGTATGATTGGTCATCTACAATGGTTTTATAGGACCATCATCCAGAAGTCAGTGAGATAGAGTCTAGAATGACTACATATTCTGGAGTAGGGTTAATAGGGTATCTTTAGGCAAGGAGCTATAGTGTGACCAGCCGATCTGGTTGAGGTAGTGGTCATATCCATGGTACCCTTACACTATAATTGTTGTGATATTCGTGCATACATACTCATGGTATTCATGCTATATATTAGGGTCATAGATTAGGCCACATGTATGAAGTGAAATCAATACCTAAGGAGAAGAGTGTTGAACCTTTTATTGTGATATGTACTATTCTAATACCCTCTATGTTAGTAAGTACTCTTTTCATTACATGTGCTTCTCATTCTTTTAAATATTTTCATGTTGTGGAGATCCTTGGGCTTGATGTTTATTATTCCTTTATCGTGATGGAACATGATACTGCATTAGAGATACGATCGTAGAGTGTATTCCAGTAACGAGATTTAAATCTTGAGGTAGGTGGGTGTCACTTCATAAGGGACCATGTTTTCCTCATGGTGACAAGGTTTGATGTAATTATCATGATGGACTGGTTGGTTCCCTATCATGTGTACACTGATTTATATCACTAAATGGTGACTTTTACCTCACCAAATGGAGGGGTTTTTATTCAAAATAGTGAATAGGATGTCCAGGAGATCCGAATAGAACCAAATCATTGTAGGATAGGTGAGATGATATCCTTGATTTCTAAATTATGTTTTTTCATTAGGGTGTGCATTAGACAAACTTCCATCCAGTGGTTGGTCATTTCTGAGACATATTCCCAGATAAATTTTTGGTACTACCTCCAAATATATAGGTAGAGTTTTTCATCAAGTTAGTTCCTAGATCGTCACCAGTATCGATTCCTCTATACAAGACGTCTACTATAGAGATATATAATCTTGATAGGTAGCTAGATGACTTAGAAGAAAAGGGTTCTATACAAACCAATACTTCTATTTTGGGTTCAACGGTCTTTTTTACATGAAGGTGGATGAAACCCTTCATTTATATGTGGATTACTAAAAATTTAATTAGTTTGCAGTTAAAAATGAGTATCATTTTCCTCATATAAATGATTTATTCAACTATATCTAAGGATCTAGGGTGTTCTCAAGAGTGATATGATATTGGGTTATCATTAGGTGTATGTTCGGCCTCCAGACATACCTCATACAACATTTGATGGTAGTTATTGTCTATATGAGTACATGGTTATATTGCTCAGTCTCATAAATTCACCAATAATTTTAATGGCACTGTTGAATCATGTTGTTTTATCCCTATCTGGATTATTTTTTGGAAATTTTCATGGGTGATATCTTAGTGTATTCTCATACTCGACCCAACCATTCCAAACTTCTTAAGATCATATTGGATACACTAAGAGAGAATAATTTATATGCTAAGATCATAAAGTACCACGTTTGGATGGTTAAGATTCACTTCTTTGGTTATATTATCTTAGAGAAAGGAGTATAAGTTGACCTAGGGAAGGTGAGAGATGTAGTTTCCTAGGAGGATCCCAAAATAGAATTTATATACATAGTTTCTTTGGTCTATCTTGATATTATATGAACTTCATATAGGACTTATCATGAATAGAAGCTTGTAATAAAGATTTATATAAGAATTTCGTGAATTTATCATATTCATAAACCTATAAGAAAACCTTTCAAGAGCTGAAAGGAAGACTAAATTTAGCGTCGATCCTTATTTTCCCAAATCTAGGTAGAAGTTATACTGTATGTATTATGATGCATCAGGTATCTGGCTAGGAGTAGTTCATATATAGTAGGAACAATTTGTGGCATATGAGTCTAATTAGTTATGGACACATGAGAGGAACTGCTTGATGAAAGATCTGAAATTATATTTTTTTTGCATTAATTGTGCTGTTAGAGGCATTACATAACTAGAGACCATATTGTGGGGGGGGGGGGGGTACACAAACCACAAAATAATGAAGTAAATATTTATAAAGCATGACCTAAATCTCAAAAAATGATGGTGGGTTGAATACCTACAGTATTTTGACTTCTATTTTGCTTAAATTTTTTAAAGGGGGAATAAAGTTGTTGATGCACTACATAGGTCGACTCAAATGTAGTCTTTTCAGGAGGGTAGTATTGAGATACATCTTATGGAATTGTTTTCTAAGATTCACATAGAGGTCCAAGACCATCTTGTAATTTTTTTATTTTCCTCATTATTAGTTAACTCTTCCCTTCTCAGGAGTGTGAATATGAGGAAACTATCATATTTTAAGGGCTCAGTCCTATGGGAGAGTATTGCAGGTGATGAACCACCACCTGGTTGGGTCATGGATGAGAATGAGATCTTGAATATTCTCGGATGAATATGAGGTCCCACAGATGTATGGGAGGACTTGATATGAAATTATCATTCCTATATATGGGTTTTACATCCTAGTATTACCAATATGTATCATGAATTATTCTGTCAATACTGGTGGCTAGGGATGAAGTGGGAAATAGCTAAGTTTATTACTTAGTGTTCCACCTATCAGTAGGTGAAGGAAGAGCACCAATGACCAATATGTATTTTACATCCATTACTTATTACTATATGGAAATAGGATGATATCACCATGTATTTCATAAAGGGGCTTCCTATATCACCTCAGGGTAGTGACACCATGTGGGATATAATAGATATGTTGATAAAGGTCACCCATTTTATACTTATTTGGGATACTATTTCAGCAGTTGATCTCAGGAGGCTCTAAATATATGAGATCATACAACTCTATAGGGTTACAAATACTATCATATCATATAGAGATGCTCATCTCATATAACGATTCTAGTAGGGATTGGAGAGGGAAATGGGTTCACAAGTATTGCTGAGTAATCCTATCACTCATAGACTGATGGTTAGTCCAAGAAGATGATACAAGTTTTGGAGGAAATTATTTGAGTATGCTTCCTTGATTTTTGAGGTTATTAGTAGAAAAAATTACCTCTCACTAAGTTCTCTTATAGTAACAAATTCAAGGAGACCATAAAGATAGATCCTTATGAGGTCAAAAATGGTAGGTTGTGTTGTTCATCCTTATACCGGTTAGAGGTGGGAGAGGAAGTGTTATTGGGTCCTCATCTAATTTAGGAGACTTCAGAGAAGGTTTATCTTATTAGGAAGAAAATATCTATAGATCAATCTTGACAGACTTCATATTCCATTAGTTGTCATCAACCACTAGATTTTAAGGTGGGGAGTTGGGTTTTCTTGCATGATTCACCTAGACTAGGGAATATACGGATTCTGATACAAAGGAAGCTATCTCCACATTATGTCTATCCCTTTGATATTTTAGAGAGAGTTGGGATGGAAGAAAGTCAGTTTCTGTTACCTTAGAGGAACTAGGACATGCATGACGTCTTCCACATATCTCAGCATCACCGATATCATTCTAATCCATCATGTATTCTTCAACCCAAGAAGGTTGAGTAAGAGGTAAATGCATCATTTCATGGTCATCCTTTTTGTGTTGTTGATTATGGAATGAAGGTTCCCTGAGGTTGGTTAGGTATATGTAATATGGTACCACGACTGTATACATGATGAGACATGGAAGTAGGAGGCCAACGTATGTGCTCAATGGCTATAGTTATTTTTAAACGATGCTTGACCACCCTTAGAAGGAAAACTCAAGGATGAATTATTTTAAGGGGAGAATATTGTAAGGATGGAGATTTTATATCATGAAAAAAAATTATTTCCATCAATTTCTTTAAATCCATGCATATTTGAATGCCTAATTATTCATTGGATGAAATGAGGGTGTTTGGGGCTTGTTGGGATCCTAGAACCCCTATTTTTAGAGAGAAAATCGGGCCTCACAATTTGTAGAAACTATGATTCCCAGTCCATGTGGTTAGAGTAAACCATACAGGTTGTCTTAGTGCATAGTAGAGGGAACACAATTTTCTCTAACAGTGAAACCTAGGCCACATTCTAATGTATATGCTTCATGTTTGTAACCGAGAGAAAACACATGGTCAAAACACTATCTGTCTAACAGTGCCCCATAAAAGTGTGAGGTTGTCCTTGAGGCAGAGTTGGGCACACATTTTGTGCAAGATTTGACCAAACATGCAGCTAAACTATGCGAAACAATTTTTAGAGAGGATATGGCCATTTCCCCCATAATTCATTTAAGTGTTAACTCTCCTCCTTCTATCTCATTTTCTCCAAGGACTAGCCCTTATTTCTCCCTTTTGATCTCCTTAATACATTGATCCTGGATTTGGTACTATTTAAAAGTCTAAAATGTGATTAAAGTTCTATTCATCTCATTGGATAGACACTGGTGATTCCTTCATTCCTTAAGATCCTTTCATTGTTTTCCTTACTATCACTGACACTATTTTTGTGTAGGATCTTACGCCATATTTTTAGGGCATTCATTAATTCTTCTATATTCTCCTAATCTAGATGAAATCCATAGTTGATATAAGATGAGTGTTATTCTACGATATTATGGTTGGGGGTATATACCTTTTCCTCATGTATGTTTATTTTATACCCTATTTCCATTGTGATGCTTTCCAAACATTCTAGGTGATGCTTCCTAAATTAATTGAACCTTGAGTTAAATGATAAAATCATGTTCAATACATGTGTGATACCTTTATACATGGTTGGAGGTTTTCAAACTCAACCTGAACCACCTATGGGGTGGGTACTACCTTTTTACCATTTTAATGCCATCCTTAGGGTGTTTTTAGTTCTACTTACATTTTTTGGAACTTAATATGGTAATTATGTGATTTTTTAAAGGTTTTTAGAACCTTTTAGAACCTTTTTATTTATATATTAAAGTTATCAAATGGATACACCATTGGATTGAATATTATTATGAATGGATTTGTTAAATGATCAACTAAATCACTTATATAATGGTTAATAATTTGGTTATGATCATAATAGAGGGTTCACGTCATGGAATCGATAACATACTTGGATGCCTTGGACATTTATACTCTAATGAGATGGATTTCAAGGATGGATTGGACATTTCTACTCCAAGTATCTAGTTTAACTAGATTATTTGTCATGTGGGGATTCTATGCACATTTCTATGAAATTGATCCAATTTACTAGAAATTCTTGTATGCCTTAGACATTTACACTCCTTTGATCTGATTGACAAGACAAGCTAGGTTTCCATGGACATTTATACTCCTTAGATCTAACCCATTAGGATGCCATATACATTTCTTCTCCTTAGATCCCATTTATGTGATTTAGTTATCTTACTTGGATTCCTTGGAAATTTTTACCCCTTGGATCTGAATAATTAGTAAACATGCGACATATTTACTCCTTGGTTCCTATTTACTTGATTTAATTGTCTTACTTGGTTACCTTGGATATTTCTACTCATGGAAAACTATCCATTGCAGGCTTGATACATGATTACACAAAACAGGAAGTGGATATTTCTTGACTTGATTTACAATTATCCTTTATGATTATAGATGATTGATCATAGTGAGTCTTGATATACTGGATAGTATCATGACTATTATTGATACTCATACTCGTGTTATATTTTCACACTACATACAATTTTATACACATACTAGAATTTTTATAAACACTATGATTGTTGGACTATTGATTGTTATTTCACACCTTATTCAGGCCTCTACTTGGTACCCAAATAGACTACATAGATGCAAGTAGGGACTGGGGAAATAACTTGATTGGTGATACTTGATTGATTATTACATAGGTGAAGGGGAGCACAAGACCAGGATATGGCTTGTGGTGATATCTGGAGATAAATATTTTGGTCTTTTTTTAATTTTTATACCTGTATTATATTGGATGTATATTTCCATGTATTTTATGTCTTTTCTATAACTCCATGAAATACACATCATTTGGTATATGAAACTACCTTTGGTTTTGATTATTTTTTCTACTGTCTCGATGATTTATCTTCTGTTTCTAGATGATATTATGCTTCTCCCATGTGTTAATTTATGATACCACTATGTTACTTTTATTATCATGATATATTCTCTCTACCATAAATTCACAAACCCTTACTACTATTCATAATCCTATTATGTATGGGGAAGATCACTTAAGGCCTTGTGACCCACCAACTCATGGAATCCTTTAGCGGCTCCCAGTTTAGGATATTATAATCAGAGGAATCATGTGAATTTTATGAGCCAAGAAAAATTAAATTTTCTTAAATGAAGTAAAGGAATTTATTTTCGTCCCAATGAATCTGACCACCCATAGATATGATCTCATTTGGCCAATTTAAAACCATTAGAAAAATTAATTCATATCATTTTTGGTTTTGATGGTTATAAAATTGAAGAATATATATATGTGTGTGTGTGTGGATTTTTTTTACAAGCTGAATAAATTTTTATTCAGGTTATTTTTTTCTCGATGACCTAGTTTTGGCCAGGTTCTGGCCAAAATAGATTTTTAGGGAGGATTAATTTACCCACACATATGAAAATTCTAGAAAAAACTAAATAAATCAAAATACAATAAAATAGAATTTTGAAATTTAAAAGAATGGGGAATGATTTTTTCTTATGAGTTCAACAAAACCAAAACAAAATAAAACCTACCTTTACTATGATTTTTTAAAATAAAAAATTATCATCTATAATGATTTAAATCATCTCAGGTTCCCACCTAAATCTGACCCTCAGGTTAGGTTTTTGGATCAAAATTCCCCCCATTGCCCATTTTTTTTTGTTTTTTTGGCAGGCTCGGAATGCGATGCGCCATAATCAAGGTAGGGCTTCTCAAGTCAGTATTTTATTCAGAATGAATAATAATATTTTTTATTTTCTTTTTCTGTGCCTGGAATCCAATGCAGCGCCTTCAGTGAGTCTTTTTTTTCTTCATCTTGTACACGACCACTCGGCTGGTTTTCCAAAGCAGGGAACGTGGGTTCGATGGCAGGTGCCAAGGCAGGGATTAAAGCATAATACTGATAGGTCTCTTCTCATGGGGGTGATGCGAGGGGGTGGGGTCATGTTGGATATACTGGGTTCGTTCATAGCTGGTTTTACAGCAAATTATGGAGCAGGCGATGTGTTGCATGCGGAGGCTAGGGCAATGGCTTATGGTTTGGAGATCTGTAATCAGCAGAATATCAAGCTGTGGATAGCGGAGACTGACTATTTGGTTGTGTGTAATGCTTTTAAAGGAAAGGGGAATATTCCTTGGAACATTGCTTATATTATCATGAGATGCAGAGCACTAATGGGCAGTCATGTGGAGGTTGCCCATACTTGGAGGGAGGGGAATATGGTTGCAGATTTTCTGGATTCTATGTCATCATCTAACTGAGATATGTTTTCTTTCTTTTCCTTGGGGTCTTTTTCGAAGGAGGGGAAAAAGTTTGTAGTCAATGATTCTATTGGTTTACATTATTTTCAACCTCCATGAGGTTTACCTTTTGGGGTTTTTTTGTAATGGGAATTTTTCAAATCAATAAAAATGTTACTTTTCAGTCAGTCTGCTCTTATTCTTCACACATATATATATAATCTAATATTTTTAATTATATTTAAAATATATTAACATATATTTACTATAATAATTATTATATAGATTTATTATTTGATATTTTTTAATAATATAAATATACATAATAATATAAATATAACTATTGAACATATTATGTATATTTTAAATTTTATTATAATGCAATTAGTATATATTGTTTATTATTCATGGAAAATAATTAAATAAATATATGTATAATTATTATTACACAAATATATATAAAATTTATTATGATATTTATTATATATAGATTATTTATATTTTTAACATGACAATTATTAATTAAACTAAAAATTACATAGGGAAATTTCCAGTGGATATTTGTATTGGAATTTTCTAGTGCAAATTTACAATGTAAATTTCTGGTGAAAAATTCCACTGGAATTTTAGAGTGAAAATTTTTTCACTGCAAATTTTTTCATGAAATTTAAATTTAAAATTTTTACTTCAAATTACAATTAAAATATATTTATACATAAATAAAAATTAAAAATTTTATTAGAATTTTTCATTGAAAATTTACATTAAAATATTTTAATGTGAATCGAAGGGATTCCTAAGAGTCTATAAATACTTAATAAATCATGTGTAAGTAAACAAATATCTTCCAAAGATCCTCATGAATATAATATATAAATGAAGAGTACTTTAAATGTGTATTACTATTACCGTAATCAAATTTACTCCAAATTTCCAAATTAAATGATTAGTGTAAAGTTTCATTCAAATTTCTAGTGAAAAATGTATATTTTCCACTCGAACTTTCCATCTGAAATTCATAGTGCTAGTTTACATTAAAAATTTCTATCACAATTTCTATGTATTATGTAAATTTTCAATGAAAAAAACACATAGACAAAGAGATGTATGGAAATATTAAATTATAAATTTCAAGTGAAAAGTTACTGTCAAAATTTCTAGTATGTGTATATGGAGATCCATGTAAATTTTCATTAGATTTTTTTATATTTACACTATAAATCCCCACTAAAATAAATCTATACTAAAAAAATTCAATGTAAATTTACAGTACAAAAATTGAATTAATATATCAATATAATTTTATATGAAAACATACACCAGAATGTCACATTATCCAATTGAAAATTTCTAGTCATTGGTGTAAATTTATACATGAGATTTAATTTTGAGTTCAAATTTAAACTTAAATTTTATTATAGTTAAACTAAAAAATTTAATATAAAAATACTAAAATAAATTCATATTTAAATTTCTATTAAAAATATATTAACATATAAAAAACAATTTAATTTTTCATAGAAACTTTGAACTGGACATTTCCTAAGGAAATTTCCAGTTCAAACATTCCCTGAAAATTGCTAGTATGAACATCCACGAGAAATTTCCAGTGAAAACTTCAACTATTAGTTAAAATTTAAACATTAAATTACAATGATGATATATTGATACATAGATAAAAAATATAAATTATTATTGGAATTTTTCATTGGAAATTTAAAATAAAATCTTTAATTGAATATTTCCATTTGAAACCTAAAGTGAAAATTCTTTTCTAAAAAATTTTATTGACAATTTCCATTCAAATTTACAGTTGAAATTTTTAATGTATATTTTCCACTATATAATATATTTTAAAATTCATTGTGAAAATTTTCACTGAAAATTTCTAATAAAATTTCAATATATGGTGAAAATTTTCATTGAAAACTAAAAACCACCAAGAAAAACATACATATAAAAATAAACAAAGTAATATTAAATTATAAAGTTTAAGTGAAAATTTATAATGAAAATTTTCTGTAAGTATATACAAACATCAATGTAAATTTTCTTTGAAATTTTGTGTTTTACTTTTACACTATCAATCCTCATTAATATAAGTCTATAATAAAAATATTTAGTGCTAAATTACAGTAGAAAAAATTTAATTCATGTATATATAAATATATACATATATATATATGTTTATATACAAATATAAATATAAAATTGAATTTTAAGTACAAATTTACATTGGAATGTCACATAATCCCATTGAAAGTCTCCAATGGAAACTCACAGTGAAAGTTTAAATCTATCATTGGAATCTATGTTTGTTGTACTAAGTGCATCTTTGGTAAGATTGTTTTTCGGTTTAAGTTATTCCTTGCTTGTTAATTATATTGATGATAGATTTTACATGAATTTGATTTTTATTTCACTACATAGGGTCATAAGGTAAAAAATTTCATCACAGTTTTTCAATTTGAATTCCTGTTTAAATTAAAAGTAAAAATAGATTAATACATAAATAAACAATGAAAATTTGAATTGGAAAATTATAGATTAATTTTCAAAAGAAAATAACCATATTAAATTTCTAGTTTGGATTTCCATTTAAATTATAAGTGAGAGGATATCTATACACAAATAAACAATGAAAAATTCTAGTGGAAAATTCCTTTGCAAATTTATAGTTCAAATTTCTACTTAAAATTACAATTCAAATAAATTAATATAGAAATAATAATAGTAAATTTTCCCTCGAAACATTTATTGAAAATTTACAATGAAAAATTTCAGTTAACAGTCTCAATTAAGATTCTAGTTAAATATTTCATATAATATTTACAATAATTATACTGAAATTATAATAAAATAAATTCTAAATTACATTCATGTTTACTTTTTTAGTATATCTATATTAATAAATGAATAATATAATTTATATTGAAAATTTTCAATGCAAATTTATCTTAGAAATTTACCATGCTAATTTCATTATGAAATTTATAGTTCCAATTTTCAAATAAAATTAAATTGGAAATATATTTATATATAAATAAAAAAGTAAATTTTTAATATAAAATAATTTAATGATCATTTTTATATCTTCTATACTTATAATAGAAAAATAAAGATGTAATTAAATATTTCCTTAAAAAATGACACTATTATTTTTCCTATAAAATAATGAAAAAATAGCTATAAAATTTAATATCTTGAAACCTTATTTGTTTTTTTTAAACAAGGAAAAAATTTCATTATAAAAAAATGTATATAAAAAATATATGTATTTTAAATTTTTACTGAAATTTTATATTATAAAATTTCATTGTAAAATTGATTACTAAAAATATAAAATAAATAATAATTATATATTTATTATTAGTAATAAAATCATTTTTATTTACTTATATTATTAATGTTTTTTAATAACTATTTTTATTTTGAAATTTTACAGTTATTTATAAAAAAAGTTTACACAAAAGAGGGTATTATCATCCAATCGTTTCAAATAAAATGGTTTGAATTTTAAAAATTGTTTTAATTCAGAAATGATACCTACCACCACATCACATTTTTTTTCTAGTGGAAGTCATCCCATAGTGTACCTGACCTTCAGGTACATATGTTGGGTCTGAGATGATAATTTTACCATCTGTATGCTTTGAGAAAAATGCGCATAAGGGTGTGATCCACTTAAAAAAATTAAAAAAAACAATGATAAATTTCAAAACATATATTAGAATTAAAAAAAAAATTAAAATAAAATAGTTTAATCTTCTATTAGAATCTTTCGCTGTGTTGCCTCCTCCAATGATTTACCTCCACCGATGCACCTCCTAACACTGTCACCTCCACCCACGTAAACTCCTCCTGGACCACTCAATCCACTTCTATCATCTCTAATTGGTCTCCCCAGCTGGTCAGAATCGGTTTCACCTCTCCTGGTCATCCAAGAAATACCTCATGGTGACCCCTACCACATTCGACTCCACTTTGATAGACCTTTTACATGATGTCGATGTGTGATCCCGTCAGATACCTCTTTCATTCTCCCTCTCATCCAGCCACCACACCACCTTGGTGAACCCCACATGGACATATTCTAACATTTATATATCCTAACAATTCCATCCTTAGCCTCCCCTCCTTTTTAGTCATGATCGGCCCACCTGTAGGCCTATGCAGGTCCTACCAGACTTTCCCCACAATAGACCTAGGTGGGTCTTCCAAACATAGAATCACTCTTCTAGGGTATTTCCGACCTAGAACTACCATACACGGGTTCTTCCCAGACTCTAACGGGGATATGTGGGTTCGGTATAACCTAAAATGGGTTTTGGGTAGGTTCTAGAGCTGGTAAAAATATAAATATCCAAAGTATTAATCAATTTAAATTTTGGGAATTTAATATTAATAATAATAATTGAGAATGAATTTATTTTTTTGAATAAAAAATAAATTAATTCCTAGACTGAATATAATTAAAATTATTTAAAATTATATATTTATTTTATTTTATTTTATTTTATTTCCCTCAGAATTGAATTTATCACTTTTAATTTTTTTTCGCGCATTTATTTTACGCGTAGACTGGTCAAGAGCATTGACCAACCATGTTTTTCAAGATTTATTTTTATTTAATAAATTATCACATCTACCTGTGATGATTGTAATAATTAGTTATTTTTTTGTGGTCTACACATCATCTTTTTTATTTACTATACAATAGGGCTTGTACATCCATCAGTTTTATTATATATGTAGTTTTTATTTCCCTAGACCCCCTTATGTGCAAGAGTATATTTGTAAATGATGATGATGTTGTAACATATGGACCACGACAAAACAAGGAGAAATTTCAAATGAGATGTGAAAACACAGGATTAGGGTTTGAGCTATGATATGAGCCAATACAGACCTATGTATTATACTCCAAGGTCACGATTGATCCATTTAGTTTAAATGGATCAACCAATACCATATTCTCAAGATCAGTCAGGTAGTTTGTAATGTTTATACATTGTTTATTATATTTGTGAATGTGCATGTTTTTGAGAACATATAAAATAATAAACAAAAAATGAATCAAGATGAGATGGATATTTTTTATTAACACATGTTTAGTTTTGAGGAAGAAAATATATTATGAACATATTTAATAAATAATGATTAAATTCATAAGAAAATACTAAAAAACCTTTATGTAATATTAATTCATAAGGCCTTCCATCACTTTAATTTGAAAAAAACTTGGTGTGTGGGGTGATTACCAGCACTAGTAAAGTTTAAATCCTACTACTATCAAGTTATTATGAGAGTGATGAGATGAATTAATTGAAACTGGTAAAAGATAAGTATCGTAGCTATCTTAATTTCACTTTAGAGGTAAATTATTGAGGGAAACAATGTTATGATTCCAAGAATCTCGGAATTCACTCTACAGTTCAAGGAACTATGAGTCACTATGGTTGTATAGTTTATTTATTACCATCAAACTCTTCTAGTAGTGTAGTTAACATAATTTTGAATGTAAGATCCCTTGTTTTTCAAGATTAAAATCTTTATAAGGAATTTTAATTTACAATTACTAGTGGGTTGAATCTTGATTAGATAATTGGAACAGAGTTCCAGAAGTTATAATTCCTCAATGTGATTTTTGAAATGTAGAATGAAGATTATAAATTGTCTGGATGCTTCACGAGCATCTTGGGGGTTTAAGACTATAAATTAGAGTTTTGTAAAATATATCCTAAATCACATGGGTGGCACACGATTAGTGCTAATAGTGGGGTCAAACTATGTATCGCAGTTTTTATAGGTACATTTTTTGTTTAAATATTTGAGGGGCCCAAAAACCATTGAAGTTTGGTGCAGAGGTGTATAGAGACTCACATAGTTTGGGTATGGTTTTTCTAACTGTGAAATAAAACCATGTAAGGTAAATATGTGTAGATAGTTAATACAACATGGTTATCCCATGGTTTACCTAACCCAACGACCTAACCAGGAACCTAATTAAAGGGGTAAAAAATTACAATTTTACAAATTTTACCATTTAAGGGTTTTACCACATTATCCCTTATTTCTCACACAACATCCTCTGTTCATGAACTCCTATTATTCCCTTTATTTATTGGAGTGTCCCATTGTTCTTGGTAGAAATCAAATAGTGTCAATTTCATTGGAAGCCTAGAGGTAAGTCCTCAACTCCATTAGCCTTTATTATTCTTTTTTCCCATATTTCTATATGTTTGGATTACTCGACTAGTGTTTTTCTTTCTTATTCCACTAGAACATTGTTGAATCATGTAAGGGTGATACAGATTTTTCTCTTCAAGCAATGAAGATGGCCTAGGAGGCTGTCTGCACATCGTTGAATGTCATTTCATTGTGGTATATCACCATGGTAAATTTCTAAATCTTTAAAGATTAAGTTAAAATTATCGGGTGTTTGTTTGAAACTATTTCATAGGGATTATTTCTAGTTATAGGTAGAGGATGTGGTTCATGATGTTGGTGAACATTAGGGTATGATTCCAGTGCGATGAGATCATATGAAAGGGTTTTAGGCTTTATTCATTTGAATTTAATTCTTTTCTTCATTTATATTTTATTGGGTTTTATTAATTAGTTGTAATTTAATTATAATATAATTATAATTTTATTATAATATAATTATAATGAATTAACTTATGGTGTTCATTTGTGAGTCATGATCTTCGTATGGCTTGAGAGAGTTTTGACATGACTTGGAAAGTAAATGGAAATCTTTTTAAAAGGTAGGTGATCTGTCATACATTCCAAATGGTATTTATGAATTTTATGTTAGTATGTATATTATTAGGCTTTCCCATAAGGTATATGCCTCCAATTTAATTTATTATATTGATACTTTTTATTAATTTAATTGGTTATTTGTAATGGATGGATGCCAGTGGTTAATAATAACCCCTATTTTCTAGTTTCATATATTATCCCTTGAGAGATAGATTTTCCTCCATAACTCTTAAAACATGAAAGTACACTCAGTATAGCATGTCATCCCTTTTACATGACTAGGTGGATAGGCCTTAGGAAGACAAGACCAATTTGAATCTGTGTACCATCCCAAAGAGATAATTGCAACAAGATTTGGTTATAATGCATCACTAAATAGTTTCCATATTTGAAAGACCCCATGTAGTAGAAGAGACCATGATACCCTATTTATAATGCCATGGTACGTGATGTCATGGTGCATTGGGTGTCAATCCGAGACCGTTATAATGACTTGGAGATTTATAATAGGGATACCTCTTCGGTGTATTGACCTAAGGGATGCAAGTTGGTTTCCCAATTATTGATAGATTATGAGCTAGTGTGCTATGGGTTTGGGTTAAGATGTATCATATGTTACCATAGAAAATGTACCAAACATTTAATTTGAAGGGGCTACTACAATATTGGTGGGTTTAGGATTTCTTCCACAATCACTCTTTTATTTATACATTTGAAGGATTGTTATTGATGTATCTTTGATTTTAATAAGTTCTTCCTGTTATCTGGCTGATGATCTTGATATGATGTGATATATTAAAGGGATCCCCAAAGTTACTTCCTAGGATCCAACTTCTAATCATATGTGTTTGACTATTACCTTATCGAAATAGCTATACATACTTCCTATGATCCAAATTTTTGGCCTTACATGACTGATTGAAACAATAATAGGAAGATTCGTTATTATTGAAATTCTTCCCTTAATGGGTTATAGAGGTAGGTTTCTAAGTAAACATGAGAACCCATATTTGAGATAATCTCAAGTATTTAAGATTATCTCCTTGATAAATGCCTATGATACACTATAGGATCAAGTGGACGCACCATTACAACACTTGACATAATTTTTTGGGAGTGGAATATTGAGCCATTTATTGAATAGATATAGAGTTATTAGCTTGTCTATAGAGAGAATCATTTATTGATCACCTATGGTTCATCCCACTTTGGGATTATCCGAGTCTCAATGTCATGATTTTCTACAGACTAGGGAATATGAATCATACATCAAATGGAATTTACATGGAATGAGTGGTGAAAAATCCATCTCAGTACCATATTTATATGATCCCTAGGACTTACTTGGAATCCTTTACTATAGTGATTGGAGGTGAGTACGAGTGATCCAAGGTTTATGGAATGTATCCTCCTTTGGTGACATAGGGTGCTCAGAGTCATTTTTGGTGTTAGCCGAAGAAGGTATGGTCGATCAATATTAAATACCCAAGGATCAACTTAATTAGACACGGCTCAAGTGGTATGATATATAGATCAATAACTTAATCAATCAATGTCCAAGTGATCTGAATCTATGAACCAATGACCGACTATGGATTTAGTTTTTATTATTATTTCCAATTTGGTCTTACCTAGACATATCACATTCCTTGAGAATGCCCTGTATGACATTGTCTTTTCATTTATCATCAGATGTTAGTTATTTTTTTATCATGATGTGTAGCTTATATATATATGCACTATATTTATTAGCTATGTATGAGACTACATTGGGGGTGATGAGTTTTATACTCACACCCTACTCAAGAAATCAATGCACTGGGGTACCTGATTAGATGTTAACTTAGTTATAGGCATAGGATGTGATGAGGCCAAAGAGTGATTGATAAGGATGGATCAAATATGTTAGTGGTGATCAAGTATGTCACGACCCCCTCCCTCCAAGGATACCATAATGAGGGGAAATAGATAATGACCTCTAAGTCCCACCTCTAGTAGGCCCCAGGTTGGTGACAGGCACTAAGGGTATAAAATTCCCACATATGGGATGAATTTACCTATTTAATAATGTAATATTAGGAGATAAGATGAATCATCCACAATAAACTCCATGAAATAATATAAATTAAATCCAAATTATGCCGCAATTTATGTATCAATAAAACTGATACATAAAAAAGTATCCAATGTAAGTACCCAAAAAAGGAAAATGATAAAGCAACGACACAACCAGTGTCCAAAGGTCTGAGATAGTAATGTTCATCATGTTCCACAAAGTTCTCCTAGAAACTTGAATGTAGTTTTATATATAGAGGGTGAGAAAACAAGTATACTGAGAAGGATAACCAAATTCTCCCATGCACATATTAAAAGAGAATACTAATGTATCGATGAGAAAAATACAGAACCAAAAAGCACCTATATTGGTATAATAACCAAAACCCCAACCTCGCCAAGTATTTCATACTAAATAATTCATATGTTCATAATAATATAATATTAATCTTATCGATGAAGTGCACCCCTCACATCTTTCCCACTAATTTTTCTCTCTCACACTCCAACATCATAGGTCATGGTTCTCCCGCCCCTTCCAAATAACATGAAAACACATCAAATCACATCCCACCCATAGAAACTAAGTCCATCATGTTACATCACACCCCATAACCAGTGTAGTAGGGTATAATGAACATGAAGTAAATCAACCTTGTTCCCTTATCCTACCGTGCACAACCCCCACCAAAATCTATCACATCACATCTTTCCTGAAGACACCCATTCCATAACATATCATAACATCACATGTAGAAAATGACACTTTTGACTTCTGTCCATCACAAACCATGAATATCACCAACGAATAGAAGAGGGGGTAGGGAAGAGTGGGTAGCCAACCATCTTTCCTCCCATTGGTATGTTAGAAAAAAACACCAAAACATTTGGTATCACCACATGGTGCTCGAAGTGGGTACGACATGTATAGAAAACAGAAGGAAAATAAAATGTATATATATATATATAGAAATAAGACACAAGACCCATTTGAAGGGTTTACAACCAAAGCCTAGAACATCTCCCATGATATGAGACCCACATGATTAGATACATTTTAGATTCTCCAAAAAAGTCAGATGTCATTAAATATACAAATTTTAGATATTGAAATGTCTCAAGAATTTTTTAAAATTGAAAGAATGATTAATACCATTTTAAATGGATTTTAAATCCCTTGATTAAGTAATAAAACCCATTTTCTAATAAAATATTTCAAAATGTAAATTTTCTAAATTTTTGAAAAAACTAGAAACACTATTGACAAGTCACTGTAAAAAATGTCTTGTTGCCAAAAATGTCTTACCTCCAGTATTTCTTACTTTCCAGAGATGTATTGCTACTAGAAACTTCTTCATTCTAGAGATGTCTTACCACCCCACTATCTTTCTCCAATACATGTCTTGCCTCCAGAATGTCTTTCCATCTGACATGTCTTTCTGCCACAAATGTTTTGCTGTCATACATGTATTTCCACTATAATTTCTTTCCACTAGACATGTATTTCTACTAGAAATGTGTTTCCGCAAGACATGTATTTCCACCATAATTTCTTACCTCCATACATGTCTTGATCCCATAATTATATGTATTTCCACCAAAATGTATTACCGCCATACATGTCTTCTCAATAGAAATTCCTTGCCACTAGACATGTCTTCATCTATAATGCCTTGCCTCCATACATGTCTTAACACCATAATGTCTTGCCACTAGAAATGGTATTTATGCTAGAAATTCTTTCCTCTATACATGCATTTTTCTAGAAATTTATTGTAGCTAGACATGCATTACCCCCATAAATTTATGACATGTCTGTCTAACATTTCTATCGAACATGTTTGTATTACATGCCTTCTTAACATGTATGACAAAAAAAATTCTATAGTTATCTGCAATGAACTGCAAACATCTCTCAAATTCTTAAATCATCATATTTTTTGAAAAGTAATGGTATATAATTTCTAGAAAATTACATCAGATACCTCTCAAATAATTCTTACCCTCGAGAATTCAAAACCCACATGGATGGAAGGAGAGAAAGGGTCCAAATAACCATCTCTCAAGATAACTCTCAAGGATCTCATTACATTAAAAATGATTCCATCAAATAAACCTACAAACCCAAACTCCCATAATAGAAAATAAAAAAGTCATACTTCCATGAACATAAAAATTAGCTAATTTCATCCTCCATGTTAAGATATTATCTTCTTTGGGAGGCACTGACTCTCCCGCATGGGTTTAATCACATCATATTATAATGGGTCTCGATTCAGAATCTGGTCTTACCTTTTAGACATCTTGGAACTTTATCACACATCATACAACCCACATAACTTTAAGGGTAAAATAATATATCTCATAAAACACCATGGTCTAAACAGAACATGACAAAGAAAAATATAGAAAAGAAGAAATCAAAAAAACTTTGGGTACTGGGAATGCATCCATGTCTTACACTCCCAAGTACTCTCCTCTAGACCACCATGCCTCCATAAACATGAACCAAGGGAATGTTCCATCCTCATTGCACCATCCCTCCATAGTCATGGATCTCCACTAGCTACTCCACAAATGTAACATCATCCTCAATATCTAGTTATCCCATATCAATGAAATGATAGGCATCACGATATTAATGATATAGATGAGATATATAAAAGAATTCATGGATCTAGTCCAGTCGAGGTAGAAGTGCCAAATATTAATCCACCACACTGATATTTCCAAACACCTTGAAGGTACTTAAAACTCACGGTGAGTGATTACTCCCTTTTCCGAACCATTACTACCCATATTGAGGGGACACCTTCAAGAACACCCAGTTCCCAACCTCAAACTCCATGGGACTCCGCCTGTGATCAGAATAAGACATTTGCATGTCTTGTGTTGCTTTCATCCCATCTTGAACCAACCAAACCTTCTTTTTTCTTCTCTAAACCACATCAAGTTTAATAACTACTGACTCCCCAACTTATTCTTATTATAAAGGATAATGGAATGGATGCAAGTACAAAGTCTTAAATAGGGCCATTCCATACATGAGTCATAACTTTTATTACAAGAAAACTCAACTGAGGGAAGGTGTTTTGACCATAATATTTTGAAGTCCAAGATGAACATTTAAAATATATCATCCAATGTTTTGATAGTCTGTGTTGTCTTTCCATCCTTCAGAGGGTGGAAAGTGGTGATAACACATAGTTGAGTGAAAAATCATGCTCCAATCCCCTACATACTCGATATGTAATACATGCATCTCTATCCATGATAATTGACCTTGGGACTCCATAAAGCCATACCACATCATCCACATACCTATTTTTTAAAACATCCATTGTACCCAACTCCCTAATTTATAAGAAGTGAGCCTATTTCATCAAATGATCTGGAATTATTTAGATATAATCACAACATCGCAGATCTCGGGGTAATCTTGTGAAAAAAATAAATTGATATTTTATCCCCTCTCCACTCAGAAACATCCAAGGGTTGTAACTAACCTCTAGGAACATGATTCTCGACCATTAAATACTGGAAAATTAGACACCGAACCACAAACTCTACCACTTCTTGTTTCATCATGAGCCACCAAAACTATGTCCTCCAGCCATGGTAAATTTTGGGAACTCCTAGGTGTACTTCGAAAGGGGAAATATGAAACTCTCAAAGGAAATCCTCATTCACTGCTACCGGAACAAAAAAACTCCCCCAAAACACCATTTGGTTCAGACCATCCACCGACCATCCCTCAGGAGCTTCACCATAGCCCACATGATTGTGCATCACATCCACCTGTGTGTCCCTCAATGAGTCTCCTCTAACTACAACATAAAATAAGACTACACCTTCATTTGAAATAAGAAACCTCTACCATCATCCACCCTTGTATCTATGTAAAGTGCTACCGAGTCCACCGTCACTTTTCAAGAATCCATAGACTTCTTAACAACATCATTTAGGTTCTTTATACAGAAAGCCTCATCTATGAAATTCCCCTTTTCTTAAGGAGTTGAAGATCTCAGAATCATAGTTTGGATGAAAATCCATCCAACTATGAAATTACAGATTCAAATCATTATGAGAAAAGAAATATCTCAAACTCTTGTGATTCATGAAGACAAAAAAGAACCCCCTAATTAGGTAGTGTCAGCAAAAATTTAGTTCAAAAATTTGTTGTTAGATCTAGATAATGTGTGGCATAGTTTTGATCATAAGGGTGTAATATTCTAAACGCCTAAGGGATCACTATTTTCTATTGTATCAAGATACATCCCAAGACCATATGGGACATGTCATATAAAACACCAAATAACACACCTTCATCCAACAGCTAAAGCACAAGAGTAATAAAAACATCCCCTCTAGATAGTTGAAAGATGTATGAAATTATCACGTTCATGTAAAATCTTGGTCCTTCCTGGTCAATACAGTCAATGGGGATATACACTGAGAAAAATTGGTCACAAACCACCAATAATATCATGTGAGAACAAGGAATATATGATCATCTACCACATTCTTGGGTTATTCTCAAGGAACAAATACATTGATCTTCAATGGGTCCACCACCAAACCCGATGACACACCATATTCCCAAGTAGATGCACCTCTCATGTCCAAAACATACACTTGAACATCTTTCTATAGAGGTGGTGGTGACTAAGAACCAATAAAACATCTCTGAGATGCTCAGCATTCTCCTCCTCTGACCTTGAGTAGATCATTATATCATTGATGAATACGGTGGTGACCCATTATAGGAACTATAGAAAATGGAGTTCATAAGCCCCATGAGCATGACTAGTGTATTTGTAACACCAAAGGTAATGAACGCAAAATCAAAGTGACCATACCTACATATGAAGAATTTATTTTGGATATCTCCATCCTTTAACCTTAACTAGTGATATCTAAAAAGAAGATCGATCGTGGAGAACCAAATAGACCCCCTCAACTTGTCAAAAATGTCATCGATCCTTGAAAGATGATATAGATTCTTTATCATCACCCAGTTTAACCTATGGTAGTCTATGTACAAACTTAGAATACCATATGCCTTCATAGAGAATAACAACGGTACACCCCATGGTGATACACTATGTTGAATGGAAAACATATACATCAGATCATCTATTTGAATACTCATCTCCCACAAATCAGAATGAACCTTCTTATAAAGATCCATTGAAATTAAAGAAGCACCATGCTACAAGTCTATCCCAAACTCAATGTCGCGTTGATGGGGTAGTGTCACAACCTCCTTGGGGAAAACTTATAGGAAACCCCTGAAAACTTCAAGAGCCTCTCTTATCCATGTATCTACTAATTCCACAAAAAACTCAGCTAAAAAGAAAATAAAGGGATCCAAACACCATCTAACCACCTGGAATCCCATCTCGCCAATGAAAACTAGATGATGTCTATCTATATCTCAGAAGAAGACTCTCCTCTAGAAGAATTATATAATAACACACATAGAAAACAACTTAATGATGATGAGGATGAAATAACATGGCTTTATCTTAAATAAGAAATGTTCAACACATGGTAATTGTCCCCCATAATCAGTGCACATCCCAAAACACATAAAAATTATCTTCCCTCTAACTGGAGTAGTCAACACCCGAGGAATAAGAATATTATCTACACCAAGTCCCAAAACACATACAAGTGTGAGTGAAAAAGGAGTTGGAAGCTCCTGAATCAATCAAGTCACAAACAATGGTACACAATGAACTATCAATACCTTGAACAATCTCTCGCCCCTCTGGTGCCACTTCCTCCACTACCTGGAACTGACAATGCCCATCTCCTCTGCCTCTTTGCTGATAGCTACCACCCCAACCATGCCTAGGTTGAGCCCCTAATGGTGAGGGATATCTTGAGTCCATCCTCTACCTACCCATCCACTCTATGTGGAGTATAGGCCTTCTACCCCTACTACTGAAATAGCCTCACTGGTAACTGATGTTGAGTGTGACACGAAACCTGTCCACCCCTAAAAAATGAGCATGGGCAGCCACTATACACTGATATCGAAGATGGATATAAAACCCAGGGATAAAACACAATGGTCTTAAGTCCCCAAGTAGAGCACCAAAAGAACTAGTCCCATATGACCAAAAGGGAATATGGTGAGGTCAAATATCTATTGGTCAAAACTTTAAATTCCCTTGAACCTGAGACCTACCAATGATAACTCTACTCCTTTAGGAACCCTATTGTTCCCCCTTTTGCAGTAAGCATCCTCATGATTGCATCCTTTCAATAACCTCTTCCTTCTACTGAACCTCTAGATACTTTGGAAATGTAAAAGGAGTGACAAAATACTAGATCGAAGGAAGGAGTGAATCCTCAAGACGCCTCACTTGGGGATCCTCATCCAAGAACAGATCTATCGAAAATTTTAAAATTTATTTGAACTAGAACCCAATCTCCCACACAAAAATACTCCCTTATTCAAGGGAGATTAGCTCCTTCCTTTGCATATCCTTCATGTTCTACGAAATAAATTGACCCAAAACTCAATCTAGATGTTGTCCTAAGAAACATCTAACTCTTTCTTCTATACAAGGTGCAACATCCACCATAGAAACAAACCTCCTCTCAATTGACTAACTACTAAGGGGACTCACTATTATGTCTGGAATTGGATCAAACTGAATGTGATATCCATCTCCTCTATCTATCCCTTTATATCCACATCAGAATCATTGCCCTCATACTTCCCAAAAGTCTTCAATTGAAAATATCAAAACATTCTCTTCCACTTCTCATCATCCGTAACTAGATTAGACCTCTAAAAAACAACTAGGTATTCTTGTTGAACCTTTATGACTTGATACACATGTGGACAAAAATAATGATCCATAACTAAAAGAGAATAAAATATTACTTAAGACTGGTAGTATGTAATTTTATTAAGATTCATTTGAATTTATTTTATTTATCCTAATCATCCCAAAGAAAACGCAATTCAAACAATAATACAAGTCATCATGATGTACATACCTCTATTAGGTCTCTACCCTACCAAAAGGTACTCATAACGTGTTTGTTCAATAAGGTCAAAGTCCGTATAGTGGATCATGGGGGGCCATAAAATACCATTCCTAGTAGGTCTCCCTGGTCTATGTCACACACTAAGGTAAACTAGAACTGTTTCCATACACACCCATTAAATCATCAACATTCCTAACTCTGAAGTATATCCTATACCACAACCACAACCATTGATACCAATATTTCAAACCCCCTCCCTCCAAAGATACCACAATTAGGGGAGAGAGATAATGACCCATGAGTCCCACCTCTAGTAGGCCTCGGGTTGGCATCTAGAACTGAGTGTATAAAAGTCTCTAGTATGGGAGGAATTACTCTCTATAATAATGTTGGATTGGGACACAAATGAATCATCCATAATAAAATCTATGAAAGAATATAAAATAAATCCAAACCATCCCACGATTCATGTATAAAAACATGATAGATAAAAAGGCCTCGAAAGTAAAAAACCTGAATGCAAATTTATATATGTAGGATGATCATATAGGCATACTTGGTAAGAAAACCAAAGTCTATCGTGAACATGTGAAAAGAGAATACTAATTCACCCACAAGAAAAACAAAAAAACACCTCTATAGGTATAATAACCAAAACCCCCACCTCACTAAGGCTCACTCATAAAATAATTCATCCAAGTATAATTATATAATATGAAGCATATCGATGAAGGGTACCCCACATTTCTTTCCCATTAATTTTCTGCTCTCACACCCCATAATTGTATTTCCAGGCACTCCCAACTCTTTCAAATAACATCACAGAACACCACATCACACAAGCCCCCAGACACTCAACCCATCATATCACATCACACCTCATAACCAGTGTAGTGGGGTATTGTGAACATGGAGAACATCAATCATGTTCCCTCATCCTACCCTATATGAACCACACCATAATCCATCACATCGCATCTCACATGAAGACACCTGGGCCATAACATATCAACACATAACATGTTGAAAAAAACTCTTTTGACTTCTAGACATAACAAAATATGAATATCACCAATTCCTAAAATAGTGAGTGGGGAAGTGTGGGTATCAAACCTTCTAACCTCCCACCATTATTTTGGGGAAAAAATCCCTATAACAGTGGTGTCACCACATGGTGCTCGATATGGGTGGGGTGTATATAGAAAATACATGAAAAACACAATGTATATGAATATAGAGATACAACACGTAAGAACCATCATAAGTGTTTCAAAACCAAAAAATAAAATATATCAAAATATACTCCACTTCTATTTCAAAGGTAAATTTATAACCCCACATAAGTAAAAAAACCACAGATCAATTTTCACTTTAAAAATCACATTTTTCAAATTTCCAGATTACATGTTATCAATAAGTTCAATTTGAATAGTCCCATTTAATTTATGTAACTAACATTCATTATAATCTCATTCCATATCAATATCATCTATTTAATCCCATTAAAACATGGAAAACTACTATAACCAACCACCATCATAGCACAGCTTTACAACCACACTACCAATCCATCACAACCACATTGCATATCACATCCACTTCTATAATTATATCCCTGATTCATATCACATACACTACAACCATACCCATCACAACATTTCCACCACCAATGTAATGCATCATCATAGCCCAGACAGAACACAACACACCATACAAAAACAAATTAAAACACACTTATAACATTTTATAGATCAGTAATATGGTATTTGATTCAATTCAAATTATTTATTTATGATTGTTATCCCACGATCTATAAGATCATAGGGAATCAAATTTATTACCCAACTGTACATGATTAGCCAATTGTGGTTTAAGTGTTGTCAACAATCACAAAAAACAGATTCCAAAACTCACATCCTAATAGTACAAGGAAGGACCCCTAATGACCATAGTTTTCATCCCAAATTAAGCCCATACAATTATCAATATAAAAATAATAACAAAAAACCTATAAGATCATGATTCACATTCCACTGCCCCTTTTTACTAAATTTAAACCCATTAATTTATCTTTATTAATTCGTATGCTACCATATTCACAATAAATAAAAATAATATTTTTATCCTAGATGAAACATATAAAGGTAAATGAAGGAATTAATACTTTGAAGAATAAGAATTTTTTAAAAATGATGCCCCAAAATAAGTCATGCAAGTACTATCAAAGACCTCTCTAGGGAAACTAGAACGAACTACATAAATAGGTATCCACGAATAAAAGTTAAGAAGGATTTAAAAGCATCCATATCAAGAAAAATAAACATTGAAAGAATAATGTAATGTTCTATGATTTATAAAGATAATATCTGAGACCTGTGGGATTAGATACAGTTTAGATTGGCCATTACATTTATATATCATTAAATCTACAAATCTTAATCATTTAAAAGGTATCCAAAATATTTAGAAATTAAAAGTAGTATTAATCAAATTTGAAATGGATATAAAACAAATTAATTGAGGTATTGAACCCATTTTTTATCACAAAAGATGTTAAACTGGAAATTCTATAAATTTTGGAAAAGCTGGAAACACTGTTCAAGAGTCGCTGCAAGAAATGTCTTACCGCTAGACATGTCTAGCCACCAGAATGTATTTCCACCATACATGTCTTTCCACCAGACATGTCTTTCCACTATAATATCTTTCCTCTAGTCATATCATGAAACTATAATGTTTTATCTCCAAACATTTCTTTCTACTAGATATGTATTTCCCGAAAATAATGTATTTCCTGCAGAATGTATTTCCACGAGATATGTATTACTGCCAGAAATTTCTTTCCACCTGACATGTCTTTCCACAAGAATGTATTTATGCTAGAGATGTCTTTACACTATAATGTATCATCTCTACACATGTCTTTATCCAAGAATTTCCTACCTCCAAACATGTATTTCCTCTAAAAATTTCTTCTTGCAATACATGTCTTACCCCCAAATTTTCATAATACCAGACATGTCCTACCACCAATTTTTTTACTACGAGATATTTCTTGCTACCATAATTTCTTGCCTCTAGAAATATCTTACCTCCATACATGTATTGCTACTAAAAATGTATAACATGTTTATCTGACATGTCTATCTAATATTTATTTATAACATTTCTATCTAAAATGTCTTTCGAACATGTCTGTCTCACACTTATGACCGCTAGAATTCCACTGTTAGCCTCAAAACACCCCATATATCCCTTGGACACCTTAATCATCTAATTTTGTCCATTGCAGAGGTCTAGAAGGTTTAAGACATTAAATGTTGTGTGATACATCTTGGTGTGGGAAGTATATCCTTGTAAATTTATTTCTATTTATCTTATTTACTCCTATATATATATAGTTTTCCTAGTGGGGAATAGTGTTTTATGCATTACATGGCCATCCATGCTTTTATTTCATTCCTGTTTATTTTATCCTTATTTATATTTATTTCTTCTGCCCTCTATTTGTTAGAGCTAAAGATGATTTTTGGTCATTTATTCTAGTTTTCTCACTCTAATATGTGTGCATTGTGTAACTCCCTGTGATTTCATAAAATATATTTTTTGAATAAATTAAATTTCTTCAATAGTTTTTATTACAGGCAACTCTAAGATTTGACAAAACATGACCTATTATGAAAATATAATTATTTAATATGATAGTTATTGAATATCCATTATAATGGAATATATTAATATGAATAAATAAAATATGATAATTTATGGTTTACACATGTATATAAAACTAAATCTTTGTGGACTGATTAAAGAGAAAGGAAAATAAAAATCATTTGAAAATAATGGAAGCATTTTTTTGGAAGACTATTTTTCTAAAAAAAATTAGTTTTACCTCAATAAATTTAAAACATAACTTTTAGTGTATTATTTTAATGAAATTTATATATTATATTTTCAATAAAAGGTTTAATATTCATCTTAAGTGTTTTATATACATGATATAAAAATACATTTTTACCCTGAAAAATGTATTTTTCTAAAAAGAAATTTTGTCGCATTTCATGAATTTATTTTAAAATAAATTATTTAATATTTTATAAAACGTTTTTTAAAAATTAATCATCACATTTAAAATTATAATTTCAAATATATCTTGTAATTAAGTTTTGATAATTTTTTTAAAGGATACATATTTCAATGAATAGTGAAAATACTGGTTTTTATTAAGAATTTCATTTTCATTTGAGGCATTTAGAGAGATAAAATTTATTTAAAAATGGGTTTAAAAGTAAAATCAGTTCAATTATATATTTATTATTAAAATTTAGGATAATTATATCAATTTCATATTGAATTTTATTATGAAAACCTTTTAATATTTTGAAGATTCTCTCTTTGGAGAACTATTTTTTCATCACATCTGTGGGTTTAATTTTAAATTATCTTTTTACAAATTTAGTGAATGAAATTTGGAAATATGTACAAATTATTTTAAATAATAATAGTTAATTTTATATAACTAGGTAAACTTAATTTTGGACCATAATTAATAGTAAACTAGTAAAGATTAATTACTGTGGTTAAGGTTAAAATAGATTTACTAGGGATTAAACTAAAATGATAAGTTGTAAAATGACCTAGAAACTTGTTAAAACCCCATTATATATAACTATTGAAACCTTATAACCCATAATGTTTGTTAATTTACCATTTTTGATCCTTTTTTCATGTGAAAACTTGGGTACACTTTATTCATTTCAGATATTCTAAGTGTGACCTCTCCACCAGTTATAATATCCTCACACATCCAAAAACCATTATTTTATTCGATAAAATAAAAAATATATTCCTTAATTACCTCTCCACATTATATACTCCTTGTTTATATCATAAATCCAATATTTCATGTCTTTAGGTAAAACATATATAAGTCATTTGAAGAAGAGGTAAATATTTTAACTCCACGTCTTTGTTTTAATTATTCTTATTATTCCTTAAAATATTTTCAAAATATGATAAAGTAAAGACATAAATATCTACCATATACTAATAAATAAAAAATTTAATTTTATAATCTAAATATATCTCATATTTCATCAAATTGGATATAAAATCATCATTCAAGTGTATGTTGGACAACCGCCTCACAAATTGATATTATTAATTTTCGATAACCACCTATCACAACTGGATGTAATTATGGATTTAATATTTATATATACTATACTCATGATATTATTATACCCCTGGAATTATAATACCATATATAAATTATAAACTCCAAACCCACTGGAAAATAATAATGTCGCTCATGTGTACGGAAGACTACCGCCTCACAAACCAATGTGAAGTATTTTTCATTTATGATTTACATGGATGGAAATAAGGATATTATGAATGAATATTTATGATATTTTTATAATAATTAAACTTCTGGAATTATTTTATCATATGTACCTTCTTATGTTCCATTACATGGGGAATACAATAATGTCATTCATGTGTATGGTAGACTACCACCATGTGAAGAGATGTGATTCATTTTAAACTAAAACTTTTCATAGAAAGTAATTATGGTAAATTTCATGAATATATGTGATATATATGTAATAAAAAAAAATTTATAACTTTAATATATTATTTACCTATCTTTCATATCATCCATCTTGAAAATGGAAACAGATTTCTTGCATACATACGTCCTACCCCTACCATGAATTAAGTATTTCATTTTCTATCTATAGCTTTTATGGATTAATCTAAATACATATATAATGAATATATATTATATTTATACCATGTATAACATTCTTAATATTATATAACCATCATCAAAGTATGAGGACCAAAAATAAAAAAACAAAACATACACGATAAACAAAGCTATTATGACCCAAAATGTGATTTTAATTAGGAATTATGGATAGAAGCATAATAAAAGGTCATAAGAAAATTATATATGAGATGATAAATGTTATTAAATTTATATAATATATTTTTAATAATTCTATATTTATTATATAGGTGGTTCAAACATGTATGAAAGAAGTTGGGAGTTAAGGTAATGGATTTTTATCTCAATTTGTGTTCTTTGGGGAAAATGTTATATTATACACCTATGTTATTTTATGAGGTGTATATACAACCCCTTTGATATTTAATATCATGAATTTATTTATTCTAATGATATTTTTAATTTTATTTTAATTTTATTCTTTCATGTCGCTTACGATTCAAAGTTACCAAAGGTGTAAGGGTTTAATGATACAATCTGTTTTTTATCGTATTTGTTTATATTTATACTTCTAATGAAAAAATATTATGATATATCTATAAAAAAACTCATGAATTTTATATTAATACGGTTATTTCTTGAAAATATATCCTTTCCCTTTATTTTACTCTATTTATATACACAAGATTCCAAAAGAATTTTTTTAAGAAAACATATTTATTTCTCTTTTAGTAGAAAACATTTTTATTCCATATCTATTTTTTATAAAGATGTTCTAAAAATGTTTTAAAATTACAAAAATAATTTATTAAATAAATTATTACACATGTTCCAATTTTTATATAGTGTTTTAAAAATAAATATTCAGATTTTCTTTCTAAACATTTCCTATTTGGATTTTACCAAAAATGTGAAATGAATCATTATTTTAACATGTATGGAATGAACAAAATTTTTTACCATCCTGAACATTATTTTATATAAATATTACATTGTAATTTTACATGCTTATTTTCAAAGAAAATTATTTTTAAAATTATTTTGTTTTAAAAATAATTTTCATATTGAAAATGTCATTTTCCTCAAGAAACATTTTAGTTGATCTTTAAAGTTTACATTATAAATTTAAAAGCTCATTTTCAAAGAAAATGATTTTTAAAATGTTTTATTCATTAAAATGTGTTTTTAAAAGTGGAAATTATATTTTCTTTATGAAATTTTTTAAATAATTTTCAAGTCATCATTTATAAGTTTCAATGTTTATTTTCAAATAAAAGGATTTCCTAAATATTTAAAGAATTTGTATTTACATAAAGATATTTTTAAAGAAAGGGTATTTTAATTAAGAAAAGTTTTAAATATTTTTAAATATTTTTAAATATTCCTTTCTAATTTTTTGAGGTTATTTAAAAATAAAAGGATATTTTTATGTTTTAAAAACTGTTTTTCAAAGTGGAAATGTAATTTTCCTCAAGAAAAGTTTTAAACGATCTTTAAAGCTTCCTTTTTTAGATTCCAAGGTTATATTCAGTAAAAATTATTTTGAATAATATTTTTATTTTAAAAAGTGTTTTTCAAAGAGGAAATTATATTTTCCTCAATAAATGTTCAAATTGATCTTTCAAAAACATTTTTCATCTAATATGACATTATTAATGCAAAAAAATCATTACTGGGGATATAATTCAATGATACCATCCTTCTTCTTTGTATATCTTGTTTTTTATTATGATGAAGAGATACTTATGAAAACCACACATATTCCATTGGTTTGGATATGATTTATTGGTGATATTATTATGAGACACATTTCTTTTATATGGGTTATGCTGTGATGAAATGTTTCTTAAACCCAATTTTTTTCTTGGGTTCTGATATGATGAATGTTTATTGATGTCCATTTCTTTTTATGGGTTCTGATATGATGAGTGTTTTATGATATTTTGGTATACACACACACACACACACACACACACACACATATATATATATATATATATATATTTCATTACATTATGGGTGGTACTGATATCTCCCTCCAATTTATTGGGTAAAGATTGATATCTCATGATATACAGAAGGCTAGAATGGGGAGTGAAACCAGTCCAGTAAGGGACATTTTCCACTATGACAGTCTTTCGAGTGAAACTTAACTACTATAATTGTTTTTTAAGTGAACCCATTACACTATGATAGTTTTTGGAAATGACCCTTGACTAATAAGGAAATGTTTTTATATTCTTTTGTGTATGCCATAATTCCTTATCTTATGTCATTGTTTTTCTCTCATGGATCATGTTAATTGATTTCCTTATGATTTAGGACTTATGAACTCAAAATATTTATATCATTACTATATTTTTATTTTTGTTGATTAGGGTATGGTTTCAATATGTTATGATCATGCTTCTATATTCTTATACTAACATTATGATTACATATTTCCTTTATTTATCCTTACTAAGCATATGATATCACAATTTATTATGTTTATTTTCCCTAATTTATGATTATAGGTATTACATTTGATATGTATAATAAGGGTTATAGATGCCTAAAAATATAAAGGAGATAATGGAGAGATATTTTGAATCAGTGGTTATGTTTCAATATCTCCAAAGACATTATACCTTTACGATCCTCTGGCATGTCTTTGTGTAATATAATGGATCTTCATAAAAATGTAATTTATATGTATAAAATCATTGGTAATTATACCATGTCTCCGAACTAACACACCTTAGGCCCCCACTGCATGTCGACAGCCTCTAGCATATGAGGATGCATACTTGAGGACTTATCGCCATTCGACCTAACTAATGTTTATAGACTGAGATGAGTTGAGATGTAAAAAAGTTGTATCAGAGATATTTCTTGTCCTGTTGTTTTAATATTTGGGATATGGTTGACATGAGTAATAAGAATGGTTCAGATATTGTGATGGATAACAGAATAGTGTATTAAGAACACTTGTTTCGATAATAATTCAAGGTTACCAAGAATATGAGATTTCTATTCTTGATATGTGATATTATAGTTTTATATTATTTTTTTACTTGTGATACGCACATGTGTTGTTGAGTTTATGATTTATTATAGATTTATATTTATTATCCCGTTGGTTAGAGGTAAGTGATTTATGTTTTACTCTTTCCTGGTAGAGGTAAGAGGAGTCTCATAAATTATATTTGGTTTGTAGGGTCCACATGTTATAGGACTTCTTGTGTATGATTTTATTACTGCTAACTGAGGTCAACTTTTTAAAGTCTCAACAAAAACCTAAATGTTGTTTTACCAAATAGTTTCTTTGTGGAATTAATCTTAGTTAGAATAACATTCATATATATTTCCTTCTGATGTTAGTTCATGTTAATATATGGTAAGACATTCAATAATGGGGATGTTGACTTAGTCCTCATGCATGGGAGGTTCAGTATTGATAGGGCACATGGTGCCTAAGTATTGGACACATAATAGGAAATTGTTACAAAGTCTTAGACATTTAAATAACCAATAACAACCTATACAATATTTTATCACATATCTTGGAATTACATTATACTTAACATAACCATACATATTTTGTGTGACATAGATTATTGAGATGATTCTGTGTGTATACTATTATCCCTCTTAGGTAAAAAAAAATAAGATATTTCGTACCCAATAGACCGCTTGAGGGTGTATCGTTTTTAGGTTTCGTTAACTAATGATTCATAACAACCAAAATGGAGTTAGTCTATCTATATTATTATGATATTTTACCTAAATAACCTTCATTTTTTGTTATCTAGTGAGATCCACTAGAGTGATGCTGATACATACCTTAATTTTTATAGTGAATGAGGAACCTTGAGGGTGTATTACTATAGACAGATACCTAGTGGGGATTAGATCATCTTTTATATGTTCTTATCATGAACCACCAAGATTAAGTCCCTTATGAGAATTCTCAAAGAGGATGTAAACTGATTCACGCTAAAATTTTTCCAATAGATGAAGGTAGAATGGTCTTTGTAGTTTATCTTGGGTTATCGAATCCTCAGAGACCTAAGAAGTAACCTACAAGCACGTACATTCTATGTACTGTTTTTGGCTATGAAGTGGACAACATGGGTTTATTTTAGATGGGTTTAAAGGATAACTATTAGATTTAAGTGAATTCAAATTAAAGTAATGAGTTGATCCTAGGTTATCGCTCGGGGTGGATTAGATGAAATTCTTTTTCACATATTCCAATTTATTATATTGGAAATGGGATCATTTAAGAAGATAAAACAACAAAATCACTTACTGGTTTAATAAATACAACCTTTTAATAATAATCACCTATACACTTTAAGGATAAATGTTTTGAGCACTTCAAGGTAAAGGTTCGTATTAGCACTTGAAGTGTGTGGCCTTAAATTCAACAAGGAAGATGGAGTTTAAAAATCATCAAATAAAAATCTCATTTAAAGAAGTGTTTAGACATTAATGGGGTGATAAATAACCTCCAATACAGCCCCTTTATAGTCCCTTGGATCATCCCATAAGTGTTTTATCCCTCCATTGATGTTATGGTTTCAATAGAAGTGGGAAGTAGACTCATGAGAGAGGAATTGAATAAGTAAAGAAAACAATAAAAAGAAAATGAGTACTCCACCGTTGTGTGAATAATTTCACAAGGTTCGGTGTGAATAAATTCACACCTTGAGGAAAAGGTATCAAAGTGATATGGAGAAGAATATAATAATAATATAAGATGAACTTTTATTAATAAACAAGGATGAATTAAAACAACTTACATGTGGAAGAAGAAATTGAGGCAACAAAATCGCAGTATAACATTATAATGAAAGAAAGCTCAAAAGATGATAAAATACTCCCCCACCACTGACTTAAATAGGAATTTCCAGAGTCTTGGGTCAAGATCCCAATATTACAAAATATCCCACTTGAGTATGGTAGGCCTAGGGTGGTGGAAAGTAAGGGAGTGGAGACTTTTCAACCCTTGACCCGAGGTGGCAGCCAGCTTGCTTCCACCGAACAGATGTGCCTGGAAGACCTTCTACATGGCCGAATTGGATTGGGCCATAAAAGAAAAAAATTAATCTCTAGATTCCCCTAACCTTCTGTAAAGTTTCAGCCCAAAATAGTTTATGGTTAAAGAGATATGTGTAAAATGGTGGGTTGTTTTTCTGGGCCGTAGAATTTGGCCCATAATTTTATCTTCTACTTGGGATGCCTAAATAACCAGAATGGATGCCGAATTAGCACTGGATCCTGAATACAGATTTGTTCCCCAATATGTCCTCTTGCATCCCATGAAATTGGGGCTTCATTGGGCCTGTATATTAGGCCTGTATATTGGGCCCCACATTCTCATCAGTGGGCTGGTGTCCAATATGCCTTCACCAGAATTGTTTGTATGAAATCCCATTTTGGTGGTCTTCCAATGTGAATCTTCCAACACTCCACAAGTATGAATTGTTCCCAATATAATTATAAAAATGAAAATTAAATATTAAAATAAAATCAAGATCCTTCGGTACCTTAAATGATGTTAAAAAATGTACCACATAATAGTGCATGTTAAGAAGGAATTACAATCATAATGTGAAATGATGTTCAAAGTGTAAAATGCACTAAAAATGGTTTTTATGAATAATAAATCACATGAATATTATATATATTTAAAATGAATATTAGCCTCATTTAGTGGCAAATCACACCCCCAACTTGAGTTTTTCTAGTCCCAAGAAAAATATATCTCAACAATATGAAATTCTAATCCCCTTTTCAAAAAACATTTTAATAAAAAATGATCACCAAAAACCCTTATACCAAACAATCATGAAACCCATCAAAATATTTTAATACATGATAGTTTCATAAGAAGATCCCAATCCCATGCCCATTCCTTTGTTAAAATTCATCACCATATTTCATCCAATATCAATTAAGAGTTATGATGTGTTGTGCATCGCATTAGACATGGGGGGTTCATCTTTATTCAAGAGGTAAATGATGGAAGAGCTAGGTGGTATAACATTTCAATATTAAGATAAGTATTCAAATTTTTTTATTTTGTTTTTTTTTTGGCAATTTTTCCATGGTAATTGAAATTTCACTCAAAAGAGTCAACCCCTATAGCGAGACTTTTCCGATGACTCCCAGGATCAAAGACCTTAGGGAACCAAGTGAATTACACATAATCGAGCATCATCTTGAGTTAACTCAATCAAAAACAAAATAAAATTACCAAAAATAGAGATAAAATTACTAACTTTGGGCCAGACAACTATGGAGTCATGATCCCCAAGTGCCGAAATCCACGCATTAGGTCATTTCATTGCTCTACACGCAAATTTATTGTTTTTTTAAAAAAAATTATTGAATACTCATATTAAAACTAATATTATCACCAAACCTATGAAATTTATTTGGGGGACCGCATGAACTCAAACTAATACTCTACTATCCAAAGGACATGCATTCGGATCTTTTTTTATTTAGATGAAAATATAAACGATGAAATATCACATTGGACAGCCACACTTTCCAAAATCAATGATCATGAAATTATACAAGGATTAAAATCATAATTGGGGCATGCTAAATTATTTGATATTCAATTTCAAAGTGTGTAATGTGTATTACCATGTTCAAAGTTAATGTAAATTTTCCTTCCATTTACACACATTTTTTTTAAATTATTCATCATTTTTTAACAAAAAAGCATTTTTTATTTTATCTCCCCACCAAACTTAAAATAACACTATCCCTAGTGTTTAAAGAAAATAAAATTTAGAAGGGTTCAGAGATAGAGAATGAGAGTTCAAAATGGAAATTGAAAACGAGGATCATGGAATGAAGTCACATGGTGGTTGAAGTTGAAATTATTACTGCTCCCTTTTAATCCCTTGATTTCAATGTCACTCTGAGAATTCCCTAGTGGAAAAAGAAAAAAACAAACAAAAAAACTATATATATATATATATATATATGTTTATATAATAAATAAAGTAAAATATAAGTATAAATATAAAAATTATAGAATAAGGAAGCACAAAAATCCATAGGTCAGTGGTAAGTGCGCGCCCCTGTATCACTTCAGTCCCGAGTTAGAATCCGTGCGGCTTCGCCGGTTGTGATGGGGTTTGACCAACGACCTATGATGTGTCATTTTTTTATTATATTTTTATTTATTTTATTTTTATTTTAAGCTAAAAACAAATAAAAATAAAACAAATTGATGATACATTGTCTTCTTTTTAAATTTATGGGTTAGGTATTACTCAAGGATCACACCACGCGACACAGATGAATATGGTGCTCCCCTTTCATACCCATCCATCCTCATAATAGAAGAACAGGTCAACAGTCTATTTTTTTAAAAAAAATAAAAAATTATTTATGAATCATATTTAAAAAATAATGAAAATTCACAAATATTGGAAACATGAAAACCACGGGTTGCCTCCCATGCAACACTTTTGTTTAACATCGTTATCCCAACAGGAACACCCCAAATTAACCAATACCAACATTAAAAATTTTAAGGACCACATATTTCACAAATTAAACTAGGTTGAGATTGATTCTATGTTTAGAATTTTTTTCATTCACAAACCTATGTTCTAAAATGAGTGGGTAAATCCAAGGAATATCAGAAATGTTGGATCTAGTTTCTTCTATAGTCTTGCCTAAGACATCAATGATCATTCTTTAATTATTATTTTCAATAGAATAATTAATTACATCATAAAATTCCTGGTTATACACTATGAAGGGATACTTGAGCGAGGAAGAAAGAATACTAATTTTGATCATGGTTTGGATAGGAAATTCAGGCATCAGTTGACACTTTGAATCAAACTGCATTTCATTTTCAAAATTTCTCAACAGAATTGGCTAATTTGGAAAAGAATATTCATCCACCAAATTGGAAATATTAGTTTTAAGAATGGATTTGGATTCAACATTTTTTATTTCTCCCAATGGTACAATTATTTTTTCTTCTGAAAAATCATCAATGGATCAATATTCAGGACACTCAATCCATGATGTCAAATTTCCATCTTATAAATACAAAAAATCAGTTTCCTCTTCATTTAGAAACCCATAAACTATTACTTTATGTTCTTCAGGTATCCTAGGTTCAAAGGAAATTTATTTTGTATTTTCATGAGATGTTTGTGTGTAACAAGATTCTTCTATGAATGATGACGAATGGAGAACCTGACTGGGAATGGGTTCCATAACTATTTCATTACTTGGTACTTATAATCTCAAGGATCAAACTTCATAAGTAATTCTATCCTTTTTTGACACAATTTCTCAATTAATGGATGCGGATCAATATGGGAAAGTGGTTGAGACAGATGGTCTATTCCAGGAGGATAATTAAGTTGTTAGAATTCTATAGGAGGGTGTTCTGATTAGCCTTTTTGGGATTAGAACTCAAGATGGGATGGAATGTATTGTGGATAATAGGAGTTAAAAAATTGTGGCTCAATAGTTTTTTGATTATCCCACCAATAGAAACTAGTATGGTCATTGTACATCACACTTGGTGTGGAGTGATCAAAGTAAGGAGAGGTTCCCCATGTTTGGATTTGTTCAAAAGGGTTTTCCATAAGAATGAAAATGGGGATGAGATTAGATAAGTGGGGTGAGAAAAGGAATATAGTGTCTAAGATAAATTAGTTAGGTCCCCGTAAATGATTACAAAATTTGATTCACGCTCGGATTTACCCAAGAGATGAAGGTAGAATGGTCCTTGTAGTTTAGCTTGGGTAATCGAATCCTCAGAGACCTAAGAAGTAACCTACAGACACGTACATTATATGGACTATTTTTGGATATGAAGTGGCCAACTTGGGTTGATTTTAGATGTGTTTAAAGGATAAATAATAGATTTAAGTGAATTCAATTTAAAATAATGAGTTTATCCTAGGTTATCGCTCGGTGTGGATTGGATGAAATTCTTTTTGAACTATTTCAATTTCTTATATTCGAGATGGGTTCATTTAAGAAGATCAAACAAGATCATCACTTACTGGTTTAATACCTACACCCTTTTAATTATAATCACCTATACACTTTAAGGATAATTGTTTTGAGAACTTCAAGTTAATGTTTTGTATTAGCACTTCAAGTGTGTGGCCTTTAATTCAACAAGGACGATGCAGTTTAAAAATCATCAAATAAAAATCTCAATTAAAGAAGTGATTAGAAATTAATGGGGTGATAAATAACATCCAATCCATCCACTTTCTACTCCCTTGTATAAAACCATAATTGGGTTATCCCTCCATTGATTCTATGGTTTCAATGGAAGCTGGAAGTAGACTCATGAGGGAGGAATTGAAGAAGTAAAGAAAACAATAAAAAGAAAATGATCACTCCACCGTTGTGTGAATAATTTCACAAGGTTTGGTGTGAATATATTCAGACATTGAGGAAATGGTATCAAAGTTATATGGATAAGAAAATAATAATAAGATAATAATATCTTTTATTAATAAACAAGGATGATTTAAAACAACTTACACGTGGAAGAAAAAATTGAGACAACAAAATCGCAGCATAACATTACAATGAAAGAAATATCAAAAGATGATAAACTCATCCACCACCACTACCATAAATAGTCATTTACAGAGGCTTGGGTTGAGCTCCCAATAATACAAAATATCCCACTTGAGTATGGTAGGCCTAGTGTGGTGGAAAGTAAGGGAGAGGAGACTTTTTCACCCTTGACCTGAGGTGGCAGCCAACTTTCTTCCACCGAAGAGATGCGCCTGGACGACCTTCTATATGGCTGAATTGGAGTGATCCATAGAAGAAACAAATGAATCTAAGGATGTACCATAACCTTATGTGATGTTTAAGACCAAAATATTTTATGGTTAAAGAGATATGTGTAAAATTGTGGTCTGTTTTTCTAGGCCACAGAATCTGGCCCAAAATTTTATCTTCAATTTGGGCCGCCTAAATAACCACAATTGAGGCCTAATTATCACTAGATCCTGAAGAATTATTTGTTCCTATATATTTCCTATATAATCCCACGAATGTTGGGCATCATTGGTCCTATATGTGAGGCCCCACATTCTCATCAGTGGGCTGGTGTCCAATCTACCTTCACCAGAATTGTTCGCATGAAATCCCATTTTGGTGGTCTTCCAATGTGAATCTTCCAACACTCCACAAGTATGAATTGTTCCCAATATAATTATAAAACTGAAAATTAAATATTAAAATAAAATCAAGATCATTGGGTACTTTAAATGATGTTAAAAAATGTACCACATAATAGTGCATTTTAAGAAGGAATTAGAATCATAATTGGAAATGATGTTCAAAGTGTAAAATTATCTAAAAATGGTGTTTATGAATAATAAATAACATGAATATTATATATATTAACAATGAATATTATTCTCATTTAGTGGATGTACACCCTGGAAAATGTGTTCCTAAAATTTTCCAAATGCTTCCATACACGATCCAAGATCGTAGAACTTTTCTTAAGCTTCGATTTGGTAGGTCGCAGGGCCCGAACGGAGCTACGGAATAGGAGTTATGGACATTTGAAGTTGGGATGGAAATCTAGTTCACGAAGCCCATTCGCGAAGCCCCCTCCGTGATCACAGAGCGCCGCCACGATTTAATGAGGTGAGAGGCTTCGCGAACCCGTTTGACGTTCGCGATGCGCCGCAAAGACCCCTCGCGAAGCACCGATGCGAGGCACCAGAGCATCATGGTCCCGCGAAGCTTCGGAGGCGGTAACTCTCCACGAACGAATTTGACGTCCACGAGCGCGCCGCGAAGCACCTGAGGGGGCACGGGAGTTCTGCTTCACGGCGCCCCTTGCCTATAAATACCCAGCTCACCCCCCTTCTCCAAACGGATGGCCACGACCACTTCGCCCCTTGGGCGGCCGAGCGGAGCTCTGCATTGCAGCTCCACGAAGCCATGCTCCACGAGAAGCTTCCTTCGCATTACTGCTTCGCGAGACGAGGCTCCGTGAGTCCATGCTCCGTGAGCCTATGCTCCGTGATGCTGCTCTGCGAGACCAAGCTTCGTGAGAGCCCTTTTCTCCGCGAGAGCCCTTTGCTCCGCGAGAGACCATTGCTCCGCGAGGCCATGCTCCGCGAATCTACTTCGTGAAGACCTATCCTTTGTGAGGATCCTACCTTCGTGCCCACCAGTCCATACCGCGGGGGCTACACCCCCGCACCCCCGCTTGGGGTCAGTGTCGGGCTGCGGTTCCGGCCCTTCGGGCCGGTACCTTCGCTACCGTCACATACCCGCATGAAAAATGTAGAGTCACACCGTGACCTTTTCGGGCCGGGATGTTGATATTTTCCATTGCGTACTTATGCCCTCCCACCTTCCACCTATGGAATACCATGATTATAGATACTCCTCCACACACCATGAAACACATTGAGTTGACATATTCCTCTGGGTTTTATTCCATGTCGTGAGTTGAGATTCCCATCATCAATTCCCCGAGTACCTTGAGTCGAACCATTCCTTAGGAAACTCCTCCAAACCCTATCACTTGGCTCCTATGCTAGGTTGAACCAGAAAGGACTACCCTTGCGTAAGTCCCAACACCAACCATTTCTAGGCACCTTCTGCCTAACAGTCCTTTCTACATGACTCTAAACTGTAGTAATCCTTATGTTCCACACATAGGATGCCTCTTTACCTATACGATAGATTCCTTATGCTCCAAGCATGAGATGCCAATAGTCCTACCTACATGACTCTAAACTGTAGTATTCTCCCTATCTAACAAATGATAGGATGCCCCTTGCTCCAAGAAAGAGATGCCTTATGCTCCAAGCATGAGATTACAATAGTTCTACCTACATGACTCTAAACTGTAGTATTCTACCTATCTAAAAAATGATAGGATGCCCCTTGCTCCAAGCAAGAGATGCCTTATGCTCCTAGCATGAGATGCCAACAGTCCTACCTACAAGAATATAAACTGTAGTATTCTCCCTATGTTCCAAACATAGGATGCCTCTTGCCCTATACGAGAGATGCCTTATGCTCCAAGCATGAGATGCCAATAGTCCTACCTACATGACTCTAAACTGTAGTATTCTCCCTATCTAACAAATGATAGGATGCCCCTTGCTCCAAGTAAGAGATGTCTTATTCTCCAAGCATGAGATGCCAATATTCCTACCTACATGACTCTAAACTGTAGTATTCTCCCTATCTAACAAATGATAGGATGCCCCTTGCTCCAAGAAAGAGATGCCTTATTCTCCTAGCATGAGATGCCAATAGTCCTACCTACATGACTCTAAACTGTAGTATTCTCCCTATCTAACAAATGATAGGATGCCCCTTGCTCCAAGAAAGAGATGCCTTATGCTCCTAGCATGAGATGCCAACAGTCCTATCTACAAGACTATAAACTGTAGTATTCTCCCTATGTTCCAAACATAGGATGCCTCTTGATCCAAATAAGATATGCTTTATGCCCCTAGCATGAGATGCTAATAGTCCTACCTATAAGACTCTAAAATGTAGTACGCCCTATGTTCCTAATGTAGGATGCCTCTTGTTCCAAACAAGATATGCCTTATCCTCGAAGCATAAGATGCTCAATGTCATGACTATAGTGGCGTGATTCCAATGCCCCTTGGCATTATCCCTCTTGGGCACCAGTGCATAGGTAAATGCCTCAACCCACCAGTGAGTTGGGATGCCATCATGGCCAGACATGAGGAAGACACCCGGGTAGCTTCCTAGCATAAGCCCCATCCACCATTGTCGCTCCTTAGCGGCACACCGGGCATCTCCTTGCGTAAGCCCCATTCACCATTACCGCTCCATAGCGGCACCCGGGTAGCTTCCTTGCGTAAACCCATTCACCAATGCCGCTCCATAGCACCACCCGGGAAGCTTCCCTGCGTAAGCCCCATTCACCATTGTCGCTCCATAGCGGAATCCGGGAAACTCCTTGCATAATCCCCATTCACCATTTCCGCTCCATAGCGGCACCTGGGCGGCTCCTAGAATAAGCCTCATTCACCATTGCCGCTCCATAGCGGCACCCGGGAAACTTCCTTGTGTAAGCCCCATTCACCAGTGCCGCTCCATAGCGGCTCCCGGGCGGCTCCTAGCATAAGCCCCATTCACCATTGTCGCTCCATAGCGGCACCCAGGCAGCTTCCTTGCGTAAGCCCCATTCATCAGTGCCGCTCCTTAGCGGCACCCGGGCAGCTTCATTGCGTAAGCCCCATTCACCATTGCCGCTCCATAGCAGCACCCGGGCAGCTCCTTGCGTAAGCCCCATTCGCCATCCCCACTCCATAGCGGCACCCGGGCAGCTCCTTGCATAAGCCCCATGCACCGTTGCCGCTCCTTAGGAGCACCCGGGCAGCTCCTTGCATAATCCCCATCCACCGTTGCCGCTCCTTAGCAGCATCCGAGCAGCTCCTTGCAAAGCCCCATTCGCCATTGCTGCTCCATAGCGGCACCCGGGAAGCTCCTTGCATAAGCCCCATCCATCGTTGTCTCTCCTTAGCTGCACCCGGGCAGCTCCTTGCGTAAGCCCCATTCGCTATTGCCGCTCCATAGCGGCACCCGGGCAGCTCCTTGCATAAGCTCCATCCACCGTTGCCGCTCCTTAGCAGCATCCGGGCAGCTCCTTGCGTAAGACCCATTCGCCATTGCCGCTCCATAGAAGCACCCGGGAAGCTCCTTGCATAAGCCCTATCCACCGTTTCCGCTCCTTAGCAGCATCCGGGCAGCCCCTTGCATAATCCCCATTCACCATTGTCGCTCCATAGCGGCACCCAGGCAGCTTCCTCGCGTGAGCCCCATCCACTGTTGTGATCCCAATCAGCGGTAAGTCGTTGCGACCCCATTCAGCGGTAAGCCGTTGGCATCCCTATCCAACAGTAATCCGTTGTGACCCAATCCATCGGTAAGCTGTTGCAACCCCATTCAGCGGTAAGCCGTTGAAACCCCCAATCGGTGGTAATCCATCAGAAGAAGAACTACGTGGTCTTTGATCCATGTCAAGGCATGGTACGTAGGAAGCCTCTTCAAGGCTCAAGCCCAGAACTATCGTCATCCTTTTCACTGGGCCTCCATCCTAGAGTAAGTCCCAGCACCATGGGCCACCTAACGCGTAAGCCCCTCTTCGCTTCTCACGGACGCATCCTTCACGACGTGATCGTCAGGTCCTTGCAACCTCTTGTTTCTCACACCGAGCATGACTCACGTGGGCTTAGAGTGAGCACCGACCCTGACCCCCACCCATAGAGAACTACGAGGACTTTGATCCATGTCAAGGCATGGTACGTAGGAAGCATCCATGAGGTTCAAGCCACATTGCTCGGTCGTTCATTCACGTCGAGTTTCGCCCTCGTCCAGCATGACGTTAAACTGTATGCCCCCCTTGTCCCGCATGACATTAAACTGCACACCCATTCCCACCTGAACTATGAGGAATTTTATCCATGTCAAGGCATGGTACGTAGGAATCCTTCCAGAGGTTCAAGCCCACCACTCATTGGACCAAGGTCCACCTTCACGTCGGTTCGCCGACAAAGCCCCATATGAACTACGAGGTCTTTGATCCATGTCAAGGCATGGTACGTAGGAAGACTTCCTAAGGTTCATGCCCACCCATCATCATTCACGTCGAGTTCTACCTTCATCCAACATGACTTTAAACTACATCCTAGTCCGACGGAAAGTCGTTGTGACTAACCCAAACTATGAGGTCTTTGATCCATGTCAAGGCATGGTAAGTAGGAAGCCTCTACGAGGTTCAAACCCACCATCTGGTCATTCCGACCTCATTCACGTCGGTTCACCCACGTCCCGCATGACGTTAAACTCTATTCCAAAACCCGAACTACGAGGAATTTTATCCGTGTTAAGGCATGGTACGTGGGAAGCCTCCCCGAGGTTCAGGCCCAACAATCATTGGCCTATACCGTCTCCTTGTCGGTGTGCCAAGTCCCCATTTTCAATCCGAACTACGAGGACGTTGATCCGTGTCAAGGCATGGTACGTAGGAAGCCTCCCTAAGGTTCAGGCCCAACAATAATTGGCCCAGACCGTCTCCTTGTCGGTGTTCCAAGTCCCCATTTTCAATCCGAACTACGAGGCCTTTGATCCATGTCAAGGCATGGTACGTAGGAATCCTCCCAAAGGTTCAAGCCCATCTCCCATTGGACCAAGGTCCCTCATTTACGTCGGTTCACCGACACCCATCGCTCGTCGTTTATTCACGTCAGGGTTCACTATCGTCCCTCATGACGTTAAACTGTATTCCATCAATCCTTTGAACTATGAGGACTTTGATCCATGTCAAGGCATGGTACGTAAGAAACATTCCCACAGTTCAAGCCCACCACTAGTGGACCCACGGGTCTACTTTCACGTCGGTTCACCGATGAAACCCTTTGAACTACGAGGTCTTTGATCCATGTCAAGGCATTGTACGTAGGAAGCCTCTCCGAGGTTCAAGCCCATCTCTCATTGGACCAAGGTCCACCTTCACGTCGGTTCGCTGACGATGACAATCGGACAAAGGTCCACCTTCACGTCGGTTCGCTGACGCATCGGACTAAGGTCCACCTTTACGTTGGTTCGCTGACGCATCGGACCAAGGTCCACCTTTACGTTGGTTCGCTGACGACATCCATCGGGCCAAGGACCACCTTCATTTCGGTCCACCGGCACCATCCCGAACTACGCGGACTTTGATTCCCTACCATGGGGATACGTAGGAGGTCTCTTCGAGGCTCAAGACCAACTTCACCATCGCCCGTGCGATGGTCCCATTTCATCCCCCCTCCACTTCATTTATCCATCCATCACCCATCCTGATTCTCACCCGGGCCGCCACATCCCGGTGGGATCATGCCATCCACCTCCTCGCTGCTCCTAGCGGCGCATGGGCCGCTTTCCACATGCAAGCCCCATCATATCTCCGGGTCGTTGTCCTCTGCGTATACCTCGATTCATCACCCTTTCGAACTACATGGGTTTTGATCCCTGTTCTCTACACAGGGTACGTAGGAAACCTCCAAGAGGTTCAATCCCAACCAATGGCAATCCGTGGTGTACCCCATCCTGGGGAGCACTTCCCCTGATCCGCCCTCAGGGGCATTCAGATCATCCATTACGGTGTGACATCTCCCCTCTAGGGAGTGCACCACCTCGGATCCGTCCTCATTAGGCATTCTGATCCATCCATCTTCCAGGTGTTCTCTCCTCGGAATATACCAATCTGATCCGTCTCTATGGGATGTTCTGATCACCCTCATTTCGTCTCCGTAAGACGTTAAACTCACGGCCTACCTCGTGATAAACATGAGATGCCTGAGGAAAACCTTGGAAGACACGCCTTTGGTGTAACCGTCTCTGCTAGACGTTAATCTTACAACATACCCTGTGTTAAACACGGAAAGCTGAGGAAAACCTCAGATACATGCCTCAGGTTTTTCACCCTTGAGATGCCCTCTTATGAAGAAGAATACAGGTTCCCCTATGTCCACGCACCTAGAGATGCCCCGACATACCTGATGTTGCTGTCTACTCCGACTGAAGGTCGCTACCATGTCAAGACCCCAAGGAATGTCTTGATGGAAGTAGTGTAATTAACCGGCGTCCATGAAGATATGGCACCGGGAATGAGATTCACGAACAACGTATTAAATCTATGAGGGAGACCCGGACTAGGTAACGAGTTCCAAGGCGGAATCCACGGAAGGAATAACCGACATCCCATCATCCCGTTTCAATCAAGGAGCAGACGTCCCTGAACAAGGAGCGAATGCCGCCCGCCTTTGGAAAGCGGGAATTCGGGGCAACAGCTGCGCATCCTCCACGGACGGATGCACGCGTCCCGATGAAAGCATCGGAAACAGTGGCTAATAATAAACCTAATAGGTTGATACTTTCCTGGTGATTCAATGTTGACTAGTTTTGACACTTGTAGGTCGATGATCTCTTTACCTGCCTTATTTTTAATCTTTAAGAGTGATTATACATTCATGTTAGATTTTATGTTATAGTTGATATGGGATTATGGGTGAATCCCTATGATATGTGACTTTGGTGATAGTTTTACCTATGGGACAGGTTCTCAAACATAGTGACCCTAATATGAGACTTTTTTGGAAGGGCTAGGTATGTGACTTAGAGGCCCTTAGTTTTGACTCAAAAATTTTTGATTAAACATTAATTTTAATCGAGGGTATCATTAAATATGGGTTATCCTAGGTTATGGATTACTTTTTTTGGAAGTGAGCATGGGTACACTCATGATGATACTGATGCATAACAAGTTCTCAAGTTTTTCATTATAGGTAGGGTTAAGCCTTTGGTTTCTAAGGAAACACCTGGGGTGCTTACATTTATTGTCTATGTTTTATGGGAATGACTATTCAGGCGGTTTTCCCTGTTATCCAATTTTTGTTTAGTTGATGCTTAAATTTTGGAAAATAACACCATGTAACAGGAGGTCTTAGAAATAATTCATGGCATATGAAAGGTTCCCTATTTTGAAGAGGATTTACAAGGGGTTCCTAGTTTTTTAAGACTAATTTTCCATTTATCATAGTCATCTTGGACTTGTAAACTGCCACTCATAGGAGCATGATTCAGGTGGTATAATATTGTAAAACTATAGTGTAATGTGAGTTCTGTGCTATTTTTACATGGTAACTATTAAAACAAAACATTGGTGAGTGGCTAGGTATGGTCCAAGGCTCGATGGTTTCGAATCTGACACGTGTGGGTGTGATGACCCATAGGTTTGGGTAAAATAATATAAGTTCATTACTATAGTGAATATATGGAAAATAAATCAGGTTCTATGATGTGGATGACCCATGGATAGACCAGGACATGAATTTTTGGGAGAAGTGGTGTCAAGGGTTTGTTAAAGGAAAAGTGTAGCTTGGTTTGATGTGAACATGGTTCAAGGGGAGAGATATACACATATTGAATGAACCTTTGTGTACTCCCATACTAGAGATGATTATGACCAATATTTTGATATCATTTCAGGTATACTAATAGAGAATCATCTATGCACCGAGATAGCTAATCTTATTTTCAAGTTTGATGAAGGAAATATTTAGCAAGTGTGCTCAAGGAGTGGTATAAGGTAATCCATATTATGGAGAATTAACCATTGGACATTTGATGATGATCACCCTCATTTGGAGTTTAAATTCCTCATTTTCCAATGGAATCATTCTTAGGAATCTAGAATGGGTGATGTTATGATTTCAAACTCAAGATAGAGAGATAGTTTCTGGACCTACTAATCGTTATATCCAGAAATGGTTAGGGAATTTTCTATAGTGAATGAGAATTAATTTCAATGGTGCAACTATAATGATTTTTTCAAAATGGGGAGCAATGTGTCGTTCATTATATTTTGACCCTCACCTGAGAAGGATCGTTTGAGGATTATACTATTCATTATATGCTCATTCAGGATTTCAAATGCTATTTGATAAATGGAACTAGGTACTGATGGATTCCTTAGAGAATGAAAGGTATAAGTTTGAATACGGACATGAATGGAGTCTGAGTATATGTGTTTGGCCCGAGATAGCTGTGGATACCCATGGGTATTGTATCAGAAATCTTCCTATTTTTTTGTTATAGCATGGTGATGAAAATTGATAGGGGATGGTTCAAATATGAAATTTCAATGATATTCAGATATAGGCTTTAGTGATCATGCTTGGAAATGATCTCAATTTTCCTTGGGATAAAGGCCTTTAAAATTGGGTTTATATGACACATCAGCTATGAGAGTCATGCTTTTTCAATAACAGTGAGATGGAATGGTCTGTCTTGAGTTTTCTCAAATATTTGAATGTGGTCAATGAAGTAATGAATATGGAATTCTAATGGGATGAGTTGTGTTCAGGATAAATTTTGGTTATATATTTTCAATTTAAAACCAAATAGACTAAGTTGAGAAGGGTTGATTGTAATTTTCTTGTCTAGATAAAATAATAGACTGGGTGTGGTTTCATCATTGGTGAATAGATTTCGTGAGTGAGAAGCATACCAGGAGCATCAATATCATTCTAGGGGCATGTTTCATTTGGTAATTCAGATAATGGTAGTACTATGGATTAGAATTATCAATTCCAAGAAATAACCTATGGTGGAGAGGACCATAATATGGTTAATGAATAAAGAAAAAATTTTATCATGGTTCATCTTATATGGGATCGTGTAAGTTTTATCTTGATGTTTTAGTATTATTTTTGTTTGTTGGTATGGATTTTGGATAGTTAGGTTCCTTATGATTAAAGCGATGCTTGGAAGTGTGTTGGGTGTTCTGTAATGAAACATGGATGCTAGAGTAATAATTCAAGACCCAAGTTTGCCATGTTTTTCATTTTGTTTTCCAAGAAGGCTTATAAGGGATGAGAAGAATTAAGCTGGGGAAGCTATAAGCACCCATGTTTTTCTGGTTGGAATTTTTTTAAAAGGAATTTGAATTTTTGATTACAGGATGGTTCAAATATTGATTGGATATTTGGAATGGAATTCCAAAAGTTGGAATGAATCAAAGTGATGTTTTTAGATGCAGGATGATGTTTGGAAGTGGTTTGGAGGTTTCAAAAGAATCTTTTGGGTTCAAGACCTGAAATTAGAGTTTTAGAAAAGTGCAAACTAGGTTGTGCAGTTGGTGCGTGGTTAGTGAAAACTGTGTGGCCCAATTGTGTGGCCCAATTTATATACGCAGATAGTTTTTTTAACCGTGCGAGTGGGTCCAAAAAAACGGGTGGTATGGTAAAGAGGAACAATGGGAGTCTGTTGATGCTCCTTTTCGTCACATTGTCTAAATGAATGAAAAGGAAAATGCCTTAGCACAAATTTATTCATCCTTTGAAGAAAACATCAAAAATAGACAAAGGCATAAAAAAGGAGTCAAATACCCTTGGGTCGCGCAAGTTCCCTCATGGTTGTGCAAGTACACTTGCACGCCGCCTAATGGTCGCACAAGTGACTTGCACGCCCTCTATGAAAACCGCCCAGGGTCTTCTTCAGCATATAAATACCCCCGGTGGGCCCCCCATTTGAGGAGGATTTTTTTCCAGAATTCAGATACAGATCTCTAAACGCCCAATTCTTTTCTTCAAGTCTTCCGAACACTTATAAGGTAAATCTTTACCTAGAATGGATGCTCTAAATAAGAGGATTAAGTTTTAAGTGTTATAATTCACTAACACTTGCACGCCTAAGTGTTTTACCTTTAAGGGAAATGGACACACTTGCACGCCACCCTACTCCTTCACCAAAACTTGCGCGCCATCTTCTGGAAACCCTCAAGGGATAATACCAAGGGTTTGAGCCAAGTATCGACCAATTATTACCCTAAAAGTTAAAAATCGCGCAAGTACCCATGTGCCACGCAGGTATACCTGCACGACCAAGACTTGCGTGCCCACGCAGTACCTGCGTGCCTACTAGGACTTGCGCACCCCTATCTTTTTGGGTGCCTCTCCTACCTATTTCACTTATCTTTACATCTATCCACCCATCCTCTTTAGGATTAATCCTTCAGAACTCTCTCTAAAGCCATTTATGGAATGATTTTATTATTGGATTCCTTATCTGAAAGGAATTCAATGGAACATCTCTCAAAACCGAGTGATTTACACATCTTTACATCACTAAAGTTAGAGATCTCATTCATTCAACCACATCCTTTAAATATGAGAGAATGTTTAACCTAGGTCTCCTTTTCAGGAGTAATCCCCAGTCAAAATTCTCATTAATATTTGGGCATCCTCCTTAAGAGTAAGCCCCAAGTCCTCATTAATTTGGGCTTCCTTTTCAGGAGTAAGCCCTAGTCATAATTTCCCTTAACATGGGCCTCCTTTTCAGGAGTAAGCCCATGTCCCCTTAATTCTGGGTATCCTCCTTATAAGTAAGCCCCAACCATAATTCCCTTAACATGGGCCTCCTTTTCAGGAGTAAGCCTCAGTCTTAATTTCTCTTAACCAGCCTTCATTTACTTTTGATTTGAGTTTCCTTTTCAGGAGTAAAATCCAATCATAAGTCCCCTCCTAATTTGGGCATCTTTCTCAGGAGTAAGCCCCAAGTTAGAGTATCCAAATCTCCATAAAGTACATATACCTTTATGGACCCTGTTTATAGGTTTCTACCCTAAAGTAAATCCTAATCATCATTTATCTAGGTATTCATACATACATAAACCCCACATTATTTCTCATGATTGCCTATTTCATGGCACAATTGTCTAGTTTTACCAATACCTTTGGTTTCTCACACTGAGCATGACTCACGTGATCTTAGAGTGTAAAAGTAATTATGACATCTTTATTTGAGCCATCAATCATACATAAACATCATACTCCCTTACTCGAACTACGTGGGTTCTGATTCCTTTTCTAAATAAAGGATACGTAGGTAGCCCACCTGTGGGTATAATCCCAACTCTGAAATAATCCATGTCTTTCTGAATGACAATAAACTTAAAGTGCCCCACTGAGTGGATTTAAAACTAGAATGGTCATCATAATGACCAAGAGATATCTATATAATGTATTAAAGGATACCATTGACTAATAATCTCTAACAAATACAGATGAGTCTCTATTGATGAATAACCTCAAATACATATAAAAGACTCTCTAAATTTCCTACATATTAATCATTGATTGTCAGATCTGAAAGAAATATCATTTTATACTTGGTAATTTAATAAGGATTCACGAACATAATATAAATCTATAAAGAGAGTCCCGGAGTAGACAATAATTCCCCTCAAAAAGGTGTGATGAGTCCGAACTCCCATCCTCTGGACCAATGCAAATTACTAAGTCTCATCTGTTCACAACTAATGAGCGCCTACCTTTGGAAAGTAGCTCCAAATGTATATGGAATCATTGGATGTTTCCGGTTCTACAAACAAACCCGTTAGAAACTGTTTGGAATTTTTGAACCTTAAATCAAAGAGTTCATCCCCAATTCCAGAGGGGAACAAAAAATGGTGAACCCGGCATGAATCCTTAACCATGTTAAAATGATAGTTTACCTGCTTATTAGGCCCCTATTTAAAACTCAATGAGAGGGCCAATAAGAAAATCAATAACATATGTGTTCGTCTGAAAGATGTAGTGTCCGGACTTATCTTGATTACGTATGTTATATAAAACAGGCACTCTTTTCCAAGATATTCGGCATTACGAGAATGGATTCTCTCAAGTTCACACCCGTGAATACTTCTGTTGTGAATGCATCTGCTACTACTCCTGCTGGATCGTCGTCTGCTCTGAGGACGGTATCACCTAATCAGCGTCTTCAACGCTGGGTATCAAATTCACTAGTTAAGGAGTACCATCAACATGGTACCATTCTGACTTTGTATGCTTCTCTACAAGCCCTCCAAGTGAACAACTCACACCGGTCGTCCGGACAATGAAGACCAGTAATTAAGAAGCAGGTGGTGCCAACCACCGTCTCCAACCATTTCGGGTCATTATCCTCGGAATGAAATCACTAGTCCCTCCCATATTCTGGGAAGGTGAATGAGAAGTCCCCTCAGGGTCTTAATTTAAAGAGACAGGAGTCCTTCCTAAGGGATCCCATCAAAAATCTCTTCCAGACTCGTGCGACAGTGCGCCCTCAACATGACGAGGGTATCATCTCCAGGCGTTCGGCTCAGGTTCCTCGAAACCGAGCAGGCAAGAAGAATTTCCAGAGGTGAAATCCGGTCAACAGTGAGTAGGTTCTCATCATTTCCATCTCTGGAGAATTAAACCAACCTAACTTGGTGGCAAGCAATGAGCGGGCACATACACCCGTTCGTTTTAATCCCACAATCCAGCAGACTTGTCTGGTAGTAGAATGCCAATCCCGCAAGGCAATTCTGGCGGAGTACTATAGGCAAGAACATACACATGTTTATACGTCATCAGCTAGTCAGCAGGACCGTCTAAATACATATGATGGATCTCGTCAACCACGTTTGGCGGAGTACAATCAGCAGGAACATACACCTGCTTGTATTGATCTAGCCTACCAACAGTCTCGCTTGGTAGCACCAGTAGAAGTCAGTCGGAAAGCTCCGGTGATAAACAGGAGGCAGACTCAACTCTCTTCCCCTAAACTTGAGTACTGTCAGGATTTAATGACAGGAAAAGGAGGATAGAAGCAGGAACACACACCTACTACAAGCACAGAATGGATGTATATCCCCGTTCCGGCAGTTGAAGTCACCAAGCATATTCTATCAATGGTGAAAGAGCAGAAGAAAATCCCTGCTCATATTCTGGATGCTTGCCAGGACATTATAACAACTTCAGCAACATCACAGGGAATGAAGTGAAAATCTATCCCTACCAGTGGAGTGACTCATCAACAGATTACTCCGGAGCAGATACACAACTCTGTTCCAGTCCAAGGGGGTTGTGGGGTGTACACCCCCATATCATACGGACAACCAAGTCAGGCACATATACCTAATTTAAGTGGAGATCGTCAGCCTAACCTGGCCATCTCTCCTGATCAGGCACATACACTTACTCAGAGTAGCCACTTTCTTCAACAAGTGGTTTAAAAGGCTAGTAATAAGGCATCTAAGAAGAAGACTCGCCCAGCACAGTCAAGAAATCAAGAGCCAATCTGTAACAAGTCCTTGCTCGATGCTGGAGTTCTTGAAGCCCTCAGACAGTTATCTATTGGAATCCAAGATTCTACTCCCTCATTTCCCAATAGTGGGAACATTAATTCCAAATGTATTCAATAGACACTTACTCATGAAGGCTTGCTTCATGACAGTTCGGTTGATCTTGAAGTTTCATCTTCATATGAGAGCTACAATAACCCTCTGTGTGGCTAGAAGACCAAGTAGCAAGAGATCTCATATTTTTCTGTAACCCACCATTGTGGTCCTCCCCATGATGATGAATTTTGCTGTGAAAGTCCTCTCCATAGTAGTGACGCACATTACCTAGAAAATACTCTAGTAGACAATGTAGTGCCGAGAAATCCCTCTTCTCTTGAGGCACTTGAAAATGTGAAACCAGTCATGTCTGATGATTCATCGCTAGAAGGTGAAATAATTTCTCGATTAGAAGATAGCCCAGGGTGTAAGTCTTTCTCCAAACCACCCTCAGGTCATTCATCATCTAGTTTGATCAGTGAATTCTCTACCAATCCTGTTGAATCCGATGAAGCAACAAGGAAGCATCGGCTCTGGTCAAATTTGGTAGAAGAATCTTCATTGAATGATAAAGAGGAAGTAATGAATATGAGAAAACAACTAGAAAAAGGTGATGTGCCAGTCATGTTTTGGCCTTTGGCTGACTCTCAGTATGTCATTCCAAAAGTGTTGACGGAAGATTGTATTCAAGACATTCGTCTCAACATATGGAAAACTCTTTGTCAATTCAAAAAGAAAATATTATCTTATGATGGATATGAAAATCATGTCAAGATAATAGAAGGGTTACAATGCCAGATTTATTTGGCATCTCTCTCAGTCTCTCGATATCCGAAGGCTGAAACGCAGTAGAGAGCCCTTCAACATTCATGCCTTGGTGCACTAAGAAGATTGTGCCAGTTAATTACCAATTCCCCATCTGGTATTCATATCAGGGGATGAGGTGTTCATGGAGCACTACATTTCACTGTACTCTCTAATCAAAAAAGCCCACAAAAGGAGGATTCATGCAATATTATCTCCCAGAATTGGCCACATCTGGTTGGTTTTGTGCAAAATCAAAGGCTTTCCCAAGAATAGGACTCAACTAGTTCTTCTCAAAGTAAACAATACAGAGAACAAGTTGTTGAATTACTCCTGCCTCAAGCGAACGAGAATATTGAACAGGCCTCTCGTATGTAGCAAGCACATCATCAAGTGACACAAGTGTTAGAAATCATCCAATGGTCTTTTTAACCAGGTGATAAAAGTGGATGTCGATTGATGCATCCAGCTAATATCCGGACTAAAGTCTGCAAAATCAGGAGAGATTTTAAGAATGTCTCAGACATAGCTGGTCAAGAGCCACCCCGGCTTGCCATACTCGGGACTCTTTTAAACCAACCCTCAAAATCAACAAATAGGATTCGAGGAGTTGATCGGGAACAACAGGAATAGCCCCAGTCCACCGGACTGGGGAATTTTTCAAATCCTCAATCCTTCCCTCAAAGAAAGTCAGTCTTCTCTCGATTGGGGAAGAAGACCCAAGAGGAATGAAGAGCCAAGTTATTATTAGATTCTCTCCAAATTACGGTTCATCAATAAGTTCCTGAGGGATTGAATAACCAAAATTCAATGTCTCATCAAAGACATAGAAGAAGACAATATCACAGAAATGTCGATAGGATGGATGCAATGCATTATGCATCAATCAAGGTCATCAATGTCGTTGTTGTTGATCCACCAGATGAGGTTAACTCAGAGAGATCAGAAGAAGAGTTTCCAACTCAAGAATTTGTACGCACAGACACAAATGAAGAAGGCGTGCGTACACGAAATCAAAGGATTACTCAGAACCTAGGTGTTCCTTCAAATAACCCACATCCCCCTCTCCAAAAGGGATCCAACAAGGGGAAAGGAAAGAATCAGGTTACATACCCTTCCTCTGGAGAAGTCCAATCACTCTCATTATAGAAAAGATTTGCACAACAAGAGGAAGAAATGAAGGAATTATGAAGGATGAATGTAGAACTACTTCAGGGTAGTCTTCCTCCTAAATATGCTAGATCCAGTCAGCCAAAGGAATTTGTTGTGTCTACTGAGATGGATCAAGAATATCCTCTTTTATCTGTACACCCTCACAGGTCTAATCCTATGGGTCAAGTGCAACAACAATCGACAGTGCTGCCATCAGTTGTAGTACTAGCTGTCATACCTGTCCAAGCGCCAGTCATTGAACCTGTTCAGGTCCAATCTCAACCGGATGTTTCTCAAAAGTTGATAACTACTATTGAGTCATTAACAGCTCGGTTGGAAGCTATGGAGGGAAAGCGTGCTCAAATTCAACCAGAAAAGAGATCTTATCGTGAATGGGTTGATGCAATACCTCCCCCATCAAGTTTTGGGAACCCTGTATTCCCTATTTTCAATGGATCAGGCGATCTTGAACAACATTTTACATATTACGTGTCTTTTTGTGATTCTATAATGGGATCTCTGGAATAACAAGAAGCAGTGAAACTCAGATTCTTCGTGCGAACCTTGCAAGGACCAGCTTTTGTTTGGTATACAAGCTTGCATTCCCGGTCAATTACCGGATGGGAAGATCTCTATCAAAAATTCCTTCTTCAGTTCAGCTCAACATTGACAAAGATAATAGTTTATAATCTTACAAACTGTAAGAAAAGGGAGAACAAAAAGGGTCTCAGATTTCATTGCTCGCTGGAAGGGATTAAAATATTCCCTGAGCTTAGCACTCCCTTAGGAAGAATTGTTGCCAATTTGCGTTGAAAATTTACGTGACGATTTGCGTATACCGTTGATCCCTGTGAAATACATAGGATGGTTTTGAGACCTTACTTCAATTTCTCATCAGATTAAAGATTCCATTATATAGAATAAGGCTAAAACTCGTGTAATTCCATCAGCTCTAGGAAGGAGAATGGGTAAAGCGGAGACTGGTACAGTTATGCTTAATCAAGCACCTGTACCTACTTCTACTTCGAAACCTTCATCTTCCCAAAGGGATCCACCTTCTGAGCATCAACAATAGAGGCCGTTTTGTCAAGATGATCAAAGAGATCAAATACATACACAATTTGATGAGTTGAAGAGTAAAGTTTATTCTTTTCGAAATGAAAAAGTTCTTGGCTACTTCATTTCAGATCTGGAAAATAATTTGGTTCAGTTGCCAAGGCCCAAAAGGCCAAACAAGGAAGGAGATGAAGACATTCCCAATTATTTCCCCTTTCATCAAATGTTGGGGCATCCCATCCAGGAGTGTTTTGTCTTCAAAGACCTCCTGCAAAATATGGTCGACTCGAATGAATTCAAACTATAAGGATCTTCATCCCATGTAGCATGTGTTACTTCTACAGATCCAAAGAAGGAGGTGAGTGGCAAGAAATCAATAGAAAAAATGTGAATTAATATGATGATTGGATGAGCAGAAAAATGATCAACCGAACTCATACAATTTTGCGAATGCAATTGAAGAAACCAATTGGGTCTTCTGCTGTAAATGCCATAGTGAAACCTCCATCAAAAGAAAAATCCTCAAAAGGACAACATAATTCAGGGAAGGAAGAAGAATCAGGAGAAGATGATTATGTGTCAAAGCCTAAGCTATATTTGACTCTGGTAGATTTCATGCCATCTACTTTGAAGCTACAGGCACCGTCCCACCAAACGGAATAGCCTAAATTGGCTAGTTAGGCAGAGTCTTCATCAGATGAAGAAATGATCTTTGGTTCTATTAATATGATTCATTTAACAGATCCTTATGCCAGTCGCAGTTTCAATTTCAATGAGCCTGAATTCCCTATATCAAACAGAGGAATTAGAGGGAGTTCCAGGGGTCTGGGATACAGAGGAAGACATGGATATCCTAGAATCCACTATTCCAATTCTACCCCTGCTAGAACTGTGTATGCAGCTGAAACTCGTGGCCGAGCCCTTCAGCGAGCTCAATAAGAACAGGCAAGTTCTTCCACCAATAGCAAATTCATTCTTGGCACAGTTATTCTAGAGGATCGGCTGGGGATTCCACCTTCATCCTCTCAACAATTAAATGGATCTAATTGGTCTAATCTTCCAGAGCCAGGAATATTTCCAACTCCTATCCTGATACAAGATGCCTCAACTTCCAAGGCACCTGATAAACCACATGTTCCTGTTGGGAAACGCAGACCTCTGGATCAAAAGTATGATGTATTGAAAAACCTGGTCCAAGTAACGACCAGGTTATCAATTCTGGATGCTTTGAATCCGTCAAAAGATCTTCGGGAGGCACTCATCGAGGCTTTGTCAAGTCCTCAGGAGTTTGAAACTGAAATTGCTGCAGCTGAAGTCTACCACGTAGAAAATAATCCTGCATAATGCGATGCAGTGATATCTTTCATAGATGAAGATGAAAATTATGTCGTGCATGGGCATATTTGACCTTTGTACCTATCTAGAAAGGTCAATGGTGTCTAAATACGAAGATCTTTCATTGATAATGGTTCAGGAGTCAACCTCATTCCCATTCGTACACATCATCGATTGGGCCTCACAGAATCTGATTTATCTTCTTCTACTATGATGTTACAAGGATATGATAAAAATGAACAAGAACCACTCGGTGAAGTTACACTCAGAACATAGTTTGGAGATCTTGTATCCAATTCAGATTTAATGGTTGTTGATCAAGACTCAGCCTTCAACATCTTGCTTGGAAGAACCTGGCTACATCAACATGTGGTTATCCCTTCATCATACCATCAATGTCTCAAATATTGTTTCGATGGTCAAGTTGGGACGTTGTAGGGTGATAAGGCCCCGTTCACGAAATGTGAATCTCAATACATTGAGGCGGAATTCTATCACATGAAGGGAAAGGATAAATCCACAACAAGGGAGATTTCCAATGTTAATGCTCTATATGGTTTAGAGAAGATTCCAGTAAATCCATTTTCGCATGTGAGTAGATATTATGTGTTGCCTATAAGTCAAATTGACAGGATAGACCCAAATCAAAATACTCTTATGGAAAAGTCCATAATGTCAATTACGTCAATCGAGCCAGACAACATGGGAGAAGTTGGTGATCCTCCAGGAAATGATGAAAGCTCAAATGGTGATGTCTTCATTTCATCTGCTGAAATCCAGCAAGTATATACTTCACCAACTAGGCCAGAAGAAGTTATATCAATACCATAGGTGAATGATGATGTTGATTTTCAATCCATCATCTCCTCTTTATTACCCATGGAATACCCCTCATTATCAATTGATTCATAAATGGAAGCCTCTTCTTCAAGATGTTCAAATTTTAACATCTCTCTTAATCATAGAAATTATACTTCATCATCTACTATGCAAGTAGAAATAGAAGAAGTAACACATGTTGAAGAAGAAGAGGAAGATCTCAGAGATGCTCCTCCAGCCTTTGAAGAGGATATCTCTACCACTGTGGATGAACTCAGAGAAATCAATCTAGGTACAAAAGAAGATCCATGCCTCACTTTAATCAGTGCAGCCATGACTCTTGAAGAACAAGAGATGTATATTTCCTTTTTAAAGAAAAATTGAGACATATTTACTTGGAACTATACAGAGATGCTCGGTCTTGATCCTGATGTTGCTACTCATCATTTGGGTTTACCAGAAGAACATAGAGGATTTAAGCAAGCCGCAAGAAGAACACACCCAACTTGTGCTTCCAAAATTGAAGCTGAAGTGGATAATATTATCAAAGATAACTTCTTCAGAGAAGTTAAATATCCCAAGTGGTTGGATAATATTGTCCCTGTAAAGAATAAGAACGGACAAATTAGATTTTTCATCGATTTAATAGATCTTAATCGACATTGTCCTAAGGATGATTTTTCGATTCCGATTACAGAACTTTTAATCGATGCAACAGCTGGATATGAAGAACTTTCCTTCATGGATGGATATTATGGATATAATCAAATCTGAATGGATCTAGAAGATGAGGAATCCATATCCTTCAGAGCCCCTCAGGGTGTGTTTTGCTATCGGGTAATGCCCTTTGGCTTAAAGAATGCAGGTGCAACATATCAGCGCGCCATGCATCGTATCTTCAAACCCTTTTTGGGGAAGTTTTTTGAATGTTGTGTGGATGATTTGGTGGTCAAACAAAAACAAAGTTCTAATCACTTGGTTGATTTGGAAGTCATATTCTTCAAGATTCGACAACATAATTTGAATATGAACCCCTTAAAATGTGCTTTTGGGGTAACCTCAGGAAAATTTCTTAGCTTTATTGTACGCCATCGTGGTATTGATGTTGATCCTGAGAAGACCAATTCAATCCTTGATATTTCACCTCCTCAAAATTTTAATGAATTAAGAGGACTTTAAGGACACTTAGCCTATATTCGGTGTTTCATCGCCAATTTGGCAGGAAAAAGTTTACCCGTCACCAAATTGATGAAGAAGAGAGTGACTTACCAGTGGACTGAAGAATGTCAAGAGGAATTCGATATTATAAAAAAATACCTCTTGAGTACACCGGTACTTATGCCAGTTGTTGAAGGAAGGCCACTTATCCTCTATGTGACAGCCTTAGAGAGATCATTGGGTGTCTTTCTTTCTCAAAAGAATGATGCTGAGAATGAAAACAACCTTTACTATCTCAGTCAAACTATTCTTGAAGCAAAAACCCGGTATTCAAATATTTAGAAGTGTTGCCTGGCATTTATCTTTGCAGTTTAGAAGTTGAGACACTACCTACAACATCACGAGGTCCAATTGGTATCTCGCAATAACCCGCTCAAATTCATCCTTAGTCGTCCAATGCTTACAGGACGTCTGGAAAGGTGGGAAATTATTTTGCAGTAATTTGACATTCAGTATGTGTCTCAAAAGGCAATAAAGGGCCAAGCTCTGGCTGATTTGTTTGCTGAACATCCTTCAGTGGAAGACACATCTTCAGATATTGAACTCCCTGATGAGGAAGTCTTCTCTATTTAGGATAGTCCTCAAGTATGGGTAATGTATTTTGATGGCGCTTCCAGAAGTCCAACAGGGAGGAAAATGAAAAATCTTAAATTCAATAAGGTTGGATTAGGAGTTATTCTTATTTCCCCAGAAAAGGAAGTGTTACCTTATTCCTTCTTACTGTGGGAAGGTTGCACAAATAATGAATCACAATACCAAGCTCTCATTGCAGGCTTGGAGTTGGCGCTTCAAGCACAAGTGAATCACTTAAGGGTGAAAGGTGATTCAGACCTGGTAATCAAACAAGTCAATGGGGATTATGAAATCAGAAAAGAAGAATTGATCCCTTTGTATGATTATGTCAGAGAGTTAATGGCAGAATTTCCTACGGAACCGATATTTTCTTATGTCTCGCGATCACAAAATACTCAAGATGATGCACTGGCTAATATAGCCACAACTCTGGAAAATCCAAATCGGGATAAAACAACCATCAGTATTTCCCACCGTCGTACAATTTCACCTTATGTTCGAACCAGAACAGAGGAAATCAATGAAATTAGTCCCATTCCTGAACCGTATGGTCATACTACAGGTTGGATGACACCTATTAGGGAATACCATCAAAATGGAACACTTCCACCTGATAGAGCCGGGAAAGAACAAATCTGGCGACGTGTGGTAAATTTTACTCTTTATGATAGCCCAGATCACCTAGAGAAAATTCGCTACAAGTGTGGTTTTTATGGAGTTACCTTCAGATGCATTGATGGTGAAGAGATAATGGTTGTCATAAAATAAGTGCATACATGAGTCTGTGGTGCCCACCAGTCTGGACATAGGCTGTCTGATCAGATTCGAAGGCTTGGATACTTTTGGCCTTCAATGATACAAGATTGTATTGATTTCACAAAGAAGTGTCATTCATGCCAAGTACATGCCAATTTCATTCATCAACCTCCAGAGATACTTCATACAGCTAAATACTCGTGGCCATTTTCCACATGGGGAATGGATGTGGTGGGACCCTACCCTTCAGCTACGGCCAAGCAGTTTAACTATATTTTTACTGCTAATGAATTCTTTTCCAAATGGCCATAGGAAATACCTCTCAAAGAAGTTAGTTCTAAAATCATTGTTAGCTTCATCAATTCTAACATCATTACCAGATTTGGTGTCCCTCATACTATATTGACGGACAATGGTACCAACTTCTGTTCATCCAAGATGAAGAAGTTATACCAACAATACAACATAAAATCCAACCATTCATCTCAGTATCATGTAGTGGCCAATGGCTAGATATAAGCCTTCAATAAGGCTCTTTCAAAAATACTGCAGAAGATGGTGGATAAAGATAAGAAGTCATGGCCCGATAAACTCTTTCATGATTTATGGGCTTATCGGACTACCACCCACACTGCAATGCGGTCAACTCCATATTCATTGGTATATGGAACGGAAGTTGTCTTGCCTATTGAAGTTCAACTAACCTCACTCAGAGTAGCTATTTGTGATCAGTCATCTACAGATGATCAATCTCAAAAGCGATTGGATGAATTGGAACGGTTAGATGAGAAAAGATTGTTCACACTGCACCATTTGGAAGTTTATCAGAATCGAATAGCACGAGCTTTCAACAAAAAAGTTTTTATTCGTTCATTCATTCAGGGAGAACTGGTATTGGTTATCAGAACTCCATTGATACCAGGAAAGAAACCTCCCAAGCTTGAGCCAAAATGGGAAGGACCTTATTCAATACATAAGGTCTACTCCAATGGAGCATATTCATTAATCTCAATGGATGGAGAACTCATCACTACTCCAACCAATGCCATATTTCTGAATAAGTATTTTGTATAAACAATAAATACATTGTTAGGGTTCATACATATGACCTTAAACTATTTACATGTCCCTTACGTCCATAATTATGTTAAACTGCACCATCCAGAGTCAATGCATATGACTTTAAACTATTTGCATTTATTTCGTCCAATATGAAGTTAAACTGTGTCCTCTTTTGTCCTTACTACATGACATTAAACTGCACAGTCCCCCTTCTGTCCAATATGGCATTAAACTGTATTTTCCCCATTGTCCTAACTAAATGACGCTAAACTGTACAGAAATCCATTAATACATCCTACACGACGTTAAACTATATTTTTTCCCTGCTATATGACACTAAACTGTGCAGCACCAATAGTCCTAACTGCAAGACTTTAAACTGCAAAGTCCCTTCATATGTCCGCCATGACATTAAACTATGCATCGTTAAGTTTGTTTCTACCTCTTGTTTCTCACACCGAGTATGACTCATGTGAGCTTAGATCAAACTTCAACCATAATACCCTCTCTGGGCCGCTAACCATGTGTAAGTCCCAACACCATTTTTTTAGGTCATTGTCCCCAAGAACAACTTGATAACTAAATCATTCTTTAATTGAACTACGTGGACTTTGATCCTCACCTTATAGGATAGGTACGTAGGCAACCTCCCAAGTTTCAATCCCAAAACCAATCTCTTCACATCGGTTCACCTCCATCCTGTACAATGTTGATTTTTGAAACCACCCCCAGAATCAATATCTTTACATTGGTTCAACTTCGTCCTTGCTATATGATGTTAAATTGTATAACATTTTTTGTCCAGTATGATAATAAACTACAAAATTATTTGATACCCTCACCTGAGAGGAAATAATTATTTATATTGATCTCTAATCATGTTTTATTCCAAAGACTACGTGCATACATGGAAATGTCTGAACCTTTTATTTTGGGTCAAACCGTCATTGCACTAAAGTTCCCTTTCACCCTTCACATGTACGAACCAAATCTGTACAAAGGGTATTTCTAGAACTACGTGGGCTTGATTCCCATCCTTATGGGATACGTAGGAATGTTCGAGTGTCCCTCGAATCCAGCCCCAAGTCTTTTGGGCCTAACCCCAAATTCCACTTTCGGTCCCTTGGCTGAAAAGTCCCCATGAAAACACACACTGTGTATTTCTTATAATGGTCCGAGCTCTATGACCCTAGACTAATATCTCCAATCCTTTAGTCCTACATGACATTAAACTATATTTCAATAACTACATATGGCTTGATTCCCATCCTTATGGGATACGTAGTGAAGTCCAACATTTCAATTCAGGACCCAGCCACAACGTGATTATGGTTAGCGTTGATATATGTATCTTTACATACATTGAACAATACCCATTTTTTTCTATGTCATAATCCTAACCTTAAATATTTTCAGATCTTCATAACCATTTTTCCAGACTTCTAATCACAAAATGTCCAAATTCTGATAATTCTTTTGCCTGACCATGCGGCACGTGCCCTTAGGTGGCCTTGCATAAATAGTCTACATAACAAACCTGTCAGCCAAAAGATTATATTATTTCACTATGAATCCAATGCCCTTATGTGGCCCTACATAATTCAACCCCCTAACGGGTTTGTTAAATAATGGTAATTTAATTCTTGGGACGAAAACCTCTTTTTGTCCTTAGTTTTCTTAACGATGATATGTAGGGATCCGCAAAAAATAGTCCTTCTTTACATGTTTGTCTCATACTCTTTTTCATGATCTGGAAATATTCACATCTATGGTTTATAATTTCCCTTCCCTAGGTTTGGGTCAGACCTTCGTAGGAGTGACATTCATCCAATTCTTAAACAATCTTGTTTGGAAATATCTTCTCCATATTAAAGTACCTCTCTTCATACATAAAACTCTATGCTTTGGAAAAATTGAATCTCCATAAAAATCCAATGGCTTTTTAGCAGTAGGAAAGTAACTTTCTGAGAGTTCTTTTGCCTGACTATGCAGCACGTGCCCTTAGGAGGCCTTGCATAAATAGTCTACATAACAGACCTGTCAGCCAATAGATGCTATTATTTGACTATGCAGCCAATGCCCTTAGGTGGTCCTGCATAATTCAACCCCCTAACGGGTTTGTTAAATAATGGTAACTTCATTCTTGGGAAATACTTCTTCTAATTCCTTTTATCTCTTTCTCATATCATTCCTCAGATTCAAATTTTCTTAAGTCTTAGTTTATATATTTTCCCTCATACTTGAGTATGGTAATATGTTTTCAGATAAATTGTCAAGGAATTGAGTCAATTATAATCCATTCGGTCAAAGCTATTTCGACCTTAAACATTAGCCTTTTTATGTCTGACATGCATGACTTTAAACTACCCACAAAAGACAAGGGAAATCTGAATAAAAGACAAGTTCCATCTCACTAAACATAAATTTTGTATGATTTAGGTAATATTGAGCAATTAAAAGATTCAATGTTTGTAGGATTATTTATAATAATCCTAGTAAAAATCAAACTATTCTTACTAGGCCCATTGGCTTAGGTAAACTCTAAAGCAGGTATCAAAGGAAAATGTGTGCACAATGATTGTAGGTGAAAAACTTCTTCATTTTATGCCCAAGAATTAGAAGGACGTCCATATATTGGAGTCTCTTCTCTTTTCTAAGAAATTACAAGAGGCTATAAACATAAGTCTTCACTTGATGTACTACATCCCGAGCTTCATCAACAGCACTTGAAGCTCATGCACTCGACCAACTTCACTCTTCTCAACCTGATGGAGTGCTTTCTTGGAATATGCAAATGGATTTCATAACATTAGTTTGAGATCCCTCCAGTGAATTATGGAGTTGGTCATGTTCCCCAGTAACAGCATCTAACTGTTGATGAAGGTGCATCTGTCGGATGACTTTATCTTTGATATTATCCTTCAGCTCCTTCATCTTGGCAGCATAATCATCCTCAGCTCGAGATACCGTAGCCTCAAATTCACTAATATTGGCTGACAGTTTCACCCTGGTTAGATCTTTGCGGAACTTTTGCTCCTGCTCCCTTCTAAAAATGACATGTTTCACTGCAGAATGGATCTTTTCATATCCAAAACCGCCAAGTCCCAATATTACAAATAGGTAGGAAATCCAGGGAATCTTCGATGGCAGCTCCTCTAGAGGCACTTCAGATATCATTTTACATATGTTCTTCCATGCCTTGAGTCGTGAAAATTGGAACGCCTTTTGAACTTCCGGGTCCGATTCAGCATCACTATCACAGGAGGGAGTATAATCTGGGATTAATGCAATTAGGGAAGTGTCATGTTCTGCTCCTTCTCCCCTGACCTGAGCTTATTCACTTTCAATTCTAGTTGGGGCGGAGGCTGTGCCCTCACCTCTAGATCGAACCACTACAATTGATGGCCCTGCATAATTAATTGAATGCTTTGGTTAGTTTTAAAGGATAAAAAAAGAATCAGCTATCTTGAAAGTTAATTACAATAAAAAATATTGTTATTCCTTACCCAAAGGTAGATCAGAAACCTAAGAAGGCTCCTCCCCATATTTCCTAGCTTCGACAGGATTTTCAGGATGAGTTTGAGGAAGCTCTACTGGGTTTATCTCCACTTGTGATAATGTCTCTACAATTGTAGGGTTTTCTATACCCCCTTCATGCATGGGTAGTTCAATAGCTTGCGCAAAAAAAACTACACATTTGAACCAATCATGATTATACATGTAATAAGAAATTATTCTTAATAGGACGAAGGATAACACTCACGTCCATAATCTTCTAAATTACATGGTAATTTAACATGATTTATAAAATCTTCGAAATATGTGCCAAGTTCCATCATTTCATCTAATGTCATCTCAGAATCCTGATTAGTCTCACCAATGGGAGCATTTGATGTGTCTTCTTGGTTACCCTCATCGTGCGGTCCCCGACCCTGGACAACATCTTCGGATAAAATCACGACATCAGTTGCAATAGCCTCCAAAATCTCCAATGTAGGGGTTAAACCTAAAGTATCACAGAACGGATGTCAATAGAGGTCTCATTCAACATTTTATGAAGCATTTTTAACTTACCCGAAGCGGGTTCTTCTCTTCTTGCAACAGCAACAAGAGGGATATTGGGAATAGATACAGGCTCTTTTCTAGGAGTAGCCAAGTCAGCCTGAATTTGCAATTGTTCCACATCACCCTCCATGGTCCTCAGTGGAGGATCAGTCCTCTCCCTCAGAGGGGAAATTGAAGAAGCCCCAGAAATTCCAAGGAAAATGAGAAATCTTTGTTCATGATTTAAAATTCATGATTATCCAAAGGACTTCCCACTACTGATGAAGCGTTTAGTTGTGGACTTCCTCCTTCGTTGCTTTTGCTTCCTTGGATTTTTGGGAGTGTCGGAAGTCTCCATTATAGGTACTTGAATTGGAGAATGGAAATCCACTGCCAGCTCCTCATCTATTTCCTGCTGTCATGGAGATATCTCACCTGACTCGCGAGGAGATTCAGCAGCAGCCCCGATGGCAGTACCACCAGGGCTATACTGTGGCGAAGTAATCTCATTAGTTCCTTTCTTTGCAAGCTGAAGGATGAGGAAAATAACTTCCTTGAGTAACAAATCTTCTACTGAAACCAAGTTGCAAATAAAATAAGGAATGAAAACTTACATCTTCAGGGGCCACGTAATCGTGACACTCCTCATCAGTCCCCTCAGCGGTGCCATGATCTATCATTTCCTTCACCCACTTGGTGACAGGAATGGAATCATCAGTGGAATATATGAGCATTTCCAGCTCTCGGATATAATCTCTCACTTCATCGGGGCTATCTTCGAAATTAATATCGGTAGAAGCCAAAAGAGTCCCTATTCCAGGGAGATGTAGCCCCTTGCATAAATCCAGCCAGGCAGTTTCAATACCATAGTATAAACTCTGTTGGAGTTGGTGGTCTAGAACCAACTACTTTGTACTTTATTCATTAAATAAAAGCCTTATCATACCTTGATTGTTCTTCTACATGAAATGTCATGTGATAATGTCCTAAGGACAACTATTGCATTAAAGGGTCGTAGCAGATCCCTGCTATGATGAGAACCTGGAAGTGCCATAACACTGTTCTTGAATGTATGTTCTATGGCCGGATGATATTATTTGAGGGACACAAATAATACAAGTCATTAGGGGTGAGGACTGATAAAACTTTGAGGCACCTTCTCATGGTGTGTGCCCTTGGTAATATTCAGGAGGATATTATGAGAACGAGACCCACCAGTAGGAAATCCACATTTCATAGTTTCATGGGATGTTCCTATCTACAGACGTGTGTATAGGTCCTCATACTTTAAGATTATTATTAATGGGTATTAAAACTCGTGCACTTAGATGTATTGACGAAAACTGTGATGACACACTGTTCGCAGCGAGGTAGGATATGTTGGGTGCGTCACGAGTTATACCGCATTAATAGATAATGCGAGAAAGGATTTGTCCCTTCCATTCCATAACGGAAGTAGATATCTCAAGCCCTTTGATGGAACTGATATAGGCTAAATAAATCCATGTCCATGGTAAGGTATGGGCAAGTTCAATTCTGGGAAGTTATAGAATGAATAATCAAGCACATGAGTTGATGGCACTAGCATGCAACCCGCTTGATTGGCGATATCGAGACAAAAGGGATTATATTACACGGTAAGAGTTCATAGGAGGTGACACATCACTGTGGCATTAACTTCTTTCTCTATGGGTGCCTTGGCGTGTTGCTAGACGCTAACCTTGGACTTTTGGTAGGCTCAGCCTAATGCCACTGAGAAAGAGGCCTAGAGGGTCACACACTAAGTGTGTACATGTATCTCAGTTAAATATTAATTTAACAAGTTAAATAAATATGATTACCGAATGTGGATTAATAATTATTTAAGGATGTCTGATTGCATTTATTTTGACACTAGTTATTTGAGATAATATATTGTGGACGAAATAATATATTTATTAGCGAGTAATGAAGTTACATTTATTTAAGAAACAAATATTCATTACTCAAGGTCTAATAAATGTGGTGGAGAAAAATGGAAAATAAAAGTACACGCCATGTATATTAAATATACACGTCATGTAGTTCTATGGAAAACATGTACACGTCGTGTATTAATTATTACACGCTGTGTAGTTTTTTCAGTTGGGATTTTGAGGATTTAATATTGTTTTATTAAATGATCATTATTATAATCAGCGTGGGCGCATGTCAAGGAATTAATAATTCAACATGGGGGTTTTCAATAAGAGTAAATTAAATAAATAAAACGTGTAACGCGTTTATTTATTTTCATAACTCTATTAACCTCAAACCCGATTATAAATATCCTCACAACCCCAACATTTTGAAGAGCCATTGTTGTGCACAATGGATTTGGAAATACTCTCAAGCCAAGAGAGAATTCCCTTTCCACCAAGAACGCCCTCATGTTATGAGAGTAAGATCCTCTACTGGATCAAGGCAGTCGAAGGTGTACATCGCAAGCGAAGGTTCTTCCACGCTAGCACCCGGAGATCCCTTCGGCGACGTCCGGAGATACGTGACACACATGTGGATCACCGCTAGAGAAATCCTACACTTGGATTCTACGACGCAACGACGGATCACAGAATCCTGACCGGACACATCAATGAAGAAAGAATTCCAAAGAGGCAATTCTTATGCATTAAATAAATTAATTATAATCAACATATGATGATCCTCTTAAAGGGTTCTGAGAGTCTTATTTTCCTTTAGTTCTTCATTCTATTCCGAATATTCAGTGTTTTATATCGTGATGGATCTCGGATTAAATGTTTTTTAACGTTAAATTAAAGTTGGGCAAACCCACCAACACGCTTCCACTGAGCCTAGAACCTACAAGTGGTATTAGAGGGGTCATATCGTTGATTATAATTATTTAGTTTTTCGTTGGTAATTTACGCATTTAATAATTTAGTTATTTCAATTCAACTTTAATCGTTTTGGAAATCTGAATATCGAGATCTATTCCTCCTCCCTCATTTCTTGTTCACCTCACAGAAAAGATTTTTTCTTTTAATTTTGATTAAAATAAAATAGAGTAACTCATCTAGAGGAGCCAAACGTTTATGTCCATATAAAACCAGAATACACGACGTGTATTCGGAAGTACACGCCGTGTAGTCTAGGATCAATGCATTGACTGATCCGCTAAATCAGGTCGTGTATTGAATTCTTTCTATGAATTTAAGACACCGTGTGTTGACCAGAAATAGGTGGCACACGGTTTCTATAATACACGCCATGTGGTCCAATGAACATGGTGTGTAGTCCCTTCGGGTTAGGGTTGGATCATGTACTCCATACACGGCCTGCCCGGCTGGAAACCGTGCAACGCGAAAACTACACGGTGTGTGTCCCACTGTACACGCCGTGTACTCCGAAAAATTTCTGAGGTACATTAACACGCCCTGTCCTTGGGCGTGTACTTCAGATGGATGGTGAAGAAAAGTACACGTCGTGTAGTTGGAACTACAAGCCATGTACTCACCCAAATTACGCAGATTTATTAAAATTTATTATTATATTATACAAACCCTTGAGACGTGTACCATGGTGTAGGCGTAGAGCTGAGGCACAAAACGTGATAGGTGTTTTATATATATGTGTTTAATTTAACATCTGCGTAATAAATGGGAATTCACCGGGTTGCCTCCAAGGTACAATTTACGTACAAGGATAATTTTAAATGAATTTATTTGTTTAAAATTTTGATGGATGAGAATCTCAAGGAAATTCAGAAAAGGGATTTAAGATAAAAGGATTGATTAATTAAAGATAATTAATTGATTCGAGCGTGATTTATCTTAAACAAGAGCGATTAAATAATTGAATGCTAGTTTTATTTATGTGTAAATATCATTGCATGTATGGATGATCATGAGCTACACCAAAACCTTTGTATGTGAATGTTTTCTTTTAATTTATTTATTTAAATTAAATTTGTTGGCATGTGATCCATCTCCTCATTAATATGTAGGGAATGTGCGCCCATGGATTATTTTATGTAAAAACCCCTTTTACCCCTCACCTGCGTGTGGGATAAATGCATATGTAATGGATGGAGCTCCCAAGCTAGTGGAGGCGGCTCAAGTCAAGAGCCAAGGTGAAACCAATCCAAAGAGATACAAAGGTGGATAGGTGTAAAGCTGTAAACACGAACTTGAAAGGTTCAAGGTGTTTCTCCCCTAAGTCTTGGGTTACTTTATCAACCACTAGATAAACTAACCAATAGAAAAGCTCTTGATCATACCATTTATTTTATTTCTGTCAGTTTCATGGTTTATTTATTGTGGGTGTGTTGTCACGATCACACAATTAATGAATTAAACGAGCATGCAAGATGGAACTAAAATAAAACCAGCTTATACGTAAATATTTTCTTAGACATGGTTAATCACTTAAGTATATCCCAATTAATATTAACAATCATGTAATCAAAGATAATAAAATTTCAATTTACGTATAAGGATAAAATCCATCAAAATTAATATTAAGTCGGCATAGCCTTCCATAATCTTGGTTAGAATCGAACTATAGTTCAAAGTTCTTGACCAACCCTAGTTGGGGTTCTTTCAATTATCGAGGAATTATAATCCAAGGTTTTGGGTTGAATTGACTTGGTTCGCATCAAGGGTTGACTTCCATAGAAGGACTTGGTGTGACCAAGAGGCAAAGTTTGAGGAAATCCAAAAAGGATTTCGGGATTGGGGAGTCCACTCAGCGGATCAAGGAGCTGCGAGTTAATGCAATTGGCATTTGAAATGCCTACCTAAAACCCTTCAAGTTGCTTGACCAACCCTAGTTGGGGTAATGTGAAGGGAAATATGGATCCTTTCCACTAGAATATTCACGCAACAGAATATTCTGAAATCAATGGTGAGGGCTATTGGATTTCAATAAAATAGTGGGAGACTAATAAGTATTAATTTATTTATTTGTCTCAATTTTTGTAATAAAGTACTAAAACTTTTCTCATCTTAATTTGTAGAAATGACAAGAAAATGACATCAAACATATCATTGCGCACCATACTCGAAAAAGAAAACCTTTTCACCGGCACCAATTTCCAATAGTGGAAGAGGCATTTACGCATCGTCCTTCGTCACGAAAGGAAATTATATGTGCTGGAAGAGCCTATTCCAATTGCGCCTGGGAAAGAGGCTAGTGATGAGGAATTATATCTCTATATGAAACAAATGTATGATGCCATAGATGTCCAGTGTTTAATGCTATCGTCCATGTCTAATGAGCTCTTGAAGAAACATGAAAACATGGACGCGCATAACATGATATCTCACCTTAAAGATCTGTACCAAGAGAAGGCGAGACATGAGAGGTATGAGATATCCAATGCTTTGTTTACCATGAATCTTGGAGAGTCTATGCCAGCTGGGCCTCATGTAGTCAAGCTCATTGGTGACATTGAACGCCTGGACATCTTAGGGATTAAATTCTCGGATGGGTTGCGTACAGATCTCATCCTATCATCACTGCCCAAGACCTTCTCTAGCTTCATTGTCAACTATAACATGAGCGGTAATGAGAAGAGTCTATCAGAGATTCTGAACTTGATTCGCCAGGTAGATAAGGACATGGGGTGTGACAAACACGTGGTCCTTATGGTGAACAAGAAAAGGAAGGACAAGGAAACGGGGCCAAAGACTTATAAACGGTCTGAAGCCCCTGAGCAATGTCCCTCCAAGAAGGGGAAGATCCAGAGGCCGGGCAAGGAATGGGAGACAGTGTGTTTTTCATGTGGAAAGCAGGTCCACTGGAAGAGTAATTGCACCCAGAAGCATGGGGATGCTAAAGGTGCGTTTGTTATCGAGTGAAATCTTTCTATTTCTACACATTGGGTATTAGATACAGCTTTTGGGGCTCACATCTGTATTCAAATGCAGGAACAAAGTAGATTTAGAAAGATCTCCAAAAGAGAGGTGGATCTTCGAGATGCCAATGGCACAAGGCTGGATGCATTGGATATTGGTGAATACCACCTCTCATTGCTGACTGGGATGATTTTGGTTTTACATAACTATTATTATGTGCCTAGTGTTACCAAGAACATAATTTCTGTATCTTGTTTGGATATGGATGGATTTGTTTTCAAATTTGGAAATAAGGGTTGTCTCTTTTATAAGAACAAGATATGTTATGGTATGGCACATTTAAATAAAGGTTTGTATGTATTGAATTATGAAAACCAAGTGTTGGAAATCGATAACGAAACAAACTCACATGACACATACATCACCCAGTTATGGAATCACCGCCTTGGTCATGTGAACGAGAAGCGTTTGACAAAGCTATGGAAAGATGACTATTTAGACTCTACCGAGCTAAAACCACTTGATAGATGTCACGCTTGTTTACAAGGAAAAATGACCAAGGCGCCTTTTGGGGGAAAAGGTGAAAGGGCCACAGAGCTTCTAGGATTGGTACACACGGATGTGTGTGGACCATTTCCAGTAGAAGCTAGAGGTGGATATTCTTACTTCATTACTTTTATTGATGATTTGAGTAGATATGTCTATGTCTAAATAATGAGGTATAAGTCAGAGTCCTTAGAAAAATTTAAGGAATTCAAGAATGAAGTAGAGAATCAGCTTGGTAAGAAGATAAAGAAGCTTCAATCGGATCGAGGTGGAGAATATCTGAACCAAGAGTTCATCGATCTACTACGGGAGTCTGAGATTCTATCTCAGCTCACACCCCCTTATACACCATAGTGGAATGGTGTTAGTAAAAGGAGGAACCACACCTTGTTGGACATGGTGAGGTCGATGATGAGTCATGCAGATCTTCCATTATCCTTTTCGGGATATTCATTACAAACTGCAGCATACACATTAAACTAAGTAACAACTAAGGCGAAAAATGGAATTCCATCCGATTTATGGAATAGAAGGAAACCTGCTTTGTCGCACACACGTGTATGGGGATGTGAGGCGTTTGTTAAGGCCTTCTTAGGCAACAAACTAGCACCCCAGGGCATGAAGTGTATCTTTATAGAATATCCCAAGGAAACTAAAGAATATTACCTTTATAACCCTCAAGACAAGAAAGTGACTGTCACCATAAAAGCCGTCTTTCTTGAGAGGGAGAAAATCCTCAAGAAGGATAGTGGGAGTAAGATTGACTTTGACGAAGTTGATTCTCAAGATACACAAGATTTGGTACAGGAAAAACTTCCACAGGTCCCTGTGGAATAGGTTCCAGAAACAAAAGTACTACGTAGGAGCTCAAGAGAGGTAAGGGAACCAGAGAGATTTGGTTTCCTAGTCACCGAGGATGGTGAATCATTATTGTTGGACAATGATGAACCTCTCTCCTACAAGGACTCAGTAGAAAGCTCAAAATCTGCAAGATGGCTAGAAGCTATGGATTCGGAGATGGATTCCATGTATCAGAACAAAGTTTGGGTTCTGGTCGATGAGCCAGTTGATGTAAAGCCTGTTGGATGCAAATGGGTATTCAAAAGAAAGATAGACATTGAAGGTCAAGTTAGCACCTATAAGGCAAGGCTAGTGGCAAAAGGATTTAGACAACGTCAAGGAATTGACTATAATGAAACATTCTCTCCAGTTTCCATGTTTAAATCCATAAGAATCATACTTGCTATAGCAGCTTACCATGACTACGAGATTTGGCAGATGGATGTCAAAACAGAATTCCTTAATGGGAACCTTCAGGAAGATGTCTATATGACACAACTAGACGGGTTTGTGACACCAGGTGAATCCAAACGGGTTTGCAAGTTGCAGAAATCCATTTATGGGTTGAAGCAAGCATCCAGGTCATGGAACATTCGATTTGATGAAGCCATAAAGGAATTTAGTTTCATTAAGAACGAATATGAGCCATGTGTTTATAAGCGGTTTAATGGGAATGTGGTCGTCATCCTAGTGGTATATGTTGATGACATATTGCTTATTGGAAACAACGTACCAGCCTTACAGTCAGTTAAGGACTGGTTGAATAAGTGTTTCTCCATGAAGGACTTAAGAGAAGCCGCCTACATTCTAGGGATCAAGATCATTCATGAAAGATCCAAGAGGCTGCTTGGACTAAGTCAGGGTACATACATTGACCAGATACTAAAGAGATTTAGTATGGAAAAATCCAAGAGGGGATTGGTTCCAGTGTCACATGGCTTACATCATTCTATGAATATGTGTCCCCAGACAAAATAGGAGAAAGTTAGGATGAGAAAGATCCCATACGCTTCGGCTATAGGGTCCATCATGTATGCGATGTTATGTACCAGGCTTGATGTTACCTATGCAATGATCATGGTAGGCAGATATCAAGCAGATCTAGGAGAACAACATTGGAATGCTGTTAAGACTATCCTTATGTATCTGAGAATAACTAAGGATATGTTCCTGGTGTATGGAGGAGATGAGGAGCTTGTCATCAGAGGGTATGCTGATGCTTGTTTTCAAACAGATCAGAATGATTTGAAGTCGCAATAAGGATATGTTTTCTGTCTCAATGGAGGAGCTGTGAGCTGGAAGAGTTCAAAGCATCCAGTTGTCACCGATTCTACAGCGGAGTCCGAGTATATAGTGGCTTCTGATGCAGCCAAGGAATCTATCTGGATTCGGAACATTTTCCAGGAGCTTGATATGGTGCCTAGAAGTAAAGATCCCATTACATTGTATTGTGATAATACTATAGCAGTGGATCTTGCAAAAGAACAAAGGTCACATCAACGAACAAAGCACATACTCTAGAAGTATCACCTCTTGAGGGATTTCTATCAAATGGGTGAAGTTACAGTGAGCAGAGTGTCCACGAAAGAGAACGTGGTGGACCCCATGACTAAAGGCTTATCTCAACAAAAGCATGAATATCATGTGAGAGCTAGCGGGTTAAAGGTTGTTAGCAGTTGGCTCTAGTCCAAGTGGGAGTCTGTTGGAGTTGGTGGTCTAGAACCAACTACTTTGTACTTTATTCATTAAATAAAAGCCTTATCACATCTTCATTGTTCTTCTGCGTGACATGTCATGTGATAATGTCCTAAGGAAAACTGTTGCATTAAAGGGTTGTAGCGGATCCCTGCTATGATGAGAACCCGGAAGTGCCATAACACTATACTTGAATGTATGTTGTATGGCCGGATGATATTATTTGAGGGACACAAATAGTACAGGACATTAGGGGTGAGTACTCATAAAACATTAAGGCACATTCTCATGGTGTCCGCCCTTGGTAATATCCAGGAGGATATTATGAGAACGAGACCCACCAGTAGGAAATCCATATTTCATAGTGTCATTGGATGTTCCTATCTGCGGACGTGTGTATAGGTCCTGAGACTTTAAGATTATTATTAATAGGTATTACAAATCGCGCACTTAGATGTATTGATGAAAACTGTGATGACACACTGTTCGCAGCGAGATAGGATATGTTGGGTGCGTCACGAGTAATACCACATTAATAGATAATGCGAGAAAGGATTTGTCCCTTCCGTTTCATAACGGAAGTAGATATCTCATGCCCTTTGATGGAATTGATATAGCCTAAATAAATCCATGGACATGGTATTGTATGGGAAAGTTCAATTCTAGGAAGTTAAAGAAAGAATAATCAAGCACATGGGTTGATGGCACTAGCATGCAACCCGCTTGATTGGAGATATCAAGACAAAAGGGATTATATTACACGGTAAGCATTCGTAGGAGGTGACATGTCGTTGCGGCGTTAACTTCTCTCTCTATGGGTGCCTTGGCGTGTTTCTAGATGCTAACCTTGGAATTTAGGCAGGCTCAGCCTAATGCCACTGAGAAAGAGGCCTAGAGGGTCACACACTAAGTGTGTCCATGTATCTCAGTTAAATATTAATTTAACAAGTTAAATAAATATTATTCCCGACTGTGGTTTAATAATTATTTAAGTATGTCTGATCGTATTTATTTTGACACTAGTTATTCTATAGAATATATTGTGAATGAGATAATATATTTATTAGTGAGTAATGCAGTTACATTTCTTTAAGAAATAAATAGTCATTACTCAAGGTCTAATAAATGTGGTGGAGAAAAATGGAAAATAAAGTACACACCGTGTATATTAAATATACACACCGTGTAGTTTTATGGAAACCAAGTACACATCGTGTATTAATTATTACACGCCGTGTAGTATTTCTAGTTGGGATTTTGAGGATTTAATATTGTTTTATTAAATGATATTTATTATAATCAGCGTGGGCGCATGTCAAGGAATTAATAATTCGACATGGGGGTTTTCAATAAGAGTTAATGAAATAAATAAAATGTGTAACGCGTTTATTTATTGTCATAACTCTATTAACCTCAAACCCGATTATAAATATCCTCGCAACCCCAACATTTTGAAGAGACATTGTTGTGGACAACGGATTTGGAAATACTCTCAAGCCAAGAGAGAATTCCCTTTCCACCAAGAACGCCCTCATGTTACGAGAGCAAGATCCTCCACCAGATCAAGGCGGTCGAAGGCGGACATCACAAGCGAAGGTTCTTCCGCGCTAGCACCCGGAGATCCCTTCGGCGATGTCCGGAGATACGTGACACACGTGTGGATCACTACTAGAGGAATCCTACACTTGGATTCTATGACGCAACGACAGATCACCAAATCAGGACCGGACACATCAACGAAGAAATAATTCCAACAAGGTAATTCTTTTGCATTAATTAAATTAATTATAATCAACATGTGATGATCCTCCTCAAGGGTTCTGAGACTCTTCTTTTCTTTTCGTTCTTCTTTATATTCCGAAGATTCGGTGTTTTATATCGTGACGGATCATGGATTGAACGTTTTTTAACGTTAAATTAAAGTTGGGAAAACCCACCAACGCGCTTCCGCTGGGCCCGAAACCTACAAACTCTTCCATGTCTGGATAGCCTCTGGGTGTAGATATTCAGTGCATGTACCAGAAGTCTAGGATTAGGATCTTACAATCTTCGACTTCAATTTCTTCCCAACTCCTGCACCTATTGATAGAGAATAAGAAAATAAGACTTATTGCTTTATAAAGTGATGGTGATTAAATTACCACAATGAAGTAACTCACCAGGAGTTGATGGAGTAGGTCTTTTGATTCTAACTGGAGGGTTATATCTGGCACGAGGCCACTTTTCCACTTATTGTGCCTCATCATCCCCATCATGGGAATTCGGTGAACTAGTCCTAGAGGAGGAATCTGGCGAATCAGCTTCAGGTGGGGAAGCATCACCTTCATGAGGAAGGGTTTCTTTCTCTACTGTCCTCTTCCTTTTCCCCACCTGATAAATTGGGTGATTCAGCACCCCTTTATGGTATGATGCTATCCAGTTCTTGGCATACCATATAGTCAAGTTATGTGCCACTCTTTCAACTGGTAGATCAAACAACGCCTCAGTCTTCTCCCTAGACGTTAGCAACCACAGTTGTCAAGCAAACATCAGATGTTGCTCTATCTTGACATATACAGGGGGAGATACAGAAATCTGTTGCAAATAATTGAATTGGAGTGCAAATCTATATGAAGCATAGGCCTCACATATAATCTCTCTATCAATCCTGGTGACCAGCACACCATTTCTGCATGCCAGCATGTATGCCCTCAAATCCAAGTGGGTTGTTCCATCATCAACAAACTGCCCGGTTTGAGGATTTACATAGGAAAAGAAGTTTAATTCCTTAAACATTCTTAGCCTCAAATTCATGTCATAAGCATTAATATCTAATGAATCAATTCCAGAGAATGCTTGCACTGATGTCCTGAAAGAACTTCCATGAATTTTTACTCCATTCTGTGCATTATAAGTACTGAAGTGAGTGGCGATCCATCCACATAAAACATATAATGGTCCCACTATTCTCAAAAAATATTTACCCATGAAGACATGAAGTAAACTCCTATTAACCTTTGCTAAAATGGGGGTATCCAACCCAACCATTTTTCCCTCAGCCAACTTTGCCGCAATAACAATGGTCCCTGGCCTGACGCCTCCCTTCGAGTCCCTGACTGGAAATAGATAAATGTAGAGGCACAAATCCAAGAATCCCGCCAGACGAGTCTTCTTTTGGATCCTTTGATTCACCTCATATCCCCATTTCTCAAACTATCCTGCTTCTAGAGTTGGCCAGAATGTGCTAGGAGCACCTCTCTTCTCGGTTTTTGGGTAGGTGGTAGGACGGACATGCCTATTATCCATGGATTTATTTTTCTTAGATCGTTTCTCCTTCGGCTCCTTCTCTTTTTTCTCAATACGATATATATTCATCCACTCCTACATATGAATATCCTTTCTAGAATGAGTTAATGAGGTATCTGAACTCTTGAGCCTGTGGATGATTTTAAATAACTCTCGAGCCAAAGTAGAAGTCTTCTCTGAATCATTCCAAGTCACCTTGGGAGGAATGAATTCATCTTACATGTTTCCCAAAATTGGAGGCCCTGAGATCCTGTAAACATCCCACAGACTGATGCCTACTTCTCCATGAGTCAGATGGAAAGAATTGGTTTCTAAGCTCTAATGGCTGAGTATCTCCAGCACAAAGTTATCATTTCTGTAAACATATGTTTTCCCAACCAAGACAGCTTCATGTATCGCCACTCCTTTAAAATCCTCAACAAACTCTGCATAGGTTTGTCACACCCAGTATTCCCACATCGAAGTTGGCTTCACACCTCCCCCAGGACGGAAGTCCCAACTTTTATTCCAGCCTTTGGATTAATCCATCTGATCATTTCAGAAGATTGAGGGATGAAAATGTGGTTGCAGCTCGGGCTTATGAGGTTTCAGATCTGGCATACAAGGGTTGTGATGCTTCATGTGGGCCTTCTCCACTATTCCAGCATTTATAAATCCTCCTCCACATGAGATATTTGCTGAAGAAAAGTTGGTGTAATTCTGAAACCAAGAAAATGGGAGATAGTTCTTTGCTACTATAATAGTAACTTCTTGAAGATGACCATAGCCATACAAAGGCAAATAAATTCTTTGGGGGAAGTCGCGATGATACTTCTTTAAATACTTATCCAAATCTGGGAGAGTGCTATCGCAGACGGTATAATAATCATCGCCAATGATACTCATCATATCATCAAGTCACTTGCTTTCCAATTCATCATCTATTCCGATTCTCTTGGGAGCCATTGATTCTACACAAAAGATGAATAATTAACTCTTAAGTAAGTTGATTTTTCATAAAATTTGTGAAGGATTTCGAAAAAAAATGTCTAAGGCATTAATGCGCGCAAGTCTAAAATTGGCATGCAAGTGTGGATGTGTCACGCAAGTCTTAATGTGCTGCGCAAGTTTTTGGTGCACAGGTATCACCGCGCAAGTCCAGATACCTTGATAGCGGTGCGACAGCGAAGAAAAGTGGAAAAAAGAGCAACTTGCGCGGTGAAGGTGACCAGCGCGGTGAGAGCTCGAAAATCCAGAATTCGGTGCTATGCGCAACAAATGGTCGCATATTTATAGGCCAGGATTCCCACCTGCGTGCCTAAATCTAGCGCGTTCTAGCCCGGTGCGACTCAAACCTATGCAACGAGCGTTGCGCACTGAACACTTGCGCGCCTCTTTCCCTTTGATTTTCTTCTTTTCCTCAGAGTCACATCCTTATTCTTTCGGATCCAACTCTGAGGGGAGTCTTTTTTTGACGCTCCTTTTCATCACATTGTCTAAATGAATGAAAAGGAAAATGCCTTAGCACAAATTGATTCATCCTTTGAAGAAAACATCAAAAATTGACAAAGGCATGAATAAAGAGTCAAATACCCTTGGGTCGCGCAAGTTCCCTCATTGTCGCGCAAGTACACTTGTGCGCCACCTAATGGTCATGAAAGTGACTTGCACGCCATCTTTGAAAACCGCACAGGGTCTTCTCCAACCTATAAATACCCCCGGTGGGCCCCCCATTTGAGGAGAATTTTTCCCAGAATTCAGACACAGAGCTCTGAACGCCCATGTCTTTTCTTCAAGTCTTCTGAACAATTCTAAGGTAATTATTTACCTATAATTGAAGGTCTAAACAAGAATAGTAAGTTTTAAGTGTTATAATTCACTAACACTTGTGCGCCTAAGTGTTTTACCTTTAAGGGAAATGGACACACTTGTGCGCCGCCCTACTCCTTCACCAGAACATGCGCGCCATCTTCAGGAAAGCCTCTAGGGATAATACTAAGGATTTGAGCCAAGTCTTTCCCAAGTATTACCCTAAAAATTAAAAATTGTGCAAGTACCCATGTGACGTGCAGGTATAGCTGCGCGACCAAGACTTGCGCACCCACGCAGTACCATCGCGCTTGCCAGGACTTGCGCACCCCTATCCTTTTGGGTGTATCTACTGCCTATTTCACATATCTTTAAATCTATCCACCTATCCTCTTTAGTATTAAGCCTTCAGAACTCTCTCCAAATCCATTTATGGCATGAATTTTTTATTGTCTTCCTTATCTGAAAAGAATTTGGTGGAACATCTCTCAAAACCTGGTGATTTACACATCTTTAAATCACTAAAGTTAGAAATTTCATTCATTCAACCTCATCCTTTAAAGATGAGAGAATATTTTACTTGGGACTCCTTTTCAGGAGTATGCCCCAGTCCAAATTCTCATTAATATTTGGGCATCCTCTTTTGGAGTAAGCCCCAAGTCCTCATTAATTTGGGCTTCCTTTTTAGGAGTAAGCCCCAGTCATAATTTCCCTTAATCTGGGCCTCCTTTTCAAGAGTAATCCCCAGTCCAAGTCCCCTTAATTCTGTGCATCCTCCTTAGGAGTAAGCCCCAACCATAATTCCCTTAACTGAGGCCTCATTTTCATGAGTAAGCCCCAGTCTTAATTTCTCTTAACCAGCATTCATTTACTTTTGATTTGAGTTTCCTTTTCTAGAGTAAAATCCAATCCTAAGTCCCCTCCTAATTTGGGCATCTTTCTCAGGAGTAAGCCCCAAGTTAGAGTTTCCAAATATCCATAAATTACATATAACTTTATGAACCATGTTTCTAGGTTTCTACCCTGAAGTAAATCCTAATTTTCATTTATCTGGGCAGTCATACATACATAAGCCCCACATTATTTCTCATGATTGCATCTTTCATGGAACAATTGTCTTGTTTTAACAATACCTCTTGTTTCTCACACCGAGCATGACTCACGTGATCTTAGAGTGTCAAAGTAATTATGACATCTTTCTTGGAGCCATCAATCATACATAAACATCATACTCCCTTACTCGAACTACGTGGGTTCTGATTCCTTTTCTAAATAAAGGATACACAGGTAGCCCATCTGTGGGTATGATCCCAACTCTGAAATAATCCATGTCTTTCGGAATGAAAATAAAATTCAAGTGCCGCACTGAGTGGATTTAAAACCAGAATGGTCATCATAATGACCAAGATATATCTATATAATGTATTAAAGGATACCATTGACTAAGAATCTCTAACAAATACAGATGATTCTCTATTGATGAAGAACCTCGAATACATATAAAAGATTCTCTAAATTTCCTACATATTAATCATTTATTGTTAGATCTAAAGGAAAGATCATTTTATACTTGGTAATTTAATAAGGATTCACGAACGTAACTTAAATCTATAAAGAGAGTCCCGAAGTAGACAATAATTCCCCCCAAAAAGGTGTGATGATTCAAACCTCCCATCCTCTCGACCAATGCAAATTCCTAAGTCTCATCTGTTCACAAATAATGAGTGCCTACCTTTGGAAAGTAGGTCGAAATGGATATGGAATCATTGGATGTTTCCGGTTCTACGAACAAACCCATTAGAAACTGATTGGAATGTTTGAACCTTAAATTAATGAGGTCATCCCCAATTCCATAGGGGAACAGAGTCACATGGTTGACACAAAATGTTCATAACTATGTGACCAAATTGTGTGAATCAGTGAAGAGGATAAAATATCTACTTTTATCCTGTGACATTTTAATCCCCCCCCCCCCAATTTCTCCCTCATTTAACCCAGTTTCCTTTTCTGCACCTTCCCACCTCTTCCTCCCTTCCTCCATGGGGGATCTCCCTTGTTATTGGTTCAAATCATACACCTCCAGTTATGATGGAACCTTATAGGTAATTATTTGAGTCCATTAGCATTAGTTGTGTTCTTTTCCCTCATCCTATATGTTTAGATTCTCTATTTAGGTTTTTTTATTTCTTATTCCAACAGAGTATGGTGTAATCAGATATGAGTGATACGAATTTTATTATACCTAGGAAGAGGATGGATCTGGAGGCAGTCTGCAATTCTTCATGATTAGTTCCATTGAGGTATGTTACTTTAGTGAATTAATAAATCATTAAAGCTTAAATTTAATTTATATAGTGTTTATTTATTGATGTTTCATATGGATTATTCCCAGTTCTAGGTTGAGAATGTGCCACATTGATTTGCTGAGTGTTAGTTTGTGATTTTGGTGCGACGATATCGATTTTTAGGGTTTTAGGATATAATAAATTGAATATAATTATTTGTATAATTTATATTTTTTAAGTTTTATCAATTAATTATAATGTTATTATAATTAATTAGCTTCTAGTGTTTGGTTGTGAGACGTGATCTTTATATTAATCAAGTGATATTTAATGATCCTTGGAAAGTAAATATAATTCTTTTTAAAAGGTGTAAGGTCAATAATACCTACTCTATGGTATTTGTGAATGTTTTTGGTAGTATTTATATTTTTGAACATTCCCTTGAGGGAAAAATCACCTGTTTAATTTATTTCAATGAACTATTTAATCAATTAAATGGATAATTTTTAATGGATAAACATCAGGGGTAACTAATAATACTTTTTCCACTTTCTCATATATTGGACATTAAGAGACTAATTATCCTCTAGACCTCTTAAAAGGAGATATTGCACTCAATATGTCATGTAAGCCCTTGTACATGCCTAGGTGGTTATAAATTTTGAAAATATGACAAGTTTGGATTCGTAAATAGTCCCAGAGTGACCTTGGAATCATGATTGTATTATGACCCATCTCATGATAGCTTCTATAGTGGAAAGAGCACATGTAGCTGGTAGGTCCATGGTACCATATTCACAATGATGTTTTACATGACATCCTCGTCTAATAGGTGTTGAACTGAGACTAATATTTTATCTTGGTGGATTCCAAGAGGGATAACTCTCCAGTGTATTGACCTAGGGGACCATAGTTGGTGCCCTCATTTTGAACTGACCTTGTGATAGTACATCATGGTTTTGGGTAGAGATCATAGTGGGTGTTACCTTAGAACCCATATTGAACCTGTAAGAAAAATCAGCCGGTGTGTTAGTGGTTTATTTTGGAATTTGACCATAATCACTCTTTTATTTCTGATTTCACATGGTTATTATTTATGTGTAAATGATTTAAAGATGTTCTTCTTAGTATTTCAATAAGGAACCTGACATGATGCGATATATTACAGGTATTCTTAGAGGTACTTTTTAGGATCCATCTTCTGAGCTTACATGTTTGATTGGTACCTTATCGTGATGTCCATTAGTACTTCCTAGGACCTAGATTTTAAGCCTTACATGATTTCTTTACACCGATACAGGAAGTCCCATTGTCACCGGGATTCCTCTCTTCAGGGGTTACAGAGGTATGCTTTTTATTACACTTCGGAACCCCTCTTTGGGATACTATTAAGTATTGATGATGATCTCATCGAGAAATGAGTAGGATGATCCCTATGATCAGTTGAATGAACCATTACTATAATCACCATAATTTTTTGGGAGTTAGTTGTTGATAAATTTATTGCATTAAATCCAGGTTATTAACTTGGGTCTAGAGAGAAATCATTACATATTGCTTGTAACACCCCAAGATTTTATGATAATTATTATTTTTAATTTCTTTGATGGATTTTTTTGTACGCTTCACCAAGATTAGCTTATACTATACGCAACACCGTATTATCTTGCAGTATATGCAATACTATTCTTGGCTTGTGTTACACACAATTTCAAGTTCGTTTTGTGGAAATTATTCTACGCAACATTAAGTATAGATTTTGTTTAATGTATAAATTAAATAAGATTTGATTATGTTATATGAAACACCAAACAGAGCTTTTACTACACGTAGCCCTGACCTGGCTTGCATTACACACAATCAAGACCTTCCTCGATAGCGTGTGTAGTACGCAATACTGAGTTTCACTAAAGGAGATATTATTAAAATATTATTATGAACTAGCCATTATGAATAGTAATACCGACTTTTTTGAAATTTTATAAATTTCATCTTTCAAAATGGACTTCATTTTTGGATTTGGAATATTGAAATTAGCATAGGGTGAATTTTTTGTATTTTTCTGAAAACTTTTGATTTTTGATGAAAAGTGAAAACACTAGGTTACTATTTAAAACCCGACTTTTTATTTAAATAATTATTTATTTTATTTAAATTTATTTTAGGTAAAAATTGATTCATAATACTTATATAAGTTCAATTTAATTCATTGGAGTCATTTTATAATAATTCTAGATATATAAAAATTTTATTTAACTTTTCATCGTCTTTTACCCACCTCCTAAGAGAATTTGAAAATTTACATAAAAATTAATTTTACCACATCTATGGGTGGAATTTCAAAAATCCGAGAGACACGGTTAATATCAAGGAGTAAAATGTGGTTCTATAAGATGAAAATAAATTTTTGTGAATAGTAACTTTTTACTTTTATTTCCCACGGTTAAAAGTAAATAGGGTAATTAAGGGTAAAACTGATATTATTATTACCCTAAAACATGTCATAATTCTATTGGATAAGTATAATTCGACCAAAAACAACCTTAGGAATATAATATTATCATCTAGGTCAACTTGGATTGGATTAGGACATTTATTATTATTTAATTCAAAGAAGAGTTAAAAGAGTTAAAATCAAAGTTTAATAATTAAAAATTTTTAATATAGGGTTATACATAAGATACATTCTACTATAAATATTCATTAGAATTATAAAAAGATTTTATACATAATGGTATTTTATTTATAATTTTTAGACATTAAATAATTTAATTTATTTATGACACAATGATGATGCAACGATTACCTTATTAATGAAATATTAACATAATTGATGTTATAAATACCGAAATAAATGTAATTTGACACTTTTTCAAAATTAAAATAATTTTACAGGTTAATATAACATGTTATTATTTATTTAATTAACTTTTTTCGAACTATTAATGCTTTTATGATTTTCACAAAAATCAATTACCAAATATTGTCAAAATTGACATAAAATAGTTTTTAAAACAAATATTTTATTATTAATTGTTATTATTTTCTTAAAAATATATGGTTCGGAAAAATTACTTATATGAGGTTATATATATTAATAATTAACCACTTGGCATTCATTTGTCTTGTTATAGTATGTTTATTAACCATATAGTGTAAGAAAACAAGAAGACGTGGTAAAAGTTAAATTATTTAACTTAGAGTGAAATGTAAATTATAAGTTTAAAATAGTAAACTAAACTTGTCTAAAATCTATTGGCTGAGAGGATTTATACACATACCCACTTTATCTTCTAAATAAATCAATTTTTAGATATTATAAACTGAATATGACTTTATTATAAAATAATATTTTAAGTTTTTCCTAAGGTTCCCCTCTCATCCCTTATAAAAGGGTACCTCCTCCCTCTTCACTTTACACAATTTTGTGCTTTCAATATCAGCCAGACCCTGCCCATTTCACTTATAAACATCCCTAGAAACATTATAGAGGTTCTGGTCTCCTCAAAAGACCAACTCTAGTGCCTTAAGAGGAATCTTAAAAGAGGTGTGTCGAAGAAGAGATAATCTCTTCTACAGATTCTTTCAAGTTTTCTTTCTTCTTAAAATTATTCTTCATTAGTTGTTTCATTATAAAGTAATAACATAAGTATCACTAATATAAAGATATGTTATTATAAATTTTAAACAACCCCATTTCACCTTCTATCCATCCTAAGGAAAATGAAATCACCGCGCGTGTGTACTTATGGAATACCGTCTCCACGCTGTGGTGTAATATGTTTTTCCACCACCACTTTACATGGATGGGTATAATGGTGTAAAGAATAAATATATATGGTTATTATAACATGATACTGATTATGAGATATTATATCATCCACTCCAATTCAATTTAATAATTATGGGAGCGATATCATCGCTCGTGCATACGTACAGATTACCATCTCCATGACGCGATGAGATTCATTCTCCATGTTAACCATTCAAGAATGATTATAATGTATATATAATGAATAATAATGAAATATATGACATGATAAAGCTACTTTATTTATGTATATATATATTTATATATATATGTCATCTACATACTTCCATTCTAGTCAATAAGGAAAGGAAAATAGCGTTCATGCGTACGTACAGCCTACTGTCTCCATAAACGGTGTATTTCATTTCATTTATCTATATATTATATATATATATGTACTTAATATATATGATATATAAATAATTATTTAAATTATTGAAGTAATTAAATCGTGATATAAGTAATAATAATATCAAGAACAACAAGTCTAAACACGTACGATAAATAAAATGATTTTACCCAAAACGTTGCTTTAACATGGAATTTACAAAAGAACGGGTAATATAAAGTCACAAGTGAACTATATATGATATAATAACAATTAATTTGATTCTGTAATAAGTCAATGACATTATTTAAATCATTATACAGGAGGTTCGGATACAAATGAAGCATATCAGACATAAGGTAAGGAATAATTTTGCAGTCTCATTTTTATCTGAGATTACTTATACGTAAGTATTTACTGGGGTTATATTTTTCAACCATGCCCATAAATTTTTTTTCATAAAGTGTTTAATATTCTTCCATGTATGTTTAATGTCATGTTTACCCCTCTTTTAATTTTAGGGAATCTTTCTTTTATTTACCATATAAGGAATGTTTTGACTTTTCTGGCAAAAGTACGAGGAGAATGTTTTTTTAACTTATACGGCATGAATGGATTTTTACAGTTTCATAACTCATTATTTTCATGAAGCTTACTCTACAAGATTTCATGATTATTTTCAACAAAATCCTTTTATTTTAAAATTTCATGTAATTTTGTGAAAATAAAATGATTTTGAAGAAGAAAAGATATTTTCCTCAAGAATTCATTTCAAGTGTTTTATCAAAACCATTTTCCATCTAAGATGACATTATTTAATATGTTTATATTTCAAGTATAATTTCTCTATAATTTACATGGTTTCACTTTTCTTATGATGAAATGATATCCATTTTTTATATGGATTATGTTATGATGGGATGATGTTTATGAATCCCATTTTGTTCTTTGGGTAATGATGAATGATTTATGTTCATGTTGTGAAACACATAATAATGATTTCATTATGAGATGGGTGGGACCTATATCTCCCTCAAATTTATTGGGTATAGATTTATATCTCATGAGATAGACATGGTTGGAATAGTAAGTTAATCTGGTTCAGTGTTACAGGACTGGAACGAGGAGTGAACTCGATTCAGAAAGGGACTTTGTCCACTAAGAATGTCTTGGAAGAAATGCCTTGGCTACTATATAAATTTTATCATGTGCTTAAGGGTTTTCCATAATTACATTTTTTATTACCATGCTATTTTATAATGACTGATGATCCATTATGATCTATTACCTACGTACTACCATGTTTTATGTCATTGCTCAAGATTTTGATGTTTAAATATTATGTTCATGTTTTGAAGTTCAAATGTATATGGTTTGTTTTATTTTCTCCATGCTTACCCTTAATAAGAATTTTAGCTCACCCATTACATGTTTTATTTTCCCCAGGATATAAATAATGGTTTTAGGTAAGAAAACAAAAGGGGAAGATCATTATGGGAGATGTTGAAGATCTTTCACCATGATTAAAAGATTATATTCCGAGTTTCCAAAGACAGTAAACTATTACGGTCCTTGTGTGTTGGTTTTTGTTATGTATTAAGTATTCCTCAAAAGTAATGTAATGTCCAAGTATGTCATCTTTGGGTCTCTACATTTCATAAAGGTCATCACCCTTAGGGATTTTCTGAGTCGTAATGTCATGATAGGTTATGGACATGGACCTTGTACGCAGACATTAGACTAGATTTACATGGGATTAGTGGCATGACATATAGCTCCACTCCATATTTAAGGGATGTATAGATATCAATTTGAATACTTCATTACAGTGATTTGAGGTGAGTATGAGTAATCCTAACGTAAATAAATTTACCCCACTATAGTGTCATACCTTTCTTAGAGAGATTTTTAACATTGGAAAAACAATTATAGTCAATATGGATTATATAACCAATGATTGAATTGATTATACAAATATTGAGTGGTGTGACATCCAACTCAATGCATTATTCAGAGGATTACCAGTCGATTGGGATCATGGACCCAAGTATAGACTGTGGAATTATTTTATTGTTTATTTATTGTTGTGTATATAATAGGATAATCATATTACATGAGCAATGCTTGTATGATCTTTACTTTTAGTTTATCTTCATATGCTAGTTAATATTATTATTTTTATCTTGATGAGTAGATCACATATATATACAATGAATTTATTAGCTATGCATGGGACCGCATTGGTGGTTCCCTATTGAGTTTTGTACTAACACCCAACTTGTGAAACCTTTTTATTGGGGTACCCAAGAATACATTTTCTTTGTTGAAGGAACTGTATAGTCTAAGGCCTGGGACTGGTCGAGTATGATGGATCATATATTTATGCAGAGGTAATGTGATGTGGCTTGGTATGGGAATTATAGTCATGTACTGTTATTTTTGTTTCTTTTATATACTCCTGTTTATGTAGTCGGCCTAGTGGGTGATCAGTTTCGAATATATGACATGTCCATTCAGGATTTTACTATATTACATTTTATTATATCCTTTTTTTCTTCCACACTATATTTATTTACTACTATGGTTGATTTTTGGTTAATTCTGTTGTTTCTCTTACTCTGATATGAGGGCATAGTCTCCCCCCCTAACACACCCTAGAAACTTACTTCTAGTTAGAATCCTCTAGAATATAAGGAGGTTCACTTGAGACCTTATGAACATTCAGTATAGCTACTATTTATAGATTTATCTAGGTCAGGATATGACATTGACTATGAAGAGAGGTTATAAGGATCCTTTCCCTTATAATACTCAACTGATAGAGTATTAAAAATATAATAATGAGGGTTACTAGGGTTTGATACAATATTGGGAGAAATTTAGTGATTTTATTTATTAATAAATTATTTCATAAAATTAATCAAGATAAATTAGTAACTACAAAATTTATTTTTTATAGATAAAAAGGGCTTAGACACCACCAATTCATCATCACTATGATCAATTTTAGTTAAAGAAAATATCCTAATTGTCCAAAAAAACCATGAGTGGTAGACGTTCTTGCACATAGTACTATTCTAAGAGAGGTTTCTTTATGTTATGGTTTCCACACATCATTTTAATCCCCCTTTAGGAGTAAGAAATATGGTTAAAATTATGTATAATAATCATGTATATGATGAATTAGATGTACAATATATCATGTTTTAATCAATATCAATCTAATTGTAGAAAATTCATGGGTATAAATATTACTACAAGATGCTATCACATCTCTAAAAGTTATATTAGGAGTGATAAAGGTTATAATGTTAAGATATATATTGTTCATTATATAGGTGAAGGTTAGAAGAAGGGAATAAATTAGGACATCATGTACTCAAGATGATTGGGTACATCAAGAGACTTGAATCCCTTAGTGTTCAAGCTAAACCAATAACTAGTGATTGATCTCATTATTTTCTCTTTACCACCAAGATTCCTGGATTTTATTGTTAATTACAACAAGAATAACATAAAATATACCCTCCCAAACCTTTTGGATTTAATTTTCCAAGATTATAAGGATATGTAGAATACAATTTATTCAGTCCTTATGGTGAAAAAGAGGAGGGAGGTAATGGATAAGGGGTCTAAGGATAATCCTAAAATGAATACACCAATGCAATGTCCTTACAAAAATCCACATCTATAGAGGTAGGGAAATGAGAAGGAGGTAGTTTTCTTTTCATGTGGAAATAAAGTCCATTAGAAGAAGAATTATAAGCATGGGAAAAATAAGCAAGTCAATGCTTCTACATCAACTATTTTTTTCATTGAACGTGATCTTCCTTTATCTATAATATGGGAATTGGATACAACATGTGGCTCACATATTTTTATTCATATACTAGAACCAACTAGATTTGAGCATATTGAAAAGGGAGAGGTTGATCTATTATTTTAAAATGGTGTGACTAGCAGCCTTGGGTGTGGTAGATTATCATCTATCTTTTCCTAACGGTTTAGTTCTTGTATTAAATAATTTTTATTATTTTCTTATAGTTACCAGAAACATAATCTTAGTATCATGTTTGGACACCTTTGGATTTTATTGTTTGTTTATAAATAAATGTGGTCTCTTTTATATGAATAAAATATGTTTTGTTGTGGCACAACTTAGTAATTACTTGTATATACTTGAACTTGAAAACTCATAAATGATAGTAAATAACAAAACTAGTGAAAATGACCCAAATATAAAATACAAATGGAACATCACGATTAGTCATTTAAATGATAAGAATTTATATAAATTACACCAACCTGGTTTTTTAGACTCAACTGAGTTAAAACCCTTGGATTCATGTCATGTTTTTTACATTAGAAAATGACCAAATCACCCTTATTTGGGAAAGGAGAAAGTGACACTAAATTACTAAAATTGAATCATATTGACGTATATGGTTCATTTACAGTAGATGAAATGGGTGGGTTTTCATAATTAATTACGTTTATCGATAACTATAGTAGGTATGGTTATATATTCTTAATGATGTATAAATTAGAATCATTTTAGATTTTTGAGGAATACAAATATGAAGAATAAAAATATATTGGTAAGAATATTAAGGAAATCTACTCAGAATAAGAATATAATATCTTAACCAAGCTTTCATTCATCACAAGAATGAGTATGGGATAATTTCAAAACTCAATCCTCCCTATAAAACTCATTGGAAAGGTGTTATTGAAAGGAGGAATCAAACCTTTCTTGACTTGGTCAGATTAATGATGAGTTTGGAAACTCTTCTAGTGTCCTGTTAGGGATATGCCTTGCAGACAATGGAATATACCTTTAAATGTATAAAAAATAAAGCAATAGATGAGATTATATATGATTTTTGGTATGAAAAGAAACCCAATATATCACACATATGTGTGTGGGGATGTGACAAATTGTTCAATAATATACTTAGTGACAAATTATAATCCTGATGAACAAAGTGCATGTTTATAGGTTATCATAATGAATCCAAAGGATATTAATTATATAACCCTTCATATAGAAAAGTGATTACAAAAATAAATGCCATATTTATAGAAAGGGAACACATTTCCAATGTAAATACTAGGGTAAATATTGTGTTTGATGAAGTTGATACTCTAGATGCACAATTTTTGGTATGGGAACCATCTTCATCAAATACGGTGGGAGTTGAATTTGTTTCTAGGACACAAGTACTACAAAGATCAATGTGACAGGTTAGAGAACCAGAGAGATATGGTATTATTATCACCGGGTCAGGTGAATCATTTCTCCTAGATAATGAGTAACTTCAAATCTATAATGAGATAGTATATAGAAATAATGCTGCTAAATGGAAAGAAGCTTTGTATTCTGAGATGAAGTCTCTGTACCCAATCCATGTTTTTATTTTTGTAGACCCTCCAAACGATGTAAAACACATTGGGTGTAAATGGTTATTCAAAGAAAATATTGACATGTATGGTAAAGTAAATACTCATAAAGAATGATTGGTTGAGGAGGTTTTCAAGATATGTGAAGTCATACAATATGATGAAACCTTATCACAAGTAGAAAATATGATGTCTATGAGAATATTAAATGAAACAGGTGCCTTCCATGATTATGATATTTGGAAAATGGATGTAAAAATTGGTTTTCGAAATGATAAGTTGGTTGAAGATGTCTATACGATTCAACCTGAGGAGTTTATTAAGTCACAAGGTTCCAATAAAGGATACAAGATGTAGAGATCCATTTACGGATTGATGAATGAATCATGATCATGGAATGTTAATTTTTATGAAGCCATAATAGAATTTTATATCTTCAAGAATGAAATACATCCATTTTTTTATAAAATGTTTAGTGGGAATTCCATTATTTTAGTTGTATTATATGTTGATGAATTATTAATTATTCTAAATAAGGTAAAATTCTTACAGACAGTTAAGGCATGGTTAAATGAATACTACTCCATGAATACTTTGGTGAAGTATCCTATATCCTAGTGATCATGATCTATCAAGATATATCTTAGAGGCTTCTTGGGATTAGTCAAATTACATATATTGACAAAGTACTCAAAAGGTAAAATATCAAAAAATCTAAGAGAGGGGTTCTACCAATTTCACACGGTATCAATCCCTCCTATAAAATGTGTCCATAAACATAGGAGGAGATTATAAGAACAAGTAGAATCCCTTATTCCTTAATAGTGATATCTTTCATGTATTCCATTCCATTTACTAGGTTTTATATTAACTTTTTTTAAGCATAGTGGGTAGATATCAAACTAATCAAAGGGAGATGTATTGGGTAGCTTTAACAACTATCTTGAAGTACTTGATACATACAAAGGATATGATCCTTGTGTGTATAGGAGATGAGGAAATAGTAGTGTAGTGATACACTGATGCTTTTTTCTAGATAGATCATGATGATATGAAATCAAAGCCATTCTATTTATTTTTCCTGAATGGTGGTGTAGTTAGCTAGAGACGATCAAAGTAACCTGTGGTCACCGAATCTACAACATAATTAGTGTATATAGTAGCTTCTGATGTACTGTAGGAGGTAGTTTAGATAGAAAAAGTTTTATTAGATATTAGTTTTGTTCCTAGTAGTATAGATCCAATTCCATTTTATTGTGATAATACTACAATAGTGATGCTTTCTAAGGGGCCAATGTCAGAAAAGAGAACAAAGCATATACTTTGAAATTTTCATCTCTTGTGGGATATTAATCAGAGAGGTAAAGTCACAATTAATAGAGTATTCATAGAGGATATCATGGAGGAACCCTGGACTAAATCCATATATCAGTAGAAGGATGTTTCTCATGTGAGAGCTAATGGTTTGAGACTTATTAGAAGTTATATCTTGTTTTAAGTTGGAGTGTTGTATGTGGTTTCCCTAGACCCAACTTATGTACGTACTTTTATTACCAGAACAAGTATATAGTTTTATATATAAATGCATTTAACTTACCAGAAAAAAGTGGTGATAATTTTTTATCCACTATATATATAGTTATTTCTTTAGATTACAAGTTTTACCAAAATGTTATATTAGTTACTAGGATATAATTTCTACCTTGAGATAGAATGAAAATAATATTAAATTTATGGCCTATGGTCCTAATACATCATGCTGATAGGTTATAGATGATAGATGACCATAGGTTCTGGGGGCTCATAATGATTCAGACTTCTTATCATGAAGTTCACACTTGGTTATCTTGAGTAAATGAGATCCTGAGGAATGAAACCCAATTATAAAACCACATGTTTCATGTGTCATTGGAAGTTCATATCTACGAACATGCGTTATGGGATCCTAGTACGAGATTATTATATGTGTGTACTATTTGATCATGCAATTTGATTAATTGTAAAAACTATGATATTTATGTCGTGGAAATGCATATTATGTTGGGTGAACGATAGTTATTATGAAATTTATTGAATAATAAAGATATATTTGTTGGATTACAAAAGGATGTTATATCTTGGGCCTAGTTGACCAGAATTTTAGTACATTAATTATATCCATGTTCATGGTAGAAGAAGATAATTTCATCCAGTTAGGTCACTAAATAAAAAATAAAGTATTGATGATGAGAAAATAAATGCATCCTAATTTACAAGATATCATGTGACTAAGAAATTATATTACATGGTGTGTTTTCATAGGAGAGGTTGTCATTTCTATGACTTTTTCTTACCTTTTTAGGGTCCCTGATGGGTTTCTAGACTCCACTCATGGTCTGTGAATAGATTTCACTACTATCGAGATAAGATCCTAGAGGGTCACAAACAATAGAGTATTCAAGAGTCTTCCCTATTACAAATAATATGAATATATGACAAGGTGGACCCCACCAAGGGGTATGAGATATGTCTGAGAATAATTGATTTCCAATGAATAAATAAATTCATTATTATTTTAGTATATAATAATTGAAGTTGAATTTATTTATTAAAATTATTAAAAAGGTATTAAGTGAATATATGAAAAAAAAAATATGAAATAATATTATTTTAATATTCATGGTTCATTTATTTTTTGTGAAATATGGGTCGATTTAATGATTCATGTTTATCACATAATATATTTATTATATATTTCAAGTTGGTGAGAAAATATAAATGATTTTTATGATGTGGTCAGTTCATCATAATGGTTCATTTATCTCTTATTTAGCGAGTGTGTTATATATGGGGGTTGGGGTGTAACATACCAATATTTTTATTATTTTATTTCTTAAATTAATTAAAAAATTTAGATAGCTTATGTTACACACAAGAATGAGTTTCTTCGATATCGTGTATGAAACAGGACACCAGGCATTAGTGAATCATGAAATAATATTATTAAAACCAAGCCATTAAGTAGGTTGGTATTAATAATACGAACTACATTTTGAAACATTCATATAAATGGCCTCATAAATATAAAATTATTTATTAATTCTTAGTAAATAATAAATCAATTTTTAGTAAAGTGGTTGTATTCATCAACAATATGTTTTCTTGAAAAACGATTTTTACTAATTTTTATGAGAAAATAATGTATAATTTTTATAAAATATATTTTATAAAATGAACTTTCTTTTTTAAATATTTATATAAAAATTAACTTTTGTTGATTTTTTTATTTTTTGAAAATTATTTATTTTTACATGAATAGTGACAAATACTGATTTTTGTAAAAATATGATTTATTTTCAATAAATTAAGTAATTTAAATTCCCAATTATACATAAAATTAAAATAAGTATTATTCAGTTATATTTAACCCACATAATATTTTCAAATCAAATTTATATTAGATTTGAGTATAAGTGTATTTTTGGGTTCTAAAAGGCGTTTTCTGAAAACTATTTTATAGGGCATACTGATTCTTCATTTTAATTAATTAAAATAATCTATAATGAGGAATTTTTACAATTACATATATATATTATAAATGAATAAATTATAATTAATATTCATATAATGATTATTATTAGACATAGATTTAATAAAAAATCATCTTATGCATGAAAAATACAGTTCTTGAAAACCTGCCTTTTGGTTGAGTCTTCATGTTAATTTAATTTAATTTTTCCCCCTTTTATAAATTTTATATGAAGAAAATCATAAATTTTTAAATCATAAATTCAAAATTATATTCAGATTAATTTTTAATAATTTTATGAAAATATTTTTTTTTGATGAATAGTCAAAATATTGGATTATAATTAAAAATCGACTTTTAGTTTAAATTATTTATAAAGATAAATTAAATTTGAAATTGGTTTTAAATATAAAATATTTTAATTATATATATATATATATATATATATATTAATCCAATTTAGGTAATTGGATTCAATTTTATATTGAAATTGGTTATAAAAAATCTATAAGCTTTTGAACATTTTCTATATGAAAACCTACTTTCTCATCGCATCTATAGGATTAATTTTAAATTAAATTATGACAGTTATGTAAATTGAATTTGGAAAAACAGATTACATAATTATAATAAAAATAATTCATATTTTATAATAACTTAAACACAATTAAAAAAGGGGATGTTGGGGCCAATCCCCAATTCAAAAAAACATTTTATAACATTCAAATTTTTAATGGTATGTTTCATGAGATGGAATTTTTGGTAAAGGTCAAAAACCCCTCTTCTATCCACTAAATCCCCCCAAATTACACCCATGAAACAAATTCATATTTTCAATGACCTATTCATGCACTGGATGGCCTATATTTTCAATTTTCTTTATCCTAAGGGCCCTACACTCCTCTGTAATTCACCAAAATCCTTTGGACATCCACAGAACCTTGAACCATGTCCAATAACTACTTTTTTAGATGTCAAGACTCTAAAAAACCTATTACGAGTACTAGTTACCAAAACAATTCATCCAAAAAAATAAAATAAAAAATTAAAATTGACAGTGATGTTTTTAAAACCATAAGGACACAGGACATTACTATCTCTCCACCATATAACTTATCATCCTTGAAAATTCACATCAACCTCTAAACAAACAAACCCAATCTATTCAAGTTACCAAAATTGGATCCAATTTCCATGTTATACTCTGGATCATCGAATGATATTCCATTATGTATGTTTAAACATGAGGCATAAAATTCATAAAAACTGATCCATCACTCAAATACATCACTAAATCCTCTATATATTTCTCAATGACTCCTTTTTATCAAGGTACATCACTTTTTTCTCATCAACTCATCACATGACTTATAGGGTTCCCACTATAATATTTCCCTCATAATGACCAATTTTGATCCATGATTCACCCCACCATTGGAACAACCTACAAAAACAAAACCCCCAATGGTCTATCAACCCACCAATCATATCTCACATGATGATCCTGACATAGTTTCATTCTCATCACATCCAATCTTAAGCATAATGCCAGTTGGACCTCTTCTACCCAACTATAATCAAAAAAATTTGTCACAACCATTGATGCATCCTTAAAAGAAAAAACTACCTCCATATATATATTTTTTCTAATGACCCACACATATATCCCCATTCATCCTTCAATCCACGACACAAACTCTCCCCACATATTAAGAATTTTCAATAAAAAAAGACGTTCATTATATTTTTCACAAGATTTACCCTCTAAACCATGTGAAGAAACTAGGTTTCACCCCCTAAAACACATAACGAAAAAGTTTCACCCCTTAATCTTGGAAAAATAATGGGTTTTACCCCTAAACCATATACCAAATCATGGCTCCCCCAATTAATCAACCTCAGGTAACACCAAGATCACCCCAAGTTTGGTGCCAATGCACCGAATCCAACCAACACCCCATATAAATAGCAAACATATAATTCATTGAGGTACCAGATAACATCATATATTATCATACACTAGTCCCCAAATGTAGTTCAAAAATCCACTGATGTGTCCCACAACATCCAAAACCCTTTCGATAGGAAGGTTTTTTATCTGTAACTAATATGATGCTCCCTACCATATGATTATCACAATCATTTCTTGAAGAACCCAACACTCATAATATACAGCCTACTAATTTTCAATCACTAAACATAATGAATAACATATACAAGAACTCGCATACCTGATCACTTACATGAGATATCAATTAACATGTGTTCCTAACTCAAAAGAAAGTAACCCTTGCGAACTACCAAAATTACAATCATTATGAGGGTCACACCCTCAAATAGAAAAAGGTTAACCCCCTACCATATGATGTTCTTTATACCACTCCTTGATAACCATAGTTCCCTCATCACACAAGTGTGACTCCTCTAACACCAAACTCATTTCATCATAGGTTTTTTCTACCTATAATTAACCCTTTGATAGACCATGCTACCACACTCGATCCATTTTCTATGTCTCCTCTACCATGGATAGAAATTTAACAAACTCATTAAACCTTAGTCAACCAAGAATACTAGTGTCACGTATTTCATGATTCATATACTTACATATGATTTCTCACCAATTTCTATTAAATAGGTTCCGTGAATGAATTGCATGTTTCACCCCAAACACTTCCAAAGGAAACAAATGTATGCCTCTATACCAACTAGTCATAAAACCCAACTCATGACATCCCAAATCTCATGTCATCATCTAATATAACAATCCTAAACTACCAACCATACTCCACAACATGAAAATTTCGTCATGTTAGGAGATCCTTTGGAAGTCCACTTCAAAATCGATCACTCCTCTTGTTCCATTATTAACCACACACTGATACACTACCCAACGACATCAAAAGTCAAGAGAATCCAATAATTCTCTCATCAAGAATTAAAGAACTTCTATAACCAAAGGGTTAGTAAATAAAATGGAATTTCCTCCAAAACCAGTCTCGATACAATAACAGACAAGTGCTTAACATCCTAAGGCATAACTATGACTTTTCCATAAACTTGATTACACCTCTCATGCATCGATCATAAAATCCAACACATACCCATTATTCCCATAAATATGGAAATAAGAATATTGGACTAACCCCTCTCATGGGTTTACATCCAATATCATTACACACTAACCCACTAAGGATCAATCCAAAACTAAATGTCTTTAATCCTCCCACCTAGACTATAATCGACATCTTAAAAGGTAATAACACATATGAAACATAATATTCCTATCCCTGTGTCACAAAAAATATCATATACCAAAACAACCACTCATGGGTCTCATATAAACACAAATCATACATCACATTCTAAGTCATAATACTACCAGGGAACTGATTCTCATCAAGAATCCACATATAATACTGCTCCCTCAAGAATCACAAACTCTTAAATCATTACTTCCTTAACTAATGACCTCATCCAAGATGATCAATACCCAAAAAATCATAGCACATGGTTTATATAGATTTAATTCCATTCCAATATATAGGGAAAAAATATAGGTTATTATTGGTACAATAATTAATAAAACATAGGGAACTCACCAACTCTGAGCATCTACACATTAGAATTCTCTAAAGAGGTTGTAGATGCATTATATAGATAGATGAGTACAACTATATTCTCATAATTATGTCATGTATCACACATACCATTGTCACATAGTTCAACTAGTGCAATAATCGTTCTTAGTAAACCCCATTTCTATGATATGTTCCTGTGTTATGTTCACAAAGAGGTATGCCACACATTCAACCAAAAATACATACATATATAACCAAGCATTAAAAACAATCTAGCACTATAGAGACCCGAAGCTTGATGTACATGGACATTACATTACTTTTGCAGAATACTTAGTACATAACAAAAACACACACACAAGGATCGTAATAGTTTAGTGTCTTTGGAAACTCGGAGTATAATCTTCTAATCCTGGTGAAAGATCTTCAACATCTCCCATAAAGATCTTACCTTTTTTTTATACCTAAAACCATTCTTTATATCTTGGGGAAAAGAAAACATAAAATGGTGAGCTCAAAAGCTCAGTAAGGGTAAACAAAAGAAAAATCAATCACATCATATTCATAAGAACATAACTTTTGGAAATATTAACCTGCAAAAGAGAGCATAATTTCATAACATGGGATAAATCATAGTAGTGAAATGAAATCCCAATAAGCATAACTTAAAACATGAAACTTTGTGGCATACACACATAATCATAGAGAATCATTTCTTGTTAGTCATGACTCATTGCCAAGACTATCTTAGTGGACAAAGTCCCTTTCTGAATCGAGTCACCTTCATTTCAGTCCTGTTTCACTGAACCGGTATAACCTACCATTCCAGCCATGTCTATCTCATGAGATATGAAATCTTTAACCAATGAATTGGAGGGAGATATAGGTCCCACCCATCTCATAATGATACCATTCTTATGTGTGCCACAAATTCATAAATCATACATCATTGCATAACCCATGTAATAAAAATGGGATTCTTAAACAACATGACATCATAAAAAAATTCATATAAGATAAAGGAATTCATAAAAATAATTCCATCACAACATAGTCAAATCAATGTAATAATAGGTATAGAAACAGAACCCTTTATTATCTTATATGGAAAATAATTTTGATAAAACACTTGAACTCCATTCTTGAGGAAAATATCCTTTCTTCTTCAAAAACATTTTTCCTTTCTTAACATGTCATACAAATTTAAACTAAAAGAAGTTGATTAAAAATAAACTTAAAAACTTGTAAAGAAAGCTTCTTGGAAATAATGTTTTAAAAATCCATTCATGCCGTATAAGTTAAAAAAACATTCTTCGTACTTTTGTCGGAAAAGTCAAAAAGTACCTCGTACGAGAAACGACAAAAGATTCCTTTCATAATCTTTACTAAAAACTCACAGAAGGGTAAAATTGGATTTAAAAATTTGTAGGTGGATGGAAATAATATTACATATTCAGGAAACATGGATGTGGATGATAAAATACACCCCAGTAAATACTAAAGTATAAACAATCTCAGATAAAAATGAGATTGTGATATTTCCCTTACCTTAGGTCCGATTTGATTTGTACGTGTCCGAAGCTCCTGTATAATGGTTTAAATAATGTTATTGACTTATTCTAGAATCATACATATTGATATGATATCATATATGGTCATATTCTTAGATTCTTGTTAGTAATATTTCATTGTTACTTGTTACTCGGGTCTTTCTTGCCTTTTGTTCTTATGCGTGTTTTTCCGAATAAATTCTTATTCTTCTTTTAAGGTTATATATACCTTATATCCAGAATGGTATTAGTGTAACATATATCATATTTATTCATTCAATTCATTTATATAATTACTATGTAATGATGATCATGTAGAACGAGTCGCATCACATCGTGGAGACGGTATTCCGTACGTACGCACGAGTGATGATATCGTTCCTATGATCGTGGAATTGTATTTGAGTATATATATATTATTTCAGTATCAATATTACATTATAATAATAATAAATAGTTACTCATTACACCATTATACCCATCCTTGTAAGGTGATGGTGGAAAATAGATTACACCACGGTGTGAAGACGGTATTCCGTACGTACGCACGCGCGGTGATTTCATTTTTCCGTAGGATGGATAGAAGGTGAATTAGGGTTGTTTCATATTTATAATAACATATCATTATGTAAGTAATACTTATGTTATTACTTTATAATGAAACAACTAAAGAAGAATAAGTTGAAGAAGAAAGAAATTGAAAAGATCGGTAATGGATATTACCTCTTCTTTGGAACGCCTCTTTGAATCCTCCACTTAGGGAACTAAGATTTGTCTTTGAAGAAGACCAGGACCTCTAGGATTATTCTAGGGAAGTGGAGAGGAGAAAAGGTCAGGGGTTGGCCGAGCTTTAGTGCTCAAATTGGTGTGAGGAGGAGGGGGAGGAGGTGCCCTTTTATAAGGGAGGAGAGGGGCACCTTAGGAATATCTCAAAATATTATTTTATATTAAAGTCAAAATCGGTTTATAACGGTTCCAAAGGGTATTATTTCGAAGCTAAAGTGGGGATGGGTCGTAATACTATCATCCAATAGTATTTAGACAAGTTTAGGGTATTATTTTAACCTTATCAATTAGATTTAACTCTAAGTTAAATAATTTAACTTTTACCGTGTCTTTTTTTTCTTTCACTATATGGTTAATACACTTACTATAACATGCCAAACGAACCCCAAATTGTATATTATTAATAAATATATCCTTATCTAAGTCATTTGGCCGAACCTTATATTTTTAGGAATAAAATAACAATTAATAATATAATATTTTATTTAAAATCTATTTTGTGTCAATTTTGACACTATTTGATATATGATTTTTGTAAAAGTCATAACAGAATTATATTTTCGACCCAAGTTGATTAAATAAACAATAATATATCATAGTAACCTATAAAATTAGTGTAATTCATAAAAAGTCTTAAATTACATTTATTTTGGTATTTATAATATCAATTATGTCAATATTTCCTTAATAAGATAATTACTGCATCATATTGGTGTCATAAATAAATTAAATTATATGATGTATAAAAATTACAAATAAAATACCATCATGTAGGAAATTTTTTTAGCTTTCTAATGAATATTTACAATCGAATTTATCTTATGTAAAACCCTATATTAAAAATGTTTTAGTAAATATACTTTGATTTTAGCTCTTTTAACTCTTCTTTGAATTAAATAATAATAAATGTCCTAATCTAATCCAAGTGGGCCTAAATGATAATATTTTACACTTAAGGTTGTTTTTGGTCGAGATACACTTGTCCAATAGAATTAGGACATGTGTTAGGGTAATATTAATATCATTCTTACCCTTAATTACCCTATTTACTTTTAACTGTGGTAAATAAAAGTAAAAAGTTACTATTCACCAAAAATTATTTTCATCTCATTGAACCAAATTTTACTTACTGACATCAACCGTGTCTCTCGGATTTTTTAAATTCCATTCACAGAAGCGGTAAAATTAAGTTTTATGAAAAATTCAGTTTTTTAACTACCACTTAGTAGTTTCACTATTCATCAAAAAATGATCTTTTTCAGAACAATGCCAAAATTTCATCCTAAGATATATTTCATATTCCAAATTCAAAAATGAAGTCTATTTTACCAAATTCATAACATAGAAGTTTCATTAATTAATTTTATAATTAAATCCCGCTGTTAAAACAAATAGCGTGTTTTTAAGAAACAATATCTATCAAAAGATTGACACTTGATTATGTCTGGTTTAAATGTGAAATTACATTCAATGACCAACATTGTATTAAATTGTAAAAATATATTCTAAATATACTTTAAAACCACTCAAATTAATAATTTATCACTATTAATTATTTCGATTAAAAAAGTTGTTTTTAATTATAATTTAGTAATTTTCACTATTCATTAGAATATGAAAGTTATCCGAAAGTACCAAAATTTCACCTTAGGCTAAATTCGATACTCCGAATCCAAAAATGAAGTCCATTTTGAGAGCTAAAATTTCTAAAATTTAAAAAGTGGTTATTACTATTCATAACGGCTAGTTTTAATAATATTTTAATAGCATATCGTTGTTTCGTGAAACTCAGTATTGCGTACTACACACACTATCGAGGAAGGTTGCGATTGCGTGTAATGCAAGGCAAGTCAAAGATGCGTGTTGTGCAAGCTCCTTTTGGTGTAGCGTACAACACAAGACATTAATAAAATTAAAAAGAATATTTTTCATAAAATCTCGGGCTGTTACATTCTACCCCCCTTAAAATGAATTTCGCCCTCGAAATTCGTCGGGGTTATAAATGGTTTACTATTCAAAAGTTTCTTTAATAGAAACCCACATCGTAAAAAGGAATATCAAAACCAATCTTTAAAAACAAAAGTATGAAACGTAACGGTTACCCAAATAAACTAATCACTAGGTTTCCACATAGGTGAAAATATGGATATGGAAGATAAATCTAACCATCATGTTCTGATGGAGAGTGGTAGAGAACATGGCTATGGAAAAGCCAGAAATCACAAAGCCATAAATTTGTGACGATCTAAGGTACCATCTGATTCATCAGATATAAGATCACTAGGACAACATTTTTGGTTTTCAAGATCGTTTTCCTAAAGTTAAAGAATTTGAATTAGAATAAATACTTACTTTATTTTGGTACAATCTCACTGTTGTTCGTGCCTTTAACAATTTCCACTTCATCTCTTAAATAAATGAAGTTGAATTTGTTATTTGTGAAGTGTTAGCAGATCATATGATAGAATGACGGGTCATTCCATCTGTCTCAAACAAAAGGTTAGCAAAACAATTATATACATAAGTCGATCTATAGTGAGATTAATCATATATGGTTCCTAAAATGGACTTATACATCATATGTCATACAGCTTAATATAATAAAACTAGTTTCTACTAAACAGGGACTTCCTATAGGCCAGTGGTAGGCGATAAAGGCCAGTCGCACTTCGGTTGTGGGTTCGATTTCCACAGCCTTGTCCAACGCGATGGGCTGTCGCCCATCCTGCAGGTTGTCCTTTTTCTAAAACTATATTACTATAACATCCCATCAATAATATCGAGAAAACTTCTATCCTTAAACAATACTAACTTATGTCCAACATAATCCATTCCATTCTTTAGGCTTATCCATAATACTGCAGTCCACTCTCATAACATAGTGAAAACGATTACCAGAGATTTAACACCATCGTCGATCCCCATATATCATAAGATATGTTTTGTTGGTCACATTCCAAACATTAAAAGTCCTTAATCATGTATTCTCTTGAATACCTTAGTGAAAACACGAATGCAGTTAAAATTTAACACTTTCCACATACCAAAATCTTCAAAATTCTATATACTCAAACAATGATATCACTTAGTCCTTATATCAATCATGAGCTCATGAATACTGTTAAACATTTCGTTTTCTCATTTTCCCTTCATTATTCTCATGTCATCTTATTTCCAAAAATATCTCAATCACTTTGAATACCACATTAGACCAATACATAAATATTCCAATACTTTATGATACAACATTATTTTGGAATCCCATTACATAAACACTTAATCATTCCACCACATCGTTATCATATTCAACATCGCCAATGGTGATCACATGTGACTTCCCTTTGTCCTTTTCCTTAAGCGGTTGCTCATGTCGATCATCACTAACCCTTGGATTAGGGCATTTATTAGCATAATGCCCCATTTCCTTGCACATGAAGCATTGAAGTGTTGGTGGTGCATTCTCTGCAGTGTTTGCTTTATTCACATCATTAGAATCCCTTTTTCCATTACTTTGACACTCAGCTGCTCGATGACCTTCTTTTCCACACATAAAACATTTTCTAGTCCCTTTAAGACAATCTCCACCATGCTTCTTTCCACACTTTGTGCATAAGGAAACATTCATCTTCTTTTCACCATTATTCTGAGATTTCTCCTTGAACTCCATCTTTCGTTTCTTGTCAAAACCATGAGATGGATATGTAACACCAACTTCCATTTCTACCTTGATAGTACAACGCACAATTTCTTCATAGCTACTAAAGTCTCTTATAGCTAATGCCCTTCGAAGACTTGGTTTTAATCCACTAAAAAATCGATCAACTTTACTTTCAGGTTGGATGATAATGCCAGATGCATACCTTGCAAGTCTTCTAAAATTTGCTTCGTATATACCAACAGATTCATCATCCTTCTGCTTCAGCTCAAGAAACTCCTTTTCCATCTTTGTTCGAAGAATACGAGGGAAGTACTTACTGAAAAACAAGTTCTTGAACTCGTCCTATTCCATGGACTCAATTTTATCTATTTGCCTCGTATTCTTGATAAGATTCCACCATTGATCAGCTTCACCTTCCAAAAGATATACTGCTAAGATGAATTTATCATGCTCAGAACATTGAAGAACTGAAAATATCTTTTCAGTGGTACTGATCCATTGTTCAGCAACAAGTGGATCAGAAGTCCCACTGAAAGAAGGTGGATGTTGCCTCATGAAGGACTCAATAGAATATTGTTCCCTTCTCTGCTCATTTGGAAGTCCAGAATGATTCATAGCTTGTGTAAGTATAGCAATAAGATTTTGCACTCCATCTCCCATAACATTTGTTTGTTCAGGTGGGCAATCATTGCATTGTCCATTGCATTGATCAACACGGTTCTTTCGGGTTCCAGCCATCATCTAAAACCCAAAAAGAATAGTGTGAGAGGCAAAAATCATGCTAGGGAAAACAACATAATAAAGGGGGAGTACCTTCAATATATAACATCTTAGGTTTAATTCTATGATCGTTAGCATAATTCTAGTACTATAACCTATACGTATACTTAACCTTAGGGACATCCCTAGACATACCTTAGAAATATCTCTAGGGATCTCACTAAAGTTCTCGCATCCTAGTTTCCAAAGGTTGACTAAACCATTACTCTGATACCAACTGTAGAGACCCGAAGCTTGACGTACATGGACATTACATTACTTTTGTGGAATACTTAGTACATAATAAAAACACACACATAAGGATCATAATAGTTTAGTGTCTTTGGAAACTCGAAGTATAATCTTCTAATCCTGGTGAAAGATCTTCAACATCTCCCATAAAGATCTTCCCTTTTTTTATACCTAAAACCTTTCTTTATATCCTGGGGAAAAGAAAACATAAAAGGGTGAGCTCAAAAGCTTAGTAAGGGTAAACAAAAGAAAAATCAATCACATCATATTCATAAGAACATAACTTTTGTAAATCTTAACCTGCAAAAGAGAGCATAATTTCATAACATGGGATAAATCATAGTAGTGAAATGAAATCCCAATAAGCATAACTTAAAACATGAAACTTTGTGGCATTAACTCATAATCATAGAGAATCATTTCTTGTTAGTCATGACTCATTTCCAAGACTATCTTAGTGGACAAAGTCCCTTTCTGAATCGAGTCACCCTCGTTTCAGTCCTGTTTCACTGAACCGGTATAACCTACCATTCCAGCCATGTCTATCTCATGAGATATGAAATCTTTACCCAATGCATTGGAGGGAGATATAGGTCCCACCCATCTCATAATGATACCATTCTTATGTGTGCCACAAATTCATAAATCATACATCATTGCATAACCCATGTAATAAAAATGGGATTCTTAAACAACATGACATCATAAAACAATTCATATAAGATAAAGGAATTCATAAAAATAATTCCATCACAACACAGTCAAATCAATGTAATAATAGGTATAGAAACAGAACCCTTTATTATCTTAGATGAAAAATAATTTTGATAAAACACTTGAACTCCATTCTTGAGGAAAATATCCTTTCTTCTTCAAAAACATTTTTCCTTTCTTAACATGTCATACAAATTTAAACTAAAATAAGTTGATTAAAAATAAACTTAAAAACTTGTAAAGCAAGCTTCTTGGAAATAATGTTTTAAAAATCCATTCATGCCGTATAAGTTAAAAAAACATTCTTCGTACTTTTTTCGGAAAAGTCAAAAAGTACCTCGTACGAGAAACGACAAAAGATTCCTTGCATAATCTTTACTAAAAACTCACCGAAGGGTAAAATTGGATTTAAACATTTGTAGGTGGATGGAAATAATATTACATATTCAGGAAACATGGATGTGGATGATAAAATACACCCCAGTAAATACTAAAGTATAAACAATCTCGGATAAAAATGAGATTGTGATATTTCCCTTACCTTAGGTCCGATTTGCTTTGTACGTGTCCAAAGATCCTGTATAATGGTTTAAATAATGTTATTGACTTATTCCATAATCATACATATTTATATGATATCATATATGGTCATATTCTTAGCTTATTGTTAGTAATATTTCATTGTTACTTGTTACTCGAGCCTTTCTTGCCTTTTGTTCTTATGCGTGTTTTGCCGAATAAATTCTTATTCTTCTTTTAAGGTTATAGATACCTTATATCCAGAATGGTATTAGTGTAACATATATCATATTTATTCATTCAATTCATTTATATAATTATTATGTAATGATGATCATGTAGAACGAGTCGCATCACATCGTGGAGACGGTATTTCGTACGTACGCACGAGTGATGATATCGTTCCTATGATCGTGGAATTGTATTTGAGTATATATATATTATTTCAGTATCAATATTACATTATAATAATCATAAATAGTTACTCATTACACCATTATACCCATCCTTGTAAGGTGATGGTGGAAAATAGATTACACCACGGTGTGGAGACGGTATTCCGTACGTACGCACGCGCGGTGATTTCATTTTTCCGTAGGATGGATAGAAGGTGAATTAGGGTTGTTTCATATTTATAATAACATATCAGTATGTAAGTAATACTGATGTTATTAATTTATAATGAAACAACTAAATAAGAAGAAGTTGATGAAGAAATAAATTGAAAAGATCGGTAATGGATATTACCTCTTCCTTGGAACGCCTCTTTGAATCTTCCACTTAGGGAACTAAGATTGGTCTTTGAAGAAGACCAGGACCTCTAGGATTATTCTACGGAAGTGGAGAGGAGAAAATGGCAGGGGTTGGCCGAGATTGAGTGCTCAAATTGGTGTGAGGAGGAGGGGGAGGAGGTGCCCTTTTATAAGGGAGGAGAGGGGCACCTTAGGAATATCTCAAAATATTATTTTATATTAAAGTAAAAATCGGTTTATAATGGTTCCAAAGGTTCTTATTTCGAAGCTAAAGTGGGGATGGGTCTTAATCCTATCATCCAATAGGATTTAGACAAGTTTAGGGTATTATTTTAACCTTATCAATTAGATTTCACTCTAAGTTAAATAATTTAACTTTTACCGTGTCTTTTTGTTTTCTTTCACTATATGGTTAATAAAATTACTATAACATGCCAAAAGAACCCCAAATTTTATATTATTAATACATATATACTTATCTAAGTCATTTGGCCGAACATTAGATTTTTAGGAATAAAATAACAATTAATAATATAATATTTGATTTAAAATCTATTTTGTGTCAATTTTGACACTATTTGATATATGATTTTTTTGAAAGTCATAACAGAATTATATGTTCGAAACAAGTTGATTAAATCAACACTAATATATCATAGTAACCTAGAAAATTAGTTTAATTCATAAAAAGTCTTAAATTACATTTATTTGGGTATTTATAATATCAATTATGTCAATATTTCATTAATAAGATAATTACTGCATCATCTTTGTGTCATAAATAAATTAAATTATATGATGTCTAAAAATTACAAATAAAATACTATCATGTAGGAAATCTTTTTAGATTTCTAATGAATATTTACAATCGAATTTATCTTTTGTACAACCCTATATTAAAAATGTTTTAGTAAATATACTTTGATTTTAACTCTTTTAACTCTTCTTTTAATTAAATAATAATAAATGTCCTAATCTAATCCAAGTGGGCCTAAATGATAATATTTTACACTTAAGGTTGTTTTGGGTCGAGATAAACTTGTCCAATAGAATTAGGACATGTGTTAGGGTAATATTAATATCATTCTTACCCTTAATTACCCTATTTACTTTTAACTGTGGTAAATAAAAGTAAAAAGTTACTATTCACCAAAAATTATTTTCATCTCATTGAACCACATTTTACTTACTGACATCAACCATGTCTCTCGGATTTTTGAAATTCCATTCACAGAAGCGGTAAAATTATGTTTTATGAAAAATTCAGTTTTTTAACTACCACTTAGTAGTTTCACTATTCATCAAAAATTGATGTTTTTCAGAACAATGCCAAAATTTCATCCTAAGCTATATTTCATATTCCAAATTCAAAAATGAATTCTATTTTACCAAATTCATAACATAGAATTTGCATTAATTAATTTTATAATTAAATCCCGCTGTTAAAACAAATAGCGTGTTTTTAAGAAACAATATCTATCAAAAGATTGACACTTGATTATGTCTGGTTTAAATGTGAAATTACATTAAATGACCAATATTATATTAAATTGTAAAAATATATTCTAAATATACTTTAAAACCACTCAAATTAATAATTTATCACTATTAATTATTTCGATTAAAAAAGTTGTTTTTAATTATAATTTAGTAATTTTCACTATTCATTAGAATATGAAAGTTATCCGAAAAGTACCAAAATTTTACCTTAGGCTAAATTCGATACTCCAAATCCAAAAATGAAGTCCATTTTGAGATCTAAAATTTCTAAAATTTAAAAATGGTTATTACTATTCATAACAGCTAGTTTTAATAATATTTTAATAGCATATCGTTGTTTCTTGAAACTCAGTATTGCGTACTACACACGCAATAGAGGAAGGTTGCGATTGCGTGTAATGCAAGGCAAGTCAAAGATGCATGTTGTGCAAGATCCTTTTGGTGTAGCGTACAACACAAGACATTAATAAAATTAAAAAGAATATTTTCATAAAATCTCGGGCTGTTACAAGCACCTACCCAACCACCTCAAGATTAGTCACATGCCTTCAAATAAATATTCTCAAAAGGAGGCTCATACCGAGGACCCTCTTGTCTCATGATCAATCAATGAGGCATAAGATCTAACCAAAGAGGGGTTTTCAAACATAAAATTTCAAAGATGCCAAACGGGCCTTTAGCTTCACCTCATTCAACCATTAAATAAACATTTATAAATGATTCCAAAGCAATAATGAACATCATTTCTCATAAACACGGTCAAACAAACCAAATCATGCCAATATTGTAAACATTTAAAAACCATTTTCAAAACAACATTAAAATCCAGAACATGTTTCAAACCAAATGGTCAAACCGTAAGGGACCCATTAAAACCCATGTTTTCAAAAACAATTCAAGAAACAATTTATAAGAGCTCATTTAAAACCCTACTTAGAAACCACTCAAGGGGACCATTTTTTTTTGAAAATTAAAATCCATTTATGAAAAACAAGAAACATTAGAAAACATGTCGAACAGACCCTTACTAGTTATGACAAAGAACACACCCAAATACCTCACATTTGTCAAGCGAACAGTTTTCCTTTCATAACTCACACCAAATCATATTCACTATGTCATTAAAAAACTCTAAAAGTGACAGAAACTTTATAAAACAAACCAAAAAAATTTCCTACAATTACATGAACAACACAAAAAATTTATAAATGATTTAATAAATAGACCAAATGATTTATAAACAATTTCATAACAAATCAAATAGTTTATTAAAAAATATATAAATAGATGAGACAATTTATAAACAATTTGATAAACATACCAAATGATTTATAAACAATTCATTCAAACTGGACACCTGATCACAAACTATTAAGGAGTATTTAAAGGCGTGTATCATGCTTAAAACATTATCAAGACAGCCTTTGGAAACAAGTGGACATATTTTTCATAAGCACACATGAACATAACCATAGAAAAAACTTCAAAACTATTTTTTTAACAAAACCAACAGACTTGTAAACACTATAGAGGGTGAACTAAGAATATCGGGAAGGTGTGAATTAAGTCAAAAATTTAATTAAAACACTCAAGTATTAATTGGACTTAATCTGAAATGAATATGCAGAGTCGCCTACCTCAAAGCAAGAGAGGATGTGACAGAACCTCAATGGAATGAGGAGCAATACCTTATGGACCAAGCACACACCTAAAAAAGAGAAACAAAAACGTAACTTAAATTGAGCACAAGGGTTTTCTAAATGTAAAGGATGAACGCAAAACCATAGGAAGAACACACCAGAAGGGAGGAGTCTACGCTTCGGAGGGGAGACAGAGGGGCTGCGAAGGGAGTTTGAGTTTGCACCAGAAGACTATAGGAAACAGTGCGTGTAGGGGGGTTTGGGCCACTGGAAAATTGGTCACACAAGGGGGGTTCTAGGAAGAGGGTCACTAGAAAAAAGTACACATAGGGGGTTCAGGGTAGTGGGTCTCTGTAGTGTGGCTTGACTGGAGGTGTGGAAGGCTAGAGGTCAGAGGCTAGAGCGGTAGGTGCCCATGGGGAGTGTAGCTAGCTAGAGTATGGTAGAGGAAAGTTAGGGGTGACTTGGTGTGCTGGGGTGAGAGGTGAGGTTGGCGGCTGGGATCCCGGGCAAGGTTGGGTGTCGAGGGTGGTAGTAGTTAGAGGCCGGGACGTGGGAAGGGGGTCTGAGGCGTAGGGTCAGGGTATCGAGGGCGAAAGTCTATATGAGGTGGGGCAAGGATGGTGGGGCAAAGGGTGAGCGGATAAGGCGAGTGGGGGAGAATTTGGAGGCAGGGACTTGGATGGTGAGGCAGATGTTAGGCGCGAGGAGGGATAGAGTGAGGTGAGGGCAGAGGAGTGGGAGATAGGGGTTGGGCACGGTGTAGGCAAGGAACTTGAGGTAGGGAAAAGGGGGGTGGCTGTCGCGGATAAGGTTAGGGTTTTCCTTGTTTTTTCATAAATTTTCTATATAATAATAAGAATAATAATAATAATAAAACCAGAAAGAAAAATAATAAAAATAATCATAATAAATATAATAATGATAAAAAATAATGACAGTAAAAAATAATAATAATAACAATCATGATGATAATGATAATAATAATAAAACTAGAAATAATAATAATAAATATAAATATAATAAATATAATAATAATAATAGTAATAATAATAATAATAAAAATGATAAAAATAATAAAAATAACAATAATAACAATAATAACACCTCATTAATAATATTATTATTAATTACATAATAACATTATTATTATTCCAATTTAAACATTAAACTCACTTTATCTACATAAATATTTATTTACTATAAACATTAGACATTTTCACGGGCACCTGGGCTAACCGCACAACTACTGCCCACTGTGCGGTGACCGTGCATGGGTGTGAAACCCACTAAAAATATTTAAACATCAATATTTTTGGACCCAACCACAACCTGCACCTCAACGAGGTTGACCAAATCCATGAAATAATAAAATAGAAATAAATTAAAAAGTCAGGGTGTGACAATTCTCCACATCATAGACACTTTATGCCCCCAAAAAGTCACCCAGCCGAATAATAGACAAAATATGAATCCATGTCCGATTGAAATTGAAAGAAGTCACAACACAAGAGAACAGAAGAACATGAGATATTTCTCCCCACCACAAGAACTCAACTAGTGTGGAAACATAACACCCAAAAATATCACACCGAGAAGGGATGCGATGTGGGAACTCCCAACTGATTCAAACTAACTTATATAGCGCGAGAGAAAAAACACATCCGCTGAAACATGGAACTCTCAACCCAGACCAAATACCCCAAAACGTAGAGAAAAACCTCTGAGAAAAACTTAATCCCAGCAGTAAACCTATGAATGACCTCAAACATCAATCCTCCCACAGGATTTTTCATCTCCAAACAAACACAGCTAAACCAAGATCAACCTAGAAAATTCCGAAACACACTTTTAAGAAAAACACATGACTCTGAAAACCACATCCACACAAACAGGAATACTTGGATTATAATGGAATGATTCCATCATAACTTCATGATAAAACAATGAACATAAAAAATCTTCAAGACTTTAACAACAAAAAAAGAACAGAATGACTTTAAATGATCTATTGTCAAAACATAAAACGGAACCCAAACCAATGCTTCACACCCCAGCAACTCATGACTGTGCGCAATCTTCACCCCAAGACCTATGGCTAGGGCTCTGATGGTTGAAGAATATCTTACCTCACAGTCATCTATTATAATTCCCTAGACAAAACATCTTCTTCCTACAATGCTTCTAGCAAAACTTATCCAAGTGACCCAGACAGCTACAACGATGACACGTCTTCAGAGGGATGTGACATGACGACTTCCCATCCCCAAACCAGACATGTTGGTGGCATACCACTGAATGGTCTGACGAACTAGAAGCCAGAACCATTTTAGAGAACTCTTTAGAAACAATTCCCTCTAGCACACTCTGCTTCTTAGATGGGGCACCTTCATGAGAAACTAGATATACTAGATTTCCAACTATCTGCACTCTAGATACCAACTCAGCGAAGAATGCCTCATACCATAACTTCTCAAAACAATGGTCCTTATAAGGGAGGACCTGCTCCTTGAAATCTGAATGAAGACCCTTGATGAAGAGAGAAGTCTTGATCAAATCCTGCGATGCTACCATTGAAGAAAAGGAAACCAGTTCCTTGAAATGGTCAACATAATCCTTCACGGTCTATTGGTTTTGTTTAATATGAATGAGATCCTCCATTTTCTTCATCTTCACATTTTTAGGTATGAACCATCGGATGAAGGCGGATTTAAAGACACCCCACATCATCCCAACTTACACTGATGGCATGGCGAACAACTCCCATTAATCCAAAGTTGAAACCTCACACAATCCTAAAAACACACATGACCTCTTTAAACCACATAATTTCCATTAACGGACCCCGATCATTGTTAAGGATAGACAATGTCTAAGAAGGACCAAGAACTGGGCATGACTTATCAGAAACCTTAAGAACCTTTCTGGGAAGCATTTTCTGAACAAAATATAAAACACCAAGCTAAAACCAATATCAAATCAATGTATAATTAAAAGTAACATCCTGAGAGAAAATGACTGACTCAAAAACCTAACGAATACAAACACAACCCAAAATTCTCTTTTTTATTTTAGATTTCAAAAACTGCATTCTTTCAGGGCCACCTTCCAAATACCAAACCCTTTTTTCAAACCAAATTCAATTTCCAAAATAATTTTCCATTATTAAATTCACTTTAGAAAAACAAGGTCAAGATTTTAATTCCAAGTACACACCCCAGTAATATCATGAATAATTGAACATATCTTCATCCTCTTTCATCCATACGCACCAACACTCACTTGCCATGCATTCTCTCCCATGTGCAAATGTTCGTAAAGAGTACCTGAGGTTGAACCCAAACCATTTATCTTCCAATTTCAAGAAAACACTATATTTTTAGACCAATAGATTTCATTTTTAGAACCCATTTCACAAATTTAAACTCATTTAAAAGAAATCATTCTCATTTAAAAAAACCTTTTTTATTTTCAGAAGTGAACTTACACCAACCAAAACCAAGACTACACTCAACTTGAATCAACTACTGGAGTGAGGGACTAGTAGTCTTGCTTAACCTGGAAACATGGTAGTGGGCCATGCCCCAAGTAAGAATCAACAACTAGGAGGAACTTAAACCATGTACTCGGACTCCACACAGGTCACTACTCCATGTGAAATCATGATATAACATTAGCTTTTTCGCATTTTCATCCCTCAAACTAAAACAAACCAGAACGAGACAAAGAGTCAATTCCCGGAATACCCCTAGTGACTTGAGGTTCAAAATGGGCAAGGGTCCATGACGTCCTTCCTCTACCTACCTCTTGAGTCTCAACAGTCTTAATCTCCATCTACCAGACACACAAAATAACAAGGGCCTCCTCTAATACCATTTTGTCATGAACCAACATGGGTTGACCCTGAACTAGTCACTCGAGATGGTCCAAAGCATGTCTCAAGGGGTATTCTCGATCCCCAAGGGTTGGAAACTAGTGATGGGTATCAAAACTAACATGAGGGAACAATTTGGCCCATAAAAAAGGTAAAAAGATAAATAAAACCTAATGATAAAAAAGCTCGTAGTAGAAAGAAAGTAAAACTGCACATACCTCCACGTGACCTTCCAGGTCACCACCCAACCAAAAGTCGACCATGCTTTAATAATGAGAAATACAGACAAGAGAACCTAAGAAAAGTGGACCTGAAATTGAAATGATAAAATAGGTGTGAGCATAAAAATGCTCAGTAGGGATTCCATAAGTGAACCAGGGAATCCATGCATTTTTGAATTCCATAGTAGAACAATAATACTTGTTTGAACTAAAATTATAAAAAAAATAAGGGTTTCAGATATACAATTCATTTTGAAAAATAACAATCCCAATTATATTTCCCTGATAATTCAAAAACAGGGAATAGAAATAAAGAGGGGCGTACAAAAACTTTTCCAAAATAGCTACTTTGAAATTCTTTTTAAAACCAACCATAAATACAAAATTTTTCCTAGAAAACACCAAAACCAAGTTGAAGCATATGATTTCCCACACATAGCAAGGGAAATGGAACTAAGAGAGATCATATCAAAGGATTATGAACAACCTAGGAACTCGGAGGAAGACCAGAACTTACTGTACATGTGACTCATCCGGACGACATGCCTATTCTTGATGACATCATAATGCCCAAATTCTCAGTGTTTCCCTACCTGGCCTAACCGAGGGGCCAAATCCCCTAGTAGATCAAAGTTCCTACTAAGGGCCACTAGCCAGTGTGTAATATAATCTAGTGCTGAAATTTTTCTCAGTAAACCCCCTTTCTATGATAAGTTTCCATGATGTGTTCACAAAGAGGTGTTCCATATATTCAACCAACAATCCATACATATATAACCAAGAATGCAACACAATATGGCACCACCCCGACCACCTCAAGATTAGTCTCATGCTTTAAAATAAATATTCTCAAAAGGAGGCCCATACCGAGGACCCTCTTGTCTCATGATTAATTGATGAGGCAGGAGATAACCAAAGAGGGTTTTTCCAACATACCATTTCAAAGACTCTAAACAGGCCTTTAGCTTTACCTCATTCAACCATTACCAAAACATTTATAAATGTTTCCAAAACAATAATAAATATCATTTCTCACAAACATGTTCAAACGGACAAAAACATACCAATATTATAAAAATTTAGGAACCATTTTCAAAACAATGTTTAATACCAAAATATGTTTCAAACAAAATGGTCAAACATTAAATAACCAATTAAAAATAATGTTTTCCCAAACACTTAAAGAAACTCCTTATAAGACCTCATTTAAAACTCTCCTTAGAAACCAATCAGGGGGACCAACTTTTTAAAAAAATTAAAATCTGTTTAGGAAAAATAAGAAACTTTAGAAAACATGTCAAATGACCAATTAACCTGATATAACTAAGAGCACAACCAAATACCTCACATTTATCAAGTGAACGGTTTTCCTTTCCAAACTCACACCAAATCATATTCACTATGTCTTTCAAAAACTCAAAAGTTATGGAAACTTTATAAACAAAACCAAACAATTTCCCAAAAATTACACGAACAAGACAAAAAATATATAAATGATTTAATAAACACACCTAATAATTTATAACCAATTTTATAATGAATCAAATAGTTTATTAAAAAAATTATAAACAGACGAGACAATTTATAAATAATTTGATAAACATACCAAATAATTTATAAACAATTCATTCAAAATGAAAACAAGACCACAACCTATTAAGGAGTATTTTGAAGGTGTGTATCATTATTAAAACATTATCAAGAGAACCTTTGGCAACCAGTGAACATATTTTTCATAATCACACATGAACATAACTATAGAAAACACTTTAAAACTATTTTTTTAACAAAACCAACTGATTTTTAAACACTATAGAGGGTAAAATAATTATATTTAGAAACTGAAAATTAAGTCAAAAATTTAATTAAAACACTCAAGAATTAATTGGACTTAATGATAAAGAAATATGTGGATTTACATACATCAAAGAAAGAGTGGGCGTGAGAGAACCTCAAAGGAAAAAGGAGCAATTCCCTGAAGACCGACAGCACAACTAAAACAAAGATAAAAATTCATGGAACTTAAATTGATCACTAGGGTTTACTAAATTTGATGGAAGAACACAAAAATAAATGAATAACACACCAGAAGGGAGGAGTTTACAAGTTAGTGGAAGACTGCAAGAAATAGCACGCGCAGGGGGGTTTGGGCCACTGCAAAATAGGGTTCACAGGGGGGTTCAAGGTAGCGGGTCACTGAAAAATAGGGCACGCAGGGGGTTCGGGGTAGTGGGTCCCCAAAAAGTGGCCTGACTGGAGGTGCGGAAGGCCAGAGGCTGTAGTATAAAGAGGTCGGGGGGAGTTTGTTTGGTCGGTGCAAAGCAGAGGCGAGGTAGGGGAGACATGGAATGCTGGGGTGTGATGTGAGGTCAGTGGATAGGAGCCAAGGTGAGGCTGGGTGTCGAGAGCGGTGGCAGCCAGAGGCCGGGACATGGGCAGGAGGTTGGAGGTGGAGGGATGGCGTGTCGATGGTAGAGGTTGATGTGTGGTGGGGCGAGGCTGGTGGGGAGAAGGGAAAGTGGCTAAGGCGAGTGCGGGATAATCTAGAGGAAGGGACCTGGAGGGTGAGGCAAATGCTAGGCACAGGGAGGGCCGGAGTGAGGTGAGGGTGGAGGAGCGGGCGAGAGGGTCTAGGCACGACTCAGGCGAGGCTCTCACGCAAGTTAAAGGTAGGAAAAGGGGGGTAACCGTCGAAGGTAGGGTTAGGGTTTTCATTGTTTTCTCATTTTGTAATAATAATAATAAAAATAGAAATAAAACTAATAAAAATGACCATAATAATAATAATAATAATAATTAATAAAAAAAATAATTATAAAATTTATAATAATAATTATAATGATAATAATATTAAAAACAGAAATAATAAAAATAAAAATAAAAAACATAAATATAATAATAAAAAAGTTATAATAATAAAAATAAAAATGATAAAAATAAAAATAATAAAAATAATAAAACCTCATTAATAATATTATTATTAATTACATAATAACGTTATTATTATTACAATTTAAACATTCAACTCCCTTTATCTACATAAATCTTTATTTATTTAAAATGTTTGACGTTTTCACGTGCACCTGGGAAGACCGCGCGACTACCACCCACAGTGTGGTGATGGCACACGGGTCTGAAACCCACTAAAAATATGTAAACAAAAAATTTCTTTGACCCAAGCTCAGCCCACACCTCAATCAGGTTGACTGAATCCATGAAATAATAAAAAAAAGTAAATTAAAATGTCGGGGTGTGACACATGCTCTAATGAGAACATTTAAATACCATGAAAATATTCTTAAATATAGTTATACAGTTGGATACACATACTATTATTAGACACATGGAACTCTTACAATTATGTGTGAGTACTCAAAAGTAGATAAGACTTATTCCCATGATGTTTGCACTTAATAATTTCTAATATGGGTGATTATAAGAACACACCCACCTATAGGTATTCCATATATTTATGTGTCATCAGATATTCATATTTTTGATCATGTGTAATAGTCATTACACATTAATATTATTATTTATTATTGTCATGACTTGCGTACCTTGATATACTAACCAAAACTGTGGTGCTATATATTCATGTGAAGTAAGGTATATTGGGTGCATCCTGAATGTTATGTTATTAATTAATAATAATGGGAAGGATTTTTACCTACCATATTAATGGAAGTTGATATCTTGGCCCTTTGATTTAAATAGAACTATCACATTAAATTCTATATCCTTGGTTTAATGATGATTTTATTTTAGATATTCAAAGAAATACAAAATAAGAATATTGGTTGGTGACATGTGTGTGAAACCTGATTGATGAGATATTGTTACAAAGGGACTATATTATATAGTAACCATTAATGTGTGGTTTTCAATGTTGTGAAATTAACTTATTTCTCTTGGATGACTTGACCCATTTCTAGACATTAATCTTGGACTTTAGGCAAGCCTACCTAATACCAATAATAAAGAAGCCTAGAGGGTCACAGACTATGCATTTCTATTGATCTCAATTAAATTCTATTTGAATTTAATTATTTGAATAGAAATTATTCTCAAGAACAAGGAATAATTTTATTCAAGATTTATTGATTGAAAATATTCAAAAGGAATGAAATTTTTATTTATTAATTAAAAAATAATTTATTTAATTATGTGAATAACAAATAAATATTTATTCTCTATCTCTTAATATAATAATTTTTATATTTATTGAATATTTAATAAATATTTATTCCTAAAATTGTGAGTAGAATATTTATTTATGAATAAATATTTATTCATGTATTCGATAAATGTTGAGGAGGATGAGAAGAACAAGATCGCACCAAGTGATAAATATTAATTTGCAAGCTGTTAAAATAATATTTATCATTGATCCAGATAGTTATACTATAAAATAATAATAAAATTATTATTATGTTTTATGGGGTTATATAAGGTCTATTATCTTATTTATGTGTCTTCACGAAATTAAATATTATTTTAACTTAAACTATAACTCTATAAGTATATTGTTTTGTCTATTTTGTAGGTTCAATAGAGAATTTAGAGTCATTGCACACAATAAATTTCTTTCTTGATTCCTCCTCTTTTCATCATCTCAAGAATTAAAGATTCCTTCTATCTATAAGGAACATAAGTCATTCAAGATGAACATATCAATATGATCGACCTATTGTGCTATAAATCAATAATATATCGGTTTTTTTCGGAGATCAAAGGAACGCATGTGTATCATCACTTGAGAGGCTATACTTTAGGTCCTCCCTACATAAAGAAGGTAATATGAAAAAGGGGTTTGGAAGATCAAAATTTTCATCAATTAAATATACTATGATGAAGTAAATTTTCTTTAGATATGATTAAATTAATTATTATTTTAATGTGAAAGATATCCTATATGGGTTTTGGGATTTCTATATCATTATTCAATGGGAATATTTTGTTTGTAATGGTGTTTATGTCTTTCACAATTAGTGAATGATCCATTTAAATAGATAAAATAACTAATGATTATTCAGTCACTAGGCACTCCCACTGCATTTGAAACCATTAGCTAAAATAGTAAATAGTTTAACCTTAGTGAATGAGAACAACATAAACTATCAGACAGCAATATGCAAGGGAATCCAATGCCTAGTATGATGAATTTATATATGAATCTCACCTTTAAGGGATGATAAAAAAAATACAAAAATAGTCTTTTTACAATGGGATCAGAGTCAAAATACAATAATAAAATCATCATCTTCAAGAACCACATGCGTCACATGGAACGTAATCATATCATAATTACCATAAAAATATCTAGAACCTAATTCCCATCAATATTAACCAGTAATTCCTTCCAGCAAAGGTATTCAGGATGCACTATCCTAGTATCTATCACAAGATATGAAATTTTTTAATATATCAAGATTAATTGGTCTCAAATAATAATAAAATTAATAGATGGCCCTGATAAAACATTGTAAAACCCACCCCCATTTCATAATGAACAATAACTAGACCAAATCTCCACGTGACCTTAGGCGTACATCCTCGTTTTGCAAATGTTTTCATCATGTAACAGGGGTCTATAAAGGTACTATTAGAGGAATATGCCCCCTATATCATAAATTGAAGTCATAAAATAAATAATTAACTACAAAGTAACTGACAAATGTAAATAAATAAAAATATTCTATAAAAAATGAAATGCAAGACACAAACTCAAAGGAATATGATCACATAAAAATAATCACATCGGGTCCTAATAAATATCTCATCCTTGTCCTCATACTATCCAAGATATAATGCCTAATAATTAAATATCTAGCCTTGGAATAACCTAAACCTAAAACTATGTGAAGGTTGTTCCAGTACCATAGTGTAATGAATGCTTGATTAGGGTGTGAGTGCATAAATTTGTAGGGCATCACCAAAGTGTTATAGTTCTATACCAGCAATGAAAATATATGTTAATTTGATATGATCTAGTAGCAGCTAAAAATAAATAAATAAAACCAAAAACATTACATACCTTAACCACTGTTGGAATGTATCTAAGCATTCCATGGGGATACTTCCAACCATCATATCACAACTACACTAAGAGAGTCTACATAAAACTATGTTTATTCTAAATAATCATCACTTATCATTAGGAACAAAAACCCGACCTACCATACTTTCTTCGACCAGTGTCAGGGTGTGTCTAAGAATGAACATATCATAAAGGGAACATATATCCATTCTATGGGGATCACATGCTCATGACTCCATGACTATGAGTAGTGGACCACAGGGAATCACCAGGAATCCCTTATCCTCAATATCTCACACTAAACCTCATTGTAGTATATGAGAATTCATCACTGTTAGTCCTACATCTAATTTCTAGGAGGAGAGGACCTAGAAAATAATATATGTGTATGCATTAATGATTCTTATGTGGCATAAGAAATAAAATATATTACCTTCTTTAATTCTATGTTTACACACAAAGGTATCCACATATCAGAGATTCTCAATCAAAATATCACTATTGTGTTGATCCAATCCTACGAGGTATAATAGGAATCAATCAATGGGATAAAATAGTCACCATAAATATGTAAAACATTATTTTTTAGGGATATAAACCCACATAAAACCTCATACCACCATTCAAATTCTAAGAGTCCCACGTATTCCCAAATGTTTTAATGGTACCTTCATTCAAATCCCGGGAATCCTCAGCATTTTCAATGGTATCACTAAACTAATAGAATCTATGAAATCACGGGTGTTACTATATGCATGATATCATTTACTGTAATGCAGGATCCTAGGAACCACCACTAGGAATCCACTATGACATCAAACATAATGTATTCTAGTCAAACATGGAATCCTCTTCTTAATTACTATGAGATATCATCCTAGGCATCTCAAGTACCCTAAGGTTGTATCCATCTCAACAAGTGATTTCTATAAATCCTGGGGAAAATATAAATGTTAGTCCCAATTGAAAATTCCTATGAGTACTTGATAATAAAATATCATCAAACATAAGAAAATAAACAATAAATATTGGTCAAATGGTCATAACCATCACAAACTTCACAACCCCTTTATGATTTCACAAAAGTTAAGGTTCTTAGGTGATACATAAAACCATCAATAACCAACAATATGAACCCACTCAGTGTCAGTTTGTCAACAGGGCACCTAAAAGGGTCTTATAGATCAAAAAGTAAGTAGAGGCACCCCTCTTGGTATTTTCATTCGTAATATAATCTCTCTGGACAACACCCATCACTTTGGAATGTCAGGCTTCTCACTATTGTCATCACATTTGGTGGTCTATAGGTCTCAAAGGGTATGAAACCTAACTACCAGTCAATATAGATAAATCATGTCCCATCTCAGTTCCAAGGTGTCACTAGGTTGGTCTGCTCACCCATTCATCATCCATATCCTATGGCTGATCCACCTAAGCTAAGGATGTCTCAAGGGTCATCGCATGTGACACTAGGGTTTTCCATCCAAGGTCATGACACACCTATATAGGTAGGTGTACATGGGCTCATAATCAATGGACACTAATTCATATTCAACCTAGTCACACCCTTCAAGGGGAATAAATATCAAATTAAATCATAATTAAATCATTCAATGTATCTACCATCAATGGTAGAGGTAACCAGCTAGTGCCCAAGGGACCATAGTGACCATGAACACCTCGTTAACTCTATCTAAGAATTTCATTTAAAATAAAACATTTTATTTATACAAGGTTATCTCCCTTAGTGGAAGTACTGCATCACACATTGCACATAAATCATGCATAAACCTTAATTTTAGGTATGAAGGAACACCTACCTCATTTTTTGAGCTTCTTAACATTTTCAAAAACCTGAAAATATCACTACTTATCCTCACCCAAGATAATCCAAGTCCATAAATCACTATCCAAAGCACCCGAGTCCCTAACTTACTTCAAAAAATCTAATAATTAATTAAAAATCAATTATAATTAACCATTTAATTTATATGAAAAAATTATAATCAATTTCCCATTAAATTAAATTTGGTATAAATGTGAAAAAACATATTGGATCATCCCATAACACCAAAACCTCCAATGATGAGGTGAGATCCACTCTCAAGGAACCCCCAGCTTATGAATACTGAAATAAAAAAGTAGCAATTATGATTTAATGACTAAATAAATTAATTTAGGACCAAAAACCTATAAAAAATTGAAATGGTGACATACCATCACCAAAAATATGTGTTATGATGTGTATAAAAGTCTCATGTTTTGCTCTATCTAGCATTCAAAAAATCCCCATCAAAAATGGGAGATTCCACCACCCTCTTATGAAATCATTATTTTATCCATAAACCAAAAAATGATTAAATCACTAGAAAATGATGGAAAAGTAGATAGAGGGATAAGATAAAGTCCATTCCTTCCAACCACTTCTAAATCGACTCAATAATTTCCATTAATGGAGGAGAGACATGAAAGTGGAAGGGGTTAACCATTCCCATGAATGTTTCTCATGTGATGAATAAACGGGGGTTTAATCCCCCATTATTTTTTAAAAAAAATTTATTTGAACATTTTCATTGTGTTACTATAATAATTAAAATATTAAATTTATAGAAAAGATCCTAAACCCCTCTATAATTCCCAAAATCCACCCAACAGACCCCATGAAACAGATTCAAGGTGTGACTAACCTATGCACGCCATGAATGGCCTATAACTAAGCTTTCTTGAATCATGAGACCCAAAAAACTCATATGACACTCTCTGAAACTCTTGATACATCCTTTGATCCTTAAATAATGTCAATAAAACCATTTTACGATGTTGAATATTTCAAAAACACATTCCTAGTCTAGATTCTCAAAAAAATCATCTATCAAAATAAAAAATTCAAATTCCCACTTATTTTTTCACATATTTATGGAAACAGGGTATTAAAACAATTTTTCATTAAAACATAATTTTTTCCAAATATGATATTAATATATTATGTATTAAAATATTATTTTTGTGGAGCCTAATCATGTAAAATAATTGTTCATTATAAAACCTTATTACTCAAAGAAGGCGAAATTATATTGTCAATATCCCTTACTGGAAACATACTCAATGAAGCATGAAATTTTTGAAAAGGGGTTTATTTGGTAAAAATGTAAAATATGAGAGAAGACAATTTAGTACAATCAATTAGTATAATATACCAAAATTATATGAAACAATTTCAAGAGAACGATCATAACTGAATGAACAAAACTGAGTTACCAAAAACTCTTTTGAATAGGATAACACTTGAGTCAAAATGGATTTACATAAAATAACATTAATTGACTTAGTATATTGAAATAATTAAAACGAAATAATATATATAACATTCATGGGATATTAAACCAATAGAACACCATAAAAAAGGTGCATACCATGAAACATGTCTGAAAGAGTTATAATTGAGGCCAAGAAAATCTATTCATCCTTAGAAAAGTTCAATTCAAAACCCCCAGATGGGTATGATTTCAAATGTAAAATTAAATATCATGAATAATTATAGGATAATAATAAAAAATATTAAAGGGGTAGTAGATACACCATTAGAAATAAATCATTGTGTATAATAAGATTTATGCCTCAAGGAATTAAAAATTGGGACAAGAAACCCTTACAATTTATACTAGATTACATGAACACACTTTAACCTCACGTATATAAAAAATATAGCTATATTAATAAATTATTGGATAACCTTAGTCATTTATTTTTACTATTTATACTCCTTAATTAAAATAATTATATATATGAATTATAGTTGGATATTAACTATTTTAAATATCAGGTGAAAGTAATCTTGATCGTTTTGAACTAGTTTTGAAAAAAAAGTGTTTGTAATATTTATTTTTATAAATTTAATCATTAAAATAACATTAAATGTAATGGAATATATGATTCATGAAATTTAAAAAGATATTATTTCATTTCATAGTATTTTTTGTTACAAATTATTAAAATGAAATCGATGATGATCATATTTTGATGATTCTTAAAGAAAGAAATATTATTGCACAATTATTTTATTTAATAATAATGTTACCATTAAAAAAAACTCATTATTTAAATATTTTTATCATATATTAGAAAAACATAAATTCCCTTATTCATCCATGAAATAAATTTATAGTACTGTCCATGTTGGTGATCAAACCAGCTGAAACTAAAACATAACATAATTTGTGGATGATTATGAAGTGATTTAGTTGTAATATAATTATAAATGAATCATAATGAACTTATTTAGTGTCCATTAGTGTTATATATCATAATTTTAAACAATTTTAATAATAACATAACCAATCTAAAGTTATTTTATGGTATGAATAAATCATTTGTTCTTTTAGGATGCTCTTTTGGACGACAGAATTTACTAGAGTTATTTATTATTCATATTGTTTAGAAATTATCCAATATATCTTTATAGAACCTTAATAATTTCATAAAAATAATATTTATCATTTAAAATTATTCTTCTTACCATCCATTCAAGGTGGTAGAAACGGAAATAAAGTGACAAAAACATTAGACTCACATTAACAGAGATAACTTATGATCCGAGAGTTCGTTTCAGATCTACAACCTGTTAAATCAAAGATCCTGAAACGGTCTTCGATCTGATAGGTGAAAGAGTCTGAATGGACAGGTGGATCAGAAGTTACGACCATTTAAAAAAAAGCTGACGGGGAACATGTGCTAGAAACGAGGTATCAAAAAACATAACAAACCCGATACCCACTAAAAGTCCAAAACTTATGATCCAAGAATGCATGTGGGTGCCGCGACTAGTCAAACTGAAGCTCATGGAACGAGCTATGATTTGGAAGGTGGAGAAGTCTGAACTGACACGCAAATAGAAAGTTAGGTCCGTTTGAAGACAAGTTCGATGGGACACTGGTGATGTAAACGTGGGTTTTGAGTACTTTGGAGGGGTTTTGGGGTCGAAAAACACGAAATAATCTTTCTTGTGTCGAACAGGTGCGTATCTATCTTCGCTGGTTTCGATTTGATATGTGGTAGATCCCAAATGGACACCCGGAGAAAAATTTATGGTCATTTGAAGTTGGAGAACTTTTTTCAACTTTCTTATAACTCTCATATCTTCCGCACCGTATACCTTATCATGGTTTTGATTATACGTGCCTCTAAATATCTTCATGTTATTCAATTTTACTGGTCATGGAACTCCAACAGACGCCCAGATCAAAAGTTATGGTTGTTTTAGTGATTTCGGGGTTTCACGTGTTTTTTTATTTTTTTCCATTCATTTCGCGGCGGTTTTACCCACACCGCTTCTATTTCACAGTGGTTTTTTAAAAAACCGCCACTAAACCTCAAAAAAATTTAAAAAAATATAATAAAAAAAATAAGTCATTTCGCAGCGGTTTAAAAACCGCCTCGAAATGGCAGCCCGAAACAGGTTTAGCGGTTGTTTTTAAAACTGCCACAAAAAAACCGCCGCTAAACGACCATTTTCCTGTAGTGGGTCCTTAAGTTGGAACCCCTTGTTTCACCATAAAAACAAAGGTGAAATAATTAAATAATAAATGTAAATTTATAACATGTTAAGAAAGAGGGAACATTTTATAAGTTCAAGCCTTTGTATCTCAGTAGGCATGTTCATCATGGAATTTTCATTTAATTATTCATTTACGGCATAGGGTGTAGAGGAATAAACACATGGATCAACACCCAATTCAATGTAAATAAGCACCTAAAGGCATAAAATATAGGTTCAAAAACTCATAGTTATTTAAACAACTAATTAAGGAAGGTAAAATGCTCTATATAAGAGCACACCTATTAGGGGTGACATATCCTAAGGAAGTCAACCCAAGGGGTTGACTCACCACTAGCTTAGGTAGAAAAATTCATGGTGAGGCATTCAATTTAATTAAAAAAATATAGGCAAACCCAGAAGGGTCAATCTCACAAAACAATGACGCATAATATACATTGAAACTAAATGAGGGAAATATAATTGACCACCTTTCTTATCCTTATAGAGCTTACCTTTTCTAGTCTCGGCATTTAATTCTTGCTAGGTTGGAAGAAATCAAAGAAAATATCAAATTTACTGAAAATGTGGAAAATTATCTTTCCTGGAGATAGAAAAATATATGGTATGATGAACATGAAATAGATTAGATAGGATTACCTCTAGCTTCCTGATGGATCCACCTATGAGTGAAACATACAAGAAATGGAGGACGCAACTTGATCCCTCTATTGAGAGGGAAAAGAGCTTCATGCATGGGAGGAAGATAAGAAACCAATGGAATGATGAAAGGATAAAAATATATACGGTTTAAATCAATTAACAGGGGTGATTTGGTAATTTCAAACACAAACAAAGGGGTGCAAAGTTTGGCTACATGGTTATCCAAACTATGCGCCAAGCCACTACACAAAGGGGAACCTCACATGGTTAGGTGCCCAATTTGTTTAACCATGAGAAAAACATGAAAATATCACTATAAAAAAACTTCAAATGGGTCGCATGATCATGTGACATGGGTCACATAAAAGCAGATAAACCATGTGGCCCCAATGCCCCAACTATATGCAACTGCACAGTTTAATGAAACTATGTGGTCTAGGATGCACAATTTCTCATTACCGCGCGACCTAGTGATTTCTTCCCATTTCAGGGCTCTGGGATTTGAAAAATCCCCAGACAAACCATAGACCACCTTTTCCTTGTTAGGAATCATTAATAGGTCCATTTAGAGTTAATTAAATAAAAAGGGAACATTCCATATGTTTGAAAAAAGTTGGGTCGTTACAACCTCCCCTCCTTAAGATAACTTTTCCCCAAGTTCCCCTTCTGAGGGTGGTAGAACACCATTTGGTAATAGTTACATACACTTTGTACATACATAAAAATCCTATTTTCAAGTATCATCTAGTACGTGCCTCTATTTTCATAACACTCAGACCATAGGAACTAACCTTCGTTATATAGACTTCATGCAATGATCAACAATATGTTTCAGATTCCTCTAGAAGGACACATCCACCTCCATCTCAATATCATCAGGGTCGAATGAATGATATGATTATGTATGATACTATTGAATATGAGATACATGGAAGACATCATGCCTGGAATGTTACCAATGATGTAACAAAAATCAATAGGCTACTAGACTGACGCTCTCCACTATGTGGAAAGTCCCAAAACACTGAGGTAATAACATTCCCTATCACCTGATTCATCTTTGAACCAATCTAAGTGATAAACATAGAACTAACTGATGTCCTACCTCGATCTCTATAGTTCTATGATGATGATCGGTGTAATACTTTTTCCTAGACAGATGTGTAGCCATACTATTCTAAATAATGTAGAATTTCCCTGAAGTCTCCTGCACAAGATGAGAACCTAGTAAAGTTGCCTCACCTACCTCAAGCTATCAAAGAGTTGAGCGACACAACTTACCATAAAGGTCCATGTATAGAGATATCTGAATTATTTCTTGAAATCTATTTTTGTAGGAAAAATAAACTAGAGGGACATGATTTTCCCATGAACCTCCAAAATCTGGGATATAGGCCCGAAGCATATCCTCCAACACCTATATCATTCCATTGGACTACCTGTCGGTCTGAGGGTGATATGATGTACTCAAGAACACCTATAAACCCAGTGAATTTTTAATCCCTTTCTAGAACATTGATGTGAAAAGGACATCTCAGTCTGCATTGATATGGTAGTGAATACTATGAAGGTGCACTATCTCTTTGATGTAAATCCTTTTAGATCATCAACATAGAAGGTCTCTCAGATCAGACGAAATTTTGAGACCTTGGTTATCCAATTGATGATCACCCATACATAATCGATTCATCAAGGGGATATCATAAATCTTGTCATGAAATCCATAGTGACAACATTCCATTTCCATCCAGGAATGGAGATAGGTTGTAGAAGTCCAATAGGTCATGGGTGATCTAGCTTCACCTGCTAACATGTGGAGCACCGAGTGATGAAATTTTCTACTTTCCTCTTTGTAGCTAGCCACCAATATTGATGGTGCGTATCTCTATCCATGGTGACATCATTCCATTTCAATTTATTCAATTTCTAGAAGTCAAAAAATTATTTTTCAAATACTAAGTGTATAATGCATTACGAATAACGTTTTTGAAAAATATAATTTATGTTATAAAATGTAAAATATGAGTTTTTAAATTAAACGTATATATATAATAATAATTTTTAATTATAAAATTATAATTTAGTTTCATAAAATGTTTAATTAATTTATAATTTAAAACTATACAATAATAATGTCAAAAAATGTTATGTTATTTGTAAAAAATGTATTTTCACTATTCACCTAAAAATTAATCTTCTTAAAAAAATAATGAAAATATCAATAATAAATATTACAATGGTGAATATAATATTAAGGTTAAATTTTTCAACTAAAAATTATGTAATTTATAAATTTAACTTCTAAATAAAAATATGATATATAATGAAAACTATTTTTACTGAAAAATAGATTTGTTTTGAATATTAACAATTCTAAATCATATTTCATTTTATTTTATAATTAAATTAGTATTAAAAGATTATTAATATAAGATATATTTTTTCATTTTTAATATCATATTTCTTAAAATAAAAAAAATAATTCATAAAAATGAAATATTTATAAAAATACATTTCCCAACATAAAACAATTGTATTAGTTATTTTAGCTATATCAATTGAATTTCATATATATTAAATGTTACCATTGAATTAATTACTATAAATTTTTTATAAATTGGATTCCGCTATATATTTAAAATTATTTAATTGATAGGTTTCAATGGACATACTTAAATATTTACCTTTTATCAAAATATATCACAATTTCATTTAAGTTCGGTGTTGTGTGTGGAGAATGCTATAAAACACATTGAATTATTTAAAAGTAATCAAATATTAAAATATCCAGGTTCTAAAATGTGTGTGTTGGATATCAGAAATATTTAGCTAATTACTTGTATGGATTCTTTGAGAATAAAATTCTATTTGAAACTCTCATCTTAGAAAATGAGGAACCAAGTTACAGCCTCCCACCCTGGATGCCCACTTAATAGTGCCCTGAGATGGTTGGACACAAGAACTCAAGTATTCCATCATAAATTCCAGAGGATGAAGACTAGAAATGTGGTCCTTAGGAGTGTCTATGGGGAGACTATGACCTCATTGATTGGAGTACAACATATATATATATATAACAAGAAATAACAAAATTAATAACACAATAGAAAATAGCATAACTAAAATAAATAATCATGCCAGATAAAAAATAGTAAGTGGAATATAAATAATAAACAAATACAAATGATGATGATGTTATACAAAAATTACTTTGCAAAAGGCAGGTGATACTTGCATGTACCACAAGATATCAAAATATAAAAAAAGGAAAAAATGGATATGAATAGAATATCGAGCATATGATCGGTCCTCAGATCCCAACTCTATCCTAGGTTATTAATCAAGAATTGGAAGCTAGCTTCTTCCCTCTGTGTATACCTACAACCATAAAGTTTACTTGGGTTCCAATGGAGTCATGAACAGTGTGTGATATACAAAACTCAATATTCCGACACCCACAGTGTCTAGGCCAATCCATTTCATGCAATATAAAATAAATAATGGTCCATAATTATTAAATGACAAAAAAGTAAACCAAATGCATTGGAATGATTTCAAGTTGGACACCCATCAAATTTACATTCTTCGGCCTAAGCGGATGAGTATGAACCAAACAAACCTACAAAGGTAAAATTAGTGGGATAATGTATATGATGGTAGAATTTCTCAAATCTTGTTCTTGGTCTTGGAGGACATGTCCCTACATTTTCAAAACCAAGGGATCATTTCTATTTTAAAACATTGATTTACATTTTAAATACAATTCAAAATTATTTTTATAAATTATAAAGAGTTGCCCGAATTCCATCCATGGAGATCTAGGGATAATTTCCAAGTATCACTCTAGGGGCTCAATATATGACCAATAGTATGGAGTCTCTCCATGTAACTCAAGAATGAAGTCCCAAGTGTCACTCTTATATGGTGTGAAAATATCATGAAACCTCTGAGTCCATACCGAGTAATGCACGTAGGGGTATAAGTCTCTCTCAAGGCATGGTACAACTATCACACCATCGATCCCATCCAAGGGGTCTCCCCTAGGTAACCAGTGTCACTCACTTGAATGTAAAATCAATAATCCTCAGCGATCCCATCCCAAGCATACTCGCTTGGATGTAAAATAAAACACTCAGCGAGCCCATCCCATGAATAGCTGATGTATCTCCCAACAAGTTTAAATAACATTAACAATTCTAATAGGAAGTCATAAAGGTCTGTCCAAGGGGTCACTATGGAAAAAAGGCATTTAGCAGCGGTTTGGTTTTACGTTTCGCGGCGGTTTAAACCGCCGCTAAATAGATTGGCGGTGGTTTTGAAAAATCGCCACGAAATCATGCGTCGGGAAACTATTCGTGGCGGTTTTTAAAACCCTTGCAGAACGTTTCGCGGCGGTTTTTTAGCGGTCGTTTTTTTTATTTTTTTTATTTTTTTTATTATTTATTTTTTATTTTTTTATTATTTATTATTATTATTATATTTTTTATTTTTTCTTATTATTTATTTATTTATTTATTTATTTATTTTATTTATTTTATTTATTTATTTTATTTATTTATTTATTTAGTTTATTTATTTATTTTATTTCTTTTGTTTCTTTTATTTTTTTATTTATTTTATTTCTTTCGTATTTATTTTATTTATTTTATTTATTTTATTTTATTTATTTATTTCATATTTGTTTTATTTATATCGTATTTATTTTCTTTATTTCATATTTTATTTATTTTATTTATTTTATTTATTTTATTTATTTTATTTATTTTATTTATTTTATTTATTTCGTATTTATTTTGTTTATGCCCATGCAATATAAAGAAGTACTGCGTTTGGTGAGATTTGAACCCCTAACCTCTTGCATATTTTCTAAAGACACTACCACTCTAGCATGCTTTTCATGTGGTTAATAAACAGAATTTAATATACTTATATATATTAACTGAAAAAACAAATAATACATAAATAATAGATATAGACTCAATAATAATAAATAATAAATAATAAATAATAAATAATAAATAATAAGTAATAAATAATAAGTAACAAATAACAAATAAAAAATAAAAAATAAAAAATAAAAAATAATAAATAATAAATAATAAACAATAAAATATAAATAATAAACAATAAATAATAATAATAATAATAATAATAAATAATAAATAATAAATAATAAATAATAATAAATAGTAATAAATAGTAAATAATAAATAATAATAAATAATAATAACGAATAAATAATAATAATAAATAATAATAAATAATAAATAATATTAAATATTAAATATTAAATAATAATAAACAATAAATTGTAATAAACAATAAATAATAATAAACAAATAATAAAAAATAAATTGTAAATTATAAATTATAAATTATAAATTATAAATAATAAATAATAAATAATAAATAATAAACAATAAACAATAAACAATAAACAATAAGTAATAAATAATAAATAAAAAATAAAAAATAAAAAATAAAAAATAATAAGTAATAATAAATAATAATAAAGAATAAAGAATAATAAATAATAAATACTAAATAATAAATAATAAACAATAAATAATAAATAATAAGTAATATATAATAAATAATATATAATATATAATATATAATATATAATATATAATATATAATATATAATAAATAATAATAAATAATAAATACGAAATAAAAAAATATTTAACAACAAATTTTAAATAATAAATAACACATAATAAATAAAATATTATTATTAATAAATAATAAATAATAAATAATAAATAATAAATAATAAATAATAAATAATAAATAATAAATAATAAATAAATATAAATAATAAATAATGAATAATAAATAAAAAATAATAAATACTAAGTAATAAATAAATAAATAATAATAAATAATAAAAAATAAAAAATAAAAAATAAAAAATAAATAAATATAAATAATAAATAATAAATAATAAACAACAAACAATAAATAATAAGTAATAAATAATATATAATATATAATATATAATATATAATATATAATATATAATATATAATAATAATAAATAACAATAAATACAAAATAAAAAAGTACTTAATTATAAATATTAATTAATAAATAACACATAATAAATAAAATATTATTATTAATAAATAATAAATAATAAATTATAAATTATAAATTATAAATTATAAATTATAAATTATAAATTATAAATTATAAATTATAAATTATAAATTATAAATTATAAATTATAAATTATAAATTATAAATTATAAATTATAAATTATAATTAATAAATAATAAATAATAAATACTAAATAATAAATACTAAATAATAAATAATAAACAATAAATAATAAGTAATAAATAATAAGTAATAAATAATAAATAATATATAATATATAATATATAATATATAATAATAATATATAATAATAAATAATAAATATTATATAATAATAACTATTAAATAATAACAACCAATAATAATAATAAATAATAAATAATAAATAAAAATAAACAAATAATAAATAATAAATAATAAATAATAAATAATAAATTGTAAATAATAAATTATAAATTATAAATTATAAATTATAAATAGTAAATAATAAATAATAAATACATAATAAATAATAAATAATAAACAATAAATAATAAGTAATAAATAATAAATAATAAATAATATATAATAAATAATAAATAATATATAATATATAATAATATATAATAATAAATAATAAATACAAAATAAAAAAATATTTAATAATAAATATTAAATAAAAATAACGCATAATAAATAAAATATTATTATTAATAAATAATAAAAAATAAATAATAAATAATAAATAATAAATAATAAATAAAAAATAAATAATAAATAATAAATAATAAATAATAAATAATAAATAAATATCAATAATAAATAATAAATAAATATCAATAATAAATAATAAATAATAAGTAATAAATAATAAATAATAAATAACTAGTAACAAATATTATTATTAATTATAATATTTTATTGTTAGTAAAAATAAATAATAAATAATAAATAATAAATAATAAATAATAAATAAATATAAATAATAAATAATAAATAAATATAAATAATAAATAAATATAAATAATAAATAATAAATAAATATAAATAATAAATAATAAATAACCAGTAACAAATAATAGATAATAAATAAATTAAAGTATATTATAAATAATAAACAGTAAATAATAAATGAAACACATGAAAAAGTATGAAAAGACGTGATAAGGGATGAAAAATCATGAAAACGCATGACAACGGATAGAGAAGCATGAAGAATGAGGCATTAGAAAGAATGAAAACGCATGAAAACTCTAGAAAACTCTAGAAAACCCCTTAAGAATTCAACATAATCATCATAATAACCCACAAAAAACTATTAATAAAGATAACAAGTCATGGAAACCCAAATAAACGGTAATAAATGGAGCAACCGTTAAAACCCGTCAAAACGGTAATAAAGTGACAAAAACATTGGACTCACATTAACAGAGATAACATATGATCCGGGAGTTCATTTCAAATCTGCGACTTATCAAATCAAAGATCCTGAAACGGTCTTCGACCTGATAGGTGAAAGAGTCTGAATGGACATGCGGATCGGAAGTTATGACCATTTAAAAAAAACTGACGGGGAACATGTGCTAGAAACGAGGCATCGAAAAACATAACAAAGCCAATACCCACTAAAAGGCCATAACTTATGATCCATGAGTGTATGTGGGCACCGCGACTAGTCAAACTGAAGCTCATGGAATGAGCTATGATCTGGCAGGTGGAGGAGTCTGAACTGACACGCAGATCGAAAGTTAGGTCCGTTTGAAGACAAGTTCGATGGGACACTGGTGACATAAACATGGTTTTTGAGTCCTTTAGAGGGATTTTGGGGTCGAAAAACATGACATAAGTATTCTTGTGTTGAACAGGTGCGTAGCTCTCTTCACTGCCTTCGATTTGATATGTGTTAGAGCCCAAATGGACACCCGGAGTGAAAGTTATGGCCGTTTGAAGTTGGAGAACCATTTTAAAATTTATTATAACTCTCATATCTTCCGTACCTCATACCTTCTCATAGTGTTGATTATACGTGCCTCTAAATCTCTTCATGAACTTCGATTTCACTGGTCGTGGCACTCCAACGGACGCCCGGATCAAAAGTTATGGTTGTTTTAGTGATTTCGGGGTTTCACGTATTTTTTTATTTTTTTCCTTTCATTTCGCTGCGGTTTTACCCAAACCGCCTCTATTTCATGGCGTTTTTTTAAAAAACCGCCGCTAATCCTCAAAAAAATTTAAATTTTTTTTTTCAAAAAATTAAGGCATTTCACGGCGGTTTAAAAACCGCCGTGAAATGGCCCCCCAAAACATGTTTAGCGACAGTTTTTAAAACCGCCACGAAAAAACCGCCTCTAAACGAACGTTTTCCTGTAGTGGGTCCTTAAGTTGGAACCCCTTGTTTCACCATAAAAACAAAGGTGAAATAATTAAATAATAAATGTAAATTTATAACATGTTAAGAAAGATGGAACATTTTATAAGTTCAAGCCTTTGTATCTTAGTAGGCATGTTCATCATGGAATTTTCAATTAATTATTCATTTATGTCATAGGTTGTAGAGGACTAAACACATGAATCAACACCCAATTCAATGTAAATAAGAACCTAAAGACATAAAATATAGGTTCACACCCTCATGGGTATTTAAACAACTAATTAAGGAAGGTAAAATGCTCTATATAAGAGCACACCCATTAGGGGTGACATATACTAAGGAAGTCAACCCAAGGGGTTGACTCACCACTAGCTTAGGTAGAAAAATTCATGGTGAGGCATTCAATTTAATTAAAAAAAAATAGAGGCAAACCCAGAAGGGTCCATCTCACAAAACAATGATGCATAATATACATCGCAACTAAATGAGGGAAAGATAATTGACCACCTTTCTTATCCTTATAGAGCTTACCTTGTCCAGTCTCGGCCTTTAATTCTTTCTAGGTTGGAAGAAATCGAAGAAAATATCATATTTACTAAAAATGTGGAAAATGATCTTTCATAGAGATAGAAAAATAGATGGTATGATGAATGTGAAATAGATTAGATAGGATTAAAGATCTTACCTCTAGCTTCCTGATGGATCCAACTATGAGAGAAACATACAAGAAATGGAGGAGGCAGCTTGATCCCTCTATTGAGAGGGAAAAGAGCTTCGTGCATGGGAGGAAGATAAGAAACCAATGGAATTATGAAAGGATAAAAATATATAAGGTTTAAATCAATTAATAGGGGTGATTTGGTAATTTCAAACACAAACAAAGGGGTGCACAGTTTGGCTACATGGTTGGCCAAACTATGAGCCAAGCCACTGCACAAAGGGGAACCTCACATGGTTAAGTGCACAATTTGTTTAACCATGAGGAAAACATGAAAATACAACTATAAATAAACTTCAAATGGGTCACATGGTCATGTGACTTGGGTCACATAATATCAGACAAACCATGTGGCCCAAATTCCCCCACTATCTGCAACTGCACAGTTTAGTGAAACTGTGCGGTCTGGGATGCACAGTTTCTCATTAGCGCGCGACCTAGTGATTTCTTCCCATTTTAGGGCTCTGGGATTTGAACAATCCCCAGACAAACCAGAGACCTCCTTGTCCTTGTTAGGAAACATTAATAGGGAAATTTAGAGTTAATTAAATAAAAAGGGAACATTCCATATGTTTGAAAAAAGTTGGGTCATTACAACCTCCCCTCCTTAAGATAACTTTTCCCTGAGTTCCACTTCTGAGGGTGGTAGAACACCATTTGATAAGAGTTCTAGAAAATTTTTACATACCTAAAATTCATATTTTCAAGTATCATTCAGTACGTGCCTTTATTTTCATAACACTCAGACCATAGGAACTAACCTTCCATAGATAGACTTCATATTATGATCAACAATACATTTCAGATTCCTATAGAAGGACACATCCACCTACAACTCAATATCATCAGGGTCGAATGAATGATATGATTATGTATGATACTATTGAATCTGAGATACATGGAAGACATCATGCATGGAATGATACCAATGATGTAACAAAAATCGATAGGCTACTAACCGACACTTTCCACTATGTCGAAAGTCCCAAAACACCGAGGTAATAATATTCCCTATCACCTGATTCATCTTTAACCTAATCTAAGTGATAGACATAGAACGAACTGATGTCCCACCTCGAACTCTAGAGTTCTATGATGATGATCGGTATAATACTGTTTCCTAGACAGATGTGTAGCCATACTATTCTAAATAATCTAGACTTTCCCTGAAGTCTCCTGCACAAGATGAGAACCCAGTAAAGCTGCCTCACCTACCTCAAGCTATCAAAGAGGTGGGTGGCACAACTTACCGTAAAGGGACATGTATAGAGCTATCTGAATTATTTCATGAAATCTATTTTTGTAGGAAAAATAAACTAGAGGGACATGATTTTCCCATGAACCTCCGAAATCCGGGATACGTGCTCGAAGCATATCCTCCAACACCTATATCATTCGACTGGACTGCCTGTCGGTCTGAGGGTGATATGATGTACTCAAGAAAACCTATGAACCTAGAAAATTTTTAATCCCTTTCTAGAACGTTGATGTGAAAAGGACATCTCAGTCTGAAATTATATAGTAGTGAATACTATGATGGTGCACTATCTCTTGGATGTAAATCCTTTTAGATCGTCAACATAGAAGGTCTCTCAGATCAAAAAAAAATTTGAGACCTTGGTTATCCTATTGATAATCACCCATACATCATCGATTCCTCAAGGGGATATCATAAATCTTGTCATGAAGTCCATGGTGACATCATTCCATTTCCATCCAGGAATGGAGAGAGTTTGTAGAAGTCCAATAGGTCATGGGTGATCTTGCTTCACCTGCTAACATGTGGAGCACCGAGTGATGAAATTTTCTACTTTCCTCTTCATAGCTAGCCACCAATATTGATGGTGTATATCTCTATACATCTTGGTTAGACCATGGTGAACTGACCAAATAGAGGCATGTGATTCCCTCAATAAATCTTCTTGTATATATTTGGGAACCCATGCACGACTATAGAATATTAGGGTTTCAATTCCATCAATAGCCCAACTGGGAGGTGGGTTCTCTCTGGTGATGCTCTCATTCAAAATAAGGCCCTCGGAATAAACAAATGCCTCATCTGACTCGCTCTAGAATATAATTTTTCACTTCTAGAATTACTAGAACTGGTTTCCCATTATTTTGCTGAATCTCCAAGTGTATCTCATAAAATTGATCCATGAAATGACACTCACTACTAGCCTCCTTGATGGATTGCATCTAAGTTTTCTGAAGCAAGGCACCATCCACGACATTCCCCTTTCCAAGTGTTTAATCAAGATCAATGTTGAACGATTGCAGGTACTCCACTCACTTGCACTACCTCAAATTTTTGTTTCACTGTGTAATGATTTATTTGATACTCTTTTGTTTCGTGTAAACAATGAATCACTCACCCAAAAAGTAATTCCTCTAACATCTCATAGCATGAAACAAGTCTGATAGCTCGAGGTCATTCATAGGACAATTCCTCTAATTATTCCTCACCCAGAGGGATACATATGCCATTAATTCATCACCTTGCATCAGAAATGCACCTAGTTTGATTCCTGAAGCAACATAGTAATCAATATAGCTAATGTCCAGCTCAAGAAGAATCAGAATTGATGCTGATGCAATATTTACCTTAAACTTTTAAAAATCTATCTCAAAAACTTTGGACCAATTGAATTTCACACCCTTAATTTTCAAGCCCATAAATGGAACTTCAAATCATGAGAAATACTAGATGAATAGCCTATAATATCTATCTAGACCTAATAATATACGTATGTCAAACACATTTGTGGGATACTCCTAGGAAACTATGACACTCACCTTCTCTAGGTCAACAGATATGTCGGTCTATGATATGATATAACCTAAGAAGTGGACACTAATGATATAAAAGTGGAATTTAATGATATTCACATATATCGAGTGATCCATTAGCATAATCATTATGATATCAAGATGATTTTAATGTCCATATATGGTATGTGAGTACACTAATATTTTTCTCACAAAGACTATCAATATGGAGTCATGATACTGGTGGAAACCCCAATTAATCAAATCTATGAAGACTTCCAGCGTGTTCATTAGACTCAATGACATGAACAGACACTTGTAAAAGTTATACCTACTCATGAATTCTATATTTGGTTTGTTTGATGGCCTCAACTGAACTTGATGATAGCCTGACCTAAAATCGATCTTGGAGAAAATAGCCACTCCTTGGAGCTGTTCAAAGTGGTCATATATCCAAGGAAGTGGATACCATTTTTTCATCATAAGCTAGTTCAGTCAGTGATAATCCACATAAAATATTAGGTTACCATCCACCTTCTTGGTGAAGAGGACTGGTGATCCCCATGGTGATGTTTTGGATCCGATAAAACCCTTATCCTATAAATCTTCAAGATACTTCTTGAGTTCTTGGAGTTCTATAGGTTCTATCCTATGAGGAGGGATGGAAATATTTTCCCCAACTGGAAAAATATATTTGGTGAACTCAACCTATCTCTTAGGAGTTAAGAGAGAGAAATCTTTTTGGGTAGACATTCCTGAAACAATCCATGATAGGAGGAAATCTGTGATCTTAATCGCTTGATTGTTCATAAAGAGACTGGCCATCTAAGATGTCACTCCACCTAGACCAGTATGATTGGGTCCATCTTAACGTTCATGGATATCCCATTCACCCTTATGAATGTTTGTGCTACCCTTACGATATGTTAATGATACCTGAACGTGATATCAATCCACCTGGGCTTTATAAGGCACAAACCATTAAATATTGAGAATGACGTCAAAACCGATCATCTTGAAGTTGAAGAAACTCCATGGAAAACAATACCCACCTATTTATAGGTGTCCCTCATTACACAATCTTACACCCTCATTTATAACTCTCAGTGGTGTGTCATGGGTCATAACTCCATCAGAGTATTCTATCAGTAAGCCCAGACTTCCCATGGTTGCAACAGATATAAAGGACTGTGATGAACCTATATTAAAAAATGAATGAAACTAGAGTATAGGATAGAAAAATAGTACCTATAACTATAGTCAGACCTAGACTATACTCCTCTGGTGTGGGTTGCACTACATAAATATGGCCAAAACCACAACCCTGAGAAGCTTCCTGGGTATCCTGAGCAGGTCCACTATACTAACAATGGAACTCTGAGACCTGACTGCCTTGACAGCAACCACATACATAGCCTGAACATCCTATAGAATAAAAAAATATTGAATGAAGAGGATTATATAATAATACACTCTAAGGTAGTGTTGGCATAGTTCCCCACTCACTTGTAACCAGAGGAAAATACCGACATAAGCACTATTGGTGACCCATCCTACCGTAAGCCCAACACTCAATCAGTTTTCTCATACACTAGAGTTTTTTATGGATCAACTTGAAGTACTGGTGACACACCACATAGTGGTTGGTGTGTGCCACCTGGATAGTGCTTCTCTCATGTGTAACCTCTAATCATCACTTCCTTCCACTAGATAAACAACCACTCTTCCTGGAATATGAACTTCCTTGTATCATTCAATCCAATTCCCTACGGTTCTTCTTAGTTATAACAGACTAGTTGACTATCTATAAAATGGTGGTTATCCAAAATAAATTCACCTATGAGTGGATGGCATACACAATCCCATCTTCTAATTACCTCATAGTTGTTAGCTCATCATTGTTCAAAGTTGATGTGAAGCGCTGCAATTTGGTAAAGTGAGTTGGGCATTCCATCATGAACATGTCTCTTTGATGAAGGATAATGAACTCCCAAATGTGATCAATTCTCATGGACTTAGGAAATAAATAGAAAAATAAGGCTATCTGTAATTCTACTCAGACCATACCATGATATCGACTAGCCTGAATTGGGACGTCCCATCGATGCTTGGCAGAATCATGTAGCATGTAGTCCATGATCTTTACCCTCTTCTCTGGAGACGTCTCAATATTATTTAAGATGGACAGAATAACCTCCATCCATGATTCAATAGTATGAGGTCCACTATCCCCCAAGAAGGTGATAGGATGTTGCTACTATAACTCATGGGTCAACTCTTCCATAGAAAGGGGCAGGATGAGGAGCACCCTAAACCGGTTGGATAAATTGAAAGAAGCTATCCCAAAATTGAGAATTGAAACCTAGTGGAGGATCAGTAGGAGGTTTCTTAGGTGGTACTAAAGTAGGTTTCATGGGTGGCTCAAGGCCCACCAACTTAAGAGTATTCTAATCACCACTTTCCTGGCATACAACTTGAGGTCTTTATAGTGGTATAGCTCTAAAAATTCAAAGATAATTCCCCAAACATGATTTTTACAATAGATAGTAAAATCGATAGGAAAAGACATGTGAAAAGTAATCCTACTAAAGAAACACACTTCGCTTCCTGCTCCTTGATTTAGGTCCAAGTGATAATAATGATCCCTAAAAACATTACTATAGACAAATCCTACTACCTACTACTAGATCGGGACAGGACAAGGTCTCATGTTACACATATAAGGGATCCATTTTATTTTAAATATTGAGTTCATATAAATTTATTTATGTATTTAATTCCTTTAAGTAGTTTAATTATATAAATCCCCATATCCAATTTATAAAGGCCCATACACCTTATAAATTGGATGGTGGATTATATTTAATCCTATCCACAACATGTTCCATCCCATGAAACTAATGGTCTATGGATCAACATGCCACAATTGGATGCTTAAGGTATATACTTTCACCTATATAGGAAAACATAGTTAGGTTAATCCATATAATTTAAGTTCCAATCCCATTTTCTTTAGTATTACAAGAAAATAATAGCACATTTTTATATAATTATCCAAGGCATAACAAGTCATAGAAAACAAGGCACAATAAAAAATCACAAGAAAAATAGGTAATGCACGTAGAAAATGATATGGCATCGAATAACGCATTTCATTTTAATTATAATGGTTCCTAGTATTATGAATAATTCATTGTTCCCTTATGTTAGTGGCCCAAGGCTAAAAAACCCATTAAAATAAAAATAAATTTTTATAGAAGCACGAAACAAGTGCATCAACTGACTTTGAAATCCATGAAATGGTAACAGAGCAATCAATAAGAGCATTTACCCATCCCAGGAAATTTGGGTTTCCCCTATACGTGGGTTAGATAATCTTAGGTATGATTTTATAACCAAATTCTTATATCCTATTATTCTCTATAAACCCAAATTGTAAGGCAAAAGGAAAATTTATCTGATACCACTTTGTAGAATCCAACTTCAAAGGCCACTTAACAGTGCCTTAATATGGTGGGCCACAAGAACTTAGGCATACCTCCACGAACTCTAGAGGATCTCAACTAACAGTAAGGTCCTTGAGAGTGTCTTTTGGGAGACTATTCCCTCATTGATTATAGTAGAGCATAATAATATATATATATATATAATTAGTAAGAAACAACAAAATCAATAGCAAATATACAAAAGAGGAATTAAAATCCATAATCATAAAATCTAATAAACAGTAAGGGGAATATGAATAGTAAATAGATACAAATGATTATGATGTTATGAATAAATGACTCTACAATGAGAATGGGATATATGCATATACCACATGCTTTCAAAATATAAAAAAATGAAAAAAAAACTTTTATGAAAAACATCTCAAGATTAAGCTTGTTCTTCTTCACCCAACTCCATCCTAGATAGTCAATCAAGCATTGGAAGTTGGTTTCTTCCATTTTTATATACATATAACCATAAAGTCTACTAAAGTGCCAAAGGAATCCTGAGTAGGGTGTGAGATAAAAATCTCCTTAGGCCTATACCCATGGTGTCTAGTCCAATCCGTTTCATGCAATAAAAATAAGTAGTGTTCTATAATTTATAAATGAAAAACATAAATAAAAACTAAATTCATTGTAATGGGTTCCACTTGGACCCCTGTTAAATTTACTTACTTCAGCCTAAGCCAGTTATTCTGAACCAAATGAACCTGCAAAGGTAATTTGAACGGGATAATGTATTAGAGGGTGGACTTCCCCAAGAATTTGATTTGGGTTGGAGAACAAGTCCATTTGTTTCCAAAACCAAGGGATCATTTAGATTTTAAGATATTCATTTACTTTTTAAATTCCATTGAAAAACATTCTTATAAGTTATATGTTGTCACGCTGATCCTTTCCATAGTAATCTAAAGATACATTCCAAGTGTCTCTCTAGGGTCTCAGTATATGACCAAATCCATGGAGTCTATCCAAGTGAATCAAGAATAAAGTCCCAAGTGTCACTACAACATGGTGGGAAAACATTATGAAATAACCTCAATGTTCATACCTGGTATCGTACGTAGTGCCCTAGGTCTCTCACATGGCATGGTAAAACCATCACCCCATCATGCTCGTCCAAGGGGTCTCCCATAGTGAACATGTGTCACTCATCGAGAGGTAAAATAAATAATGCTCAGTGAGCCCATCCCAGGTATAGCTGATGTCTCCCTCGATATGTTTACAAAACATTTACCATTCCAACAAGAAGGCACAATAGTCCATACATGGTTTCTTAAGTCAGAACCCCTCATTTATCCCTCTTCACTAAGGTGAAATCATTAAACAATCAATGTAAATTTATAACATGTTAATCAATAGGGACCATTTCATTAGTTCTAGCCTTTGTATCTTAGTAGGCTTGTTAATAAACACATTTACATTTAATGTTTCACATATGGAATAGGGTTTGGGGGCCTAAACACATGGCTCAACACCTAATTATACATAAATAACCATATAAAGACATAAATTATAGGGAAACACAATCCTAGGTATTTAAAAAACTAAGACAAAAAAGGATAAAGTTCCCAATAGAGGAACACACACATTAGGGGTGATATGTCTCAAGGTGGTCAACCCAAGGTGTTGATTTACCACTAGATCAAGTCAAAAAGGCATAGAGAGGCATTCAATTTAATTAAAATAAGAAATTAGTTGCAAAACTATAATAGTCTAGCTCATGGAACAATGTTTCATAATATATAACACATCTAAATGGGGGAAAGATCCAAGACAAACTACCTTAGCCTTGTAGATATTTCCTTGTATAATCTTATCCTTTGATTTGAGATACGTAAGAATAAATCAAAGAAACCCTTAAATGCCCTAAAAGTGGTACAAATGAGATTGTATCGAGATAGTGAAATGGATGGTATTAAGAAATTGAAATCGGTTATAGAGGATTAAAGAAATTACCTTTAGCTTCCTAATTGATCTGATGGTGAGAGAAATAGATGACAAATGAAGGTATTAGCTTAATCCCTATGTTGAAAGGTAAAAGAGCTACATGTGTGAGAGGAGGATAAGAAACTACTAGAATGGGGAAAGGGAAAAAAGAAATAATGTTTAAATTATTTAAGAGGTTTGATATGCTAATTTCAACCAATAACAAAGTGGTGCATATTTTTGTCGTATGGTTTGCCAAACTATTCACTAACTAAGTTCCGAGACACTGGTTAAATGGGAACCTCACCCAGTTAGGTGCCTGATTTGTTTAACCATGAAAAAACTTTGAAAACTACTCTAGAAAAACTATATATGGGTCTCTTGACTATGTGCCTTGGGTCAAACGGTTGCAGAAAAACTGTGTGGCCCCCGAGTCCCCACTATCTACAACCTTATAGTTTGTAGAAACTATGTGAGTGGGGTTTCAAGGTTTCTCCAAGCTTTAAAACCAGGTATTTTCTTCCCCTTTCAGGGCTTCAGGCTCCGAACGAGCCCCAAACACACCTCATACCTCCTTATCTTGATTGTACATCATTATTAGGTCAATTTAGAGGCAGTTAAATAAAAAAGTATATTCCTTTGAAAAACTTTGGGTCCTTACATAGGTCCATTAATCAATTATTTGCTAGAATAATACATTAAAAATAGTCTATTTAACTTTGAATATAATTTGGTTGATACCGAATTTTTTCAATATAAATCTAAAACATTTACATAGGCCTCCCAAATACAAAAGGAATATACAATTGACCAAAATTAGAGACAAAAATAAACTATAAATTTATATTTTATGGAATTTTTTAGAAATTAACTATAAACTAACTTCTCCCATGATTTCATTTATATTTTATACTATGATAGGATGACTCTAGTTGTTGAACCAGTCAAAGTACAAACCATTTGTTGGAGTGATTTTTTATAAGAGACTGGGAACTTTTTATCTACCACCATTGATGAAATCCATTTAAGTATTCACCAAGTACATGAAAATTTTTAATCATCATTTGAAAAAGTATTTCTTTATTTATTTTACTAAATTCAATTTATTTTTTTAACGACGGATTAAAAAATTACTTCTACTAAAAATATTTAAATCTAAAAAAATGAATGGTTGGTCTTGGAGGTTGTTAAAGTTAAAGAAGGTGATATAGAGGTTGAGGTATTTTATAAATTATACCAACTAACCCACCTAAATAATATCAATAATGATTCAGTATGCATTCATAAAGAGACTGATTAATCTAAATATAGTAAATCTAGATTTAAATTTAACTTTGATATATTTAGTAAAATTGAAATTTCATAATAAAAATCCATTTGATAATTTTAAAAATTCCACTTATTGTTTTCATTCCTTGAGATGTGAAAAGAAATCCTAAAGCTATTGGATTAAATTGAAGAATTGGGGGAAGACCCATTTATTTTATTCCCTCCAACACCACTCTATAAAATCTATAATTACTAGGAGGGTTAATTGATGAATTCTGATCCATGGGTTTAATTTCATCCTCATAATGTTAAAGGAATTAGACAAACTAAATATTTATTATTTATATATATAAATCCCCATCTAACATCATATTAGGGATAAAATATAATAACTACCTAGTTGAGGATAATAAAAACCCCACTACCAATTGGGGGTTATCTCAAGTTTATCCAACTATTAATTTTTTATTGTTTTTATATCTTCTTTGGACATTAAAAATAAATATTTTTTATTTTTTATGTAATGATAATGTGGATAACTAACTATATGGGACCTGTTAATATCCACATTGAATAATAAACTAAGCTTTGTGTTTCATTAGTTTTCTTAATGTTTTTTGTTCATATGATTTTATAGAAAAATTACATGGTTTGGACTGACTAGAACAATGAGTTAAGGGAAAGGACATTCAAGGGGGACGTAAGTGATTGATTATGATGAGGTTAACCTCATAAAATTTTATTACAATCATCTAGTAGAGATCCAATGCGTAGATAGATAATCATCATTTTTTATGATAGAATTATAAGTAAGAATATCTGCTACATTATTCCACTTATTCCAAGTGTAAAGGATCTTTACATACTAATTTAGAAAATCTCTACATGTTCTTATTATGTAGGAAATTATCCAGTGACCATATGGGAAACCTAAAAATGTGTTGACACCCACGGATGAGTTTGATTCAACTTTTGAAATAATAATATTGTATGAAGTACACAAAGAGATACTAGAATCCATTACAAGTGATTTCACTTAGACAGAACACCCCTCCCCATCAAAGGATGAGAAAAAATAATGGTAGAGCTATGTTAGTCACAAATGATACCACAAATATGTTTCGAACCATGGATTCATGAACCATATGTGTTGATTTTTATTCCATGAGATGGATGAATCCACTTCCACCAGGGACTTACAGCCTTTCCAGTGATCATATTCTTGGTTTAAGACAAGATAATCTGGATGCTGAGGATATGTGGTAGAACAAGATCCTTGAAAAAAAAATCTTATATTGGATACCAATATAAGGAAAATTAATTTGGGGTACCCTTAAGTGGTTTTCATTAACTGGTGATGTGTTATGTTATAAGCCTCCTATAAGACCAAGAATATTTCTACAATAAGAACACTACAACCCCTGGGATTCAGTGACACACTAATTGTTCATGATAGATGGAAACAAGGGGGGTTAATTTTGGATTAAAATTTTTAAAGCAAATAGAAAAGGTAAATTCAAAATTGAATGAATTTAAATGATAAATTGATAAATATATTAATTGATAAATTCAATATGAATTATAATGTTCATAAAAAATTAGATTAAGTGAGTAAGCACAATGTAAATGATTTCATCAAGTTTACGGAATTATGTGTATTGATATTGAATGTTTTAGTTTAATAATATAAAGAGAGAGAAAATATTATTTGATAATCATTTCATAAATATCTCAATGTGAACCCCTTTATCTTTATCCCTCGAATTGAGAGTTTTATTTAATTAGACCCCTGATATTGGTGTTGGTTAAGAAACCCATACCTCAAAATTGAGGTTTGTGAGAAACCTCTTGATCATCATCGGTATCTAAGGAACTCATCACACACATTTGTGGTAGTGAGAACCTATTTAATAAGGTGATGAGAAAAGAGATGTTTTCTTTAGAAAAACAATTAAAAATCCACTCAAAAATCTCTCGTAAGGGTGATGAGAACTTGGGATGAGAGAAAAGGGTATGATGTGGGAGACGAACATTAAGAGTGATGGAGAATTGGATATTTTTATCATAAGAGAATATGAGAGGATATCCAAGAGTTTCTCTTTGAATCAATGATCATATTGAAATTTTTGAAAAATAGTAGTGCTTCTAAGACATCAAGGGATTACTTTTAAAGTCTCTAAAGGGATAGGAAGGATCTCAAATCATTTAGGATCATTGAAGCTGAATAATACTATATTTAAATAATTTTTACCACTAATAAATGATATCCTGGATTAACTGACTCTATTCCATTGGATACCTAGATGCCTCTACTAGGTAGATAGTGGACCACCTAGAGAAAACTTCTGTTGGAATTATCTCACTGAAAAAACAATGCACCTCCACCAGCTGGATGGTGGAACTCCACGAGGAAGAATCACTTTTTCCTTCACCATAATATAGTTGGTGGAACTCCGCTAGAAATTCAGTGGGTCTTCATCACATATAAATCTATGATATACTTGAAATAGGAAGACTAGTGCCTGGAATTGGCTAGTAAGTTTAGCATACACATCTCCACTTTCAAGTGGGTTCTCCTATGTATCTTTCTATTACCTTCTTTGGATCTTCTAACTCTATTCCATGGTCTTGAAACATGAATTCAGACATTTACAATCCTTCAAAAAGAACAACATGTAACATTTTAATTCATTTTAAGATATCCATAAGAACCAATAATGATATAAAATATTGTAAAAATTAGGAGTTTGAAAGTCACATAAATGAAAATATTATATACCCAAGAGAGAGTTTGGGATCATGAAAACAACATGAGGGAGAGAGTTACAAAAATCTCCCAATTTTTTAGGATCCCAAACACTTAAAATAAAATGATAAATTAAATGTAAATCAAGATTAAAAGATATAATAATGTAATTAAATAGGTTAGGGGTCCAGATATTGAACATTCTCATAAGGTAAACTAAAAGGAACTCAAGATACATTAAGAGGGAAAATAATAGTACAAAAAATAACTCAAAATTTAATGACTACCAATTTAAAAAAATTAAGAAATAAAACATTTTATGAAATTCTACCCCTATATCTTTGAAGAAAATAAATCCCCTTTGTGAAGAAACTAAAGTGTACATAAATATTAAGAAATTGCTCCCCCTTTGTAATTAAGTAAATATAAATATACTTCTCCCCCTTTGTTACTATCAAAATTAAATACAATTAGAGGTAAAAAAACATAGAAATAAAAATTATAGAGATATTTAAAGGTGATTTTGATATAAAGTTCAAGAGGGAAAGAAATTTTGAAAATTTGAAAAAGGCTTGTAAAATATATCTTAACATTCAAAAACTACAATTAAAAGGATAAAAAAATTAGTAAGAATATAAGAAGTTTTTAAGATAAAAATAATATTTAAAAAAGAAAATGAAAAAAGGAAATAAAAGAGATAAAGAGAATAGAATGAAAAAGAAAAGAAGGAAAAAATAATGAATAAAATTAACTTGCTACATACCTTTTCTATGATATGAAATCCCATACTTAAAATAGTGTATTTACTCTATTGAATTATTTTTACAATGAGAAATCTAGTATGAATAATATCCTTTGGATCTAAAATCAAACCTTTAATATTTTATTTGACTTGTATTTCGTCAAAGAAAACTCTAGAGTATTAGTCAGGGGGAAATAATATCATCATTAATCTTCCTTTATGTGAGATAAAAAACAAACATTTTAAAAAATAGATCATATAAACAATATGTTATATAATTTTTCAAAAAAACTAAAAAAAATTAAATTAATAATCCAATCGAATTTAAAATAGTAAAATTAAGATAAATAGTAATTTTTCAGAAAGTATAATTTTAAAGTTTGAAAAATAGAGAAAAAATTTATAAAATTTAAAAGCATCTCTTATAGAAAAATTTATAATTAAGTTATAAGGATCCCCATGAAATTTTTCTAAACTCGCCTGAGTTGATCAAACACCTCACCCAAGTTGGCCTGCCACAAGGTGAGCATCAAAAACAAACCAAAATATTCTCATGTATAACTAAAGAAAAACCAATATGCACAGCAGAAGAAGTGAACATAACCAGGATACATACAAATTCAATAAAAATTTATAATCTAAAAATTAAAATAGGAAAACACAAATCTAAAACTCCACATTACCACCCATCTCCGAAAAACTATCCCTCTACGGAGATATAGACACTCTAGAGAAGTTGGCTCACTACATGATTACCTTCCCTATACCTATGTCCTATAAAAAACATCCACAAACACCTATTATAAAAATATGGTTTGAGAAGAAATCCAAATAGGATTTAACCAAATAATCTATAAAATATATAATATTAAGAAAAAAATAGTTCTAGATTTAAATCAAAACCAGTTAATGAATCATTTTTTAGAAGATAAAGTATTTTCTAAAAAATACTTTGGTTTTTCAGAAAATTATATCATATTCCCAAATTAAAAAATATGAAATTATATATAATATAGTGAGATATCATAAAAACTAACCATGGATACATCATAAGAAAAACAAAATCTGAGAAAACTACCATCAAATATATGATCATGCATCAAATCAAGCATAAATGAAAAACTATTCCATTTTTGATCTAGCCTATGGGAAATCATACTAGAGATAAAAAAATACTAAACTAGGAACATGTTGGATTCAACTGATATCATTTCCTTTCATATTATTTCGATATTTCAAATCCTTCTAATGGTGTTACACACACTAAAGTGAAATTTACATTCCACTAAGCACCAAAGGTTACCAATGTTCTATGCTTTCTGAAAACCAATTGAAAATATTTATCACATTTTATAAATCTCTTTCATAATGAATCATTACCTCTTCCATACTTTAAAACCCATTTTTGAATCAAAACCTTTTTAAAATTTAAATAACCTAAAAAACTTATATCCCATGAAGAAAATTAAACCTGATATAAAATTCAAACATTTCATCACAAAAACCATGTAAATGAATAAGAAAAAAAATTACTAAAGAATTAGAATCTTTTTATGGAGACACCTACCTCAATAATGAATAAGAAACACAAATAATCTATCTACCAAAGTTAGGGGTTGTTCCTAATCAATGATGGGATTCAAGATCTTTAAAACTCTTCTTTGAGTACCTATAGTTAAACATATAGAAAAAGAATATGTATAAGGTCAGAGGGGCATAAAATATTTATAAGAATGTTATAAAATAGAAGACCACAACAAAACCTATCATACCATGATACAACCTTTCACACTACAACACAAAATCACCCACCACAATGTAGGATGGGTTGATATAAGAGGGACCATGCTCCAGAGCACCATGTCCATGATGCAGCCACCCTCAACCAATTGGTATCTGAAATCCATGTCGAAGACCTCAACAGATCCTATTCTCCTAGAGGTATGGATATGATGTAGCTAAATATGCCACACCATATCATCAATCCACCTAATAAGTGGGATAAAATGCTACATAGATCCACATCGTATGCATTCTATATTTTATAGAATCGACCAAATCCCTCCCCTTGGACACTATGCCACAACCTCCTACTCCACATCGTAGGGATCAACATGACAAAGGGGATACACTATGACCCCATCTCCATGGTTCAACTATTCCCTAACAAGAATTAACCCTGAAGATCCCCCTCTTAGTATCTTATTCAATAGCCTGATAAACCATGATATAACTATCATAACCACACCATATCCAAAACCCTCCACACCGAATCTCCTACTAAATATAGAAAAATTTCTTAAAACCAAAGATCGCAGCCAAGAAATTCATGACTATAACTACCAACTCTTAAATGTTAAAAAGGGTGTACCCAAACCCTGAAGGTTTCTTAATTCTCCCCAATATAAATTATTTATATCCTCAAAAAATTATCATGATCTTGTAATCATGAAAGAAAAAGGCCACTACTTCCTCACTAATGATTATCACTACCATGTCTCATGGTTATGACATATATATTTCCATATTAAAAAACCAAAGGAATGGTTTTACTATGTGTTACCTTATCCTAGAGATCTATAATATTAAATAGTATCTTAACCATAGTGGTGTTGGTATCAAGATCAATAGCTTCCCATTGAATCACATGGAAGGGGTCCAATTGATACCTCATTATCTTTAAAACATGAAAAAGATCGTGAATTTATATATAATGAGATTAAGAGTCCAACTAATATGCCACCATTATAATTCATTCAATGATATCAAAGGGTGAAACAAACCTCAGTGATAACTTACCCTGATTAATCAATTGATGATGTCCCAAGAGAGGTGTAACTCTGAAAAAAAAACTTTATAACCAACCTCAAACTCAAGTGGCTAACACATATTGTCCAAATAGGTTTTTTGAAAACACTGTGCTATGAACAGTCTCTTCCAGATCAGCTGCACCTTTTCCATCATCTCCTAAAAAAGGTTAAGTCTATCCAAGGACTTCTCTACCAGCTTTTCTCATCATAAGGGAGACCTATATGTCCATCCACACAATGATTCAAAGGGAACCATATTAATCAAATCCTAATAACTACTTTTATATGAAACCTCTACAATAGGAAGATGATTTTCCTAAAAAACACTGATGTCAAGAACACATGCTCTAAGTATATCCCTAATAATATGAATACATCTCTCTATCTTCCCATACATTTGCAGATGACATGTCATGATGAATTTCAACTGGGAACGCATAAACTCTTGAAAATATCTCCAAAAAATAGATTTGAACCTTGGGTATGTATCTAAAACTATCATATAAGTAACCCCATTAATCCTCATAATATATTAGATGTACATGTTCCAGAGCTGTTCCACCTTCATCGAATCCTTGATAGTGAAAAAATGAGCTTTTTTTCTAAGTTGTTCAATAATTAACCAAATTGAATCTATACCACTAAGAGTCTGAGGTAAACTAATGATGAAGTCTAGGGAAATCTAGTCCAACATCCATACCAGAATAATAAAAGGTTTCAAAAAACTAGTACATATCTATTTTTCTACCTTAATCCATTGACAATCCATGCACAGTTACAAGAAAGATGAAATCAAATACATTATCCCTAAACACAAAACTCAAAATTCCAAATCATGATACATATTATAATTCTTAGGTTGTAAAAACCTAAAAGACCTATGTCTATCATCTATCAACTCCTAACACATAGAAGTGTGAAAAATTAGCATACCATGGATGAAAAAGGAACCAATGGGAGAATGATACCACTCTCTCGAGGTCTCCCCAAAATTTAGGATTTTACTAATGAACTAGAAATTAGTTTCTAACACTTAATAATGTTAAAATCAGTCATAAAAATGATTCATCCTTCGCCAAATCAAATATCACCTCCCCACCAGCCTCTGCCACTCCCAAGATCATATCAGCGAAAAAAAATCATCACAGACCACTCCTCCAATAATTTATTTATGGATTGAGCGGATTATCTCCCACTCAATGCTTCAACGACCATGTTACCTCTCCCATGAGTGTAAGAAATATAAAAAATAAAATTTCTTTTGATACTCAAACCAGTATATAATTTGTAGTTTTAGGTCCCTCTATGTAAATATTTACTTTAGACTTTTATGATCTGAATATATTACAATCCTCTCCCAAAAGAGATAGTGACATGAAATTTTAAGTTAATGAATAACTAATAACAAATAAATATCATGGGTAGGGAAGTACATTTCATGTGGGAATAAATTTATAGATCCACAGGAAACCAACTTCTTTCCCTACATCAAGAAACATCCCAAATCCATACTCAAAGCATCATAGAAAAAATTATATCTCGAACCCAATTTTGGAAAAAAACCGGATCTGAATTCATACTCACTATATGTTCGTAAAAATGCATTAAAACCTTATATTTCCATTAAAAATTTACACCATTATGACTAAAATATATAATTATAGATGAAATCTTGAAAAATCCCAAGAAAATCACCTATAATAACCACCAAAATCCAAGAAACTCTGGATCTGAAAAACATTTTTGGGCTTTACCCAATAATTTAATTCCTAATTCTTTTTATGATCCACTGAGACACCCCTATAAGATATAACATGCAACAAAAACTTCACTTCTAGAATCCCTAACTCATACTTTTAAATATTACCAAAAAAGTGATGTTCTTTCAGGATTCTAAGGATTATATCCAAATGATCCCATTTCTCCTCCTCTGTCTTGGAGTACACCAAAACATCATATGAAAACACAACCATTAAATATTAAGAAAAATAAACTAATACCTCAATCATCTGTACCATAAATATCACAGTATAATTAGTGAGTTCGAATGTAATAACGTAAAACTCAAAATTCCTAAACCAGTTATTATATACTATCTTAGGAACATCCTATTCCTAAACACTCAACTGGTGGTATCACAATTGGATTTCAATCTAGGAAAACCATTGAGTCCCTAAGAGTTGATCAAATGGATCATATATCCCTGGAAAAAGATATTTTTTCATAACCACCACCCTATTTAGCTTTTGATAATCAATGAAAAGTTTGGGGAATCTATCCACTTTAATTGAAAAGAGAATAGGTAAAGTCCAAGGTGACATGATAGGATGAATAAATTGATTAGAGTCAATGTTAGAAAGTTAGAATTTATTTTCCATTAACTTATTAGGTTCTGTATGATAAGATGGAATTAAAAATAGTGTCATGTAAGGGAGAATGTTAACAGAAAAAATCAACCTCTCTCAGTGGTGGAAACCTAGAAAAATCATGGGGAAAGACCTTGGGGTACACATTCACCACTAAAGGAAGTGGACTTTTCAAAATAGTGTCAATGGAATCAATAAACATCACTGATAAATGGAATGAAACCACATAATCATAAAGAAAAACATGCCCCACTCTCCCAAATCTAGAATCCCACTCACCTTAAAAGAAATGAGAAACTCAATTGGGATATAGAAACTTAAATCGATTATGATAATAGTTGATCAGGGACTTTATGCTGATAATCCAATCCATCCAAATAATTAGGTTAAAAATATCAATACCAAGAACCAATAAATTCCATGTAACATCAAATATGGTTATCGTCACCCAAAACATGGAACATTTGAAACCTTTTTTGGGCCTCTTTCCTGAATACATGGAAATATCCAACAAGATCAACATAAGTTTTGAACAAAATATTAACACATCAACTTAATTTGATGGTATAAAATAATGAGTATCATCTATATCAAACAAATATAACACAATAGAGGTTGAAATAAAAAAATTAACTTTAACATTAGTCATCCCTAACTCAGATTCCTATGGTGAATACTCTACTGTATAGATTGGTTTGGTCTCAACTCTTCCTTAAGACCTAATAGCCACATGAACATATACCTATGCCTAAGGATAATAATCACCACCCATGTAACCTTCAAAATGTACTTGATAAAACTTTGTGAGAGTTTATCCATCTTTAATTCCTTGGTATGTCCTACCACACAAATGCTTGATATGACCATATTATCCACAACGATGGTATGTTTTGGGTGGTTCTATACAATTTTTTTTGTATGACCAACCCTACCACACTTCTAGAAAACAACCTACTACAGTCTTGTTGAATCCCATGAAAATATTACTAAAGAAAATTGATCACCCTCGAGTTTCCTTCTATGTCTAGAAGACATACCCTGGATAACAGCTGTATGAATCAAAACTCCACCCATACTCATTATCCCTGCTATGTCGGACTCATCCATTACCTCTTTTTCAACCACTTCCACAAATGTAGGAATGAATAACAGAATAAAAAACAATTTAATAACAACCCTTATACCCATTTATGTCCTCTAATAATTTAAATAATCATTTGAAAAAAGATTAGTTTCTAGGTTCACTAACTCATTGAAACATGTGGAATAATATGAAACCGTATAATACCTCTACTCCATGGTCAAAAATTCACAAGTATTCACTAAAAAAGATGAATTAGGGTATAAATTTTGATTGAATACTTTATTTAAATTACTCAAGGTGATATCCTCATGAAATATATCTTAGATAATAAATCCCTACCATTTCCTTCTCGTCCCCTCAAGAATATACATGGAAAATAACACCCCGGAGTCCTCAAGAGTTTTTATCTACTGGAAGATCCTTTCAATGAAATCAAGACACCATTTAGATTCCTAGGGTCCCTTGTAACCATTAAAAAAGGGTGTATTTTTCTTAGTAAATTCTGAGTCATGATCCACCACTAGTCCCTGGTGTCCAACGCCTTCTTTTCACAGAGTATTAATAGTGAAGATTGCATCTTCCACAAAAGAAGGGTCCACCAGAGGATTCACTGGTATAACTTATCTCATAGCTTCCTCACTCAAATTCAAAATATATCTTCTAAGATTCATTTTATAATATATAGAATACAATAACCAATCACCTTATTAGCAATTTCCAAATCCAAATACTTACTTACAGAATCCATGTAAATTATTTTATATAATAATAATCTTAATTAATCATGGATTATTTGAATTAAAGTTAAATATTTAAGAAGGAACTAGTTAATTTAAATAAACCCCAAATATGTTTTATAAAAATTACCTCATACAACAATTCTAATGATTGGATAAAATCCCAAACCCCCCTGTGGTAACTCATGTTTGGAAAAAGAAGTGTGTTGGCCAGGCACCCTACCATTTTTACTATCTGAATTGGATTAGTCCAAAATCCTCTCTACTAAATACCCTAAAAAATACATATTTTCATAGAAATTTATGCTAGGTATTACCTTTGATACCATTTTATAATGAAATAGACCTGGTGGGTCGAACATATCACCCATGATGTCCTACCATAAGGTATGCATCAACAAACAATCAAAATAGTCTCATGCGTAACTGAATAACAACCAATGCAAAAAATGGAAGAAAATAATATAATCATGAGACATACCAATTCAATAGATATAGATAATACCAAAATAAAAACAATAAAACCCAAAGTTGAAACTCCATATAAACATATTTCACCACAAAATCATCCCAATATTGAGACATCGACACTTAAGATAAGCTGGATCACTCTATGATTCTCTTCCCCTTACCTGTGTCTTGGAAAACCATATCTAAAAATAAAAAAATGGAAAATTAGGGTGTGAGAAAAAAATTCAGAAGTATTTCACCAAATAATCTATACAAAGTCTAATATCAAGAAAACAGTAGTTCTAACATTAAAAACTAGAAGATAATGCATTTTCAGGTGGTAAAACATTTTTTAGAACAAAATTTTGTATTTTATAAATACCTTTCATATTCAAAAAACAAATAAAATGAAAATTTTATATAATAAAGAAGGTGGGAATAAGAAAAAAAACCATGGATACACCATAAGATAAGAATTTGAGAAACCCACTATGAAGTATACCATCATGAATCAAACCTAGTATAAATAAAAAAGCACAACCTTTGGGATCTAGCCTATGAGAATATATAATAGATATAAAGGAAGCCTAAACCAAGAATATGTTAGACCCAACTAATATCGAGACCTACCACAGTATGTCAATATCACAAAACCTCTAGTGGAATTACACAAACTAAAGTGACATGTCCATTTTCTGATGTACCAAAGTTTCCAAATGTGCTAATGATTTTCAAAAACAATTTGAAAAATGTGCTTGTATTTTATAAATAATTTTCAGGGTGAATAATTACCACTTCAATGATTGGAATCCCATTTCAGAATCAATAATAATTTTCAATAAAAACCTTTTAGAAATGTTGATCTCATGATTAAAAAATTCTTTGATATCAAATTCTACCTTTTTCTACCAAAAACTAAATAATTAAATGAGAAAATTAAGTTATTCAAGAATTAAAATATTTTTATAAATAAAAATACCCTAAGAACAAAGATAAAACACCAAGAATTGATCTCCCAATTCTAGAGGTTGTTCCTAATTAAAGAGGGTCTTCAAGGCATTCAAAACTCCCCATCAGTTCCTAGAGTTTAAGAGAGAAAAAAAGAAGAATGATGGGGTCCAAGGGGCTTGTAATATTTATAGGAAGAATGTAAAATAGGATAGGATGATGTAGCCTCTCATACCAAGCCGAAACCTTGCACACAATGGTGAAACCTCATCTTAGAATGACATAGTATGGGTTGATATAAGAGGGACCATGCTCTAGAGCCCCATGCCCATGCCATGGAAACACTTTACCAACTATCCTCTAGAATCCACAAAACATACCTTTTTAGATCCTATTCTACCATGGGAAAGGCCATAATAATAATGAAGACACTACACTGCATCACTAAGCCACCTGATAAGTGGGTGTAATGACACTGTTTTTTCCTGGTAATAATTTAGAATATACCTAATAATATTTTTAGAGCAAGACGCTATATCGATGTAGGATTTTGAGGCTAGGAGAGGCTCATTTTTTATATAATAAATGTATTAGATATATTATATCATGCACCAAAAAATTTCAATGATAATGGAATTACTCCTGAATGATGACGCAGATGCGAAATTGAAGACTGTTTTTCAGTCCATAATTCAGGTTTTACCCGAGTTGTGACATAATATTTGTCCTTATTAATTGTTATGAATGAACACTTCCATGGATAAAATTATTAAATAAATTTAAAATATTTATATATTTGTTTAATTTAAAATATTAACCTAATATTATTCTATATAAACATGGTTATAGAAAATCCTTAGGGTTAGCTGCATATACCTGGGACTGAGAGGGGAGACATTGATGGTGAGCTTTATAAAAGATAATTGATTAAGGATCGTGATAGATTTATTGTGGATCACATTTTCAAATGGAACTTATGGATATCATCAATGAAAATAGCACAATTTTATTCTTCATTAGTGATCAATCCAACCAAGAGGTAAGGAGTTTTATTTTCATGGTTTCTTTCCTAGTTTTTTTTATCCCGAGATAAAAATGAATCACTTCAACTAATATATTAGTTTATGGGATATTCATGTTTGTTTGGTCAGGTTTATCTTATTGGGATTAGGGTATTGCTAATATTTATTTATTGGCTGTTTATTCATCATTCTAATGGTAATGAATAGAGGTGAACCCAAACAACATCGAAGGTTATTTTGTTTTTTTTATTTGTGATTTTCTTACACATTTCTTTGCAAGTTCATTGCTGAAAATTCATTTGGATGATAGTTTGACCAATATATAGTATTAGATCATTGAAGTATCATTATTCAGTGAAATAAATCAATACTGTGGGTTTGGTCTCACAATCAATAGAACGATCATTGTGAGATGACAAATAAAGATGGTTATAGGTAGATAAGGATCTGATTGGTGTTATTCAATTTCATCTTGGAATACATTGTGGTTTATGGTGTGATGGGAGTTGATTTATGGGAAGACTAGATGCCTGGAATCTAGTTACATGTGGCAGGAAGTGTAAGACAATCCTAGATCCATGATTGAAGATGAGTTTGGTAGCCTAATTTGAGGTGGTGGTGGTTTAGGTGAGATGCACAAAATACTCTTTAATTTCAAGTAAATTCCATACTAAAGGGTGTTTATTCATAAGAACACACACCATTTAGTCACCCTTCTATGATTCTAGGATTTATAAGTGGAAATCAATATCACACATAGTGTGAAATTTGACACATTCCATGTCAACTGATACTAGAGGCTTGGTGTGTACCCCTTTGGGTAAATGGGAATGAACATGGGTAGACACATTGGCATGGGAAGAGTACATGATCACAACTTGATACTCAGACAAAAACAAGTATATAGACATTGCAACTATACACAAGCATGGTCTGAAGTATATGGGAACAATAAGATGTACATAGGAATAGGATTATGAATTTCCAAGTTCCAGCCTGAACTCTACACGCCATGTTCACAGAGAGGACATACCCTACATATGGTGGATTACATGTTCTGTGAGACAATGAGACACAAGAAAACTAAGGCAGAAAAAACATTCCATATACCCCTAGTACACATTATGTACTTATTTCAATACAACATTAGGTCCTTTATCTCTTCAGAATAGACCATATTTAGTTGAGTATAATCGCTTGGTCCATCCCTATGAAGGTACATTGTGACATTATGTCATGAAATTAAGATTGTGATACCCTATATAAATTTTTTCTTAGATAGAGTTTATGGTATCCTTTCATGAGGCCCGAGGTGGAATTATCTGTTATATATTCTTCTCTAAGAAGGGTTCATGGTATCAACATCAATAATATACACAAAATGTCAACCTCTATCAATAATATTGGTTCAGTTAGGTTTATGATGTCCCCTAGTCATCTTTGATGTGATCCCTTAATGGGTGTTGAGATCTTATGAGTTACAACAAGTACTTCTTTGGAGAGACCCAATGATCTTGACCTATTGTATGGGTTCCATAAGTGACAACATGGATCATGGAGTGAATTATCCTAAATGAGAATTACCATGAAGCCTTGAGAAGACTACTATAGCTAGAAATAGTTAAGAAATCTTTTTGTAATTGGAGTCTAATATGAGTATATATGGATTTTAATTTCTAGGTATACTTATTGGTTTCCTGGCATCCTTATTGACATGCCTTTGAGATGACGATTTGACTAATCTTGATGATTTATGTATAATGATTTTGGGTTGTCTTACTGAGTATTGTTATACTCACCCCAAAATGGGATTTTACCACATGTGTTGTGTTTTATAAAGATGACATGCCTTTTGATAGTGTCCGAGGGGTTACAAGAGTAGGAGAAGAATAATTAACTAGAATGACCATGTTCAGACAAAGTGTTACATTTTCTATCAATCCCCTCCTTTCAAGCAGGTTAGACTCTTTTCCCTTTTGGATGGGCTTTCAGTTGTCCCCTTATTACTTACCTATACGTTTTTCATAATAAGATTGTGGGATAGATGTTATTCATGAATTTTGGATTTTTTTATATACCTTTCATCATTTTATGGGTATATTGAGATGTGTGTGTGCATACAAGTACATTTGGCTAATGCCTTCCATGTGTGTTATAGGCCTACTCAGCACTGGTTTCTAGCCCACTTTCCTGTTGGTGGTGGGATCGAGGTGTCATAATCATCTAACTTTCGGATTGGAGGGCCCCAGTGTGTAAGGTTTCCAATGAGTGGTATCATAGTGTGTTTAACATAGGAATAGAGTTTAGAGGTTGACTAGCTACAAGGTTTTTTTGAGAAGTAGGTAAAAACTATTAATTCTTTTCAATTTTTTCTCTTAGGATAGGGAATCTAGTATTGGTGTGGAGGCCAACATATTCATTCACCAAGAATCTGATAAAATTATTTTTTACTCAATAAATATTAACACAGGTTGTGGGGAAAACATTGGCACATGTATCCTATAGGAATGGGTTGTGATTTCAATATCTTTTTGAGTCCTCGCCTCATAAATACTCATTTATTTTGGTATGTCTTGGTTATTTTTGGGATTAATTTATGATTAAAACATTATAGGATTCTACAATGGGATCTTGATAAAGATCCAAATAGTGACGAGGATTAGGTATAGGGTAATATCCAAGAGGTTGTACCTTTTAGTGGTATGCTCATTTTCCCAACAGCCATTGAATAGTAGGTTACACCTACAGTACCAACTAAGGATGTGCACAAGCTAAATGTAGTTCCTGAGTTTCTGAGGTAGTGACCTCTATGGTTTCTAGGAGATCTGGACCACTAGATAGCAATGGATAGGGTTGAGGTAGTTTTCCACCTAGTGTGGGTAACTACAATCTAGATGGTTGTACTAGTGGTGAGTTTTCTTTAGGTCCTCGTATGGAGGTGGATGATTCTTTTTATTCAGACACATGATGAGATGATTACCCCATTGTTGGATTTTGAGTGTCTCTTTAGGGAGGATTTCTATCTAGCCACGTTATGATCTGTTTTTATCTAGTATCTTGTATATCTTCAGGAGGGTAGTTTATCTATGGTTGAGTACTTGATGAGTTTCACCAATCTATCACAATAAACTATAGATACAGTGTAAGATGCATTTTTATTAGAACATAATTTATAATGATGCATATACTAAGATATTAGGTATACAATCATAACTATACTGGAGTTTTAAGAAGGATTTGGTAGATGATAGATTCCTAACTGAGGAGACAATGACAGTTAGTACTAATAGTGGTCACATAGAAGTTGAGAAGTTAGAAATGTTTATTTGACAATAAAAAACGGGATATGAGCATATGAGATTCTTCAGGAGATGGTCCTAGGATAGAGGGTCTACAGTTCATGTCTCTCATGATAGTTTTAGTCATCCAAGAGAGAGGTAGTGTTTCTCTTGAAACTATTGGGGGAATAACATGTGGGAAATTCCGAACTATTATATATTTAATAGATATATGATTGATAGACATCCCAAATAGAGAAAATGATAGGAGGAGAGAGTTCCTCATGGTGGCGAATGGGGTAGGGTAGTGGGTACATCAGCTGGAGATGATAGATGGTCTAACTTATGTCCACAACCTCCCCCAGGTGGACCGTGCCAGGCTCATGGAGATGGTGGACATGGATAAAGATAGATGTAAGCTATGGAGGCCTACAACACCAAGTCTCCATGGTTGATAAGAGATTTTATCTATTTACTCACTATATTTTCTTCTATATTAATAGGAAAAGGTGATATCCACTCTCTTCATTACAATTAATTTACTTGAGACTTAGAGATTCTGGTTGAAACCTTATCTTGACCCATATGTTTGGAGACTCCTCTATGAATAGATTTAGTGATCAGACACTTATATTGATAGTTTTACCTAAATCTCATAGGATAGTGTTTATTATGGGATCTCTTTGTTGTAGCGATGAGGCCTTATGGAATCATCATAGGAATGGAATGGATATCCAAATTTCATGTCGAGATTGATTGTTCTAAGAGGGGGATACAGTGTGTCCATGGTGATAGGATGAGTTTTTACTTTATGGGTGAGACAAAAACATAGGTATATCAGGATGGGATTATAAATCTAATGATACAAATGATTACACTCACCAGTTAGCTAGTATCACCATTGGAGCAGTGGATGCTATGGGATTTTAGCTTCCTACAATGGTTATAGAGTTCGAGGGAATCATTCTTGATAAAATATAGAGCTTACCTCCACACTAAGATATATATTTAACATATACTTTCACCTAGTAAATTCCTTAATATATTCCCCAGCATATTAGATGGCTCCCATAAAGCTTCATGTGTTGATTGTGTAATTGGAGGACTTCTAGTGGAAGTGTTTTATCAAACCCAGTGTTTCCCCCTAGCCAACCTCAGCTTTTTTCACTAAGAAGCTAGTCAACATCATGAGGTTGTTTTTAGATTACCATCACTTGAATCATGTGAATGTGAGGAATATTTATTCACTACCAAGGATCGAAGACCTCTTCAACCAGTTGATAGGGGCAATATGGTTCTTGAAAACTGACCTCAGACCAATTTATCACTAGTTAGAGTATGAGATGAGGATATATGGTAGATGAAAATATTATGTTTCTATAATAATTATGAGTAATTGGTGATGCCTTTAGTTGTGATGAAAATCATAGTAGTGTTCATGGGGATCATGAACCAGATCATCAAGCCTTGCTTAAACTAGTTTTTGGTGTTCATCACAAATGAAATCTTAGTGTACTCAATATTTGAAGAGGTTTGCAAAAGACACTTGAGTATGGTCTTGAATATACTCTAAGGGAACCATATTTATTGGTAGATCATGAAGTGTTAGTTTTGGATCTAGGAGGTTCACTTTCTCATAAATGTCATCTCAGTTCATGGAGTATCAATGGATTTAGTGAAGGTTAAGGCAGTGTTAGCTCAGGATCCAATCAATTGAGTAATTGGGGGGAAAATATTCCTTCGGTTTGAAGGATACTACCAAATATTCATGCCCTATATCTCTAGGATATTGACACCCCTAAGTTATTTAACCAATAAGTGGAAGCATTTTATTGGGATACAGAGGTTCTAGTAGTAATTTCCATGTTTATAGTATAAATTGATGTACTCCCCCATCTTGAGATTTACAAAGGAGGGTGTTGAGTATATAGTGTTCTAAGATTCCTTAGGTAATTGTATTGGTTGTGTCTTGATGCATAGGTAGTTGGTGATTGCCTTTGGATCTCAATATTTGAGTCCACATTACAGAATTGCACAATCCACAATATAGAACTAGCTATAGTGGTCTTCACCATGAATATATGGTGACACTACCTTGTGGGTGAGCAATTTATCATATATTCTGACCACAATATTCTAAAGTATATATTCTCATGAAATTGAATCAACTTTAAATAGATTTTATGTCCTCAAGTTTTTTTAGGATTATGACATTGAGATAGTCAATACTCCTGGGAAAGGGGACATGGTGGAATATGATCATAGCAGGAGATCTGGCATGTAGTTTCTAACCAAGGAATCAGGGTATTTATCCTTGGTTTAGTTGTCCCTTATAGATAAAGATGGTGCATATTACTTCTCTTATATGGTTGTAACCCCGCCTATTCTTTAGTGTGTTATGGAGGCTTATCTTAGAGATATTGACTATGAGGCCTTCCAAATATAGATATGAACTAGATGTGCCCTTGATGTATTTTTTGAAGGTATGAAGAATGTAATCCTTTTAAAAGGGTATACATTGGTACCAGTGAAATTTCCTAAGGATTTGTTGATAGAGTTACATAAATCACCCTTAGTGATACATCTAGGTGTGTAAAGATATTCCAGGACCATCTATGTTAATTTTTTTTGTCCAAGGATGAAGAGAGTGTAAATGAGTTTTTCTCTTGATGACACACCTATTAGTGGGTGAAGGATGATCCCCAGGTTCTAGTGGGATCATCTCAACCCCTTAATGTTCCAAAGGGTAATTGGGATGGTATTTCTATATACTTCATTATTGGGATGACATGAACATATATAGGAAACAGTGCCATTTGGGTGATCTTAGAACGACTAACCAAGTTATCCCACTTTCTAGATACTCTAGAGTAGAGTTAAGTAGAGAGGTTGGGAAATATTTATGTGTATAAGATATTCTAGCATCATAGAGTTCCCTAGATGATAATTTTATACCATGATTCCCACTTTACATCTCGATTATAGTGAGAATTACATAACGCCTTTGGGACTCAGTTGTGTTTGAGCACAACGTTTTACCCCTAGACTAATGTCTAGACTGAGTGGACCATTAAATTTATAGAGGTAATTCTACGAGATTTTATATCAAACTCTTCCCATAATTGGGAGTATCACCTACCCTTGGAGGAGTTTTCATAAAACAACATATACCATTCCACCAATGGTATGTCACTATTCTAGGATTTTTATAGGAGACCATGCAACTCATCACTATATTGGAATGATATAGGAAAATCAACACCCATGATCCCATAGTTAGTGTGATATGGGATAGAGAAGGTGAAGATCATCAAAGAGTGGATGAAAACTCCCTAAATCCTTTAGAATTATTATATAGAGTGGAAATAGAGTCCCTTGGAGTTCTATGGGGAAGGCTATGTTTTCCTGAGGTTCTCACCTTGAAAAGGATTATATAGATTTTTTTGGGGTGGAAAGTTGTCTACGAGATTCATTTGACCTTTTTAGATACTGCATTGGTCCAATGAGGTGGAATACCACTTGTCCCTATTGGGAGAGTTAGATCAGTTACATGATGTCTTCCGTGTGTCACAACTATGGATGTACTTGCATGACCCATTTTAAAGTATCAAATGGGGTTAGATGGACATTGAGGATGGAGGTACATTTATAGAGAAATATATAGACTTCAAGGATTAACTGGTGAATATCCTCTGTGGGTGAGCAATTCCCATTGTGCATGTCCATTGGTAGCATGAGAATCATCAAAAAAAGACCTAGGAGTGGGATACCCAAATCCATGTCTAGTATCATCATCTTTTTTATTAGTCTTTTTTATTTTCAAGATGAAAGGCCAAAGGTGTGGAGAATGTAATGAATATATTTGTCCTTGTAAAACATTTTAATATATATAATAATATTTTTGAAGCTTGGTTTTAAGTTGGGGAGAGATTCGGAGGCCCGGAGAGGATCGATTCAGATATAATAAAATACTAAATATATTACACCATGTATGATATATTTTTCTGAAAAAACGGAATAGATCCCAAATGGTTACTTATATGGGAAATATGTGACTTCTATTGGGTATTTAATGTATATTTTACCATATGTGCGACATAATCTTGTTTGGCATCAGGTGTTGGGATTGAACGCCATTGTGGGTAAAATAATTAAATAAAAGAATTTTTTGTTTAATTGTTTAATTTAAAAGGCCAACATAATCATTCATTATATTAAATTAGTTATTAACAATCCATAAGGTTTACTTCATATGTTTGGGATTGATAGAGGATCCATTGGAGGTGATCTGGGGAAAAAACAGCGGATTGAGGATCGTGATCATTTACATGAGGTCCGTCTTCACCAACAGAGCTCTTGGATCTCACAAAAGACAACAACATTTTTTTGTTCATCATTAGTGATTGATCCAAACCCAATGTATGGAATTTTAATTTTGGAGTTAATTTCCATGTTTGTGAATCCCATGATGAATGTGAATCACATCAACCACTAGATTGATTTTCAGGATTGGATATATCTTCCAGAGATTTGGGAATTGATATTAATAATTTATTGGTTCTTTCTATTCCATTAAAATGAAAATTAATCAAGGAAAACCTTAATAATGTCTGAGGTTCATTTTTATTTTTTTATTTTTTTCATTTATTCTCCATTTATTTACATGTTCATTATAATGACCCAAGCATTTATAAATGAAATTAATTTTTTAATGATTAAATAATTTATTAAGAAATGAATTTATAGAAAATACATGCACTACATTTTTAAGATCCCAGATCTATGTTAAGGTATGGATTAGATTACGTTTCAGTTTAAGTTTTTTATTTTTTTAAATATGTGTTTTCCAAAGTTCATGTGAAAATTTAGGGGTGTTCTGAGGGTTCGAGGTATGAAAGAGGAAGAAAAAGGGGATTCTGGGCATGCTACACGGTTTGCGCATGGTTAGTGAAAACCATGTAGAAATGCCAACAAATTGTGAGAGGGGGATTGTTTTTGGATAGTAGCATTAGTATATTTTGCACACGGTTTGGAAAATTGTGTGGGTAAACCGTGTGGCCCAGAAACTTTAAAAAATTTACATAAATGCCATTACGGGGAATTAAGTACAAACTTGGGGTTTACTTCCTCCTCCCCTATTACAACCCTAGGAATGGACCAAAGATCCCAAGGGCTCCCAAGGGTTATTCTACTTCAATAGTTGGCCATTTTGAGTGCCTTTAGTTGTGAAATGAATATTCTGGTAAGGTTAAATCCCTCCTTACTTCTTTTTCTTGTTTAGGGTTGGTATCTTTCTCTTATCTCCATCTGAAGCTATAAAACCACTATTTTCCAGTGATTTATATGTTTAGTATTTAAAGTTGTATTGAATCAGGACCTCAGGACTTGATTTAGGGTTCGTTCACCAACAGATTAATGGTAGGTGGTCTACAAGTTATATCCCTTGGTTTTTGTGTAGATTTGTGCATGTAGGGTCTTTATTATTTCCCTCTTTTGATGATTTCATGGTGACTTTGGTGTGATATGATGTATTGGGTGTCTAAATAATTAATTGAACCCCTCTTGATCCCCATGGGATGAAACAAGGGTGAATTGACCAAATTAGGGCCACCCATGGGGTGTGTCGGCCCTCCCGATTAGTCTAACAGAAATGTAAGGTGTGAAATTAACTCATAATAATATATAGACTTAAAGAGTATGAAAATTGGTTTATGTAATGAGTTGTAATGGAGGGTGGATAGTGTATCTAATGTGGTTAAAGGATAAGGGATTGTTTGGTTGACATTTAAATGTGTTAATTGGAATAATGGGAATATGGTAAGGAATCATGTTTACACTTGAATATGCTTAGTGAGATAGGTTTGCGAAATGGGAATGGGTCTAAAGGGGTAAGTAATATAAATGATGAATGTCTTAATGGATTGAGAAAAAATATTTACATCCCATTTATTGATATTGTTGTGCTGTTCTAAATGATATTGGTTATGCTTGTTATGATATGGTTAATTGTGGTGAATGATAAATAAGCATCTGCACAAGACTTAGTATAGTGGGGTATAGACTTGAGGATCTACTCCCACGGGTTGAGTTGAACTAAGGTTCTAGCTCCACCCCCAAATGCATGGGTTAGGGAATGGGACAGAGTTCTATTCCCTTAATGGTTGCATTACACCCAGACTAAGGCTTCGAGGTGAGGATTATGAGGTTGTTATAATGCGATGCCTAGTGATATAGGACATTATTTTTATTCCCATATGTTTGAAAACATTGGACATGCCTAATCCATTTTACACATGAAAAAGTTAGATTAAACCATGAAATGTCTAAGTAGTGAACCTTGATTCAATGGTAGTATGATTTTTAACGGAACGTAGTCTAGAATGACCTGTTGAACTATTTACCTTTACTTACCATTATTTATCACTTGCATGCACTATCTGCTTTTGATGGATATTTTATAGACACCGTTGGTGGTGGCCTACGAAGTTAAATTCACACCCTACTTGGGCTGCCATTGGGCACCTAAGAAGATTTCATGCTTGTAGGTCAGGATAAGGGAAAGGGCCCTATGCTAGAGAGTTTAATTGGACATGGGACATGTATAGGTTAGGTTCTAGACTTGGAGTCTGAACCATTTTTGGGATTCTTATGTTTTGTTTTCTTTGGGGGTTTTTTCCACTTGGCACTGTAGCATGGCATGACATATTTTACTACTATATATGGTTGTACAGGGTTTGTGGAATTGGTTATTTATGCATGTTATTATTTGTTTCCTATTGTTTCCATTACTTAAATTATTATTTTTTTTGTTTTACTCTGATAATGAGGGTAAAATCTCCCCACGTGACCTATTAGACCCTGTCTTCTAGTCAGAAACCTCTTGCATATGGGGAGATGTGCTTGAGGTCATGTGGAGACCCGACTCGAGGCACTGTATTAGTGGCTCCCGGGTCAGGGACATTACAACATTGGTTATTTTTTACCATTATATGATCTGTCAAATTTTAAAGATCGTTAAACATGATAACTATTGAGAATACAATAGTTTTATAGTGACAATTAAGATTAGTTTGTTAAGGGTTATGATAAATTCCAGTTGACACAAACAAAGGAAGAGATTCCCTCGACCTGTAGGATCATACCCTATAAATCCAATTTATCATAGCATTATAGGGAGACCACGTCCATAATATTTGACCATGAATAATCCCAAGTTGATATTCCACAAACATTGCATGAAACAGTAATCAATAGATGAATTTCAAGCTCATTAGGATCACGACACAAAAAATGTTTTCTAAACATCCCTAAGAAACTCTCATCATCCCACACCTTACCCTTAGGGAATTTGATGAAGTAATAATGGGCCATGTTTCTAGATGCTAACAATATGAATTTTTTATATTTTCTTTTAATAAAACCATAATTATATTTTTCCAATTTTAATATTGATTTTCAAATAATTAAATAATAAATTTTATAAAAATTATATTTTGATACGATTAAATATAAATTGTATTTTCATAAAATATCAGTTCCAATAAAGACAATCTTTTTAATGATTTCAAAAAATAATAATAAATGATATTTTAAAAAATTATTAATATTAAATAATATTTCATAAATATAAATGTTAATATAATTGTATGAAGTCAAATATATTTTTTATGAGGGTTATAAAAATATTATTGTGAAAACCCAGTATCTTTCAATAAATGGAAATTCATTATCAAAAAGTGTAAATTATGATATTTAGAGAATTATTTTGATAAAATAAATATTATTTATTAAATCATTACATTAAAATTATCCAATGATTATTCTTTCATAAATTTCTAGGATAGTAATTTTTTTTCTAAAAATTAAATATAGTATAATTATATGGTATCTATTATGATATCATAAAATCCCAAATGGGATGTAATAAATACTATGAAGAGTATCCATGACCAAAATTATATTTTCCCTTTAAGTTTTTTTTGAAGTCATTTGATTATTTTTATAATCCCTTAATGAATCCCACAAAACATATAAGTTATTTTACAATTTTAAAATGAATTTTTTTTATAAACATGAACCACTTACAAAACACCGAGGGAATTATTTTAATGTGTTAATTTAATAAACTTATAAAATAATAAAATATTTCCTATTTGGTAGAAACCATGGGATGAATAATAGTTTTCATTACATTAATATATAGAGTCCAAAACCTATGTTTGTAAATTAATAAATAATTCTCCTCTATTTTTCTGTATAAACACACCCATCCTTCCATTCATTTTAACTAAAAAATCTTCGCACATGAAGTTAATATAAAATACACTCTCTATATTCCTCCCATTTTTCCTGTACACTACTGGAAAATGGACCTATCCTCACGGTTTTCCTTAAAACCGTGGGGATAGGTACCCCCTATACCCACGGTTTTCCAAAACCGTGGGGATAGGTACCCCCTATACCCACGGTTTTCCAAAACCGTGGGTATAGGTCAATTTTCAAGACCTATACCCACGGTTTTCAAAAACCATGGGCATAGGGGGGTCTATCCCCAAGGTTTTCCAAAACCGTGGGGATAGGTCTTGAAAATTGACCTATACCCACGGTTTTGAAAAATCGTGGGTATAGGTTTCCCATGTGTGCGCGGGAAAATTTTTTTTTCCGCGGGAAAGATTTTTTTTTTGGCGGGAGTCCTATACTTACGGTTCTTCCCTCTATACCCATGGTTTATATAACTATATTTAACTAAATATAAATATATATACACATAATTGATAGTAGGCTAGTGGTTAGACGCGGTACTTTGCAGCGAAGAGGTCGTGGGATCGAAACCCGCCTGCAGCTTTATTTTAGGATCTATACCCACGGTTTTGAAACCGTGGGTAAAAGCCATTGACACCGTGGCAATTGGGAATGTTTTGTTGACACGGTGGCAGAACAACTATACCCACGGTTTTGGAAAAACGTGGGTATAGGCTGGGGACCTATACCGACGGCGTTCCAGCCCACGGTTCCCAAAACCGTTGGTATAGCCTATACCCACGGTTTTGGGGGCTATACCCACGGTTTTGAACCGTGGGTATAGGCCTTTTTTCCAGTAGTGGTATTACCGTAATAAGATCCTCCCAAGCTTTAATAAGTACCCTCTCAAGGTAAGGGATCCTATTTTTCTCCTCTTTATTCAAGAATCTCTATTATGTCATGCCTTTTGATTTCCAATTATTCAAGGATAGATATGTTTTTATAGATATCTCTTACTATCCTGTTGATTCCCATGTAATGATATACCCATGTCGCTATCATTCTCCCCTTCATAAATCTTTTTGTACACCCCTTATGCTGCCGAAATTAACCTGTGAGTTTCTATGATAAATATTTGTATAGTAAATACCTAACTCCATTTCAACTCAATAGTATTCACCTATTTGTAAATATCTATCATTTATTGGGGATTTACATGTATTTAAGATAGAATCCTAAATCATGGGGTTAAAATTGATGAAATAAATATTTATGTGTTATTATCCATGTGGCATAATTATACATGTACATAATGAGAGAGTGACAGGTGGTCCAATAGGCATATCAATGTAACATAATAGGGTAGGAATCATAATCTTGAACAATGAGTCATGATATAACATCATTACATAAAGTAAATAAATGATTGTGGAAACAACATAAATCATGAGATCATAAACATACATCAAGAATAGAAACCAAGACAACATAACATAGTGTTCTTAGTATAACCTCCCATCAATTTTCTTACACATTTCTTTTCAAGTTAATTGCTGAAAATTCATTTGGATGATAGTTTGACCAATATATAGTATTAGATCATTGAAGTATCATTATTCAATGAAATTGATCAATACTGTGGGTTTGGTCTCACAATCAATAGAATGATCATTGTGAGATGACGAATAAAGATGGTTATAGGTAGATAAGGATCAGATTGGTGTTCTTCAATTTCATCTTGGCATACATTGTGGTTTATGGTGTGATGGGAGTTCATTTATGGGAAGACTAGATTCCTGTAATCTAGTTACATGTGGCAGGAAGTGTAAGAAAATCCTAGATCCATGATTGAAGATGAGTTTGGTAGCATAATTTGAGGTGGTGATGGTTTAGGTGAGATGCACAAAATACACTTTAATTTCAAGTAAATTCCATACTAAATGGTGTGTATTCATAAGAACACACACCATTTAGTCACCCTTCTATTATTCTAGGATTTATAAGTGGAAATCAATATCACACATAGTGTGAAATTTGACACATTCCATGTCAACTGATACTGGAGGCTTGGTGTGTACCCCTTTGGGTAAATGGGAATGAACATGGGTAGACACATTTGCATGGGAAGAGTGCATGATCACAACTTGATACTCAGACAAAAACAAGTATATAGACATTGCAACTATACAAAATCATGGTCTGAAGTATATGGGAACAATAAGATGTACACAGGAATAGGATTATGAATTTCCAAGTTCCAGCCTGAACTCTACACGCCATGTACACAGAAAGGACATACCCTGCATATGGTGGATTACATGTTGTGTGAGACAATGAGACACAAGAAAACTAAGGCAGAAAAAACATTCCATATACCCCTAGTACACATTATGTACTTATTTCAATACAATATTAGGTCCTTTATCTCTTTAGTATAGACCATATTTAGTTGAGTATAATCGCTTGGTCCATCCCTATGAAGGTACATTATGACATTATGTCATGAAATTAAGAATGTGATAACCTATATAAATTTTTTCTTAGATAGAGTTTATGGTATCCCTTCATGAGGCCCGAGGTGGAATTATCTATTATATCTTCTTCTCTAAGCAGGGTTCATGGTATCGACATCACAAATATACACAAATTGTCATCCTCTATCAATAATATTGGTTCAGTTAGGTTTATGATGTCCCCTAGTAGTCTTTGATGTGATCCCTTAATGGGTGTTGAGATCTTATGAGTTACAACAAGTACTTCTTTGGAGAGACCCTATGATCTTGACCTATTGTATGGGTTCCATAAGTGACAACATGGCTCATGGAGTGAATTATCCTAAATGAGAATTACCATGAAGCCTTGAGAAGACTAATATAGCTAGAAATAGTTAAGAAATCTTTTTGTAATTGGAGTCTAATATGAGTATATATGGATTTTAATTTCTAGGTATACTTATTGGTTTCTTGGCATCCTTATTGACATGCCTTTGAGATGATGATTTGACTAATCTTGATGATTTATGTATAATGATTTTGGGTTTTCTTACTGAGTATTGTTATACTCACCCCAAAATGGGATTTTACCACATGTGTTGTGTTTTATAAAGATAACATGCCTTTTGATAGTGTCCTAGGGGTTACAAGAGTAGGAGAAGAATAATGAACTAGAAGGACCATGTTCAGACAAAGTGTTACATTTTCTATCAATCCCCTCCTTTCAAGCAGGTTAGACTCTTTTCCCTTTTGGATGGGCTTTCAGTTGTCCCTTTATTACTTACCTATACGTTTTTCTTAATAAGATTGTGTGATAGATGTTATTAATGAATTTTGGATTTTTTTTATATATACCTTTTATCATTTTATGGGTATATTGAGATGTGTGTCTGCATACAAGTACATTTGGCTAATGCCTTCCATGTGTGTTATATGCCTACTCAGCACTGGTTTCTATCCCACTTTCCTATTAGTGGTGGGCTCGAGGTGTCATAATCATCTAACTTTCGGCTTGGAGGGACCTAGTGTGTAAGGTTTCTAATGAGTGGTATCATAGTGTGTTTAATATAGGACTAGAGTTTAGAGGTTCACTAGCCACAAGGTTTTGTTTGGGAAGTAGGTAAAAAGTGTTAATGCTTTTCAATTTTTTCTCTTAGGCTAGGGAATCTAGTATTGGTGTGGAGGCAAACATATTCATTCACCAAGAATCTGATAAAATTATTTTTTACTCAATAAATATTAACACAGGTTGTGGGGAAAACATTGGCACATGTATCCTATAGGAATGGGTTGTGATTTAAATATCTTTTTGAGTCCTCGCCTCATATATACTCATTTATTTTGGTGTGTCTTGGTTATTTTTGGATTAATTTATGATTAAAACATTATAGGATTCTACAATGGGATCTTGATAAAGATCCAACTAGTTATGAGGATTAGGTATAGGGTCATATCCAAGAGGTTGTACCTTTTGGTGGTATGCTCATTTTCCCAACAGCCATTGAACAGTAGGTTACACCTACAGTACCAACTAAGGATGTGCACAAGCTAATTGTAGTTCCTGAGTTTCTAAGGTAGTGACCTCTATGGTTTCTGGGAGAGATGGACCACTAGATAGCAATGGATAGGGTTGAGGTAGTTTTCCACCTAGTGTGGGTAACTACAAACTAGATGGTTGTCCTAGTGGTGAGTTTTCTTTAGGTCCCCGTATGGAGGTGGATGATTCTTTTTATTCAGACACATGATGAGTTGATTCCCCCATTGTTGTATTTTGAGTGTCTCTTTAGGGAGGATTTCTATCTAGCCACGTTATGATCTGTTTTTATCTAGTGTCTTGTATATCATCAGGAGGGTAGTTTATCTATGGCTGATTACTTGATGAGTTTCACCAATCTATCACAATAAACTATAGATAAAATGTAAGATTCATTTTTATTAGAACATACTTTATAATGAGGCATATACTGAGATATTAGGTATACAATCATAACTATACTGGAGTTTTAGAGAAGGATTTGGTAGATGATAGATTCCTAACTGAGGAGACAATGACAGTTAGTACTAATAGTGGTCACATAGAAGTTGAGAAGTTAGAAATTTTTAGTTGACAATAAAAAAAGGGATCTGAGAATATGAGATTATTCAGAAGATGGTCCCAGGATAGAGGGTCTATAGTTCATGTCTCTCATGATAGTTTTAGTCATCCAAGAGAGAGGAAGTGTTTCTCTTGAAACTGTTGGGGGAATAACATGTGGGAAATTCCGAACTATTATATATTTAATAGATATATGATTGATAGACCTCCCAAATAGAGACAATGATAGGAGGAGAGAGTTCCTCATGGTGGTGAATGGGGTAGGGTAGTGGGTACATCAGCTGGAGATGATAGATGGTCTAACTTATGTCCACAACCTCCCCCATGTGGACCGTGCCAGTCTCATGGAGATGGTGGACATGGATAAAGATAGATGTAAGCTATGGAGACCTATAACACCAAGTCTCCATGGTTGATAAGAGATTTTATCTATTTACTCACTATATTTTCTTCTATATTGATAGAAACGGTGATATCCACTCTCTTCATTACAATTAATTTACTTGAGACTTAGAGATTCTGGTTGAACCCTTAGCTTGACCCATATGTTTAGAGACTCCTCTATGAATAGATTTAGTGATCAGACACTTATATTGATATTTTTACCTAAATCTCATAGGAGAGTGTTTATTATGGGATCTCTTTGTAATAGCGATGAGGCCTTATGGAATCATTATAGGAATGGAATGGATATCCAAATTTCATGTTGAGATTGATTTTTCTAAGAGGGGGATACAGTGTGTCCATGGTGATAGGATGAGTTTTTACTTTATGGGTGAGACAAAAACATAGGTAGATCAGGATGGGATTATAAATCGAATGATACAACTGATTACACTCTCCAGTTAGCTAGTATCACCATTGGAGCAGTGGATGCTATGGGATTTTAGCTTCCTACAATGGTTATAGAGTTCGAGGGAATCATTCTTGAGAAAATATAGAGCTTACCTCCACACTAAGATATATATTTAACATATACTTTCACCTAGTAAATTCCTTAATATATTCCCCAGCATATTAGATGGATCCCATCAACTTTCATGTGTTGATGGTGTAATTGGAGGACTTCTAGTGGAAGTGTTTTATCAAACCCAGTGTTTCCCCCAATCCAACCTCAGCTTTGTTCACTAAGAAGGTAGTAAGCATCATGAGGTTGTTTTTAGATTACCATCACTTGAATCATGTGAATGTGAGGAATATTTATTCACTACCAAGGATCGAAGACCTCTTCAACCAGTTGATAGGGGCAAGATGGTTCTTGAAAACTGACCTCAGAACAATTTATCACTAGTTGGAGTATGAGATGAGGATATATGGTAGATGAAAATATTACGTTTCTATAATAATTATGAGTAATTGGTGATGCCTTTAGTTGTGATGAAAATCCTAGTAGTGTTCATGGGGATCATGAACCAGATCATCAAGCCTTTCATAGACTAGTTTTTGGTGTTCATCACAAATGAAATCTTAGTGTACTCAATATTTGAAGTGGTTTGCACAAGACACTTGAGGATGGTCTTGAATATACTCTAAGGGAACCATATTTATCGGTAGATCGTGAAGTGTTAGTTTTGGATCTAGGAGGTTCACTTTCTCAGACATGTCATCTCACTTCATGGAGTATTCCCAAATTTAGTGAAGGTTAAGGCAGTGTTAGCTCAGGATCCAATCAATTGAGTAATTGGGGGGAAAATATTCCTTAGGTTTGAAGGATACTTCCAAATATTCATGCCCGATATTTCTAGGATATTGACACCACTAAATTATTTAACCAATAAGTGGAAGGCTTTTATTGGGATAGAGAGGTTATAGTAGTAATTTCCAAATTTACAGTATAAATTGATGTACTCCCCCATCTTGAGATTTACAATGGAGGGTGTTGAGTATATAGTGTTCTAAGATTCCTTAGGGAATTGTATTGGTTGTGTCTTGATGCATAGGTAATTGGTTATTGCCTTTGGATCTCAATATTTGAGACCAAATTGCAGAATTTCACAATCCACAATATAGAACTAGCTATAGTGGTCTTCACCATGAATATATGGTGACACTACCTTGTGGGTGAGCAATTTATCATATATTCTGACCACAATATTCTAAAGTATATATTCTCATGAAATGGAATCAACTTTAAATAGATTTTATGTCCAAAAGTTTTTCTAGGATTATGACATTGAGATTGTCAATACTCCTGGGAAAGGGGACATGGTAGAATATGATCATAGCAGGAGATCTGGCATGTAGTTTCTAACCAAGGCATCAGGGAATTTATCCATGGTTTAGTTGTCCCTTATAGATGAAGATGGTGTATATTACTTCCCTTATATGGTTGTAACCCCACCTATTATTTAGTGTGTTTTGGAGGCTTATCTTCGAGATATTGACTATGAGGCCTTCCAAATATAGATATGAACTAGATGTGCTCTTGATGTATTTTTTGAAGGTACGGAGAATGTCATCTTTTTCAAAGGGTATACATTGGTACCGGTGAAATTTCATGAGGATTTGTTGATAGAGTTACATAAATCACCCTTAGTGATACATCTAGGTGTGGAAAGATATTCTAGGACCATCTATGTTAATTTGTTTTGTCCAAGGATGAAGAGAGTGTAAATGAGTTTGTCTCTTGATGACTCACCTATTAGTGGGTAAAGGATGATCCCCATGATCTAGTGGGATCATCTCAACCCCTTGATGTTACAAAGTGTAATTGGGATGGTATTTCTATAAACTTCGTGATTGGGATGACATGAACATCTATAGGAAACAGTTCCATTTGGGTGATCTTAGAACGACTAACCAAGTTATCCCACTTCCTAGATACTCTAGAGTAGAGTTAAGTAGAGAGGTTGGGACATATTTATGTGTATAAGATAGTCCAGCATCATAGAGTTCCCTAGATGATAATTTTATACCATGATTCCCACTTTACATCTCGATTATAGAGAGAATTACATAATGCCTTTGGGACTCAGTTGTGTTTGAGCACAACGTTTTACCCCCAGACTAATGTCTAGACTGAGTGGACCATTAAATTTATAGAGGACATTCTACGAGATTTTATATCAGACTCTTCCCATAATTGGGAGGATCACCTACCCTTGGAGGAGTTTTCATAAAAAAAACAGATACCATTCCACCAATGGTATGTCACTATTCTAGGATTTTTATAGGAGACCCTGCAACTCATCACTATATTGGAACGATATAGGAAAATCAACACCCATGATCCCATAGTTAGAGTGATATGGGATAGAGAAGGTGAAGGTCATCAAAGAGTGGATGAAAATTCCCTAAATCCTTTAGAATTATTATATTGAGTGGAAATAGAGTCCCTTGGAGTTCTATGGGGAAGGCTATGTTTTCCTGAGGTTCTCACCTTGAAAATGATTGTATAGATTTTTTTGGGGTGGAAAGTTGTCTACAAGATTCATTTGACCTTTTCAGATACTGCATAAGTTCAATGAGGTGGAATACCACTTGTCCCTATTGGGAGAGTTATATCAGTTACATGATGTCTTCCATGTGTCACAACTATGGATGTACTTGCATGACCCATTTCAGGGTATCAAATATGGTCAGATGGACATTGAGGATGGAGGTACCTTTATAGAGAAATATATAGAGTTCAAGGATTAACTAGTGAATATCCTCTATGGGTGAGAAATTCCCATGGTGCATGTCCATTGGTAGCATGAGAATCATCAAAAAAAGACCTAGGAGTGGGATACCCAAATCCATGTCTAGTATCATCGTCTTTTTTATTAGTCTTTTTTATTTTTAGGATGATAGACCAAAGGTGTGGAGAATGTAATGATTATATTTTTCCTTGTAAAACATTTTAATATATATAATAATATTTTTGAAGCTTGGTTTTGAGTTGGGGAGAGATTCGGAGGCCCGGAGAGGATCGATTCAGATATAATAAAATACTAAAAATATTACACCATGTATGATATATTTTTCTGAAAAAATGGAATAAATCCCAAATGGTTACTTATATAGGAAATATGTGATTTATATTGGGTATTTAATGTATATTTTACCATATGTGCGACATAATCTTGTTTGGCATCGGGTGTTGGGCTTGAACACCATTGTGGGTAAAATAATTAAATAAAAGAATTTTTTGTTTAATTGTTTAATTTAAAAGACCAACATAATCATCCATTATATTAAATTAGTTATTAACAATCCATAAGGTTTACATCATATGTTTGGGATTGATAGAGGATCCATTGGAGGTGATCTGGGAAAAAAGCAACGGATTGAGGATCGTGATCAATTACATGAGGTCCGTCTTCACCAATAGAGCTCTTGGATCTCACAAAAGACAAAAACATTGTTCTGTTCATCATCAGGGATTGATCCAAACCCAATGTATGGAATTTTAATTTTCGGGTTCATTTCCATGTTTGTTAATCCCATGATGAATGTGAATCACATCAACCACTAGATTGATTTTCAGGATTGGATATATCTCCCAGAGATTTGGGAATTGATAATAATAATTTATTGGTTCTTTCTTTTCCATTATAATGAAAATTAATCAAGGAAAACCTTAATAATGTCTGAGGTTCATTTTTATTTTTTTATTTTTTTTTCATTTATTCTCCATTTATTTACATGTTCATTATAATGACCCGAGCATTTATAAATGAAATTAATTTTTTAATGATTAAATACTTTATTAAGAAATGAATTTACAGAAAATACATGCACTACATTTTTAAGATCCCAGATCTATGTTAAGTTATGTATTTGATTATGTTTCAGTTTAAGTTATTTATTTTTTAAAATATGTGTTTTCCAAAGTTAATGTGAAAATTTAGGGGTGTTCTGAGGGTTCGAGGTATGAAAGAGGAAGAAAAAGGGGATTCTGGGCATGCAACACGGTTTGCGCATGGTTAGTGAAAACCGTGTAGAAATCCCAACAAATTGTGAGAGGGGGATTGTTTTTGGATAGTATCATTAGTATAGTTTGCACACGGTTTGGAAAATTGTGTGGGTAAACCGTGTGGCCCAGAAACTTTAAAAAATTTACATAAATTCCATTATGGGGAATTAAGTACAAACTTGGGGTTTACCTCCTCCTACCCTATTACAACACTAGGAATGAACCAAAGCTCCCAAGGGCTCCCAAGGGTTATTCTACTTCAATCATTGGCCATTTTGAGTGCCTTCAGTTATGAAATGAATATTCTGGTAAAGTTAAATCCCTCATTACTTCTTTTTTTCTTTTAGGGTTGGTATCTTTCTTTTATCTCCATCTGAAGCTATAAAACCATTATTTTCCAGTGATTTCTATGTTTAGTATTTAAAGGTGTGTTGAATCAACAACTCAGGCCTTGATCTAGGGTGCGTTCACCAACAGATTAATGATAGGTGGTCTAAAAGTTATATCCCTTGGTTTTTGTGTAGATTTGTGCATGTAGGGTCTTTATTATTGCCCTATTTTGATGATTTCATGGTGACTTTGGTGTTATATGATGTATTGGGTGTCTAAATAATTAATTGAACCCCTCTTGATCCCCATGGGATGCAACAAGGATGAATTGACCAAATTAGGGCCACCCCTGGGGTGTGTCGGCCCTCCCGATTAGTCTAAAAGAAATGTAAGGTGTGAAATTGACTCATAATAATATAGAGACTTAACGAGTATGAAAATTGGTTTATGTAATGAGTTGTAATGGAGGGTGGATAGTGTGTCTAATGTGGTTAAAGGATAAGGGATTGTTTGGTTGACATTTAAATGTGTTAATTGGAATAATGGGAATATGGTAAGGAATCATGTTTACACTTGAATATGCTTAGTGAGATAGGTTTTGGAAATGGGAATGGGTCTAAAGGGGTAAGTAATATAAATGATGAATGTCTTAATGGATTGAGAAAAAATGTTAACATCCCATTTATTGATATTGGTGTGATGTTCTAAATGATATTGGTTATGCTTGTTATGATATGGTTAATTGTGTTGAATGATAAATAAGAATCTGCACAAGACTTAGTATAGTGGGGTATAGACTTGAGTATCTACTCCCATGGGTTGAGTTGCACTAAGGTTCTAGCTCCACCCCAAATGCATGGGTTAGGGAATGGGACAGAGTTCTATTCCCCTAATGGATTCATTACACCCAGACTGAGGCATCGAGGTGAGGATTATGAGGTTGTTATAATGTGATGCCTAGTGATATAGGACATTATTTTTATTCCCATATGCTTGAGAACATTGGAAATGCCTAATTTATTTGACACATGAAAAAGTTAGATTAATCCATGAAATTTCTAAGTAGTGAATCTTGATTCAATGGTAGTATGATTTTTAACAGAACGTAGTCTAGAATGACCTATTGAACTATTTACCTTTACCATTATTTATCACTTGCATGCACTATCTTCTTTTGATGGATATTTTATAGACATTGCTGGTGGTGGCCTATGAATTTAAAGTCACGCCCTACTTGGGTTGCCATTGGGTACCTAAGAAGATTTCATGCTTGCAGGTCAGGATAAGGGAAAGGGCCCTATGCTAGGGAGTTGAGTTGGACATGGGACATGTATAGGTGAGGTTCCAAACTTGGAGTCTGAACCATTTTGGGGATTCTTATGTTTTGTTTTCTTTGTGGGTTTTGTCCACTTGGCACTATAGCATGGCATGACATATTTTACTACTATATATGGTTGTACAGGGTTTTGGGAATTTCTTATTTATGCATGTTATTATTATTTTTCTATTGTTTCCATTACTTAAATTATTATTTGTTTTGTTTTACTCTGATAATGAGGGTAAAATCTCCCCACGTGACCTATTAGACCTTGTCTTCTAGTCAGAAACCTCTTGCATATGGGGAGATGTGCTTGAGGTCATGTGGAGACCTGACTCGAGGCACTGGATTATTGGCTCTCGGGTCAGGGACATTACAACATTGGTTATTTTTTACCATTATATGATCTGTCAAATTTTAAAGATCGTTAAACAAGATAACTATTGAGAATAAAATAGTTTTATAGTGACAATTAAGATTAGTTTATTAAGGGTTATGATAAATTCCAGTTGACACAAACAAAGGAAGAGATTCCCTCGACCTGTAGGATCATACCCTATAAATCCAATTTATCATAGCATTATAGGGAGACCACATCTATAATATTTGACCATGAATAATCCCAAGTTGATATTCCACAAACATTGCATGAAACAGTAATGAATAGAAGAATTTCAAGCTCATTAGGATCACGACACAAAAAATGTTTTCTAAACTTCCCTAAGAAAATCTCATTATCCAACACCTTACCCTTAGGGAATTTGATGAAGTAATAAAGGGCCATGTTTCTAGATGCTAACAATATGAATTTTTTATATTTTCTTTTAATAAAACCATAATTATATTTTTCCAATTTTAATATTGATTTTCAAGTAATTAAATAAAAAATTTTATAAAAAATTTTATTTTGATACGATTAAATATAAATTGTATTTTTATAAAATATTAGTTCCAATAAAGACAATCTTTTTAATGATTTCAAATAATAATAATAAATGATATTTTAAAAAATTATTAATATTAAATAATATTTCATAAATATAAATGCTAATATAATTGTATGAAGTAAAATATAGTTTTTATGAGGGTTAGAAAAATATTATTGTGAAAAACCAGTATCTTTCAATAAATGGAAATTAATTATCAAAAAGTGTAAATTATGATATTTAGAGAATTACTTTGATAAAATAAATATTATTTTTTAAATCATTACATTAAAATTATCCAATGATGATTCTTTCATAAATTTCTAGGATAGTAATTTTTTTGCTAAAAATTAAATATAGTATAATTATATGGTATGTATTATGATATCATAAAATCCAAAATGGGATGTAATAAATACTATGAAGAGTATCCACGACCAAAATTATATTTTCCCTTTAAGTTTTTTTTGAAGTCATTTGATTAGTTTTATAATTCCTTAATGAATCCCACAAAACATATAAGTAATTTTACAATTTTAAAATGAATTTTTTTATAAACATGAACCACTTACAAAACACCAAGGGAATTATTTTAATGTGTTCATTTAATAGACTTATAAAATAATAAAATATATCCTATTTGGTAGAAACCATGGGATGAATAATAGTTTTCATTACATTAATATATAGAGTCCAAAACCTATGTTTGTAAATTAATAAATAATTCTCCTCTATTTTTCTGTATAAACACATCCATCCTTCCATTCATTTTAACTAAAAAATCTTATATCATGAAGTTAATATAAAATACACTCTCTATATTCCTCCCATTTTTCCCATATTACCGTAATAAGATCCTCCCAAGCTTTAATAAGTACCCTCTCAAGGTAAGGGATCCTATTTTTCAGCTCTTTATTCAAAAATCTCTATTATGTCATGCCTTTTGATTTCCAATTATTCAAGGATAGATATGTTTTTATAGATATCTCTTACTATCCTTTTGATTCCCATGTAATGATATACCCATGTCGCTATCATTCTCCCCTTCATAAATCTTTTTGTACACCCCTTATACTGCCGAAATTAACTTGTGAGTTTCTATGACAAATATTTGTATAGTAAATACCTAACTCCATTTCAACTCAATAGTATTCTCCTATTTGTAAATATCTATCATTTATTGGGGATTTAAATGTATTTAATACAGAATCCTAAATCATGGGGTTAAAATTGATGAAATAAATATTTATGTGTTATTATCCATGTGGCACAATTATACATGTACATAATGTGAGAGTGACAGGTGGTCCATGAATTATATAGCCCTCCAATGCATTGGGTAATATATTTATCTCATGAGATTCCATGTATAATGGATGGGAGGTTATACTAAGAACATTATGTTATGTTATCTTGGTTTCTATTCTTGATGTATGTTTACGAGCTCATGATTTATGTTGTCTCCACAATCCTTTATTGACTTTATGTAATCATGTTATATCATGACTCATTGTTCAAGATTATGATTCCTACCCTATTATGTTACATTGATATGCCTATTGGACCACCTGCACTACATTACCTTATGTTATGTTTTTTTATTCTCTTATTAGGATTTACAGATCACCCCATTCTTATGTATTTTTTTAGGTTATCTTGTATAGTTTTAAAATATCCTTGGAATATAAGCACTGGTTATAGAATTTTTAAATAATTTTTGTGTTTTTATTTTTCAAATTTTTATTTTTTATACCTAATTACATAAATACACTTTACCCCATGATGTTTTTGGTTTGTATTAACTGTGTATTTATGTAACAAATAATGAATTAATGTGTATTGAAATATGGGTTTTCATAGTTGGCATGATAGAATAGTTTAGTTTTTTTAAGATTATGACTAGAAAAATTTATTGAAATATATAAGGATAAAACTAATCATAGAAAAACATCATTAAATTTCATTAAATTATTGATTAATCGGTTTGCAAGAAAATAAATCTCTCTCTATATACTAAAAGTGGATGTGACTCTGGAATAATTGTATATAGGGTAAATAACCCTGAAAAGGGTGCATTGTGAAGGAATTTATCATTACCTTGTGTATGAAAATAGTCATTTAGGCACACCTTTTTCGACACTCTTTGGGGATATGATTTGGTAAATTTAAAGTCTCATTATGAAATAATATTAAGGGAATAAAAAATATTTTTTTGTAATAGTACATAGATAACTTATATTTTCACCAAGAAATTCATATGTTAAAGAATATATGTCAATTATGAGTTATTCCTTTAATGTTCATGGTTTCCAATTTATGGGTTTAATGGTTGAAAAATAAATATCCCTAATATTACCTTATGTTATGTTTTTTTATTCTCTTATTAATTAAATGATATGAAATATACTATTTGGGTCTGATACTATGCATTTTTTCTTATAATTAATTTTATTATAAATATTAAAACAACACCTCAAAACATAGAAGTTTATTTATAAGTAAAGATAGAAAAGGGGTCAATTGCTTCATCCTAATAAAATAACTCATCCCTCATCCAAATTTGTCTTATGGATTTCATAAAAAACAAAATTTATTCCCCCCTTTGAATAATTCAATTCTATTTAGGGAATGTATTGGTTTTCATTCTATAAATAAAACATAAATTTTTGAGGGAAGGAAATCAAACTCCATATCAAAAATCACCCTATGATTCTATAAAAGTTCAAATAGGAGGATGAATCTTATTTGGTACCAAAATATCATCCATGGATATTATTTCCGTATAATAAATAATAACTAGTTTAAAAAATTTGATACTAAAGAAAATATCATCCTTATTGAAATAACCATTGTATGGGAATTCCATAACGTGTTTCCCAATGAATTGACCATTCTTCCTCCTAGACATGAGGTTGAGTTGTCAATCGATTTAATACCTTTTTATTTTCTAATATCTAAGAATCCATATAGAATTTTTGTTGTTGAACCTATGGAGCTGAAGAAACAATTATAGAATAATTTGAATAAAGGGTTTACATGCCGAAGTGTTTCACCAAGGGGTGAACTAGTACTCTTCATCAAGAATATGGATGTGTTAATACACCTCTGTATTAATTATTGTGAGCTCAAATAGACCATGATAAATAAAAAGAATCCTCTTTTACAAGTTGATGTCTTTTTTTGAACAGCTATGTGGATCCTAATATATCTATAATGTGGAACTTTGGTTAGGTTATTATCAAGTAAAGTTTAATAATGAGGATATCCCCAAGACTAATTTTCATAAAAGGTATCAAAATGATTATTAAATAGTGATTCCATTTGTAATCACTAATTTCACAAAAATATTTATGAACTTAATGAATAAAGTCTTTATAGATTACCTCACCAAATTTAGGGCAGTGTTTATAGATGATATTCTTATATACTCTAAAAACATGGACGAATGTGAGGAGTATTTAAATACCCTATAGAAGACCCTAAGGATGGAAAATTTATATGAAAATAATAGTAAATGTGAGTTTTTTATGGATCATGTTACTTTCTTGTGGAATATTATCACCAACAATGGGATATATGTGGATCCATAAAAATATAGGTAATCAAAGGATGGTCCATTTAAAAAACTATGATGAAAATAAATAGTTTCTTAGGAATTTCAAGTCATTGTATTAAATTTTTTAGGAAATTCTCACAATTCTAAATCCCACTAACTAAGATTACTAAAAAGAGATATAATTTTTTTCTAGAATGATGAATGAGAAGGAATATTTAAAATGATAAATAAGAAGCTATTTAATACACCTATGCTTATATTTTCCACTAATAGGGAGGGATTTATGATATATAGTGATGCATCTAAAAATGGATTAGGGTTTTTACTCATGAAAGATGAAAAAGTGATATCATGTTTTCCTCCAATTAATGATTCATGAGTAAAACTACCTGAAAGATGATAAATAATTATTTGAAAATACATTCATGATAAATATTTAATGAAATTATCTCTATAGATAAAATTGTGAAACATATACGGATTATAAAAGACTAAAGTATATAATTACAAAAAATGATTATCATGCACTAGAAAAAGTGTTCAAATTTGATCAAGTATTATGATTGTTCAATCATTAACATCCTTTGAATGCTAACAAAGTGGAAAATTCTATGAGTAAAAAGGAACCTACAACCCTATCCATGATTACAATTGTATGTGATTCAATCTTCTTGAACATGAAATGGATAAAATTGAGAATAATAAAATGATATTCATATTATCTATCTCAAGTAAATACTTAACCCTACATTCTAGAGAAGATCAAGGAGGCACATAAAGATGATGAGTTTATATAGAGGAAGGTAGTGAATATTCCAAAGTTCAAATTTTGTGAAGATAAAGTTATAAGGTCTAGAACCTGGATATGTATAGCATTAGAAGTATACCTAAAGAGGGAACTTATGGATGATGTACATATCTCATCCTTCTCTATTAATCATGGAAGAACTAATATGTATAGAGATATGATGGAAAACTTCATGTGGGATAAAATGAAGAGGGAGATTCAAGAATCCATATCTTGATGTTTAATATTCCAAAAAGTCAAGGCCCAATGAAATAAATACAAGGTTATGGTGAAAATATTATCTATTATAGTATAGAAATGGGAAAACATAACCATGGATTTTGTCATAGGAATCCCCAGTACACCTAAAGGTAATAATTCCATCTGGACTGTATTCGATCACCTTAACAAGTTAGTGTATTTCATTGAAATCATAGAATATTTATATCTTGAAAAATATCCAAGTTATATATAAGTTAAGTGGTAATACTAAATGTAATTACACTCTCTACTATATATGATTATGAATTTAGGTTTACCATTTAGTTTTGGATAATTCTTTAGCAAGAATTAGATACAGAGCTGAGCTTCAGCACTTCTTATCACCCTCTGATAGTCAGTTAGTCTAAAATGTCCATTCAGTCCCTGTAGGACAAGTTTATATCATTTTTAATAGATTTACAATGATTTTGGGACCATCACCTTCCCCTATCAGACTTCTCATATTACAAAAAAATCCAATTATTGAAATAAAATAAAACCATTTGATTCTATATATGGGATGAGGTGTGAGACTTAGAAATATTTGGATGAATATGGAGAGAAGAATCTAAAAGGACCCTATCATATCCAAAAAATGATAGAAATGGTTCAAATAATTCAGTGTCACTTGAAATCTTCACAACATTAATAGAAAAGATGTGCATAAAATCATTGAAGTGACCTTGAGTTTGAGATCAAAGATATAGTGTTCCTTAATATATCATTTTGTAATAAAGTAACAAGGTTTTAGAAGATGGGAAAGATTATTCCTAGATACATTGGCCCCTATGAGATCCTTGATCACATCAAAGTTGTGTCTTATCAACTAAATATCCCACCCAAACAATCTCAAATACATTATGTGTTACTTTTATCTCACTTGAAGAAGTACATACGACAACCAACACATTTATTGAATCTAGAGGTTGTACCATTGAAGAAGGATCTTTCATATTAGGAGCATCTAGTGAAGGTCTTAGACTATAGAGATAGAGTTCTAGGAAACAAGACAAATCAAATGGTAAAAGTGTTGTAGCATAACCATAAGTTTGAGGAAGCAACATTACAACCATAAGAGTTAATGAAATAGAATTACACTCATCTGTTTCAGTTTATGAAATAAAAATTTTGATTGAAATTTTTCTAAAGGGTTGAATAATGTAATGACCTGAGCATTTATAAATGAAATACCATTTTTAAAATGAGTATATTCATTAGTAAGAAATGATGTTGTAGAAAACACATTCACTACTTTTTTTATTTTGGACCATTATATATTCAATCAAATTTATAATACCATTAAGAATCATAATGGTTAATAATGTCACTATTGTATAGGGACCATTAAGATTAGTATATTAAGGGTTATGATAAATTCCATTTGAAAATGACAAATAAGTGATGGACTCAACAAATAGGATAATACTAAATGAAGACAATATATTTGAGATTTTAAGGGAGATAATATCACTGGGATTTACCCATGTACAATTACAATATTATTTTCAATAATTGAAGCACAAGTGAAACTCTTTATAAGAGAAGTTCAACCTCATCAATATCATGAACCAAAACATGTTCACCAAACTACCCCAAGAGAATATCACCATCAAACAACCCACACTTAGGGAATTTTGTGATATAATAATGGGATATGTATCTAGACCATTATAGTATGAATTTTTTTTATTTTATTTCAATAAAACATGTACTATATTTATACCTTTTTTAATATTGTTTTTAAAATTATTAAATAATGTGTTTGATAAAATTTAAATTTTGATATGATGAAATAGAACATTCATTTTTGGGGAATATATAGTTTCAATAAAGTCACATTTTTTATGAATTCTTGAATTTATGAAATAAATTACATTTTAATAAAATATTGTTATTAAATTATTTTTATTGAATATAAATGATAATATAATTTTATGAAGTTCAATGTATTTTTATGAGGGTTAGAAAATTGTTATTATCAAAAGACCAGTATTTTTCAATATATGGGGATTTTTAATTTAAAAGTAAAAATTATATTATTTAAACAATTATTTAGACAATTAAATAGATAAAGTAACTATTATTTTTGAAATCACCATGTCAAAATCATCCAATGGGTAATTTTTCATAATTTTCTGAGATAGTTTAATTTTTGGTTGAAAATTAAATATGGTAAAATTATACGGTATGTATTATGAAATCATAAAATCAAAAAAGTAATATATTAAATACAATAAATAGTATATGTGACCAAAATTATGTTTCTAGTTTGGCATAATATGTTCTGTAAGTTATTTGGTTAATTTTATAAACCCTTATAGAATCCTTTAAAACCTATATTATATTTTAATGTATTAAAATCTGTTATTTGTTAACATGACTCATTTCTATATATTAAAGGGAATTATATAAATGGGTTCAGTTCCTATACATACAAAATAATTAAAACCACTCCTATTTAGAAAAAACCATAGGTAAAAAAGTAGAAGGATTTTGTTTTTTATTACATTATTTTATAGAGTCCAAAACCAATGTTTGGAAATAAATAAATAATTCTCTTATATTTTTCTATATAAAACTAAAAAACCTCACATTTATCTTAACTAAAAACTATTGTTTCATGATTTTAATATACCCTCTCTTATCTATATTCCTCCCAAGGTTCCCCCATGCTCTTTAAAAACTTCTCTTAAGCTTTATGAAGCACCCTCTCATGGTAAGTGATCCTCCCTTTCTCCTCTTTATTCAAGCACCTTATTTATAAAATACCTATTTATTTCGAAATTTTCATGTGGGGAAATAATTATATACATATATTTTACTATAAATATTATTCCCAAGTAATGAGATACCCCTTTCTCTCTCATAAAACCTTTCTATATACCTTTATGTATACCCGTTACGCTACCACAATTATCATATGATTTTCCTTGAAAACATTTAGATAGTGAATACCCATCCCCATTTATACTCATGTGTATTCAACTAGTTGTACATATCCTTAATTGATTCGGTATTTTATGTATATAACCCACACTCCTTACTCATGGGGTTAAAATTAATAAAATACATCTTTATGTTGTATAATCTATATGGAACACTTTTTCATGTACATGATGTGAAAGTGATGGGTGGGATAGAAATTATATATCCCTTCAATGCATTGGATACTATTTTAATCTCATGAGATTCCATGTATAGTTCATGAGAGGATATTCTAAGAACCCAATTTTATATTTATTTGGTGATTACACTTGAATTATGTATATTAGGTCATGTTTTATGTTGTTTCCACATTCCTATGTTACCTTTATAGTATCATGTTATATCATGCCTCATTGATAAATATTATGACTCCCACCCACTTTTTTTTGTTTCATTTATTTTTCATATTGTAATGTTATGAACCTAATTACCAAAATAAAAAGGGCCTCATTATATTCAAGGTTCTTAATAATTGTATCTTTATGTAACAAATCATGAATTAAGGTGTATTAAAATGTGGATTTTCATATTGATCGCTGAAAATTCATTTGTTTGGTGGTTTGAACAATACCTGATATTTGATAATTATGTGATACTTATTCAATTCATTAGATAGATACCACGAATTTGGATTCACGATTGATGGATCAATATAGGTGAGACAATTATGACAGATAATCAGAGTTAGATATGGGTTATATTGGTGTACCTAGATTGTGGTTTGGCATCCAGAATGTGGTGTGGGGTGACATGAGCTAATTTTCAAGTGGATTGGATGGCCAAAATTCATTTACCAGTAGTGGGAAGGCCTAGAAGATACCAGATCCATGATTGAAATGGAGTTTCAAAGAGGAATTTGAAGCAGTGGTGTTTTGAAATATAAGTGTAGAATGATCTGTATTTTTTGGGAAATTTCTGAAAAATAACAAACATAATGTAATCATCTTTCTATAATTCTAGGGTTTACGTGTGAAGAAAAATATCACATATCATTGGACATGTTTCAAACATTGTATAAACCAGTTTTGGAAACTCGACATGTACCCTATAGGGTACATGAGAACAGACATAGGCATGCAGAAATGCACAAGTTGATTACACAAACATGTCTAGGTACCCATACATGGCCAGGTACATGGACACAAAAACAGTTCATGGGCAGGACACAAATTACACTTTCATTTATAGATATACACATGTATTGGATGATGAAATTCCAAGTTCCAACCCAACCACAACACGTCATGTAACCGAATAGGAAACACCATATATATGGAGGATTGCCTACCATGTAAGATGGTGAGACACGAGAAGACTCAAGGAAGATGAGACACGCCCTGTATCCCCAATACACATCACGTTTTTTAGGAAAAGTTTAGTTCCCCCATATTTATAATATAGACTAGGAGCAGATTAGTGTGATCCCTTGGTCTGTCCCTATGAGGGTACATTATGGAATTACATCCTAATATTAGGATTGTGATCCCATCCATGGGTTTTTTTCTCAGATAGAGGTAATTGTATCCATCCACGAGGCCAAAGGTGGGATCCTCTATCATATATTCTTCCCTAGGTAGGGTTCATGGTATTAACATGACCACCATGTATAGGGCATTGATCCCATATATAGAATATTGATCCAGTAGTGTTTTTGGTATCCCCAAATGGTCCTAAGTGTGATCCCCTAACCAGGAATTGATATATTTGGAGTTCTAAAGAGAACTTATTTGGTGAGTACTGATGAGAAAAACCTCAAGGATGAGCACCACCAGTGAAAACATGTCTCTTGGAGTGATTTATCCCAGTTGATTGTTACCTTGAATTATCAAGAAGAATCATATGGATGGAAGTGGTTGAGAACTATTTGAGGCTTAGTGTTTCATATGAATATATATCGATTTTTTTGTATTATTATCTATAATTCTTATCTGATATCCTGATTGACATGACTTTGATTCAATGATATGTCTAGTATTGATGAATTTTGTTACTTAATTTTGTAGGGTCCTACTATGTATTATTATAATCACCCTAGATGGTATCTACACTCACATGTCATGAATTATGTAAATTAAATTCCATTTGATGGTGTCCTGGGAGGATTAGAAGCAGGAAGATCATAAGGACCTACAAAAACCATGGTTGGACCAGGTTTTTCATTTTCTAACAGTCCCCTCCTTCTGAGAAGGTTGGACTCATTTTTAATTTTTGGAGGGCATGTATTTGGACCATTTTTATTTTCAGTAATTTTTTCATACTATGATTATATGATAGAATTTATTCATTCATTATGGTATCAAGTTTTTATCTATCAGCATTGTATGGGTATTTGGAGACATGTGTATATTTTATAGGCACTTTTGGATAATTCCTTCCATGTGTGTGATATATCGCTCGATTCTAGCCACCAACCCCTATCCTATGCATAGATGGATTGAGGTTTCACACTTAGCTTAGAGCCAGCTAGGTGGGACCTAGTTGGCTGGGTCATGATAGTGGACTGCTTTGCAGCATATCTCTACACTTTAGGGGTGTCAAATTTGGATGAATTGATCAAATATTTCCCTTGGGACACTACACCCCAACCTTCTTCTTCACATCGCATGCATCACTAGGAAATAGAAGATAAGTCAAATCCCTTTCTCTGTAGTGTATCTATTCCAAAATTGGATGTATCCCCAAAGATCCTTCTTTTGGGAAACTACACCACAATTTGATAGACTATACCAGATCCAACATCACCATACCACATCATTTACCCTCCATGGTGCATCCCCGTACTGATATCTGAAAAAAAATTCAAAAAACCAAAGATCATCACCAAAAAATTTGGGAATTTCACTAAAAAATATTAAACATTAAAAGTCGTCATGCCCAAACGTAAAGTGTGTCATAAAAATTATAGAACAAGTGCAAAAAATAGATCATTTATAAAAGAGAATAAAAATAAAACATAGAATAAAAAGTAAAAAAAATAAAGATAATTTTTCTCAAAATATATCTCCAGTTAGCTATTACAAAATGAAGTTTATCACAATAGAACCATTACAAACTTAACTTTATTAAATTTAAGCTATTGAGATCAAGGAGCTTAGTAAAAATATCATTTATTTGATATTCCATCATAATAAATTCTAATAAAATAACACACTTTTTAAGGAGATATCTTAAGAAATGGTGCCTATAGTCAATATATTTTGTGTGAGAGTTCTGAATCCGATTTTTTGAAATTATAATGTAAATAAAATTATCACAATTGATTGGTATATGGTCAAATACAAGACTAAAGTATTATAAATTGAGTTTGGTTTATATTATTTGTGCACAATAACTCCTAAGGGTTATGCATTCCACTTTTATTATATAATGAGAAACCAAGTTATATATCTTACTACTCCATGAAATGATGGATTTTCCAAGTTTGTGTCATGTCCCATTTTTAATTTTCTTTTCTAGTTAGAATCCTCCAATGTCATAGTCATAAAAACTAGTTAATTTAAATAATGTTCATTTGGGAAAAAATAATACTAGATTTTTATTTCCATTTAAATAAAAAAAATCTTTTTAACATATTTGAGATGAGATTTGTTTTGATATGATAGAAAATAATCATAAACAAAAATAATAAACCTGGTATCAGGATGTTTTCAAGTAAGATAATGTCAACTAACAATCATACTTCTATAAACCTTTTCTTCAATAGACTTACATGATTCATACAATGTTATCTTACAAGTTTTAATCATTGTCTTAATAATTTCATTAGTGTGATCCATATCAGATTTTTTTGAGTTAATTATTTTATTTTAATTTATCTAGAATGATTAAATCATTTCCTTTAGAAATTTGAAAATGGAAAAATAATTTAGGTTCATCTATAAATCTCATTTAAAATTAAATTTTCAATAAATCAAAAAATTTAAAAAAAAATGTTTCATGGGTAGATCCCAAAATCACATCATTGACCTAAATTTTAATGAGTAAAAAATAATTTGAGATGTTTTTTAGAAAAATATTTTAATTGGGTTTTCTAATTTTGAAACCATTTGATTAAATAAAATTAAAAAGATATTTATACCAATACCATGTGTCTTATTTTAAACCATAAATTTATTTAATTAATTTGAAAACATGATTTTGGAAAATAATAATCCTATAGGTTGTCACACAAGATCATTTTCATTATTAAAAAAATTAAAAATGAATTTTTCAATTCCATTTGAAAGAGTTTGATATTATTATTGGACATGAATTCCAACAATTTCTAATAGATTTTGACTGAGTGACAAGTGAAAAGGTTTCAATATAGTTGGTTAATTATTCTTGGTTAAAACCTTTAGCTACTAATCAAGATTTATTTATATTTATATTACCTATTTCATCAATATCACTCCTAGGAATCTAGTTATATCCTATGATCAGATGATATTAGTTCATTTCATGGGAGTCCATACAAGATTTTAAGTGAATTGATTTTCTTCCTATTACATTTAATACCCTAATTTTAATTATTGAGGTCATCAATTAGATCTTGGGGTTAAATGTGAGTGATAAATATAAGGTGTTAAACCTCATTTAGACTAATTTTCTAGTATGAGTTTCCTCTTTCAAATATCTAAGGGAATTTTCCAGGGAATGGTCCTTAGATTTTTTTGAATGCCTTATGTAAAGAAATTGATAGAGGTTCTTTTTCTTATTTTAATTATTTATATTAAAAGTATAAATCAAAATATAAATTTAAATAACACTTTTATAATTTTATTTTGGAACATTTTCATAAAAAAATAACACAGATTGAATCTTCTAATGTTTTTTTCCTTTTATTAAAGACTAAAAATTCCATACTTGAGTTGGAGTAACCAATATAGATACCTTTAGCATATTTTGAATCAAAGTTTCCAATATTTAATTTTATGTTAATAATAAAAAATTTCCAACAAAAAACATTAAAAATCCATCATTGGGTTTTTTATTTTGCAAAATTTTGTAAGGGGCCTTTTTGAGAAAAGGTCTTTTGAGAATTTGATTAATTATAAAACCCTAAGTATTCATGGCCTCATCCCATAAATGTTTTTAAAAATAAAATTAATTTTGAGTGATATATTATATAGTTATATTATTCCATTCACATATCTCGTTTTTTTAGGATTAAGGAGCAAAAAAAGAATGGTTATAGACTTTAAAAGTACATAATTCATTAAATTACATGTAGTCGAATTGTCTACCATTATCACTTCTAATTTAAAAACATTAAATCCTTAATAATTTTCAACTATTTTATAAAACTTTATGATTCATTCACAAGATTCAATTTTAGGATATTAAAATAAATCCAAAGTGAATATTGTAATGTCATAAAAATTTACAAAATTAAAGGATTATACTCCAAAATTTTCAATTTGAGAAGGTCTGAAAAAATGAAGATGAATTAATTAAAGGCATTTTGATGAATAATTTTCTTTTTTAGATTTAAAATATGATTCTTGTTTCTTAATTTTTTGGAATGCTTCACAAACCCTATCTTCTTTGAAATAAAATTATGTTAAATCTCATAATAGTTGATAATGATTAAGTTTTACAAATGAGTGTGTTCTATAGTAACCAAGGAGTCTATGAAAAATCCCGAAATCAATAAATTATGCACTAAAGAATTTAATTTTTTGTCTACTAAGAGATTTTATATTCATTATATAATCATTATTACAATGATATATGGTAAATAAAAGTTTTCTTTTTGATTTAAATTCTTTAAAAAACTGTTTTCAAAATAAATTTTACAACCACCATCCCAAAAATTTACTAATTATTAGAAAATCGTGGTTAAACTATTTAAAAAATAAAATATTTTTAATAATATTTGAGATATAAAAACCAATGTAACCTTAATCAATTATTTTATTATAAAAATTATCTCCAATGGGTCATGAAATCCTTCTAGTTTAATAATTTTATTGCATTTTGAGAGTTTTTCACACATGTGTGTTGATCAAGAACTATCTAGGTGCCATAATGATTCTTGGATTTTCCTAGGATTAATAATTTCATAAAACAATAAAAATACTAAAGGTTTTGGTACCCCAAATGTACATGGGTATTCTTTTTTATATAATAATGATTTATGGATCCTAATTTTTTTAGCATGCATTTTTATTTTGGAAATACTAGATGAAATGTGAACTGATTTTGGTCCCCCAAAACATGAATTATTTTAATCACTTTCTAAAATTTAATTCCTAATCATTCTATAATAATTAAAAAAACTTACATTTATATAATACCTTAATTAAAGTAGTTTTTATGTATTTTTCAAGGTACTTTCATGATTTTAAAAACCAAGACCAATTTATTTTGTTCTCTGTCTTTGATAGAATAAAATTTTACTTAGATTATTTTCACATTGCGTGAATTTATAAAGAGTTATTTTTAGGTATTTAATTTTATATTTTATTTTATTATCATCCATTTTATTCTTAAAATTCATTGATACTTATTATTTTTCTTTGAATAGAAGATCGTTTTCTTTTCTAAGATGTTATTTTTCATTAATCGGTTGATTTCATTTATTATCATGTTCTATATATAAGTATTTGTGGTTATAAAAACCATTTCTAATTTAATCACAAGTATATTTTATGTATTTTTAATTATAGTGACTTGTGGAGAAAGAAGAAGAAGAGTAGTGAGAATAATTAGGAGAATAAGAGGTTGGTGATGAAATATGAAGATGGGTATTAACCTTGATGTCTTCATCAACATGGGTCATAGGAACATTATGGATTGATTCACTTGATAAATTTGAATGTGTTGAGTCCATGGAGTCATCAAATTCACTCTATGGTGCAACTTTGATATCCTTTTTACCATGTTTCATTTCTTTAAGATTCTTTTTGTAGATGTGGAAATATGATTTAATGTGACATTTTTTTCCATTCATTTCATTTCACTTTCAGTTCTACCTTTTGATTTAACTTTTTGGATCAATTATTTTTCTTGATGTATTATTTCATGTTCATATAGTTTTGAAAATGGTTCTGAACATTCTCTTAGGATGAGTCATCATTGGTATCTTTCAAGGAGATTATTTTATTTACATCTTTTAATTTTGTAGGATCCTTATCAATATATCACTTAATTATAATTTCAAATGTAATTAATGATTAGATTAGTTCTTCAACCACCATTTTCTTGAATTCCTTTTATTCTTTTCTGGATTTTACTTTGGATGTCCAATTTATTGGAAGTAAATTGAGTATCTTTTTCACTATGTTTTTTATAGAAAAATTATCACAAGAGACTCTCGGCCATTTAAAATTCCAGTGAAAGGTATAAATATACTAGTGATGAATTAATTAGGATTCATAATAAAACATTTAAAATCATGATGACATATATCCAATATTGTGGTGTTAACTTTATTCATGAATTTTTGTGTTTCTTTTATAAATTTCCATATTTCATGAGAAATTTTCCATGTTGAAACATGATTAAATTCATTTATATCATGAACAAAATGTAAATCATTCATAACATTGCTATTAAGTGCAGTGTTTTAACATCATCAATAGTAAACTTATCTTCAGGTTCTTTTTTTGGAATATATTCTTGCATAAACATTTTCAATACATGGTAACTAATAGTATCATGAAAGGTTGACATACAATGTTTCCAATAGGAATAATCTATTCCAATAAACATAGGATCATGAAACAAAGAAATATCCCATAATAAAATTGAACTTTGAAATCAATTAAGTTCAAAAACAATATTTTTTAAAACAATATATAAATTAAATTTTGAAAACACAAAGAAAACATTAGATACAAATTTCTTCTTGGAGTAGATGGTAATACTGGTGAATTTCATTAATTTCTTCTAAAATATAAAAGGTAAATTAAAAATTAAAAAATTTTGAAATGATAAATGGATAAACTAATAAATAGAATATTTGATAAATTCTATAAGAATTATAAATTTAATATCAATATATATTATATGAGTAATAACAAAATAAATGATTGTTTCAAATTTATACAATTATGAGTATCGATGTTTAATGATAAAATGTGATAAAATAAAGAGAGAGGAAAACAATTATAAGGGTTTTGGAAATGTCTTTACATGATACTTTATGTATATACCCCTCAAATTAATGGATTTATGTTATTGAACCATTGATATTTTTGGTGTTCAAGAAACTCATCCCTAATAATTGTGGTTTGTGATCACACTCATGAGCTTTTCTGGTACGTAATGAATGAATCACTCGCTTTTGAGGTAGTGAGAATTTGTTGAATAATTTGATTAGTGGATAAAGGTTTTATTTGGAAAAACTATAAAAAATATTCCAACATGTATCTCATATGGATGATTAAAATTTAGAATGAGAGATAAAGATATGATGTAGGGGAAGAGGCTTGAGAATGAGGGAGAATTATATATTAGGAACTTGAGAGAACATGAGAGGATATACTAGAGATTTTTTTGGAATCTTGGATTAGAGAGGCATTGTCAGTAACCAAAAGTAATTTCAAGATGTCAATAACTTTATTTTGTAGACCTAAAGGTGTTGTAAAGTATTTATAATCATCACTAGTTATTGAATATGGAGAATACCACATTCAAAATGTTTTGATCATTAATAAATTCTATCTCAGACTATCTTCATAAATTCCACCAGATACTCGAAAGCCTTTATTGGGTAGCTGGTGGACTATATAGAGAAAATCATTACTGTAAGTACCCTAATATCTAGCCAGTACACCTCTACCATATGGCTGATGTTACTCATAGAATAAACATCACTTCTGCCATCACCATAGACCAACTGATGGGTCTAATATGCATATGATGCTATTATCCACATGACACTAACTAGAAGGTATGACCTGCACATATCTACCTTAATGTGGATATTTGTAAAATTATTTTTTTCTCATTCTATGGATATTATAAATCCATTCCAGGTTGTTGAAATATGAAATAAGGAATTTCCAATCCTTCTACGTAATCAACATGTGACGTTTTAATTGAATTTATGATCTCCATATGATCCAATACTGACATGACTTAATATAAAAATGAGGAGTCTGAAAAACACTTAAATGAAAAAAATAGATGCATAGGAGAGTGTTTTTGATCATGAATATTATAGAGAGATATTTATAACAACAATTAATAAATAATACAATTCACATATAGAAAGAGATCCAAAGGAGTTATATCGGCCATTTCTCTGGGCATGCCTGTGAGATTATGATGGAAAAGGGATACCTGACCACCTTTAGTAAAAAAGAACCATCATATATATATTACGATAATATAAAAACCTACATAACAAAGAAATATGAATTCATTTTTTAAATATCATTATACGTTTAGATAACTTGATTCTTGATATGCTTCATAATGAAAATATACATTTTCTGGTACTGATATATTCCATAAATTTTTGGATCATGCATCAAGAAGATATTTTTATGAATCAATATTTGATATTATGTGATAATGAATTAGATCAATAGGATAGAGTAAAATATTACAATACTAGTAAATTAACTTGATAATTTATTCTATAAATATTTTTCTATGCATTGGTGAGTATCACCACATTGAATGAAAGATAGTAATTTTCTTATCTAATGCAATGATCTATGAAATGGAACCCTAGGATGTAAAGGGGGAATCCCACACAGTTATATTTCCATAAATTGATTTAATTATTTATAATTATCTATAAATACCATTCATTAAGTGTGTTTATGGAACTTATCATAAAAAACCACATGTGAGAACAATTACACACCACGGGAGAGGAGATATGGGAGTCCTTTTATTTTTATTGATTCTATTAGACCAAAGGTATTTCCATGATATAACCTCCCAAACTAACACTTATTACATGAATTTCAATATTTCATCAACATTCTTAAGTGTAATTCCCCCTTCTATTGGCTTGTCCAGTCTTGGCCATCCAACCAAGTGATGTAGACATTCTTGTTGAGAGAATAATTTGAAACTATTTTGTGTGTGTTCATTAATATTAATAACTAAATTTAGATCTATCAAACTACTATAACATTCATTTTAATGTAGGATAGAAAAATATTCAATGGATTGGTCTTTCCTCTAGTAGGGACTAGGGTGGTTTGGTTAAGAGGTTTGGGATACTATAGGAAGATGATCAGGATTTTGAAATGACACCTCCTAAGGGGAACATTAAATTGTGCTAATGTCAGTAGTGAACCTAAAATTGTTTATATATGAACCTTTTTATAAATATAGATCAAATCCCATGTGGTTTTAGATTAATATTTTAAGTTCATAAGAATGTAATATACCATGAACCTTAGCATCATGCCATAAATACAATCATGTCATGAAAGGAGTGATGCTAATGAATGGTGTGGAATTTATTCATTGGGATACATGGAATATGTGAATTGTATCATTCTAATAACATGAGGCATCTCATTATCTTCACATGGGGCTTTATAGGATTATCACAAAAAAAATAAAATCTATATCTGACAGGGTAAACTCGCAATTTAACATCTTGGTATCTAGAAATTGGAAGTGGTTTGACATATTGCAATGAGGAAATAAGATTTAGTTTAAAATATTTCACTGATAACATAGGATTGTGTTTAACATCTTAGATCAAGGTTTTTGGATGTATTTTAGCATCCTAAAATGAGGATGTTTATGTTGTGAAAGGGGTAATAATGATAGATAAAGTAGGTATTACACACTAAACTACCCAATATAGATAATGGATTATGGGTGGACTAAGGTGGTTTAATTTGATTATTAAAAAATTATGTATTACCCCTAATAGGAGACCCAAAGTGATATAATAGAACTATGAGATAACATGTAAGTATTACACAAAAATTTTTCTAACCAATTACCAAAACATGTATGTTTATAACTAGTCTAGATAGTCCATGGTTGGATGTTAAACCCCATATGAGGCCTTATTCTATGTATTTTAACATCATTTGGTTTGGAAAATTGCTCCATAAATGGAGGAAATAAATTTATTTAATGGATATTACACATGGGTGCCGTTAGGAAGATGGAAAAACATGATTGGGTCTTACGCATATGTTTTTCGATATAGAACCTAATAAGAAGATGAAAATGTATGTTTTGGGTTTATGCATTGAGATTCGTGATATGATGAGAACCATATCATGATCATCACATGAGGCATCTTTTTTTCATCACATAAGGAACCCTATGTTAATTATATAGGGAATATTGGGTATGTCACCCAAGGTATCCTACACATGACACATAAGGTGGGTTGATGATTAATATCATAGACTAAGGAAGTTATGTGTCTCATATGGGGTTATGAAAAGGGATGGAACAAGGATTATGAAATAATTATCCCCATGTGAAAATAAGGAGAAATAGGGGTACGCATGAGAGTTATGCGGAAGCTACCTAGGTGTTTCTAATGACTAGTAGGGTTATTCACTAGTCTCGATGTGATGGATTCCTAGTATATTTTAAGGATAAGAAAGGGTATGAATAGGACTTACACAAGGGTTTTTAGTTGATTATAAGGTGCATCATGGTTATACGAAGGACTTATGTGGGGCCACTAGAGTACTTCTAAGGAGCATCAAGGTTTTTCTCAGACTTGCACAATAGCTACATGGTCACTGCTAAGGAGTATCAAGGTTATACACAAGACTTATACATGGGATGATAAGTTGATTCTATGGAGTAGCAATGGTTTTTAGAAGACTTACACTATGGCTTCCTCGGTGGAAGAACCACAATTTCTATCATGCTCATGAATCCATAATAAATGAACCTATAATAGGTTGATATGGAACCCATTGAAATTAATGTTTCATGAAGGATTATGGGGATAATTGAGGCATGAAAATATTAATTTTCAAAATATTGTAGTAATTTGAAAATTTGACTTGTGCGAGGCATTTTCTATGAGTGTAAGTTTCAAAAACACTATTTTGTTTAACATTGGAGTTGTAGGAATGACTATCTTATTTGAAGCTTTTCCTATGAGCATGTTTTTTATAAAACTATTTCATGAAATAATGGATTTACAAATAAATTTATTTCTATAAGGCACTGATAACATGAATAAATAGTATTATTCATGGAGATGAGTTTTTTGAAGCATCCTTAAACTCTTATAAATGAACTTAAGGGAATGAATGGGGGAAGTAATGTATAGTTCTCAATAACACATAAGTGTTTAAAGGGTTGCATGAAATATAGATCATGAGTTATGTGAGTAGAGAGCTCTGAAATTTGAGTTACAAAGTATATCCCCCAATTGAGATGAGGGGGTATTTATAATCCCTATGATAGGTTTCATTAAATCCTTTCATGTTTTTGAAAATTTATACTTGTGAAACATCCGGACTATTAGTTTTCACCACTATTTTTTTTAGAAATTAGGGATTTTCTCCAGAATAACTTATAAAATATTTTTATGATTTTTTAACTACTGGATTTAATAGTTCCCTGAAGTTAGGTTCACACAATTCTAAGTTACACATAAATATAGACATTTCTTCACAAATTCTTTTCCACAATAACATTTTATATATAAGCCTTTTTAAACTCCAAAACCTTTAAAATTGATTCCTAGAAGATGAAATAAAACCGTTTTTACAGAGACTCATAATTATCAATATGTTCTATGTACAAAAGGTCTTAGGATACCATAAAATAGGTTTTTTGTTTTCCACATAATATTGATGCATTTTTCAACCTTAACAATTAGTATTACATTTCATATTTTAAATTTTATTTTATTTTCATGATTAATATTAAATTTTTATGTTATACATCCAATTAATAAGGAATATTCACACCAAAAATGTTATTTAAGTGTGTGTATTTTATTTTTATGATTAGTTGATTATTTATATTATGAAACTATTTAAAAATCATAAAGACTCAACCATTTCATTTGTTATTTATCTTAATATATATAATTTTTTTTGAGTAACATCTATGGAGGAGAAGAGATTATTTGATAGAATATTTGAGTATAGAATGTGTAATGTTTAATTAAAATTATGGATTCCAATTTTTATTATCATTTTTAAAATTTTAAAATAGGTTTGTGTCATTGTTCCTTATTTTGTGAGAATAAAAAAATTAGGAATTAATTAATCTAAAGGGTATAAATGTTCAAATATATTTACCTCATGTATAATTTTCTAAACACTATTGGGTTTGATATTCATTGAAATGATTAATTGTAATTAATTTATTTTGAAAAAAAAAGGATATAGTGTGAAGGAAATTCAGGTTTTGATATTACTTTATGTTTACTGTATGTATTTTCAAGCTAACTATTAGTGATATTATGTTAAAATTGGATTTTACTAATTATTTCAAAACATTTTTCAGTTATGTGTTAAAATTAAGATTTATAGTTTTTAAATTTTAGAACATTAATTAAAGGGATTAAATTATATATATTCTATATATCATTCTTTATATAAATTTGTGAATATAATTTTGAGTCTTTTTTCTGAATGAAATTTGATTGGGGTATTTTTTTCTGAACATAAAGGACATAATTACAAATTGATATATTATTTTCTGCATGGAATATAATATTTTTTGTTTGATTTAGAAATATTAAATATTATAAATATAAATTATTTGTATTTAATATTTCATTTTTCTGTATTTTTAGATGTTGATTTGAAGTATAATTATCATTCATATGAAATTCAACAAAAAAATTGTGGTTATGTAAGGATATATCCATGATATATGACCCATGATTAATTAAATCCATGGTTTTCAAGAAATATAATAGTGAGTTAGAAATTGGTAAATATGTTAATAATGGTTTAGTATTTTCATATCCATGACTGGTGAACATCATGTAAAGAGTCCTTATGTAAGAATTAATTTTCACCAATGATCCTCATGTTTGAATGATTTTATGCCTATAAATTCATGAGGTTATAGAAGATGAATCATCCATGACCCAAGCTATGTGAAAATTAATATAGATAAATTATGATAGTGAAAAGGGATCTTTCATGTAAATTAACTATTGAAATAAGAGTTATATAGCATTAAAAATTTAGTTAAAGAGATTAAAATGATAATTAAACATAGATCATTCCCTAGTACTCCTTTAAAATTCAATATGAGGATGAAATAAATGTCTAGAAAAGATGATTCCAAGGAAAACTGGAGAGAGGAATGTTATGTAATTATTGAGTAACAGAATCAAGTATAATAAAATTTACAAGTTTATATTATTTAGAGATAACACTATAATAATGTATAAGTAGAATCTATATTTTGAATATTGATATATTTCCACATGAATTTAAATCACTAGTATCTATAGAAAATATACTACTCAACACACATGGGTCACATTACATGTTATCTGTATAATAAATTTCTTCTTATTTAACAATTAAATATGTATTTGAGTTTAGTTATTTAGACATTACTCATTCATATGATTCTACATTCATTATCTTTTTTTATAATTCTAAATTCCTAAGATGATTATTTCCCTCCCATTATTCCCCTATAATTTCTCCATTTTATTTCAAATTAAATTATGTTATTATTTCATTATATGTGGGTGTTTTGGTTCTCTTCTCTATGGTTATAGGGAGATAACTCCTATACTTCTTATCCTAATGGAGCTAACTAGTATGTGTTATTAATTTAGTTTTAATTCCATCACTTCTATTGTGTTTATTTTGAGTAAAATGTAAGAAGTTAACTTTATTTCATCAGAAAGTTTATATTATTTCACCTAGACCATACTTCCATCAAACCTGACATGTAATTTGTCCCCAACCTGCTCATGGGTAATTCTTGTTCCCCATATGCTAGAGAAAAGTGCTATGGAATCTGATATATATAATGAAAATCATTTCTCCCTTAAATCAGAGTTTAAGAAAGATCTATTTCCAATAAAAATATGGCATGGACTATATGTATGTCAAACTTCCATGCCAAAATCAAATAAGAAATAAATAAACAAGCATGTAATTGATGTAGAAATAGATTCTAATATCACTTTGGACTCCCTCCCCTAATGAAATAGACACTACCAGATTCCTAACCAGGACACCAAATATATAGTCCTCCTCTTATAAAGTAAATGAATGTAGTAAAGTCGTGTTTCTCAAAATTAAATCCTTTAAAGGGTTACTATTTTGGACATTCTATGAAAATAAAAATAGGTTCTACCAATAATGTAATAGGAACAATTGTCTAAATGCAATAAAATAGAAATAACCTCAAAACCTAATCAATAAATGGTCCAAGAGTGTTCAAAATAGAACAATTTACCTCCAATTCGTATATAATATAAGAGGAGTATATAAGAACTTAGTAATCCACCACCCTCCTTTCCCTAAGCTTAAACATTAATTATAACTCTATTTCTTTCTATTTTAAAGTAGATTTAAAAATATGTTTTCTATTTTTCCTTAAATGAAACAAATACCATTAAATTTTTTTCTTGAACCATGAAATTTTAAAACAACACACCCATTTTGAAGCTAGTTTGAAAATATAGGGTGATGGCCTTTACCAATAATTGTTTCCTAAAAAACTTTAAAACCCATTTTAATGAAAGAACACAAAAACACTAGATGTATCATGTTATTACACAAAAACCAAAGAATATGACAATAAAAGAAATCATGGGAGATATAAAAAACAAAAGAAAAGAATGAATGAATAATAAATTACAAGATATGAATCCCCTACATCTTCCACCAGACAATGTGAACGTGTCAAGGGTAATCCCCTAGGTTCTAGTGCGACACAATATGAACTAACGACATGTTTCCCTAGTTTGGCACTATAATCCTATATTATCTCAATATCCTCACTAAGTTATTAAGTCTTATAAACCATTAAATAATTACAATACTTCTATGAACACATGAACAGTCTTGATAGATCACTCAGGCTATCCAGACACCTAACCTTAGTTGGCATGCAACCCACACTAAGGCATGAACTTATCCAAACTTCCCTAGGTACTAAAATTACCATTGATTAAATTAAATAGAGGGGATAAAGTAATAAAGATACATGTACAGTAATTAATTCATAACAAAAAAATTCCCCCACTCACAAAATTTCCACATCGCATTTCACACTAACACCACATATAATTCTGCATCCTAGTATGGGGAAAACATAGGTGTAATTAAGAGGTACATGGAGACCCATCCCATTTTTGACACTTTAAATGTGCTAAATGGGCCTTATAAACTAACTATAATATATATATATACATATATATATATATATCTATTTTGAAACATCATTAGAAAAATCCCCCTGAAAATAATATTCAAACCAGATTCATTCTTGAAGAATTATGCTTTAATACTTCTTTTGAATTTATTTCCATATGTACATTAATATATATATACTATTATTACAATTTACATATTAAAACCTTCTTGTGTGAATATATATATATAATTGTAACTATATAGTTATGTGAAAATGGTATAAATATTAAATAGAATATAAAGGAATTTAAAAAGAGTTCTCAATAAAATAAATTGAATCATATAGACAAGCTCAATTAAACTAATTAATTTTCTATATAAAATTGTAAACTGGTTCATGTGAAAATAAAATAAAAAAAATCCTTTGTATAAGAATCACAAATTTTTTTTGTGAAAATGAAAAACATATTTAAAAAATGCATAGTCAACCAATGTTAGGATCCATTGGAAACTGAGTCAAAATATAATCCCATCTTAATAAATACAATAATTTTCATCAATAATAAAATTAGATAGTTAAAACTCAAATTTATTCAACAATAAATCAATTATTCAAAAATTAATGAAAAACATATGGGGTTAACCTACCTATAATCATCGTTGGGAGGTCCAATGATGTGAACATGATACAATTGGAACTAGAAATGGAGGTCTTGCACCCAAGGAGAAAGAATCACATGATTTTTATACACCAAAATCCATATATGGTTTATACATGGTATACATAGTATAGATGGAGAAAAAATTAGAAAGGAGTGGAGGGATAGTAAAACAAAAAAGCTTCCATACCCAAATAGAGAATCACATAAAATCATGGGTTAGTGGGAAGACTAAGGGAGGGAGCATAGAACATGGGGGGTTCTCAGATTGGGGTGATGTGAGGTGTGGTATTATAATCTCTTAACCATGATAGTTTTTGTTCCCAAAATGCATTTGGTCAAAATAAAAGGCAACAAGAAAGGTAAATTGTTTCACCTCTAAGAGAGAGGAACAAAAAATCTTAGCACTCCCCACTATTTAGAAATATTCTAAATACTGATATAGGAAACTAGAAACCATGAAAGTGATCGTCCATAATAAACTGATGAAACCTCAAAAATAATAAAAATAAAAATAAAAATCCACAAATAAGTTTAATTAAATTGTTATAGCCAAATATAACAAAACGCTAAGCATAGAAACATATAAATCTAGCACATCAGGTCATCGGGAGTCAGACAGAACACTTGAACCCCAACTATGATTTCTTTAGATAGTGCCAGAATTTCTATGAGAATTTCATGATTACAATGAAAATTAAGGAACCCAGATGTTTATTGTCGGTCCCATGTCTGCTTCTTCATGTATCAGGGTTTCTATGATAATGTCACTATGATTTTTGTAACCATATTATCATGATCTCTTGGTAAGGAATTATCATGACCACCCCATAGGGAGTTTTTATGACATGCCCATAAGGATTTTTCAAACCCTCCCCTTAGGTATATTTCCAAACCTCTTGATAGGGAGTTTCCATAGCCTCCCCATAAGGAGTACACTTTTTAAAACCTCTCTATAGAGAGTTTTCATGAACACCCTATAGTATGTTTTCATAAACTCTCAAAAGAGGAGTTTTCATGACCAACCTTCTAGATAATTCCTTTATGGAATCACGAAAACTCAAAGGTGATTTATTTTGTATCACAAGACTAACTATGAGAGTGTTTTTATTTAGTAACTCAAAACCACATTAAAGTGTTTTCAGTTTATTTATTATCACGATATCGTAGAATGATGTTTTCCATATCTTTAGTTTATGAACTCCATAATTTTTTATACCCATACAATAACAAAACCACCCCCAATTGTGGTTACCATTAAAAAAAAGACCTCCCCAACGTCATTTGTATTTGAATTAAAGTAGTTCATAACACATATCACCATATTCATAGATAAACCAAAATCAATATTCCCATTTATGGTTAAAATTTATACTATCCCTCTCTTCATTTTACAAGATGTTATATCAATCCATTTAAAATTTACATTAATCCTCTATTTATTAAGTAATAAGTTCTAATTAATTTAATAGGGGTCATTTTAGAACATAACCTCTATGTCCCTATTCATGAACCATTTCAATCAACTTCCACTTTTTTTTCAAAAACATGAATTTAATATCATAAATCCATTGATTCATCCAATAGTATTAGTTCAATAATTCATGATGAAAATAATTTTATTACATAAGGACATTCATGTTCATCAAGACAACATTATTAAAAAATTTCTACAATTTCTTTTAATAAATTTAACTATAATTTGAAAAATTCCTTTATAACATTCATTGATGATTGTGAATTTTTATTTCACAAGAATTAATTTTAAACAAAATTACTTTCAATAATTATAACCATACTTCACCAATGAACAAGCTCAATAAATTTATATTCTTTGATCTCACATGATTATGAAAGAAGTTTTATCAAAGTTTACCATTTCATTAGTCATAATTTTTTGCACCAAGGCGTGAAATGAAATCCATTAGGCCAAGGATTTGAAAACATTTCATCCTTAGAGATATTAGACTTCATCGTTTCTAATGATATGTTATCTAGTAAGGTCCTAGTATCTTGAGTGAATTTATTAAGAAAAAAATTAAATGAATGAATAAATCATTCGAACCAGTGGTGCATTTGGATATAGATCATCACTTATGATCATTTCTAAATGGATTTGAGCTTGAACACCTATAGATCATCCAAACATGATTCAAGAGTATACATAGATATTGATCATCAAATTCATGGTGCTAGAATGGAGCTCTGATTATTCCTTTGGTGTCACAATAGTCACCAAGACCCAATTCATCTGATCTGTGAAGGCATTCCTACATCGAGTGATTGGAAGACGTCTTCCTCTCTCTAGGATGTGGTAATGATGAGAGAGTAGATCTAAAAATAATTGGAATTAATAGTCTCATGGAAAAGAGCTACTCTCGACATATATAGTTGAAATTAAGTACATTGAATGTGTTCTTTAGTCTTTGTATCAATAATTACCACTAAATAAGCCATAAATGACACGTTATGATGTAATAGCTATGTAACAATTTAATTTATATTATTATCTCCTACTTTTAATATATAATAAATATATTACATGATAAAATCAATCCATTATCTTGACTGGAAATTCTACCAATATTAAACAAACCTAAAATAAAAAAGTAATATTATTCCATATAATATCTTACCATTTATTCACTCAATACCTTGTGAATACTTTTAATAAATAAATTCAAATATAATTATTATGGAAATGTCCTGGTAAGAAATCTACTATAACGAGTGCACTGAGCTACTGTAGCACACAACATTAGGTGCACCTACCCATATGCTAGAGGCTACCTACTAGAAGTGAGGGTCTAATACAAAACATAGAGAGACAATACCCTCTATATCAAAGTAAGATACAACAAATAAGACAAAAAAATATAATAATTAATGTAAAAAATAACCAAGATTCACAATGTATTTCCAAAAACTAGGTACCTACCCACAACCAAATAGTAAATATGATATGTCATTTATACAGTGACAAATGTAACAGAAAAATCCAAATTAAATACAAGATAAGAATTCCCAAAATGGGTTCCAACACCGGGTATAGTTCCCTTATCCACACACATACATGAGCCCCAAATAAACCCTCTAATATAGAGAATCTTCCCTTGTTCTAACTGGTAATAATGAAGTCCTCTTATGTACCCAATGGTGGTATGTGTGGGGTGTGATTACCACTGAGTAGGAAACCACAAATAGTGTCTAAAAATATCCATTCTAAAAAATGTATACATAAAATTAATAAACAAAAAGATAAAGGAATGATAATCCAAATTCCATTAATCAGTAGGTTTTACATCAACCACTTATATCATTAGTTCCTTTTGTTATCTCTATTTATTAATATCCTTTGGCCTATGCCAATTAACAACTCAATGAACAAGGGGGTCAGTTTCTCTATATCACAGAGAAAAAAATATCAGAATTATATATATACATTTACCAAGTCACCTTGGAGCCTCTGTCTAGGTGATCAAAAAACTTACATTGGAGCATCACTCTAGGTTATCATGCCACTTTAATTGGTTAGGGGTATATAGCCTCAGTCCAACACCCTAATCCATATAATCAAGGGTGGGGCCTAGAGAGTTTTTTTAGACCTACCCATGGGTGGAGCCTTATTCTAAACCCCACTCTTACTATTTATCCATTTTCACATTGTTTTCAAACTATTTAACACATTTACCATTTACATTCCATAACCCATTTTTTGAATTTTAGTAAGACAAACATCCCCTTATTCTGCATAACAACTAACACAACTATCATCACTTTCATTTCATAAACCCATGTTAACAACAAAACACAAATATCATTTGTTTTATTTCATAAAACCATCCATTTTAACCTAATAAACATATTTATCCTAGTTTATATCCCATGAACCCATCAATTTACCAATTAGAAACACATTTCCATGTTCAAGGATAAGTCACACCCCATGGGTGTCCTTTAGGCCAGTTTTATTAACCTCAACGGATCCTACAAGGATAATTTTTGGATCAATTCATTATTTAATTGACCCAATAATCATTTCCTACCAAGGAAACCAAATGGATACCAAGAAGGAACCATAATAAAACCAAATAGACATAAATAATGGCATAAAGACTACGGGACATAACTTGTAGACCACCTACCGCAAGTCCATAGACACACAATATCTTAACCCTAGCCTTTGATTCAAAATCAAAACACTTTAAAAGACCTAACATAGACATCTACTAGAAAAAAAATATTTTGGGATTCAGAAGGAGAAGAACAACTATAAAATCCCTATTATATAAAATAGAGGAAAGATGAGGGTTAGTCTCACCTGAATCTTCGATTCACATAGAAACACACTCCAAAAGGTCAAGAATCAAAGGGGAATCACCTCTTAGGAGCTTGGGGAATAATTATTTATAAACATTACTGTATTAGGGTGAAATGGGAGGTAAATCAGGTGAGTTTTTATAAATCCTAACATGAAAACAATTAGAAATTCCCACTTTTAATGGGGAATAAGGTTTGTATGTACTGTTGACCAAACCATCGCCAACCATGCACCATACCCTTTTAAAGAAGGTTCCAGGACACACAGCCTCCTGGGGAGCCCACATGATTTAAAAAACCTTACAGAGTCCATGAGGGATGGCTCTTTCCAAACCCATATGGTTTGGTCCACCTCCATGCACGGTTTTAACCAACCATGTATCACCCACTATAGGGCACACAGTTCTGGCACACAGTTAGCACTAACATACACCAATATAATACCTACATTAGATGGCCTTATTTCCTAATATTTCACATCCCTAACCCCTGAGAGATACCCAAATATCTATTTATTCTTAGGAAACATTTCATTAACCATTTTAACATAGGTAAACTAAAATTTAAACAAATATGTACATCCATGAAGTGTCAGGGTCTTACAACATCCGCACGTTATAATGGATCATCCTTGATCCATAATCCAACACATCACCAATATTTCAAGATAAAAAGTTTAATCCATTAGGTTAGAATATCCATCTCACTCTCCCATGTCTCCTCCTGAACATTTCTATGCTGTCACAACAGCCGAACCAATGACACAACCTTACCTCATTAAACATTATCATTTTTAACCACCATATGAACCAAATGCTCCTCAAAGGATACATCAGTCTCAATATCATCATCACTAACATAAATATAAAAGAGGAAAGTCTGATTAAATAAAATGAAACTACTATAAAAAAGGTATTTAAATAATCAATACCATTCTAAGAGATCCAATTCTCACCCCTATGTTTTGATTCTCCCCACAAGGCCAAAAAACATGGCATACCAGGTTTTTAACATATCCTGATTCTTGAAACCAATGATGAACCAACCATGGAATGAAAAAAATAAACATATTATTAACCAACCACATTCCCTTACCTTTGTTTTTCAATAACTCAAGGTCTAATGACCCTGTTACTTCTCGAACACCCATCACACAACCCATGGAAAACATTTATATCAAGGTACTCAACCGATCAAAACTCAAGATAATGTTCATTGCCAAATTGAACACCAAGATGGGTTTTCCCCATATTGTCTAATTAAAATTACTAGTCACATCATAAATCGACCACTTACTCACTATGGTACTCCACACCATATGATTTAACTCACAACCACCACCCTCTAGTGGTTGGAACTTCCATCATCAAAAAGAACCACTAGGCCACCAACTAAAACTTCCCACCATAATAGACATTTCTCCTAACTAACCATGCCCAAACATCCATTAGAATATTTACCAACATCAGAATCTATCTTTTCCATTGAAACTACCCATAATGGATGTTCATGTACCATGCATATGAGAATCAAGGAAAACTCGGTTTTTCCTCAATGATCAATCCTATTTCTGAAATGTACTTATCATTCCAAAAAATCTAATATATTTAGTTTAAAACTCAATAAATATATTCGTTTCACCAATTCAAGTCAAACCATCTCCAACCAACTCATTCTCGAAACACCCAATATTCACTTCTAGAACATCCCTGATAAACATGGAAAAGATGCCCTCAAATTTGAATAAATTTAAAGATCATCTAAATGAACTTGCTAGTGTCCATGCCTAATTCCTGATGAGGCTCTATAAAAAATCCTCCATTTTCCCTAAATTGTTGTCATGTTTCATCACACCCATCACTACCTTTCAAATGATCACCCAATACCACTTTTAGAAACACCATGATCCCAAAGCCAACACCTGGCTCGATCGACCACCAAATACAAGGACCACCTAGCCTTTCATGAGTAATTCATACTTTCACCACATAAGTTCCTAATTAGCATCTTTATTCACCACATAAAACCCATAGTCTACTCCACACATGTATAAATGTCATATTACTCCCCATATTTGGAGTTTCATCATCATGACCTCAAATATGAAATTCCAAATACAAAGGTCAGCATCATAATGCCTCCAACCCAAGTAGTAGACGAAGCCACCCCACTCTTACCAAGATAAAAAACAAAACATCAAATACCACATTCCCTCATCTTCTGGGAATGAAATTCACGGTATTCTCCAACACCAAGTACATCACAAGGATCTTTCTCAACGTTGGTGATGGTGCACCTCCCACCATGAAAATTTTCTCATGTCACTCCACGTATTCTCCCTACATGAGGTTATCTATTGAATGAAGAGAAAAAAACATTTAAGAAACACAGAATATATCCAATGATCTCTCATTGTACCCATGATGATGCCATGATATTGGGAATGATTGTAAAAAATCTGGAAGTGCATCAAGATAGATTTGATGAAAACCATCACAACCGGTTCACCACTAATGTCACCACCCACTATAGGAACATTGTAAAATTTCAAAAGTCTTGGTCTTCCCTGCCCATAAGAATCTCATTAGAACATAACCACCATTTCTCATATAGGATCACCAACCAAAACTCAGCAACACTTCCCAACACTTTTCTAAGAATCCATCACCCAAAATATCCAATTGGAACTACTTATATCACCCCAATTGAGTTCTTTCAGTACAAACCTGGTGATTCAAAAAAAAACAATTCATCACACTGGTCCAAACCAAACAGTATCCTTCATAACAAATACTTCCTACTTTGTTCACAAAAAAATGATAGATGCTTATCCCAAGCCACCTATTCACCTGTCCCAAATGGAATCATGCCTCTCCAGCAGATGCCCATGTATGGACCTCATCAAAAACCCCAAGATCATATACTTTTCTACTACCAATTGTTGAACTCGACTCTAGATCACACAATTCGTACCTCACCATAGCTAAGACCAAAACCCCATTTACACAACTAACCATGCCACCTATTCCACCATCCTCATCAGATTGGTGTAATTTTAGATACTACTATACAAAAACCCAACCCTTCACACAATGATCTCAACAACATGACTACCCCTCACCACAGGGGTCTCTTCCATAACTGTAGATTTCTTTCATGCATTAGCCACACTTCTCTTGTCCACCAAAATTCAAAAACCATGTACCTAATTACTCATCACTAAATTGATGGTTTATACACCCCAAACAATCTTAACCCTCCCAAAACCGACCATGTAACCATCTAGAAGAACTCGGGTACTTCCTTGAGAAGAAACTACGACATAATCACACTATTTTAAGTAAAAATCGATGGAACCATTCATGTGTTGACTATAAAACCAAAGAAACCAACCATGATTCAGATCCCAAGGAAACTAAAACACTATACTAACCTCTCTATAGGTTACCCTTAGTTCCCCAAGAATCAATTGATGCATAACCACAAATCAGGCCACATCTCTATAACCATTTATTTTCCCACTCCACCCACAGGTCCAAACCCATGCTTGGAAGTACTTCTCGTCCACTTCTATTTTAGTCCAAATAGTAAACCTATTATATACACCCCCAAAATCACTATCATCCCTACTGAACCCCCTTAAGGGTCATCCTTGATGTTTAAAAAAAATCAATTCCCTAAGTAGATTCATGACTAGAAAGAGACAGTACCTCTCACTCTATTCAATTATTAGGGAACACCTAAAGACCATAAGGTTAAAGCCCTACTAAAAGAATAAAGACACTCTCATGGCCTAAACCACCCATAAAAAGGGCCAGATAAACAAGACAAGATATACTCACTACCCACCCCCAAAAAGTTCAACCATTATACATTATTCTGTAATTATATTCACTATTTTGAAACCCAGTAATTCACATTTTAACTTTCCATTTACCTAATATTTAAAAAGTCCCTACTTTATTGAAATTCATATTTAAAACATTTTCATCCACAATCATTTCAAAGAAAGGCCAATAGGTGTAAACCACAAAATATGCACACATTATCTCAATAGACATGATCAAATCTCTATCACTACCCTAAAAAATCCCTAAAAAAAGTCATGCCTATCATGGGGAAACCAAACTTTCTCATTTCAAATTCTCATTACCAACCATACTAACCCTTTTTTATTTAGAATATTTCAATTTTTAAACAATCACAACTTTATCATTAGGAAACATTTTTAACCATTCAATAACATTTTTATTCCAATTATTTATAAAGTCAAAAAATATTTATTCGGAATATTTTCCTTAAAATCAAAATAGATTCAAAATGTATTTCTAATTCCCATACCTGACCACAACAAACTTATATATGTGTTCCTAACATAATTCATGCCACATATATCCCTTAGTGGCTAAAATGATTCATGAATATGTAACCACCATAATATTTAATCCCATGAGAAAAATCTCATAAAATAATAACATCACACACCATGTGAATCACCCAAAGTGAAACAACATTCAATCACAACAATGAACATCCAAAACAACAATCGTACCCTAGGTATATGGATTTTACACCATACTTGGGTAAGCTTATCCAATACTCGACCTCATTTCCAAGGTCTGACACATCCTAATATCCTATTTAACATCCCATAACAAAAATAAATAACATAAAATAAAGCTTATCTAATACCCCATTGTAAATAACAAGCTAAAAAACCACTATATCGGAGGCCCCAATCCATTGTGGAACATAACCTCAGGTGTGCCTCTCTGTATGATGAAGGCTGCTGACTAGTAATGAGGTTATAATGTGACATTTGGGGATACTATAACTCTCTATCATAGTAATATACAATAAATAAGACATGAAATAATGGAAAAAATGTAAACAATAACCATGCATCAAAATCCATTTCCCAAAACATGGTACATGCCCATAACCAAACAATAAATATTTTATGTCATGTATAAAGTGGAAAATGTAACAGAAAAATCCAAATTAAATACAAGATGAGAATCTTGAAAATGGGTCCTAATAGAAGGCTTATTTCCCTCACCCTTACACATCACAGTGCCCCAAATTAACCCTCTAGAATAGGGTCTTTTTCCTTGTCTTGGCCAGTAATAATGAATTCTACATGAGTTTACAATGACGACCCATGTAGGGTGTGAGTACAACTCTATAGGCCACCACCAATGGTGTCTAAAATATTTCCAGTCAAAACAATGTATACATAAATTTAGTAAACAACAAGATAAACAAAATATAAACCAAATTCCATTAATCAATATGTTTTTCATCATCCACTTACATAATTAGTTCATTGTGTTATCTATACTTATCAACATCCTTCAGCCTATGTCGATTAACCACTAAATAAACAAGGGGGGATCAATTTTCTCTATGTCATAGGAGAAAAATTCACAATAATATATATATATATATATATATTGAATCACCTTGGATCCTCTTTTCAAGTGATCATGATCGTACATTGGTTCCTTATTCTAGTAAATCATACCACTTTCATTTGTTATGGGTATAGAGGCTCAGTCCAACACCTAAACCCATACAATCTAGGGTGTAGCCTAGTGATTAATTTTAGAATGACCCATTGGTGGATCCTTAGTTTGAACCCCACTCATACAATTTATCCATTTTGACATTATTTTAAAACCATTTAATACATTTACCATTTACATGTCATAACGCATTTTTCACATTCAAGTCAAGACAAACATCCCCTTATGGAACACTAATAACTAACAAAACTATCATCACTTTTATTTCATAAACCCATGATAACAAATAAAAACAACTATCATTTGTTTCATTTCATAAACTCATCCATGTTAACCTTTTAAAATTAATTATTCTAGTTTCTATCTCATGAACCAATCAATTTACTAATTAATATCAGATTTCCATGTTCAAGGATGAGGCACACCCCATGGGTGTCCTTTACCTGAATCTAATTAACCTCAATAGATTATATGATGGTCATTAGGGGTTCAATTAATTATTTTATTATCCAAATAATAATTTCCTACCAGGTAAACCAAATAGATATCAAGAAGGAACCATAATAAAACCACATACACATATGTTATGGAATCCAGTCTATGGGGCATAACTTATAGACCACCTACCTCATGTTCGTAGACACACACTCTCTTAAAATTGGGCTTTGATTCAAACTTAAACCACATTAAAATACCTAACATATAAATCTTGTGGAAAATATTTATTTAGGGTGTTATAAGGAGAAGAAGAACTACACTAGTCCCTTTCTCAAAAATAGATGAAAGATGAGTGTTAGAATCACCAAAATATTTGATTCACACCCAACCACACTTCAAATTGTCAATAATAAAAGGAGAATCACCTCTTTGGAGATTTGTGAAGAATACTTCAGAAACCATGTTGTAGTAGGGTGAAATTTAAGGAAAATTTAGTGATGTTCCAAAAATACTGGGGGGGGGGGATTTGAAATTCTCACTATTAATGGGGCACACAATTTATCCCATAGTATTCTAAACCATGCTTTAACCATGATCCACCCATATAAGAAGTGGCATCCATGTTTCACGACCTCTTAGAGAGATTTTATGGTATGAAAAACCATGAACAGGTTGTATGGGAAGGATCTGTCCAAAAATTCAAGATTTGGTCCCCCTTGATTGCACAGGTAAAAACTAATGTGCATCACCAAATCTAGGGATCATGGTTCTAGTGCACATTTAGTACTAACCATGCACCACCTTTGGAACCTACACTGTATTGAATCCTTTCATCCTCTTTTACAACTAAAACTCTCGGGACACCCCCAAAGCTACACATATTATTAGGAAGCATTTCATTAACCATTTTGAGGATGTTAAACCAAAATTTATACCAATATGTACCTCCATAAAGGGTCAAGATCCTAAAATTTTATACTCAAATAATAATTATTTTTTATTAATTGGTGATTGTTTATTCTTAAACATATCTCAGACCCCATTGTGGGGAATATCATGTCCTTTTATTCTATTCATCAGAATAGGGAAGACTCTTGAATATTCTATTATGTGTATCCCTCTAAGCCCTTTTCTATATAACAGTGAATACTATTCCTAAAAAAGGTGTGGAGTCTAGAAACCCATCTAATAATACAAATAGTTAGGGAAAATTATAGTTATTACAACTTTTCCTATGAACACACACTATGTAATATAATATCTCTATCATATGATATGTTATAAATATGGACACATACTTTGTTTCATCATCCATTCGTGATTTATTATTTCTTGATCAAACTAGTCAGACTTTCCGTTATATATCATTTATAAGGACTTCATGTTGGATTTACCATCCTAATCAACTAATATTAGGTTAAAACTTCCTCAATTAAGATGAAAAAAAACTCTCTTGATCATTTAAACAATTCTATACCTTCAAAGACACCAAAAAAAAGATACCTCACCACAACCTCAATGTCTTGGTTTTTTCCTTGTATCAACGAACACGATAAAATGTTAAACATTAAAAATGATCACAAGTTAAGAGACCAATACCCATGTTTGTAAATTGGAACAACCAATGACACCTGAAACCTATGGTGTTTCTATTGGAAGGCTTGTCCTCGTGATCGTGTCTACTCAAGACCACCATGTGTGAAATTCCTGAGAATATGTCTCAATACATATGATCCCCCAGTAAATAATGGTCACACATCATCTATGCCTATTCAGTATAATGTGTCTAGACTATAGGAAAAAACATTGTTATTTCTATCATGGTTTCTCAAGGTTCTCATTATAGCCTTGGAACTTTTATAACCTTTTAATATGACATGTAATCTGAGGACATGACCACAAATATAGAGGATGTAAATATATCAATACTATTATAGTAAGATAAACACATGTATATATCAAACTGTATATATATAATTGTAATCAAAGTACACACATAAGTTGGGTCTAAGGAACCCACTTACCACAAGAATAAGGGTCACAGTCATAACTAATGAGTTCCTATAAAACCCTCTTTTTATTAAGGTTCTTAATATTTTGAAAGGGAATATTAACTGAGGTTAGACTAAAATATAAATTTTTTATTTAAAATAAGCCAACACATGGTGAACCTTATGTGACAACACTATGTACCACTGGATAAATAAGTGAGACAATGGGTTAAAATACGGGGCCACCTACCAAAATTAAGTATTTTACTTTTAATTCACCATCAAACCCTTGTGAAATTACAAAAACCAAGTCTTTACTTCATACCTAGGAACTGGGTAACCTTATCACACTAAAACCATGACAACAATAGTTAGAATGTATATAATGCACCCCTTACATGAACCTAAGCTAATGCCTAAATTATTAAACTCAAATAGTTTGTAATTTAAATAATTGTCTATAAAAAGGGGGAAAGGTACAAAAACTCCCCCAGTTAGCTAACCTAGTCTTAGGGTATGGATGGTTTCCCTAAGTGGAACCCTAGGTTATAGAAAAACCATCATACAACCAGTGGCTATAGGCTATGAAATTTCTGTAGCCAAACCACCCCATTCCATCTCTAGTGCTCTTATGAGCACATGAGAAATCTCCCAAGCCTCAACCCATGGTTGAAAACATCATTTTAAGCTTTTTTATCTGTCAAAATTCCCAGTCTAGGTTCAATTTTTAAAATTATCCCTTAGAATTAAACAGTTTTCATTGAAAACAGAAAACTTAAAAACTCATTTGAAATGAAATTTATAATTTCAATATAATTCAAAAATCTATTTCAAAATTCAATCCTTTTCTAAAATCATGATCTCTATTATTCATCTGAACTAAAACCTCTTTAAATAATCATGTACATAGACCTCATTCCGCAACCTTAGTTTTATTTTCGAAAACAAGGTTCCCTCATAAATCAAATTTTTTTAAAACCATTGCCTTATGGTGTCCAATAAACTGATCAATATAAATAAAACAATAAATTGATAAATACAACAAGACCTGAATATCCACTATTAATATATTCACCCCTTATAATATTAATGGGAAAACACTATTTATTTTATAATTTTATTCATTTAATAATGGATCCTGAAAATGAATCAACAAAATTTAACTGATTTCATCAACATATCACAAGACAACCCTTGGAATTATTCAAATTTCCATTACCATCCAGGGAAATCCAAGAACCAAAGTTTCTACATAGAAAAGAATAATAGTTTGATGAATTTTGATCTATATGGTCACATGATGATGGTCTATACACCAATCATGCATAAATTTCTAAAATAGATCCAAAATCAAGTGTTTGGTTCCTACAAGGTTATTTGGGCCATGAAAGACGACCATAAAGACATAAATTTATCTATATCTCCATTCCGAATCAGAGAAAAATCTTCAAGATAATCATCCATTCTAATTAGAACCAAAGAAAATCACTATTAATCAAATCTCAATTAAAAAACCACCTAAAATGAAATCAAAATCATAAAATATCTTGGAATCTTAATGGATAGATTGGAAAAGATCTTTCTAGGCTATCCTTCCAAACATACTACTTGATTCTAAAAAATAAAAATCACATACCATCATTATTTCCAATATAATAAAATATTCCTCTAAAACCATTTGTCTTGAAATAGCGTCTATAGGCCAAGAACATAGTAATATGACCCCAGGGGTCTCCTGTAATACCTATGTTTCCTTATTAGCATACAATAGGATATTCTACATCGGTTCCACATATCAAACTAATTATTATACACATAGGACAACAAATATTCTCTAAGTGTGATTTGTTCTAACCCACACACATGCCTAAGAAATATCCTAGTAGGTCACCCATACAAACACTACTCTAGGACAATAATTATTAACTGTGGAGTTCTAATTAGGTATGATCCAAAAAATAAATTTTTACCTTGTTTAAATGGAAGTAACATTAGTCTATTAAGTCCCACATTTTTCAAGGGCATAAAACTCTCCACCACTTGAAGAAAAACACCCATATTTAGGACCCTACACCTCAAAACCAAGTAGTTCCTCAGAACATATAGATTGGTGTTGGCTCTAAAACTATTTATAACTATCAATATATGACTGCTATGTCAGCTTGGATTTTATTTCATGATTTTAACCATAATTTGTTAATAAAATATTACATAAATTACAATTGAGGGCCTTTTTAGGTTTAGTGTCTTAGAAACTAGGTACATATTACAACACATACATAGTACATAAAATAAATCACAAATAAATCATTAACACTCTTCAAAGGTATATTTACTATCCCATCTAAGATTATCTCACTATATAGGATTTCCTAGAGAAATTTATCAAATTAAAGGGGTGAGAATAAATCCAAATAAGGGATAAATAATGCAATAAAAAATCCAAGGTGATACATTAAGCATAATACAAGAACATGTACATTATAAATTGAGTTGTAACATAAGTACATTAACATAATAACTTGGAAATGTTGCTACAACATTAACATGATACATCCATAAACATATCACCAAACCTCATCAATAAGGTGTCATAAAAAATATTACCAATAATTCTACCAAGGTATCATAAAACATTACCATGTAATAGTTATATGGTATCATGAAAATGTCATCTCTTGATATTACTTTCTTTCATAATGAATTAGAGTGTTATTACGGAATACCCTTCATATGTCTAACATTATGTGTGCCACATTGATCAAGCTTCATAAATAATTATCATTTATAACACATGAGAGGATACTTCTTAGATATAGAGAGTGACTCCATAGAGGAATAGGAAAAAACTTAAGATAGATTAATATATGGATAGAGAGAATAATTTTTTCTTAATGATTTATTATTGGAGATGAATGAGAGAATGGGTATCAATTTATACTTACAGAGGGGTGGTTTAAAGGGTGAAAATATTTGTTATTTTATTATATAAGCCAAACACTTGTGGGTGTAATCAATTAGTACTAATTTTATATCTTATTAAAGGGTGATTTAAATTTTTTTATGTTAAAATACTTTCCAACTCATAACTCGCCTTCCAACTAACCAATTTAATGCATCAAATCCAAAAATAATTTTTATCTCAAAAAAATTGCTTCCGAAATGAAAAGTATAAATTTCAAAATTCAAGATAATATTTGTAAAATAAAATTTATAGTTATTAAATGAAATTTTTATTGAATAAGTTTTTTTATACAATTTTATTGTCACTATCACATCGTAGTGATTTCATAAAATCATGGCACCCAAAAAATAATAATTTTCACTTTTTCATAAAAAAATATACTTTGTTAGAAATTTTTCAAAAATTAAACATAAGTTATTTATGATATTCTTTATTGAAAAATGATTTTTATTTTATCAAAATAATTTTATAAATATAATTATTTTAGCTTTTAAATAAATATATTTATTTATATAAAATTAATAGTTTTGTGACTTAGCAAAGTACCTGATCGTTATAACTTTTCTTAGAACTTTGTTAATTTATATTACTATTTGATTTTTTATAATATTATTCCATGAAAATAATATTTATCTAAAACATATAAATATCACAAAACATACATTAATATAATAAATATTTATATATTTAAAATTCAATTTTGGTTTCTTCCATTATAATTCCAATGATTATTTCATTGCATCTTCATAACCAATAATATTAATAACCAATTGTCTTATTGACATATTGTCATAATGTCCATCAGTTATATTATCCAATTTTTATAATACTAAAAATACCTATTTTTCTATCAGTACACCATAATTCTCTCTTCACAATTCACTAATTTTCTTAAAAAGGTTCTTACACATCCTTTGATAATTTCTATCATTTTTCTAACAATTATATTTCTTTTTTAGTCATTATGGTGAAAGATATATTTATGGGGGGGATTAAATCCTATGGAGTTTCTTTTAGTGACTATAATATTATTCTATGTGTATATCCATTTTCTATTCCTAGTTATAATAGTCCATATCAATATATGATGTGTAATGTTATTGTGAAATGTAATGGGACACAAACTAAAAATTATATAAAATTAGAAAAAATTCCAACAAATCATGTAATAGGAACACTTTTATGAGTGTGAAGAAATAAAACTAACCACAAAGACCAAACCAATTAACACTCCAAGAGAATTCAGAAGATGGTGTTGAAGCTGTATCTAGGATATAATATATGTGTAAGAACATAATAACTTAGAAGTCCACCACCCACCATTCTGCAAGCCATACCATTAATTTTTAAACTATTTCATGCTAGTGTGAAATATGATTTAAAAATAGGTTTTTTATCTATTTCTTAAATGATAAAATCACTTTAAAATCACTTTGTTAGCCTAATACATTTTAAAAATAATAATAATTTTGTTACTAGTATAAAATTTATGGATGAATCCTTTATATATAAAATTTTCCTAAACAATATTTAATACATTTTAAACAAAACAAACCAAAAACACATGATAGATCATTTTATTTCATAGGCACCAAATGTCAAGAAGAAGGAAATAAAAGTAAGCAAGATAACGGTACCAAAACACATAAAATCAAAGGGAATAATAATAAATAACAATATATGAATACCCTTTTTTCAATGCTCTCAGGGTGTCAGGCAAGGTGACCCATTATCTGGGATGTTGTTCTCCTTGGCTGAAGACTATCTGAGCACATGCCTCCATGATCTTGTCAATCTTGGGATCTATCATAGGATGACATATGGGAGGGGTTGCTTTGCCCCTTCGCATCTCTTCTATGATGATGATATTTTTCTCTTCTCAAAAGCTGACAGGAAAACCATATCTTGCATAAAGGTTATCTTCAATCACTATGAGGAAGTGGCAGGCCAGGTTATAAGCTGGGAGAAATCTTTTATTGTCTTTGGGGAAGGAATTCAACTAGCGAGGCAAAATAGAATAGCTAGAAGTCTTGGCGTTAAGAGAGGTGCACTGCCTTTCATATACCTTGGGCTGCCTTTGTTTTGGGGGAGAGTGAAAAGAGTTTACTTGGAGGGTATTTCACTTAAGATCACAAATCAGCTAACTAGTTGGAAAGGAAAGAACATGTCTCAAGCTGGTAGGATCTGTCTTGTGAATTCTGTCATCACTTCAATGTTAGTTTACTCGTTTTCACTCTATAAATGGCCAGTTGCTCTTCTCAGGGAGCTTTGTGGTATGATCAGAAATTTCATTTGGACTGGATCGACACAAAAGAGGAAACTTATTACTGTTGCATGGAGGGACTGCATAAGGCCTATGGAAAGGGGAGGGATGGGGGTGAAAGATGTTAGGATTTTCAATGATGCATTGATACAGAACTTCATCTGGAGACTTTTATCTGGCACTGACCCTTCTCTGTAATTTCTGTCTAGCAGATTTTTTGGCAGGTTACAGAAGAACTCAAATGTGTATCTGAAATCCTCTGTCTAGCCTTCCTTCAGAGAGGCATGCATCTACATTATGACACATGCTAAATGGCTGGATTGTGCTGATTCTCAAATGAACTTCTAGAGCACGCAGTGGCTGTCCTCCCCAATTAATCACTCCACCAGCATTCCCTTGTCTTTAAGGAGTCTTTCCATTTCGGATTTGTAGGGGAATCCAGAGGCTTATTCCATAATCCCTCCTCACTTATGGACAGAGATCTCCAAGTATGAATATGTTGACTATGGCATCCTTATATGGAAACCAACGCCTAGTGGGTGCTTCTCCATCCATGACTCATATATGCTGCAATGTGGCAATGCGGCTGATGTACCTGCTTGGGTGAAGGGCGTGCAGACCCTTACATTGCTCCGGCTGATGCACTTCTGATCTGGCGCATTTGGAAGCAAAGGACACCTCTTCAATCTGCTTTGCAGCGAACCGGTTTAACTGTTGCACTGGTATGATTCCTCTGCTTGGCTGCAGATGAGACTATCAACCATGTGTTCATTTTCTTCCCATTTGATTTGCGGTTATGGAGTTACTTGAATGAAGTTTTCCAATTCCAATTATCCTCTCACTCGGTTAGTGCACTTCTAGCCTCGGCCATGCAAGCTGTCCACAGTGAGCAGGTCAAGTCTTTGCTCATTTCTGCTACTGTCGCTCTGATTTCTTTCATTTGGAAGGCCCGCAACAGTGTTGGCTTCAACAATGGAAGACCCTCATTCAAGGAGGGTATTATGATGATTCACCGATATATTATCTCTACCTCGGTAAATCAATCTGGTTCAATGAATAATGACATTTCTGATTTTCTTCTATTGAGATCCCTAGGTGTAAGCGGCAGGGAGCGGAGGCCCAAAGTGATGAAATATATCAGGTGGATACCACCTATAACTGGTTGGTTAAAGGTGAATGTGGACGGGGCAGCCGCCGATGTTCCTGGACCTGCTGGATGTGGTGGTGTGTTCAGGACGTAATGAGGATTTGTCAAAGGATGCTTCTTTCATTACATAGGCAATGGAAATGCAATTGATGCTGAACTATGGGCAATGATTAAGGCGATTGGATATGCTGATCATTATGGTTGGCGGAGGCTTTGGATCGAATCAGACTCCTCTGTTGCAACACAGATTCTAAAAGAGCGATCCAGGAATGTGCCATGGAAGATGCTTGCTGTATGGGTTAATGCTCTGCACCTTGCTGAGTCGATTTCTCTGGAGGTGTCTCATGTGTATAGAGAGTCAAATCAGGTGGTGGACGTCCTCTAAAAAAGGGCAATTATGGAGGCTAGTTCAAGCTGGTCATTTGTACTTCCTGATTACTGTAATGATCTCGTTCACAGTGATAGGATTGGCACTTTGTACACAAGGCTATCTAAGGCCCCCCTTCGCTGAGTTGCCCTGTACTGTTTACTCTTTTTTTATGTGATTGGGAGCAGGTTTTCACCTGGCTCTCGAACTTTTTGGCTATATGAATCCCCTATATAAACCATAATTCAATGTTTAAGTGTCATGGGAAATCCCCTAGGTACTACTGTAATACTATCTGAACTAATAAGATGATTCCAAAGGATGAAACTAAAATTTTATCCTGGATTGGTAGACTCATTGGGATAGATGATCCTATAAACTATCTTAGAATTACACTAATTTAATGACCATACGAATAATCCAAATACAACACTCATGTTATCCAAGTTCCTAACATTATATGGAACACAAATTTCACTAAGGCGTACACTTTTCCAGACATACCTAGGTAACCAAGTTCCATTGATTAAGTTAAATAGTGGGGAGTCAATATTCAACTAGAATTCACATCCATCTATGCATAAAAACAATTTTTCCCACAAAAAATATCAATTCATATTTCACATAAGCACCATATATAAATAATAATCCCACCATAGGAAAAAAATAGTGGAAATAAAGACAGTCACATATACCCACACCATTTATAACTCTTTAAAATTTCTAAATGAGCCTTATAAGCTTAAAATATTATGTATATATACAAAGACACACAGAGATATATATATATATACATTTAATTACCTATAATAAAAAACATTATAAAAATTCCCTTTAAAAAATATTGAAAATAATATTCTGGAATTGATATTTATATTCTAATTTTTCATTTCATGTTATTCACATATTCACATTAATATATTGATACTCTCATCACAATGTACATATTAAATCTACATATTGTAGATATGTACATAATTTTTTATATATATATACATATTTGATATGGTATAAGTATTTAATATTACCTAATATAATTTAACATGAGTTTCCTTCAAAAAAATGGAATGTAGCATATAAGATTAATTAAAAAGTTTTAAAATCCATATAAACATTATTAAAAACTAAAGTGACATTGAAACACTAAATTTTATGTTCAAAAGAAACAAAAATATTTTGTTCTAGGTAGAGACAAGACTTATTTTACAAATTCAAAGGGAACCAAGGGGATGATCCATGGGAAAACAAGATGAAATATTATTCCTTTTTTGAAATTATATAATTATGATCAATACTAACAATATATAATTAACTATAATATTTAGGGAATAATAAATAAATTGATCAAAATTTTTAGATTATAACATGATTTAAACCTACATAAAATCATCACTTGAAGGTCTAAAGCTATTAACATTGGACAAATGGAACATTAAAAGAAGATCATGCACCCTAGGAGCAATAGTCACACGATTTTTAGGGAAAAAATCCACCTAGGGGTTATACATGGTGAACATAGTGATTATGGGAGATAAAAAACAAGATGGAATGGTTTTAGAGAGAGGAAAGAGAAGATAGGGCCTTAATGGGATGGATAATTACAAAAAATCATGAGGAATATAGAATACCATAGGAGGGACGATTTCACATGAGGGGGTATCGAATAGGGGGTGTGAGGGGGACACTATATTAGAGTCATTTGATATGAGGGGGTGCCAGATCCCACCTTTTTTCATTGTTATTATTATAATTAATATTATTAGCAATATTTCATTTTTTGTAATATTACTTTATTTCCATTATTATTATATTTATATAATTTGTTATTATTAATTATTTATCACCTTTATTTACCAACATTTATTCAATTATTATTATTAAATTGATAAATAATATTAAATAAATAATTAAAATCATACTTGAAATATGGTGTATTACAGTTTTGATATTATATCCCTCATGATTATTATATACATGTTTATTTTTTATAACACCTCCACTAGTATATGTTTATATTTAGTTTTTTATATGTCTTATATTAATAAATAGTGATAATATGTAAATATTTAGTGTAAATATCATCCTTATTAGATTGTACATAGTTTATGTACAATAATAGTTCCTTCCTTAGGAAATAAGAAATATATTTTATCTGAGTTTCATGAAAAAGATCACTCATTAAGAGACTAAAAGTGTGATATCGTTAGATTGTTTTAAATATAATAATTACATCCGTGAATTTAATGAACCCCATTCACATTTATTTCATTATCAAAATCAATGATCATCAACTAAAATATTTACCATGAATAACCTGTGACTCTAATACTAATTAGTGAATGAAAATTATCCAAAATAAAACCCACGAGTGATGAAAAAGATAAGTTTTTAATTTTTTTAATTAAAACATCTTACAGTTCTTCTTCTCATGTTGGTAATAATAGTATGAAACCATCATGATCAACCACATAAACAATTTATCTAAAAATTTATATTAAAATATAGTAAATAAAATGTTTAACTTGGTTCAGAGCTAAGAATCATATCAAAGGACCATAACTTGATGATGTGTCAATATACCAATATCATTATGCATACTTTGTTACTACATGGGTTTTTTAAATATTTATCATTTATCTAAATATTTATACCACTTTCTCTCCATTAAATCACCTATTTGACATAAGATACTTGAAAACTTAGACACAACATTCAGACCTATGAGTTTTTATAGAAGTAGAAAACACTGACAGATAAGGGTGTGTTTGATCTACTTTAATATTATTGATTAAATCTATATTTTTAATAAATGTACATAATAAATTAACTCTTCTATCTCTAGTCATATATGTATCAATTACACTCTCTCCCCCTCTCTCAATATTTTAATTTCATGTTGTGTTATTTTTTAATTTTTTTAATTACCTCTTCCCTCCCAAATAATACTTCAGTGTACATCTATTAAGGGCCTTCCACTTATCACAATTATAATTTCCCTAAAAACACCAATTAGTTTCATGATAAAATATGTAGGTAACATTATTATCAGTCATATTTTCAAAGACATAAATTTTTTTAAAATACTCTAAATATCACCCCATCAAAATGTAGGTCCCATAAATATGAATGTTACTATTTAATAGAAAAATTATTTAAACAAATATCATAAATGTTATGGTGTGATATGAATTACTCTAATTTGATCCTTTAAAATAGATCTAATAAGATCTATATAGAATTTTCTTGGGTTTTACTCATTTTAGGATGAGTTCCTCTAATAATGTGAAACACCTGTCATTATAACATAATAATAACCTCATCATATCTAAAATATGTTGTATTTAATTTTTTTGTCATAAATTTTAGTGGGAAGCCTTTATATATACTGAGAAAAATAATAAATAAAATTTCTTCATAGGGTATCTATTATACACCGATCTATAATTCTCATTTATTAGACCAATGTTAGTTTATATTAGAATGTCTGTCACTTAAGTATAAAGACTTAAATAATCTAAAAAAGCTATGTACATAACTTTCATGAGGTTTTCATTTTTATGTGATTATATTATCTCTATAATGATGCATTCCATTATGGTGTGACATATTATCTAATACTTCAGGTTACTCTGATGTATCCTCCTCTAGGGTGTGAACATTATTGTTCCACCATGATGTTTTTATAACACACATAACACTTCCACATTGCCCTGTAAACCTTCTAAAATTTTCCAAGGATCCATAAATATCCATAATATCACTAATAAAGTTCATTTCAAATTATATAAAATGTGTCTTCTTTCCATTAATCTTATATATAAACATTCTACACATTTGATCAAAAAAATCAAAAAATATACTAATTGGATAACCATGATTCCAAAAATATTTCATTCTCAATTTGTAACATTAGGATAGAGTTTCTTAGGATCTATTATTAGGAAAATAGTGTCCCTTATTCATCCCAACCACTCTCAAAAGTATTAAGATGCTAACATCTATCTCATCTAGTATTATAAGCATTGAGTGACTTTCATTAACCTCGTGTTATTTAATAAGGATTGGATTCATTATATCCATCTTTTCTAGTCCCAAATGAATCTGGTGGTTCTCGTCTATCCCAAAGGACCTCATAGGTAATGGTTAATCTAGTGTCCAACTTATCCAATCAAATAAGTATCACGTGGCCAACATACATCAACTCATAATTTTTTATAATTTTCATTAAAATCCCATTCTAACATATAAATGGTTATCTAGTTTCCAACTAACATGAAAGTATGAAAGATAAAATGACTAGTTTCTAGCCTATACCACTTATAAAAGAATAATATATACCCTCACTTTACCTATATACATACTCCTGTTAAAAAAAATTCCCACAAATTAACCAGGATCAAACATTATACATTATAGGGGTTATTAATATATTACAATAACAGAAATATTATGTTAATCACAATCATAAAAATGGAAATATTAATTATAAATAATGACCCTCAACTATAACCCCACACACACCTCAGTTTTAATTAATCAAAACAAAACAACTCTAATTTCTCAACTAATATCAACAATCTATATATATATTCTTTTAAACATTTTGATAGACTTATATCTTAGAAGGTACTTATAATTTTTTGACTTATCCATACAACTTATCACTCACCAATTATATACACTAACCCCAATTATGACTTATAAATAGGTTTTTAAATAAAAAATATAGCATATCTAGTTGTATTTATGAAATTGTGTTGGACCTCTCAATATCCCTATCAACAATTCATTGTCCTCTCCTAAAATTTATCTGTTTGGGTAACCTAATCCTCATATGTTTCTTGAATAAAAACTCTCTAGATTCACCCAAATATTATCACACTAAAATAAATGATAAGTTTTATCCATAAAATCTTTCTTGATCATTAAACCCTTCACTCATGGTAAGAAACTCTCTAGGGGTTAAAATTTCACTCTATCAAAGACAATTTCTAATGTACTATATCCATGAATGACTTTGTGATCAAGGAATAAAACTCAAAGTTCCCATATTGAACCTAATAGATCATACTTATTTGACCAAACATATAGAAAACAACCTCAGTTTCATATCAGTTCATTCATACCCACATAACCTCCTTAGCATATCAGAAAATATATGAAAAAACATATAAAAGTGGTAAAATTAGGGTTCACCTACCATGTTATGATGTTATCACCTTTCATAGACCTATGAAATTTCCAATAAATCTATTCTAAGAATGTCTCTACCATCATCCATGATGAAGATCCTCTATCTGACCCATGATTTCTAAAAATAGTGAGAAATAAATTAAAAATAATTTATATAATTGATCCAAAATGTTATAATAAAGAGAAATATCACTAAATGATAAAATATTTCTAACAAACCTCATACAACTAATTGATTACTACACATAAGTGACTCTCATTCCCTTCATGAAAAAATTATTGAAGTAATAAAACAAATTAAATAATCAATTTCACCCAAAGTTGAAGAATATCCAACAATAATTTACTAAGTAACTTACCTCTAGTGATGGAACATGAAATGGATTGTGTTTTCATTCCTCAATATCCTCTTATCACTATTTATGAACTCACATAGTTCATTAATTATTCCATTATAATGTGGTGTAATAATCATCAAATACTTAAAAACACATCACCAAAACTAGAGGGAGAGGAAGATAATGAAGAGACAATGAAGAAGGGGAAGGATCATACCTTTTATTGGTGAAACAAATCTCTCAAGATGTGTCTAGTAAAATGGGATCATGGAGGGGATGTATGGGATCATGGAGTAGAGTCCTCCACTGCCCTGTTAGATAATAATAATGACCCCACTAGGGTGTTTTATTTTTTAAAAAAAATTATTATGTATAATTACAACCTAGTGGACATCTACTGAATACCTAGTGCATCACTGAGAGTCTACTATATTCTCATTAGTATTATGGTGGACATACTAGTGACCTTTCATCATGACTTACTCATTAGTTACTTAGAAAAAAAATTCTAGTTATATGGTGTAATTTGTAGCCAACCACCCAATTATTTTAGTTTACATAAAACTATAAAATTCACTTATAGTCTCTTCCTCTAGTGGAAAGAAATATTTCAAAATTAGATTTTTTATTTTTTATGTTACTTTGAAAATAAACTTTGATCCATATGATATTAAAATAATGTTCTAAACATCAATTTTTTTAAATTAATGTTGAAAATCCTATTAATGTTAGTTATTATAAAAACCATTATTAAAAGTAAATAAATTTATTTTAGGACTTTAAACATATGTTTCAAAATAAAAAAAAATCAACATATGTATTTTTATATATTTCCTTATTAAACTATGTTTAAAGTCTAAGAAATTAATTTTTTATTTGAATTCAGTGTATGTTTATATAAATACCCACCATGAAATTACTTTTCATTATCACATTTTAAAAACCTGACTTTGAAACATAAATAACTATTTTTAAAAAAAAATATTTAATACATAACTTAATCCCATATAAAATTTATTATAATAAAGAAAATAATATAAAAAAAATAAAATAATAGCTAACGAGCAGTACAATACCCATTGTTTAATATTTAACCAAATAAAAAATAGATAAAAATTAAACTTTGTACATTTAGAAATTAGTCAATCCTACAAAATATATTCAAAAAAACATCGAATATGATTTATTTCATTATTTAAATATTATGTAAACTCATAAAAAACTAAAAAAACAATGAATACTATAAAATTATCAATACAATATATTTTAGTAAAAGAAATCAATTTTAATTGAACTAATGTTATGAAAATATATCACCATTATGGTTTTTATAATATCAAAAATAAATAAAAAAACATAATAACTATTTTCAAAAATTACATTTTAATGATGAAAATATGATTATTAAACAATAATTGGAAAATATGAATCATTATTTATGTAATACAAAACAAGTATTAAATAATATAAAAACTATATACTTGTGCTTTCACATAATTAATTTTATTTGGATTCTTTATCGACTTGGGAACATCATTAAACTATGTCCATGACTAGTATTTTAATATATTAATTATCAAAACATATATAATAAAGAAAATTTATGAATAAATAACTAAGAGAAAAGAATAATATTGATGATTTATATAAATTTTTAAATATTTTTTAACTCCCCCAGTAAAGAGAAAAATGAATATATTGTGCATTAATATGGAAAGAATATTAAATATATCCAATTAACACTCTAAAATAAAAAGTTAAACATCAATAATAGATTAATGAATAATAGTGTATAGTTATATTAATCTTATTACATATCATAGAATAAATTAAACAAATGCCCAATATCTATATTTTTATTAATCTACCATATATATATATAAATAACTATAACATTATTATTTAGATATTTATTAGATGTTAAAATTTATTATAAATCCATAAAACCATATACGTGTGTTTTATTATTTTGGATGAAAAGAGTATTATATACCCAATTAGATAAGTAATAAATTATATCACTGTAAATATATTTATTTAATAAAATAGAAATATTAATTGATATTTAAACAAATGGAAAAAAATTATTACATGGACATGAAGATCTAATATACATTAAAAGGATCCATGATAACTTTTTTAAATATTATTCATCCATAGTCTCTCCCACATATATCTTTTTTCATCAAGAACACTTAATATGATTCCAATATAGAAGATTTGTTGGATAAATTTATTATCATATCCAAAACATCATGAGCAATATAAAGGCATTGTTTACTTAAAATTATGTATATTTTACCCTGATTAGTTTGATTTTAGATACTCGTATATAATGTAGATTTTTGTGAAAATTACATTTAACTGTAAATACAAAGTAATTAAAAATTAAAAAAAAACACAAAACACATATGTCAACTGAAAAAGAATCATATCAAGACATATTAAAAAATAATCCATATTATCATTAACTCTGACCACCTCCTCAGTAGGAAATGGAACTAGAGAAGTTAGACCAATAATATCATGTTTTGTTACTCTTACCTTAACCAGTAGTATAAGATAATGATGTATAAAATACTTTTCAAACATTACATGTGAAGAGGAATTTACTAAATTATATATATAAATATATATGTTAATATATCACAACATAGACTTCATTTAATCTATTTATACCTTTTATTCATAATCCCTTGATTCCATACTAGGATGATCAAAAAGTGTTATCAATATCAACACCCACCTCACACGCTTCTATATGGCCTAGGTGAACTTTATTTCTTAAAATAGTAGTAAAAATTTCCAATATTCCCTGAGGAAAAAAATTCCCCTACATCGCTTTCTCCTAAAGGGAATCAAAAAATGATATATTAAAATTTTATTTTAGTGAATGAATTTATAAAATACTAATATTCACCTAAGATAAAAATTAATTTCTAGAAATTTTGTCACGCACTTATATTGATTGATACAAAACAAATCCATTTATTTTCATTATCAACTTTTTAAATTTATCAGAGTGAGTAGGGGAGATGAAGGGCCAAAATAAACATATTTAAAGATTATACTATATTTAGATCTTAATGGTTGATGATAAAGGTGATTAGGTATGATGTACGTTTTGGTTGGAAAGCTTTAGGGTTGGAATCAGATTCTTCTATTACCAGGAAAATACTCAAGGGTAGGTCCAGGAATATTCCATGGAGCATGTTAACATCTTATATTTCTTGTCTTCATATTTTTTATTCTATTTCTCTGGAGGTGACCAATATTTATAGGAAGGCAAACTGGGTTTTGGATTCTCTCTCCAAGAGGAAAATTCTAGAGGTCTGTTCCAGCTGGTCCTTTGTATTTTCATATTACTGTTCTAGTCTAGTTGAGGTAGATTGTCGGTGATTTACTTTCCCACCATTGTAATGATTCCTTTTAATGTTGTTTTCATTTTATTTTTTTAATAATTTTTTTAGGACTTGGTTCAAATGCCTCATGAACCTTCTGGCTGTATTTAGATCTTAATGTACCAAACATTTCAACAATAATTTGTTCCCTCATGTAAATGATTCCCTCAAAATGATAATGCATGAGGGTATATATTATTAAACAGGATATATGGGTGAGATATATTAGAGGCATGTTATATAAAATAAAAAAAGTCATCATGAAATAAAAAACAATTTTATAGATTGATTTTATATATAAAAATTATCATACCAGAAAGGATTCCTCCCACAGCTATTGAAATATTTCTTCCATGTCTCTAAATTTAAAAACCAATACCTGAGGTGTGTTTTTACATTTTTTTCTCCAAAAAAACATAAAAACCAGTTTTGTTAAATCTCTCTATATAACAACTGAAAATATTCATCACTACTTATTAATTTCTTTTATTTCATCAATGTTGAGTTACACAATTAATTGAATATATTAAAAATTATTCATATCAAGTATATATAATTTTAACAACTAGATAAAAAAATAAATCAGCTGATATCTGTTAATGTTACAGACTCCCATTACTGAAAATTAATTATCTATTCAAAAATTCTCATACCATGATATAAAATTTTAATCTTATAATGACTCGTCATTCCATAAAACTACTAAACTTATTTATATACATGCCAACTGGGTCATTATTATCACTAAATTTAACTAATATCATCCACTTACCATGTCTATTTAATGATTTGTTAAATATGTAATCCCAAATCTACAATTTTTTGGTATCACCTTCTCTTGATAATAATAGTACTATAACCTAGGAAAAAACCAAATAGGGTTGCGGAAAATACTTAAAAACCAAAGTTAAATTTTTTAGTTTTTTTAATTATTGTAGATATATAAACATAAAAAATCATATACATACCTTGGTATAATTTCATTTACCTTAGTTTTTTTCATTAAACTAGTTGAGTGTAATGAAATTCTATGTACCTATGTATTATTAGAATTAAAAAAACTTTCTATGTAAAAATATTTATTTTTAATAATAGAAATTAGACTATATATTTTATGTCAACTAATACAGAGATAAAATGTGAATATCTAAAAATAATGAATTTTTAATAGTGTAATTACACGTGTGAATTTCAAAAAACCATAATGATTCCATGATTGTTAAACAAAAAAATGGGAAACTAAAATTGATAAATATCAAAATTAATGGAAACAATCTAAAAATCATAAAAATTTGTAGACTTAAATATTATAAATTTTAAAAGTGTTTTTACATTTTTAAATTTCAAAAAACTATATGATTTCATGCTTATTCAAACAAAAAAATGTTTAAATGAAAGTAATGAATATAAATTTTCAAAAAAACATGTCAGAAATAAAAAATAATTATAGACATAAAAATACTTGTTAGAAAATAGAGTTTTTTCATGTGTACATTTCTAAGAAATAGAACTAGATGTTTAATTGAATAATTAAGAGTATAATATAGTTTTTTCCTATATGCCTTAAAAATGATAATGTTATATAGCATGAAAAAATTATACATTTAAATCATTATTATAATTAGTAAATCATGTAATAGATGATGAAACATTATATTGGTTCATAAGATCATTATCATAGTCATCACCCAAATTAATGTTTCCCTCAAAAAATGATAGAACGATAATTATTAAATGGTCTAGTAACATAAAATATTTATTACATATGTGTATCCCTGATAAATAATTCCTATTTGAATCTAATTTTGAGGTGACATGAGTATAACATATATAAATATTTCATTATTTTAGTTGAATATTTCAGGCCCAAGAAGCTTTCTCTCCCCAGATTCATCCCAACAAGTAGGATTTCTACATCGATTCCCATATAGAGCTTCATATGGTTCCATTAGAATGCTCGAGTGGAAGCTGTTGTTATAAGAGAACTCAACTAAAGGGAGATGTTGATCCCATCCACCCTTAAATTCCAGTGAGCATGTTCTCAGCATATCCTTGAGTGTTTGAATAGTCCTTTCATATTGGACATCATTTTGGGGGTGATAGTCCGTACTGAAATTCAATTCAGTGCTCAGATCTTGTTGAAGACTTCTCCAGAATTTTGATGTGAACCATGGATCACGGTCAGATACGATAGAAAGTGGAACTCCATGAAGCCTTACCACTTCCGTCACATAAATCCTTGCAAGTTGATCAAGAGATAAATCTTCACGGATAGAGATAAAATGGGCACTCTTGGTGAGACAGTTTATAATAACCCATATCACATTGTTTCCTTTGGAAGTTCTCAGAAGACCCGTGACGAAGTCCATAGTGATATTGTCCCACTTCCATGCTAGTATGGGTAGTGGTTGCAATATCCATTTAGGAATTTGTTGCTCTCCCTTCACTTGATGACATACTTGTCACCTTGAAGTGTAGTCAGCAATCTCCCTTTTCATATTATCCCACCAATAATGATCACAAAGGTCCCTATACATTTTTTTCCAGGATATATAGAGAAAGAAGATCTATGAGATTCATCCATCAGCTTCTTATTTATTTCCGGAATAGATGGAACAAATAGTCTTGTATGAAATATCAGTACACTTTCTTGATCAATATTGAACTCAGGAAACTTCCCATCCTTTACAACCTCAATCTTCTCTTGTAACAAAGGATCTTCTTTCTGAGACTTCTTGATCTTCTCTAGTAATGATGGTTGAGAAATCATTTGGGATAGGGTTAATGATGTCCATTTCCTTATAATTCTCATGTCCATCTTTAATAGGTCATTGATCAAATGATCTTTTTGAATCCTCATCATGGAAAGAACAACTGGGTCTTTCGTTCTTAATGCATCAACAACTTTGTTTTCTCTTCCAGGGTGATAATGAATTGAACAATAATAGTCTTTAAGAGGTTCCAACCATATCCTTTGTCTCATGTTCAATTCCTTTTGTGTGAAAATATACTTCAAACTTTGATGGTCTGTGTATATATCACATTTCTCCCCATAAAGATAGTTCCTCCATATCTTCAAGAAAAAACGACTGCAGCCAACTCCAGATCATGCGTAGGATAATTCTGCTCATGAATATTCAACTGTCGAGATGCATAAGCAATGACCTTGTCATTTTTCATGAGTACGCACCCAATCCATTTTAGAGATGCATCACTAAAAATAATGAATCCTTCTCTACTTGAGCACAGAGTTAACACGGGTGCACTAACCAATCTCTTCCTCAGCTCTTGGAAACATTCCTCACACTCCTTTTTCCATATGAACATGACCCCTTTTCGAGTTAACTTGGTTAATGGATTAGAAAGTCATGAAATTTTTTTCACAAACCTCCTATAATATTCTGCTAATCCAAGAAAACTACGAATCTCAGTTATTGTTGTAGGTTGAGGCCACTCCTCTACAACTTTGGTCTTTGCAGGGTCAACCGTGATTCCTTCATTGGTTACAATGTGCCCTACGAAAGCGACCTGTTGTAACCAGAAATCACATTTACTGAACTTTCCAAAAAGCCTCTCCTTTTGCAGAGTTTGCAAAATAACCCTTATATGATCTTCATGCTCCTCAAAACTTTTGGAATATATCAGAATATCATCAATAAAAACTACCACAAAGTTATCAAGGTAGTCCTTAAAAACTCTATTCATCAAATCCATAAAAATAGCAGGTGCATTAGTTAGTCTGAATGGAATAACAACAAACTCATAATGCCCATATCTTGATCGGAAGGCAGTTTTTGGAATATCTTCTTTCTTCACCCTCAATAGATAATAACCAGATCGAAGATAAATATTAGAGAAGAATTGAGCCCCATGAATTTGGTCAAATAAGTCATCAATTCTTGGAAGAGGGTATTTGTTCTTCACTATGATCCCATTCAGTTCTCTATAATCAATGCATAACCGCATCGATCCATCCTTCTTCTTCACAAATATAACATGTTCTCCCCAAGGAGACACACTTGGTCAGATAAACACCTTCTCTAAAAGATCTTGGAGTTGTTTCTTTAATTCCTCCAGCTCCACATTTGCCATCCTATATGGGTTCTTTGATATCAGATGAGATCAAGGTACGAGTTCAATGGAGTACTCTACCTCTCTTTCTAGGGGAGATCCAGTCAACTCCTCCAGAAATACATCAACGTATTCATGGACGATGGGGACATTTTCTATCATCAAAATCTCCTCTCCTTCTTCTTCCTCACCGATCAACTCCATAAAGAAGGATATAGGGGGTTCTTTTAGACAAATATGAGGTTGAGATATCTCTCCTTTGAAGATAACTGTAGGTTTTCCATTCAAGACTACTGATATTTCCTTGCTTCTACAATTTATCTTATCATTATACATTGAGAGCCAATACATCCCTAGTATAATGTCGAATTCTAGATTGGGAATGAATACTAGATTTTCAATAATATTGTGCTCACTAAAGTAAATACGAGAGTTTCTAAACATTGACAATGCTTGGATAGTACCACCAAGAGTATTGAGTGACAACTCTACTTTTAGAAATTTGGGGGTTGATTCTAAATTCCTTGCAATCTTGGAGGAAATAAAGGAATGTGTAGACTGAGAATCAAACAAAGTACTTTCTATCTTTGAGATGACAACAAGAGTACCTGCTACCACATCATTCGAAGCATCAAATTTAGCTGTCGCGATAGAAAAAGCACTGCCTTGATCCCTTGGCCTTTGTTGAGGCTGATGGTGGTTCTCCTCTGCTACCCTCAAATTTGGAAAGTGATTGGAAAAGTTCCCATGCTGTACACACTTGAAGCACTGGACATCAAGTAGGTCCTGCACCATCTTCCCCTTGTCGTTTTTTTAGAAGTTGAGGTTTCACCTCACCATGAACATTCCTCACAATGTGGCCATCTCTGCCACACTTTTAGCACTTCCCACTCCTGAGCAGGTAGTTCCCTGAATGCTTCTTCCCACATTTATTACACGTGGGAAGTTAAACTTGCTTTCCTCAAATTCCCTGATCAAAATTCCTCCCTAATATGGGATCCATCGATTTCTTCTTGTCATTGGATTTATGATACCACTGTGTCTCACCAAACTCTATCTCGACATTCATCGCACTCCGCATGATCTCCTCGTAGCTATAATAATCTTGGTTGGCTAGATTCTTCTGTAGATGAGGTCTCAGTCCACCTAATAATCTATCAACCTTACCGTTTGGATCCATGACAAATCTAGAGGTATATCATGAAAGCCTTGTGATTTTCATCTCATAGTTTCCCACAGATTCATTCTCCTTCTGCTTCAGATCGAGAAACTCATTCTCCATTATTGTTCTCATGGAACGAGGGAAATACTTACTGAAAACAATCCTTCTGAACTCTTCCCACTCTATAGTTTCAACTTCCACTCTTTGCCTCATATTTTTTATTAGTTCCCACCACTGATCAGCTTCTCTCTCTAAGTGATAGACAGCCAGGGTGACCTTCTCTTGCTCTGAACAACGTTGCACAGAAAAGATCTTCTTTATAGATCTGATCTATTGCTCAGAAATAAATGGTTCAGTCGATCCACTAAATGTTGGTGGTCTTTGTCACATAAAGGACTCAACAGAATTTTGTTCCCTTCATGGTGATATCGTCCTCTCATCTTGATTCAAGTTATTACTCATAACTTGAGTCAGTTGGTTCATCATTCTCATGAATTTTTCCATTCCAGCTTCCATCAGAGGGTCGTCAGCGCATGGTCCATTGCGGTCACCATTTGCATGGTTCCTCCTGTTGGCTGCCATTTTCTAAAATAATAAAATTTTAGTGAGAAACTTGTTTCGTTTACGAATCTTTTAACTATAAAGGATTCTACGTATTAAAACATCATGCTTAAACAATTATATTTCTCTATAATTCCTTCATAATGATTCGTAAAAAGATTACATTTAACCAAATATATCCCCCAGGAGTATCGTAACTAAGATTGCAGCAAGGACCATTGTCATGTACCAATTCTCGTTCAAGTCTAGCTCAAAGCAGTGTTTTCGGGTTTTACTTCTATGTACATCCGTGCCAAAGCCGCCTCTACCTACTCGTATCCAGATAGGGATGTATTTGTTTGATAACCCACTTACTCAATACTCACCAAAATACCAGTAAGTTTTCCCTATATTTAAACTTTTCTATACGGTTCTTCCTAAAGTTTTCATAGCCTAATTTCCATAAATAACTAAACTATCATTTGACACCAACTGTGGAAACCCGCCTTTTTAAAACATAACTTTTCATTACATTTTACATACAGAGGATCTTTAAAGTCTAGTGTCTTGGAAATCAGGAAACATAAAACTTGAATACGACATAGAACATTCTTCTAATCCACTTGTAAGGCTTCATCATAAGATCATCCTAAGTACAATTACTTCATTTCTTATCCTAGAGACATACATCAAAGGAAAGGGTGAGCAGAAGGCCAAGTAAGGGTAAATAAGGGAATCAGTGTACTTGTGATATCAATAAGAACTTGAATAACAACATAAAGATATAATAAATAGAAGTATAGGAATATCATAAAGAAAATAACTTGTAACATAACTTGAATATGTGGCTATAATATTTCATTTATACATTCATGAACATATCACCAGGGTCCATCACCAAGGTGTCATAAAAATTACCAAGGTTATTCACCAAGGTATCGTGAAACTTGTCATCTCTAGAGATTAAATCATTACCCAATGAATTAGAGAACTATCAGGGTGCACCATTAATATGTATTTAATTACATGTGACCCACATATATCATAATCAAACATTTCATAAATAACCCATAGAGAATGAAAGGAATGGGTTTCATTTCAAAATCATGACATTTTAAAAGCTCTTAAAAATAAGATCATTATATCATTTATAACCCATAGAAAGGGAGTGAGGGTTTTATGTATGTTAATTATATAATCAAATATATCGTATTTATATATTTATGAACACCCATATAAATGAAATAGGTATGGGTTTTCACATAAATAAACAAGGGGATTTCTTGAGAGAAATAGATAGATATTTTGAGATGAAATTTCTGCAGCATAATGGCCATATAAAATGGTTTCAGAAAAAATTGAAAAGAGAGGGGAAAAGGGTCACCCACTCATAAATAATTTATAATATAGTAGGGGTACTAAATAATATCATGGTATAATTATTTTAACTACATACCACATGAAAAGGAAACATGAAAGAAAAGAGAATATGCGATTTCTTTTACGAGAAATTCGGCAGCCTAACGACATCACATAAAAATTAAGAACACAAATTGATGAGAGAATAAAGGGTATATCATCATTTGGAAATGAAATGGGAAGTAATAAGAACTTATAAGAACATACCCTCAACATAAATAGATGGAAAATATAATACACAACATAAAGAAAGTCATGACTTAAAAGAAGAGGGTGAAAGAATCCCTTACCTTGAAGAGTAACATCGAAATCTTGAAGGTCAGGACCTTGGGAGGCTTGAGGGAACCATGGGAAGAATCCTTGGGAGGTAAGGAGACCAGAAATTGTTTTATGAATATTTTAAAATTAAAGGAATGAGGGAAAGGCTTGGTATTTATAGGAGAAGTGAGGGGACAAGTCATTAATGGCCAAGGGACACCTCATCGGTGGTATTAGCAAAACCATGGGTTTGCCCATGGTATTTGCCCATGTTATTGGCCACTTGGGACACCTCATACCTTATCTTAATCTTCATAGGTCGACCAGAATTATTACATAATTATTACATCCTTAATGATGTCATTAAACACCTGAAACTAAAAACTGTATTTTCACTATTCACCAAAAATTCATTTCTTTCAGAAAAATCCCCAAAAATCACCTTAACCTAATATACATACTCTGAATTCAAAAATGAACTCTATTTTATAAAAACAATTTTCTAAATATTTTTAATTTAATTTTTAATTAAAAAACACTATTCACCTGAAAAACAAATACTTGACTACTAATTTCTGAAATAGTTATTTACCAACTTTATTTAATCACATTACTTAATCAAGGTGCCTAAATTATATTAATACTTTCTTTAAGTGATATTACTAATCCATTTGGTCACATTACTAATCCTAAGCGTAAAATCACTATTCATCATTTACTATTCACAAACAATTAAGTTGATCTTATTAGATTCTAAATTTCTTACTGAACACATTTCCAGAAGACCATTTTTTGAAAATCATTACACATAATTAATTATTTAAGGTTTACATAAATATTTTAAAATATCCATTTTTCCAAAATTCATCAATATACATCCTATATTTATTAGAATATCTGGAAAAAAAACACAACTTCACTATAGGAAGAAATCACAATTTTATTTATCTCAAAGGATTACACATAGAAGCTATGGTCTCGTTACATTACCCCTTATAACCCCAGCATAGGACCTATGTGTAAGGTGTGCTAAGGTGAGATAATCTGAGGGTGGCTCGACCATCATTACCCGAGTAGTGATTTTTATAAGCTTGAACTTCTCCTGAAGGCGATTCCGCTCCAGCTTCACACGATGAAGTTCAACTTGGGTTTGGTCCAGAGAAAAGCTCAGTGGTGCTACCTTCTTCCCAAGTTTCTTCATATGGACTTCGATCGGCCCGAGACTACTGGATGAGGCCATCGAATCTTCTTTCTGTATTAACCAAGATCACTTGTATTTATAGAAAACAATCGTAACATATAGTTTCCAACGGTCATATAACAGTAAAAACCCAATGGTCTCATTTTAATTATACTCATATCATTAATTAAAGAATACAGTTTTGTTGAGTATAAACAAAAATAAAAAACAAAATTAGGAAAAAAAATTCATTCAAAATTTTGGGTCGTTACAAAGATCAGATGCTTATTAAACATAAGAGAACTCAATCAATAATGGTAAGTGAGTATAATATAAACTTAAGGTTATGGGAATATGATCATAACATAAAACCATAACTAATAATTCAGATACTGTAAATCATTAGACATAACATAAGGCTTTGTCATAATAAAATAAATGGGTCATAAGAGTGTGGAATAGTGAATAATTAATCAAGATCCATGAAAACATATCATTATCATAAGTGATAATTTTTAGGAATTCACATAATCATATAAAATAATTTCCTTATTCAAGGATCATTGTTAATATTATCATAATATAAAAGACATATGCCCTTATTTGATTGATTTCACTTTCCATTCCCATAAATACAGTGAACATAGTACCATAGTGTATTGGGTTTGGTGCCCTTTTCCCATTATATTAACTCATGATATATAAATGTTTACCTATTATAGTGGAGTTATATATAATTATAATACCACCCATCATATAGTGAAATCAATACATATGTATTCCATAAGATCACAAAAAAATTACTATTTCATCATAGCTTAATTAAACTATGGGAAAAATAAGATTCATTAAAACATACATAGAATGTCTTCATCATAATATATATATATATAAGGAAGGATTGTTTTATCATTATATAGAATCCCCCCCCCATTAAGAATAATATCCCTCAAAGGATATTTGTTGGTGCCAAAATGGGGGAAGAAGAAGAAGAAACAAAAATCCCTAATGGCTGCCTCGTGAAGCCCCTTCGTGGAGTCCCCCTGGCCTCACAACCACCGCAGAGCAAGGAGGATGGATGCTCCGCGACACCATTGACATTCGCGTGCCTACCATGGATCAAGGAGGTGGGATGCTCTGCGAATGAATTTGACGTTCGTGAGCCCGTCATGGATCAATGAGGTGGGATGCTCCACGAACGAATTTGATGTCCGCGAGACCATCTCGGAGCAAGGAGGCAGAATTCTCCACAAACAAATTTGAAGTTCATGAGCCCAACGCATAGCAAGGAGGCGGGATACTCCGTGAATGAATTTGACGTTCACAACCCCGCCGCGGAGCAACAAAATCCAACTTCGTGCTGAGTGAGCTCTGCTTCATGGCGCCTCTTACCTAAACATACTGGCCTCCCCCTAAGTCCAAGGGAAGATCATCCGACCATTCAAATTCCTTTCTCCAGAATTGCGAAGCACCCTCTTCTCTTTGAACCCTGAGCTACGCGAGGTACTTTTACTCTACGAAGTGCCTCCCCGTTTCCTTGTTTTCTTCCCCTCTTTAGAGATAGATTCTTTTCGTGGATCCAATAAGCCTCCATGAAGGAAGGGGATCCCCATGGGGACTCGGGTCGTTGCGGAGCATTTATGCTTTGCGAAGCACCCCTCATGTACACGTGATTCACATGCTAAGGCAGGGTCATTGTACTTCGCGAATCACATTGTTTCAAAATATTTTGCTTCGTGAGGCACCTTTGCATCATGAGGTAGTGCTCTATGAATGCCTTTCCACTTTGCAAAACACCTCATATATGCACATCTTCCCTATGATTAGGTTGGGAGACTCCACTTCGTGAAGCACACACCTTTGTAAGTACCCTCCACTACATGGATCACCAGAGCTTCACAAGGCCCCTACCACTGAACCCCTCTTCTTTGCAATTCTCTTTTCAGTGCGACCCTCCAGGTTTTCAGGAAGTGATTTCAAAGTCCCTTGGACACCACTTCATGTTGCGTTACTTCTCCTCATACTTCTTCTCATAGACACTCTAACGGCTATTTCTTCTTCGCATATCCATGCTAACATGGACCCCCAATGGGATCACCTCACGAAACCCCCTATCCACGGAGTTTCTTGTCCCTTCTCTTCACTAAGGTATAGAGGGTACCGGTTATGTAAGTCCTAGAGTTGCGGAAGGAACCCACCTCATCCGATCTGCAGGATGTTAAACTGCCAAGCACCCTCATCCTTAGCACACGACGTTAAATTGTGACTTTCCCCCATGCATCCTATGCAAGAAAAGGGAAACCATATTGGTGTAACCCCCTAGATTTTCTTGTAGGAGGTAGCACCCCTCCTCCTCCTGACTTCTTCCGGGATGAAGACCAGAGAGGGGGGGGATGGGCACCAGATCCCTCCTTTATTCGGTTCCAAATCTCTCTCCCTTTGGGCTTTGTCACCATCCGGGCCTCCATCCTGGAGTAAGTCCCAATATTTCTCTCCCTGGGATGCTAACCATGTGTAAGCCCCACTCCAATTCCCACAGACGCAACATCCATGATGTGATAGTCAGGTCTTCACTGCCTCTTATTTCTCACACAAAGCATGACTCACGTGGGCTTAGAGTAAGCATCGACGATGACATCCTCTTCAGGCAGCCCAGAGTGTAAGCCCAATAGATTTACTGAACTACGTGGACTTTGATACTTTCCAAGATGAGGTACATAGAATGCCTCCCTTAGGTTAAATCCCAACACCCCATTGGTTTTGACCAAGTTCACGTCAGTTCCCACCACCCGAACTACGTGCACTTTGTTCCTTGCCAAGGTGAGGTACGTAGGAAGCCTCCTGGAGGTTCAACCCCAATACCCCATTGGTTTCGACCACCTTCACATCGGTTCCCACCACCTGAACTATGTGGTATTTGATCCTTGCCAAGGCGAGGTACGTAGGAAGCCTCCATGAGGTATAAGCCCAACAACCATTGGTCCCAACCATCTTCACTTTAGTTAACCAAACTCATCTCGAAATACGTGTACTTTGTTCCTTTCCAAGGAAAGGTACGTAGGAGACCTCCCTAAGGTTCAAGCCCCACACCTGATCATTCTGAATTTATTCATGTCAGTTCACCCACACCCATACCTGAACTATGTGGGTTTCAATCCCTGTCTCCAAGACAGGTTACGTAGAAAGCCTCCCTGAGCTTTATCCCCAACCAGAGGCAAGCTGATGTCAGCCCCAACCAGTGGTAATCCATTGTCATCCCCAACTAGAAGTAAGTCGTTGTCATCCCACAACCAGTGGTAATCCGTTTTCATCCCCCCTTTCAGTGATAAGCTGTTTTCAACCCCCTTTCAGCGGTAATCCATTATCTCCCTCTTTCAATAATAATCCATTGGAACCCCAATCAGTGGTAAGTCATTGTCAAGATGAACTATGTTGAATTTGATTCCCTTCCATGGGGATACATAGGAAGACTTTCTAAGGTTCAATCTCTTCATTCATGTCTTATCCAGATCTCTCCCTCGATCCCATGTGTTCTGGTAACATCAAGACCCAACCAGGAGGTTCCACTTCCTTCGGGTCCCATCCATGCATCCATTTTCATAGGCCACCTCCTCAAGTGTCCCATCGGCCCACCGAACTATGCGGACATTTATTCCCTACCATGGGGATACGTAGGAAGTCTCTTTGATGCTCAGGCACACAACCATCATCGCCCTGAGTCAACTCCATAACATTCTCCACCCACTTCACTTAACTACCCATCATCCATCCTAATTCTTACCCGGGCCGCCACATTCCGGTAAGATCATTCCAATCCACCTCTTTGCTACTTCTAGTAGTAACTAGGTAACTAACCACGCGTTAGACCCAACATCAATGTTCCCTCAAGGGGCTACATATATCTGATCTACTCCAGTCAGTGTTCTAATCAGTCCAATCCGTATCCACTAGATGTTAAACTCGTGGCATACCCTGTGTTAAACATAGGAAGCTGAGGAAAACCTCAGAGACATTCCCATGGCATATAATTCCCCACATGTGATGTGGGATTCATCGGGCTTCCGCGCCCTCAAGAAGCCCTAAAATAAGGGGAAGAAACCGAGATGTGTTAGTGTTCCAGAATCCAGACATGCCAATGATTCCCAACGTGACTACTCCCTTGACCAAAGGTTGATACACTGACTGGACCCTTTGGAATGTCCCGAAAAAAGCAGCATAATTAACCGGTGTCCATGAAGATATGACACTGGGAAGAGTTTCACGAACAACTTCTTAAGTCTATAAGGGAGAACCATACTAGGTGATGAGTTCTGAGGAAGAATCCACGGAAGGAAAAACCAACATACCATAATATCATTTCAATCAAGGAGAAAATGTCCCTGAAAAAGGAACATATGTTTTCCGCCTTTGGAAAGTGGGAATGTGAGGCAACAAACAACTCCTTTCATCCTCCAACAGATGAACGGGCACACCCTGGTGAAAGCGTCGAAAATAGAAATGGTGAACCCGACATGAATATCTTCTCCTCAACATGGAGAATAGTAGCGTCTGAGGCATCAATGGATTAGCATGTCACCGGATCCAGTTATCCAGCGTCAGGTCCCGCTAAGAAAATAGCCGGCCTAGCATGAAACTCACCAAAAGTTGTGGCAGTCAAAACGTTGGGTATCCTGATCTGTGACATTGTCAGTGTGAATCCCTCTTAACAGTCATGGAAGACAGAATGGCGTTGGGTAACTGGTCATCAATTCATTTTTCTTTCAGCACTAATGAGTTGATCTCCCTGCTTTTAGGAACCAAGTTGCTGTATCCAGAAATCGATCATCGCCCGCCCACCGACGCAGGGGCAGGGGCAGTGCCAATGCAGCAGTCCTATGCAGCTCCTCCTATTCCACATCAGCCTCTACACCCATGGAGATGGTGCGCCCATACCCCATCTCCCCATTCGAGTTTATTCAGTGGAGGGAAATCAATGACCTCGTGCACCGTTACGAGGAGGACGGGATTAACCCTATGAGGGATATGGCCCCCCTAGATTTGGAGGCATCTGCACCTCATTGTCAATGCCACCCCCAAAGGCCTCACATGGATCCACTACTCCCCACCCCGACATATAACCATTTTGGGAGCCTCTCCCTAGAACGCCTTGACGACTCCCTACCCTACGCTGATGAGGTGGGTGATGTCTGGGCTATCCCGGTCAGAGTCCCATTCCAGGGAATCCAAATGAGGTCTCCCACCAGGTCGCATCAGCACCGCCGCCCAGTCTTACTGGCTGAGGAGTAGGTGATCCATGTGCCTGCACCACCGACTTCAGTTTGTCTGACCCGACGCCAGTGTTGGGCGCAAATTGAAGAGGACACCTGCCAACGGGCGTCAGTATCAGCAGCTACTGTGGCCCGAGCCACCACTGACACATATCACCAACTCCTTTTATACACTGAGTAGGGGTAGTTATACGCCCGACCTAGATCGAGACTCCAACCGCCCCATGCGAAGGCTGGGTCTACTCTCTTAGTTGCCGGCATAGGGACTGGCCACCGCAGACTAACCCACAGTGATGCCACCTAGTACGGAGGTCCTTCCCATACCACTACCATGGAGAATGTGGGTCTTGCCCACTTCCAATCTCGACATGGAGTTCCACCCCATTCCACCTTCAACCTAGATTCCCCCCACCCATTATAGCAACACTAAGTATGGGAGTATCTCCCGCGCTCACTACATCGGGTACGGAGTCATTCCTCCTACTGCAGATCTCCGGGGTCGGGATGTTGCACATCCATTCACTCTCCAATGTGGGGGTCCTCTACATGTTCTTGTAGAAGTAGGAGAAAGTATTTCTCACCCTATAAATCATAGGGATGGGGAGAAACTTCACTTCACCAGCACCCAGCATAGAGGTCTTACCCTTTTTCGGCCTGACCAGTATGAGGACCTTCCACATATTGATGTCTCTAGAGGGAACAAGCATGGAGGCCCTACTCATGCTCCTGTCAGCTTAAATGGAGGACCTACCTGCTCCAGCATTATCCACAGAGGTCCTCAATGTGTCCCTTTCAATATCTTCCCAGGTCCTCCTCGCACACCCTGACTTACTCGGGTGGAAACCCTCTCCTCCCCAGCACCAGTACGACCAAAGGACCTCCTTGTGCCAGAAATATACCATGTTCGGAGGAGACATCTTGGGGAAAGAAGGAATGTCATCATTTCCATAAAAATAGAACTGAGAAGATTCAGACTGAGGTCAAACTGGTCCGCTTCTTAGATTCTGATGTAGAGTATGACTCAGTGGTAGAACCCTCCCCTCGATCCTCTATGTCAAGGGCTGGGGCAGGAACGAGGTGCATCAGCCTCATGCTCCTAGAAAGTGAAATAAAATGGATTCCTTCCTCTCTCCATAGGTATACCTATGAGGATGAAAATATGGAAAACCCACAGGTCACGGTCGTGCAATCACCACCTTCATCCTCAGAAGTGCTCTCTACCTCGACAAGAGATCACATAGAGCTATTTTGGGGACTAATGGCGGGCGAGCAGCATCGCAGCCTATCGTCAGTAGCACTAGACCCTAAGCTAGGAACTGCATCCATCATCCCATATTATCACGATGTAGTAGCCAAGTTGCTACACTCTTTAGAGGATAGCCTGAGATTTGGTGGCCAGTCATCCTGCTCGATGTACTCTCCATCGGCCAGCCTGCCGCCCCAGCGGTCTGCCTCAGTGCCGCTGCCAATTCCTCAGCCGCCTCCAGTTGATGAGTGGAGAAATGAAGGGCCAGACCCTGAATCTGAGCCTAGGAGCTTATGGAACATCCTCACAGTGGACCACTTCTCTAAGAATTTTTGTTCGGCTACATTGCTGAATTTATGCACGCTGGAATCCCTCTCCCTAGGGGAAATTGAGTGTTTCCGCCAAACCCTCTGGGCGATGCACTTCCTCCTCCGTCATCAGTGAGTGGTTTATCCCAGGATATAAGCGCACTTTAAAGATATTGGTGATAAATTCCATCTAGTTTATTTGACTGCACTCCCTGTGGCCTAGCGCTTCGAGTCTCTAGGCCGCTGTAAGGCCCTCTAATAGAAATGTGTTTAGAATTTCAAGGTACTCTTCAAGGTTATCAAGGAGGCTTCTCCCCACAAGAAAATACCTGGATAGGGGCAGTATGCTTCCCTCCTATTCAGTCCTATCCGATGGCAGCCTGACTCGCTAGGCGATATCGAGGATGTGCCCCTAGGAAGGGTCACGATCAAAATGGGTGACATAGTGGACGAGGAGGATGAGCTGGAGCTTCTTGACGGTGATATTCCCACCAAGGGCGTACCCACACTTTTGGATCCATTAGGATGGGTTACTCACCAATAGAGAAATCTGTTTGGTCTCCCTCCACCAACCATGGCATTAGTGCTCAGCCAGAATTCCGGTAAGGGTAAAGAGAATGTCAGAGCTGCCAAACACATTGACCCATCCACCTCAGTACATAAGATGGAGAAGGACCTTGAGAAGGAAAAATTGCGCCAACAACTTTCTAAGAAGAATAAGTTGGTCAATGGACTCCTGGATGAATGTGCTGCAGAGCGATGGCCAAACTACGGTAATCCTTGACCAGGACACCAGGGGCAGGCACAACTTCCTGTTGGTGAGATACCCCCTGGGTGACCCTGATCATCCTTCTCATGTAGACAAGGTTGAGGTCTAGGCCCATGGTAGTATGGCGCAGTACATATCTTAAAATACTCCTAAGTGGTGTAACAACCCCCATAACCTAGCTCGGGCTCCCCCAAATTCCCAACTGGTTATTCTTCCAACCGCTCCACAAGCCGCTGAGCCCGCTTACCGGGTTGAAGAACCCAGCAATGCACTAGTGGTTAGGGATCCCCATCAGGATAGGGACCCCCGCCTAGATGATCCAATGGTGGCACTCATTTCCCACCTCGAGGTGTTAGAAACACGATAGGTGGCACTCCCACCTGATGGCAAGCTTTACCCAGTGTGGGTGGATGATATGCTAGCACCACCAGGTTTTGGAAATCCCACCTTTTCCTCCTTCAACGGGATAGGGGACCCGCCACAGCACTTGGACCACTACATCTCAAGGTGTGGGCCCATGTTAAGGATTCCATCACAGAAGGAAGCCTCCAAACATTGGTTTTTTGTGCAAACATTGGAGGGACCGGGGTTCGTCTGGTACAACCAGCTCCCCATAGGGTCAATAGTTGGTTGGGAAGAACTCCGGAAGCAATTCCTCTACCAGTTCAGTTCTACCACCCAGAAGAAGAGTATCTATGACCTCTTCAAATGAAAATAGAGTCCTGATGAGCACGTTGCAGATTTTTTCATCCGGTGGAAATGGTTCACTTACTCTCTCGACATGCCACTAACTTGGGAGAAGATACTGACGATGTGTGTAGGGAACGTCAAGACTAAACTGGTTCCCCTGTTGATAACCTAGAACTACCCTGTAGGATTAAAAGACTTCTATGATAAGGCTCAGCACATAGAGTAAGCACTGCAACAGGCTAGCCAGGCACTTCTATTGCCTCCTGTAATTACTGCGAGAAGGACCGCTAGAGTCGAGCCCGCCGCAGTGGACCAAATAGAGGCCCCTAAAAAACTAGAATTGCTACCAGTAGCACAAGCCCTGCAGCCTCGCAGAGTCCCTCCACCTCAGGTGCAGCCTCTGGCCCAGCAGCGCCCACCTCTAAATCAGAAGATTCCCCCACATAATCTGTCCTCGCCTAGGTGAGATAACCAGGCGCCACCACCTTGACAGGCTCCTCCAGCTCCTCTCTAGGGTCAGTCTCCAAGGGCCCCCTTTTTGGACAGAAGAAACTGGACCTACTCATTCAATGAGACTCAGGTCCCCGGTTACTTCTATAGTGCCTTAGAGTAGGGGATTATATGCTTTCCTGAGTGTAGAAGGCCGAAAGAGGCGAATCTCACCGATCGCCCCAACTACTGCGCTTATCATAAAATCCTGGGGTACACCCTCATGAAATGCTATATGTTCAAGGACTAGCTCCAAGTCTAGGTCAACAAAAACATATTCTTGTTGGTCCCTACCCCGACATAGGTGGATTGCATCTTCGCAAGACCAGATAGCAGTAGTGACAACGAGGGCGAGTGGCCGCACATTTCTAACCATGGGTCCCAGAAGTACAACGACTGGATGTCTCACAAAATAGTTGTCTGTGCCCATGGTGTCATCCGTACATGCCTGAATCGGCTAGAGCCTTGATAATATGCATCCACTACTTCTTCATCATCATCTCAGTCGTCCTCTTCCCAGAAGAGTAAGAATTGGCGGCGCAAGGGGTAGCAATGCGTCCCACCGATGTCATCGTCCTCTCACACTCTTGGTGACTTCATTCCTCCAGAGATGGCGATCGCCCCATAATCTACCAAGTAGCGGATGACTCTTCAAGTGATATTCATGGGTACAGTTCGTTTAACATCATAGAGTTGGTAAACCCCTACATGACTCTCGACGACGGGGAGCGCCAGGAAGATCTCCCCAACGTCCCCAGCCGACGCCAATGTCGACCGAGCCATGACCATATGGGTTGTTGAGGCACATCAGTTGTCACTTCCAGTCAGGTTGTGCATGCCCTCGAAACCAGACAACAGGCTCAGTGCAGAGCTCAGAAAACACAGCCTTCTAATCTGGGGACATCAGGTCCACCTTCGCCGCCATTCATGCTGCTAGATCAAGAAGAATCACCCAGACCTCATCGTGATCAGGTGAGCTTCCCCACATACCAATTGCAGTAATTGGGTTCCCCTACAGCAGTCACTCTACATGCTTCGACTAGTGAGCAATGGGACCTTCCCAGCACCAGTTAGTCGTTGATCCATCCGGCAGGGTCCACCATACCTCCTGTCATAGAGCGACCCCCTATAAGCAGAATCTCACGCCTGGCACAGAAGTACGACATACTCAAACATCTTGCCAGCATCCCATCATGACTCTCCATACTCAAGGCACTTCTCTTATCGTTGGATATGCATGAGGCCCTCACTGAGACTTTAAGAAGTCCCCTCTAGTTTGAGATAGAATTAGCAGCCGCATAATCCTTCCATGTTGAGGCAATTGAGAATGCTTAATTCCATTCCATTATCTCATTCTCGATAGAGGATGAGGGCTCTACCATACCGAGGAACATTCTCCCACTGTAAATCACCGACCAGGTCAATGGCGTGGAGGTTCACCATTATCTTGTTGACACGGGCTCTGAGATCATCCTAGTCCTGACTCGGACACTGCGAAAATTGGGGTTGTTTGAAGATGATCTGAGTCCCTCTAACCTAAGGATCTAGGGTTATGAATGGACGGAATAGACACCGGTCGAAAAGATCCTCTTGAAGAACAAATTCAGTGGCCTAGTTTCCATCACCGAGTTTATGGCTGTCTCTCGGGACACTGCCTACAATGCATTGATGGGCAGACCATGGATCCACCTGCACATGGCATTTCCCTCATCATATCACCAGTGCCTTAAGTACTCCCTCAATGGTCGGGTGGGAATGATTCAAGGTGACACATCTCCCTTTGCCTCTTGTGAATCCCTCTATCTAGATGTCGACTTTTAAAAGTGAAAAGACAAGAAGATTCAGACCAATGAGGTCAAGCATGCCATGGTTGCGACCAAACCATAGAAAAATCTAGATGATTCCTATTTCTTCCCAATCCATCGGTTGGAGGCCATGACCCCCGATATGGGGAAATTCTTTGTTGTCTCTGGGACAAGAGGGAACCACATTCCCAGATCCAAGAGACATCAGGAGATCACTTCTTATTATTATACGAATAATTCCTCGTTGATCCCTGAGCCCCCTACCCCCATAAGGTATTGGGATGTCCACCCCATGGAAACTGCATTGCATCATACGTTCCTGTTTCACCAGGCTAGAATTAACCGGCTCAATCCAACGTGCCACTAATGCTTTGACATCATCAAGCGTGGACCCTTGGGCCAAAGACCAAAGGGGATCAGATCAAAAACCTGTATTGTTATGTTTACGATAGTACCAGATTCTCTCGATGTAGTGACCATTGCTGCTCAGGTTGGTACCAGACTCCAGTCAGAATCTGCTGACCTAGAGGAAGCTCCTCCCGATGGGCATCCCTCCTCCGTAATTGAAGAAGAGGATCTGGAGGACGCTCACCCACCATTAAAGAGGGTGTCTCCTCCATGGTTGATGGATTGGTACAGGTGAGCCTCGGTAGTGAGGTGGACTTGAGACCCACGTTGATCAGTGTCTCCATGCCCCCCCGAGGAGAAACATCGTTACATGGACTTCCTTAAACAACACCATGATGTGTTTTCCTGGAGTTACGATGAGATTCTAGGAGTAGATCCTAAAGTACCCATCCACCGCCTCAGTCTTACGGAAAATCACCAGAGGTTCAAGTAGCCTCCCAGAAAGATGCCATGTTCTCACAGTTCCATGGACGAGGCCAAAGTCGATAAGCTCATCATATCCAACATCGTCAAGGAGGTCTAGTACCCCAAGTAGCTAGCCAAAATTATGCCAGTCAAGAAGAATAATGAACAGATCAGAGTCTGCATCAAATTCCGAGATCTCAACTGTCACTGTCTGAAGGATGATTTCCCCCTTCCTGGGATAGAGTTATTGATCAATGCTACGGCGGGGTTCCAAGCCCTTTATTTCATGGGTACTCCAGATATAATCAGATCTATATGGACCCTAAGGATGAGTAGTCTATATCCTTGTTACTAGGTCATGCCCTTCGGCTTAAAGAATGAAGTTCCACCTATCAGTGGGCCATGCATCGCATATTCATGCCAATCCTTGGGACATTGGTGGAAGGCTATGTGGATGATCTGTTGGTCAAATATCTTTAGTTCTAGGACCATATCAAGGACCTTAAGGAAGTGTTTGTCTTCCTCTGTTCCCACCACATGAAGATGAACCCATTTAAATGTGCTTTCGGGGTCACCTCTGGGAAGTTCCTTGGCTTTGTTGTTAGGTATTGGGGCATAAAGATCGACACAGACAAGATCAAGACCATCATCCAGATTCTTCCCCAAAGAAATATTCAAAATCTTTGGGGTTTTCAAGGCCAATTAGCCTATATACACCGATTCATTGGGAATCTGGCTGGCCAGTGTAATCCCTTTTCTTGGCTCATGAAGAAATGCATCTCCTACGAATGGGACAAATAATGCAAGATCGCGTTCGAGGAAATCAAGCAGTATCTACTCCAGCCTTCGGTCTTGATGCCACATGTCTTTGGAAATCCATTAGTCTTTCATGTGACCACCTTGGAATGATCTCTTGGAGCACTTTTGGCCTAGAAGAATAATGAGGGGAAAGAAAACATCCTTTACTACCTCAGCCGCATGCTCCTCGATATGGAGACCAGATACTACCCCATCGAGAAGAGATGCCTTGCGCTTGTATTCGCAGTACAGAAATTGTGGAATTACTTGCAGCACCACGAGGTACAACTGGTGTCTCGGGTAGACCCATTGAAGTATGTTCTGAAGCACTCTATGTTTACATGCCGTCTAGCTCGGTAAGCAGAGATTCTTTTGCAGTTCGATATCAGGTTTGTCCCTTAGAAAGCTATTAAGGGGAAGGCATTGACAGACTTCCTTTCCACCCATCCAAATCCTTTTGACCACTCCATGGATCTCGATTTTCCTAATGAGGCAATCCTCTAAGTATATCATTCCATGCCATGCTGGCAGAAGCACTTCGATGGTGCTTCCTGGAGTCCCACCGGCAGGATGCTCAATGATCCCAAGCTCAACAAGGTAGGCCTGAGTATTGTCTTTATTACCCCAGCTCAAGACATTCTGTCGTACTCATTATTATTGTCAGAAGGTGGCACCAACAATGAGGAAGAGTATCAAGCTCTTATTACTAACCTCGATCTGTCCCTTGAGATTGATGTTTCCCATTTGCATGTGAAAGGGGATTCCGAACTAGTCATCAAGAAGATCAGTGGTGACTACGTCATTAGAAAGACGAAGCTTGTACCGTTGTTGGAGCGCACTCTCCAGGTAATGTCCCAGTTCCCATCTCAGCAAGAAGTTACTAATGTCCCTCAATCTCAGAACGGTCGAGCTGATGCCCTGGAAGGCCTGGCTGCATCACTTGCAGAACCCGTGCAAGATGATCTGATTATCCACGTGGCACATCGGAGAGTCATTTCTCCCGTCACCCAAGGTGACAACGATGGCCTGTAGGTGAGCTATATTACTGCCAGAGCCTCCACATCAGGATCCCCAGGTCCCTCAAATGCAGTGGTTGAACTAACTCCTGATTGGAGATCCCCCTTTGTTGAGTATTTCCAAAATGGTTACCTCCCGACTGATCGGGCCGAGCGCGAATGAATCTGATGTCGCGCACTGTAGTTTACCCTCCAGAGTGGTCTCAGCCTTGAGCATATCAACTATAAGCACGGTTTCGATGATGTTCTCATCTATTGAATCAAAGGAGTCAAGATTTCTCATGTCATGCAGGAGTTTCATGCTAGTTCATGCAGGGCTCATAAGACCAGGCCGAAGCTATCCCACCAGATCCGAAGACTGGGATATTTTTGGCCCTCCATGATCCATGACTACATCGAGTTCTTCAAGAGGTGCCATGCATGTCAAGTTCATGCTAACTTCGTGCATCGTCCACCAGAGCCTCTCCACACTACCAAGTAATATTGGCCCCTCACAGTCTGGGGAATCGATATTGTGGGACTATACCCACCAGCGACATCTTGCCAATGCTGGTTTATCCTGACCGCTACCGATTTCTTTTCCAAGTGGGCAGAAGAAGTTCCACTCAAGGAGGTTAAGGCCTGCTCCATCGTTGACTTTGTGAGCTCCAATATCATCTATTAATTTGGAGTCCCTCAAGCCATCCTTATCGATAATGACATCAACTTCCGAGCAGCTGAGATGAAGAAATTGTACGCCATGTACAACATTCATTCTAACCATACCTCCCACTACCATGTGCAATAAAATGGGCAGATCGAGGCATTCAATAAGACCATATGTGACATATTGCAGAAAATGGTTGGTCTGAACAAGAAGAGTTGGCTGGACAAGCTCAACAACACCCTTTGGGCTTACCGGACGATGACGTGTAATTCCACCCAGGTGACTCCATATTCCCTATTGTACAGAACTGAGGTCATCCTTCCCATCAAGATTCAGTTTCCTTCATTATGAAACGTGTTATATGACTAGTAGCCACTAGATATGGTAACTAAAATCTATTTGGCTGAGCTCGAAGCACTCAACGAGAACAAGATTCATGCCCTGCACAATCTGGAAAGGTACCGGAACAAGATGGCCAGAGCTTTCAACAAAAAAGTTCACCTCCGCTCCTTCTTGCAAGGAGACTTGGTACTGGCCCTCAGGACACCAATGATACCTGGCAGGATACCACCCAAGTTGGAAACCAAATAGGAAAGACCTTTCATTGTACACAAGGTCTACATTAATGGTGCATACTCTTTGGTGACCATGGATGGTGAGCGTATAACTCCTCCCAACAATGCCAAGTTCCTCAAGATATACTTTTCATGAGCCACAAGGTCCGGCATGATCTTAAACTATTTCGTCTTGCATGACCTTAAACTACACATCGTCCTGTAAGATTCTAAACTACCGGGTCCTGCATGACCCTAAACTGCTTAGGTCCCACACTACCTTAAACTATATTGGGTCCATCAAGACCTTAAATTTCTATGTCATGCATGACATTAAACTATAATGCATCCCTCAAGATGCTAAAATGCACCTTCAAGAACTATGTTTGAATTGATTCCCATCTGCATGGGATATGTAGGAATGCTCAGATATTACGTCTTGAGTCCATCCACCAAAATCTTTTCATTAACTATTCCCCCTAGGTATAGTTCTCCTAGAGGGCCATGGTGTAGTGAATTCTTCTTTATCTCCCACTCATGTTAGGAGTATGAGGGTCGCACCATGTTCTCCCTTATCATTCTTCTATTCTCCCACATCCTCACTGCATGACACTAAACTGCATGGCCTTCTAGAACTATGTGTGGCTTGACTCCCATCGTTATGGGATATGTAGGACTGCCTAGACATTTCTTCTGTTGGCCCAGCCCAAACTTCAAAATCTCCCCTTAGGTCCCTTAACCCTCAGGCGCTTCCACCCTTTTTGGTCCCTTGACTCTTCTGGCCCCTTGGCCCTAGTCCTCCTTCGGGAGTGTGCGGTGTGATCCGAACTCCAAGTCCTCATTCACGTCGGGATATTTTGCCACACCCCACACATTCCCGTCAGACATTCCTCCCACCATATCGTCTCTTCCATGAATGTAGGCCCCACCATGTTTCGCGAGCCCCATCATTTGGGTTTCTATTAATTTAATATCCAAAAGGACCCCTGAATGGCATGGATATTTAGCCTAAGGGTTATCCTAACATTTCACGCCAACGTCCCCAAGGATTTGAGAGAATAATTGGTACAAGTCCCATGTTGCGAATATAGTCAATGGTCGATGCCCAATTGGTTTCCTAGGTCATGCAAGGGGGGAGGAACGTTGTGTTGTGAATTTGTTCAACAATTGTCCTTCATCATCATTGCCACCCTGTGGTATTTCATAGGTACGATGATTCACCCTTTTCATTTAGCTGTCCCATGTATATGACTTTAAACTAGGAATCTGTGGTCCGAGCTCTATGAATTTAAACTAAAATCACTATCATCCTCCCGGCAAGACGTTAAACTGAAATCTGGTTGTGATCTTCTATCTGCAGCCCAGCCTTAGGTCCCTCAACCTTCCCAGGACCCAAGCCCATGGAATCAATTCGAGTTTTATGGTGTGGTATGGGATTATGTCCTCATTCAAATCGGGTTAATCGTCGTGTTGTACACATCCCTCATTGGTATATCCTACCCTTACTCCACGTCCTTATTGCAAGACTTTAAAATGAATGACACATTCTAGAACTACGTGTGGATTGATTCCCATCCATATGGGATACGTAGGACCGCCTAGACATTTTTTATGTTGTCCCATCCCCATCTATTATAAATACACTTTTCACCTTGGCCCTATAGCCTGCACTTTCCTAGGCAGAGGAGTATATGGTGTGGTATGAGACTATGTCCTCATTCAAGTCGGGTTTGTAACAACCATGCCATATACCACCTTTCTCCTGATAGTTCTCTACCCTCTTTTTCTATAATCATCTTTTCAAATTGGCTTCTCTCAAGTTGAGTCCCTTGAACCTCTATGGTGATTCACCAATGTGCCCAAGAGTACTCTGGTTCAGCACCTAGAGTGTTAGACTTTACCTGGACATGCTCCCACCCGCCTTCCAAGCTTTGTGTTCCCCTTTACTAGGGATTCCATAATCTTTCACAACCGAAAGGACCCCCGAATGGCATGGATGCTTAGCCCAGGGTCCCTCTTACCATTACGGGCCAATGTTCGAGAGGGTTTAGAACAACAAAATGATACAAGTCCCATGTTTTGAATACAGTTAGTGTTCGACGTTCATTTGTTGTTCCTATTTAAGGTCACATGATATGGATACCATGTTTCAAACACAGTCAACCGTTATCCTCCATAGTCACATGAACCCCATTAAGCCCATAATACCGGTCACATTATTCACAACACTTTCCACCCCATCATGTCTAAGTGGGATCTCGACACTCCGGGTGCCATCCCTTAGTGCACATTCTCACTTTAGGAGTATAGAGAAACGAGACGGCATTCTTAGGGGCTTCACACCAATTTCCCCTTTAAGTGCATTCCATGTATTGCAAGTATATTTGCTGCCCTTGTTTCCTGCATCAAGTTAAACTCATATAGGATTAGGGATTGGACTGAGGTCTGTGCCTATTTAGGAGGATTATGCTTATTCATGGTCTGAGATATAATACCATAAATGAAGATCTATTTTATAACTACATACTTCTTGATTCCCATCCTTATGGGATATGTAGGAATGCCTAGACATCTCTTCTTTGGCTCCATCTTGAGTTCCACTAATTTATCTCTTGTGTTCTTCCCCTGGGGATTTAACTCTTACAGGACTGCGTGGTGTGGTATGGGCCTTTTTCCTCATTCATGTCAGGTTTGAGTCAGTCGCACCATGTACTCCCTTCTCTAGGAGTTGTCCCCCTAATTCTTATACCACATGACATTAAACTATATGTAGTCCTGCATGATGTTTAAAATAACCTTCAAGAACTACATGTGGCTTGATTCCCATCCTTATGTGATATATAGGAACATCCAGACATCTCATCTTCAGGTCCCGCTCAAATAAGATCCATCTTCTCCTGTCCCATGTCCTTTAATTTTTCATGGCCCCTTGGCCTGAGGTTTCTCTTATGGAATCATGCATGGTATGATGTGGACCTCATCCTCATTCACGTCGGGTATTCTTTATCACACCATGAACATTCCCTTTCGAACCTCATCCTTCTTGTATATGTCTAATCCATATGACTTTAGACTATGCTACCTAGTCCCACATGACTCTTAACTATTATTTCTATCCTGCATGACATTAAAAATGCATGGTTGGTCCCATCACATGACTCTAAACTGTGAAATTATCATCCTATCTACACGATGAAAAATGGCACTACGTCGTGGTGTCCTCACTCGAGGGGACATCATGTTTGGTATCAATCACACACCATACCATTTGTAAACGCCTTCATAAATATTGATTCTTGTGGCGATTCTTTGACTTTTTATCCTAGGTCCATCGCTTCACAAAAAAACAAACACCATTCATCCTAAAGGAAAAATGATATATATCAAATACCGCTTCTTTCAGTGCGAGGGCCAGACCCATGCAAACTTAATATCCCTGGCATGGGTATCTTATCATTCCACCTTCTAGAACTACGTTTTTTATGATTCCCATCCTAATGGGATATGTAGGAACGCTCAGACATTTCTGTCATTGGGTTTAGCCTCAGGAATTGACAATCCTTCCTCTTTTTTCGGCCCCTTGGCTCGAACTCATTTGGTAACTTGTGGTGTGGTGAGTACCTATTAGGTTCTCATTCACGTTGGTTTTTTCAATAGCCACACCATTCACTTACCAAGCCTTTATCAGTGTGGATCGGGTTCTATGACCCAAAACTAAGATCTCCCCATGGGAATTGTGCGTCACATTTGGCTATTTTTCCACCCTGTGCATGGTCCAATAAATCAAGCACCCCTTAATGGTCCACCCTAGGACCTTAAGTAGAAAGCATGTGACTCCATGACCCTTTTACTTGGGAAGGGACTCGACTCCCTACATCTGATACGTATCATTGTCATATTCAGATGAGTTTTGACAAAGAGCCCGAAGTGTGGAATTTTCATGGGGACATTACCCTCGTTCCATGTCCATGCTTCGTGAGCCCGTTATTTGGATACCCATCCTATTTCACATCCAAAGGGACCCCCCTTCAAGGCCTGGTCTCATGCTACCTCAGCTCACCTACCGTCTTAGGCCAATGTCCCTAAGGACCTCAGATGAAATTTACAACATGTCCCGTGTTTTGAACATGGTCAGCGATTGACCCTCATCTGTATGTCCCCATTTTAGGCTAATACGATTAGGATGTCGTGTTTCGAACATGGTCAACAGCCATCCCCTATCATCATGCCACCATCATTGTGGTCTATATCTCGAGCATCATGTTTCACATATTTCCACTTCCTTATGTTCAAGTGTAATTGGGACATACATGGCTTTACTTCTTCACGCGTCTAGGTGCGCTACGTGGATGGTTTAGCATCGTCGGGACAACATTCACCTAACGTCCCTTCACCCCTAACATGTTCCTTCCTGTGTCAGAAAAGTCCCACCACTACTTCATTTTCCCACATCGATCACCACTCATGTGGGCTTAGTTGTTTTGGTAGGATGTTTACTGGCACAGCCATGTCTTTCATCGCCCCACATAACGTTAAACTGCACTCTAAGAACTATGTATGGATTGATTTCCATCCTAACGGGGTATGTAGGAATGCCTGACCACTTTTCTCCAAGCCCAGCCTAATTTCCACTTTTGTTCCCTCGACTCGACGAACTTCCTCCAGGGATATATGGTGTGGTATGGGACTATGTCCTCTTTCACATTAGGTTTATAACTATTGCACCACATAGTCCCTTCCTGGGATCTTCCCTTTTAGTACTCTTCCTACTATCTGACATAAAATTACTGATAATTCTTGGTCCTTACCAGAGATAACCTGTTTGGAATTGTGTTTGATTCCTGATCAGACTGATGTTCCCACCTAATGTGTTTTCACCACGGTGGAATAATTTCAAGAGTGTCAGAATCCATTCGAACAACCCATCACTCCAACCTGCAAGCTTTGTGTGCCCCTTATTCGGACCCTCATCCCTTTTCACATCTAAAGTAACCCCCTAACTGTATGGATGCTCGGCCTATGGCTTGCCTACTATCTTGGGCTAATGTTCCATAAGACTAATGGAAAACATTTCAAGTCAGGTCCCATGTTTCAAATATGATCAATGGTCGTCCCTCATTTGTTATCCCCATTTCAGGATAACACAATTAGGATACTGTGTTTTGAACATGGTCAACAGTTATCCTTCATTTTCATACCACCCCCCACAGTGTTTCAAATATGGGGTATCGTAATTCACACTTTCCACTCCCCTATGTTCGGATTAACTCCAATTCCCCAGGCGTTACCCCGCTTGTGCACAAGAGCACAACGGGAAAATTGTAATATTGTTTTTTTGAGGTCTCCCCCCTCTAGACAGGCCTTTTACCCTTTCTTTCCAGGAATTTGGATTGTCTATCCAAGCCCCCCGGATACCTGAAGTTTAGTTTTCACTCCCACATTTGAATAGAGTAATAAGGTGGTCACCCCTAGTTTCTCACATCAGGCCCAACCCACGTGAGCTTAGGGAATGATCGTTGGACGCCCCACGAATGTCATAGGGATGTAATAAACCAACAAAAATAATATAACTCATGCATGTCGTTGACATAAAACAATCAAATCATGAAAGTACGTCGAAAACTTACGTCCATTACAACACCTGAGGATCGACCCCTCTCGTGGTCAGTTTGACCCCATCAAAAGAGCGTTGTAGCTCTTCCACCCTCTAGCTTGTGGAGTCTAGGATTTGATGCCACCTATTTAGCTTCTGATCCTCCTCGGCAGCGATGGGGCGCAGTTCGTCAGTCGCAGCTCGGGTCTGCTCCACACCAGTCCGGATGATGACCATCTCTTCATAGGATCGCTCCAGACACTATTCGGCCTCTGCCAACTAGGCCTAAATTGCAATACCAACTCATATTGCATGTTGAGGGAGTCTGAGTGCTCGTCTGCCTAGCTCTACAGCCGCTGAACCTCATTTTATGCCTCCTGGAGCCTTTTGATGTTCACTGATTTCCTCCACTACCAGACCACACCAAGGCCGCGGTCATACTCCCGAATATTCTACGCCATAAGATCTTGGATGAGAATGTGATAACGTTGGGCATCCACTCCCCCAGTACATAGCTCACGCAGCCACGACCGAAGTCGATCCATCTCGTCCAGCCATAGTTCCTGGGGTGTCATCAATGAAGCGCTTGATCAGCTTCCACGACCAGCGATGGACTATTTTTCTATCATATTCATCAATCATTGTCTTGTCCCTATCGGTGCGGTTGGAAGGTTTATATGTGTGGAATGCCCTCAGAAACTTCTAAGCAGGGTCTGTATCTGTTGTTTGGTCAGGCGTGGTAAGACCTGGGCTATCTGATTGATCCTCATCATCAGATCCACCCTCAAAAATATTAGTCTCAACCCCACTGATGGTCCCACCAGTGATTGGGAGTGTCGCAGTTAGGTCGGTTTGGAACTCTGCATCCACAACCACTGACATTCCCCTGGGAAGGATACAACCAGAATCCCCGACCAACCTTGCCAAGGCGGCCCATGCCAGTTAAATAACTATGCACACAAAAAAGGGTCTTGGACATCAGTTGACATGGTCATTAGGTGATAATCATAATTTTAGTATAAGAGACTTACAAAGATTGAATTCCTGGTCTTTTTCATGGGTTGACGATGTTGGAACTTCTATACATGGCCCCTCGTATATGGTTGGAAGATCTAAAATCTCTAGAGGGGTAGCCTCAAGTGTCCTAGCCCTGCAGGATGTAGAAATAGATGTGGTAGTAGGCATAGATCTCGAAGTTCCCACATATGCATCCACTGAGGGATGAGAACGAGTTCTGTGTATGAGACTCTCTTGCACAGTTTAGATGTCAGAAAAAAGTCTAGAATAACCTAAAAGCAAACCTTGAAGAAGGGGGTTTTAGATTTTTACCTCAAGGGCCTATGTGAACTCTTCAATATTTGCATCTTGATCTTCAACTTCTTCCTCCTCTAATGGCCTCCCTCTCCCGGCCTCATCCCCCCAGGAGGACTCTTCTTATTCTTCTGAAAGAGAGAATTGTTCCCTTACATCAGCATCCAAAAAATGTAGGGGAGTAGTGCGATCGAGAAACACCTTGACTCGATCTGTCATTAGACGAGGAGCACCTCAGGAGTGCCCAAATTCCTCCATCTCAGACAGATATTGTTCCCCCTCATCTTGGGACACCACAAAGCTGGCCCTGATAGGGCTTATCCCTGGAAAAATCCATCCTGAGATGGTTCAGGTGTTGCCACATCTCGGATGGGATGAGGAATTTCCTGTTAACATCCCAGATGTCTCAGGCCTCTGTGAGACAGCATTATCTGGCATATCAATGTGGCGCAGCTATTTCCTCAGATCATGAGTAGGTATTTTATGAAATCCCCTTAGTGTCCTCCCCTCTAGGTGACTCTGTCCTTATGGAACTGCCAGGTCTGCTACCGCAGTTTGGTCTCTCGCTATTTCCTCACCCTCAATTGGTGCGGGGCTCACTGCCATGGTATCCCCGCCACCGCGATATTCCCTTTCCACATTCCGGCCCCGATCACAAGGTTTGGAAAGATCACCATCAGTGACTCGAATGGTTGGATGCTTCATCATCTCCCACAGGTAGTCCACCTCCTAGATCTGGGCATATTACTTCACTAGCCCAAAGATGGTTGTGGGCAGAGGAAGCTCTTTCTGCATTTTCTCGTCCTCCCATTTGATCATGAGCCACATCTGTCTCATCACACATGGGTGTTCCTCGTGGTGCACCTCTAGATAGACCCACGGGGTCAGTCGCTGCATGCACTGGAATTTACTTGTAAACCGGTGTGGGGTGTACGGCTTGCAGAGGGGCTCATGGTCCACCCTCGCCACTAGTACTCCACCTCAAAAGGAAAGGATATAGGTCCAGTGCTCTTTTGTTCCCTGACCATCATCATTGAATACCCCTATAGGCAACTTAAATGGGTGGAAATTTAATTCATCCGCCTTCCACACTCGGTTCAATACCAACGATGTGGTCAGCTTGGCCGGAAAGCTTCCTATGGCATTCAGAATTGATGGACGGAAGTTCGATCCCTAAGGCGGGATGGGGTTCGATTAATCGTAAACCCCCCTGATGTGTGTTGCTATCCACCCATACAGGAGGTGGAATGGCCCACATATCCTCTGCAGCCTCTTCCCCTCATTGATATTCCATATCATCTTATACAATTTGACGAGCATTCGCATCCCTAGGTTAAATCGCCCTCTTTTCACCAATGTGGATGCCATGACAAATGTACTTGGTCGCACTCCCATGTTGGTATCCCTCACAGGCAGGATCCAACCACAGATAAGAGCTGTGATGAATGTTGCCATATTGACTATTAGTTGATGTGATGTGCTGACGCTGAACCCCCGGGTCTTCCACTGGATGTCCTCCAAGATCCACTAGTACGAGTGCTCCTTTCCTCGTTGATCCCCCTTCGGGCATGTTCGAGGCCTCACTGGAAACTATCTCTCTTCTGTAAAATTCAAAAATTTCTTGAACCATCGCCTGAAGTGGACATATCTAACTACTTCTTTGTCATCTCCCAGCACTAGATCCATCAATGCCATCGCCAACTGCAACATTTTCTATAGATCCTCAAACACACTCATGACGATGAGGAATTCATCGTACATAGCCCCCAGTATCCGGACCCCCAAAATCTAGTGGAAATCACACAAGCTGATACCGGCCTCCTCATGGTGTAAGTGGAAGCTATTGGTCCTTGATGACCATCTTCTCAATAGCTCTGGCATAAACTGTTTCGGTTCGTAGATGTGGAATTGGGAACCCCAATCTGCCTCATACAAACCCACTATCCTTAGATCTACCCTGAACTCCTCACACAAGGTGCCTACACAATAGTCCCAGGCCCAGTCATCTGTGAAGTTTCTGCCCTAGTGCAAGTCCCACTCCTTAGACCACCCCTTCCCTGGGTTCCTCAAAGCTACCTTCAATATCATATGGTACAAAGGGGGGGGGGAAATCTCTGACAGTAATTCCTTCCCGTAGACATTATTCAGGTGTTTGTATAATCAGTCAACTATGACGGGTGTGAAATCCTCTCGGGCATGGTCGTCATCCACCCTGAACCATTGGTTCTAGCACGTCTTGCTCCTGAACCAGTAATCTAGTTTGTCCTGAATTCATTCTGGGACGAAGACTTTATCCCTCAGCTCGAAGCCATACAAAGGCAACCTCCTACACTACGGGTAGTTCTTCTAGCTCTCTAATAGCAGCGACACCAATTAGCCATGGTCAGAGTGGCTCCAAATTAACTGCCCTAGACACAGATTGTTCGTCATCTCATCCCTATGGGCGGCATCTGTAAGGACTTCCTAGGTAGTTTCTTGATGATCCATTCAGTTTTAAAATTTGCATGATTTTTGGGTTTGGTTTGCGATGCTCGTTCGAAGATATCGTTCACAAAGCCTATTCACATAGCCCTACCTTGGCCTTCAAACGCAAGATCAAAAAGCACTGTCATGGATTCAAATACTAGTTGTGCGGTGCTGAGCTGAAGACCCAATTTTTGGAGAGCAATCGCGGAGTACGTGGAGCTTTGAGAATTGAGAGCGCTAAAGGCCAAATTTTCAGAGAGAAGAAAGAAAAAAAGAGAGGTCAACTCCCCTATTTATAGGCAGTGACCTTAAAAGCTTCGCGACACAACCTTATCGCGCCCATCTTCGCGGTGTTCTCAGCATGCGTGTCGCCTATCTGCCTTGTGATCCCTCTTCGCAAGACAGCATCGCGAATGGCCAAGGGATTTTGGAGATTGACCCTCATACTTTGACCCTTTATTTCCCCTCGCTTCCAAGTCTGATGGAGGGCATTTGTTGGTGCCAAAATGGGGGAAGAAGAAGAAGAAACGAAAATCCCGAATGGCCACCTCGCGAAGCCCCTTTGTGGAGTCCCCCTGGTCTCACGGCCGCCACAGAGCAAGGAGGCGGGATGCTCCGCGACGCCTTTGATGTTCGCGAGCCCACCATGGAGCAAGGAGGCGGGATGCTCCGTGAATGAATTTGACGTTCGTGAGCCTTCTGCGGAGCAAGGAGGCGGAATGCTCTGAGAACGAATTTGACATTCACGAGCTTGACACGAAGTAAGTAGGCGGGATGCTCCATGAACGAATTTGACGTTCGTGACCCCGCCGCGGAGCAACAAAATCCATCTTCACACTGACCGAGCTCTAATTTGTGTCACCTCTTGCCTATAAATATCGTCCTCCCCCCAAATTCCAGGGGTGGATCATCTGACCTTTCAACTCCCTTGCTCTTGAATAGTAAAGCACTCTCTGCTCTACGAACCATGAGCTACGCGAGGTACTTTTTCTCTACGAAGTGCCTCCCTGTTGCCTTGTTTTCTTCCCCTATTTAGAGAGGGATGCCTTTCGTGGAGCCTACGGGCCTCTGCGAAGGAAAGGGATCCCCAAGGGGACCTGGGTCATCGCGGAGTGTTTATGCTTCACGAAGTACCCCTCATGTACACATTATCTGCATGATAAGGCAGGGTCACTATACTTTGTGAAGCACATTACTTCACAACAGTTTGATTCGTGAGGCACCTTTGCTTCGTGTGGCAGTGCTCTGTGAATGCCTTTCCACTTCGCGAAGCACCTCCTATATGCACCTTTGCCCTATGCTTAGGCTGGGACACTCCACTTTGCGAAGCACACCCCTTTGCAAGTACCCTCTACTTAGTGGAGCACCAGAGCCTAACAAGGCCCCTACCTCTGAATATAGCATCCCACTTTTTTATCACATAAACTTTCATTATATTATACAAAAGCGAGGATATTTAAGGTTTAGTGTCTTGGAAACCAAGAAATTAATACATGACAACATAAAAACATTCTTCTTAAATACTTGAAAGCCTTCATCATTTGTTCATCCTAGTTCATTACAACATCTCATAACCTGGGAGAATACATCAAAGGAAAGGGTGAGTAAAAGGCCCAGTAAGGGAAACAAGGGAAACATTTTACATGTGAACTTGAGATACATCAAAAGTCGTGAAAAATAACTTTAAAGCATGAGAAGGAGATCATGAGACATATCATAATAAAAATAACATGTTTCATAACTTGAAGATGTGGCTACAACATTTAACATATACAATCATAAACATATCACCAATTTCCATCCCCAAGGTGTCATTTGAAATTACCAAGGTTATTCACCAAGATATCATTAAAATTGTAATCTCTAGTGGTTACATCATTAACCAATGCATTGGAGTGCTATCAGGGTGAACCCTTAATTTGTATTTATTATCATGTGAGCAACATATATCATCAGCAATCATTTCATAAACAACCCATATAGCATAAAATAAATGGTTTTCATTTCATAGCCATTAAATTTTAAAAACTGCTTTAAAGACGTGATCTTTATGTCACTTTAAACACACGGAAAAATAAAAACGGGTTTCATGTATGTAAGTACCAGAATTAAAATAGAACATTTTGATATATATGTGAATACACCTATAGAATAAATATCTTTGAGTATTCACTTAATAAAATAAAAGATTTTGAGATAAAGAGAGAGACATTTTGAGACGAAAATTCTGCAGCATAACAGCTAAGTTATAGGGTTTTAGAAAATACTAAAAAGAGAGGGGACATGGGTCACCAACTCATAAATGATCCATAAAACAGTAGAGGGACATGATATAAAGGATATACGAACATGGTAATAAAATTTCAAGGACATACCATATGAAATTAAAAACATGAAAGGAAGACAAAAATAAGATTTCTCTTATGAAAATTCGGCAGCCTAACGGCGTCACATAAAACTTCAAAAAAAAAGAATTGACGAGATAAAATAGGGTATCTAATCATATGAAAATAAAAGATCAGTATGATAGATATAGAGATCATACCCCAACATAATAAAAAGGAACATTAAATACTTGACATGAAAATAGATCGTGAAAACGAGAAGGGTGAAAGAATCCCTTAAAAATTTGGCAGCCTAACGACGCCACTTAAAAATTCATAAAATGAAATGATGAGAGAAAGAGAGGGTCTCTCATCATATAAACATGAAAATTACAGTATTATGAATATAAAAGAACATCCTCAACATAATAACATTGAGCATGAAAGAAATGACATAAAAGAGAGTACTTGGAAAGAAAGAGAGAGGTAAGATCCCTTACCTTAAAATGTAACTCTTAAAACTCAAAGTTTGGGACCTTGAGGGCTTGGGGGAACCTTGGGAGGACTCCTTGGGAGGTAAGGAGACTAGAACTTCGTTGAAGGTGATTTTGGAGTCGAAAGGATGAGATAATGTCTTGGTATTTATAGGGAAAGTGAGGGAACAAGGCATTAATGGTCAAGGGACACCTCATTGGTGGTATTGGCAAAACCATGGGCTATACCATGGTATTTTACCATGGTATTGGCCACTTGGGACACCTCATACCTTATCTTACTATTCATAAGTCGAACATATTGATTACATACTTAATACATCATTTAATGGTGTCATTAAACACCCGTAACTAAAAAACTGTATTTTTACTATTCACCGAAAATTCAACTTTCTCGGAAAAATACCAAAATTTCACCTTAACCAAATATCGATGCTCGGATTTCAAAAATGAACTCCATTTTATAAATATAATTTTTTAAATATTTTTAATTTAATTTTTAAATAAATAAACTATTCACCGAAAATTAATTTTTTCCTGAAAAATCCCCAAAAATTACCATAACATAATATCAATGCTCTGAGTTCAAAAATGAACTCCTTTTTATAAAAATAATTTTCTAAATATTTTTAATTTAATTTTTAATTAAAAAACACTATTCACCTAAAAAAACTGAAACTTGACTAATAATTTTTGAAACAGTTATTTACCTATTTTGTTGAATCACATTACTTAATCAAGGTACCTAGATTATATTAATACTTTCTTTAAGTGAGACTACTAATCCATTGGTCACATTACTAATCCTAAGCATAAAATCACTATTCATAATTTACTATTCATCAAAAATCATGTTGATCTCATTAGACTCTAAATTTCTTAATGAACATAATTGTAGAAGACCATTTTTTGAAAATCATTACACATAATTAATTATTTAAGGTTTACATAAATATTTTCAAATATCCTTTTTCTAGAATTCATCAAAAATATGCATACTATATTTATCCGGACATTTGGAAATTCACAAACTTCATCATAAGAAGAAATCGCAATTTTTATTTAAATCAAAGGATTACACAAGGCAGTTACGGTCTCCTTACATAGCCCCTTATAACCCCAATATAGGACCTAAGTGTAGGGTGTGCTAAGGTGAGAGAATCTGAGGGCGGCTCAGCCAACATTGCACGAGTAGTAATTTCTATCAGTTTGAACTTCTCGTGAAGGCGATTCCGTTCTAGCTTCACACAATGAAATTCGGCTTGGGTTTGGTCCATAGCAAAACCCAGTGGTGCTACCTCCTTCCCAAGTTCTGTTATATGGGCTTCGATTGGCCTGAGATTACTGGATGAGTCCATTGAATATTCTTTCTATATTAATTAACCAAGATCACTTGTATTTAGAGACAATAATCGCAACATTTAGTTTCCAAAGGTCATACTGACTAACGGTCATATAATAGTCAAAACCCAACAGTCTCATTTTAATTATACACATTTTATTAAATGAAAAAGTTTTTTTGAGTATAAAATAAAATAACACACCAAATTAGGAAACAAGATTTATTCAAAATTTTGAATCATTACAATCTTTCCCCCTTAATAAATTGCCTCCCCGCAATTTTTAAAATTGGGGTTTGAAATTTCATTGAAAGTCCCAAATCAGAAAAAGAGTTAGTAAAACTATTACTTTAAAAGAAATAAAAGGAAGTACAAAGGTCACCCGAGTTAACCCATACTAGGATTCCATGTAGAAAAACATGGATATGGAGGAGAAAAAAAGGGTCAAGTTCTGAGGGAGAGTGATAGAAAACATGTCTAAGAGGAAGTTAACCACCAGAAAATCACAAACTGGTGATGGGTTAAATGGTATTTGATTACCCAGTAGGAAACTTAAACCAACAATGTTTTTGTTTTACGTTCCTTTTAATAATTTTGAGGAATTCATTTACCACATAGAATAAGAACACAGGGAAATATATTTACCTTCAAGTAGAGTTTCATCCCTTAATAAGTTTCACTAAGACTAATCTTTTCTCCAAACAATGTGCATTCAAAACTACTTGGTCTCATCAAATCACAAGAATCATATTCTAGAGAATCATGTAATCCACAAAAGAATAACTATCTATCTTTAAACATTTATCCCAAAAACAGAACGGGTAAGATAAAACAACTATTCAAAAAGAAAGAACCCCATAAGAAGGGAAACTACTTTAAATCTTCAAAGTTCCACAGTACTACCCAAAGTTCATCATAGATCATTCCATAAATAATTGTCCTTAAAATTCCTCAAAATAAACCAAACTAAGATTGAAACCAAAATATAAGAAGGATTTGATAACATAGTCTTCCATGATAAACTTTATCATTCATCTCCAAACAACATCAATCACTCCTAACATCTTATAACAAAAGTATCTAACCTAAACATATTTTACCCAATATAGGTTAATCATTTCTATAAGTAACCTAAATTACTATAAGTTCACCTTAAATTATTTGATTCTTCAAAATATAAGTCAACCTTTACTCCTCAAAGAAAATACCGTAGTATTCTATTTACCTCGATCATATAGGGTTTCCAAAATAGTGAAAGCCTTCCAAAATAATAATCATATTTTAATCACCTAATCATCTTTTTTTTTTAAAGAATAACAGATTCACAACATCAACATGTGGTATATAACAATAGATGTTTTCCTTAATGATATAAAACCATCTTAGGTAGTGACTCGATGTTCTTAGAAAACATAAATATATGCTCATAGATCATGAACTAAAATTCAACATGACATAGTCAATTATTGTGAAGAAGTTTCATGTTATTTAGTCATCAAGATCCATCTCAGCATAGGACTTGCATTCTTCCCTTTTCCTTGAATATTGTTGATGCTCATCATGCTTCTCATCCCTTCCAAGAGAGCATTACCTTGTATAATGTCCAACTTCTCCACATTTATGACCTTGAAAAGTATAAGGCACATTAGATCGAACCTTACATCTATTCATCACATTATCCATTTTTGAAGAAATTGGATACTTTATGCCTTATCACCCCACACTTAAAAAAACTCCCAGTTCCTTTGTGACATTCTCCTTGGTGACCCTTTCCACACTTTTTGCACAAATGAAATTGGGTCTTCTTTCCCTTATCAACTTTATCATATGAACATAATTGAGACTTCGTATTCTTCTTCTTTGATGAATTTGGGAATTCAACTAGGTACCAATTATTAATTATGATTTTTGATAGCTAGTTTGGCAAAAACACAATATGTTCAACTTGATCTCTCGTCATATCTATCATATTAATAGGGAAATCGTCACATTTCCTATCACATTGGTTGTTGGTACATGTTCTTCCATTTCCCACCATTAACTAAGAAAAGAAAGTATAATTAGGGGGCTTAAATACTTAGCCAATAATCAGGAAAAGGAAGCATTAAGCATAGAAGGATAAAATTTTAGAAGAAAAGTATATCCTAAGATGTGATCCCCTATGTTCCAATCTAGGTTATCAATGATCATATATTCTAATGTGAATTTTTATTTTATTTTATCTTTGTTTCTTTAATAATGGTTCATACTAAGCTTATGAATTTACCAAATCATATCCCCTAGGAGTGTCATAACCAAGAGTGCAGCAAGGTCCATTGTCGTGTATCAGTTCCCATTCGATTCTAGCTCAAGCGGTGTTTTCAGGTTTTACCCCTATGTACATCTGTCCCAGAGCCACCTCTACATACTCATATCCAGAATGGGATGTATTTTCTTGATTAACCACTTACTCAATACTCACCAAAATACTAGGAAGATTTCCTATATTTAAACTTTTCTATAGGGTTCTTCCTAATGTTTTCATATCCTAATTTCCAAAAATAACAAAACCATCCTTTGATACCAACAATAGACTCCCGTCTTTTTATCACATAAACTTTCATTACATTATAAAAAATCGAGGATCTTTAAGGTTTAGTGTCTTGGAAACCAGGAACTTAATACATGACAACATAAAACATTCTTCTTAAATACTTGAAAGGCTTATTCATTTGTTCATCCTAGTTCATTACAGTATCTCATAACCTAGGAGCATGCATCAAAGGAAAGGGTGAGCAGAAGGCCCAGTAAGGGAAATAAGGGAAACATTTTACATGTGAACTAGAGATACATCAAAAGTCATGAAAAATAACTTTAAGGAATGATAAGGAGATTATGAGGCATATCATAATAAAAATAACGTGCTTCATAACTTGAAGATGTGGATAAAACATTTAACATAGACAATCTTGAACATATCACCAAGGTCTGTCCCCAAGGTGTCATTTGAAATTACCATGGTTATTCGCCAAGATATCATTAAAATTGTAATCTTTAGTGGTTACATCATTATCCAATGCTTTGAAGCCCTATCAGGGTGCACCCTTAATTTTTCTTTATTATCATGTGAGCCACATATATCATCATAAATCATTTCATAAACAACTCATATAGCATAAAATAAATGGGTTTCATTTAATAGTAATCACATTTTAAGAATTGCTTTAAAGACGTGATCTTTATGTCACTTTAAACCCACAGAAAAAGGAAAGCGGGTTTCATGTATGTAAGTACAAAAATTAAAATAGAAAATTTTGATATATATGTGAATACCCCTATATAAGAAATATATTTGAGTATTCACTTAATAAAATAAAATATTTTGAGATAAAGAGAGTGGCATTTTGAGACAAAAATTCTGTATCATAACAGCTAAGTTATAGAGTTTTAGAAAATACTAAAAAGAGAGGGGACATGGGTCACCCACTCATAAATGATACATAAAATAGTAAAGGGATAGGATATAAAGTATATAATAACATGGTAATAAAATTTGAAGGACATACCATATGAAATTAAAAACATGAAAGGAAGACAAAAATAAGATTTCTCTTATGAAAATTCGGCAGCATAATGGCATCACTTAAAACTTCAAAAAAAAATAATTGATGAGATGAAATAGGGTATCTCATCATATGAACATAAAATATCAGTATGATAGATATAGATATCAAACCGAAAGATAATAAAAAGGAACATGAAATACTTGACATGAAAATAGATCGTGAAAATGAGAAGGGTGAAAGAATCCCTTAAAAATCCGGCAGCCTAACGACGCCACTTAAACATTCATAAAATGAAATGACGAGAGAAAGAGGGGGTATCTCATCATATGAACATGAAAAGGAAAGTAGTATGAATATAAAAGAACATCCGCAACATAAAAACATGGAGCATAAAATAAATGACAAAAAAGAGAGTACTTGGAAAGAAAGAGAGAGGTAGGATCCCTTACCTTAAAACGTAACTCTTAAAACTCAAAGGTTGGGACCTTGAGGTCTTGGGGGAAACTTGGGAGGACTCCTTGGGAGTTAAGGAGACCATAAATTCGTTGAGGGTGATTTTGGAGTCGAAAGGATGAGAGAATGGCTTGGTATTGATAGGGAAAGTGAGGGGACAAGGCATTAATGGCCAAGGGACACCTCATTGGTGGTATTAGAAAAACCATGGGATTCCCCATGGTATTTGACCATGATATTGGCCACTTGGGACACCTCATACCTTATATTACTATTCATAAGTTGAACATATTGATTACATACTTAATACATCATTTAATGATGTCATTAAACACCCGTAACTTAAAAACTGTATTTTCACTATTCACCAAAAATTCAATTTTCCCAGAAAAATCCCAAAATTTCACCTTAACCAAATATAGATGCTCTGATTTCAAAAATGAACTCCATTTTATAAAAATAATTTTATAAATATTTTTAATTTAATTTTTAAATAAATACACTATTCACCAAAAATTCATTTTTTCCCAGAAAAATCCCTAAAAATTACCTTAACATAATATCAATGCTCTGAGTTCAAAAATGAACTCCATTTTATAAAAATAATTTTCTAACTATTTTTAATTTAATTTTTATTTAAAAAATACTATTCACCCAAAAAACGGATTCTTGACTAATAATTTCTGAAATAATTATTTACCTATTTTGTTGAATCACATTAATTAATCAAGGTGCCTAGATTATATTAATAATTTCTTTAAGTGAGATTACTATTCCATTTGGTCACATTAATAATCCTAAGTGTAAAATAACTATTCATAATTTACTATTCATCAAAAATCAAGTTAATCTTATTAGACTATAAATTTCTTACTGAACATAATTGTAAAAGACCATTTTTTGAAAATCATTACACATAATTAATTATTTAAGGTTTACATAAATATTTTCAAATATCATTTTTCTAGAATTCATCAAAAATACACATACTATATTTATCCGGACATTTGAAAATTCACAAACTTCATCATAAGAAGAAATCACAATTTTTATTTAAATAAAAGGAATATACAAGGAAGTTATGGTCTCCTTACATAGCCCCTTATAACCTCAGAATATGACCTCAGTGTAAGGTGTGATAAGGTGAGAGAATATGAGGGCAGCTCAACCAACATCGCACGAGTAGTAATTTATATCAGTTTGAACTTCTCGTGAAGGTGATTTCGTTCTAGCTTCCCACGATGAAGTTCATCTTGGGTTTTTTCCAGAGAAAAACCCATTGGTGCTACCTCCTTCCCAAGTTATGTTAGATGGGATTCGATTGGCTCGAGACTACTGGATGAGGCCAACAAATGTTCTTTCTATATTAATTAACCAAGATCACTTGTATTTAGAGACAATAATCATAACATTTAGTTTCCAAAGGTCATACTGACTAACGGTCATATAATAGTAAAAACCCAACAGTCTCATTTTAATTATACTCATTTTATTAAATGAAAAAGTTTTGTTGAGTATGAAATAAAATAACACACAAAATTAGGAAACAAGATTTATTCAAAATTTTGGGTCGTTACACTGAACCCCTTTTCTTTGCAATTCCCTTTCCCGTGCGACCCTCCAGGTTTTCACGAAGTGATTTCAAAGTCCCCTGGACACCACTTCCTATTGCATTACTTCGCCTCATGATTCTTCACATAGGTACACTAATGGCTATTACTTCTTCACATAGCCACGCTAACATGGACCCTCAATGGGATCACCTCATGACACCCCCTAGCCATGGCATTGCCTGTACCATCTCTTCACCAAGGTGAAAAGGGTACCAGTTATGTAAGTCCTAGGGGTGCGGAGAGAACCCACTTCATCTGAGCTATAGTACGTTAAGCTACCAAGCACCCTCGTCCTCAGCACACGATGTTAAACTATGACTTCCCCCCATGCATCCAATGTGGGGAAATGGAAACCATCTAAGTGTAAGACCCGAGCTTTTCTTGCTGGAGGTAGAACCCCTGCTCCTCCTGACTTCTTCTTGGCCGAAGACCAGAGAGGGGGGCACTAGAGCCTTCCTTTCTTCAGTGCCAAACCTCTCTCCCTTTAGGCTTTGTCTCCATCTGGGCCTCCATCCTGGAGTAAGTCCCAATCTTTCTCTCCCTAGGATGCTAACCATGTGCAATCCCCACTCCACTTCCCATGGACTCAACTTCTGTGACGTGATCGTCAGGTCTTCACTGCCTCTTGTTTCTCACATTGAGCATGACCCACGTGGGCTTAGAGTAAACATCGACCATGACATCCTCTTTAGGAAGCCCAAAGTGTAAGTCCTACACATTTACCGAACTACGTGGACTTTGATCCTTTCCATGGTGAGGTACGTAGGAAGCCTCCCCGATGTTCAAGCCCAACACCCCATTGGTTCCAACCACCTTCACGTCGATTCCCACAACCTGAACTACGTAGAATTTGATCCTTGCCAAGGTGAGGTACGTAGGAATCCTCCCTGAGGTTCAAGACCAACATCCCATTAGTTCCGACCACCTTCATGTTCGTTCCCACCACCTAAACTATGTGGTCTTTGATCCTTGCCAAGTCGAGGTACGTAGGAAGCTTCCATGAGGTGCAAGCCCAATAACCATTGGTCTCTACCATCTTTACTTCAGTTCACCAAAATCATCCTGAACTACATGGACTTTGATCCTTGCCAAGGAAAGGTATGAAGGAGGCCTCCCTAAGGCTCAAGCCCCACACTCGGTCATTCTGACCACCTTCAAGTTGGTTCACCCACACCCATACCCAAACTACATGGGTTTCGATCCCTGTATCCATGATAGGGTATGTAGGAAGCCTCCCTGAGGTTTAGACCCAACCAGTGGTATGCCATTGTTAGCCCCAACCAGCGGTAAGCCATTGTCAGCCCCAACCAGCATTAAGCTATTGTCAGCCCCCAACCAGCGATAAGCCATTGTCATCCCCAACCAACAGCAATCATTTGTCAGCCCCCATCCAGTGGTAAACTATTGTCATCCCCCCTTTCATTGGTAATCCATTTTCATCCCCCTTTCAGTGGTAAGCCATGTTATCCCTCTTTCAACGGTAAGCCGTTGGAACCCCAATCAGCGGTAAGTTGTTGTCAAGATAAACTAAATTGACTTTGATTCCTAGCCATGGGGATACATAGGAAGCCTCCATGAGGTTCAATCCCTTCATTCATGTCTCATAATGATCTCTCCCTCAATCCCATGTGTTCTAGGAAGATCATTACCCAACCCAAAGGTTCCACTTCCTCTGGGTCCCATCCATGCATCCATTTTCATAGACCACCTCCTCAGGTGTCCCATCGTCCCACCGAACTATGCAGAATTTGATGTCCTTCGACATGGATATGTAAGAAGTCTCTTCGAGGCTTAATCCCACCACCATCATCGCCCTGAGTCGACTCCATAACATTATCCACCCACTTCACTCAATCACCCATCATCCATCCTGATTCTTACCTGGGCCACCACATTCCATTAAGATCATGCCAATCTACCTTTTCACTACTCCTAGAAGTAACTAGGTAACTAACCACGCATTAGTCCCGACATCAGTGTTCCCTCAAGGGGTTACATCTATCTGATTCACTCCAGTCAGTGTTCTGATCAGTCCAATTAGTCTCTGCTAGACGTTAAACTCACGACATACCCTGTGTTAAACATAGGAATCTGAGGAAAACCTTAGAGACATTCCCATGGCATATAATTCCCTGCATGAAACGTGGGATTCCTTGAGATTCTACGCCCTTAAGAAGCCCTATAATGAGGGGATGAGACCTAGACACGCCAGTGTTCCATCATCCAGACACGCCAGTGATGACCAACGTGACTACTCCCCTGACCGAAGGTTGCTGCCCTAACTGGACCCTTTGGAATGTCCCAACATGAGCAGCATAATTAACCGATGTCCATGAAGATATGGAACTGGGAAGAGTTTCACGAACAACGTCTTAATTCTATAAGGTAGACCCGGACATGGTGACGAGTTCTAAGGAGAAATCCACGGAAGGAAGAACCAACATCTCATCATCCCGTTTCGATCAAGGAGCAAACATCCCTGAACAAGGAATGGGTGTTGCCCACCTTTGGAAAGTGGGAATTCAGGGAAACAAATAGTTCCTTTTTTCCTCTAACAGAAGAACGTGTGCGCCCCAAAGAAAGAGTCAGAAAAAATATTGACATAGAGGAAGTTTAATTTTATAAAATATTAGAAATATGCTTCAAAAAATAAGATAAAACATTTTTTTCATTGATTAACCTTTAAAAATTAAAAATAATGAGAAAGTTGATAGTATGATTTTAATTGAAATACATTGGACACTTTTAAAGGATTTTAAATTATTATGAAAGTATATATATCTGTGGGGATATCCATTCAAATCGTTAATTTTAAAAAACATTTTTTCTTAATTTTTTCATGAAAGCCTAAAATAAAAAATTAGGATAATGAAAAGAATCCACATTTAAAATGATTTTAAATAAAATTAAATATATTAGAAACATACTTTTATAAGTCCTTTAAAATTATATAATAACTTACAATAATAAATTTTGAAAGACATAAATAAATAGAAACAATATTCTTGAGGGAAAAAAGAGAAATAATGCTTTCTTTTATTAAAAACATTATTTTGATATTTTGATTAACAAATTTGGAAAAAATAGATTGAATAATTTTGAATACCAAAAATATCTAAATGAGAATAAAATATATGATTTCTAGTATGGAAATAACATATAATATTTCCACATTAGATATTGAAACATAATCAATCTTGATATAAAAATTGAGATTGTGACATAGACCCTTACCTTAGTCTTGAATTTCATCGTATTCACTCTAAACTTTTATATATTAATGTAATATTTATTATAATATAATAATACAAACATATTCATACTTATTTTACTATATATAATTCTCTTATAATTTCTAATGATCCATTTATTAACAATTATTCATTAAAATCAATATTCAGGTGTCAATTGTTATTTTTTCCAAACATGTTCTAATATTGTTATTAAGGTAATTTAATCTAAATCATTATGTAATCATATAAAGAATATTAATCATTTAATAAATATCATATTTATTCATTATATAAAAATTTAAAACCATTCATGTAAGTTGGTGTTGAGAAATGGAATACATTATTTCATGGAGCTGATAGTTCCCATGAACACATGCACAAGGATTTCATTTTTCAATGGATGGATAAAAATAAAAGTAAATAATAATTAACCATTCTATAATCATAATTATTTTATTAATATCACACAAATTAATTAAATATATATATAACCATCTATTAGGGGAGACTATGAAAAATTAAATGTATCGCTTCATGGAGGTAGTTGACCACACATTTTCATGAGCAACGTTTGCATTTTCTAGTAGATGGAAAGAGAAAAGAGAATAATAATTAAATAAACATAATAAATTTTTTTATATTTAAAATAATAATTTCACCATATTATTATGGATATAATATATTTTGAGGATGTTGGAAAATAAACTTGAAAGAACTCGGTAACTACCGTTACCATTTCCTCGGGTATTATCCTTTATCTTATACATTAATCTTTATTAAGTTAGTATTTAGGTGTAAAAATAACCTATTGGATGTGAGGAATAGTTTTGATAATTTATTTAAGTAGAAATTAGCTAAGTTAAGGTTCTAAAGATTTGTGGAGAAGTGGTAATATGAGGTGACCTTTTATAAGTGAGGGGAGTGACACCCATGTAAATACCGTTAACTTTCAAATAATACAAATTAATATTCATGTCAATTTTTTATAAAATCAAAAAAAAATTATAAGGTTATTTTATGGTAGGTAAAAATAAAATCCATAATGTAAATAATTATAATATTTTTGTTACATTTGAAGCCTTATCTTTTAGTTTATCCACTTTGAGTACATTTTAACCATTATCACGATAAATTAACTTTGACCATGTTAACTAATATTTATAGCCTAAAATTAATTAGAAATTATTACTAATTTTTGAATATTTATATTAAAAATATGGAATATATTTTTTTTAAAAAAAATTTAAATATCATAAAAATTACTTTGAATATAATTACACAAAAGGATGTGAAAATATTTTTTAGGAAAATGACATTTTTAAGAGTAAATTATTATTTATCACAAAAATCATGTATATATTTAATTTCCATAAAATTTATTGTTTTATTAATAAATCAATAATATTTTTTAAAATTTAAATGAGAGCCCATACTAAGTATATCAATCTGAATACATAATAGTAAATTACAAAAATAGTTTTTTATTAGAATAAAATCTAAATTCTGTTCCAAAAAATCAATCATAAGTTTCCAAATAAAATATAATAGTTTTATATATTTTATTTAATCCTAAAATAAATCATCGTTAGATCCAATTATTGAATAAATTTTTACATTATAAACATATCATAATGATGTCATAAAAGTTACGTTATTTGTAAAAAGCGTATTAATTACAATTTATTAGAAAATTAAACATTTCAGAAAAATATAAAAAATTGACCACAAGTTAATTTTGTCATGATGATTTTAAAAACTAAGTTAATTTTTCAAAATTTAAATTCTTTAAATTGATATATAAATCATTTATAATATACAATAAAAATAATATGAAATCATTATTTTTGGCCATGAATAATTAATATAGTACTTATTATAATTAATTAATTGATTATAATAATTTTGGTTCATTTAATTATTAATAAATATATTTAACTATGTATTATAACAAAATATTATTCTATTTAGTATGGTGTTTCATGCTTGAAAATATAATATACAGATCGAAATTATTATATATAAATCAATTCTAAAATCATGGGTTGTAACATTCTACCCACATAAAATAATTTATACCTAAAATTTATATTATTATAATGAAAAAATATAAGTATTCTTATACCTAATTACATATTTGGGTTCCCACATATCTTATATAAACTTATAGTTTCACCACAAAACTTATATCATACAATTGGAATTATTCCAAAACATTTTATCTATTTGATTCAAAATATATAACATTTTTTAAACATAAAAATATCATGCTCAATCTATACAGAAATTATGTTTAGTATATAATTAAATGACTCACTTAGGATTTCCTAGATGGAATAAGGTTGGGCTAACATAATCCGATGCCCACCTCCAATAGTATAGGGTTTGGTGACAATCATCGAGGAGGCGTAACTAAAATGGAAGTCCCTAGACTAATTTATCTATACAGGTGCACACAACCATCTCCATAAAAAATTGAAGAGGAAATTAAATAAAATACTGTAATATTTAGAGTAAAAACTATTAATTTCATATTATATATGAAAATCATCACTATACTATGATAATAATCTAATGATGATTTTTTAAGAAAATCATCACTATACTACCAGAAACTCAAAAAGGTGATCATTGATTCCCAAAATCTAAAAAACCACACCAAAATCCATTTAGAGGGGCCCACTGTTTTCTATTGTGCTCTATAGTAGAGGGATCCACAGCTCTCATGGAGGACCCACACACCACCAGAGCATGAAAATGGGGGAGTACCACTTTGTAGATAGATGAACCTCACATAGCATAGCGAGTGATGAATGCACCGATATAAAGAGTATGAGGGACTCATACATTGTCGTTATAGGGGTGTATTGACCCTGAATTATCTTTGAAAATGTTTCCTGATCACTGCCTTCAAGCATTAGACATAGAACACCTCACATCACATCTCAAAAGCTAATACAAAGGATACTATCACATCCTATACAGAAAAGTACATAGTGCTACTCATGGGACATAATATGAGTCCTGATGAAGGAGATAAAAGATAAATATGTTTTGGAGGGAATAAATGACACGTACGAAGGTCCACACGGTGTATGACCCCACCACCATCAACTAGCCATATTCTAATCTGGTCAGGACCTAGGAATCTATGTAATATTTCACAACTTGTTTAGGTTGTACATAGTGTGTCTCATCCACCAGGATACTACCCATGTTCTCCTAGCCATTCCCATGTACAAATGGTCATGCCCATGTTTCGGGTCATGTACCAAGCGATGCTTGGGTTCTGGGACATGCCCATGTACTATTGGGCGTGCACATATACCAGCCCATTTCAATGCCAATGTACTCTAGGTTTACATGTTGAGCCACCAGTATAGGGTCACATGACATGTGGATGGTCCACATGGTGTGTGATATTTTTCTTTACCTGAAACCCTTACTGTTGAGGAAACCAAATTACATGATTTTTGTTCTTCCAGATCACACGACGTGTACTCTAATTTTTTATTGGTCTTCACATGGATTTTAGATCATCAATTTCTTCAACTCTTATGTCTGTTGACCTCCAAAAACACAAGGTTCATCTCCAGCCATCAATTTTGGGCATGTGATTTCTTTTAATTAGGATCCAACTTTTCTTTAATTAGACACATTGTGTCCTGTAATACCTCTCGTCGCCATCACAACTCATAATACCAGATCCCTGAAGCATCACCCATAATATTTCAAAATCGATTAGAAAATCATCATATTCATCATTATCTCCAAAATCCCCATGAATCTAGGGGTTTAATCTTGATCTAACCTACCCCAAAAATGTATAACCATACCTCCATGTTCCAACGACATAGAATGTAAAGAATGGTGGGGAGTGATGCATAAGAACGAAGTAAATACTACATTGGAAAAGCGTTCTTGAAAAAATATTACAATAATAGGGGAATCAATGGGTGTTTTAAAGTCATAAAAATATAAATTTATTTAAACTAAAATTTTCCATATGGGATGATGCGAAGGATGTGAAATAACATATCAAAAAAGAATATATGAATCCATGATCAATATTTTAATAAAAAGGGATGAAACAAAAAATGAAATGTATTACCTTGGAATGGATCGATCATTGATAAAGAATTCATTAGCTAGATTTGTAGAGGATCTATTTTGTTTTCTACCTATCGATCCATATTGATATGGTCCCCTAATGTCCTCTTTTTCTGATCCACTAATGAATAAAATCTAAGCCTCCTCTAAAATCCTCCAAGGGTTTTGAGGATAATCTTTATGAATTGTTATAATAGGCTATTTAAATGGAAATTTATGTTATGGTAATTTAAAATAAAATAATTAAATTTAATTATTTATGTTAATTATATAAACTAATAACAACTTCCTCAATCAGACGTCCAGTTCCAAAGAAAATTAGGTTGTGTCTAAGGAAAACCCTATATTTTTGTGTCAAGAGTATTATTGGATTTTTCATCCAATTTCCAGAACAATGTGAATGAGAAAATCACTAAAATTATACGTGGCGTGCATGAAAATATATTAATATTTTTAATATATTAATTATTGGTTCCTAATAAAACCATACATCGATCCAACTTTGGGGATAAATATAGATATTTAAAAATAAATATCGAAAGAAAAAATACCTCAAACCAAAGTTTCTACATTCTCCCCTTTTTCAAAGATTTCCTCCCTAAAAGAACAAGTTACTAAAAAAGGTGGGTATACTATGTCTATATACTACTATCATGCTCTTGAGAGCTCTCATGCATGATCTTGTTCTACCAAAACACATGAACCAAGAGAATGGTCCATCCTCATAGGATCATATCCTACTGATCCTCAATCACCATGGGGTACTTAATGAAGGGGAATCCATCATTGATGTCTACCTCTCCTCAGTAAACAAATATGCATTGGGTCATGCATTTATCTCCTCATATATGACACATAGATGGGTTCATGCCCCTGATCCAAATATTAGGGAAAATGTAGGTCGTATGAAACCTCACAAACCCTCCATTGGATATCTAATGACCAGATAAACCTTAGGAATAACTTTCCACCTTAGCTTCCTTTTTACAATTCTCATCGTGGGATACTTAGGAAGACATGGTATCCTTACTCAAACTATAAGGGCCTATGATGTCGATCTATATAAAAATTTTTAGATTTAGGATATTATATAAATCACCTTAACATTCTCCATCATCCCCTACACCATATCTATCCCAAATAGAGATGTATTTAAAATATCATTCCAACATAAGGGTGAAATGAAGGGTATCCCTTATAGGGCCTCTAAAGGTCCCATGTTGATAATAGAGTTATAGATTTTTTTTATAATAAAACTATACCAATGTAAAGTCATCCTCCTAACTGCAAAAAAAAGGTATTTCATGAAAGACCTCATCATATCCTCCAATACTTATATAGTCCGACGGTCTGCCTACCCATCTTAGGTTGAAACATTTTATTGATCCTTAAAGAGGTCCAAAATTAATCCATAGAGGATTCTCTATAACCATGATGTGAACCAAAAAAGATGGTCATAGACAATCATCAAGGGTACCCAAAAATGCTGGATAATCTCCCATACATACAATTTCCCCTAGATATCAACAGAACTCTACTCCCCTTAATCCATTTTTTTTTATTTTATTAAAGCCACTTTTTGGATTCTGTAAGTGTTTTATGCGATGGTTTGGTATGGTTTGATGGTTTGGATGGTATCCCTTCTAGTTTCTGGTTTCCGATATGATTGGTTGAGTAAGTCGGTGTGCATTGTCGGGTACATGATGGTGATGATAGTTTTTTTTTGATTTAGACAACAGCATGGCGGATGTTGACTTGACATGGCTGACATTAAAGATGGTAATGGCACTAATAGATGAACTCGGAAATGCTCTTCCTCATTCAAGCCCAACAAAATTGCTGCGAAATTTCCCTATACATATTTTCCCCACTAGTATGTAAAACCAAGTGGGTAGTGTGGAACTCCATCATCTCCTTGTCATAAAACATGACCAAAACCACTATACATCCCTAGAAAATTATGACATGATCCCCCTCTTAGAAAATCCATATGGTACATCTTTTGAGGATATCTAGTCACATAAAAACTCATTGTAGATGTCTCCCAACTTTTCCTCTCTCACATGATGAAGTGGATGAGTCACCACCATCAACTAAAGAGACACTACACCACCCTCCTCCACCATGGTCAACTATAACAATGCTAACTACTCAGAAAAATCTAACACCAAGTGAGAACATGACTTCCTACTATGGAAATCTATCACCACGTTTCCCTTATAAGGAGTATAGAAAATATTGAAGTAAATTTTATATAGGTACTCCAACTAATGCCTTTTTCTTAGGTCAAGATATCTCCATGTGAAGATATACCTGATACTCTAATGGTCTAATTATACAATAAAGAACTCTCCCAAAAGATAGTGTCTTCACATCTTTAGAGAAAATAATACTACTACGAACTCCAAGTTATGATTCCCATAGTTCTGGTCATGGGTTCTCAATTTCCTTGACTCATATATGATCAATTACATCCTCTATATGAACATGAAATTGATATTATCATAGAGACATAAAAAACACTATGTACTATACTCCCCCCTCCGATTTTCCCAAAAATGGAGCATTGGTCTGCCTCAGGCTCAGCTCTTCAAAGGCTCTCTAATACTAATTGTTCCAAATAAACATCTACCACTTCTACATCAGGGTGGTCAATGGTGCTAAAATCCTTATGAATTATTCAAAAAATCTTATGTTGTGCCCCTATAATATAAGAAAACTTTGCACCTCTGACATGCTCTTAGTTGGATCCCAAGTATGCACCACATCAATATTTTTTGGTTCAATAACTAAAAAATGATCATAAATTATATTTCCAAAAAATATAACCTTTCAGATAAAAAATGGAACTTCAAGAGCTTACCATAAAGCTTGTTCTCCAAGAGTATGTCTATAACCATCCTTAGATGCTCTGCTTTCTCCTTCTATCATGTAAAGTAAATGAGTATTTCATCAATAAAGAAAAAAAATCTATACATGTATGGATAGAATATATTTATCTTAATGGATTTAAACATAGTGGGGGAATGTTTCAAACTGAAAGATAATAATGAGAACTCATACTATCTGTGGTAACATTAGAATTTTTTCCTCAGAATATCAGCCTCACAAGCCCTCAATTGGGGGTACCCTGACCTGAGATCGATCTTAGAGAACTTTATTGTGTCTCTGAAATAGTAGAATAGATCATAAATACTAAAAAATAGGTAATTTTTTATTATTGTTACCCAGTTTAGGAGATGAAAATATACAAAAAACCTAAATATTTCATCCTCCCTTTTAATAATCAAAACTATGGCTGCCAAGGGGGGCACAGTGGGTATGATAAATACCTTACCTCAAAGGTCCTATAAGTGCACCATCATCTCTTGGATCTCGGTAGGGTCCATTAAATATGGATTAGAATATATCGTTGATATCCAAGGGTGAAAGTCAATGAAAAATTCTGTCTCCCACCTTAGAGGTAGTCATAGAACATCCTCATGGAAGAAGACCATAAATTCCTCCTGTGATGAAGGAATGCAGATGCCTAAAGATTCCATTGCGATAATGGATAAACATTAAAATATATGGGTGGTGGGATGTGGCTTCTTACTTTTAAGTCCCACTCAATTCATTATGAGATCACTCTCACACATAAAGGATAATATCATCCCATTTTTTCAAATAAATCTAACTCATCTGAGATAGAAATATATTTGGGATTGAACCATAGATTACTTGTCCATACCCATGATGATTTCATAAGGTTACATAGTGATGACCAAGAGGTCCCATGAGAGAATATATCCCATGAGGGACAACTCATACTACCACAATATGTGAAATATTGAAGACTCTCTCCCTATAAAAACCACTAGTCATAGCTACTAAGATAATGTATCAACTAGAAGATATATCTATCAAATAAGGGATAAGTAAATAATGTAATGACTCAAAACAATGTCTTTAAATATCATATAAATAGTATAATAGAACTAGATCATACCTTATATCATCTCAAGTGCAGCCTGGTCGTAGCCCTCTATAGCCTGCAGCTTCCCATGGGATTGAACGCAAACTATCTATGTCTGACATGGGACACCTAGTGGTGGTTTACTAAGTATCTCATAACATAATCATCCACTAGTAAATCCTCCCTACATATCTCCACCAAATCTTATACCAATACCACCTCCCCAGGGGCCACCCAAACCATGTATGAGAGATCCCTGATCGTGGCGTTGCCTCTATCATGGTTGTATATCCACTTTTTTCATATCCTAATCGGCATGATATGTAAATAATTCATATTAAATGTGGACCCTACCATCAAAAGAATAACATAAAACCACACATGGTTTTCTATATCCTCTATGTTATCCTTAATCCCCAGATCCATGAAACTTCATCTAATAATGAAAATGTTTCCTCTAATGAGACATCAATGTCTAATGCCTTCAACCTACTGTAGATGACTCTTCCACAAGATGTATTCCACTAGCTCCAACCTCCCACCATCCTTATAATAAGACGATATTAATCACAGAGTTATTCTCTAACACTCTATCATAATTGGTAATAAATAAAGAGACCACACTAGAATGAATATCTTTATGGAGACCTTTCTTGAACATCCTCACCTAGAAGAATCCAACTCAAAAAACATCAAGGGATTATCATATGAGGTTATTAAACCTCAAGGAATATTCATACACTATCATATCACCATTAAGATACTCAAGAGGATCCTATATCTCAACTGAGTGTAATCACTAGGGGTAATACTCCCTAATAAATAGCTATTGGAATTCAGACTATGAGATAATTATATCATCATGGTTATGTATCACCAGAATCCATGAGTTCCCTACAACTCCATGGAAAGGACTGGATTCCAGAAAATCCACATGATATATCTGGGTCCACACAATATTGAATACTCAGATCATAGATTAATTCTAATCATCAACTACATGGAGATATAGATCCTTATAGAAACTCAAAGTCCTCTAATTATAGAACTCACACAGCACACTAAGATTGTGTGCATCATCAGCCTAAATAGATGGTACTCTCTTCTACGCGATGGGAGGGGGTGATAGTCCCTTACCTCCTAGTGAAAACACCTCATGAAGTGGCCACCAAACTAGGGAATAATCATAGATAAAATCATCATCATGATCTAGAATTAGTAACCTGGCTAGCAGTCTTCATGAAAGAATCCTGAAAGTGATCAAGAATACCATGATTAGATAATCATATATATAGGGAGAAAACTCAGGAATAGTATTCAAATGACTCAATACTATATGATGAATTTATAAATGTTCCACGTAACCAATTTCTTGATTATACCAAGTATTCAAGAAGGTAGTTATATTTCTGATGAATGGATATGTAGACCACTACACCATTACTAGATTCCCTAACCTGAAATATTCACTATAGAAACTTTAACACAATTTCCTTAAGTCTCATCCAATCCTCACAAAGGTTATAAATATAAAATCTATCCTAATGAATGAACTACTTTAAGACCACTCTATAACGACCTGACCCACTAGGGTCTACCTAGCCTATCAATGGATGAGTCACCAGAACCCTAATCCTACCTCCAATAGGCCAGCGAATAGAGAAAAGTGTTGATATAGAAACCTAAAATGGGGTTTATTATCCTAATGTATGTTTAACCACTCATGAAAAAAACTCAATATAAAATTATAGAGGAAAATAAATAAAATCATGTAATATATAAATAAAAATTCAATCATACCACATCCTATAAGAAAAACATTATAGTATTGTGATATTAATCCAAAGAATAAATGAAAGGAGAAAAATAAATACCTAATAAGAAATTAAGTCCCAAACAGACTATAATTGGATAAAGTGGAAAACTGAGAGATCTCGACTCTTTGTCTCTAAGTCTCGATATGTGTACATAATCAATAGACCCATGTATCGGTAAGCTCCATTGATTTCTATATTGATCTTTCTATCATCTTTACAAGAAATGACAGCTATAAAAAAGCCTGTGTATGGGTTAGTACATACATAACAAGTAGGAATCCCTGAAACTGCAAAGGGAGAAATATAAAGATATGATAGAATCCATATCAACCTATATAAATTGGGAAATGAAAAACCAATATATATAAATACAAACTCATAGAAAAACATAGTGTGGAGATAAAGGGAATTTGCATCTCATAGCTCAGCCAAAGTTAATGAGTCCACATGAATTTCTAGAAGTACATCATCAATGAATGAAATCTAATTCAACCTCAACAAGATCTATGTGTAGGGACCCACCCCTTACTACTGTGCTCCACAACCAAGGGATCCACAAATCCTGTGGAGGATCCAGACACCAGTGGAGCTCGAATATGGGCGAGTACCACTCTGTAGATAAAGGAATCATGCCCATTGTAGGTGATTACTAACTGAAAAAATATAAATATTATACAGAACTCACACCTTATTACAATAGGGGAATACCAACCCCAATATCTCTCTGATTATCCTTCCCAATTACTACATTCATTAAACATCTCTTGAATAAGTGTATTGGTCGAAACACCACACATCACATCAAAAAATCCTATAAAAATAAAACTATCATGTTCTATGTATGAAAATATTTTTGATATGCTACTCAAGGGAAAAAAATTAATTCCAAAAAAAAGAGATACAAGAGGAAGAAGTTCTGGAGAGAAAACTTAGCATGTAGGGGGTCCACATGGAATATGATCCTACCTCATCATATATCCATGTTCTCCTCCAGACATGGATTGGGAAAGAATATAATACTACACAGCATGTACAGGTGGCACACGGTGTGTCTCAGTAACCCAGAGCCTACTCATGTTGTTTTAGACATGCCAATGCACTACTGGCAATGCATGTATTCCTGATCATATACTTTTCCAAGATCAGGTATTGGGATATGCCTATGTACTCTTTGGTGTGCTTGTGTTCTAGACTATGTATGTTCTCATATATTCCAAGAGTATATAAAGATCCACCATCATAGGTTCACATGATTTTTAGAGGGTTTTCACATCATGTGATACTTTTCTCCACCAAAATCCATAACCAGTGTGAAAATTAAAGTATGTGCCATGTGTTTTTCTATAGTACACGGAGTTTAGTTGTATTTTTCACTGGTCTTCATGAGTATTTAATATCATCCCTTTCTACTTCCTCTCATTCCTATTAACCATTCCAAATTGGGGGTTTTATCTTTGGCCTTCAATTCCAGGCCTCTTATGGACAGGAATTGGAATCTAGCTTCTTACTGATGAGATGTCGTTCATCCTGTAGCACCTCCTATCACTGTCACAACTTGAGATCCTGGATTCAAAATTAATAACACAAAATTCATCCTGATCCATCAATAAATCACTATCTTCTTCTTTGTTTTCATAATCACTAAAAATTCAATGGTTTTCTCACACTTGGACCGTCCCAAGAAATTTCAAATTGTGTCCCTATTGGACAATGGTGAAGAACATGAAGAACAATAGGTATATATGCAAAAGATCAAAGTAAATCCTTCATTTTCCATGTACTAAAGGATAAAAACTACAAAAATGTGGAATCTATTTGTGTTGTAAAGGAGTAACAAATATAAACTTATTTAAAAAACTCAAATTTTCTAGATGGGCTCATGTAAAGTATTTGAAATCACATATCAATACAAGCATATATGAATCCATGATCAATATTTGAATAAAAAGGAAATAAAACAAAAATTATGAGTCCAACATAAATATTGATCAATATTCAATGATTGATTCCTTGTCTAGAGATGTAGAGGACCATATGCATCTGCTGCCTCTCGATCCAGCTCATTCTGATCGAACGTCATCCTCTGATTCTGATCTTCCAATGAAAAACATCCAAGCCTACTCTCAAATACTCCTATGGTTATGTGACCAATCCTTGAATTTTTTTATAATAGTATATTTAAATATAAATTTAGGTCCTGGGTCTTTGAAATAATATAAATTAATTAATTTATTTATTTTAATTAAATGCACTGCCAACCATTGCCTCAACTAGACGTCCAGTGTAGTAACACCTTAGGATTTTATGAATTATTTTTTTCAAAATAAATTAAATTTATTTGATATATTGAGTTACATGAAACACTAAGATAATCTTGAATTACAAAAAACACAAACTTAATCATTCACTACATGCGATATTGGGTTAGTTTTTGTTTCACATGACATTGTGTTTTAACAAAACCATGATATATTATCAATATAGTTATTTATATGTGATGGTTATAACCAAGCCATTAAACATAAAGATCTGAATAATAATAAATAATTTTTAAATCTTATATCATTATAATGGTTTTATTTAAATAAAACATATTGATAAAAATGCTTAATATTCATCAAAATATTTATATGTTTCAAAAATACTATTTTCTTAAAAAAAGTTTTTTATTATTCATTTTTATAAAAAATCATAAAATTAATCTTTGAAACCTTTATAAATATTATTTTATAAAATAAAAATCATTTTTAGTCCATAATTATAAAATTATCTTATGGTTAATTTTTTGTAATTTCTCTAAAAGGTTTCATTTTTGATGAATAGAGAAAAATACTGAATTTTAATTGAAAACTACCCTTTTGTTTAAATTAAATATAATAATATATTATATTAAAAATTAATTTTAATGTAAAATTTGTTCAATTATATATATATTAATCCAATTTAGGTAAATTTAATCATTTTGATTTTTAATTTTTATATAAAAAATTTCAAACTTTTGATCATTTTTCTCTTTAAAAGTATCATTTCTTGTCACGTCTATGAGATTAATTTTAAATTGAAATTTTCCAATTTTGTGAATGGAATTTTAAAATTTGATTCATATATTGAATAATCATAATTTATATTGTCTAATATGGTCAAATTAATTTTTTAAGAGAATTAATATTAAAAATAATAAAAACTATTTACCATTGTTAAGGTAAAAATGGGTTTAATGGGGAGGGGGTAAACTAAAATGATAAGTATTAAAAATAACACAAAACATATAAAAACACACATTTTCTGGTAAACATTAGACCTTATTTATTATATTATAGTGAATTGTCAATTATTTCATCCTTATGACATGAAAAAATATTGGTGGAATTCTTTCTTTTAAAAAATTACAATTGTACCACTCAACTCACTTATAAATGGCCTCCCCTTCTCCTCTCCACCTCACTCCTTCAAACCAATTTTTTTCAGAAAATTCATACCCAAATACATTCCAAACATCCCTTACCTCATCTTATAAGCCTTATTTTGGAAATAAACCCAACCTATGAAGTCTTTCGGTGAATAACTAAGGAGGATTCCTTAAGAAGGGGTAACATTCATCAACGAGTGTTTTTGATTTTTTTATTCATACAGCTAATTAAATTATTATTATACCATGATGATATAATAAAATAAATATATTAAATACAATTATTTTTTTTATTTTAAGTTGATAACCTACTACCATCTCTACTTCCATCAAATGGGTTATGGAAACATCGTTCATGTGTGCGTCAAAGTACTGCCTCGCGAACTGATATCATTGTTTTTTCCATTTCCAATACTAATGGATGGGTGTAATGGTGGATTTATTGTATATATATTATATTTATGATATTATTATACTTATATAATTATTATATCATAATACTTTCATGCTCTCTATTTTTTTTGAATATGATAACGTTTTTTGGGTGTATGGAAAACTACAGCGTCGTGAAGCGATGTGATGCATTCACACTTTACATGGAAGGTAAAAAGGATGTGTTTAATTAAAATATGTAATATATATGAAATAAAAATTATTTTTGAATCATAATATATCATTTAAATTTATTTCATTTAATTCTATAATAAAATGGATATAACATTCATCTGTGTGTATGACTTACCTTCTCCGTGAACAGTGTATTACATTTTATTTCACTAAATATTATGGTTAAATATAAATAAATATATTATGAATATATATTATATTTATATAATGGTTAAAATTATGGATATTATTAAATCATGATCAATATAATAGGATAAAAAATTGAGCAAATTGAAACTCATATAAAAAACAAATAGGTTATTACCCGAATCATAAGTTTAACAAGGATTTATTAATTAAAGGGTACTAAACATTCATAAGAAAATAATATATGGAATGATATATATAAATATTTTTCTTTAATATATTTATAATAAACATATATTTAATAAAAAATCAGTTTAAAAATTATGAAAAAAGTGAAGATATAATGTGAGGGATTTCCATCTCACTTTTACTTTCTATGAGACAAATGCCACATTAACCAAATGTTTCTTTTTTGTTGTTTATATACTTACATGAATTTATTTTTTAGTGATTTTAATTTAAACTATTTTTATTTACATACATATTTTAGGAACTATCTTTTATGGGTTTTACAGTACAAAATTTACCAAATCAGTAATAGATATTTGCCTCAATTTTCCTTATTTAATACATATGATTATGTGATACACATATCTTCTTCTATGATGTGTGTATACAACCCTTTAACATGTAATACCATGAATTTATTTATCCTCATGAAAATTTAGGTACATTTAATGATATTACTTCATGGCGATTATGTTTTAATGTTACCAATGTTGAAAATATTTTATGGTACAATCTTAAAGCTTATTGGGATTATATATAATTATATTTCTGAAGATAAAATATCATGATCCATATCTAAATATAGTCATGAATTATCTTATAATTTGTTTATTTCATGAAAATACCTATTTTACATTTATTCTTCACACTTATTCACTCAAGATTTTAAAACTCATTTTTTTAAGAAAAATCATCTTTTCAGTCAAAAAACATTTTTACTTCCAAAATTATGTTTTCTAAAAACAATTTCAATTTTTTTTATTACTATTTATATGATTTATTAACGAATTTTTTTCCAATTGTATAATTTTTACAAAATATTTTGAAAGGAATATTCATGTAATTTTCCAAATAATTCTCATTTGTCTCTTACAAAAAAATGTTAAAATAATTTTTTTTAATAGGCACGACATGAATATTTTTTCCTGCTAGAATGAAAAAATAATGATTTCAAGCTTCCCTTACAATTATTTAATGTTATATTAAATTAAGTGTTTTTTCTTAATCTATGGAAATATTTTTTATTTTAAATAAATTATTTTCAAATGAAAAGGATTTCCAAAATATTTTATGGTTTGAAAAGTTTTCTTCAAAGAGGAAATAAAATATTCCTTAAGAAACATTTTAAATGAATTATAAAGATTAATTTTTATGTTTTGATTTTTATTTTAAAATAAAAGTATTTCAAAAAGATTTTTAGTTTAACAAATCTACTTTCAATGAAAATTTATCATTCTCAAGAAAAAATATAATTTTTTTATCTTCCAAAATAATTATCCATCTAAAGTTAAATACTTTGAAGTAAAATATTCTTTTCTAGAAATATAAACTGATTATACCATTCTTATTATTTCTTAGAATGATTTATGAAGAAAAGTTGTTTATGAAACATATTTTTCTTCCTTGGGTTATACAGTGAGAAATATTTTATATAACCCACTTATTTTTCCATGGGTTATCCTATGATGAGATGATGAAATTATTATGAAACCTATAACTTTTCAAATAGTTATGATATGATGAAATTATTATGAACCTATTTCATTTCATGTGTTATGATATGATGAATGTTTTATGATATTGTGGAACACATATGTCTGATTTTAATAATTTGATGAGAGGGACATATATCTCCCTACAATGTGTTGGGTAATGATTTGTGTGTCATGGGATAGACATAACCGAAATGGGGAGTGAAACTAGTTTAGTAGGGGACTTTGTCTACCATGATGGTATTGGGAGTGAACCTTGGATACTATGTGTTGGGGGTGATTCCCTTGAAAAACATTATATATAATTTATGATAAACTATATTCATTGTTCGGAATATCAATAAATTCTTTATCACATCATGATTTTCTTTAATGTAACATAGTATGTGATAATGTACTTAAAGTTTGTGTCACACTAAAAAGTCATAGTAGATCCCTAAAATGATAAGAATCTATAATTTCCATGAAAGTTTTATTAAATATATGTTCTATAGATTGATGAAGTCATTTAAGGGATAAATTTGATACATTCTATCAGGGGTTGAGACTCATAGGAATTTGATGCAACTTATCAGGGTGTATTCCCATAGTAATATCTAGTGTATGATACTTTGAGAATGAGACCCTCTAGTAGGAAATCCACATTTATATGCGTCATTGTATTTTCTTATCTACGGATGTGTCTATTGACCCTTATATATTAAGATTATTATTAATGAGCCTTATAAGTCGCATACTTTTATTTATTGATGAAAATTGTGATGACATGTGTTCTTAGTGAGGTAGGATACATTGGGAGTGTCATGATTAATATTTATTTAATTAATAATGAAAAAAAAGTATTTATCCCTTAAACTCTTTAATATAATTTGATATCCTAAGCCCTTTAATGGAAATTATATAACCTAAATAAATCAGTGGCCATTGTGTTCTATAGGAATGTTTTTCTTTTCAGAAAGACAATGAAAGATACGTCGAGCAAAGAAGTTGATGGAACCAGCATTCAACCTTCTTGAATAGAGATATCACAAAAAAAGACATTATATTACAAAGAAAGAATCCATATGAGGTATTATGTCATTGAAACATCAACACTTTTCTCTATGGGTTTCTTAGCATGTCCCTAGATTCTATCCATAAACATTGGGATTCTTTATCTAATTCCACCAAGAAAGAGGCCAAGAGGGTCACACACAAAGTTTATTTTGAATCTCAGTTAATTAATATATTATTATTTATTATTTAAAAAGTTGAAAAAATATTATTCCAAAATGTGGATTAATAATTATTCATGATTTCTTGATTAGATATATCCCATCACCTATTATTCAAGAGAATTCTATGTGAGTGGAAATATTTAATAAATATCTATTTTCTATTTAGTGGATATAATATTTATTTATTTATTAGTTAATAATGTAGTGATAATTATCAATTAAATAGTTAGTCATTATTCAAGGCCTAATAAATATTTTGGAGGAATAGAGCACCAAGTTTATTAGTTTGGTGAGAAATCATATATATTGAATATTATTTGAATAAATAATATTTAGTTATAATTCATGAGTTTAGAACATATCAAGATATAATAATATTATTATTATTATAAAAAAGGAGTTCCATGGGGATTAAATAACTAATAATGGGAACTTGTGAAATTATTTATTCTACCCCTAGCAGTATATAAACAAAATTATATTATTTTATTAAGAGACCCAATTCATTTTTTGTGTAGAACGACATCCAGAGAGAATCCTATCAAGCCCTAGAAATCTCTCTTTCCTATAAAACCCTTAATAAAAGAGTGAGATCTTACTTAACCATAAAATCCTAAGTCTAGAGAGATCAGGGGAATCCTTTGGAAGTGATTCTCAAGGAGATCAAAGGAAAATAACACAAGTGATAGGATTTTCCCTATGATCGCATGAAGATTCCTGCAATGACGTTCAGATATTTATGGAACACATGTTGATAATTGGTAGAGAGACTCTATTATTTATTCTTACAAATAAATGATGGTACAATGTAGATTTATTGTTTGATACATTAATAAAGAAAATATTTCCCACAAGTAAATTCAAAAATTCCTTTAATTAATGATAAATAATTTGTGGTGATCCAGTGGTTTGTTTCTGACATTTATCTATTGTTAACATTGTTTTATTAAATTCCATTGATCATGGTGTTTTACCATAATTTAAATATTAGATTAATCATCAATCTTGATTGAAAGAAAAATTGTGAATGACCCATCTGACACTTCCACTACACAAGAAATCTAGAAGTGGAATTATAGTGGTCACATATTTATTTATAGTTATTTAAAGATAATTGATTGATTTACTCATTTTTTATTAGGACTCAATTCTAGTTAATCATTATTTAATCTAGATTATGATATCTACTTTATTCCTCATAATTTCTTTAAAATTACAATCAATTTGATTAATTTTATGGATGAATTTAATTTTAAGATCACATTTGAATGTTCTGTGGAGTCTGGCAGGATAACATAAGTGTGCATGACATGTAACACATACATACAAATGGTGTACTAGTTCTTAATAAAACATAAATTAATTCATAATTAATTAAAATAAGGTTCATTTATTATAAAAAGTGAATTTAATTATATACCACATGTTAAAACATCTATCCTGGTGCATGGTCAGCTAGAGTACACACTGTGTAAATTCAGTACATGACATGTAGTCTCATAGACATAGACATTCCATGTATTCTCCTATAAGGGATACATGATTGGTTTCTATGTAACTTAGAGTCCACACATCATATAGACCATGTATATTACATTTAATATATCATTTTCCATGTAATGGTTACATGTTGAGTCCTAAGGCATGTGCTGCGGATAAACAGTGAGGAAAATACATTCCATGTAGTGACAATTTACATAACATGTACTTTTACCAAATTACACATAATTGAAAATTAATCTAATATAATATGATATCCTTATCAACATGTCTTCCTTGTGGTCATTATGTTTATAGTACATTCCATGTGATAGGTTATATATATGTGTGTGTGTGTGTGTCTAATTAATTGATGTGTATCATTTTGATCTACATATCTTGTAAAAGTTGTATTACAATTATCATTCTATGAAAATTGATTTATAACACGCTATTTAAATACCATGTGATCTGTGTGGTCATTAAGTTGATAATAAAAACTATGAAATTACTTGATAATTCATTTATTCCACATCTCCCATGATTAAATAGTATATGAGTCTAATGCACATTGGGTTTTTCATATGAGTACTCATCATGTTGCCTCTAAGGTAAATTTTTGTATATAGTAAATTTTAATGAATTTTAGTTAACTTATTTAAAATTATGATGGATGAAAATTTCAAGGAAATATGGATTGGAATTAAGATAAAATAATTGATTAATTAAAGAAGATAATTTATTGATTCGAGCATGATTTATCTTAAATAGGAATAGTTAGAATTGAAGTCTAATTTTATTAAATGTTTAATTCGTTACATCCATGTGGATGATCATGATATTATACTATACAAGTATTTTTGATTAGTTTCATTTAATTTATTATTAAATTAAAATTTTGGCATACATTTCAACTCTCATCTCATTATGTAAGGGTTCACGAGCCCATGGTTTATTTTATTTAAACCCCTTAACCGATCATTTAGTTTCCTTACCTACATGTGAGTGAAAGCATATGTAATGGATAGAGATCACAATCTAGACTAGGAAGTTAAATTTTGGATTTTAGGATAAACCAATCAAAGAGAGATACATATGTTGATAGGTGGAAATATTCAACACGGTCCATTAACGGTTCAATGGTTTTTCCCCCTAAGTCGATGTTTAGTTTATCATATGTTAGATATATTAAATATTAAAAAAAACTCGTGATCATACCCATTTATTATATTATTTATTACATGTTTAATGGTTATTTCATTAAGTATGGTTTTTCATGATCACAAGAATAAAAGAATTAATAAACATGCAAGGTAGAACAAAAATAAATTGACTTATGCATAAATATAATCTAATACATGGTTAATCACATATTTAAATCCAATTAATATTAACAATCTAGTAATACAGTTATTATTTTGAAATTTAAACATAAAATAAAAACCCCTCAATTATAGATATGTAGTCGGTATAGAAATTCAATAATTTAATTAAAATCAAACCATTGTTCAAAGTGCTTGACCAACAAAAGTTAGAGTACTTTCAATTATTGGTGAATTATAACTTGAATATTTGGGTTGACTTAACTTATTTCAAATAAAGGGTTGATTTCCAAATAAGGATTTGGTGTAACTGAGAGGAAAAGGTTTTGAAAATATTATTTAAGGATTTCAGTACTAGTGAGTCCAATCAACATAACATGAAACTATGAGTTAATGTAGTTTCCATATGGAATGCCTACATAAAACCATTCAAATTTCTTAACCATCTAAATTTGGTTTAATGAGAATGTAAATATGGATCCTTTCTACTATAATATCCTAAAATCATGATATTCTAAAGAAAATGGTGAGGTATATTTGGTTTTTATACAATAGTGGGAGATTAATAAATATAATATTTTTTATTTGTATAATTTTTTCTAGATAAAGTACTAAAAATATTCTAATTTATTTGTAGAAACAAAAATAAAAATGAATTCAAACATATAACTCTGATCCATAATTGAGAAGGATAACCTTATCACCATAAAACATTTCTAAGAATGAAAAGGTGCTTATTCACTATCCTATTCTATGAAAGGAAATTGTATATGTTGGAAGAATCTATTCATAATTCTCTTGATAGTGAGGCTAGGGAGGAATATTTTTTTCTCTTTGAGAAAAACATGAATATTTCATATATGTATAGTGTTTCGTGCTATCATTCATTACCAATGATCTTTTGAAGAAGCAGGTTAACATGGATGGGTATAGAATAATATGTCACCTTAGGGATCTATATCAATAAAATTTGAGATAAGAGAGATATGATATATCCAATTCTCAGTTTAAAAGTAAGCTTAGAGAGTTAGTGCTAGTTTGGCCTCATTTATTCTAGATTATTATTTACCTTGAACACTTAGTTATCCTAGTTATAAAATTACCAAATGTGTTTCATATAGATCCCATACTTTTCCCACTACCCAAAAACTTCTCCAGTTTTATAATTAATTATAAAATGAGAAATAATGGAAAGTGTCTTTAATAACTTCTTAAAAAAATTTATAAGTCAATAAGGACACATGGCATAAAAAAATCATGGTACATATGGTTGATAAGAAAATTAATAACAAGGAAAACACTCCGAATACTCAAAATAAGGTTAAATCTCTCAAGATACATCCTTCCAATAAGTGTAAGATCCAATGGAAGGGCATGAAAAAAGAGGCAATATGTTTTTCATGTATAAAGCAGGGAAACTAGAAGAATAAATAAAACAAAAAATATGGGAAGGCTAATGTTTCATTCATTATTGAGTGAAATATTTCAATATCTGCACATTGGGTATTAGATATAGCTTGTGGTTCTCACATCTATGTCGAAATGTAGTAACAAGTTTGATTTTAAAAGATTGCAAGATAAGAGGTGGATTAGTGAGCTGTGAATTGTGTGAGGATGAATTCTCTTGACATTGGATACTACCACCTTTTATTTCTAATATAATTTCTATTACTTTTAATAGATTATTGTTATTTACAAACTATTACCAAGAATATAATTTCAATATCATTCCTTGATTCAGATGGTCTTATATTCATGTTTGGGAATAAAAGTTTTTTATTTTATAAACACAACATATTTTTTGGCACAAAACTTTTAAATAATTATATTTATGTATTAAAATAATCAATCCAAGTATTGGTAATAGATAAAGAATCATGTTCAAAATAATCATATAACACCCAGTTATGGAATCAGTGTCATGGTTATGTAAACAAGAAGAGTTTCACAAAGATAGGTCAATATGTTTATTTTGTCTCTTTTTAGATAAAACCACATGAAATATTTCATGGTTGTTTTTAAGGAAAAATGACCAAAACTATTCAGTATATAAGGTGACAGGGACATAGATATTTTAAAATTGGTAAACACTGATGTGTGTGGACCATTTCCAGTAAATTCTAGAGGTGAGTATTTTTACTTAATATCTACTAATGACCTGAGTATATATGGTATAAGGACCCAAACTTAAACATTAACTAATCTTGAATTTTATGTAAATAATTTACTATCTATCACTTTGAGAAAAAATTTAGGCTTAGAGTTTTAGAGAATTAGTCCATAACTCATACATAATAAAACTATATAATACAATGTGGACATGTCTGATCAGTATCTATTTTTCCACTAGATGAAACTATTAAAAGAAAACATAAAAAATGTCCATAACATTAAAATTGACCTCATTATTTCCCTTAACAATCCTAAAATACAATTAAAACTTTTTAAAAATGTGGGATGAGTATAAACACCTTAGTAAGGGATATAAATTTAAATAAAAATGTTAGTCTAGTGAAAACAAGAAAACTCATATAATTTTTACCTTTACATAAATGTTCATTAAGAGAAATAAATAAATAAGTTTCACCGGAAAATAATACATAATTGTTTATTAAAGAAATTAATTAAATCCCATTGAAATCATATATAAATCATATAGGTATCTTGGGACATAATTATACATATCACTATTACAAATAGAATAACCATATGGTTGACTTGTATACCTGATGCATTGGAGGTCTATCATGAACCCACCCATACTTTATTTATATTAGCTCCACCAATATTGGTTAATAAACTAACCAATAGTACTTTTTTATAATTTAACCACCCATCCTTAGGTTATAATGTAACCACCCATCCTTAGATTATAATATAACTACCTATTAACATAAATAATTCCCAAGAACCATAATACAATCACAACACATCAAATATTTCAATTTTAAAACATAAAAATTAAGAAAATAATTTAAAAAAACATGGACAAAGAAGATAATGAGTTTTATGGAAAACATTAAAAGATAATATATTTTAAAAAATAAATCCCTTTACCACTTTAACCACATTTGAATCATAATACCCATGATATAATAACAAAAAATAAAAAAAAACTATAAATATCATGAGGAATATATAATTTCCTGATTAAACCTAAAAAGGGGGATTTATATACAACTTTAAAAATAATATATGGTCATAAAATTAAAATATTCCTCAATGAAAGGAAATTGGGAGGAAGTCTTTTACCTTGAGTCTGACTTTTCACGTGTGACTTTATCTTCCTCTTCCTCAGGTATCCTCCTTATACATGAACTAAAACCTTCTTAGGTTGGATTTATAACCAAAAAAAAGTATTCTATAATGAGAGGAGGGAAGTTGGGAATTGATTTTTTTAGGGTATGGTCAAGCCAAATCGCTTGAGAAGTGTGAATAAGTGAAGGGAGTGTGTGACCATTTATATTTGAGGAGGAGTGGAATGTTTACAAATACCCAAAAGCATTCAGTATTTGGAGGTTAATCTTACCTCATGTGACTCCAAAATTAAAAATGAATAGAGTGTAAAAAAATTATTATTGACCCATTCTTACAACATAAAAAAACACATATTTATAAACATGTTTTTCCTTAACTTGTAAGTTTCCTTTATTTTACTAATTTAGTTTTTACTACAGTAACTATTCTTTTTACCAATGTAATTCATCATTTAAGACCCAAAATAAAAATAATCATATTATAAAATTTGTAACCACATGTAAAAAAATATGATATCCCAATTATAAAACGAAAACCATATTTACATTGAAAATTTATTTTAACACATGTGCATGCAATGTTCAAAAAAATCATTTTAACCTTAATCATGCAGACATAGTTTTTACTATTTAGGAGTCAATGTATTAATTATAAAAGAATTATTGGTCTATGAATAGACCATGGTTGATATTCACTAACATTAAAAATTCACATGGTAGAAGATAGAATTTTTAGTAATTTAAAATCATTTAATAAAACATTATTTATTATAAAATATCATTAATATCAATTTTGATACTATTCACGTACTTTGATCTTAATAGTATCAATAAAACAAGTTAATTAAAATATAATAAATAAATAATTCCCTTAAATGTTATATTCATATAAAAAATACATGTAATATAATTATCCATTCATATTATTTTACTTTTAACATTTTTAATACCTTTTGTTTTATTTTACTTTTAACAAAATAATTACTACCTCGGCATCACATAAGAATTTTAAGTAATTATTTTATCTTTAAAAATTTAAAATAAATTACCATGATATAAAATCATAATTTTATTTGAAATAAGTATTTATAGCATAATATATTATGTATTTGTCTCTTTCTCAAATATTTAGAGTTATTAAAACCATGAAAGGTTCCTTTTTTGTCTTTTTCTTTACTTAATATATTATATTGGACATTTTCAAAGTTAAGCAGAAGGAAATTTTCATATAGTATATAAATTGATACCAAATATTGAAATAAACTCATAAAATAAATTTAAGATTATATTTTAGGTCATTTTCACTCTTAAATGTATTTTAACCCCACAATAAATCAGTTTTTACCTTAACAACAAAATTTGATTTTTACAGTTTTCACTATTCCTTTTTCTGAAAAATTATGTTGAAATAATAATATATTATAATTTATGATGATTAAAAATATTTAATCCATTTTACCAAATTTAATTTATAAAATTTTAAAGTTTCAATTTAAAAATAACCTCACATATTCTATGAGAAATAATGTTTTTAGAGAGAAAATGTTCAAAAGGTTACAAAGTTTTTATATCAAAATTTAAAATGGGAAATATTAAAATGAACTAAATTTAATTAATTTATATATAAATTAACTTATTTTACTTTAAAATTAATTAAAAATATAAATTAACAATATAAATTATTTTAAAAAAGCATTTTTTAATTCAAATTCAATATTTTTCACAATTCAACAAAAATTGACACTTTTTAGAAAATAAAAAAATAACCTAAGATAATTTTTGAATTAGGTTTAAAAAAGTGGATTTTATTTTTTAAAATATCTTTTATATAATTGTCAAAAATTATTTTGAAAATAGGTGCCCCATAAAAATTAAACAAACCATCTTTTTTCAAAAATACAGTTTTAAGCATAAAATTGGATTTATTTTTTATCTTGTATTGAAAAAAATGGGATAAATGTTAAAAATTATTTGAAATATATAATATTTTAATTTCATTAATATAATCCAAAAGCTTGATTTTTTTAATTTATTATTATAAAACACACTCATGCATATTAAAAATAGTTTTTTAGAAATATATTTCCTTTTATTTTCAATCAGGTTTTAATTTCATTTATAATTAATCGGTCACCAAATAATTTATTATATAAATTCATGTAAAACATATTTTTATAATTTAGTTAATTATGTTCATAATTTCCATTCCAATGGCTAGGTGATAACTATCAGATTTGATAATAATATTATTATTAACATATTTTTGTTTAAACATAGTGTTGTGTATAACACATGTTAAACTAAATAATACATATAATGAAAGATAAACCTATATATTATTTTATTTTATGATATCAAAAATAATTTTATTCTTTTAAAATATTGGGGTTTTTATTCTCCTCTATTTAATAATTGTTTTCCTCATATTTTAAACTTTATCATGGTAAAAAATGGTTGGATATTTGAAAATACCTTTATTGGGAACCCACATCATAAAAGGGTCAATAATAAATCCTTTTGATAAGATAGAAAAGGAAGTATGGAGGAGAATTTTAATAATAAATAACTAGGTTTCCAAGTATGATAACATTCCTGGGAAGTGGAGTTATGGACATGTAAGAAAATATTAATTTTTAAACAATAATGGTGAGTGAAAAAGATAATTTATCATAAGAAATATAATGATCAATATATTGCTAACAACCCTAAAACCATAAACCAAGGAGGTGTGAAAAGGTCATTGATTTCATCAGAAATGATTATAATAGGAAAACCGTTTTTTTCAATATCATTTTCCTAAATTTGAGTAATTCCATTAACAAATTAACAAAAATAATAAAGAAATATACTTACTAAGATAGTATAATTTCTTCAATTTATTAATTTACTCCACACTCTTATCACATGTCCAACGATTAGTATCCAATATGATTTTTTGTGCCTAAATCATTAAAATAAACTTATAATATATCAAATAATCTCGAAAATATTAACAAGATATTCCTCATTTCTTTAGGCATTAACTTCAACCAAAACAATTATCATATGGTAATATGTTTCTCGAAATTGTGATGATCCTCTTTTAAAACAACATTAATCACCTAATTACCAAATCACTTTTCAATCCTGTGGTTATCTATATGATAAAAAATATATTCTTGAAATAAAATTTATCATTATTATTTAAATTGTTTATATAAAATAATGATTTCATACTAACCACGACATCACATAATGCAGTAGTAGGAATTTCACCCTTCTCGTTCTTCAATTATGGGTTCAAGACCCACAACCTTTCTAATTGTGATGGGTAGTTTCCTAACCTTCGAGATATGATTTTTCATTAAATTTAACACTTATAACATTCCCAAAAATATTATGAACATCCATAAAAATAACCTTAATCAAAAAAGATCATATAAAACATTAAGGTTATCAATACCTTAAAACTCATGTGTAAAAAGTAAAGGCATACATCACATTAAGCCAAAGCCTTTCATATATATAAACCAAAAAAATGTCTCCCAAAATCCACTAATCACTTTAAGATATCATTACATAAAACATAAAAAAGTTAGGTCCAAAAAAATGAACTTATGACTAACATTTAAAAAATACCATGCTCCTTGGAATTTTCACCACCTCTCCAGATGGCCCAACATAAACTATAGTAGTAGAAAATTATTTTTCTACACCTTTCTATTTATGATCATTATGATTTATTTCCTAATTTACTACCCTATGGAACACGTTATCATAATGACCTAACTCATTGCAACTAAAATATATTATCGACGACTTTTCATTGCTTGTATGATCATTTTCCTTGGAGTAATGAGCCATATAACCAAATTTTCCAAATAAAAAGTACTTTTTAGAAATCAAAATATATTATCCAAGATTATTTTTATTAAACTTCTCACAAGATAGGAATTGGGTGTTCTTACATGTATATTTCTTTAATGAATTATTCCCCATTGCATTCCAACTGGATCATTTCTTACAATTTGCATCTCTAGGATCATAAGTATCAGAAAAATCCATCTTAAATTTATTAGAACAAAAAAACAATTTCTCATAAATTTTATATTATAGTGCTTCCAAATCTCTTCATAAAATTAGTTTCTACCTTGAGTAAAATCTATTAATTTTAATATTAGTGTCTCAAATAAAGTTCAAAACATACCTGGAAAATAATGTGAATTTTTTTTATATATAGCTATATAATCATTATATTTTTTCCTAAATTCTAGGAATTGTTTTTCCATCTATAGTAGAACAAACTTAGAGAAATATTTCTCAATTAAAATATCCTTAAATGTTTCCCATTCCATGTAATCAAGATCAAATTTCTCTATGGTATTCTTTAATAAAGTTCCACATCGACCCATTTAACCTCAAAAATGATTTAAAAGAAGAGTTACCTTTTGATGTTCCAAACTTCCCATGAAATAATATATCTTCTATAGAGAATTGATATATCCTTTTTCCACTACAGGTTCAGACGATCCAACGAATAATTGGGGATGTTTCCTCATGAAATGGTCCAATATAGACATGTTTCCTCTTTTAGATTGATTTCCTCACTAGCTTGAATGACACCACCATTTATAGCTTGTGTAAACTGATCCATCACTACAAAAAACCGATCTTTTAAAAATCCATCCATCTCAAGAAACTGATTTGGAATGATATTTTCTAATCAATTCCTTCCCTCTACAATTTCAATAGGGTGTTTTTTTAAAAAAACAAGAAAGTTACTAGGTCTACATACAACCCAGTAGACATCCACCAATAACCTAGTGGATCAATGAGAGTATACTAGATTATCATCAGTATTATGGTGTTAAAACTAGTGACCTTTCACCCTAACCTACTCACTAGGTACCTTGTCACGAACCAACCCGGGTCGACCTTGAACCGATCACCTGAGTCAGTCCGTGACATGGCCCGAGAGGCGTTCCCGATCCTCCCGGGCTGGCGACAAGCACCATGGAACCAACAGAGACCGTGGTAATAGTTTCTCCCAATAAAAAAACAAAAGTAGTAGAAAAAAATAAAGAGCAACGCAGGATAAATAAACCAAACAAAAAACTAAACAAGAAACTGAAGAAGATAAAAACTGACCGAACTCAACGACCAAACTAACTCTGTGTGACCCCATGGGTCACTCTTCGACTCATGATCAAACGTCTCCCAAGGTGAGCACACCCAAGCTGGAGCCAACACAAACACTAAAAATATAAAAGAACTATAAGTGTGAGTATTAAAACTCAATAGGCTGGCCCGATATCTAATCACAATGCAGTACCTTTAAAATTATGAAACATAAATTCTAAGTTTGAACTACAATATATTAAAATATGAATTTATACAATTTTTACTTGAAAACAAAGTTTAAACCATTGCCCTTAGTCATTTGAAAAACCAGAATCAAAGAGTTTGAGACACATTTTCTTTTGAAACCATTACCATAGGAGTTAGGAAAAACAAAATGTCACTTTTCATGAAAAAAGCCACACAAAGGAACTAAGGCCGATATATCAAGGGCAATGTAAATAGGTATGAAAATATCATAGCAATATTTCATTAGCTAAATGTCACTAAAAATAGGCGAACCTAAGAGATCAAGAATAATCCAGATGACACTAATGCATGCGACCCCATCTATTGTAGCATGCCACATACGATGAAATCTAATGCTCCAAAATGATTGGTCATCCTTTCTCAGGCTAACCGAGGGAAAATCCCATAGCAATAAACCCAAACATATCCGCCTACTATGGGCCACTAGTCAGTACCATAACCTTCCAGTTCAGTACTCATCTCAGACAATTCTCTCAATATGTCATGTTCGTATGTCACAAGTATAAAAAGAGGTGATCCAACAGATGCCGTCGAGCATCAAATCAAAACCCATATATGTAATAATAATATTTCACAGCAGGTCTCACCCTGAGACTCCCCAATGATTTCCCTCATGCCTTAAATTCAAGAAATACCAAGGGTTTCCAACCGAGGAAACCATATAATGGAACTCAGGGATTCCATACCTAGGACATCCCAGACATCCCATGTCCACGAGATATGAGGAATATCCATGGGGGTTTTACAATAAACACATTACATCATTTTTTTAAGTGGACAAATGGGCCTTTAAACACTATTTACAAAAACCTACTTTTATCAAAGGTACAATTTCTATATTTCCAAAATATATGTAAACACATCATAAAACACATCCAAACATTGATAAAACGTTTATTAATATAGTTAAACTACACACTCAAGACCCGACCATTTTTAATAAAATGCCAAAACATGTTAAAACACAATACACACTTTTGTAAAATCCAAACCACTTGGAAAACATAAGAAAGAACCGAAAACATTGTTCCGCACACTGTTGATACATTTATAAACTCCAATAATTTATTTTACATTACACTTTACTCCAAAAAGCCAAATGATCATTTTGTAAAGAAAACAAGGCATGCATTTTTTGAATAAAACAATTTCAATTTAACTCCCAACGAATTATGAACCCCAAAATGCATGCCATACTTTTATGTAAATCATTGAACCTTGTTTTTAACTTTAAAAACCATTTGTGTAAACATTCGTTATTCGCAACTCGACACGACGCACAACCCATTCATAAAAAAAACTATTTTTGAAATAGTACGCACCCCAGAAAAACCCTCTTTTATAATTCACACTACCAAAATAATTTAATCATTGTAGAGAAATTTATAAAACACTAATCCAGAGGTACAAAAAATTTCAACATAAAATCACACTAACTTTTACACAAAAATACTACTTTAAAGTTAACCGTACAATAAGACCATATTCAACAAGACTTCAAATGTAAACCACATACTAAGCGACTAACCAAAAGGTTTCACAAAATATTTAACATGTATACTACGTGAGAAAAACATATAATTAAAGTTTCTTAAATTTATAAGGCAAGTTCAAGGGGATTCATACCTCAGATACTTGGAGCAACGATAATGCCCACTCAAAATCGCCTTGCACAGGTCCTAAAATACATACTCTACCAAAATAAATATTATTGAATAAAAACCATAAAACCCTAAGAAAGATGACACAACACAAGGGAGGAGGGTATACCGGAGGGAGTGGTGTTCACACCAGAAGGAGTGGCGCACCGGAAGAGGATGGCGCCGGCAAAGGTGACGCACTAGATGGGTTGTGGGTCGGGGCAATGCTGGCGGGTGCGATTGTTGTGCAGACGGGCAGGCTGCTCGGGTTGTGCATGCACCGGACAAAAGGTCACTGTGACAGGAAAAAGGGTGTGCGCTTCAATAGGAAGAGACGAGGCGAGGAGGATGGGTCTAAGGCTGAGAATATGTGGAAGGTACGCTGTAAGAGAGGTCAAGGTGGGCTGGACAAGAGGAGGGCGCTGGATGTACTAAGCAAGGAAAAAGTCCAAGGTCTAGGGGGGCTGCGACGGGGAGTGATGATGGTGGAGCCATCCGTGGCATGGTAAGGCTGGAGGGTGTCCGTGACGGGGCGGCCGAATAGGATTCGAGGGTCGAAGCACAGAGGGAGGCAAGGGGGAGGCTTCCGCTATGACCTGTTGGAGGTAGGAGCCACTGAATAGGGAGGAAAGGTTGGGGTGTGCCTTGTGTGCAAGGGAGGCCAAGGGGGAAGCCTGTTGCGATGGGGGAGTTGGCTGGGAGGAGGGGAGGGGCTCCACATGTGGGGAGAGAGGAGGAAATGCGGTTGTAGGGGTGTTGCACTGGGAAAACAAGGGGTTGGGGGCTAGGTCATGCTGCACACACACACACAAGAGGAGACTAATTATAGAGAGAAAATAGGGAAACCCCTAAAAGAAGATAATAAAAAATAAAAATAAAAATAAAAATAAAACATGAAATAAAAATTATTCTACACGACTAAGAATAATAATTCTAAAAATAACAATTAAAAGGAATAATAATAACAATTATAAGGATAATAATAATCATAATGATAATATTCATATCAACAATAAAATTATTACAACAATAAAATAATTCTTAAAAATTGTTTTAATTAACATAAATTTAATTGTAATGTTTAGAATAAAAAGAATAATAATAATAATTATAATAACATGATGATAAAATTAAATATAGTAAAAGTATTTATTTTAAGTATAATAAAATCCTTAATTACAAAAAAAAATTAAAAGACTACAATTAATGTTTTTTTTTAATTATAAAATCATTTATTTCCATTTTTCTAAGAATGGACGGTCACGCCGCTACCCAGGCGGAGCTGTGTAAGGTTTTTGAAACACACTCCGCTCGTACACCCAACAACCTCAAACATAAAACGTATATTTTTCTTAATACAAACTCAAAACATCATCCAAGACTCACCCCGAACCGCATTAAAAATATATAAAGGCCAAAAAATAATTAAAATAAAATAATATCATAGGTCAACGTGTGACAATTCTACTCACCATAACGCTTTCCATCTCCAGAAATCCATGAGACTATCCAGCCGATCAATCAACACCTATGGACTCCACATTAACATGATCCAATCTCTTAACCCAAGGACATTACGCCGACCATCTACGGGACTCAACCTCATTTCCCAAACCAGATCACCAGTAGAGGGGAGGGCTGAACGGACTCTCCACCATAAGGGCTCAACTGGCACCCTGTAACGACTTAAGAGAAAACCCAAAGATATGGTGGGTCTCCCCACCATAAATGAACAACCTTCACATGGCCAATCGGAAAAATTACATAAGCCTGAACCAAGCCTTACTCAAGCTAAATGAAGCGCGACAAGAACATTCCACCCACTCATTCCCATATGGAAGGGATAAGAGCTTAACAAAAACTTCGTACAAACTCAAAACCCTAACCCCACGGGTGGGGAGGGAGGGCCCAAGGATTTGATCAATGAAACTACGACAGACAACTACTCACGGCCCACCACTTCACGATGGACACAAACTAAAGTCGCAACTGTTTCACATGGGTGATCCACGCAAGGTCACTAATCAACAACTTGAATCCAAAAATGCACCATTACTTACATTGTGTGATGGATAATTCTAGCACACCCTTTTTTGTAATGAGATAGAATTTACAAAGATAGAGAAACCACAACAGAAATGCTAAAACTGTCTCACTGTGACGATAGAGGCATGACCTTAACCAGACTCCTTAAAATTCCTCGAGGTCCTGACTATGCACTTGCTTCACTCTGAGGCCCTCTGGCTAGAGATATGATGGATGAAGCATATCCTACCTCACATCCAGGTTCTGATAATCCCAATAAGAAACATACGCCTTTTTATTTCACAAAATAAAGGACAAAATTTAATGATGAAAATCATACTAGCATTGAAAACCGTAGTTCATCAAAAGACCCACTACATTCCCATACATTTCAAAACCCAAAATACCATCAGTACAATGCAATAATAATAGATCCCTTACACTAAAGGGAAATTTACACAAGATACTTTGAACAAAAACCCAACAACCCATCACTTTTGAGAACTTCCTCCATGACGCTTCCTAGAAACGCCCTGACAGAATCGTTGCAAGTGACCCAGGAATGTACATGCCTAGAAGAGTTTCAAAGCACTTGGGAACAACGACTTCTTATGACCCATATTTCCACACTGATAACACACAAATATCTCTCACTCCAAATAGGTTGATGAAAGATCCCAAGACCTTTTGATTCCATGACTTACTCCATCCACTCTCAATTACTTATTCGTCTCCTTTCTTGAATCTTCACCACTTCCCATAGGGATTGAAGGAGGGAGGACTACTTAGAGCACTCCTACCATCGCGACTTTAACATGAAAAACTTGTCTCGCCACATCAACAAAATAAGTTAGGTTGGACTCTGACACCTTTGACTGTAGATCAGGGCGGGGACCCGCCTCGAAGCATCGAGCCTTCATGGGGTCATTTGTGGAATACCCTGAATCTTAAGGGACTAGCTCCACAAAGCGTTGGAAATATTCCAACATGGATATGTCACCCTACTGTAGACAACACATCTCCATCCCCTTTCTCACCCTTTCTTCTTCAGAGAAAAATACTCATGAATGAAAAAATCCTTGAAGGACTCCCATGTAAGCTCTTGACAGGGATTGTTCCGAAACACTGACTTCCACATCCATGGTGAATCTTCAAGCATGAAGGTCAGAAACTTGACCTTCAACGACTCGGTAAAATCAACAAGGTTAAAGTCCCTTTCAATCTTCTACATCCACTCCTCCACTACGGAAGGGTCTACTTGACCATAAAAGAGAGGTGGATCTAACTTCCGAAAATCAAGCATAAAATCCTTAGGTGGATCAATAGCACTATGATCACCCATCGAACCTTCAAGGGGGAAACTACTGGACAAAAAAAGTCAAGAACCCAAATCAAGACCAACTCAATAAATAAAAATACTCAAAAATAAACATTGCATATATGTTAAGCTCTAAACACAAGAAAACAAGCCATTATAAAATCAGAACATTTCTTCTGAAAACATCTTTAATTTAAAACCAGCTTGGTGGGTTAAACCCTCTCTATTGGTATTCTTTAGAGTCTCACTCACAAGCATGTATCCATGCCACCCCATGAATCCATCCACCATACCAGAAATATGTTCATATTCCAATATACCATTTTTCATGTGAGCACTCATGGAACCCCAAGGACAAAACAAAGAAACTTTATTTTTGAAAAAAAAAATCATTTATCCCCCTTTCATTAAAACAATCCTCAAATTAAACATGCCATTTCAAAAAAACTATTTTTCAAAACCAACTTTCCTAATTCAAACAACTTTCAAAAATCAAAGAGAAACCCAAAACAACTCAAGAAGGGAACTTGTGTCAGTGGGTGACTTGACCATATGGTTGGAGGCCATATGTTAAACACATCACTGACACAGAGAGCCTTTTTGGACCCTGCCCCTAGCTCCATATGGATTTCCAGACCATGCGTATTAGGAGGATTAATATCTCAAATCCCTTTTTCGTATCCCAATCACAAAACATTTCCATAAAAACCCAAATAAACAAATTAAACCGGACTTTCCATGGAAACATGATGATCACCACGAGCAAGAGTTCGTGATTCTCTTCCCGCACCTACCCCTCAAGTCCCAACAATCCTACTCCATATACATTGACATCCCAAATAACAAATGGGCACTCTGAAAATCAAGTTCCACTAAGATCTTACCTCCTCTGATACCATTTTCTCATGAACCAACCCAAGTCGACCCTGAACCGATCACCCGAGCCGGTCCGCGACATGGCCCGAGAGGCGTTCCCGATCCTCCCAGGCTGGCGACAAGCATCAGGGAATCAATAGAGACTATGGGAACAGTTTCTCCCAATAAAAAAACAAAAGCAGTAGAAAAAAATAAAGGGCAGTGCAAGATAAATAAACCAAAAAACAACTAAACAAGAAACTGAAGAATATAAAAACTGACCGAACTCAATGACTGAACTAACTCCGAGTGACCCCGTGGGTCACTCTCTGACTCACGATCAAACGTCACCCAAGGCGAGCGCACCCAAGCTGGATCCTACACAAACACTAAAAATAGAAAATAACTATAGGCGTGAGTATTAAAACTCAATAGGCTAACTAGATATCTATTCCAAATGCACTACCTTTAAAATTATGAAATGTCAATTCTATGTTTGAACTACAATATATTAAAATATGCATTTCTATGATTTTTACTTGAAAACAAAGTACAAAACATTGCCCTTAGTCATTTGAAAAACCAGAACCAAAGAGTTTGAGACACATTTTCTTTCGAAACCATTACCATAGGAGTTAAGAAAAACAAAATGTCACTTTTCATGAAAAACACCACACAAAGGTACTAAGGCCGATATAGAAAGGGCAATGTAAAAAAAGGAATGCAAATATCTCAGTAACAGTTCATTAGCTAAAATTCACTAGACATAGACGAACCCAAGAGATCGAGAATAATCCATACAACACTAATACCTACGACTCCATCTACAGTATCATGCCACATAAGATGAAATCTAACGCTCCAAAATTCTTGACCATACTTTCTTCGGCAGACTGAGGGAAAATATCATAGCAATAAACCCAAACATATCCGCCTAATATGGGTCACTAGTCAGTACCATAACCTTATAGTGCAGTACTCATCTCATACAATTCTCTCAATATGTTAGGTTCATATGTTTCAAGTATAAAAAGAGGTGAGCTAACAAATTCCGCTGAGCATCAAATCACAACCCATATATGTAATAATAATATTTCACAGCAAGTCTCACCCCAAGTCTCCCCAAGGATTTCCCTCATGCCTTAAATTCAATAAATACCAAGGGTTCCCAACCAACAAAACCATATAATGGAACTCAGGGATTCCATATCGAGGACATCCCATCTATCCCATGTCAACGAGGTACGAGGAATATCCACGAGGGTTTTACAATAAACACTTTACATCATTTTTTTAAAGTGTCCAAATAGGCCTTTAAACACTATTTAAAAAAAACCTACTTTTATCAAAGGTACAGTTTCCACATTTCCAAAAGAGATGTAAACACATCATATAACAAAACCAAACATTTATAAAACGCGTTTTAATATAGTTAAACTACAAACTCAAGACCCGACCATTTTTAATAATATTCCAAAACATGTTAAAACACAATACACACTTTTGTAAAAGCCAAACCACTTGGAAAACCACATAAAGAACCGTAAACATTGTTCGGAACGCTGCTGATACATTTATAAACTCCAACAATTTCTTTTACATTATACTTTACTCTGAAAAACCAAACAGGCATTTTATAAAGAAAACAAGGTATGCATTTGTTGAATAAAACAATTTCAATTTAACACCTAATGAATTATGAACCCCAAACAGCATGCCATGCTTTTATTTAAACCATTGAACCATGTTTTTAACTTTTCAAACCATGTGTGTAAACATTCGATATTCGCAACTCGACACGACGCACAACCCATTCATAAAATAACTATTTTTGAAATAGTACGCACCCCATAAAAACCCTCTTATATAATTTTCACTACCAAAATTATTTAATCAATGTTGATCAATTTATAAAACACCAATCTAGAGGCACAAATGATTTCTACATAAAATCATACTCAATTTTACAAAAAAAAAATACTACTTAAATTTAACTGCACAATAAGACCATATTCAACAAGACTTCAAATGTAAATCACATACTAAGCGACTAACCAAAAGGTTGCACAAAATATTTGACATGTATACTAAGTGAGAAAAACATAGAATTAGAGTTTCTTAAATTTATAATGCAAGTGCAAGGGGATTCCTACCTCGGATACTTGGAACGATGATAATGCCCACTCGAAATCGCCTTTCACCGGTCCTAAAATACGAACTCTACCAAAATAAATATTAACGAATAAAAACCATAACAAAACTAATAAAAATGACACAGAAAAAGGGAGGAGGGTATACCGAAGGGAGTGGTGTTCGCATCAGAATGAGTGGCACACTGGTAGGGTATTGCGCAGGAAAAGCTGACACACTAGAGGGGTTACGGGTCGGGGCAACGCCGGTAGCTGCTATTGCTGCGCACAAGAGCAGGCCACTCGGGTTGTGCACACGCCGGAAAGGAGGTCACTATGATGGGAAAAGGGGGGTGTTCTGCAATGGGAAGGGCCAAGGTGAGGCGGCTAGGTCTGAGGCTGAGGAGATGTGGTGGGTACACTGTAAGAGAGGCCGAGGTGGGTTGGACGATAGGAGGGTGCAGGATGCGCTGAGTAAGGAAAAAGGTCGAGGTCTAAGGGGCAGCGATGGGGAGTACTGATGGTGGAGCCGACGCTGGCTGGGTGAGGCCGGTGGGGGTCGGCGCATAGAGGGAGGCAAGGGGGAGGCAGCCACTGTGACCCGCTGGAATCAGGAGCCACTAAATAGGGAGGAATGGTTGGGGCGTGCCTGGTGTGCAAGGGAGGTCAAGAGGGAAGCCTGCTGTGATGGAAGAGTTGGCTAGGAGGAGGGGAGGGTGCGCCTCATGTAGGGAAAGAGGAGGAGAGGTGGTTATGGAGGTGTTGCACCGGGAAAACAAGTGGATGGGGGCTAGGTCACGTCTCTCACACACACACAAAAGGAGGGGACTAATTAGAGAGAGAAAAAGGAGAAACCCATAAAAAGATAATAAAAATAAAAATAAAAATTATTCTACACAACTAAGAAAAATAATTCTAAAAATAACAATTAAAATTAATAATAATAACAATTATATGGATATTAATAATCATAATGATAATATTCATATCAACAATAATATTATTACAACAATAAAATAATTCATATAGATTTGTTTAATTAACATCAATTTTATTATAATGTTTAGAATAACAAGAATAATAATAATAATAATAACATGATGATAAAATTAAATATAATAAAAGAATTTATTAAAAGTATAATAAAATCCATAATTACATAAAAAAATTTAAAAGACAATAATTAATGATTTTTTTAATTACAAAATCATTTATTTTCATTTTTCTAAGAATAGACGATCATGCCGCTCCCCGGGCGGAGTCACGCATGGTTTTTGAAATTTGATCCACTCGTGCGCCTAACTACGTCGAACATAAAATGTGCATTTTTTTTAAAAAAACTAAAAACTTCTTTTGAGACTCACCCTAGGTCTCAGAAAAAATATATAAAAGACAACAAATAATTAAAATAAAATAATCTCATAGGTCGGTGTGTGACAAACCTAGTATAATAATTCCTATTATATGGTGTAATTTGAATCCACCCCCCAAATATTTTGATTTATATAAAACACTAAAATTTACTTCTAGGATTTTACTCTAGTGGAAAGAAATATTTCAAGTCATATTTTTTATTTTTAATGTTACTTTAAAAATAAAGTTTGATATAGTTAATATTAAAATAATTTTTTAAAAATAATTTTTTAAATTGAAGTTCAAACTCCTTTCAATGTCAGTTATTATAAAATCCATTATTTAAAGTAAAGAAATCCATTTTAGGACTTTAAACATATGTTTTAAAAGAAACCAACATTAAATATAGGTTTTTTATATGTTTCCTTATAAAACTATGTTGTAATTACAAGAAATTGATATTTAATTAACTTCAATGTATGTTTATATAAAGACCCACCATGAAATTACCTTTCATGGTCAGGTTTTAAAAAAATGACATTAAACATAAATAACTATTTTTTAAATAAATTTATTGCATATATCACCAGATCCTCTATAACTTGTATTCTAATAAAGAAAATAATAGAAAAAATAGAAAATAAGTAGTATAATACCCATTTTTTAATCTTTAACCAAATAAAAAATAGACAAAAATAAAAATTTGTACATTTAGAAATTAGTCATTCCTAAAAAATACATTCAAATAAAGATAGAATATGATTTATGTCATCATCTAAATATTATATAAAATCATAATAACTATAAAAACAATGAATGATATAAAATTACCAACACAGTATATTTTTTTAAAAGAAATTTTTTGTAATTGAACGAATGTTTTGAAAATATATCACTATTCCAATTGTCATAATATCAAAAATAAATCACAAAACATAAGAAATTTATTCTAAAATTACATTTTAGTGACGAAAATATGACTATTAAACAATAATTAGAAAATTATAAGCCTTATTTATGTAAAGGAAAACAAGTATTAAATAATATAAAAACTATATACATTTTCTTTCACATAATTAATTTTAATTGTCTTCTTTATCGACTTGGGAACATCATTATACTATGTACATGACAATTATTTCAATATATTAATTATCAGAACATATATAATAATAAAAATTTATTATCAAATAACTAATATAAAAGAATAAAATTGATGAATTCTATAAATTATTAAATAACTTTTGAACTCCCCTAGTAAAGATCACAACCAATATAATGTGTGTTCATATGGGCAGAATATGAAAAATATCCAATGAACACTATAATATAAAAAATTCAACATCAACAATAGTTTAATGAATAATATTTTATAGTTATATTAATATTATTACATATCATAGAATAAACGAAACTAATACCCAATATCCATATTTTTTAATCTTCCATATATATAAATAACTATAACATTATCATTTAGATATTGAATAGATGTTTAAATTTATTATAGATCCATAAAACCATATATGATTGTTCTAATATTTTGGATTAAAATATTATATATATACCCAATCATATAAGTTATAAATCAAGTCACTGTAAGTATATTTATTTAATGAAATAGAACTAATAATTGAAATTTATCAAAATGGAAAAAATTTGTTAGATAGACATGAAGATCTCAAATCCATTAAAAAGATCCATGATATATTTTTTAAATAATATTCATGCATAGTATATCTCATATATACATCTTTCTTCATCAAAATCTCTTAATATGACTCCAATATTGAATATTTCATAGATAAATTTATTATCATATTAGAAACATCAAAAGCATTTGAAGGCGTTATTTAATTTAAATTATGTATATTTTCCATTGATTCTTTTGACTTTAGATACTCAAATATAAGGTAAATGTATGAAAACATTACATTTAACTAAAAATCCAAATTAATTAAAAATTAAAAAAACTCATATGTCAACTAATGTAGAAGCCTAGTTAACCAGATTAAAAAATAACCCATATTATCATTAACTCTAACCACCACCTCAGTAGGAAATGGAATTTGAGAATTTCAATAAAAAATATCATTCACTATTACTCTTACCTTATCCAATAGTATAAGATGATGATATATATAATATTCTTCAAACTTTTCATGTATAGAGGATTTAATTCAAATATATATAAATTTGTTAATATATCACAACATAGAAATCATTTAATCCATTTCTCCCTTTTATGCTACATCCCTTGATTCCATACTAAGATGATGAAAATCATTTTCAATATCAACACCCACTTTAAACAGTTCTATATAGCCTAAGCATTATTTCTTTCCTAAAATACTAGAAAAAATGTTCATTTTTTCCAGAGGGAAAAATTCCCCTACATCACTTATTCCTGAAGGATATCCAAAAATGATATATTAGAATTTTATATTAGTGAATGAATTTAAAAAATAGTAATATTTAACTAAAATATAAATTAATTTTTGGAAATTTTATAAATTTATTATCTTGATTGATCCAAAAGAGAAATTCCAGTTATTTTCATCCTCACCATTTTCAATTTCTCATAGTGAGTAGGGGGAGATAGAAGGAAGAACTGAACATCCTGAAAGCTTCTACTAGATTTATCTCTTAATGTATCAAACATTTTAATAATCATTTTCCCCTCAACATGAAAAAGTATGAGGGTGTATATTATGCAACTGGATAACTTGGTGAGATATCTTGGAGGCATGTTATATAAGAATAAAAAAATAATTCTTCATGAAATTTAAAAACAATTTTACAAATTGATTTTATATATAACAATTATCATTCCAAGAAGGATTCCTCTTATGGCTAGAGAAAAATTTCTTCCATGTCTATGAATTTAAAAACTAATTCATGAGGTATGTATTGTTATATTTTTCCTCCCAAAAAACATAAAATTTGGTCATTTTTTTAAATATCTCCATCTAACTACTGCAAAATTTAGTAACCAATTATTAATTTCTTTTATTTCACCAAATTACAATTACACGATTAATGAAATATATTAAACTTTAGTCTTGTATAATATATAACATATTAATAATTGGATCAAAAATTAATCAGTTGATATCTTTTACCATTACAGACTCCCATAGTTGACATTTAATTATCTTTTGAATACTCCTCATGCCATGATATAAAATTTTAGTCTTATAATGGCTCTTTAGGACATATAACTACTAAACTACTTTACATACATGCCAACTGGGTTATTATTATCACTAAATTTAACTCATATCTTTCTCTTCCCATGATCTATTTAATGATTTGGTGAATCTGTTATCCCAAAACTACCATTTTTTGGTATTATATTCTCTAGAGAATAAGAAGACTCTAACCTAGGAATGAGACTAATAGTGTTGCAAAAAATAATTTGAAAAAAAGAATAATTTTATTAAAAATTTTAATTATTGAAGATATATTAATATAAAAAATCGTACACATACCTATTTATACTTTCACTTACCTTAGTGTTTTTCATTTAAATATATAAGTGTAATAAAATTCTATATACCTATATATTATTATAATTAAATAATATTTTTATGTAAAAAAATATTTTTAATAATAGAAATTAAAATACGTCTATTATGTCAACTAGTATAGAGATAAAACGTGAATATCTAAAATCAATTAATATAAAAATATACATGTAAAATAATAGTGTCATTACATGTGTATGTTTCAAAAAATAATAATTATTCCATGATTTTTGACTAAAAAATGGGTAACTAAAATTGATAAATATCAAAATTAAAGGGAAATTGAAAAAATCATCAAAATTTGTAGACATTAATATTAGAATTTAAAAAAAAATCATTTGTAAATTTCAAAAAACAATATAATTTCATACATAGTCAAACACAACATCTTTAAATAAAAGTAATGAATATAAATTTTTAACAAAAAATTACAATAATGAAAAATATCTATAGAATTAAAAATCCTTGTTATAAAATAGTTTTTTTCATGTGTATGTTTCTAAGAAAAAAATAAATAGATTTTTACATGGATAATTAGGAGTATGGTAGTGTGTTTTCCCCATATTCTTTAAACATTATAATTTTATATAGTATGAAAAATTTATACATTACAATCATTATTATCATTAGGTAATCATGTAATAGATGTCGAAACATTATATAAGTCCATAAGTTTATCAACATATTCATCACCCAAATTAATTTTTTCCACATAAAATGATACACCGCTAATTATTTGATGGTCTAGTTATATAAAATATATGTTACATATGTGTATCCCTCATAAATATTTCCAATTTCTAGATAATTCTTAGGTGATCTGAGCATAACATGCATAAATATTACATTATTTTAGATGAATATTCCATACATATAAAATTAATACACTCTAAGAATAATAAAGGTTTAGTGTAATTAGATACTAGATGGATAATAAAATTATTTCAAAAATGATCTCCAAGAATTCTGAAAATTTTCCTTTCACATATTACCCATATTAGATATATCATACTTAGTATCTATTTCAAAACCTGGGGAAATTGAAATATTAGAGTGGGTGAGATCATATGATTACTAAGGGTAAACATGAGAGATATCAATTAATGATGGTAAGTGAGTTTAATATAAGTTTAATGGTTTAGGAAAATTATCGTAAGTAAAAAATCATACCCATTAATTCAGATACTATAAATCATGAGACACAACATAAGGCTTTGTCATAACAAAATACATGATTTATAATAGTGTGGAATCATGAATAATTAATCAAGATCTATAATAAAATATCATAATCATAAGTCATAATTTTTAGGAATACAAATAATCAAAGAAAATAACTTCCTTATTGAAGTCTCGTTGTTAATACTATCATAATATAGTGGAAAAATTCCCTTAGTTTATTGAGTTCACTCTCCAATCCCATAAATATAGTGAACATAGTCCCATAGTGTATTTGGTTCATTACCCTTTACCCCACATATTATCTCATGAGATACAAATCTTTACCCAATATATTGGAGGTCATTATTATTATAACACCACCCATCACATAGTGATATCTATATATATGTGTGCCACAATATCACAAAAAAATCATTATTTCATCATAGCATAAATAATCTATTGGAAAAATAATATTCATTAAAAAAATCCTTATAAATCCATTATAATAAGATATATAGAGAAAGAAAGATGATTTTATCATTATATAACATCCCCCCAGTGAAGAATAATATCCCTAAAAAGATATTGACATAGTGTAAGAACAATTTTATAAAATATTATAAATATACTTCAAAAAATAAAATAAAACATTGTTTTCTTTAGGTAACTTTAAAAAGTAGAAATTATGAGAAAGTTGATAGTATGATTTTAATCAAAATACATTGGATACTTTTAATATATTATAAATTATTATTAAGGTATATTTATGTGGGGATATCCAATCAAATCATTAATGTTAAAAATCATTATATTCACATTTTTTTCATGAAAGTCTAAAATAAACTATTTGGAAAATGATTAGAATATCCCTTTAAAATGATTTATAGAAAATTAAATGTATTATAAATATACCTTTATTAATACTTTAAAATTATATAAGAACTTACATTAATAAATTTTGATGTATATAGATATGGAGAAAAAATATTCATAAGAAAAAACGAAAAATAATGTTTTCTATTATTAAAAATATAATTTTTAAATTTTTATTACCAAGGTTGGAAAAAATGGAAAGAATAATTAAAAACCCCATACATATCTATATGAGATGAAAATTTATATTTTTTATATGGTAAATAACATTTAATTTCCCACATTAGAAATTGAAAAATAAACAATCCTAATAAAAAGAGAGATTGTGACATAAACCCTTACATTAAGTCTTGAATTCCATCATATGCACTCTAAACTTCAATATATTAATTTTATATTTATTATAATATGATACTAGAAACATATTAATACTTATTTTACTATATATAATTCTCTTATAATTTCTAATGACTTGTTTATTTACTATTATTCATTAAAATTAATATTCATGTGTCAATTTTTCTATTTTCTACACATGTTTTAGTTTGGTGATTATAGTTATTTTATCTAGGTCATTATTTCATAATATAAATAATATTAATCATTTCATAAATATGATATCTATTAATTATATAAACATTTAAAACCATTCATGTGAGGTAGTGTTGAAAAATGGAATACATCATTTCGTGGAGGTGGTAGATCCCAAGAAACTATGCATATGGATTTCATTTTTCAATGGATGGAATAAAGTAAAATTAAATAATAATTAATCATTCCATAATCATAAATATCTTATAAATATCTTATAAATTTATCTAATATATATATATCCATCTATGAGGGGTGATGATGAAAAATTAAATACATTGCTTCATAGAGGTGGTTGGCCACACGTTTTCATAGTGATTCTTTCATTTTTCTAGTAGATTAAAAGAAAGAAGATAATGATAATTACGTCAAAAAATAAATTTTTTCTGTACATTTATAATAATAATTTTATCATATTATTATGGATATAATATATTTGGAGGATGTGGTAGAATAAATAAACTTGAAAAAACTTAGTAAATACAATTAACTCTTCCTCAGTTATTATACTTTATCCTATACATTAAGCCTTCTTAAGTCATTATTTATGTGTAACAAATAATCTATAGGATGTGGGGAGGAGTTTTGAAAATTTATATGGGTATAAATTGGCTAAACTAAGATTCTCAAGGTTTGTGGATAAGTGGGAAGATGAGGTGACCTTTTATAAGTGAGGGGTGTAACACCCATCTAAATATCGTTAACGTTAAAATAATATAAAGTAATATTCATATAAATGTAAAAAAAATCCAACCAATTTAGAAGTAAATTCTATGGTAGGTCAAAATAAAATCAATAATGTAAATAATTATAATGTTTTTCTTACATTTTAAGCCATGCCTTTTAGTTTATCCACATTGAACTCATTTTAACTATTATCATAATCACTTAACATTAACCATGTTAACTAATATTTATGGAAAAAAATTAAATATAAATTACTAATAATTTTTGAATATTATTATTAAAAATATGGAATATAATTTTTTTTAAAAATAGAGGTCATAAAAATTACTTTTAATATAATTACACAAAGGGAAATGAAAATAGTTTTTAAGAAAATGACTTATTTAAGAGTAAAACTGCATTTTCACAAAAATCATGCATATAGTTCATAAACATCAAATTTATTAGTTTATTAATAATTCATTAATATTTTAAAACATTAAATGATATCCAATACCAAGTATATCATTCTGAATACATAAAGGGAAATTAAAAAAATTAGAATAAAAAATAACTTTTGTTCCAAAAAATCAATCACTATTTTACAAATAAAATATCATAGTTTTATATATTTTATTTTACTCCTAAAATAAATCATTGTTAAATCAAATGGTTGAATAAATTTTTTACATCATTTAAATATTATGATGATGTAATAAAAGTTACATTATTTTTAAAAAATGGTATTTTTTAATATTCATCGGAAAATTAAACATTTCAGAAAAATGAAAAATATTGACCATAAGCTAATTTTGACATTATGAATTTAAAAAATAAGTTGAATTTTTAAAATTTATTTTCATTAAATTAAGAAATATATTATTTATGACATACAATAAAAATAATATTAAAAAAAATTGTTCATCCATGAATAATTAATATAGTACTTCTTATAATTAGTTAATTGATTTTAAAGAAAAATTTTATTTTAATTTTTATAAAATATATTTAACTATGTATTATAAAAAATCATTATTTTTTTGGATGTTTCATCCCTCAAAATCCATCAAAAACATCAAATTTATTAAAGATAAATCAATTCTAAAATCTTGGGTTGTAAGATTATACACACTTAAAATAATTTATACCTAAAATTTTTATTATTATAATGAAAATATATGAGGCTTATTATACCTCATTACATCATCAGGTTCCCCCATATCTTCTATAAACTTGTGGTTTTAACATAAAACTTATACCAGATGGCAAGATTTGTTCTGAAATATTTTATCTCTTTAATACAAAATATATTCCATTTGTTCAATATAAAAATATCATGATCAATCTATAAAACCATTGAGTTTATTATTTAAGGACCTAATCCACATTGGATTTTCTAGATGGTGGAAGATTGGTGTGCCATAACCCTATGACCACCTCCAATAGTATAAGATTTGGTGACAATCATCAAGAAGGAATAACTAAATAGGAGTCATTGTCCTAATTTATTTGTATACATGTAGACAACCATGTCTATCAAAAAGTGAAGAGGAAAATAAATAAAATGCTACAAAATCTAGAGTAAAAACCATTAATTACATATCATATAAGAAAAATATCAATGTACTATGATAATAATCTAATGACAAACACAAAGTGGAAAAATACTTATCTATATATAAATGATGTTCCAGCCTAACTAAAACTAGAAAAAGAGGAAGACTAAGATATCTGGACTTCTAATCTCCAAGTCATGGCCACTATATATAGTCAAATCACCCAAGTATCACTAAGCTCGATCAATGTATTTTTTGATCTTCTTATCATATAGACAAGACACGACATGTGTGGGAAAATACCATGATGGGGTGAGAATAAACATACCTAGTAGGATGCCCCAAAAACCAAAAAGGGAGAAATTAAATAATATGTTAGAATCCTTCCCATCCCATATAAATAGGGAAATGAAAACACAATACATATATATATTCATAGAGAAACCCAGCAAAGAGAGAAAAGTGATCTCCTCCCAAAGCTTAGCCAAAATTTATGAGCCTATCGAAAACTCCAAAATTCCATCATTAATGACCAACATCTAAACAGGCTCACTGAAATCCATATGGAGAGGAACATTACTTTCTATTGTACTCCAAAGTATAAGGATCCACAACTCTCATGGGGGACCCACACATGTCCATAGCTTAAAAATATGGGAGTACCAATTTGTAGATAGAGGAACCTCACCTGGAATAGTGGAGTGATGCCTCTATCTATATAAATAACATTAGTAAATAGTTCCTTCACATTACAAGGGATTACAGACCCCAAAATATCATTGATAATTTTTCCCGTTCACTACCTTAGTCAAGAAACTCTTGAAGAAGTGTCACACTCATTTCACCTCACATCACATCTCAAAAGCCACTAAAAAATCTACCATCACATCATATGAAGAGAAATACATATTATATAATACTCATGGGACATAATATGAGTTCATATGAAGAAGATACACGAGAAATATATTATAGAGGGAATACATGGAGTGTACGGGGATCCACACAGTGTGTGACCCTACCTCATCACCTAGACCTATTCTACTATGGTCATGTCTTGGGAATCCATGTCATATTGCACAACTTGTATAGTTAGTACATAGTGTGTCTTTGTCACCAAGAGACTACCCATGTTCTTATAGACATGCCCATGTACAAATGAACATGCCCATGTTCTAGGCCATATACCTGGCCATGCTTGGGTACTGGGACATGACCATGTACTCTTGGGAATTCACATATACCAACCTGTGCTCATGCCCATGTAATCCATGTGTACACACCAAGATACCATTATAGGGTCACATGATGTTTGTATAGTCTGTACGGTGTGTGATATGTGTCTCCACCTAAAACCCTTTCTACCATGGAAACCAAATTACATGACTTTGGTTCTTTCACAACACATGATGTGTACTCTAATTTTTCACTTATCTTAAAATGGATTTAAAATATTCTATTTTATCTGACTTTTATGCCTGTTGACCACCTAAAATAACTAGGGTCATCTCCAACTATCAATTTCATGCTTGTGGTTTCTGGGAATCAGAATCCAGCTACTCATTTATGAGCCACCTTGTGTTCCATAACACCTCCAATCATTGTTGCTACTCTGGATACAATACCCATGAGGCATCATTGGAAATCCACCCCAATCCATTATAAACTGACAATATTATTCATTATTTAGAAAATAAAAATGAATCTAGGTGTTCAATCATGATCGAACCTACCATAAAAATGTTGAATTGTGACTCCATGGTCCAACAATGTAGAATACAAAGAATGGTGGGTTGTGATTCACATGAATAAGGTAAATACCTCTTTGAAAAAATGTTCTTGGAAATTTTTTACATAAATTGGAATCCATTGGTGTTTTCAAGTCATAAAAAATATAAATTTATTTAATAAAATAAAATATTTCAGACTGGCTCATGTGAAGTATGTGAAATCACATATCAATAAAATCATATATGAATCTATGCTAAATATTTTAATCAAAAGGGAGGAAACTACATATGAGAATTCCTAACTCATCATTGATCAATTTTTTATGAATAATTCATTATCAGGATTTGTATAGGACCTTATACAATTTCTACCTCTTGATTCACCTTGATCCGGTCCCCTGATGTCCTCTGATTCTGATCCACTAATGAAGAACATCTAAGCCTACTCTCAAATCCTCCCATGTTTCTGAGGCTAACATTGATGATTTGTTATGATAGGATATTTAAATAGAAATTTAGGCCATGGTATTTTAAAATAAAATAAATAAATTTAACTATTTATGAAAATTAAATGAACTACCAACATCTTCTTCAACTAGATGTCTAGTGTTGACGAATAATAGGTTGTGTCTAAGGAAAACCCCATGTTTCAAAGTCAACTATAGTCTTATATTTTCATCCAAATTCATAAACAATGGAAATGAAAAAACAATAAAATTATTTGTTCTTGTGCATTAAAATATATTAATATTTTTAATATATTAATTACTAGGTTCTGAGACAACCATACATAGATCCAAATTTGATTATAAATATAGTGATATATATAGAAATATTCAAATGAAAAATACCCCCAAACTAGAGTCACTACATTCTCTCTTTTTCAAGGCTTTTCACCCTAAAAGAATAAGTTACTCAAAAAGGTGGGTATACTGAGTTTTTATCTTACTATTACGCTTTTTGGAGCTCTCATGCATTCTCTCATGCAGCCACAACACATAAACCAAGGGAATGGTCTATCCTCATAGGATCCTATCTTGTCGGTCCTCAATCACCATGGGGAACTCAATGAAGGTGAATCCATCTGTGATGTCAAACTTTACTCATTAAAATATATATATAGGGTCATTCACGTATCTCCTCATCCATGAAACATGGAAGGGGTCATACACCGGATCCATCTATTAGGGAAAGCTTATGTGGTAAGAAACCCCACCAACCCACCATTGGATATCAAACAACCTAATAAACATTAGGGATAACTTTCCACCTTGGCTTCCTTTTTAAAATCTAATCATGGGAGACTTAAGAAGATATGTTCTCCTTCCTTGAACTCCAAGGGCCTAAGATATCGATCTTTGTAAGGTTTTTGTAAGCTGTAGGCTATCCTAATATCCTCAAAAATCACCTTAACATTCTCTATCATCACCTACACCCTATCTAGCCCAACCAGAGATGTATATACAATCTCATTCTGGCATAAGGGTGACTTTAAAGGTATCCCTTATAGAACCTATAAAGGATCTGTGTTGATAATATAGTGATATCTATTATAATAATAAAACTATAAAAATTTAAACTGTTCCTCCTAACTCCAAAAAAGTATATAATGAAATACCTCAGCATATCCTCTTATACCTATTTTTTCCATTGGTCTTTCTATCCATATTGGGTTGAAACATTATACTCATCCTTAAATTGGTGCCAAATTACACAAGAAGGATTATACATAACCATGATGTGGACCAAGAATTATATTCAGATACAATCATCAAGAGTACCCCATAATTCTGGATAATATATTGTATATAAAATTTCCCTAAGATCTCAACAAAACTCTACTCACAGATGGAAAGGAAGCATGTTGACTTTGTAAGTTGGTTAGCAATCACCCAGATGGCATCGTGGACACTCTCTATCCATGGAAGCCCCAACACAAGGTCCTTATATATTCCATCCTATTTCTAGTCTACGATCTCATGTGGTACTATCAAACATACTGAAACCTGGTGCTCATCCTTTGTCTACAGACATGTGATGAACTGGTAGATTAACTCAGTAATGATCTGCCTCATGCAAGCCCACCAAAACTACCTCTGAATTTCCCTATACATATTTTCCCCACCTAGATGTACAACCAAGGGTTAAGTGTGGAACTCCATCATCACATTGTCACACAACATGACCAAAATCACCATACATCCCTGGAAAATGATGTTGTGATCCCCCTTTCATAAAATCCATCTAGTGCATCTCATTAGGATATCTAGTCACATCAAACATAATTTTCAATGTCTAAAAAATTTCCATCCCTCACATGATAAAGAAGTGAAGAGTCACCCCCATCAAATGAAGAAAAAATACCCCAATATCCTCCACTAAGGTCGATTATAATGAATCCAACTACTCAGAAAACTAGTATACCAAGTGAGAATAGGACTTCCTATTAAGGGAATATATCACCATGCTTCCCTTATGAGGAGTATAGACAATCTTAATGTCATATTCCTATAGGTACTCAAACTAATTCCTCTTTCTTAGGTCAATATCCCACCATGTGAATATATAACTAATACTCTCATGGTTTTCTCATACAACAAAGAGTTATCTTATAAGTTAGTGCCTCCATATATTCATAGAAAAGACTATTACTTCCATCTCTAGGTCATGATTCATGTAGTTATGGTCTTGAGGTCTCAAATTTATCAACTCATATGTGATAGATTATTTCATCTAAATCACCATGAAACTGATATTAGCTTTATAGGAATCACTAAATAATATATACTAAACCCCCTCCTCTAATTTTCACAACACTAGAGCACTAGTTTGCCTCAGCTTCAACTCTTCAAAGGCTATCTAACACTGGTCAGTACAGATAAACATCTACCATTTCTGTATTAGGGAGTTAAGATCTGATAGAATCCTTAATAATTTTTTAAAAATTGTTTTTAGTACGCCTCTAATCTATGAAAACTCGGCACATATAATGTACTCTTGTTTGGATCTCAAGCAATCACCGCATTAATCATTGTCAGGTCTATAGATAAAACATTCCTGGAAATTACAATCCCCAAGAAGTGAAACTGGAAGATAAAAAACTATCACTTTGAGAGCTTATAATAAATCTAGTTCTCCTAGAGTAAGTCTAGGACTATCCTCATATTCTCTACTTTAGCCTACACTCACATAGAGTAATTGAGTATGTCATCAATGAAGACAGACAAAAATATCCCCTTGTATGGATGGAAGATCTTATTCTCAAGGGACATAAGCATAGTAGGGGAATGTTTCACACTAAAACACACCACAGAGAACTCATAGTATCTGAAGTAACATTAGAATTCTATATTCATAATATCAGTCTCACAAGCCCTCAATAGGTGGTATCCAGGCCGGAGATCAATATTTGAAAACCATCTTGTGTGTCTCAACTAGTTAAATAGATCATCAATACACAAAAAATGGATAATTATTTATTATCATTACCTGGTTTTGGTAATGATAATAAACAAAAATCCTAAATCTCTCATCCACCTTTTTATAATCAAAATTTGTTTTGCCTTGGGGACACATTGGGTATGATAAATCTCTTCTATTGAAGGCCCTCTAAGTGCATCCTCATCTCTTAGAGCTTGATAATGGATATTAAATATTCCTTAGAAGATATATGTGATATCCTATAGTGAAATTCAATGTAAAATTCCACCTCTCACCTTATAGGTAGTCATATAATGTCCTCATGGAATAAATCCATAAATTACTCCATCTCTGAAGCAATACATATGATTGAAGAGCCTATTGTTCTAAGGGATGCACTTTAAAATAGATGGGTGATGGGTTGTGGATTCCTACATGCAAGACCCACTTGGTTCGGAATGATATCTCTCTCATATACAAAGAATAATATCATCCATTATGTCTAGAGACATATAACTCATCTGTGATGGGAGTTAACTTGGGCTCAAACAATGAACAACTAGTTCATACCCATGATGATTTCATAAGGTTTCCAAGTGATGAAAAAGATGTCCCATGAGATAATTTTTCCCTCGTGGGATGGCTCATACTACCGCAAGATATGAAATATTAAAGATTCTCTCCTTATAAGAACCTATAATCATAGATTCTAGTATAATGTATCAACTACAAGATCTATTTATAACATAAGGTATAATTAAATAAAGGGATGACTCAAACTAGTGTCTATAAATATCCAGGAAGGACTAGAATAAAACTATATCATACCTCAGATCATCTCAAGTGTAGCCTTGTCATAGCCCCCTATAGCCTGCAGATCCCACGGCCTCGACCATCAACTATCTGTGTCTAACATGGGCCACATGGTGGTGGTTTTAAAAGTATATCACTACATCATCCTCCACTAGTAACTCCTACCTCAAGAGATCCACCAACTACTTTGCCTATGCCATCTTCTTGGGTGGAACCCTGATCATGCCTGAGAGATCTATGATCATGGTGATACCTTTATCATGGTAGCACATCCACTATTTTTCTATCCTAATAAGTATGAAAAGTAAATAATTCATATGAATATTGACCCCTTCCATTACAGTAATGTCACCAAACCACACAAAGTTGGATAGATCCTCTATGTAATCCCTAATCCACAGATCCATGAAACATAATCCAATAACGATAATTCCTCCTCTAATGATACATCAACATATGATGCCTGCTAAATTCTATAGATGACTCTTCCACATGATGTATTCCACCAGATCCAACCTCCCATCATCCTTATAATAGGAAGATCTTGGTCACCAGAGCCTGATCTAGAACACTAGCATAATTATGGATGAATTAGGAGACCACACTAGCATGAATGTCTATGTGGAGACCTTTCTTGAAATTTCTCACCCTGAAAAATACTTCTCACAAAATATAAAGGTATTATCAAATAATGTTAGTGAACCTAATGACATAGTCAACCACTGTTATATCAACCTGATGCTTCTCAAGAGGCTCCTAGATCTAAACATAGTGTAAAAATGAGTGGTAATACTACTCAATAAATATTTGTTCGAAGTTGGACCATGAGAGCTTCATCTCATTATGGTTTTGTATCACTAGACTTCATGAGTTCCCTACTGCTCTATGAAAAATATTGGCTTCCAGTGCAACCATCTGATCTATCTGGGTCTGCATGAGATTGAATACTCAGATCATCGACTGAAGCCAATCATCTTCTACCTGGTGATCTGGATCTCCAAAGAACATCAAATTCCCCTAATTATGGAACTCACATAGCACAGTAATATTGCATGAATCATCAACCTAAATAGATGGTACTACATGCTACTCAATAGTAGGGGTGATACTCCCTTCCCTCCTAATGGAAACAACTCACAATGTGGCCACTAAACTAGGGAATCATCACACAACAAATCATCATCACGATCCAAAATTGGTAACCTAGAAGGCTTTCTTCATAGAGGAATCTTAAAAGGGATCAATAATACCATGATTAGATGAGAATATATATAGGGAGATGACTTGATATGGGTATCCAAAGGACTAAATCTTATATGATGTATGTACTACTGTTCCATGTAAACAATGTCTTGATTATGCCGAGTATTCAAGTAGGTAGTCAAATTCATAATGAATAGATATGTAGACCAATGTACTATCACTGGATTCCTAGGATTGAAATCTGCACTCAAGAAACTCTGACACCATTACCTTAATACCCATCTATTCCTCATAAAGGGGATATCTCTAAACTCCATCTCAAGGAATGATCTAATTTAACACCACTATGTAATGACCTGACCCACTGGGGCCAACCTGGCCTGCAAAAGGTTATGTCACTAAAACCCCAATCCTGCCTCTAATAGGCTAGTGGATGTAGACAAGTGCTGAAATGGAAACCTAAAATTGGATAACTTAGTCTAATGTACCTTTGCAAATTTATACAAACATTTCCATTTAAAATTGTAGAGGAAAATAAATAAAATACTGTAAGATATATAGAAAAATCTAATCCCACCATATCCTCTAAGAAAAACATCAGATACTACGATATTATTCCAAATAAGAAAAGAAAGGAGAAAAATAAATACAAAACAAGGAATTAATTCACAACCTAACTACAACTAAAAAAAGTGAAAAAATGATAGATCCTAACTTCTAATCTCCAAGTCTTGACAAGTGTACATGAAAAATAGACCCACATATCAGTAATATTCAATGATGTATCTATCGATCCTCCTATCATCTTCACAAGACATGATACTTATGGGAAAAGCCTGTGTATGAGTGAGTATATACATACCAAGTAGGATTCCCTAGAAACTACAAATGGATAAATAGAAATATATTATTTAATCCATCTCAAACCATATAAAGTGGGAAATAAAAACCCAATATATATATATACACATTCATAGAAAAACCCAGTAGAGAGATAAAGGGGATCTGCATCCCACAGCTCAGCTAAAGTTAATGAGTCCACCTTATTGTCTAGAATTACATCACTGATGACTAGAATATAATTCAACCTCAACAGAATCTATTTATAGGGGCTCACCCCTTACGACTATTCTCCATAGTTGAGGGATCAAAAAATCATTTGGAGTAACCAAACACTAGTGGATCTCAAATATAGGGGAGTACCACTCTATAGAAAAAGGATCCATGCCTAGTGTAGGTGAGTACTGAATTTACCTATATAAAGAATGTATGAGACCCACAGTCTCGTATGATAGGGGAATACCAACCCAAATACCACTTTGATGATCCTTCACAATTTCTTCCTTCATTAAAAATCTTATGAAGAAGTGTAATTATATGAACACCACACATCACATCAAAAAATACACTATGAATGCTACTATAATATTCTATTTAGGAAAATAATTTAGATTGGATACTCAAGGAACTACTGCAGATATGGCCCTTAAAAGTTCTAGAACAGGCCATTTACAGTGCTAAAAATCATTCTTAATCTCAACAAAGATAAAGGGGGACCCTTTTATCAGCGCTAAAAAAGGCGATGATAAAGACCCCTTTTAATAGTGCTAAAAAGTGCTATTAAAACGATCCTTAATCAGCGCTTTTTTCAAAGCACTAATAAAAGTTTAAAAAATTTAAAAAAAAATCTACAGATCAGAGGGGGGTTTTAAAAACTCTTGACCCCCCCCCTCAATAGTTCTATGATGTGCCCCCACCCAACCCTGCACTCCCATACCACCCCATCACAGCCCACCCCCACCCCCAACCCTATAACAGCGCTAGCACTGCTCATCACCACCACGCGCGCCCCTGCCTCCCCCAAGATTCGAAGTCGATACCTTAGACCGTGCGCCTAGACCCTTTACCACTCCTCTATATTGCTTTTTTATCCATTTAATGATATATCTATTTATTTGTTTATACATTTAGTTATATTTATTCGTATCTTAATATATATTTATATTAACATATATATAATTTATATTAAAATATATATTTAGTTATATTAATAAATATATATATTTGAATATTAATATATATATATATATATACTTTTTTTTAAAAGGTTGGGGCCAAAGCCTCAATTTATTATTTAAATCAAAGACCTCTTTAGACTGGGTAGAGGGTGACCCATTACATAGCCCAAAGGCCCAAGGCCAAGTGGCCTGAATACAAGGCTTGAAAGCCCATTTTTTGGCCCAAAGGACCCCTCGGTGAACAGTACTGCTATAGTACTCATGCTGCTACAGTAACCGTCGCCGCTACAGTGCCTGCTACAGTCCCTCCGCCGCTACGGTGTCGCCGCTGCTATAGTTCCACGCTGCTACAGTACTGTTTATATATATTTAGTTATATTTTTTATTCGTATATTAATATATATCAGTTTATTAATATAGACACACATGAATACACACACACATACACATTATATAAGTATATAAACATTCATATATTTGTATTTTAAATAAAATGGATATTATATTTTTATTTATATAAGCCTTATATATTGATAAATATATTTTATATGTAAATAAGTTTAATTATTTATTTATAAAATTAAATTTTTTACGTGTGAATATATAAAATAATATGTATATATTGTTATATATTTGATTATAAATAACAGTACATTATGAAAAATGGTAAAATGTAAAATCTATAATATTAATACGAATGTAATCCCTTGGAATAAATTCACTGACCACTGAAAAAGGGAAAAAAACCCCTTAAATGAGGCTGAAATTCCATAAAATGTTAAAAAAATTGGGAATCCAAATTAAAAAAACAATTTTGGAGGCCTTCTGGACTATTTTTTGCCTCTAAAAAATAGTGATTGGAATTACCCTTAATAATAACGGTGTAAAGATCATCAAAGGCTTCGATTTGATAAGCTATAGAGTTCAGATGGACACCCGAATAAAAAGTTATGGTTGTTTGAAGTTTGAGTTATGTTTATACTTATTTTAGATCTTTTATTAATTTTTCTATTTTTTGTGTCTTCAAATTATTATTAAATTACTATTACTTGATGATAATTATCAAATTATTAATTAATAATATTTTTTAAATTTTTTTATAATCCATTTTTACTATATATATTATATATTAAGTGCAAATATCTATTTATACTTAACTAAAACTTACTTAAAAATATATATATATTATATTTATATCAATATAAATATACTTATATATTTATATATCAATATATTATTTTTTATGAAATATTTTTTGTTGAAATATACCCTTTATCATCACTAGTAAAAAAGCAACGATGAATCCCCCCCTTTATTAGTGCTGCTAAAAAAAGTGATGATAAAGGGGCCCCTTTAACAATGCTAAAAAGCACTGATAAAGGGGGTAACTTTATCAGTACTAAAAAAAGCACTGATAAAGGCACACTTTTAGCAATGCTTTTTAGTGCTATTAAAAGTACCCTTTAGCAGTACTTTTTTTAGCGTTGTTAAAGGGTTGTGTTGTGAAAACCCATTTTTGTGGTAGTGTGGGCCAAATTTTGATTCTAAAAAAAGAGGTACAAGAGGAAGAGGTTCTAGAGGGAATATATAACATGTAGAGGGTCCACATGGCATATACCCATACCTCATAATTTTTCCATTTTTTCCTCTAGAAATGGATTAGGAATCCACTACATATTACACAGCATATGCAGGTGGTACAAGGTTTGTCTCAACAACCCAGGGCTTACTCATGTGGTCCTAGCCACGACAATACACAATTGTCCATGCCTGTGTTCTTGTCCATATACTTATACATGCCCAGGTACTGGGTTATGCCCATATAATCCTAGTTGTGATTTTGTGCTAGACCATGTATGTTCTCTTTTACTCACAGAGTACATGAATATCCACATTCATAGGGTTATACATCCTGTAGAAGGTTTACACGTCATGCGATACTTTTCTCTACCCATAACCATAGCTACTGTGGAATCCAAAGTACACACCATGTGTTTTTTCATAGTACACGGTGTGTATTAAGCTTTTTCACTGGTCTTTATGATGATTTCAAATCCTCCCTTTCTACTACCTGTCATTACTATTAACAATTCCAAATCAATGAGGGTCATCTTTTTTCCTTTGATTCTAGGCCTCTTGTGGCTGAGAATTGGAATCTAGCTTCTCATTGATGAGCCATCGTGCATCCCATAGCGTCTCCAATCACCATCACCGCTCTAAATCCTAGATTCATAATGAATCAGCCTTAATTCATCCTAATTCATTGAAAAATCACCATATCATTCATTTTTCTCATAATCTATACAAATTTAGGGGTTCTCTCACACTTAGACCCACCCTATAAATGTTGAACCACAACCCCATTAGACAATGGTGAAGAACATGAAGAACAATGGGGAGAGATACACAAGATAAAAGTAAATCATTCATTTTCCAAGTATTCTTGGACAAAAATTATATAAATTTGGAATCCATTAGTTATGTAATGGTGTATCAAATATAAATTGATTTAAAAAACTCAAATTTTTGAGATGGTCTCATGTGAAGGATGTGAAATCACATATCAATAAAATCATATATAAATTCATGCTCAATATTTCAATAAAAGGGGGAGAAACCACAAATGATGAGTCCTACCTCGATTTGGATGAGTCTTTTATGGATAACACTTGCTCTAGAGATTTAGATGACCCATTGTGTTCACTTCCTCTCAATCCACCTCATTCTGATCACAGATCATCCTCCGATTCTGATCCGCTAATGAAGAACATCCAAGCCTCCTCGAAAATACTCCAATGGTTTTGTGGATAATCCTTAAAATTTGTAATAAATGTATATTTTAAGTGTAATTTAGGTCATATGAATTTTAAATAATATAATATATTTTAATTATTTATTTTAATTAAACACACTTCCAACGATTGCCTCAACCAGACGTCAGGTGTTGTAACACCTCATGTTTTTATGAATTATTTTTTCCAAAATAAATTAAATTTATTTGATAGATTGAGTTAAATGAAACACCAAGATAATCAATAATTACATGAAACACTAATTTAATCTTTCACTACACGTAACACTGGGTTACTTTGTGTTACACATGACATTGAGTTTTAATAAAATCAGGATGTATTATTAATATAGTTATTTAAAAGTGATGGTTATAACCTAGACGTTAAACATAAAGAGATGAATAGTAATAAATAATTTTTAAATATTATTTATAAAGGTTTTATTTAAATAAATAATATTGATTAAAATACTTAATTTTCATTAAAAATATTTTTGTGTTTCGAAAATACTATTTTCTCAAAAAATATTTTTTTTTATTATTCATTTTTGTGAAAAATAATAAAACTAATTTTTGTTACTTTTATAAATATTATTTGATAAAATAAAATTAACTTTGAAACCATGATTTCAAAATTATCTTATGGTGAATTTTTTGGATTTCTTTGAAAATTTTCATTTCTTAGATGAATAGTGAACATACTAAATTTTAATTGAAAACTGCCCTTTCATCTAAATTAATTATAATGATAGATTATAATAAAAATTAATTTCAAAGTAAAATTAGTTCAGTTATATATCTATTAATCTAATTTATTTAAATACAAAATTAATACTAAAAATAGTAAAATTTATTTATTGTGGTTAAGGTAAAAATAGTTTTACCTGGGGGTAAACTAAAATGATAAGGGTTTAAAATAAACAAAAACTTGTAAATAAAAACTTTTATGGACATTGGTTTATCATATTTATTATACTATAGATAATGGTTAATTATTTCATCCTTGTGACATGAAAAAATATGGGTGGGATTATTTCATTCAAAAAATTACAAGTGTACCACTCAACTCACTTATAAAAGGCCACCCCTTCTCCTCTCCTCTTCACACCTTCAACCCCATTTTCTTTAAAAAATACATACCCAAACACATTCCCAACTTCCCTTTCCTCATATTATAAGCCTTATTTTGGATATAAATCCAACATTGGAAGGGTTTTGTTACAAACCTAAGGGGGTGCCTGAAGAAGAGGTAATATTCATCAATGAGTGTTTTTGTTTTATTTATTCCTCTACATCCTTAAATTATTATTATACCATGATGATATAAAAACAGAAGTATATTACATATAATTATATGTTTTTATGTTAAGTTAATAACCTAAAACCATCTTCACTTCCTTCAAATAGGTTATGAAATCATCATTCGTGTGTACATTGGACTACCGTTTCGTGAATCGATATCATTATTTTTTCCATTAACTCCATTTATTAATGGAAATAATGTTGTATCTATGGTATATGAATGATATATATGATATTATTATACTTATATAATTATTATATAATAATACTTCCATACTTTCTATTTTTTGTGAATATAATAACATCGTTTGGGTGTGTGGCAGATTAGTGTGTCGTATAGTGATGTGACTCATTCACACTTTACATGAAAGGTCAAAAGGATGTGTTTAACTAAAATATGTGATATATATGACATAAAAATTATTTTTTAATCATAATATATCCTTTAAATTTCTTTTATTTAATCCTATAAGAAAATGGAAACAACATTCATGCATATGTACGACTTACCTTCTCCGTGAACGGTGTATTTCATTTTCTATCACTAAATTTTATGGTTTATTCTGAATACATATATAATGAATATATATTATATTCATATAATTTTTAAAATTATGGATATTATTAAATCAATATCAATATAATATAATTGAAAAATAAACAAATTAAAACATATATGAAAACGAAAGAGTTTATTACCCAGAACATAACTTTAACATGGATTTGTTAACAAAAGGGTAATAAAAAATCATAAGAAAACAATATATGGTATGATATATAAAAATATTTTTCATTAATATATTTATAATAAACTTATATTTATTATAAAATATTTTTAAAAATTTATAAAAAATTTAAGACTTATGGTAAGTGATTTCCATATCACTTTTACTATTTGTGAGAAAAATTCCAAATTCACCAAATGTTTATTTTATGTTGTGTATATACTGAAAATGAATGTATTTTATGGTGATTTTAATTGAAAAAATTTTTATTTATATATAAATTTTAGTATCTAACTTTCATAGGTTTTATGGTACAAAAGATAACAAATCTTTAAAATATTTTTGCTACAATTTTCCTTCTTTGATACATATCATTATGTTATACACCAATATTCTTGTACGAGGTGTATATACAACTCTTTAACATGTAAAATCATGAATTTATTTATCATCGTGAAATTTTAGGTACCATTTAATGATATTATTTCATGGGGATTATGTTTCAAGGTTATCAATGTTCTAAATAGTTTATTGTACAATATCATAGTTTATCAAGATTGTTTATGATTTTGTTTATGATTATAGAATATTATGATACATATCTCAAGAAACTCGTGAATTTTCTTATCCTTTGGTTATGTCAGTATTATTCATTTTTTCTATTAATTTTCCTCTCTTTATTTACTTAATAATTTATAAAGCATGTTGTTATGAAAAATCATATTTTCAGCTGAAAAACTTTTTTCTTCCAAAATTATGTTTTTTTAAAATGTTTTTATCATTATTTAAATTATTTATTAAATAATTTTTTACCCATCTTCTATTTTTTATAGAATTTTTTTTAATATAATTTTCATGTTGTTTTTCTAACAATTCCCAATTGTCTTTTACAAAAAATGTAAAATTAATTTTTTTCAACATGCATAAAATGAATATCTTTTCTCACTATCAAGACCACTCAATGATTTCAATGTTACCTTAAAAATATTAAATGTTATTTTCAATGATTTTTTTTAATATTTGGTAAATATTTTGATTTTAAATAAAATATTTCAAAATTAAATTATATTCAAAATATTTTATGTTTTAAAAAAAATTAAAGAGAAAAGGTTATTTTATTACAGAAATGCTTTAAATGAATTTTAAATCTTAATTTTTATGTTTTTATGTTTGTTTTAAAATAAAATTATTTCAAAAATATTTTTAGTTGAAAATTTTTATTTTCAAAGAAAATTTTTCTATCTCATGAAACGTTCTAATTGGTTTATCTTCCAAAACAATTATCCATCTAAAATGAAATCCTTTTAAGTAATTTATTCTTTAGTAAGGATATAAACCAATTATACCATTATTATTCACTCTCAACATGATTTATGATGAAATATTTGTTATGAAACCAATTTTTATTCCACAGGTTATACCATGAGAAAATTTTTATGGAACCCACTTATTTTTTCCATGGGTTATCCTGTGATGAAATGATAAAATGATTATGGAACCTCTCACTTTTTAACTAGTTATAATATTACTAAATGCTCATAAAACAATTTCATTTCATGTGTTATGATATGATGAATGTTTTATGATATTTTGGTACACATATATTTTATTTTAATAATGTTTTAGGTGGGAAATATATCTACCTTCACTGAACTGGGTAAAGATTTATATATCATGAGATATACATGACTCGAACAGTGAGTGAACCGAGCATAGTAGGGGACTTTATCTTATATGATGGTATTGGGAGTGAACCTTTACTACTATGTGTTGTTGGTGGTTCCATAGAACATAATTCTATATACTTTATGATAAACTATATTCATTATTTTTAATATCAATAAGATCTTTATCACAACATGATTTTTCTTCTACATAACTTTGTATGGGATAATGTACTTATAGTAGGTGTCTCCCTAAAAGGTTATAGTATTTCCCTACCATGATAAGAATACAAAAGTTCCATGACGTTAATATTAAATATGCGTTCTATAATCAGATTAAGTCATTTGAGAAACAAATATGATATAGTTTATCATGGGTTGAGACTCATAGGACTTTGATGCACCTTCTCATAGTGTATTCCCTTGGTAATATATTGTGTAGGATATTTTGAGAATGATACCCACCAGTAGGAAATCCAAATTTATGTGTGTCATTGGATTTTATTATCTACTGATGTGTGTATTGATCCTTAGATGTTAAGATTATGATTAATTAGTGTTATATATTTCATACTTTTATTAATTGATGAAAACCATGATGATATATGTTAACAGTTAGGTAGGATGCATTAGGGGTGTCATGAGTAATATTTACTTAATAAATAATGCAATAAAGGATTTATCCTTTATTCTATTTAATATAATTGGATATCTAAAGCCCTTTGATGGAAATTATATATCTTAAATAAATCCATGGCCACGGTGTTTTATCAGAAAGTTTTTTTACCGAAAAAAAAAGATACATCGAGCATAGAGGTCGATGGAATCAGCATGCAACCTTATTGATTATAGATATCATGAAAAAGATATTATATTACACAAAAATCATCCATATGATGTATTATGTCTTTGTAACATTAACTTCATTCTCTATAGATTCATTGGCATGTCACTTGATTCTATACATGGACTTTAGGATTATTCATATAATTCCACAAAGAAAGAGTCCTAAAGGGTCACACAAAATTTGTATCATGAATCTTAGTTAATTAGAAAAATATTATTTATTATTTAAAAAGTTTAATAAATATTATTCCTAAATTTTTTTTAATAATTATTCATGATTTCTTGATCCCATATATGCCATCACATGTTATTAAATTGAATATTCTGTGAGTGAAAATATTTAATAAATAATTATTTTATATTTAGTGAATATAATATTTGTTTATTAGTGAATAATGTATTGATAATTATGTATTAAAAAATATTCATTATTCAAGGCCTGATAAATATTATGGTGGGATAGCAACCTGAGTTTATAGTATGGTGAGAAATAATATATACTAAATATTATTTGAATAAATAATTTTTAATTTTAATTCTCGAGTTTAGCACATGTTGAGAAATAATACTATTATTATTATTATAGAAAAATAATTCCATGGGTATTAAATAAATAATAAAGGGAACTTGTAAAATTATTTATTCTAACCCTATCAGTATATAAACCTACTTATATTATTTTCTCAAGAGATCCAATTCATTTGTAGTGAACAACAATATATAGAGGGAATCCGCTCAAGTCTTAGAGATCTCCCTCTCCCGGAACGCCCTCAAGAAAAGAGTGTGACCTTCCTCAAACTTCCAATATTAAGTCTAGAGAGATCACGGGGAATCATTTTAAGTGATTCTCTAGGAGATCAAAGGAAAATGACACAAGTGATAGGATCCAGTGTGTGAGAACCTGAATATTCCTACAGTGACATTCAGAGATTCATGGAACATGTGTGGATCACTGGTAGAGGGGATCTATTATTGATTCTTAAAATAAAATTATGGTATAATATAGATTAATTATTTGATAAATTAATTAAGAAAGAATTTTTCACAAGATAATGCATTAATTCCATTAATTAATTATAAATAATTTGTGATGATCATGTGGTCTGGTTATAAATTTTATCCATTGCCAATATCATTTGATTAAATTACATTGATCATTGTGTTTTATCATCATGTAAATCCTGAATTAATCATTAATATTTATTGAATGCAAAATTGTAAAAGCCACATCCAACAATTTAACTACACTAGGAACCTTTAAGTGGAATCAGAGTGATCACAAAATTATTTATAATTATTTATAGATCATTTATTTATTTACACATTTTTCATTAGGTTTCAGTTCCAATTTAATAATTATTCAATTTTTATTATGATATCTACTTTATTTCTCTTCATTTATTGAAAATTATAATCAATTTTATTAGTTTTATGAATGATGAAAATTTGAATATCACATCTAAAGGTTCCATGGAGGCTGGAAGGATAACATAAGAGTACACGTCGTGTAACCCAAACATGTACACGGTGTACTAGTTTTTAATAGACCATGAATTAATTCTTAATTAATTCAAGTAATGTTCATTTATTACACATAGTGAATTTAATTATACAAGGAATCTTTATTCCTTCTATCTGGGAACACAGTCAACCAAAGTACACTCCATACAATTCACTACATGACATGTAGTTCCTTAGTCATAGATCGGCCATGTATTCTCTTGCACAGTCTATATGATTGGTGTTCATGTAACTCAGAGTCCAAACACCATGTATCCTATGTAAATTTTGTGTAATCTAAAATTTTCCATGGAATAGTTATATATCGAGTCCCTAGGCATGTGACGTAGATAGACGGTGCAAAAAATACGCGTCATGTAGCTTCAATGTACAAGCCATGTACTTTTACCAAATTAAATATAAATGAAAATTAATTGAATATTCTATGAAAACCTTATCAACATGTGTTAATTGTGGTAATTATGTTGATAATATATTCCATGTGATTGGTTATATATATATATATATATATATATATCTAATTAATTTATGTGTAATGTTATGATCTACATATCATGTATAAGTTGTATTACAATTATTACTCAATGAAAATTGTAGCATAATATACTACTTAAATACCATGTGATCCATGTGGTCATTAATTTTATAATACACACCACGAAATTATGTTATAGTTTGTGTATTCCACATGATGCATTAGTAAACATTATACGAGTATAATGCATGTTGGGTTGTTCAGATGAGTACTCACTATGTTTCCTCTAAAGTTAATTTTTTTACATAGTTAATTTTAATAAAATTTATTTAATTTGTTTCAAATTATGTTGGATGAGAATATTGAATAAATTTGGATTAAAATTATTCTTAAATAATTTATTAATTGAATAAGGTAATTAATTGATTTAAGAACAATTTATATTAAATAGGAATGATTAGAATTAAAGTCTAATTTTATTAAATGTATAGTTTGTTTCTTGAATGTGGATGATCATGATATTATACCATACCTTTATATGTTATTTATTTCATTTAATTTATTATTAAATTAAATTTTAGGACTTTATGTCCTCTCTCATATCATTATGTAAGGGCCAATGGTGCCATGGTGTCTTTTATTTAAACCCCTTAACTGATCCTTCAGTTCCCACACCTACATGTGAGTGAAAGAATATGTAATGGATTGAGCTCCCAAGATAGAGTAGAAATTTCATGTTTTGAGATTAAGTGGAACCAATCAAAGAGAGATACATATGTGGATAGCTGGAAAGCTTATACACAATCCATTAATTGTTCAAGTTGTTTTCCCACTATGAAAATAAATAGTTTATCCTCTTTTAGATAAATTAACCATTATAAAAATCTCATGATCATACCCATTTATTATTTTATTTCTTCCATCTTTAATGGTTCATTCATTATGGATGTTTTTTCATGACCACATGAATTATTAAATTAATAATCTAGCAAGATAGACCAAAAATAAATTGAATTATGCATAAATATTATCTAATACATGGTTAATAACCTATGTAAAACCAATTAATATTAACAATAATTTATTATAGTTAATATTTGGATATTTATGCATAAAAGAAAAACCCCTCAATTATAGATATTTAGTTTGTATAAGAACTCACTAATTTAGTTAAAATATAACCATACTTCAAAGTGTTTGACCATCCAATGTTAGGATGATTTCAATTATTTAGGAACTATAACTTGAAGTTTTGGGTTGACTCATATTAGTTCACATCAATGGTTGACTCCCAAATAAGGACTTGGTTTAACTAAGAGGAAAAGGTTATAGAAATGCAATATAATAATTTTAGTATTGGAGAGTCCACTCAATAGATCAAGGAACTATGAGTTAATGAAGTTTCCATTTGGAGTTCCTGCATAAAACCATTAAAACTTCTTAACCTTCCAAATTTGGGTTGATTAGAAGGGGAATATGGACCCTTTCTACTAGAATATACATGAAACATTATATTCCAAAGAAAATGGAGATGGTTATTTAGTTTCAATACAATAGTGGGATATAAATAAATGTAATATTTTTTATTTTTCTAAATGTTATTAAATAAATTACTAAAAATATTATCTTATAATTTGTAGAAACAACAATAAAAATGACATCAAACATATCACTATGATCCATACTTGATATGGATAACCTTTTAACCAGCACAAATATTTAATAGTGGAAAGGTGCTTACACGTTATCTTATGACATGAAAGGAAATTGTATATACTAGAAGAACCTAATAATAATTTTCTTGATAATGAGGTTAGGGAGGAATATTTATCTCTCTATTAAAAACATTTTATGATTTCATATTTGTTTAGTGTTTCAACCTATCATCCATTACCAATTATCTTATGAAGTAATATGTGGTCATGGATTCATATAGCATGGTGTCTCATCTTAGGGATCTATATCAAGATAATTTGATATAAGAGAGATATGAGATATCCAATCCTATGTTTAAATGTAATCTTGGAGATTTGTTTCTATTCAGGTGTCATTTATTCAAGATTACTATCTACATTGAATACTTAGATATCTTAGGAATAAAATTCCTAGATGAGTTTTGCATAGATCACATACTTTGCCCAATACCTAAGACCTTATCTAGTTTTATTATTAATTATAATATGAGAAGTAATGAGAAGATAATGTCATAAATTCTTACTCAAATTCTACAAGTGGATAAGGAGACAGGGCATGAAAAATCTATGGTTCTTATGGGGAATAAGAAAAGGAGGAATAATGAAAATGCTCACAATACTCACAAAAAGTCTAAATCTCTTAAGATTCATCCATTCAAGAAGTGTAAGATCTAGATGCGGGGTTAGGAAAAAGAGGCATTATTTTTTTTTCATTTATAAAGAAAGGAAACTGTAAGAATAAATACACCTAGAAGAATGGGGAGGACAATGTTTCATTCTTTATTGAGTGTAATCTTTCAATATCTACACATTGGGTATTAGATATAGCATGTGGTTCTAAAATCTATATCCAATTGTAGGAATCAAGTTGATTCTAAAAGATTTCAAGAGAAGAGGTGGATTTGTGAGCTTCCAAGGGTGTGACGATGGATTATCTTACCATTGGAGACTACAAATATTCATTTAGAACAAGAATTATATTTATTTTAATATATTATTTTTATGTACAAACTATTTCTAAGAACATAATTTTTGTATCATGCATTGATGCAGATGGTTTTATATTCATGTTTGGGGATAAAAGTTGTTTCTTTTATAAATACAACATATTTTATGGCATGGAACTTTTAAATAATTATCTTTATGCATTAAATTTAAAAACCCATGTATTGGAAATAGATAACGAATCATGTTCTCATAACTCATATAACTCTCAAATATGGAATCATTGTCAGGGTCATGTAAATGAGAAGAGTTTGACAAAGATATATCAAGATGGTTCTTTAGTCTCTATTGAGAGAAAACCACATTAAATATTCCATGATGTTTTAAAAGGAAACATGACCAAGCCTATATTTGCAGACAAGGTGAATGGGCCAAGGAGCTTTTAGGATTGGTACACATTGATGTATGTAGACCATTTCCAGTAAAATATAGTGGTGAGTATTCTTACTTATTAACTTTTAATGATGACTTGAGTAGATATGGTATAATTATATGACCTTTAACATTACATAATCTTGAGTTTTAAGTAAATAATTTACTATATTTTACTTTGAGTATCTTTTTATGCTTATAGTTTTATAGAATTAATCCATAACTCATACATAACAAAACAATAAAATATAATGTGTACACATTCGATAAGTATCCATTTTCCCAATAGATGAAACTATTAAAAGAAAACATGAAAACTGTCCATGAAATTAAACTTGAAATCTTTATTTCCCTTAACCATCCTTAAATATAATGATTCTGTTAAAAAAAGTGGTATGAGCATAAAAAGATAAGTAAGGGATATAAAATTAAATAAAACTGTTAGTCCAGTGAAAGCTTAAAAATCATAAAATGTTTAGCTTTACATCAATGTCAATGGAGAAAAATAAATAAATCATTTTCACCTTAAAAGAATACATTCGTTTCTTAAAGAAAATAATTATATCCCATTGAATGCATAGATAAATCATATAGGTATATTGGGAGATGATTATCCATATAACTCCTACAAATAGAATAACTATACAGTTTACTTATATACCCAATGGATTGGAGGTATATCATGAACCCACCCTTCCTTTCTTTATAATATCACCACCCATAATGGTTAATAAAGTAACCATTAGTCCTTGTTTAATAATGTAACCACCCGTCCTTGGTTTATAATGTAGCCACTCGTATTTAATTTATAACATAAATACCAATTAATATAAATAATGTTGAAGAACCATAACATAATAATAACACATGAAATTTTGAAATTTTGAAACATAAAAATCAGGAAAATCATTAAAAATCATGGACAATGATGATAATGAGTTTTAAGGAAAACATTAAAATAGTATCACTTTTTAAAAAAAATCCATTTACCACTTTAACCACATTTGAATCATAATCCCCATGATAGAATAACATGAAACAAATAAACTATAAATATCATGAGGAATATATAATTTCATGATTAAAAATGGAAACGGGGATATATATATATATCATTTAAAATAATATAGGGGCATAAGACCAAAATATGCCTTAATGAAAGGAAATTAAGATGATTTCCCCTACCTTGAGTCTGATTGGTCACGTGTGTATTTATCTTTCTATTCTTTAGGTATCCTCCTTATACTTAGATCAAAACCTTCTTAGGTTGGATTTATTCCCAAAAAAAGTATTATAGGATAATAGTAGGGAAGTTGGGAATTCAATTTGGAAGGGGTTGGTCAATACAAATGGCCTGAGAGGTGTGGAAAAGTTAGGGGAGTGAGTTCCCTTTTATAGTTATAGAGGAGTGGAATGTTTTTAAGTAACCAAAAGTATTCACTATTAGAAGGTAAATATTAACTCATGTTCTGCCAAAATTGAAAACTAATAGAGTGGAGACCAATTATGGTTGAGACACACTTACAACGCAAAAAACACATTTTTAAAAAAATTGTTCCCTAACTTCTACGTTTCCTTACTTTTACTAGTTTTTATTTTACTAAGGTAACTAGTATTTTTACCTAGTTAATTCATTATTTAGGACCCAAAATAAAAATAATCATATTAGAAAAATTTTAACCACTATTCAAAAATATAAAATTTCATTTATAAAATAAAAATCCATTTTTCATTGAAAATTAATTTTAACACAAGCGCATGCAATGTGTAAAAACATAATTTTAACCATAATAGTGATAACATAGTTTACACTATTTTAAAGTAAATGTATTCATTATAAAAGACTTATTTTTATATGAATTTACCATAGTTGATATTAACTAACATTAAAAAATCACTCGGTAGAAGATAGAATTTTTAGTAATTTCAAATCATTTAATAAAACATTATTTATTATAAAATATCATTAATGTCAATTTTGACACTATTCATATACTTTGATCTTAATAACATCAATACAGTAATTTAATTCAAATATAATCAATAAAAATATCCTTTAAATATTATATTAATCAAAAATATCCATGTAATTCAATTATTAATTAAAATATTTTACTTTTAACATTTTAAATATCATTTATATTTTAATCCTTTTAATTAAATAATTACTACATTGGTGTCACATAAGAATTTAAAGTAATTATTTTATCTAGAAAAATTAAAAATAAGTCACCATGATATATAATAATAATTTTTATTTCAAATAAGTATTCATAACCGAATATATGATGTCATTATCTATATCGCAAATCTTTATAGATATTAAAAACAAAGAAGATTCATTTTTTATCTTTTTCTTTACTTAACTCATTATATTGATCATTTTCAAAGGTAAAGTGAATGAAATTTCCATATATTATATAAAATTATTTAAAAGGTTGAAATAAACTCATAAAATAAATTTAAGATAATATTTTAGGTCATTTTATCTCTTATGGTTTTATATTAACCCCACAGTATATCGGTTTTTACCTTAACCATAGTAATTGATTTTTTTAGTATTTTCACTATTCATTTTTATAAATAATTATTTTAAAATTATTATATATTATATGTTATTATGACTCAAAATAGGTAATCCATTTATCCAAATTAAATTCACATAATTTGAAATTTTTAATTTAAAAATAATCCCCCAGATGCGATGGGAAAGCACGCTTTAAAGAAAAAAATGTTAAAAAGTTTACGAAGTTTCTATATCAAAATTCAACATGGGAAATATTAAAATGAAATAAATTAGATTAATTTATATAAAAATAAAATTAAGTTACTTTAAAACAATTAAATAAATATATTTTTAACATTATAAATTATTTAAACAAAAAATAATTTTTCAATTATAATTCAATATGTTTCCCTATTCACCAAAAATTGAAACTTCTTTGAAAATAAAAAAAAAGATAACCGTAAGATAATTTTGGTGTAAGGATTAAAAAATGAAGTTTATTTTTTAAAATAAATTTTATTAAAGTTTTATAATTTTTTTTTATAATAAGTGCACCATAAAAATTCAACATAATATTTTTTTTTCAAAAATACTGTTTTAAGCATAAAATTGGATTTACTTTTTTATCTTTTAAAGAAAAACAATAGGATGAATTTAAACATTATATTAAATATATAATATATAAATTTCATTAATATAATCCAAAAAGAGTTTTTTATTTAATTTATATTTATAATACATACTTTTCCACATTAAAAATAATTTTTCAGAATAATATTTCCTTTTATTTTCAAAAGGGTTTTATTTTCATTTATAATTAATGTGTCACTAAATAATTCTTATATAATCACATGTGAACTATATTTTTATAATTCATTGAATCTTATTCATAATTTCGATCCCAACAACTAGGTTATAACTATCAGATTAAATAATTATAATAATAATGTTTTTGTTTAAACTATGTGTTGTGCGTAACACATGTTAAACATAATAATGCATGTAATGCAAGAAAAACCTAGTGTTTCTTGTATTTTATGATATAGATCATAATTTTATTCTTTTAAAATATTAGTGTGTTATATCCTCCTCCCTTTAATAAATTATTTCCTTTCAATTTGAAATTTATCTTGGTAAACAACGGTTGGATATTTGAAAATACCTTTATTGGGAACCCACATCATAAAATGGACAATAAAAAATCCTTTTGATAAGATATAAAAGAAAGTATAGAGGACATATGGAATAATTAATAATTGGGTTTATAAGTAGAAAAATGTAGTTGGGAAGTGTAGATATAGAAATTTAATAAAAGATTAATTTCCAAATAATGATGGAGAGTGAAAAGATAATTTATTAGAATAAAGATAATGATTAATAGAATTTCAAGGACCTTAAAACCATAAACTATATAGGTTTTAAAGGGTCATTTATTTTATTATAACTGATTTTAATAGGACAAAAGTTTTTTTCAATATCCTTTTACAATATTTTAGTAATTTCATTATCATCTTAACTAAAATCATAAAGAAATGTACTTACTAGGCTAGTATAATTTCCTCAATTTATTAATTTACACAACACTCTTATGTATTATGAAACCTTAAGTAACCAATATGAATTTTTCATGCCTAATAAACTAAAATAAACTTATAATATATCACATAATTCCTAAAATAATAACCATATATTCATCATTTCTTTAGACATTAACTTCAACCAAAACAGTTATCAATGGTAAGATGTTTCTCAAAATTATGGGGACCATCTTTCGAAACGGCGTTAATAACCTAATTACCAAATAAATTTTCAATCTCATGGTTATATATATGATAAAACACAAATTCAATAAATAATCTTTATAATTATCATTTAAATTTTTTAATATAAAATAATGATTTCATACTAACCACGACATCACATAATGCATTGGTTGGAATTTCACCCTTCTTGACCTTCAATTTTGGGTTAAAGACCCACAAACTTGCTGGTTATTATGGGTAGTTTCCCAGCCTTTGAGCTATAATTTTTCCGAAAATTTAATCCTTATAACATTCAAAAAAATATGATGAATGTTCAAAAAAATAACCATCATCATTGAAGATCATATGTAACATGAAGGTTATCAACACCTTAAAACTCGTGTGTAAAAAGTGAAGGCATAATTCAAATTAAACCAAAGAATTACATATATATACACCAAAAAATGTCTCCAAAAATACATTAATAACTCTAAGATATCATCACTTAAAACATAAAAAGGATTGTATAAAACACTGAAATTATGACTAACCTTTGAAAAATACCAATCTCCCTGAATTTTTCACCACCTCACTAGATAGATCAACATAAACTATAGTAGTAGAAAATAATTTTTATATGCCTTTATGTTTTTGATCATGATGATTTTCTACCTGATTTACAACCTTAGGTCACACATTAGCATAATGAACTAACACATTGAAACTAAAACATGTTACCAATAGCTTGTCATTGCTTGTCTAATCCATTAACTTGCACAAATGAGCCATATGACCAAAATAAAAACACATAAAACAATTTTCATACATCTAAAGACATTATCCAAGATTATTTTTACCATAATTATCAGAAGACGGGAATTGGGTATTCTTATATATGGATGTATTTAATAAATTCTTTCCGATTCCCTTCCAAATGGATCTTTTATTACTATTTTCATCTCTAGGATCATAAGTGTCAGAAAAATCCATCTTAAATTTATTAAAACAATGAAAACGATTTGAAGAAATTTTGATTTATAGTGCTTCCAAATCTCATGATGAAATTAGTTTCAACCCTGTGTAAAATATATTAATTTTACTATCAGTGTATCAAATAAAGTCAAAAACATATATGTAAAATCATGTTAATTTTTATTTATATGTAACTATAGAATCTCCATCTTTTTTTCTCAATTACAGAAATTTTTTTATATCTGGATCCAAACAACCTTAAGGAAATATTTCTCATTAAAAATGTCCTTAAATGTTTCCCATTACATGGAATCTTGATCAAATTTCTCTATGGTATTCTTTATCAAAGTCCAACATCAATTCTTTTAATCTTGAAAATGATAAAAAAGAGAGTTAAATTTTGATGTTTTGAAAATACCATGAAATCAAATGTCTTATCTAAATAATTGATCCATCCTTTGTACACTATAGGGTCAGATGATCCACTAAATGATGGGGGATGTTTCCTCATTAAATGATACATTATCGACATGTTTCCTCATTTAGGTCGATTTCCTCTCTAGCATGGATGAAACCACTATTTATATCTTGTTTCAAATGATCCATCACTACCAAAGAATTGATTTTTTCTAATTCCAACCATCTCAAGATGCTGATTTAGAAGGATATTTTCCACTTAGTTACTTCCCTATGTAGTTTCCCTATTTTCACTACTAAAACCCACTCTAAATAGGAATTGTTTAGATGAAATAACATGGTAATCCAAAAATTCTATATAATTTCAACTTATAAATAAGATAAAATCTTTCACGGACAAGATATAAATATTATCCTAGCCTCTTAAGTTATCTAAACCAACCTTTGATACCAACTTTAAAAACCTAGAATTAAACGTTACATAATCTAGACTTTTACATCAAGAATTTAATTTCTTTCAATTTAAGGATCTTTTTAGGTCTCTTTTTTAAGATAATTAGGCCATAAATCATACATAAAAAACATATAATAAAAATTGGACACTTCTTAATAGTATCTATTTTCCCACTATAAGAAACTTTTGTAACAAAACATGAAAAATATCCATGAAATTCAACTTTATTTATTCTTTTCCCTTACCCATACTTAAATCCTATGAAACCATTATAAAATAATGGGATGAGGACAACAATCTCAGTAAGGTATATAGAAGTAAATAAAACTACTAGTCCAGTGAAAAAATGAAAATTCATAAAATGATTACCTTCACATAAATTATCTTTGACAGAAAGAAATAAACCATTTTCACATGAAAATAATACATAATTTTTAATTAATTAGAATCATTAAATATGATTTCAAGCATAGATAAATCATATTGGTATCTTGGGACATCATTATCCATTTCACTCTTGCAAATGGAATAATTATACGGTTGACTTCCATTCCCAATGCATTGTAGAGACATCCCAGGCCCACCCATCCTTAGTTTATAATAACCCCCCCATAATTGTTTAATAATGTAACCATCTTTCCATGATTTATTACATAACCCCATATCATTTTTTTATAATGTAACTACCCGCCCTTTATTTATAATGTAACCACTTTTTAACATAAATAATGTTGAAGAACTATAACATAATCATAAAACATAAAAGTTTGAAATTTATCAACATCAAAATTCATTAAATAATTTAAAAAAAATTAATTGGAAGAGAATGTGTTTTAAGGAAAACTCTAAAAGTGTATCTTTTTTTAAAAAAAAGAAACACCTTTACCATTTTAACCACATTTGAATCATAAGCATCATGATAGAATAATATAAAACAAAAAAATGATAAATATCATGAGGAATAGAGAAGTTCCTGACAAAACATGAAAATTAGGATGTATATACACATTATAAAATAATATGGGTTCATAAAATCAAAATATGACTCAACGAAATAAAATTGAGATGAAGTCCATTACCTTGAGTCTAACTTATCATGTATGACTTTATCTTCCACTTCTTTAGGTATCATCTGTATGTTTGCACCTAAACCTTTTTTTTGGATTTATGGCCAAACTAGTTCTTCTAGGATGAGGTGAGGTAAGTTGGGAAATATTTTTTTCATGGTTTGGTCGATCCAAATGGCTTTATAGGTGTAGAGAAGTGATGGGATTGAGTAACCCAGTATAGTTAAGGAGGAGTGAAATTTTTAAAAATACACAACAATATTCTCTATTGGGAGGTCAATCATACCTCATGGGACTAAAAAATTTACAAATAATGCATTGCATTGAATGTATGGTTGATTTACACTTAAAAAAGAAAAAAACACATTTCTTAAACATGTTGTTCCTTAAATTCAATGTTTCCCTACTTTTATAAATTTAGTTTTTACTATGATAACTAGTCTTTTTATTTCTATAATTCTTAATTTAATACCAAAAATAATGAGAATAATTATAGATAACTTATAAGCACTATTGAAAAATTTTAAATACAAATTTCAAAATAAAAAATAGTATTTTTGTTGAAAATTAATTTTAACACAAGCACATGTAATGTGAAAATATACTATTTTAACCTTAACCACACTGACAAAGATTTTAGTATTTAGGGTTCAATATATTAATTATAGAATAAATATTGGTCCATGAATGGAACATGGTTTATATTTATTGATATTTAAAAAAAACTTTTAAGAAGATAGGTTTTCTAATAACTTTAAATCATTTAACAAAACATTTTTTATTATAAAATATCATTAATTTGAATTTTTCTAGTATTCACTTACATTGATCTTAATAACATTAATACATCAATTTAATTTCAATATAATCAATTAAAATTCCATTAAATTTTATATATATCTATAAAAATTCATTTAACACAATAATTTATTAAAATTATTTCAATTTTAAAAAATTTAATATCATTTATATCATTTTCCTTTCAATTAAATATTTACTACATCGACGTCGCATAAGAATTTAAGGTAATTATTTTATCTCTAAAAATTTAAAATAAATTAGCATGATAAAAACAGATCACTTCCCTTTCAAATAATTATTTATAACGTAATATAGATTTTATTTTTCCTTATTTTAAATATTCATAGATATTAAAAGCAAGGAATGTTCTTTTTTGGTCTTTTTTTTATATTAGTTATTATAATGGTCATTTTAAAATGAAAGTGGCATGAAATTTCCATATATTTGAGAAATTTATTTAATAGGTTGAGATAATCTCATAAAATAAATTTAATACAATATTTTAGGTCATTTTCACTCTTATACCTTCATTTTAACACCATGATAAATCATTTTTTTCCTTAAACACGGTAATTGATATTTACTATTTTCACTATTCATGTTGATTAAAAATGAATTTTAACTTATTATAAATTATAAATTATGATGATTAAAAATATGGAATCCATTTTTTCATTTTTAATTCACAAAAGTAGAGATGTTTATTATAGGAAAATTCATATAGATGTGATGAGAAAACACATTTTTAAAGAGAAAAATGTTCAAAATTTTACAAAGTTTATATATCATAATTCAACATAAAAAAGATAAAAATTACATAAATTGGATTAATTGATATAAATATTATCTAATTTTACATTAAAAACAATTAAAAATATAATTTAACATTATGATTTATTTAAATGAAACGGAAGTTTCAATTAAAATTCAATATTTTTCACTATTCATCAATAAATGAAACTTATATAAAAAATACCTGAAATTCAACCTAAGATAAATTTTATATTATGATTTCAAAATTTAAATTTATTTTTTCTAATAAATTTTATAAAACTTTGAAATATTAGTTTTGAAATTAGTACGCCATAAAAAGGTGACAAAATTGCTTCCTTGGAAAATAAAGTTTTAAGTGTAAAGTTGGATTTATTTTTTATCTTATCTAAAAAACACATAGAATAAATGTAAAAATTTATATTTAATATATAATATATAAAGTTCATAAATATAATCCCATCATATAATTTTTTTAAATTATTTTTATAAAAAACACTTATGGGCATTAAAAAAATTCAGAAAAAACATATCATTTTATTTTAAGAAGGGTTTCTGTTTTCATTTATAATTATTTTTTTCACCAAATAATTTTTTATATAAATAAGTGTAAACCATATTTTCATAATTCAGTTAATCCTCTTCATAATTTCAATTATAATGGATAGGTGATAACTATCATATTAAATAATAATAATAATGTATTTTTTTAAACTCAGTGTTGTGTGTAACCCAAGATAAACTCAATAATTCAAGTAACTCATGAAAAATCAGTGTTGCATGTCTTTTACACTATCAAACAGAATTTGTTTCTTTTAAAATCATGGGGTGTTAAATACAACTCCTTTAAAAAATTTCTTCCTAGAAATTTGAACTTTATATTGGAAATCCAATGATGGATATTTGAAAATACCTTTATTGGGGACCCATATCATAAAAGGGTCAAAAAACATACTTTTGATTATAGAGAAAATGAATTACATAGGTCATCTGAAATAATTAAAAACTAGGTTTACATGTAGGCAATCATTTATGGGAAGTGAATATTTTGACATTTAAGAAAAGTGTAATGTCTAAAAAATGATATATTGTGAAATAGATAATTGATCACATGAAATATAATGATCAATAGAAAGTTAAAGACCTCAAAATCATAGTCCAAAGAGGCTTGAGAAGGTTATTTATTTCATCATAAATTATTTTAATAGGACCAATTTATTTAAGGATCATTTTCCTAGAGTTGAGGAATTCAATTAATGTCTTAACTAAAATCATATGGAAATATACTTACCTATCTGGTAGAATTTCCTCAATTTATCAATTTCCACCACACACTTAAATTTTATCCAATGATGAGTAAAAAAGATTATGTTTTTCATGTTTGAATCCCTAAAATAAAATTATAATAAATCACATAATCCCTAAAAGAATAACTAGATATTCCTTATTTCATTATAAATTAAATTAAACCAAAATGGTTAGCATAAGGTATGATGTACTCAAAATTATGTTGACCCTCTTTCAAATGAACATTAATAACCTAATTAATAAATCAATTTCCAACCATATGGTTATATTTATGATAAATCATATATTCTAGAAATAAAATTTATCATTTTATTTTAAACTATTTAATCTAAAATAATTATATCATACTAACCATTACATCACATAATGCATTGGTAATAATTTCAATCTTGTCGAACTTCGGTTGTGGTTTTAAGACCAACAGCCTTTTCAGTTATGATGGTTTGTCACACAAACTTCAAGCTATAATTTTCATAAAGTTTAATCCTTATAACATTCCAATAAATATGATTAAAATTTATAAAAATAACATTAATCTTTAAATATCATACAATACCTGAAGTTTATCAATACATTGAAACTCATATCTAAAAAGTAAAGGCATACTTCACATTAGACAAAAGCCTTTCATATACATAAACCCAACACAAAGTCTCGCAAAAGTAATTTATCATCTTAAGATACCATCACTTAAAACCTAAAAAGGAGTGTTTGAAACATTGAACATTTTATTAAGAAATAAAAAATACCAACCTCCTTATAATTGTGAACACTTCACTAGATGACCCAATATCAATTATAGTAGTAGAAAAAATATTTTTCTATACCTTCCTATTTCTAATCATGATGATTTCTAGTCTTAGATACTACCTTAGGGAATACTTTAGAATAATGACCCAACTTGTTGAAAATGAAACAACTTACTACCAACTTTTCATTTATTTTTGGATCATTTTTCTTATAGTCATGAGCCATATAACCAATCATACCACATTGAAATCACTTCTCATACTTTGAAAGACAATCTCCAAGATTATTTTTACCAAACATATCATAATATTGGAACTTTTTTTTCTTAACTCCATAATTATTTGATGAATTCTTCCCCATTTCCTTCCTACTGGACCTTTCCTTACTATTATCATATCTAGGAACAAAATTGTCAGAAAATCCACCTGAACTTTCTCAGCATAAAAAAAAACTTTCTCATAACTTTTAAATTCATGTATAACCAAATTTCATGATAAACATGGTTTCAACCCTGGGTAAAATCTATTAATTTTACTATCAATGTCTCAAATAGAGTCTAGAATCTATCTAGACAATCATGTGAATGTTTCTTTATATACATCTATATAATCACTGTCTTTTTTACTCAATTCTAGGAATTGTTTTTCATTCAGATCTGAGAAACCATAGGATAATATTTCCCAAATCAAAGATCCTTAAATGTTTCCCCTTTCATGGTATCAAAATAAAATTTCATTCTAGAATTCATTACCAAATACCCCCCTCGATCATATTCACCTACAAAACAATAAATGACAGAAGTTTCCTTTTGAGGTTCTGAACATCCCATGACATAAAATTTCATCTCTAGAGAATTGATCCATACTTTGGATACCACATGGTTATATGATCCACTAAATTAAGGGGGATGTTGAATCATTAAATGTTACACTATAGAATTGTTCCTTCATGCTAGATTGGGTTCCCCTCTGGAATGTATTTCACCACCATTTATAGATTTTTTCAACTGGTCTATTAGTGCAACAAATTGATCTATTTCAATTAAAACCATCTCGGGATATTGATTTTAAGAGATATTTTCTTCTCAGTTCTTTCCCTCTAGAGTTTACCTATTTCTTATATTGAACACCATTCTAAGTAGGCATAGTTTAGAAAAATAAATAAAGTAATATTAAAATTCTATATCATTTCAACTTATCCGTAAAGTAAAATATTTTAGGGGATTCCTATTAATATTATTATAGCCCTTAAAGTTCTATAAACAGACCATTAATAACAACTATAAAGACCTAGAATTAAACATTACATAATTTTGAGTTTAAGTTAATAATTTACTTTCTTTCACTTTAAATATCTTTTCAGGTATTGATTTTAAAATAATTTGGCCAGAAATCATACATAAAAAACTATATAATAAAATATGAAAACTTATAATCTATATCCATTTTTCTCACTAGATGGAAATTTTAAAACAAAATATGAAAAATCTCTACGAAATTCAATATTAAGTATTACTTTCCCTAAACTATCCTTAAATATTGTGAAAACATTATAAAATTGTGGGATGAGAACAAAAATATCAGTAACGGATATATATTTAAATAAAACCATTAGTCCTATGAAAACATTAAAGATCATAAAATGTTTACCTTTACATCAATTTAATTTGAAAGAAATAAATAAATAAATTTCACATGAAAAGCACAAATATTTTTTTCTCAGAGAAAATAATTATATCCCATTTAAAGAATAGATAAATAATATGTTTATCATAGGGAATCAGTATCCATATCAATCTTATGAATGGAATAACCATATGGTTAAATTCTATACCCAATGAATTTGAGCGATATCATGGACCCACCCATCCTTAGTTTATAATAGAACCACACATCATTGGTTAGTAATGTAACTGAACATCCTTAGTTCGTAATGTATCCAGCCATAATTTTCTTATAATATAACCACCCATCCTTAGATTATAACACAACCATATGTTAACATAAATAATTTCTAAGTACCATAATATAATCATAACACATAAAATCTTTCAATTTATCAACATCACAACTCATAAAATCATTTTAAAAAACATGAACATTGAATAGAATTACTTTTAAGGAAAACCTAAAAAGAGAATATTTTTAAACAAATAAATTCCTTTTACACTTTAACCACAAATAAATCATAATCCCCATGAGGTAATATCATAAATTAAAAAAACATTAAATGTTAGGAGTAATAGATAAGTTCATGATAAAAGATGAAATAGGGGTTATATATACACCTTATAAAGAATATAGGTATGTGAAATCAAAATATTCCCCAACAAAATAAATTAAAATGAATTCCCTTACCTTGAGTCTGACTTTTCATATGTTCCTTTATCTTATACTGTTTAGGTATACTTATTAGGTTTTCACCAAAACCTTCTTAGGATAGATTTATTTCCAAACTAAGGCTTTCAGGATGATGGTATAAAAGTTTTAAAATTATTTTTGAAGGGGTTGGTTGAGACAAATGGCTTTAGAGGTGTGTAGAATTGAGGGGATTGAGTTCCCTTTTTTAGTTGAGGAGGAGTGGTATTTTTGTAAATACCCAAAATTATTCACTATTGGGAGGTCAATCTTACCTCATGTGCCTCCAAAATTGAAAAAATAATAAATTTGTGTAAAACTATACTCAATACAAACTTACAATACAAAAAAATTACACATGTTATTCCATAACTTCTAAGTTTTCTTACTTTTACCGATTTAGTTTTTACAATGGTAACAAGTATTTTTATCTATGTAATTAATAATTTAAAATAAGAAATAAAAATAATCAGATTTGATACATTTTACCCACTTTTGGAAAATATGAGATCAAAATTATAAAATAAAAAATATATTTATATTTAAAATAAATTCTAGAACAAGCGCATGCAACGTGTAAAAACATCGTTTTAACCTTAACTACGCTAATAGAGTTTTTACTATTTACGAACAATATATAAACTAAAAAATAATGATATCTCCATGAATAGAGATTAGTTTATTTTTAATGATATTTATAAATCACTTGGAAAAAGATTGGATTTTTAGTAATTTTAAATCATTTAATAAAAAAATTATTTATTATAAAATATCAATAATGTCAATTCTGACACAATTAACTTACTTTGATCTTAATAAAATCAATGAATCAAAATAATTACAATATAATCAATATAAATTACATTAGATTTTATATTAATCCAATTAAATTCATTGAACACTATTATTTATTCAAATTGTTTTACTTTTAACATTTTTTTATCTGGTTTATTTTCTTTTCCTTTTAATTAAATAATTTTGACATCGGCATCGCATAAGAATTTAAGGTAATTATTTTATCTCTAAAAATAAAAAATAAATTAACATTATAAAAAATCATATATATTTTAAATAATTATTTATAACTTAATATAAGTTTTCATTATCCCTATCTCAATGCTTTATAGATATTATAATCAAGGAAGATTTATTTGTTTTCTTTTTATTTACTTAACTTATTATATAGGTCATTTTTAGAATCAAGTGGAAATAAATTTCCATATATTTTTGGAATTTATTTCCATATTCTAAATAAACTCAAAAAATAAATTTAATACAATTTTTTAGCTCAGTTTTACTCTTATATTTCTAGTTTAACCGCATGGTAAATCAGTTTTTTCCTTTGTCGTGGTAATTGATTTTTACTGTTGTCACTATTCATTTTGGTAAATAATTAAGTTGAAATAATTATAATTTATAAATAATTATGACTCCAAATAAGGAATACATTTTTCCAAATTTAATTAAAATAAGTGTAAATTTTTAATTTAAAAATAATCCCCCAGATGCGAGGATAAAACAGGTTTTTAAATAGAAAAAGGTTTATGAGGTTACATTGTTTTTATATCAAAATTCAATATGAAAAAGATTAAAATGGAATAAATTGGATGAATTGATATAAAAATGAAATAATAATTATTTAAAAAGAATTAAAAATATAATTTAACATTATAAATTATTCAAAATAAAATGCATCTTTCAATTAAAATTCAGTATTTTTTATTGTTCATCAAAAATTGAATCTTTTCATAAAAATAAAAAAATAACCCTAAGATAATTTTAGCATTAAATTTTAAAAAATGAAGTTTATTTTGTCAAATAAATTTTATAAAATTTCTAATAATTAGTTATAAAATGAGTGCGCCATAAAAAGGAATCAAAACTTCTTTATAGAAAAATATAGTTTTAAGTTTAAAATTGGATTTATTTTTATATATTATATAAAAAACACATATTATGGTTATTAAAAAATTATATTGGATATATAATATTTAAATTTCTTTAATATAATCCAAAAAATAATGTTTTGTTTAATTTATTTTTATAAACCACACTTTTCCATATTAAAAATAGTTTTCAAGAAAATATTTTCTTTTATTTTAAAATAGGTTTTATTTTAATTTATAATTAATTATTCACCAAATTTTTCATTATATAAACACATTAAACCATATTTTTATAATTAAATTAACTCTATTAAGACCCAAAATTCCAAATACTATGTAATTACTATCATACTACATAATTATAATAATAAATTTTTTTGTTTAAACTCGTTATTACCTGTAAAAGAAGGTAAAATATATAATTCATGTAATTAAAGAAAAAATCAGTGTTGTGTGTGTTTTATTCTATAGAAAATAATTTTATTATTTTAAAATCTCAGGTTTTTACATATGGATATGTCTTCTTGATGAAGTATAATTCCAAGTCCAATAATAAATTGAATAAATTCAAGAATAAATTAGATAATCAAATTGGAAATAAGATAAATAAGTTTTTCTCAGATTGAGGTGATGAATATCATAACCAATATTTTATCAACTTTTTATATGTTTTTTGGATTTTATCTCAACTCATTCCACCTTACACGACACAGTGGAATGATGCTAGTGAAAGGAGGAACCATACCTTGTTAGACATGATAAGGTCGATGATGAGTTAGGGAGATCTTCCACTATACTTTTGGGATATGCATTACAAACTATAGAATACACACAAAAATGAGTACCAACAGAATAGGGGGGAAATCCTTTCATGTTATAGATTGTAAAGAAACCCGTTTTTTTCACATACACATTTGTTGGTATGAGATATGTTTGTTAAGGCCTTATCAGGTAACAAACTATCAACACAAGGCACAAATTATATCTTTATCGGGTATCTTAAGGAAACATTGGGATAATCCCTTTATAGCTCCTCAGAAAATAAAGTGATTGTTTCCAGAAAATATATCTTTATTTAGATGGATCACATCCTAAAAAATGGTAGTGGGAGAAATATTGAGTTTTATGAAGTTGATGCTCAAGATACACAATAGTTAATATAGGAACTAATTCTATAGGTCCCCATGGAATAACTAGTTCCTAAAATAGAAGTATTGTGTAGGAGCATTAGAGATATAAGATAACTATAGAGATAAGGTTTTGTAGTCACTAAACATGGTGACTCGTTATTAGTTGAAAATGATGAACCAATTTCTTATAAAGAGGTAGTATAGATATCATAAGCCACAAGATAGAAATAATCCATAAATTCTAAAATGCTTTCCATTTATCAGAAATAAGTCAAGGTTATGGTTGATGTTTCAGTTGATGTAAATCCTATAGGTTAATTATTAGTATTCAAGAAAAAATTGTACATGGAAGGTAATGTAAATACCTATAATGAAAGTATAGTGGATAAAGGGTTTAAAGAATGTAATGTAATTGAATATGATAATACCTTTTCATTAGATTCCATGTTTAAATCAATTATAATTATAATTTCTCTAGCATCTTATCATGCCTATGAAATTTGGAAGATTGATGTCAAAACAGATTTTCTTAATGGGAACCTTCAGAAGGATTTCTATATGACCCAACAAGAAGGGTTTGCGACTCCTGGTGATGCCAAAAATATTTTCAAGTTGAAATTATCTATTTATGGATTGAATAAAGAATCTAGGTCATGCAACATTAGATTAAATAAAGCTATAATTTTTTACATTTAAATTGAATGTGATTTATGTGTTTATAAAAGGTTTAGTGGGAATGAAGTTGTTATTATTGTAGTATATGTTGATGAAATATAATTTTTTGGAAATGACATACCAGTACTACAATCATTTAAGGATAGGATAAATAATTGTTTCTCCATGAAGCAATTATGTGAAGAAACCTATTTTCTAGGGATCAAGATTATTCATGATATATCTAAGAGGATACATATACTAATTCAATGTATATACATTGACCAGATACTAAAGATATTTAATATGGTACAATCAAAGAGGGGATCGGTTCCGGTGTCAAATGGTATACATATTTCTACTAAAACGTTTCCTCATACACAATAACATAAAGAGAGAATGAGTAAGATCCTATTCGATTCAGTGATAGGATCAATAATGCATGTCATGTTATGTATTATACTTAATGTTTCTTATCCATTGTTCATGGTGGGCATATATCAAGTTGATCTAGGATAACATCATTAGTATTTTGTTATGGCTTTCCTGAAGTATCTGATAAGAACAAATGATAAGTTCCTAGTGTAAGGAATAGATTAGGAGCTAGTCATCAGGGGTTATACTAAAGCTAGTTTTGAAATAGATCAGAATGATCTAAATTCATAGTCAGGATTTGTTTTTTCTATCAATGGAGGTGAAATGTTTTTTAAGAGTTCAAAGAAACTAGTTTTCACTGATTCTAAATAAGAGTCTAAGTATATAGAGTCTTTTCATTTAACCAAGGAATATTTTTGGATACAAAACTATATCCAAGATCTTGATGTGGTACCTAGTAATAAAGTCCATATCACTCTGTATTGTGATAATACTCTACTGGTGGATCTTTAAAATTATCTAAGGTCAAACTAACTACCAAATAACATACTTCAAAAGAATAACCTATTCAGGGATTTTTCATAGAGGGGTGAATTTATGGTTGGGAGAGTTCCCACAGGAGAAAACGTGGATGGACCCTTTGACTAAAGTCCTATCTCAATAGAAGCATGAGTATCATGTGAGAGCTAGTGGAATGATGGTTGTTAATAGTTAGCTATAATGAAAGTGGGAGTCTGTTGGAGTTGGTTCCCTAGAATGAACTTTTGTGTACTTTGTGATAACCTATATTCATTATTTTGAATATGAATAAACTTATTATCATATCATAATTGTTATTCTATTTAATATAGTATGTGATAACGGATTAAGAGTATTGTTCACAATAAAAGGTTATAGCAGTTACCCATTATGATGATAACCCAGAAGTTCCAAGATAGTGTTTTTTAATGTATGTTATATAGCTAAATGAAATAAATTTTTGGGAACAAATTATATATGTTATCATGGGTAGAGACTCATAGGAATTTGAGGCACAATCTCATGGAGTATTCCCTTGGTAATATATAGTGTAAGATATTATAAGAAAGATACCTTCTAGTAGGAAATCCACAATTATATGTTTCATTGTATGTTCTTATCTGCGAATGTTTTTATTGATCCTTCGACCTTAATATTATTATTAATGAGTGTTATATGTCACATAATTTGATGTATTAATAAAAACCATGATTAAATATTTTCATGAAATGTAAGGAAATTTTGAGTTCTTCATAAGTAATATTTCATTAATGAATATTGTGAAAAATAATTTCCCCATTTATTTCTTTAATGTAACTTTATATCTCAATACATTTTATAGAAATGATATATCCCAAATAAATCCATGACCATGGTGTTCTATAAGAATTTTATATTTTGGAAATTCAATGAAATAGGTATCCATCATATATGTTGATGGCACCAGCATGCAACTTTCATGATTAGATATATCACAATAATGGGATAATATTACCTAAAAAGCATTATATGAGGTATTATATCATTATAGAATTAAATTATTTCTTTATTGGTGATTTGGTGTGTTTCTATCACTTTCCTTAGACATTAGGTTGCTTTACCTAATACCAATGAGAAATAGACCTAGAGGGTCACCTACTATGTGTATCAAGAAACTAAGATAAATAATATATTATTTTTTATTATTTAATAGGTCGAAGAAATATTATTCCAACACATGGTTTAATAATTATTCATGTTTTTTTATCACATATATTCCATCATAAGTTATTCAAGATAATATTATGTGAGCGTACTATTTAACAAATATTTATTTTCCATTTAGTGGATATAATATTTATTTATTTATTGGTGAATAGTAAATTTATATTCATATACTAAATAAATAGTCATTATTTAAGGAATGATAAATATTTTGGAGGAATGGTGGATCGATATTAAGTGTCCAGTGAGAAATAATTAATAATTTATATGATTGGAATAAATAATATTTAAATTTAATTCACAATTTTAGTTCATTTCAATAAATAATATTAATAATATTATTATAGAAGTGTGGTTCTATGAGGATTAAATAAATAATAATGGGAACTTGGGAAATTATCTATTCTAACCCTATAATTATATAAACCCAATTATATTATTTTCTTAATATATTCAACTCATTTATTTTTCAAAATGTGATTCAGAGATAATCCTCTCAAGACCAAGAGATCTTCATATGCCTGAACACCCTCAAGAAAGGAGAGAAATATTCCACCACCTTCCACTCTAGATTTTAGAGAGATCAAGAAGAATCGGTTGGAAGTGATTCTCAAGGTGACCAATGATTAATGACATAAGTGATAGGATCTACCATGCTGAAACTTAGAGATTCCTATGACGAAGTTCAGAGATTCATGGAACACATGTAAATCACCACTAGAGAGAATCTATTCTTGATTTCTATAATGAAATAATAGTACAACATAGATCTGTTCATTGATTCCCTTATGATTCATGTCTTATTAAAAACAAATATTTATTCCATGACTCAAGATTATGATCATTGATATGTAGGGTATAGTTTTTAAATGTTATGGTCGTGTTCTCAACCACTTATATTCCTGTCATGCTTATATATCTCTCTTGTTTACTCATACAAAGCATCTGTTCTTACCCTTTCTTATCTTTCCTTCCCTAGGTTTTGAATATATGTATTATGTATGATATGTATAATAAGGGTTATAGTTATAAATATCATAGTGAAAGATGTTGTAGTTTACCTATGGACTAGTTTTTTGTGTTTACATGATTCCAAAGACACTAAAATATTATAGTCCTCAGGTGTGTTCTTGTGTAATGTAATTAATATTCAAATAAAATGATGTAATATTTATGTATTATAAGACTGGGTCACTATATTAGGTTTTAGAGAATAGGTTTAGTTAACCTTAGGAATCTAGGATTAAAACCCATAGTGAGATTCCAATATTACATGTATAAGGATAGTTCTAAGGATGAGTCAAATAATATGAAAATATCTTAGAATTTTGGTAAAGCATAGAGTGAGTGGTTTCTAAGAAATTATATTCCTATCCAGCTACTACAAGTGGATGTGGATCTAGTATAGAGGTACGTAAGGGTAATAACTCCAAAAAGGGTTCATTGAGATAAACTCAATCATTAACTAGTTCATGAAAATAAACATTTCTACACACCAGGTTTGACACTGATGGGGATATGATTTGGAAATTCAAATCCAATTTATGAAACAACGTGAAGGATTTAAATTGATGATGACTTTGAATAACCTAGGATAAATGAATGGTGGGAAAAAATAAATATGTTTTAAAGATTTAGATATCATATAAGTGATATTTCATGAAAATGTGGTTCCACATAATGATTATTGTTTCTTACACTATGAATTATGATTTTAGTAAATTCCTAAAAATTGAATGAACAATGTAAATACTGAATGTGATAGAAAATACAATGATTATCCTAAGAGAATCCAAAGATTGTGGGAAATGGAATGAAAAATATCATTTTTATGCTCACAGAACTTTCTCAAGATATGAATCATACTAGAATTCCAAAAAAAACAATAGAGGGAACAATATTTGGTTGATTCTTTCATGAGGTAATTCCCACCTTCTTTCAATGGGTATTATGATCCACTAGTTATTAAACAGTGGATTGGCACCAGTAAAAAGATATTATTTGTTCTCTAGTGTTCGGAACCTAAAAAATGGACTTTGGCTATCTATCGTTTGGAAGGTGAAACATATCAATGTTGGAATATTATAAAAATACAAGAAAACATGATGATATTGACTCCATAGATTAGGAGGAGTTCAAAAACTTATTTTATAGTAAGTATATTCCTCATATTTTTCATAAAATGATAGAGAAAGAATTCATTGAACTAAATAAGAAGGAAGATGAATATTTTAGTACCTATGGGGAAAAGAATACAAGACCTCATGGTTTGCATCTGGTATTATCATCCAACCTGAAAGTAAGGTTGATCAATTATTCAGTAGCTTAATGCAAAGTATTCGAATGGAATTATCCAAAAGATACTTTTGTAATAATAAATATTTGTTTGATGTGATATCAAGGTGTAAATGCAGTTTGGAGTTATGTATCAATATCATGGTTTTTATAAAAAGGGAAAATGGAATTCAAAGGAAAATATAACAACCATGGAGATAAGAATATGACATCTTCTTTAAGCTTGAAGTGTAGGAAGAAGCATGGAGTAAATTATATTAAGGGTAATAGTAAATATTTTAATTGTGGAAGGGAAGGTCATTTGGAAATTAATTTTTAAATTGATGGAAAGATATTATTTAACGATGAAAATAGAGTGAAAGATGAACATAATGCACTGCCCACACTCTAGTGTTTCAAATGAAATAAGAATGGGAACTATGCTAACCAGTTCCCAAATATGAAGGTTAATGATGATGATCGACATCAATAACCTATTATTTGTGAGACAAAGGGAAATCTTATATAATCACTATTTTAGATGAGGGTTGCGCTAGCAATGTGGTGAAAGGTATATATACCACCAACTCTACTACTACGAATGTCTTATTTGACTCTCGATCTACCCATTATTTCATTTTCGAATAATTTTATAAGCATATAAAGATTCCACCCAAATGATTATATGTATAATTAGCAGTGAAAAAACATAATGGTATAATTATCACATCTTAATTATATGATTCCTCCTCAGATTAAATTGGTGGGAATGTGCTTCTTGCAAATATTTTCATTCTTCCTCCAGTTGAATTTTATTTCATCTTAGGCATGATTGGATTTCTCTAAATAAATCCCACATCAATTATCATGGAAGGGAAGCCACATTTGATATTCCAAACCAACCTACAGTCATCTATGAATGAGAATATATGTATAAACATCTAATGGATGTCACATAAATTGTATATATGTTAATTCCCATTCATAAGGGGTGTTTATCTCTGATGGTTTGGGATAAAATTGACAAAGATGATATTATTAGTGGTCAAAAATTTGTTGATGTCTTTCTGGAAGAGTTTCATATACTTCCAGAAAAACATGAAGTTGAGTTCTCAATAGAAATAATACCTGGTGCCATATTAATTTCAATGGATCCATATAGAATGAACCTGATTGATTTGTAGGAAATAAAGAAGAAACTCTAGGAAAACCTTTACAAGGAATTCATTCAACTATATGTATCACCTTAGGGTGAACCTATTCTTTATGTTAGAAATAAAGATGGATAAATGGGACTCTAAATTGATTATCAGGAGCTTAACATGATCAAAATTAAGAACAAGTATCCACTACACCGTATTGATGACCTATTTGATCAATTACAAGGAGATCAATACTTTTTAAAATTTAGAATAGTTTTGGATATCAATAATTGAGGGTCATAAAGCAGTATATACCCAAGAGAGAATTCCATACATGTTATTAGTAATATTAATATATAATGATTCCATTAAGTCTTGTTAATTACCCCGCTATCTTCATGGATTTAATTAATAGAGTCTTTAGATATTACCTCAATTGGTTTTGGAAGTCTTTATAGAATATATTCTTATCTATTCAATGATAAAGGAAGAATATGAAGAGCACTTGACAATTGTACTAATGAACCTAAATAAGGATAATATATAGGAAATAATTACAAAGTGTGAATTTTTTCAGTGGAAGGCTTTATTTTTGGGTCATATAATCTTAAGATAGGGTGTATTAATGGATCCATCAAAGATATAGGCTATTGAATATTGTCCAAGACCGGCCATGATGAATGAGATCTATATTTTTCTAGGTTTAACTTGATATTATTGATAGTTTTTGGAGAATTTCTCATAAATATATAATTCTCTAAACAAGTTAACTCAGAAGTGATCCAAGTTTTCCTGGAAAAATGAATGTGAGGAAATTTTCAAGTAACTGAAGAGAATTTTAGTCAGCGCACCTATTCTTACATTAAACTATAGTGGATTAGTGTTTTTAATATAAAGTGATGTATCCAATAAGTATTTGGGATCTGTTTTTATGAAGAATGAAATATCTATAGCTTATGCCTCTTGAACATTGAGGATTCATGTGAAAATTACCCAATTCATTATTCTGAGTTAGATGTTGTAATTTTTGAATTAAAAATATTGATGCATTATCTTTATGGTGAAAAGTAAGATATATATACTGATAAAAAATTATAAATTATATATTCACATAGAAGGAGTTGAATATGATCTAAAGATGATTGTTAGATATGGTAAAAGATAATGAATACTCAATACATTACCACTCAGGGAATGCGAACATGGTGGTCGATGCTTTGAGTTGAAAGGATAATGCTAGATTACCCATGATAGGGATCACAAAAGATACAATATTTTAATATTTTCAAATAATGGATATGTAAATCTTGAATGAAGGGGAGAAATTTTATCTTGATCAATTTAATGTTAAACCATCTATCAAATAAAATAAAAAAGTGGTGTATAAGAAAGATGTAGAGCTGAAAAATAAAATTATAAATGATCCAGAGTTTAACCTTGATTATGATGTAATGATAAGGTTTAAGAATTGTGTATGACTTCCTTCCATACTGGATTTGAAGAAGGATTAGTTAGTAGAAGCATATAGTTCTTTACTCTATATTCATCCAGGTAGTATGAATATGTATAGATATTTAAAAGTGTACTTATGTTGGGGTGTAATGAATTGATATATCACGTAGTTTTTATCTTAGTGCTTGGTATGTTAGAAAGTTAAGGTCGAGAGAAAAAATTATAAGGGGATGTTACATCCATTACCTATAATATAATGGAAATGTTAAAACATCACCATGAATATTATTGTTAGAATCTCCAAAACTTATAAAGGGAATAATTATACATGGGTTGTAGGTAATATCCTTTCTATGTCAACACACTTTATCTCTATCATAGAATACTTCTCTTTGGATCATCATTCCAGAATATACATTAAGGAAGTGGTAAGTTTCATAGAGTAAAACATTCAATTGTGCCTGAATGGGATATGAGGATTACCTAAAAAGGTTGGTGAAGTATTTAGCAAGCTCTTGATACATATTTGAGCTTCAAAATTGTGTATCATCCTTAGACATATGGTCAATTTCATAGAACAATTCAAACCCTAGAGGATAATTTGAGATATAATTATTTAGATTTCAAAGGTGTTTGACATCAACACATTCCTCTAGTTGAGTTTTCTCACAACAATTTCTTTCACTCAAGAATTTTGATGGCTCCTTATGAAGACCTATATGGAATGAAATGTATATCTCCAACATTTTGAAATAAATTTGGAGAAATAAAGCTTGAAGGACATGATATAACTAAAGAAATGGTAGATAAATTTAAAACCATTTAGTATCACATTAATGCAGCTCAGAGTCAGTATGAAAGTTATGTTGATAATCACTAGTGTGTTATAAACTCATAAGTTATTTCCATGGTTTTTCTAATAATTTCTCTATAGAAGAATATTATGATATTTAAGAAGAAATGGAAACTAATCCTTAGGTATATCAATCCCTTTGAAATTCTTGATCATGTCAAGACCATAGCTTATCACTTAGCGCTTCCATTGAACATATTTCAAGTCCATAATGTGTTCTACTTATCTATACTAAGAAAGTATACACTTGAACCTTCACATTTACTAAACTTAGAGGTAATACCACTGGAGTAAGATACTTATAATGAGGAACAATTGGTGGAGATCTTAGATTGTACTGAGAAAGTTATACGAAACAAGACAACTCATTTGGTCAATGGTTTATGAAAAAACCACCAGTTTGATGAATCTATTTTTGAATATGAGAATATTATGAGAAACTATTATCCTCATTTTTTGTGTTAGAGTGATGAATTTTTAGGGTGAAATACAATTTAAGGGGGGTATGAAACACCCCGAGTTTTTCTGAATTATTTTTTTCCAAATAAATTAAATTTATTTGATTACTTGTGTTACAGGTAACACCAAGTTAATCTTAAGTTACATGAAACAACAAGTTAATCTTGTGCTACACACAACTTGGGTTAGCTTTCATTATAGATGACACTAATTTTTAATAAAAACACGATATATTATTAATAAAATTATTTAAATGTGATGGGTATAACCTAGCCATTAAAATTAGCAAGATGAACAGTAGTATCTAATTTTTAAAAATTATGTATAATGGATTTATATTAAGAATACATATTTATAAAAAATTACTCAATTTTCATTAATATCTTTTTATGTCTTTACAATACTATTTTTCTCAAAAAAATAGTTATTTTATTATTCCTTTTTGTGAAAAATAATAAAATTAATTTTTGGAAATTATAAAAAAGTTATTTTATAAAATAAACTTATTTTTTGAAATAATCACTTCAAAATTGTTTTAATGTGACTGTTTTTAATTTTTTTTAAAAGTTTCATTTTTTTGATGAATAGTGACAGAAATGAATTTTAATTGAAAAATGTCTTTTCGTTGAAGTTACTTATAAATGTAGATTATATTTTAAATTATTTTAAAGTAAAATTATTAAATATATATATTAACACAATTTAGGTCAATTTGATCAATTTGATCTTGAATTTTGATATAAAACCATTTCAAACTTCTGATCTATTTTCTCTTTAAAAACCTGCTTTCTCATCACGTCTGCAGGATTAATTTTAAATTAAAATTTTTTTAATCATGTAAATTAAATTTTGAAAAATAGAATCTATATTTGTAATCAAAATAATTTATATTATTGAATAATTTTAATTTTTTACAAAAAACAATAATAGTTAAAATAGTTAAAATTATTTACCGTAGTTAAGGTAAAAATGGATTATAGGAGTGTTAAATGAAAGCTACAAGAGTTCAAAATAACCTAAAAATTTTAGAACACAAATTTTATATACATATATCAATATTATATCTTCTAGGATCTAGAGTGGTACATTATTTTAGCCTTGTAGAATGAGAAAAATTTGGGTGTAATTCATTCTTTCAAAAAAATTAAAATTGTTCCACTCACCTCACTTAAAAAGGAAACTCCTTCTTCTCTCATATTAACACGTTAAAAAACATATTTGACTAATATATACCAAAATAACTTTCATAAATCCCTCATATCATCCTATAATATTTATTTTTACCTAAATATGACATAGGAAGGCTTATAGTGCAATCCCAGGGAGGGTACTTGAAGAAGAGGCAACGTTCATCAACAAGCGTTTTTGCATTATTTCATCATCCATCTCAATAAATTTGTATTATACCTTTATGATATAATAAAATCTGTATATTAAATTTATTTATATGTTTTTTTATAAGGTAATATCCTAAAACCAAATCCACTTCCATCAAATGGGTTATGAAATCATTGTTTGTGTGTATGGTAGACTACTGCCTTGTGAACGAATGTCATTCATTTTTCCATTACCACCTATCAAGGAAAGACATAATGATGGATTTATTATTTATATATTATATTGATGTTATTAATAAATGTTTTTAATTATTATACCACACATACCTTTATACTCTCCATTTTGTGGGAATACTATAACGTTGCTTGTGTGTGCGGCAGATTATCGCCACGCGAAACGATGTCATACATTCACACTTTACATGGAAGGAAATAAGGATGATTTTAATGAAAATATATGATATATATGAAATAAAAATTATTATATAATGATTATATATCATTTAAATTTCTTTATTTTAATCACACAAGAAAACAGAAACAATGTTCATGCGTACATACGGTCTACCATCTCCAGAAATAGTGTACTTCATTTTCTATCACTAAATTTTATAGATTAATATAAATAAATATATACTGAATATATATTATATTTACATCAAGGGTTAAATTATAAATATTATCAATTCATGATCAAGGTAATTGTATAAAAAACTAATCAAAACATATAATAAAAACAAAGCGGTTATTACCCAAAACCTAAATTTAACATTGAATTGTTAATAAAATGGTAATAAAAGGTTATAAGAAATTAATATATGATATGATATGTATACATATATTTATTTAATATATTCCTAATAAACTTATAATTATTATATAGTATTTTGGAACTTATACGACGAAATTCAAGAATTAAGGAATGGGATTTTTTTCTCACTTTTACTTTTTGTGAGAAAAATTCCATATTCACCACATGTTTATTTTATGTGGTGTATGTACATCCAATTAATTGATTTTATGATGATTATATATTAAAATAAAGGTATTTAAATATCTATTTTATGATCTATATTTCAGGTTGTTTACATTTAAAATGTTACCAAATCAGTGAGATATTTTTGTCTCCATTTTCCTTCATTGAGACATATGATTATATTATGCACCTATATTATTGTATGAGGTGAATATACAGAGAATTAAAATGTAATATAATGAATTTATTTATCCTCATAATATTTAAATTATCATTTAATGATATTCTTCCATGGGAATTACATTTCAAAGTTACCAAAGTGTTAATGATTTTATGTAACAATCTCATAGTTTATAGGGATCATTTATGATTATATTTCTGATGATAGATTATTATGATCCATCTCCCAAGAAAATCATGAAATTTTTTATCCTTTTTTTATTTTATTAGAATACATGTTTTCCATTAATTTTCATCTATTTATGTACTCATGAGTTCAAAAAGAATATATTTAAGAAAAAACAACTTTTCGACCAAGAGCCCTTTTTCTTCGAAAACCATGTTTTCTAAAAATTATTTAAAAATTGTTTTTATAATTCTTAAAATGATTTATTAAAAACATTTTTACCCATGTTTTAATTTTTTAAAAATATTTTTAATGTAATCCTCATGTGGTTTTCCAAACAATTCCCATATGTCTTTTAATAAAAATGTGAAAAAAGTCTTTGTTTTTAACATGCATGATATAAACAGTATTTCCCAATGTCATTACCACTCAATGATTTCAAGGTTACATTAAATTTTTTCAATGTTATTTTAAATGAAAAATATTTCCTTAATATTTGTAAAATATATAAATTTTAATGAAATTATTTCAAAATTAAAATGATTTCCAAAATATTTTATGTTTTAATAATGGTTTTTTCAGAGATGAAAGAATGTTTTCCTCAAGATGTTTTAAATTTATTTTAAATAATTATTTATATGTTATTGTTTTTATTTTCAAGGGAAAGGATTTATGAATTTTGTTTTGAAATTTTGTTTTTAAAGAAAATATATCTTCCTCAAGAAAAATTCTAAGTGATTTATCTTTTGAAATCATTCTTCATCTAAAATGAGATCCTTTGATGTAAATTATGTATTGATGTGGATATGAACCAAGGATACCATTATTATTCTTTTTATGAATGTTTTATAATGAAAATATTTTTATGAACCCAATTTATTATCCATTTTGTATACCATGATAAAATTAATATGAAACATGCTTTTTTTTCCATGGGTTGTGCTATGATGAATTGGTGAGATTATTATGAAACCTGTCACTTTTATATAGGTTTTTATATGATTAAATGTGTATTAACCCCATTTCATTTCTTTTTTTAAGATATTATTAATATTTTATGACCTTTTGGTACACCTATGTAAGATTTTCATTATGTGATAGGTGTAACACGTATCTCCCTCCAATGCATTGGGTAAATACTTACATCTCATGAGATAGATAAGACTGGAGTAAGGACTGAACCAAATTTAGTAAGAGACTTTATCCTTTTTTATGGTATTGGGAGTGATATGTAACTACTATACTGGTTTGGGGAGTGAACCCATTCCACTATGATATCCTTGGAAGTGAGCCTTAACTACTATTGAAATTATTTTCTATAATTGTGTGTATTCCAAAAATACATTCATTATGCCACTTTTATACTCTCATGAATCATGTTCTTTGATACCCTTATGATTTATGACTTATGAAATGTCAATATTTATTCCAAAACTCAAGATTGTGATCTTTGATATGTAGGATATGGTTTTAAAATGTTATGTTTATGTTCTCTTACCCTTATGTTCATGTTTTTTTATCTATCTCCCTTATTTACCCTTACTAATCATATGACCTCGCCCTTTCTTATTTTTTTCATTACTAAGGTTATGAATAAATTTAATATTTATGATCTATATAATAAGGGTTCTAGTTAGGGAGATCGTAGTAGGGATGATGTAGTTTTCATATGGACTAGTTATTTGTGTTTATATGTTTATAAATACACTAAACTATTATGGTCCTCAGGCATGTGTTTGTGTAATGTAATAAATTTTCATCGAAAATAATTTATTATATATGTATGATAAGACTGTGTCACTATAGGTGATAAAAAACATAGGATGTACCTTGGGTAAAATCTACATTATTGAGTCAACCATGGTCTCAGATTTCGCATTTGATTTTCAAAAAAAAAAGAAAATTTCTAAACACTAAAATGATGCATGTGTTTGCATTGAAATATATTAATTTCAGGGTCCTGAGACACCCAAAAAATCCATGAAATCATGGGATACTGTAGAGACCCAAATCTCGACGTACATGGACATTACATTACTATTTTGGAATACTTAATACATAACAAAAACATACACACAAGGACTGTAATAGTTTAGTGTCTTTGGAAACTCGGAATATAATCTTCTAATCGTGGTGAAAGATCTTCAACATCTCCAATAAAGATCTTCCCCTTTTGTTTCTTACCTAAAAACTTTCTTTAAATCCTAGGGAAAAGAAAACATATAAAGGGTGAGCTCAAATGCTCAGTAAGGGTAAGCATGGAGAAAATAGAACAAATCATATACATTTGAACTTAAAAAAACATGAACATAATGTTTAAACATCAAAATCTTGAGCAATGACATAAAACATGGCAGTATGTAAGGGATAGATCATAAAGAAAAATTAATCATGATAAAATATAATGTAAATAAAACATTTAATTATGGAAACCATTGAGCACATGTTATGATTTCCATATTAGCCAAGTCATTACTGCCAAGACCATCTTAGTGGACAAAGTCCCTTTCTAAATTGAGTTCACTCCTCATTCCAGTCTCGTATCACTGAACCGGATTATCTTTCCATTCCAGCCATGTCTATCTCATGAGATATAAATCTTTACCCAATTCATTGGAGGGAGATATAGGTCCTACCCATCTCATAATTAAATCATTCTTTCATGTGCCACAAAATAAACATAAATCATTCATCATAACCCAAAGAATTAAATTGGTTTCATAAACATCATCTCATCATATCATAATCCATATAAAACAAATGGATATCATTTCATAATAATAAAAGTGAAACCGTGTAAATCATAGAGATATTATACTTGAAATATACACATATGAAATAATATCATCTTATATGAAAAATGGTTTTGATAAAACACTTGAAATGAATTCTTGAGGAAAATATTCTTTCTTCTTCAAAATCATTTTCTTTTCACGAAATTCCATGAAATTTTAAAAGAAATGGATTTTTTTAAAATATTCACGAAATCTTGTAGAGTATGCTTCATTAAGAAAAGGTGTTATGAAACTATAAAAATCCGTTCATGCCGTATAAGTTAAAAAAACATTATCCTTATACTTTAAATGGAAAAGTCAAAAAGTACCACGTATGGTATACAAAAGAAAGATTCCTTCCATAACACAATGTAAAAGTCAAAGAGGGGGAAACATGACTTTAAAAATACATGGAAGAATATTAAATACCTTATTAAAAACATTTTTATGGACATGGACGAAATATATACCCCAGTAAATACTTATGTATAAGAAATCTCGGATAAAAATGAGATTGCAAAATTATCCCTTACCTTATGTCCAATATGCTTTGTATGTATCCAAACCTCCTATATAATGATTTAAATAATGTCATTGAATTATTAAAGAATCATATTCATTTTTATGATATCATATATGGTTCATTTATAACTTTATATTACCCATTCTTTTGTAAATTCCAGTTAAAGCAGTGTTTTGGGTAAAATCGTTTCATTTATCGTACGTGTTTCAATTTGTTGTTCTTGATATTATTACTTATATCCTGATTTAAATAATTATAGAATGTAAAACATTATTTATATAAAATATATATTCAGAATATACATATATATGATAGATCGATAAATGGAATGAAATACACCGTTCATGGAGACGGTAGGTCGTACATACGCATGAACGTTGTTTCCATTTCCTTATTGAATTGAATGGAATTAAGTAAATGAAACATATATGTACATAAATCTAGTATCATTATTATGTACTATATTTCATGATTATTTATTATATATACTTTATAATCATACTTGAATGGTTAATCATGGAAAATGAATCTCATCGCGTTCGTGGAGACAGTAGTCCGTACGTACGCACGAGCGATGATATCATTCCCATAATTATTGAATAGATTTGGAGTGGATGATATAATATATCAGAATCATTATGATGTAATAATAACCATATATAGTTATTCTTTACACCATTATACCCATCCAAGTAAGGTGGTGGTGGAAAAACAGATTACACCACGGCGTGGAGACGGTATTCCGTACGTACGCACGCGCGGTGATTTTGTTTTCCGTAGGATGGATAGAAGGTGAAATGGGGTTGTTTCATATTTATAATAACATATAATTATATTATTGATACTGATGTTATTACTTTATAATGAAATAAATAAATAAAAATAAGTTTAAGAAGAAAGAAACTTAAAAGAATCGGTAGAAGAGATTACCTCTTCTTTGATGCGCCTCTTCTTAACCTCCTCTTAAGGCACTAGAGTTGGTATTTTGAGGAGACAAGAACCTCTATAATGTTTCTAGGGAAGTTTATAATGGAAATGGGTAGTTTTTGGCAGATCTTGAAGGCTCAAAAGTTTCTAAAGAGAAGAGGGAGGATGTGCCCTTTTATAAAGGAGGAGAGGGGAACCTTTGGAAACCTCAAAAATATTAATATATAATAAATTCAAACCCCACATAAAAACTTTCAAAATGACTCAAATCTGAACTTAGATGATATTGGTTTGTAATATCATCAACCAATAAAATTTAGACATGTTGGTAATTTATTTTAAACATTATCAACTTGATTTATCCTTATTTAATCTATTTAACTTTATTTGTGGTTATAAGATTCTAAATTTTAAATTGTTATAAATAATTACATATGTGTTGTGAATTGTCCATAATTAGATTATTTATGAAATTTTAGACCATATAAATTTTAATTTATAACTGTTAAAAAAAATTTGATTTGTAAACAATTTTATATTATGTTATTTTTATAAAATAACAATAGTGTCAATTTTGACACTATTCATTTATTTGAATTTAAATAAAATCCACATAGAAGATATGTTGGAACTAAAAGTTTTAATAGATTCATAACATGTCATATTTACCTATAAAATTAGTGGAGAACATTAAATAGTTCATATAATATTTATTTTAATATTTTTAAAACCATTTATTTGATATTTTAATCAATAAAATAATTTCAACATCACTATTGTGTCACCTTTAATGATAATTATTTAATCCCTAAAAATTCTAAATAAATTTACATGATAAATATAATTTTATTATATTTCTGGAGACTATTCATGTGTGAAGTTTCATGAATTTTATCACTAAATTAAAATTATTATACTTATAATATTTAAGAGAGTGACATGTTGTCACTTTCTTTGGTTTTTATAATATTTAAATTATTTTCAAAGTCAAAAGTCCATAAAATGAATCTATTCCGACCTTTATATGATATGGGTCTAACTTTATTCATCCAATAGAATTTTGGTAGGTGTTAGGATAATTTTATAATCTTATTTTTACCCTAAATTACCTAATTGACCTTTAACTACAGTAAATAAAATTTATCATAGTTGCTATTCATAATAACAAAAAAATAAAAGTAACCTATTAACATAATTTGGACCCACTGAATTAAAATATGGAATCCATTTTTCAAAATTCAAAACACAGAAGTTGAAGTAATTAATTTAAAATTAATCTTGTTGTTAAGAAAACGGGTTTTAAAAGTTAAAACATTGCCAAAGATTGAAATGTTTTTACCTATGAATTCAATGTAAAATTAATGGTAATGACATAAATTATATTAAATGGTAAAAATATATTATATTTATACTTCAAAACCATTCAATATTATAATTTAACCATATAAATTATTGCGATGAAAAAAAGTTGTTTTTAATTAAAATATAGCGTGTTTTTACTATTCATTAAAATATGAAAGTTATCAGAATAATATGAATAATTTATCCGAAGTAAATTTTTATATCCTGATTCCAAAGAAGAATTTTATTTTATAAAATTTAACTTATAAACATTTCAAAAACTAAATTTAATGTGGGTGCGTCATCAAAAGGCGGCAAAACTTCTTTTTTTTGAAAAATACTTATTTTACCCGAAAATTTTATTTTGTTCTCATACCATGTTATATAAAATGTGTAAGATGAATTATAATTTCATAAAATTAAAAATGTATATACTACTATTAATAACATCTATTTCATAATAATCTTATAGTAATATATCGTTGTTTAGTGAAACCCGGTATTGCGTACTACACACGCTATCGAGGAAGGTCGTGATTGCGTGTAATGCAAGTCAAGTCAAGGTTGCGTGTAGTGAAAGATCCCTTTGTTTTTGTGTATAACATAATCAAAACTTATTTAATTTATACATTAAACAAAATCTATACATAATGTTGCGTAGAATAATTTCTACAAAACGAACTTAAAATTGTGTGTAACACGAGCCAAGAATAGTGTTGCGTATACTGCAAGCTAATACGGTGTTGCGTGTAGCACAAGATAATTTTGGTGTATCATACAACACAGGACATCAATGAAATTAAAAATTATAATTCTCATAAAATCTCATGTTGTTACATTCTACCCCCCTTAAAATGAATTTCTCCCTCGAAATTTTTCAGGGTTATAAATGGTTTACTACTTGAAAGTTTCTTTTATAGAAACACACATCATAAAAAGGAATACTAAAACTTAATTTTAAAAAATGAATGTTAGAAACAAAACAGATACCCAAATTAACTCATCACTTGGGTTCCCACATAGTAGAACAAAGGTGAAAATATGGATATGGAAGAGAAATCTAACTGTCAAGTTCTGATGGAGAGTGGTAGAGAACAGGGCTATGAAAAAATCCAATAGTCACAATGCCATAAATTTGTGATGATCTAAGGTACCATCTGATTCATCAGATATTAGAGCACTAGGACAACATTTTTGGTTTTCAAGATAATTTCCCAAATGTTGAAGAATTTTTGAATTAAAAGAAATACTTACTTGATTTTGGTACAATCTCAACATTGCTCGGGCCTCGAACAATTTCCACTTCATCTCTTAAAGAAATGAAGTTGAATTTGTCTTTAGTGAAGTTTTAGCAGATCATGCGATATAATGATAGGTCATTCCATATGTCTCAAACATAAGTTATCAAAAGTTATATACATAAGTCCATCTATGGTGAGATTAATCATATATGGTTCTAAAATGGACTTATACTTCATCTATCATCCTGCTTAATAAAATAAAACTAGTTTCTACTAACCAGGGACTTCTTGTAGGCCAGTGGAAGGTGATAAAGGCATGTCTCACTTTTTTGTGGGTTAGATTCCCGCATCCTTTTCCGACACAACGGGTTGTCGCCTGTTCTGCAGGTTGTCCCTTTCTTAAACAATACTATTATAACATTCCAAAAATAAAATAGAAAAAAAATCTAGCCTTAAACATTACTATATGATGTTTAATTTAATCTATTCCAACATTTAGGCTTATCGGAAATACTTCTGTCCAATCTCATAGTATACAGAAAACGACTTTTAGAAAGGTCACCAACCAAGCATGTGAATACCATCATTTATCCCCCATATATCATAAGATATATCTTGTTATTGTCACATTCCAAACATGTGAATACCTTAATCATGTATTCTATTGAAAAATAAATTACCATAGAACCTTAGTAAAAACATGAATGCTGTCAAAAGTTAACTCATTCCACATACCAAAATCCCAAAATTTTGATATACTCAATCCATGATATCACTTTGTCCTTATATCAGTCATGAGCTCATGAATACTATCATACATATTATTTTCTCCTTATCCCTTCATTATGCGCATATCATCTAATTTATAAAAATATCTGAATAACCTTTCATGGATACTGGTACCATTCAACATATAATTTCAAATACTTTAGGAAAAATAATAGTGTAACAATCCTTAGATCTACCTTTATTCCAAAGTACCATTATCTATATAACATAACTCTTGATAAACATAAATCATTCCACTACCTTCTTAAACTATTAACCGAGATTCAACAATTCTTTCATCTCATATATCATTTGTAGTCTCTTCATCATCAACAACATAAATACTACCAATATGACTATTATGATTCTCTTAATGAGACTTTACCTTAGGGAATTGGTTTGCATAATGCTCGTACATTCCATATTTAAAACATTTAGCCGTTGTTGATGTCTTAGAAATACCATTATCATTGTCCATGGTGTTAACTGAACCTTTTCCTTTAAAATTACTAGCTTTGTGTCCTTATTTTCTACACCCAAAGCATCTTCCAATTCCTTTGAAACATTCTCCTTAATGCCTCTTCACACATGATTTACATGAGGGAAATTGAACTTTGTTTCCTCTATGATCATCACGAAACTCCATCTTTCTCTTATTAGCTGAGTCGTGAAACTTACCAAAGTTGAGATTATTGATCATACTATAAGATTTATGATTAGAAATAATAATGATATGTGGACCTCCATATCCAATTTCATTTGGTTTATCATGAAGAATATCATTCCATTGTCCATCATATCTTTCATTATCGTGAATCTTCATGTTTCTAGCCATTTTCTAAAACCCAAAAAAATAGTGTGGGAGGAAAAAATCATAATCAAGGGGGAGTACCTTAAATATCTAACATCTTAGGTTTAATTCTAATATCTTTAACATAATTCTAGGACTATAAACTATACTTATAATTAACCTTAGATACATCCCTATACATACCTTAGAAATATCTCTATGGATTTCACTAAAGATTTCACATCCTAGTTTCCAAGTTGACTAAACCTTTCCTCTGATACCAACTGTAGAGACCCCAAACCTGACGTACATGGACATTACATAACTTTTTCGGAATACTTAATACATAACAAAAATAGGCACACAATGACTGTAATATTTTAGTGTCTTTGGAAACTCGTAATATAATCTTCTAATTGTGGTGAAAGATCTTCAACATCTCCCATAAAGATCTTCCCCTTTTGTTTTCTTACCTAAAACCTTTCTTTAAATCTTGGGGAAAGTAAAAAATATAAAGGGTGAGATCAAATACTCAGTAAGGGTAAGCATGGAGAAAATAGAACAAATCATATACATTTAAACTTAAAAAAACATGAACATAATGTTTAAACATCAAAATCTTGAGCAATGACATAAAACATGGTAGTATGTAAGGAATAGATCATAAAGAAACATTAATCATGATAAAATATCATGTAAATAAAACATGTAATTGTATCAACCATTGATCACACGTTATAATTTCCATAGTAGCCAAGGCATTACTGCCAAGATCATCTTAGTGGACAAAGTCCCTTTCTGAATCGAGTTCACTCCTCATTCCAGTCCTGTATCACTGAACTGGATTAGCTTGATGATCCATCCATGTATATCTCATGAGATATAAATATTTACCCAATCCATTGGAGGGAGATATAGGTCCCACCCATCTCATAATGAAATCATTCTTTCTTGTGCCACAAAATAAACATAAATCATTCATCATAACCCAAAAAATAAAATATGTTTCATAAACATCATCCCATCATATCATAATCTATATAAAACAAATGGATATCATTTCATCATAAGAAAAGTGAAACCATGTAAATCATAGAGATATTATACTTGAAACATACACATATGAAATAATATCATCTTATATGAAAAATGGTTTTCATAAAACACTTTAAATGAATTCTTGAGGAAAATATCCTTTCATCTTCAAAATCATATTCTTTTCACGAAATTCCATGCAATTTTAAAAGAAAATGATTTTGTTTAACATAGTCATGAAATCTTGTAGAGTAATCTTCATTAAGAAAAAGTGTTATGAAACCATAAAAATCCATTCATTCCGTATAAGTTAAAAAAACATTCTCCTCGTACTTTTAACGGAAAAGTCAAAAAGTACCATGTATGGTAAAGAAAAGAAAGATTCCTTCCATAACACAAAGTAAAATTCAAAGAGGGGTAAACATGACTTTAAACATACATGGAATAATATTAAACACCTTATTTAAAACATTTTTATGGACATGGATGAAATATATACCCCAGTAAATACTTACATATAAGCAATCTCGGATAAAAATGAAATTACAAAATTATCCCTTACCTTATGTCTGATATGCTTTCTATGTATCCAAACCTCCTATATAATTATTTAAATAATGTAATTGACTTATTAAAGAATCATATTCATTGTTATGATATCATATATGGTTCACTTATGACTTTATATTACCCGTTCTTTTATAAATTCCATTTTAAAGCAGCGTTTTGGGTAAAATCGTTTCATTTATCGTACATGTTTCAATTTTTTGTTCTTGATATTATTACTTATATCCTGATTTACTTAATTCCAGAATTTAAAACATGATTTATATATAACATATATTCAGCATATACATATATATTATAGATCGATAAATGTAATGAAGTACACCGTTCATGGAGACGGTAGGTCGTACGTACGCTTGAACGCAGTTTTTGTTTCCTTATTGAATTGAATGGAATTAAGTAAATGAAACACATATATACATAAATAAAGTATCATTATTATGTACTATCTTTAATGATTATTTATTACATACACTTTGTAATCATACCTGAATGGTTAATCATGGAAAATGAATCTCATCGCGTTCGTGGAGACGGTAGTCCATACGTACGCACGAGCGATGATATCGTTCCCATAATTATTGAATAGAATTGGAGTGGATGATATAATATCTCAGAATCAGTATGATGTAATAATTATCATATATAGTTATTCTTTACACCATTATACCCATCCAAGTAAGGTGGTGGTGGAAAAACAGATTACACCACGGCGTGGAGACGGTATTCCGTACGTATGCACGCGCGGTGATTTTGTTTTCCGTAGGATGGATAGAAGGTGAAATGGGGTGTTTTAATATTTATAATAACATATCAGTATATTAGTGATACTGATGTTATTACTTTATAATGAAACAACTAAATAAGAATAAGTTGAAGAAGAATGAAACTTGAAAGAATCGGTAGAAGAGATTACATCTTCTTTGACGCGCCTCTTCTTAACCTCCTATTAAGGCACTAGAGTTGGCCTTTTGAGGAGACCAAAACCTCTATAATGTTTCTAAGTAAGTTTATAATGGAAATGGGCAGGGTTTTGCCAAGATTGAAGGCTCAAAATTGTGTAAATAGAAGAGGGAGGAGGTGCCCTTTTATAATGGAGGAGAGGGGCACCTTTGGAAACCTCAAAAATATTAATTTATAATAAATTAAAACCCCACTTAAAAACTTCCAAAATTACTCAAATACGAAATTATATGAGATATGGTTTTAATATGATCAACCAATAAAATTTAGACATGTTTGTAATTTACTTTAAACATTATCAACTTGATTTATCTTTATTTAATCTATTTAATTTTATTTGTGGTTATAAGATTCTATCTTTTAAATTGTTATAAATAATTACTTATGTGTTTTTAATTGTCCATAATTGGATTATTTATGAAATTTTAGACCATATAAATTTTAATTTATAATTGTTAAATATTTTTGTGATTTTTAAACAATTTTATATTATGTTATTTTTATAAAATAACAATAGTGTCAATTTTGACACTATTCATTTATTTGAATTTAAATAAAATCCAAACAAGAGATATGTTCGAAATAAAAGCTTTAATAGATTCATAACATGTCATATTTATATATAAATTATTTTAGAACATTAAATAGTTCATATAATATTTATTTTAATATATTTAAAACCATTTATTTGATATTTCAATCAATAAAATAATTTCAACATCACTATTGTGTCACCTTTAATGATAATTATTTAATCCATAAAAATTCTAAATAAATTCACATGATATAGATAAGTTTATTAGATTTCTGGAGACTATTCATGTTCTAAGTTTCATGAATTGTATCATTAAATTAAAATTATTATACTTATAAGATTTAAGAGAGTGACATGTTGTCACTTTCTTTGGTTTTAATAATAATTAAATTATTTTCATGATCAAAAGTCCATAAAATGAATCTATTCCGACCTTTAGGTGATATGGGTCGACTTTTATTCATCAAATAGAATTTTTGAAGGTGTTATGGTAATTTTATAATCTTATTTTTACCCTTAATTACCCGATTGATCTTTAACTACAGTAAATAAAAATTACCGTAGTTACTATTCATAATATCAAAAAAAATAAAAGTAACCTATTAAAATAATTTGGACCCACTTAATTCAAATATTGAATCCATTTTTTAAAATTCAAAACACATAAGTTTCAGTAATTAATTTAAAATTAATCCCGTTGTTAAGAAAATGGGTTTTAAAAGTTAAAACATTGCCTAAGATTGAAATATTTTTACCTATGAATTCAATGTAAAATTAATGGTAATGACATAAATTATATTAAATGGTAAAAATATATTCTATTTATACTTTAAAACCATTCAATATTATAATTTAACCATATAAATTATTGCGATGAAAAAAGTTGTTTTTAATTAAAATATAGCGTGTTTTTACTATTCATTAAAATATGAAAGTTATCTGAATAATATGAACAATTTAACCAAAGTAAACTTTTATATCCTGATTCAAAAAAGGAATTTTATTTTGTAAAATTGAACTTATAAACATGTTAAAAACTAAATTTAATGTGGGTGTGCCATCAAAAGGCGGCCAAACTGCATTTTTTGAAAAATACTTATTTTACCCGAAAAAATTATTTTGTTCTCATACCATGTTATATAAAATGTGTAAGATAAATTATAATGTCATAAAATTCAAAATTTAGATACAAATATTCATAACGTCTAGTTCATAATAATATTATAACAATATATCGTTGTTTCGTGAAACTTGGTATTGCATACTACACACGCTATCGAGGAATGTCATGATTGCGTGTAATGCAAGCCAAGTCCCGGTTGTGTGTAGTGAAAGCTCCATTTTTTGTTGTGTATAACATAATCAAAACTTATTTCATTTATACATTAAAAAAAATCTATACATACTGTTGCTTAGAATAATTTCTATAAAACGAACTTGAAATTGTGTGTAACACGAGCCAAGAATAGTGTTACGTATACTGCAAGCTAATATGGTGTTGTGTATAGCACAAGATAATTTTTGTGTAGCGTACAAAGAAATACATCAAGGAAATTAAAAAGAATAATTCTCATAAAATCTCGGGTTGTTACAAATACATCTCTATATCATGAATCATTTCATTACATCATGGACATGGTTTAGATTTGGAACATTCTATATCAACTATTACTATCCCAAATCATTATTTTAAGCCTATTTAATATTCATATACATCGATGGTTAAATATCCAATTGAAAAAGAATGGAATTCTCCCATTATATCATGATTTTAGGGTCCATCCTTAGTAAATCCATATGTATTAGATCATTTTCAATCCACATCATGAAAAAACTAGCATGGTCATTTTGATTCATAGAATCAGCCACCTTGTTCTCCTTCCCAAGGTGGTAATGTACTAAGCATTTATAATCATTAATTTACTCCAACCATCCCCATTTCGTATATTCAAATATTTTTATTTGAAAATATACTCCAATATTTTATGATTAGTATATATTTCAAATGTTTCTCCATAGAGATGATGACTCCATATTTTCGATTCAAAAATTAATCGGCAACTCCATATCATGATTAAGGAATTTTTTTCTCAAGAACATTCGATTATAATAACACATATTATCTTATAATTTCATATTATAGGATAACAAATCATTTTCACTTCATTGATGCATTATTGTATATAACAAACCCTTATCCACTTTTGGGTAGTGTAAAAATATGTGAATTGAACAACAATCCCTTAAGTTAATTTAGATTTTCATTATATTCATTTTCCCAAATTAACATGTCTCCCTTTTAACTCAACTTTGTTTTGGATTTTATATCCATGGAAATTTACTCACAGATCATCAATGGTATCCATACAATCAAAACAACCATGGATCTCAGTCACATTAGTCATTCTATGACATTGTTCAATAACTTCTACATTTTAAGGATCCACCAATATACCGTAACTTATAATTACATGAAACGATAATGTTATTTTCTATAGATATATTTCAAAATTGATAAATTTGGGATAAAACTTCTCCTTCCTCAAGGTATTCAAAAAAAATACATAAATAATATTCATTATCTACTTTGATCTTCAAATATATGAGAATAACATCTATAAAATCTGCCAAAAAATATTAATTTCAATCTCTAAATACTATATATCTTATATCTATGAAGATAGTGGGGGTAATTGGTAATTCAAAAGGGAATCACTATAAATTCATAGTGCACATACCATATATAAAATGATGTATTGGTTATGTCCTCTATTTTGACCTATAAATGATCATATCCAAATAAAAGGTGAATATTTGAGATATATTGATCTCTATGAAGTAGATCAAACAATTCCTCAATATGGGGTATTATATAATTTTTCTTGATCATGATATTGTTAGGTTCTCTATAATCAATTCAAAGTGTATATGATAATTGTACCTTTCAACACATCATTATCTTAACCCGCTTCAGAAGTGGTGATTAGGCAAGCCTTCTCTTTGTCCCATGGAATATGATATCATTGATTTTGATTATCATAATTAACCATTGGACTCATTCACTGGTTTGATTAATGTCCATACTCTTTGAAATTATAGAATCGGATTATTGGTGGTGCATTTAGTTGATATTTCTCTCCATTAATTTCCTTAGAAGACCTTATCACATCACTTCAAGATTCATTTTCTCAATTACCATATTTTATAAAATTAATTTTATTACCAGTACCCTTATGTAGATTTCTCCATTTTTATTTATAATTTTATGGTATAAAGGAATAAAACCTTTCTTTACTCATTATGTTTTATTATTTGAATCACCTCAAAATCCATTTTTCACTATTTTCCCCCAAAACCATGAGAATAACGAGAGTCACTACTCACCCATTCAACCTTGATAGAACATTTAATGATTTATTCATAAACATAAAGGTCTCTTATAGAAAAATAATTTTATATATTTAGTATTATTCTACTAAAGAATCGATCGATTTTTATTTTAGGGTCAATGATAAAAATGGAAAAATACCTTGAATTTTTTTTTTTGAACATTTCATTATAAGTACTGATTGATTCATCATCCATGTACTTTAAATCTAAGAAATACCTTTTCGTTTTAGTGAAATTTGTTTGAGGAAAATGCATACTGAAAAATACCATGTTAAAAACTTCCCATTTCATTGATTATTTTTTTCAATTTTCCTTAATTATTAATAATATTACACTATTGATCAGATTATCATTCAAATTAATACACAAAAAAAAACCTTCTCAGTGTCTCATTACTATAAAATAGAAAATATGTTTTCTAGAGACTTGATCTATTATTATGTATTAATTGGATTAGAAGTCTCACTGAAGGAGGGTGTATGTTCCTACATAAAATTCTCCATGGTGATTTTTTATTTTCTATTGTCATTTTGAAGTTCAAAATGATTCATGTTACAATTCATATCTTAAGAGAGTTTGGTGAGAATATACACATGATTTTGAATCCGAGACCCAATTTCATTATATTACTCATGAGTTTGACCATTGAATTGGTAGTGACATCTATAATTGACATGATTCCACCTAGTTTGTGCCACTTACAAAAAAAATACTTAGTGTGAGTATCAAGAATCAATTATCAATGTGATAAATTATATGATGATTAAAATCATTCCTAATATTTCCTAAATTTTGACACCTTCTTATCAATCCTTGAATTATTTTGTTCATAATATATCACTTTCACTTATAAAACGTAATTTTTGGTTTTATCCCCTAATTTATCATTACATAATAGATAAAAATAATTAAACCCTGATTTTTTATGAAATGAGGTGGCTCGAGCATTAGATACATAAATGTTACATTATTTTAGTTGAAAATTCAACAAGTCTCACAATAATACATGATCAAGAACCATATAGGGTTAGTGAATTCAGGTAATAAATGCATAATAAAGTTATTTAATGAATGATATTTAACATATCCAAAAAAAATATTCTTAGATAGTACCCTTTATAGACATATCATGTTTAATACCATTCTTCACAACCTGGGGAAATGGAAACATAAGAGAGGGTGAGTTGAGATGATTAGGAATGGAAATCATTAGAGATAGCAATCGATGATCATAAGTGAGAATATGATTAAAATAAAGATATGATTAAAATATCATAAATAATTAAAGAAATACCCATTATTTCATAGACCATAAATCATGAGTCAAGGAATAGGCCTTTGTTATAACCAAATACACGAGTCACGAGATTATATAATTGCCAATAATCTACCCCGATCTATGATAGAATATCATAAGAGTAAGCTATATGTTTTTATAGAAAAAATACGAATAGAAAATATCATACGTGCGCCTTTATCACAACTAATAATATCATAACATAATGGAAAAATTCCTACAGTAGATTTGGTCACTCCCCATTCCCATAAACATAGTGGTCAAAGTCCTATAATTGATTCGGTTCAAACCTTATTTCATTTTATATTATATAAGGAGATATAAATATTTATAAAATTAAATTTATTTATATATAATTATGATCATACTTTCCAAATTTGAAAAACCATATATATGCATGCCATAAGATCACAAAAAACATTCTTTGTTTCATCATAACTTAATTAACCCATAGGAAATTAATAGGTTTCATAAAAACATCCTTAGAAATTAATCAAAAAAATTCATCCAAAAAAATAATATGGATGATATAATTAATTAATATCCCCATTAAAGTATAAACTCCATTATTGAATTTTCAAATAGATGATAAATACTTTATACAAAAACAATAGAAATATTCATTAAAAACATTCTTTTTTGTTAACTACAAAAATCTAAAAATTTAAAAAATAATGGGAAAATGATTTTTCATTGAATAAAAATGTAAACATGTAAATGATTCTTCATGGTGTATATTTTAAATGATATTTTTAAAATTCATTCATACCAAAAACATTTAAATAAAACCATTCTTTTCAAAAAAAATCAATAATGTCTAAAATGACCTCTTCAGAAAATTACAAGAAAAATACTTTAAAAAATTATAAATATAGTTAAATATAGTTTAAAAATAATCCTAAAAATAATTTACAAGTTTATAATAATATATATAAAATAATTTTGAAGATTATGGATATGGAAGAAAAATATTATTGAAAAAAATGAGAAAAATGGTCGTCTTTTCTTAAACCAATTATTTCAAACTTATTGATTTCCAAAGAGGTAAAATGGAATTAACACTTTAATAACCTATAAATATACATAGTAGAATATAATATAAGTGGTTAAGGAGATAAATATCATACAATTTCCCATAATTAAAAATGAAACATAAATAATATATATAAAAAGTTTGATTATAACATAATATCTTACCTCAAGTCTATAATTTCATTTTACATGATCAAAATTCATATATAAAATATTTATACATATTATATATGAATATGATAAACAAATTAATACATATATTACAATATTTAATTATATTTTAATTTCCAATAACCTTTTTTTTAACAATTCTTAATTAAACTCAATATTCTGGTGTTAATTGTTCTATTTTCAATGCATGTTTCAATTCAAAGATTCTGGTGCTTGGATATTATGATCTGACCAACTGAGGTATGAGATATAACTACCCTAATACTGCCCCCAATATTCCATGGGATAGTGACTAGCACTATAAAGGAATATCATGCACGTGGGACAAATTTTCCTAAAGTAAATGTATGCACACACACACATCTCCTAGGCCAAAAAAATATGAAATGTAAAACAAATGATAACAAAGAGAGAATACATATATAATACCATAATTATAGAATGAAATTAACTTCTTAAAATCATGAAAAGTTTCCAAATACAAGACCCCCCAAAATATGAAATAATGTTCGCCCTTCTCAGAAGGAGGGGACTAATGTCAAATAAAACACCAGTATACATCTCAGTATTCCTAGCCCAACTAGGATCAACATACTCTTAGTCCTCAAATGACTCCATAAATATATGTGTCATCTACATATGAAATCACATGTGTGTCCAGAGCCCATGGATGGGTGAGTATAATAATACCTAGTAGAAAACCCCAAAATTACCAAAAATAAAACATCAAGAGTAGTAATCTCACCATATAAATATAAATCATAATGTGATATATACAATTAAACATCTATATATACTCATAGTAGACACACAGTCTCAAGGTAAGGTCCTAGATTCATTTCAAGCCTAGTATTTCTACTGGAAGGTTCCAAATAACACTCATCTGAGAGAAGAAAATTCATGAGGTATACTCAACACTCATCCCAGAGGTCTTGCTCATCTGAGGGGAACCTCCCCCTGAGCTATAATTCAACTGAATACACTCATCCTAGAGGTTATGATCATCATTTCTATCCATGAAGAAGCACGAAGGATTCTGTGAGTGTTCATCTGAGAAACACACTCAATCATACTACACCCCATAAAAAAGATCAAAATATTGATACAAAGATATGGGGTAAATGCCTAGGGATAACTTAGGGGACTCCCAACCCTTTGTAAAAATCCTCTTAGATAGGAGATTTATTCCCATATAGTGATGGTTACTCTGATTCCATTATACCCTATATAAGTAAACATGAAGGAAATAAGGCTCATTCTGGGCCTCTTGGAGGGATACATGCTCTAAGATGTTGATGGGTATTGTCGAAGTTGATTGACACAACTTACTTTAGATTAAGGGAACTCTAACATTCTGTAATGGTATTCAAGAAGTTATATAGGGGTTACCCTCTAATAAAATATTGTAATATTGTGATGAAACCTCATAGTAATTGACCAAGAGAACACCCTCAACCGCTACTAGTCCATGGAAGATCACAGAGGCTCACCACAAAGATGAACTGAAGAGAAGGATGCATCCAACCTATCCTCAAATCACTACATGGTATGTCTTATAAGGTACACAATGTTTCTCACTAATCTTATAACTTACAATGTCTTGTTCTTATATGACATGAACTTTTACAAAATACATGGTGTATCCCTTGAGGTATGAGTCATGTATATATTACCTTGGAACTCAGCGTGCCATTCCACCCATGCCAGTGTACACCAAATCGTTCCCATGTACTTCATCATGTCAGAGTACCTTGATCAGCAAGTATACTCCAGCATGCACATGTAATTCCAAAGTACATGGCATGTGGGACCACATGGACAACAATGACTATACCCCCTATACACGTTGATTCATCCACTACCTGTTATACAGTGTGTGACTAGGCACACAAAGCGTGTAACACCACATGGCCTCCTAGGTGAGTTCTCCTTTTACACACCAATTCGGTCTACTAATAATCACATGATGTCTGACTTGTGTTACACAACGTGTGATGCTTATCTCTACATGGAGACCCTAACACTGTATAGAAGGAACTAAATTTTATGTGTTTAAAGGAATAATCTCCATGTAGTCTAGTTTTTTATATAACCCGCATAAATTCTCACGAGTATTATCCCATGACTCCAAAGTCACTGATTTCACCCTGAATCACATTGTGTTTCCTGGATATAAGGTTGAATGAACCACCTCACAACCAATATCTGAAATCTGACCATATTTGGTTATCGTAAAACACCCATATTCACGCCTAATCATTTCTACATGCCAAAAAAGACACAAAAAACTCTTTATTCAAGCATGGATCCACTATTGTCATCATTTTCCACAACTATAGTGTCAAATATATATCCAAAACCCATGGTAGAAATTTGTTTCACCAAATATTGAATTTATAACAACTATTCACCAAGTATTCATTGAATCCTAGTCCAAAAAAATCCTAATGATGAACACATTTAGAATAGGGATATAATACCATAAACCATAAATGTGAGGAATTAACCTCAATCTATTTTCGTTTTTAACCTTTCTCCATTTCTATGTACAAGATAAACAATATGGTATGACCATTAATGAACAAAAAAAATATCCCCAAATCCCCCAAATAAACTTGTATCCACAAAATTATTGATCAGTTAACCAATCCATTAGTGGATTAATTCATGTCCATCATGGGATAATAAATTGGGTATAAATCCAAAAAACAAATTTCCTACCTCAATTTGGATCAATCATTTATTAAGAACGATCTCACATCATTGTCATTGTCAATACCCAGAAGTTTAATTGGCGCATGATCCTCAGAATGATCTCAACTTGATATCATCTGCCCACGATTATATAATGGTTCCTCTCTAATTGTTCCTCTCAAATCTCTAAGGTTTTGAATATAACCATAGTGATTTTTTATCACCTCTTATTTATATTGGTTTAATAGGGTTTTCTTTATAAAAAAAAATAATAATTTACTTATTTAATTATCTCTTATATGATGGCACTAAATCCAAACACCCAACATCAACCAAGGTTATGTCACACATAGGGTATAACCCATCCTATGAACTCAATGGTTACCTTAGATTTTTTATCTGATTCCCCTTTTATGGGTTATTCAACTTTTTTAGGAAAACTTTTCCCACCTGATATTAATCTATTTATTATCTTTAAAATTTTAATTCTAGGATCACCAGATATTTTAATCTCACACCATTTTAGTGTCAATATATAGAAATATTATCTGTATTATTCTAATGTTTTACATAGAAAAAACTGGGACATTACATTATTTCCCACTTCATAGATTTATATCCCTAAAAAGTACAAACTAAACAAAAAGGTGGAGATATTGAGCTCTCAACTAGGCATCCTACTCCCACTAGATCACCTGATAGTTTCTCATGCTTTCAATAAACACACACCCAAGGAAAAAAATTTACCATGAAGGGTCCTTCCCTAATATTTCCCAACACTAAAAGATCTTTGAAAAGGGAAACTCCGCTATAATGAACTAGTTTACCTTGGTCAATATCATGAAGGGAGTCATGCATATACCATATAAGCTATGAAAAGTGTAGAGAACCAAGAAACCAAGACTAATTTGGTCAAGATGTTTAGCGGTACACCACCTCATTAACTCAACATAATAGCTGAAAAATGAAAAGGTATAAGATCCCTGTAGATAGACAACCACACTAGATAAACACCATAACTCTCCAAATTTTAAGGCCTCTATCATTAGTCCATTGTGGACTCCTTGAGTTTATCGATAGTCCTCAACTTCTCCTGGATGAACGACACCCTTTACAACCATCATTATCAACAAAATAAGGAACTAAGCACTGTTACCCACTAGTTCAAATTAGTATAATTATTTTTTTCAAGGTCTCTCATATAGGGCCTTGAAAAGGTGTTGCTCAAATGGTGTAATAGTAATCATCACGGATTGAAAACCCCGCCCATGGTAGACGATCTTCCTAGATGAGTCTTCAAACCAACATGAATACCTAAATCATGTTCACCTGAACCTAAATTATTTACTATACCTAGCCACCTGGCTGCGTTGAAACACTACACTCAACTGCAGTTGAGTCCCCAAAAAATTCTCACATTATATCCCTATTTTTTCTATGAATTAACTATCACATTCTACAATGATCATCAAGGTAATTCCATGAATATGGACTACCACTTTCCCAAAAAACTATCCCAAACACTCTAAAAAATATATATTCTCCATCAAACATCATTATATGAAATAATACGATTTTAACTCAAGAGTTACTACAACTACCTTAGCAGTACAACCGATGCCAAGATATCCTGGTACATCCTAACCTCCACTTGATGTAATACTAAAGGAAAAGAAATCCTCAACACATCCTCTCACAACAAAATTAGTGTCATCATCCATCCTCAAACAAGGATGACAATCCTCCCACTTTTTAGAAATCCATCAAGAACATAACCTATGGATATCGGGTCACACACCATATCATAATTGTTTCCCCTTAGTTGTACCTACCTGGCTCTCAAAAAAATTAAGAGGGGTAACAACTATCAACTGGAGGTAAACCACATCATCCTAAAGTGTCTCATGTTATCTAAAATAATGTCGAGTAAACATAGATTCCACCATATAAGACTACCATGAACCGATCTAAGAAGGGTTAAGGATCCAATCCATAATTCTAACCTTTCTTCTATGACATACTACTCACCAAAGTGTATCATCACTAAATTAAAAAAAATCAATGGATTTGGAAATCCACTTTTGGTATATCCTACTCTAAAACCAGAGATAGTGATAACCAATATCATGGTCAAACTCTAATAATAACTTCACCCCAAACCACTAGTCAAAGAGGCCATCGATTCTTAGGAGTGGATTCTTTCCCATGAATCATCTGGGAAAAGTGACACAAATCCACCACCATCCATAAGCACTCATCCACCTCTGAGGTGGAAAACATTGAGTGGCCCATGTGAACACACATGGTAAAATAAAACTCCATTCTCTACAAACTCCCAACTATTAATTATGAATACAAATCTCAAAAGCTTCCAATTAATGTTTCTATCACAAAAATAAGGGGAAATCCCTAATTGTATTCCATGTAGAAGTTTAACTCTCAGTGTGGGGATAAACTCAATAAATCCCTATAAAAGATGTCCCCATACCACACCACCATTATATGAAAATAAAGAGCTCATATAATCCACTGCTCCAATGGTATCACTATCCAACTAATAGGAAGCTGGTTATAACACCCTATACATGAGCTCACCCTACTCTACCTAGGATCACCCCTTATAAAATGATGAAAAATACATCAAAAAAAATTATAGAACTACCACTCCCACTATTAGAAAAATATGATCATGGATTTTATGAGTCCAATCCATACTAAGGAAAGCCTCATAGGGTCTCACCACTATTATGAAGAAATTACAAGCAAGGATCTATCTCTCCCCCTGGAGTTAGGTTACACTGTCAGTAGAAGAATGTAATAACTAATACTCTCTGCAAAAGCCTCTGACATAAGGGTTTATAAAAAAGGTTCCACTAGTATCACTAGGTATCAAGAAGGGGATACACATAGGGAAAGGTGTCTCATTACTCTGTGTGAAAACTAAATGTGGGCTAGTGAAGACACACATCATACCCCACATCAAACTCAAATCCATTGAAAGATCCTACATATTAGAACTCATCCTTTTCATTTCCTCATGTTTAAAACAACATGGGATTTATCTAATAACTTATTATACCAAAGAACCTCAAAAAAGGTCATATAATCTCATCCACCACACCTCAACACTATCCTCTATGGGAAACACTAACTCAATTTCATGGTTTAAGATCACTTATCAAGAATATGTCTTGGTGGGGGAATTATACCTATTCCTTGCAGGTCAAATGTCACATCAAACATCACCAACATAGGGCTCTACCAATTCCCTGTTAACATTAGAGAAGTCTCACTACTCTGACCACCATCAAGAAGGGGTCCCATCCAAGTGTTATATTCACACCATAGGCTCACTATAGTATTACGCCACTTGAGTAGGGGGTATGGCTTACCATATAACCTAGGAAATATCTCAATATAGATACCATGATGCATACTCAGTATAGGTGTGTCATATTCCCGTATCATCGAAGTCAGCTACTAATCTATGAATAACATAGGTCTCAGTTGCAACCATCTGATCGGTCGACGGTCTGCACAAGCGGGAAAACCCATTCCCTCAAATTGATTCAATCCTCTACTGTATGAGGGTCTAGATCACTGAAAAAGATGAGTATTATTTGTCACTAGAACTCACACAATGTGAAAATACTATGTGTATCATTATATTGGCTCGTTGGATCCCTTATATTTCCAATATGTCATGAAACATCAATTGAATCCATTGAAGGATATAAGAACCCACTTGATAGGTGGTAGCACTATTCTATGTCTACCTAGAAGAAACAAATCATGAGTGGGCATTTAAAATAAGGCCTCATCACTCAACTGGATATCATCACGATGCTATCTTAGAATCCTAGCTCACTGGCATCACAGATACATCTTGATGATTATCAAGATATACCGTGATAAATGATTATATCTATAGAGATGACTCGTGAAGGATATGGAAACCCCAAACCATTCCTATATGATGCATGTATTAATTTTTTCCCTACAAATAGTGACTACATGTATCGAGTCTATAAAGAGGTTATCAAGGTCTTGGTGAATGGATATATCACCCTCCACACCAACACCGGACACCCTAGCCTAAGAGCTTTGATCAAGACACTTTAACACTATTTCACTATTTCCCAAACCAAAACTCTTATTTAGACGAAATAAAACTCCAAAATATTATCTGAATACCATGTAATTTCATAACACTTCAGAGTGGGTACCCACTTTTGATACTGTTTTTGAAAAAAATCATTTTGGTGCCTGATAGTTGATTGTGGGGTGTTGAATATTGAAAAATATTTCATATGAGACTGAAAAATTGTTAGTGGTTTCCAACCGGATTAATATGTAGAACCAAGAATGCCTAATGGTTCCCTTATTCAAGATGTTTCATGAAGGTACTTTTCAAAGGCAGGCAGTTATTTTGAAATGATCCAACAATGCTTGGGTAATCACATTGGTCGAGAGGATGGGAGGTCGAGCTCATATCAACCCTTTGGGGGTAATTATTTCCAACACATGAAATCTCTTATAGATTTAAGAAGTATTTATGAATCCTTTATTAAATCCAATATATGATAAGGGTATTTATTGAGTTAAAAGTAAATTATTAGTATGTATTGGATTTAGTATCATATGTATGTATCTGAGGTTCTTCATCGGTGGGGAGATTAGTATGTATCAGAGGTCCTTCATCAATGGTACCTTTTTATAAAAATACTATTGATTTTAATGTTTCTTATTATTATGATGCTGGTTTCAATACATACAGTGGATAGCTCTAGAATTTATCATCATCCTAGGAGGTAGGGTTTGTTTTTATGTTAGGATTGGGCCCATGATATGGGCTTCTTACATATCATTGTGGAAGCAATCTGAACCCACGTAGTTTGGTGCCCCTTAATGGCACTCATCATACCTTTTAAGGTCATGTGATGAGGACTAGACCATATAGTTTAAATTCATATGAAAAAAAAGTATAGTTGAAAGATTCCATGAAAATTTTGGTGTGGGACTTATACCAAAGTGTCTTGGGTCCAGGAAGGGATGTGACCTCCTAGGATGGATATCATCAAACTGGCGATGAGACCCTAAAAAGATTAAGGTGATTTTTGGGTGTTGGGTTTGAACCTTAATGGGGATTCCTATGTATCCCATTTGGATGGGAATTAAAGCCCACATAGTTCAATAAGGTTTAGGAACTGCTCCTATGGAATCCCTCTAATGGTTTTCCTCATAGGGGATGTGTCCCTTTAACTACTGGAAATGGTGGTTTTCCAAACGGATATATACCAACGGTTTGAAGAAACCGTTGGTATACTGTAAAAAAATCCACATTTTCCAACGGTTTTCTCAAACTATTGGAAAATGTGTTAATATAGTTAATTTTTCCCAATGGTTTGAAAAAATCGTTGGGAAACCTTTAGTTAATCTAACATATACCAATAGTTTTACTAAACCTTTGGTAAAGAGAGGCTTTCCCAACAATTTTTAAAAACTGTAGGGAATGTTTTCCCCCAAATATCCAGTGCCCCAACTCTCACTTAGTCTGATTGCAGACCTAATCCATAGCTCCTCCCGAAGTCTCCTCGGCCGCGAAACTCTTTCCGGCTGTAGATCCTTATTTAATCAAACAATTTTTTTATTTCTACACTTCAAATTAGTAAGTGTTACCTTAGTTTTAGTGTTCTTCCTCATTTTTTTCTGTTTGCTGTTTTGATTTTGGATAAATTAGAGTTATTGTTGTCTTTGGAGTACCAAACCCTTTGGTTTGTTTTATGTTTTTTTGTTCTACACTTCAAACATGGTAAAGGGTTTGTTTAGTGGGGTTTGTTTAGTGCAGGGAGTAAAGGGTTTGTTTTATGTTTTTTAAACTTTAGTTTAGTTGAAAATTGGATTTGGATTTTGGTGTTAATTGGATGATGGATTGGAATTGTGAACACCCCCACCCCCTGGACACCTCCCACCCTGCTAGACAGCTCCCCCCCCACCCCCTGGACACCCCCCCATTGGACAGCCCCCCACCCCCCTGCAACCCCACCCCCCTGGACACCCCCACCCATTGGACAGCTCCATCCCCCACACCCCCCTGGACACCCCCACCCCCACCCTCCCTGGACACCCCTCACCTCCCATGGATATCCCACCCTCTAGACACACCCTCACCCCCTTGGATACCCCCACCCTTTGGATAGCCCCCTCCCCCCACCCCTTGGACACCCCCACCCTTTGTACAACCCCCACCCCCTGGACACCCCCGCCCCAACCCTCCCTGGACACCCCTCACCCCCATGGACAGCCCCAACCCCTTGGACATCCCCCCCTTCCACCCCACCACCTCCACCACCCTTAGACACCCCCACCACCCCTAGACACCCCAACTTCACCCCCTTAGACAGCCCCCTAGACACCACCGCACGTCCTAAGCAGCTGAGCCAATTTTTAAATTGGAATTAACAAATGTAGTTTATTTACCATTTTCCCAATTACATTTTATAAGTTACCCATAGAGCCTTATAAATTGAAATTTTCATGTTTTGATAAATTTAATTTTCCATGTTTTGATAAATTCAATTTTTCTTATTTTGATAAATTGAATGGGTTGTTGGGAATGAAATGTCTAATGTGTGATAGTTTGGATTTCTTAATGAATAAAATTATTTTAAATAAAAATTCCATAAGGGGCTGCAGGAGGGGTAGGGGGTTGTCTAGGTGTGGGGGTTGTCCAGGTGGGGGTGGGTCATCCAGGGGGTAGGGGCTGCAGGGGGGTTGGGGGGCTATAGGGGTGTTGGGGAGGAGGGTATGGGCTGCCCCAAGGAGGGGTGTGGGATGTCCAGGGGGTCAGGGTGGGGTTTCCAGGTGGGGGGGGGGGGGGGTGGGGTGTCCAGGGAGGGGGTGGGTTGTCCAGGTGGGGGTGGGGGTGGGTTGTCCAAGGGGGGGAGTGCTGTCCAGGTGGGCGGGTAGTCTAAGTGGGGGGGGGGGGGCTGCAGGGGAGGGGGGTGTGGGCTGTCCAAGGAGGGGGTGGGTTGTCCTGGGGGGGTCTATCCAGGTGGGGGAGGGGGTATGGGATGTCCAAGGAGGGGGGTTGTACAATGGGGGTGGAGGCTATCAAGGTGGGGGGCTGTACAGAGGGGCTGTTGGGGGGGTACAGGGGAGGGGGTTGTGGGATGTACAGGGGGGGTTGTCCAGGGGTGGTGGTGGGTGGGATATTCAGGTGGGGGAGGGGTGTGGGCTGTCAAGGGGGGTGGGTTGTCCCTGGGGGGGTGGGATGTCCAAGTGGGGGAGGGGGTTTTAGTTGCCTAGGGAGGAGGGGTGGGTTGTCCAGGTGTGGTGGGGGGTGTCTAGGTGGGGTGGTGGGGCTATCCGGGTGGGGGGTTCAGGGGGGTAGGGGCTGCAGGGGTGTGGGGGGTGTGGGATATCCAGGTAGGGGGTGGGTTTTCCACTCCGATACTCTACAAATAAATATGAATCAAATATAACGAATGTATAGTTTCTTTTAGACATTGAGACTTTTCTTGAAGTTTAATACCAACACTCACTCTTACCCTTCCACGAAGAAGTGATCTCTGCAGAGAAATCTCACTCAGGTTCTTATCCACTATCCATATTGATCTCATGAAAATTTAATATTCATACAAATCCATATCACCTAATCATATAACAAGGCTCGTACTCCTATGAGTAGTGTCCCATCGAAACATGGCTCATAAAATCCGATCCATGTATGATATTTGGTGGTGTGTTTACAATTGGGTGTGTTGTGATTAATATGTATGATATTCATAGTTTACACCAACAGTATTCTCGGTCATATATAATAGGCTTGAAATCTTTCTACAATTGGATAAAGATTGGATTTTACGACCCCAGTTTGGGGGGTGGACACCCCCACCCCTTGGACAGCCCCCACCCCCTTGGACAGCCCCCCCCCCCCCCACCCCCTGGACAACCCCACCCCATGGACAGCCCTTCCACCCTCGTGGACAACCTTTACACCCTCGTGGATAGCCCCCCCCCCCCCCCCCCCCCCCGTGGACAGCCCACCCACCCCCATGGACACCCTGGACAGCCCCTCCACCCCCGTGGACAGCCCGCCCACCCCCTGATACCCCCTGGATAGCCCCGCCACCCCCTGGACAGCCCCCCACCCCCATGGACCCCACAACTCGACCCCCCTGGACAGCCCCTCCACCCCCCATGGATAGCCCGCCCACCCCCTTGGACACCCCGTACCCCCTGGACAGCCCCCTCCCCCACCCCCACCCCCGCGGACAGCCCGCCCACCCCCCTGGACACCCCGTACCCCCTGGACAACCCCCTCCCCCACCCCCACCCCCGCGGACAGCCCGCCCACCCCCCTGGACACCCCGTACCCCCTGGACAGCCCCGCCACCCATATGTACATCCTTCCCACTCACCCCGTACCCCCTTAGATATCCCTACCACCCCCTGGACAGCCTGACCACCCCCCTGTACCCTCGTACTCCCTAGACATCCCCCACCCCTTGGAATGCCCCCACCCCCTGGACACCCCTGATCCCCCTGGACAGCCCCGCCACCCCTGTGGACAGCCCGCCCACCCCCTGGACACCCCTCCCCCTGTGGACAGCCCCCCACCCCTGTGGAAAATCCTCCCACCCCCCTGGACACCCTCCCACCACCCCCTGGACACCCCCCCCCCCCGGACACTCCCACCCTTAGAAAGCCCCCCCCACCCCCTAGACTCCCCCGACCCCACTGGATAGCCCCGACACCCCCGTGAAGAGCCCGAACACCCCACCATGGATAGCCCACCCACCCCCTGGACAACCTGTACCCCCCGGGACAACCCTTCCACCTCTGCCACCCCCTGGGACAGCCCGCCCACCCCCTGGACACCTCGTACCCCTGGACATCTCCCCACCCCCTAGAAATCCCCCCACCACCCCTGACCCCCTGGACAGCCCCGCTGCCCCCATGGACAACCCGAACACCCCCCTAGACAGCCCCCCCACCCCCACCCCACCCCCATGGACATCCCTCCCACCCCCACCCCCCCCCCCCCGGACACCCGGCAACCACCCCCGGACACCCCCCATCCCCCCGGAAACCCTCCACCCCTGGAAATCCCCCACCCCCCTTGACACCCCCCGACCCCACTAGACAGCCCCATCACCCCCGTGGACAGCCCGACCACCCCCCGTGGAGAGTCTTCCCACCCCCTGGACAGCCCGCCCACCCCCCTGGACACCCCATACCCCCCTGGATAGCCCTGCCACCCCCATGGATAGCCCGCCCACCCCCTTGACACCCTATACCCCCCTGGACAGCCCCAACCACCCCTTGGACACCCCGCTCACCCCCCGGGACACCCCGTACCACCATGGACATCCCACCACCCCTAGAAATCCCCCCACCCCTTGGACACCCCGTACCCCCTAGACAGCCCCCACCCCGTGGACATCCCACCAACCAGGACAGCTCCACTCCCCTAGACAGCCCCCCACCCCCTGGACACCTCTGACCCCCCTGGACAGCCCCACCACCCCCTGGACACCCCACACCCCCTGGACACCCCCACCCCCTTGGGAAATGTATGTGATCACTCATATTATCTGCTAAAATATAAAATTCATTCGATCTAAAATTTAGTCAACTCCTGAATAATTCTCCTCTACTAGTGTACATGATCTTGTACACTCATGTATAGTTCTTCAAATATATTTTGTTGTAAATATTGAATTTTTTTGTCTTTTATATTATGATTCTCATATAGAGTAGTGTGTTAATTATTGTTTCATATAAAGTGAACAATTCTCATTTACCTAAATATATTTTTTATGAAACTTCAATCTTATGGAATTTCTTTTGACAAAATGACTTATAGAAATTTTTTTTACAGGATCGATAGAAGTTGGATATATTAAACCGATCGGATCTCAAGTGATTTTCAAAACTATTTGGTGATCTTTTTAGATTTTTCATTTCACAATGCTTCAGATAGTGTTCACATACACTTCCCATGTTATAGTGTGTTGGAAGACCTAGGTTGATCCATGAAGAAGTCATCTACCACATAACCAAATATGGTTTTTGAGAAAACTACTTTGTGTGGTATCAAAATGGGTAGAAAATGACATCTCAAATTGTTGATGATCCAAATGAGAGTACTGGATTGGAGAATTTGTTATGTGACCAATTTCTGTTTATTCATCATCATGAAAAGGAAAGGATTCCGACCCAAGAATATTTTGATATGAGCACACATGATGCGTCTGATGAAAATGATGATGTTTTCAGGGTGAAAAAAATTGAATGATGTTGCCACAACTCCAGTATATCAACAATGCGGAAAATGAAAAAGCTAGAATTTTTAATCCGATTGTTTCATAGGAAAACTATGTATGGGATTTCTAATACTTCCATCTATTACATTCTTACCTTCTTGAAGGACTTACTTCCAGATGATGCAGATATTCCCTCAAACCACTATATGGCATGGAAGTTAGTGAGGAAAATGGATTTTCAAGAAACAAAATTCATGCTTTCCTGAAAGATTGTAGTTTATTTTGGGAGGAAAATGATGAACAGAATGATTGTATAAAATGTGGTACATCCTGTTGGAAGCCAAAATCTGATATAACTCCATCTTGTGTGCCACAGAAAGTAATGCAGCACTTTTCATTGATCCCCAAACTCCAGAATATTTTTATGTCTGATGAAATATCAATAAAAATGTGATGGCATGATACCGATAGAAATAAGACTAATGATGATTTGTTTCACCCAACATATGGATTTTCATAGTGAAGATTTGATGCTTGATATCCTGATTTTGCAGCTGATGTGCGTAATGTGAGGTTGGGTCTTTCATGTGGTGGTTTTAATCTGTTTGGGAAAATTCTTACGTCTCACAACACATGGCCTATTTTTACACACATTTATAATCATCCCCCATGGTTGTGTATGAAAAAAAAATTCACTTTCATGAGTATACTCATATCTATCCCTTTTGATCTCGATAATGATATAGAAGTATACATGCAACCTTTAATAAAAGAGTTGAAACTTCTTTGGGATGTGGGTGTGCACACATACAATGCATGTTCGAAAGAAATATTTTAGATGTGTGGTGTGATTATGTGGAAGATCAATGATTTTCCTGATTATGCAATGATGTCAGGATGGAGCATGAAGGGAAAACTATCATGTCATGTTTTTATGAATAATACACGATCCAAAAGACTGAAACATCATTGTTGTTTCAGTTTTATGGGACATTGACGATTCTTGCCAATAGACCATCCATATAGAAATAATCATCAAAGATTTGACAATACCATGGAGATTGATGATCCACCTTAGTTTATGTCTGGAACTGATGTGTTTAATGAATTGACAGATTTCAGTTTTTCATGTGGGAAGGTTCAATTGAAATCTGGAAAGAGAAATAATGTTTCCACTGAAACCTGTTACAATTGGAAGAAGAGAAGTATCTTCTTTTATTTTCCTGATTGGTCAATCAATTTGTTACGTCATTGCTTAGATGTAATGTCATGGTTCGTGACTGTTGAAACACACGGACGATTGTCGCCTATCGACCGGTCAAAGTTCCGGTGCTCTGATAATGTGTATAGCAGCACTCGGGTCGAATCCTCGGCGATGACACTTTGTGATAGTCGTTTGTTTTTAGTTGATTGTATTTTGATTAGGGGGGTTTGTTTGCAGAGCTTAATTGAAATGATTTATGGATGATATTTGATTTACCAAATTGATAAATATTGGGGTGAGTTCATCATTGGGGAGTTAAGCATGTGATATCCTTGATCCTTACTTTGTATTGCATAAATTAACACCCATGTCATAAGTTGACGTTGATTTGAATTCCTAAGTGTGAAGGCTTTAATCCAAGCCTTAACTTAACTTAGGGTTCTAAACTCAATCAAAACTTATTTATGGTAGTGTATTTATGGTTCCAATAATCCATGGAAACCACTCGTTAAACAAAACATATCATTAATCCATGACATATTAAGTTTAACATACACAATATTAATTTAAAGAATACTCATCGAGAAAAACTCTCAATCACTTAACATCCCCAAATTATAACTCACCCCAATGAGAGATTTACTCAGCCATTTTGATGTTTAATATTCTGGTTAAAATAATTATGATGATAAATTAAGAATAGAAGAAAAATAAAGGGATTAGAAAAGAGTGGTACGTTGACACACACACACGAACGATGATGATAATTAAAAACGGATTTTCGATTGAATGAGGAAGCAAAAGAAGGCAAGGGGATTCAACTGAATTTAAAATATTTTAGGAACATAAATATTAAACTACAGAAGGTGGATGAGAATAAGATATATTGAAGAAGTAACTTGCATTAAAACAGAATTACAAAGAAAGAGAATAACAAGATTACAAAAATGAAGAACACGAAATTAAGTGAAAACAAAGAGAGGAGGAAAGGTCTCTCAAGTGAAAACTTGAGTATGGCAGGTCCTCCCAAGCCTTTTTCAAGGCTTTGGTCGTGCCAATATGATATCCTCTCTTCTGAAATGCCAACCCCTCTCAAGGAGAGAAGGAGAGAGTATTTATAGCCCAAGGAGTGGACTGTTTGCATTCCCAATCTGTCCCTCCACTTGCATCGCCAATTTGGCAATTCAGACAGCCGAATCTTCAAATATCCCCTTCTTAAAAGTTGTAGACAATAATTTTGGACGACTACTCTCAAAAGTTGGAGTCATTTGGACTTACGGATAAAACGTTATGGCCGGTTGAATAAACAAACTTAAACTGTCCATTTCAATCCAGTCTTTGTGAAGTCCATAATGTGAAAGGGTTTTTGAATATGAATATGCCTTCAAATACGTATGGTTTCTTCATCAAAGTAGGCCACCTATATCTCCTCTTTCACACTGCAAAATCGCAGCTCGCTTGGATGCTTACATCAGGAGATATGTCATGCATACTATACTAATTTTAATTCTAGGCCAGAATGGTGGGCTGGACTTCAAAGATTTATTTGGGCACCTTGTACTTGGATTTGGGCCTTGAAATTTTTATTTAATATGACATGTAGTGTCCCCCGAATTATGGTGGATAGTTAATGTTTTTGGACTTCTGTATTGAGCCCAGTAAATCAATCTTCAAGGCTAGTCCAGTTTGTTCACAGATTCTTTGGTCTTGTTTGTGAGGACCATATGACCCTTCAAATGGCGGAATTGGATCATGGTTCCTTATAATGAAATGTTTTATATTGAAAGGAGAATACTACAAAACAAGAACCACACAATTTGGATCAGTATAGTGACAGTTATAATTAAAACATTAAACTGACTCAATTGGACTACTTCTAAAAATGCTCAAATATTATACTTAATATTAAAACATTAATATTTCACACAAATTATGCACATTTCATATAAAATAAGTAAAGGGGGAATATAATAAGTCATGAAAATATTAATAACATCAACTCCCCCACACTTAGATTTGCGTGTGTCCTCATGTGCAACAAATATAAAAACATGGCAAAATCATTTTCACTCACCAATAAATATTAAAATTTTGTTTTCTCCAATCAGGGGAGGTTTAGAATATTTCACTCATCCATATTGAATTCCATCACAAATTTGGTTCACAATAATGCATCAGAAACAATTCATTTTTTCATGTTCAAGGTTTGAATTGGAAAATGTAGTCACTCAAAACTTACTCCTCTCAAGATGATAAAAATGTATTTTAGGAGGTTCACTCATTCACCAACAAAAAGTGAAAATCAAGAGTTTGTAAGAGCTCTCAGCTTCCATTCCCAAATATAATGTGTACAAGAATCAAGAGGTCTTTTAAGGGGTTTTTCAGTGGCTATGGGACGGTAGGTATATAATGTCCAAAGGAAAAGAGGGGTTAAAAACACCAACATGGAAAAATCAATGCACATTTTTTTTTTGAAATTTGATTTGAAAGGAAATAGAAACACATATTTACAAGGGCATGAATGTGTGATGAATGAAAAGTGAGGGAGATAGAAAATGGAATAGGGTGAGATTATGGAATATGTACAACATGGAAGACTTCCAATAATGACACAATACAAGATGATTCAAGTGTTCTTTTTTTTTCTCTTTTTGCTCTTTTTTTCGAAAGTTGTGCTTGAAACAAGTCTCATAGTCATCTCCCAACCCATGCTTGATCTCCTCATGGAACTTATTTTAGTAGTTATAACATGATCAAAGGTTGATGATGAATGATTTTTGACCCACCCAAGACACAACCCATTCCTTTTTTTCATTTTTTTTTAATATAATTTTTTTTTTCATTTTTTTAACACTTTTCAATGACTTTTGTACAAATGAAAATTACACATATACACCCCAAAGCTCACAGAATTACAACCTCTCCCCCACACTTGAATGGATTCTTTCCCTCAAGCATATGATGACACATTGGAAATCAATGAAAGTATGCCCAAAAATGAAGTCCATTCCCCCCACACTTAAATTTCAATAAATTGTACAATGAAAATCCATGAAGATGTTGGGTGGGACAAGGTATTAGGCTTGTAATGTGGCTATAAAAAGAAAGGTTTTCATAGGCTCAAAGGGGATTTCAAAATTAGGATCAATGTAAGGGTAACGAGAGGCTATTTGGCTATTCTAATTCTCATGTGGCTTAGAAAATGCCTCTATCATATTAATGCACACAAAAGAAGGAAATTCAGCTCGAAGGTCCACAAACTCAAGACTCACAATCAGTGGTGAAGACACACAATGAAAAAGATGGACATAGATGACCTTGGCATGAAGGCTAATGGTATTCCTCACGGTAGGGGAGAATCATTTTCCACCAAAAATTGTTCATTCAAAATGTTTGTTATTGACACAAAATTGTTTACCCAAGTTTGAGATAAAAATTCAATATATTTGAGTTTAAAACAAGCCTTTTGACTCCCCAAAATGGTTGGACAGAATTTCAATATTGGATGATGAGTAATTATGACACCCCTTTTTTTTTATAATTTTCATTTTTTTTAATTAATTTTTTTTAAATTTTTTATTTTTAATGACACATCCACACAAAAGAGAAAATAGAAAAAAGTTTGTGGAATAATGTTGTAAAAAAAATGAGAGGGAGAGAGGAAGAAGAAGAAATAGAGAGAAGAAGAGAGGGAAGAGAGATTGAGGAGAGAGAGAGTTAAAGGGAAAGAGGTGCCCCCTGGTTTGGATTTGGTGGGTTGCCATCTCCATCTAGTGGTGGGTCGGTTAGAGAATTTGGGGATTCGGTGGAAGTCAAGGTGGTTCCAGGACAGTGGGAAGTTACCTCCCAAGAAGTGCTGCATTTATTTGTCTACAGCTGAACAATTGCAGTGGACTACCCATAGTTTGACGGTGGCCATCGTATTTTCTCAACTCCAGTGTGCTTCCAGAAAAACTTTTTCTTTGGGAGGCCTGATGATTCATTGGATAATTTCTTCCCATCCTTGTTGGTGTGCTTTCAATTCAATGGGGTTGGAAAGAGAATATTTCTATCCTCACTTTGGTCTTCAACCTGAGGAATGATTTTATCCACAAAGTGATGGTTTTCTATTCTTGTAAATTCAGGAAGATGTCTCAATTCTGATGGTTCATTTATGTAAGGATCAGATAACACAGAACTACATTGTGAGATCCCAATTGTTTTTGACTCATTTATTTCATCACTTACTGGTGTAGAGTAATGGGGATCAGTGGAGTCATAATACTGAATACAATTTTCAATATCCTTTATTTCGATGTTGTTTGCCAAAAAATGGTCAACTTCAACCTCACCAGTGATCACATTATTAATTAGGGTACAAATATCACAAACATCACTACCATCAGGACAATATAAACACATTGGTTCATGGTTCACTTCACATATAACAAAATTTTCAGAATCGTGGATAGGAAAGGATGAATATGGGATAATCTGATCTGAATCAACAAATGAGAATTCTAGTTCATTTTCCTCATTACCATCCATGTTGGAGCATTGGAGGTTAGAGGTGAGATGAGATTCCAAAGAGTTTTCAAGATCCTTTAGATCAATGGAGTTTTCATTTGTAATGTCAACATCAATTTCACCATTAATCACTTGGTTAATGAGGATACAATATTCACAAACTCTTCAATTAGTAGAACAGGAAGAACATGATGGAATAGGATTCAACACACTCTCAGAGGGAGTTTCAGAAACATGGATTGAGAATGCAGAGTGATCCTCAGATGGGTATCGCATGGCTTGGAAAATGTTGAACTTGACCAGTTGGTCACCGAATTCCATGGATAAGATGCCTGAATGGACATCAATCTTGGTTCTCGCTGTCATGGGGAATGGTCTTCCTAGAATTAGGGGAGATTTGCAAGAAGTTTTCTCACCTTCCATGTCAAGGACATAGAAATCAGCAGGGAAGATAAGATCATTGACTCGGACAAGGACATCCTCAATTATTCCCTCAGGACTGGCTGTGCTTCGATTGGCTAACTGAATGACAACACCTGTTGGGTGCAAGGGACCTAGACCAAGGTTGGAGAAAATGGATTTGGGTATGACATTTATTGAGGCTCCAAGGTCTATGAGTGCATCATCAAAGTTGTAACTCCCTATTTGACATGGAACCGTGAAGGTCCCTGGATCTTTGCACTTCATGGGAATGGACTGTTGGGTTGAAACATTTTCAATGTTCCTAAGTTGCCTCTTATGGGTGCACAATTCCTTAAGAAACTTGGCATACTTAGGGATTTGTTTGATGGCATCTAAGAGGGGGATGTTCACTTCAACACGTCTAAACATGTCAAGCATTTCAGGATCAGGTTCAAAGGACTTCTTAGGCTTGGAGATGTCTTGAGGAAAAGGAATTGGGTTCCTTAGAGGAATGGAAGGAGGTGAAGGAGTGGATTCAAGTTCCTTTTCCAGCTTTTTGTTCTTTTCATTTTCTATATCAACATCGAAAGGGGAGGTAGAGCAATCATCATGGGGCATAGCAATTTGCTTTCCCGATCTAAGTTCAATTGCACTTACATTACCCTTAGGGTTGGGTAATGGTTGAGCTGGGAGTTGGGATGAATTGGATGGTTGTTGCTGGCTAAGGTGGGATGCAAGTTGACCTATTTGGGTTTCAATGTTCTTGAGGCTAGAACGGGTGAAGGAAGCAAGATCCTCTACAGCACTTTCCCATGGTTGTTTAGAAGAATAGGCTTGTCCCAAATTGGGTTGGCCTTGATTTTGGTTCTTGGGAAAGCAATTGTATTGGGTGGGGAATTGGGAAGGCTCGTTAGGATAGTGGAATCCAGGAGGAGGATTGTTCCTTTGGGGTTGAGGAACAAAAGGATAAGGTTGATGGATGTTACCACCACTTTGACCATATTGGAACTGGTTTGGATTTTGATGAGGGAACTGAGGAGGATGAGAAATGGGATTACCATACCTCAGAGGTGGGTTAAAGGTAGAAGAGAAGGGCTCAGAGTAGGGTTGGTTGAAGTTTCTAACAAACTAACCTGATTGTTGAGGGTTGAAGTTTTGCTGAGCATATGCCGTATTGAGATCCATTGGACTAGATGAATCAGATGGATCATCTTGAAGTTGTGGACATGTGTCAGTCAGATGAGATGGAGAGTTGCAGATTCCACAATTCTTGATAGGTCCAGGGAATAGTGACTGTGGAGAAGATGAGGTTGGGGCTTTGGTAGCCACCGCTAGTTGACGCACAAGACCTGTAAGTTCACTCATCCACTCAGTCATCTTGTTGGGCTCTATGGATTGATTCTCTTGGGCTTGTTTCACTTGAGCATGTGCTCGAGTATGGAATTGCTGCCTGTTTGCAGCCATGTTTCTTATGAGTTCTCGTGCAGCTGCAGGAGTTTTGTCAACAAGAGCACCGCCACTTGCGGCATCAATGAGAGTTCTCTCCATAGCCAATAACCCCTCATAGAAGTATTGGATCAGGAGTTGGTCAGGGATTTGATGGTGTGGACAAGTTTCCACAAGCTTTTTGAACCTCTCCCAATACTCATGGAGTGATTCATTAGGGAATTGACGGATGCCGCTTATTTCCTTTCGGATAGAAGCTGTTCGAGAAGCAGGAAAGAATTTCTCTAGGAAAAGTCTCTTCATGTCAACCCATGAGTTTATGGAACCAGGTGGGAGGTAGTAGAGCCAAGACTTGGCAGAATCCGCTAGGGAAAAGGGGAAAGCTCTAAGCTTGATTTGTTCTTCAGAAACCCCTTGAGGCTTCATGGTAGAGCATACTACTTGGAACTCTTTAAGGTGGAGATGTGGATCCTCACCGGCTAGCCCGTGAAAATGAGGGAGAAGATAAATCAAACCCGATTTGAGTTCGAAGTCAGCTTCAATGTTTGGATATTGAATACCAAGATTTTGGTAATTCATATCAGGGGCATCAAGTTCTTTCAATGTTTGTTCCCTAGGATTGGCCATATCTAATTCAATTGGTAGGACAATGATTGGTTCTTGAGTGATTTGGTTATCCCTAATGGTCCCCCTAATTCGACGAAGAGTTCTATCAATTTCAGGGTCAAACAAATCTGAGGGATTATTTGGAAGGATACGGGGCATTCAGAGAGATTTTGGAAGAAAGAGGAAGACGGGTTTTTCTTTGTATTTTTTTCAGTTTATGATTTTTAAGAGGAAGATGGGTTTTTCTTTGTGTTTTTTTTCAATTTTTTTAAACTTTTGTATTTTTTTTTTGGGTTTTTTTTACAATAACCAGAAACTAATGACTACTTAAAGCACCATCCCCGGCAACGGCGCCATTTGAAATGCACGGACGATTGTCGCCTATCGACCGGTCAAAGTTCCAGTGCTCTGCTAATGTGTATAGCAGCACTCGGGTCGAATCATCGGCGATGACACTTTGTGATAGTCGTTTGTTTTTAGTTTATTGTATTTTGATTAGGGGGGTTTGTTTGCATAGCTTAATTGAAATGATTTATGGATGATGTTTGATTTAACAAATTGATAAAGATTGGGGTGAGTTCATCATTGGGGAGTTAAGCATGTGATATCCTTGAGCCTTACTTTGTATTGCATTAAATTAACACCCATGTCATAAGTTGACGTTGATTTGAATTCCTAAGTGTGAAGGCTTTAATCCAAGCCTTAACTTAACTTAGGGTTCTAATCTCAATCAAAACTTATTTATGGTAGTGTATTTATGGTTCCAATAATCCATATAAACCACTCGTTAAACAAAACATATCATTAATCCATGACATATTAAGTTTAACATACACAATATTAATTTAAAGAATACTCATCGAGAAAAACTCTCAATCACTTAACATCCCCGAATTATAACTCACCCTAATGAGAGATTTACTCAACCATTTTGATATTTAATATTCTGGTTAAAATAATTATGATGATAAATTAAGAATATAAGAAAAAGAAAGGGATTAGAAAAGAGTGGTACGTTGACACACACACACGAACGATGATGATAATTAAAAACGGATTTTCGATTGAATGAGGAAGAAAAAGAAGGTAAGGGGATTCAACTGAATTTAAACTATTTTAGGAACATAAATATTAAACTGTAGATGTTGGATGAGAATAAGAGATATTGAAGAAGTAACTTGCATTAAAACAGAATTACAAAGAAAGAGAATAACAAGATTACAAAAATGAAGAACACGAAATTAAGTGAAAACAAAGAGAGGAGGAAAGGTCTCTCAAGTGAAAACTTGAGTATGGAAGGTCCTCCCAAGCCTTTGTAAAGGCTTTGGTCGTGCCAATATTATATCCTCTCTTCTGAAATGCCAACCCCTCTCAAGGAGAGAAGGAGAGAGTATTTATAGCCCAAGGAGTGGACTGTTTGCATTCCCAATCTGTACCTCCACTTGCATCGCCAATTTGGCAATTCAGACAGCCGGATCTTCAAATATCCTCTTCTTCAAAGTTGTAGACAATAATGTTTTCCGACTACTCTCAAAATTTGGAGTCATTTGGACGTAAGGATAAAACGTTATGGCCGGTTGAATAAACAAACTTGAACTGTACATTTCAATCCAGTCTTTTTGAAGTCCATAATGTGAAAGGGTTTTTGAATATGAAGATGCCTTCAAATACGAATGGTTGATTCAACAAAGTCGGTCACCTATATCTCCTATTTCACACTGAAAAATCTCAGCTCGCTTGGATTCTTACATCAGGAGATATGTCATGCAATCTATACTGATTTTAATTCTCGGCCAGAATAGTGGGCTGGACGTCAAAGATTTATTTGGGCACCTTGTACTTGGATTTGGGCCTTGAAATTTTTATCCAATATGAAATGTAGTGTCCCCCGAATTATGGTGGAGAGTTAATGTTTTTGGACTTCTGTATGGAGCCCAGTAAATCAATCTTCAAGGCTGGTCCAGTTTGTTCACAGATTCTTTGGTCTTGTTTGTGAGGACCATATGACCCTTCAAATGGCATAATTGGATCATGGTTCCTTCTAATGAAATGTTTTATATTGAAAGTAGAATCCTACAAAACAAGAACCACACAATTTGGAGCAGTATAGTGACAGTTATAATTAAAACATTAAACTGACTCAATTGGACTACTTCTAAAAATGCTCAAATATTATACTTAATATTAAAACATTAATATTTCACACAAATTATGCACATTTCATATAAAATAAGTAAAGGGGGAATATAATAATTCATGAAAATATTAATAACATCAACTGTAAACCAATTGTTATCAATGGATACAGATTTAATATCACTGAATGAGAAAAGAACATTAGAACACAACATGATGGTGTTATGGTTACTGCCACAACAAACTGTTATGCTAGTGCATCAGATAGTAGACCACAATTTGAAAATGTAGGTTATTACGGAGACTTTGAAAAAATAATAATATTGGATTATTATTCTCATGGATGAGTCACATTGATGAAATGTAAGTGGTTTTATTTGATGATGAGGTAGGGCACATTTATTGATTATTATGGATTTTGAGTAATTGATATGACTCACACTCTTGCTGCTGATGAACCATATGTATTGACATCAATAGAGAAACAAATTTTTTATGTCAAAGACCATCTTAGACCTGAATTTGGTGTCATTATTAAAGTAATTCCAAGAAATATTTTTGATGATTGTGATGATGGAATTCACACTATCCCTACTGCCATTAGAAACAATCCATTTATTACTTTTGATGAATCCAATAGCTCAATCGTTAAAGTTGACTGTGAACCTGAAGTTGTGGTGGGATGTATATAAAATCATCCATTCATGTTCTCAATTCTTTTGGTTTACCTCAACTTGGGCTATTAAGGTTGGTACTATTCAAATTGATTTAATATTAATTACAAATATGTTGTATCTGACTTGACCATTATGTGAATTTTCCATGTTTATTGGTTACAATTTTATTTGAATTTCATTTTCTAATTTGTAATTAAACTGTATTCAAACCTATGAAACCAACATTTCTAATTTTTTGAACATTTCAATGATTTAACTGTGATTTTTATAAAGTTTGTATGACTCTAAAACCTCTCTTTAACATTTTACAAGGTAATGAACATGATGGTTTGTATTCTTATGAAAAACATGTATTGAAACCTGCATCATCTACCTGAGATAAAGAAATTAAATTTTTCCTTAATTTTGACAACTGATTTACCACTTATGAATCTTGTAGAATCAATGTTCCATGATTTTAATAGAATGATGACACTTAGTAAATAATCATCCTACTAAAAATTAAATTTTTTTATTACATCTTGTACGATTTATTAACTTCATTATATATTTGTTCAAGCTCACCTAAAACAATGGATAGTTAAATTATTCATGAATCCCCCTATTCCATCTCATTTATTTTGTTTTTTAGGTTACACATTAGTTATCCTTTTCTATTTAATTCCATATTTGTTTTCAAATGCAGGAAATGATTCCAATTAAAGAGAGGCGACGAAAACAGATTATGGACAATAATCGTCGCATGACTGAGCTGGGAATTCCACCACTAGTTCCTGCAGTGAGTATTTTATTTCAAATATATATATTTAAATAATATATAATGTCATGTGATTAATTTTTTTAAAACATTTTTGTAGGATCTATCTATTAGGCAACAGTTATTTGAAGAGCAGCCTAGTAGTGGTCCCAGTACTCAGGGTGTTCGTACAAGGGGGGGTGGTACGAGAGCTAGACGATCTGGTCAGCGTACCCAATTAGACTATGCCCCTCCCACTAACATACCATCCATCCCACATGCTGATCCCGATGTTTCATTAGGGACACATGGGATATTTAGACCTCAAATTTTTTTCACCATCGTTTACATCTGAGCCTCTTCACTTGTCTATACCATATCTGATGATGATTCCCACTACCCATCCATCATTCGGCCAACCATCCCTACCATCTTCTTTTACTTATGCTTCCTTCTCTCCATGATTTTATATTCCATATTCTTGGAATCTTGCTCCACTAGAGTCTATCCCTGCAGAGCATGCATTGGGACCCACTCCATCTGTATAGGGTGTTCCTTCAGTTTCTACGGATCCAGGGATTCCCATTGATCAGACTACTGCAGGTATACTTGTACAACTCTAACAAATTTTTACACCATTATTTATTTTCATTATAACATGTATTGATAAAATATTTGGTTTTCTTTCATAACAGATACATCTACTGATAGGAGTCAGGGGAGGGGGGTACACGCATGCATGCGGGGTGGAACTGCCACATGCAGTTGATGGTTGAGTATAATGAATATTTTCAGATGATTGAAAAATCAGGGCAGCAATGTGGCAGTTTTTTGGCGACGCTTTCCAAATACTCTAGAATCATTCCTGTCAGCCCGCTCTCATGGAGACAGTTGCCAAATGATGTCAAGGATAAAGACTGGGTAGATATATGGGTAAAAAATCTGTTGTATTTAATGAAATATATTAATTTTTGTAATTATATGAATTAATATTTTTGTGTCAGCTACGGTTTAATTTCCCCGATGGTGAGGGTGCACAACTAGCACGTCTAAAGGATTTAGGCGAGCTTTGGAGAGCTTATAAGAATGATTTATACATTAGGTGGTGTGCTAGAGTGGGCACAGAGTTAGAGACAATCCCTGTCGTGGATGATTTTCCATTTGAACAGTATCAACAGATTATTACTTATTGGACAGCTAGCCAATTTACAGTATTAATCAAATTAGAGGTATTTAAATGAAAATTTTCATGTTTTTTGCTAATACTAATTATTGAATTTTATTTAGGATTCATCTAGAAGAAATAAAAAAACATTGATGTTAAGTAATATGTCCACACATTGGGACATACTACAATGTTAGATCATGAGAGGCAGCAGGTATGACAATTTATAATCTTTCTTTACGACTTTCACTTTCTATTGCTTCTGATTCACGCTCAAATTTACCCAAGAGACGAAGGTAGAACGGTCCTTGTAGTTTAGCTTGGGTTATCGAATCCTCATAGACCTAAGAAGAAACCCATAGACACGTACATTCTATAGACTGTTTTTGGCTATGAAGTGTCCAAATTGGGTTGATTTTATATGTTTTTAAAGGATAACTAAAAGATTTAAGTGAATTCAATTTAAAAGAGTGAGTTGATCCTAGGTTATCACTTGGGGTGGATTGGACGTATTTCCTTTTCAATGATTTCAATTTCTTATATTTGAGATGGGTTCATTTAAGAAGATAAAACCACATCATCACTTACTAGTTTAATGCCTACACCCTTTAATGCCAATCACCTATACATTTGAAGGATCAATGTTTTGATCACTTTAAGGTAAAGGTTCGTATTAGCACATGAAGTGTGTGGCCTTAAATTCAATAAGGACGATGGAGTTTAAAAATCATCAAATAAAAATCTCAATTAAAGAAGTGATTATACATTAATGGGGTGATAAATAACTTCCAATCCATCCCCTTGATACTCCCTTGGATCAACCCATAAGTGGGTTATCCCTCCATTGATGATATGGTTTCAATAGAAGCGGGAAGTAGACTCATGAGGGAGGAATTGAAGAAGTAAAGAAAACAATAAAAAGAAAATGATCACTCCGCTGTTATGTGAATAATTTCACAAGGTTTAGTGTGAATAAATTCACACCTTGAACCAAAGATATCAAAGTGATATGAAAAAAAATAGAATAAGATGAAAATAAGATATTTTATTAAGAAACTAAAGTGAATTGAACAACTTACATGTGAAAGACAAACTTGAGACAACAAAATCACAGCATAACATTACAATTGAACAAAGCACCAAAGATAAAAAACTCCTTCACCACCACTACCTTAAATAGGAATTTTGGAAGCCTTGGGTAGAGCCTCCAACAGTACAAATCATCTCACTTGATCATGGTAGGCCTAGGGTGGTGTAAAGCTTGTAAAACTTGGACTTTTCCACACTTGACCTGAGGTGGCAGCCAGCTTTCATTCAACGAACAGATGCGATTGGAAGACCTTCTAGATGGCCGAATCAGAGTGGAAAATAGAAGGATAAAATGGATCTCCGGATGTCTTCTAACCTCCTATAAACTGTGGGTCCATTTGGATTTGTATATTCGGAGATATGATTAGATTAGTGGGATATTTTTCTAGGATGCAGAATCTGGCCCAGAATTTCATCTCTAACTTGGGCCACCTAAATGACAACAATGGAGGCCGAATTAGCACTGGATCCTGAAGAATGATTTGTTCCTCTATATGTATTATAGAATCCCACGAAATTTGGGCTTTATTGTGTTTGTATGTTGGCCCCCACATTCTCATCAGTGGTCTGGTGTCCAATCTGACTTCTCCAGAATTATTTCCTTTCATCACCAAATATCATCATCTTCTTCCATGAATTATCAATCGATACCTAAATGAAACATGATCATATTGAAGTGTAGATCAATTTAAAAAAATATAAAATTTAAATATGGATAATTACATTCCTTAAAATCAGATTAATCATTGGGTACATTAAATGATGTTCAAAAATGCACCACATAATAGTGCATTTTAAGAATGTATTACAATCATAATGTGAAATGATGTTCAAAGTGTAAAATGCACTAAAATTGTTTTTATGAATAATAAATAACATGAATATTATATATATTAACAATTAATATTAGCCTCATTTAGTTTCTAATCACACCCCCAACTTGAGTTTTTCTAGTCCCGAGAAAAATATATCTCAACAATATGAAATTAGAATTCCTTTTTCCAAAAACATTTTAATACACAATGATCACCAAAAACCCTTATACTAAAAAATCATGAAACCCATCAAAATATTTTAATACAAGATATTTTCATAAGAATATCTCAATCCCAAGCCCATTCCTTTGTTCAAATTCATTGCCATATTTCATCCAATATCAATTAAGTGTGAGGATGTGTTGTGTATCACAATAGACATGGGAGTTCATCTTTATTCAAGGGGAAAATGTCGAAAGCGCTAGGTGGAATAACATTTCAATATTAATATGAGTATTAAATTTTTTTTGTATCATTTTTTTTTGTTTTTGTTTTTTTTTACAATTTTTCCATGGTAATTGAAATTGCACTCAAAAGAGTCAACCCCTGTAGAGAGACTTTTCCGATGACTCCCAAGATCAAAGACCTTAGGGCACCAAGTGAATCCCATATACTCGGGCATCATCTCAAGTTAAATCAGTTAAAAACAAATTCAAATTACCAAAAAAATAGAGATAAAATTACTAACTCTGGGCCAGACAACCATGGAGTCACGATCCCCAAGTGCCGAAAGCCACGCATTAGGTCATTTCATTGCTCTACACACAAATTTATTGTTTTTTTTAATTTTTTTATTGAATACTCATATTAAAACTAAAATGATCACCAAAACTATGCTATTTATTTAGGGGATCCCAAGAACTCAAACTAATACCCCACTATCCGAAGGACGTGCATTGTGATATTTTTTTTATTTGGATGAAAATATAAACAATTAAATACCACATTGGACAGCCACACTTTCCAAAATCTATGCTCATAAAATTATACAAGGATTAAAATCAGAATCAGGGCATGATAAATTATTTGATATTCAGTTTCAAAGTGTGCAATGTGAATTTCCATGTTTAAAGTTAAAGGAATTTTTCCTTCCATTTACACACTTTTTTTTCAAATCATTTTTTTCACAAAAAAGCAAAAAAAAAATATTTCACCTCCCCCTCCAACTTAAAATAACGTTGTCCCCAGTGTTTAAAGAAAATAAAATTTTGAAGGGGGTACAGATAGAGAATATGAGTTCTAAAAAGTAATTTGAAATAATAAACAAGGAACAAAGTCACCTGGTGGTTGAAGTTGAAGTTCTTGCCACTCCAATTACTCCCTTGATCTTCTTGTCACTTGGAGAGTTCCCTAGTGGAAAAAGGAAAAAAGGAAAAAAACAACAAACAAAACAAAACTATATATATATATATATATATTTAATAGAAAAATTAAACTATAAGTATATATATAAAAATTATAGAATAAGTAAGCACAAAAATCCATAGGTCAGTGGTAAGCGCGTGCCCCTGTCTCCCTTCGGTCCCGGGTTCGAATCCCCGCAGCTTCACCAGTTGTAACGGGGTTTGCCCCACGACCTACGATGTGGCCTTTTTATTATTATTATTTTTTTATTTTTTTATTTTTTTATTTTTATTTTAACCTACAAACACATAAAAATAAAATAAAATAAAATGATGATACATTGTCTTATTTTAAAATTTCTGGGTAAGGTATTACTCAAGGATCACACCACGTGACACGGATGAATATGGTGCTCCCCTTTTGTACCCATCCATACTCATGAAAGAAGAACAGTTCAATAATATATATATTTTTTATTTTTAAATATAAAAATGATTAATTAATCCTATTTAAAATATAAAGTTGATTAAAACAACAAAATGATAGGAAACTTGAAAATCATGGGTTGCCTCCCATGCAGTGCTTTATTTAACATCATTAGCTCGACTTGGACCCCTAACTTACCCAATACCAACTTTAAAAATTTTAAGGACCACATGTTTCACCAATTCAACTAGGTTGAGATTTATTCTATTTTTATAATTTGTTTCATGCAAAAACCTATGTTCTAAAACGAGAGGTAAAATTCAAGGAATATCATAAATGGTTGATCCAGTTTCCTCTATAGTCTTTCTAAAGACATCAATGATCATTACAACTTGTTTGGTTTCAAGAGAAGAACGAATTCCAATTGAAAGGTCATGATTATACCTTATAAAGGGATTCTTTAGTGGGGAGGGAAGGATAATAATTTTGAGCTCGGTTTGGATAGAACATTTAGACCCAAGATGATATTTTGAATCCAACTAAGTTTCATTTTTCAAATTTCTCAAAAAAATTGGTTACTTTTAAATAGAAGATTCAACCACCAAATTGAAAAGATCAGTGTTAGTAATGGGTATGGACTCAAAGTTTTTGATTTCTCTTAATGTTTCAGTGATTTGTGTTTTTGAAAAATCATCAATGGAGTAATATTCATGAGACTCAATCCATGATGTCAAATTTCCCTCTTGTGAATATAAAAAATTAGTTTCCTGTTGATTTAAACACCCATAAAAAATTCCTTTATCCTCTTCATCTATCCCAAATCTAAAGGTTGTCTCTTTAGTAAATTCATGAGTGGTTCGTGGGAAACTAGACACTTCACATAAGGTTATGGAAGGGACAGTTTGTGTAGGGATGGGTTCCTCACAATTTTTAATGCTTTGTAGTTATAACCTCAATGATGAAACCTCAAAATTCATTATCTCCATTTGTTGACACAATTTTTCATGTAATGGATGTGGATTAGGATGGACAAGGGGTTGAGACAGATGGTCTATTCCAGGAGGATAACTATGTTGTTGGAATTCCATAGGAGGATGTTCAAATTGGATTTGTGGGGATTGAAACTCATTATATTTTGGAATGTTTTGTAGAGAATAGGAGTTAAAACATTTTTTCTCAATTGGTTGTTGGTTATCCCACCAGTAGAAACTAGGATGGTCATTGTACATCACACTTGGTGTGGGGTGATCAATGTAGGGATAAGTTTCCCATGTTTGGACTTGTTCAAAATTGAATTCCATGGGAGTGAGGGGGTGAGAACAGAGAAGAGGTATGAAAAAAAGGATGATAATTTCTAAGATAACTTACTTAGGTCCCCGGAAACGGCGCCAAAATTTGATTCACTCTCAAATTTACCCAAGAGATGATGGTAGAACGGTCATTGTAGTTTAGCTTGGGTTATCGAATCCTCAGAGGCCTAAGAAGAAACCTATAGACACGTACATTATATGGACTCTTTTTGGCTATGAAGTGGCCAACTTGGGTTGATTTAATATGGTTTTAAAGGATAAATAAATGATTTAAGTTAATTCAATTTAAAAGAGTGAGTTGATCCTAGGTTATCACTTGGGGTGGATTGGACGTATTTCCTTTTCGATGATTTCAATTTCTTATATATGAGATGGGTTCATTTAAGAAGATAAAACAACATCATCACTTACTGGTTTAATTCCTACACCCTTTAATAATAATTACCTATACACTTGAAGGATCAATGCTTTGAGTAATTTAAGGTAAAGTTTCGTATTAGCACATGAAGTGTGTGGCCTTAAATTCAACAAGGACGATGTAGTTTAAAAATCATCAAATAAAAATCTCAATTAAAGAAGTGATTATAAATTAATGGGGTGATAAATAACATCCAATACAGCCCCTTGATACTCCCTTGGATCAACCCATAAGTGGGTTAGCCCTCCATTGATTCTATGGTTTCAATGGAAGTGGGAAGTAGACTCATGAGGGAGGAATTGAAGAAGTAAAGAAAATAATAAAAAGAAAATGATCACTCCACCGTTGTGTGAATAATTTCAAAAGGATTAGTGTGAATAAATTCACACCTTGAACCAACGGTATTAAAGTGATATGAAGAACAACATAATAAGAGGAAAAGAAGATATTTTATTAAGAAACTAAATTGAATTGAACAACTTACATGTGGAAGACAAACTTGAGACAAAAAAATCGCAGCATAACATTACAATTGAACAAAGCACCAAAGATGAAAACATCCTCCACCACCACTGACATAAATAGGAATTTTGGAAGCCTTGGGTTGAGACTCAAATATTACAAATCATCCCACTTGATTATGGTTGGCCTAGGGTGGTGGAAAGCTTGTGGAACATGGACTTTTCCACACTTGACCCGAGGTGGCAGCCATCTTTCATCCACCAAACAGACGTGCTTGTAATACCTCTTAGATGGCCGAATCATAGTGGGACATATAAGAATAAAATGTATTTCCAGATGTCTCCTAAACTCCTGTAAATTGTGGGCCCATTTGGAGTTGTATATTCGGAGATATGATTATATTAGTGGGCTATTTTGCTGTGCCACAGAATCTGGCCCAGAATTTTATCTCTAACTTGGGCCGCCTAAATGACCACAATGGAGGACTAATTAGCACTAGATCCTGAAGAATTATTTGTTACTATGTATGTCTTATATCATCCCACTAAATTTAGGCTTCATTGGGTTTGTATTTTGGTCCCCACATTCTCATCAGTGGGCTGGTGTCCAATCTGACTTCTCTGGAATTGTTTCCTTTCATCACAAAATATCCCCATCTTCTTCCATGAATTATCCATTGATCCCTAAATGAAACATGATCATATTGAAGTTTAGATAAATTAACAAAAATATAAAATTGAAATATGGATAATTAAATTCCTTAAAATCAGATGAATCATTGGGTACTTTAAATGATGTTAAAAAATGTACCACATAATAGTGCATGTTAAGAAGGTATTACAATCATAATGTGAAATGATGTTAAAACTATAAAATACACTAAAATGGTTTTTATTAATAATAAAGAACATGAATATTATATATATTAACAATTTATAATATCCTCATTTAGTGGCTAATCAGTTTCCTCCATAATTTATTCGATTGCTAAAGTTGTTATATAATTTTAGTTATGTAATTAATGTTTTTTGGTATCCTATTTTTAATTATGGTTTCCTGAATTCAATGTCATTATATAGGCATAAATTGAATATAGAAGTATGTGTGCCTGAATAAAAACTTTTTTTCTTGAGTAGAAAGAAGAAAGATGGAAGTGCGGTTAATGAACCGACTCAGCAGCATATTGTATGTTTTACTTTGTAGATTTAAAATTTTAATCTCTATTTTGTAACGTAATAATATATTTATATTTGTAATATGATGCTTTAGAGGCCCTTGATTCCCTGGAACCTGAAAATTTTTGGCCAAATAATCACTTACATCAGGTGTTGGGAGATGAGCACCCTGGTAGAGTATACTGCCGACCTGGGAAGAGTATAGTTCTGATGAGCTATGAGCCCTCCTCAGGTTTGAGTTGTAGTGCCATTGAGTTGCAACAGGTTAAGGCATAGACAAAATAGGATGAAAAAGGTCCACAAAGATGACAGAACTGTCTGATAGGGCAAACGCTGCATTTATGAAACTGATGGAAGTTTTACGTCCAACAATTCCACAAGAGCCCAGAACTGCTTGTGAGGAATATATGTCATCGATGTGTTATATATATGGTGCACTAGTTGGTAGTTCTAGTGGTGGTTGAGATTATATTGAGGAGGAGGCCGAGGCAGAGGAGGAGGGCGAGGAGGAGGCCAAGGCGGAGGAGGGGGCGAGGAGGAGGACGAGGCAGGGGAGGAGTGTGATGAGGAGGCTGAGGCTGAGTATGAGGACGAGGAGGAGGGCAGGGATGATGATGGGGATGACGATGAGGATGAGGGTGAGGGTGATGATGATGGTGATGAGGGACAGATTGATCCATGACATTTTTGACTGATATTACTGACCTTTGATGTTTATTGATTTGTTATGCCTGAATATATGTCTGATTAGGTAGGTCACATTATCTTTATTTTTTTATCTATAAATAATAAAACTGGACTTGATGATTTGATGTGATTGATTCACCCATCCCCTAGACAACCAACACCCCCTGGACACCCCATACCCCCTGAATAGCCCTGCCACCCCCATGGACAGACCACCCACCCCCTGGACAGCCCCTCCCCATGTGGACAGCCCCCACCCCCTAGACACCCCTTACCCCCCTGGATAGCCCCTCCCACCCATGTGGACATCCCGCCCACCCCCCTGGACACCCCCTACCCCATGGACAGCCCGACCACCCCTGTGGACAGCCCGTCCACCCCCTGGACATCCCCTCCCCCTGTGGATAGCCCCCCCACCCCACCCCCTGGATACCCCATACCCCCCGGACAGCCTCACCCACCTCCGTGGATAGCCCGCCCACCCCCCTGGACACCCCCTATCCCCCCTAGACAGTCTGACGACCCCCGTGGATAGCCCACCCACCCCCCTGGACACCCCCTCCCCCCATGGAAAGCCCCCCCCCCCCACACACCCCCGTTAACATCCCGCCCACCCCCTGGACACCCCTACCCCCCGTGGCCAGCCCGCCCACCCCCCTAGACTGCCCGCCCACCCCCTGGACACCCTCTACCCCCCTGGACACCTCGCCCACCCCCGTGGACAGCCCGCCTACCCCCGTGGACAACCCACCCAACCCCCTGGACAACCCATGATAAGGTCAGGATCTTACACACTGAGAGGGGGAGGGTAAAATCAATGATATGTTTTTATTTTAATTATCCTTTCTATTTAAACAAGATTTGACTCATGTTAAAAAATTATTACTTTCTAAAAACAAAAAAAATTACACTTCTACATGACCTAATTATTTAAATGGTTCACTACTCAACAAGAATAGTTACATCCATGTTATGGTTTGGAAATAATCCAATACCACACAATCCACAAGAAAAAAATCCTTCAGTGTGGATAAAATCAATTTTGATATACACTTACAGTTATGTATCTCTATGATAAATACAACTATGCATGTGATTATTATAGAAAAATGGTGTTATACATGTTTGTGTAACATGTCAAGAACCATTCACCAATTTATTCAAAACATGTTACTCTTATTTTTTTAACTTTCACTTTTAATAACTCTCAAAAAAATTCATCACTCTCGTGGACAGCCTGTCCACCCCCTTGGACACCCCCTACCCCCGTGGACAGCTCAAACACCCCCGTGGACAGCCCACCCACCCCCTGGACACCCCCACCCCCTGGAAAGCCCCCCCCCAACCCCCTGAACACCGCCCCACCCCCCTGGACACCACCCCACCCCCATGGACACCACCCCACCTCAGACACCACACCACCCCCCAGGACACCCCCCCCGGACACCACCACACCCCCCTGGACACCCCGATGGACAACCCCCCACCCCCCTCAGACACCACCCCCCCGGACACCCCCCCCCCCGGACACCCCCACCCCCTTGGACACCCCCATGGACACCCCCCACCACCCTGGACAACCCCCCCCCCCCCCCCACCCCACCACCGTGGACAACCCACCCACCCCCCAACCCCACCCCCTGGACACCCTGTACCCCCCTAGACGGCCCCATCACCCCCATGGACAGCCCGCCCACCCCCTGGACAACCCCTCCTCCTGTGGACAGCCTCCCCACCCCCTTGACAGCCCCGCCCACCCCCCTAGACACCCCATACCCCCTGGACATCCTTGCCCACTCCCGTGGATAGCCCCGCCCACCCCCTGGAAAGCCCCGCCCACCCCCTGGAAAGCCCCGCCCACCCCCTGGACATCCACCACCCCCGTGGACAGCCCCACCCACCCCCGTGGACAGCCCCTCCCACCCCCCTAGACACCCCTACCCGCCGTGGACCACCCGCCCACCCCCTTGGACACCTCATACCCCCTGGATAGCCCCACCCACCCTTGTGGACACCCCTACCCCCCTGGATAGCCCCCACCCCCATGGACAGCCCCACCCACCCCCCTTGACACCCCCGACCCCATGGACACCCCCGACCCCCTGGACACCCCCGACCCCCTGGACACCCCTCCACCCTCGTGGACCGCCCCCACCCCCTGGACACCCCCACCCCCTTGGACAGCCCCCCCCAAACCCCTGGACCACCCCTACCCCCTGGACACCACCCCTCCCCCCGGACACCCCCACCCCCTTGAAAGCCCCCCAACCCCTTGGACACCACCCCACCCCCCTGGACACCCCCATGGACATCCCCCACTCCCCCGGACACCCCCACCCCCCCAGGACACCCCCTTGGACAGCCCCACCCCCTGGACACCCCCCTCCCACCACCCTGGACAGCCCCCCCCCCCACCACCACCCCACCCCCGGACACCCCCATCTCTCCTCACACCCCCACCCCTCTGGACACCCCTACCCCCCTTGGACAACCACCCCAAACCCCTGAACTGCCCCCCCCCCCAACCCCCTGAATTCTGAATTGAATTCTTTATATATTTAATTAACTTATGAATTATGTGTTAATGGTGTATGGGTATACTTGTTGTATGTGTATACTTTCTGTAATTACCTTATGAATTATGTGATAATTCGGTATGTGTGTAAAGGGTAATTAAATATAGAATTGGAGGTATTCAAATTTATGTTTGAATTATGTTTTCGATGAATTCTGTATGAATTCATATAGAAATATGTATGAATTCATACAAAATTCTGTATGTATTATGCATGTATACTTGTTAATGGTGTATTGTGTTACTTGTTGTATCTGTATGTATTATGCAGATATTCTATTGTCTATGAATTTTGCAGTCCTGCTGGTGGAATTGATGCACCTTCACAGGGGGCATGCTGGTGGAATTGATGCAGGTGGACAGGACAGGCTAGCAAGTCGGCTTGCTGCTGCAGGTATAAAAAAGATATGCCAACGGTTCACAACCATTGGTATATCTGTAAAACCATAACATATACCAATGGTTTAAATAAAACTGTTGCTATAAGTATATGACAACAGTTTGTAAACCATTGGTATAAATAATTTTACTTGAGCTTTACCAATGGTTTGCCACAAACCGTTGGTAAAAGTCTATACCAACGGTTTACAGAACTGTTGGTATAGAGATACATCATGCTATTACTCATGGTTTAAAACTGTTGGCAAACATATATACCAATGGTTTACTGAAACCGTTGGAATATACTGATTTCTTCAGACATATCCCAATGGTTCTCATAGAACCATTAGGATATGTCTATTCCTACGGCTCAAGACCCAACGATTTGGACAACCGTTGGTATTGTTTATACCAACGGTTGTCCAGCCTTTACCAATGGTTTTAAACTGTTGGTAAAGATAAAATTTCCAATAGTGTTTGAGATGGATACATGGATTTGAAGACCCACACCTATGGAGGCCCTCTGAAGGAAGTAAAGAGGAAGATCTAGAAAAGGATTCTCTGTTGAGACATGTGTTTTATTGTGTGATGTCATGATCATCGAAAACATCTAATATGAAGTTAGTTATACTCAGTGTAAGAAATAAGAAGATGTGTAAGATATGAAAAACCACATGATCTCCATCATCCTCTAGTGGATAAGGATGAGGAAATGGGAGTGAGAAAGGGCTTTGAGGTGCACGTCTCCTCTCTTATTTTCATAACCATGGTCTGGAATTATACACCCATGTGGGTAAAACCCGCAATAAATTACAGGGGATTACTCCAAAAGGGATTCCATATTACTGATTTTAGAGATGATGAGAGAAAGATCCTATACTTACCCTCATCAAATGGAAATGCATGTGGTCCTCCTCACTGTCTGAAATGGAGAGGTACCTAATTCCGAGATAGAAAATAGAAGGAAAAGGTACTAGACCACATCGTCTGTACTGGTAGGTCTATGAAATTACCACCAAGGTTTCGTTCCTCGTTACCAAAATGATGCACAATTGTAAACACCCTGAGGACCCTACCTGTCATATAGAAAAGGTGTGGGAAATATCTTACTGAGGGAATTTTGAACCGAATGGGAGATATGATGGTGTGTTTTTTCTAGGATCATGTAAATATAGAGGCCTCCATGGAGGTTTTTATTTGGTCTCTCGTAGATACAAGTCCCATGGAAGGAGGTTCCCTACTATTAGTGGCATGAAAAAGGGGCCTAAAGTATAGATCATGTAGGTGATTCTTGGGCGAGCTAAAGGAGCCTCGCAAAGGGTAGACCAAGGTGGAAATGAATTATTTCATGTAGGGTGGACCTGCACAAGCTAGAAGTGACTTCTTAATGATAGAAAGCCTAGGAAACAATATGACCGCACACGTCATTGAGTACGTGCAAATTTAAAATTTATAAACCCTACAAACTACTAATACTATGGTAAGAAGGGTGTCAAACCAGAGGGAAGGACTAAAGGTGTGGAAGACCAAAGTATACTAAAAACAATCAAAACAAATAATAACTAACAGTAACATAAAACAGTGAAATGAGTGTGTGAAGGCAGTGAAAAAATTGGAAGATAAGGAAAGACAACCAATGGATGAGATTAGGCGGATCAGAATGCCATGAATTGAATAAAAGATTTTTTGTTCATGCTCTAGTTAACTGCAATTGAATTGGGGATAAAAAATGTGTTGATCCACTGAGCACTTGCTTCAGTCGATCAGCACAACTCTTCAATATTTCCTTATAAATGATCTTTTGATCATCACTTAGGAATAAAAATGATTCTCAATGGAAAAGAGAATATTAACCATTTCCATTTTCAGTAATTCAGTTAAGATTCAAGGGTAAAAAGTTCAATATCATCTCTTGCTAGTACGTAGCATAGTAGAGAAATTAATACTCATCAAGAATGAATTGAGATCGTTGAGCTTAAAGTACACCAACATGATTGCATAAATTAAAAGTAGAACATAATAAGACTTTCAAAGCATGAAAATCTGATTCCCCCTATGCAACTTAACTACACATGCTAAAATCATAGACAAATATGGAAAACAAGAAGAAGAAAATAGAAAACATCTCTTCTGAGATGACTTCCTTCCTCAACTCCTCCTCCAATGCCCTATTTTCTACTCAGATGCCTACCTGCTCTAATCTATGTATCCTAGTGGATAGAGATGGGAATGGTTGATCATGAGGAATTGATGAGAGTGGAATCAAAGATGGGATAGACGAGCAGTGATGGATAAGGGATGGGGTCGTGCCGAGTGGTGGTTCTGGATGTCATGGTGGATGATGTATGAGAGATGATAGATGATGGGGTGGGGGTGGATGAGAATGGAATGATGTAAATCTTCCCAAAAATCTCTCACCCACTGGAAATGATGTATGAATTCCGCTGCTACCCCCTACTTGAAGTGGAACACCCTCAATGATTCTGGAATCTCCTCTCCCTCAACTGAATGCTCTACCCTTTCCCACGCACGCTCACGGTGAAAGCCTTGACATTTCTCTTCATCTCCTGCATAGCATGCTATGAAACGCTGGTTACCACCCTTTGATGACATCTCTGTAAATGCAGTCGACCTCTTGCAACGAACAGGTTCCCCCCACACTTTCCAATTCCTACTATCAATTTCCAAGATCCTACCCCATGATCAACTCCCCATATGCAATCAATAGAAAACACAAAAAAAAACACACATCAAACAAGAGTACAATAGTCAAAATAACAATATTATTAGAAAGATATAAAAGATTAAACTATTATAAAATTGAATAAACATAAATTAGTAATATATATATTGAAATTTAAAATAGTAAATCTATTATTAGATTATATTAATTACATTAATTATAATATTAATTATAATTATGGAAAATGTTATATTATATATATTAATATTATGTAAATTATTATAATATAGTATTTTTATTATATTTATATTTATAATTATTTTAATTATATTATATAACAGTATAATATATATTAATATATTGTATTAGGGATATATATAATAAAACAAAATAAGAAAAAAGAAAAGGAAAAAAAAGAATGAAAGAGGGGGAGGGGGTTCTGGTCGCGACGGCGCAAGGGGGAGAGGAAGGTGGAGGGAAGGGGCAGGGGCCATCGGCGATAGGGGTGGGCGTGATGCGGCAGCGAGGAGGGATTGGGGAAGGCGACATCGGTGCAGCACGGCGGATCATTAGTGGCCGTAGGCGGCATGGCAAGGGGAGGTTGGGTCGGTGGCTTGTGGATCTTGGTGAGTTGCAGCGGCTGCGGGTCTTCTTCAGCGACAGCCGGCTCGATTCCAGTTCGAGTGGTTTTTGAGGTTTCTTATAGTCTATGGGTTTTCGGATATGGAGATTTTGAGTTTGAAATTGATTATATTGTTTTTCATCTGGATCTGTTGTTTGCAATGTGTTGCCATTTGATTATCTATTCTGCTGTGTGGTTTTTGGTTCGGTGTGCTGCTGTTATGCTGTTTGATTCGATTGTGGGCCTGGGAGAATGACTAGGGTGATCAGAGTGCCAGGGATTCTCTCGATCTTCCAGTTTTGAAAATGAGGAGCCCAAAGGTCCTATTTATAGGAATTCTCAGGTCCCTGGTAACGAAGGAGGCTCGGAGAGGTGGGTTGTACTGGTAATCACACAGGTGTGTCATGCTAGTTACAGAGCAGGTGTCTCGCACTGGTCATCACGTAGGTGTGACCTAACCAGTTCTCCTACACGCCTGCCTAGAGCCTGTGCAGGGCAGTGGCAATATAGGCTGGATGTATGTGATGCCACTAGGGCACAAAATGGACCTGCACGGTGATGATGTTTTGGGCCTTGCATGGTATTACCTGGGTGAAGTGTTCATCCCTTGATATCCTTCAATTCACTTTTCCTTGAAGTCTTTTCCTTTGAAACTTCTCATTCTTTCATGAAAAGAGGAGTGTCCACAAAATACCCCCCAAGGATTGGATCCGTTCAAAATAAGAGGGTCTTATCCTATGGCAGAGAATGAAAAGGACATTGATGGATCCTTCATTAACTAGCCTCCACATGTTAGTGTACATTTATGATTAGGATTGTTGAATTTTATGAATAGAGTACTACACAAGGGAGAAGTGGAGGGGAGAGCCATGTAGGTATGTCATTGAGGTATTTAATGCATGTGGATCATGTAGGTTGGCCACGCAAGTCAGCTATGTTAGCATCCCTTCTTTTATAAATAACATCGAACTATCAGGAGGGTTTTTCTCTTTCTTTCTCTGTCCTTCTCTCACCGTGCTAGTCTCCCGCAATTCCTTCATTGTCGTCGTGCTTGTAGATCTCACATGCCTTTTGGAGAATCCTCTCATGAAGGGACTTGGTATGAATTTGTTAGTGTGACATAGAACCATGAGGGATCGATCTGCCTAAGGTTGCATGAGAGAGTGACATACACGTGGTCACTTGGGTGAGTGGCATGAGTGAGGTCACTAAGGTATGTGACCCACGTGAGGCCACTCCTTATCCAATTTTCTGAATTTATGAATTCTTTCCAAAACCAAGACTTCAACTCTAATGAAAATCATGGTTCTTCCTTGTAGATTCTAAATGTACACCTAGAAGGCTAGAGATTCTAATGAATAGGCTAGTAATCATATAAAGGAGATGGTTGATGTTGTCAGGCTGGATTATTATGATGCATTTGAAACCACTCACAAACTTGGTGAATCACATGAATAAGTATCATCATGAATATCCTAAGAGTAATTATCTTCCACTTTATAGCCACAAACTTATGAAGGATTTACTAATCCAGAATCTGGAGAATTATCTCCTAGTCTCCTAGTTCAATGAATACAAGAACATTATCACATCCAACATCTCATCCAATGGCATGTAAGGAACATTTTTCCTATTATCACGTGTTGAGTGGAATAAACGTTCTAGGGGGATGGATTGGACCATTTGTTCATGTAGTTTCTAGTATCCAGCCCCTATCTCTGATTTATAGTGAAGCCTTTATGGATCTAAATCTATTCAAAGAATTTAAATTCTATCATATAGAGATACACCCATTAGGACATTCACCGGTGATGGAAAAGCTACTGATGAACTAAGAGCGTATATAATTTCCCTCTGGGATGGCATGCTAGTGGAAAAAATTGTTGGTGAGGTTATATACGAAGCGTATGTCCCTTATAGATTTTCACACCAATTCTAGTTCCTACAAAACCCAACAATATCCCCTCTTGTGCACATTCCATCAGAGGGGCACTGTAATGACCTGAAATTTTGAATAAATTTTGTTTCCTAAATTTGTGTGTTATTTTATTTTATACTCAACAGAACTATTTCATTTGATAAAATTAGTATAATTAAAATAAGATAGTTGGGTTTCGACTGTTATATGACTGTTGGTCACTATGATCGTTGTAAACTAAATGTTACAATTATTTTCTATAAGTACAAGTGATCTTGGTTAATTAATATAGAAAGAAGTTTCGATGGTCTCATCCAGTAGTCTCGGGCCGATCGAATCCCATCTGACAGAACTTGGGAAGGAGGTAACACCCCTGAGCTTTGCTCTGGACCAAACCCAAGCCAAACTTCATCGTGTGAAGCTAGAACGGAATCGCCTTCACGAGAAGTTCAAGCTGATAGAAATTACTATTCGTGCAATGTTGGCTGAGCCGCCCTCAGATTCTCTCACCTTAGCACATCTTACACTTAGGTCCTATGCTGGAGTTATAAGGGGCTATGTAAGGAGATCGTAACTACTTTGTGTAATCCTTTGATAAATAAAAATTGTGATTTCTTCTTATGGGGAAGTTTGTGAATTTTTAAAATGTATGAATAAATGTAGGATGTATATTATTATTGAATTTTGGAAAAAGGGATATTTTAAAATACTTATGTAAACCTTAAATAATTCATGATGTGTAATGATTTTCAAAATATGGTCTTCTGTAAATGTGTTCAGTAAGAAATTTAGAGTCTAATAAGTTCAACTTAATTTTTGGTGAATAGTGATTTAGGAATAGTGATTTTACGCTTAGGATTAGTAATGTGATCAAATGGATTAGTAATCTCACTAAAAGAAAGTATTAATATAATTTATGCACATTGATTAAGTAATGTGATACAATAAAATGGGTAAATAACGGTTTCATAAATTATTAGTCAAGTATTAGTTTTTTCGGGTGAATAGTGTTTTTAATTAAAAATTAAATTAAAAATATTTAGAAAATTATTTTTATAAAATGGATTTTATTTTTTGAACTCAGAGCATCAATATTATGTTAAGGTAATTTTTGGGGATTTTTCTGAAAAAAATGAATTTTCAGGGAATAGTGTTTTTATTTAAAAATTAAATTAGAAATATTTAGAAAATTATTTTTATAAAATGAACTTTATTTTTGAATTCAGAGCATTGATATTATGTTAAGGTAAATTTTTGGGAGTTTTCTGAAAAAGTTGAATTTTCAGTGATTAGTAAAAATACAGTTTTAGGGTTTCGGTATGTTTAATGACATCATAACTGCATCATGATGATGTGATGAGATATTTTAAGGGATGACTGACTAAAGTGGGTGAATTATTGTATGAGGGGTCCCATGTGGCTAAAACCATGGGCAAGCCCATGGTTTTTCCAAAGCCACCAATGAGGTGTCCCTTGACCATTAATGTCTTGTCCCCTCACTTTCCCTATAAATACCCACCCATTCCTCCTTTAGTTTTCACTCCCAACTCTCCCCAACGAAGCTCTGGTCTCATTATCTTCCAAGGAGTCCTCCCAAGGTGCCCCCAAGCCCTCAAGGTCCCAACCTGTGAGTTTTAAGAGTTACGTTTTAAGGTAAGAGATCTTACCTCTCTCTTTCTTTCCAAGTACTCTCTTTTATGTCATTTCTTTTATGCTTCATGTTCTTATGTTGAAGATGTTCTTTTATATTCATCCCACCGCCCTTTTCATTTTCATATGACGAGAGACCCTATTTGATTTCGTCAATTCATTTTTTTGATGTTTTAAGTGACACCATTAGGCTATCGAATTTTCATAAGAGAAATATTATTTTTGTCTTCCTTCCATGTTTTTCATTTCATATAGTATGTATTTCAAATTTCATTACCATGTTCTTATATCATTTATATCATGTACCTCTACTGTTTTATGGATCATTTATGAGTGGGTGACCTATGTTCCCTCTCTTTTCAGTATTTTCTAAAACCCTATAACATAGCCGTTATGTTGCAGAATTTTCATCTCAAAATGTCTTCTCTTTTACTCAAATTCTTTTATTTTATTAAGTGAATACTCAAAGATCTTTCTTCTACAGGGGTATTCACATATATTTCAAAATGTTCTATTTTAATTCTGGGATTTACATACATGAGACCCGCTTTCCTTTTTCCGTGGGTTTAAGGTGACATAAAGATCACGTCTTTAAAGCAGTTTTAAAAATGTTATGATTATGAAATGAAACTCATTTCTTTTTTTCTGTATGAGTTATTTATGAAATGTTTGATGATGATATATGTGGCTCACATGATAATAAAGACAAATTTAAGGGTGCACCCTGATAGCGCTTCAATGCATTGGGTAAAGACTTAATCTCTAGAGATGACCATTTTAACGATATCTTGGTGAATAACATTGATAATTTTTTAATGACACCTTGGGGATGGACCTTGGTGAAACGGAAATGATTGTCTTTGTTAAATATTGTAGCCACATCTTCAAGTTATGAAACACGTTATTTTTATTATGATATGCCTCATGATCTCTTTCCCATGCCTTTAAGTTATTTATCATGCCCTTATTGATGTATCTCAAGTTCACATGTAAAATGTTTCTCTTGTTTCCCTTACTGGGCCATCTGCTCACCCTTTCCTTTGATGTATGCTCCCAGGTTATGAGATGCTGTAATGAACTTAGGATGAACAAATGAAGAAGCCTTTGAAGTGTTTAAGAAGAATGTTTTATGTCTTTTTCATGTATTAAGTTCCTGTTTTCCAAGACACTAAACCTTAAAGATCCTCGGTTTTGTATAATGTAAACGAAAGTTTATGTGATAAAAAGACGGGGTACTATAGTTGGTATCAAAGTATGGTTTAGTTATTTGTGAGAATTAGGATATGAAAACTTTAGGAAGAACCATATAGAAAATTTTAGATATAGGAAATCTTCCTGGTATTTTGGTGAGTATTGTGTAAGTGGTTTATCAAGCAAATACATCCCTGTCTGGATACGAGTAGGTGGAGGTGGATCTGACACAGATGTACATAGGGGTAAAACCTGAAAACACCGCTTTGAGCTAGACTCGAATGGGAACTGGTACACGACAATGGGTCTTGCTGCACTCTTGGTTACGACACTCCCGGGGGATATGCTTTGGTAAATTCATAAGCTTAGTATGAACCATTATTAAAGGAATAAAGATAAAATGAAATAAAGATTCACATAAGAATATATGATCATGGATAAACTAGATTGGAACCTAGGGGATCACAAGTTAGGATATACTTTACTTCTACAAGTTTATCCTTCTATGCTTAAAGTTTCCATTTCATGATTATTGGATAAGTATTTAAGCCCCATAATTATACTTTCTTTTCTTAGTTAATGGTGGGAAATGGAAGAACATTCCCCAACAACCAATGTGATAGGAAATGTGACGATTTCCCTATTAATGTGACAGAGATGACGAGAGATCAAGTTGAACATATTGTGATTATGCCAAACCAGCTATTAAAAATCACAATTAATAATTGGTACCTAGTTGAATGCCCAAATTCATCAAGAAAGAAGAAGATGAAGTCTCATGGAGGTTCATCTGATAAAGTTGATAAGGGAAAGAAGACCCAATTTCCTTTGTGCAAAAAGTGTGGAAAAAAGCACCAAGGAGAATGTCACAAAGGAACCGGGAGATGTTTTAAGTGTGGGGTGATAGGGCATAAAGTAGCCTATTGCTTTAAAAATGGATAATGTGATGAATAGAGATAAGGTTCAATCTAATGTACCTTATACTTTTCAATGTCGTAAATGTGGAGAAGTTGGACATTATCCAAGACAATGCTCTCTTGGAAGGAATGAGAAACATGATGAGCATCAACAATCTTCAAGGACAAGGGAACAATGCAAGTCCTATGCTGAGATGGATCATGATGACTAAAGTACAATTAACTTTTTCGCAATAATTGTCTATATCATGTTGTATTTTAGTTGGTGCTCTATGAGCATATCTTTAATGTTTTTTAAGAACATCGAGTCACTACCTAAGACAATTTTATATCATTAAGGAAAACATCTATTGTTATGTATCACATGTTGATGTTATGAAGTTGTTCTTCTCGAAAAAGAAAGAGATGATTAGGGGATTAAAAGATGAATATTATTTTGGAAGACGTTCACTATTTTGGGAACCCTATATGATCAAGGTAAATAGATTACTACGGTATTTTATTTGAGGAGTAAAGGTTGACTTATATTTCGAAGAATAGATGAATTTAAGGCAAACATATGGTAATTTAGGTTACTTGTGGAAATGATTAACCTATCTTGGTGAAAATGTGATTAAGTTAGTTACTTTTGTTATAAGACATTAAGAGTGGTTGATGTTGTTTGGAGACGAATGATATAGGTTATATTGGAAGACTATGTTATAAAATCCTTCTTATATTTGGGTTCAATCTTAGTTTGGTTTATTTTGGGGAATTTTAAGGACAATTATTTACGGAATGGTCTATGATGAACTTTGGGTAGTACCGTGGAATTTTGATGATTTAAAGTAGTTTCCCTTCCTATGAGGTTCTTTCTTTTTGAAGAGTTGTTTTATCTTACCCTTTCTATTTTTGGGGAAATGCTTAATGATAGAAGAAATAGATAGTTAATCTTTTGTGGATTATGTGATTCTCTAGAAGATGATTCTTGTATTTTGATGAGACCAAGTGTTTTTGAATGCTCATCGTTTGGATAAAAGATTAGTTTTGGTAGAAACTTATTAAAGGATGAAACTATACTTGAAGGTAAGTATATTTCCTTATGTTCTTATTCTATGTAGTAAATGAATTACTCAAAATTATTAAAAGGGATGTAAAACAAAAACGTTGTTGGTTTACGTTTCCTACTGGGTAATCAAAGACTGTTTACACACATCATAAGTTTGTGATTTTCTGGTGGTTAAACTTTCTCTTAATCATGTTTCTATCACTCTCTATCAGAACTTGACCATGTATTTTCTCTTCAATATCCATGTTTTCCTACATAGAACCTCAGTATGGGTTAACTCGGGTGACCTTTGTACTTCCTTTTCTTTATTTTAAAAGTAATAGTTTTACTGACTCTTTTTATGATGTGGGACTTTCAATGAGATTTCCAAGACCAATTTTAAAAATTGCAAGGACGCAATTTCTTAAGGAGGTAAGAATGTAAGGAACCAAAATTTTGAATAAATTTTGTTTCCTAAATTTGTTTATCATTTTATTTTATACACAACAGAACTATTTCATTTGATAAAATTAGTATAATTAAAATAATACCGTTGGGTTTCGACTGTTATATGACCGTTGGTCACTATGACCATTAGAAACTAAATGTTACAATTATTTTCTATAAGTATAAGTGATCTTGGTTAATTAATATAGAAAAAAGATTCGATGGCCTCATCCCGTAGTCTCGGGCCAATCAAAGCCCATCTGACAGAACTTGGGAAGGAGGTAGCACCACTGGGCTTTGCTCTGGACCAAACCCAAGCCGAACTTCATCGTGTGAAGCTAGAACGAAATCGCCTTCGCGAGAAGTTCAAGCTGATAGAAATTACTACTCGTGCAATGTTGGCCGAGCTGCCCTCAGATTCTCTCACCTTAGCACACCTTACATTTAGGTCCTATGCTGGGGTTATAAGGGGATATGTAAGGAGACCATAACTACTTTTTATAATCCTTTGATAAATAAAAATTGTGATTTTATCTTATGGGGAAGTTTGTGAATTTTCAAAATGTCCGAATAAATGTAGGATGTATATTATTGTTGAATTTTGAAAGAAGGGATATTTTAAAATACTTATGTAAACCTTAAATAATTCATGATGTGTAATGAATTTCAAAATATGGTCTTCTGCAAATGTGTTCAGTAAGAAATTTAGAGTCTAATAAGATCAACTTAATTTTTGGTGAATAGTGATTTAGGAATAGTGATTTTACCCTTAGGATTAGTAATGTGACCAAGTGGATACGTAATCTCACTAAAAAAAGTATTAATATAATTTAGGCACCTTGATTAAGTAATGTGATTCAATAAAATGGGTAAATAACAGTTTCATAAATTATTAGTCAAGTATTAGTTCTTTCGGGTGAATAGTGTTTTTAATTAAAAATTAAATTAAAAATATTTAGAAAATTATTTTTATAAATTGGACTTTATTTTTGAACTCAGAGCATCGATATTATGTTAAGGTAATTTTTGGGGATTTTTTCTAAAAAAAATGAATTTTCGGTGAATAGTGTCTTTATTTAAAAATTAAATTAAAAATATTTATAAAATTATTTTTATATAATGGAGTTTATTTTTGAATTCAGAGCATTGATATTATGTTAAGCTAAATTTCTGGGAGTTTTCTGAAAAAGTTGAATTTTCAGTGATTAGTAAAAATACAGTTTTAGGGTTTCGGTATGTTTAATGACATCATAACTGCATCATGATGATGTGATGAGATATTTTAAGGGATGAATGAATAAAGGGGATGAATTATTGTATGAGGGGTCCTATGTGGCTAAAACCATGGGCAAATACCATGGGCAAGCCCATGGTTTTGCCAAAACCACCAATGAGGTGTCCCTTGGCCATTAATGCCTTGTCACCTCACTTTCCCTATAAATACCCACCCTTTCCTCCTTTAGTTTTCACTCCCAACTCTCCCCAACGATTCTCTGGTCTCATTACCTCATAAGGAGTCCTCCCAAGGTTCCCCCAAACCCTCAAGGTCCCAACCTGCGAGTTTTAAGAGTTACGTTTTAAGGTAAGGGATCCTACATCTCTCTTTCTTTCCAAGTACTCTCTTTTATGTCATTTCTTTTATGCTCCATGTTCTTATGTTGGGGATGATCTTTCATATTCATCCTACTTCCCTTTTCATGTTCATATTATGAGAGACCACCTCTTGCTCTCATCAATTCATTTTAAGAATGTTTAAGTGGCGCTGTTAGGCTGCTGAATTTTTAAGGGATTCTTTTACCCTTCTCATTTTCAAGTTCTATTTTCATGTCAAGTCTTTCAAGTTACTTTTATTATTTTGGGGTATGATCTATATATCTATCATACTGATCTTTTATGTTCATATGATGAGAGACCCCTTTTTTCTCTCATCAATTCATTTTAAGAATGTTTAAGTGGCACCGTTAGGCTGCTGAATTTTAAGGGATTCTTTTACCCTTCTCATTTTCAAGTTCTATTTTCATGCCAAGTCTTTAAAATTCATTTTATTATTTTGGGGTATGATATCTATATCTATCATACTGATCTTTTATGTTCATATGATGAGATACCCTATTTGATCTCATCAATTCATTTTTTTTGATGTTTTAAGTGACGTCGTTAGGATGCTGAATTTTTATAAGAGAAATCTTATTTTTGTCTTCCTTCCATGTTTTTCATTTCATATGGTATGTATTTAAAATTTCATTACCATGTTATAATATCATTTATATCATGTAACTCTACTGTTTTATGGATCATTTATGAGTGGGTGACTCATGTCCCCTCTTTTCAGTATTTTCTAAAACCCTATAACATAGCCGTTATGCTGTAGAATTTTCGTCTCAAAATGTCTTCTCTTTTTCTCAAATTATTTTATTTTATTAAGTGAATACTCAAAGATATTTCTTCTATAGGGTTATTCATATATATATCAAAATGTTCTATTTTTTATTCTGGGATTTACATACATGAGACTCACTTTTCTTTTTCCGTGGGTTTAAGGTGACATAAAGATCACGTCATTAAAGTAGTTTTAAAAATGTTATGATTATGAAATGAAACTCATTTCTTTTATTCTATATGGGTTATTTATGAAATGTTTCATGATGATATATGTGGCTCACATGATAATAAAGACAAATTTAAGGGTGCTCCCTGATAGCGCTCCAATGCATTGGGTAAAGACTTAATCTCTAGAGATGACCATTTTAACAATATCTTGGTGAATAACCTTGGTAATTTTTTAATGACACCTTGGGGATGGACGTTAGTGAAATGAAAATGATTGTCTATGTTAAATGTTGTAGCCACATATTCAAGTTATAAAACACGTTATTTTTATTATGATATGCATCATGATATCTTTCTCATGCCTTTAAGTTATTTATCATGCCCTTATTGATGTATCTCAAGTTCACATGTAAAATGTTTCTCTTGTTTCCCTTACTGGGCCTTATGATCACCCTTTCCTTTGATGTATCCTCACAGGTTATGTGATGCTATAATGAACTTAGGATGAACAAAGGAATAAGCATTTCAAGTTTTTAAGAAGAATGTTTTATGTTGTTTTCATGTATTAAGTTCCCAGTTTCCAAGATACTAAACCTTAAAGATCCTCGGTTTTGTAAAATGTAAACAAAAGTTTATCTGATAAAAAGGTGGGATGCTATAGGAACCCATTAGTGGCTCCAGAATTATGTATTCTCATAGATGTGTAGGTGACTCAAGTGGTAATTAAACTACCTCCAATGACTGTGTCTACTAGGTTAACCTACTAGTATGTTGAATTTTAGATTTTATCATATCCCCAAGGGGTGTTGACAATAAGAGTTATCTAAGTTAGGGATGTAACAATGGTTGGCTGGAGGAATTTGTAAAGACCCGCAAATTTCAAGGAAATTTTTTTTCTTAATTTTCTTTGGAATTTTACAAGAGCGCAGCTTCAGACGGCACCTGATTTCGAGGCCCGGTGTGCCCGGAATCAATTTCCGAAGTTTGGCTCGGGTACGTTCAGTGAACGGACGAGCGGGTTTTTCTATCTTTTGAACCGGTGCCCGGAATCGAATTCTGAGGGCACCGATGAAATCGCAGCGCCGGTATTTGCTTAGAAACGCCTCTTCCGGAGTTGCGTTTGCTCAGATGTGGTTTTTAAATTTTGGGGCTTAAAGTCAGAAATAAAATAAAATTTGTGCGACAACTTTATTTTATTTCACTTAAGCTGCTTGGAAGCCACTTGAAGCCACTTAAAGGCGGCTTGATCTGAGTTGAACTGGATAGGATGCTATCCAGAAATATCCTACCCCCTTGGTAGGATATTTGTGAGGTGGGGCCCGCATGAGCCCCGCCGTTTCTTTCGCTAAGTAACGCATCCGCGAAAACCCGTCAAAGTAACTGAAAAGTCAACCGACGCGTTTTCTTAAATTCTTAACAGACCATTTAATTGAGCGGTTTATTTTGTGAATTAAATGGGCTGTTTCGCTCGTTGAATTAATTCAACGAACTGATAGGTCGTTACTTACGCTTTTGCGTTTGTTGGCATGTTTATAAAATAAGACCAACCTAAAAATCCTTTGAAAGGATTTGAGAGGACCTTTGTTTCTTCATCTCCCCTCCTCGCGAAGAACGCGAAGAACGCGAAGAACGCCGGCGACCGGAATTCGACGACGCACACCGTGATCTGCGACGTCGACGAGCTCTACCCACGACGTTCTTCGGCGACGCCTCTTCTTCCGCGGCCGATCCTCGTTCGGCAACTAAGGTGAGAATCGGATCGTTAATTCTCCTTTTTTTTAATTTCAATAACAACGGATTTAATTAATTAAATCCGTTTGTTCTAGATCCAGAGATCGTCGGCGCGACGTTTTTCCCGCGGTGCGACGAACATCCCTTCCGCGACGAGCGATTCCGCGACGACCTCACGTCCGACGACGACAAGGTAGGGGTTGTTGGAATTTTGTCTTTCCCGTGTTTATTCTTTTTTTTTAAATAAAGAACCTGATCTCCGAACAATTTTAATTTAATTAAAATTGTTGTTGATTATTTTTCTTTTCCTCCCGTTGTTTATGACTAACGCGGAGGGTGCGGGTCTAACGAACAAGACCCGGCAACCCTCCGCCGATCTTTTTGTTGTGCGGATTTGGCGGACGACGACGAACCGTGCGGCAAGGGCGATCCGTTGATTCCGCAGTGAAGATCGGCCCCCCGGGAGGAGCAACGGCGCAGGCGGGAGGCAAAACAGGCCACCGGAGCAACTCCGGCGGCCCGCGGAAAGTGGCAGCGGCGCGGGTCGCCGGCGACCGGAGGCGGCGGCGCCCGGCGCGCCGCCGGAGGAGTCCGCCGCGGCTCGTCCGCGGCGGCGGCGAACCGCCGGACCGCGTCCGCGGTCCGGCTACCCAGCACGCGGCCCGCGCGGGCCGCGTTCCTCCAAGCCGCGGGTCAAACCCGCGGCGGTTTCTCCTTCGGCCGCCCGGCCGAAGCCGAGCCGGCCGGTCCGGTCGGCCGGGCCGTGCCCAGGCCGGACCGGACCCGGCCTAGCCGGGTCGGGCCGGGTCGGGTCGACCCGGTTCGGGTCGACCCGGTCCGGCCAGCCCAGGGGGGGTTCGGGCCGGGTCGCCCCGGGCCCAGAACCCCCGTTTTCGGGCCTTCTTCGGTCTTTTGCCCATATCTTGGGCCTGGGACCTCCGATTGACAAACCGTCAGCGGCTACGCGATCCTTGGATCGATACGGTCGTTTCGGTATATTATACTCAAGGTTTCGGAAGACTTTGGGTTCGGCCGGGTTGGTTCGTACACGAAACCAACCGGGCCCTCGGAGCGGAAACGCTCATAACTTGAGCTACGGACGTCCGATCGACGTACCGTCAGCTGTGGTAGTTTCCTCTAAGTGAGACGGAACTTTTTAGCATACTCCGCCCGAGTATCGGACACAGGCGGAGTACGGTCGGGTTGGTTTTGCCCTAAAAACCAACCGGGCCCCTAGGACGAAAATGCCAATAACTCTCAGACCGGGCGTCCGATTGACGCGCCGTCTGTTGCGTTGAGATCCTGTTGTCGTTACGGAACTTTTGGATACATCAACTTCGGACTACGTGTCAGTTTATGTATCAGCCTCTCGGCTCGTGGAGCGGACCCTCCTAAACGAGCTCGCTATGTGCGGGAACCCTAGCGTTGGCTGTGACTTCGACGACAGAGCAGAGATCCTCCGTGGACTGCGACGACGGCAGAGCAGAGATCCTCCGTGGACTGCGACGACGGCAGAGCAGAGATCCTCCGTGGACTGCGGCGACGGCAGAGCAGAGATCCTCCGTGGACTACGGCGACGGCAGAGCAGAGATCCTTCGTGGACTGCGGCGACGACTGTGCAGAGATCCTCAGTGGACTGCGTCGACTACTGCACTCAGCGATCCTACGTGGATCAGTGCTACAGGTTCTGTGTGAGCCCGATCCTATGTGGGTCCTTACTACCGGTTCTGTGTGAGCCACTGCCTACAGGTTCTGTGTGAGCCCGATCCTATGTGGGTCTTTTGCGGGGGTTAGTACCTATCGATCCTTCGTGGGTCCGACGACTTAGATGGATCAGTGATCATCTTTGACGTCATCTGAAAAAGTATACCTGGTTGAGATGAATCTTTTGTTACTCTCCTTTGTGGATTGTGTTGAACTATCCTTTGTGGATTTACTGTTTACTCTCCTTGTGGATTTGAGTCTTGCTTTCCTGCGTGGATTGAGTTGTTCTTGGGCTCTTGAGTAGAGCTAGAATTGGGGACTTAGGTATATGTATGGGCATATACCTAAGTCGAGTCAGATGTTACTTCGTGATTGCATCTTTCTTTTGTGCTATATCCCTTGTGGATTTCGGGAGACCTTCGGGGGTCTCGGGGTCCTTACTGAGTAGCTTATACTCACCCCTGCACGGGCTATGCCCGCACCTTGTTGTGTTGGATGCAGACGACGGACAGCGCTGATCACGGTTGGGGCGTGGAGCAGGACGGTACCTGGAGGTGGACCACTGGGCGGGACGTGCTCGGAGCGGACGTGGGACCCGAGGAGCCTGGAGGCTATCTGTACCCACCCTTCAGGTGGGATTGCCAGTGGACGACACGAGGCCGCCGTCTTTTCTTCAGTTGCTGTTCTTTACTTTTTCAGTTGCACTTTACAGTTGGGCTTGTATTTCCGGCCCCCTTTACTTTTCTGCACTTTACTTTCCGCTTGCTGACTCTGTGGTGGTTGTTACTTATAAAGGCAATGCCTTCCCTGTTTACCGGGATTTTACGCCTTGGTGCTAGTCGCCAGCCCCTGGCCTATGGAAGGCAGGCTTGGGGTAGTCACGACACGGGCCCCGAGGTCGGGTCGTGACAAATTGGTATCAAAGGTGGTCGGTTCTACCGCAGACTCTGATCGTCTTTTCTTTCTATGTGAAGCAATAGTGTTTAGTGTATTGAGTGTGGTTATCAGTTCAGGGAGCCCAGTGTTGGTGCGGCGGCCGACGTATCCGTACACCAGGACCCTGACTCCTGATTTCCGACTTAATGCATGAAAACATTAATTGCGTGTGTGTTCCAAGTTTTCTTTGTGATTACTTGTGTCAGCTCACCGGGTATACTGATCTGCTTTATGAAAGTCTCAAGTTTTCCTTGTGATTACTTGTGCCAGCTCACCAGGTATACTGTTCTGACTCTGGTGCTCTTGTTCTCCTTTTCAGGATGGCCCCGCGACGACAGCCAGCTAGGGTTCCGAGTGTAGGGCGCGACGGCAGCCCACCGAGCGACGAGGCCTCGGTGCAGGGCCCTTTGCCAGCAGTGGCACCGGCGGTAGCTTTACCCGCCGAGCCACCGATGCTACCAGTACCAGACGCTGACGATGCACGTCGCCTCAGGGCACTGCATGAGTTTCAGAGCCAGCGACCGCCCAGGTTTCGCGGTGAGGCGGACCCCCAGGACGCCGAGGACTGGCTAGAGGCGGTGGTATGGATCTTTAGGCTAGTGATGACACCAGCGGATCTCATGGTGATTCTCGCGGCAAGCCTCCTGCAGGCGGCGGTAGGACGATGGTGGAGCTTGATGCTCCAGGTTCACGATGAGGCATCCTTGCTCTGGGCGGACTTCGAGAGCCTCTTCCGCTCTGAGTTCGTCCCGGCCACCCTCCGAGCGGTGCGCATCCAGGAGCTTCTCCAGCTGCTCCAGGGCAGCATGACGGTCGCTCAGTACGCGGCAAGGTTCACTGACCTATCTCGCTACTCGACCGACATGGTACGGGACCCCTTCTTCCGGGCCCGGACCTTCGAGCAGGGCTTGCGACAGGAGATTCGGGCGTCGCTGGTCTCCCTCAGCATACCGACCCAGGCGGGAGTGCTGGAGCGAGCCCTCCTGATCGAGAGCTTCCTGGCAGAGCCTTCTTCAGCGGCGAGACCTAGCGCAGGGCGGCAGGTAGCTGAGTCTTCGGAAGCAGATAGCCGACGGATGACTCTCGGGTCCAGGCAGACCAGACCCCCACGCAGACGGCCTCAGGACACCGGCTCAGCAGTGCGAGGCACACAGCGGAGTGCCAGCCTTCCGAGAGGCAGGCTGTGCTACTCCTGCGGCGGGCAGGGTCACATGGCTCGTGACTGCCCGACTCGCCGACCAGAGGAGTAGCAGACGGTGGAGGGGCCACCCAGGCAGAGGCAGAGGGTCAACCGTGGCGGTCCGCAGGGAGGAGGCGGACGAGGCAGAGGAGCTGGCCGAGCAGCGGGTGGTGGGCGACGCTTCCAGGCTCTACCCCCACCACCACCAGGAGGGCCACCTCGACCACAGGGAGCTGGCGGGCAGGGACAGGCCCAGCTCCAGGCAGTGGAGGCCTACGACCCTGACATGCCAGAGATGATTCGAGGTACGATCTGTGTCTATTCCACCCTTGCTGCAGTACTTATAGACACAGGAGCGAGTCACTCTTTCATAGCCTCTGCCCTTGTTCGGAGCTCGGTGATTCCGACTGAGCCGTTGGCTCGATCCTTACGGCTAGAGACTCCTACGGGAGCAGACTCGATGATTACGCACTGGTGCCGGCAGTGTGAGCTTACTCTAGGAGGCGAGAGCTTCGGCTGGGATCTCCTTGTAGCGGCGTCGAGGCCTTACGACGTCATCTTGGGCATGGATTGGCTATCCACGGTTCATGCCCAGATCGACTGTTTTAGGCGCAAGGTGCGATGTGTTCGCACCGACGGGAGCAGGTTTACCTTCACCGGCGAGAAGGGAACCTTTGCAGCACAGGATGGACTTCCGCGGAGGAGAGTGCAGCCCATCTCTCATCAGTTGGCTAGCCTCATCCTAGGAGCAGTGGACGTGCGGAGTCCATGTTTTCCTGCAGTGGTGGACCAGTACGTGGACGTCTTTCCCGACGACGTTCCAGGGCTACCTCCTCGTAGAGAGGTAGACTTTTACATCGACTTGTACCCCGGGACAGCCCCGATATCTACTCCAGCATATCGGATGTCCCCCGCCGAGCTTCGAGAGCTGCGGGTACAGTTGGAGGACTTGCAGAGCAAGGGGTTTATCCGACCCAGTGTTTCACCCTGGGCTTCCCCGATTTTGTTCGCCAAGAAGGCGGACGGGAGCTTGCGACTGTGTGTCGACTATCGTCGCCTGAACCAGGTGACAGTGAGGAACAAGTATCCGCTGCCACAGATTGATGACCTCTTCGATCAGCTCAAGGGAGCGCAGTGGTTCTCGAAAATAGACCTCCGGTCAGGCTATCATCAGCTCAGAGTTCGAGACGAGGACGTGCAGAAGACGGCCTTCAGGTGTCGGTATGGCCATTATGAGTTCTTGGTTATGCCGTTCGGCGTAACCAATGCTCCAGCAGTGTTCATGAGCCTCATGAACAGAATCTTCCAGCCATACCTCGACCGATTTGTCGTGGTCTTCATTGACGACATTTTGGTATACTCGACGACTGAGGAGGAGCATGCCTACCACCTGCGAGTTGTGCTAGACACACTCCGAGAGCACCAGCTTTATGACAAGCTCTCAAAATGCCAGTTCTGGTTACGTGAGGTCCATTTCTTGGGGCACGTCATCTCTGAGGCGGGAGTTGCAGTGGATCCCGCGAAGATCGAGGCAGTGCTAGCTTGGGAGCCACCCAAGAGCGTGACAGAGGTGCGGAGTTTCTTGGGCTTAGCCGGATACTATCGGATATTTGTGCCGGACTTCTCCAGAGTTGCGGCACCACTCTCAGCCTTGACAAAGAAGGGGAAACCCTTTGTGTGGTCAGACAGATGTCAGCAGGGCTTCCAGGAGCTGAGACAGAGATTGACCAGCGCACCTATCTTGAGGTTGCCTGAGGAGGGAGTTGGATACGTAGTTTACTGCGATGCATCAGGGACTGGACTCGGGTGCGTCCTGATGCAGGAGCGGGCCGTGATCGCCTACGGATCACGTCAGTTGAGGCCGCATGAGCAGAACTACGCCACTCATGACCTGGAGTTAGCAGCAGTGGTCTTCGCTCTGAAGACTTGGCGGCACTATCTGATGGGCGAGCGCTTCACAGTCTTTTCTGACCACCAGAGTCTCAGGTATATCTTCTCTCAGAAGGACCTGAACCTGAGACAGCGGAGATGGCTTGAGTTCCTCCAGGACTATGACTTTGAGATAGTCTATACTCCTGGGAAGGGGAACGTGGTAGCCGATGCCCTCAGCAGGAGGACGGGCATTCAGCTACTTGAGGAGGCGACGGAGCAGCTAGCCTCCTTGCAGATATCCTTCGTGGATAGAGACGGAGCAGCCTTTCTTCAGTCTCTCACAGTCTCTCCTCCACTTCTACAGCGGGTCAGAGAGGCTCAGCGTGAAGACGCTGACTGTGAGACCCGGCGTGCACTGATATCCTCAGGTCAGGCGCCTGATGGCTTCTCCCTTGGAGCAGAGCACGACATCCTTTTCAGAGGACGTACCTTTGTACCAGTCGCTTTACGAGAGGAGGTGCTGAGAGAGTTTCACACTTCTCCCTTGGCGGTGCATCCCGGAGTGGCGAAGATGTACCAGGATCTCAGACGACAGCACTGGTGGCCGGGCATGAAGAAAGCTGTGGCAGAGTTCGTTTCACGATGCCTCACCTGCCAGCAGGTGAAGGCAGAGCATCAGGTACCAGCAGGCTTGGTACAGCCCTTGGAGGTCCCAGAGTGGAAGTGGGACGGCATATCTATGGACTTCGTGAATGGACTTCCACACACTTCCAGAGGTCACGACTCCATTTGGGTGATTGTCGACCGACTCACCAAGTCGGCACACTTCTTACCCATCAGAGAGCAGGGCTCAGTGGAGAGCTTGGGACGTCTTTACGTCCAGGAGATCGTACGGCTTCACGGTGTGCCATCGTCTATCGTCTCCGATCGAGATGCTCGTTTCACTTCCCGGCTTTGGAAGGGGTTGCAGGAGGCGTTCGGGACACGGCTCCATCTGAGCACAGCCTTCCACCCTCAGACGGATGGTCAGACTGAGAGGACCATACAGACACTCGAGGACATGCTCCGTGCATGTGTTCTCGACTTTGGTCACAGCTGGGAGGACCACCTACCCTTGGTGGAGTTCGCGTACAACAACAGCTACCACTCCACCATCGGGATGGCACCATACGAGGCGTTGTACGGCAGACCCTGCAGATCACCGTTGTGCTGGACAGACCCTGGGGAGTCAGCACTCGTGGGACCAGAGATGGTCCGAGCCACGACAGAGAAGGTCCAGATCATCCAGGAGAGGATGAGGACAGCTCAGAGCCGGCAGAAGTCATATGCTGATAGGAGGCGGAGGCCACTGGAGTTCGAGGATGGCGACCACGTCTTTTTGCGTGTCTCACCTCGACGTGGTTTACGGAGATTTGGCCGAGGCGGCAAGTTGTCTCCACGCTTCATCGGGCCTTTCCAGGTCCTCAGCAGGATAGGAGAGGTGGCTTATCGCCTGGCTCTACCACCTCAGTTGCACCGGGTTCACGACGTCTTCCACGTGTCTCAGCTGAGGAGATACGTGCACGACCCGACGCACATCATCGACTTTGGGGAGCTGGACGTGGACGATGGGGCGACTTTTGCGGAGGTCCCAGTGGAGATCGAGGATCGACAGGAGCGGGTCCTACGTGGGCGGTCGATTCCTCTTGTGCGCGTCAGATGGCAGCACGGGAACCTCCAGGAGAGCACTTGGGAGCGGGAGGCTCAGATGCGTGCTCAGTACCCCCATTTGTTCCCCTAGTTTTTGATGTATCTTTACGGGGACGTAAAGCCCTGAGGTGAGAGTAATGTAAAGACCCGAAAATTTCAAGGAAATTTTTTTTCTTAATTTTCTTTGGAATTTTACAAGAGCGCAGCTTCAGACGGCACCTGATTCCGAGGCCCGGTGTGCCCGGAATCAATTTCCGAAGTTTGGCTCGGGTACGTTCAGTGAACGGACGAGCGGGTTTTTCTATCTTTTGAACCGGTGCCCGGAATCGAATTCTGAGGGCACCGATGAAATCGCAGCGCCGGTATTTGCTTAGAAACGCCTCTTCCGGAGTTGCGTTTGCTCAGACGTGGTTTTTAAATTTTGGGGCTTAAAGTCAGAAATAAAATAAAATTTGTGCGACAACTTTATTTTATTTCACTTAAGCTGCTTGGAAGCCACTTGAAGCCACTTAAAGGCGGCTTGATCTGAGTTGAACTGGATAGGATGCTATCCAGAAATATCCTACCCCCTTGGTAGGATATTTGTGAGGTGGGGCCCGCACGAGCCCCGCCGTTTCTTTCGCTAAGTAACGCACCCGCGAAAACCCGTCAAAGTAACTGAAAAGTCAACCGACGCGTTTTCTTAAATTCTTAACAGACCATTTAATTGAGCGGTTTATTTCGTGAATTAAATGGGCTGTTTCGCTCGTTGAATTAATTCAACGAACTGATAGGTCGTTACTTACGCTTTTGCGTTTGTTGGCATGTTTATAAAATAAGACCAACCTAAAAATCCTTTGAAAGGATTTGAGAGGACCTTTGTTTCTTCATCTCCCCTCCTCGCGAAGAACGCGAAGAACGCGAAGAACGCCGGTGACCGGAATTCGACGACGCACACCGTGATCTGCGACGTCGACGAGCTCTACCCACGACGTTCTTCGGCGACGCCTCTTCTTCCGCGGCCGATCCTCGTTCGGCAACTAAGGTGAGAATCGGATCGTTAATTCTCCTTTTTTTTAATTTCAATAACAACGGATTTAATTAATTAAATCCGTTTGTTCTAGATCCGGAGATCGTCGGCGCGACGTTTTTCCCGCGGTGCGACGAACGTCCCTTCCGCGACGAGCGATTCCACGACGACCTCACGTCCGACGACGACAAGGTAGGGGTTGTTGGAATTTTGTCTTTCCCGTGTTTATTCTTTTTTTTTAAAATAAAGAACCTGATCTCCGAACAATTTTAATTTAATTAAAATTGTTGTTGATTATTTTTCTTTTCCTCCCGTTGTTTATGACTAACGCGGAGGGTGCGGGTCTAACGAACAAGACCCGGCAACCCTCCGCCGATCTTTTTGTTGTGCGGATTTGGCGAACGACGACGAACCGTGCGGCAAGGGCGATCCGTTGATTCCGCAGTGAAGATCGGCCCCCGGGAGGAGCAACGGCGCAGGCGGGAGGCAAAACGGGCCACCGGAGCAACTCCGGCGGCCCGCGGAAAGTGGCAGCGGCGCGGGTCGCCGGCGCGGCGGCGCCGGTGACCGGAGGCGGCGGCGCCCGGCGCGCCGCCGGAGGAGTCCGCCGCGGCTCGGCCGCAGCGGCGGCGAACCGCCGGACCGCGTCCGCGGTCCGGCCACCCAGCACGCGGCCCGCGCGGGCCGCGTTCCTCCAAGCCGTGGGTCAAACCCGCGGCGGTTTCTCCTTCGGCCACGCGGCCGAAGCCGAGCCGGCCGGTCCGGTCGGCCGGGCCGCGCCCAGGCCGGACCGGACCCGGCCTAGCCGGGTCGGGTCGACCCGGTTCGGCCAGCCCAGGGGGGGTTCGGGCCGGGTCGCCCCGGGCCCAGAACCCCCGTTTTCGGGCCTTCTTCGGTCTTTTGCCCATATCTTGGGCCTGGGACCTCCGATTGACGAACCGTCAGCGGCTACGCGATCCTTGGATCGATACGGTCGTTTCGGTATATTATACTCAAGGTTTCGGAAGACTTTGGGTTCGGCCGGGTTGGTTCGTACACGAAACCAACCGGGCCCTCGGAGCGGAAACGCTCATAACTTGAGCTACAGACGTCCGATCGACGTACCGTCAGCTGTGGTAGTTTCCTCTAAGTGAGACGGAACTTTTTAGCATACTCCGCCCGAGGATCGGACACAGGCGGAGTACGGTCGGGTTGGTTTTGCACTAAAAACCAACCGGGCCCCTGGGACGAAAATGCCAATAACTCTCAGACCGGGCGTCCGATTGACGCGCCGTCTGTTGCGTTGAGATCCTGTTGTCGTTACGGAACTTTTGGATACATCAACTTCGGACTACGTGTCAGTTGATGTATCAGCCTCTCGGCTCGTGGAGCGGACCCTCCTAAACGAGCTCGCTATGTGCGGGAACCCTAGCGCTGGCTGTGACTTCGACGACAGAGCAGAGATCCTCCGTGGACTGCGACGACGGCAGAGCAGAGATCCTCCGTGGACTGCGACGACGGCAGAGCAGAGATCCTCCGTGGACTGCGTCGACGGCAGAGCAGAGATCCTCCGTGGACTGCGGCGACGGCAGAGCAGAGATCCTCCGTGGACTGTGGCGACGACTGTGCAGAGATCCTCAGTGGACTGCGTCGACTACTGCACTCAGCGATCCTACGTGGATCAGTGCTACAGGTTCTGTGTGAGCCCGATCCTATGTGGGTCCTTACTACCGGTTCTGTGTGAGCCACTGCCTACAGGTTCTGTGTGAGCCCGATCCTATGTGGGTCTTTTGCGGGGGTTAGTACCTATCGATCCTTCGTGGGCCCGACGACTTAGATGGATCAGTGATCATCTTTGACGTCATCTGAAAAAGTATACCTGGTTGAGCTGAATCTTATGTTACTCTCCTTTGTGGATTGTGTTGAACTATCCTTTGTGGATTTACTGTTTACTCTCCTTGTGGATTTGAGTCTTGCTTTCCTGCGTGGATTGAGTTGTTCTTGGGCTCGTGAGTAGAGCTAGAATTGGGGACTTAGGTATATGTATGGGCATATACCTAAGTCGAGTCAGATGTTACTTCGTGATTGCATCTTTCTTTTGTGCTATATCCCTTGTGGATTTTGGGAGACCTTCGGGGGTCTCGGGGTCCTTACTGAGTAGCTTATACTCACCCCTGCACGGGCTATGCCCGCACCTTGTTGTGTTGGATGCAGACGACGGACAGCGCTGATCACGGTTGGGGCGTGGAGCAGGATGGTACCTGGAGGTGGACCACTGGGCGGGATGTGCTCGGAGCGGACGTGGGACCCGAGGAGCCTGGAGGCTATCTGTACCCACCCTTCAGGTGGGATTTCCAGTGGACGACACGAGGCCGCCGTCTTTTCTTCAGTTGCTGTTCTTTACTTTTTCAGTTGCACTTTACAGTTGGGCTTGTATTTCCGGCCCCCTTTACTTTTCTGCACTTTACTTTCCGCTTGCTGACTCTGTGGTGGTTGTTACTTATAAAGGCAATGCCTTCCCTGTTTACCGGGATTTTACGCCTTGGTGCTAGTCGCCAGCCCCTGGCCTATGGAAGGCGGGCTTGGGGTAGTCACGGCACGGGCCCCGAGGTCGGGTCGTGACAGAATTACTATATAAATAAACCAACAATTCCAGAGAGTGATAGTGATGAGGCCCTGAGCTCACCCAAGTGACCACATGCAAATTTTATTCAACTAGTCAGTGTCAAAATGGATGCTCCAGCTAAGGTTGAGCATAGAAAATACAACCACCATTTCCCAAAGGAAACCCAGGCTCCAGTTTCCTTCCCATTGACCAAGACAGAGAGAGTCGGGAAGCCATTGAAATTGAGAAGCATTGGGTATACTTCATGTCTGATTGGAACGACATCAAATATCATACAACCAGAGGTAATACTATTTTGGTAGGATGTTCCTTCTTATTCTAAGGGCCTATGGTAACTCCTTCATGCCAGGTTAAGGATTCCATGGATCAAGGATGTTCAGATCCCACGTAAAATCCAATTTGATTCTAACCACATGGAGTTGGGAGTACACATCCAGGATCTAGAGATTCTCATTTACACCACATATAATCGGATACCTTCTACGGGGTGAGTGAATGTTATGATGAAATAAGGGGTCACTAAAGGGGTTGATGATCTATCCAATAATAAATTGGGAGAATTCATTGATCCTTAGGATGTATGTTTTTCTTCTCATTTTCCCCTCATTCATCCTTATTTTCTTTGTTTTGAACATAATTTTTTACTATATAAAGGGTTACATGGATTTTCAGTGGGTTGAGGGAGAAACAACTAGTATAGAATCATCAAAATACGCCTTGACATGCACCACTATGGGGGTTGAGGGATCAACTTCAGAATTAGGGGAGCTATACTTAGGCTAGTGGATGATGGAGGGAGACTCTTCTCAATTTCCACATCCAATATCTGTATTTTAGGAGGCAGGCTTGAGGATTCCTCCATCAAAATTAAAGGAATTAAGGAGAGTGAAGCACTTGGACAAGTGCATCATTATTCATGGTGAGTTTTCATGATTTCATTAATTAATGATTTATCCAAAATAAATGCTTAATTGTGGCTATGGTTTGCACAATACAATCCTCTATCCTATCTCAAGGGTCTTAGATATGACCCTTTGAGAACTAAGGAGGAAATTCAGGACGAGATGTAGATTCCTACTATTGAGTTTAACCCATTGATAGAAGATGTGTTAGGTTATAAGGCCACATCTGTTCCCATCACTGCAATGAGGGAGGGGAATCCTTGTAATGTAAAATTCACACCTTATGGTTTCATTTACCAACCATTGACTTCCCTTTATTATGATACTTAGATCCATCGCATACACTGGAGGACCCTACGATCACCACCAATGGTCCTGGCGACGCACCAAAAGTGGATGACATTGGCCTTAGACCATCCAATGATGGTGTTGGTGCTTATATTGATTTGGAGGGGACTGAAATTTATATACCTACTGAAAGGACAATGGATTTTTCAAAAAGAGAAGGTAATTTGGGTCCAAAGACCAGTATCATGGACACCCTTATTGGCGATGATTCTATGATATTTTATGCAATATATAATGAAATAATGGAAGAACATAATCTCGATAAATATATTTTTGGATCCCTAGAGGGGTTTGGGAACTTTAATGAGGAGCAGGATAGACATCAGTTTCCCTATTTTTGTATTTTTTTCTCACAGAATGCCTTGTGTGAAATGCATTAACTCAATGATCGTGAATTGTGAAACTTTGTTTATAGAAAATGTTTCCATTTAAATCCATGATCAGGGGGTTGAGTTCTATCCCACTCTTGTTGTCAAGGTAATGAATCTCGAGGGCCCCAGAGTGGAAGATTATTTAGAGCCCTATATCCTATGTCCTGAGGAAACTCAGGGGATTGTTCCTCCATAGGAGATTAAGATTCAATTTTTTTAACCGGTGTAGCTAGGGAGGAATCTGACTAAGAAACTGATCCATAAATAGGTGAGCACCATCAACTTCATTGATTCTATTTTACCTTTCTCCTCACTATTTTTTAATGTAGATGACTAATTTCATTCTCTGCCTAGTTCCACTATCAATAATGGTCAAGATCATAGGGGAAACCTCGACCCCAACACAACCAAATGCGCAAGGAGAGGGTGGTGTCACCTCAGGGTGGAAAAATTAGGTTTCTTATATAAAATAACTAATTCCAAAGTATACCTCTCCCCTATGACTAGATCTATAGAAATCTAGGATTCTCATGAGACATTCTGAGCACGCCATAAGTTTATATGGAAAGACATCTATGTGATAGTATCGAGGAAACCCATGGAAAATTTAAAATAAAAAATTCACCAACTCCAAATCATGGTTAACATGTTGGGGTATGGTAGAAATTACTATTGAACGGTCTATGATACCGTGAAAGAGATCATTTGTTGATATGAAAAAGATTACGGGTCACAACAATGACTTATCAGGGCATGAATGGTCATCAGAATCGATGAACTCCAAGATTCACTATCCCAACTAGAGCTCAAAAATTCACTAAAATTTGTGTAATGTAAGGAGTGGGTTGATGAGAAATCCATTCAAATATCATGCCTCAAATAAAAGAAAGATTTATCCTAAGGGGATATCATACAACTTCCTCATTTTCTAGAATGGGTTCAAGATAAGGGGGTGATTTTCATTTTGAATGTGGTGGAGGAGATCCTCCTAGATAAAGTGACTTAGGCTATTCAACTAGATGATATTCGATAGGCCATTGATGGGGATTGGGAGACCCTCTAACAACTAATGAGATATAATGAAGGCCTTTTGTAGAATATGATAGAGAGACTTTAATTTGTGGATGCTCCTCTGATTTTTTCTCCATAAATGAAAGTGATTTTGTTTTTAATAATCTATGTATTCATCCTCATTTTCATCAATAATTATAACATAAAAGTGAAGTTGATATGTTTAACTAAATGTCCTCACATCAATTTATTCGAATCAAAATGATAGGAATGTGAGGGTTCTCTAATTTTTAACTAGGTATTTAGACCCAACAAGCATAATTCGATGTTTATAGAGTCACATTATAGACACTAAAAAATTTATGCTTGTTAGTGTCATTACCCAAATTTTTTCTAAACTCGGATATGAATAATTATTTGCAGGCGAGACTTTAAAATTTTCGTAGGCTTCCCTTTGTGGGGTTTTAAGCTAATAAGCTTGGTTATATTTTATTTTTTTTGATATTTTTTTTCCTAAACCATTTGAAGTGTAGGTCTAGTTAGATGAGACTCTATTAAGTCCACTAGGTCGAATACCCTGAGGGGGGGGGGGGGTGAATTAGGGTATGATAGATTAAAACCTTCTCCTGTTTGGATATTGTTTCATTATTAGACAAAACTCAATTCTCTCTTCCTCCCGTATAAATTTACAAACAAATATGAAATCATGCACAAGACGCAATGATTTTTACTTGGTTCACCCTCACTGGGCTATGTCCAAGGAGAAAACAAAAGAAATGTGTTGATGTACCAAATTCACTAAGGATCACTTCCAAAAATGAGTATAATGTTCGGGCTAGATGTTCTATGCCCATGCTTACTACCTTTACAAAGTTTAGGGTTTTCTTAGTTAATTCCAAAGGGTCACTCCCTATGCCTCTTTCTCTGGATCACTGCCGGTGGAAAGTGTCATCGTCTTCCTCTTCCTTCACTCACTGCTCTTGGAAAGAAATCCACACACAGTTTATGGAATTATATGTCAAACACAATTTATGGAAATGTAGGTCACTTCATTTTCATGAATAATGCATCCTCAATTGTGGGTAGATGCTCTGTTGAAGTCCATTTTTCACTCATAGATGAAGTTCACCTTCCCGGGCACTGCTAGGTACCAGAAAACACTTTTGCAAACTGATTTGAACCTTTCACAAGCTTCCTTGTGCAAATCGTGAACCACCTGCTCTGCCATGTACTAAGTAACGGGTTTGGTATGCAGAACACCTCCTCTGTTTACTGATGCAATTGCTATGAACCGCCCTACATCCATGGACTTACTCCGCCTTTTCTATCACGTACCGCTACCGCGTACCGATTCTGTGAACCTCCGCTACAAATCACCCTTTGTCTGTAAACTGTTCCCTGTTCGTGGTCTGTCTTCACTAACCTCCATTTTTCTCACACTTTCTTCCTCTGCATACCGTGTCTTATGCGGGTTACATCTTGCTGCTCAAATCCTTCGACGGAATTTGATCCTCTTGAACCACTTCAGATTTTGCGAAATTCTTCCTCGCGGACCTCCTTCAGACTTTTCCAAAATCCTGGACCAAAAATACGTTCTCTAATGATATTTGGTCTCAATAGTAATCGGTGGGATTAGTGATTATTATATAGAAAAAGATACCCAAAAAATCTGCTAATCTAAGATTTACCAAATCTTCAATAAAACCTTCACTGCGTACTGATCCTTTTGCCACCGCAAACCGCAAGCCAACCATATACCATTTTTCTTACGCGGTTAGCGTACTGTCTTTTTTCCTACGTGGTCGACCTCCTCTACTGACATCAAGCCATCCACGTACCGCACCACCTTCCACCGTGAACTGTTTTCAGTTTTGTGAACCGCTCCGGCACACCGTTTCCACCACTCCACGTATCGTGTTTGGAACATGGTACGCGGTCTATGAATTGTGGTATGTGGTTCTCATCCTTTTCCAATTTTCTTCAATGTTCTTCATACCGTTCGCTCCTATGAATAAATCCTTCCTTTGACAATATCAAACTCTCGATTTTGAGGCCCAAAATTTTGGAAAACACTGGGAAACTGCACCACCTTAAAAAACTGTCTTCGGAAAACACCAACTGTACTCATTCGTGGTCATCTGGATTTGTCGACAAATACAACCACACCAAAAACACACCGAGAGGGGAACCTTGAGAGATTTTTGCCCAAAAATATCCCCCTTTGCGTTTGTTGACAATTCTTCTCATAACAATGCTACACAATTTGGTACCTCATTAATACTCCTTCCAACTTCAACCACCATTCGCTTCATGAGATTAAGATAGCGATCAAGGATTTACTCAACACATACTCTAATCCCACATGACCCATGCTCTGCATGAGAAACAAGAGTATTATGAAAAGTTCATCAATGAATCACTTCATTGCTAATAACTAATTGATAATATCATACTGATACACTGATACCAATGAACTGCTTTCATCACGAACCTCAGCCGTTGTGATATATAATCATTGATCGATCACTTATAGCATCGTCAGATTTAATGATACCCTAACTAGCTTCATCCCAACTTCAACTCCCCCTATCTCACCACTCCACTTAATAGCTTCTCCTCATGTCTTTTCTCCTATTGAATAGTTACACTTTCCCCCCCTTTGTCAACAAACCCGAATGTCACTTCAAGGTTTTCTGCAACAGGGTAAAGAACCCATATCATTACATTAGGGAAAGACATGTCATACCTCAGGGAGATAGGGTCCTACATCCACAATTTTTCAAGTGCGGGAAGTCGAATGGACTCCCAGAGACAATCGATGACTTTCAAATACTTCTTTGGGTAAGGCCTTTGTCAGAACGCCTGCAACCCATTACTCTGTATGCACATAATCTAACTTCAAAAGACCTTTCCTTACATTCTCCTTGATAAAATGATATTTGATTTCAATTTTCTTTTTCCTTGAGTGATGGATTGGATTTTTGCTAAGATTTATAGAACTTGAATTATCACAATGGATTCCAATTGGAGATTTAACCTCAATTTATATATCTTCATGTTATTTCTTCATCCATAATAGCTACGTGCAAGCTTGAGTAGCCAAAATGTATTCAGATTCTAGTATGCTTAATGAAATAAAATCTTGTTTCTTACTTATCCAAGAAATACACAACCTTTCAAGATAAATGGAACCTCTTGATGTTAATTTCCTATCATATGCTGAACCGAACCAGTCTGCATCTATATATCCCAATAACTCTGGTTGAGATTTTTCATTATAGAGTAGGCCAAAATCTACTGTGCCCTTGACATACCAAAGAATTATTTTTACTGCAATCATGTGGTTCTCCTTGGGATTAATTTGACACCTTACTAATTGGCATGTATAAAATGCAATATTGGGAATTTTCACTGTCAGGTACAACAGACATCCAATGATTTTCTTATATTATGTGGTATTAACTTCCTTGCCTTTATAATCCCGTGACAGTTTCAGCCGAGTAGCAAATGGAGTCTTTATTTATTTAGAATTATCCATTAAAAACCTTCTCAAAACCTCCTTGGAATATTTAGATTGAGAAATAAAAGTTCCATTTCTTCCTTGCATCACTTGTAAGCCAAGGAAAAATGTCATATCACCAATCATCGATATTTCAAACTCGTTTTTCATGAATTCAGAAAACTGTCTTCATTGTGCTTCATCTGATCTATAAAAGATTATGTCATCAACATAAACTATCACCACAATCCTTTTACTATTTTCATTATTGAAATACAAATTGTAATCAACTCCACCACGCTAAAAACCTAGCTTTATTAGAAACTGATCAAGACTCAAATACCATGATATTGGTGCTTGATTCAAACCATATAAATCCTTCTTTAGCCTACAGACTCTATTCTTATATTCATGAATGAGAAAACCATATAGCTTCTCAATGTACAATTATTCTTCCAGAACTCCATTTAGAAATGCTGACTTGACATCTATCTGGAAAACCTTAAACTTTCATTGCACTACTATGACCAAGAATAATCTGATTATCTCTAGCCTTGCAACATGTGAAAATGTATCATCAACATCAATACCCTCTATCTGGGAGTACCCTTTGCACACCAGTTGTGCTTTATTTCAAATAAAAATACCATCTTCATTCATTTTGTTATGAAATACCCATTTTGTTCTGATGAAATTCTTGTTTTCTGGTCACAAAACAATTTCCCATGTCTGAATCTTCTCAATTTAGTTAAACTCTTCATTCATTGCATAAACCCAATTCTCATCTCCAGTGGATTAATAAAAGAATTTAGGTTCCACCTATGATAATTATGATGCTTGTTGTAGATACTTCGTCCTCTTTGTCTGCACTGGTGCTGTCTGATCTCCAATTATATTCTGCCTATCAATTTTAGCTCTTCTCACTAGTATCTGGGTAGACACTAATTTATTTTCATCATCTTATTCTTCTTCTGAATCTACCTCTGGAACTTGAGTGTCTCTTGACCTGCTCATCTCTTCATCACTATCCTCCTGAGTCTGTTTATGTATTTTCTAAAGATTATGCTCATTTTCCACTATGGTCACATCATGACTTTCAACTATCATTCCCAAACACTTATTGAAGCATTTATATGCTTTTTTTCTTTAAGTATCTAGGAAACAACCCTTAATATCCATGAGATTCAAACTTCCTATGTTTCTCCTAATTGAGAATGAAACATTTACTTCTGATGACTCTAAAGTACTTCAATGAAGTCTTATTTCCATACCATAACTAGTATGATGTATTCTCCTCTTTTGGACAAAGTAATGCTATATTTTATGTGTAGACTGTTATCATCACTTCTTCTTTCCAAAATTTCTCTAGAAGATCTTTCTCAGTGAGCATTTTTCTGGCCATATTGTTGACAATATGATTTCTTATCTCAACTAATCCTTACTGCTGTGGAGTTATTATTGTTGAAACATGATTCTTTATCCCATGTTTTTTGAGATAATACTCCACTTGGCTATTTGTGAACCTGATCCATTATCAGTTTGAATCATCCATATTTTCTGACCAAACATCTTTTCACATTCCTGTCGATATCTTTTAATATAACTAAACACTTCAGATTTATGTGTGATTATTGAAACTCATGCCATTCTACTATATTCACCAATGAAGAGAACATAATATCTCCTCTCATCAATATCCCTCATTAAAATTGGACCACACACATGAGTATGCACTAACTCAAGAAATCTTGATGACTTTTCCTCATTTTTCTTATATGTATTTCAAACGATCTTCCCCTATTGGAAAGCATCACATGTATAAGTATGATCATGTGATAATCTAGGGTGATTTTGAGCTGCATAATATTTCACCAGATCTTCCAAGGAACCTTGGCTTATGTGGCTAAGAATCTTATTCCATAACTTGTTTTCTTCATCATTGTACAGAAACCACATGTCTTCTTCTCCACACACGAGGTAGAGATTCCATTTCGTATGATTTCCTTGAAACACAATAGCACCATCCTTTTCTTTGATGATACATAATTTCTTGGAAATGTTTATGGCATGTCCTGAGTCACACAATTGACTAACACTAAGAAAGTTGTGACTAAGACCTTCAATAACCAATACGTCTTCTCATCTCATATCTTTTCCTCCAAACTTGGATTTTACTGAACCAATAATTTTTAAGCCCTCATCATTACCAAATATTATGATACCTTCTTTATTGTACCTGATTCAGGTAACTAGATACTTATTTAATGTCATGTGGGAAGTGCATCCACTGTTAATGATCCATATCCCAGTGTGATCTGATGCCTTGAACACAATTTTTTCAACCACTGCCTATTCCACCATTTTCTTTTTGACCCAAGTATTTGGATTCATATATGACATGAAATGGTAATCTTGATATTCCTCAGAATGTGATAGACCAGCTTCAACATGCATAGCTTCAAATCGTATTTCAATTTTTATATCTTTTGAAGATACATTTGGTGCTTATTATGAGCATATTCAGTCAACCTCAGCACATTCTTCTGCATTATTGATGTGCAATATCTTTTCATATGTCCGAGTCCTTTACACATAAAATAATGATCATCAAATGATGAACTAGAATTTTGAGCTCTATACGACCACCTCTATTGGTATTGTTCCCTTTGGTACCTCTTTTCTATGGAAAATACATTTTTAAAGTGTTATATCTTACCACAACAATAGAATCTTATGTGAGGTACATTCTTATCTGGAAATGATGCACCACTAATTGTGACTTGGGTTCTCTGAATCTTCTGATTTTTCTTCATACCCAAATCAATCTTCAATCTTGGAGTGGTTACTTGTGGTCCAACTTGAACCATAATTTATTTTTGTTTTAGATCAAGCCCCATACCAGCCTTATCATTCAGAATTGATTATTTCTTCTGTTCTGATGGACCACTCTGCTAAAATCTCATCTTCTCAGTTTCCTAGATGATCTTCATTCCTGATGTCCAACCTGGAGTTATCTTTTTCTCCCGATCTTTAACTATTCACCACAGACCGACGACTTCCTCTTCTAGTTCTTCAATACATTTGATTTGATATTTTATAGTTTCAGACAAACTTTTGATTTCCATTTTGTGTTCTTCAATTTTGAGTTTGTACTCAACCACCTTTTCTAAGATTTCTGGCATTGAAGAACTCAACTTTTCAATTTCTATATTCAGATCAGAATTATCTTCTTCCTATTGCTGTATATAGAGTTTGGCATCATGAACAGCTTTGTTAGCTTTCTTTTTTTTGGCTCTAAAAATATATACCTCTTCAAGGGAAGATTCTAATTCAGCCTAAAGATCAAATCTTCCTTCAATTTCTCTTTATTCTTTGTCACTTTCTTCTCTTGTTAATGAGTTTCTGAAAACTACCCCCAAAGCATCTATTTTATGATCCCTCCTCTAACTCTTCTTCCTCATATTATTCTGAACTTTCATCCTCTTTTGAAACCAGATTCTTATTTTTGAATAACTTTTTCCTAGTACTTATCCTCCCTTTATCATTTGATGAATACCTCTTTTGTGGAGTTTCATCATTTTCTTCACTTTCATTATCAAACTTTTTAGGACACTTTGCTGCAAAATGCCCAATCTTTCCACATCGAAATCATGCAAATGGAAGTTTACCTTTGAACTGCCCTTTTCCATTTTATATATTGGAGGAGATAAATGACATGACATCATCCATATTTTCCTCCTCAGGACTATCTTCAACAGAGATATTCTTCATGGCCTTGAATGCCACTTCCTTAGACTTCCCCTATTCCACTGCATCGCTATCATCATTTATCATTTCATATACTACAAGGGTACTATGTAGGTTATCTAGTGTCATCACTTTTGGGTCTTTGTCTTCCAATACTAAAACATTCGTATTGAACCATGGTGGAAGTTTCCTCCAAAACACGTTTCACAATCTTTATATCTTCAATTACTTCTCCAAGACCCCGCATGTATTCCCCAATAATATTTATCCCATTGAAAAATGTATCAATAGTCTCATTGGGATTCATTCTGAGATCCTCATACTTGTTCCATAGAACCTACAACTTCTCTTCTTATACTTTTTAGTCTCCCTCATAAATGTTCAATAATTTTTCCCAAATTGCATGTGATGTTTTACAGGACATCACCTTCATATAAACTGCATTTGATAGGGATCCCCCTAAAGAATTGATCCCTTTTGCATCAGCATAAAATTATCTTATTTCATCTTCTGATAAGCCTCCATTATTAATGTTAGCTGATATTCCATTCATAGATGCTGTGAAGACATCCATACCTACTGATCAGAAGTAGTGTTGCATTCGATTATTCTATAGTTGAAAATTATTTCCATCAAAGATCGAAATTCCTTTATGATTAACCACCTCAATTTCTTCTTCTGTAGAGAGAACCACTAACTTTCAACATTTCACTCTGATACCAATTATTAGGTCCACTTGGTTGAATACCCTTAGAGGGGGGGGGGTGAATTAGGGTATGAAAAATTAAAACTTTCTTCCGTTCAGATCTTGTTTTGTTGTTAGAAAAAACTCAATTCTCTCTTCCTCCCATAGAAATTTACAAACAGATATGAAATCATGCACATGGCACAACATTTTTTACTTGGTTCACCCCCACTGGGCTACGTCCAAGGAGCATACAACAACAATGTGCTGATGTACCAAATTCACTAAGGCTCACTGCCAAAAATTAGTACAATGTTTGGGCTAGATCTTCTATGACCAGACTTACTGCCTTTACAAAGTTTAGGGTCTTCTCACTGCATTTCCAAGGGTCACTACCTATGCCTCTTTCTTTGGTTCACTGCTGGTGGAAAGGGTCATCGTTTTCCTCTTCCTTCACACACTGCCCTTGGAAAGGAATCCACACACAGTTTATGGACTTGTAGGTCAAACACAGTTTATGGACATGTATGTGCCTTCATTTTCACAAAAAAAATGCATCTTCAAATGTGGGGAGATGCTCTGTTGAAGTCCCTTTTTCACCTGTAGATGAAATTCACCTTTTCAGGTACTGCTAGTTACTGGAAAACACTTTCACCAACTAATTTGAAGCTTTTACAAGCTTCCTTGTGCAAATCGCAAACCACATTATCTTTTGCGTACTGAGTACTGGGTTTGGTACATGAAACACCTCCTCTTCATACTACTGCCACTATTGTGAACTGCCCTTCGTCTACAAACTAACTCCACCTTCGCTATCATGTATCGCTACCATGTATTGATTCCATAAACCTTCATTGTGAATCACCCTCTATCCATGAATTTTTCTCTTTTCATGTACTTCCTTCACTAACCAACCTTCATCTTTCTCCTTCTTCCTCTGCGCACCATGTCTTATGTAGGTTATATCTCTCTACTCAAATCCTTCAACATAATTTATTCCGCGTGAACCACTTCATCTTTCACGAAATTCTTCCTCGTGAACATCCTTCAGACTTTGTCGAAACCCCAAACCAAAAATATGTTCTCTAATGATATTTGGTATCAACAGTAATCGATGGGATTATTGATTCTTATATAGGAAAAGATACCCTCAAAATACGCTAATCTAAGATTTACCAAATCTTTAATCCAGCCTTCACCGTGTACCGATCCTTTTTCCGTCGCGAACTGCAAGCCACCTGTGGACCATTTTTCATACGCGATCTGTATACTATCTTTGTTATTATGTAGTTGACCTCATCTTCCAATGTCAATCCATCCGAGTACCACACCGCCTTCTACCGTGAACCATTTTCAGTTTCGCGAACCGCTCCGGCACACCATTCCGACCGCTCCACGTACCATTCCCAAAACATGGTACGCAGTCCATGAAATGTGGTATGCGGTTCTCATCCTTTGACAAATTTTTTCAACATTCTTCATACCCTTCACTCCTATGAAAAAATACTTCCTTTTCCAACATAAAAATCCTGATTTTGAGGCCTAGAAATTTGGAAAACCCTAGGAAACTACGCCACCTTAAAAACCTGTCTTCGGCAAACACCAACCATACTCATCCATGGTCATCTGGCATTGTCAACAAACACAAACACATCCAAAACATACCGATAGGGCACATTGAGGGATTTTTTCCCAACTGAATAAATTTTACCTTGGCTTCCCTTTTGTGGGTTTTCAAACTAGTGTGTACTATGTCTATTTTCATGGGTATTTTAGAGTATTTCAAGAAGGAATAAATAAATTGGTGTTTTAACTCGAACTGCATTGACCATGAGTTGTGAGATAATATCTCAAGAGTGGTTTATTGGACGATAATGTTCCAAAATTATTAATATATACTAAAGGTGATTTTTAGCCATGATTTTGTGATTCCAGGATCCAAAACATCATGCTGGACAAGTATGTAAGGAGTAACCAGAGACCATGTTCAAAAAGTGGTTTCCATCACGATGCTATCAAGGCATACTGAGAGAGTATAGGTTTTTTGTGATGAAACATGTGCCTCTGGTTAATAGGACCTTTTGTGAGAAAATTATGAAAATATAAATATGGGGTATCAATTTATACTAAACAAATGTGTCCACAATTATCATACATTCTATTACCAATGTACAAGGGGAGTTTGTGAGGATTCTGATTTCCCAATACTCCAGAGGGTGGTTTGTGGAGGGAATATTTCTAAGAATAAATGGAATTTCTGGTTTGGAACTAGAAATGAATGAGGAACAAATCCTATAGAAGTATAATTTTTATGAAATGGATGAGATTTTATTTTGACCACAAGATCATAATGGAAGAGTTATGGGAGGTATCTAGAACATCCTACCCTGATCAAGGTCATGTACAAGAATGAAGGAATACAAATATTTTGGATGTTATAGTAGCTGTTACTAGAATAGAAGATCTAGAAATCTCTATGTATCTTGATAGAATATCCATCAAGTCATATGTAGTTCATTGGGGTGATGCATTGGATGTCCAACATTATAAGAAAAGTATCATACCTAATAAGGTTTGAAGAATCATGTAGTTTAATGTTTTGGACTAGGACATGGACCATGTAGTTTTACTTAGTATGAAAACAACATTGAGCGATATAATTTAAGGTTGTTTATCTTTAACAGAAAGATTAGTGATTTTCCCTTTCATGGTGATATGTCTAAGAATTTTCCACCATCTTTTGGCCTGAAAGGGGTAGGTTGTAAGTTGTAATCTAGGGGTTTCTGTATCCAAAAAGTGATATGGGAAAAGTATATAAGGAATGACCATGGACCATGTTCAAAAACTAGTTTTAATCATAATTTTGTTGAGGATTACATAGATAGAAGTGGTCTCTACTAAGGACTATGTGCCTCTGGTAGATAGAAACCTTGTTTGGGAGACTCATGAAAATCCAAACTGGGGTGTATCAATGGATATTCGAACAGTGACATCCTCTGATTGAAAATCCCTTTTCTGAGTGACTTTTGAAAATCTAGTCTAGGGTGTATCATTGAATAGTCAAAAAAAAGTTATCCTCAATAATTTGACATCCTATTATCGATGGAGGGGAAAAAATATGGTGATTCATATCTACCAATATATAGAGTTTGGTTTGTGGATGGAAGGTTCCTAAGTATGGAAGAATCATTTCTTATCAAAATCCCTAAATAATGGTGGAAATGTTTCCCTATGCAGGCTTTACCCATAGATAGGGAAAACATATTTTTTTATTGTGGTTGGGCCCAAGACATATAATCTAGGAATCACAATGTATCTCATTTAGGAAAGAATAAAGACAAACACAGTTCTTAGAAATATTCCCTACACTGATTAGATTATTGTGTGGATAAGGGGTTATTTTGAATATGAGCTCATGAATGGGGTGATAACTCTTATTGGACCCTATTATGTATATTTGGATCATACATAGGAGATTTGGGATTTTTTTATTTAGGTTGGACCAATATGTACGATCTAGGAATCACTACATATTTCATCATAGAAATAATCAAGCCACACATATTTCTTGAACTAACATTATACTGGAGACATCACCCATGATGTTTAACATCATGTGGTGAGGAAGTTTTGTGTGATTTCTAATTTTCTTTATTAAGGAACATGTTATCTATAAAATAAACTAGTATTACTTGATCATGTGGGGAATCATTTACCAAAACTCTTAATCCCACATGAGATATGATTGGTGTGAGAAAAAAGGAGTTGAAATGATTTCTATCACTACACAATGGTGATTAAAAGGAAGGTCATAGTCATTTTGATCTTATGGTGGATGGAGAAGGATGAAGGATTTGATAATCTCTATGTATCTTCTAGGTATTAGAATTATTCCATATGTAGTTCTAGGAATCCATACATTTTAACTTCACGCGGTAGGGATGAAGGCCACCCAATGTCTTGGAAATGATGAATTATATAGAGATAATTGGGCTAAGGATGTTATAAAATTATCCATACATTTTGAAGGAAATTGTAAACAATGATATTGGTGGCTACCAAATTAGGATAAGTGATATGGGACAAGAATTTAAGTGATGGTTGTAGACCATGTTTTAAAATTGGGTTCCAGAACAAAGTTCTCGGGGCTTACTAGGATAGAAGAGGTTTCTCATGAGGAAGACTGCCCCTTTTGTTTACATGACCTTTTGGCAGGAGATTCATGAAATATAATGACTTGGATCGTTTGTGTATTGTTATTTTATATTATATGGAGTAATTTAAAGACCATTCACTGAGAGAATGTGTGATTTTGAGGCCCGATGTGCTCAAAATAATTGTTTAAAATATAATAAATATATTAAATAATAAGATAGTGTAGTTTTCTTGAAAAAGTGGTTTAACTCCAAAACGGGGGTTGGATTAGAAATATGAGAGAAGAACTGAGTTAAGAATTAAAGTTTACCCTATTCATGATAAATTTTTTATTAGTGTATAGAGTTTGTGAAAAAGTCATCATGGGTGTAAAAAGAATAAAATAAATAAAATAAATTTGAATTATTTTTTATTGACATAGTGAATGATCTATCCTATAAATACAAGGTAATATTTGTGACTCGGGGTTGGACACTAAACCCTGAAGACCTATAAGACCTTTGGAGAGTGATTCTTAGAGAATGATAATGGATCAGGGTAGGGTCGAGGATCATTTCTTTAATAGAGTTTTTTGTATTTTTTCAATGCTGATAATCAAATCATTCTTCATTAAAGAATGACCCAAAATCCATGTAGGATTTCGATTGGTTTTTTTACATATTATTTATTTAATCCTATATGAATGCATATAAATTCATCAAATAGAATTGATTCACGAATCATTGGTAGATTTAAATTGATGGATTATTGTTGGTTTATTATCTTTTCATCTTCAATTTGTCTATTTCTATGATAATGAATAGGGGCTAGATGAATAAAGGTCGAGGTTCATTCCTCACATTTTATGGATTATGGTTTTCTCTGTTATTTATTTGTTCGATCATCATTGGTGTTTCCCTCAGACAACAGTTCAACTAATACTCGGTATCTGATCATTGTGTGACCATTCATCAGCACAAAGGATCAATATGCTAGGTATGAATCATGTTGGAAGATGTGATTTGAGAATTTATGAAAACGATGGAAAAATCTAAGGATAATGCAGCCTAATTGATGGTTTTTCATCTTCGTGATTGGTTCATGGAGATACAGACAACAAAGGTGTGTTCCTGATCTATTTCGAAATCCAAATTATAGTGAGAAAATGATGATAGGGGATTAGTTTGCCATGATTTGAGATCTACTAAGTGATCTATAGCTGGAAATGAGGAGGCACTAGTGTGTGAGGAAGAATAAAAAACCTATTAGTTTTGGAAAATCCTTTTATACACATTGTGTATTTTGGGATTATACATTGTGTGGGAACCCTTGGCTGTGGCGCTAGGGTTTCAACTAGAGTTAAACCGCACACACCATGTGACATCGTCACACACCATGTGACCCCTCCATGATAGGTTGGCATGTATCTCAAAGGGTACAAAAACATGGCCAGGAGTATAAAATCTTGCACACATCATGTACTAAGACACATAACCGACTAGGTGTATGCAGGATGGTACATGAGAATGACCGACGATACACAAACATGGATTAGTGGCACATGCAGTGTGTTAGGTGACCTCTACATGCCATGTGTTTTCCTCACACACCATGTATGTTGATTTTTTCATTCTGTGTGAGTTATCACTACACAGGCAGATCCATGTTCAGTAAGGCATGGTGTGTACTATATTTACATGATGTTTACTCCCTTATAGAAAGATTGGAGCTCTTTGTATCTTGAGTTCAAACTAGTGTCATTTGATTGAGTTCTCCTTGGTCCTTTCCCTCGAGGTTATAGTGAAACATTACATCCACATCATAGGATTGTGATCCCCTCTAGAGGATGAGTCTCCAATAAAGTTATTGGTGTCCCTCCATGATATTGGAGTGTGATCCTCTATCATATTTATACCCTTGGTGGGGTTTTTTTAATCGGAATGACCTTCATGAGTTGGGATTTGATCCTCCATATAGTTGGACATATTAACATCATTCATGGTATTGTTGGAATATGATCTCCTATGTAGTGAGTTGATCTATATTGGATTCATGGTGCCCTGTAGAGGTTTTGGGAATGACCCCTATCTATGTATTAGGGTCTTTTGAGACACGTAAGATTCTTTAGGTGGGGACCAATTATCTAGTACTCTTTGATGAGTGTCACTAGTGATGACAAGACTTGAGGAGTGGATTATCCCCAAAAAACCATTGTTATGAGAAGAATCCTATCGTTAGTAGTTCGTTGTGACTGCCTGGTGGTGTGGTGTCCTTCCTGAGTAAAACTGTGTGTTTTTTGGTTATACATTTTTTTTTCATATCCTGGTATTGAGCTAACTATTATTGGTTCTTCAAGTTTAGTTTTTTGGGGTGTCCTACTAGGTATTATAATACTCACCTTTTCATGCGCTCATCCCACACATGCAATGTCTTATACAGATGAAGACTATGTTGATGGTGTCTTGGGGGGATGTGGAGAAGGTGGGGTATAGAATGACCAAGACCTACCGGGATGTTTTCTAAGATCTTCTCATTTGATCATAGTCATTTCCCTTGATTCAGGTTGTAATATTTATAGTTTTTGGTTGGGCTTGTATTTTCCTCCTTTTCCACAATTAGTACCTTACTTTCATACTCTAGTTTTTGGATTATAGTTTTTTCCATGTATAGGTTTATATTATTTTACATTTATTTATTTTTATGTTCTTGGATGTGCGTGTGTGCGTGTGTGTGTGTGTAAGTATATTAGGACATTGCCTCCCAATTGTGGAATATGCCTACTCATAGCTATTTTTTAGCCCCTAGATTATTGGAGGCGGGCTTAGGGAGTCACGGGTTAGACCCCAGTTGGTCGATTCATGAAAGAGTAGTATAAGAGGAATTCAGTTCTACCTTAGGACCGGAGTTGGTGAAATTGGTTTGGGGAAACATTATTTACTATTTTGAGTTTGGATTTCTAGCCAAGGACTCCATTGTTAGTGCAGCGGAAGATGTATCCACACACCATGAGTCTGATAACTTTCCTTTAAAATTGGTAAATATAGACATTGGTTGCGGGGAATATTTTGGTACATGCATCATATGGAATGGGTTGTGGTGTCCATGTACTTCAGGAATCATCTCCCTAAATATACTATTTTGACAGTGGTATATCTATTTTTATTTGAGGACGCCTCCACAAAGAAAACCAACTAGGATTCCACTAAATGATCATGAGGATGATCCATTGAGTGATGAGGATTCAGTAAATGGTCCTTTACTATAGATAGCACCCCAAGGTGGTTTACTAGCTATACCACCACGCCAAATGAGGTTGCATGAAGGATAAGTGCACTACATGAGTTTTAGAGGGTATTAAATTCCACGTTTTGGGGAGAAATAGACCCCAAGTGGATGAGGACTGTTTAGTGACAATTAATCATGTAATCTGACTTGTTACGGTGCATGTAGATCCAATGTAAGTCCTCACAGTGAGTCTTCCTTAGGGATATGTTGGGTGATGTTGGAGCTTAGTGACTCAAACACATGATGAGACAACTCTCTCCTATTCAAACATTGAGCATCTCTTTAGTGAGTATTTCTATCTAGACATGTTGCGATTAGAGAACATTCATGATATTTTTCATATACAACAGGGTAGTTTGACCATATACAAGTATTTAGTGAGTTTTATTGATCTCTCACAACAATCCATAGATATGGTTTGAGATACATTCTTTAGAGAACAAACCTTTGATTAGGGATTATGCTTGTGTATCAGGGATTTAGTGTTATCCCATTTCATTCCCATTTATGATGGGATTCTTGAGCGGGCCTTGGTGGTGGAGAGATTCAGGAAAAAGTAGGCACCGATTGTGGGTTCTCGTAGTGAGCACCCAAGAGATGATACCTTGATAGTAGGTAGTTGATGGAAGTTATAGGGATCTAAGCATGTAAGATTATTCATGATATGATCCTAGGACACATATTCAGTGATAAGAGATCTCAGGATAACTCAAATTAGCAGAGGGAGAGGTGGTGCTTCTCCCATGATAGTTGTGGACATCTAGCTCGAGATTGCCCGACCCATCATACAACTGATCAAGAGATAGTCAAGGGACCAACAATATTGAGGCAGAGGAAGGATCATGGTGGTCTGTAGGGTAGTGTTCATGTTATATGGGCTTTAAGATCAACATGAGGTAGTTGGAGGTTTGAACTATTACCGACACCATCCCTAGGTAGTCTATAACTTGATCATCAAGATGGTGATCAGGGATGGGGCCAACTGCAGGCTATATAGGCCTATGACCCTGAGGATCCAGGGATGAAACAAGGTATGATCTATGATTTTCAACATTAGTAGTAGTATTGATTGACACCAGGGTGATTTATTCCTTTATTTCTACTTCTTTGGTTTGAGACTTATTGATTCTGGTTGAGACATTGGATTAACCCTTGTGATTTGAGACTCTGACTGGTAATGAATCAGAGATTACACACTTGTGATGAATGTGTTATCTAACACTTGGAGGTGAGAGTTTTGTTGGGAATATATTTGAAGTAGCGATGAACCCTTATGATGTCATCTTAGGTATGGAATTTCTATCCATAGTTCATTCCCAAATCAACTATTTTAGGAAGAGGGTGCGGTGTGTCTATAGTGATGGGATAAATTTTTCCTTTGTGAGTAAAAAGAAAACCATGGAAATGTAGGATGAGATCAGGTATAGGAGGGAGCAGTCAATTAATCATTAGTTGGATAGAATGACTCTTGGAACTATGTATTCTATGGGATATCAGTTTCCTATAGTGGAAGAAAATTATGAGGATGTATTTCTTGAGGATTTACCACATTTACCTCTATGATGAGATCTGTACTTCTACATTGACTTGCATCTTGGGACGGTCCCAATATTTGTACCAACATATTAGATTGATTTTATAGATCATCATGAGATTATAGTGTAGTTGTAGGAATTACAGGAGTGGGAATTTATGATACCCAGTGTTTCCCCTTGGGCACATTAGTTTTGTTCTCAAATAATGCAGATGCAAGCATGAGGTTATGTGTGTACTACTGGCGCTTGAATCTAGTGACCATGAAGAATTAGTATCCACTAATAAGGATCTATGAACACTTTAATTAGTTGACAGAGGTGAAATTGTTGTTGATGATTGACCTCAAATAAGTCTATCACTAATTGCGAGTAGGTGATGAGGATATACTATATAAAAAATTCAAATTTTTCTACAGTCACTCTTAGTACACGGTGACTCCCTTCAGCATGGTTAAAAACACAACAGTGTTCATGGGACTCATGGGTTAGATATTTCATCCATTCTTAGACCGGCACTTAGTGGTATTTATTGATGACATCCTAGGCTACTCTGCATCCAAGGAGGATCACATGAGACACTTGAGTATGGTCTTGGACACAATCTAAGAGAAAAAATTTTATTAGAATATCTTGAAGTGTTAGTTTTGGATTTGAGAGGTCCACAACCTAGGACACGTCATATTAGAGGTAGGATTAGTGGTAGAACCAACAAAGGTTGAGTCATTTATTTCTTGGGATCCACCCAAGAGTGTTACCAATGTGTGAATTTTCATTTATCAAACAATGTACTATTAAAGGTTTATACTGGATTTCTCAAGAGTGGAAAAACCCTTGAAAGATTTGACCTAGAAGGGGAAGACTTTCATGTGGATAGAAATATTCCATCAGTTCCTTCAGAAGATGAGGAAGAGATTGATGAGCACTCCCATATTGATAGTTCAAGATAAGGGTGTCGAGTACGTAGTGTTCTACAATGTATCAAGGACCGAGATGGGTTGTGTTATGATGTAGAGGCATGTAATGATATCTTACGGGTCACATTGGTTAAGACCACATGAGAATAACTACATGATCCATGATCGTTAGATAGTAGTGGTAGTCTTAGTACTAAAGATGTGGTGACACTACCTAATGAGATATTAGTTTATCATCTACTCTGACCACTAGAGTCTCAAGTATATCTTTGATCATAAGGATCCTAACACAAGATAGAGGAGATGGCTATAATTACTCCCAAAAAATGACTTTAAGAGTGTATATACTCCTAGGAAGGGGATCATGGTAGAAGATTTCCTCTGTAGGAGATGCTGTTCTTAGATATTACCCCATGAATTAGAGTAGTTATCCACATTGAAGTTGTCCTTAGTGGATAAGTAGGGCGTTTCATATCTTTAGTTGATGGTTATTAACCCATTACTTTTACAACATATCTAGGATTCTTAGTGTGGAGATACTGAATGTGATAGCTTACATACCAATATATCCACCATAAATTCTCTTCATGGTTATTATAAAGGTGGAGAGTATACTATCCTTTTTAGAGGATGAATTATGGTACCTTCGACAATGCGGGAGAAGGTGAGGTGTATGTTACACATATCCCATTTAGTAGTATATCAAGGTGTGGAAAAGATATGCAAGGACCTCTAACATCTGTTTTGGTGGCTAGGAGTGAATAAATAAGTTGCATAGATTGTATCTCCATGCCTCACTTATCAGTAAGTTAAGGATAAGCACTAGGTTATAGAGGGTTTATCTCAAAACAATGAGGTTCCATAGTGGAAGTGGGATGAGATATCCATGGAATTTGTGATGGTGTTACCACGTACGTCCATGGGACATGATTCCAACAAGGTGATCATCGATTGAATCACTAAGTTTTCCTACTTTCTAGTAATCCAAAAGAAGAGTTAAATAGAGTTCTTAGGATGTATCAACATGCAAGAGATAGTCTAACTCCAAGGAGTTCCATTAATGATCATTTTAGACTATGAAACTCTCTTCATGTCATGATTATGAAGATAATTGTAGGAGGAATTTGGGATATAATTACACTTGAGGATGGTGTTTCACCCCCAGATTTATGACCAGACTGAGCGAACCATTCAGGTCTTAGAAGACATGCTATGAGATTTCATTATGGACTTTGGCCATAGTTGGGAGGATCATCTACCCTTGGTGGAGTTTTTTTTATAAAAAAACTACCATTCCACCATTGGTATGGAAGAATTCGAGGATTTTTATGGGAAATCGTACAATTTACCACTTCATTGGACTGATCTAGGTGAGTCAGTACTCATGTGACTAGAGTTGGTGTGAGCTACTATAGATAATGTGAAGATAATCCAAGATAGGATGAGGAATATACAAATATTTTAGAAGTATTATGTAGACCAATGAAGGAGACATCTAGAGTTCTATGAGGGACACCATGTGTCCCTCAAGGTATCACCTCAATGTGGATTTTGTAGATTTGGATTTAGAGGAAAGTTATCTCCGAGATTCATTGGACCTTTACAAATACTACGTAGAGATAGTGAGGTGGTGTACCACGTACCTCTATCGTCATAGTTTGAATGTGTATAACACATTTTCCCCGGGTTATAGATGAGGAGGTACATGTATGAACCATCACCTATTATCGAATGGGGATAGCTTGACATCAAGTTTAGAGATATATTTTCTATATACCCAATGGAGATCGAGGATCAGTAGGAGAATATCATTCATGGGAGATCGATTAACCTAATGTGTATCTAGTGGCACCATAAGAATCTTCAATAGAGAACCTAATAGTAGGATACATAGATGCAAGCCTAGTACCCTCATCTTTTTGAGTAGGTTTTTTCTCTTTTTGGGACAAAGAGCCATAACACGGGGAGAATTTAATGACTTATATTTTCTTTGTATTATTTTTCAATATTATATAGAGTAATTTCAAGACCAAAGACTAAGACGTTGTGTGATTCCAAGTCCCGATGTTCCCATAATAAATATAATAAATATAGAAAATATATTAAATAACATGTATGCACAATTTTCTTATAAAAGTGGAATAAATCCCCAAAAAAGGACCAGATCAAAAATCCGATGGAACCATTTAGATAAAAATGATGGTTTTACCCTAGGTGTGACATAATATTCATCAGTGTGTCGAATTTAGGAATTATAGCAGGTTTAAAGAGAATAAAATAAAACAAATTTTTATTTTTATTTATTATTGACGCAGCGACTGATAACTCTTATAAATACATGAATATAGTATTTTTTAGGGCTGGACAATAAACCATGGAGGCCTAGAGAGACAATTGGAGAGTGTTTCTTGGATAATGACAAAGAATTAGGGAAGGATTAAGGATCATTGTGCCAACAAAGTTCATGGATTTCATCAATGATGGTAACACAACCATTCATAATCAATGAATGATCCAAACTGCAGGTAGGATTTTGATTTGTGATTTCCATACCATTCTTTAATCTTAGATGAACTCAGATCAATTCCACAAATAAAATTGATATGCGCATCATTAGTAGATTTAAATTGATGGATTACTGTTCATTTTTTATGTTTTTCTCTTTGATATGTCTATTTCTATGGAAAAAATAGAGTCCGAACAAAAAAAGGTTAATTTTCTTTCCACATGTTTTATGGATTTTGTTTTTCTCCCCGGTTTCTTTTTTGACCATTGTTAGTATTTCCCTTGGACAACAGTTTGACCAATACTTGGTATCCAATCATTTAATGACCATTATTTGGTGGAATAAATCAATACATTAGGTACAACTCATGATAGGGGATACAATTTGAGAATTGATGATGATAGTGGATAGATCAAAGGATAAAGAGACCAAATCAAGTTTTTTTTTATCTTCCTGAGTGGCTCATGGGGATAATTACATTATAGGCGTGTTACCAATCCATTTTTAAAGAAGGATTATGGTGAGAACATGATCTTGGGGGCTTTGTTGACCCAGATCCAAGATCTATGGAGTGATCTCATACTGAAAATAAGGCTTCATCGACACATGAAGAAGAATAGAGAGGAACCTGTGGGTAAAAGAAAATACCTCTATACACAGAATGTATTGCGAGATTACCTATTAAGTGGGACCCTTGGCAGTGGTGCTATGGTTTCGGTATGAGTTAAATTCCATAGGCCATGTCATATGGTAACATGACATGTGACCCCTCCATGATGGATCGATGTGTACCTTAAATGGTAAAAAGACATATAAAGGAGTACACCATCATGGAAACATAGTGTACTTGGATAGGGACCTAGCTAGGAGTGCACAAGATAGTATACAAGCATGAATAGTGGTACATAGACATGACCATGCAACACAAGTAGGGTTTTGGGTGACCTCTAATTTCTATGTGTTTCCATCAAAAACTGTGTATGGTGAGGTTCACATTTCATGTGAGGTAGTACCACATGGGAAGATCCAGGTTGGAAAAGGAACACCATGTACTCTACTTACATGAAATGTACTCACTTAGATAAATTTCATAGATCTTTGTCTCTTTAGTTCAGATTTGTGTTGGTTGAGTGAGTTTCCCTTGGTCCATTCCCTCGAGGGAACAATGCGATATTATATCCACATCATAGAATCATAATCCCTCGTTGAGGATGAGTCATTGATAGAGGTCAAGATATTCCTCCGTGATACTGGAGTGTGATCCTATATCATTTTTATTCTCTAAGCAAGTTTTGTGGAACTAACATAACCTCCTTGAGTAGGGAATTGATCCAGCATCTATCATGCCATATCAGTAGTGTTTGTAGTATCATTGGCATATGATCCCATATGAAATGGTTTGATCCAGATTGGGTTCGCGGTATCCCCCAATAGTTTTGGGAATGACCTCCCATCTGAGTATCATGGTCTTCTGAGGCTAGTGATCTTTCTTGGGTGGGGCCAAATAATCTAGACCTCTTCGATGAGTGTGTCTAGTGATGACATGACTAATGGAGTGACTTATCATAGAATGAGCATTACTTCGAGCAAAATACTATTGCTAGTAGTTTTTTGTGACCGCCTGGCGGTGTGGTGTCCTTATTTTATATATATGGGTATTTTCTGTTATACATTGAATGTTATATCCTTGTATCAAGCTAACTATTCTTTATGCTTTATGTTTAGTGTTTTTGGAATGTCCTAATGGGTATTGTTATACTCACACCTATATGGGATCTTCCCACATGTATTGTGTCTTATACAGACGATAGACCTTTTAATGGTGTCCCAAGAGGATGCATATCAGGTGGATCATATCCCAATCTAGGCCAACTGATGTATTTTATGGGATCTTTTAAATTGATCATAGTCCTTACCCTTGGAGTAGGATGGACTCATTACAATTTCTGGTTGGTCTTTTATTTGGCCCCTTTTCTGATTTTAGTACTTTACTATTGTACTATGGTTATGGAATTATAGTTGTATGAATGATTTTGTTCCTGTTGTTTGTTATTTCATCATTTTTTAGGATTGGAGATGTGTGCATATGTTCATGTAAATTAGGATACTGCTTCTCATTTATAGGATATTCCTACTTGGTGCTGGTCGCCGACCCCTTTAATATTGGAGGTGAGCTTGGAGAGTCACGAGTCAGACCCTGGTGGGTCAGGTCATGAAATTCAAATCCAAACTAGGTAATATCAATGCATATTCAAACAATGGGATCCTCTGGTTGATAGTGCCTCTTGGTGGGTGGCTTATGCAAAGAAAAACTGGGGTGTCTCAATGCATAGTCAAACAAGGGTATCCTCAGGTATCATAAATTCAGTCACTGATGGACAAAGAAATCTTATAGGGATCTGAAATTACCTAGTACATGTAGAATGATGTGTGAAAGGAATGTGGCTTAGCACAAAGAATCTATTTGGACCAGTATTTTCCATGGAGTGTACAATCCCGAGCATTGATTTTTTTGCATGCAGAAGATGGGATATTTCTATATCCATAATGGGATCTTTAATTAAAGAAACTAAATTAATGTCTCATGCACATATCCATGTTTGTATGTAGGAGAGAGATATTTTCTTTACTTTGTGGGTGGGACATGGAAATATGGTCTAGTAATAATTATATATCTCATTAAGATTATAATCAAGACACATTTAGTTATTGAAATAAGCTGTGGTGGGAGACTAAAACCAAGGGTTGTGATCTAATAAAGCACATAACAAAATGTTATGCAGTTTTACAACATTCAATAAGGATTTGAACCATGTTTTTTCAATGTCATGTAGAAAGAGAGTTGTTGTATAGTTTAATGTATTGTATATAGGATGTTAGGCTATTTAGTTTAGTGTCTTAGAACTTAGATTATGAAGTCTGGTAGTTTTAGGTCGTATGGATAAAACCATATGTTGTTCCTTTTATGGTATTTCATCCATGAACAAATGTTGTGATGCTTATCATCATACAACAAGGATGAAATATGTGCCTTTTAAGGTTGAGAATACATGACCAATGATGATGTGTAGTTTAACATCATTCAAAAATGATGAGGGAAACCATATAATTCAACATCATATGGAAATAATGATATATGTGAATTTTAAGGTCATGAATATAGGACCAATAATTCCACACTGTTTAACCTCATGCAGCAAAGATGAGGTAAAACATGAAATCTAACATCATACAGAAAGGATATTGGTTTATTTATCACACAAAGTATTTCTTGAGCAATATTGAATTGGTATGTGATGTAACAAGCTGTCCATCCATCAAGATCAATGAAAAAGATCTATTATAGTAGACATTGTCTATGGTGTAAGGCCCCTCCCACTCTAGCTCAAGATTTAGAGGTTTCCTCCCTAATATCATCGGGGTCCTGAGGGCCTGTACCAGTTCTCCTTGGAGGAACAAGAAGAGGTGTAATTTTTTAAATCCTATGATATATGATTTTGAGGGTTCTCCAAGTGATGAAAGGTATTAATTATTTTCTCACTAATTCATTCCAACTCATCCATATGTTTTTGCGATTTAGCATCTATAGACAATTGATCACATATGTAAATGATAAGTGATGGTAATTAGACCTCAATGGGTAGGAATACTAATATTTTTTAAACCAATGAATATGGGGTCACCTGTGGGGCGGTATGATCTATCATCCTATTGGTCCACAAGGCATTTAAGATATTTTTGGTCTAAGACTTTTTATCTTTATCCACCATATTCTGGATTATTTTTGATAGGGTCATGTTTAAGGACTCTAGTTTTCCATTATCCACTCTATGATAACAAGATGAATGGTTGGATTTTATATTATACTCTAGATACATCTTTTCCAAATCCACACAATAGAAGATGGTGGCATCTTTATTCAATATTGTACGAGGGATACCAAATCTGGTAATGATTTTGTATTTCATGAAGCTAAAAATTATTTTTTTCCCAAATTATTTTAGGGTATTTCTTTATCCAATTTGGAGAATAAGTCTATAGTAGTGAGGATGTATTTAAATTTCTTGCCCATAGTAAGAGGGTACGACTGTACAACATCCATTACCCATATGAAAAATTTCCAATATTATTTGGTTGTGTGTAGAACCTCTAAGGGTTGATGGATGAAGGTTTATTTCACATTGAAATAATGACACTACTTTTAGAATTTTGTGTGATCATGCATCATTAAAGACCAGAAGTATCCAAGCCTACAGATCTGATTGGAAATCCTGAACCCTGATTGGTGGGCACCACATTATCCCATATATACTTCTTTCATGACAATAATAGTCTATTCTCTATCAATTTAATAGATAAGGAATATATCTAAGGCTTGTTTATAGATGAATTTCTAGTGATTTGGGTCATCACGAAGAGTAAAATTGGTCGCTCATCACCAAATTTTCTATTTTCAAGCTTTTTATGATGAGAGAACTCCATTTTGTTTGTAGTCCACAATGGGTATCATTCAACTAGTTGTAGGATCACCTGGTTCATGGATGGAATTTACCTCATTGATTTCTTCCATGTTAACATGATCTAATATCGACACCATTCGGTGATGCATAATACTAATGACTATTTCATCATAGTCAATATACTCCAAAGATGTACCTACATTTTCCAATGCATTGGCCTGGGAATTCTATGATCATTGGATGTGATTCAATGTCATATTTGAGGGGAATTCCACTATCTTTCCTGATACATAGTAAAAAATGGGATTATCTCGTCCTTTTTTATAGAATAATCCTAATTTATCTTTCTAATTAAGAACCCTAAATCTCCTTTCAACTTCAAGTGGTCCACTAGTATTTGATGTTCCAATTGAATCCCTACAATGAGGGCCTGATATTCTACCTCATTATTTTAAAATCCATATAATTTCATGAAGGATTAAAGAAATATTACCTTTTCTAAAGATATAAGAATAAAATCCCAACCAGACTTTGTTTAGTTTGGGGTGTTCCATTATATTCCATGATGGGATTATGGATGCACCATCAAAATACATATCCCATATTTGGGGGCTCCATTGAATAGAGAAGAACAATACATTAGGAATTTAGTATTTAACAACATTGTTTCTATAGGTGGATGTTCTTCAAGGAGGTCCGCTAAGGCCTGTTCTTTTATCACTTTCTGAGGTACAAAATGATTTTCCACCTATTGTAAGATCACCAGCCACCATTCCAAATTTATAATCAATATATGATGATTAAGGATAGATTTTAGTGGGTTGGTTCAAGATACCCAAGGGAACTCATGGTGCTGCAGGTAGTGACTCGGCTTCTGAACCAATAATATTAATGCCATGAATCTTTTATCGATATAAACATAATGAGTCTCGATATTGAGCATTGTTTTAATGATATAATAGAGTATATTTTCATTTCCAGGGTCATTAATTTGTAAGAGGTAGGTTCCCTTTGATTGCTCCAGGTATTTCACATACAAAATGAGTAGTTTTTCCGAATAGGTGGCTTTAAAACTGGTGGAATCAAGATTTATTTCTTAAGGATATAAAATGATTCCAAAAATTCATCAGTGCACTAATATGTGACCCATTTTTTCATCAAACTAGGGATGGGAAAACAATTTTATGCAAGGTTTTCTATAATGAGAATAATATAGAAAACATGTCCCTATAAACCCCTCAACTTTTTTCAGGTTTAGAGGAGGTGAAATGTTAAGGATTTCCTTTTTTTTATCTGGATCGACTTCAATTCCATGATAACATAACATGATTTGAAGAAACATTCATGTGGTAAATACAAATGATAATTTTAAGGAGTTCTTCTTTAAGAAATGCTATCATAGTTTTTTGAAGACGACCTCAAGATCATATTGGTGGTCACAACATGGTCAAGAATTATCCACTATATATTTGATGTAGAATTCAAAAAACCTTCCAAAAGGGGGTTAAATATGAATTTAATGGAACATTGATATGTTGCACTGAAATTATACTCACTACAAGGCATCAACTAGAAGAAAAATAATCTATGAGGGCCCCTATAAGATGTGGAATATTCATCTTCAAAAGAAATTTATATTTGACTATACCCTAAATAACTATCCATAAATTAAGGGGAATAATATACATATATAAAAATAATCAGTATCTCTGTTATTGGAACCAGAAAATCATCTTTAAGATAGTACTGGTTGTGATATATGAAGTTGATGTAGACCCTGATTTTCCTATTATTCTTTTTTATTGGGACTATGTTGGCTATACATTTCTGATAATAGACTATTGAAATGAAATTGACCTTGATATGTTTTTTAACTTCAACATCAAATTTGGTGCCATGAGTTAGGTTCATCCTCATAACATCCTATTTTTATCCCTAATAGTTATTTGGAATGACTAGGTGGTGATTTCCACCTTTGGATCGCGGACTAGAATTTTTGTGTAATTATAAGAAAACACATTCCAAAGGTACTTCAAGAAGGATTTTTATACCACTTATTATTCATAATAGACAGTTTTACTAATCAATGTTGGTTGTGGGTCCTCTTATATACCCATGCTTATTTTCCCAAGTTCATCAATGGTGGTAGATACACCTTCCTCAAATGATGGAGGGGAATCCCTAAAGTCCACCTCATCTTCCTATTACTCTTCTACGTTACTCTTATGGGGAATCAATGATGATGTAAATTTCTCATAGTTAAGAGAAGAGTTGACATTATGACATCTAGAAGGAAAAGTATCTTTCTCTAACCTAACTGATGATGCCAGGTTTCATTAAAGATCCAGAGGAGAGATGGGGGAATGTGTGTTAATATCTTTATTATCTATTAGTTTCACGACCATATCTTCGTATTAAACCAATGATGAAATGTTTTTTTGAAGATAAAGGTATGGAATAAGGGTATCTTCATCCAAGATTTTACCACCATATGGAGTGTTTTTTATGCTTTTAGTGCTTTTAGGTTCAGTTGTTATGGATAATATCATGATTTTTGATGAATATTTTCCCGAATTTGGGCCTATGCATTTGAACATATTTATGGGAACCAAATAATATTCAGTGAGATATTTAAAGGGACTGACTGGGGTCATTTTTTAGAAAATAAGGAAAGTGACCTGGGTGACCTCATCAGTCATGGGCTATTTCCCTTACTTCTAGTAGAATCCTTCATCAATGTGTTGTGATTCATAGGATTCAAATGGGGCTTTATCTCCATTAAAATTCACAATTTTACCATTAATGAAATATTTGAGGCATTGGTGGTATGATGAGGGGACTTTCATTTGAGAAAGAATCCAATTACTTCCTAGAATAATATTGAAATCTGTATCTTTCTAAACAATCGAAAATTATGAGTTAGATACATGGTCCCCAAACTGAGCCATGAGCATTATTATTCTAAGAGGATTTTGTTTTCTCTTATTTCAACCCTATAGTTTTATAGAAGAAGATAAAAAGTGGAACTGACTATAATAAAATTGATAGAGTTTTTAGATTGGAATGAGGTTGACTCCTAAACTGTTATCAATGATATCACATCAAACATAAATGCCATTTATCCTTCTAGACACATAAAAGGGTATGATGCGTCCTCATATAATGGCATTATGTCTTGTTCTGTGAAAGATAATATCAAGTGGCATTTAATAGGATCAATATTTTCCTCATATATTTCACCATCAACAAACTCATCTTAAAAATTCCAAGGGATCCACACCTTCAATGAGTGATTCCCAGAGTTATTTTGATATATTTAGAGAATTTAAGACTGAAAAATTGGTATGAAAAAGGTCCAATAACATTAAAATTTCATATTTTTTCACTTGAGGAATGTGATCCCCAACATGAGGATTCTAACTCAAAGATGATTTAGGTATTGAGGCAATTGATAAGGGCAGATCGACCCATTGAATTTTATTTAAAGATGCTCTAGTCCTTGGTGGGTTATGTTGACTAGGTCTTCTAGCATGATGCGGGTGATTTGACAATGAATCACTCTCTAATTAATCTCTCAATATGATCGGGACATGGAAAACCCTTACATATATAGGGGAAATTTCCTCCTTCATTTGGGACCGTTGGAGGGATATCCCATGTGTTGTAGAATCATAGATGGTGTGAATAAGGAAATTTATAAAGTATTTATTTTTTTCCACAACCACATATTCCCCTTTATCTTTTCCCCTGCAAATTTCCCCATAACCCCCAGTCGGATACAAGGAAACCGAGTTCAATAATATATTTATCATCATATAAAGGACTCATTAAGTGAATTAAATTAATGGAACTGAAGATTAATTCCTCATCTGATGAGGATTTCTTCTAGTGGTTCAAATCTTGTAGTACTGCTTGGTGGGAAGGTAACTATTGTACCATTTATAGGGGAGCACTCGTGATTTCAGAACCAAAGGCATGAAGTTTGATAGAGTCAACTCCAACTTTATCCTTGGTACTGGTTAATATTACCATGTTTATTCGTTACCTTTCGACCATGTTAATTTTTAGACGACTGGCCTTTAGAGGACTACGGTGCTGACTAAGTTAGTTATACTACAAAAAATGTGGATGGGGTCATAGTTGGGTGCTTCAACTATTCTCAGAGGATATAATGAGTCTGATCAATTTTATTTCAAGTCATTCAATCACAAAACCTTTTCAACACTTTTCTAGAAACAAGTTTCCATTCAGCATCTTCCTTCAGATTGGTGGCAGAAACACACACTACCAATATAGGTGGCTTTCCCAGCTTCCCTTTCCCAAAGTACACCATCTTTCACATGATGCATTTGAAAAAAACAATTCCTAGATAGTTCTCCCAAATTTATGGTGATAGGTGAAATAGTTCAGTATATCTTGAAGACCAGCCTTATCAATCTTATTGGGATTTGAAAATTTGGTAAAGTTATTATACAATTCCACTTTGAATTAGACTTGTATTTGATCATATCATAAAGAATAAACATTTTTCTTTAGTTCCTCAAAATGGTTTTTCATCTGCTCATTTATCTCATCCTGATGTGATAGTGTTTTAATGATTCTCAAGAGGGATTTCTACATGATATAGCATAATCTTTGGATCTGAAGTTGGTGTATGGGAAAGATTAATCATGATTATAGTAGCCTAGAATTTCCCTATTCTCTTCCATTGAGCTGGTATAATTACTTAGGACTTGTTCATGGTTCACAAGATGGAATCTTCCAATCAATGATAAACTGGTGAAACATCATGAAACCCTCTTTTATATCTCATAATGATTAGAGGTTTGTGAAAATCAACACAAATATTCTCTATGTATATTGAAAAAAATCTTCTTGGGGAAGTTTTGGGTTTAGGGATTAGGCCAACCCCTTCTAATAAGAAGTGAAATATAAGACCCTATCATTCTTATGTTGTTTAGCATTTGAGTGGTAGAGGACATTCATATTCTATATATTTGAGCTAAATCGAAATAAAAACTACCAACATAGATCTTCCCATCCAATGATTGACCAAGCCAATAAATTGGTATACCATATCAAGGATGGCACTTAAAGTGTCTCAAATAATGAACATGAGTTTTAGTGATTCTTATTATATAGGGGTACCCATAATTGAATCATAACAATATATTAAATGTATCAAATGCTTCTATGAATTCACTGATCCATTAAAATTTGGAAATATAGGGTTTCCAAAATTTGGTGGGGGAGGGGTCAGATCAACCTATTTAGGGAAAGGATTCCTTTACGACCTTACCGGTGAACACAATTATTCCATATCATCCAATAAAGATATCAATGATTCAGTAGTATTGATATTAAATTGAGGGATGTTTAGTTGAACTAGAGCCTGAATAGGGGCAGTAATAAGTATGTCCATATGTGGAAGATCTATTTTTACTCATAGTGGGAACCATATGGGATGGTCCATGAGGATGTGTCTGATGTTTCCTTGATTTTATTCCCAATAGAGGGAAATCCTAATATATTTTTGTTGTGGGGTCCAATTATATTGGTTGTCTGCATATTTATAATATGTTCATGATCCAATTAAGATTATGTGATGAACTCTGTTTGTTTAGGAAAATCAACTGGGAGTATTGGGTGAGACTCTTCTTATAGAACATATTTGGTAAGAATATCTCCTTAGAGTAGTTATATGTTGAGTCTTCTAAAATCCTTCATATATTCCTCCCATTTAGAAAATATTTCCTATAGCGTGATGAGTTAATCTTATGTAGTAGGTGGGTGAAGTACTACCTTACCTTTACATTATTATTATTTAGATTCTCACTGATGAGGTAGTGGTGGATTTGTTGAGGGAATCCCAAAATTAATATAAATCCTCTTGATTCAAGTACAATCGCCTCTTTATATATTTTAATTGTAGATCATATTATTAATAGAAACCTCATCATATTTTCCCTCTATATCATACTTATGTTCTATATCATCTACAGGGGTGGTGTCAAAAATGTTCACCAATAGATAACACATTTCTATTTTTAATCATTCTCATTGAGTGATTAAATTTCTTTATTCCCCACATGTGTATTTGTTATCTCCTTCACTAGTCTTCTTGGAATCATTTGAGGAATGATAATTAGATTTGAATCTTATATTTTTTTCATGTGTTCTCTAAGTGGGGATACCAAGTCATGGGATATGATAAGCTAGAAAGATCTATTTTGTGTCATTCTCCCTAATTGGGAGAAGACTAAAATCCAATTAGAAGGATGTTGAGGTAAAATATCCCCACCCTTATGGGTTGGGAATGTTTCTATTCCATGTCCATAACCATTTGATCCTAGTTTACCGAACTCTAAGGTTATGTTAATAAATCCCATAGCCCTACGGGCTGGGGTTTCTCTTGGTTTCCATGAATGCTGATGCCCTGACTGCTCTATTGATTTTACATAGCATTTTTTGAACATGGGTGTGGTGAATTATATTATTTTCACTCAAACATCATCTTTCCAAAGATATTGGATACTCTTAACAATTATCCTCCCTTAGTAAAGTGTCTTGCACAATATTTTTAGATTCTGGATACCTAAACTTTTTGATGGATCGCCCTCTTCTGGACGGACTTCTTTGAGAGTCGGTCCGAGCCAATTTTTGATAGGCATATAATTTATTGCGAACAAAGCCCATTTCTTGAATCCCAACTATGAATAAAAAATTTCATGATGTCACCTTAATTAATATTTTTAGATTATATAGTGAAGTGGAATAAAATTCTTAGTGTTTACCCCATTCTCTCATATGAACATAGGATGATAAATCAATGATCAACTGACACAAATCTTTTAGAACATTATTACATGCATAATGAAGGGATCCTCATTGTTTTCCCAATTTCAGGTTTCCTAAATGTAAGAGGGCCTCCAAGTATATATTATGTTTTATCTTTTCTATTACCTTGATGTGGATAGGATATTCATCATAAAGAAATACCTTTTTTTAGTGACAAAGAGTGGTCCATATTTTCAGGAGGATGTTGTGCACACAATATTCCAAAAATGCCTCAATAATTCTATATCGGGGAGTGGATAAAGGACTAAACATAACAGGTATATTGTCTCTATCCAAGTACCTCCTCATGATATCCATGTCTTCTTTATCTTTCATTAGAGTCTCCTCAATATGGTCCAACCAAAGTGGATGTTTCCCTATTTTCTTATTGTAAACAATATGATCAGTAGGGATTTCATCCATCATATTAGAAGGAAGGGTGTCTAAGGGTGGTTCTAGGAATGATCATTTCTGTAGACTTTATTCTATTTAAGAATGGATTTCACATTTAAATGATGAGGTAGAAGGCATGGATGGACTCATTTTCCAATGTTACTTACGATATGAGGGACTTATCATAGTCAATTTCACAAGGTGAGTATGTTCTTTATGAAATGAAATGTCAATATGGGGAGGAACTTCATAGACAATTACATCACGGGGATGACTTCCATCATGGATTTATGTATAAATGGAAGGGAAATTCATGTAGTATATAACCGATGGAGGACCTTCAGGGAGTATGATAGTAAGGGGTGGAACTCCTTTCTATTTTATCTTCTAGACACATGAAGTGTTGTCATGCACTCAACATGATATGGGTTTTTGTGATTGATCAAATTCTAGAAATGAATAAATATTTCCTGATAAGAGATACGGGGAGGATCTTTTAGATATAATGAAAGTAAGGTTGTGAGTGGGACCTTCACAATTTATTATTTCCATAATTTTGTAACTGAGGAGTAGGATCCCAAGACACTATAGATAAAATTATGAGGGGTTCAGAAACTATAGAATTACGAAAAGAGGGATTATAGACTGAATTTTTATTTACTAATCTCCTTTAATGAGGCATATTTTTGGATTACCTCTTGTGAGAAACTTGGTAATCTTACTGTGGGTAGTATATTTCATATAAAAAATCAAGTTTGATTAGATCTCATGTCACTAAGGGAATTGTCCAACTTTTTTATGGTTTTTGGGCTAGGATATAACCCTTCCCTAGAGTGGCCACCTGGGTAGACCAAAGACCAATAGTTAAAATGAGGTTATGTGCCTGATTCATTTGTACATATATCATAGGGTTGGGTCCATGAACCTCTTGGATATGAGATGAGATATGTGTATTCTCTAGAGTGACCTTCATGTTATGTTGAGGAGTTACTCCAATATTTGGGATGTATTTGTGTATCCAACCCTCTATAACTTTCATTTCTATTATTTTATCCTAGAAGGTTTAAAGGATGTGGGAATGAATTTTCATATACCATTTCACCATATCTAAGATATTCTAGGTGACTTAAGTGGATGAAATGGGGACATATTACCTTTATATGGATCAAGAAGAGGTATAGAAATGCTTGTGTACTCCATTTCTTATCGGTTTATACCAATAGTAATCAGGTGTGTGGATAGAGACATGGTTCTGAACTTTATTTATTTCTTCGATCTACTAGTTGGTTTCTCTGAATGTTTCTATATTAGGCTATCAATCTTGATAAATATAGGTTGGTGTGTGTGCCTTCATGTAGTTTTCCACCATATTTTATTGACATAATTTTTTGTTTTTGGAAGGTGTGTGTGTCTACTTGTGGTTTACCACTATATTTGATTGGTTGGATTCTCGGATGTGGGAAGTTGTGTGTTCCTTATCATGGTTTGTTACCATATTTGACTAGAAATATTCTATTGATTCTTTTAGACTATTCAGGAAGGATTGGTTAATACCGACATGTTTTTGTAACTACTTACAGTTTTCCACTATATATGGATGGCATAGTTCTTTGGAGGGACAAGAAGTGTGGCCCTATTCCTTGTTGTTTGGTCACTATACTCAACATATGTCTTGAGTTCTTGGGTCTAGGTGACCTAGCATGATCTCTAGAGGGAAACACCCTCATCATGTTGAGGGTTTTTTACTGCACGATGATGGGGATTATGATTGCTAGTAGGATCCTTTTGGTGGGTCTCCTATGTTATCTAGATATTCCATCTATGGACTCTTGATATTACTATCTAAGATATGGTAGGAGATTATTTCTATATTTTGGGGACAGAATCCTGAAACAATTTGATATGGAAACCAGTGAAATATTCTTCCAGGCCACCAATTGGCACTCATTGGATTGTAAATGGGGCTTCATGAGGTGAAGGACCTGTCGAGGGAACTCAAGGATTGAGAAAATATGATTTAGGTGGTACTCCCAATCCAATACATTTGATATTCAGAATTCAAGATTCTGGGTTGGAAACATTTTCTTTAGTTTATTCAAGGTCCAATCATGTGTAGTAACCCAAGAATATGACTGTTTGAACTGGAATGACACCTTTCAGATAAATGTGAGTTCTGGTTTAAATTTCATGGATATACATAATAAACAAAAAACAAGAAAACCCCATCAAATAAACATCTTAATAAATGAACACATTCATAATAAATTGTGTTGGATCCATGTTTGGCCCTCTTTCATTTTCTGTGTGAAAGGGTCCAAACAGGTGGGAAAAGGTTTCCTACGTATCTCATTTTTATGGGAATCAAAGACCACATACTTTAAGAAGGTTAAGTACCATCTACTATGGATTCCCTCTAATGGTTTGTCTCAAAGGAAATGTGGCCCTTTGATATGAATACATGGATTTGAGAACCGATGCCTATAGAGGACCTCTAAAGGAAAGTGAGAAGAAGTTCCAAAAAAGGATTCTCTACTAAGACATGCATTTTATAGTGTGGGTGTTATGATCATTACTATCCTCTAAAACCACATGAGTCATGTTAGATTCAATAAAAAAGTGGAAGTGGAAGATATGAAAAACCATGAGATCTCCTTCACCTATTGGCGGATGAGGTCGGGGCTACGATAGAGAGAAATGGATTTAAGGTGGTTGTATCCACTCTTATTTTTATAACCATGGATGGGACTTATGCACCCATGTGGGTATGGCCTATAGTAAATTCAATGGAGTTACTCTAAGAGGGATTACCTATTATAGTTTTTTATAGAATATGAGATAATGATCCATAACTAACCCTCAGCAAAGGGAAATACATGTGGTCCCCTCAATATATGAAATAGACAGGTCCCTAATTAAGAGGTGATGAGAGAAGGAGAAGTCACTAGCTCTAAAAATAAAAACAGTGAGGTCCTTGGAACCACCACCAAGGTTGGAAACCTCATTACAAAGGGGATTCACAACTATAAAAACCCCAAGGACCATACCCATCAGGTAGGAAAAGTGTATAAATACTCTTATCGAGGGAATGTATAACCAAATAGAAGGAACATTAGTGTGTATTTCACCATTATAATGAAAATTTTGAGTCCTTGGTAAAGGTTTTGAGTTTGTTCCCCATATAAGGGATTCCTAATGAAGGAGGTTCCCTTCCATCAAAGGCATGAAAAAGGGTCCCAAAGTATATCTTACATAGGTGAGGCTTGGGTGAGATAAAGGGGTCTCACATAGGGTGGACCTAGGCTGACTGGAAGTGATTTATGTAGGGTGGAGTTGCACGAGTTGGAATTGAATTATTGAATATAGATATGTTGGTAAAAAACACTTGGGTGAGGCCTTGATCCAGGATCCAAGGGTTTCTTCAGGTGTTTCTAGAAGGGTCTTTCACATGTCCCAAGTTTGGGAGGATACCTTTGCACTAGTACTTGTTAGATAGGGGAAGTATCTCCTCACATAGGTGTTTTTTGTTTCACCCATTAAAGTAACTCTAACACCACTATTACTATTAATTCATTATTATATCACATTTTTGAGAGCCTTCTTAAGGGTTTTGAGGTACTGGTTGAAGTAATAGGGTGAGTAGAGTGTTAGGGATTCAACCGATATTCTAGTTGTTGTAAATGAGGTTCCCAAGGGTCTCATTTATAGGAATTCTCCAGAACCTAGGTGATAGAGGAGGCTCAAATATGTGGGTTGTTCTTGTCACATCGTAGGTGTATCGTTCTAGTTACCGTGCATGTGTCTTGTATTGGTCATCACATAGGTGTGACCAAAGTGGATCTCTAGAGAGTGCCTCTCTAGATACCATGCAGGGACATTGGGACATAGGCTGGACCTGTGCGATTCCACTAGTGTATTGGTCTGACTTTAATGGTGACACTAGACTAGGCCTTGTGCGGTATTGCCTGTATGATGTGTACAAACATTGATATCCCTCACTTCTCATTCCCTGAAGTATTTTACTATGAAATTTGTCATTATTTCATGAAAAATATAGTTTCAATAGATTCCATTCTGTCATATCTCTAACCATTAGGGTTTAAGCCACAACTACCCCAATCCCACCTCCAATAGGCCAAGGGATGGGAACTAGAATCAAGAAGGAATATTACACACAAGGGTGGTATTTTCATAATGTACCTGTATGCAAGCATACATCAACAAGCCCAAAAATTATGTAATGGAAAATAACTGATAGAAATGCATTTATAAACCTGTAAAACCCCAATCAGAGTACAACATAAAGTATCGGAAAGGATGAAAATGGATCAAATAGAAGCCCACCCAAAACTCGAAATAATGCCTTCCCTACTCAAAACGAGGGGACTATTGACAAATGAAACACTAGTAAACACATCGACCTATTTATCCTAAACTAGGATCCACCTAATCCATGTCCTCCAAGTTCTCCATAAAGGTATCCATTTTAGTTATAAGACATGAAATGTGTGGGATCATCTCATGCATGGGTGAGTGAGACAATACCAAATATGACACCCTCAAATATCCAAATATAAAGAATAAAGAGTAGGTAGCTACCCACATGATATGCCCATCATAATGTGAGATATAAAATGAATCATCTAGATATATCCATAGTAGGAGCTTAGTCTCAAGGTATGGTCACAACCACATTTCTAGTATAATTTTTTTCATGAAGGTTCTATATAAAACTCATCAAGGAGAAAAATCTCCAAGATCTATACTTCCACTATCAACACTCATCCCAAAGGTCACATCCATCATGGGGGAACCACTCCCTGAGCTATACTTCCTCTAAAAATACTGATAGGGTACGTATGAAAAAAATGTTTATCGTATAACATCTCATTGGAATCGTTAAATCTTAATATACAGTTATGGGGTCAATTCCTAGGGATCACTAGCTAGACATGACAACCTCCTATAAAAATTATTCTTGATATGGGATCTATGGTCATATAGTATTAGTCAAAACTATTAAAAAAACATATTTAAGGAAACATGATGTAAATAAGAACCACTCTGAGCATCTAAAAGGGATACATATTGAGGGGTATAGTCAAAGGATACTGATTTAAGTCACCCCCAAAGAAGGGAAGTCACCCATAATGTATTGATCAACAAGAATCTGTAGAGGGATCAACCTCTATTATGAGAATAGAGTTCTGCAATGATACCTTATAAGAATGGACCAAGAGAACACACTGAACTGTTATAGGTCAAAGGAAACTCACAGAAGCTCACCATGAAGCTGAACTAAGGAGAAGGAGGAATCTAACCTATCCTTAAAGGAGTATAATACATGTCCCAGAGGGTACACAATATGTCTCATTAATCATAACACTAATCTTCTCTTGCACTCACACAACATATAGTTTTACACAATACATGACCTTTCCCTTGAGATACATGGTTTGTATATGTCACCTTGGAACTCGATGTGCCGTTCTTCACATGTTCGTGTACATCAGAATGTGACTATATACTTGGCCATGTCTGAGTAGATTTCTCGGCCTGTCTACTCTAGAACACCCATGTACTTCCCAATTAGATGGAATTTGGGACCATATAACTACTTGGGCATGTACCCAATGTACACACCAAGCCTCCCACCATGTGATAAATGATGTGTGACTAGAAACACATGGCGTATAACACCATATGACCTCTTGGGTGTATAACCCATTTAAATGAAAAGATGGTTGGATAAGGGTCACTTAGCGTGTGACATGTGTTACACATCTTGTGATACTAATCTATACAAAGGAACCCCAGCGTTGTACATAATGAACTATAAGAAATGTGTTTATAGGAATACTTAGAGTATAGTCTAGTTTTCATAGAACCTAACGAAACTCTCATGTGTATTTTACCATGAATCCATAGTCACCAATTCCACCCCGAATCACTCCATATGCCATAGATCTGAGGTTGAATGAACCTACTCTACACTAATATCTAGAATCAAACTGTAACAGATGCTTAGGAAACACCCACTATCACACCTCATCAGTGCTATATGCCAAAACTGCCGTCATAAACTCTCGATTCATACAAGGAACAACTACTATAATCATACGGTACAACTGTATCATCATATATTTATCCCATACCCATGGTATCAATTCATTACCCCAATGAATGAATGTGAAATGATCATTCACTGGGTATTCATCGAATCATAGGCTAAAATAAAATGCCAATGACAAACACACATAGAAAACCATAAAACATAAAAGAGAGTAATAAACCCTAAACTTTGTTCATTTTTGGTCTCAATCCATTGTCATGGAAAAAATAAATAATGAGGTATAAATATCAATGAATGAAAGAATAAAAATTATCCCCAAATCCTATGAGTAATCCCATAGCATTAAAACTACCGATCTATAAATAAATCCATTAGTTTATTAATTAATGTTCATTTTAGGATAAATAAATAGGGATGAATCCACAAATAAAATGTCCTATCTTGATTTGGATCAATTGATGGTGACAAAATATTGATTTTTTTCATTACTAAGATACACAATCTATGTTGGTGTACAATCCTAGATCTGATCTTGATCTATTATAATCTTCCAATGAATTTCCAATGGTTCCTATCCAACAACTCCTCGTAAATCTCTAGGGTTATACAGCTAACCCTAGGTATTTTTCATAACCTATTATTTATAGAGTTTCAATAGGGCTTCCATCAAATGAATCAATTAAATAAATAATAATTTATTTTTTTAATTATCTCACCCAAGATGGGGCTCAAGACAAACACCCAATGCCAACCAAGGTTTTGTTGTATCTATGGTAAACCTCATACTCTTAACTCAATGATGACCTCATATTTATGATCTGATTAATCTTTAATGATTTATTCCACATTTTTAGAAAAAATATGTGCACATGATATTAATATATTTAATATCTTTAAAATTTATATTCCTGGATCATTGGTCATAAGAATCTCATGCAGTCTCACAACACAGATCTAGAAATATTCCTAGAAATACTACACAATATTATAGGGAATAAATGGGACATTATAACACATATTTTTAATGATTTAGTAATCTATATAATTATCATCATGCGATAAATATTATATGTAATAATTTTATAATCTTTTATAGAAATCCATATAAGTAAGTGATGAAAAATGGAATACATTGCTTCATATAGGTGGAAGTCCACACACATAGATAGGAGATGTTATCATTACTCAATAGATTAAATGAAATAAAGGTAAATAAAAATTAATAATTAAATAATCATAATTATGTTATAAATATCATTTATATTCATTAAATATATTTAAAAACCACCCATGATATGCGTGATGAAAAATTAAATACAACACTTAATGGAGGTAGTAGCCTTTATATACACATTAGTGATGTTGTTATATTTTATTAGATGGAATGGAGGAAGATAATGATTATGTAATCAAATTATTAAAGTATTAGTATATTTTTGATACATATGTGACAATATTACGATGGATATAATATAATCTGTTGTGGTATAAGAAGAAATGAACTTTAATGAACTCGGTTAAGAAAATTAATTCCTCTAGTATCCTCATTTAGATTAAATCTTAAGTCTCCATAGGTAGGGATTTTAGTGAGACCAAAACCTCTCAGATGTGAGGAGGAGATTTGGGAAGTGATTTTTGTGGACATTGGTTGTGCGAAGGTTCTCAATGTTAGTGGAAAAGTGAGGATAGGAGGTTCCCATTTATATGTGATTAGAGTGGCACCTCTATAAAAACATTAAATTAATACAACGTCATGTTCATGGGAAATTGTAACAAAATAATCCAATTATGTATTAAATGGATGGGTGAGTTCTATATAAACTCAAAAAATTAAATAAAGAGACGTTTGTTGTGATATTTGAAGCCTTATCCATTAGTTTAACCCATTTTATCCAATTTAAACCTTTACCATAATGACTTAACTTTTACCATGACAACTATTTTTTATGAGAGAACATTAACATAAAACCTATATCCAAATTTGAATAATATAACTAAAAATATAGATTAAATTTTAAATTCTTCAATTTTTATTAGTGTTAAAAAATATTATTATTATAAATATGAAAAACACAATGGAAAAGAGTTTTTAAGAAAATTCATTTTGAGGAATAAAATTGTTTTTAAATAGGAATCATTTATTGAATTTATTTCCCTTAAATTTATTTGTTTATATATATAAAAAAGAATGCTATGAATTTCAAATAAATTCAAAACTAAATGTATCACTGTGAATACTTAATTAATGTAAAAGAAAAAAAATATTTTTTATTAGAATTAAACATAACTAAGGTTCAAAAAAGGAAAACATGGGATTCTGAATTAATCATAATAGTTTTAAATGATTTATTTTACACAGTATTTTGTGTGTGTATAAAATTATTTCATATATTTTTAATTCATTCTTATATCATGATTACAGGGTATAAGTTACAATATTTTTGAAAACAGTATTTTTCACTATTCACCTGAAAATAAACTATTTTAGAAAAATCACAAATAATATATTTAAGTACTTTTTTCAAGATATATTAAAAAATACAGCTATTTTTTTAAATTTTAAATTCTAAAATCTATGAAATAAAATATGTATCATATAAAATAAAAATAATGTGGTAATAAAACATTTCTATTCAACCGTGAATAATTAAGTTAGTATATTGTATAACTAATTAATAGATTTTAGTAATTCTATTTCATTTAATTGAATCATAATATATTTTATATTATATTATATCTATGCATTATTCTCATTAGTTTAGTTTTTCATACATCAAATTCTATCAAACACAACAAATTTATTAATGGGAAATATATTCTTGAATCTCGAGGCGTTACAAAATCTTTTCAAATCAAATAATGTATATCTATAATCATGATGTTTCACAAATTTTTTTCTATCAAATCAATTATACATAAACCCTATTACTACAAATTTGTTATAATAAATCTCCCATATATTTGAAACAACTCCAAAATATGTTTTTGAGAAAGAAATTATGGTTTATCCCTTTCATTTGAAAAATAAAATGTTTAAATTATGACCAATACTATAATATTTTCAATGGAAATCTTATGATCATGATTTTTTATGTCAAAGTTGTAACTATTAATATCAATACCAATCCATGTTATAACATTAAAACATTATCCACCTAATAAATTTTTAAATTTTAATATTATAGATAAATTAATATTAAATTTATCCATAAATAAAGAAAAAAAAATGAATTTTTATATTCATTCATCAATCAATTTTATTTTATTTTCATATATCATTCCTTAAATCTATTAATATGTGAAAATTTATATGGTTTAAAATCACATTTTCTGTTCAAAATATATAAAATTTTCAACATAACATCATCATGTGGAATTAACATTACCTTTAATCCATCAATCCATTTACCTTCACTATCACCTATAAAATATTTAAATATAGGGAGACCAAAATTCACTAATTTATAAAACTAATTAATTCAGAACTCAATTAACTATTTTGATATATATTATTGAAAAACATACGACTTTTATAAATAAATGTTTTAAATACATCCCTTTAAAATTATCATATATCATTTAAAATTATACATCTAATGTAAATAAAAAGGCTCACCTATTCTTATCCCTCACACCTAATGAGTCTTCTGATGAATCCTTATATCAAAAATCTATTTTGGGAAATCACTTAATCATTATAAATTTATGAGAATAGATTTTTTATCCAAAACATATAAAAAATTTATATCCATAAATTTTTAAAAATTGAAACTGAGAAAATACAAAAACCTAATGATATATTTTCCGACATGTGTTGAAATATTCTACACAGTTTAAATGGTAGTAGCTATTGCATCAATACCTGAATTTTATGAGATTTCATACATTTTAACTTCAAATCCTGCAATAAAATAATGTTTTTCCTATTTTAAGAATACCAACTAGGTACCGTAATTCCATGCCAACATTATCAAAAAATTATATTCTCACATTTTCTTAATCTGTGAAAATCAAGAGTTAAATATTTTATATTTATTTTTATAGTGGGATTTAACTCCAAATATATTCTAATGGATATTAAGTAAAATTTTATATTTAATCTATATTTTTTTTCTTTTTATGCCTTAAAATTATTCGCATTTTTTTTCACATATATGTTTTAAAATATAAACAATGATAATGTTTTGATTTATCTCAAGAAATATCCAATTAGTTAGATATGGTAAGAAAAAAATGTTTCATTTATTTATTTTTAATAACTATTAAATACTTTATATCTAAATGTCACATTGATATTTTTAACATTTTTATAATATTATTTATTTGATAGTATTTATGGTTGTAAATTATACTCTTCAATTGTTAGAAGTATTTTTTAATATTCGATAAGGATGGTCCTTTTGAAAAAATATTTTATATCCAATGTAAAATATCTTTATTCTACTATAAAATTTATGATATAAAGTCATTTAATTGAAAATTAGACACAGTTGTTTTCCCATAACATTGTATCTAACTATGTTTCCATATATAAGAAAGTCGTTTATAATGATCATTATCATATAACATAGAAGAAAATATTTCAATTTTATGAAAATATATAAGACCTGTCTCCCCAAGAAATTTAAATTCATCAATCAATAGTGATAAAAAAAATATCAGTGTCATTTTTAGTCTATTTTGGTCCTAAAATAAACACGCTCATCAAAACATATTTTATCATTATACATTTCTATGGGTAATTTTTTTTAAAAATATATAAAAGGATTTGAACTAATTTAGATACTAGGGATATGATATGGATTCATTCCATCTATTCAAAGAACCATTCTAGGATTTCTATCATTATATATAAAACCAAGAAATTATTATCAAATATCTTCCACTATGGTGAATCATTAGATTCTAAAATATTTTCATCATAGTTGTTCTTATTTGTATACTATATTATCCTCATTTAATCATTTGAATTTGAAAATAGATGTTTTTTTAATGAGGAATTATAGAAATATACAAGTCATATATAGTAGGAAGTTGGTGTTTTTTCTTGATAATGAATCATTTTTGGATTTCTCATCCATTTTATATCATGATGTCCCATATTAAGGATATTCTGATAAAAATTCATCTTCATTTTATACAAAAAAATTTATTAGAGAAATAATGTATCTTTTTATACCCCAATATGATTTTAAATACTATTTTATTTCATTATAATTAGAATCTAGAATCCAATTGCCATTTAAAAATATATCATTTAATATATATAGAATTTAGTGAAATTTTTATCAGTCCAACCATTCTTTTCATTAAATTTAACTAATCAAAGAATATATGAAAATACAAAAAATTTAGTGAAACATTGAGTAGTGGGTTTTTAGCATATTCATACAATCATCCAAAACATGTTTTTTTCAATGGGTTCTACGCCTAAATTCTGAATTAATTATTCAATATGATCCTTTATATCATACTAAACATATTCACCAACATTTTATTTTAATATAATTTTTATTTCATACTTTTAGATCCAGTGTGTATAAATATGATAAAAACCACAGATAAATCATATGGGGTTTGATTTCTTGATACCCTAATTTTCTAAAACTCAAACACTTCAAATATTGATAGAAAACTAGGCCTTGTTTTCAAGAATATGTTTATAAAATTCAATAAAATTGGAAACACTTTTATTATATTCTTTACTAGTTATCCATGAATTTAACTAATTACAATCCATTAATTAATAAAAATCACAATATAATAGATGAAAATATTACAATATATAAAAATTTAAACATCTAAAAGGATATATTTAAAACATATAAGAACATAAATGAATAGATATTCATAAATTTATAACATACAAATTATAAGTGAAAACTAATTATAACTGAAAAATATTTTTTAGTTAGAAACAATTTATAATAAAAAAATAATTATATTGAAAAAAAATTATAATAAATAATTTATAACTAAAGAATATTTTAACTAAAATTCTTTTTTAACCAAAAACAATTATTACAAAAAACAAATATACTGAAAAATATATTAAGAATAACCAATTTAATACTAAAAAACAACTTATTATGAAAAATAATTTTAACCACAAACAAATTATAGTCTTAATGAATTTACCAATAACAAAAATTATAAATATAAATTTTAAAAAAAAAATATTACAACCATAATTTATAAACACAAAAAATTTATAAACAAATAAAATTATATCCCTAAACATTTTTTAAATAGTGGAATTTATTACTAGAAAATATATAAACAAACAAATAAATGAATGAATAGAAATTTCTAGTAAAAAATAAATAATATATATTTTATAAATAAAAAGTAAAAAATTTCCTTTCAAAATATTGAGATTTGGTAAGGATATCTATGACCAAGAGAGACACATCACAAATAGATTAACATCATATTGAAACCAATTATAGAGTAGTGTGACTAAATATCAATATAAAATACCAATGATGATAGAAATAAAATGTGAAAACTAGAGTGGAACTCTGGTGGGAAACTCATGGGAGAGAAACCAATCCTAAAGAAGAAGGATGAGAAAAAAATAGAGATGTCAATGAGAATGCATATATGATTATTAGAAATAAAGTGATTGTAAATCAAATGAAAACAAAGGAGGGAGGAAAAAGGAAGTCATCTCATGGTGGCATGTCAACGAGGTTAGGGTTTCTACGATTGTGTAGATAAATAATATGACATGATAAAATAATCCCATGTTTTGTACAATATTTTATATCTATTTTTAAATAACTAATTTCAATTTTTTTTATTTCTATGTCATTAGTTTTACAATCGATATCCAAGAATTATTTTTTATTTCAATCACCACACAACTGATGTCAAAATTGACACAGATAGGATTTCAACATTGGTTAATAAATAATGGAAATTAAAGACCTATTGTTATTCTTTTTATTGTTAGTTATGATATAAACTATATCAAAACATTCATTCTAAATATATTTTTAATTTTACTATTTCACTAAAAATTCAAACACTAATAATTTTTTTAATAATTAAAAAAATATTTAAAACCACTCAATTTCTATTAAAATTCAAAAAATATAAATTTAACCTATCGAATGTTTTGCAAGAATATATCATTTATCCAATTCCATCAACACTAAATGTCATAAGTTATTATAAGATTTAAACCACAACACTTCTCATGATTTAGAAGTTTTCTTTTAGATATCTATTAAACCACACCAGTAAATGGATTATAATGTATTCTCCTACTCCCAAACTACCACTAGTTATAGTCAAGTTAGTACTACCACCGAACCGTTTAACCTATAGCATAAGAAAATTTGCTCAATATTTTTCATTAGTTTTTTCATATGATTTTCTAGGTTATTCCTATAAAAATATAATTTTATAATAATAAATTATATTGTAATAGGTTTATGAGATAATTCTTCTTTCACAACATAGAGTTTTAAATTTCATTACCAATATTTACTTTGGGAAAAAATGTTCATTTCTAATTTTTTCATATGTTTTTAGGTTGGATATTTTAGGGGAGATGGATTTAAAAGAAATATTCTTTGAATTTTTGGATTCAAAAAAAAGTTAATAAAAATATATATATTAATATTATATTATTTTAAATGAATATTCATTTCATCTCATAATCATTCACACCCCTAACTGAAAGGTTTAGTGTATTTTGAGATTAACCTCAAAATCAAATGATTCTAAAATGTATTTAACATATACCATAAAATTAATTTTAAATGATATCATTTCAACACATCATACTTAATAATATTCTTTATAACATGGTTAAAGGAAAAATTGAAAAGGATGACATCATATACTCAGTAATGGTAAACATTAGTGGTATTAACGACATATTGTCACGAACTAGCCTGAGTCAACCCTGAACCGGCCACCCAGGCCATCCCACGACAAGTCCTGAGAGGTGTTCCCGATCCTCCCGGGATGGAGACAAGCACCAAGGGAATCAATAGAGTAAACAAGGGAATGATTTCACCCATATATAAATAATCAAACAAATAGCATAAAGAAATGGACAGCCCAAAAAACATTTATATAAAAATTGAACTGAACATTATTTGTAAAAGAAATTGAAAGTACAACTAAACCAAAACCTCAACTGAACAAACCAATTAACCAATGAACTCCATGTGACCCCACAAGTCACTCTCCAAAAAAATGATCACACATCGCCCAAGGCAATCAAACTCGAGCTGAAACCTTCACAAGGGCTAAAAATAGAAGAAGACTATAGGCGTGAGTATTAAAACTCAGTAGGTTAACCCGATATTCTATTCCCAAGGCTCTTCCTTTAAAATAAAAGAAACATCCATTTATAGTTTTAAATACAAGATATAGAAGTATGTTTTTCAAATGAGGTTCCATAGTATAATAATTATCAGACAAAAACATGCATGTTTAATAAACAAAAATGCAAGTAACTATTTTTCAAAGAGGTGCAACTTCAAAATAAAAATTGTTACAATGAGGGATGATTTAAAGATTGTAAAATTTTAAATAAATAACACACACTAATGAATTTACCAACCAAACACACTGTATGATGATGGTGAGTACAAAATATCCAATGAGCACAACTCACAGGAACACCCCTAGGCACTAGTTAGTTGTGAGCCCCAGGTACCTCGTATCTCAGTGAAAGTAACCATAATAAATATCTATTCTCATGCACATGATCCAATAGTAGAGAGAATACCCATAACCTAGTGTTCCCCCAACATCATCATCATCATAGTTTAGTTAGTGTTGTCATAGTCAAACTTGCTACGTGAAACAGGGGCCAAACCCCACAGAATCATTAGCATACTAATACACGTCCGCCCACCTAGATATCCGGGATTCTATTTAGTGTTCAATCAAGTTAAACATATTATCAAATACACATTTCAAATCCAAATTCCATTCCCAAACCAAAAAAACACAAAAATCCCCTAAAAGTTCTTCACATTTCTTTAACGAATCAATAAACCACTACAAATTTCATAAACCAATTTCAAGGAGTGTATTGAGGCTTTGCACATAAAACTCATTCAAAATCACTATTTGAATTATAAAAACACAACATGACTATACCCAACCATAATTTTAAGCCCTAAAAACATTTAATAAAATCATTTAATGGATGATAAAACAATCCCAATTGACACAAAATGGTACATACAAGTAAAACACTCATTCTTCATTTTTAGGAAAGGCCAAACATGCCTTTAAACATTTTCCCAAAACTAACATTTGAAAAAGATATGAATTTAATTTTTTTAAAATAGGTGTATACACACCATATAAATAATCAAACCACATTCATAAATCCCATAAAACACTCTGGTTACATATTCAAAACACAACCATTTTAATAAGAATGTGAGACGGGCCATTTTCCGGCAACTCAGGCCAAAACATGTTGTAAACCAAAACCCATTTATTTGTAAAACCAAATACAAATTTGAAATACATACAAGGATCCAAAAATATTTTTTTACATGATTCCAATGTATTTATAAATCCAAAAAAATCATTTTAAATTGCACTAGACACATAAAAGCCAACCGGGCAATTTACCAAACACGTGGCATGAACTCTTTAGAAAAAACAACTTATGTTAAGCACTTAAAAAGGGGAAAAATAACATTTTAATGCCATAAAGTTATTAAATATACTAAAAAATATTCAAAATACTATAAAACAAGTGTGTAATCTCATGGAATAATTTATCAAACAAGAGGAGTGCACATTTATACCAAAACAACTATATTTTTAACAAAATAAGTCATAAAACATAATTTGCACACAAAACCATTAAAACCAAGGTTTCACAGAAGAACATATCATATAAATAAGGTTATAACAGTATGATAATGATGAAACTTAAATGATAAATGCTTGTGCAATGGACATCCTACCTCAAATAATTGGCATAATGGAAAGACACTCCCAAAATCCCCATCCGAGGTTTCAAAACCCTAAACCTATGACGACCAGACCCAAATGAATAAAAACCCCATAAAAAAATAATTTAATAACAGAATAATAATTCTAATAGGACTAGGGTAGATTATAAAACCAAGAAATAATGAAAGGAGGAAGAAGATGGAGGATAAAGGAGAAAGAATCTCACCTTTTCAACTAGAAAACTCTTCGTATTCCACTAGATATGAACCCATATATAAAAGGGAATGACTTGAAACATATTGGAGAGACTCCTAAGGTCTGGAAGAACCAGTTGAATAATATTGGTGGCCAAAAGAGTACGAATTGATTGATTTACGAATGATACAATTTACCTTGTCAATTCTGGACAATTTGAGAGATATTGAGAATGTTTCCCCACTACGTGACTATTCTGAGATACAAATAGGAAAAATAGATAATGGGGGTGAGGATAGGGATATTTAATTCTAATGGGAGGTAGAATAATCGAAAAATATTAAATATTTAATTATCTATAAAATAAAAAAATTATTTTTTTAAAACTGTAAATGGGCCCATGGGCTGGCCCAATGCCTAAATAAGTAACCCCAATTCACCATGATTATGAATTATTAAGGAGTAAGAAAGGATATGGTAGTTTGAATATATCAGTTTATGCCATGTTGGAAGTGGAATGGGTGAAAAAGGTAGAAAAAAAAGTATTTATAAAAGAAACAAATTTGGTTTTTAAAACTAGAAATGGACTCACGGTTGGCGCAAATCATGAAGTAACCACCCTTTCTCCAAAAAAACCTATACAAGCAATGTGAAACCAAAATTAGGTTGATTAGAAATAGATTAAACTTAAAAAATCAACATTAATCTCACACAATTACCAAGAAAAGTATCGGGATTTCAAATGAACTGGATCAAAACAAAGACATGAAAAACTGGGTGTGACAATTCTCCCCACCATTAAAGATTTCCGCCCCTGGAAAGCCATAACACTTTCCAGCTAAAAGATAAACACCTAAGGGTTACTTATCAATATGATCCAGCCTATAAATATAGTGAAATAAAATTTTCCATCAACATAACTTAATTATCTTTCCAAAACAAAACCCCAACTCACAACCACTTTGTGAAAATCAACGGAATGGTCAAGGCTCCACCTCCACAACCAAGCCAAGAACCCGATTGTTGGGCCTTCTCCCAATGAAACAAACAATCACCCAAAATAAAGAGAACTGAATAAAACCAAGGAATCTAGGGGAGTATATAATGTACTACCCAATATTAATAAACAACTAGCACTAGACAAGTTCATAAGAGGAAAAATCAACGAGACTTGTGGTGGGTCTCCCCACCATTAGAACCCAACTAGCAACGGGAAAAAAAACAAGAACACAACATTACCTCACTTTCACAAGTCCAAAAAAAAATCTCCCACAACAACCCACCAACCCAAGTTAAGAGGGTTTCAACATGAATATATAAACCACCCACTCCCGAACAGAGGGGATGGGAACTTGGCCAACACTTTCAATACGGATTCAGACCCCCACCACTTGAGGAGGGGAGGGAAGGGGACCCAATAATTTGGCCATCAGAACCACAAAAGAAACCAAAGAACTACCCAAAACTCTCCACCTATGAATAGGTAACACCATGATCGCACCCGATTTATAGAGGTGGTCTACAAAGGGACGTTGATCTGAAACCCGCATCCATGAAGGCATAACCATAGACACTATGTGAGGGGTAAGTCCACCACACTTGTTGTGACAAATGGAAATTCACAGTAACGAGGAAGCACAATATAGACATAGAAACTACCTTAACATAATGGTGGAGGCAGGAGCCTGTTCAAGCGCCCCACACCATTATAGATTTCCTGACTGTGTGAAAAGATTCACTCTGAGGCCTATGGCTGGAGCCCTAAATCATGAAGCATCTGTTGCCCCACAGTCAGGTGATAAGTATCACACCACTCAACAAAAAAACTCACCTGATCAACAAAACACTGTCATCTAAATATAAAATCATAGATATATATAAAAATTATATCTCACTTGGAAAGAGGATCAGAATGGACAATGAATATGGTGAAATGCATCAACATCAATATACACAACTATTATTTCCACAAGAATTATCATGAACTGGAAGCACTTTAAATCGATCCCAAACAGATCTCTATTTAAACTAATGGGATGAGGAATTATTTTATAAGTTGGATCTAGCTTGTGAAGCATGAGAAATAATCCTTAGTTTTATCAATTGGAAATCTTGCAAACATAGAACAATCTATGGCCACATCACAACATCCAACACATCTTTCAAAACCCACTGAACATTACTCCAAAACTGAGCCACCAACAAGATCCCATCTCAAGATGCAACAAGAGTATGAATTATAGATCATAAGGAATCATGCTGAATTGATGAAACTTCTAAGACATAGGATAAACTATCTATATAAACATCGGTTAAAAAAAACACCACAATTTTTCAGCTAAAAACACTTTAAAAAAAACTAACTTGGTGGATTTTCACATTCACCAATGGTGTTTCATCATGTCTCACTCACATGAACATTTATGTGCCACCCCAGGCACTCAAAAACCATTCCATATAGGCCATCCTTCTATATATTTATAAAACCATGCATGTGAGAACCCATGAAAACACTAAAGGCTAAAACAAAACAACATCATTCCAAAAATCATGTACTGTCAAAAAGAACACCAACCACCAAGTCAAAAATGCTTTTCATATTCCACAAAACAAACCAAACATCCTCAAGAACCACTTGATTAAAAAAATACATTTCATTTAATATAACTTACAAAAACAACAATTCTATTCCAAATATCCCTTCCACATTTTTAAAAGAAATTCAGCAAGGTCTCTTTTCATAATCTGACTACCACAAAAGCCAAAACCCCTTTCCAGAAAAACACCAGACGAATAAATTTTTTTTTCCAAAACCTATTCATCAGATTCAAATACTTTTCAACAGCCCAAAACACCCCATTTAAAACAAAGTTTTATAATTACTTTAAAATGATTCACACTTTCAAAAAAATTTATTTCAACAAACCACAAGTTTAGATTAGGGAAAATCCAATCCCGTTAAATCATTTCCAGTTCCTCCCCAAAATTTGTTTAAAAAAACACAACCTTACCAAAACCATTATTATATTTAATTTTTGTAAACCCATTTTCTACTTCTCCAAATCCAATCCTTTCTTTAAAACCCATTTCCATAATTCTCACACAAGGATTTTCAAAACAAAAATTCAGAATTCATGAAAGGTCCAAGAAACCCACAAAAGGGAACTAGTTTCAGTGGGTGACTTGACCATATGGTTGGTGGCCATATGTCAAACACAACACCAACAATGAGAGACTTATTAGAACCATTACCCTGCTCCACATGGCTTGATAGGACCTGTGAGCTCACATATGCCATTAGTCAAACTCCCCTTGTCATATCCCAACACCAAACAATCAGCAAGAACAAAAGACATTAATAAAACTAGACTTCCCAAGGAAACCCGAGGATCAGAATGAGCATGAGTTTGTGACGCTCTTCCCGCACTTACCCCTAAAGTCCCAAAAATCATACTCCATATACCTTGACATCCCCAAATAACATGGTCTCTCTAAAATAATGCTCTCCTAAGAGATGACCTCCTTTGATACCCTTTTGTCACGAACCGGCCCGAGTCAACCCTGAACCGGTCACCCAGGCCAGCCCGCGACAAGTCCCGAGAGGCGTTCCCAATCCTCTCGTGATGGAGAAAAGCACCAAGAAAATCAATAGAGTAAACAAGGGAATGATTTCACCCATATATAAATAATAAAACAAACAGCAGAAAGAAATGGACAACCCAAAAAACATTTATATAAAAATCAAACTAAACATTATTTGTACAAGAAAATGAAAGTACAACTAAAAAAAACTCTACTAAACAAAACAGTTAACCAATGAACTCCATGTGACCCCACTGGTAACTCTACAAAAAAATGATCACACATCACCCAAGGTGATCAAACTCGAGCTGAAACCTACACAAGGGATAAAAACATAAGAAGACTATAGGCGTGAGTATTAAAACTCAGTAGGTTAGCCTGATATTCTATTCCAAATTCACTTTATTTAAAATAAAAGAAACATCAATTTATAGTTTTAAATATATAAGATATATAAGTATGTTTTTCAAATTAGGTTCCATGCTATAATAATTATCAGACAAAAACATGCATGTTTAATAAACAAAAATGCAAGTAACAATTTTTCAAAGAGGTGCAACTTCAAAATGAAAATTGTTTCAATGAGGGATGCTTTAAAGATTGTATGATTTTAAATTAATAACACACACTACTTAATTTACCATCCAAACACACCGTATGCATATGGTGATTACAAAATAGCCAATGAGCACAACTCACGGGAAAACCCCTAGGCACTAGTTAGTTGTGAACCCTAGGTACCTCGTATCTCGGTGAAAGTAACCATAATAAATATCCGTTATCGTGCAGATGAGACATTAGTAGGGAGAATAACCATAACCTATGGTAACCCAATATCATCATCATCATAGTTTAGTTAGTGTTTTCATCGTCAAACTTTCTATGTGAAACAGGGGCAAAACACCACAGAATCACTAGCATACTAGTACACGTTTTCCCACCTAGATACCCGGGATTCCCTTTAGTGATCAATCAAGATACACATATTATCAAATAAACATTTCACATCAAAATTCCCTTACCAAACCATAAACACACAAAAATCCCATAAACGTTATTCACATTTCTTTAATGAATCAATAAACCACTACAAATCTTCATAAAATAATTTCAAGGAGTGAATTGAGGCTTTGCACATAAAACTCATTCAAAAATACTATTTGAATTATAAACAAACCACAAGACCATACCCAACCATAATTGGAAGCCCTAAAAACATTTAGTAAAATCATTTCATGGATGATAAAACAATCCCAGTTGACACAACATGCTATATACAAGTAAACACTCAGTCTTCATTTTTAGGAAAGGCCAAACATGCCTTTAAACATTTTCCCAAAACTAACATTTGAAAAAGATATGAATTTAAATTTTTTTAAAAAGGTGTATACACACCATATATAGCATAAAACCACATTCATAAATCCCATAAAACACTCAGGTTACATATTCAAAATACAACCATTTTCATAAGAATGTGAAATGGGCCATTTTCCAGCAACTCGGGCTAAAACATGTTGTAAACCAAAAGACCATTTATTTGTAAAACCAAATACAAATAGGAAATCCATAAAATTATCCCAAAATAAATTTTTACATTCTTCCAATGTATTTATAAATCCAAACAAATCATTTTAAATTTCACTAGACACATAAAATCCAACCGAGCAATTTACCTAACACGTGGCATGCACTCTTTAAAGAAACAACTTATGTTATGCACTTAAAAAGGGATAAAATAAAATTTTCATGCCATAAATTTATTAAATCTACTAAAACATATTCAAAATACTATAAACCAAGTGTGTAAGCTCATGGAATAATTTATTAAACAATAGGAGTGCACATTTATACCAAAAAAAGTATATTTTTAACAAAATAAGTCATAAAACATAATTTGCACAAAAAATATTTAAAAACAAGGTTTTACAGCAGCATATATCAAATAAATAAGGTTATAAAAGTATGATAATGATTACAAATAAATGATAATGGCTTGTGAAATGGACATCCTACCTCAAATCCTTGGCGTAATGGACAAACGCTCCCAAAATCACCATCCGAGGGTTTACAAACCCTAAACCTATGACAAACAGACCCAAATGAATAAAAACCCGATAAAAAATCATTTAATAATAGAACACTAAGTCTAAAAGGAGTAGGGGAGATTATAAAACAAATAAATAATGAAAGGAGGAAGAAGATGGAGGATAATGGAGAAGGAATCTCACCTTTTCAACTAGAAAACTCTTCGTATTCCACTAGATCTGCAACCATAGATAAAATGTAATGACTTGAAACTTCTTAAAGAGACTACTAAGGTATGGAAGAACCATGGTAAGAATAGTTTTGGCCAAAATAGTACTAATTGATTGATTTATGAATGATACAATTTACCTTGTCAATTCTGAACGATTTGAGAGACATTGAGAATGTTTCCCAACTACGCGACTATTCTGAGCTCCAAAGAGGGAAAATAAATAATGGGGGTGTGGATAGGGATATTGTATTTGGGTGGGAGGTAGAATCACCAAAAAATATTAAATATTGAATTAGATATAAAATATAAAATTTATTTTTTTAAAACTAGAAATGAGCCCACGGGCTGGCCCAATGCTTAAATAAGAAGCCCCAATTTACCATGATTATGAATTATTAAGGGTTACAAAAGGATAAGGTAGTTTGAATATATAATTTGAGGCCATGTGGGAAGTGTAGTGGGTGAAAAAGGTAGAAAAAAAAGGAGATATAAAAGAAAAATATTTGGTTTTTAAAACTGGAAGTGGGCTCACGTTTGGCCCAAATCATGAAGTAACCACCCTTTCTCTAAAAAATCCTAAACAAGCAATGGGTAACCCAAATTAGGGTGATTAGACATATATAAAACTTAAAAACTAAAAATTAATCTAACAAAATACCCAATAAAAGTATCGGGATTTCAAATGAACCGGATAAAAAAAAGACATGAAAAACTGGGTGTGACAATAGTGAGTTGCTTATCAGACTAATGACTGTCCCCACAGGCCAACACATGTTATTTCAGTGTGTTTTTTCTCACTCACACACACCCTAGGAAACTTCCTAGAATGTCAGCCATCCCGATTACTACTCTAGGCCAAACATGATTAACTGTGGAGTTCTAATCAAGTAGGCTCCTGAAAAGAAAGGTGCACCTTGTTGACATTAGTAGTAACATTTAGCCTTTTAAGTCTCATTTTTCCAGGGGTGTTACATTATACACCTCTTTAAAGAACAACGCCCTCATTGTGGACCCCAAGCCTCAAACCCATGTAGTTCCTAAACACTTCCGGCTGGGTATTGCCTCTGATACCATTTGTCATGACCCGCCTCCCTGGGCCATGAACCTTGTCATCTGACCCCATGGGTCTTCTATAATACCTTGTTTGCCTTCCTAGCACACCAAAGGATATTAATCACTAGGGTTGCTTATCAGACTAATGAGTGTCCCCACATGCCAACACATGTTCTTTCAGTGTGTTTTGTCCTCACTCACACACAACCTGGGAAACTTTCCAGAAGGTCACCCATCCTGATTACTATTCCAGGCCAAGCATGCTTAACTGTGGAGTTCTTATCAGATAGGCTCCTAAAAGGAAAGGTTCACCTTGTTGACATGGGTAGTAACATTTAGCCTTTTAAGTCTCACTTTTCCAGGGGTGTTACACATATCATATCTCATTATTAGAAAAGAATGAGGGTTTGAGAAAATTATTAATGTTCATTAATATAACATTAGGAGATCATAATGAACTATACCTATCGTGTGGTGTGGAAAAGGAATATTTTTACGCTATGATAAATACAGTATTAGTGGTATCCTAAGGTTTCCTCCTAGAGAGGAGTGCAAAAAATCTTTTTTTTTCACTTATTAATTGGTTAAAAAAAGTTATTTTATTTCTTGTTTGTGTTTTTGAAATAAAAATTAAATACGGAATAAAAAATATTTTTAATAATGATTATGAGAATAGAGGTTACATCAATTTCAGATTCCAACTTGTAATGTTAGCTCAGTCCCTAAAACTGTTTTACCTTTTCCCTTGATAATTGATAAGTGAAATACTCCACAATTCATTCTCTATTAACCAAAACTTAATGTTTATTGTAGAAACCTATATAAATTTTATTACTTTAGGATCATACTCCCTTTTTATATAAGTATTTATATTTAATCCTAAACCATAAAGGTAATACCCAATCAGCTATTGATATTCCTATTAAATTCACAAGTGACTCATTTTTTTCACACATATTCCAAAAATTGATAGACACTAACCACCTAACACAACTTATTCCTTCATGGAATACTACACTAGGTTAAAAATGATGAAAATTTATCAACTAAGGAATAAATAATTAATATTTTAAAATATTAACACATAATTATATAAAAAGAGTCCAATAGTGAATTTGAACTAAAATAAAACAACATAAAAGAGTTTCCATTCATTAAATAATGAGGGATCAAGTATTACAATTGATAACCCTCCCTTACCTAATCACGTAAGATTTTTCTCTCCATTCTAGGGGTAATGATAAATAATGGGGAATACGAATTCATTGAAAATATGAAAAAAATTTAAAATAAAATAGATGTATAAAAAACACCATTATGTCCAAAATCTCTTGCCTCCAGCATGTAACCTATTTTTCATCTTGAACCTCCCTATTCATTTAAAGAGGAATGTTTTACTATTATTTTTATTTATTAAAACCTAAAATTTATTATCTATTTTTTATTTTATAATTTTACCTTTTTTATCATGGATATGAATCTAATTCAAAATTTAGTCGTTATTTCATGTTTTTAATGCCTATTTAGCTACAATTTCATAAATAAAATCCATATGGAAGCCTAATATTAATTGCATGAATACAAATATAGTATCTTAATACATCTACTCAAAGTCTAGATGAATACCTCAATGTTTAATTATTTTTATTCTTTGGTATAATTTCCCAAATCAAGGAAGGACACTTACATTGCCTATTTTACACCTAAACATTTCAAAAATGATATATATATAGGGCCAAATGTCACTTATGGAAAAAAAATCAAATATATTATTATATAAGGAAAAAAATACATGCTATATTCATACATAAAAACATATTCCTTTACTTATTTTTAGAATTCAAGAACTGTATCGTGACAAAAATCAGGTACAAATTGACACATGTTTTCTTTATATGACACAAATTAATTACTAAATGACACTTACAAAAATATATCACACCTACACAGTGCCAAAATACACCTATTATTAGTACTATTGTAATTTTTTTATCTTCAATACTTAAAATTATTTTATATTCTCATACATACCACATTATTTCTTTGATATCCCCTCCAATCTCATGAAATAATCATAAAAAAAATAATGATAAAAATGTAGGTTTTATTCTCTTAATAGAAAAGTTATAAAAAATTAAAAATTAAAGAATTAAAATATTTTAAAAATTATTCCCAAAATAGTCCTATAATCAAAATATGTAAAAATTACATGTAAAATGACGAAATTATAGGATTTAAATCATAAAAATATCAATAAAAATGTATAAAGATATTGACTTATAAATTACCCAACACCTACACTTAGACTCATATAAAATTAATCATTAAAATGATTACCAAAGAAAATTTTAATCCCTAGCCAATTTCAGTTATCTTCTTCATTACCATACTCTTTAAATTTTAATTCCTTATAAATGATATTGATTTCATTTTCTTCATTTACTACATTCAGTATAGTTCCAATTATTTTATCTTATCATGCACACTTGTAACTACCATACCAAAATTTTTTCACTTATCACTAAAGTATTATCTTTTAGATATGTTTTCCTTATTCCAATTCCCTGAAATTTTCACCAAAGGCAGGAAGAAATTCTCCATCTCCAAAAAAATGAGTCAATTTTTTTAATCAAGTGGATGTTTTTTGTTTTGTTCTGAGGATTGCGGATGGTGGGTCAATTTTTTATTTTTTTTGGAATTTTTTTAGTTTGGGTAATGTTTTAAAACATAAAACATGATTTTTAGTTTCATTAGAGAATTTATTCATCCTCATATTACTCATTTTATAATATATATTTACTCCCCTAAATATTTGGAAGGAAAACTCACACCTTTTAAACATTGTATATGTAGTAAGAATCCCCTCTATACTTCCTTGATCAAGAGTAATTTCTTAGATTTTATAATTCATATGTTAAAAGATGATAGGACTAGATATTTATTCTTATATACATGAGACATAACATTACCTAGATTATGAAGTATTTTATTAGAATTATTGAGTTCCAATGCCTTAATTCCAATATTCTCGACACTTCTTTTTAACTAACTCCTACTAGAAAACACATACACAAGAAATTTACAATCATATTTAAGTATTAAAAAATTTAAAACAGTCCTCTTAACATATACACAACTTCATGTATAATCTATATTTTGAAAAAAAAAATCAGTAGCATCAAAATGTTCCTCCCACTTTTCCTCAATTTCAGTAGAATTATTTTAGCTATTTTAGATCTGGTATTTCTTTCTTGGATTCAAGTAATGGGTTAAATTGAGGTACATTTCACTTCAAAATAAAGGAAGACTTATATACCCATCCCTAATTGATAACTAGAAATCATATCATATCTTCCAAAATGATTTCTTTATATAAAAATAATATAAATGTTATAGTACTTTTTTCTTCGACACAAATATATTATGAAAAATTTTCATTTTAGATCACTTTTTCCCTTAAACTGCACTTTAATTTAGCATTTATCAGGCAAAAATGTTTAGAAAAATATAGGTAAAGATGCGTGTCTTTCAATGCGAATGCCTAAAAATTTATTCATAGTTTCTTAGGTTTATAAAGGTAAAATTTAAAGGTAGGATTGAAAATAGTATTTAATATAACAAGTGATTTAATTAAAAATAATGACTCAATAATATATAACATACAATTCTTAAATAATATATGGTTTTTTCTAGATTACTCCAAAAGTTATAGTTATTCAATAATGAATTCATTCTCTTAAGAAATAAGAAATTATAAAAGATATGTCAAAATTGGCATATAATACCCTCTAATAAGTGAATAAAAATATAGGATAATATTTCATGGTGTGAGATTAAAAAGTTAATCATGATAGAATGAATTACAATTATTTTAATCTGAAAACAAGTTCATTTTTTACTACATCTATAGTGACTAAATATATAAAATTAGTTTCTCAAAATTGGAATAGATTCAAAACATGCAAGGGAATTCAATTTTCGACCAACAGTTTTCAAAAAACACACTAAAATTGGAAAATAAAAGAGGAAAATATGTAAATTAATAATTTAAAAATTCAAAATTCTAAAAAGTACTATACTAAAAATTATCCCTCCCTCACACCTAAATTATACTATATCCTCAATGAGTTCAAACTAATTTATCATGAGAAAATAATTTCATGGAATCATAATAATCAAAAAAGTGTTTGGGAGAGGAACAAATTTATGGGTTTTCATTGGTAAATAGGTAAATGTAGTGTAATATTAATCACCAGTTCTTGGTTTAAATTTCAATAGGTATTTTTCAAACTTTTACCTTTAATAATGAAAGGGGTTCAGTTTCCTTCTTCAACAATCATCACAGAACCAAATGGATTAACATTTTTTAATATATTAAGACATTCCCATTTGGAACAATGTTTAACAATAATCAGATTCAGACATAAGTTGTGCAGTATATGTTGGTCTCCTAGATGAAAGCCTATGTATTGGATGATATTTTCATGTACCACTCATATTCATTACATATAGATTTTTGAGTGTTTATATTCTTATATCATGATCTCACCATAATATTGAAGCCAAATGTTTTAATCTATTACAGGTTTTGTAGGTCTTGATTCATCTATATCATATCCTAACATGAAGTTATTTACATCTTTATATGTAGGTTAAAAAAGTTTCTATAAATATATTGGTGTGGTTTCATTCCTACATGTGTTGTGTTGGTTATCCTATAAGCTTCTATGGTGTCTTCCAACATTTGGATCTAATATTTTTGGTTCTGTTTTATAGTCTTTAAATAAATTTCCTTGATTTTTATATTAGACAATTCATATTGTCCATTTTTGGGTAGTCATTTGTGGAGATATTGTGATGTACTCATAATTTATCTTAAAATCTTACATGCTCCTATTGAAAAAGTGAGTCCATTGAACATTGATGATAACTATTAGTACTCAAAACCTAAATAATATGTTAGTACCTAAAAAAGAATATAAAAAATTTGAATCATCAGTTTTAGTTTCATTATTTTCCACCCATTTTAAAACATAATCCCCACTTTTAAAATGAAATAGTTATTAAAATATATGGGAAAGGGGTCTAAAAAATCTATACCCCAAACATAAAAAATTTCAAAAAAAACTGATTGTTTAATTTGGAATCACTTTTATATTTAATATTATTCCAATAAAATTATTTTTTTTTTCAATTTTTTACCAAAATTGTATATATATTTATACGTGGTAGGATAATAGATTCTAGATTCTAAAATATTATTTATTTTCCTTTTATGTCAAAATTTTCCCCATAATCTACTGTGTGACAAAATTCAAAAACATATTACATTTAACTTATAGGTAAGAATATTTTTATCAATTTTTTAATTTTAAATTTTGTACATTTACCGATCTTCCCAAATATGAACTATTTATTCAGATTAATTTTTTTGGGTAGTCATCTTATGATATCAACCAATTGATTCTATGTTCCACTCATTTCTTTAATCCCTATGTTGAACTCTATTAGTAGTTGTATCCATATAAGAATAATATGTTTGTATTCAATATTATTCATCAATTATATAAGGGCTAAATAATTATAAAATATTATGACTTTAGTTACATGAAAATTGTATCAGATGTTATCTGATATAAAACATGATACAAGAAATATGTTTTGGTGGTTATGTAGATAAGTTATACAACATCCAATTTTCTCAAGGCATATAAAATTCTTGAGGTATACCATTAATTCTATAGGAATGATTAACTATGACATATTTTTTGGAATTACCAAAAATTAATTCAAAATTTCTCTCCCAATTCAAGGCTACATCCCTAGTGGGGTGATCAACCTACTTTAAAATTAAACAAAAGACTCATTTTTCTCATCAAAAAAATCATAATCAGTATCCTTTAAATTTAATAGAGTGGAAAATAAATCATACTGAAATCATTGATAAATATTATAAAGAGGCCTTTATATCCTAGAAATTATCTAACACGTTTTACACAAGTTGGTTATGGAAAATCATATATCACTTCAACTTTTTATTTTTCCACCATAATGCCTTTTTGTGAAATAAAATTCCTCAATTTTATTATTTTTTCACCTTTAAATGAATACTTATAAAATTCAAAACCATCATATTTTCAATTTAAATTTTCAATACTTTTTTTTTTGTATTTTTAAAATAATTAATAAATGAATTACTAATGATACTGAAATAATATAAAAATACCTCTATAATTTAATCAATGTGATCTAAAAATATACTAATGATACACAATTGAAACTCAAATACAAAATTTCATTCCCAAACATGCATACTCTTTTAGGAAAATATACCAATGGGACATGTGAAAGTGGTATTATTTTAGTGTTCTGTAATAATAGATAACTAAAATATTATAAAAAACCATCTAAAATTATATTGTGAATTTTCCCTAATAACTTTTCTAAAATATGGTCAATAAATGGAATTGATAAATGATCAATAATAGTGACTTGATTCAGATTACTGTAATGTGAGAATCTACAACTCTTCTGAATTTTAAAACGCATCAACTCATCCTTTTTATTATTCACAATGTCCAATCATGTTTTATTGAGAACCATATGGATTCAACTAAACCGTTATCAGTTAGAGACTGAATAAATGATTTTTGATTCCAAAAAATTCATTGTATCTTTTTTCACTACATCCATTATGATGGGATTTATCCATCTTTGGAGCTTTCTAATTGGTATATATTTCTCCTCAATTAAAATTATATGGAGCATATGTTAGGGTTAATACCAAAAATATCAACTAAACTCCACACTATTTCATGTAAGGTATCATTAAAATTAACAAAAAAATTGTGTTCATGGTTAAAGGATAGGTTATCATTAATAATTATCAGAATTATATCATCCTCTATTAGATATACATATTTTAAAATAATGGGGTGTTTTTTTAATTACATATTCAATATTTTATCTATAGATGAAGTTAAAATTTTGGATTTAAACCTCCGTTAATTTTATTTTTTACATAAAAGTTTACATATAAACAAACTCATCAGTAAATAATCAAACATATCCATCAATGTATTTTGGTCTTACCTCTTCAATACTGAATATTTTTTTTTATATTTTTGGAAAACTTAATTTTTATGTATTTTCCAATCAGTAAGTGTTTACCTAATGATGATATTTAAAGTAACATTACTAGATCTTTAAAAAGATCATCCTTTTTAATATAAGACATTACAAGGAGGTATTGTTTAGTTGAAGGGATCCTCATGGAGTCAAATATGTAGAAATGGAATGTGTTTTCTCCAAAATATATGGTGTTTTTCCTTCATGTACATTGATGATTGTATTATATGTATTCATGAAGGGTATCTCTAAAATTATGGGTTAGTGGTATTGGATCCTTCATTATTCCATGTTCAGAAAAATATTTTGTCTAGGAAAATAAGTTCTTGTACACCAACTGAAAAATATTCTAGAAAACTTTCTAGAAACACACAAGATCAATTTTCAAGCTATACAACCACTATAATGGGATTCAAAAGTCCCATCTGTAGGGATGTAAACAATGAGTAATGAATAATAAAAATGGAATAAATCATCTATTTTTAGATATAATGGTGCAATGGATAAAAAAGTTCCTTATATCTTTAAATTGGTTGGATAATTGTAGTGTGGTAAGGTCTTATTAAATTCTTACTAAGTTCACCCTTTCATTCCCTTGGAGATTTCTATTGATTTTTTAGTAATCATCAAGAAATTTAGTATACTTCATAATCTTATAGAGGGATTAAAAAAGGGATTTCATAACCCCACTCACTCTAAAGATACCCCTCCTAGGCCGATAATAATTGAAGAGGGATGATGACCCCCCGAGTACGACCTCCAGTAGGCTCCTGGTTGGTGACTATCATCATGGATATAAATAAATTCACACATATAGGAGACATTAACATTGATATAAAACTAGGACTAGGAGATAATCCATCAAATACCAAAAAATATATCCATAAAATATAATATCTAACAACCCATCCTATAAAACATGAGAAACATCAAATAGATGTAGTTCTAAAATAACAAAACCCAATGAATCTTAAGGGAGTTACCCAACAACAATATTATCCAAGATATAAATTTATAGATTTTTCTCCAACTCACTCTTAGTAAATTGAGAAATAACACACACACACACACACATATATATATCAGCATGAGAATAACATAAATTGATAGTAGGGTCATACCCAAATAAATATTGTGAAAATTTGAGAAGTGTATAATAATCCCCCAATGAAAAAATAGTAGAATAAACATACACCCATGGGACCATCTAGTTTCTAAACTCACCACGGTTCACTCTCTAAACAAATCATCCATGTATAATAATATAATAAGAAGCATATAAAAAAGGGACCCCACAACACTTCCCTAATGATTTTCCACTACCACACCCCAACATCACACTTCTTGGTACTCCCATCCATCCCATATAAGTCAGCCTTATACAATCACAATCCTCATCATAACAGACAAACTATAGCTCTCAAACCATTCTAGAACAACTTCATCCTCATCACACCACAACCACTTCCATATACTAGAATAGTTGGGTATCATGAACATGGAAGACATAAATATAATTTACTCCTCTTACCATGAAGGAAAACCACCATGAACCACAATTTACTATCATAAATCATCACAATAATTGAACTATAAAAACTAGACATCAAATCCCATACATAACAACAACACCTAGAAGAGATATCGGGGGATATGGGGTAGCCAACTATCCACCCTCTCCAATATGGATTTTTGGAGAAGACACCCATAACCTAAAACCTTTGGGTTTTAGTGTAAACACAAGACACAAGTGTTTTGAATATAAAAATAATAATAAATATACAAATTATAATAGTTACACACATTCCTAACCTATAGGTTCATAAAAAGTGAACCAAATTATTACAAAATATCACCACAATATTGAAATAACTCTGCTACTACCTCTTTCCACCACTAATGCAACACACCACACAAATAAGCCACATTTTATTTCCTTACTTTTTATATTTACCAATTTATAGATTTTCTAATTTCCAAAAAAATTCCTTTAAGTAAGACTTTAACTTCATATTTAAGGAAAACCACTCAAACATTTAATTCTCATTAAATATCATTGTTAGCATTCCATCCCATCATAACTTTGAAACTACATCTATACAAAAAAAGTCCATCCACCGTAGACAAACAAATTTCATATATCAAGCCAATCCATCACCATAAAAATACCATATCACCACACTAACTACATATTAAAACCACATGACATCATCCCACCTCACATCCCAAGCCAACCAATATTTTATTCACCACCCAACACATCCTTCCTCGAACCTTGTAACCACCACTACTTTTAATAACACCCACAAGGTCCACACACATCAGAAAAGACATCATAGAAAGAACATGAACACATAGCACCACATTTCAGATTCTATATCCAACATAATTTCAGTTCATGGGCTTTTATAACATCATATCTAATTTAACATGGGTTTTGTCACACAATTCTTTATTTCCATGGGAAACCAGTTCATTATCTAGATGTATGTTCTTTATCCTTTTATGTGTGGTGAGTTTAAGTAATCAATAAAATAAGGTTTTAAAAAACACAACAATGTACATATATATAAGAATACCAATATCCATTATTGTTAGTGAAGCCACAAATATGGATAATACATTAAGAAACATCAAAAAAATGTGATATGGGAACTCCGATCACCATAGATTTTAGATGAAGATAAATATTTATATAATAAATTCATCCTATACTACCTACTCAAAGAATGAATAGTTAATGAAATTTCCATATATTAACATAAAAGAAGGATATAATGAGGATACCCTACATCGATTGGATATTAAAATATAACCCTACTCACAATGGATGAATTGGGGGATTAAAATTCATCGATATTGAATGAAAATACCTTGAATATATCCAAATAAAGTCATCATCGAACCATGAATATATATTAGCCTAAAGTATATGGATTATCCCAAAAAAACATAGAAAAAAGGATGAATGGAAGAGACAAAAGAATATGAGAATGTACCTTGAATAAAGGGAAATCTATTCTCTATAATCCAAGATATTGGAACCCACAAGAGGGACGATCAAAGGGTGAAAAGGGTGCTTGATGTTGGATAAGGATTAGAGAATAATAAGGGAAATCCAATCAATGAAAATCATTCCCTTTATTTGTTGACGAATTCTAAATATCCTCACCGTGGCATAAAGACAAACCACTAAAACATGGTCTCCCTAGGTCAAAGGTGATCTGAATCACCCGAGGTCGTTTACCCCAATTTATCTGTGTTTTTAAAAGTAATTTTTCCATCACCAAGACCTCATCTACAATGTGGTCAAAGGCACGTTGGCTCCTATAATTCCCAATTTTAACAAAATCTATAGTGTAGCACTGAATAGATAGTAATTTTATCCTCACCATTCCCAATAAAACAACATGGTGAGTTCAAGAATCCTATATTACACTAGTGGTCCCCCAAAATACCAAACCCAACACTACACCATTAACTGTTTATTATAACCCGTGATACATAGGTTGACCATCCATGCGGTATTGTAAACAACATGAACAAATAAGGCTTTTTCCTATCATTTTGAATCCTAGAACCACACAACCAGAACCATAACAAACCAATAAGCTCCCAAGGATATATTGGCAAGCACAATGCCCTCCAAAATGGAGTGGTGACCTTATGAATGTCTATAACTCTCCACAACCATTATGATCACCTCTAAACTCTTTTTGGGAACCACCAATCCCTAGAAATATGTAATTTTAAGTTTTTAGAAATTATGAGAGTCACATTAGATAACTATAAAATAATTCCCATCCCCAAGAACCAAATAGAAACATGGAAGGGAATATGAGAAAGGGAAAGGTATGAAAAACCATCAAATGAGATACCTCTCATGGATCTATTTGGGAACAAAGTAAAACAACCATATAAGAATGAAAAACCAATGGATAAATCAATATTTTATAATCCAATAACAAACCAAGTTTCAAAACTCCAAAAAAGAATAAAAAAAATCCAAAACTCAAACCAAATTGGGATAATAAGAACACATATTTATCTCACATTCCCATGTACTGTCCTCTATTCCAACATAACTCTACAACATGTGAACCAATGGGATAACATACTCATGATATACCTTCTCTAGAGATTCCAAGATCTCAAATTTTCATTCCAATAAAGTTGTATCATGATTTATATCCAATTATCCATTGTCAATGACATGAGAGTCATCATGAATATACCAAGATATTGTGGATCACATACATCCATGATGGGAGAAAAAAATTACATTATACATTTTCAACATGATCAACCACATAATATGGTATTATGAAACTTGGATAAATCTTACCCCCCTTCCAAAACCACTCTCAACCCGAATGAGGAGAAACCCTCAAAAACAAATATTTTTTTAACTTTAAACTTTAGGGATAATATAGGAAATAAGAATAGGAATTCTAGTGGTCCTATCACACCTTAATCCACCCTCATACCATTTGGGTCTTCTCGATCATTCTCTTTACCACATCAAGACCATCATCTATTTAATTCCCATCCTCAACCTAGTAAAATGGGGAAAGAAAAAAGAATACATAAAATTCCTTAAATTATTTTATATCAATGGTTGAGTGATATATATTATAATAGGAAAACTAAAAAAAGGGTATTTTCTTTAACAATGACCCACCAAAATTTGATACACATTACCACAACATATCCTCTTGTTCCTAGATGGTTTTTTCTATATAAACATCTGTTCTGGGGTGTAAGGTTGTTCTAAGGTTCAATTTGGGGCCAAAAAAATGATGAAATACCCTCTAAACACATTACCTGAATGAGGAACTTGATCAGAAATGATAGGATGAACCCCCTATGAATCCACACAACTTCATTAACATACCTCCTCATAATGTAATTTATGACTCTCAATTTGTTAATTAGTAAAAATTGAGATGAATTCATAAAAGACTATGGAATCACCAAAAAAATCATAAAACCCTTTTAATTGGGGTCTATTAGTGATAAAATACATTGATACGACCTCCCAGTTCCCATTTAAAATATCCAAGTAGTAGGATAAATCTCTAACAACATGATACATGTGTTTCAAATGCTATTACACCAAACACTATGAGACATATTTTACTAAAAACTACTTCATCCCAATCTAGTAAAGCTATCTAATCAAGACTGAGTAAATGTTAGACACAAAAAGATGTACCAAAATGGATGAATTGTGAATTTATATAGATTTCATCACAAAATATCAATGGAATGATTAACGTCCCCTAGAACAACATCTCATTCTATCTATCCTCTAGCCACCCCTCTAGAGCACCACCATGTTTGAAATAGTATCAAATAAACTATATCTCTAAGTATTACCAATGAGAATCCTCTACTTTCTATATAAAATATGATTCCATAGTCATCTGATAAATTAAACCTTTACCCATGATTTTATATGTATTGAGAATTACTATCATAACATCTTTAATCCAATTACAATCATCACCCTAATCTCATTTGAAATCTCCTTATAAATTCATTCTCAGTGAATCATTCCTAATATTTCCTTTACATAGGGTATGAGAGATTATAAAATCATAATACTTGAGAACCTCTATCTAAATAAACCTATGAAGATTCATATCTTTCTGATAGAATAAATTCCTTGGACTATTGTGATCTGTGAAGTCCAAAGAGTTATCATTAATAAGGAGATGTCACTAAATATTCAGTAAAACTGCTACTACCACCAAATCTAGATCATGGGTAACATAGTTACACTCTTTGGGATAATAAATCCCTAGAACCATAAACACCCATGAATTGATTAGAAGTGTAACTAGAGCCCTTGAACATCACCTCTTCATAGGGAAACTAGACAGTCAGGGAACTAAATATTTTTTTTCAAGAAGTAAAAAGCTACTTGAAACTAATCAATCTAAATGAATACATGGCCTTTCATATAAATAGCTACCAATGGGGATTAAATTAAAGAATATTAAAAAAAACCTCTGATAATAGCTTTAAAGACCAATAAATCCATTATCCTATGCTATATTCTTGGGTTACGACCAAGATAAAACCACCTTAACCATTGAGGGATCCATAAATACTCCCTTTTGAAATGAAAGACGAGACAATAAATGCACTTACAATATCAAAAACTTACAATTGGAAAATATAAAAAATATATTTTTGAGTAAAAGAGTTTATTAAATTATCTTATGATGCTCGTTGTGATCCTCATATAGTATTGATTATATAATTATTCCAATGATGAACATGACTATGAACTAGTCTATGAAATCATGAAATATGGTTACCCGAGTCACATTAATAATTATAACATGTTTGTGACACAGAACTACAAAACTAAAATCTCCATGTGTCCATACCATCACCAGAAGATATTATTTGGGATTTTATTATCTTTTACCCTTACATGAAGGTATCTGATCTATAGGTTGATATTTAGAAACTAACTCTATCCCTTTAGCTAATCAAACAGATCATTTATCCTTATAAGAGGGTAATACTTATTGAACATTACTAGATTAAACATCTAGTAGTCTATAGATAACCTTAAACTGTCATCCACTTTCTCTGTGAACAATACTAGAGCACCCAAAGTGGACACACTAGGCAGGTAATAACACTTCTACATTAGATCATCCATCTGAATCCTTAACACTCACAACTCAAAAGGTGACATCTGATAAGGATACATTGAAATCAAAGATACATCTGGTAGTAATTATATTCAAAACTCTATGTCACATTATGGGTGTAGTGTTACACCTCTTTTGGAATAACATCCAAAAATTCCTTGATAACTCTGGGATCCCCTACCATCTCTCTAACACTAACTTCATGGATGATTTTTCCACCATGGAAAGAAGGGTACCCATAAGCCTAATTATAATCCGAAAACCATGTTCACTAATGAAAACTACACCCCTTACATCCACACAAGAGAAAGAGAATATCCTCTAAAATAAGTTAATAACTACATGTAAAGATTATTACCAATACTTATTGAGGATGGAGTCATATGATTATATATTTATTAAGAAGAAATATCTACATGATTGATGTTTCCCCTTCATTAGTCTACACTCTCAATAAAAATACAACATGCAAGTATGGCCTTAAACTAGTGTTTTCAACACTAGGGGAAGGAGAATCCTTTCTAAATTGAATCCTAATACATAGAATATGGAATGTGTGACAAAGGAGTGTGAGGCTCCTATATCAAACAAGGCATACCTAAGAATAGATGATAATCTAATCATACCTATGATAACCTCTGGCCCCTATAGTTCTTGTATCTCCATAGAATACAACTATCAAAACCTATCATCTCTTACCTAATTCTATTAAATACATCCATGTCCATGATCAATTTAGGGACCTATAAAATGGGGAACATCTTGAGGCTAGCCCCTGACTACCCATCTTCTCTCAGTAGAGATTAATACAATTTCTTCTATGGTTGGTATATCCACTAGTGCAGAAAACGTTTTTTACGTCACCATTTTTTACGTCGGTTATATAAAACCGACGTCATAATATGTAAAACGAGGTTTTTTACGTCGGTTATTTCTTAACCGACGTAAAAACCTGTGTTCGGTACACATTTAACGTCGGTTATACAAATAACCGACGTTATTAATCTCGCGGCTTCGTTTTTTACGTCGGTTATTTTTATAACCGACGTAAAAAACGCGGTTTTCGAAGGCCCTTTCACGTCGGTTATTGAATAACCGACGTAACAAACGCGGTTTTTGAAGGCTTTTTGACGTCGGTTATTGAAATAACCGACGTTATAAATGTTTTTAAAACAATTATCACGTCGGTTATTGAATAACCGACGTGATAACTCAATTAAAAATTTACCCAGACCCGTGGATTGTCATTCGCGAGTTTACCTTCGACAGTCGCGACTCGTCTCTCTCGCGCGTAAACCCGAATCGGCTCGTCCATTTCGTTGGTTTAGATTCGTTTTGCGATCATCGTTTCTCATATTTAATCTCCTCGGATCAATCATCTAAACTCGCAGCACTCAGGTAATCCTCCCACTCGTTCGTTTTTTTTCGCGGATAGTAAATATATATGTGTTGTGATTTTTTTGTTGAAACTAGCTAAGATTCTTCGATTGCGAACCCTTTTAACTCGTTTTGGCACCATAATCTTATTTATCATCCCTAGATCTATTTGTTCGACTTGCAATATTGAGTAATTTTATGATTTCACTAATTTTTCATCGTTTTCTATAAATCCCCGAGAGGGTTGGGGCGTGTCCATTTGGATGGGTTGCCCTTTTACAGTTGTTACTACTTTATTCACACACAACCATGGCATAGGTGCATGGATTTGGGGTCGGGGGGTGTCCAGGGGGGTTTACAAGGGGGTGGGTGGGTGTGGGGGGCTGTCCAAGGGTGTGGGTGGGTGTTGGGGGGTGTCCAGGGGGGTGTCCAAGGGGGTAGGGGGTGGGGGGTGCTGTCCAGGAGGGGTGGGGGGGCTGTCCAGAGGGTTGGGGGGTGTCCAGGGGGGTGTCCAAGCTGGTCGGGGGTGGGGGGTTGTGTCCAGGAGGGGTGGGGGTGCTTTCTAGAGGGGTCGGGGGCTGTCCAGAGGGGTCGGGGGGTGTCCAGGGTGGTGTCCAAGGGGATGGGTGGGTGTGGGGGGCTGTCCAAGGGGGTGGCGGCCTGTCCAGAGGGGTCGGTGGGGTGTCCAGGGGGGTGTCCAAGGGGGTGGATGGGTGTGGGGGGCTGTCCACGTGGGTGGCGGCCTCTCCAGAGGGTATTTGGGGTTTTCCGGGTGGGTGGGGGGGCTGTCCAGAGGGTTGGGGGATGTCCAGGGGGGTGTCCAAGGGGGTAGGGGGTGGGGGGTGGTGTCCAGGAGGGGCGGGGGGCTGTCCAGAGGGGTCGGGGGTGTCCAGGGGGGTTTACAAGGGGGTGGGTGGGTGTGGGGGGCTGTCCAAGGGCGTGGGTGGGTGTTGGGGGGTGTCCAGGGGGGTGTCCAAGGGGGTAGGGGGTGGGTGGTGGTGTTTAGGAGGGGTGGGGGGGCTGTCCAGAGGGTTGGGGGGTGTCCAGGGGGGTGTCCAAGCAGGTCGGGGGTGGGGGGTTGTGTCCAGGAGGGGTGGGGGTGTTTTCTAGAGGGGTCGGGGGGTGTCCAGGGTGGTGTCCAAGGGGATGGGTGGGTGTGGGGGGCTGTCCAAGGGGGTGGCGGTCTGTCCAGAGGGGTCGGTGGGGTGTCCAGGGGGGTGTCCAAGGGGGTGGATGGGTGTGGGGGGCTGTCCAAGGGGGTGGATGGGTGTGGGGGGCTGTCCAAGGGCGTGGGTGGGTGTTGGGGGGTGTCCAGGGGGGTGTCCAAGGGGTAGGGGGTGGGTGGTGGTGTTTAGGAGGGGTGGGGGGGCTGTCCAGAGGGTTGGGGGGTGTCCAAGCAGGTCGGGGTGGGGGGTTGTGTCCAGGAGGGGTGGGGGTGCTTTCTAGAGGGGTCGGGGGGTGTCCAGGGTGGTGTCCAAGGGGATGGGTGGGTGTGGGGGGCTGTCCAAGGGGGTGGCGGCCTGTCCAGAGGGATCGGTGGGGTGTCCAGGGGGGTGTCCAAGGGGGTGGATGGGTGTGGGGGGCTGTCCAAGGGGGTGGATGGGTGTGGGGGGCTGTCCAAGTGGGTGGCGGCCTCTCCAGAGGGTATTTGGGGTTGTCCGGGTGGGTGGGGGGGCTGCCCAGAGGGTTGGGGGATGTCTAGGGGGGTGTCCAAGGGGGTAGGGGGTGGGGGGTGGTGTCCAGGAGGGGTGGGGGGCTGTCCAGAGGGGTCAGGGGGTGTCCAGGGGGGTTTACAAGGGGGTGGGTGGGTGTGGGGGGCTGTCCAAGGGTGTGGGTGGGCGTTGGGGGTGTCCAGGGGGGTGTCCAAGGGGGTAGGGGGTGGGGGTGGTGTTTAGGAGGGGTGGGGGGGCTGTCCAGAGGGTTGGGGGGTGTCCAGGGGGGTGTCCAAGCAGGTCGGGGGTGGGGGGTTGTGTCCAGGAGGGGTGGGGGGCTGTCCAGAGGGGTCGGGGGGTGTCCAGGGGGGTTTACACATCGATTTGTTTTATATTTCAAAATTGTTATATTCAAATTATGATTTTTTTCATATAAACATATATTTGTCTTATCTAAAAAATATATATATTTTTGCTATTTTTTATAGGTAATAATGAGTCGAAGTTGGATTACGGCACATCGAATGAGCAATGAATATGAGGAAGGTGTTGATGCCTTTTTGGAATTTGCTAAACGAAATGTTCCAAGTAGTGACATTTTTTTCTGTCCATGCCTGAAATGTCTGAATATGAAGAAGTTGAAAAGTAGAGAGATAAAAGATCATCTGATTTGTCATGGTTTCAATCCGAGTTACAACCCTTGGATTTGGCATGGCGAAACTGGACAGAATGTCACTGATGATAATGAATCGCAAGATGGTAACTCTGATGGAATTGATGAAATGATTCGCGATATTGTAGCAGAACAAATTGAGATAGAACCGAGAGTTGCACGTCTATATGGTGATGCCGAAAAACCATTATATCCTGGTTGTACAGATTTTACGGTTTTGTTGGCGGTGTTAAGATTGATTAACCTGAAGGCGAAACATGGATGGAGTGACAGAAGTTTTACAGAGCTGCTACAATTGATGAAAGACATTCTTCCAAAAGATAACGATCTTCCAGATTCACATTATAAGGCCAAAAAAATATTATGCCCGATGGGATTGGGATACAGGAAAATACATGCATGTCCGAATGACTGCATTATATATAGGAAGGAATATGAATTTCTGAAAGAGTGTCCCAAATGTGGGACATCACGGTATAAGGTGAAAGAAAAATCACAAGCTGATGTAGAGATTACAAAGCTCCCTTCAAAGGTATTTTGGTATCTTTCTATAATTCCTCGTTTCAAACGTTTATTTGCTAATTCACATGATGCAAAAAGGTTAAGATGGCATGCTGATGAGCGGGTATGTGATGGAAAAATACGTCATCCAGATGATTGTCCACAATGGAAGAAAATTGATGCCCAGTACCCTACATTTGGAAATGAAATTAGAAATCTGAGACTAGGCTTGTGCACAGATGGAATGAATCCATACCGAACCCTCAGTAGCACACATAGTTCATGGCCTGTTTTATTGGTAATTTACAACCTCTCTCCTGAAGTTTGTATGAAGCGCAAATATGTCATGTTGAGTATCATGATCTCTGGTCCAAAGCAACCCGGCAATGATATTGATGTATACTTGTCACCGCTGATTGATGATTTGAAACTTTTATGGGCTGATGGTATTAGGGTGTATGATTCTTATAAAATGGAATATTTTCAACTGCATGCAGTGCTTCTATTCACTATAAATGACTTCCCAGCATATGGAAATTTGTCTGGATACAGTGTTAAAGGGCATAAAGCATGTCCAATTTGCGAACAACAGACGTCATATTGTCAATTGCATCATGGGAGGAAAACAGTGTACATGGGTCATCGAAAGTTTTTGCCTATGGATCACCCTTATAGAAGACTAAAAAAGGCATTCAATGGCTCACAAGAATTTGATACTGCACCTCAACCTTTATCCCCAGAATTGTATTTTGAGAGGGTGAAAAACCTTGATGTGACATTGGGAAAGACACAGAAATCTGGTAATGATAGACATATTTGGAAGAAAAGGTCAATATTTTTTGAGCTACCATATTGGAGGTATCATGAAGTCAAACATAATATTGATGTCATGCACGTGGAGAAGAATATCTGTGATTCTTTGATCGGAACATTGCTAGATATTAAAGGAAAGACAAAAGATGGGTTGAATGCAAGGTTAGACCTACTGTCAATGGGAATACGTTTAGAGTTAGCTCCCACTCCTAAAGGAAGACGAACATTTCTTCCCCCGGCTTGTCATACATTATCGAAGAGGGAGAAAAGTAGCTTCTGTCAGTGTCTTCATGATATCAAAGTGCCTCAAGGTTATTCTTCAAATGTAAAAAATTTTGTCTCATTGAAAGACTTGAAGTTGATAGGTATGAAATCACATGATTGTCATGTCATGATGCAACAAATTCTACCAGTTGCACTGCGTGGAATATTGCCCATCCGTGTCAGAAAGACTATAATGAGGTTGTGTTATTTTTTCAATTCAATTTGCAACAAGGCGATTGATGTGAATGCTTTGAACATTTTGGAAAAGGATGCAATTATTATACTTTGTCATTTGGAAATGTATTTTCCTCCAACTTTTTTTGATATGATGGTGCATTTACTGATTCATCTGGTTCGAGAAATAAGGCTTTGTGGACCTGTATATCTTCGTTGGATGTATCCTTTTGAAAGGTATATGAAAATATTAAAGGGATATGTTAAAAATCCATATCGACCTGAAGCCTCCATTATTGAAAAGTATATTTCTGAGGAGGTAGCAGAGTTTTGTACGAGTTACTTGGCTACGGCGCAACACATAGGTTTGCCTCCATCTCGCCATGAACGGGTTAATAATGAGGGAAAGGGGATTCGTGGCTTGAAAGTCAAATCACTGTCAGCTGAACATATGAAGAAGTTAGAATCATACATCTTGAATAACATAGCTGATGTTCAACCGTATATCACATTGCATATTAATGAGTTGAAACAATGTCATCCAAAGAAGAAAGAAATGTGGATTTTGAATGAGCACAACAAAACTTTTTTGCCATGGTTTAAAAAGACCTTGCTTGGTAGATCAGATGTATCAGAGACATTAAAATGGATAGTGGGTGGTCCATCTTTAAATGTGATAACATGGTCCGCTTATGACATTAATGGCTATACATTTCATACGAAAGCTCAGGACAACAGAAGTGCAGTTCAGAATAGTGGTGTATTGGTGTTTGCAGAAGCAATGCATTTTTCGAGTGCTAAGGACAGAAACCCAATTTCGGCATCAAGTGCATATTATGGAGTGATTGAAGACATATGGGAGGCTGATTACTTTAAAATTAAAGTTCCCGTTTTTAACTGTAAATGGTTTATCGGTAACAACAGTGTCAGACACGATGAATTTGGAATGACACTTGTTAATCTGAATAGATTGGAAGACACAACTGATTCTTTTATAATGGCAACACATGCCAAACAAATTTTCTATGTAGTAGATCAATCAGATATGCAGTGGGCTGTTGTTTTACAAGGGAAAAACCAATATGTTGGTGAGGATGAATTTGATGAAGATGCTGATTTATGTGAGATCCCTACTTCCATGGAAAGATTAACAGAACATAATGATGAGTATGTTGAAGACATGGTTTGTGCCATTAGGAACGATCACGACGAAGGAATTTGGGAAAACAATCCAACTGTACATTCCTAAAATTACAGGTAACACAAGTATATATCTTGTTTACATTTAGTTTTTTCATATAATGTTAGATACTATAAATTTTTTACTTATTAAAATATGTATCAAACCAAAACGATAAAACAATAAAAACCGTAAAGAGGAGAAGTCCTGCGCGCACCGGCAACCGGTCCTCTCTGTCTGTACCACCGGCCGGCCGCTGGCTCACCACCGGCCGGCCGGTGGACCAGACAGAGAGCCTTCCTCTCTGTCTGGATCACCAGCGGCCGGCCGGTGTTGAGCCAGCGGCCGGCCGGTGGTTCAGACAGAGAGGAAGGCTCTCTGTCTGGTCCACCGGCCGGCCGATGCTGAGCCAGCGGCCGGCCGGTGGTCCAGACAGAGACAGAGCCTCTCTGTCTGGACCACCAGCGGCCGGCCGGTGTTGAGCCAGCGGCCGGCCGGTGGTTCAAACAGAGAGGAAGGCTCTGTCTGGTCCACCGGCCGGCCGCTGGATCACCACCGGCCGCCCGGTGGACCAGACAGAGAGCCTTCCTCTCTGTCTGGATCACCAGCGGCCGGCCGGTGAGGAGCCAGCGGCCGGCCGGTGGTTTAGACAGAGAGGAAGGCTCTCTGTCTGGTCCACCGGCCAGCCGGTGGTGATCCAGCGGCCGGCCAGTGGTCCAGACAGAGGAAGGCTGTCTGCTCCACCGGCCGGCCGGTGGTGACCCAGCGGCCGGCCGGTGGCATCAGTGAGTCCACTTTTCAGCTTTCTTATGCCAACTCCTTGGCAACATTTTGCCTGTGTTTACCATGTTTATCATTGTTTAACATGCTTATCATATTACCGATGTTTACTATTATGTAATTTAGTACACTTTTCTATTTGTGAATTAATGTTTGTTTTTTTGATTTGAAGGAAAATGACAGATCAATCAGTTGATCAGCCACATGATTCTGGAGATGAGCATATTGGTCATACATCTGGGGAGGAACATTCACATGCTCCTATTACGAAAAAGAGTTCAAAGGTTGGTAAGCGTGGGTGCACACGTTTACCAAAATTATCACTTGCCCGTACGAAGGAGGAGAGGATAGTCGTGGAGTTTGATGAGGATGATCTTCCTAGAGGTCCAAATGCTAAAGATTTTAAGGGTTTTGTAGCAACTCAGGCTAAGAGCAAAGTAAGCATTCTCTATGATGATTGGAGAAGTGTGGATAAGGCGATAATTTCTCAGCTGTGGGAGACCATTTTGGTAAGATCTTTTGCTATTGTTTGACTGTTCTTTAAATGTTTCTAGTATATATAATATTTTTAACCTCTTTTTTATCAGATGACATTTGATATTCCTGACACTGGAGGAGTCAGGAAGAAATGCTTATCGTTGGCTGCTAGGAGATGGAGGGATTTCAAATCAACCCTCTCATCTGATTTCATTTATGGTCATAGGAGTCGTGAGAATCCATGTCGTATATATCCTTTTATAGATGAAGACACATGGAGAGAATTTTTTGAAAGTAGAAGAAAAGAATCATTTTTGGTAAGGGCAATGTAAACTTTTATAAGCTTTCTTATATAAATGATCTTATTATTGTTTTGTTAATGATTACTTATTCTTAATTTACAGCAAACAAGGAAAGCTCATCAAGAGATCCAATCTAAAAATGTATACCCTCATAGTTTATCTCGGGGAGGGTATGCATTATTGGAAGAACAAATGATGGCAGAAAAATTTCAACAACTAAGAGCTGAGTCTTCAAGCTCTGGAGAGGTGGCCCCTCCATCCCCTCCATCTAGACATGAGAAATGGAAAAGAGCTCGGAAGGGCAAAAAAGGACAATATCTTTCGGAAGAATCGAGACTCGTAGTTGAGAGGATTGTAAGATATCTATTTTATTTATTTAAGTTTACTATTTTAGTCATATATTTCCAATCATTATAGAAAAGTTCAATTAATTATTACAGGACTCTCTTGAGGAGCAGAGTTCACAGGGGACATTTACACCATCTGGGAGGGAAGATATTTTATCTGTGGCATTGGGAAAGCCCGAACATCCTGGCCGTGTAAGAGGATATCCGGCAGGTGTATCGGTAAGAAAAGTGTTGCCACGTTCCTCAACTTCTAACGTTGAGGGAGTTTATAAAAAAAAAATAGAATCGTTGGAGGCTGAAGTCCATAATATTAATGCGACAATGGAGGACAAGATTAGAGCATCGGTGCAGTTAATGTTTTCAGACTTGCAAAGACAATTTCAGGGTGCAGCTCCCACTCCACCTCTCCCAGTAGCTCCCACTCCCCCACCTCAGCCTGCGGACCCCATTTTTGATCCTCCTCCTCCGCCGCAGCTACCTACTTATTGTGAGTTGTATGTTGATGATCCTCAACATCATATAGTTGCATATGGGATGGTATATTGTATAGGAGATACAGTTCATCATCAACAGTTAGAGGTAGAGAATCAGAGGGTCACTGTACAGGATATTATAGATAGATCAGCTCGGATACCATTACCTACAGATGAGGTGACGACAGTTGGACATAGTATCGGCCGTTTTTTACTTTGGCCATCCAGACTTCTTCGACTCATTACCATAGAGGTATGGATGTTATATCTTTTATTTTATATTTTTATTAATGTTTTATCATTTGAAAACTAATATATTTTTCAATTTATTTTTACAGGAATACTTCAAAGGTAAAGAAATACTGTATAGACAACAACAAAGACAGATAACTATGGCATCAGATGCAGATACTAGCAGTCTTGACAAATTGTCAAGATATTCAAATTTGTTGGCGGATCATTATGACTTTACAATGGAAGCTCATGTCTGTGGACGTGAACTATGTGTGGGGATTATGAAAACTGATATCATGGAGGTTGTCACTGGAGATAAGATGGGCATCAACGTGGTGCAAATTTTTATCATGTAAGTCTTAACTCCTTTTCCTTGCGTTATATTTATTAAAAATGTATACTTATGTCTGCTTTGTATTAGGTATATGTATAAAATTTGTGAGAGGAATGAGCTGACAGATGTATATGGATTCATGGACCCACAATTGATTTCCCCTGAAGCATGTGCATTGGATGAGGAACAAAGAATGCTTTATATTGCTGATAGATTTGAAAAGAATGTAATCACACAGTGTTGGATGATGCCTTTTTGTGAGAGGTATGAAACACATCCCTCTCAAAGAGTTAATTATATTTTAACATAAAAAACCACTAACGTTAAATTTCCTTTTCTCAGGGATCATTGGATGTTAGGGGTTTTTTGCCCTAGGGAGAAAACACTTTATTGGATATGCTCTCTCCATGATGATGTGCGAGAAAGTTTTAAGAATATATTGGAAACGTAAGTTTCAATTTCACAATAGTTTTATATATTATAATGAATTTTAAATTTACCCCATTCGTATTATTTTCTAACAGGGCATGGGTCCACTTTCGAAAAAGCGCAAAGAAAAGGAATTACAAGATCAAATATGTACATGCGAAGGTAAATATCCATTTATAATTTGTACATTTTGATTTATTACATAAAAATAATATATTGAATTTACACTCATTCAAACAGAAATGTCATGAGCAACAAGGCATCATCGAATGCGGATATTACATGTTAAGATTTATGTATGAAATAATAACAACTGGGACAGTTCTGAGTTTTGACCTGGTAAGATTTCCTCTTTCTAATAATATTTCAATTTGATTTATTCATTATACACGTTGACTACTATCCTTTTCCTTTGTAGCTTTTTGATGACCCTCAACCCTTTACTGCTGAAGATATCAAACACTTACAAGTGGAGTGGTCAAATTATTTTACAGGTTTGATTGACTTTTAGTTGTTTGTAATGTAAAATGTAATTTTGAATATTGTCAATGTAATTGTGTATTTCGTAGTCGTTTAGGTTGGATTTAGTTTTTTTTGAAGTTGACATTGTAAGTTTTGAATGTTATATAAGTGAATGTTTAATTTTTCTCTACTTCTTGTTTTGGTCTACTGTTGATGGTTTTTCTGGTCTGGATTTTGGTATGGGGGGAGAGGTTCCAAGGGGGTGGGTGGGTGTTTGGGGGGTGTCCAAGGGATATGGGAGGGGTGTCCAAGGTGTGTTTGGGGCTGTCCTAGGGGTCGGGGGGGGGGGGGGGGGTGTAAATGAGGGTGGGGGTGTCCAAGGGATATGGGAGGGGTGTCCAAGGTGTGTTTGGGGCTGTCCAAGGAGTCGGTTGGGTGTCCAAGTGGTGGGGGGGTGTCCAAGGGATATAGGAGGGGTGTCCAAGGGGTGTTTGGGGCTGTCCAAGGGGATGGGGGGGTTTCCAAGGGGTAGGGGGGTTTCCAAGGGGTAGGGGGGGTTTCCAAGGGGTCGGGGGGGTGTCCAGGGGGTGGGGGGCTGTCCAGTGGGTGGGGGGGTGTCCAAGGGGTGGGGGGGTGTCCAAGGGATATGGGAGGGGTGTCCAAGGGGTGTTTGGGGCTGTCCTAGTGTTCGGGGGGTGTAAATGAGGGTGGGGGGGCTGTCGAAGGGGTGGGGGGGTGTCCAAGGGGCAGGTTGGGTGTAAATGAGGGGGGGGGGGGGTGTCCAAGGGGTCTGGGAGGGCTGTCAAGGTGTGGGGGGGTGTCCAATGGGTGTTTGAGGCTGCACTAGGGGTCTTGGGGGTGTAAATGAGGGTGGGGGGGTGTCCAAGGGGTGGAGGGTGTCCAAGGGTTGTGGTGGGGCTCCAATGTGGTGGGGGAGGGCTGGCCAGGTTGTTAGGTGGGTATAGATGAGGGTGGGGTTCAGTTGGGGCTTGGGGGAGGGCTGGCATGGTTATTTTTGTTTGGTTTCTGGTTGCTTTTTGGTGAGAGCAGTGCAATTATTTAAAAAAAAAAAAATTTCTTTCACGTCGGTTATTTTATAACCGACGTGGTAAATAAATCGGTAGGGGTTTATCACGTCGGTTTTTTCTAGAACCGACGTGATAAACCTTTCCCGGGGATTTTATCACGTCGGTTCTTAGTATAACCGACGTGATAAAAGGCCTGGGAATCGATTTACCACGTCGGTTATTGAATAACCGACGTGCTAAAACGTTTCCCAGGCCTTTTTATCACGTCGGTTTCCTAAATAACCGACGTGGTAATAGGCCAGGGGAAGGGTTTATCACGTCGGTTCTGACATAACCGACGTGATAAACGATATCCCAGGCGTTTTATCACGTCGGTTTAGGGAATAACCGACGTGATAAAGCCCCCCGCGCATATTTATCACGTCGGTTATTATATGAACCGACGTGATAACCACCGTGAAGTTAGGGATATTACGTCGGTTTTAAATAACCGACGTAAAAAACGTTATTTATAACGTCGTCCGTATTAACGTCGCCTAAAAACCGACGTAAATAATAAAAAATAACCGACGTAAAAAACGTTTTCTGCACTAGTGATCCATGCTGTCAAATAATGTTTAGGCTAATTTACAACATGACCACCACCACCATACTAAGATCCAAGGACTAATGGTAACAAACACTAGTAATGAACATAGAATCCATAGACATAGAACACTAGTCGATAGTCCCAGTGTAATGAAAGGGAGCTATTGGACCAAAAATATGGAAAAGGAAATACTTGAGGAAGATAACCCACTAGTGAAAACCTCAAAGGGTTTGGTATATGAGATTTTATAAGAACAACTTTTGTCAATGAGGATACCTTATGGCTTCTATATAGTGATATCCTTCCTCATAGTTCATATGCTAAATTTCCTCTTCCTTATTACAAACCTCTAAATTTATTGACAACATAAATAGAGTAACAACATACTATATAGATTGGTAAATTACCTCCTTAAGAAACTACACTAGAGAATCGTCGCTGGGAAATTGATTTGTAGAGGAATAAAAAAGGTCCATAAACTTGATTCAAATATGTCTTACCATCATTCTCCCTATTGAAGAAAAATATGGTCCTACATCTTTGGTGTGTTCATCAATAATTATTGAAATTCTACCTAAAACTCATTTTATAAGTCTACCAAGAATATGTCAACATTGTTCCTCTCCCCATGGTATAGCATCAACCACTTACATGTTGTACCCCTCATCTCTCTGGATGCTAGAATATCCACAACGTTTCTCATTCAAAAATAAAACCCAATGTGATATCGAGATCCCCCAACTAGTGATTCTTATTCTGACCAGAGGCACTTACTTAATAATTTTCTAGATTTTTTCACTAAAAGGAACATGATTTCCTTTTCCTATACTCATCCTCCTCTATTTGGTTAACCCTTAAATGATCAACTAGATTATCATGTTAAGAATTAATAGATTAAATCACACATAGATGATTTCCAAGAGCCACAAATAATATGAAAACAAGTATTTCATTATCCTGGTAGCTTGGAATATGAATTTCATTTAATTTAATTCATTTTAAAATATCAAATTCAACACATTTAATCACAATATAAAATTGTATGACACATATACTTTTCCTAGGTATCTACCTCAAAATTAGAATTACTTCACTTTGAATTTTCAATAGCAATATGGTCCTTACATTAGATCATATGGGGATCTAAAATCTTATACCATATCCACTCACCCTTTCTTACTTACATTCTATGTTCACTAAAACTATGTCCCTTCCAAACCCAAGAAATTATCACTATTTATAGAGTCCAAACTCCACCATAACCCTTAACCAATACTTATTATAACAAACTATCATAACCCCCATCTATTATAAGGACCCCTTGTAGAGTTGATAATGACAAAATATAGATAATACCCTTGGGTTCTAGCTCTATTAGGCCCCGAGTTGGTTACTAGGGTCAAAAATATAATTAAATTCACACATATTATATGAATTACCCTTGACAAAAAAGTAGGATTTGGATTTTGGCTATAAAATACCAAAAACATTCATCCATTAAATAAATGAGGAAAAAAACCATCCAAAAAGTGAATAAAAAATATCAAACTGATACTATTAGAAAATAACCATACCTAAATAATTATAAGGTAGTAGCTAAATAACTCAATTATAAAATCTAGAAAGGTCTATCTCAGTCTCGAACTCACTCCTAGTAACTTGAAAAATAGTATATTTATATTGAGGTCATCATATAATTTATACTTAGTAGGATCATACCTATGATATCTCATGAAAATGTAATAAGATCACGCTAATTACCCCAAGAACAAATAATAGAATCAACATTAACCAATGAGGTATGTTACTCACCTGATTCACTAAGGTTAACTCATTAAATAACTCATCCTTTTAAAATAATATAAGAATAATCATATATAAATGGTTACCCTACACCACTTACCCACTGATTTTCCACTCTCATTCCCTAATGTTGTAAATCCCAACACTACCATCCCTTTTGTATCCATCAACCTTATACCCTTCAAAAACTCATCATAAACTATAATCCCCATCTCTAAACATGTCCCCAAAAAATCACATCATCATTATCCCATAAATAGTACAATATACCAGAATAGTAGGGTATCATAAAAATAAAATACATCAAAATTATGACCCCCTCCTGCCATACATGACCCCCAATTGAACCAAATCATCCAATTTTTAATCACCAAAAAAAGGGAAAAACATTTATAACCCATCACAACCCATGAAAACAACATCATGTGGAAGATAGTGTGGGGAGAGGGGGTAGACATCCATATTCCATAGAAAAACTTGTATTTTTGGGGAAGACACCTAGAACATAAAATCTCTGGGCATTGATGTAAACACATGAATCTTCTTGGATATATATAAAAATAATAATGAAAATAAAATGTATAATGTTACACCCATTTCAAACCTATGGGTCCAAAATATGTTAGGATATAACCAAATAATCTAACAACCCATGGAACTAACCACTTACACCACTAATTCAACACACCACACGAATAAGACACATTTTATTTCCAAACCTTTTAAGTTAACTTATTTTTAGATTTACTAGTTACTAACCAATTTTCTCTTATTAATCCACACATATAATATTTAAGGGAAACCACTATAACAATCACATTGTATTAAATATATTCATTTTCATTCCATAATATTTATACTTCATTACAACATTATAAATAACACATTATAGACCATCCACCTCACACCCACAAATATCACATATAAATACTTGAAATAAGCACAAAAAATAGTCTCACTGTAACAACCAAACATCATAACCACAATAAATCAGCCCACTTCACATCCCATTCCAACCAAAAATGTCTTTTATACCTTATTCATTCCTCCTTAAAATCAATCACCTCCATGACCGGAAAAATACCCCACAAGGTCCACACACATAACACGATACAACACTTAAAAACATCAAAAAATAGAAGCACATTTCAACTTCTATATCTAATATAATTATATATATAAAGAGATTTTATAAAAACACATATTTATTATCATGGGTATTATCACATAATTACATGTTTCAATGTCAAAATAGTTCATTAGAGATATCTAAATTATTTATAATTTTATGTGTGGTGAGTTTGTGAAACCAGCAGAAAAGGGTTTCAAAAACACACCAACCACAATACAAAAAGGAATACCTATAACCAAGGTTTTAAATAAGGAAATATACATGGATAACCTTTTAATAAATATAAAAAATAAATAAAAGTATTATGAGAACTCCCATAACATTAAATTTTAGATTAAATTTATTATTTTTCAAATAAATTCAACCCATACTATCCACCCAAAGGTTGACAGAAGAATATAATTTTATTAGATTCACATAAACCTGGGAGTGAATAAGTCTCCCCTCCCACAACTAGATCATTAAATAAAACAATGCTCATAATGAAAGAATTATGGGATTATATATAACCATTATTGAAGGGAAACCAAAGAAATATATTAATATTATGAGATCAAAAAACCATCCTCAAAACTCATCCCAAAAAAAGAGTTTCCAAAATGAGAATTTTATAAGAGGGAAGAGAAAAAGTGGGGAAATAAAAGGAGAATCTACCATAAATTAGGGGATCTCAATTATCTATAATAGAAGATGTCATAACCCTCAAGAGAGATAATAAAAGGGTTCTCATGGAATATATAGATGAATATGGATTAGAGGAGAAGAAGGGAAATAAAAACAAAATGTGTAGATATTTCTATTTATATAGGAATCCTGAATAGCCACACCATGGTATATAGACATCCCACAACACCATGGTCTCCCATTTTTAAAGGAGATATAAATCTCTAGAAATCATTTATTCATTTTCGACATGTTTGAAAAAATTATTTGACTATCAACATAGCCTCATCTAGGGTTTGGTTCAATATGAGTGGTCTTTTTAGATATCCTCCATGGTTAGCCACTACAGTGTAGCATAAACCAGATGAATTTTTTATCCTCACTATTCCAAATACCACAATGTGGTGAGTTTCATCTCCCCATATTACTCAGGTGGTAACCCAAGATGCCTCACCCAGAACCATTCCCTTCATTTGTAATTTCCCACTACCTATGTTACATAGGAATAAAAACCATTAATAATAGCCAACCAAATGACCAAAAAGGCCCTTCCCATCATCAGGATGTATACCAGAATAAGGAAGTTAGCACCAAGCCCAACATGTGAGCTTCCAAGGATAAAAATATAAGAACCTCACCCAACAGCATGGCATAGTGACCCTATGAATAGAAAAAATTTCCATGAAACTTTAAAATATCTATAAAACCCCTATTGAAACCACCAATACCTAGAAAAAAAAAATGATAGGTTTTTTGGAATCTAGTAACTCATAAAGAAAATAATAATTTTTACTTTCTTGAAGTTCTTGAGATTTGTTTTATGTTCTTCCTCTAAAATATTCTTAGATATAATAATTTTTTATAGAAATTAGAGTGGATATATTTTTTTATACCATTGATACCTTTTCCATGGAATCTCTAGTTTCATTTTTTAGGGCCCATCATTCTCCCCATCGACATTAATTTATTATTATATTAGTTGGATTTCAATAATCTATCTTGAATTTTATGATTAGTTTTTTTGGGTTCTAGTTTTATCAGGTTTAAATTTTATATTGAGGCGAATCTCATTTACACTTTTTGTTTTTTTAATACTTACATTCTAAATGGTTTTGGGGACTGATGGGGTAGGAAATTTTCCAAGATTATTGGATAAATGAACCACCATATTTACAATATAGTCCCTCAAATCTCCTACATCATTACTCATTTTTTTTCATTTTCTTATTTATATGTTAATTATATAGGGAGTGATGAATTAGTGTAATTATTTTCAAAGGTTTTATTTTTTCATAATGGGGGTATCTATTTGTATATGGGTATGTTTTAGGGATACTTGATTTATTGTTAAAAGGGTAATAGGATTTGGTATGGTATGTTTTGTAGAAAGAGTGGGGGATGTTGTGGGTATTTATATTGATAGGGTGGACTTGTGTCCCCATGTTTATTTATACATCCATAATGTGTTTGGGGATTTTTACTCCATCTTTGATTTGGTTTCTAAAACTAACTTGGTAGGAAGGATTCTTCAAAACATTCCTTTCTTTAAACTTCCACATAATAATCAGTGAAATTATGGGGGTAAGATGGTAGAAAACAAATATTGGTTGGTTCTTGATGTTCATTGTATTTTTTCAAACACATTTATCTCATAAGTATTTTAATCTCTTCATTTATATATTCTAACAATAGACATGAATTAGAAGTTCTCACATCACGTATTCCACTTGTTTTAGTACCTCTTGTAGAAAACTACTGTGGGTTTTGGGAAATAATTTCAATGATTCCCTTTGAATTATATATGTTATTTTTCAATAAAATATTCTCTAGTTGTATCATCTATAATTTTCCCATCATTGTACAATAGTCCTAGAAATATAACACTAAGAAGTTGTGTACTCATAGGCTTGATGTGGGCACCTAACACGTAACTTATAAAACCTCTCTTAGTACTCATAATTTTTATATCTAGTAACATATCTAATGGTGTACAACATTATAATTATGTATATTTTTTGAGATTTTGGGAAGAATATTTTCATTCTCATTTTCAAATCATTCCAGTAATGAATATCTCATAGTTTTAAGCTATATAACCTTTATTTTCATGCTTATTCAAATGAAAGGGATGACGAACTTCAATTTAATTTATTTTCATCCACTCTTTAGGGTCTCAGGGTATAGAAAAATGTGATAACTATTATATATTATTGTTAATGTCTTCACTTTCATAACCATGGAAATTTGGTAGCATTTGGATTAGACTAGTTTTTAATTTAAATTATTTTTGTAATGCTTAATTGAAAGCCTAATTATTTTTATGTTTGGAATTTTATCTATTGAAGTATCTCAAGTCATGATTGGGGTATATTTACAAGGTTTCAATCAAATATTAAACACTTTGTGTTTCACATGATTCTATTAGGGGAATTATTTCAATTCCAGTGAGTGAATTTATATTCCTAATACTATATAGAAAATATATTTCTATTTTAAGAACTAGTGGGTAAAAATTAATATTAAAGGACATAGATTTATAAAGTAATTGTAATATTGACACTTCTATTTAGGAAATTGTTCCATGTTTTGATGAAAACATGTCATGATATGTGGAAGAAAAAATTATTCCTCCTTATATTAGTATAATGTTAGTGATAACCTATGGTTTTCTCCTAGATAGAAGTGGAAAAAACATTTTTTCAATTGTTTATTTGTTAAAGAAAAGGGATATTATTATAAATTTTTGATTTTGAATAAAATTATATACACTAAAGAATTGTTTTTTGAAGTAATATGATAAGATATGTGATTGGGTCAGTTTTGGATTTAGAATTAAAAATCTACTATAGTTCTTAAAATTAGTTCACAGTTATACTCGATAATTGATAAGGACAAGGATCCTATATTTATTAACCAAATAACATATCCTAATGGTTATTGTGAAGAATTATCTATATGTGATAACTATTTCATCATCCTCTCTTCTAGTGCGTGTAAGGTTAGTAAACTAATCCTAAACCACTAAGGTAATACATTATTAGGTTTTTATGTTCCTGGTAAATTTAAAAGAGACATAATGCTTTCACACATGTGCACGAAATTTATATACACTCATGATCTAAAAAAACCTATTACTTTGTGACATGATACTCCATGAAGAGGGATATGATAGGTTATCATCCTCAGTAGAAATAATGAATATGTTAAAATATTATATCAAAATTATATAAAAATCTTCAAATAACCACTACAAACCAAAATCAATTAATAAGAAATATTTTTTATTCATTAAAGAATTATGTCTGAATAATTACATGAGAGAACATTAAATTCACCAACTCATGGTATACACATCAATTTTAGGGGTAATTATGAGTAGCATGAAAAACAATTCATTAAAAAATCTATAAAAATAGATAACATAACAACATCAGTGACAAAACATATGAATTTATGAATAAACTAGCCACCAGTGCATAACCTCTTTTTTTAACTTTATCCTACACCTTATTTTTTAGTCACATCATGCCTTCATATTTTTATCTTCTTTAGTAATCTATGATATTCCCTATTTTATATTTTTGATAGTTCCCTTCTTTCTCATCAATTAAAATATCCTTTAGATCCATAATTATTTGTTTTAGTTTTGAATGATTACCTAACAAAAATTTCATTAAACATAATCCTCATTTAAGCCTACTATTTATTTCATGCCTGCAAAAATGGACACTTGAAACATTAGTTTAAAGTCCTGAATTATCTATTGAAATTAATTTTTTTCATCCTTAATATCAAAATTTTAAAGGTAGTAATGAAACCTATTAAGGAAGATTCAGTCCTACATAGGTGAAAAATGACACCAAGATATATCCAAATGACTATTAAACCCAAAAATGTCATATATACACCAAATATATGACACCTATGTTGGGAATATAACATGTAAAATCATTATTCTTTTATTATTTTGAAACTTTAATAACTATATTAGGACACATTTTTAGGTATAAATTGATATATGTGATCGATAGATCACACTTACATAGAGCCAAATTCCATATATGTAGAGAACATCACACCTATGTAGAAGGAAAAAAATTCACCTATTATCTACTATTTTCCCATTTTTAACCTTAAAACTTACACCAATGCAAGATTTTATGATAGAAAAACTTCAATTCTCCAATATTCTTTTAGATGTCTTGAAACAATCATGACAACACCAAATATTGAATGTAGTATTTATTCAAAAAATCCAATGATAAATAAGAAAAATAAAATTCATGAATTAAACCATTTTAACAATTAAAGCAAAAATATTCATATAATCTAAATATTTTATTATTACCTAAAAAATTATGAAATTGTGGGATTTAAATCACTAATTTATGTTGTACAAATACATAAAAACAATTTCTTCTCACATCCAAATAAAAAATGATCATAAATAAACTCATAAGGATATTGAAATGAAATAAGACTTTAGAAAATATAATATGAGTATGATGTAAAACATATTAATGTTTAATAAACATAAGTATTTAAATCACATCATAATGGATCAAGATTCATGTTTTTGGTTTCCATAACATAGTGAATTAGGAATCATGTTCCTACCTCACATCACATAGTTGTTCATGAATCACATTATATCATCCAATAATTATATCATGTGATATAAATTTTTACTATGATTTAGAGGTATATATAATTATTGACCCAACCATCATATAATAAAATCCATACATATGTTCAAAGAGAACATGAAAACATTCATATTTCTATCATCACCTAATTAAACCATGAAAAAGAATAAATTTTACTTAAAACATCCATATAACATTTCATATTCCATACAAATAATGAAGGTTTATATTGGTATAATATTATATCCCCAGATTATTATTCTTGAACAATCAGATATTAACATAGTTAAAAATCAAATTCTTAATATTATTAGAAATGTCACATTGAAAAATAAGTATAAGTACACATTCTTCAAAATGATTAAAAATTAAAATGATTAGTAATACAATTCAAAAAAATTAAAAGGACTATTTTTAAAGAATAATAGATTCAATGATATAAGAATTAATTTACATGGGAAACATTATAAAGAAAATAATTTCACATTTTTCTTAAAATAGAACAGTGCAAAAAAATTAAAATATTCAATACATAAAATTATAAATAAATTAAAAATAGTATAATATAAAATTAGTAAATAATTTAATCATAGATAAATACATCAATAAAATAAATAACTAAAAATGGACCTAGTGGAGGAATAATTTTGACTGAAATGAAGAGGTGGGGTCTGTTTCACATGGAAGAATCACATCAGAAAAACAATTTATAAAGGAAAATGAAATAGTGAGAAAACATATAATACTCAAATAATAACTATAGGATAAGATAGTTAATGGTTTTTAAGAGAATGAACATACATTATCTTCATATGGAAATTCATTAATGGAAAAAGTCAACTTGAAATGAGATATTGAAGAAAACCCTTACCACATTAGTAATACTTGAATCAAATTCCATTGATAAGGAGAACTTGTGATAGATTTTTAAATACCATTAATTTTATGAAAGTTGTAAAAAATGGAATCCATAGATAAGTATATATATTACACAAAACAAAATAATTAGTGAATATTATATGAGTCTCAATAAATTACAATTAAGATAAATAAAACCCTTTTATTTACTCTATACTTCCACAAAATACATTTTAAATCCTATATAATAAACACAAACATATTAATAAATTATTTCTAAATAATATTCATATAATTTTACATATATAATCACATATTACATTCACTCAATACATTTTTGTATTAGTTTTCATTTATTTTCATCATCAGATGTTATTGATTTTGACAGTTTCACACCAGCTTTGTAATATTGATGTTATTATCCATAATTTGATACTATTTTGGTCACCTATAGATTATTAAATAAATTTAAATAAATTTTATATTATGATTCATAAATTTTGAAATAATATCCATGATATTTTAGGTTATGTTTTGTAAATATAAAATCAGGGATGAGCTTGTCTTGATATATTTTAACAAACAAAAGGTGGAATATTAATAATAGGTAAGATATTAATATAATTATTTATTTGTCATTATAAAAACTTAATAATGTAAGAAATATTATTTTTACTCATAAAATAAATTGATATAACCTTCCATGTATGATGGTTATGAAAAATGAAATACATTATTCATTGAGGTAGTAGTCCGCACATAATAAGGGCGACGTTTCCATTTTCCGATGGATGGGAGGGATAAAGATAATGGATTTTCCATCGATATAATTTTTTTAGAATATTAGTGATACTAATTTCTTTATATTAGTGATATTATAATATTTTTTTTTGAATTTTGGATGATAAAGATAGAGAATAAAATTCTTGGGAGATGTTAATACTCACATTGAGGACTTGAAACTTCCTTTGAGGGACCTCTTATAAATAGATGAACTGTGGAGAATTTTTGTTCCTTGGGGATTAAAAATATTTAATGGGGATATAGTAAAAGTAAAATGAGTGTGTATTAAAGATTAATTCCAGTGATTAGTGTTGCATGGATTTGGTGAATGTGAGTTCATTTTATAATTGAAAAAGGGAGTCTTCCTTGGAAACAAAATTGGGTGAGAAGTTAAGATAGAATCACATGGCAGTTAAGTGAGTTAGGGAAGGAAAAGGTTGAGAGAAATTACAATATAAGTTTTAAACCTAAAAAGGTCTTATAAAATGTCTATGTGTCATGTTAATTTAGAAAAATTATAGCAGCATTAAGGTACCTCGTTCTAAACTTATTATCCTTGATTAAATAATTACTATGATAATGTTTTTGTAATTAAAACATAAGATGACACCTTATACCAAATTTCAAAATGCAGAATAAATATTTGGAATCCATTTAATCTAATTCAATTTATAAATATGGAAAAATAACTTTTATATTAAAACATAATATATATATATATATAAGAAACAATGTGTTTAGAAACATTTATTTTTATACATTAAGTGTTCTTTATTATTATTTTCTATGATTTACTAATTAAAGTATTGTAAGTATTTTTTTATTTTTTATGAATAATATTGGAGTCATAATTAAAAATATATGATGTTAATTTAATAAAATAACAAAACATTTCTAAAAAAATTATTCAAAAAAGGTTTTACCATGGTAGTTAATATTTACATTAGTAACATATTATTTTTATAAAAATAAAAAAAAAATTTTATAAAAAATTATGAAATGTTGACTAAAAAAATAATTTTTTATAATCAATTTAATGAGTTGATAAAAATTAATGTCTAAAATAATTATGCATAACACATAATTTTTTTAGAAAATATTTAATTTTTTAGAAAAAAATAAACTTATTCTCATTACTTAAAATGTAATAGATGTTTTATGAATGTTAATTTATTTCTTTTTATATAGTATAAATAAAATTCCTAAAAATAATTCTTTTGTAGTGATTAATTAAAAAAAAACAAAACTATATATAAAAATATTTCTTTTTTAAAATATCAATTTTACATTAACTAATATTTCACCAAACACTGTTAAATTTATTTATTTTTATTATATAAAAATTAATTTTATCAATCCATTAATATTAAAATATTTATATGAATTTTTTAACACATAATATCACTTTTTATTGATAATAATATGTAACATAGAAAAATAATTTTATAAATAATAATTTTAATTTAATATTATATATTTTTTATTTACTTATTAATTCTTTGTTATATATTTTTTAATTTGTTCAAAAAATACACTGATTTAGTATAAATGTCAAATATATTAATATACAATGAAAATATTTCTAATAAACATATTTTCTTATATAATGACTAAATTACAACCGTTACTCCCTAAAAATTCATTCCAATCTTAGTTAAAATGTAAAACTTCTCATTCATTATTTTGGATTTTTTAAAAATCATTATGCTTTCTTTAATTTCTTTCCCATTATAAGATTAAATCTATTAATTTTTATTCTCAAAATAGAATATGATTGTGGGTTTCTTTTAATTTTAAATATATTATTCATTTATATTTATTTTCCCCTTTAATTTATATAATTATAATGGATTTAATTATCCATGGTATGTATTACATGGTTTCATATACATTTTATGTAATGTTCTATCTGAATATAATGTATAATGGGTTGATTTAGTACGATGTTTCATATGAATAAATTTATTCTATATAGTATTTATTTGAAGGAAAATACATTGTAAAATTATGTAAAAATATATTATACCCGTCAAAATTATTTCAAACTAGATATTTTATTACTCAAATAAAAATAGATAAGGATAATTTTGTCTCATTGTATCGTTATATTCCCATGTCACTTCCTAGAACTTATGAATCCTCCAAAAATCATAAACTATATGATTAGTCATATTTCATAATACTTTATCTCTAAAATCCAAGATTTTTACTTGTTGTTCCACATAAGAGTGTTCCCATTTTAGCTATACAAATTATGAGTTCAATACATGTGACATATCAGGTATGTACTTCATCAAAAGTGAAACATCGAACAAATACTATACTTGGAGGTGCTTAATATAAAGTTCAAGAGGATAATATATTTTCCTTACATAATCAAGAATTTCAAAAGGGCCAATTTATCCTTGAAAAAACATACCCTTATTTACAAATCTCATAACTTTTTCCATGATTATATTTATAGGAATACCATATCTATAACTTCAAACTCAAGATATCATTAATGATTATCATCATATATCACTTTTTATATTTAAAAATATTTAACGTGTTACTAAATAGTTTCGATGTTTTCACTTATCTCCTAAAAAAGGTATGGTTTGAAAAACTCACTCCATCCTACTTCTTCAAAAAAAATTGAAGTTTTACTCATATTTCCAGATATATTCTCATATAGTTCCATTTTATTTAAATATTTTAATATTTTTTGTATAATAACTCTACCTGGGAAATAATATTGAAACATACCTCCCATGAAATCCATTGAATGTGATTTCAGCATATCCTCCAGTACATGAATATTCTTTTTGGATTTTCCTATAGTATAAGGATGATAATTTTTACTAATTCATAGATCTATATCAAAATTATATTGAATAAGTTTATAAATCATTGAGTTAAACCTCATATCTTGAAATAATACCATATAAATTATCGACTATATATGCCTTGGTATTAATACTAAAAAATCCATGGTGATGTTCTCCCATTTCTATATTGGTATGGTTAATAGTAGTATCATACCATTGGACATATTTTATTAGGACTTAGCATACTTTCATTCCAAACCACAATATATATACTCTACAATCTGATTATTTATTTTATCCTATAAAAATGCTACTTGATATCTCAATACATTTTAGGGATTCTTGGATGCATTGAGAATTATGAGATATGTGAATCATCTAATAACAACTTCTTTAATTCTAGTATTGGTGGAACAAAAATTGTTTCCCAATTCATATAATTTTATCTTTGTAAGAGTTAATATCCATAATATTCCCCAATATATTACATAACTCTATATACCCTTTTTGTGTTTCATTGATATTATCATGGATGGATGGTTGATACATCACTTGGTAATGATAAAAATTTCCCCTTACTTTATGATTAAAAGTTCTATCATTTTTAAATGAATGATTAATGGATGTTTCACAATCCTTATCATGGATTGGTTAGTATAATCCTTTATACTTAGAGCATCAACCATCTTACTTTCCTTCCCATGGTGTTATTGTATTGATCAATCATAATCCTTAATCAAATCCAACCATCACCTTTATTGTATGTACAACTCATTATATGTGAATATATATATATATATTAAAATTATGTGATCAATATATATATATATATATAACTTTTTATTATATGGACAATGAAAACACATATCTAATGAAAATTTTATCACTACAAGATTTGAATCATTTAAAGGTTAATTTTTCTTATAAATTTTTTATCGACCTAAGGTATATTCCACAACCATATAATTTTTCATGAGAACATAATCTAATGCATTATTTTATGGGTCACTATATATCACAAAACCTAATCAACTACAAGGTTAGGTGAGTAAAGTTTTAGTAACCAACCTCCTCTAAATCTCCTTTCTAATCGCATTCATCTATCCAAAGGAACATGACTCCCTTTTGAATTTACTTGGTCAGTCGATTTGATATTAAAGAGAAATTATTCACAATTTAATGATAATATCCATAAATCCTAAGAAAAATACATATCATAGTAACAATGGAGGGTCTGATCCATTGTTATATAACATCCATTTCTAAAGGATTCATAAATATACCCTCTCTTATGATTACATGACCTAAGAATGATATATTATATAACTAGAATTCATAAATGCTAAATTTTTTATACAAATTCTCACATATCAAGGTTTATAGAAAAAATCCAAAATAATATTTTGGATCTTTATTACATTCATCATTTATTAAAATTTCATCAATAAACACTACCAAAAATTTATCTTTGTAATATCTAAAGACTATATTCATCATGTAAATAAAGACAATAGGTGAATTTATAAGTCTTATTGAAATAATTATGATGATATATTGATCGAAGGTCAGTTAATGAAAAATATTGGGATCCTTTTAGTTGATCAATAAAAAATAATCAATATGAGGTAGAGGGTATTCTTTTCTCAGTAATTATATTGCCTTGTTCATTATAGTCAATGTTAATATGAAATTATCTATAATTTTCTTTATAAGGAGAAGTAGTTGTCTCTTTTGAAAAGAACATAGGCATATAATAAAAATATACATATTTTCATGGTGTTGTTTTAATAAATACTATAATTAAATTAGATCAATTCTATATGGATTCATTTATATGGATAAACTACCAGGTATGATTTCATTTTGAAAAAAATGCCCTCACATTTAGGCGACTAATAAGGTTATTCGTTAAGATATACAACAGCATAGTCTTAATTTTTTTTATATCTCTAATTTAGAGTTATTAACCAACTATTTGAGATATATAACCCTCATATTTATATATTAAGTCCCAAATAATGGAATTAATTTTCACAAAAGGTTCATAGTATTCCATGAACTGTATATTATTGTGGGATGATTGGGGATATTTAATTATACTTCTCTATCCTAGAAATTAGTATGGAACCTATATAAGGAGATTCAATACATGCTTAAAATCACAAAAAATTTAACCAAAGGATTAATTATAATTTTTTTAATATAAAAATTCCTAAAAAAATATATCAGGGAGTATTTTTATACATGAGATATATTTATCCCACAATTTGAAAATTTTACTAGTATTTCAACATCTAATTGTTGGAATGGTTATTTGATATCTTTATAAAATATCATAGATATATAGGAGTAGATAGGAAAACTATCAAATAAAACATTCATAGTTATAGAGTGGATGATAAGTGCACGTTCAACCACTTTTTCCCCTAACCCACTTTCATAGTTGTGTCAATATAGGCTTTCCCATATTCCCTTCTCATAGGAGGTTGTTAAAGTTTATTATTACCATTAACCACTTGATTGGTGTAATGATTTTTATAATTATACCACTCTATTATTTTTTAAGAATTAGAGTATGTGAGGTTAATTTATAAGAGATTTATTTTCCTCCCTTTCATTAGTGAGCCTCTATACCTTTTTTTGGAAATCACATGCATGATATACTTTTTTCCACATATAAAACATATTCCTATCCATTAAATTAAATTTAATCATAGTTCATTAAAATTTATTGTCACATAGTATGATTATATGGATACCTAATTATTTTATGAATATTATTACATGATTCTTAAATATAAATATCAATTAATACAAAAAAAGGATCATAAAGGCCTAATATCTTCGGAAAACTTTATTCATATTACACCAAAAGGAACGTTAAACAAGGAATAATTATTTTATTATTCACATTGTTCTCCTAAAATACATTAGTGTAACTAATATTGAATGGGATAACTTTGGGAATAAATAAGGAATGGGGTGAACTAAAAATCCAAGTAAGGTAATAAACATGATAATGAAACATAACATGAGAGTCAAATATATAAGAAGATATCACAAAATAGAAGAATCCTAAGTAATTTAATGTAAGAATATCAAAATGAACATAGAATCATAAGATTATATCATAATAATAAATGTGGGAAAAATATAACCTGACATAAATATGATTCAAGGCTAACTACCCAAACAATATCACATTGTGGACAAAGTCTGATAATGGATTAGGTTTACTCCCTGATCCTACCCATGATGTCTCACGAGACAAATGGTTTTCCCAGTGCATTGGAGTGATATATAGGAACACCCATCATAACATGTTCATTATATATGTGTGACACATAAAGGAATCAGTACTAAGGAATAACATAAAAATTACCCAAGGAAATAAAATGGGTTATATAATCTTTCTTTATATTATATACAAATGAAATTTCGTAACAAAGGAATTTGAGAAATATTCTTAAGTATTTTATTAAACTACCAAAGGAAGGGATAATAATATAGGTATTTATATTAGATACATATATACATAATTTATAATCATTACATAATATTAATAGAGAGATAAAGTGATTTTGAAAGAGAAACTTCATAACCTGAAAGATAGGGTGGTTAGAGAGATTTCTTACCTCATTCCTAATTTGTCATGTGTGTTTCTTATCATCTAGAATAATAAACCTATGATAATTATTTAAATTATTAATAAACTTATTAAATTTTATTAGTCCTTTTATTATAAATGTTATTATTTCATATTAAATTATATTACAAATTAATTTCATGTCATATGTTCTAAGGACAAATTACTCATATGTCCAAAATCACAATCGTAAGTAGACTAAGATCAAATAGGTTATTAATTAAGAATATTCATAATGAAAAATGTGATATAATTATCATTTTATACATAAATTATAATTTTTAAACCAATAACGAAATACAGTTATGAAAAATGAATGACATTACAATCATGGATACAATAGGATATACATATGCATGAGTAATGTTTTAATTTTTTAAAGATCAAGATAGAATAAAGGAAAGTGTTATTTTATATTTAAAAGAGAATAATTATATAATAAAAAAATATTATTTCTTTAAATACAATTACATATACCATCCATGATATGTGGTAATAAAAATTAATCACATCGCTTCGTGAGGCAATAATCCACCGTACACACAATGATGTTATAATTTATTCAATGGATAATAAGGTAAGAAATTATATTATATATTAATTTTCAATAATGGTCTATAGTACATAAATATCATATATAAATATAAAATTAATCATTATTACCTTCCACTTAAGCATAATAAAAAAAATTAATCACATCGCTTTGGGTGGTGATAGTCTGCGAAACACACAAGCGAAGCAATCATATTCTTTATGGAATTGAAAGTAATAATGTATATATGATATTATAATTCAATAAGTATGATTATATCATAAATATTATTTATAAAAATTTAATACATAATTATATCAATCCAAGGGAAGTGGTTATGGGAAACAAATTATGTTGGTTTGTGAGGCGGTAGTCCTCCATACACATGATCGATTATTTCATTTCCCATTTTTTGGAGGATAAGATGGTTTTAGGTAAGGAAATTAATATAAAAAAATATAATTGTATTTAATTATTATTTTTATTATATCATCCATTTTTAAAAATATTTTCAAGAATGTGGGAGAAGAAATAATATAAAATGCCCGGTTGCTGATGTTATATCTTCTTCGGAAAACTTCTATTATTCTAAACCAAAATCCATCCTAGGTTGGATTCTTGATACAAAAATTCTTATAGGATAAGGTGAGGTAATTAGGTAAGTTTTTTGGGTAGGTATTGTTGTAAGTAATGGATTTTGGATGTGGGTAAGGGGGAAGAGAGAGGGTGGTCTTTTATAAGTGGAGGATAGGACACACTTGAGAGTTTTCAAAGGAAAGATTTCCACCAATGTTTTCCTCATGCCACAAGGATTAAAAATGGAATATTTTAGAAAGTTAGGTGATATAATGTCTAAATAATACTATAAAATAAGAATTATACATGTTATGGGGCGTTTTTAACCCTTATATTTTCATTTTATCCCCATGGTAAACCCGTTTTTACCTTAACTATGTTAAATAATTCTTACCGTTTTCACTATTCATTACGATAAAAAATTAAGATGAGTAGATTATATAATATAAATTATGAAAATTATAAATATAGAATAAATTTTTAAATATTAAACTCATATAAGTGTAAGATTATAATTTAAAATTAAACCCACAGACGTGTCGACAAAACTAGTTTCCAAATGACTAACTTTCAAAAGTTGAAAATATTTTTATATCAAAAATAAATGTTAAATTGGATCCAATGAAAAAAAATTATTAATTAATATTTAATTGAACTATTTTTACTTTAAAAAACAATAAAATAAAATAGGTATTTTAAAATATATTAATGTAAAATTAGTTTCAATAAAAATCACAATTTTTCACTATTCATCAAAAAATGAAACATTTCATAAAAATACAAAAAAAATTATAATGTGGTAATTTTGAAAAGTATATTTCAAAAATGATTTTTTTCAAATAATTTTAATAAAATTTTAATAAAATTTAAAATTATTCACGCAAAGCTTGAGTAAACCACTTTTTAGGGAAAAATAGTTTTTTAGATAAAATTTCTTTTTTCTATCAAATGGTTTTTATTTTATTTCTAATAAATAGATAACCATTGAATTTATTTTTTACATGTTTAAAATATAATTTTTATAATTTATTTATTCTTAGTCATAATATCCAATTTGATGGCTATGTTATAATAATCATGTTTAAAGAATAATATTTTAACAGAGTATCATGTTTCATTTAAAACAAGTGTTGAGTGTATCACAAGATATAAAAAATATTGTATTTATTTAAAAATAAATATATTATATTTTATCATGGTTTTATATTATTCATACCTTAAATATATTCACCCTAGGAATTTCATATTACATACTAAGGTGACAACGGGTTAGGGTATATCTACATCATCGCCTCTTCTAGTTCCAAAGTTGGTTCCTCAAACTTGTGGTTATGCCACAAAACCTTGACTAGGTGGGTTATATTTTTTATAGAAAGTTTTACATATTATCCAATATATTCACAAAATTCTCCTTATATGAATTTTTTTCTCTAGAATTACTATATTTGGATTCAGTACATGCAAGGTCCCTGATATGTACTTCCTGAAGAGGGGTACTTGGAACACATCATGTACTTAATATAGGTTAGTTGGGATTGTTAGTTGGAAGTTGAAGATTCTGATGAAATGAAGGAACACAAATCAGATGATCTACCTAGAAATAATATTTCTATTCTTACCAAACCTCATGAAATTATTCCATTCTAAAATATAGAGGAAAACCTTATCTCTAACCTCATATTCTAGGTCTCTTCGAATATTGTATACATTTCCTTTATATAAAATTTGTATGGATTAAATATAATTATAAATGGTTTGGAACTTATTTTTAGTCTCTTTTGAAAGATCAGGTTCCATCAAATTCCACTCTCCAACTTCATCCCATCATATCAGAGTCTAAAACTGCTTCCCATACAATGACCCATATGGTTCCATTTTAATGCTTGAATCGAAACAATTGTAATATGAGAATTGTACTAGGGGAAGTTTTTTATTAAAATATCCTTGGAAATCCATTAAACAAGACCTAAACATATTATCTATAGTTTGGATAGTTCTATTATTCTAAACATATGTCTGAGGGTAATAAGTAGTGTAGAAACCAAATTCTGTATCAAATTATTGCTAAAGGATTTTCTATAACCTTGACATAAAACATAGATCTCAATCACATACAATATAAAGTTCCACACCATGAAATATTAACACTTAACTTATATATATCATCACTATTTAGTCAAGAGATAAATATTACTCGATAGAAAAGAAATTCCCTGACTTTCTAAGGTGATCTACAACCGCACAGATTGAATTATTTCTTTTAGGTTTCTTAAGGAGTCCTATGAAAAAAATCCATGGTCATGTTTTCCCATTTCTATACTAGTATCGAAAATAGTTTCATGGTACCCTTAGACTTCTATCATTTATCCTCAACTTGTTGGAATATTAATAATCAAGATACATATTCCATAATCACCCTCTTCATATTATCCCACTAGATTTTTTTACTTCAGATATCTAAAAATCTTTGTGCTTCCCATATAAATAGAGAAGGATGAGATATACACATCATCTAGAATCCCCCTTTACATATATTATTTTTATGGGAAACATATACGGGTTCCAAAACTAATAACTGCATCATTAAAAATGTTGAACTCCTTAATATTCTCTACCATTTTATTTGAAACCTCACCAGCTCTATGGAACTACTTGATCCTCTCAAGTAGGAATTGTTTATCCATTATTTTATCAAGATATGATTAATATCCTTTCAATATTCAACAATCCATCCTTAAAAAACATTACAAGATCAGATACTTCTCAATTATCATCAAAATTACTAAATCATTTCTACATAAAGAATATTTCACCTTGTTTACTTTCCTATGATAGTAATGGATTGAGCAGTCATAATATTTTTTATCTCTAACCATATTCATTTGAACATATTTTTCTCTTTAAAAATGAATATATATTTGTGGCTATTCATATCCAAATATATTTCACACTTCTCCCCATAGATATAATTGTCTAGATCTTCAATGTAAATATTATTATAGACAACTTGAAGTCATGCATGGAATTATTTTGGTCAAAAATAATCAACTTCCTTGAGGTATAGAATATCACATTATTATAGGAGTTATATTTCACTCTCCCCTATCATTGGATCTTCCCACTCACCATGACCTAGGCAGTGATGACCACAGTGCTAGTCCCTCCCCCTCCTAAGGGGCGTGGGACACTTATCATCCTTCGAGGCGGCCTTAACCTGCTCTTTATTCCCCATTTATAATCCTGATTCCCTTACCACTTTACAACATAGAACTATTATCCTTAAAGTTACATATCGATTTTATATCTTCGGTCTTCTCTCTATCTTTGATTCATAATTCTTTGAAACCCAAAATATTTTAATACCTACATTAGAAGATCATTTCAAACCACAAAAACCATAAGTGCATTCTTTTGATAGGTTTTTTTTGTTTTGTGTTTTATGGGAATGAGAAATAGTTGGTCTTATTTATAAAAAACATTATTATTTTATTCACATCATAGAATTATTTGATCTTGTCCTGGTTAAAATCCCCTCATGTTTGTAATGGATCCCACATCTTCTTTTTCAAGAAGTAATATGATTTCAACAAGATGTGTGACTCCCTGACCATAGTGGTTTGGTTTTTTTTCAACAAAATCCCTCCCTTTTATATAATCCTTCAATAATACATATGATAGGGATTTTAGTTGGTCTATTTCTTAGTTATAATAGTTAAAAGGTCTGTTTACTGCACTATTTCACTACGAATATGTGTGGAAGTTCATGTATGAAGTGGTCTAGTTGAGATTGTATGGATTGTAGTCTGGGAATAATTATGATACAATAAGCCTACGTTATTTGATACATTGGTTTATTTCTATTCATTCTTCAAGTGTAAGGGTCACTAGTTGGATGTGTGACATCATGGTCTGATGAAAAACTTCCAATAGAATGATGGGGAGGTGTTATGTCATAGTTGCAATGTTTAGGTGTCCATTATTGATGCAAATATGAAGGACTAGCTGGGAGGGGATTGTAATGTTATTTAAAACTAGAAAGATTCTTGATATTTTGAGCCTAATTTAATGTTGGTGAATTTTATGGCCAATTAAAACATGATTTGGTAGAGAAAAATTCGGTTGTGAATGTACTGGAAAGATTCTAAGTCCTTGATAGGACGTGAACATCAAGATAGTTGGATCCCTATATTGTTTCATACATAGATGTAATAAATGAGGGATTTTTCCAATTTATAAAGGATATAATTTTAATTTGAGGAAATAGATGGTCAATGCACTACTGAAAAACCTTAGATAAATGTCTTGTCTTCAATTCCTAGTGATAGATTGAAGGATCAAGGTGTATCTGGTAGATCTTTTTTAAGAACAGGGGAGGGGGGTGGGTGGGGGGATAAGGTGGTGCATGTAGTGGGTTCTTCAGACCAAAGTATTGATATATCAAAAACCTCATCTTACTTGGAGGAAGTGTGTACTTGAGGAGATTCAAAATATGTGGTATTAATGAAGGAATCTAGTTATTATTCACTCAAGCCACATGTAAACTCGATACCGAACTCCCATGTTACAAATTTGAGCTAGTTGAAGGCACTATGCAGGCTGAGTCCCTGTAGCAATTCTATAAATATAAATATGGGCAACCAGTTCAGATGTATAAAGTCTAAAAACTGGTTCATGAAAAAGAGGGGGACAATATTATGGTTCAAGACCCATGGGAGGAAATTTCTGGTGATGATATCTTCATTCAACTCATAGTGGACAGTTTTGTGCGGTTGAAAGGTAGATGAATTCATATCCCTAAGAGGAATAAGGACATAAGGGAACTTGAGACACAAGGAGGCACATTATGACTAAGGTAAATAAATCCAAAGGGTTTAAGGACTAGTGATACTAATAAAAATTGATGGAAATAAGGTTGGGTAAAAAGGGTGTAGACAACAAGGAGCCTAATTATAAGGGAACATGATTAGATCATTTTAGTAAGAAGAACATTAAACATCAAGGTAAAAATATGATAACTGAATATGGAGGTCATAAAGGAAAAGAGATGTTTGGTAAAATGATGGATGTTCAACCTCGGGATTTATGGCCAATTGGGAAGATAATGATAGGAAGGGTGGAAGTAGTGAATAAAAATATTTGGATATCATTCTCAACTCTAATGAATAAATTATAGAAAGTTTTTTTAGCATCAAATATACAAAGGAGGAGTTAAACAATTTCTATGAGAGAACCATTCATGTTGATCTAAATGAAGATAATAATATGTGGATTAATAAACAAGGCCATATTCTATCATGAGGCTTAAAAAAAGAAAGATAAAACTATAGGAATATATAAAGACTTCAGATATATTGGCATATCACTTTAATATGGAATTAATAATGATTTGAAAAAATTATCTATACTTAAATGAGGTCGTATAGGCTCTCAGATTCCATTATTATTATTATTATTATCATCTTTAATGATTTTGTGTCTTCATTTTTTGTTCAATGACTTTTTGTTTTTTCCTTGTGAGGTTTACAACCTTTTCCTCAAATGTTCCTCTTTGAAATAAAATTTTAATCTTCAGTTAGTCTATCAATATATCATTATGTATTAGTATACAACCTAAACCAATATTTTAAGCATCATTGTAAACCACAAAAATTTCCCCATCTAAGGGTATTTTATGTATAGGTGTAGAGATAATCATTTTTTAAAATCCATAAATATCTCTTTCAATTCAATTGTCTAGAAATATTTTACTCCCTTTCATGTGAGCTTGGTTAGTGAGTTTGGAAATAACAGAATGTTTTTAAAAAATAATGAGGAATACCATGCTAATAAAAATAAACTATAGATATACATTACTGTTTTTGTTTTAGGACAGTGCTCATTTTACTTTTTTCATAAAATGCTTAACATATATCCCTTCATTGGTGATAATATGACTCAATAATGATACTTATTTCATACAAAAATAATATTTACTATAATATTCATATAGATTATCCTTTCTAAAATCCCAAAGAACAATATTTAAATGATCCTCATGAACCCCATTTATTTTGGAGTAGATTACAATATCATCTATAAATAATACATTTTTTTCATGGTAATCTTTAAATACACAAGTAATCAATTCTATAAATATTTCAGGAACTTTAGTAATTCTGAAAGGCATTACTATGTACACATAGTGTACAAATATTATTCAAATGGATGCTTTGGGAATATCCTCATTTTCACCCTGAATTGGTGATATCCCAACTTAAGGAACACCTTAGTGAAATATTGAGCTCCAATTAGTTGATTAAAAAATTCATCTATCCATGGAAAGGGATATTTGTTCTTTATCATGATTTTTTTTTTCAGTTGTAGATAATCAATACGGTAAAGAATTGGACCATCATTCGTCTTGATAAAGAGGACAATCACAACTTGAGGTGAATAACCCAAGAATATAACATCCTTTTATAGACTCTCATGTTACTACTTCTTTAGTAATTCGAACTCAACAGTATCCATTCTCTAAGGAATCTTGGATATAGGTATAGGTCCAGGTATAAGTTGGATTGAGAACTCAACATATCGGTTAGGAGGGTGACTAGGAAACTATTAAGAGAATACATCAGTATAATCCATCACAATGGGAATGTGTTCTATTATTATTCTATCATTACTCTCAATAATTTGGGTTGGATATACTTTCTCAAAAGGCAATAATATACTTTCATGAATGGAAGATTCAAGGGGAGATCCATCATCCTCCTTACACTTGTACATAACAGAAATATAACTTGGAACATAAGAGTTATGTACCTCTCTTGAATCTTGATGTTATCTTTCTATAAGGATGGTCAATTCATACAAAAAATAGTATAAAACTCCCCTAAAGGAATTAGGATGATATTTTTTAGAATATTACATCTACAAAAATTCACTTGGTAGGAGTTATATACTCGAAATGAAACCATCACACCATTAACTATTATCACAGGTAGATTAACCCCCATGTTTTGAGGTGGCATTTGAACATTTCTACTAAACTTTAAATATATGAATGAACATATAGAGAATAATAAAAAAGTATGTTCATTATTGTTGACGTAATTTCTAGCATAACTATAAAGACATTATTTCTATCTTCCACCTCGACCTTTGTGATAGAATACACCCTTACTTGATATATTAGATGTTTTTTTCAATTATTTTCTCTGATAATCCTAGTTTTAGATAATTTTATTTAATAATAACTAGGTTATTTATAGTTAAAACACTATACATAAGACATAGTATTAATTTAAGCATTCTTTTCCTCTTCCTCATTTCTGGGATTCTTTACCTAATGGAATTGATTTACATGATTCCCCTCATTTACAAAATTGAAACATATTCTAGTTCCCCTTAAGTGGTTTCCAAGATTCTTCTTTACTTGATTTTGACCAGTGGGATGTTGGTTTTTTTTCTTCCATGGTATTTATCTACAGATGGTCCTGAAGGAAACCCCATTTTATTTTTTTTCTCCAGTACCATGAGACATTTGGGAGCCAACAATACCCATCTCTAATTGTAGGGAACAACTAAAAATATATTCATAATTATCAAAGTCTTGAATTGAAAAATATTTTCATAGACACAGTGTTAACCCACTAACGAAATGGTTTACCTTATATTTGGTTCTTATAACAATGTTAGAGGCATATCGGGTAATCCTTGTGATGATTTACTCATACACTCTTGTAAATTCTACTTCCTTTTTCTTCAGACTAAGGAAATACATCAACATTTTCATATGAAGAGTTTGGGGGAAATATTTATTTTTAAATATTTTTTTGAAGTCTCCCATTCTATAGAAATAAAATTCTCTTTTGGATTTGAGTTCTTGATCAGCTGCCACCACTGATTAGCTTCTCCACCAGTTCGATAAATAACCATCACAAATTATTATTTCTTTGCGCATTAAAAGACAAATAAAATATTATTAATGGATCTAATAAATTATTTATAACAACCTAGTTTTAATGTACATATACATTACATCATTTTTATAGAATACATAAAACATTACACAAATAGAAACCCAAAGACCGTATTAGTTTAGTGCCTTTGGAAACATGGAAATGTAAATTCTAGTACATGAGTGATCTAATTTATCTCTCACTATGTTATCTAAGACTACCAAACCTCTTATACATATCATACACAAAGTATATCATCATAACCTGAGGAAGGATATAGAAAAATGGGTGAGCTTAGATGCGTAGTAAGGGTAAAAAAGGGAGATATATAAGCATAAACATGAGCACAAGGGCATTAGAATATGATCAAAACATTAAAAGTCATACAATAAATATCAAATATAATAAAAGTATCCCTAAAATAAATATTATGTGTCCATAAGGAATGAATCATAAGGCAATAAAGAGCCCAAGCCATGAAAGCATAACATAGGAGTAAGGTATGGAATTTTGGCACACGCACAAACATGTAACATCATTACCTATAAGTTGAGACACATTTCTATAAAATATCAAGGTACTTCATTAGGACTAAACCTATAACCGATTAACACCACTATCCGTAATGAAAATCCTTTTATTATAAGGGGTTAAGTTTCCACATCTTCCCATAGTGGATCATGTTTCCCCATCTTTCCATAGTGGATCATGTTTCCCCATCTTCACATAGTGGATTTTGTTTCACCAACTTAAAATAGCTAATTAAACCCATTTACTTGAATCCCATCATTATCTTATGAGATATAAATCTTTACCTAATTAATTTGATAGAGATATAGGTCTCATCCGTCACATAATAAAACCATACATACATTTTCAACAAGATAATAAAACTTGAATAATATCATGACCCAATAAAAGAGATAGGCTTAATAAAAATCATATCATGGCCCATGAAATGAAATGGGTAACATACAAATTTAATCATATCATAACCTATGGAAAATATTTACATTTCATAGACATTTTATCCTATTATAACATGAAAAATAAAGCATGTTTCTTAAAAATTTATTATTGTATAACTAGTTGATGAGAAATGGGTTTCATAAAAATTAAGACATCAAAACATAGACTATTAATATAAATAATATGAATTGTATACTTGGATCATATCCATAGAAAAGAAAAAAAATCTAACCAAGGATATCATATAAGATGGAGAAGGATTTTTAAAGATCACTTAGAACATAACTTTTCTTTAAAAATATCATTTTAAAACATATAATATTTTCAAAATCATTTTCCTCGAAAACACATTGAAAACATATGAAGGAATTATATAAAATTGTTTAAAAAATTTCTTATGGAAAACATCATTTACAGTTTAAAAAAGATCTTTTTAAAACATAAAACATTTGGAATATTATTTTACTTGAAAACAACATTGGAAACTTATAAATAATCTTAAAGAAATTTTGAAAACCTTTATCATTGAAAATACTTTGTAAACATATAAAAGAAGATATAAAATCATTGAAATCCTTTTTATAAAACCATTTCAAAATCGTTCACTTAAAAAGAATGAATTACAATTCTATATAAAAAATTTATTGATAAAAATATCTTTTCATATATGAAAAATTATTTTTAAAACTTAGATAATTTTTAAAACCTTTTTCTTTTAAAATATATTTGAAAACTTATAATGGAAGCTTAAAAATAGGTTGAAAACGTTTTCTTTGAAAACACCTTGAAAAATCCTAAAGAAATCCGGAAAACCTTTTAAAAAATATTTATTGGAAAAGACATTAAAAACAAAAAAATAATGCTTCAAATCATTTGAAAACCATTTTCTTAGAAAAAAAGTATTTGAAAACATAAAAAATAAGCTTTAAAAATCATTTAAAACAATATTTAAACAGAAAAAAATTTTGAAATTTTTTTTCCCAAAAACCGTTAAAAAATAAATATATTTTACAAAACAGTAAGAAAAAATTTTATTTAAAAAAAATAACCTTGTAAACTCACAAATTAAGATTCATGGCAATGATGGTCATGATAGTAGGTGAGTCTGTACATGCCAAACATACTTTTTTTACCTTAAAAGTTTAGAAACATTTCTTGATTGAAAAACGACAAAATTATTACTTTTAAAATATTTTTTTAAAAGGTAAAGAAGAGGTAAAAATTTATTTTAAACAATATAGTATTATATTAAAACATTTTTAAAAATAGTTTTAGAAAACATTGTTTTGAAAGAACACAGATTTCTCACTGAAAGGAGAAATAAATTTGGTTTTTTATAAAGTTTTTTTAATATAAGTACCAACGAGTGGAAATATGTTAATAATACATGATGAAATAATGAATATACATATGGTAAGAATATTAACAAGTTATCTTGAGATATGGATCATAATATTTCATCTATGGGAGTATAATCATAAATAATCTCGATAAACAATGAGATTGTTACAATAAACTTTTACCACTTGGTAACATTGAATAATAATCCACCATGTAAGAACATGAAATTACATGAATTTTAAAATATAATTTAAATAATCATATTAATGATATAACATATCATAAGATAGTGTATACACCTCATAGAAGAATATAGGTGCATAACATGGCATGTGTCTCAAAGAAGGAAAATTGAGACAAAATTGTTTTATCAATTTGGTTACTTTTGAGACATAAACCCATGAATGAAATATCATAAAATTGATATTTAAATACCCATAAATTTATGTAAAATAAATATATAATATATTTATGGGATTTATATACACCACATATAAGAAATAGGATATAAAAATGGCTTGCGTCTCAAGGAAAATTAAATTAAGACGAGAAAACCCTTACTAATTGAGTAACTTTAGAAACATGATAACATGAGGAGAAAACATAATTTAAATATTTTAATATAATTTAATAAAGTAAATTAATGATACAACATGTAATGGGGAAGTATATACACCACATAGAAGAAGTGAGTGGTGAATATCGCATGTATCTCACAGAAATAAAATATAGGATGAAATCCCCTTACCTTAAGTCTTGACTTTATTTTCACATGTTAAAAACTTCTGTAAAACAAATATATGTTTATTATAAATCTTCCAAATAAAAATATTTTTATACTTAATTCAATATATAATTTTTATGACTTTATATTACCAATTTATTAACAATTTTATGTTAATGTTACGTTTCAGGTAATATCTTCTTTATTTTTTGTATATGTTTTTACTTATTATTATTGATTTATTTACTTATATATATAATGTAAAACATGATATAAATACCATAAATATTCAGTATATAAATAATTATAAAAAATATATAAATATGAAAGTATTAAATTGAATAAGTTGTTCATGGGAAAGATAGGCCGTACGTACCCATGAACGTTGTTTCTATTTTATTGTCATATTAAAATATTGAAAGTAAATGATATATAAATATATTATAATTAAATTATAATTATTATTTCATATATATTATATAATTTCATTAAAACTACCCTTAATACAATCCATGAAGGTGTGAGCAAATCACACCGCTTGAGGAGGCGGTAGTCTACACATCCACAAACGAAGTAATCGCTTTCACACAAAATGGAAAGCATGAAGGGATGTGTTTATATAGTAATTAAATAAGCATAAATAAATCATAAATATCATATATATAATATAAAAAAAATATTTTTCATCATAATTTTTGACCATGATATGTGGTGAAGGACAAAAACAACATCGTTTCATGAGGCGGTTCGCCGCACATACGAACAGTAATTTTGCTACCCATTAGATAGAAGTGTGTATAAGAGTATATATAACCATTATAATGAAAACATTAAGTATATTTATGATAATAAGGTTTTTATATAATCATGGAAAAAATATTTTAGTGGGTGGAGAATAAAAATAATACAAAAGAGATTGGGAAAGGATGTCACCTATTTTTTGGGTAACTCTTTTTGGTTTGACCAAAGGGATTGTTTGGATGGATTTCTACCAGAAGGGAATATTATATGATTAAGGGAGATATTATGGGATCTTATTGGTGTATATTTTTTTTGATCTATTTGGATTTATATGTGTGAATATGGGGGAAGGGTGAATGCCTTTTTATAACAGAAGAGGAATGGAATTATCATAAATTTTGGAAAAGTGAATTCCAACCGTGTTTCTCCCATGTCACGTGGATAAAATAATGGAAAGAATTATATCCATGAGAGGATAGAGTATAAATATGAACATAAAATTGATTTTTGGAAAGTTTCTAAGTCATTTTCACTTAAGTTTAATGTTTAGTTTCTTGGTAAGATAATTTTCCTCTTAATCGTTGTAATTAATTTTAATTATATTCACTAATATTTTTTTTCATAAACTAAGTTGAACTTATTATAAATTATAAATTATTTTTATTCCAAATATTGAATCTTTTTTTTCCAAATTAAAACTATAGAATTTTCCTAAATTAAATTAAAATTAATCCCATAGATGGGATGACAATTGAGTTTTTAAAAGTAAAAATGCTCAAAAGTTTTCAATGTTTTTTATATCTAATTTAAAAGTGAAATTGATCCCAATGAACTAAATTTTACTAATTTATGTATAATTTTTATAATTATACTTTGACTAAACTATAAATATAATTTAACATTATAAATAAATTAGACAAAAAGTAGTTTTGAATTAAAATTCAGTATTTTTTACTATTTATTAAAAAATAAAACTTCATAGAAAAATACAAAAAATTCACCGCTAAACTAATTTTTAATTTTCTATTTAGAAAATGATGTTTATTTTAACATATTAAATTTGTAAGAGTTTAAAAATTTAGATTTAAAATAGATTCTCCCTTCAAAGGTGGTAAAACTAATTTAAAAAAAATATAGTTTATTAGGTGTAATATTGGGTTTGTGTCTATATTATGCCTATAAAATATATTATATGAATTTTAAAAATATTTAATTGAATATATAAAATATATATTTCATTAAAATCATCCAATAATAGTAATTAATTTAATTTATTATTATAATATTTCTTTTTGATCATAAAAGTAGTTTTTATAAAAACATTATCTTTATATTCAATAGGTTCTTATATTAATTTATAATAAATTAGTAACCAATAAATTAAATAATATATTTTCATAAGTTAGTAATTCTATTAATTATATCCAACTTAAAGTCTAGTTTATATCTTATTATATTAAATAATAATATTTTTAATAATATATTATTTTTTGGTAAAATTGTCTTTCATGTTATGCATTCCATCGAGGAAATTCAGTCTCACATGCAACATAAGCTATCCTTAGTTTCCCATATAGAGAAAGATAAACTTTATAGTGTGTTTAGTGCACGATTATCTTTTTTTTAAAATGAAATCCAAACATAGTTCTTTAATAAAAGAAAAATACTTTCAGTGTTACATCAATTGATAAATACCAGAAATATTAAATTAATTTGAAAAACATAATACCCAAAATATATGAGAGTTAATTTATAACCCCTTTAAAATCAATTTCACCCTCAAAATTCATCTGGGGTATCAAAGGTTTAATACTGAAAATTACCTTTCATTGAAACCCACATTGTAAAAATGAATACTAAAACTTCCTTTAAAAAGTGAATGTCGGACCAAAATGATCACATAAAGTAACTCATAACTAGTTTAAAATATAGGATAATATTATTGGGAAGTGAAAACATGAATATGGAAAAGAAATTTAACCATCATGTTCTGATGGATAGTGATAGAGAACACAGTTAGGAGAAAGTTAACAATCATAAAGCCATAAATCTATGATGAACTATATGGACATTTTATTTATCAAAAATGAATGTACTAGGATAATTTTTTTGGGTTTCAAGATCGTTTCCCTAAAGTTAGTTAATTTTTATAAGAATATATAATTACTTGATTCATTAAAATCTCACTCTTTTTTGTTCCTTGATCTCTTTACACCTCAACTATTTCTTTAAAAAGGAGGGTTAATTTTTTACTCCTAAAGCACTAGAAGATCATGATATCCATGATAAGTCACCACATCTATCCTTAGTTACCATCCATAAAAAGTTGTTCAAATAGGTTATAAAATATGTATAAATCCTCATGTGGTGAGATAATACTTTAATCTCACAAACTTCACTGGAATTTTAACTTAAATTTTTTATAAATGGTTAACCTTATAACCCATCCTTAGGATGAAAATACAAAAAATTATAAAGAAGGTTATGAAATAAACTTAACAATGATACCCCATATACCATAATTTATCTCTTGGTTTTCAAATTCCAGACATATTAATACCCGCGTAGTATATTCTATTGAAACATTCTAATAGCCTGATTTACCATAAATCATTTTGGAAAACATGCATTATTCATTATTTTAGAGATTACTAGAAATATCCAGTAATTCAATAAGTTTTAAACTTCATCCATGACACTATAACAGATATAGGTTTATACAATGCTAGAGTTTTAATATCTCTGGATAAAAGTGCTATTAACCCCCCCTTTATTAGTGCTAAAAAATAACTTTTAAAGGGGGTCTTTAAGAGTGCTAAAAAAGCAATGTTAAAGGGGCCCTTTTACCAGTGCTTATAAAAAAGAACTAATAAAGCCCCCATTTATCAGCACTAGTAAAAAAACACTAATAAAAGGGAAATTTATTAGTGCTTCTAAAAAAGAGATAATAAAGGGTACATTTTTGAAAAATATTTCATTAAAAATAATACATTAATACATTAATATATAAATAAATTTATATTCATACAAATATAATATATAAATTTTATATATGTTTTTAATAAGGATAAATAGAGATTTACATATAATATATAAGATATTTCATGAAAATGGATTATAACTCTAGAAAATTACTATAAACAAAAAAACTTGAAAAACCCAATAATAACTATAGAAACCCTTAAAACCCATAAAAATGTTTGGAAACCCTAAAAATTAGAAATGACCATAAATTATGTTCCGGGATTTCGTTTCATCTCTAAAACCAGTAAATTCAAATAATATGAAATTAGATAAAACAAATGATATTTAAATCATGTGATAATAAATGGAATAAAATATATTACAATTTCAAAAAATTTGGAAATTGACCTCAAACTTGAAAGAGCCATAACTATTGATCATGGTGTCCGTTTGGGATCCACCACATATAAAATCAAATCATGGGATTAACTCTATTCCACAAAGGGTCTAGGAATAAGGTATATGATATTTGTTCCATTTTTAAACCCACAAAAATTCCAAGAAGGCCTCCAAAACTGTGTTTTTAGTCGGGGTACCCCAATTTCTTATAATTAAAACAGTTATAAATTCCTATCTAGGAGTCCTTTCAGACTGTACCACATATAATATATAAGATATTTTCATGATATTCAATTAGACTAGTTTTGGATATGAAATAGACCATTGGATTAGAATTTATGTTCGTTCCATGTTCTTATGGGTTTTAGTATTTTCAATGTTTCTTAACGTGTTTATGTATTTTAAGTGTTTTTAGAGTTAATATCCATTTTAAAAAATATGTATAAATTAATATTTATTTTAAAATATATATATATATATATATAAATTTATTAATATATGGATAAAAAATATAACAAAAATATAGAAATATAAAGATATATCATAAAATATAAAACAAAACAGTATAGGAGGGTGGAAAAGGAATTGGTGCATAAGCTAGAGGTCTTAGTTTCAAAACTCACTGGAGGTAGGGTTGTATTCTAGGAGTAGGATTACCTAAAGTGCTGATGGGGGGGGGGGTTGGAAGTTCTAATAAAGGGGTAGGGGTTGGGTTGTGAAAAAAAATTTATAACCTTTATCATTAAGGCCTTTATCACTGCTTTTTTAGCACTGTTAAAGGGGTCCTTTAACAGTGATAAAAATGCACTGATAAAGGTGTCCTTTAACATCACTAAAAAAATCAATGATAATTGACCCCTTTATCAACGTAAAAAAACACCGATAATGGACCCCTATATTAGTGATTTATTTTAGAGATTTTATTGGAAACCTTTATCAGCACTTTTTATGAGTGATGTTAAAGATAACCCTTTAACATCACTTAAATTATTAGTGCTTCTATAGCACAAATAAATCCATTTCACTTGCACTGTTAAAGACTCTATATATAGTAGTGTGATGACATATATCCCATTTTCAACAAATAAATAATCAATTCTAGGGTAATCAGTACTATCCAATTTACTTTATCCATAACAATCACCACTTTTTCCAAGTTGTACACCATTTTCTCAATGTCAGGGACACATTAAGGGTTACCTTACCCTAAATAAAAATATCACATTTCCATTAAATCACTTTTATAAGTATTCATCACCATTCAACATATTTTTCTCAATCCCTAATGAAAATATTATACTGAAAATACTTATATATTTCAGGATTAATAATCATTGAATTCGAAGACATAAATACTTCATTCATCCCACTTCCTTCTCAAATAATAAACTATGTTTTTGTTTCATATTCCATAATACACCTATCCAAAAATAGGAAATAAGAATCATGTATCAACATTTATCAAACTCAATTTAATCATTCTCATCAAAATACTATTAGAGCATCACATACATTTCATATGTCATTTGTGGTATCTTCATCATCAATAGAAAAACCATTAATAGAACCACCTTGCTAATTCCCTGAATGATCCATCTACACAGGGAATCAATTTTCATAATGAACATAAATTCCATAGATAAATCATTTTACTTTTGATGATGTCTTAGAGAGGATAATATTTTCATCCATTGCGTTAACCAAAATCTTCATATTTCCTTTATAGATACTTGATTTGAGTCCTTCTTGTGATGTCCTGGACCCGAAATCCACTTAATAGGTTCCCCGAGCTAGGTGGGACACATGGACTCAAGTGCCTATCCCCAAATACCAATGGATTATGACTAGAAGCAAGGGTCTACGATGTGTCTGTGGGGAGACTATTCCCTCATTACCAGAGTGTAGCATAACAGATACATATAAACATATATAAATAGAAGAAGCAATATATGTAACAAGAAGGAACATCAGAAATAGTCCATGATAAGAATAACTGAATAACTGGAATAACATAGAATAACTAATGATGATATGTCATGTATCTAGTAATCGAGAAAACATGGATAAAAATTAGAAAGCATACATGAAAAAAACCAATGTAGAAAAATGGAAATTCATAAACTATCCCAAGCATCCCGAGCTACAACTTGGTCATTAGCTACCAGATTTTTCCTAGAACAACAAGAAATCAAGTTTTTGAAGCTTTATGATTCTCGTTATTAACACCTAAATACATGTAATTTTCCATGGGTACCAAACGATGTGCATATATTGTCTGAGATAAATCTTAGTGGCCCATAACCAATGGTGTTTATAACATCCATACTTTATAATAGAAATGCAACATTGTCTATGCATAGATATGTAGAGTAAAGTTGTACAATGTAACTAAATACCCAAGTACCTTCTTCAACCCTTGGATGGTGTTTAAACATGTAACCAATATATTATTTTTTTCTACCAGTTTATGAATAATTCACATGTTAATAATAGTGAAGGTTCCAAGATGTAACTTAACATCCTGTAATGATATTTAATAGTGAAGTTATAAGGTAATAACCAAGGAAACATATTCCTCAAGGGTATCTAAATCAGTAATGAATGTATCCTAGATAAGGGTAAGAGTATAATACAATGATAATAGTCCAAGGAATTATATAATAAGATGCCAATCAAGTCCAAGGAGTTCATCCAATGTAAAACATGGTTAATTAATGACTAGGTCCGATTGGCTTTAACCATGGAACCTACTTTCCAATGATGGATCCAAGAAGTGTATTGAAGTCTTCCTGTTTTACTACTTGAGGGATCCTACAGTGTTATACCGAGCATCTAGAGTTAGACAAGGATCATGTTCTAGGCGGGCCTCAACCTACAGAAGTCGTATAATTGAATTTGGAATGGGGTCCTCAGGTGATCAAGGCACTACCTCAGGAATCAAAGTTGAGATTAATTCAGTCCACTCCCATTTTGATAATGAATTCATATAATATTCCATTTTTTAAATTCCTTCCTTTTATTAGTGTGAAATATCCATGTAGCACACAACTCTTTAATCAAGTCATAATTAATCAACGAATCCATTTGGTTCAAGCCTTGCCTTTGATTAGTGTGATAAGGATATGTATCATGATACCTTTAAAGTAATCTATTTATGTAATTTTCAGTAATAGAGATTCAATTAGATACCTTCCATTAACATGGTAAGGGGTGCTACGAACATGCAAACTATTATTAAATTACATTAAAATGTCCAAGTCATATACTTACTATACTTGCTTATTTAAATTTCACATTTAATTATCAAATTGAAGTACTTACCTTAGGTGGGTTAAGTGGTGAGAAAAAATGGTACTTTCCATTATGAAATTTATAATTTAAATCAATAAATTTAATGTAGAAAATCTTACCCATTAAAAGGTCAAGACAAGGCACACCGGAATGATGGCTCAAACATGTCAAAATGCTAAATCAAAAATTGTAGAAAAACATCCTACATGGGATGGAAGGAGTTTTAGGAGTAACCAATAATAAATAATTTAATATTTTTAAATATCATAACCATATGGTTCTAATTATTATATGAATGACATAAAAATTCAGTAAACGACACCCGATGAAATCGGCAGGCCCCATACATAATTTACAAAATCATTAAACTTGTTGGATGAATTATAGACCACCCAACTTAAGATTTTATAAATCTACTCATATATTATTATCCTATAATTAATCTTGGAACATAGTTTATATAAGAAAAAGGGAAAAAATTCTCTCACCATGATAACTAGGTTGAGAGAAAGAGAGACGAAGAACGACTCAAAAGTACTCGAGTACTAACCATTGCGCATCCAACATGACGAAGGAAAGCTCGAATGGATCCCGAATGAAGGATATATCTCTGATCCCTAGGATAATCCTTCAAAAATATCTAAAATCATAGAAATTGAGGTTAATACCAATGGGGATCATATTAGGGCAGATGGATGGTCTTAATTAGATCATTAATGGTTAAATTTAAAATTACCCCAAAAAATATCATGCGCATGGTTTGGCTGCAAAATTTTCCAAACCATACACAAACCAGGAAAGTGTATCTAGAGAAAAGGGGAACTCACACAGTTAGGCTACATGGTTATAAAAACCAGGTGTCGACCACGCAGTAAGGCTCTGTTTATAAAATCACACCACCCATACATTTTTCTCTAACTGCATGGCATCCCTACGTGGTTTACTACAAACCATGCACCATGCCTAGTTCTCCCAAAAAATATGGTTTTCGGGATCCAAAAAGGCCCTAGACACCCTTGAGACTTTTTCTAACACATTAATCATTCATATTAGTTCTAAAATAAAGAATTAGACCCAAATTTAAAGGATCCATACCTTAGTTAAAAACCGGGTTCTTACAGTCTTCACCCATTAAAAGAACATGCCCCCGAGTTCACCTTCCAAGGATGGTGAAACACTATTTGACAACAACTTTGGAAACTAGGCACATATGTATTACTCTCTCTGAATTCTCATCCCACACACGGCTGTGCTACGATAACACTCATACTAGAGAGACAATCCGACCTCAGAGAGACTTTGTGCTCTTACCAATGATGCGTATTGGATACTCATCAAAGGTAACATAAAAATATAACTCAAATTACTCATGATCAAAGATATGAAATGGGTTGGAATGATATTTGAGAATATTGAAAACATATAAGATATCATGAATGGCATAATACCTTTGAGGTAGTATCACTCGATAGACTACTAGTCTGACTCTCTATAGAATCTAAAACGACCCTATATAATGAGATGATGACTTACCTTGCTTCTATAACTATCAACTCTCTAGCCTGGGTGATGCCTGAAGGAAAACATGACCCCCTAACTCAAACTCTAGAGGTCTTCGATAGTGATCAGTAAAAGATTTATATTTAGACGGAGCAGTAGAAATATGCTTCCTAATCAGCTGAACTTGCTCTAAAGTCTCTTATATGAGACAAGGACCTAGTAAGGCTACCTATATTTCCTATATCCAACACATGGATTAACAACACAACATATCATATAATAAATCAAAAGGGTCCTTCTGAATTTTTTCCTAATAGTTATTATTATAGTCATACTTTATGAGAGAGATATGCTTCTCCTAAGAACCTATCAAAATAAAGGATGCATGCTTAGAAAATTTTCCCCATTGTCCATTGGTCTTGAAAGGCTATTCTTATAAGTACCTGTGTACCCATATCTTTCTGAAAACACTCCCAGAACCATGATGTGATACAATAATCCATATAGGAAATGATAGTATGGGGGACCCATGAAGTCATATAATCTCACAAAAATATTTTCTTCCTAGCTCATCAATTGAGAAAGTCTCCCAAATAAGAATGAGGTGGGGTACTATCTTTAGTCAGTCAAAAAATACACATTCAATGTCACTACCCCTCAATAAACTAAGAAACCTAACTAAAAATCCATGGAAACATCTTCACATTTCCATTCCGGGACTAGAAGGGGATATAACTATCCTGCAAGTCTCTAGTTCTCCACCTTCAGCTACTGATAGGTGGAACACTAAGTAATAAAGTCCGATATCTGATATTTTATCCTAGGAAAAAAATAATGGCGTCTCATATCTTGATAAATTCTGGAGATTCTAGGATGAACTGCTCACTGAGAATCATGGGACTTGCGCATCAACTACACTCTCATATCTATAGGAACACAGAAACAACTTTGAATATATACATAGAATGCTGTCTCTTCCCACAGACAAAACTAGTGGTAGGTTATATGATATATATATATATATATATATATATATGATTTTAGACCACCTGTATCAAATAAAGAATATACTATAGGGGAGGCTACTAGAATATTACCTCGTACTGTAGAAGGTCATGTAGCTTGATCCTCAGGTATTGACTGTAAAGCATTAATTTGGAATAATCCAAGGACTGGTACAACAATTGGACTACCAAGATCAAAAATACTTTGATAGGATTTCGGGTGATCAGGGGTCTAGCTACCACATCAACGACCTCCTCCTCAGTTAGTCTTATTGGTTGTATTCTAACTCCCTACCTCATATGATGAAAAATAAACTACTCCTAAAGGTGGAGTTGGTGCGGATTCTTTTCCACTCAAAGTTGGTGGAAAGGTCCTGAAAAATCTATAAATAAGATCCACAGGGCTACAAACCCGACACTAAATTGGGTCTCTATGACAATGAGGATTTAGGTACCCCTATTTTCCACTCTGATGACACATCATGGATCTATCAAAATGGGTACTTTAGTTATCATTTCCCTGATGAGAAACTTAGAGAGAACATTTCCTACCATTGGGAGAACTACATGCCTACTGCTGCCTAGATCATCTATTCATAGTGATATTTACATCCCATAGGTTTCACTCAGTGATAAGACCCTCATTTAGTATTTTATAAATATTTGGTAGGGGAAAGGCATTCACCTTCATACGTATGGCGTACACAAGCCTATTCTATAATAATCTAGTACGCGAAATCTCATCACTGACTAGAATTGGAGAAGAGTGGTGTAACTTAGTGAAACACAATTAATATTCCATAACTGCCATAGAAACCTACTAAAGATAAAATAACTTTCTATCTCTATAATCTCTCATCCTTTGAGGAATGAACTGATCATAGAAGGTACTCTAGAAATCAGAATATATCATGCCCGGATGGAGACCATCCTGGGTAATGACATCCCACTAACACTTAGCCAAATATAGAAGCATGTATGCTGAAATATTGACTATACACTCTAGAGGAATTTCTAGATGTTTAACGATATATAGGGTGGTTTCTATCCAAGACTCACCAACCTTTAGACTTCCATCCCTCAAGAAGGTTGGAGGATGCTTCGGCTTAAACTCACGAGTCAAATCATCCATCGTAGGTGTAGCTTGTGGAGAACCATGAATGGAGTACATTAGATGTAGGAAACTATCATAGACATGGGAATTAGCGCCCAAATCATGTATAGTAGGTGGTGCATCAAGTGGAACTCCTGGAGGTAAGACTGGAGGCTTAGGGACCACCATTTCTGAAGCATGGACGTCTCTACCCTCCTCGCGTATGATATGAGGACACCATTACAGTATTGGTCTACAAATGCCATGCACACTCCTCTGAACAAACTTAAAGAAGATAGATAATGGAACATACAGAAGCTAAACAAGGAAATGATCACTAAACAAGTCATAATACCCCAACTACCATATTATATGACTAGGTATCAAAAAGTGCTCAGATATTAGCTTCATGTGTTCCAATATATGAAGGGTCAATAGTAGATTACATCATCATTTAATGGAAATACTTTCATTTCATTTATCATTTAATAACTAGGTTCACTCCTTTACTTTTCATAAACATGAAAATGAAGGATAATGATGTGTAACCATTAAACTTTTATATTTTTATTTTTTTATAACTTGTATCAAGGTTTTTTTATAATAAACTGTCATTCCCAATTAATCAGGGCCCATAATCCTTATCGCTGAGATTAAAAACCACATGAATTTATAATAAAAGGATTGATTTAATAAATTAATCACTCCATCCCATGTTGGCCCATAACCCAAAGGTCCCAAGCTTGGTACCTAGCTCTAATACCACCATGTGATGTCCTGGACTAGGATACCACTTAATAGGTTCCCTGAGGCTGGTGGGAAATAGGGCCTCAACCGCATCTCCCCAATGCCAGAGGCTTCTGACTAGTATTGAGGGACAAGGTTGTGTATGTGGTGAGACTATTAGAACATTAATAGAGTGTAGGAAAATGGATACATATAAATATGGGTAAAGAGAGGAATAAATATAAGTAAACAGAAGGTATAGTAGAAATAGAAAATAATAACAATAACTAAATAACTAGAATAACATAAAATAACTGATGATGATATGTCATGTATCTGGTAAGCTGGAAAACAATGATAAAAAGTAGAAAGTATACATGAAACCCCCAATATAGAAAGAAGGAAATACATAAACTATCCTAATAATACCGTGCTACAACTCGGTCATCTGCTACCTGCTCTATCATAGAACATCATACAATCTAGTTTCTGAAGCATTACACTTCCCTTTATTAACACATGAATATATGTAATCTACCTTAGGTACCAAACTATGCTCGGAGAGGGTCTGAGATAAATCTCAATGGGCCACCACCAATGGTGTCTATAACATATGACCCGTGTAGTGGAAATGTAATAGTGTGAAAGAATGCATATGTAAATTAAATTAGTACAGTGTAACTAAATACCAAAATTATTGCTTTATCCCTCACCTGGTGTCTGAACATGTAACCAGATCATTATGTTATTGTTAATAGTTTATAAATAAGTCACATGTTAACAATATTAATGGTCCAAGATGTTATTAGGAAACCTATAATGATATTAATAGTAAAGTTCAAAGGTAATAACCAAGGAAACATAGAACTCAAGGGTTTCCAACTCAGTAATGATTGTAGCATGGTAAAGGGTAAGAGTGTAATCCAAGGAGAATAGTGAAATATATTTCATAATAAGATTCCTACTGAGTCCAAGGAGTTTATCTAAGGTAATATGGGGCTAAGTAATGACTCTAATTGATGGTATTTAACCATGTCACCTACTTTTCACTGTTGGATCCAAGGAGTGTATCCAAGACATTCTATACTACTACATAAGGGATCCTACAGTGTCATACTGGGCATCTTGAGTTAGATAAGGATGGGTTCTAGGTAGGTCTCAACCTAAGAAAACCATATACTTGAATTCAGAGTGGGGTCATTGAGTGCTCAAGGAACTCCCTCAAGAATATAAGGTGAGATTGAGTCATTCCACACCTATTTTGATAATGAATTCATATAACCCTCCATTTGGATCAATCCTTTCCTTTCATTAGTGTGAGAAGTCCAAGTAGCGTGAAACCCTTTAATCAAGTCATAATTAATCGATAAATCTTTTTGATTGAAGCCATGCCTTTCATTAGTGTGACACATATAAGTGGCATGAAACCATTCATTTAATCTATTAGACGAATTTTTAACAGTCAAGGTTCACTCCACTACCTTCCATTAACATGGTATGTGGTGCTACAAACATGCAACCTATTATTCAATTACATTAAAAGGGCCAAGTTATATACTTAGTATAATTTCCAATTTCCATTTCACTTTTCCTTATCAAATTGAATCACTTACCTTAGGTGGGTCAATAGGTGAGCATACATGGTACTTTTAATTGTGAAATTTTTAAATTAAATCAATCCATTTAATATAGAAAATATTACCCTTATAAAGGTGAAGCTAAGGAACACCCGAACGATGACTCAAACATATCAAAACACTAAAACGATAATAATGGAAAAACATAGTACATGGGATGGATACAGTTTTGGGTGTAACCATTAAAATATAATCACATATTTATAAATAGAATAACCAAATGGTTCTAATGATTATAATAATGTCATATAAATTCAATAAATTACACCCAACGAAATCGGCATGCTCCACATGTGATTTCAAAAATCAATGAACTTGAGGGATGTGTTTTAAACCAATCACCTCAGGATTTTATGAATCTTCTCCTCCACTATTAGCCACTAATTTTTCTTTTAACAGAGTTGATTTGTGAAATTGGTAAAAATTCTCACACCTCGATAAATAGTCTAAGATAAAGAGAAATGAAGAATGACTCAAAAGTACTCGAGTACATACCGTCATGCATCCAATGTGATGAATAGAAGATCAAAAAGAATCCTGGATGAATGAGATCTATTGATCGCTATGTTAGTTATTCAGAAAGCTCAAAAATGAGAGAAATGGAGGGTAATCCCCCTGGGGATTGGATTAGGGAAGAAGTAGGGGATTAATTATATCATTAAGGTTAAAAATGTAAAAATACCAAAAAATAGCCTTGCACAGTTTGGTCACACGGTTTTCCAAACCATTAACAAACCCTCCATAGGTACCTTGAGAAATGGGGAACTCACAAGGTTAGGCCTCATAGTTATAAAAACCACGTGCCAACCATATGTTAAGGCTGTGTCTGAAAAATCTTGCCACTACACGATTTTCTTTAACCGTATAGCCTCCCTGCACATTTTACTAAAAACTAAGCATCAGGCCTAGTTCTCCCAAAAAACATGGGTTCTAGGCTCTGAAAAATCCCTAAAAACCCTTAAGGACTTTTTTAACTCATTAGGCCTCCATATTTGGTCCAAAATAAAGGATTAGACTGAAATTTAATGTATCCCCACCTGAGTGAAAAATCGGGTTGTTACACTTCCTTTCCATAGTCAAAACATATTCTTTTTCCTATAAGATATTCATGTGGGTGATTATTCCCACATTATTGATATTTAGGAAACATAAACTTATTTCCTTTATGGTATATATTACCCAAAATCTTAGTGAATGCCTTCCTTATCTTCTTTGGTGAGTCATAGAGTTGGTTAAATTACATTTTGTTAATCTAGATTTGTGAACACTGATTAGGAATAATTACAACATCCTTTACTCTAGTGATCATCCCATTTTTCTACTCATTAGGAAGCTTTCCATAACAATAATCATTAGCCCAATTCCTTTTAGTTCCTTCAATTGACTTAAATAAAATCGTATAGAGTATGAACCAATTTTCATAGTGGGGAACCATATCATCATGAAAACCCACTAATAGTATTTCTAAATTATGACACCATCTTTAATCTATGAAACCTTAGGTTTATACAAGTTTATTTATAGCCAAATTATTTTTTAAATCCTTCATGATGGTTCATAAATAGTTTGGGAATTCCCAATGTATATCCCCTAGAGTGTCAAACCATGTGCATAGTAAGACTTGTTTTCATATACAAGGTTACACACAAGTTAGGCTTGATAAACCTGGTCAGAATTGTTACTCTTAGGAACATCTATTATAGAACCAAGTCCACTTGTAGTATCATGACAGATATTTATTTCTAGGAAACCCGAATGGCCCAAAGGCCTTCATTTTTATTGATTTTTGATAACCCCCTTTCAAGGGAGAAGGGGGAACCCTTGCAAGGCCCATAGGCTCAGAGTTTACAAGGACCGTAGGCTAAGGAGATTACATGACCTGAAGGTATTAGGGAATTCAACCAGACTACCCTCCCCAGTATCTGAGTCATGATAGTTGCTCTCCACCTTTGCATGACCATCTGTCTAGGCTTCCTGTGCAAGCATAGGCTAGTAACGATGGCATATCCATACTCTCTAATTCTGACAATCCATTTGGCTTTACTTTGGTGAGTGAACCTACTCTGAATCCTCTTCTAGGGCTGCTCCTTTTTTGTAATGTGTCTGGGGAAGCTACATGTGGCTCGAAGGCCTGAGGTGGCCTGAGGGCCTTAAAGGTGGCCCGAAATCCCTACTGACCCGAAGGCCTGGGTGGCTCGAAATCCTTAAGGACTCCAAGACCAAATCGGTGGCCCAAGGTGAATAGTTCTAGCTGCTACAGTACTGAACGGCAACTGCTACAGTAACTGCTACAGTGCCTGCTAAGTTCCACATAGTGTACAGTCTGCTACAGTACCTATATAGTGTACAGTCTGCTACAGTACCACACAATGTATAATACTGCTACAGTAGCCCCAGAAATATGCCTCTATCCTTTACCAAAATTACATAACATTTTCCTATACGTTTTCTTATTCATAGAATTATCCTAAGACATGTCCTTAGAGTTCTCACTAAGATTTTCTCATCATATTATTCAAATTATGAATAAACCTTATCTCTAATACCAACTATAGTAACCCAATGTTAACGTACAATGATATTACATCATTTTTGTAGAATAACTAAAACATTACACAAACAGACACCCAGTGACCATATTAGTTTTGTGAATTTGGAAACATTGAAATGTAAAAGCTGGTACATGAGTGGGACACTCCCACTAGGTTCTCTAAGACTATCATCCCTATAAGAAATATTATACATAAAATATATCTTCATAAGATGAGAAATGAAACCTAAAAATTGGTGATCTTAGATTCACATTAAGGGTAAATAAGGGATATATATAAGCATAAACATGATAATAAGGGTATGATAACATGATTATAAAATCAGAATATCATAACCAATATATTAAAGATCATAAACATGAATCATGGCCTAAATATTTGAATTTTATAAGGCACGAATCATAAGGGAATTAATACAATAAAACACAAAATCATAACGTAGGAGTAAGACATGGAATTGTAGAATACACATAAACAAATAACATCATTCCCTATAAGTTGAGACAAATTTCTTGAACTAATCATAGATCTTCCTGGGGAGTATGCCTATTGGGTGGGAAACACCACCATCCCCAGTCGTAGTCCTTTCAATATAAGGGATTGGGTTTCCCTATATTCTTGTAGTGGATTGGGTTTCCCCATCTTCCCATAGATGAATGGGTTTCCCCATTTTCCATAGAAGATCAGGTTTCTCCATCTTCCCATAGTAGATCAGGTGTCCCCATATTCCCATAGTGGATTAGGTTTCCCTATCTCTGAGTAAAGGATTGGGTTTCCCCTTCTTCCCATAGTGGATTAAGCACGTCAACATAAATCCCATCATTATCTTATGAGATATAAATCATTACCCAATAAATTGGAGGGAAATATTGGTCCCACCCATTAAAACATACAATCATTCATACATGTACCATAAGATAGCGTCACTTTCATCATATCATAACTCATAAAAAGAAATGGGTTTCATAAACATCATATCATTACCCATAAAATTATATGGGTAATATAAAAATGTAATCATATCATAACATATAGAAAATATATAGGTTCTGTAATCATTTTTTCATATAATAACATGTGAAATCTAGTGGGTTTCATAATCATTTATCTTGGTATAACCTTTTGAATAGAACCTGGTTTCATAAAACATTAGGAAATAAAAATATAGACTATTTAGAGAAATAATGCTAATGGTATCCTTGGTTCATATCCACAGTAAATAATAAATTATAACCAAGGATTTCGTCTTTTATGGAGATGTATTTTGAATGATCACTTGGAACATAAATTTTCTTTTAAAATCACTTTTTAAAACATATAACATTTTCCAAATATCTTTACTTGAAAAAAATATGAAAATGTATAATGGAATCATGTAAAATTGTTTAAAACATTTATTTAATAAAATAACCTTTAACCTTGGAAAACATTCTTTTTAAAATATAAAACATTTGAAAGACCATTTTCTAGGAAAATAACCTTGAAAACATAAAAAGACTCTTGAAAACATTTTGAAAACCTTCTTATTTGAAAATAATTTAAAAACATATAAAATAATCTTAGAAATAATTTAAATACATTTTATAAAACCATTTTAAAATACTTTTCTTATAAAAAATATTTACAATTTTTCTTAATACATTTCTTGAAGAAAATATCTTTTTCACAATAAAAAATTATTTTTTAAAGTATAAATAATTTTGAAAAACTTTTTCTTTTAATATAAATTTGAGAACTTATAAGGGAAACACGAAAATATGTTGAAAATTTTTTTCATTGAAAACAACATGAAAAATCATAAAAAAAATTTGAAAAAATTTTGAAAACATATTTCGTTGAAAATAATTTAAAAAAAAAATAATCCTTTAATTATTTTTAAAATAATTTTCTTGGAAAATAACCTTTTGAAAACAAATAATAGATAATTTGAGAATCATTTAAAAGCCCGTTTAAACATAAATCATTTTTGAAAACATTTTTATTGAAAACCACTTTAAATTAAATCAATTTTCCATAATATGAGGAAAAAATATTCTTTAAATAATATAACATTATTAACTCACAAAGGAAGATTCATGGAAATGATGGTCACGATGGTTGGTATGTCCATACAAGATAATCATTCTTTCTACATGCTAAAGGTTTAAAAAAGTTATTTAATCATAAAATGAAAATTTTATTACTTTTAAAATAATTTTTCAAAAAGGTAAAAAATAGGTAAAATTTTCCTTTAAACATCATAGGATAATAGTAAAACATTTTTGAAAACATTTTTAGTAAACAAGGTTTTGCATGAACACAGATTTCTGACTGAAAGGAGAAATAAAGTTATATTTTAATAAAAAACATTTTCTTAATTATCATAACTACCAATGAGTGGTAAAATGGTACTAATATATGATGAAATAATTATTACACATAGGGGTATAAAATAAATTAGTGATCTTGAGATATGTATCACAATATTTCATCAATGGAAGAATAATCATAAACAGTCTTGATAAATGATGAGATTCTTTCCATAAATTCTAACCACTTCATAACTTTGAATTATACTCCCCCATATAAGAAATTTAAATTATATGGATCTTAAAATATCATGTAAATATGGAAATTAATAATATATAATATAAAATGGTGGTTTTTACACCTCATTGAAAAATATAGGTGCATAATATGGGAAGTGTCTCAAGTAAGGAAAATTGAGACAAAATTACTTTACCGATTTGGTATCTTTTGAAACATAACCTGATGAAGGAATGATAAAGAAATGGATATGTAAAAAGGAAAAAAATAAAGTATAAGAATCATAGAATACATCCGTGGTTAGTATATACACCACATAAAAGAAATAAGAGGTGACAATCGCTTGTGTCTCATGGAAAACAAAAGTGAGATAAGAAAACCATTATTACTTGAGTAACATTAGAATCATGATCCCCATGAGGAAATATCATACTTTAAATATTTTAATATCATAAAATAAAGAAATATAATAGTATAAAATTTTATATGGCAGTATATACAACACATAAAAGAAGCAAGTAGTGAATATGACATGTATCTCACAGAAATAAAAAGTGAGATGAAGTTCCTTTACCTTATGATTTGAATTTATTTGTACACATTAACAACTCATTTTTAATAAATATAAGTTTATTACAAATCTAAAAAAGAAAAAATTTATAATTTATATCATTTATTATTTTATTATTACTTTATTTTACCCATTTATTAATAATTCCATATTAATGTCACATTCCATGTAATATTCTATTTGTTTTTCATATACATTTTGACTTGTTATTCTTGATACTATTACATAGATCATTATTTTCATAATTAAATAATATAAAAAATGAGATAAATATTATATATATTCATTATATATATTTTTATTAGTATATATAAAATATACAAGAATTAAATGGAATACACCGTTCATGGAGATGGTAGGCCGTACATATCCACGAAAGTTATTTCTGTTTTATTATCACATTGAAAGAAATAAATTAAATGGAATATATGTATATATAGATATTATAATTCCATTAGAATTATTATTCTTATATATATCATTTAATTTCACTATACCCATACTTAATACATTCTATGTAAAGTGTGAACGAATGATACCGCTTTGAGGAGGCGATAGTCCACACGTCCACAAACAAAGTTAGCGCATTTACATGAAATAGAAAGAATAAAGTTGGGTGTTTATATAATAATTAAATAAGAATAAATACATCATAAATATCATATATAAATCATATAAAAATAGATTTTCCTTTATAATTCCCAACCATGAGAGGTGGAAAAGGAAAAAGGAACAACATGGTTTCATGAGGCGGTAGTTCACCACACACAAGAATGATAAGTATGCACTAGATTGAAGTGTGTGTATGTTTAAGATGAACCATTAATATAAAAACATATCAATATATTTTTTATAGGGTGGATATTATATAATCATGGAATAAAAATATTTGAGGGGTTGGAGAATGAAAATAATAAAAAAGAGCTTGAGGAATGATATTACATGTTCTTCGGGTAAATCCTTTTTGTTTTCAGCAAAGGGATTACTTGAATAGATTTATTACCAAGGTTTTAGTATTAAGTGAGGTATTGTTTGAGCTTATTTGAATAGATTTTGTGCAATAAAAATTTCTTGAGTGGTGTGAATATGGAGGAGGGGTGAGTCCCTTTTTATAGCGGAGAAGGAGTGACATTTTTGTATCATTTGGAAAAGGGAATTCCACCCACATTTTACCATATATTGTGGATACATTAATAAAAAAATTATATTAAAGTGAGGATATTTTAGATATATTAAGAGAAAATTTATTTTTTATAAGTTTTTAATTCATTTTGGTCCTTATGTTTAAGTATTAGTCCCTCAATAATATGATTTTCCTCTTAATTGTTATAATTTTTTTAATTATATTAACTAAGATTTTTGGAAAAATCAGAATTTGGACTTAATATAAATTAGAAATTATTATTATTAAAAATATTTAATCAATTTTTCCGAATTAAAATCATAGAATTTGTATAAAATATTTTAAAATTAAACCCGCAGATGGGATGACAATTGGAGTTTTTAAAGTAAAAATGTTCAAACATTTGTAGAGTTTATTATCTAATTTAAAAGTGAAATTGATACCAATGAACTAAATTATATTAATTTATATATAATTAATATAATTATTCTTTAAAATAAATTATAAATATAATTTAACCTTATAATTAAATTAGATAAAAAATTTGTATTTTTCACTATTCTTAAAAAAAATGAAACTTCACAGAAAAATACCTAAAATTCACCCAACCAAATTTCTATGTTACTATTTAAAAAATAATTTTTATTTTTTTATATAAAATTTATAAAAGTTTCAAAATTTATATTTAAAATAGGATCTCCATTAAAAGGAGGTAATTTTTTTTATAAAAACATATGTTTTTATGTATAATATTAGGTTTATTAATATGTTATGACTATATAATATATTTTTTGATGTAAAAAATATTTTATTGGATATATAAAATATTTATTACATTAATATCATAAAATAATATGAATTAATTTAATTTATTAGGATAAAATTTCATTGTGATCAAAAAAGTAGTTTTCATAAAAATATTCCCTTAATAGTCAATTTGTTCCTATATTCATTTATAATTAATTAATAACCAATGAATTCAATCATGTATTTTTATAATTTATTTAGTCCTTTTCATAACAAACAAATTGACGTCTAGGATATATCTTATTATATTAAATAATAATATTTTTTATAATATATTATTATTCGGTAAAACTCAGTCTTGCATGATATACAGGACATCGAAGAAAGTCAATATTCTATGTAACATTAGATAACATTAGAGTTCCATGTAGATAAAGATAAAATTTATGTCATGTATAGCACATAATTAACTTTGTGTTGTGCACAATGCAATAAAAACATAGTTATGAAATTTAAGAAAACAATTTTCAATGTTTGATGAAATGATGAATATCAAAATGATTAAATTAATTTAAAAAAAACAATTCAAAATATATTAGGAATATATAATGTTGGTTTTTGGCATGGTTTTTCCTATTTCGTTCCATTAACTATTAGAATAAAATGAGAATATATTAACTAATAAACACACAAAAGCAAAACTTATAAAAATTTGAGGAAAAACATATAAATGAAAAGTAAATAAAAACATATTAGTCTCTAGTTTCAACATATGTTATCCACAATTAATTTCCCTACTAGGATTTCTAACTTAATAATTTTTTCAATTCATTCATAATGGTTTATAATGGGTTTTCTAATTTCCAAAACATATCCCCTATGAGTGTAAAACTGGACGTGCATCAATTCCTATTGTCATGCACCATGTGACGATTGAGTGTATCTCAATTCACCAATTTCAAGGCTATTACACCTAGGTACCTCTGTTTTAGAGCTTCACCCACTTTTTATATCCAAATATTGATTTATATTGTTTTAAAACACTCATTTTATACTTAACCAAGGTTCCAAGATATTTTTTTTTACATAGTCTTATTATTAAACATATCCATAAGTTTCTCATTAATGTTTTCTCATCCCAGTTTTAAAGGTTAACCAAAACATTCCTATGATATGAAAAATGGGGGCCCAGGTCTGTTAGACATATTATTACTTGATTCTTAAACATAAATAACCATTAATATGACATAAGGATCATAAATGACAAGTGTTTTTGGAAAACTAGGTTCATATTACATCATAAGGAATATTCCATAATGAGATCCTAAAATCCATTTGAGCTCTTAAAACTAAATGGGATAAACTAGGTATTAAATTAAGAAAGGTGAGAGATAAAAAGACGAGTAAGGTAATAAACATGATAAAGAAACATAACATTAGAGTTAAAGGTATAACATGATATAATAATAGATAAGTCTCATGAGTTATTTCATAGGAGGATATCATAAAAAACAAAGTATCATAAGATCATGGAATCATAGGAAATGTGGTAAAAACATATAACATGAAAAAAACATGAGTCAATTCTAACTTCATAGATAATATCAAATGGTGGAAAAAGTACCTTCATAGATTAAGTTCACTCCCTAATCTCATATATGATTTATCGTGGAAGTAAATCAATACCCAATGCATTGGAGTATTATCTGGGTGAACCCATCATAACTTGTTCATGATCTATGTGTGCCACATAAATGAATCAATCATAAGGAATAACATAATAATTACACAAGAAAAGAAATAGGGCTGCATAATGCTGCTTCATATCATAAATTAAGGAAATTTTACGATGAATACATTTGAAAAATGATCTTGAGACATGTATTACCCCATAAAAGTAAGGGAGAAAATTATAGGTATATATTTTATAGAAACATATATAGAGTTTATAATATTTACATAACATTAAGATTGAGATAATGTTAGTTAGAGAGAGAAAAGTTTCATATCTTGAAGGAAAGGGTGGTTTAGAGAGATACCACACCTTGATCCTGATTTGTAATGTGTGTTCGATATCTACTAAAATAATAAACTTATGTTAATTATTTATTTTCATAAGAACCATTTTAATGTTTATTATTCCTTTTATTTTAACTGTTACCATGCCATATTCAATTACATAACCAACTAATTTCACATTGTATGTTCTAATGATAATTGACTCATATGTCTAAAATCACATTCATAAGTTCACTGATCTCAAATATATTATAAATTCATTACATCCAAAATGGTAACCATGAATGAATTATAATTTTTGAAATTAAGTAATAATTTTTAAACCAACCATAATATATGGTTACGAAAAATGAAATATGTTAAAATCATGGAGATGGTAGGTTGTTAATACACATGGGTAACATTTAAATTTTTTAAATATAATGATGGAATAAAGGTAAGTGTTATTTTATATTTATAGGATTTTAATTAAATAAAAAATATTATATTATTTATTTAAATACCCTTAAAAATTACATCCCTATAATTTGGTAATTAAAATGAATTATATCACTTAGCGAGGTTGTAGTCCTCGGTACACACGAACAACATTTTCATTTATTTAGTAGATGTTATGGTAAGAAAGTATATGATATATTACTTTTAAATAATTGTTTATATATCTTGAATATCATATATAAAAAGAATTTTTTTCCTTAACTTCAATGTAATGTATAATAGAAAATCAAATTATATTACTTCATGAGGTGGTATTCAGTAGAACATACAAGTTATGTCATCTTATTCCCTATAAAATAGAAAGTAAAAATGATATATATGATATTATAATAACAAGATTTTGAATATATTATAAATTTAATAAATAAACATTAGATACACCATTATATCCATCTGTGAGATGTGATGATGTAAAAAATTATATCAGTTCACAAGATGGTTTCCCATCATACAAACAATTGATAGTTTCATTTCCCATTTGACTGAGGAGTACATGGGTTTAGTTCATTCCCTTAACATAAAACGTCTCATTATATGGGAGATTATATGGTTGTTATATCAGTATGTTTTAATAATATTTGAAGGATGTGGGAAAGGAAATAAAATAAAACACTTGATTTAGGATGTTAACTATTATTCACACAACCTATTTTGTTTTAAACTGAATTTATTGACCAAACCAATGAGCCTTGGAAGTGTTTAAATTATAATAGATGGGGTGGCATTTTATAAGTGGGAAAGATGGCACACTTTAAATTTTTGAAAATAAAGAATTCCACCTACGTTTTTATCAAGACACAAAGATCCAAAATAGATCATTTTAAAACCTTAGAAGAGATGAGATATAAATATTACCACAAAATAAGATATAGAAAAGTTTTGGGTCATTTGTAACCCATAAAATTTGAGTTTAACCTCTGGTAAACACATTTTAACCTTAACTACAATAGCTAATTTATACTCTTTTCCCAATTAACTATGCTTAAAAATTAATGTATTTTTAGATAATATAAATTATTAGTATTCCAAATATGGAATCCAATTTTATAAATTCATCACAAATAGATGGATTATTTTAATTTAAAACAATCCAACAAATGTGTCGAAAAAGAAGTTTTTCTAAAAGAAAAACATTCAAAAGTTGAAAACGTTTTAATATAAAAATTAAATTTTAAATTGATCCAGATGAACTAATTAAGATAAATTAATATATAATTATACAAAAGATTCCTTTAAAATGATATTAAAATAAAATAGGGCTTTTAAATGCTTTAGCATAAAAATAATTTTTATTAAAAATCATTATTTTTCTATATTCATCCAGAGTTGAAACTTTTCAGAAAAAAACCATAAACTTTACCCTAATATACTTTGGAAATTAGATTTAAAAAATTATTATTTTTTCTAATAAATTTTATAAAATTGATAAAAATTAATTTTAAATTAGGCGTGGAAAGCATGATTAAATCTCATTTAACAAAAATTAGAAAAAAATATTCTTCTCTAAAATGGTTATATTTTATTTCAAATCAATAGATAACCATTGAATTTATTTTATTCATTTTTAAAACATAAGTTTCTTAATTTAGTTAGTCCTATTCATACCCTCCAATTTAACATCTAGGTTATAATAGTTATGTTTAAATAATAATATTTTAATAGAGTATCAAATTTTATTTAAACCTGGTAGTGCATGCATCACAAGCTATTGGAGAGTTTAAATTTATTTAAAAATAAATATATTAAAAAAATTAGGTTGTTATAGATTATCACTCCTCTATCCATGTGATTTATTAGTCAGGTTTTCATGAAACTAAATTTTTATTTTATTGTCCCTAATACCATGAGAAGAATGAAAGTTTCCAATATCCATTTCATCCTTGACATCAAATCAATAAATTTCTTTATATCTTCCAAAGTATCATATAAATTTCACCATTAAATGACTTGATGTTATTCCATAAATGGTTCATCTAATATTTCTTTCAAGGTTAGCGATAAAATTAGAGGTTTACCGGGAAAGTCTCATGATGTTTTCTTCATATGTACCAATGGATTCATACTTGTTTTTTATCAAATACACCAATTATATCTCCATTTTCACAAGAAGCGTTCTTAGAAAATATTTAGTGAAAAACATTTTCTCCAAAACAACCCATTCTATATAATAAACTTCTTACTTTGGATTCATATTCTTAATAGCAGTCCACCACAGGTCAGCCTCATCCTCTATATGATAAACAACTGAAATTATATTCTAAGACTCTGAGAACTAGGGAACAAAAAGTATCATTTCATTAAAATTTATCAATTTCTAAAAAATTATTGGGTTGGAAGACTCATTAAGGGAGGGTGTTCATAGACTCATAAATGAATCTATATAATATTTCCTTTTTATTGATGTATTAGGTATCTCAACATAGTTCATATTATTATTCATAATTTTGAAGAGTTGAGGTAGCATCAATATATGATTTTATAATTTTATTTCCATCCCATTTGGTTTCTAATTGGGAAAATTACTACATTTATCATAAAATTTATTATTATATCATTTTTACTTCATCCATCCATTACATAAATAAATTAAATATGGGAATTAGAATATAAGAAATATATATAATGAAAACTATTAAATTAGAATAAATAACTCATAAATAATGTGAACACCATAACTTTTGAATTTCTCAATTTCAATCTATTTTATCCACCATTATTTACAATTAGTTTCTTTGATATAAATATATTAAAATTACATTATATGGTTTTTAATGTGTATGTGAATTTACTAAGTCATATCATCTGAGCGTGTCAAACTAGGTGTGTGTTAGCCCATTAGTTGGGTACCAAGTGATGATAGAGTAAATACTTAACCAACCATTTTAAGATATTATTTATCTATGTTAAAACAATTCTAGAGAATATATATTCCTAATTTTATACAAACAAGGATGTTATTACTAAGAAACTACACATTTATTAATTTACTAAAATTTTAGGACGTTTTCCTATATTTATACTTATACCTTTGGTTTTCACAAATATTTTATCTTCTTAATCACCCAAAATAACCAAATTATTCATTTATACCAAACGTGATGACCTAAACATACATATATTAATATTACATTATTTTATATAAATATTTATGTCATCACACAATCAATCATACTGTAGAGTGTAAAGGTTTATTTGCCCTTGATATTAGTTGCATAAAAAAATTATTAAATAATTTCTTCAATAACTCCCATGAAATACTTTATACATGATATCCATTATTTGAATCATACTTAATAATCATATTTATAACCTAGAGAATGTAAACTTATAAAATGGTGACATCAGATGAAATATAAGGGTAAACAATAAAGATAAAAAACTAAGATAACAAGTGATGGGAAGAAAATAATGTGGGTATGAAAATATAATTGAGGTCTATTAATATTAAATTATAATACCATACCCAAATAAACACACATAATAAACCATGTAAATTTATATGTGTAAAAAAATATGACATGATCTAATATAACATGGGTGTGTTTCAAAACATATAAATTTCTCACAAGAATAATAATTGAAATTATTATAGTGTATTAGGAAATAGATTCCTGCATCTTATAATGTAATGGATCATGAATCATGTTCTTGAATCTCATTAATTTTTTGGATAAAGAATCAAATTCAAGGATCTTATAATTATCTCTTGATATATCAAAGATTACTCAATTCATTAGATGGATATATAATGCAGGGTGCACCAATCATATACTCAAAACATTACGAATATCTTTGATGAGAACATGAAAATATTTATATCTCAGACATCACTAAATTATCCCATGGAAAAGAAATGAGTTTCATGAAAAAATATATAGAATATTCTATAATACATTCAAAGAATTAAGGTGCATATTTTTATAAAAACATAACTCTAGTGTAACATTTAAAACATAAAATGTTGTTAACATAGATTAAAAACACCTTTTCAAGATTTCTAGGTAAATCATTTTGAAAAATAAGAAGAAATTTCATTTTTTAAATCAATATAAATTTAGATTATTTTTAAAACCATTTTAAAAACATGGTAATGAATCTTCATATTGATGAATGGTTGAAATGTAAAATTAATGTATTCATAAAGAAAATAATAAAAATAAATTTATTGGACAATTTTTTTAGAAGTGAATAGTGTGTAAAATTTTAAATAATTATATTTAATTTTTTTTCTGAAAATGGACATAGAATAGTAATATTTATTACTTAAAATAAGAGTGAAGTAAGTTTAAATTCTAATAATCATATCTTGTAAATATTTTTATCAAGGAGAGTGAAATAGTAATAGAAAAAAACTAATTACTATAGGATAAGATAATGTATTTGGTTTTGGAGGGAATTCATACAAATTATCCCCAAATGAAAATTCATTTAAGAACAATATCGATAGAAAAAGTGATTGAAATGAAAACCCTTACAAATTTTGAAATATTATCGAAATCCATTGAGAAAGATAACTTTTTAATTATTTTTAAATAAGTTAAATTTCATTAATGTTAGAGTGAAAGGAATCCATAGGGTATTATATAAATGACAAAAATAAAATAAGTGGTGAATACAAAATATGTCTCAATTAATGAAAATTTAGGTAAGAAAATCCCTTAACATTACTCGCAACATCAAATAAAGTGAATTAAACACATGTATGATAAACATAACTTATTTAATAAAATTATTAAAATATATTACAATCAGTAATATTTTATTAAATACAATAATTATACATTTATTAGTTATTTTTCATTTATTTTCAACATCAGATGTTAGAGATTTTGATTAGTTCTCACCGTTATGTAATGGTAATGATTATCTCTATACTTTGAAAAAATTATCCTCATAAATAGATTATTTATGTTAATAAAATATAAGTTCCATAATGATTTATAATTTTCAAATTTATTTCAATGAGTGTTTTATTTAGGATTTGGGAATACAAAATCATTGATGAGCATATATCGATATTTTTAATAATTAAATGGTTCTAAGTTAGATATAAATATAATCAATAATTAATAATTATTGAATCATAATCCGGGTGCATGAATCATTTTTATTTAATAAAAATATTCAAATAACCATCCATGTAAGAAAGTGATTAGATATGAAATTGATCATTAATAGAGGTGAAAGTCCACACATAACAAATGAGACGTTTTTATTTTCCAATGGATGAGAGAGAGAGATAGATAATGGGTTTTACATAAATATAATAAATTTATGTTTAAAAGTGAAAATTATTTCAATTTAATAGTATTGTAAGATGGGGGATGAGAAATAAAGAGAATAAAATGTTAAAGGGTGGTAATACTCACATTGAGAACATGATACTTCCTTTGAATGACCTCTTTGAAATGGAGCTTTGGGGAACTTTCATGAGGGCATGGGATACAAAAATTGGAATATGACTCTATTAGAAGAAAAATGGGATGTTATTTATGAGAAATTCCAATGATATGTTTTTAATTATGTTTTTGGAAGTGAGATTTTTTATAGGAGAAAAGGAGGGATTTTTCATTGAAAACTAATATTTGGTTATGGGTAAATATGGAATCACATGGGAGTTTGGTGTTTTGGGTGAGGAAATGTTTGTGAGATATGTGGGTATGCCTTTAAAACTATAAATGGTCTTTTATAAGGTCTATGCGTCATGTTAATTTAGTGAAATGTTTCCCACATTAAGTTATATCAATATACCCTTATTAACCATGTTTAAATATTTACCATGGTAGTTATTTTTTTCCTAAAAATATAAGATGACAATTGATAAATAGTTTTGAAGTGATGAATCCAAATAATGAATCTATTTAATATAATTAAATTTTAAAATATGATAAAATTAATATTTAATTAAAACAAAAGATATAGAAAATACCTATTTTTATAAAAATATATCTTTTTATAAATTAAGTGTTTATTATAATTATTTATGATGAATTAAAAATTAAAATAGTGTTAATATTTTCTATATACATAAAATTAATATTAAATCAATAATTTAAAATTGATCAATTAAATTTATAAAAACTACAATATATTTATAAAGAAAAATCTTTGAAAAATAAATATTTTACTATAGTAAAATATATTTACATTGGTTACTTATTTTTAGGTTAAAAGTGAAGTTAATCGTATTAAAAGTTTTGGATGTTTAGATATAAAAATTGAAAATAAATTCAGACTCAATTTTAAGTGTTGATATAATTTACTTTTTAATATCGGTGTGCATAAGACATATAAACATTTTTTAAAGAATATATAGTTTTAAAGAACAAAAAGAAATTATTCATTTTTTAATTTTTTTGTAATAAATATTTTATGAATTTTAATTTATATATTTTTATATATTATCTTTAAATTTAATCGAAATCATTATTTATTAGTGATTAATTAAAATTAGACATTACATTAGATAATTTTTTTAAACTAAATTTTATATTAAAAAATACTTCACCAAATACCATTAAAATTTTTTATTTATATTTTCAAAATTATAATTATATCAATACATTTATATTAAAATAATTCACTTAATATTATAAATTAAATTTACCATACTTTAATAATAATAATAATATGTAATGCATTAAAATATATTTATAAATAATTATTATAAATAATTATTATATTTTTATTTCTTTTTATTTTATTTATGGATTATATTATTTTTGATTTTTTACAAACAATACACGAATTCGGTGTACCTATGAGATACATTCATATCTAATGACTATATATACAATTACCATACTTCATTTTATAATGATTGTATTACCACCCTTATAGATTCATTCCATTCTCACTTATTAAGTAACACTTCCCATTCCATATAATGGATTTTCTATAATGATGTTTAATTTTATGATTTTATTTCTCACTATAAGTTTATTTTTATCATCATTTATTTTAAAAGGGGTAGATGATTGATACTAGCTCCTAAGTTTAAATATATTAATCAATTTTATTAATTCTACCCTTTCAATTTATGAAACTTTAATACATATAATCAACCATGGTATGAAATTAATAGTTTTAGGTATCCTTTTCAAATTGTTTACCACAATAAGATGTATCGTAGTTCATTTTAGTTTTAATTTTTTCAAAGAGATCTATTCAAGGTAATATTTATCAAAAGGAAAAATATAATGTAAAATCAAGGGATATTACAAAATTTACCCTGGAAAACCCAAGACTTCATTAGAATTCCAAAATAATCTATATTGAAGGCTAATACTATATAAACTCACAAATGGAGTATTCGATCCAAAACCTCACATGGTATTCTTGTGATATTTAAATACATACCAACACTAAAACTATGATACCCATGAATGAATCCTAGTAGACGCACAAAAAATGCACAAAACATTCATACATGCTTCACACATTAAATTATAGATTAAATGTAGTCCCGTTGAAGGAACTGATGATATTCTAATGGAGAAATCAAGCCTTGTAGTAAAGTTATAAGGTAACAACAATACTCTAACATAGTCCCATGGAAAATCTTGACACTATTACATCTCACCAACATACACTTTATTAAATTCATGAGATATTGTCCTCATGACAATAAAACCTAAATCCCCAATTTATTATATGAACTACCCACATAAATATATTTATTGGGAAACTATGAATATAGTCAAGTATAAACACCACATTTTATCAAAACTATATCCCAGAATGACCAAACATCTATTGATTTTCCATGAGAGATATCAATTGTATGTTGTTGAGTTATACGAATAAAATTTCAATACCTTTTATTCTCTCTTATATCTTACAATGAGATTCCATAGTGTTTAATTAAGTGGAAGAAGTGATAGTTTTTTATTTATTTTTATAATATCATTTATTCTCTAGAATTTAAAACAAAAATAAATTATTTCCACAATAAAATAGTGTAAATAATAGACTATATTATTAAAGAGTAAATTATAAATGATAGTGTCTAGGTGATCACGTGAGTTCATTAGACTTCACCTTCTCATATAATTACCCAAGAGAGACTATGTTTGAGAGAGATTAGTGTAACAATACACTCCCACATGTTATTGAGCAGGTTTTCAAAGAATAGTGGAATTGTTGATATGTGAAATCATAACACTAGTCGCACAAAATATATTGTGGAGGTGACTGAAAGTAAAATATTCAACTAAAGAAACATGGACTATGATTTTATTCAAATAATAAATATTGATAGGAAAGTAATTTTTACTTACCATGGAATTTTATATATTCAATATAACTCTACTTTAAATTTTCATCTATATTTTCCATCCATTTCAAAACCTTTTTAACAAATTATTATAGTTTCAATTATTTTAATTTTATATTTAGCTTAAAAGAAAATAATATACAACTATTTAAATGGGGTGAAATAACTTACTCCATCTGATCGAATTAGACCCCATGTACCATTAATTTTTACCCAAATTTAATTCATTTCTATAAATTATATATGTTCCCAAACTATTTAAATGCACAATTAAATACTATTTCCATGGAGGAAATATTCACACAATGATATTAAAAATATATTTATTTCATTAATTCCATAATTAATAATTTTATTAAATATAACTTACTAATTATGCATAATAAATTTATTAGGAATACTACTTGTATTTTCTACATTCATGGTTGTATGTATAGACACTGCCCATGGGAATTAGAATGCTAAGAACAAAGGAATCCAACAATAATTTTTCATGAATAGTATCCTTTTTGGCATACCCTTTATACTAGACAAATCATATTTTGGATTATGGAAAATATATAAATGCAAGATATAATTATCACAAGAATATAAGTCATAGCCTCAAAAGAATTACAATAGGGAACTATTCCAGGTATTAAATTTATTGAAGATCCCAAAATACTTATAGAGGAGAAGATGAAAATTATAAGTAAAGTAATGATAGATTTATTAATACCTTACTAACTCTATAATGTATACCAATAATCATTATAATATTAATAACTCTAAAAATAAGAGATACATCTGGGGAAAATTCTTTTGATTATTTCATTTCATTCAAAATTCATTATACAAAAATAGTTTTTAGATTCTTTATATAATGGTCATATAGAGTCATCACTATATATTATCTAGAAATAGTATTTATATGAGTGAAAAATATAATAGTAGAAAAGATATGATTAAGTAATAATGGAAATAGTTTTTTCATCCCCTGAAAAAGATGGAGATGGTTCTGAGCTAACAAAAATGAAACAATACATTTCTCAATACACAAAATATGATCCAATCCTAATTTGAATGAAAAGATATATAATATAGGCTATATATACTTAGTAATAATAATATGTGGACCTTTAATTATTTCAACCCCCATCATCTTATATATTTTCTTCATAACATGGGGTATATATACAAGACAATGGAAAAGTGTACCTCAACAGCCAGTACGACAACAAAAACACATGGAAAATGAGAATATCATGGATTATAACAATAAATCTACAAAAATTATCATATTAGGGATAACCCAATATAACTATTTAGTTATAAATAGTAAAAACACATCTCTTCTTACTAGTTTTTACCCAAGAATATTTTCTTTTCATCTTTCATTTACATATATTTTTGAATAAATTTATCTTTTATATATTTTATTTAATAAAATTATAAAAGTTAGTCTTAAGATAAAAATGAAAGGATATTATGGTAGAATAATAAGGTTTTATATTTAATACACACTAGTTTCCTTATTATCCTAAATTTATAAACAAATTTCTTAAAAATTATTTCAAAATGGATACAATCATCTAAGTGTTAGGGAGGTGTAATTTTATAAAATAGTTTGTGTGTCTCCCAAATTGTGTGAGAACTTTCTAAAGGTTATCTATTATAAATTTTCACCATAAAATAATTTAATCACATATTTTTACATGAGAAATATATTTTAACAAGAAAATATATAGGTTCATTGAAATTGAATGTGAAAAAACTAGATTAATGAAATTGTTGCGGGGAAAGTTGTATACTATTAAAGTGATATACAAATAGGGGATACCTTAAAAATGAGTCTTCAAGTTATTTGAGTTGATGTAAAATTATAATATGGGATCCAATATAATTTTACTACTTTATAATGGAACTGATATTGTGATTGAAAAATCAAGATCAATCAATAATAGTAAAATAGGTACCAAAGTTCAATATTCACAAACACTACTTCTATAACCTGAAAATTTTAATTAACTATTAGGAATTCATTTTTTAAAGGATTTTTTACATTCAAGTCGATCATACTCATAACTTATATTGAAATTAATAATTAATTTCTCAATAAGAATAAAATATTAAATGTTTCAATATATTATTAGATATTGATAGTGAGAGTAATTTTTTAATTAACTGAAGAATGGGTAGATATAGTATAAAATTATTGAAAAAAAAGATTCAAGGATATGTGAAATTGATGAGTAGACATGTATATTGAGCGAGAGGAATTTAAAAAGGTTTAGAATGCTTAAAATAAATAAAAATAATTCAACTTCCCTTAACATTCAATGATATGAGACTCAACTCGAGTAAACATTAAAAATTTGTTTTATTTTTATATAGAAATTACTTCATGGAAGTAATCACACAAGTGTGGAGAGATATTCTAGGATAAATTCTGAATATGTTTTCATCTATATTTTAGTTTTTATGATTTTTCATTTAAATATATAGTTTTAAAATAATTATGTTATATTTTGAATTTCTGGGAGTTAATTCTTCCTCCTTGGGATATATTGTGAAATTTCATTGAAAATAATTACTTCAATGAAACAATGTTCATAGAAAAGATTTTATCTTTTTTTTAGTTTTAATGATGTATGGAGCAGTCATGGGATAAACAATTTAAGAAATAAATGATTACTAAAAATTCACATTGGAAAAATAAATACTACTTTGGGAGTCTAACATAATTTATATTAAAAATTTAGACTATGTCAACAATATAAAATAGTATCAAATTCATATACCCACAAGGTGTTCGTATACCTATTATAGGTATTTGAGCAGCCAACATTATGGAAATTATCAAGGTATTTTGGAATAAAACCCCATAGAATACATTATTTCCTCAAAGTTTCGTCATAGTAACTCCTAAAATAAGTTCAAAATTTAATTTACTTTAGTAGAAGGCTCCAAAAATATGTTAAAGAGGAAAAATAGCCTCATAGATATGCTATGAGAAAGAAAAAACACACCATTGTAGTCCCATGATGATGCTTGATTTTACACCACCTAGACAACATAAACTACATCAACTATCCAAGATGAAGTTATTATATAAATGGAACATTAAACACTAATGTTTGATATAAACTCCCCTTAATACTCTATGCATTATAATACATTGAAATTGGGAAAGTCCAAATACCTTAATAAAAAAAACTACACCAATGTTAACATATCCTAAACATAAAATGCTACATCTATCTATTGGATAACATAATATGAGAAACCACTCAAACACTAGGTTTACCTACAAAAACTACTTGAGAAAATAAACTCATTAAATTTTGGAATTTATGTAGTATAAATCTTAAAATATACACCACTATTAAACTACAGACTTTAATGATACTGGAAGCCACATAAACATGGAAGTACCAATAGTAACATAGATATTATTCCTTACATATTTCATAACTAAATTTGAAAATGGTTCAATGAACATTCCACATTGATCTTGATCAAGGAAAGAAGAAGCGTATGGCTTGTGGATTGATTCATAGACATAAATACTAACCAAAGGAGACAGTCCCTGACCACATGAAAGTATCACAATGAAGACCTAGGATAATGTGGCTATGATCTAATATTATATACCCTACGATTGTGAATATAAATTATTAATAATGGATGAATAATAAGGGAACTCACTTTGGGGATTGATCTTGGATTTTTTTTGTTTTTATTGCTGTATTTTTTATTCTTTATTATTCTCTCCATCTATTTGTAATTTCCATATTAATGGAAGGGTAACCCTACATGGTTATTTCAAAGAATATCACAATTATATAATTTGATTTTTATATATAATTTTTTCACTTTTATCCTTTTTCTTTTATCAAGCTTTGAGATTTCATAGTGTTGAATGATGGGTAATATGTGACAGTGACTATAATTGTTATTTACTATGAATTCATCTATATAAGTTTTTAATTAAATAAATCACATAATTAGTTATTTAGTATAATAAAAAGATTCTATGATAAAGGAATGAATTGTCTATGACAGTAGTAAGGTGATCCTGGGAGTGCATAAATCACCATCTAGTCAAAGCAACCTTCAGAGATGTTGTGGTTAATTAAGATATGTGTTCATATACACTATGAAGGGGTGTAGATGAGATTTATTATGAATAATGGATATTGTTAAATATGAGAGTTGGAAAGTAATATAAATAAATAGGTAATTGATGTGGAATATGTTATAATTGGACAAAAATATTAATAGGAGTTGAATTTAATTGAGAAAAAATATCGACAAGAATATAATTATGATCAACCAAGGACTGTTATTTATTATCCTTAAATTTTACTTTGTTTTACCACTTTATTTACATTCCCAATTTACTAAACATTGACCGTAATCCTTATATTTTCTTTATTATTCCTTATTTAAACGTCCTGACACATAAAAAGAGAAAACCTGATGGTAATTTTGTGGAATAATTAACTCCATATGATCAACCTAATTGCTCTTATGTAAAAAATTTATTTGTGACAATAATATTTTTATTTCACTGGTCTATTCAATAAAAACCCATGCTTTAATCTATTATAAGTAGTGTTCATCCCTCGAATGAAAATCACATGTCAAAATTTATATCATTACACATGATGATGATCAATATTTAATGGTGGGTTCTGAACCATACCAATATATTTTAGAACTCAATATCTAACACAATATAGAAATGACTAAATTTACTAACCAAAAAAATGTTGAACCATTCCTAATAGTTTAAATGAAATTTACAATAAATATTGATATACTCAGATAATTGATGTTACTTATATATGTAAACCATTTATCTAATTGAGAAAGAGACAAATCTCTCAGGATCATCTATTCCTAAAATTCCAATTATATAATCCAAGACTCAATCTATATCATGAAGCATCAATCCATTTTCTATATCTTATTACTGACCTATGAGTTCTAATATTATTTATTCCAGACTACCATGTTATTCTATTTACCAAATTTCTCAACAATCAGTTTTTGATCAGAATACCATATATTGAACATAAAACAAATTAAATCCACACACCAAGATTTGCCACTCATTAGTCACACCTAGTGTACTTATATCCAATAATTAATGAAAATCCCCATCCACTAGGGATAAGTTTTCAATGAATGTCATTATATAAATTAACTTAAATTCACAAAGGAAAAAGGTCCCACCCTTAAACTACTAATGTTATATACACCACCATAAGATTACCATAGATCTCATTTGATAATAATTTAATAATCCAATTTATATAATAAAATGAATACTATTTCACAAAATCCAAACTCATTTCAATCTAAAAAACACACCCCATAATCCCTTCATAGGGGACTATAACCTATATAGTATTTTATTCTATCAATATAAAATTTCATCACAAATATATCACAGAAAATAAATAATCCTAAATGATATATCATAAGGTGAGCATCCTAACTTGTTTTCAGGTGAGTCTAATGTTCCCTCTATTTTGGACTACATATCATCCCATTAGTAGTCCCACAATTTCACCCAGGCCTGAATCACTTCATATGAGGATGTATGTGAATTTTATCAATGATAGCATTCATCCACTAGACTGAAGTGAATTATTTATAACCTAATAGACATATAACCACTATATATTTTAAATATATCAAATTTCATGAAATACAAATGACCATAACAATTTAAAACCCCCTGACCCCTTGGTTAATTTATAACTACACTATAGAGTTCTCTTCTCTTACATTGGTCTTACCCTATTCCACTAGTCCTCATTAGAAAATACCTATCTGACTATGACCTTGAGATACTATGGATTCACCAGACATGTAACTTCATTGAATTTCTATCACGTTATCCATTTATTTGGTCATAATGTGGAATCTCATACATTTCTATGATCATGTCATTCCCAATCACACCCCTTAATATGATCATTTAGTGAATTTCACTTGAATCGTATGAGTTATACTAGATTTTAGGGAATTTAAGAGAGTTATACTCAAAGATAATATCCCTTCTAAGAATATTTTTCATTAATATACAATTAATATTTCTCTCATGCTATACATGGTTGATCATTTCTAAGTATACTCAAACATTAATATTCCCTTAATGAGATTTGGTTATAACATCCCATATACTGAAAATGTATAATCAATACCCTCCCTCTTTTTCCTATTAAAAGAGGTTGTTTAATAGAACTCTCTCACTATAGTGTATTTCAATATCTATTTTTAATCAAAACCAATTATTGAGTGTGAAACACCAAAGTAATACCGTTCTATAAAATCCTAATTTTTTTCATCAATCATACACCATTAATCCATGGATTATATGCCTCATAAACTAATAATTTTCCCTAACAATGTCAATCACATTCCTTAAAAAAATATTATTATTCTTTACACCAATATACACACTTTTCATTGAATATGACTATACAGAAAAACTCAATTACAACTCACATATTTATTGATCCTATCTTGTAATTCATATAATCATGTTTTCAATACCTAAAGGCATTAACATGTCTAAATAAACCCTCTCTTTGGTTATCCTCACAAATATACCCACTGAAAAATATGTTCAAAATGATGGATTATATAATTTCCCTCAAGAAATACTAAGATATCTTCTGGTTACTTTACTATCACATATAACTGAGAACTATCATCTATTATATATCATTTAAAACAGGTACTCCCGCATAGTACACATAACATATACTCAATTAGTTCAAAATATTGAAGCAATTTTTATTATTCCATATTATATAAATATGTGAATATCACATCCCCTCACACATATCATTGAGATATCATCTATATTAAGGAATCCTAATAATCATACAACCCAAATAAGATTTATTATAATATATAAGTATAACCAGATGATATTACTATAATGTTATTAATTTACATGATGTTTTGGATTATATAATATAGTGGTTTAGTAAATATTGTTTTAAGGAAAAGGTAATTGATCCATTCCAAAATAGACATTGAAAATTGAGATTACTATATTATTTTATATTTTAGTCTTCAGCTCTATCTCTCTTATTACATCACCCTTTTAATTCCTTATTATTTGAATTAAGAAGTTGTGTTTTTTTGTGTATAATATATGGGGTTAATACAAATTTTCATGATAAGGATTCATCAATGGAGACTAGGGGATGATGCATTTTTCCATAAAAGCCCACTTTGATATGGCCTGATCTTACTACTAGGGTAGAAGGTTCATTTCCAACTAGTTCATTCCCTTTGTGGTTTTTTTGGGGTTCTTATCTAGTCTATAGTCTAGTTTATACATAATATTCCTTGGAGACCACTATTCAATGCATGAGTGTTCAGGTTCCTTGACCATGATACAAAATCTTAAGGATGTCATTAACTATACTACAGCATCTAAATTCGTGTCTCTGGTTTATGTCTAACCCCTCATTCCTTTTTCTATAACATTGGTTCCTTTGTTGGTGTATTTGTTTACCATGTCTATTTTGAGGATCATATGTTTTTCATTCGATTTTTTTGCATTTTTTCTTTCTAACAATGACTATATTCTTATACAGCACGTGTCAATGAAATTTTAAATAGGTGTATGAATCTATTTTCATTTTCTTTCATCCATGGTAGTGATATTTTTTTTATGATTGAGTGGCCAATGAATATGTTAGTTGATGGTGGGGTGATTTTCCTTAGAGTACATGACATCAAGAAACATGTGGATGATGAGATCGAGATTCTATCCTTTTTTTAGCGATAACCAACTGGATTATTTTTTCTTTTTAATTTGAATTATATGGGTTCTACCCACTCACATAAAAGTGAGGTTTCATGCTGACCACTCCATACCCATGAAATAAATATATGTTCATGGTTGGTTTCCCCTTAACCAATTTTAAAAGCAGATCAATAGAAAAAACAAAGAAATTTATTATTAGTCAGAAACCAAATTATCAATCACACTAAAGAATAAACTATATCGTGTTAACCTTTGTGAATTTTATTATGAATGTGTAAAAGCCTATTTTCACTGAAGTATTATATTAAAACTATATACCACATAAAATATACATTATATTTTTTAAAAATATTTTACCATTAATAATAAAAATTAAACAAAACTCTCCCAATTTCCTAAAAACATTGATTTACAACCATAATTTAGCTATAAAGGCATAAATAATGTTCGCATCCCATTGGATAAACTTTTTTCCATGCACCCCTTCTCAAATTCTAATACAAACACAAGACATTCTCTCATACCGCATTATTACAACCATAGATTAAAACCATCCCACATAGCCTAGATTAGATGATTACTGATGTCAGTTGTGCCTACCTACATGATAGAGATATTAAACATGTGGTTATTCATGGATATAAGTTTTCAATATTACTATAACAACCCCTGATTTTTTTATTTATTTTTGAATAAATTTAATTTTTTTGATACCTTTTTCCACATACGACACGGAGTTTTATTGAACTGCAATATGTGGTTTATATTACTATTTAACATGGAATTTATATCTTAGATGTTAAACATGGATGTATGAAAATGAATAATTTTTCTAATATTATTTATAATTCTTTTATATAAAGAAACAATATTTTTAAAAAGTACTAAATTACTGGTAAAGGCTTTATAAGTTTCAAATATACTATTTTCTCAAAAACCATTTTATTAATTAATGTGATAAAATAGTAATAGTAGTTTTTTAAACTTTTTAGAAAATTTATTTGTAAAAATAAAAATCATTTTTAAAATATACATGTTAGAATTATCTTATGGTGAATTTTTGATAATTTTCTAAAATATTAAATTTTCAGCGAATAGTAAAAAATACTATTTAAAAAAAATGTATTTTCATTTAAATCATTTAAAAATTTAAATGTTTCTTAAAATGTTTTAAAATTAAAATTAGTTGAAATATATTATTATTAATCAAATTTATTTCATTTTAATAAATTTTAGGTTGAATTTGTATATAAAAACCCATAAAATTTATGAATACTTTTTCATTGGAAACACGCTTTCTCATCTCGTCTCTGAGTTTAATTCTAAAATACATTTTTTTACAAAATTGAATGAAATTTGTAAAAATGGATTCCATAATATAGGTCATAGTAATTAATATTATTTAATATGATCAACTTAAATGTTAGTAAAAAATAATAGTAAAAAGAGTAAAAAACTAATTATCGCAGATTAAGTTTAAACAGGTTTACCTATGAGTTAGATAAAACAATAAGCCATAAAATGACATAGAAAATTGTTAAAAAAACAAATCTTATATCTATATATAAACCTTAAAACATCTAAGGTTTGATAATTATCCATTTTAGAATCATATTTTAGGTGAAAAACATCAGTGCACTTTACTATTTCCAAAACATTCATGCGTGTCCTCTTCCCCACTTATAAAAGGCCAACCCCTCTATTATCCTCTCCACACATCAAAAACTCTTTAGTCTTTTCTATATTTTACCAATTATCTTCCTAAAACATCTATCCACACCCTCTGTGCCTTATTTTTATTAGGAATCCATCCTGATAAGGCTTTAGGTATAATCCTAAAGAGTCTCTCTGAAGAAGAGGTAACATTATAAAACTTTTATTTTGGTTTTATTTCTTATTTAACATCCATAAAATCTTATTAATATATTATGATATAATAAAAATATTATATCAAATATACTAAGATGTTATTATGTTAATCAAATAACCTATATCATTCTCCAATTCCATCAAAGAGGAAACAATACCGTCGATTGTGTGTATGGTGGACTAACACCTCATAAACCAATGTGATGTATTTTCTATTTCATTTTTACTTAGATGTTATTAAGGAAAAATTAAATTAATAGATATAATAAAAGTAAAATTATTATAATTCTCTAATAATGATACCACATATACTTTATTAATTTCCACTTTGTGGGTGATACGATAATTTCATTCGTGTGTACGACAGACTACCTCCTCTCAAAGCCATGTAATTTGTTTTTCACTAACGATTTATATTTAAATTCATAAGGATAAAGTTAATTAATATATTTTATATATGTGAAATAATAATTACTCTATAAAATTAATATATTATTTACCTTTTTTTTATTTTATCAATAATTAAAATGGAAATAGTGTTCATACGTACGCATAAACTAATGTCTCCATAAATAGTGTAAATAATTTTCTATGTATAAATTTATTATATTAATATAAATATATAAATAAATAATATTTATGGAATTTATACCTCGAATAAAATTTTTTTGATTAAAAAAAATTGTAAATGTAAAATGACTAAAAATACCAAGTCAAAAAATCCACAAAATACATAGTAGTTATTACCCAAAACATGACATTAACAAGGAATTGTTTGTAAATATGAAATAAAAGGTCATAAGTAAATCATATATGTCATGAAAAAATAGAGTATGTTTATTTAATAGATTTATAATAAACTTATATTTATTATATAGGAGGTTCAAATGTGTGTGAAGGAAGTGGACAATTAAAGTATGGGATTTCTATCTCAATTTTACTTCCATGAGACATATGTTTTGTTATGAACCTATCTTATTTTATGCGGTGTATATAAAAACCCATTGAAATTTAATATAATTAATTTATTTATTATCATGATATTTTAATATGTATTTAAAATTATTCTTTCTTGGGGCTTATGATTTAATTTTACAAAAGTGGTAATTGTTTTTTTGATACAACCTCATTGTTTATCAGGATTTATTATGTTTATGATTTTGATGGTGAAATATTATGATTAATATCTAAATAAAATCATTAATTTTAATATTCTATATTTATGTAATGATTATACATGTTTTCTCTTCCTTTCACTCCATTTATATACCCAAGATTTCAGAATAATGTTTTTAATAAAAATTTTCTTTATATATCTCTTAAGTTGAAAATGATTTTTCTTCCATATCCATGTTTTCTATTTTTTTTCAAAATATCATTAAAATTATCCAAATGAATAATTAAATACATTTTGACCAATATTTTAATTGTTTAAAAAGTTTTTTAAAATAATTATTCAAGTCATTTTCCAAACATGGCATGATTTTATTTTATTGAAAATTTAAAAGTAATCTTTTTTTAATGTGTAAAAATTGAATATAATTTACACCATTATTAAAATTATTTTATTAGAATATTACTTTATAATATTTCAGTGTTATTTTCATAGAAAAATAATTTCAACAACATTTTATGAATTTATAGTTTTAAAACATTATTTTCAGATAATTCTTTTTATCATCTAGAAATGTTCAAACTGATTTTTCATTTGAAATAATTTTCTACATAAGATGACATATTTTGGTGTTATTTAATATTTAGATGTAATATTATCCAATTATATAATATTTATTAGTTATTTGAATGGTTTATATTTTTTATGAAAATATTTTTATGAAACTTGATTCTTTTCTATGGGTTATTCAATGATGAAATGTTTGTAAACCCAAATTATTTTTATGGAGTCTGATATGATGAATGTTTTATGAATAAAATTTCTTTTAAATGGTTTGAATATGATGAATGCTTTATTAACCCATTTCTTTTAATTGTTTCTAATATGATGATTTTTTTGATCTTTTGGATCACATATGTAAGATTTTTATTTTGTTATGGGTTGGACATATATCTCCCTACCATGAGTTTGGTAATTATAGATACCTCATGATACAAATAATAATAAAATATGGTTTAAATAATGTTTATTAATGGACTTTGTATATTATGATATTCTTGGGGGGATCCTAGACTATGATGTTTAGTATAGTGAACCCATTGCACCATGATAGCCTTGGAAATGAGCGTCGACTACTACATGATTGAATTTCATAGATTTTAGGTATGCCATGATTCAATGTATTATGAAAATGTTAATCATTAAAGGGTTATGGTCTTTAATTTTTCTTATGATTCATGTTTTATGAACCGCTAATCATATTTCCATGACACAGGTTTTTGATATTTGATATGTATGGTATGAGTTTAAAATGTTATCCTCATGTTACGATGCATTTTTACTCATGTTATTCTTAGGTATCTCCCTTTATTACACTTACCAAGAATCTAAGATCAAAATTTAATGTGTGTCCTTTACCTAGGTTTTGAAGATATGCATTACAAATTATTTTTCTAATAAGGTTGATAATTATGAACAACTTAGTTGGAGATGATGTTGTTCACGTATGATTTTTTTAATTTTCTATGTTTCTATAGGTACATTACCATTATAATACTCAGATGTGTGTTTGTGAAATGAATTGATTGTTTTTCCCAAAGGATTTAATATCTATGTATGAAAATCCTAGTTCATTATTATTGGCATCTGAAGATATGTTTATTTATCCATCAGTAATTATTAAGATAAAACATTAATGAGAAGACTTATGATGAGCCTAAGTATAGAACAATGTAAAAATGTTTTAGTGGTTAATAGATTATGTGATTTACTTAGAAATAAATCCTTTTTTAGATACTAAAAGTTTATGTAGTTTTTAGAATAGATATATATAGGGTTAATAACTCCAAAAATGTGCATTAAGATAGACTTTACCATTACCTAGTATATGACAATTTGCCTTATTTCACATCAAGTTTGACACACCTGGTCGATATGATTTTGTTAATTCACATTTTATATACAAACCAACTGGAAGGATTTGAATATATTATGACCATGAATAACATTAGTTAAAACTAAGGTTTCATTGATTTACAAGAAGGTGTATTGATTTACATACACTATAAATGATTTATCATAACTATGTGTTTGACCACTATGATTATTGTTTCTCACACTATGTTTTTTTGGTCGATGGATAGAACTAGAAGTAATCATTTTAATATTGATTTTAATAGAAAATGAAATGATTTTTCTCGTAATAAACTAAATTTTATGGGATATGGAATGAAAAATCTCATTGATATGCTCAGACAACTTTCTTATGCTATGAATCATGATTAACTTAAAAATGAGAAAAGGAGAGAAAATGTTATGTTGAGTCTTTCATCAGGTAATGTCTACCAACTCCTGTGTCTCTAGAGTTCCTCTAGTTGATGATTAATGGATTGGTACAATTGAAAAGATATTTTCTATTCTCCAGTGTTAGTAAGATGAGAAAGTCATTTTGGATTTCTATCATTTAGATAGAGATATATATTAATGGTTTACTCTCATATAGAATATGGATAAAAATTATTAGATGGACTCTTAAGAGTGGTATGAGTTTATGATTTTATTTTTAAATAAATATTCTGTGTAAAAAATGGATAAGGATTTCATTGATATAAATTAGAAGGATAATTAATATGTGGGTGCATATCCGGAAAATATTATGAAACTTTCATGGTATGATTCTAGATCTACCATCTAACCTAAAAGAAATCTTTATTGATTATTCATAGGATTAAAAACAAGCTTCTTAAGGGTTTTATCTATAAGGGACTTCGGTAACTATGAATAAAGTGGTCAATTTTCCCTCAATGTGAAAATGGAGATTAGTGTTATCCATTAATCAAATGTTTTTTATAAGAAAAAATGATGGAATTCAGGGGAAACTATAAAAAACACGGAAAAAATAAAATGATATTTACATCTTGATCAATGTGTTGAAGGAATAATTTAGGAAATTTTATTAAAGGATCTGATAATTTTTTTTATGTTTTTAAGAGAATTAAATCTGAAAATTTAATGCTGAAGTGATAAAAAAATCAACTAATGATGTGAATATAGTGAAATATCTATTGAATACACAAACCACACTCTAGTGTTTTGAATGGTAGGAGTATAATAATTATGCTTTCTAGTGACTATATTTGAAGATTAATGTTTTTGATCAATTTTATAATCCTCTTAAGATGAGAGCAGATTGGAAATATCATGTGATCACAATTTATGATGAGGGGTGAAATAATGATATGGTGAAAGGAAAACTTACCATTCACTCAAGTCTACTAATGTCTTATTTTTGAATGAATATAACCATTCTTTCATATCTAAATAAATTTATTTGGGTATCAAGATACCACCAAAATAATTAGATGTATAATTTGTAATGAAAACCCCTAATGGTATGATGATCACATATCATGTATATGATTAATATCCTGTTGATGTTTTTGGGAATGTATTTCCCACAAATATTGTCATTCTTCATATGGTTGAATTTGATGTTATATTATGCAATGATTTTATTTATCTATGTAAATCCCACATAAATTTCCAAGTAAGGGAAGTCATGTTTGATATTCCAAACTAGACTATCATTATCTATCTGTTTGATGATAAAAATGAACTTTTGATATAAATCACGTCCATTATATGGGTTTTGATTTTTATTCAAAAGGGGTTTTTATCTCAGATGGTTAGGGAGACACTCAACATCAATATTATATAAAATTTAAGGGAGACTGCTCATATGTTTTTTGTTTCTACCCTGTCTTTACAAAAATAAACATTATACAAACATATTCCCAAAGACCATAGTTGGTATAATTCCTTGGGAAACATAGAAACATAAATGCTGGTACAAAATTGGGCTACATCATCTCCCATCAGTTTCTTCATGACATGCACCCTTCATAGAAATATCTAATATAGTGCAAAACATCACAACCTAGGGGAAAAGAAACATAAAATGGGGGTGAGATCAAATGCTCAGTAAGGGTAAATAAGGGAGACATTTAAGAATAAACACGATCATAAGGGTATAATAATGTGATCATGAAAATATAAGATCATAACCTGCATATCAAATATCAGGGAACAAAGATTGGTAGTTCATAAGACATGAATCATAATGAAATAAAGAGAATAAGACATGAAATCATAACATAGGAATAATACATGGAATTATGGAAACACATAAGCATATACTAATTTACATAGTATCAAAGGCAGCACTACCAAGACCATATTAGTGAACAAATTCTTTTTCGAAACTAGGTGAACCCCTGTTCTATCCCTGTATTACTGAACCGAGTAGACCCTAGTTCCCTACCTATATTACTCAACTGAGTAATCCCACGTTCCATTCATGTAATAATGAACTGAGTAAACACTCATTCCAGCCCTCAATTACTGTACTAAATAAAACCTCATTCCATATCTATATTATTGAACCAAGTCAACCATCATTCTAGCCTTGTATTAATGAACTGAGTAAACCCTCATTCTAGCCCTGTATTACTGAACTGAGTAAACCATCATTCCATCCATGTCTATCTCATGAGATATAAATTTTTACTTAATGCATTGGAGAGAGATAGAAGTCCCACCTGCCATATAATTAAATCATACATACATATACCACAAGATGATAAATAAACATATCATAACCCAAGAAATGAAATGGGTATCATAAACATGTAAACATATCATAACTTGTGTAAAGAGACAAGTTTAATAATCAGTTTATCAAAAACATAACCCATGAAAAGAAGTGGGTTTTAAAATCAAATTACTAATGATAGAGAATTGGGTTTCATAAACATATTACACATGAAGAAGAAATGGGTTTCATAAAGACTATAACATTAATCAGAACTCATTCCTAGAAATTATATTAAAGGAACCTTTATATCATTTCCTAGAAGGTATGAGTAAAATCAATAGATGTAATCGTACATGGAAAATAATTTTGAAATTCCCTCTAAAAACATTTCTCGTGGAAAATATAATTTCTTGTTTGAAAAAGTTTTTTAATACATAAAACCATTTGAATACTTTTTTTCTTATAAAATACCTTGACAACATATAAATAATACATGAATTCATTTTGAAAAAAACCTTTTTACTTGAATTTTTTTAAAATAAGCTTCAAAAACATTCAAAAACATTTTTCTTTGAAAACACTTGAAATATTTTAAGCAAATATTGAAATTTTTTTGAAAACCATTTCTTCAAAAATACTTCAAAAACATATAAATAAATTTGGAAAATGTTTTGAAAATAATATTTCTTGAAAACTTATAAAAGAAGCTTGAAAATGTTTTGAAAACTATTTATTTGAAAACACTTTGAAAACATATAAATAATAATTTAAAACATTTTGAAAACCATTTTCTTTGAAAATATAGTTTAATAATATTTTCTTAATGACTATCCATGTAAAAATGCAAAGGGATCTTTAAATAAATTACAACGGGTAAATCCTTAAAACTCATACAAGGTCAAAAGAACATTCCTTTTGCATGATAAAAGGATATAAAAGTGAATTTTCTGAAAATTGGAAATAATATTTCCATGAAGTGGTTGGTAAAAGAAAAATAGGGTAAAAATTACTTTGATATATACAGGGGAATTGTATAATATTCTTGGAAACTCTTTTTAGAAAACATAGACTTCAGATCAAAGAGAGGGTAAAGTCGGGCTTTCCTAAAAACACATTCTTAACTAACATTTGTACCAAAGAGTAGAAAATGATACCAATAAATGAGTATATCATGAAATAATATAGGATAATTAAACTCATGAATATTCTTGATAAATGGATGACAAGATTTCATCAAAGTAAGCATAAACATAAACAATCTCAAAAAGCATTGATATTGTATCAATAAACTCTTATAACTTGGTATCCTAGGACCATTATCTACATGTAAAGAAGGTAAATTAAATGAATCATATAATATCATGAAAATATTTAGATTTATGATTTTTAATTTAAAATGGATGTATATACCCCTCAAAAAATAGGTTAGGTTCATAACAAAACACGAGTATCAAAGAAGGCAAATTGAGAAAAAACATTTTTACCAATTTGGTAAGTTTTGAAACTTAAACCCCATGAAATAAGAATAATAAAATTGAAATTTAAATACCCATAAATTTAAGGACATGATAAATATAATAACATATTGGGAAGTATATACACCACAAAAAAGGAAAGAGTGGTAAACATAGCTTGTATATCCCATAAATTAAAAGTGAGATGAAATCCCCGTACCTTGTGTCTTGACTCTCTCCGTACTCGTACAAAATTCCTGTATAAAAAATATAATATTATTATAAATCATTAAAGAATAATATTATTATATCTATTACCATATATATTATGATTATAACTATATATTACCTGATTTTTAATGATCTTATGTTAAGGTTTCACTTCGGGTAATATTCACTTTGTTCTTCGCATGTGTCTTAATTTGTTACATATTTGGTCCTTATACACATATCAGGATTCCATAATAAAAATAATGATTTAAATATCCTTTATATACAGTAAATTTTTATTATAATATTCTATATAATATATGAGTATGAAATGGAATATATCGTTCATGGAGATGGTAAGTCGAATGTACACATGAACGTTGTTTCTGTTTTTATTGCCGTATTCAAAGAAAACATGTAAATGTCCGATGTATATATATGTAGGTATATATATCATTATTAAATTATAATTAACATATCATATATATCATATATTTTCAACAAACCCATCCTTAATACTTTCTATGTGGTGCGGGAATGAATCACATTGCTTTGATGGGGCAGTAGTCCACACTTCCTCAAATGAGATTATCATCTTAAATACAAATGGATGGTAAAAGGAGGTGTGTTGTAAAATTAATAAATAAAAATAAATACATATAAAATATAATATATATAATATATAAATAGAGTTTCCATCATAATGGCCACCATGATTGTTGGTAAATGAGAAATGAACAATCATCGTTTCGTGAGGCAGTAGTTCACCATACACAGAAACAGTATGTTCAACATCCATTAGATGGAGGTGTGTGTATTTTTAGGTAATAAAATTTGAAAAAAAAAATCTATTATATGTATTGTACTATTTTTTCCATAAAATAAGAGAATAAAGTGGGTGGATGGGTTGGAGTAGGAAAATAAAGGAAAGGAGTTTGAAAGAATATGTTACCTTCTAATCGGGTAGCTCTGTTTGGTTTATGTCAAAAGGATTCCTTGAGAAGATTTCTACCCAAAGCTAGGCTTAAATTTTTAAGGAAGGATTGTTGGGAGGTTACTTTGGCCGGTCTTATCTGAACTTAATAGGATTGATATGTGTTAGGAAGGGGTAGAGTGCTTACCTTTTTATAGTGGAGGGGGATTGACACTTTTGTATATACCTAAAGGTATTCAATAATGGGTGGTCTATCTTACCTAATTTTCCTCAAAAATGAAAAAAATAATTTATTAAATAAGAATCATGTTCGTGACAAACCACATATATAAAAAATATGTGAATTTTATGTATTTGGTTCCTTAACTTCTAAGATTCACCAATTTTATCATTTTGGTTTTTATTAAAGCGTCTAGTTTTATAATATTATTAATTTAACCATTAATAATAAATTAAATTTAGATTTATTATAAATTATATATCCACTTAATTATTAAAATTATATCTAATTTATAAAATTAAAATAATATTTTATTTTTAAATTAATTTTAAAATAATCGCATGTGACGCACTAAAACATTGCTTGAACACAGACCGTCTTAACAACAAATTTACATAATATGGGTCAATATGATAATTATAAAAGTTTAATTATTAATTTAATTTAACATATTTAATATATATTAACACTTGAAACTCAATTTTTATAATATAAGATTTTTATCAGTTTTAAATCATTTTATAAGATTCATTTATATTAAAATAACAATAATGTCAACTTTGACATTATTTATTTATTGATAATTTTAAAATATCAATCATATATTGGAATTAAAATATATTTGTTTTACAGATGTGTAACATGATATATTAATCTTAAAAAATAAATAAAGACAATAATTCAATCAATTAACTTCACTTTTAATATTTATAGTATCATTTATTTTAGTTAATTATTAACAAAATAATCATTATATTTATGTTTCTTAAGCATTTTAAATACCTAAACCATCTTTAAAAATTATTTAAAATTTATTATGATAAAAATAACACATATATATTTCAAAAGGATATATATATATAACTTAAAATATTTTTTTTACATATCTCAATGTTTTATAAATGTTAAAAGTATGAAAAGTTCCCTTTTTATCTTTTTTACTTACTTACCCTTTTTATAGGGAAATTCTATTTAATAATATCCCAGTAACCCATATATTTAGAAACAAGTGAGGAAATGGTAAATTTTTTTCAATAAATGGATTTTGGAAAAGTGTCCAATTCATTTTGGTCCTTAATATTAAGGTGTAGTCTCTTATTAAGCTTAATCGTACCTTAATTAGCGTAATTATGTTTTATCACATTAACTAATCATTTGGTATAAAATGTTAAGTTTATATTATTAGAAAAAAAATATCAAACTAAATACATATATGTATGTCATATTCTTGAAATTATAATCATAGAAGTGGGAAATTTATTATTAACGCTAATCCTGGCGATGGGGTGAAATAACATGGTTTTATAGTAGAAAAATGTTCAAAAGATTGTTATGTTTTTATATTCAATATCAAAGGTCAATTTATTTTAATGAATTAAATTTTATTAATAGATGTAATATTAATCTAATGTGACCATAAAACATATTTATTATATCATTTATCATTAATAATTAATTAGAAAAAGGCAATTTTTAACTAAAAAGTTGTATTTTTTTCTATTTATCATAAAATGAAGTCTCTCAAAAAAATCACAAAAATTCACCCTAGGAGAATTTTGATGCTATTAATTCAAAAATTATGTTTATTTTATAAAATTAAATTTATAATTGTGTCTATAATTACTTTCATTATTAGAAGCAGTTTATTCAAGGAAATGATGTTTTTTAAACATAAAAAAGACTTTACTAAAAATCATATCTTTTATTATAAATATGTTTTACTTATATAAAAAAATTATAAAAAATATTTGAAAATAATATATTACTATTAATATTACTAAGTTTAACCACTAGGTTATAATTATCTTATTTAAATAATTAAAACAATAAAAAGAGATGTTTCGTAGAAACTAAGTGTTGCGTGCATCGTACTCCAAGTCGGTGTCGCTTATAGCACAAGCCAAGTTGTTATTGCGTGTAGTTCAAGCGAAGTTAGTATTTCTTGTGAAGGTAATGTTTTAATTAGTGTATTAATATATATATATATATAACTATTTCTAGTGTCACGTGAAATAAAAATACTGAAAAGTTAAATTAATTTGAAAAATAAAAATTCTCCAAATATCGGGGTGTTATATTCTACCCCCTTAAAATAAATTTAGCCCTTGAAATTCATCTGGGTTATCAAAGGTTTAATACTTGAAAGTTTTATTCATAGAAACCCACATCGTAAAAATGGATACTAAAAAATCCCTTAAAAATGGAAATTTGAAACCATAACGGTTACCAAAAGTAACATATTACTGGGTTTCCACATAGGAAAACATTGGTTGGGGTTGAATATTGGACATGGAGGAAAAGTGTAAATATTTATAGAGAGTGATTGAGGTCATCAATCACTAACAAGTGAATGATAAAATGAAATTTGAGGGCCTCAAATTCATAAATCTCTGATGATTCTAGAAGATAGTGGTTCAACATAATTTAAGGTATTAGGATAAATTTTATTTTTTATCACTTTCATAACATTGATTAATTATTGATAAATTTCTATAAACAAAATTTCATTCATGGTTTGTGCTCTGAAAAATTTCAAATACATCCATTACCTCATGGAATGAATATCTAGAAGTTAACTTTGATGCATAATACACTAAAATAAACTTTTAATGGATCTTAAGAACCATAAAAGAATAAAAATTATATATATTTGTCTCCTAAAAAAACAAAATCCATTAATCTATAAAAATTAACACTATAGTTCATCATAAATATTTATTCATTACAAATAAATATACATTAATCCAGGCATCGTGTAGGCTAGTGGTAGGCGTGAAACCCTTATCGTAATTTTATCACAGGTTCAAGACCCATGACCTTGCTGGACATGATTCCTTGTCCCCCAATATACATGATGTCCTATATTAAAACTGCACTAATATGATATATATGGTGGAAATACTTGAAATAAGGTTAATCATAGATTATCCTTTTAACCATGTTTTTCAACACAAACACAATGCACACATACTTCCTCTGAAGTTCAACATAAACATTTCATGAACTATTAACCTTATAACCCTTCTCAAATGTGAAAATAAAAAACTTTATAAAGGGAGTCACGAAATTATATTAACATTGATTCCCTTGTATAACACAAATTATCTATTGGTTGTCACATTCTAAACATGTTGAAAACCACATCATATATTCTCTTAAAACATTTTAATAACCTGAATTACCATAAATAATTTTGGAAAAAATTCATGATTCCTCATTCCAAAGTGTATTGGATGTATTATTAAATCCAAAAATATTGTAAACTTCATTAGTGGTAGCAGAAACCACCTATAAAAAATTCCTTACTTAGTTCCAAGGTAATTAATACGGCCCAATTTACTTCATACCACATGTATCTTTATGCATAAAATATTATCTTTTCATAAAGAACATATTAATGGTTTCCTTCCCTTATTAAAAATATCACATTTTCATTAAATAACTTTACCAATCCATACAGAGCATTCAACATAAATATAACTATCCTTGTATATTTCATCATTTATAACTTTTAAATCCAAATTCATAAATGTTTCAATTAATTCATCCTTAATCCATTAATGGTAATACCTATTTCCTTTCACTTTTAATCCGTAGTCTCATCATCATCCACAATATAACCATTACTCACCCTACCTTGATGATTCTATTTAGGAACATTCTTCTTGGGATATTGGGTTTCATAATGAACATTTTCTACACACTTAAAACACTTAATCTTCGATGACAAATAAGGGAGGCCAAAATTACCATCCATTGTATTAATTGAACTCTTCATTTTTTCCTTGCAGTCACTTGCTTTATATTTTTCTTTTCCACAGTTAAAACACCTTATTGTTCCTATAATACATTCACTTAGTTGATTCATTCCACATTCTTGACAAAAATGAAACCAAATCTTCTTTCTTCCATAGTCTCCATTACACAAAATCTTTGTTAACTCCTTCTTTATCTTCCATGGTGAGTCCGAGAGTTGGTTAAGGTAAAAATTGTTAATAATGTTTTGTGAAAAATTATTTGGCATGATTAAGAAATATTTCACTCCTATTATCATCACACTTGACCACCCATCAGAATTTCTCCCCTCACATTCAACATTAAACCAGTTTCTTTTGGTTCCCTCCATTGACTAAAACCAAAATCATAGCTTGAGAATTACATATTATAGCAGAAAACCACATATTCCTAAAAATAATTACTTATAGGATGCCTAAATCATGACAAATTCCATAATCTATGACACCTTAGGTTTATCCTAGGTTATTCATAGATAACTTATATCTAAATCATTTATGAAAGTTCCTAAAGAGTTTTTGAATTCTAAAAGAATATCCCCTAGGAGTATCAAACCAGGTGTGCAACAAGGCCCATTTTCATGTACCAGATTACCCTGAGTCATTATTGGGACATATTGTTGGAGTTTTTACCCCTAGGTACATCTATTCTAGAGGCACATCCAGTTTTAGTATCCAGATAGGGATGTATTTCTAGGAAGCCACTCACTCTATCCTTTACATAAATTCCAGGACATTTCCTAAATGTTAACTTGTCCTTATACTTATCCTTAGAGAAATCCCTAGATAAATCCTTATAAGTAAACCTAGGGATATCACTAAGGTATTATCATCCTAGTTTCCAAAGGTTAACTATACATTTTCTCTGATTCAAACTGTAGAAAACCTTTATTTACAAATATAAACATTACATAACTTTTTCAGAATACATAAACATTATACAAATAGACACCCAAGGATTGTAAATGGTATAGTGATTTTATAAACATGGAAAGATTAACACATGTACATAATTGAGCTATATCATCTCCCACAGGGTTATTCTTGACTAGCAACCTTTTTAGAAATATAAAATATAGTACGTATCATCATAACTTGGGGAAAAGTAAACCTAAAAATGGGTGATCTCAAATTCTCAATAAGTGTAAACAAGGGAGACATTTAAGCATAAATAGGATTATAAGGGTATGAGAATGTGATCATAGAAATATAAGATACTACCCTGCATATCAAATATCATAGAAAAATATTGGCAGTTCATAAGACATGAATCATAATGAAATAAAGAGAATAATCCCTGAAAGCATAACACAGGAATAAGACATGGAATTTTTGCAACACATAAGCATATACTGATTTCCACAGTAGCCAAGGAATCACTTACAAAACCATCTTAGTGGAAAAAGTACTTTACAAAAATGGTTGAACCCCCATTCCAACCCTGTATTACTGAACTGAGTAAACTCTTATTACAACCCTATATTACTGAACTTAATAAACCCTCATTCCAGCCCTATATTACTGATCCGAGTAAACCCTCATTCCAGCCCTGTCATACTGAGATGAGTAAACCCTTGTTATATCTATATATTACTGAATTGAGTAAACCATCATTCCAACCCTATATTACTGAACCGAGTAAACCCTTGTTCCAGCCCTATATTATTGGACCTAGTAAACCCTCATTCTAGCCCTATATATATATATCATAAGATATAAATATTTACCCAATGCATTGGAGGAAGATATCAGTACCACCATTCATATAATAAAATCATACATAAATGTGCCACATTATTATAAATAAACATATCATAACCCATGAAATGAAATGGGTATCATAAACATGTAAACATATCATAAAATGTGGAAATATATAGGTTTCATAATCATTTCATCATAAATATAACCCATGAGAAGAAGCAGGATTCAAAAGTATATAACCTGTTAAAGATAAATGGGTTTCATAAAAATATTACCCATGAAAGAGAAATGAGTTTCATAAGGAACATGACATTAATAATTACTCATTCATAGAAAGGATATGTATGGAATATTTATATCATTTCCTAGAAGGTATGAGTAACATCAATAGATACCATCTTAGATGGAAAATAATTTTGAAATATCCTCTAAAAACGTTTCTTAAGGAAAACATCCTTTATTTTTTAAAAGTCTTTTTTTATATATAAAACCATTTTAAAATCATTTTCATAGATAATAGCTTGAAAAATTATAAAGAATACATGAAATGATTTTGAAAAAATCCTTCTACCATGAAAAATTTTAAAATATGCTACAAATCCTTTTAAAAAAACTTTTTCTTTGAAAACACATGAAAAATTTTAAAAAAATCTTGAAATTTTTTTGAAATTTATTTCTTTGAAAATACATTGAAAATTTATAAATAAAGTTTTATTTTTTTTGAAACTCATTTTTAAAAAAATTTATAAAAGAAGCTTGATAAAGTTTTGGAAACCATTTATCTAAAAACTATTTGAAAACATGTTAATAAGACTTGAAAACATTTTCTTTGAAAATATATTTTAAATTTTTTTTCTTAATTATTATCCTTTTAAAAATTCAAATGGTTCTTCGAAGAAATGATGGAATGTAAATCTATACATGTTGTATGAGGTCAAAAGAACATTCCATTTGCATGGTAAAAAGGATAGAAAAGTTCCTTATTCAGAAATAAACAAGAATATTACCTTTAAGATATTGGTAACATATAAAAAGGGTAAAATATATTTTAGATATCATAGGGTAATGGTATAATATTCTTAGAAACTCTTTTTAAAAAACATATATTTCCGACCAAAGAGAGGGTAAAGTCAGGCTTTCTTAAACACAATTTCTCAACTAACATATATACCACCGAGTATAAAATGGTACCAATACATTAGTATATCATGAAGTAATAGATTATAAATAATCCTATCAAAATTAATAATATTTGGATCATAAAATTTCTTCAAAGGAAGCATAAACATAAAAAATCTCAAAAAGCAATGAGATTGTCTCAATAAACTCTTATAAGTTGGTATCTTGGGATCATTCCCTCCATGTAAGTAAATGAAATTAAATGAAGCATATAATATCATTAGAATATTTATATTCATTATATGTAATGTAAAATGTAAGTATATGCACGTTAAAAAATATTTCAGGTACATAAAAAAACATGTGTCTCAAAGAAGGAAAATTGGGACAAAAACATTTTTACCAAATTGGTAACTTTTGAAACTTAAAACACATGAATAAAGGATCATAAAATTGGAATGTTAATAAACATAAATTTAAGTACAATATACATATAATAAAATCATGGGAATTACATACCCCATACAAAAGGAAAGAGTGGTGAACATGGATTGTATCTTATAGAAATTAAAATTGAGATGAAATCCCCTTACCTTGTGTCTTGACTCTCTCCTTACTCACAAAAGGTTCCTGTATAATAAATATATGTTTATTATAAATAATTTGAAGAATAATATTCTTATATCTATTACTATATATGGTATTATTATAACTTTATATTACCCGTTTGTTAAAGATCTTATGTTAATGTTTCACTTCGGGTAATATTCACATTGTTCTTCACATGTGTCTTAATTTGTTACATCTTTGGTCCTTATAATTATATCATGATTAAAAAATTTAAACCATGACATAAATATAATGTATATAAAGTATATTTTTATTATAATAATATATCTAATATATGAGTATTAAATGGAATACACCGTTCATGGAGAGGGTAAGACGAATGTATGCATGAACAATGTTTTCATTTTTTATTGTCGTGTTCAAAGAAAGTATGAAAATGAAATATGTATATATATGTATTTATATGTATATATAATTATTATATTATAATTAATATATCATATATATAATATATGTTCATTAAACCCATCCTTAATAAATTTTATGTGGAGCATGAATGAATCACATCGCTTTGAGGGGCGGTAGTCCACACTTCCTCAAACAAGATTTTCATCTTAACACTAAATGGAAGGTAAAAATAGGTGTGATTTAAAAGTAATATAGATGCATAAATACATATAAAAGATATTATATTACATATATAAATAGAGTGTCCATCATAGTAGCCACCATGATTGGTGGAAAAGGAGAAACGAACAATCATCGTTTTGTGAGGTAGTAGTTCACCATACAGAGAAATAGTATGTTCAACATCCATTATATGAAGGTGTGTGTAAGTTTAGGTCTGTAAATTTTCATAAAAACACCCTAGTATATGAATTATACTTGTGTTGTCACACACTAATTGAATAATGAGAGTGTAGGGGGTGGAGAAGGAAAATAAAGGAATGACGCTTGAGAGAAGATGTTACCTCTTAATAGAGTAACTTATTTTGGTTTATTCCAAAAGTATTCCTTGAGATTTATACACAAAGAGAGGATTTAAGGCTGAAGGGAGGATTTTTGGGAGGCAATTTGGTCTAGTATTGGCTGAACATAATAGGCTTGAGAGGGGTCAGAAAGGGGTAGAGTGCTTGCCTTTTTATAGTGGAGGGGGATTGACACTTTTGTAAATACCAAATTGTTTTCAATAATGGGTGGTCTATATTACCTAAAGTTCCTAAAAAATGTACAAATAATGGATTAAAGGAGATTCATGGACAATAAAAAACACACCCGCATAAGAATATGTTCATTTTAATTATTTGGTTCCTTCTAAGATTCCCCAATTTTATCATTTTGGTTTTTATTAAAGCATCTAGTTTTATAATAAAATTAATTTATCCATTAAGACTAAATTAAAGTAAGATTTATTAGAAAATATATTTCTAGTAAATTATTTAAATTATATCTAATTTATTAATTTAAAATCCCATTTTTTTAAAATTAATTTCAAAACAATCACATGTGACGTGCTAAAATAATACTTGAACCCAAACCATATTAACAACGTATTTACATAATATGAGTCAGTATGTTAATTATAAAAGTTAAATTATAAAATTAATATATCATATTTAATATATATTAACAATAAAAATTATTTTATAGGAATATATGTTTTTTATCCATTTTAAATAATTTTATAAGATTCATTTATATTAAAATATCATTAATGTTGATTTGACATTATTTATTTATTGTTAATTTTAACATATCAATAATTTATTGGAATAAAATATATTAGGTTTAAATGTGTGTAAAATGATATATTAATCTAAAAAAATAAATAAATACAATAATTTAATCAATTAATTTCTCTTTTAATATATATATAATATCATTTATTTTAGTTAATTATAAACTAAATAATTATTATATTGAAGTATCTTAAGCATTTAAAGTACCTAAACTATCTATAAATATTATTTATAATTTTTTATTATAAAAGTATTCCATATATATTTTAAAAGGATATATCTAACCGAAAATATGATGTTTTGTACATATCTCAATTTTTTATAAATGTTTAAAGTATGGAAAGTTGCTTTTTTTTTCTTTTCCATTACATTGCCTTTTTATAGATAATGTCCATTTAATAATTTTCCTGTAACCCATATATTTATAAATAAGGGCGTACATGGTCCATTTTTTGCAACCAATGGATTTAGGATAAGTGTCCAAGTCATTTTGGTACTTAATATTAAGGTTTTGCCCCTTATTAATCTTAATCGTACCTTAATCACCGTAATTAATTTTAATCACATTCACTAATAATTTTGGTCAAAAAAATTAAGTTGATATTATTATACCACTATAATACTAATTACATCCATGTATGTAATATTTGTAAATTCTAATCACATAATTGAAAAAATCAAGATTTACGCTAATCTTGCAGACCGGGTGAAATAACGGGTTTTTATAATAGAAAAACCTTCAAAAGTTTATTAAGTTTTTATATTCAATTTAAAAGTGAAATTTATTATAATAAATTAAATTTTATTAATAGGTTTAATTTTAATATAATGTGACCATAAATTTTTTTATAATAATATTTATAATTAATAATTAATTTGATAAAATGCATTTTTTAACTAAAAAACATTATTTTTAGTATTCATCAAAAATGAAGTTTCTTAGAAAAATCCAAAAAATTCACCTATAGGCTAATTTTGAAGTTTTGAAATAAAAAATTAAGTTTATTTAATTAAATTAAATTTCTAAATGTGTCTAAAATTATATTCATTATTATAAGCAGTTCATTTGAGAAAACAATGTTTTTAAACATAAAAAGGACTTTACCAAAAATCATATCATTTATTATCAGAACATTTTATTTATATAAAATAATTATGAAAAATATTTGAAAATTAGTTATTATTATTCATATTACTTTGTTTAACTACTAGGTTATAATTATCTTATTTAAATAATTAAAACAACAAAAATATATGTTTTGTTTAAACTCAGTGTTCCATGCATCGTACACAAAGTCAATGTTGCTTGTTGCACGAGCCAAGTTGGTATTATGTGTAGTGTGAACCAAGTTAGTATTTCTTGTGAAAAAAATGTTTGAATTAGGGTATTAATATAAAACTATTTCTAGTGTCATGTGAAATGAAAAATATTGAAAGGTTAAATTAATTCAAAAAAATAATTCTCAAATCTCAGGGTGTTACATTTTCAGAATATTTTCATAGTCTTCCAATGAATACTGAATTTTTGTTTTCAATAGAACTCATACATTGTGAAATGCCTATTTTAAAGAATCCCTATAGAATTTCCCAGATTGAATTACAATAATTGAAGAAGAAACTATAATAGAATCATGACATGGGATTCATTCGTCAAGGTGTGTCACCTTGGGGTGCACTAGTTATTTTTTTAAAAGAAAGATAGACCTATGAAACTGTACATTTATTATCAGGAGATAAATAAGATCATGATAAATAAAAAGTATCCTTTATCCCATATTTATTATTTATTTAATGACCATCATGGAATTAAATACTTTAAAAATATTTACCATTATATGGATATCATCATTTGAGGTTTATGAAGGAGGATATACCAAAGGCATAACACTGTATAAGGTTTGAACACTATGAATATATAGTGGTTCAATTTTTTCATTATAATATACCCTCTATGTGAATTTATTTAATGAATAAAGTATTTATAAATTACCTTGATTAGTTTCTAATAGTCATTATAGATGATAATATTATATTTTCTAAGAGAAAAGAAGGGCATGATGATAAATTTAGAATGGTACTGAATACCCTAATAAAAGAGAATAATAATTCATATTGTTTTAATTTTTTCTATAAAAGGTTTCATTTTTTGTGTCATATAATCTCAAGATAGGGTATATTTATTGATCCATAAAATATAGTATCTATTCAATGTAGGCCCAGACAAACTACAGTGATTGAGATCCAAAATTTTCATTTTTTATCTGGATATTATTGACATTTTCTGGTTAATTTATCATGACTATCTGATCCACTAACCAATTTAACTCAGAAGGGATCTAAGTTCCTTTGGGGAAATGAATGTGAGAATATTTCAAGGAACTAAAGAAAATATTAACCCACATACCTATGCATAAATTACCCTATAATGGAGAAGGGGGTTTTAATCTATTGTGATGAATATAAGAAGGTATTGGGATGTGTTCTTAGGAAGAATAGAAGTGTTATATCATTTTCTCCCCAAAAATTTATGGTTCATGATAAAAATTACCCAAATCATTATTGGGTGTTAACTTCATTAATATTTTATTTAATGATATAGAGGAATTATCTCTATTGATAAAATTGTGACATATATACTGATAATTTTTTTTAAAGCTTATATTCACATATATGGATTTAAATATGTTCCATATAAGATGGTTATATATGATTAAATATTATTAATACGAAATACATTAGCACTATAGAAAATAGGATAAGGTGGATGATTATTTAAGTTGAGAGGATCATGAAATCTTATCCATGATGAGGATAAAAAAAGATCCAATATTTCAATATTTTCCAAGGATGAATTTGTAAATAATGAAGTAAGGGTAGAAATATTATCTTTCTCAAATATGTGTTCAATAATCTATCCATGTAAGGTACTACTTGGAGATTTAGTACTAAAAATGATGGTGAGAAATTTTCCTAAGATTAACCTTGATTTTTATGGAATGATAATGTTAAAGAACCACGTATCTGTTCTATCCATACAATATTTGAAGAAGGGGTTGTTATAAGAAGATTATAGTTATTCATTCTCTATTCATCCAAAATGTATGAAGATGTATAAATATTTGAAAGAGTATCTATTATGATAGATCATGAAGGGAGATATTAGAGAGTTTATATCTTGGTGAATGGTATGTTATAAAGTTAAGGATGATAAACAAAACTATAAGGGGTTATTACATTTATTACCCATACTATAATGGAAATGGGAAAACATCACATTTTATTTTTTCATCAGAATCCTTAAGATATCTAAATGGAATAATTCTATATAGGTTATAGTCAATCACCATATAATGTTATAACACTTCATAAATTTTAATGAATATTTCTCTCTAGACTATATTTCTAGGACATACATTACAGAACTTGTAAAGTTTCCAAAAGTACCACATTCCATTGCGACTGATTAGGATTTGAGGTCTACCATGATGTATTGGTGAAATATTCAATAATATATTGAAAAAGACTTGAGTTTCAGAATTAAATATTATCCTCATATAGATGGCATGTCTTAGATAATAATTCAAACCATATATTATATGTATAGATTTTTTTCATTAGGTTTCAAAGGTGATTGTGATCAACACATTCCTCGAGTTGAATTTTCGTAAAACAATTTCGTTCAATAAAGAATTCAAATGGCTCATTGTGAATTATTTTATGAAAATAATGGTATATATATAGTGTATATGAATAAATTTATAGAAATAAAGCTATTGGGACATGAGATAATTGAAAAAATGGTTGAGAAGGTTTTATCTATTATGAAACACATAAGGGTAGCAAAAATTCCACAAAACAGTTATGATGAAAATCACAAAAATTATCAAGAAAATAAATTTGGTTATAATATTTTTCTAAGAATATATTCATGTAATAGGTTATTCATATTTTTATATAAGTGAAAAATAATCCATAGGTATATCATTCCCTTTGAAATTCTTGATCATATATTAGATAATAACTTATTTGGTGGAACTTCCCCCCAACCCCTCTCAAGTCCATGATGTGTTGTATGTATATCTCAAAAGGTAGTACATACATGACCATTCACATGTACTAAACTCATAAGTCATACAACTGGAGGAAGATATTTCTTATGGGGAACAATCAGTGGAGATTTTGGATCATACAAATAATGTTCTATGAAACAAGACCACTAATTTAGTTAAATGTTTTATAGGAAAACACCAATTGGAAGTATCCTCAGTTTTTTGTTCCAAAGTGATATAATTTTTAGGATGAAAATAATTTTACATGGGGTATAATGTAACACCCTGATATTTTATGAAATATTATTTTTGAATAATTTCAATTTTTGGATAGTTTTCACTACACACAAAACCGAGTTTTAATGAACCACAATACACTATTTATTTTACTTTTTAACATGGTTATTATAACATAGCCTTTAAAATTGGTGGTATGAATAGGAATAACCACATTTTAAATATTAAATATAATTGTTATATATATAAAAAATATTGATAAAAATATTCTTATTTTTCGATAAATCCTTTATATGTTTGGAAAATAATATTTTCTCAAAAAATGTTTTCATTACTTTTTGTAAAAAAACAACAAAATTAATTTTTGAAATTTATATAATAGTAATTTTAAAAAATATAATTCATTTTTTAAATCAAAATTTAAAAACAATCTTATGGTGAATTTTTGAGATCTTTTTAAAATGATTAATTTTTGGTGAATAGTGATAAATACTAATTTTTATTAAAACAATATCTTTTCATTTATTCCATTTATAGAGAATAATGTTGTTAATGATTTTTTAAAAGTTATATTAGCACAATAATATTATTTTTAGTCCGATTTATTTCATTGGAATCAATTTAATGTTGAATTTTATAAAAATCTTTTTAATCTTTTGAACATTTTCTCTTTGAAAAATAACTTTCTCGTCGCATCTATAGGTTTACCTTTAAAATAAAATTTTCCAATTTTGTGAATGGAATTTTGAAAAATGTATTTCTATTTGTGAATAATAATTTTTAGTATTATATAATAATTTCAACTTATCTTTTGGTCAAAATTAATAGAAAAAATAAAAAAATTATTTACCTTGATTAAGGTTAAAATGGGTTAAACACATGATAAACTAAAATTATAAGGGATAAAATGAAATAGAAACTTGTAAAACACACATTTTATGGACATATATCAACTATATAACCAATAAGTATCAGTAATGTCCCATTTTTTTTTTATCTTTTTGACATGTGAAAAAAGTGGGTACACATTACTCTTTTCAAAAATTCCATGTGTGTCCTCTCCCCCCACTTATAAAAGGTCACCATCCCACCCCTCCTCTTTACACTTCTGGAAACAATTAGTTCAAAAAATAACTAAAAAAATATACTATGTAATAACATTACCACATACTAAATTCTTTATTTTTATTATTAATCCATTCAATGAATGATTTAGGTATAATCCTAACGACACTCTCTAAAGAAGAGGTAAAATTCTAAAACTATCATTTTTGTTTTAATTATTATTCAAAATAATTAAAATATTATTAAAATAGTATGATATAATAATAAAATTATATAACATATATTAATATTTTAATATTTTAATGGTATAACCAATATTTATCATCTCTTCCATCCAAAGGGTAAAGAAACTCTCAATCGTGTGTACGACATACTACAGGCTCCCAAACCGATGTGAAGTATTATTCATTTTTGATTTACATGGGTCGAAGTAAGGATATATTAAATGAATATATATGATATTATTAAAGTAATAATACTTCTGGAATTATTATATCAAATATACCTTCTTACTTCCCATTCTATAGGGGATAGAGTAATTTCGTTCGTGTGAACGATGAACTACATACTCACGAAGCGATGCAATTCATTTTTCACTAATGTTTTGAATGTAATGTAATAAGGGAAATGTTAATGAATATTTTTTATCGATATGAAATTAAAATAATTATTTAAATTTAAGTTATTATTTACCATTCTTTCTTTTCATCTTTGAGAAAATGGGAAGTGCATTCATCTGTACGTATGACCGACTATCTCTATGAACAATGCAATTCATTTTCTATATATAATTTTTTTGATTACTATAAATACATATATAATGGATATATATCATATTTATACCATGGATAAAATTATTTGTATGATTTTTCATTGATCAATTTAAAAGAAAAAAATAGCAAATCAAAACACACATGAAAATAAAATCATTTATTTCCCAAAACATGATTTTCACACAAAATTATAAATAAATGGGAAATAAATGGTTATAAGTCAATAATATATGGTATGATACATAATATTAATCTTATATAATAGATTTATAAAAAATTTATATTTATTTTACAAGAGGTTCAAACATGTATTTTGGATGTCGAGAGTTATGGTAAGATATTTTATCTCAATTTTCATTCTTTGACACATATGTTATGTTACACACCAATGTTATTTCATGAAGTTTATGTACATGAAATTTAAAATGTAATATAAAGAATATATTTATTCTCATAATTTTTTAGGTTCCATTTAATTTTATTATTTTTTGGGGATTATGATTAAATTTTATCAAAGTGGTATGGGATTTTTTATAATATCTCATCATTTATTAAGACTATTTATGTTTAACCTTATGATGATGAAATATTATTATACATATCACTAAAAAATAATTATTTGTTTATAATTTATTTATTTCATAGATTACATGTTTTTCTTTAATTTTACACACATTATTTACTCTATAGTTAAAGTAATTTTTTAAGAAAAATCTTCTTTATTTATCTATTCGGCTGAAAACTAGTTTTCATCTATATCCATGTTTTCTAAAAATGGTTCCAAAAAGAGTATAATATTATCAAAATAATTTATTATATAAATGATTACCCATTTGTAATTTTTTTAAAAGTTTTTACAATGAATCTTTATATCACTTTCTAATCAAATCCTATTTGGATTTTACCGATAATGTGAAAGAAATATTTGTTTTAATGTGTACGGTGTGAATGTGATTTCCATCGGAATGAAAATTATTTTATTGGATGTTTCCTTTATAATTTTTCATTATTACTTTAAAATAAAAATAATTTCAATAATATTAAATGAACTTCTAGTTTTAAAATTTATTTTTCAAAGAAATTTTATTTTCCTCAAGAAATGTTCCGAGTGATTTTAATTCAAAATCATTTTATATATAAGATGGCATTATATAATGTTATTTAATGATTAATGGGGACCTGATCTAGTGAAATAGTATTCATTATTTCAATGTATGGTGTATTATTATTATTAAATTATTTTTGTGAAACACATTTCTTTTATATGGGTTATATTGTGATGTAATGTTTATGAAACCTATTGATTTTCAAGGTTTATGATATGATGAATATTTTATGAAGACCATTTATTTTCATGGGTTTTTATATGATAAATGTTTTATAAATACCATTTATTTTCATGGGTTATGATATGATGAATGTTTTATAATCTTGGGAAACATATATCAAATATTTTTATTATGTGATTGGTGGTACCTATATCTCCCTATAATTAATTATGTAATGATTGATATCACATGAGATAAAAATACTGTAATGGGGATTTCTACAAGTTCAATAAGATAATTTTTTCACTATGACAATCTTAGGACTGAACCATGACTTCTATGATGGTTTGGCGAGTAAACCTATACAACTATGATAGCCCTTTCAATGAGATTTGACAACTATGGAAATGAATTTTTATACTTATGTGAATGAAAAAAATTCATTGCCTTATGCCGATGTTATGATCTAATGGATCATGTTTTTTGATTTTGTTTTGATTCATTTCTAATTAAAATCCAATATTTATTCCATGAATCAATATTATGATCTTTGATATCTGTGGTATGGTTTTAAATTTTTATAATAATGTTATCATAAAATTATGATCATTTTATGATTATGTATTTCCATTGTTTACCCTTATTGAGCATATAAGCTCACCCTTTCTCATGTTTCCTTTCCCCAGGTTATGAAGTAATTTATTTTGTATGATATGACCAAGAATAGTTCTAATTATGAATAAATTAGTGGGAGATGATTTAGTTCACATATAAACCTATTGTTTATGTTTCTATGTTTCCAAAGTCTTTATAAACTTATAATCCTCAGGCGTGTGTTTGTGTAATGTAATTAATGATCATCTAAAAACCTACAATATCTATGTATTAAAATCTGGGGATGTCATCTGGACTATAAATTTAATTTAATTTTTTTTAAAAATTATAAATACAGTTAATACACTTATTCACAATGTAAAATAAATGTGAAATAATTAGATATAAGACGGTAAAAAACCCAAAAATGTATTATTCACAATGAAATAATATTAAACTCATGTAATAATATAGAAGTCTCACATATATAAAATATATTAATTTTTTTTATATTATATAAAGTAATAATAAAACATGGAATAATATAAATAAAATATGAAATTCCATAAAATATCAATCGTTGATCCTTTGTCTTGTCTCCATATAGTCATCATTCTTTCCACTCACTCACCTATGGTAGGCCCCTTTCCCTGACTTGTATTTCCACTATTATTATATTTTCATATTTTAAGAATAAAACATAGTCGGAAACCATTGATAGATTCATTAATATAAACCATTATATATGTGATTCATGTATTTTACAAAATAAAATGAGTAAAGAATGAAATAAAATGTAATAGTCATACCAATATGTGCTTAGGAAACCACCCAAATGGTGGACCAAAAACTTATGTATCATTTAATATAACATGGGAGGTATTTACTAATAGTCTATAATTATTAATTATAAATAATAGGATATAGTTTCAGATGATCCACTAATAGTCATTGGGTGGTCCACATCTATCTCGTGAATTCTCACAAGGATCATGCAACCTCGAAACTCATATGTAGTCTCATATGAATTTTATATTCTACATCCATCATATATGGGTTGATAAATATTTGATGGTATATATCTAAATTTTATGATCATAAAAGAATCAGATTTTCAGAATCAATCTAATAAAATCTTTATGGTAATTAGTTGTTAATATTATTTTGGAGTTCACAAATACGGATTAAGTATCCATCACGATTTTTATAGGATCACTGATACTCCCCAGAAATTATCTTTCTTATTCTATTAATTATCATAAATATACCAAATAATACATCATATAAATGATCAAGTTTGTAGCATTCAACATACCCTAATCTCTAATAATAATAATTACATTTTTATTTTATTATATGGTTGGTCAGTTAGCATGAAACTAAAAAAAATATCTTATGTATATGGTGGATAGTTTCAAATATACCCCTCTCACAATATACTCAAATATAGATAGACATACTCTTACAATATAATCTAAATAGTAAAAACACCCATTTATTACTTCCCTTGAGAACACATAATTATTAGGCATGACCCCATCCAAATATCTAGTTGATTACCATATTAAAACAATATAAATGTTAGAATAATCATAAACACAATCATGGTAATTTCTTTGGAAAGCTATTTTCTCTTGAATGAAACCCTCCCCATCATGTGTGGAATGTATCATGAGATAATAACTCATGGAAATTGACTTAAAAAATCTAAAACTATGCTTATGTATTATATTATTATACCCATGTAAGGGTTAATAATTCAAGGGATGATCTATATCCATTTTTAGTTCTAACATAAATGACATCTTCCATTATCCATCACTCAAAATTCACTATTTTAGGTATAAATATAAAACTAAAGCTAACAAACTGACATGATACCCAACCCTTGGTAGTTCATTACTCATATTCACATTAGGTAATTGTTTTTAAATAACCATGTACCGAATTATATCTCATATATAACCTATCACATAGAGATTTATACATAATAATCACCCCTAACCGATTCTATAATTTACTCTATATGTTGTACTCATCAATAATTTTCAAGTTTGAAAATATAACCAAGGAAGATCCCCATTAAAAATTGTACTAGACATTTGAAGGTCTATGTTAACCATTCATTTTAAGAAACAAAATGTTACCTCTTTTGGTAACCTAATCCTTATAAGTATTATTAAATAAAAACTCAAAAGTTTTACCCATATGCCATTCATATCATATAATTATATATTTTAACCAATAAGATATCAAAATATTGATGGAGTCTTTACTTAGTGTTGAAAACTATCTATTAGTCACAATCCCACTCTATCCAAGACTATCATATAGATAAAATTTACATTGATATGTTTCTGATCAATTAATTACACTCAGTTGAAGCAGTATAAACCTAATGCATCCCACTTGTTTGACCTCACTCATGAAAATATACATTGACTCCATATTAGATCATTCACACCAACATACCCCTTAACAAACAACAAATCATTTAAAAACACATAAAATGGTTTTAAGATATTTAACTGACTATGAAATTATTAAGTTTTACCATTTCATTATGCATGTAACAATACACCAATACCTTTCCAAGCTTGTAATATCCACCAGACATGATGATGATTCCCTATATCACCCATGATCTCTATAATCAATTATAATCAATTTATAAATTATTTACATAAGTATTCCAATTATGAATAATATTGGAAAATCTCAAAAAAATATAACACCAAAAAAAAAACATTATGCATCCAATGGAATATATATTATAGGTAACTCACATTCCCTTTGAAAAAAAAATCCCAAATCAATATACCTATTTAAATTAACAATTTTACCCAAAATTTGGGAAAATGAAAAATATCATTCATCTACTTATAACTAGTGATTAATGGATTAATGACTTGAATTAATCCTTTCCTTGAATCATTTATTAACTTTCGAATAAATCCCCATAGTTCATGCATTATTTCAAAAAGATATTATAGAATTTTTTTGAAATACCTAAAACAACAACCCAAAAGTCCAAGGGATAGAAAGGGAAAGATGAGATGAAAATGAAAGGGAAGGATCATACTTATAGTTGGTAGAAATATGTCACTTAGAATACAATATATTATAGGGAAAATTAGGGGAAGAAGTGATCATTGGATGTGTACTTCCTTTTCTCATTTGGTTAAATCAAATGATTCTAAAGGGGAATTTTTATTTATAAGAACAAAAATTCAATTTTTCCATTCGAAAAAATATGGAAATGACCTTCTATGTACCCAGTGGATTCCCATGAACTCCTTTTAGATCAATATAATTAAAAAAGAGTTCCTTTTGGTTTCAATATAATTTTTAATGGTTTTAAACTATGGGACATAAATCCAGTCCCCTAGTTTCAAAAAAATTAGTACTATATTGTCACCAAAATCCACCATCCTATTTCCTTTCATTTTTATAATACCTAAAAGCTTAGATCTTTTACAAATGATTTTATGCTTCTAAAAATTCATTTTTATCATTTTAAACATGTCAATAACCTCTCATTTATGATTTTAATTCACCAAAACTCTAGTTCCAAAAGAGGTAAGTCATTCTATAATTTCTATAAAAACCAATGTTGTGGATAATTATAGCCTGAATGGCCCGAAGACCTTCATTTTTATTGATTTTTGATAATACCCCTTTCAAGGGATGAGGGGGAACCCTTACAAGGCCCGTAGGCTAAGATATTACATGGCCTGTAGTCTTAGGAGATTACATGACCCGAAGGCCTTTAAGGAATTCAACCAGAATATCTACAAGGAACTACCCCTCCCCAACATATGAATCTTGATAGTAGCTCTCCACCTTTGCATGACCGTCTGTCTAGGCTTCCCGTGCAAGCACAGGCTGGTACCGATGGTATATCCATACCTTATCATTCTGACAATCCATGTGGCTTTGCTCTGGTTAGTGCACCTGCTCTAAATCCTCTTCTAGGGATGCTAATTTTTTTGTAGTGTGTCTAGGGCTTGCATTCATGTGGCCCGAAGGCCTTGGGGTGGACCTAAGGCCTTAATGTGGTCTGAAGACCTTGACAATCAACTAGCTCGAAGGCCTTGGGTGGCTCGAAAGCCTTGCAGGACCCGAGGACCAAACCGGTGGCCCGAAGACCCAAATGGATGAATAGTTCCAGCTGCTACAGCACCGAATAATGCCTATTACAATGTCTGCTACGGTACTACAGTACAGCCTGCTACAATACTGCTACATTTAAAACATCATTATAATAATAGAATATTGATAAAGTTAATTATTTTGGCCAAATTATATCTAATTTAATAATATTATGATTAATGGTTTCCAAAACTTATAAAAAAATTGACATGTGAATGTGTGGCTCTTTACATTACATACAAAAAATTGAATAATGTTTGAATATTTTGAAACAAAATCCATCTAATATCATATTTTGAGGGGAATTTGATTCATCACTATACTATTGGAGTCCCTTTAATTGATAAAAGTTCAAAAGCAACAATTTTTATATCTATTTTCCCCAATTCTTCACCCACTTATAGAACTTAATTAATGAAATTACCAATATTAATCTAATTAATACACAAAAATTTCAATTTTTATGGTTAAATACGGTTTATTAAAAAAATTATAGATATATAGGATGTAACTAAGGCTTCATTGATATCAACACAATATTATTGAGTTATTAGAATTATACTAATGAACTTATGTCCTTCAGATAAACACTAGAACACCCCATGGATAATGGGGAATAAAAATGAAAATTAATAAGAAATTAATTGATTAATAAAGTTCATAATTACTATTTTTTATAGTTTTTGGTGTCTCTAGAAAGGTGATAAAACATGAATTCCTATAAGCTATTGTTTATTATCACAATTTTTTAAAATACTGTAAATTTTCTATAATATTTCCCTAAAAAAGAATCTTTAATATAGAAAATTGTACAGTTACATTCAACATAAATGTTCTTTAAGATCATATATTATAATAACTCATCAAATGTTAAATATGTAATTTTTAAAATTAAAAATTCAATGAATTCATAATTAAAAAAAGATTTAATTTTTATGAAATAATAGACTGTTTAATAAATTTCAGAAAACATTTTAGTTAAACATATTATTTTTATTACTTGTGAATTAGGATGATCTAGTTGAAAAAATTTGATTATGTATTAAATATTTAATATAAAAATTTCTTCTAAAAATAACTTAACTATTCAATTATTTATTAAGAAAACAAACTTCATTAAATAATATATATTATTAAAGAGAACATTTTTTTATAGTAAGAATAAAGGGATTAATATGAGTGAAGACCATGAAGACTCAAAAATTAAAAAATCAGTGGATCTATTACAAGGAATTTGTGGTTTAGTGAAAATATCTAGATTAAAGAGGATGGAACATGACTTATAAGGAAATAATTAAATGTTTCCAAGAGAATACCTAACATACATTAATTAGAGGTAAAAATGTGCTTGAAATCACATCAATTTAATTCAAATAGAGAACATAAATTTGTTTGTCCATTTTCATAAAATTTCAATTTAGGTATTTTTTTTATAAATAAAAATACACCCCTTTGTTTTCATGCACTTAATGGAAATATGTTTAGTTATTTCTTTCAAGAAGACATATATTTTGAATAATAATATTTAATGATCTTTAGTTGAATCACACAGCTTCAAAAACATCATTAAGTCACACCTAAGTTGAACAAACCAAAGATGATGAGATGTTTTACATTTCAGTATAATTATACTCTATGAAATAGAATAATTTGGTTAGGAAAATGTTTATAAATGAAGATAATGTCTTTAATGAATGAAAATTACACAAAAATAACAAAGTAAAAAGTCTATCACATTTAAGAGATGCATTACCTCAGTGATTTTGAAAGATTATATTTGTACATTTTTCAGTTTTTTTATTAGTGTATTTATTGTGTGATATTTTCATTATAAAATCTATATGTTTTTATCATTCTAATCAATTCTACCGATATATTGAGATCGATGTGATTACATGGATTGTAATTTAATACTTCTAAATTAGAAGTTTAAAGAAGTATATAGAATGAATTTTTTAATACTAGGTTAATCTAATATGAGATTAGGGATAAAGTTTTATATTGATGTAATTTACCAAAGATGTTTTAGAATTTACAACTTTTATGTTTTTATTGGTGATAATGATGATGTTTTAGGTTTAGAAAATTTATACCTTAGACTACTTCAATGTTATATGTTCTAGATAAAATAACTCTAATAATACTATTATAAAGAGACTATCTACACAACATTTAAATAACAGGTTCTCATAAGATAGTGAAATTGATTTTTCATAACATTTTATATGTGTGAAAAAATAATTATGAAAAATATATTCTAGATTGATCATCACAATGATTAGAAAAATAGATTAGAAAATAATTCTAGATGGAAAGATAATTTAGACACAATATTCAACAAATGAAGAAAACTAAGACAAGTCAGAACTAAATTACATAGACTAAAAAATTATTCAATGGTTTTTATCAGAATCTCTAAGAATAAATATGAAACAATATTGACTATGATTATAAACACAGGGAAGTCCATAAAATATCCATTCCCTGATATCAGTAGTGAATTGTAAAGTGATGTGAAATTGAAGAAAAATAGTTTCTATAGTAGGGATGATTAAAATTAAATGTACTATTAGAAAATGTAAATATTGACTAGATTATGATTAGTCTTTAGATTCAACCTTAACTTTATCATCAAAAGAAGAATAAGAAACATCATTAATTGACGATATGGTTGAAAATATGTTATTCTTGGAAAATATATTTAAACATTTGATGAAATACTATTATTTGACTAAACCAGATATTTATAAGTCTATGGATTTTAGTTAAAACCTTAATTTGAAGTGGATTATTGAATCCACTTATATATTATCTTGTTATGATAAAAACCATTGTTAATAGTAATTTTGTTTATTATCCTAGAGGTTATAAGATACTGAAACAACCCACCCACTCAAAAATTATAGAGGAAATTCACACCCCACGATAGTTTAACTAACAATACTGTTGAGATTAATAAAACCATTACTTTGAATTTTAGATATTGCAGGGAGAATATTTATAATCATTGTAGATAGTTAAAACCATTGAAAAATTATTCCACAATTTGTTTTAAATAAATAATCTCATATTTATAGTACAATTATTTCAATTCAAAAAGTTTAGATTTCTATAAAACAAATATAATAGGGGGTCAATATAAGAGTCATTATCCCTTGAGAATATTAAATCCTTCAAAAAAATATAGGGATTTATATTATTGAGATGTAAAATCTATTCATCACTATATGTTTGGACTGATATGGATTTAATTTCATTTTTTTTATATTTTATAAAATAAGTAGAAAATAATTTTCATTATCGAAATTTGAGAAAAGGTTTACTCTTTGAAATTTGGGAATGAAATTCTTAACATCATAGTTTTGTAAGGAGTTCCCATATTATCTGGATATCGGAATGATAATGCTCACACTATTGGCCTAAGAGACCCTACACAACAAGACATTCATTGCATCAAAGTGGTCAAGGATAGGTATTGTCTTTTTCATAAGAGGTTAGGACACTTCAATATTTATATTGTTGATAAAATTTATAGGAGATACATTTTAAAAGTACTTTTGAAACATAAGTTAAATTCTTCTAGAGTCTTTGATCCTTGATGAAATGGTATGTATTGAATGCTAATCATAAAACTAATAGATATGACTTAAAATTTAAACATTAAGTTAGTTCATAAGGATACTTTTAGAACTACATAAATTTTGATAAATACAGAAAAAAATATTTATGCCTTATGTAATCATTAAAACACGATTACATGGGTTTATATCCTCAATAATAATTCATAAGAATTTTTTTAAGAAGGGGGTTTTCCCTTTTTCAAATATAAAAATCCTACACGTCTTCTCTATTCATAGTGCCCATGGTGGATAGTTTTAAAATTATACTTTTTAAAATTTGGGTAGAAAATAATTCATCACACATAAATTTTCATTACCATGAAATCCATAATATAAAGTTTTAATTTAATTGAAGAAAGATAAACTACAAACAATTTCCTCAGTAATTTTTTGTTAATATTTTATTTCTAAAAAATTTAGTTTTGAAATTATCAATACCTAATATTACCCTATAAACTATGTTTTACATTTTTTTGTTTAAATAAAATAATATATGAATCGTATAAATGAGGTAAAAAGATTATTATTTTGGTTTTTATATTTAAATTATATATCTTAAATACTAATGATAATATTGATAAATGTGATCTATAATTTTATGAAGGTATATTTCATGGTTAAACTATCACTAGTATGGATTATTGTATTTAAAAAAATAAACATATACTATTGAAGTAGTGAAAAATATTACATTTAATAAGTTTTACACATATGTAATTTAAAAAAATCTGAAATATTAAAATAATATGTAATTTTAAACCCCATATATTTTATATTCATATGATTAACTACTTATAATGAAAGTTATATTCCTGGAATCTTGACTAATAGAGGATGATCATCTAATATGTGAGGTACCAAATTTAACTTTACCTATAATCTAGACAATCTTATAGAATCATGCAACTAATAATTTAATTTTTTAATGGAGATCAATTTTCTAGAAATATAATTTCCTTTAGAAATGAATGTGATAATATTTAATTTGTATATTAATTTGAAACTAAAATGGTCAATAATATATTGGATGATGATATTGGGATTATTAGTGTGCATGAAGATCTTAATATGTTTGGATGAAATAAGGTATACATTTTTCCTAAACATATGAATGCTATTTTATTTATAGGAGTAAAATAGGTCTTCCAAAATAAGTTTGACATGAATCTAATTTTTTTTAAAAATATAGTCAAACTCATTTATAAGGCATATAATTAGGAAGAGGGCATATACTATAGAAAGATATTTTATTTATTATATCAATTTGAATCTATTTTTATTATATAATAATTTTAAAAATCATCCAAATTGTATTCTATCTCAAATAGATGTATAGAGTTTATTCTTTAAGGATTATATTAAAGAAAATGATTTTTTGGAAACCTATTGGTATTAAATATATTAAATTTACAAAATAAAATTTTAAAATCACCAAGGAACTCTATAAACATAAACAAACTCCAAGAGCAATGTATGATATATTTTTCAATTTATTACTTAAAAATTAATTTTTTAAACCAATAATTCTAATTTTTATACCACAAAATATTCTAATGATACCATAACTATTAAAACTTATATCACTGACATTATTTTTGGTTCACCCAAAAAAAACTTGTGATATTTTTTTGAAACATTTGTAAATTAACGTGAGGTGAGTATAAAGGGTTAAATTAATTAATTTCTTTGCTTCTAGATAACTCAATGACCATGAGGAACTATTTTAACACAACATAATTATATTATAGATTATCTTTAACATTTTGATCATTATAATTTTTCTAGTCTATATACACCAATAAATAACTAATATATACATGATATTGAAGAATTTAGAAAATTGGTAGGTAAGAAATTATTTAGAATGATGACTAAAGTATTATATTAATGTTATTATATATGAATTCATATTATGTATTTTTTTGGTTATTATAAGATTATCTCACAGAGTCCCAATTTAATGTTAATAAAAAAGTGTTCATTATATTAATGTGACATAATAACATAGAATATTTTATTCTTCTAGAATTGAGTTTATATAGAAGATTTACTTAGATGTAAATTTCAAAAGTCTTCTTATTCAATAGAAGATAAATTTTAGAACTTTTCACTTTCTTAGTGAATCATTATTCTATTGGTGAAGTAAAAAGAAACATCATTTTCGACTTCCAATGTTGATGCTGAATATATAGTACCTATAAGTTTTTTCACTCAATTATTGTTGATGTAGTACACATTCATTTATTTCAGAATCATTTTCTACTTAATATCCAATTATTTTGGATAAAAATAGTGAATTTTATTTCTATAATAATAAATAAAATAACTCATAGGCTAAGAACATAAAAATCCGACACCACTTCCTTTGGGATCAATCACTAAAAGAAGATATTATTTTTGAATTTTTCATAATTATTAGTAACTTAATAATATTTTTACCAATCCTGTACATTTAAAAATATTCAAATACCCTTAAAATAATATGTTTATGATCAATGTTAATTTAACAATTTACTTCTCATTATTTTCATTCTCCTAAAATTAAAAAAATATTTAAGACTGTGGTGGATAGTTTTTCCTTGAATGAAAAAGTTTTCTATCATATTTAGATATGTAATTCATATTTTTTTGAAAGAAATTGACCAATAATTATGAAATGTACCATATATATTATTTCAAACTACACCTTATAAATTATTTATAATTCTATACATATTAATACTTATCTTACATAATGTAATTTTATTTCACGTGTTTTAATTTTAGGATAGGACCACCCTTATAATTATTAATTTTCACTAATGTATAAGTTTATAATGTTTGGGGCTCTTATATATGAATAGTTTCATTAGATATTTTAATCTTCCATATATATTTATGACCATTATGTTTATATTATTTAATTTTATATAAGTATCCTTATATGCATATGTTTTTCCCTTAATAGTTTTAGTCATGTATTTTGACTTTAACAATTTAAAAGGGGAGGCTTTTTATTAACCATTTAATTTAAAATTATATTTTTTCAAATAAAAAGGATTTATTAAATCTTAAAAAATAATATTCATTAGAATAATATCACCCATTTACATTGGATAAAAAATGTTTTACGGTATATAATATTTTTTATCTTCTGGAGTTTTGAAATTATAAAATAAAATTTATGTATTAATGATAGAAACTATTTTTCATTATGTATTTGATCAAAATATACATTATATATGAAACTCATAGATATTAGTGGTATTGAATTTAATTAGAACCTATGGTTATTATTTATAGTTTTATTATATTTTATTGGATTAGTTTTGATAATTACAAAGTGGTAGTAATAAAAGTATTATTTTTAACGGGAGAAGGATAATAATTCATCACAAAAAGTAATAAAGATAATAGTTTAGTAGGAGGTAATCATAGAATTCATAATCTTAAGAGATAATTAGGAGATGGATAAGTACTTAATTTCATCATAATGGGAGACAAATATTGAATGAACATTACTGGACATGTTAAGTGGGAGAATAAAATCCCATTGGGAGATTATATATAAGATTATATTGAATTATAATGGGGGAGGCTAGTAAAGATGTTATATGCACATTTTTAGAAGATAATTCTTCTGTATATTAATTGTTTTTCTAAAGAGACTGTGAATTTTGTAGAAAGTATAGGTTGTTTTCTAATTTGCATTATTGCATATAAATTTTCCATGTTTATCATGTTTTATATCATGGTACAAATTTTGTGATCATTAAAATGGGAAGACTATAGAGTCCTTTTCTTAATAAAAAATTTTCCAGATCATATTTTTATGAAACACAATATACTATTTTTTTGACAACACCAACTTGATGTTCTATAAGTTATAATTTTTCTTGAATACTTGACTTTTTATTACTATTTTATATTGAACATATGTTTATTAATATAATTTATACAATGTTTTTTTCGTCATGCTAAAATTCAACAAATTGACGATAGTGAGTCGATTATGATTTTTTTACAACTAATCCTGATAAAATAAATAAAAGATTATCATTACAATATATAAAAATTATGACCAAGGCTTCAAGAAATGAAAATTTCAAAATAAAAAATAGCTTAAAGGTGATTTAATTTGAGTCCCTTACTATCTCAATGATTTTATGAGATTTTTTTGTACTTTTTTCAATAAGATTTCATAGAACGTACCTTATGTGAGTTTTAATTGTAAAATGCCTATTTATTATATTCTAAATGATTTATTCCAATCCTAAGAGGTAAATTATAATTTAAATCCTTCAATTTTCTACTATTGAAATAGTATTTTGATGATTTTTGAGGGAGGAAATTCTTTAGATATGATTTACTGAAGATGTGATCATGGATATAGATTCTTTCTGATGATGTTCTTTGATGATGTTCTAATGTTCAAAACTTGTTTATTCCAATTAGTGAGATAAATTTTGTTCCTAGTTTATAACTTTTATACCTTGAATGTGGTTACATATCCACCCGTAAAATTGGGATAAAATAAAAGAGTTCCTTAGATAATAACTTTTTAAATACATAAATTATATTTTTAAATGAGTTTTTGGATTTTTATCTTGAACTTTATCTAATTTATTTAATTCATCATCATTATTTTTTAATATTTTTTACTGATATTAGTTAATTGTTAACATAAAGTAATTTTATTTTCTATTAGGCTTATAAATTATTTTACTCTAATATATTTAGAGTTTATGAATTTTGAAATACCTTCATTCTTGAGTTATAAAATTATATGTTAATTTTTCATTATCAATTCACTAACTCCCTTGAGTAGCTACCATAAAAAAAATCCCACCTAATTGATTCCATGAATTTGAATCGACCTTAAAAAAGAAATCTATAAAATTATAAATTGGTGTTCCACTTGCCTATAATTTTATTGTGGGAATCATCAAACACATTCAGGGTGTTTTCAAAAATACTTGGTAGAAATCATGTCCCTAAAAGTCATGATCATGTGCAATGAAACTCGTGATTCTTGTTTTAGGCTTTGAAAATTGGTGTACTACTAATTTAACACATATATTCCCCCCATTGACTTTAAATCACCTCATTATTTCTTCTCTTTTGAGTGAACTATAAATTTTAGTTTTTTTGTATTTATATTCTTCATTTAATTGTATTTATTAGTGAATTTAAGTATGACATATCAAAGTATTGATCAACCTTTTTAGAGACATTATAAATTAGGATTCATGAGGAATGTCTTGTTGGTGTCCAAATTGACCACCCCCCATAAAATTTAATTTTCCCTTCACACTAGTTTTACATAAAATTATCTCAAATTCATTACTTGTATTTTTTGAATTCATTCAATGAATAATATAATATATATGTTTTTTTATTTTATGATTTCCCAATGTCATATAATAAATAATTATCCTGATTATTTAAAAATAAAATCCTTTTTAGGATATTAGTTTTTCCCTTATAATAAAATATTTTTCAAATAGTTAATAAATAATAAATTGTGTTAATTTATCACAATATTATCATTAACATGGGTCAATTATTCAAAATAAAACTCAAAATGTTAATAAATAACTCATCCTCCTACATGTAATACACTATACATTAAGGTTATTACTCAATCAGTAATGATAAATAAAATAGTAAATCTAATGAAATTCCCTATTTAAAAACAAGTATCCATACTATCTAAAATCTAGTTCTAGATATCATTACTCGCTCATTAAGGTAAAAAAATTTAAAAAATTCTATTTGGAATTATACAAATTATTTTAAACAATGAAACCATTATGTGTTTAGTAAAAGTTTATCTTGTTTAGTGAATATTAAATCAAAATATGTATTCTTTATTAATAATATTGATTATATCTACAATTATTACAATATTTAAAACCCAAATCCTATCCATTCTATGCTATTTCCAGCTAAAATAGTCATAGTAAGTAATTTTTTTAAATTTAAATAGTGTAATATATAAGGATTTAAGTAATATACCCTTATTTTCAATAAGTTATAACCATAAAAAACATGTATCTTCAAAATATTTGTGCATTGTGTTTTTTATAAAACATCATGGTTTACTCTTATATGCTCTATCAAAAAATATCTTAGTATATACACATAGTATATATTGATTTTTTCATGAAATTTAAGTCTAAATTTTGTATGGTAGATAGTGACATGGATTAATTTCCAAACATTGTTGACATTACCTCATATATATTAATATATAAAAAAATTATTTTTTTGAAGTTTCCTAATGTAAGATAATATACATGATAATAAAAAAATTAATGGCCATAATGTTTTATTGCAAGAAAATGACATCATAAAAAAATTATAAGAAAATAATATTCCCACTAGAGGTGAGGGAAACCACTAACATATAATTCTAGAAAAATAGGGGAACCATAGTCAACCATCACATAATATAGGAGAATCATCAGAAAGACCATATTAATGGTGTCTAAATTAATATGCACATCAATATAGGAAAATCATGAACACCATTATGCTCTCACTGGTGGTTGAATTTTAGGTACTCTCTTATGGTTTTGTGGGGGAATTCACGAAGTATAGAATATTCCAACCCAATACCACTAATGTAGAAATCACACTATTAATACTACAATTGAATGAGTAATTAGAAAAGATTATTGAATAGATGGATTCTCCTTTAAAAAGTGAAAACATCACCAAATTTGGGTCTAGATAGAAGGGGGTTACCAGTAGAAAGAAAACATACATCGGAAAATTTCTAACATAATGTAACTCTGAAGAGTGAGATATAAAATTTATTGTTATACTATTGAGTTGTATATTGGGTGAACATGAAATTAAGAATAAATTCCACTATAAGTTCACTAAGGCGATTATCACCATTGAACATTGGAAGTATAGAGTTAAATATGACTACAATATGGGGTATCATGGAATCATCAATGGGTATTAGATGGAACCATTAAATAAAAAACCAATAAACATATGAAAGTTTGATGGTAGAGAAAAATCGGAGAATAAGTTTGTGAATATTAATTTTTATTGAAAAAACATACCAATAGAGATTTGATCATAATAAAAGAACACAGAGTCCAAAAAACCCCAAACCCCTAAATAGGATAATAAAAATAACTATATCTGAAGACATATGATCCTAAACTAGAGAGACATAAATGAATTACTAAGGAGAGGAGGATAACTAATGACGATAGGAGAGGTATCCATTCTATTAATGTGTGAAACATGATTAAAAAATAAGGTAAAATAGGAAACCTTGTACTAATTAATAATATATGGAGTGAGAACACACCTTAACCATATCTAAATTCATCAGAAAAACTTCATTATATCTTATATCAATGAAAAATAGTGATTTTTTGTAATATTTTTTAGAATTCTGATTCATAATCTAAAAACATATAGTAAAATAGATTATTAACTGCTTATATACATACCATATATTATTCTATGGGTAATATGGATATTATTCATCATGACCTATAGCTGGATATGTATACACCAAGTTATCTGTTAAAGGAACAATTTCAAAAATAGTTGTTTGTATATATATAAGATGGTGAAAACATAACTTTGGAATGATTTCCAACTCATGTGTCATGTAATAAAATCAAAGTAAATATACATAGACCAAGGTATGTGGTATCTATTAATGTTTTGGATTTATAACAACACAATGATAAAGCATGGGTAATAAATGTGTTTATGATGATTTACACCATGACATGACACCTGCGTGTGTGGTCATTCACTGATGATGCATTGTACCCTATATTCCCTCTTTCCAAAGGTGGGAGAAACTCCTCACTTTTTTAGAGATGTCTTATCCTTGATTGAAAATGGATAATGGGATTCCAATTCCTATTACACTACTCATGTATAGACATTCCAAGAAGGACTAGTTAGGGAACCAACCTTAGGTTAGGAGAGTAGTCACATTGGGTGACACTAAGCATGTATGGATGCTAGAACATTATTGCACCTATATTCGTCCTTATAAGAGGGAAAATCGAGGTTGTAGAACATTAGGTATCCTATGGTGATCCCATGGTATCTTATACCAAATTCATGTATTCTAAGGTTATCCTTAGGAATACCATGTTTAAAATGGGGTATACTGTGTGTTGAACATCTCATGGAGATGGTAATGCGAGATCAGAATGTCCCATGGGAACAGATCAGAGAGGTGGATCCCTAGGAGGGAGCACCTGAAAAGTTTATCATATGGATGGGTCAGAATGCCCAATGAGATCATACCTGAGGTGTTCCATATCATAAAGATAAGGTTTCACACCGTGAAGGGGTATATTCTTATGATGGAGGTACTGAATTTTAACTGATGGGTGGATCAAAATGACCAATAAGAACATACCTAGGGTAGTGCACCTCATAAATAGAAGGTTTAACACTGTAAAGGATGATCTAGACACAACTGAAGGTGGATCATTGAAGTTCACCCCAAAGAGGGGGACACCAAGGTTTACCATTGGCTGGGATTGAACCTCACCAAGGATTCCTGCATACCATTTTTAGAAGATATTGATCTAAACCCACGTATTTTGAGGTGGTGATGTGGGGATATTGAGACTACCCACCGTAATAGGAATTATCTTCGTTGGATCGATATGGGTTATGCGGGGCTTACATGCTAAGATTTCCCAAGTGATTCTAGAAGAAGGAATGATGTGGATGGGGCTTAGGCAATATGATGTCCCAAATGGATTCCATGATATCACTAGGATGTGGATTCCTAGGAAAGAATTAGGATAAATATTGTGGAAGTGTTGAAATAGAATGGATGAAATCGATGGAGTGTGTGGGGTGATGGGCTTGAACCTTAGGGAGGATTCATACACATACTAGTGGATGGGAATCAAAGTTCATAGAGTTTGGAATGGGGTGATTAGACACCTAATGTGGTTGCCAATGAGAATGGAGTGCATGGATTGGGACCTGAAAGAATTATAATCTTTGGGTTGGGGCATGATCCTACATAGACAATGAGACTTGAGGGAAAGACTAGGATGATAATGGTTAGTGGTCTTGAAACTTAGGGAGGCTTCCTACATACCCTGTTTAGAATTCAGGGATCAAAAACCATGTAGTTAAGAAGTGAGGGGCATGGGGATCACTCTAGGAGGGATACTCAAATATATGGTGTCATGGTAACTATTATACTCTAAGTCCATGTGAGGGATGATAGGTGTAAGAAACAACAAGTATTAGTAAAAATGATGATCGTGTCATAATGGGTGTGGCCATGAGAGTTAATGGTGTGGGGCTTATGCACTGAGGTAGCCATGAGTGATGGAGATTGGGGATTACTCTAGGAGGGATGATGGAGGAGAATATCATTCCATCCACAAGGGATATAATTCCCAATGAGAATGGTGAGGAATATCACACCCACATAGAATGAGTGGGCATGGAAAATTCCCAAGGTAGAGAACCCCATTTGCATTGCATGGGTATAGAATATAGTTTAACATCATGTGCTAGGGATTACGATGCTTTGTAGTTTAATGTCTAGAAACTTAGATAGAGAAGTATCACTATTTATGTACTTGGACTTACACAGTTGTAATTCATGAACCTTTGAGTGGACCATTTCCCAAAAAATTCCCAAACGGAGGTGTCGGTGGAGTGTTCAGTCATGGGGTCCACATTAGTGTGGCTATTCAAAAAAGGAAAATCCATTAGCATACCTATAAAAAAAAGAAAGAGTTATGGATTGATAACATGAAACACCACACAAGGGACCGTGAAATCAACATGGACAAGTCTAGAGGGCCACAAAAAAGAGGGCCTTGATAAGAAAGGGGCCTCACTAAGAGGAGATTTGTGAATCATGTGTGATTTGTGAAGGAAATGGGCTTTGCGAAAGAGAGGGCCTCATAAACCATGGGTCCCTTGACTTATCATGGATTCTTTTCATGAAGGAAGAATTATTTATGAATTCCTAACACTCCATAAAGCCTCGTGAAACTCGAAGGGGATCCTTCCTTTGTGAAAGGCATGGAATAGTGTGAAAGGAATCCCTACCATAGGTAGGGGAAATGAGGAAAAAAGGAATGCATGAATCATGATACTCAAGTACCTTGGGTGATCCATTTCTGTTCTAGTTCATGGTTCTCAAGATCATCACAAAATGGGAGATCAAAAGCTAAAAAGTTAGAGTAAAAATGATTTTGAGGCAGGGGAGCCAAATATTTATAGGAAGAGAGCCGTTATGATGCTGGGAAAGGCGCTGTGAAGTTAAAGGGTTCTGTGAAGGGGAGGGTCTTTATCAGACTCGTGGATCCATCTATAAATGATGCTCCCTAAGTCATGAGACTCATCAGACTCATGTGAGTAACACAAGTCACCTTCACGTGATCACAATGGTGAGGGTTCTTCATGAAGGGCCATCATGAGGCAGACTCATTTGATGAATTTTGATCTGTTTGAGCATAGATTAGATTCAAAATAACCGTGACCTTCTCTAATTATCTAGTAGCTTGTATTTAAGCACAAAAATACCCCCCCCCCATCAGAAGTTGATCCAATGATAAAAGTAGGGTTGTATTCTGAGGGTAAATCAATGAATTTTAGATTCTTGTGATACTGGATCACGAGGAACATGGTCTATGAGGTGCACCAATGATCAGAGGAACAAAGGTCACAATGCATCTTGGTTGAACCTTTTCCTATAAATAGTGAAATAGGGAACATTATCCATATAGGATCTTGATGAACCTCCATGATTGATATTCTTTTTGAGAATATTCTTTCCCCTATGAACACATCTTTGCAAATCAAGCTCCATAATCCTTTTCTCCACGGATGCTTTATAATGAACCGGGACATTAAGATCCACTGTTTCATTGTGACGCACACTGTGTATAATGAATCTCTTCGAAATGATTCTCCATAAAAACCCTTCAAGATCAAACATTGTGAACATGCTCAAAAAGTTACATAAATCTTGGAATAATGGCTTCTTAAAAATATGATCAAGAGGTTATTGCTAATGCTTCTTGGAGAGAAGGAACAACGAGAAAAAATATAATCCGGGAGTATATTCATAGCCAATCTGATCATGAATCACTACTAGAGTTGCTTCCAGATTCTAAGAAAGACTACCCTCTATGTAAAAGGTTGAAGTTATACATCTTCAGTTTGAGAGACAACATCTTCTTCCAACCGATGAGTAGAGATTAATTAGTCTACAGGTTTAGAGATATATAGAGATAGTATCAGTGTTATAGGGCGGTTGATGGACACATTTAGAAGGATCATGCCCCCATCATAGTATAATATCTATATTATCACACTAACAACATTAATGGAAATCTTCTAACTTCTGAATAATCCCCACCACAATATAATATGATCATCAAAGGGGGTTTAGGAAACCTAGAGAATTTATGGATCGATGATAGGAATCTATGTAAGGGTAGAAACTACATAGATGTGTGGGCCCAAGACTACTAGGAATTCGTGTCTTGTTCACAGTTCAAGATAGAGTTTAAGTTAGTAGGCCTGTATGAAGCAACATGAGCCTACTAATTCCAAATCTACCAGCCAAATGATATCATGCTTGAACTTTTGAGAAGATGGTCTCCCCTGACTAATACATTTCATCAGCATCATGGGGAGGTCACCATTAGCCTCTAGGAATGTTATCATATTTTTGGGATCCCAATATTGGGGGATATGTATAATGTATTCCTTTATATAGAAAATTCATGAGGGATCCTAATAAAATCCCACGCATGGTGAGGATGATGTTGTATCTGGTTCTAGGCACTGATAAAGACATGAAAATGACGAGGGACATCCATTTCAAACAGTGGTTCAAAATATTTTAGAATTTCATAGTGGAGGTGCTTGATGAAGGTGACTATGCACCCATGAAGCTTCCAATGAGGTCCCAAACCTATCCAAGTGGAGTCCAGGGAGGCAAGGATGGTTCTTATTGGAAGATCCAAGATGATAGCTAGTGACAACTGTGGAGGTACAATATCAACACCAACCATAAACTGATAGTCTAGTTGAAAGTCTTTATCACAGAAATTATCTATGGGTGGTTGCTACTGGGAAGAGATGTCCATATGGGGGCATGACCGAGCACATTTATATAGATGCAATGTTAACATAAGGGCATACAATAAACGAGGTAATCGTCATACTAGTGAATCTATATAAGGTTCCTTAGAACATTTGTGAGGGGAAGAGGCCACCGGGAATGTGCAGGTTGCTTCACTTCCTATACAACTAGTTAGTTGTGAACATGTGAGTTTATGAGTACTTGAATCATATTATCCATCCTGAGACAAATCTTCAGATAGTGATTCTGAATATCATAGATAGATTTTGAATCAATATTGGCTCAATAGAGGTGCTGAGATAATTCAAGGCAGAGGATAGATTTACCATTCACCTATTCCGTCCACTGAAGAGATTAATAAATGATAATGGAATGTATACCAAATAATAGTGATCGTATCACTTAGCCTTATAAGGTGGAGTAATGGTGGTGGGGGTGGAATACGATCCAATATGTGTGTTATAAACCTAACACTAATTTGAAAGGATTTTTTGGTGTTTACAGAGGCTAAACACAAAAGTATAAATTTAAGTATGAAATGATTACCATTATTATGTGATGAGGAAGCTCTGGTTGATGTTCAGACATGAGGATGGGAAGATGAAGAATGAGTTTCCTCCACCCACTTTCATGTTTGGTTTAGTCTATGATTATGCATAGAGCTAGAAGGCTGCCTAACTGGGTGAAATTCTAAAGCAATGAACTATCTAGGATAATGAAGGAGTGGATCCTCTACCCTGAGGATGAGGCCATATGGTTAGAAGGGAGCACCATATGGGTTGGAACGATGCACATTATGGAAGTGTAGCTAGAAAAGTGGAGCCAGTGGTTCAGAGCTCTACAATGGCTAGGGATGTGATAGGGGTAAAAAAACTAGTCATAAGAACTCAGGAGGATGGGGTACCGTCAAGAAGGTTCCATAGGATACCTCCCCAAGCTTCTGGGAAGCAATTACACTACATGGAAATTCTAAAAGATGTTGTCTATATTGAGGTATGTGAATATTGGGATATCAATTGGAAGTTATATGACACCAATAGGATGTGAAACCATATTAACAGTTTTGGGATGGATCTGGATGGTATTTTTCATGATAAAAGCTGTTTTTTTCTGACTGTAGAGAAGGAGAATGATATGTGACCAAATTAGAGGACCTGTTTCACTTCTTAGGCACTACGTGTCCAATGAAAGAATGAGTGAGGGTGCTAGTTGGTTTGACTTATCCTCCAGATATATCAGTGTATGAACTATAGGAGTTATTTCTTTTACTTGATGAATCATAGGGATCTTAGGGGGAAGAAGCTAATGAAGTGATACCCCTAGAGGAAGGACAAGTCATAGCCTTGGAGGATACTTCCTTAGAGGGATTCATTGAAACTTCATATGTAAGATTTAAATCATCCCTCTACACTACTAATTTCCTCATTCATTATCTATATTACATGATTAAAATCTATTTATGTAGGTGGAATGTGCACAAGGGAGTCATACTTAGGGGGATGGTGGAACAATGATAGGTGTAGAGATCCAAACCCAAGGAGATGTGTTTGGGGAAGCAATGGTAATGTGGCCAATCAACATTGAAGAGGGTAGAGAGGACTACCTAGAATATCCCAAGACTTGAATAATATATGGGGGTAAATGTCCTAGAATCCAGATGGTGACAAACCAAGATGAGGATATGTCACTGATTGGCTTGCATAAGTGATAATTATGTTTTTCTTATAGAACCATCTCTGTTGTTGATTAACCAGATTAACTGTATTGCTTCCCACCTGAAAAATGATGGGGGGAGTTGGTCTAGTACTATAGAGCATGTTTAGAGCATCTGAGGGAGAATCTAGAATCCCCTCCCCAATAAGGGTCCTGATCTATGTGAATCCAACCTCTCAAACTAATCAGGCCTCAACCTCTGCTGACCAGTCAGTCGTGGTTGCTGGTAATTCCACTGGAATAGAAGTACCTAAGGCTTCCAAAGATGAAATTATTGTGGTGGATTCATGTAATAATGAACAACATCAGGACATGGAGCCTAGCCCATCTGTCAGAATAATGGAGGACAATCCTTCTGCTGTACTCTTGGTCATATTCCAAAAGTACGAACCTATATACCCTGAGGAACTGGAAGGTTCAAACTCTGACACAGTCGATGAGAGTCACATAAACCAACATAGGGTGTGAAAGGGCATCAAGAATTTATTTAAGGCCATAGTGTCACAATGGGTGAGAAGGATTTGGACATTACACCATTGGACACATTGTCTCTATGTTGTAGGAGAGAACACTCATGATTTACATATTCTGGTCGGTGTCTATCTCACTGAGAAGATGTGGGAAAGAAATATATAATTGGATGGTTCATGAATCTAAGAAAAATCTGAAATCATATGAAATCTTTAGAAAACTAAACATGAGATCCAATTCTTAGAATAAAAAAATTAAAGAATGCCTCTCCTTTATCACTTCGGAATTGGATATTGTTATACAATTTCAATCCCAACTAGTAGAGTCTCAAGGACAGTTGAGGCCGAAATATCTCTAAGCGGTTGATCTTTGAGATGATCTAGGTAGGACACAGATCATGGATGATGAGATCTACCCTACAACTGATGATGAATAGAGGGACCTCAGAAGTCAATAGTATACCCTAGAGGCCATACACCAAAAGTTGGCACAACTGAAGCACTCTATTAATGGAAATATCCATATGATGCAGGAGAGACTCCAATGTATGGATGCCCTTAATATAGTCAAATGATTTGAAACATTAAAAATTTATATATGCATGGGAAAATTTTAGTTTCTTTAATTACTGTATGTAAATCATATTTAGGAAACAAGTAGAAAACAATACCTATGCTCACATGGGTCATTCCCAGTGTAAGAAACAAGGAACGATCACATAACTGTTCACTTTTCATAAGAGTGTAAAATAATCATCAAACACTCAGGGTATTCTATTATTGACTAAACACCTAGAGTGGTCAGGTTGAGATAGGTCATAACTAGGGAATGGGTCTCTTGAAGCAGCAAAGTTTCCTTTCTCGTTGTTCTCTAGCACATAAATGGGATAACTCCAAGGGCATTGGAGTCAATCCGAACAAAGGGGAATGAAAAGTACGAATCACAATGTCCTAAATTCCAAATCACAGAGAGGATGGTATGATGGTATGGGATGACTACAGTTCGTATTCACAATAAAATATCCTCACCACTAGCCTAAAATGGTGTAAAACAAACAAGGTTCAACCATTGACCATATTCGAGACATGGGACCTAACTCGAAATAACATCTAATATCTTCTGAAATGTTGTTCCAGGATGGTAGGTTAGCCTAAGTGACATGGGACCAGGACATTAAGGGGTCCCTTCAAATGTGGAAGATCACGAGTATCTAAATAGAGGGGAATGTAAAACATGGTCATAGAGTGAGAGTATGTTATAAAGAATCCCAACACTCTTGATGTTATGCCATTGTGAATGAGGGAACACTGGTGTGAGTGTAATAGCATGAACAAATATCAAACCAATTTTTTATGAAGGACCTCTCTAGTGAGGGACTATCATACCTTATAGTTTTATTTCATGAATGTAAGGATGATAAACATTTAGTTTAATATCGTGTGGTGAGGACGATGCATGGTACATTATAACATCACATGATCAGGATTCATTTTGCAGTTTAACATCTTGTGATAGGGACATTGCGCACAGTTTAAGGTATTATTGCCTGGAAACTAGACAACAATTTAAAGTCAAGTCACATGAACTTTATTATGTTTATTTCCAAAATAGTTTTATTTCACTAAGATAAAATAAACCCAAAATGAACAATATAAAGAAGTCTTGCACACCACACAAGTATCAGGGAACAAATAGGAAGGAAGCACATGTGATATGGTGAGTAAAATATATCATAGTGAGGCCCTTAGTTTAAGTTCATAGAGTTTGTACTATAATTGAGTCTGAATGGAACAAAGTAATTAATAAACCTATGGATGGGCTAGAGAAAAATGTTCTAGTAATTTCAATATATCCAAAAAGGATGAGAGTCAAGCCATATGTAGTTCTTGAATTTCGTGTAATTTATCAATAGATAGTAAGGATGACATTGAACCGATGTAAAAATGTGGAATTGATGTTTCGGTTGGACTTGATATTGATGATATGGACATCACTATGTATCCCATAAGGATTTTAATCCATCCATACATAGTTCTTAAAGGGTAATATCCCAATACAAGTCTGATCCGTACACAAAGACAAGGAGCATTATATTTTTCTTGTTTGTTTGTTCTCTTCTCTTTTTCTGAGTGGATTAACTATGATGGAGAGTTTGGGTGTCAGTACATGAATCAATCCATATGTAGTCCATAACATGTGGCTTGGTAGGTGACCAGTTCTAAGGGTGATTTCTTCTCAGGAGAGAACACCAAATTATTGTTCCATTTAATGTCGTGAGGCCAGAACGATGCTACCAAAATTTAATCTCGTGTGATAGGTCCGGTTTGTGAATTTTAATTTATTATGGTAAGGATGATTATGAGGTAGTTTAAAGTTATGTGACAAGTCTGGTCTATTCATTTTAATATCCTGAGGTAAGGATGAAGGTGTTACGTGGTTTACGGTCATGCAGAAAGAACAAAATGTGGTTGGGTGGGAAGACAAAATATCTAGGCATTTCTTACGTATCCCATGAATAAAGGAATAAATCCATATGTTGTTATTGAATATATCTTAGACAATGGTGTTATTATATTTAGGGTTATATAATTTAGAAATACAGAGATTGGGTGTCTCTGGTAGATATGTATAGTGTGCAGGAGTGGAAAACACGATGTGAATGAGAGAAAGGAAGGCCCAATTCCACACAATATATTTTTGAGAGAACCATGAAGGGGATCTTAGTTTATGTCAATTAGTTTTTTCCTAAGGGTTGTACAACTTATCTATGTGATTAAAAACACTAACAATACTCCTACGCCCATGGGATCTATGCTTAGTGATGAATATAAGGAGCATCATGAGGCTTTCCCCATCACATGGGAGCACACAACAATGAAAAGGAAATTATTAGTGGGAAAATACCAACCGCACTAATATTCCCAATAAATGCACACAAAGGCATAGAGGGTAAATACATGTGGCATTCGAGTTCAACCAGAATAGAAGGAGGTGGAATGTGTGAATCACGCTGCCCGATATCTAGAACAAAACGTGGATGGAATGAAAATGGAGGATAACTATTGAAATTGTTAGAAACATAAAATAAATATAATGTTACTAGGTACGGGGATAGAAAAAAGAGTGTGGACTACTGAACATGCTCAAAACATGGGTCATATCTAATAATTTTGTCCAAATCCTTTTAGGGTGTTGGGATAGGATGGTGGGTGACCCGATACGACATATCTAGGCTGTTAGGGGGTCCCTTCAGATGTGGAAGAGGATGAGGTAATAGGTAAAGGGATTAGTGAATCATGGAAACATATTGAGGTAATTTCCCTATATAATCCAACACTCTATGTCTTGTAGCACAACATATCCAATCATATCGGTGTGAGACATTCATAGGAGGGTCTACACGGACCGGGTTCCCAAGGGGGACCAAAGACTAAGATAGAACTCGGGGTAGAGAACCCCAATGCTATTAATAATTTAAGGTCATATTTATTTTACCAAAGGCAATTCTTTTAATATTATAGATAATGGACCATAGGTATATTATTTAACATTGTGTTCCTGGGATGTATCTATGTAGTTTAATGTCTTGTAGTAAGGATGAAGATGTTATACATTTTATCTCCATGTGACTAGGATAATGGAGAGAGAGATGCATCTTGAAGTGGAAGTTCATGGTGATACTGATGAGAAAGGGGTCCAAAGAGATCCAAATCATTCCACACACTTTCAAAGGGAAACATAAGAGAAATGTTCCAAAAGTTTTGTGAACCTCCGATTGGGCTCGATGATAGAATACATATGCATCACTACGTATCCCATAAGGATGAGAATCAATCCACATGTAATTATTTAATTCCATGTAGTTTAACATAATTCAAGAAGTATGAAGAGTGTGATGGGTTATTTGAATGGAACATGCATGGTATGGATTCCATAACCCGACCTGAATGATGAACAAATAGGCCCAAACCACACCACACATTCCTGAGGAAGAAACCCAGGACCAATGGGATGAAAGGTTTGTGATCTTGTTGCTGTGACTAGATAAAAAATGCCAAGGAATCACTATATATCCCATAAGGATGGGAATCAATCCATACGTAATTATTGAAGATGGCATGGTAGATAACTAGTGCTGACGGGGGAGGGAGAAATCCTCTCAAACAAGAATATCTTAACTGTTATGCAGTTTATTATCATGTGACCAGGAATCTGAAAATATTAGTTTAAGGTCATAGAGTTTAGAACAAGTAGAAAATGATAATAATACAGAGATGTGTTGTGTGGCAGCATGAGGAAACCTGGAGTGAATGAGGGAATGCGGGACCCACAATATAAACCACACACTCCCAAATAAAAGTTAGGCCTAGGGGCTAAAAAGTAGAGTTTATGGATTATCCCACGTATGAGATTCTTGGGTGTTCCTATGTATCCCATAATGATGGGAATCATGTCGTATGTAGTTATGAATGATGTTATGGTTGATGAACAATGTTAGGGGAAATGTACTATCAGGTGAAGACATTACAGTGTTATATAGTTTATCATTATACAACCAGGATATAATAGTTTAATATCATGTCAGATGTTGGAGATCTTAGTTTAAGGTCATAATGCTCAGACCAGAGGGGTTTTGTGAAGTTTATCATTATGCAACTAGGATGTTAGTTTTTTACCCATTTTAATGTCATGAAAATAGATAAAAATGGCAATCTAACTTCATGTGGGATGATAAAAAAGGTTTAGGAGAGTTTTTGGTTGGGACCAAAGGTGAGGTGCCTTGGAATCACTATACATCTTATAAGGATAGGAATGAATCCGTATATAGTTATGAAATTCTATCTAGTTTAACATCATGTAGTAAGGTCGATATGACACTTTCCTTTTATGGCCGTGCAGAAAGGTCCATCAAAATTGTGCAGTTTAATGTCTTGTAGCTAATTTGAAGTAGTTTAATGTCATGTAAGACATTATTTAATACATTTTAAGGTCATGATGAATAGCAAATTCATTAGTTTAACATCATGCATGATGATATACCCACTTATGAAAAGTATCTTTTGATGAACTTGGCATTGGTGGGAGGAGTGATTCGCTCACCACCTATGGTGATCAAAGTATATGAACCATTAGGATAGAAATTGTGGATGACGTAAGGTCCTTCCCATTTGGGATCCAACATTTTTGGTTTCCTACCCAATATCCTTGGCATCTTTATATAAAATAATGTGTCAACCTAAAGGAAGGAGTAGAGATATACTTTCTTATTAAAATCTCTAGCTATCTTGTTCTAGTGACTTTATAGATTGTGCACTTCCTAGAGAATGCTCCTGTCAAGAAACTCTATTTCATCTAGGTGGTCTTATACTACTTTTTCTGACATCTGTTGATCATATAAAGTCATGAAGAGTGATGTAAAATGAATCTCTATAGGGAGGACTACCTTTTTTCCATAAAATAGGTAATATAGAGTCACTTGGGTGGAGTTACAATTCGTTGCAAGATAATCCTTAAGAGCATTGTGGATATTTTCCAACCAAATTCTCTTATTATGAACCACTATCTTTTGTAAAATGTTGGTGAGGTTTCTATTGACACCTTTATATGCCCATTTTCTTGCAAATGGTAGTGAGAAGTATGGTTGGACTGGATAATGTACTTGGTGTAAAATTTATTTATCTCAGCTTCCCAGAAGTTGGGGTCATTGTTAGTGAGAATTGCATGAGGGAATATAAATAGATGAATGGTTTTGGAGATGAAAAATTCATAAATAGACCGGGACTAGAATTCATTGGTTAGAATTGCTTCTGGCCACATAAAAAAGAAACATTTTGCAATCGGAATGAACCTGCACTAGCGAGTCATTTATGGAGGATATGGTTCCATGACATCAAGTCCCCAAACCACAAAGTGCCAAGGGTACTTTAAACTATAAAGGTGATATGGAGGTCGATGCATGAATTGGGCATGGACCTGAATCACATGGAACCTCTTGGAGAACTTGATACTGTCATGGACCATAGTGGGCTAAATGTATCCCAACCTTCAAATCTAGTGGGAGATCTTCAACCCTTCTTTTTGAGAACCATAGGAACCAACATGAAATTTCTACATAACATTGAAAATGTCATTACCATGTAGGGAATATAGTATTATTCCATAAAAACCACATATATAGAGGTCCTGTTCTAGGATGGGACTGCTCGATAGGGTGAACTGAGATGCACGACCATAGATCCACTCATGTCTAGATCTGTTTGATTGGAGATTATCATGTTGGATATAGTAAATGAAAGGAGTTTCCCAATCATATTTTTCATCACCTATAGGGGGTTTAGAGGTCCTAATGCGGAAGGAAAAGTGGTAGTGTTGGTTACCTGTAGGTTTTCATCACCATCCAAACTGAGAGGGGGTGATAAATCTTTAATGTGAAACATGAATGGACAAATATTCCTGGTCAGGATCTATGAGAGAAGTGGCTAGGCCAGCCAAGGAATCATCTCGACTATTCTATGACCAAGGAATATGAGTGACCTCTGGTTGAGAAGGGAATTTGGACATCATATGGAGAGATTTTTTGAGAAAGGGTATGAGCTCTAGCTTCTTAAAGATGTAGTCACCACTTATTTTCTTGATGACTATCTTAGAACCCCCCTTCACATTCATGTGGGGAACATCAATCTTTAGAGATATCTTAAGTCCAGTGATCATAGATTGATACTATACTTCATTATTAGTGTATAATTCTAATAATAATAACAAATAATGAAAAATAACCTATATAGTCATGATGAATACAATTCTCAAACCCACTCTATTCAATTAAAGGTCATTGATCCATCTACTGTTTTGGATCCTGGAAAAATCATCAAAATTAAAATTCCAAAACAGTACTCATTTGTCCACTGAGAGGACATAATCATCTAGGAAGTCAACATCTAGAGGTACTTCCTGATGGGTTGGATGAGCGGCCAAAAAATATGTCAGCAGTTGACCATGGGCGACCTTCTATGGAACAAATCTAATGTAAAACTACTGAAGATTAACCACCCAAAATGCTAGCTGACATGTCAATATTGGGTAGTTTAGAATTTAATTTATAGGATCCACACATGACACCAACTATATCTCAGGATGGTGAAGACAGTCCCACAAATTCTGCAACTTGAAAACCAGTGCGATGAAACTTTTATGTTGGGATAATATCTTGGCTCTGCACCAAGGATAATGTGACTAAGATAGTACAAACTTTTATCTATCCCTTATTTATTCATTTGGGAGAGCATGGAATAGGGAGAACATTCCATGGGGGTCACATAAAGGACTAGTGTCTTTCTAGTTATGGGTGGAATCAGAACCATAGTTTGTAGAAGATAATGGTTGATTTATTCAAACATGGTATAACACTCTTCACCCCACTAATATATGGAATATTTTTTCATGAGTCTAGAAAAGGGATTAAAAATTCTGGTCAAATTCTAAATGAATCATAATATGTTGGATAAGTGGCCTTAGAGGCCTCAGATCCCCCAATGTTGCTTGGATAAGGCATCTGGAAGATGGCTCTGATCTTATATGGGTTGATCTCGAGGCCTCTATTTTTGATAAAAAAACAAAGAAACGTTCCAAATGTCTCCCTAAGAGAACATTTTAATGGGTTCATCTTTAACTTCCATAAGTGAATGAAGCCTAACACATTCTCAACATCTATGAGATGGTCCTGATGCCAGCTGGATTTGTCCACAAAATCATCCATGTAGCATTCCACTAGTGTCCCGAGGATAGGATTGAAGATGAGGTGCATAAAATTATGATAGTTGGATCCAATTTTAATTAAATTTAAAGGAATTACTTGATAGAAAAAGTACCGTGTGGAAATATGAAGGCAATCCACTCTTCATCCTAGGGGGAAATTTAGATCTGATTATACCCAGAATTCCCATCATTGAAGAAGAGATATTAGAACTCAGCTGTGGTATTGATCAGAAAATCCATCACCAGAAGTGGAAAATCATCCTTCAAAGAGTGGAAGTTGAGTTCCCAAAATATGATGTAGACTTTAATGTATCCATTCTTCTTCCTGACTAGGAAAATTTTTTCCTATCACTTTGGGAACTGAACTTTCTTGATGGTGTTAGATTTGATGAGAATATCAACATTTTCCTTGAACAAGTAACCATGATATGGGTGAATCTTCCTAAGAGGCTTCTTGAAACCACAATGAATCAATGGGAGACTAAGATGGTGGAATATGACCTAAGGTTCTTGCCTTGGAATCTGACCATAACTCCAAGAAAATACATAATGATGCTTCTTTAGGAAATCTACACTCTATATATGCTCTTCTACAGGAATGGTTGCACTGATTAGTGTTGGCCTCATATTTGTATTATTACCAAGATTCACCTATACCTACTCATCGAAGATAGTGGATATTCCCTCTTCCAATATAGGAGGATCATCCCCCAAATACTCCTCATCATCTAAGATAGGAGGATCATTCATAGGAATCAATTATTTTGAGTCTAGAGGAATGTTGGTCCTGACTTCAGTTTCAGTGGAAACTTCATTAGGACACTCATTCAATACTGAAACCATGTAACAAATGATATTGAACCTATTCCATTAGGACTTTAACTAAGGGGCCCACAACTGAAGATGTTAATGTAGTGGGGGTTGGTCAGTCTGTGTTGAATCAAATCATCTTGGCCGAATAAGCAGGAATGGTGTACTACTCTAGCCATAGTGAAAACATCCTGATACCTTACTGGGTTAATAGGATATGATATCAATCTAATCTATCCTATGTAGGTGTACAATATAATCGTGTGACGTTCCTTATAAATGGAAATGTGTATTCCCCTTATCTTATAAATGATGAATAAATTTCCCAAGTCTGGTGTTGTGGCCTCCAACTAGTGAATTAGAAGGATGAATGCATTGTATAAGTCTACCCATGGGTTGGCCACAGTGACATAGTGTTCAAACTCATTGGTCTGTGTAGTATTTTCATTTCTCTACTTTTAAGAAGCATCCATATAGATATATTCAAAAGAGGCAAAGGGAACAATATCACCTTGGAGAATGCCTACTCAACTGTTGAGGGAGTACTTGAGAGACTGGTGATGTGAAGAGAGACCTGATATGTTCAGATAGAGATAGGGTATACCCATGAGGGAATTATAGGTGGTGTATTGGGAGACAATAATAAATTCAATGTTATAAATAAGACCAACAAACTAGGTCTTCAGGTGGAATATTCCACATGACATCTACTCGGTTCTGTCACAACCCTAGTTCTTTCAGTTAGAGGGACTCAGATCCACTTCAGTCCACCCTAGATTGCAAAGCATCTGGTTCAAGATGTGATTTATCCTAGAAACTGTGTTAATGAGACAACAATGAAAATCCACACCATTGAATAGTACTATAATGTACAACATGCATATATGCCCTTGAATGAGTGAACTCTTATATTCTTTAGAGAAATATATGATGATCAGGAATTCTGACTACCTGATATACTATGTGGGTAAATAATCATCTATTATAACCTCTATCTCAAACTAGGTGGGGGGGGGGGGGGTCTTCATGTTTTATTGTGGGGTCTTATCACATGTTTTTTGATAGATGGAGGAAATTGTGAATCTAGATCTATGGAAGAATACTGACAAGGTGATTAAGAAAATCATACTTCTATGATAGGAGCACATTTCTTTCAGTAGGAGGTCTCTTTATGGAAGGAGGTATTATGGGTGCTATTGGTTGAACCGGTGGATTATGGATGGTATTTGGAATATCCCACTACTCACTAGATGAACCACATAAAATTACTACCGTCTGGTTGTCAGATGTCTGAGGCATGACCATAGTTGGGAATGGCCAATCACGATGCATCCAAGGTGGGTTTTCCTGGTCGAGTAGCATGATCAACAATGGTAATGAATCTGAAAATATGGGATGAGAGGATTATGACTATGAAGACCTACGCTGAACCTATAGTCTAGTCTTGATAGCATGCATGATTTGGAAGGAATCCCCGGCCTACTCATTCTGATGATTTAAACATACATATCCCCTTTGAATATGGTATCATATAGGTACATTAGGAGGGAATAAATGATAATTCTCATCATCAAGGACCATATAGGTATCCACCAGCTCAATGGTATTCATGGATTTATGATCCTCATCATCAAAGAGGAGTCTTCCAATGGTGAACGACTCTTAAAGAAATTCCCATCACCGAAGGAATGAAATTAAAGAGTGAGAGATGGGTTCTACACTGGTGGGGGGATATTCTCTCCCTTACACTATTGGAATCTTTTTTTCTGAGATGCAAAAGGCTGAGATGTGGATACTGAAGTGGTAACTAAATAAGGCACAAAAACTTCAGGAGACTTAGGCCAAATCAAATGGGAAAGAATGACACCATGGTGGAGAACGATTGCTATATGGGATAACCAATCATTATAATTATGCGGCCCATTGCTGGATACCTACTGCAATTCACCTTTGATGTCATTTTCATGTACTGAAAAGACACATTCCACCTATTCTGAGATAGGGACCAATTTGACAACATTATTATGAACATGTTCCTAGATAAAGTCCTTGAACACATAAAATTAATCAATGTTAAGTCCAAAGATTTGGAGGTAAGGATACTAGTTGGGGAGATTATTGAGTTCGATCTCCCAGGGTTCCCTAAATTTTGGAAGCATCATAACTCATTAATCTAATGCACTATGGAAGTATCCAAGAACCTTGGACTCATTTAATGAGTAGGTCTAGTTTCTCCCATCTAGGATGGGAACTCTGGGAGCCTGACCTTGATGTGGAGATGAAGCCTGATTGTCTCACCTAGGTGGAGGTGCATTATTTGGAAGCGTTTGTCGATTCTACGATGGGAGGTGGTGATCCTGAGGTTGGGTCTCAGGATATTTTTCATGTAGAGGTTGTATATGAGGAACAACTGGTAACAATTGTAGTGTCCTAGGGGCCTCTATCTGCATGACAACAACTACCTCTACCTTGGAAGCTCTTCTTGAATGAGATGGAGGAGGCAATGTTCATGCCTGATTAGCTTGCTGCAAGGCTTCCTCTAGGCAATGATCCATGTTAGAGAAATCCTGGAATCCACCTAGGAAAATATGAGTGATTAGGGAGGGAACCAATTCATTCCTAACATTCCCCATGCACATTGTTACCAGATGTTCTTGGGCCATTGGCATGTCAATTGAACATATGAGGCTCTTCCACCTATCGATAAATTCTATAACATTATTATCTAGAATTTGTTTTCATTTTAAGAGGTCAGTGATTATTGTATTGTGCATAGTGGAGTTTACCTGATAGAGGAACAATTTATGAAGATCTTCCCAATCAAAGATAGACTCGATAGGTAATTAGATATACTAGATGAGCATAGGCCACTCCAATATTTCTATGAAACACTGGAGCTTGGCAACTTCCTGCTATTCTAGAATTCCAAACATGGGTCTAAATATTGACATAATGTAGTCTAGATGAAATAGTAGGTTGCCTATCTATTTGAAAGGGGAGAAGGTATGATTCCTAAAATTTGAGGGTGCTGTCATGTTTTCCACCCATTCTGGATACAGATTTCCATTAGGTGGGATTTCCACCTACCTGGTCTCAAGGCACATGAGGCAGGAAATGAGAGCAGCCATTGGATCATCCTAACATGGATTATTTTATTGGTGATAATTCTAGACCATTAACACATTGACAGTCCCATCAACATGATAGGTGGACCCAAAGACTTATAGAGCATCTAGATCAGCTTGTGGAGCTTCTAGAGGAATAACCTAAGCTAAGTCTTGAGGAGGGTTCTCATGCAACTTAGGGATAATTGGAAATAAATACTGTGGTATCGTGACACAGGATATGGTATCCACCCTTTTGGGATGCACGAGATTGTCAAGTTTGATGGGGGAAAACTAGTCAAGGAGGACCTATGGCTTCCCCTACTTCCCCAAAGGAGGATGGATATGATTGTTTCGAGGATCACCATAGTCTTGACATCAATCTAAAAGGTTACCAAAAAGGAGCTCATCAATGAAAATTTTCATTTTATAATATACTAGAGCAATGATGCCTTAGAAGGATCAACCTACATCTTCTGTACTGAACCAAATAGGTCAGAGGGATTAGAGGTCCTGGTTTATCCTTTATCCTTGTTATGGTCTTGACCGAAGGGTAAGGACTCATAGGGATCTTCAAGGCCAATTATCTTCCGTTGATGGTGAGTAATTATGCATGTATGATCATCTACATGGCACCATTATACCTTGGGGGTGATTCCTTATCATCAACCCCTTCCTTAGTGCCCTTCTGCTTGAGCGGATTAAGGTCATACATATTCACTAGGACTGCACCAAGTGTCATATCCTCGATATCATCAAGAAAGTCAGGTTGGCGCATGATGGGACTAAAATAAAGAGAAGTATAAAACCCTAGCGAAGGATTTAAACTTATGGTTCCACCTATTCCAATATTATATGGATCATGGTGATGATCTAAATGCATAATTTCTGAAGTGTCTGTTGATATTCGAGTGATGGAAGGTGCTGAGCCACATGAAGCACTACTAACTCAACCATGAAACACTACAGGCCAATGTCATAATAATGATCTTGACTCTTTGGATCCACCAAATAATGGACACAGAGGAAGAAATTTGTCATACAAGTAGTCTATTGGAAACACATTACCTTATCTTGGGTGAGAAACTCCAGAATGTCGAAGTTGGGAGTAGCAGTAGGCCAGAACATTTTAGACAACTGATCAGTGGCTCTAGTGTCTGAAAATATTCTCTCTACAAAATCGGGATCTGAGTCTTGATTTCCCCACTCTTCAATCAGTGGTGGCTGAAGAAATGGAAGCAACACTGATATGGACTGTTATAGCAGTGGACTATTCGATGGAGAAAACATTGCGTGATCTAACTGGCCACCACTTGGTAGGTCATCTCCCATAGGTAGTTTAAACTACATCATCATGTCCTTGTATGATGGGAAATTTTACAAATACTCATGCATGAGGTAAGTGGATGTTGTTAGTGAATCTATAAGGTACTAATCACCTAGCATTCCCCATAATAACTCTCCTTGATCTCATGTTGAGGAAGAGAATGAAACTGATGATGATAGAGGGGGATGCACAACATGACTCTCGAAGGGTTATAGATATTCCTCCTACATGTACCTGTAGAGGGATTCAGGGATCTGATGTATCTCACATTATGGGATGAAAAAACTCATACACCAGGCTCCTTCTTTAGACTACGATGTAGAAGATTGGGGTTATGGTTTAATAATTGAGTCACGTTTTACATCAGAGTCTAAAAAGTGTACTAAATTGAAAATGACATAGTGATTCATAGTGTTCTTCCTTTAGTGGTGATGATTGACACTTCTTCCCTAGGAAAACTCTTTAGGTAAATGTAATTCTTTATCATGTGTAGGATTTCATTGTGGAATGATGCTAGAGTGGGGAGGTACTTCACTGGATCTGGTGAGAACATGGTGAGGACCTCCATATTATTTGTCATTGATGTAGGGAGGACCTTCACTAGTACTATTGTTAGGGTAGGGATGACCTCCACTCTAAGTATGTATAAAGTGGGTAAGACCTTTTCTTGAATCAATGAGGACACTAGGAGGACCTCCATGTGAGGTATGAGATTGGGGGGGGGGGGGATTTGGTTTGGTGAGTTGAGGTGCTAGAAACACCTAGTCATATGTAAAATAAGACGCAGTTAGGGCCTCCATGTTGGTATTCTTGAGTATAGGGAGGACCTCAGTACTAGTAGCTAGATGCATGAGGAGGAACTCTATAGAAGATTTTGAGAACATGGGGAGGAAGTCTATGTAGGTTTCCTATGGCATGGGGAGGAAATCCAAATTGGTTGGTTGTGGTAGCACAATGAGGAACTTCAAACTAATTAAACTAGACATATGGAGGACTGGCATGTTGGAACTTGATGAAGCGGGGATAAACCCCACTTTGATGACTGCTGGAGTAGGGAGGACCTCCAATTGAGATGAGAATGGCATGAGGAGGAACTTCATGTTGAAGATCCATGACACAAGGAGGACCTCCATAGCAGGGACCATTTACATGGGGAGGACCTTCATGCTGGATTTCAACAAGGTGAGGAGGGACTCCGCTTAGAGTAATGATGTATTCATGGAGATGACCTCTATGATCTTGAGTTATGGAACATGGAGGATACCCATTAGAGCTAGCGATGGTTTGAGGATGGACTTCGTACTAGATTTCATAATCATGGATAAACTCATAATGATTGTTTGATGTACCAACGATTGAAAGAGTCAACCCATCCCATCTAGGGGGTGGATAAGGCATTGATCTGAACCAAGTTTTGATGAGTCCCTATTATAAATTAGTAGTGACCTGGTGGAATGAAGTGAGGGATTCATGTTCCACTAAATTCATGGAATAAGATTCCTTTTGATTGGAGTATTCCTAATCTTGCTGCCGATGTTGGTGTCGGGTTATCCTCACCGAGCTAGTGGGGCTAGGGTGTAGACCACCTATTATTCAGCATGAGGGACTAGTAGTTGGTGGTGTTGACGTGACCCGGTGGGATAATTTTTTAGATACATCCAAGTTGTATTAATAGTAGGGAGGACTCAGATATCCATTAACTCACTAGAGTACGAGAGTGAGGCATAGGATAGTTTTGGGGAGAGGCTCCCGAAGTGGTTGGATGTAGGAGTAGGGAGAAGTGTCTTCTTGCATGGACCTTGGGGGCTATGTTGACAGTAAGGAATAAAAGACTCCAGGTCCTTCTAGGCCATATCCCTCCTGGGAATGACCCTATCCTGCTCATACCATCACATGAGAGTGTCAATCACCCTTATCTGCATAGAATCCAATTTTGAGATTAGGCATGGGTGCCTAATAGTCATGGTCATGGATGACATCGTGATAGAGTAGGAGTCATGCGAGATTATTGCATTGTTATTCCTCCTACTCCTGCATTTTCGGGAAGGGGGAAATTGGTTTCCTGTAGCTTGGGTCCTGCAAAGAAGAAAGATTCATCCATCAATATAAATGTGATGAATGAAATTCCCAATTCCCCAACACCGTCGAATCATCCATCTTTGGAAAGAGAGATCCACGTGGAAAATGTCATAGACTGGAATGCCTAATGATTAACTGCCCCAATCGTCGGTGAGTTCCATGTAAGGACCACTATTTTCTTGGAAGGACCTATATCCAGATATCTTGACTCAATTACACTCTCATATTCTGTTTTCTCAAACAATACTAATCCCCATGTTGTGGAGATGTGTTTTACATTAGGTTCACCGTTTCTATTTTTGATGATTTCCACCAGGGCACGCTGCCAGCATGCATGGTTGTTCGCTGATGGAGAACTGTAACCCAAATTCCTGCTTTCCAAAGGTGGGAAACCTTCATCCATTCTTTAGATATGTGTAATCATTGATCAAAATAGTATTATGATATGTTATCTCCTCCTTAAATGGATTCCTCCTTAGAATTATTCACCTAGTTTGGGTATCCCTCATAAATTAAGATGTTGTTTGTGAAACTCATTATTGGTGCCATCGATTTTGTGGACATCAGTTAATTATGCCACTTCTGTATAGAAATCCCAAGGGGTATAGTTAGGGTAGAAAACTTCAATCATGTGAGTATTCACATTGCGAATTTCTGAGAATGTATGGATGTTGGAACATTGGTGCACCTATATTCTTCTTCAAAAGATGGATTCTCGAGGGCACCGAACCCAGGGCATCCTGTGGACATCACATGGTATCTAATACCAAATTCATGTCTTCTAAGTTTATCCTTAATCATTTCATGTTTAACATTGGGTAAGATGTGAATTTAATGTCTTGTAGAGGTGACATGGAGAGATAAAAATGTGTCGTGGGAACATATCAGAGAGGCGGATCCCTATGAGGTATTACCTGGAAGATTTACCTGATGGATAGGTTATATCTCCCAATGAGAGTGGAACCAAGGTGTTATATCTTATAAATATAAGGTTTCACACCGTGAAGGTGTTGATCCCTAGAGGGGAGGTAACGAAGTTTACCAGATTGGTTGATTAGAATGCCCATTGAGAGCAGACCCATGGTGGTGCGTCTCATAAAGAGAAAGTTTCACACCATGAAGGATAATCCGGATACAACTGAGGGTGGATCAACGAAGTACACCCCAAATAGAGGGACACCAAGTAATACCATTAGTTGGGATTAAACTTTTGGGAGGCTTCCTACATACCATACTTAGAAGAAAGAGATCAAAACCAACATAGTTTGTGGGGGTGATGTGGGGATTAAAAAACTGTCCATCAAAAGAGGATTTCTCTTGGTTGGATAGATATGGGTTATGTAGGGATTATGTGCTGAGACATCCAAGGTGGTTCTTGAAGAAAAAATGATGTGGACGGGGATTATGCATTGAGACAACGCAAATGGATGGCATGATCTTACTAGGATGTGGTAGTCAAGTCAAGAATCAGGATGGATATGGGGGAAGTTTTGAAATAGAAAGGATGGAATCAGTGGAGTGTGAGGGTTGATGGGATTAAACCTCAAGGAGACTTCATATATATCTAATTGTCTAGGAATGAAAGTCTACATATTTTATAATTGGGTGACGAGACACCTAAGGAGGCAACCTGTGAGAATGGAGCATATAGATGGGGTCCTGAAATAAGTATAATCTATAGGTTGGAGAATGATCCTCCTGAGACATGGTGACTAAATGGAATGACCAAGATGTGAATTGATAGTGGGATTGAACCTATTAAAGGCTTTATGAGTACCATTTTAGAAGATATGGATCAAAACCCATGCAGTTTAGAATTAAGGGTATGTGGCTTACTCCAAGAGGGATGCCTGAATGGATGGTGTCACAATCACTATTAAACTCTAAACCCACACAATTCATGATCAATCTGAGATACAAGAGGTAGGAGTAGACATTATTATAATGTTGTAAATGGTGCAACCATTATAGGTGATGGTGTGAGAATTATTCACTGATACTTCCCAAATATATGGAGAATGGGGCTTAATCCTTGAGGAATGTCTAAGGAGGATCTCATTCCCTGTGAGAAGGGTGAGGAAGATCACACTCTTGTGGATATGAGTGGGCATGGAAAATTCAAAAGGTAGGACACCCTATGTGCATTGCATAGGGTGAGGATATAGTTTAACTTAATGTATGAAGGATGATGGGATTGGTAGTTTAACGTCCCGTAGACCGGATGGGGAAGGCTCACTTCTAACCCCTTGTACTTACATAGTTATAAGTCTGACACCTTTGAGTGGTGAAAAACCCAAATACTTCTAGATAGGAGGTGGTAGAGGAGTGGTCAGTCATGGGGTCCATGTTAACTTGGCTATTCCAAAAATGAAAATCCATTAGAATACCTATGCCAAAAAGCAAGAGGTAGGGCTGCAAAATAGGGAACACCACACACGGAACCATGAAATCACTACGCACAAGCCTAGATAGATGCACAGAAGAGTGTTTCATAAAGAAAGGGCCTCACTAAGACGATATTACTGAAGCATGGGTAATTAAAGGAGGAAATGGGCTTTGTGAAGGAAAGGGCCTCATGAAGCATGGGACCCTTGCCTTTGCATTGAGTCTCGTCTTGATGGAAGAGTGCTTCATAAAGGATTAACACTCCGCAGAGCCTCAATAAACCCAAAGGGGCTCATTTCTCTATGAAAATCATGGACATTTTGAAAATTAATCCTTATTATAGGTAGGGAAAATGAGGAAAAAATGAAAGCATGCCCCACAATTCTCAAGTACCTTGGGTGATCCATTTTCATTTTGGTTTATGGTTCTCAGGATCATCGTGAAATGGTAGATCGAAAGTTAAAAGTTGAGACTAACCATTATTTTGAGGTGGGGGAGGGAGATGAATATTTATAGGCAACATGACTTTGGGATGCTGGGAAGCATGCCACAAAGTCAAAGGTCACCATGAAGGGGATATTCTCCATTGGGATTGTGGATTTATTCGTCAATGATGTTCACCGAGTCACGGGGCTTATCAGGCTCACATGAGTATCATCATCCGCTATCACATGCTCGATGTGGTAAGGGGTCTTCCTGAAGTTCCTTTATAATGAAAAATAATTTTAAGCATCTTGGGTCTATTTGAGCATGGATTGACTTCAAATGACGGTGACCTTCTATAGTTCTCTAGTTTTACATATTTCATCACAAAAAACATGTGTTTTTAATTATTTTCACTTCATATTATAAATGTAATCACATATATTATTTATTATACATTTGTCCCCTTAGAAGTTTCCTACTATGATTTTTTCTAATAATTTACATGTTCTCCAAGTGGGTGTGTATACCTCATGTTTTAGTATGAATATAAAATCAAGGGACCTTGTTTCATTAATATATATTAAATCACTCAATGGTGATATCAAGAAAGTATGAAGGTGGGGTTGAGGTCGTTCATGTTATATTATCCTACTATTTAATGATTTTATTCCTTTTTCTTATTTCATGTTTATATTTAGTACATTGAGTGAATACTCTTTTGATCAATGATTATTATTAAATTATATGGATATATATTTTTATAACATGTTTTATTATATTTTTATCATAAAATTTAATATATAAATCGATATTATATTGTAATATAATTTAATTATAGATGTTTGTGTAATTTATTTAATTTTATTATAATAATAATGAGAGTATAGTATCTAAAACTATGGTGGTTAACCCTCACCTCCAATTGGTAGTGTCTGTCATAATGGAAGTTTCTCTCAAGGAATTTTTGTCACTCAACCTAGTCCACCAAACACATTTTTAGTAGAATATTATAAAATTATGCTAGTACTTTTTTGGTTTATTTATTTATTTAGGGTTTTTATATAGTGATTCAATGATTTTACACAAATTATTACATGATTTGTAACATAAATATCAAATAAATAAAAACCAAATAACATGAATCCTAATGTATTTGGAAGTCAAGGTTCATAATAAATTGAAAGAAATCTAAAACATAACATCCTTATTTTATTATCCTTAGTGAGATCATAAAAACATTTGGAATCCAAAAAATTAATTATAATAACCTAGTTAAATAAATGAAATAATGGTGTCGGATAAAAATACCAGTAAGAGAATAAACAAGATAAGGAGACATAATGTGTGAGTAAAAGGTATAACAAGATATCGTAAATGAGAAGGAATATGTGTAATCACATGTGTGAATAAAATAATGATCATGGTATCCTAAGACCATGGAATCTTAGGAAATATTTAAGAAACAAAAAATGTGACATGATAATAATTCTTGGATAAATTCTAAGACAACCTCACATAGTTGATGAAGTCCCATAGTTGATTAAGATTAATCCCTAAATTCCATACATAATGTCTCACAAGACAAAATCTTTAGAAATGAATTATAACAATATTTATGTGAACCTATAATAACATGTTTATGATAATTTACTCCATAAAAATGAAACAAATCATCAGGTATAATCATAGTAATTACCCATGGAAAGAAATGGGTTGCATAATCTTACCTCCAAACATAATCAAGAGATTTCTTAAGGAATTTTATAAATGATTGTAAGGAATGTATTAACCTGTCAATTGAAGGGAGAATAAGATGGGTACATATTTTAGATACATAAATACATACATATATATATATATATATATAATTCTGAATCATTAAATAACATTAAATATAGAGTTAAAATGATTTTGAGAGAGAATGATCATAACTCAAAGAAAGTGGTTGTTTAGAGAGATCACTTATATTGAGCCAGAATTGTCACATAAGTTCTTCATCATCTAAAAAAATGAAATTATGTTTGTTATTTAATTTTTTATGAAACTTTTTAATATTTATTATTCCTTTTTTTATTTATTTTCATTTTATATTCAATTACTTAATCATTTAGGTCTATCTCAGATGTTTTTTTAATATTCAAATCATATGTCCAAAACCACTTTGGTTAGTTGACAAAGGTAAAAGATATTATTATTTCATCATCTCTAGAATAATAATCATAACTTAATTATTATTTTTAATCATAAATTACACCTTTAAAACCATCCATGAAACATGGTTATGAAAAATGAACTACATTACAGTCATGGAGACATTAGGTCATACATACACATGTGCAACATTTCCATTTTAAAGAATCATGAAGGAAAGATGGTAATTGTTATTTAACTTTATATAATTCTAATAATATCACAAATATAATATTTTTTTAATTAAATACATTTATATATACCATCCATGTTATTATGTAATGGAAATTGAATCACATCTCTACGTGGAAGTGGTAATCCATAGGTGCACATGAGTGACAATATCAACTTTTAATGAATAAAAAATGCATGAACATATATGATATATTAATATTAAAGAATTTTAAATATTTCATTTTTATCATATGTATACATTAAATTCATCAACATATCTATCAATTATATTTTATGATTGAAAAATAATTATATAGGTTCGTGAGGCAGTAGTCCGCCAAAAACATGAACCATAATTTCATTTCCCATTTGATTGAAGTGGAGATAGAATTAGGTCATTCAATTAAACTAATAAAATATAATTTTACTGGAGATATTTTATTATTATATAATAATGGTTGAATAATATTTTAATTAGGTGTAAGAAGAAATAAAACAAAAATGATTGGTTAAGAAAGACACCTCTTCTCTGGACAATCTCTTTTAGTTTTTCACAAAACACCTTCATAGGGGGAATTCATAATAAAAATAATTCCTATAGGAAGTGTTAATAGAAATAAAATATGTATTTGGTTATTTATAATATAATCAAAAATTATTTTTAAGTATGGAGAGGAGAGGAGATGAGATGTTCATTTATAAGTGGGTGAGAGAACCCAATTGAAAATTCTAAAAGAATAAAATATGTAACTGTATTATTCCTAAAACATGGATAAAAAATTTAATATAACTAAATATTAGTTCATATGGTCAATATATTTCCTTAAATTAATGTTATACAAGTTATTAGTTCATTTTGGACCTTATCTATTTAGTTTAACTCTAGGTAAATCTATTTTAAGCTTAACTGTGATAACATTTTTTTATTGTTTTTATTATTAATTATGGAAAGAACTAATGTTGAACCTATTAAATGATATTAGTTATTGTTATTAAAAATATTTAATCCATTTTTTTAGTTATATTGTAATAATAGTAATAATATAAATTAATATTAAACCCATAGAATAGGATGAAAGGACATTTTTAGGGAAATTCATTGTTCATGTAATAGATGATGTTATATTACATATATGAATAAGAATCATAAGTATATGAATTTAAATTAATATAAATTGATATATAATATATAATTTAAATTTAAAAAACTGCTTATCAGGCTTTATTTTTTTAATTAAAATGGATAATCTTAATGCACTTAAAAACTATTTTTAGAAAATTTTGTTCCATGAAAAAAATAAATGTATACTAAAATACTAACAATTGATGATTGGAATAAAATTATTTAGGATAATAGATATAAAATGATTAATATTTAAAGTAAATAAAAAACTAAAACTATAATAGTACATTTAAATTTCTTGATTTAATGAAAGGAAATATTTTTATTTAAAAAATTGTTAATTTTCACAGTTCACTGAAAAAACAATCATTTCAGAAAAAACTTAAAATTTAACCTTATATAAAATTTTAAATGATAATTGAAAACGTTAAATTTATTTAATAAAATAAATTTTCTAGATTTTATATAAATTAATTATAATATTTTATCACAAAAAGCAGTGAAAATGATTTTGAAAAAAATTTAATAATAAAATGTCTATTAAAAATTGATTACCTTTTTCCTATGAATTTATCTATAAATATATACTATGTAAGAAATTTATAAAATTCATAATGATTTTATTCTTATTAACTGCTAGGTTATACTGGTCAAATTTAAATAATCATTGTTCGTTTTGGATTAGTGTTTTGCACCACACACTCAAACAATATTTTTTAAACAATAACATGGAATTAAATAATAAAATGATATAGAATATTTTAATAAAGTGTTAGAGGATATTATAGTTCATGGGAAATACCCAGTTGGTGGAGATTCATGTTTCCATGTATTTATAATTGTGATTATTATTTTTTGAAAATATAATTGATTAGTTTTTTGGAATGTTAAAGTAGACCATTCTTTTCATTCATAGATATTTCATCACGATAGATGAATATTAACTACATAAAATTACTATTCATGAAAGAATAATTTATAGTTAATATATTTGGAAACATAGAACCATAAACAAATGATTCATTAAATATATACATAATATCCCCCTTTTTTCATCATAACTATCACCCATCATAGATATATTATATTTAATAAATTTATTCATTTCCAAGGTGATGGAAAAAAATAAAAGGGTGGGATCAGATGCCCTGTAAGGGTAAACAATGGAGATATCAATGGGCACATAAGAATAAGATGGTATTAATGGTATATGAAACTGATATTAAAATTTGAAAACCATACCCTATATATGAATGATATTAATCTTAAGTCTTGTAAAAAATCATGGATGTTAATAAAACACGAATAACAAAGGATGCAAAGAACGTGAACCATGAGATCATAATATTGGAATCAGTCATGGAATTTTAGAATACACATTTAAATATAAAATATTTTCCTTAGTGGTAATGACTTAATTTCATGTCTATCATAATATAATGAGTTCAATCCCAAAACAATAATAGTAGTCATGGTTCACTACAAAAACTATCATTGTCGAAAAATTCACTCACTGAACTTGGTTCACTCCCCATTATAGTCTTATACATGTCATGATATATCAATCATTAGCCAATGAATTTGAAGGAGATATAGGTCCCACCATACCATAATAAAAATAATACATATGTGTGCCACATGATCATAAACAATTCATCACATCTGATCAAATGAAAATAAACTAGTTTAATAAATAGTTCATTAAATCAAAACCCCCAAAAATAAATGAGTTTCATTAATATTTAATCATAGTATAACCTGTAAAAATAAAACGTTTTTTATAAAAATATTTATATAATTATAATTGGATCATAAAACCAGTGTTTCTTAGATAACATCAAAGGATGTTGTCTTAGAAGGAAAATTATTTTTAAATAAAATATGGAATAATTATTTAGGATAATAAACTTCTGAATTTGAAATCAATTTTTTTAAAGAGCATCAAAATTATGAAGGAATTTTTTTTGAAAGTAACATTGTGAAATTATAAAGGAAGTACAAAAAAAACAATTTTCCGGAGATTGGGAAAATAATTTCATTCTGTATAAGTTAGAAAAAAGTTCCTTTTATATTTTTGTTGAAAAATTCACAAATTTCCTCATTTGAGAAAGGAAAAATAATCATTTCAACCTCTTTGAAAAATGTAAATCATGGGTCAAAATTAAATTTAAAAAAATAATTTTATAATGTTAAAAAAATTGAAAACAATTTTAGAATACATGGATATTGAAGTAAAATATTTCCTAGTAGATGCTTAAAAATAAACCATCCCAAATATTGATGATATTGTGAAATCAACCCTTAACTTAAGTTTAAATTGATTAAAAATAACTATAACATCATGTATAATCATAATATATTTATAATAGTTCTACAATAGCGTCATATAAATAATTATAATATCATATTTGATAACTTTGTATCCTTTACACCCCACCTTTTATCAATATTTTTATATTAAAATTGTTACTTTAGGCTCTAAACTATTTTATTTTTCATGAGTATATTAGTTTATTAATTCTAGACCTTGTAAATTTATCATGGTTTCATAATCTAAAGAATATTTATCATGCTATAAAATATCATATATATTCATTATATATATATATTTAGATTCACCTATAAAATTTAGGCATAGATAAATTAATTACAGCATTCATGGGGACTATAGTTTAAACGTATGCATGGACATTAATTTCATTTTTCAAAAGATTGAATTAAACAATGGTAAATATTAATTGACATTTAAAAAAATAATTATCATATCATATATATAACACACACAGAGATGTATGTTTATGTATATATATATATATATCAAATTCATCCTCATTAATATCCTAGTAAAATAAAAATGAAAAATGATTCACATCACTTCATGGAGGTGGTAGTCTACATGTACGCATGAGTAAAAAATGAAATACAAGGATATTCCCAAAGTTTTCAAAAAACAAATTGTGGGTATAGGTCACCCCTATAACCATGGTTTTTTTAAAATATGGGAATAGGTTTTGTAGGAATTTTTTTTTGAGAAGGACATATACCCATGATTCTCAAAAAACAGTCAGTGTTGGTCACCCCAATACCCACCATTTTTGTAAACAAGGGAATAGGTTTAGTGGGAATATTTTTTTTTTCATGGGAAGGATGTATAACCATGGTTCTCTAAAAACCATGGGTATAGTTCACCACTATAACCATATTTTTTATAAACCATGACAATAGTTTTTGAGGAAAAAATTTTCATGGGATGGACGCGGGAAAAACTATACCCATGTTTTTACGAAACCATGGGTATGTGAATGTTTTATGGGAACCAATAACAATTGTTTTGTTAAACAATTGGTATAGGTTGGAAAATTATATTTCTATAATAATAAAAATAATAATAAATAAATAAATAATTAAATATCTATAAAATTTTACATATATACATATATTTTAATTTTAATATAAGAATAAAAAACATGTTCATAGATAGTGGTAAAGTTGTTATATTATAAGCAGAAGAAGTTGGGATCAATTACATGTGGGGTTTTTTTAATAAGTATCCTATACCCATGGTCAGACTAAACGGCTGGTATAGGTTGTCCCATTATCTTTTCATAATAAAAAATATAAAATTAAATTATTTAATATATATATAGTTGAATATAAGAATATAAATTGTTTTATTAGATAGTGGTAAAGTTGTTGGAGTGTAGGTGGAAGATGCTGGGATCAAATCTTAGCAGATGATTTATTTTAATAAGGATGTATACCCATGGTTTGGTCAAATAGTTGGAATAGGTCTATATATATGGCTTAATAACCCACTGTTCATTGAATTGTGGGTACAACCCATACCAAAAGTTTTTTGGGATATAACCAATATTTTGAACTGTGGGTATAAATAAATATTACAGCAGTGTTATCATTTCTCAAAGGATAGCATGGTAAGAAGGTAGAAATGATATTATTATTTGAAAATTATAATTGTTTCATTAATCTTATATATCAATACTAAAACCATCATAATATCCATCCATAAAATATGGTAATGAAAAGTTAATTATATCACTATGTGGAGAAGACAAGTCATACTTATTTATGATGGATAACTTTACTTATTGTATAAATGTAAATAAGGTTCATAATTTATTTTTCATAATAAAAATAACATTTATATTCATTTATGATAATGAATTTATTATTTTATTATATATACCATTTGTTTGGATGGGTTCAAGAAAATTGTAAATGAAAGTGATTGGTTAAGGCGATTACATCTTCTTAGAAATTTATCAATTTGATCTCCTATAGAGGGATCTAGGATTAGAATTATGGGAAGAAAATAACCTCTAAAATGTGTCTAAGATGATTAGAAGGGTAATTTGTAGAGTTTGGTCAGGCTATAAGGCTCAAATTTGTGTAAAGAAGTGAGAGGCAATATTCTGTTTTATAATTGAGGTGAGGGGAACTTTTGGAATTTCTAAAAAGATTACATTATAAAAAATTAATTAAGAATAAAAATGCATCAAAATGACCACATATTTGAAAAAAATGTAAGATAGGATTGTAATCCCATAAACCAATATATCTTGATAGGTTTCTATGTAATTATAAACCTTGTCATTTGAATTATCAATTAGTTAACCAATTTTAATTTTAACTATGGTATTTTTTTTTAATATTTAATGTGTAATGTTTTTACTTAAAAGGTAAAATATGGCTGATAAATGGAAATTTGATGAAATTATAGACAATAAAAAATTCATATTGTCTTATTTTATGATTTTTATGATTTTTAAATAGTTTGGTAAAATATTTTTTTTGATAAACTATTATTATTATGAATTTTGAAAATTTTCATTTATTTTATCTTTAAATACACCAAGATAAAGTTGTAATTTGAATATAGTACTAAAAACACACCGTAATATATACTAGAGATATATAAAATTGCGGGGAACACTAACATAGTAAAAGTTTATCACTTTTAATACTTTTGAAATCATTTATTATAATTTTTATTAAATAGAGACATAGTACATTAGTGTTTCATAAGAAATTATGGGGATTATATAATTACTAAAAATTTAAAATTAATTTATATCATAAAAATGATTTTTTATTCTCAAAATAAATACTGCATTTTGTTCATAACTTACTATTTTCTTTACATGGACACATAAGAGATATTAAAAACAAAGAGAGTGAATTTTTTTTAACTCTTTTGATTTAAATAATATATAAGTCATTTTTAAGGAAAATTTATGATTAAACAAATACATTTCAAGAATAAGGTTTTAATAGAAGAATTTCAATCATCTAAAAACAATTTTTATGAATAATTATGACCTAAAAACTTATTTTTACTCAAGATTAACATGATTTTCCCATTACCAAACCGATAGATTTTACTATGGTTACAATTTATATTAAAAAAATAAACAGGGTCTATTTAGACAATTTTAACTTTCTGATTATAAATAATTAAATAATTTTATATAATTAAATTACATTAATTTTTAGATATTAATTTTAAATTATGTATTCAAATTGTAATAAAAATGATTTTTAGAAAAATAATTGTAAGCAAAAAACACCCATTATTATTATCCTATGCCTAGAAAAAAAATTTATTCTATAAACAATTAGTTGAAATAGATACTATATATATATATATTCCATCAAAATCATTGAAAAATAAGGATCAAATTAATTTATTAAGATAAAAATAAATTATGAGCTTGAATTTTTTTTCCATAATTTTTTTTCTTTCAAATGATTTTTTAAATTATACTCAATTGATAATAAATAAACCATACATTTTAATAATTTCGATAGTCTTATTCATTCCTTCTAATCTAATGGTTTGGTAATATCTTACATTTTTAATAATAATATTTTAATAATTTTTCATGGTTATTTTAAGCTTAGTGTTTCATGTAATGCATTATATTAAATAAATTAAATTTTTTAAAGAGAAATAATACATAAAAATATTAGGGTGTTACATTCTAATTGTAACATCCCTGATCTGGGATCCACTAAACTGTTACCCTGAGATAGGCCACCACATGATCTCAAGTGAGCCTCCCTGAACGCCATTGGTTTTCAAATAGTAGTGGGGGTATAAAAGTCATGTGGGGAGACTATTAACTATTCACCAAAGTAATCCATAGAAGAAAATAAATAGAATAGGAGAAAAAAATATAATACCCAATGATCATGCATAAATCTCCATCTCCCAAAAACTGGTTACAAACCACAACCAATAGTAAATATGTTATGTCATGCTACAATGAAAAGTGAACAAAATACAAAATTAAGTTAATAGTGGAATCCCCAAATTGGTCCTGAGTCCAAGTATGAAACCTCATCCATATATCTCTTAATCCCAACCTAACTCTAAATATTTGGGCCTTTACCCTTATTCAATCCCGGATGCACGATGTCTGCTCCGATACCCAATTATAGCCCGAGTATGATGTGAGTACAACTCAATAGGCCACTACCAACAGTGTTTAAAAAATATCCAGTCTAATAAGATAGTGAATCTGAGTATTAAATAAATGGAAAGTAGATAAAATACTCTTTAGGGGCCACTAGTTTACAATATTACTTATCTTTTATGAAACATAGTTCCAAATTCATTATTTTCTTATTCTTCATTACTTATTTCATCATCAACTAGTAATCCATAGGTTGGAATTTACATAATTCACACAAAGATTCAAGTAATTTACCATTATGCATAAGGGAATAATGAAGTCCCTATCCCAGGAGGGAAAACACATCACAACAAACACAATATCCTCACCTTGAATCCTTAGTCTAGGTGTTGTGTAACCATTAGAGGAATAAAGCTCTATCCACTTTCCTAACCAATGCATTTTGGGTGGAGTTAGAGCATCAGTCAAACTTGACCCATGAGAGGAGCCTCAATCCCTTATCCCACACCCCAAGCCTTGTGCACATGATCATTCATCAATTTACAATACACAAGACATATCACAACCGAAAAAAACCAAAATAGATAAAAATCATAATCCATAATAATCAACATGGGAATTAATATTATGCCATAATCGATTAACCCATTTTTTATTTACACTATATTTCTCATTTATCCCAATTCCCACTCTCTTACCTAGCTCACTAAGAATATTAATTAACTAAATTATGGAATCTCATTTACATATTTCTCATTTCACATTCCATTAAAAATTTTACATATTCACCATTTCATACACACTAACTCTCTTAGGCATTTCTTACATAATTCATAATCCACTCGACACAATCTCTATTAACCCAATTAACCCATTTCCATTTAAAAAAAGACCTTAAGCCATTATAAAATAAAGGTACACAACCAAAATTCCATTTTATACTCAATTAAACATATCAACATGTTCATCAAGGGCTCTACATTATCACACATCGACCTAGAGCTTATTCTACTAAATCTTAGGTCTAGGAAGGTCAGCGCACCCCATGGGTGGCCCTAAATCGGTCAAATCATCCCGGATGCATCCCATGGGGACCATAAGAGTTTCTATACCTCATTTAGACACCCATTTAACTGAATCCCACCATGTTGATGAACATAAAAACAAGAGATAACCATGAAAAAAACTGAATAAGAAGAAATCTACAATGAAATTATGGGATATAACTTGTAGACTATCTACCTTGAATCCATTGATGAATGTACTCCTAAAAATGATATTATATTTGGATTTAAATATATTTTTAAGATTAAACTAATATTCCAATAGAAAACAAAGATATTATAAATTCATAATAAGAACTCCCAAAACACAAACCCTTATCTGGAAAAGAGAATTAAGAGGAGATTAAAATTACACAAAGCTTTGATCAGAAACTGACGATGCTCCAAATGTTCTAGAGATGAAGAAGAATCCACCTTGGATTCCCTTTAGGGTTCATGGTAATCAATAAGGTTCTAGGGAAAAAATTATGGGAGAAAATTGGGGGAAGAATTAAAATCCCATAATGGAAGTTTTTTAATTTTTCCAACTTTTACAGGGGTGCACGATTTGCCTACACAGTTTTCTAAATCATGTTCAAACTGTTCACAAGACAGTATCCAAGGGGAGATGTGTCACATGAATACCTAGGTAGGCCACATGGTTTGAAAAAACATGTTCTAGCCTTGTAATATTCCCCAATCTAAGGTGGCATAACTTGTGTGGGCTGGCCACATGGTTTACTTGACCACGCGCAAACTGTGCACCTTGTACAGAATGGCTAGATTTCCTTCCTCTCATGTCCTAAACCCCATAAACACCCTATAGGTCCATAATACTATTAGTAATCATTTACATAACCATAAAAATTTATTGAAACCAAATTTTAAAGAAGTTCATACCTCCCTGAAGTCTGATGTCTTACACTACCCCCTTAAAATGAATTTCACCCTCAAATTCATCACTCTGATACCAAAAAATTAGGATACTTATGAATCATCACATCCTTAGGTTCCCATGTAACTTCCTAAAATTAGTGGTTTCACCACAAAAGAAAAATGACCACGTGAGTGGTATTGTTCCATATAACACTCTATCTACAATATAGAATCTCTATCTGTTTCTCTTCAGAAGAATGATCTTTATCCAATGGTATAAATTCAAAGTTTAGTACTTGTGAAGTGTTATATGTGTAATTAATTATGAGAGATACATGGGACACATTGTTTTATTTGGCCAATTCCCCTTTATTTCAATTACCCAAATCATGTTTATCTTGTTCTTAATGTTTTTTATGTTTTTATTAGAATATTTTTTACTATTTCCTCCCTTTAATGTATAATTTTAGATCTTATCATCTGAAGGTAATGTGATCGTATCACCTTAAAGAACATTATACTTCAACTAAATTCATCAAAAATGGCTTATTGTGATCCAAATAAATATAATCTTTCTAAATCATGAACATACCACACATTGAAGATTCACATCTTATATGTGGAGAATCACTTTAATTTATATTCAACCTTTCACAAGATGAAGTTCTACCAACTATGTACATGAACACAAGGAGTAAACTACCTACCACATAAAGAAATCAATCTACCCATGTTATGTGTAATTTTTCATAAAGTAATATAGTGAAAATTTAATTTTCTATAGTGATCACATGAAGAAAAATATTAACTCATGGATTCATGAGCATACTATATGTTTAAATGAGATGAAAACATGGAGAGATGAACCAACTATGCCACCCTTCTGCATCAGTTTCTTGATTCATGTTAACTTGATATCAACTAACCACAATTTATATAGAGATTTATTTCTATGTATAACTTAGAAGTGGAGAATTTCAAATCAATAACATTTACTTTTGAATCATTAAATGGAGTGTCATCATGTTTAATGAAGAATGATTATTCTCAAATGGATACTTATGATATAGATCCCATTAAGATAAATGTTCGATCATGGGGAGGGATAACGGAATACTGAAAATATTTTATCATATAAAAATAATAAAAGATGATCTTTATGTGAGTGACAATTCTATAGAGAATAATTTATGATGCTCTATATTCCATAATTTTCTATGAAACTTGTCTAACCACCTTCTAAGGAAAAACTCAAGGACTCCAGGCAACATAATCTTTTTTAATCGAGCTCCATTTGATTTTCTATATTTTTTTATATTTTTATTTTAATTCTAGATAATATTATATTTCTCTATTTATCTTTAAAAATAATGTCTACTATGCTAAATCGGTAAATAGTCTATATTCTTTCTAATACTCAATTTGAATTACCATAAATAACTAGGGAAGAGTACCTCATGGAAAAGTATCATTTTCATCCAATGTAAAAACATGGAAGAGGCTCTATGCCTAAACTGTCTTTTGTATAGTTGTTTATGAAACCCGACCCATGTAATGGTATAATTTATTCGTTAAGATATTTTTTTGTAAGTGGGTGATTTTCTTGGGGAGGGGAATAATTCTTGGCTTGATACTAAACCCATTATTTAAATTATACTGTGTGTGTTTTTAGTTTTGTTATTTTATGTTAAAAAGAAATTTAAATTTTCAAAATAGTAAAAAACAATAATTTCATAAATATTAATTATTTGTTTTTATATGTTCTGTTTGATTATGTAAGTTAATTTCAAAAGTAAAAGTATTAAAAGTATACTTTAACCGATCCTTAATACTACTTGTGATAAATTATCATAATTACCATAATTATATATTTATACTATTTTGATCAACAAGGATTATTTATTAATTTCTGAATTTAATTTTTAAATAGAAATTTTATTAGGAACTCAATTCACCCCCCAACTTGAGTAACTCACTATGACCAGTATTTGATATGAGAGGATTTTCAAACATCTTTTTAAAAAATGATTTATTAGAATTTAATGTTCATAAATTTCTATCAGTTTTAAATTTAAATCTTTATGGATAATAATAGACAAGAAATAATTATTATTAATATGACTAATTATTATAATGATAATAATTATTCATAATGGAAGATTAAAATGAAAATTCACTTAGAAAATACAGGCTTTGATATTCATACTCGAATTGAAGATAAATATGAAAAACCTCAATCTTATATATCTACTTGGTGTGATATAAATATTATAATATGATTTTAATTATAAAGATATAAAGGATTTTTACTATGTTTTATTGGAATATGAATCTAACCAAATATCTTCCTATGCTATTTCTTTTCAAATTTGGGAAACCTCAGCTATTTATCATGAATGTATCTCCAATGTTAATGAAATTTGTTTACACACTAATACTATTAAATATGATATTTTTTATATAAATTTGGATGAATCTATATTACCCTTGTATCTTAGTTTTAATGATATTTTCAACCTGATGCATGCACTAGAAAAGAAAAATACTAATAGGGATCAAGTCATGAAACTTCTTAGCTGCTTACTAGAAAGATGGATAAGAATACATATACATATACATATACATATATATAAAAGAGAATAATGTGACATTAGTAAACTTAAATTAAATTAACTTATTATAAATCTAATTATGTATAGAGAATATCTACATGTAAACAAAGTGGAAGTGGAAGAAGAAAGAAAAAATTCTATAGCTTTTCAAACTATTTACTAACAAAGAGAATATAAAAGATTAAATATCAAGTAATGAATATTCACCTATTGATAGTGTTGAAGAAATGGAACATCTAGATGGATATTTTAAAAAGTTATATAAAAAGTATAAGTTCTTCAATAAACCCAATTTGAAAAGAAAATCATGAAAAAGAAAATTGGAGAAAATATTGGAATAAGGAAAATGTTCAAAGAAATAATCTTCTTTGAATTTGAAAGAAAAGAAAAGATTAAATAAGAGTATCCTAATATAGATTATAAGAAAAATAAAGAGGACCAGGATAAAAGAAACAAAAAGCATTTAAAAGTCAGTTGGAGTGAATTAGAGGAAAATTCATGTGAATTTGACTCAAGAAGAGGAGAAAGAAGTGATAACGATAATATGTATTTTTTGAAAAACACATTATAGGTATTAAATGTTTTTCCTAAATATCCTTCCCACATTTCAAATCATTCTAAGACTTAAAATTATTTATAAAATATGTCTAAAATTAATTATTTGAATATTGTAACGTGATGGAAGAGACATTTAATGAATTAAAAGATTAATAATAAAAATAAAGAAAACTAATTCCATGCCTTATCACTTTTAAATCGATCTTATAAAATATGAGTAAAAAAATTATCATCTAGTTAAAGAGATTAATGACTTGAAATTATCTACAGAACAAATAAAGAAAACCCAAGGGAGTTTTAAGAATGAATGAAAAAATATTATTCAGAACATTTTTAAATAGAAAAATCATAAATATATCACTAGAATATGATATTAACATGCATAGAGAATAGTTTTAAAAAATAAATTTAATTCATATCTATATTTCTATGAATTCTATTTAATATTTTTATTTTAATAGACCAAATATAGTATTTATTTCTAAAATTTTAAGGAATTCTTATGAGAAACAAATAAAATAATTATTTATTCCAATATCTCTTATTACTAACATATCTAGAACCATGAAATTATGGGTACCAAAATAATTTTTTTGTATAAATATATTTTTTAGAAAACCTAGTTAAATATTTATAGTAAACCATTATGATATTTTTATAGTGGACAATCTAGAAACAAGAACGAATACTTCTAAATTTTTAAAAACTAGATTAACTTTTATCGAGTACATATTACTTTTGGTGATAATTCCAATGGGAAAATAATTATTTTTTTAAAAATTGTAAACTCTAGTATAGTTTTAATTTCAAAAGTGTTATCTATAGATGGATATAAATATAATTTGTTTATCATTTGATAATTAGTTCATGATGGTTTTCATGTTAAATTAGAAGATAATTATTGTAATGTTTTTGATTCTAAGAATTATTTTATTTTTAATTATATTATAAATGAAAATATTTACGTGTAAATTTAAATTCATATCTTGATTATAATGTTTTGTGTTTATTTTCCTTAAATAATAAATCTTGGATTTGGCACATGAGACTAGACTATTGGAATATACAATAACATATAAATCTATCTAGGAAAGATTTATTTAAGGATCTACCTAAGGTATAATTCCCAGTAGACAAAGTCTGTATTCCCAGCCAAAATTGAAAAAACATAAAATATATTTCAAATAAAAGAATTAAGTGTCAGCTTCACAACCTTTAGATTTAGTTGACATGGACCTGTTTGGACCCTCTATAGTTTCAAGTATATCATGATAACATTATGCTTATATTATAGTGTATGATTATTCGAGATATACAATAGTGTTTTTTCCTTTCGCATAAAAATGAATCACTATCCTATTTTTCCAAATATTCTATATTTTTAGAGTATTTTAGTGGAAAAATAATTAAATACATAAAAATTTTACATGTATGTGATTTTGAAATCCAATAATTTGATTAATTATTATCACAATATAGATATAATCATATATTTTATTTTATATTAGTACCCCATATAAAAATTGTGTATTATAAAGAATAAATAGAATCCTTAAAAAAATTACCCAGACCATGATCAATGAGTATAATATTTGTATTTATTTTTGGGAAGAATATGTGAACACATCTTGTTATATAATTAATAGGGTTTTAATTAGAACTATCTTAAAAATACGCTTTATAAATTAATAAACTATTGGAAACCAAAGGATAATTACTTTAGTGTAGTTGGTTGTAATGTTTTTACTCAATATAAATGATAATAGAGAAACATTTTCTTCTATGAGTGATAATGAAATTCTCCTTTGATATTCTACATCAATTAAATAATATACAATGTTTAATAAAATGAAAAAGATTGTTGAAGAATTTGTAGACATCAAATTTGATAAAATATACCCATACGATCCTTAGCCATCTTTAGAATATATTGAGAATGACATTTCTAGTATAGAATTAAATGCTAAACCTGGTGAAAAATTTCCAGACCTCATATAAAGAACTCTCCTAGTTATGATGAATATCTTAAACCTGGACCTATATATTAGAATGATGTATTAAAGACTTATATTACAAGAGATTATGTCACTCAATTATATCATACCTTATATTTTATAGTAGTTGTCCAAGATAAAGGAACACATACTTGAGTTTCTCATAGAAATGTGGTTGAACATCAATATTTATTATCATTACCTGAACCCAAGAACATCAATGATGAAATTAATGATGAATTTTAGGTAATGGAAATATAGGTAGAACATAATCAGTTTGAAATAAATAGAGTCTAGAATCTAGTTGAATATCATAAATACTACATAACTATTATCACTAAATGTGTGTTTAGAGATAAGTTGATGTGTCAGGAAAAATAATTAGAAGCAATTTTAGATTTTTTATAAAAGGATATATTTAATAAGAATGTATCGATTTTAAGGAATCATTTTCACCAATAACTATTCTTAAAGCCACACAAATGTTTCTTTTAAATACAAAACAATTGGATTTAAACTTATATCAAAATTATTCATAGAGTGAATTCCTAAATATTTATATTGTTGAGGATGTTTTTGTGGAAAAAAACCTAGATTTCAAAATCCTTCACTTTAACAATCATGTTTTTAAATTAAGAAAACATTTATATGGGTTAAAATAATTTCATTGGGATTGGTATGATAAGATAAAATCTTTTTTAATTTCCAATTGTTTTTATAAAGATATAGATAACCCTATTTTATTTATTAATATAATTTAAAAAACTATTTCATTAGAAGAAATTTATGTTGATAATATTTTTTTGGATATTTAATAAATTAGTTGTGTACTGAATTCTTAAAATTGATTTATGGTGAATTTTTAATGAGCTTAATGGGTGAACATAATTTCATTCTAAAAATTAAAGTTTTTAAAAACAAATATAGAATTATTATATATCAAATAATATACACCAAAGATCATAAAAAATGTTTTTGCATAAACAATACTAAAGGATGTGATACTCCCATGAGTACTAGCTGTAAGTTTGATCTTGATGAAACAAAGAAATCAATTGATCAAGCAAATTACAAAGGTATGATTGGATGATTATTGTTTTTAAATTCTAGCTGGACTGATATAATGTTTAATGTGTTTATGTGCACTCATTTCAGAAAAAATAAATAGAGTAACATCTACTTATTATAAATTTTTCAAATAAATCTTGAGTACAACCAACATAGATTTTGTTTATAGTAAAATACAACCATTTAATTTACTTTGATATTCATATGTATATTTTGGGGTTTGTAAGTTAAATTGAAAAAACAAATTCTGGAGCAAGTCATTTTTTTTGAAATTATCTCATGTCATGATAAAGTATAAAACAAAACTATATAGTATTATCCATTATTGAAGTTGTTTACACAACTAGGGGATGTTTATGTGCACATATTCTTGTGGATGAAACATACAATTCTAAACTATGGATATCAATTACTACATATTCATAAAAAATGTGATAATAAAAGTGAAATAAATATTTCTTTGAATCATATATAATTTCTAGAAAAAATAATATTTATATAAGTCATCACTCTCTGATAGATCATTACCATAAAGGAAATATAACTCTAAAATCCTTAAGTACTAAACATAAACTTAATGATATATTTTCAAATGCTTTGAATATTGAGAGAATTAATTTTATAACACATGAATTGGGAAAGATGAATTATTTATGATTGTTTTAATTTAGCTTTATTTATCAATTACTATATTAAAATGTTTTAACTTATGTTCCCAAATATTTTATGTAAGTAATCATGATTTATTACTCACATGATCAGTAGTATGACCATGATTTTTTTGTTTATGCAACCATTATGCCTACCATGAACACGTACACATGTGTTCACTATACCCACCATGAGTATCTACTAACATATTCAATATACTTACGATAAAAATGTATTCATATTGTTTAGTGTATACTTATCATGAACATATTAATCATATGGTTAGAAAAACTTCAATATATTTCTAGATAGCAGGCATCCCAGGCTTATATTATTTACATATCCATAGTCAAAAAACATACCATGTATATTTACATTTATTTTTTGTGAAAATATTTTGGTATTATTTATTTTGTATTTTTAATTAGTTTAATCCATAAATTATTTAATTAAAATTTGAATCAGAATCTAAACATTCAAATCTCTTTTACATTAGATCTATATATTTTTAACATCATTTTATTGGATTGTTTTCAATCATATCAAACATCTCGTTCTATTCATATCAATACAATTTTTTTACATCATGTCTTTTCACCATCAAATATATTGAATCAAATATGAATACCATGGATGAAGAATATATCAAAAACCAATTTTCTTATTAATTACCCCATCAAAGAATTCAAATAAGGCAAGATCTAGCTTGAGTAAATCATTAAAGTTGAAGAATCTGCATCTCATTCATCTTCTAGTTTTAGTGAAAAATGAAACCAAAGATCCATGGTTGAAGTTGAACTGATTGCTGGTCTGGAATGCAATTTAGGAACAAAGATGTCAAGATTGGTTTAGTGAAAATATCATAAATTTCTATCTGAATCTAAATAATAATTTTTATAAAAACAATGAGTTATTCCCTCCAAAGAAGTGGGATATATTAAAATCAAGTATAAATTGTAAAGTTTTTGAATTCTCTTTTATGTGCTGGTTAAAGTATTTTATTGTACCCCACATTAGAGAATATGAGGATTAATACAGTTCATATCTGGTTAATATTCCTCAATTTTAATTTTATAATTCCTTAGATAATCTCAATGGGAATTTAAATCCTTAAAGCTCTAATTTTTTTATTTCAGTTGTTAATTTAGGTTCATGTTTTATTTTATTCAACATGTAATATAATGTATAAATAATGACTTCAGCATCTGGAGGCATTAGAAGATGTTTTTCTTATTTTTGATTATCATTTATGTTTGAATCAATATTCGAAGAAATTTTATTAGAGAAATGGATAAACTATGCAAACCATCATAAAGGTTGAATTCATTATGCTATCATATGATATTTGTTTACTTATTATAGTAAAAAGGTTTAGTTCCTCAGGATGAGGATAAGATAAAATATTATGATTGATTTTTTCATACCCAAATGATTTGTAAGAAAAAAAAGTGAACTGGAATCCATGGAAACAATAATGGGTGGCTGACCTTGAGAAATTGTATGAATAATATTACCTGATTATGTATCTGGTTAGACCTAGGGATTTTTTTGATCTAGTTTAGGAATGTGAAGTGGTTGTGGAGTATTCAGATAATAATGTTTATCCTTCCAAATAAGAATAAGAAAAATTATCTATATAATAATAGTATGAAGATATAGAATCTATATAACTTAATAAATAATATAGGTTAGCTTTTTCGGATGAATAATAATGAGATAAATCGTTTTTATATAGTGAAGATATGATTATATCCAAAAGATCTCCTATTATTGGGAGTAACAAAATATATACCATACCTAACACAACTTATAAATAGGATACGTCCCATATATATGATAGATTTGTCTTAGAATATCTTGTTTTTGATGATGAATATAATGAAGGTAGTCCACCCGGATATGGTATACCTTCCAATTTATCCATTCAAAGAAAATTGGAATAATATTTTATTTCTAAGGTTGAAATTCAAGAGAGAAATCAAGATTCAAATATTATTTTTCTTGAGAAAATCATAAAATATTATTATAATTATAAAGATGATTTTATATAATCGAAAGTCTTCTTATTATAGATAGATCTGTAGAGGATTATCTATAGGTAGATAGTAGGTATTCATCTAGTGATCCATCTCCCTATGCTCCTCCAACCTCCATTCCATATTCTTCATATGTCACTAATCACTATATAGATATATTTAAATCAAACATGTTAGAGATACTAAAATCGGAATTTGATAACATTTTTAAATATTTATAACAAATGATACAAGCATATATTTTTGAAGTAGTTACTTTGGAAGTTAATCATCTTTATCCTAGATTTAAATTCATAATAGAGATAATTAAAAATGAGATTACAGATATGTGATCCCATGTTATTCCTCTTCAATGTGATCTATCTAACATTATTATTCATTTATACAAGAGGTTCAGGAATTTTATTCTTCATTGTACTCATATGCCTTCTCCATTTATTCAGTCAGTTATTGATGATGAAATGATCAAACAGTTCATCTGGGATGAGTTGAATTTTTTGAATCGTTTAGTATAAATCATGAATATGAATATGAATGGTTTCAAACCCGTGATTCCAAGACCCTTGATTTATTTCATGAGGGTGAAAAACAATCTAGTCATGATCGAGAAAAAATCACGATGGAAATTGATTATTTTATAAGCCGGATCTTCTCAAAGTCAATTACGGATTGGATGTTTATAATTCTTTCTTTTGATTCGAATATAACCCTTTTGACTGAAGAATTTATATTACTAGTTGAGTAGCTTCAATCCATGAATCCTATATTGGATGATTTTATGGAAGAAAGTGAGTATTTCCTTCGAGATTTAGAGCACTGTTTAGAGGCTATCTGTGAGTTCACCCAATTGATGGAAACCTATATTTATACCTCTTAGATATCTATGATATCCCCTTTATCTATTAATTTATCCCATCCTACTACTTCATGTTCCATTAATACTTTTTCCCAACTCTTTCCAAATACTTTCAATATCTTAGACTAGTTTCTAGGTGTGTAGTTCTTGGACCCCTGCCTCCTCATCAACTCCTAATGCTACTTCTTTTCTTGCCTCTACAACCAAACAAAAGGATCCTATCCTCCCTATATAAACCAGGGACATAAATCGTTTATATTCATATAAATATTTATGATAGATATTTATTATATTCATATTGTACCATTTTTACTATATTGTGACGTATTAATTCCATACTCACTTTATTATCATTTGGTTTTTATCATATTCCTTATTTTGTTTCTTTTTTTAATATCAAAATGGGGAGTAACGAGATAAATTAAGATTTATAATTGTATTTTGTGGAAACACTTTTCATGATTTCAAGGACTTGTTACCCAATTATTTCAAATATTTTCAAATATACTTTTGATGGAATTAAATAGTTTCAATTTAAAATTTCATGATTTGGGATCAACTAAAGGGGAACTATTGTGGGGTTAGTCCACATGCTACTTATTTAATGACCCCAAATCATGTGTATATTGTTATTAATGATTTTCATTTTCTCATTTACAAAAAAATTTACTATAAATTTTTTAGAAATAGCTATGTCTAGAGCTTACCAAGCCACCATACCATATGAAGGTCATGTGACTATATCACCTTACGACATGATATACATCACCTTCCCACATTAATAAAAAATAATTTTCCTAAATCATCTAAAGATAAATTTTCTATGTCATGACCTGACCCCACATTGAATATTCAGCTTACCTTATGCAGTGATTCACCTTACCTCATGTGTATTCAACTTACCATGATATGAAGTTGTACCAACCATGTACATGACTATATGAAGTAAACTACATACCACATGAAGAAAAAAAGTTACCATGTCAAGGTATTTTCAATTTTTAATAATGTAATATACTAACTATGAATTTTAATGTGGCGATTTCATGAATAAAAATATTACTACATGATTTCATAAACATACCATTTTTCCAAATAATTTATCTATATGAAGTGTCAAATCAATACTGTCACCTTGACACATCAGCTAATCGTATCTTGTTTTTGTCAGCTCAACTCACTATACTTAAGTAAATATTTCTTGCCATGTCAAACTTAGTAGTGGAGCATTTAAAATCTAAAATGGTTTCTTTTGAAGTATTAAATGAATCACTGTTAAATTTAATAGAGAATGATTATTCTCCAATGTCTACTTATAAAGAATATCACTTTAAGAGAAATGTTTGACCATGTGGATAAAAACTAAACTACCAAATTTTTTTATCACAAATAGAGAATAAACAAGGATCTTTATGTGAGTGCCTATGCTACTTAGAAGAGTTTTAGCATTATTTTTCCAAAATTTTAGGAGAAAATCATTTAACCACCTTGTAAGAAAAACTCAAAGAATATTGACAACCAATGTTTTTGGGATCGAGTTTCATATCTTTTTTTTTAATATTTTTATCTATTTATATTTGGATTTTAACTATCTTTATTATTGTGTTTTATATTTATATTTTTATCAGTAAAAACAAATATATTTATTCTAAACTAGAGAATATTAGATAGTATCTCAAATACATTATTTTTATTCCCATGAATAAATATGGATGAGGTATATCATGTCTTTGTATCTTTTCCATCCAATGTATAACTATTGAAGAGTCTCTTTTCCTATATAATATTATGTATAATTGTTTGTAAAACATGATACATGTTATGGATTTGTTAATTCACTAACAAAAAACTAAAATGTAAGTAATTTCTAGGTGGATAGGAGAATGTCTCATCTTTATAACAAACAAATTGTTTAAATTCCATGATTTTTTATAGTTTTTTATAGATAAAAATATATTTATATTTTCTAAACTATAAAAACATTAATTTTTTAGTTAGTTTTATTTTTTTATATAGAGTTTGAATAAGTAATTTAATTTCAAAATTTAATGTATTTAAATCATATTTCAACTGATCCTTAATACTGAATATAATAAATTATTTGAAAGATCAATTTTTTGTATTTTATCTGTTTTTATTAAATATTTTTTTATTAAACTTAAATTTAGTTTTTAGTTTTTTTAACAATAATTTTATTGGGAACTCAAATAACACCCCTCTTGAGTTGATCACTCCAACTAACAAACATTATGAACTTGAGAGATATTCAGTGGAGGTTCCAACTAATAAGCTACTATCCTAATACGATTAATAATGTAAAAAGGATCAATATAAAAAGGTATTATCTTGACATAATTTCCAAATATCATGACCCTTTTCAAGGAATACATTTATAGGAACACTTTATCACTAAATTCATACTCTAGATATTTCCAATGATTTTTAGCATATTGTTTTTTTCAACTTTGAGTTTCTCTTATCTGCTAATGAATAGATCTAATAATATATAACATTTCCTTAGCTAGATTAGATCCTAATATATTTCTTTCTCTAACTTTATTCCATCATGTTGGAGTCCTGTACATCCAAATAGAGGGGTATTCGTAAGAATCCATCTGAATTCTTGATTCAAAGATATTTTTAAGAAATATCACCCCAAAAAGTGTATTGATACCAAAACCATTTTTGATTTAAATATTATGGTCTCAAAATTTATTTTATAATTTGAATGGTCCTCTTAGATTAGACATATCTCTTAGGATGATAATCTGTGATGAAACTTAACTATTTATCTAGATCCTACTAAATAATTCTAGAAAAATATGATGTAATCATCAGATCCTGATCAGATATAGTTGATAATGGGACACCGTGAGATATGTCCACTTATTTAATGTATTATTGAGAAATTTGGACAAGAGGGAAATATTTTAGAATAGTAATTAAGTTTGTTAATGTCATAAAGAAATCATATATATCACACATATCCTTATTTCAATTATATGTTTTGGATAGTCTAAAAACAAAATCCATAGTGATGTTCTCCCATTTCCATTCTAGTGTGATTAATGGTTGTAACGTATACTTTGACTTATGTCTCTAATCATTAACCTATTGACATACCATGCACCTAGAAATATAAAATTAAATATATCTCTTCATTACATTACACATGAAATTCTCTTGCAAATTTTTACACATCTTGATACTTCTAGTATCAATAGAGAATGAAACATTTTAGCCTCATCCAACAATTATTTTTGAAATCATGTACCAAAAGGACACTCACATTGTTCCTGAACCTTATTATTCCATCATAATCAAGGTTTATCTCAGGATTATATCCAACTTCATTTTCATATCTACTTCTTCCTTCTATGCCTATTTATTTCTCTCGTGGATAGATGGTTGAACACTCATTTGAGAAAGATAATATTTCCACCCTCCCTTAATGATTTCAAGATCTATAATTTTCATGTCTAAAAAGGATTGATATTTTTTGATCCTTGTCATAGATAAGAAAGAATGATCCCTTCGACTCATAGAATCTTCCACCTTGTTCACTTTCCTAGGTTCGTAATGTATTGAGTAGTCTTAATCTGTAATCAATTAAAAACATTATATTTTTACCATATAAAAAATTTTCTATGTAAGTATATAATTTAATAATTTTGATATTAGTATATTTTTCACACTTTTCTCCATATAAAAAATTAATCTAGGCATTTAAAAAAACAATTACTTGAGCTAACTCCAAATCATGAGTTGGGTAATTTCTCTTATGATCCTTCAATTATCATGATCCATAAGCTATTACCATATCATTTTGTTTGAGGATGTGTCTTAGTCTATTCTATGATGAATCAATATCAATTTCAAACCCCTCTCCACTCTAGAGTACTATAAGAACATTTTCATTAACTAGCCTTATATTAAGTTCATTAAAACATTCCTTACATTTATATGTCTTAAAGAACTTCGATCTCTTTTGAGTTTACATTGAGAGTGGATTAGATAGTCATATAAAATTATCTAAAAAGTACCAATAATATCCCTAAAAACCAAAAAACTAAAGATCTCAGTCATTGTGGTTGGTTTGAGCCAATGTATAGTAACTTCTATCTTTGAAGGGTATACCTACATGCTCTCACTTGAGATTATATTTCCTAGGAATGAAACATTTCGAATTCAAAATTCATTGTTGGTAAATGTTTCATAATTTTCATCCTACTTTAGGGTATTTAGATAAATTCTCAAATGATATTCATGTTATTACTTACTCTTTGAATAAATAAGAATATATTCTATAATTTCCACCAAACACCAATCATGGAAATCACTAAAGACTATATTCATTAAATCCACAATGATAATAGGAGAATTATTCTGATCAAATGGTATAACTATAAATTCATAGTGTCCAAAACATGTAAAAAATGATTTCTTTAGTATATATTCCTTCTTAACTATCAATTGAAGATATCCTGAATACATATAAATATTAGAAAATTATTGAGCTCCACAAAATTGATTAATAAAGTAATAAATATGGGGTAGAGGATACTTTTTCTTGATATTGATCTTGTTAAGTACTCAACAATAAATTAAGAGTCACATTTATCTATATTTATTCTTAAAAATGAACAGTTGAACCACAAGGTGATGCACTTGGATGAATTTATAATGAACCCAGATTCTAATACATAGATATTACATATTTTTAGATGAATATTCATTAAATTATACAAAAAAAATCTAGAGGACTGTAATAGTTCAATGTATTTGGAGATTAGGTACACAATATTTTAATTTGGTAAAATATTTTTAATATCTCCCAGAAATATCTTCTCATATAATACTCTTCTTATGAATTACTTACCTAAACCTTTCTTTATAACTTAGGTAAGGAAATATAACAAAGGATGAGACCAGATGTTCAGTAAGAGTGAACATAAGAGATATCAATCTATGATCATATAAAATAACGAGATAAGAATAGGCGAGTCTTATCATGAACATAACATAAAATTTTCACACCCAACCTTTCATAGATCATAATAATGGTTCGTGGTATAAATCCTTTTCATTTCTAAAAACATGGTCTATAAGGGTGATCAATCATCATAAATAAATAATGAATCATATAGTCATTTAGTAATTTTTTTTAATCTTTATAAATACTAAAAACATTTAATATTTCAAAGTTATGTACCAAGACCATAATTATAGTGGATCATGACTAATCACCCGCTTCCATTGTAGATTAGGACACTCCTATTGCCCATTATGGATCGGGACACACTTATTTCCCATAGTGGATCAGGACACAGCTGTTTTCCATAGTGAATCAATCCCATCAACGTGTTCCCAAGTGTTATCTGATGAAATATAAATCTTTACCTAATGCAGTTGAGGGAGATATAGGTCCAACTTTACTTTTAATGGAAACTATATTTATGTGTTCCAAAAGTAAATAAAAATTAAATATATGATAACCAATAAAAAATGGGTTTCATAAAAACATTATAATATCATAAACTATATAAAATAGATAGATTTCAAAATAATTTCATCATTTCATCAAAGTATAACCCATGAAATGAATAGGGTTTTATAATAATTTAATTTTGGTATAACCTAAAAATGTTAAACATAGTTTATAAATATCTTTTTCATTATAAACATAAACAATTCAGATAAGTAATAAGGATTATATCATTAGATCATATCTCCAGCAAAGCCAAAGTAAAATAAATGTATGTCATCATAGATGTAGAATGATTTTTAAATATTACTTAGAATATTTCTTAAGGAAGATAATTTTTTTGACAATAAATTTCTAAAACTCAAAATTCCTTAAATATTTTTGAAATATTATTCTTCGAAAATTACCTTGACAACATATAATAGAATCATTAGAAATAATTTAAATCATTTTATAAGGAAAAATATTATTTAATATCTAAATTAAATATCTAAAACATATTTTTTTGGAAAATAAATTTATTCGAAAATATCATTGACAAAATATAAATGAATCTTAAATTAAAATAATTGTCATGATGATTCTATGTATCGTTCATGTTATACATGTTAAAACATACATTCCTTTCAAATTTCAATAAAATTCAAGCGAGCATTGTTTGGAAAACATCAGGATGATTCATTTGAAAACATTTGTTTTTGAAAAAAATTAAAATAATGATATTAATTTATTTTCAAAATAAAATTATGATAAAAATAAATTTTTCAAAAAAATTTAACAAAATATTTTTTGGATGAAAATACATTTTCAACCGAAAATATAGTTTTTCTTAAAAAAATTATTTTAAAACTTTTGATTACATGAATAGAGGAGGTGGAAGGTAAAAAATTTATTCTCAGGACATAACTATAGGATAATAAAATTACTGAGTTTCTTGAGTTATAGATACAAATATTTTATCATTTAAATCATAATAAAAAACAATCATGATAAATTGTGAGATTTTAAAATAAAATAATTACAACTTTAGAAACCTTGAAATTTAATACCCATGAAAGAATATCATTAAATGAAAATTAAAATATCACAAGTATAAATAAATTAATTATATTGAATTTAAAATGGATTTTATATAAACCGCGTACAAGAATATAGGTGCCTAACATAATCATATGTTTTAAAGAATGAAATTTGAGACCAAAATCCATTACCGATTTGGTAACTTTTGAATCATAAGACACATGAAAGATATATAATAAAATAGTTATTATAATTGAAATACTTTTCATGATAAGAATTGTAACACCCCAGGTAAATAAAGAATATGAAATTTTTATATTTATCCATATTTGTGAAAAAAATATTAATATAACTTTAAAGGGGACGCTATGCTCGATGGCGTACCCAACACGCAACAACGAGTTTCTTGGGAATCTTACATTGCACTCTAATAATAAAATAATATTATTTTAAATGGTAGTTAATGCCTAGATGTTGTGATGGAGGGAATGAATAGAACTAACTACAAAATGATTATATATACTTTTCAAATATTTTTACTCTTTACAATAAATGATAGAGGATTAAAAATGTGAATGAATCTAATTTTAAGCGTAGATAGTCTAATATTCATTAAAAGGTCGATTAACCGCCTTTTGATGGTGAACCTCTTTTAAATATAACTTTTGAAAATTTTATGTGTTATATTTGACAAAATAAAATTCTTATTTAGAATCGGGACATCAAACTTTACTTTGTTTAAATTTGTGGTATTTTTCCGAAAAAGTTCAATTTTTAATGAATAGTGAAAAATGTTGTATTTTAATTCAAAACCTCTTTTTTATCTAATTTATTTATATGATTATATTATCTTTTAAATTGGTTTTAAAGTGTAAATAGAATATAATTTTACCATTTAATCCAATAGTGGTCATTGGAATTAATTTCACTTTGAAATTGGACTTAAACTAGTGTCAATCTTTTGATACTTATTGTTTCTTAAAAACACGCTATTTCCTCTGACTGCGGGAATTAATTATAAAATTAATTAATGCAACTTCTATGTTATGAATTTTGTAAAATAGACATGATTTTTTAATTTGGAATATCAAATATATCTTAGGGTGAATTTTTGGTATTTTTATGAAAATCTCCAATTTTTGATGAATAGTGAAACCACAAAGTGGTGGTTACAAAATTTGATTTTTCGTTTAAATTGGACTTTACCATTTCTGTGATTTGAATTTCAAAAATACAATTTAAATGAGTTTAATTGTTAAGTAAAATGTGGTTCAATGGGATGGAAATAATATTTGATGAAAAGTAACTTTTAAGTTTTATTAATCGCGATTAAAAGTAATTAGTGCAATTTAAGGTAAAAATGATATTATAATAAAATGAAAATATATTTACACTTGTCCTAACCATATTGGATGAGTTATGGCCGACCAAGAAAACCCATGGGTCGATTTTTGGTACCCCATGGAGCCACTTGGGTTTGATAATGACATTTATGCCTTTTATTTAAAGTTAAAATAAAAATGTCACAAACATGATTTGTTTTACTAAAACAATTTTTACATGTGGTTATACAAGTCCGAATTTTGACTATAAATAGTCATTGGAAATATAAAAATATTTCCCACATCATAGTATTTTTTTATAATTTTTAGACATTAAATAAATTAAATTCCTTATGACATCATGATGATGCAGCGATGACCTCATTATTTAACGATTTAAATAAAATGGAAAGATATTGCAAAATCTAGGACCTAACCATGTCTAAAACCTATTGGATGGGTGAATTTAGAACCTTATCACCTTATACTTGAAACACATCAATGTGGGACCATTAAAATCCGAAAACCATTTGAAAATAAAGTAACATTTTATACTTTACCAAGATTACCCCTCCTCTCCTCTTATAAAAGGCCCCCACCTCTACCACCTTACCCACACCTCTCAAACCTTTGGTTCGGCCAATCTCTGATCATATTGTCTCTCCAAATCCCTCTCCTCATCCTATAAGCCTTAACTTAGGCCGGAAGCTCTTCAAGAAACCCTTTTGGTTCAAACCAAAGGGAGTTACCCTATTTTAAGGTAACGTCTTCACTTGTGCTCTTTTGTTTTATTTTACATCTCCAACCCCCTAAAATCTTTTTATTCATTTATTTTGTAAAAAATACAGTATATTCAATATACTAGTATGTTTTTATAAAAAGTATTCAAGGTACACTTACACACACCTTCATCTAATGGTTAAAGAACATACTGTTTCTGTGGATGACGAATTTCTGCCTCACGAAACGATGATTGTTCAACACTCATATAACACCTTCAAAGGAGGAAATTAAGATGTCACTATGTTTATATATGATATATAATATTTTTATGTTTTACATAATCTTCTGTATTTTTCATTTGTGGCATACCTTTATGGCTTCCATTATGGGTATACGCGATATCTTCGTTTTAGGAAGTTCGGACTACCACCCCCTCAAAGTGATTAGATTCGTTAATGCCATATGTGGGATGTATAAAGGATGGATTTAAAGTTATTATATATGATGTTATAATGTAATTATAATATAACTTTATATCATTATTGTTTTCTTTCCATTAAAGTATGAGATAGAAATGAAAGTAGCGTTCATGCGTACGTACGGCTTGCCGTCTCCATGAACGGTGCATTTCATTTCTTATCCTCAAATGTAATATACTATTATAAGTACATATAATGTATATATATGATGTATGATACATCTAAAGGATGAATATAATTCTGGAATTAAAAATATACAAAACTCTTATTTAGTTTTAATTCCATTAATATGACATAGAAATGAAAGTAGCATTCATGCGTACGTACGGCTTACCGTCTCCATGAACGGTGCATTTCATTTCTTACCTCTAAAAAATTATGTAATATTATAAATACATGTATATGATGTATATATATGATATATATATGATATCCAAATATTTAATATCATTATTGAGATAATGTATATTTCAATACGTGAACAACTTGTAAATATAAGAAGTTCACTTTTGACTTAAGTACCAAATAACAACAAAACAACCGTTATTAACTTAAATGATTACATAATGTTTATAACATGTAAATAATTGATATAAAAGGAATAATTAACTTGAAAAAGGTTCTTAATAAAGTATAAATTAACTCAAGTTAATTATTCGGGACGTTAAAGAATGATCGAGTCAAGTCGGACCCGAGGTAAGGGATCCTACTCCTCTCTTTCTTTTTTAAGTACACTCATTTATGTCATTCCTTTTAAGATAATATTTATTATGATTGGGATGTTCTTTTATATTACTCATACTGTAATTTTTATGTTTATATGGTGAGATACCCTATTCTCTCTCATCAATCCATTTTGGAAGTTTTGAGTGGCGCCGTTAGGCTACTGAATTTTCGTAAGAGATCTAACCTCTCTTTTTTTAAGTACTCTCATTTATGTCACTTATTTTAAGCTCCTATTTGTCATGATGGGGGATGTTCTTTTATATTAATATTTTTGTACATTTTATTTTAATATGATGATATACTCTATTTTATCTTATCAATCCATTTTTGGAAGTTTTAAGTGGCGCCGTTAGGCAGCCGAGTTATCGTAAGGGATTTTTCATCTCACTTTTATTCCCATGAGATTTATGCTACATTTTCCACCATTTCCTTTGAGTGGTGTATGTACTTCCCATTATTATACTCTTTGTGTAATATAATTTCATTTATGGGTACTTACATATTCATTGTATGACCCTTCTTCAATGGGGTGTACGTTTTGAAAGTTACCCAAGTCGGTAAGGGAACCTTTCACCCTCCTCTTTTTAAAAGAATTCTTTTGTTATGTCTTTTAATTAACATACTATTATGTTGGGATATGTTCTTATATAACCTTATTAATGTAAATTTTATGTCCAAGTGATGAGATACCCTTCTTATCTCTCATCAACTCATTTTATGAGTTTTGAAGTGACGCCGTTAGGCTGTCGAATTTCTGTAAGGGAACTTCTTAACCCACTTTCAATTCTTTGGGTTAAACCTCTAATTATTGATTTTATTATGCCAAGATTATGTGTGGAATCTCTATTTTTTAGTTTCCACAAACCTTTTTGTTGATATACTATTTCTACACATAATCATCTCATTGATAAATTCTTATGTCATTTAGGCGGACTTGTATTAGAAATCATAACTCAATCTCATTTCCTTGAGTTAAATATCTATGTCATTGGTTTTGTTTTTCCATGATTATGTGTGAATGACCTCTGATTGTTTTACACTTAATATCCACTTATATTTTGTGTATTTTTATTTGTCACACATAATCATGTAATTGATTTATCCTTAATCTAAAGATACCGACTTTGTAAGGGACTTCATCCCAATATCCTTTAATTGAGGCATATTTCGTTTTATACACAACTTTATTTTATACGGTGTATATACCCCTTTTAATTTTACTTTTATACAAAAGGAATCTTTTTCTACAAAGCGTTTTACAAAATGACAAAAAGTAATGTTTCTTTTAACGTACGCGGTGACAACGACCTTTTCCGCCGCCGCGAGTATTATTTGGTCTTTGGCTTCCTGAACAAGCCGTAATGTTTTTTTTAAAATAAAATAAATACCATATACTCTTTTATGTATTTTGGTATTGAAAATGGTTTTTATAATTGATTTTTTATATCAGTATATTTATGTGTTATAATGTGATCAAAGTGTGGAAATGTTTTCTTTCCATTATATTTGTTTTATGTCTTATGATTTTATAATGGTACTTGGACATTTGACGGGTGGTTACGTGATGAACCATATGACGGGTGGTGCCGTGAATACCAGGACGTGTGGTTATGTTATAACCTCCAATGCATTGGGTATAGAAGTCGGCCGTATGGATATTCCATTAAGTATGTGTGGAAGTTGGCCAAATGGCTATTCCATTAAGTGATATGTGTGGAATTCGACCTTATGGTTATTCCACTTAAGTATGTTTATGTCCCAAGTTACCTTATATGTTATGTGATTTGTATATGGGTTTTATGGTAATATTTTGGTTACAGAAGGGTTAGTAATGAACTTTTATTCAGTGAAGAGTTTTTACTACTTAGAAAAGGTGAAAAGTATTACTTTGATAAAGTATACATGGTTTACTTGTTGTTTTGAAAAACTAATAGTTTTCATTCTTTGTGTATCCCTTACTAAGCTTTTTATGCTCATCTCAAGTTTTTGAAATGTTTTTCACAAGACTTAATGTGGAATAGGGTCAAGGTTGGGATCAAGGGAAAGTCATGCAACCTAAAACATGGAACTGGACATGTTCTTTTTAAGAGTTTTTATTTTATGGAAACTTAGTAAAAGTTTCTACTTTGTAATCTTTTGAGATGTAATAGTTATGTCCTAATTATATAAAACTCTAAACCTGAAAAGATCCTCAATGTGAATTATTCATTTAATTCAATGTTAATTGAGGTTTAAGGCAGGGGCCTTATAGTTGGTATCAAAGGTCAGTTTAGATAACTTTAGAGGTTAGGGTATTCATTAAGCATAAGTGACATGACCATAATGGTTAGAATTTCATAAACAGTCCTAGTTTTAGATAAATTGAATGAGTAAGTATATCTTACTATTTACCTTCGTCTTTATTACATGATGGTTTTGTTGATATACTCACACTAACCTTTTCGGTTTTAGTAAATGGCTGGATCTAGCAGGCACCAATGTAACGGTGGATGTGAATGAAACTATGACAGTTTTCTGAGCGAGCAACTGAATGATATGGGAGCTGCAATGAGAACTCTCATGTTTATCCTCAACCATCTATCAAGGAGTCATTATCAACCACTTTAACCTTGGTATGATCTGTAATGCATCATGTACGAGATGACCAATCTATGTGGAAGTTCAGGTAATAATTATAAAAGTAACCATTAGAGTTTATATGATCCTTACTTTTGTGATAATTATGGGTTATTATATGTAATGATGGAAAGTGAAAGTCATGAGATAAAATTGGGGTTAAATTACATTATGGTTATTTTTGAAGATTTTTTCTCGTTATTGGGGAATGTTTTAAGAATTATGTAGTTTTGGAAAAAGGACAACACGCAGACCGTGTGACAACCCATCGTGTCGGACAAGGCTGCGGGAATCGAACCCACAACCAAAGTGCAATGGGTATTTATCGCCGACCACTGGACTACGTTAAGTCCATGGTTAGTTTGAATGATTATTTTTAGTTAGATGATTTTATGAATTAAGAGTAAGTTGTTTTTGGGTTATCTATGGAAATTTATTAACCTATTATGGAGGATATGTGATTAGGTTAATTACTTTTCAATACGAGACATTAAGAGAAACTGATGTTGTTTGGAGATAAATGTTATGATTTAACTTGGAAGACTATGTGACTAAATCCTTCGAATATTTGGGTTTCAATATTAGTTTGGTTTACTTTGAAGAATTTTATGGAAAAATTGTTTATCGAATGGTCCTCGTTGAACTTTGGGTTTTGTTGGACAAATTTTGGAGATTAAGAATATATTTTCTTTTTATAAAGGGTTATCCTTTTCTGGATTATCTGATCTTGTACTAACCTTTTTAGTTTTGGTTTTGGTTAAAGTCTAAAGACATGGGAAATATATGGTTATCTTATGTGGATTAGGTGGTTCTCTATAAGTTGATTATAGTACTCTTAATGTGAAAAAGTCTTCCTAAATACTCATCTTTTGGTGAAAATATGAGTTTGATTAAGGAATCTAGTAAAAGTTGGAAGTCTACGTGACAAGTAAGTATGTTTCATTATGATTTAGTTAGGCTCAAAAATAAATTCCTCAATGAAGAGTAACTTAAAACAAAAATGTTGTCTATTAACGTTTCCTACTGGGGAATCGAATACCGTTTAACCCATCACATGTTTGTGATTTTCTTATGGTTAACTTTCTACTAGACATGTTTACTATCACTCTCCATCAGAACATGACCCTTTGTTTTTTTCCTCCATGTCCATATTTTCATACATGGAATCCTAGTATGGATTAACTCGGGTGACCTCTATACTTATCTTTCTTTATTTTAAAGTTATTGTTTTACCGACTCTTGTTCTGATGTGGGACTTTCAAGGATATTTCTAAGCCCAATTTTAAAATTGCGAGGACGCAATTCCCAAAAAGGGGGAAGGATGTACCACCCCAGGTAAATAAAGAATATGAAATTTTTATATTTATCCATATTTATGAATAAAATATTAATATAACTTTAAAGGGGAATCTATGCTGAATGGAATACCCAACACGCAACAACGAGTTTCTTGGGAATCTTACGTTGCACTCTAATAGTAAAATAATATTATTTTAAATGGTAGTTAACGCCTAGATGTTGTGATTGCGGGAATAAATATAACTAACTAAAAAATGATTATATATTTTTGTCAAATATTTTTACTCTTTACAATAAATGATAGAGGATTAAAAATGCGAATGAATCCAATTTTAAGCGTAGACAGTCTAATATTCTTTAAAAGGTCGATTAACCGCCTTTTGATGGCGATCCCCTTTTAAATCTAATTTTTGAAAATTCTATGTGTTATATTTGACAAAATAAAATTCTTATTTATAATCGGGACATCAAAATTTACTTTGTTTAAATTTTTGGTATTTTTCTGAAAAAGTTCAATTTTTAATGAATAGTGAAATATGTTGTATTTTAATTCAAACCCTCCTTTTAATATAATTTATTTATATGATTATATTATATTTTTAATTGGTTTTAAAGTGTAAATAGAATATATTTTTACCATTTAATCTAATAGTGGTCATTGGAATTAATTTCACTTTGAAATTGGACTTAAACTAGTGTCAATCTTTTGATACTTATTGTTTCTTAAAAACATGCTATTTTCTCTGACTGTAGGAATTAATTATAATATTAATTAATGCAACTTATATGTTATGAATTTGGTAAAATAGGCATCATTTTTGAATTTGTAATATCAAATATAGATTAGGGTGAATTTTTGGTATTTTTCTGAAAATCTCCAATTTTTGATGAATAGTGAAACCACAAAGTGGTGGTTACAAAATTTGATTTTTCATTTAAATGGAACATTACCACTTCTGTGATTTTAATTTCAAAAATAAAATTTAAATTATTTTAATTGTTAAGTAAAATGTGGTTCAATGGGATGAAAATAATTTTTGATGAAAAGTAACTTTTTAGTTTTATTAATCGCGATTAAAGATAATTAGTGTGATTTAAGGTACAAATGATATTATAATAAAATGAAAATATATTGAAACTTGTCCTAACCCTATTGTATGAGTTATGGCCGACCTAGACAACCCATGGGTCGATTTTTGGTACCCCATGGAGCCACTTGGGTTTGATAATGACATTTATGCCTTTTAGTTAAAGTTAAAATAAAAATGTCACAAACATGATTTGTTTTACTAAAACAATTTTTACATGTGGTTATAAAATTCATAATTTTTACTATAAATAGTAATTGGAAATCTAAAAAGATTTCCTACATCATATTATTTTTTTTATAATTTTTAGACATTAAATAAATTAAATTCCTTATGACATCATGACGATGCAGCGATGACCTCATTATTTAACGATTTAAATAAAATGGAAAGATAATGAAAAATCTAGGACCTACACATGTCAAAAACCTAATGGATGGGTGTATTTTTAACCCTTATCACCTTATCCTAGAAACACATCAATGTTTGACCATTAAAATCCGAAAACCATTTGAAAATAAAGTAACATTTTATACTTTACCAAGAGTGCCCCTCCTCTCCTCTTATAAAAGGCCCCCACCTCTACCACCTTACCCACACCTCTCAAACCTTCGGTTAGGCCAAGATCTGATCATTTTGTCTCTCCACATCCCTCTCCTCATCCTAGAAGCCTTAAAGTGGGCAGTACTCGCTTCAAGAATCCCTTTTGGTTCAACCCAAAGGGAGTTACCCTATTTTAAGGTAACGTCTTCACTTGTGCTCTTTTGTTTTATTTTGCTTCTCCAACCCCCTAAAATCTTTTTATTCATTTCTTTTGTAACAAATCCAGTATCTTAAATATACTAGGATGTTGTTATAATAATTATTCGAGATACACTTACACACACCTTCATCTAATGGTTAAAGAACATACTGTTTCTGTGGATGGCGAATTTCCGCCTCACGAAACGATGATTGTTCAACACTCATATAACACCTTCAAAGGTGGCCATTAAGATGTAACTATGTTTATATATGATATATAATATTTTTATGTTTTACTTAAGCTTCTGTATTTTTCATTTGTGGGATACCTTTATGGATTCAATTATGGGTATACGCGATATCTTCATTTTAGGAAGTGCAGACTACCACCCCCTCAATGTGATTTGATTCGTTAATGCCATATGTGGGATGTATAAAGGATGTATTTAAAGTAATTATATATGATTTTATACTGGAATTATAATATTAATTTATATAATTATTTTTTTCTTTCCATTAAATTATGAGATAGAAATGAAAGTAGCGTTCATGCGTACGTACGGCTTACCGTCTCCATGAACGGTGCATTTCATTTCTTATCCTCAAATGTAATATACTATTATAAGTACATATAATGGATATATATGATGTATGATACATATAAAGGATGAATATAATTCTGGAATTAAAAATATACATATCTCTTATTTAGATTTAATTCCATTAATATGACATAGAAATGAAAGTAGCGTTCATGCGTACGTACGGCTTACCGTCTCCATGAACGGTGCATTTCATTCCATACATCTAAATAATTATGTAATATTATAAATACATGTATATGATGGATATATATGATATATATGATATCCAAATATTGAATATCATTATTGAGATAATGGATATTTGACTACGTGAACAACTTGTAAATATAAGAAGTTCACTTTTGACTTAAGTACCAAATAACGACAAAACAACCGTTATTAACTTAAATGATCACATAATGTTTATAACATGTCAATAATTGATATAAAATGAATAATGAACTTGAAAAAGGTTCTTAATCAAGTAGAAATTAACTCATGTTTATTATTCCGGACGTTAAAGAACGATCGAGTCAAGTCGGACCCGAGGTAAGGGATCCTACTCCTCTCTTTCTTTTTAAGTACACTCTTTTATGTCATTCCTTTTAAGATCATCTTTATTATGATTGGGATTTTCTTTTATATTACTCCTACTGTACTTTTTATGTTCATATGGTGATATACCCTATTTTCTCTCATCAATCCATTTTGGATGTTTTGAGTGGTGCCGTTAGGCTGCTGAATTTTCGTAAGAGATCTAACCTCTCTCTTTTTTTAAGTACTCGCATTTATGTCACTTCTTATAATCTACTCTTTGTTATGATGGGGGATGTTCTTTTATATTCATCTTTCTTTAAATTTTATTTTAATATGATGAAATAATCTATTTGATCTCATCAATTCATTTTTGGAAGTTTTAAGTGGCGCCGTTAGGCTGCCGAGTTTTCGTAAGGGATTTTTCATCTCACTTTTATTCCCGTGAGATTTATGCTACATTTGCCACCATTTCCTTTGAGAGGTGTATGTACTTACCATTATTATACTCTTTGTGTAATATAATTTCATTTATGGGTACTTACATATTCATTGTATGACCCTTCTTCAATGGGGTGTACGTTTTGAAAGTTACCCAAGTCGGTAAGGGTACCTTTCACCCTCCTCTTTTTAAAAGACTTCTTTTGTTATGTCTTTTAATTCACATACTATTATGTTGGGATATGTTCCTATATAACCTTATTAATGTAAATTTTATGTCCAAGTGATGAGATACCCTTTTTATCTCTCATCAACTCATTTTATGAGTTTTGAAGTGATGCCGTTAGGCTGTCGAATTTTTGTAAGGGAACTTCTTAACCCACTTTCAATTCTTTGGGTTAAACCTCTAATTCTTGATTTTATTATGCCAAGATTATGGGTGGAATATATATTTTGTAGTTTCCACAAACCTTTGTGTGGATATACTATTTCTACACATAATCATCTCATTGATAAATTCTAATGTCATTTAGACGGACTTGTATCAGAAATCATAACTCAATCTCATTTCATTGAGTTAAATATCTATGTCATTGGTTTTGTTTTTCCATGATTATGTGTGAATGACCTATTATTGTTTTAAACTTAATATCCACTTATATTTTGTGTATTTTTATTTTTCACACATAATCATGTAATTGATTTATCCTTAATCTAAGGATACCGACTTTGTAAGGGACTTCGTCTCAATCTCCTTTAATTGAGGCATATTTCGTTTTATACCCAACTTTCATTTATATGGTGTATAAACCCCTTTGACTTTTACTTTTATACAAAAGGAAGCTTTTTCTACGAAGCATTTTACAAAATGACAAAAAGGAATGTTTCTTTTAAGGTACGCGGTGAAAACGACCTTTTCCGCTGCCGCGAGTGTTATTTGGTCTTTGGCTTCCTGAACAAGCCGTACTGTTTTTTTTTAAAATGAAATAAATACCATATACTCTTTTATGTATTTTGGTATTGAAAATGGTTTTTATAATGTATTTTTTATGTCAATATATTTATGTGTTATATTGTGATCAAAGTGTGGAAATGTTTTATTTCCATTATATTTGTTTTATGTCTTATGATTTTATAATGGTACTTGGACATTTGAGGGGTGGTTACATGATGAACCATATGAAAGGTGGTGCCGTGAATACCAGGATGGGTGGTTACATTATAACCTCCAATGCATTGGGTATAGAAGTCGGCCGTATGGATATTCCATTAAGTATGTATGGAAGTTGGCCGAATGGCTATTCCATTAAGTGATATGTGTGGAAGTTGACCTTATGGTTATTCCACTTAAGTATGTTTATATCCCAAGTTACATTATATGTTATGTGATCTTTATATGGGTTTTATGGTAATATTTTGGTTACTGAAGGGTAAGTAATGAACTTTTATTCAGTGACGAGTTTTTACTACTTCGAAAAGGTTAAAAGTATTACTTTGATAAAGTATACATGGTTTACTTGTTGTTTTGAAAAACTAACAGTTTTCGTTCTTTGTGTATCCCTTACTGAACTTTTTATGCTCATCCCATGTTTTTGAAATGTTTTTCACAGGACATAACATGGAATAGGGTCAAGGATGGGATTAAGGGAAAGTCATGCAACATAAAACATGGAACTGGACATGTTATTTTTAAGAGTTTTTATTTCATATAAACTTAGTAAAAGTTTCTACTTTGTAATATTTTGAGATGTAATAGTTATGTCCTAATTCTCTAAAACTCTAAACCTGAAAAGATCCTCAATGTGAATTATTCATTTAATTCAATATTAAGTTAGGTTTAAGGCTGGGGCCTTATAAGAATCATAAAATAAATTCATAGGTAGTACTTACTCCATGTAAATGAAACATTTAGTAAATACTGAAGTTATCTCATAGAAAATTAAAGTGAGATGGAAATCCCTTATTATAAGTATCGAATTCCATCGTACTCATTCGAAAATACTGTATAATAAATATAATATCATTATAAAATATAATAAAAAATAATCCTTATAAATACATAAAACTATATAAAATTTTATTATGTCCTTTTATTAGCCTTTTATTAAAAATTCCATGTTAAGGTCATGATTTGGGTAATAACTGCTAGGTTTTTCATATATGGTTTGATTTTTTATTTTTGGTCTTATTAATTTGATCATGTTTGAATCATATATAGAGAAAAAATAATGAAATAATATTGATATTTATAAAAACATTGTTCTTTTATTACTAGTCATGAATGATGGTTTTGGTAAATGAAGAACATTACGATAATGGAAATGGTAGGTCATACGTACACATGAGAAAAATTTCCAAATTTCAATGATCATTATAGAAAATTGGAATGTAATATTTTATTATTAAATAATTATAATAATATCATAAATGAAATAATATTTATTTAAATATAATTATACAAATCATCCATGTGCTATTGTGATGAAAAAAGTGAGTTACATCGCTTCAGGAAGGTGGTAGTCCACACATACAAGAAGAACATTATCACCATTCTACGATTGAAAAGGTAAGAAATAAAATGATATATTATCTTTTAATAATTATAAATATCAAATTAACATTATAATTATGTCATATATTTCATATATATTCATTAAATTTATACTTACTATTTTTCATGTAATGCATTAGCGAAAATGAATCACATTGCTTCATAAGGTGGTAGTCCTCCATATATGCATGTGACATTATCATATCCATAAGGGAATGGAGAGTATAAAGTTATATTTTATATAATTTATCCATAGGTATAATTATTATATAAATATGAGATATATAATTTATATCCATCATCATAACCAACTGTGAGAGTTGGTAATTGAAAAATGAATGACATCGATTTGCAAGGATGTAGTTCAGTGTAGACATGAATGATGGTTTTGTAACACAATTGATGGAATTAGGGATGGTTGCAGGTCAAGAAAATAAGTATATGGAAGATAAAATAGTTATTATTTCATCATGGTTTAATAATAATTTAATGAGTTGGATAAAGAAATAAAATGAAAATTATCATTGAAGAACATTACATATTTTTAAGAAAAACTCCTTGGGTTTTCACCAAAGTACTTCCTATGTTTGAAATATACCAAAAATATAGATTTTAGTATGAGATTTGGGAATTTTTTAGGTTATTTTTTATATTTTATGTTGAAAAAAATGGATATAGTGGTGTGAATAAGTAAGGTATGTAAGTTCCCTTTTACAATTTAGGAGGAGTGACATTTTTGTAAATAACCAATACTATTCAATAGTAGTAGGTTAGTGTCAACTAATGTGGCTTAAAAATTGATAAATAATCGTGGGGATAGATTATATTTTTGTTCCACACCTCAAACACAAAATAAAATATGTTTAAAAAATATAATTTCTTAGCCTTTAAGTTTTACTGACTATTACCATTTTAATTTTCATTATGAAAACTAGTTCGTTTAAACTTGCAAATTTCTCCTTAAGGCGTAAAATAATATGAATAATATTATATAATTTTTAAATATTTATTATAAATATTAAATTCAATCAAATAAAAATCTGATGTGTTGAAAATTAATTTTTAACATTGGTGCATGAAACATGCAAAACCAAATTTTAACATTAATTAAAGTAAATAATTTTTAACAATTTTCACTAATCATTGTTATAATTTTTTTAACATATTAGATTATATAAATTATTATTATTAAAAATATTTAATCGATTTTTCCAAATTCAATTTAAAAAAGCAGAAAATTTTAATTAAAATTAATACCATAGATGTGATGAGGAAGTAGGGTTTTAAAGAGAAAAAATGTTCAAAAGTTTCAAAAGTGTTTTCTCAAAATATAAAAAAATTTATTAAAATGAACTAAATTTGATTAAAAGTTATATATATGAACTAATTTTATTTCAAAACCAATTTAAATTATAAATTAAATTTATAAATAATTTAAACAAAAATGTAAGAATCAATTAAAATTTAGTATTTTTTATTATCCATAAAAAATAAATATTTTAATTAAATTATGAAAAATTCACCTTAATAAAATTAAAAAAAATTTATTTTAATTTTTTTTATTTTATAAAATTCATATTTTTAAATTTTAAAATATTACTTTTAATATTTTTCATGAGAATAAATCAAAAAATTGTTTTAGAAAATAGTATTTTCATAACATGTAAATACTTTATTGAAAAATTATGTACTTTTAAATTAATATGTTTTCTTTATATAAAACCATTATACATTATATATTAAAATTATTTATTACTATTTATATTTATATGTTTAATTTATAGGATATAATGGTCACATTCTAATAATAATATATCATAGTTTTTTAAAAAAACTCAGTTTCATATGTAACACAAGCTAACCCAATATTGTGTGTAATGGAAGTTTAACATGGTTTTGTGTGTAATTCTAACTATCCAAAAAATTTAATTTTTTAAAAAACTAACACAAAAAATTGGGGTTTTACCTAATGAATCCCTTTTCAATATTCTTATATAATTTCTTCTTTAATTCTTGAAACTCAATCAGGGCCATTCAATATAGAGTCTTATAAATAGGTGTAGGACTAGGAATGAGATCTATTTAAAAATCAACATCAATATTCCATTTAAGACCAATAAAATCATTAATAAATACATAAAAACTACTTAAAAGTATACATATCTTCGATGTTGAGTTTTCCCCAACAATCTATGATAAATTCCCCATTTTAATGGGAATCATGACCAATATAATGGATGTTATTTCCATCAGAACATAATTTTTGAAATAATACTGATAGGTGATCAAATGTTGGTTTGGAATATCAAACATAATATACCTTACTCAACATTTTATTTTTGATTTGTGTAATTAAATCCAATCTATTCCCAAAAGTAAAATTGAATTTAACTAGTGAATGAATGAAAGTATTTTTATAAAACACATTCCCACAAATATCAACTGAAGAAGAATCATTGGCATGGGTTTCCAACATCGTACCATTAGGGGTTTTTACTAGTATCTCAACATTTAATTTTTTATGTGGTAATATGATGCCCTTGGAAAGGTCTTTAGATATAAAATAATTGGAAGACCTATAATCAAATAAGACATTATTAGTTCTGTTGAATATGGTAATTATACATTTCAAAACGTCATTTTATTTCCCCTCATTATAAATAGTTATTGAATTATAATTACCTTTATCTCCAGGCTTAAGGGATTATTGACATTGATCATCATCATAAACCTTCATATTTGGGTAGAGTTCATTAGATAATCCTTGCATTTATAACACTAGAGGCTGTGTGGTGAATTCTATGGATAATTCTCTCTATTTCTATAAATATCTAAATTCTCCACACTACTAAAGAATTTTATGGAATGATGAATTTCCATACATTAACCAGTTCCCATCTAAAAATTTGTTTGCTTTTGTACTTTCACATTATGAGCATAATGAATGATCATATGTTCTTCCCATGGTTTTTTGAATTTTATTTGAATTCCATTTTTATTTTCTTATCATAACCATGATATTAATGGGTAAATTCAATATCTATATCCTCCTTGATATCAATCCAATGGATTTATTCATAACTAATGAATTCCCGTATTGATAACTCCATTAGAAGACTTGGCTTTAATATATTAAAGAATTAATCAACCATACGTTTTGGTTGAGTGATAGAACTAAAATTTTATCTTATAGGTCTTAAACAATTTACCATATAAGTACCAACATATTAATCATCCATATTATTTTACTCATGAAATTATTTCTTTGTCTACTAATAATGAATATGAGGAAAGTACTTGTTAAAAAATCATTTAAATTCATCCCAGTCCATAGATCTGATTTATTATTACTCTCTATTATTATTGATAAGATTCCACCACTGATCTGATTCTCTTTCCAAATGATAAAAAACCAAAATAAATATTTCATGTTATAAAAATGGAGAATAGAGAATATATTTTCAATGTCACTAATCAATCACCCCAAAACTAGTGGATCATAAGTCTTACTAAAATAAGTTATTTGTTTTTCCATTAAGGACTCAATAGAATTTTGTTCCCTCATTTTCTCATTTGGAAGCTTAACTTGATTGATAACTTATGAATTTCTTGTGAGAATAAAAATAATTTTTTTCATTCAATACCCCTTAACATTTTTTTCATCAAGAATAAAATAATTTCATTATCCATCACAATCAACATTAACATGTTTCCATCGGGTTCTAGATTTTGAATAAGTTAAAAAAAATAGCATGAGAAATACTGACCATGTTGAAAAACAATATAATTATGAAAAAAACATTTATAGGATGTATAAAAAATGAAACCTTCTTCTATGACACTATAGGTATGACCTAGTTCAAACCAAATCACAAAAAAAAACTTTATAATTTTATCCCATACCTATATATATCCATTGGGTTCTTAATAATGTTTCATTATCCTAGTTTCAAAAGGTTAAGTTTATCTTTCTCTAATACTAACTATAGTTACTAATACTTTTCATACATTGATATTATATCTTAATATATGAATATTTATTACATAACATTTCAATCCACACCAAAATTATTTAGGTGTAGTATATTTTGAAACATGGTAAAATAAACAACTAGTTCATAAAATATATACCTTGTATCGCCCTTAATTATTCTTTAAAGGAACCCTTCATATTCATATCTCACTGAATACCTTTCTTGATATCCCAAGGATAGGAAATATAAGAGAATTTTGATCTTAGATGGCTAGTAAGGGTAAAAAGGGAGATATCTATAATAAAATAAGCATTACATGAGTATAAGGGTATAACAACATGATATTAAGATTTGTAAACCATACTGTATATATCAATAATCATTATCATAGTTCATGTTATAAATCATGGGTGTTCATAAGATAAAAATAATAATTGTATCAAAGAACATGAACCATGATATCATAATAGAGGAATAATACATGGGATTATAAAATACACATAAATATCAAAAATAAATTCCTTTATAGTCAAGTATAATTTACCTAGATATAAAAGTGGAATAGTTTTACTCCCCAAACCATAATATTAGTAATTTTACACTCCCAATACTATCATCGTGGAAATGATTCCTAACTGAACTCGACTCACTCCGAATTCCAGTCCTATCTATCTCATGAGATATAAATATTGAACAAATGAATTAGAGGAAGAGATATGTCCCACTTGTCTCGTAATAGAAATCCTGAATATGTGTGATACAATATCATAAAACAATCATCATATTAAAACCAAAGAAAAAATGGGTTTCATAAAAATTTCATTAAATTTGAACCAATGAAAACAAATGGGTTTCATAAATATTATATCATAGTATAACCTATTAAAATAAAACTGGTTTAATTAAAATATTTTTATCATAATCATTTGATCATAACCTCAGTAATTCTTATGAAACATTGATATCTATTATCTTAAATGTAAAATTATTTTGATAGATCATTTGTAATAATTCTTGAGGGAGAAACATTCCATTTTGAAATCACTTTTTTAGGAATCTATGAAATTATAAAGGGGGAATATTTTATTTAGGGATATCCTTATAAAAATTTAATGTAGGTTTCAATGAAAAATTAAGTTAGGATGGTGGGAAAATAGTTTCTTTCTGTGTATGTTAAAAAACACTCCTTCCATATTTTTTTTTTCAAAATATTTACAAGGAACCTCATTTGGAAAATGAAGAAAAATATTCCTTTCAAATAATTTTCTAATAAGTAAAACATGGGTAGAAATGAAAATAAAATATAATAGTATAATTTTAAAAAAATTGAAAAAATTATTAGAAAATAAGGGCTTGGAAGATAAATATTCCCCAAGGGAAACTTAAACATAAATAATCTGTAATATTAATGAGATTGTGAAATAAACCCTTACCAAGAGTTCACCTTTCTTAAAAATAAATATAACCTAATTTATAATAAATTTATATTTATTTTAATTATATATTAGAATAATTTTAATTCTTATAATTTCATTTATGATCCCTTTATTACATTTCAACTCCCCATTTTCTTAATAATTCATTATTAAAATTGTTATTTTTGGGTGTTACATGTTTCGATTATCATGAGTATATTAGTTCATCGGTTTTAGTCTGTGAAAATTTATCATGGTTAAATAATATACAGAATATTTTTCATGATATAAATATCATATATATATTCATTATATATATTTTTAAAGTCATCTATAAAATTTAGAGATAGAATAATGAATTACATCATTTATGGAGATGGGGGGTTGTTTGTTCACATGAACGATGTTTTTATTTTTTAAATGATGGAATAAAAGAAAGGAAAATTTTAATTCATTTTTCCAAAATAATTATTAAATGATATCTATCATATTAATTTTTAAAATTATTCATTATTACAATACATGTAAAATATAAATTAAAAAAAATCACATTGCTTCGTGGAGGTGATAGTCCCCACCTACGCGCGAGCGATGATATCGTTTCTCAAAGGATTTGATAGTATGATGGTAGAAATGATATGATTATTATTGAATTATAATTGTTTCATTAATATAATATTAAAACTTTAAAACAATCATAATATCCATCCAAAAAATATGGTGATGAAAAATGAATTATATCTCTATGTGGAGACGGTAAGTCGTACGCAAGCACAAGAGACACTTTCACTTATTATTTGATGTTAAAGAGGGTATATAATGGTGTCTAAATAATAATAATAATATAAATATAATGATTAAACTAAATTTATTATTTTATGAAACATAAAATAGATCTATAGTTGGTAATGAATAGTATAATGGAATGTTCACTTAAGGTGATTACCTCTTCTTAGAAATTACTCCTTTCGATCTCCTCTAAATGGGTCTTCGGTTTGTATTTTTGGAAGAATATAACTTATAGAATGTGGATATGAAGTTGAGAATGGAAATTGGAAGGGTTTGGTAGATATGGATGCCTCAATGTGGTTTAATAATTAAGGTATTAGGTACCCATCTATATTTGATATGAGGAGAACTTTTGGGATTTCTAAAACGATTATATTATAATAAATTAATTTACAATAAAAAATCTTCCAAATGGAAATGTATTATATGTTAAGTTAGTATAGGTTTATAATCCCATAAACTAATCGAGTTTAGATAGTTTTTTTTTGTAATTTTAAACATCATTTTTATTAACCTTTTTTAACCAATTTTTTATATATACAATAAAAAATTTTCAATATTAAAAGTGTGACATTCATACATATAAGGTTACAATTTTCTGAAAAAACAAAAATTAATTACACTTTAGACCGTATCGTATCCAATTTATGTTATTTTAATTTTTTAGTATTTCTATATAATTTAATGATATATTATATTGATAAAGTATCATTATTGTTAATTTCGACACCATTCATTTAATTTTACTTTAAAAACCACAAGAAAAAATTGGAATTTGAATAAAATGCATTAACACCTCCGTAATATATAAAATATATCTTAAATATTCTTTGGTAAATAAAATATAATTAAAATTATATCACTTTTAACATTTTCAAAATTACCTATTACATTTTAATTAAATAGAGACATACTTCATAAGCATTTTATAAGAAATTATGGTCATTATATAATTATTGAAAATTTAAAATAATTTTATATCATGAAAATACTTATTTTAATAATACTATAAACAATTATATTCATTCATAAAATAAATTTTTCCTCATGTGAAATCATAAATGATATTAAACAAATATATAGAAACATTTTGTAACTTTCTTAGATATAAATAATATATAAGTCATTTTCATGGAAATGTGTTCATAAAAAACATAATTTAGATACTATGGTGTTAAGTGTAGAATTAATTTTTACTAAATATAATTTTGTGGAATAATTATATCCTTATCACTGATTTTTATTATAGAATATCATAATTTACACTTTATTGTGGTGATAAACTTTTCCAAGGTTTTTATTCATATTGAACAATCATCAAAGGAGACTATTTTAAAAAATTTAATATTCTAATTATAAATAAGAAAATAATTGTATTTATTTTAATAATTATAAATGGAAGAAATTAATTTCAAATTAATTGTAAAAATGAGACAAAACTATGTTTTTGAGAAAAATACATTTTTAAGTATAAAACTATATTTATTCTTATATTATGACATGAAATATATTTTATGATTGTTTAAAAAATCTATTTAGTTAAATAATAAATAAATTTTATTAAAACCACTCACTAATAATGATTATTTATAATTTATGAAGATAAAAATACATTACACGCAGAATTTGTTTTTTTCAGAAAAATAATTCTTTTTCTTTCATTGGATTTTATTTTTTTATAATAACTTTATAACCAATGAATTAATTTTATAAATATATAACCATATAATTTTTATAATTTATTTAGTACTTTTAATACACCCCAATCCTAATTCTATGTTATAACATTCATTTTAAATAATAATACTTTAATAGTTTATCACAGTTCATTTAAACTCTAAGATACATGAAATAGAAGCAATATAATAAATCAAACTATTTAAAAAGAAATATTTCATAAAAATATTATGGTGTTAAAAATGTAATATATTAATGGGTTTTGATTCATTATTTTACTCTTCGATTAATATAGAGAGATAGTGTGTTCACCCGAGTCATACTTGTATTGTAGGTTTACATTTAATGTTAAATACTATGAGTAATTAGAAAATGACTTTTAGAAAATGTTTGTGTTAATTAATATATAAAAACCTAAATCAATTTTGGTTTTTATAATTCATAATTTTCTTCCAGTAAGTAATATAAACTAATATTAATGACTTACATGATACTTTTCAATATATATGTATTTAACTATGATATATAATTAAATCATAAAATAATCCTTGGGTGGCTATTATAGTTATTTAGAAACCTCAATGCGGATGCAATCCATATGAAAAATGTTTTTATAATAGATTCCTCAAGTTATGTAAAAATAAATAATGCTTGTCACTTCATATGATTTTAGAACATTGGGATTTATAGTTTATATATTAGTTTTTTAGAACATTTGATGGTGAGGTATAACTCATGATGGTGTTATTCAAGTGTGTAAGATGTGTAGTAAGTTACATTTACCTTTTACCATATGAGATTTGTATCATGTCCAATATTGTAAAAATATTTTTATCTACTTACATGAGTGATTTTATGCAACTTTATTCATCTTTATTCCTTAATACCACATTGAAATTAGAGCATGGTTAGATTCATTATGCAATTAGAATGGCACACATGTGACATGTGGTTATGTTATAGTTGGTGCATGTGGACTATGATTAGTAATTAATGGATTAAATACAATGATTTTTTTTGTGAGATATGTAACTGATACTTATAAGAGAAATATAAAAGTAATTAGTAATATAATGAGAGGTTAAATGGGATATGACTCATGAAAACACTGGAAAACGTCTTTAGTATAGTAGTGAAAGTGTGTATGAGTACTGGGAAAAATATAATATGATAGATATCAGTGATTTGTTTAAACCATTGTAAAAGTTATTATTTGTATTCTCTCTTTATATATGGAAATATAAGAGAGTATTCATTCGATTTACATGTTATATAGAATTGAATTAACTATTATCAACCACATGATAAAGAGATTTTAGATTTATTGTTAGGAATGATAAATATTGAATATCATGTAATTAATTATGATTTGAGTATGGTGGAAAATGTTATTGAAATATTTATTGGACATTGAGAATACTGTAAATTCTAAAGTGAAATAATGATAATGATTGAACACGAAAATTGATTCATGGTGAAGACTTTCCCAGAATGCTGATTATGTATGGATCAATAATGTTTTAGAACCATTGAGAACTATATGGTTTGTAGGGATTTGAATTGTATAAAAACATTTCTATTTAAGTATATGACTCTTCAGCCTCTTTTATTACTTCAAGAAAATACCTTGTGTTTTATGGAGATTTAGATGGTTGTTCGCACATGTGTCATGATCAGGGTATGGAATAACCCATAGAAGGGTGTAAGACACCATTAATAGATTGATAGATGGGTGTGGGATCTCACCATCTACATTTTAGAGATTTTTTTCATGTTTTTTTATTAAAATATAGTGTCCTTCAAGAGAAATCATTAAACTACATAATAATGGGTTCAATCCTTTCATAATGAATCCATTTTTAAATATGTATAGATGTTTGATGTTGCTTCAGAGTTTTATTATATCATCAAATATTATATTAGATTCTATCATCAATATGTGTTAACACATGATCCACATGAATCAAAATATGAATGAATATTTTTTAGAGGTAGAGTAAAGGAAATTTGAGGAATGGTTGATATTAAATGATTTATTTTTGAAAAAAACATAGGAGAAATTCTAGTGTAGTTATGGACTATTAGAGTTCATATTTCCTTATACTGGAGATTTAGTGCTAATGATTTATTATTTAAAAAAATTATACCACTATTTTTTAGTATCGCTCCACCAGTGACTTTACTTATGATTACAAGGAAAGGGTAACATAGGATTTTCTTAGTAGATATTTATTATTCCAAATAGTTTCATTATGGATTTTGGTTTAAACAATATTTTAAGTATTTTTGAGGATTTTACATTATTTGTTCTATATATTGAAAAATATAAGAACTATAAAATCATATCATAATATATGATATCTTCATTTCCCATAATATGAAATTAATTGTTATAAGAAATATTATATAAAAATGGCATGGGTATTAGAACAATCGATACAAGGATATCACACTACTTACATAACTAGTCATAATCTATGAATTATATCTATCATTATGCATTGCTTCATATTTTATAAATCATTAGGCATCCTATAATTAATATTATAATTAAATTATTAATAATTAATGATCATATTTTTCCTTCATCCAATATATAATTATATGTTTATCAAGATGAAATGATTGGGAGGATCAACATTTATTCATATGATGAATTTATAAATGGTTAAAGGATTAACTCATACATTATATAATGTATGAGTTAATGTATGGTCACTAGAGTGCATCCACAAGGGCCATATTAAGAGGTAATAACCATTATATGGGTATTTCTAAATCGTTTTAATACCCTATATGGTTATCCCCAGAGGTCCCCATCTTGAAATATTTTCCTATTATTTTACTTTGTTCTAAGTGATATTGTCATATCATGGAATTTAGGGGGATCATACCCATGGTATATATGATTCATTCAACCCATTGATACAAAATTATGGATGGAATTTGATGGTATCACAATGGTGTTCTTTAAGAAGAATTTTTTGTATTATAAAACAACCTAGGAAACATAATATGACACCTGAGTCGGACCATCATAGTGGTAAGGTGGAACATGGGTGGAATCAAGTCTTGAATATAATGAAATAAATACATACAATTAGAGTAAAATATAGAATAAATAGATATAAATACCTACACACAAACCAAGATAAATATGATAAACTATAAGTTAGTGAATCATACAAGACAAAAAGTCTCCATGTAACAAGCTATCACCTCTAAACCATCTTGAAATAAAGACTGTGACAACAATAGAAGATAATATGCTTTATGATTCCCTTCCCTTTAAATGTATCTAACCATATAACATCTCCAAGCAAATAAAGGGAAAATCAGAGAGTGATCACACAACCAAGTAGGATACCACCATAGAATCTATACATAGTCTAATATCCCAAATGCAGTAGTTCTAACATTTTAAAAAAATTAATATTTTTTTCATAAATCTAATCCCATCTGTAAATAATTTTCCATTGGTTTTCATAATTTCTTTTTAATTATAAAAAATAAATGAATATGAAAATCATATGTGATAAAACAACGAAGTATATCCATATAACATAGTGTAATAATGTAAGCACATATTTATGAGTTAATCAATCATGAAAAATCATGTGATATAACCTCATGTGAAAACATGTGCACTACAATCCATAAAAAAATCCATCATGTGATAAAGAACTGTAATAGAAAAAGAACACCATATTGGGACCTACCCTATGTGAATATGTACTAGACATCAATATTTTTAACCACACATATTTTGATACCAAAAAATATTGAGTCATTCCACAGTCATTGATATCACAATGTAACCCATAGTGGTGCCACCCACACTAGGGTCACCCACTTGCCTTTCCTAACACACCCAAGGTTCCCAATGTGCCATGTTTTTCAGAATCATTTTCAAAACTACATTCAAAATTTATAAAACATTTTCAAAATCAAATCCAATTCATTTATATTTTTGAAAACCCATTTCTGAATCAAAACAACCTTTAAAGTATTTAACCCAACACTTAGTGGATGAAAACCCATTTTAAAAAAAAAATTAAAAACATGAATCATTCAAACAAATACCACTAAACCACTATTCAATTATATTAAAAAAATAACACATGTTAATTTTAGAAGAATAATATGGAATTAATTTAATTAAACCACTATATAAAAATATCTACCTTTAAAATGGAGGTAGAAGCAATTTCCATTAAAAACAAGGACCTAGAAAAAGTAAATTGGGTCCTCACAATCCAGAATCCAAAAGAAACAAAAAAAAATCCTCCATCACGACCATTAGATTTGGAATTTCAACCCAATTTAGTTCCAAAAATATGAGAGGAGAAGATATCTAGAGAATATATATAGAGAAGAGGGAAAAGATGATAAAAAACACAACATAACTCAATGTGATCAATTAATAATAGAGGATTTCTACCAATAATCCAAGGGGAGAGATCTCCAAATCCCCATGGAAGGGTTATCATGATCTAATACGAGATTATGGGGTTATTAGGGTTTAAAAAACCATGTAAAAATGTGTACAATATGAACTTTTAATATTTCAAAAGGTGGTCATTGGGTTTCCTAGGGTAGGATGCATGGTTAAACTAAATGTGCTCCTTATGTTTTTTCCCTTACATCCCATTATATCTGGTGGTTGCATGGTTTTTATAGGGGAATCCCGGTATAGGAAAACCAAGATAAAACCATATTATAGTCCTTGACAACCACTAGAAACCCTTAATAATTCATAGGGCATGTCACACAATTCAAATAAATATTCTCAAACTTTTAAAAAGGATACTAGATCCTTGAAAAGAAATACCACATGGTTACCACACCATTAAACTAACTTTTCACCTTAACCAAGGACCTTTCCAATTGTCTCCATTTTTTCAACCATTAATCCCATAATGCTTCTCAAACCTCAAAATAGGAAAAAAGTCTCAACTAAGGCATACCTATGACATGGTGGGAACCAAAATTCCATTTAACATAATTTTTGTTCTTCCCCCAAAATCTATTAAGATTATAGGATCACTTAAAGAGAAGGTAAAATTTCCCCCATAAATGATTCCCACTAAAATGTATCATGGCTATACTATTTCTAATTCTATACTTATCAATCAAATGGAATCATTTTACCACACAACAACTTATTCTGGTGATTCATAATATGATATGATAGCTTAATAGTGGTGGTATCAGGAATAATATCAACATCCTCCCCCTAAGTCACATGGGAATTAAACAAGAGTTAGATCCTAATAATGGAAATTTGAAGGATTTCATGGATCAAATTCAAATGAGACAGTAAGTCCAATTTATATTACACCATTTTCTGTCACTCCACTATTTGAAATGGGCCAAAAAACCTTTGTTCCAAATGACCCTACTTACCCAACATATGATGATCTAAGAGAGGCGAAACTCTGAGAAAAACCTAATCACCAACACCAAAATCTATCAGTCAATGAATATGGACCACATAATATTTCTTATGTATATGTTCTATAACCAACCCATTTTGGATCGAATTCTCCTTTCACATAATCTCTTAAATCATGCTCAGTACAAATAAGGACCACTCTCCCAAATCTACCCTATACAAGGTATATGGACTTGGATGCCCATAAAATGCTCCAAATGGACCTTCCCTTATTGAATCCTAATAACCATTGTTATAGTAAGATTTGAATAAATGAAAATTATTTTCTCAAGATCATCCAAAATCAAGAATTCAACCCTGAAGCATATCCTCAAGAACCTGGATATCTCTATCTATTTTTACATCCATCAACAAATGATAATATAATGTAAATTTAATATGGGAACCAATAAACATATATAAACCTTTCCAAAACCTATATGTGATCCTTGAGTCTCTATCATAGAAAATCTAAGAGGGAACCCCATGAAGTCTTATAATCTCTCAAATGTACAAGCCTCTGAGCTGTTCCACTTTCATTGTCTACTTGATTGGTAAGAAATGATCCAATTTTATATTTTGTTCACTGATCAACAAGATCAAATACTTCCCACGATGAGTCCTTGGAAAACATTTTATGAAGTAAATGGAAATCTAATCCCACTCCCATTCCATAATGGGTAATTTGTTAAACAAACCAGCATGTCTATGGTGTTTCACTTTAATTTTACATCAAGTGAGACACCATGAGAGAAAACTATAGTCAACCAACTCTTCCTGGGACAACAATACTAACATCTCATGACTTGATAAGTCTTAGTATTCTGAGGGTGTATGGATAAACATGACTGGTGTTCCCATTCCACCAACTCCATCCTCATAAAAATCAACAAAACTAGCTTAATATGAAAGCACGGATCTCCACTGGGAGATCGAAACCACTCAAATAAGGTCTCCCCACCATAAAGGATTTTGAGAAAGTATTGGAACATTATGTTTGTTACTATATTGATTATAAATCACTCATAAAAATCTTAGTATACTTTTATAGAATCTGAGAACACCAACCTCTTCCACTCACAAGATCATCATAGAAAAAAATCACCAGAGTCCACTCATCAATTGATAATTTCATGACTTTTTCATTAACTTCATGATAAATTCATTAACAACCACATCCCCTTTCCCTTGAATGTATATATTTTAAAATAAAAAGTTTTACGATACTCCACCCAGTATCTCTATCAAAATTTTAGATCTCTCAGAGGAAAAATATATTTATGGATATTATGATCAGAAAACACTATATAACACTCCCCAAAGAGATAGTACTACCATGTTTTGAGTTCATGAATAATTGTTTCCAACCCAAGGACAGGGTTAGGGTAGTTTTTCTCATGATGGAGTAACTCGTTAGAGACATGTTCCACCACATATTTCCCTTACATTAAGAAACATCCAAAACCTATACTAGAAGCATCACAGAAAATATCATTTCCCAAAACTAGTTTCAGAAGAATCGAAATAGGTGTTAAAGTCATCCTTATATTTAGATCCTCAAAATATATTTTTAATTTGGAAGTCCATTCAAACTATACACCCTTATGGGTTTAATATGTCATCAAAGAAATTAGCTTGGAGAAATATCAAACACACCATATATAGAATCAAATTAAACCCAAGATGATTTGGAAATCAGACACATTTGTGGGATGTAACCAAGATATAACATCCTGTATTTTATTAGGATCCACTAAGACTCCCTACTCAGATAACACATTCCCATGAAATTTCACTTCCTGGATCTTGAACTCACATTTTTAAATCCTAACAAATAGAATATGTTCCTTAAGGTTCAATGAATGATATGAATATGGTCCACTTGCTCCTCCTCTCTCTTAGAGTAATCCAAAATATAATCCATGAATATTAAAATGGTAGAGTCCAAGAACTGATTAAATATTTTGTTCATCAATGAAATAAATATGGAAGGAGAATTGGTGAGACCAAATCTCATAACCAAGAACTTGAAATTCACATATATAATCCTAAATGTTTTATTAGGCATATCCTCTTATTGGAATCTCAACCTGTGGTACCATAACCAATGTTCAATATTTTAAAACCATCATTCCCCTCTATGATGGTCAAAAATATCATCAATACTAGACCAAGTATATTTTTTTCTCTAGAATCCATGTTTTAAACCTCTAATCCCCCAAAATTTCCAATAAATCATAAGATAATAACCATGGACTATCTAAGTTAATCTATGAACTACAAGGCATCACTTGAATAACGAAAATAGAAGTGGAGGTTAATGGTGAATGTGGATTAATTTATATATTATTGTGTAAATACATTTTTTTATATAATTTTATATTATAGTTCCTTGGTTTCAAGTTGTTTTTTTCTTATTATATTTATATCAATATTTCAAAACCCATTAGTGTTATTAAAACTAGGTTTGTTGTTTGATTTTAAATTTTTTTTATTTCAATTCAATAAATTTTAATTCATATTTTATTTTTCAATGGTTATAATATATAATGAAATAAAATTTCCATTGAAGTATTGAAATAGTAATAACCATTCTAAAATAATACATGGATTTTTCTTTTTTGTTTTCATTGTGATACGAGATATCATAATTCATTATATTACCAATTTTAATTATATAATATTTTATAATAAGAGAGAAGGAATAATTTCTTCAGTTTGATCATATTATAACATAATTTATGGTGAGTTGTGTCTTACGTATATTCCATTACACAAGAGAAAAAATAGTGTCATATCGTACTATGGAATATTTTGATAAAATATGACTCTTAGGTGATTTACTCTTACAAAAACACCGGTGAGAGGCTATGAATACAAAATCGATATAAAGAATCTCTTATACATATTATTAAGGGATATCATAGGAACTATAAATCATAAAATATAACTAATATCACTATAAAGGTTTGTCATAGTCACCATATCAATAATAAGATATGATTATATATATATATATATTTAAATATGATATTTTTATTTTTCAAATATTAGAATTATGAATTGAACAAAAAAATTTATAAATTGTCTTACAAATTATTAGAAAAAGGGGTTTTGGTATATTTACTAAATTATAAAGGTGAATATAAATAAAGAAATTATAAGTTATTTGGCAATTAATAGTTTTTTTGAAACATTTAGCAAATAAATATTCTATAATATTAGTTGAAATTATGAAATCATCATATTCAAATTTTATAGCACGACTTATAATATATATATAGATATATAATTTTTTTATATATAAATTATTACTTTAATTTATTAAAAGTTTATAAATTAAAAAATAAAGAATAATATCAAGGTCATTATACTTTTAATTATGAATTATTAATAATTATTTATCATTAATTATTTAAATTAAAGACCTTATTTGAGAAATTATTTATATAATATAAAATTCTGTTCTAATAAGTGATATGGTTGATATTAAAATAATAATTTAAATTTAATAATTTGGATTCGACATAATATATTTAAATAATTCTTATATAGAATTATTATTTTTAAATATCATATATTTTAAGTAATTGTATTATAATGGTTTATATAAAGGGATTTATATTTGGAATAAATATATTTTTTTAATATTTTTATGTTATTAGAAGTTAAAAATGAATGGAAAAGTTGTCAAATGTTTCTGATTTCATTACTTATGAACTGTATATAAATTTTTTATCTCATGTTAAAAAATAAGAATTTTTTTATAATACCTACTTCCTTCATTAATATAAATGTTATATTATGATACGATGTATAATATAGTTTAAATAGTTTAAATCTTTCTCTTGTCTTACAAACATATAAGGAGGGAGATACTAGGTATAATAATTGATTTGGTTTTTATCTACCTTAACATTGTCTCATTCTATGTCAAAATATTTATTTGAGAATTTAATTATTGTGTATACATATTAGGTATTTTAATTATAATGGAACTAAAATATCCCTTGATTCATTTATCATTTGGCAGTTGGAATATTGATCAGGTGACTTATTGGCCTAGAGGTTTTTGATATATCTTTAAAAGTGGGGGTAGTCTATCTATCTCTCTAAGATTACTCTTATATGGATTAGTGACATCATATGATTCTAATCCATAACAAGAAAGTATTTACAAGTACCGTATGCATGGGATACTTTTGGATATATAATAATATAGTATAATATTAAATTTTGTTAGTGACATGGAAAATAAATTATATAAATAATTAAAAATCAATATGGCTTAAACATGATTATTTTGTGGAATGAATAGGTTGACAGAGTTGTCATTATGGGATTCAAACCAAATTAAAATCATTCCACGTAATAATATAGTATATTTTGAATTATGTTTCATTAATTAGGGAATCATTTTAAATGTGATTTTTTATTTTGTGTTTGGGTTCAGTGTGTACTGAAAAATATATAACATTGTTTGTGCATTTGAAGATAAGTAAAAGAAAGTTTGAATTAAATTTTACTACTAGCTATCTCACCATTTTTTCCCACACCTTACTGGTTATATCAAGACATGTTCAATTTAAACTATCATAATATCTCATGAAACATTTATTAGTTTCCCTTCCTTGGTAATTATGACTTAAAATAGACATCAAATGTTAATTGCACACCTTGATCTCTCCGTAACGTGTAGTAAACAATCACTAATTTATCATGGATTAACCCACATTCCACCATGATATGGAATATGAAGAATATATTATGGGATTACATGTGTAACTATAGAATAATAGAAGTAATATTTAATTATAATAAAACAGTAGAGGCCTTTTACTATTTATAACATATAATTATTTCTAGTGAGATTGAGTGGAAAATAATGAAATAGTTAAATGAAATAATTTATTAAAAATGGGTTGGGGAGGTCTCTATATATCAAACAAAATGTTTTACCATACCATTAATGAATATGTTTAAAATAGTGGAGAAATTTAAAATTACAGAGAAATATTAAAAAAATTCTCTGGGAAACATAACCAAACCCATTTTTCTATGACTCTTGAAACTGTTTATAAAGAATTATGAACATTACAGAATAAGTCTCTCTATATGAGATTAAAGTCATTCACTCCTAGAAGAAAAATCTCTAATGTTTGTGGAATAAACTTCTCCCTATTCTTGGATGAATTCCTTTGCTCCCTCAATTCCATCATAACCTTCCTATAACTCAGTGTTGAGTTAACCATTTTAATGGATATATTATACATGAAATACTCAAAGGTTAATCATTCTTATAATTAAAATTTCTTTATTTTTTCCATTCACTGAACAATTTCAAATAATTCCATCTTCATCAATAATTGTATGTATTACCTATTGAATTATTGGATGATTTTACCTAATTTGGGTAGAGTAGAAGAATGAAAAGTGATATTAAGTAAATATATAAATCATTTTGGGTATTTTATATTTCAACTTCCCCACTGTCTGGAGGTGGAAAATTGAAATTTCTAAAAAACTATTGATGAATTTTTATGTAATTAGAAAAAAGTAATATAAAATGGAACACAATTCACACATATTGGGAAATAATATTATGTGATGGGTAAATTTACAATTATTTTTTCTAACTAAACTTATTACATCTTAAATATATAAGGATTTCTTAAAAATAGATAAATTTTCAATTGATAGTCATTTTTTGGTTACATGAAAATCCATGAAAAATAAAAACCTACTTATAATTATAGATAAAATTTTCACATGATTACTAAATAGTTGTACAAAATTGAGGCACATTCATAAGAACCACAGAGTTAGGAAAATACTTTCCCAATGTTTTGGTAGAATAATACTTATAAAAATGAATAATATTTCTAACACATAGTTAGAAAATGAGTAATGAAATTATGAATTTTAGGAATTCTGGTGTCTCTAATATTGATAGAACTATTTTTATTTCAGCTAAACATTAAAATATTATTCCCTTAGAAAACTATTCATAATGAATTCAAAAAATTATCTCTTTAATCTTTTACATTTGAACATTCAATTTCCTTCAATGAATATATATTTTTAAAGTATCCTAGAAATTTTGAATAAAAAATTATTCTTGGTTTGTTATATTATTTCCAAAATGGAAGAATTTATTTTAATCATTAATATAAATAGTTTTTACCCATTAAATATAAAATAAAAACTATTATAATATTTGAAAATTTTATTCTAATTTAAAGGAAAATAATTGCTAAAATTTTATAAAAATCAAAAAATGTATTTGAAAATTTCTTTATTGATCATTCACCTGCAAATAAATAAGAACATGAACTCAAATCAGGAGTACTTCCACATTCACTCAAATAAATTTATGAGTTACAATATTGAAAACATAATTTATTTTGGAAGGATTAAAATTTTAATAGGTGTCACTTTCGTAAATCCACTCATGTAGGCTGCATATTCCAATGATTCCTTATAATCATAATTGATACTTACTTTATAACATCCAAATATATCATTTACCAATTATTCCCCTAACTTAAGATACCCCCAAAATTTTCAATCTCTATTTTAAATGATAAATTATTGGATTTTTATCATCCATGTTTTTTAATTAACTTATTAGATGACTAACTCTAAACCAAGAGCTAAACCATCCAAAGAAAGCTTATACCCCTCACAGATAATTTGAATATCCCTAAAATATAATAATCTCTTGGTAATCCATCACTCTGATCTATCTAACTTATATTTATTGACATAATCCAATAAAAAAATCTTTATTGACATAGAAATATATTTATAATAGTTCCCCTATGTTTGTTTTACTCTATTTTATATTAGCTACACAACTAATACATAGAGAGGAACCTATAGAGTTTTTCATTCTTAGTGGATATATTACCTAAGTATATCTAAAAAATTACATTTTTCTTAGGTGTTAATTTTGATTAATGTATGGATTTTATATTGAAAATAAATACCTCAGTTTTAAAACAAAAGTATCGATGATTCCCTCTATGCAAAGGTTATTTATTCCATTCAATTAATTTCATGAATTTCAAAAAATTTGTTTTTACTTTTTTTTCAAAAAAAAAAATAAACTAAAATATATATAATAAAATTATTTAAACATAAGTTACATTTTCCTATTCCCCATAGTTATCTTTGACACTATAGTCAATGAACCTCATCATTTAATAATAAATTAATAACAAACAAAAGTTATACGTGTCTAGAATATGTTGTGAGGAAATAATGGATATTTTGGTACATATTCCTAAAAAAGTGGGCATTTTGATAAGATATATGGGTTTATTTAAAATATCAACATTAAATTTCATCTATAGCAGCCAATTCAATCTGAAGGGTTATTGTGATTTACCTCCTCTAATCTCAATTGCAACAAGTAAAAATTTGTTTGTCACTATAAATGGTCATAAAAATTTATAACATAGATTATGAAGAAAAAATTTATTATAGTATGATACAAATTACATATTATCACAAATCTTGATGTCTTTTCTCTGAATGAATTAATAATGTGAAGACCTAGTCTATTCCTTTTCAGGCATGTAATTATCAAATGTGTCTCTTTACAACTCTTCTTATTATATAATAATGAAAATTTCATACTCATTGTATGAATTTAATTATTTATTAAATTTCATAAAATTTTTGAAGGATTTATTCTGTAGTTAAGCATGAAAGTGACCGATCTATTCATAATCCATTATATAAGGGGGCATACCAATGAGATTTTTTATTATAGTTCAATAGTCCCATAGTGAATCTGATAACAACATTACCTAGGACTTTCAGTTTGGATGAGCTATATTTTAAATAATTTTATAAATTATATATTAGATAAATCATCATACCCATATGTTTGTGTGTAGTATTTAGTATAGGTACTCTGTGAAACTCTATATCAATTCAACAGTGATACAATAATTTTTTTTATAGATGTGTAATAAATAATCACTAATGATTGACAAATATGTTCCAAACCTGAAATAAAATTTGTGGTCTTAGGAACACTATAACAACTATTGAATCATCATTTCATGTTTCTTTGGAATCTATCCACTTAGAAACATAATATACTTGTAACATAGTACACATAAATCTAAAAAAATAGAAAATTGCCCTGTCAAATCTATACCCTATACATGAGATAATTAAAATAATTAAAGTTTTTTAGGTTACATACTTTCTCTTTGAGGTCACTCTAATGGATTTTAAATTTCTTCCATTGTAACAAATATTATTTGATTCATGAAAACTATTTTATAAAATAATCCATCATAAAAAGCATTTCTTACTATCATATGAGGTCTCAATTTGACTCCAAATAAAAGTGTATAGAAAAATTTTGTTATACAAGTTTCTGCTTCATCTTTTCTACATATCATAATCACATGATCACTATAGATTTACAAAATATATGGATCCTCCTAAAAATTTTATTTTCATTTATATTTTAACTTATGGAATTTATTATTGGAATATAAGTATGGAACCTTTGATGTGACCATGAAGTTTAAAATTTTCACAAAACATTTCCCCTTATTAGTGATTTCATAAAGATTCTCACCAAGGAGAGAATCATTTAGTTTTGTATTTTTAGATACATTAACCAATAAAGTATAAAAAAATATTTCATTTATTCTATCACTAGGTTGTTACAACACTTATTATCCTTGATATATATGTTGATTTCCGATAGTATAAGTATATATCTGACCAACCATGGTTTTGAATATGATTTTTTTATTAATAATCATAGAGATTTGTGATCGGAATAAATTGTTACATCACTTCAATGAATATTTGAATATAATTTTTTAATTGAACATGTTTAGATGAAAAAAATATTTCAATTAACGTATATTTGATATGATTAGTTTCTAAGTTTAATTAAACATAGGCTATCACCTAAAAGTGTTTATTTATCTTTTAGGATAGTAGTTCAACTATTAATTGATTAGAATAATTAAAAGACTATTTAAAGAGTTTATCCAATGTCAATCGTATGATTATAGGGGTTATGGTCAGGATATTATCCAGTTTTTTTAAAAAATATTTCCTACATGGGTCTGTAAAAGTAAAGTTAGTTTCATTTTTAATTATTTTAGTCAGTGGTAACATTTTATTTCTCTATTTTTTAATAAGACATCAATAATTTCTAGGAAGTCATAAAAAAACCTATCATGTTTCATATTATTGGTTAAGAAATTGTAACAATGATGTCAATCTTGGTCTCTTCCACATCAATTCCATGTTTAGAAATATATTTTTTCCATTTAATTATCATTCTCAAAACAAATATCATTTTCCAAATATTTAAAAAATGTTATAATAATGAAAATTTTGAAATGTTTCTATATATTAAAGAAAAAATTGAAAAAATATTGTATACAATATAAAGTCATTAGTAAATATCAGATGGTAGCTTTCAATCAGATCTATAATGATACATACCATGAAATGTTGGGATGTATCCTAGGCATTAACTAAACCAAAATATATCCTTCAATACGATATATTACCAAAGTGGAAACTAAATGTAGTTTCTTCGTAGTGTTGTAGTGCAATATGGATTTGTATGTATCTAGAAAATCGCACAAAGAAATAATAATAATCCTTTTATGAAATTATTTATACAAGATGATCTTAAAAATTATTAGATATTGTTCAATTTGGGTAACATGTTTATGTTTTCTATAAATAATATAGACACTCTACCTATATTGAATACTAGTGGGAACTAGTTCATTTTTTTTCTAGTGACCCCAAATCTAGTAACCTGAGGCTAGTGTCTTTCTACATCACATTGTCATAAGATACCGTGAATTGAATCCTAAAGAACTGAATTTTTTATTAGTCTTGGTATATGAGATAAATACGCAATTTACATATTTTATTTTAAATAAAAAATTACAAATTTTTATTAAATAATATCATTATTCTGTTTAACGTATAATTGAAAAAAAATAATTATTACATTTCATGGATTATATCAAAAAAACAAGACTGAGATCAAATTATTAGTTTGTGTTGAGTAAAAAATAATCTATCATGAATCAATATGCATAATCATGGAGAGGAAAATAACTAAACACACATTCCATTTAAATAATTTTACTAGCATAATAAATATGATTAGGTAAGTAATTAAAAAAATTAAATTTCAATAATTTGACTGGAATAATATATATTAAAAGTTCAATAAAAAACACATTCCATTGAATCAAAATAATGAATATTATAACTGTCTAAGGGATATAAATATAGCAATTTATATAATTAAAAAACAATTAAATTTAACCAATAAATAAATAATGAAATGCCTAGAGAGATAATACCATTGGGAAAATCAAATGGATAATAATAAATAAATTATTTATGATGGAAATTAGTAAGTAATTTATTTTATGATCTCATGTATCATGAAACCACTACTAATAAGACCTTTCACAAGATATTTTAAAACTAATGGGTAGGTATACCCCAGAAACCCATTTAACTAAGTCAATCCCATCGATTCATCTCACTAGACTACAGATGCTTGGAAGTGATATTTATAAATAATTCCCATATTTTCCTACAAGTTGAAATCATTCATCATATATCAAATAATAGATTTAATTCATGAATAATAAACCTTATAAATAAATATTCATGTTGAGTAAATAAAATGGATTTATCAATATTTCCCAAGTTAATCAAACAAATTTTGAAATAAAATACCTTATGTAGAAATTATATACTTATTTACAAAATAAGTCTATCCATGAAAATCAATATGGATATTTATGGGAAATGTAATGACCCATGATAAAAAAGGTGGATATTTGAAGGGAAAGTTAATGATTATAAGAATGAATCTAGAAAGTGAATATAATAATTTCCTTGGTCAAAATGATCATAAACTATCCATTGTTAGAATAATAATGGAATACATATAGCATATCCCAAGTGAATAATATATTAAATAAATGGTTGTTGTCTTTGATGATAGGAAATAACATAAAATGACCATTAACAATATTCTGAAGGAAAATATCCTTTTAACATTGAAAATCACTTAAAAAAAATCTATAATATTTTGGAAATATATTTATTTTAAAAATAATCTTCTAAACTTGTATCAATATATTAAAAAAATGAGATTTCATGATGATAGGAAATTCCATGCATCCCGTATAAGATAAAAATATATCCCTTTTACATAGTTGAAAAAAGTGTATAAAGAACCTCATTTGGGAAGAGACAAGAATATTACTTTCATTTTTTATTGTAAAAATTAAATCATTCGTTAAAATATCATTAATAAATAATTGTTTTTCATTTTATTACATTTTGAAACATGTATTTGGAAGAAAAAGGTCTATCGATTGAAGATAGAATTGAAGTTAAATTTTATTTAAAAAAATCTCAAAATAATTTTAAGGGACAAAGAGTGAAAAAATGGAACAATTAATTGAAAAAATCATGATAAAAAAGAGTATAAAAAAATAAGGAGTTATATTATCCAATTATAAAATAATTTTGTTCCATATAAATTTAACCAAAAACAATCCTGATTAAAATGAGATTGTGAAATAAACCATTTTGAAGAACATAATATTAAAGTGAGAATTATCCAATGAATAGATTATGTGAATCTCATTTAAATTAAGATAAAACATGTTTAAATACAATAATTTATATTAAAATTTACCACATTCATAATTTTAAATTATAAAATATAATAAATATTTAATCTAACATAGTTTAAAGAACATGAGTTTTGAAATTCTTCACCACTTGGTAACTTTTAAGTAAAAATTAATTTGGTTGAATTAACTAAAATTAGAAATTAAAATACCATAAAATTTTAATTAATTGTTAAATTTCATGAAAAATGGGAAATATATACACCATAAAAATGAAATTAGGTTCATAAAATTTCAATATGTCTTTGTGAAATGAAATTGAGATTAAATTTCTTACCTCAAGAATACTTTATGTTGGACATGATTTAAAATATTATATAATGATTTTAAGAATGATAATAATTTATTCAGTAACCATATTAAAATTTATAATATCATATATGATCCTATTATTACATTTTACCATCCATTTTCAAATAATTTCTCGTTATTTTCATTATTTTAGGTGTTAATTTCTTTGTTTTCTCCTTCATGCATTGTAATGAAAGTTATGGTTATTTGGTATATGATAAAACTCCATCATATCCATAATTATATTAATTTTATAAATACCATATTTCCTCATTTATAAATTTTTAGAATCATTCATTAATTTTTGACATGTAAAATGAATCATGTCGCCTCATGGAGACAGTAGGTCGTGCGTACGCATAAACAACGATATCATTCCCTTAATGAGTAAATGGTTAAAAAATTGAGTGATATAATAATATTAAACAATTAATATCATATCATATATATCACATATATTCATTAAATATTTCATTATTATGTTCTATGAAATGAGAATGTCCAAAATGAATCACATTGCCTCGTGAGGTGGTAGTCCTCCATACACATGAGAGATGTTATCATATTTTAAATTAAATGAAATTTAATAGGTTATATGTGATATTGTATTTATATAAGTAATATAATTTAATAAATATGACATACATGTCTTAAATCCATCATTATATCCATATTTGAATGGTGGTTATTGAAAATGAATTATATCGGTTTGTGAGGTGGTTTTCTGTTGAACACCCAATTTAAAGTTTCATGTTCCATTTGATGGAATAATAGGTGGATATAGATCATTATATTAAAATAAATGACTTATAATGAAATTTTTATTATGCATAAAACATTTATGGAAAAATTTCTATACCCTTCAATTTCATGATAAATAATAAACCGAACCAAAAAATTAACAAATTTTTGAAATGAAGTTTAATTATATTATAATTATTACCTCTATATAAGATCCTTTACAGAGTAGAGGCCTCATTGTCCAGGTTCTCCATATTGAGGTATTCAAAACAATAGTCCATATTCTCCCACATTTAGATAAATTATTCCACAAAAATCATCCTTTCTTTGAAGCAATGTTTCAAATAGTGATATTTCTTTTTGATCCATACACACTATTAAATATTGTTGTTCACTCAAATCATCCTCTCAACCATACTTTCAAACTCAACCATTTTAACTTAGATCTCAAATTCCACCTCTAAAATTTATTAATTGTAATGAATAATTATCTCCAATGATTCCCTTTTCTCTAAGACCTCAATATCTATTTCTTTGGCCACAACTATAGCCCAGACCGACTCCTAAATCATATCACACATCTTACAACCACCTTATTTTGATTCCTTGACTTCAAAAAACTCAATCATTTTATTTTCATTCATGTAGATTTAACTCCCCATTACTTCCTCATCTAGAATCATGGGTTTTCAATCCAATCCCTTATTCTTTTTGGTAGACCTAGTTTCCATCAACTTAGGTAAGTGAGAGTAGTCTTTATAACCTTTAGTCTTATTTCAATTTAAAAAATTCATCTCCCTAAATCCATTTCTCTTTTTATCCCATTCTTCCTCCTAGGACTATGAATACCACTTCGACACATTTCATAAACCATATAAACTAAAACTTGGCTAGATATCTCATTCACTTAATCTGTACCATAAAAACATGGAACATCCTAATAGTTATTCCCAAACATTTTAGTTTGGATGATTACTTATGTCTCACACCCTAAAACATGTACCAAACCCTCATTATCCAGTTTTCAAAAACTATTACTAACCTTAATATTCATATTTTCAATTCCTGACCACAACCTTCTTATTACATTCACCCACTCCCCTTGACTCTACTAGTTACAAAGTCTGTTTCATCTTCTTAACCTTATTTTTGAAACACATAATTTTATTTATCACCATTGTTAGTTTCCACTAATTCCATATTTAGTGCTTTTAGAGTTTTTTATTTGATTATAAATAGGCCCATTTTCATACATCCCCTCAATGTTTTAATTCAATCTACTAAAATTTTTTATAACCTTCATATCCATTGGTATCCACCATGCCTCCTTTAGGATGATGACATTCCCTATTATTCTATTTGAGTCTAACTGTTATGCTATAAGAAGCATATGAAATTATTTTACAACCAACTCCCCATCCTCATCTATTCTAATATTCATAGAAATTGAATTAATACTTTAATCACATGATACACCAATCTGAACCAGATCCTTTGAACCAGCACCCGAAATGGACACCAAACATCCCAATCCCACATATATCTTATGAAATATATTCATACTCACCTGAATATGAACATTCATTGAATACACCATTTTCTTGCGTGAAGAACAAAAATCCATCAATGATTTCAAAAAAATAGGTACCATGTATTGAAAATCATCTATAAAATCAATCTAAAAAACTATAATGGCACTGTTGACACATTTATTTGAACACATATTCATGGAGAAATGGGTTGAAAAACTAACCAGGTTCTTCTATCATAAAAAATAAATCTACCAATAAGATTCCATAACATTTTAAAAATTGAAGGGTTTTGAAAAGAGAGAATGATTTTAGGAAATATTACCCTGATAACTGTGGTCGGGGTATTTAATTTCATATGAAAATAATAAGTCCAACTAAATAGGAAAACCTATATCTATTTTAGAAGTGAGGGGCATTGGACCAATTCTAGACCATGTTCCTCTCTTATTCTTACTGAATAATTATTTGGACACTGTCGAGTAGAACCACCATTAATCAATCCTATAACCCCCAAAATCTGAAAATAATATTGTCACATCAACCCTCTAAAAGATTATTATGTTTGAACCATGCTATTAGTGTCAGGTTCAGAAGAGACAAATCATCATTGAAATCCAAGGGTAAACACAAAATATATGGGAATCCATCAAAAAATTAAAGAGCATTAGGGATATGAGAAATATGAGGGAAGAAAGGAAATAGATCCAGGTTAGAGGAAATGGATAAAGGATTAGGATAAGAACCCTCGAATGATGGCCTGGGTCCCTACCCTATCATGGGGGAGGGACCAGCTCATCAACTATCACTGTCTCGGGTAGAAGAGGAGAGAACATTATGGAGATGAACAAGTATTATTGATTTTAACACTTAACATAATAAAATCATAGTATATTTAATATACTTATGTTTTTATATTTTCATTGATTAATAATATTTTATAGATTTGGTTGAAGAAACAAAATAATAATTCTTGTCTATGAACATTACATCTTCTCAAGACGACATCTTTAGGTTTTCACCAAAATATTTATTAAGAGGGATTTATGATCAAACCAAGTGATCTATGAATTTAAAAGGGTAATATATAAGTCACTCGAATAGGTCTTGGATGATCCTAATGTATTTGTAAGTGGGAAGAGAGGAGGAGAGTTGGTGGTCTTTTATTAGTGGGGGAGTTTATACACATCAAATATTTGAAAATAATAAATTAAAAAATAATTATTTTCTCATGTCATAAGCCTTAAAAAAGGGTAATTATAAATATAGAGAGGTTATAGGTTCTATATAAGTCCATACAATGGTTGTTTTACACATTATTATGTCATTTCCCACACAAATATTCAAAGTTTATCCCCCATGGGAAATTAGTTTTTACATTAATCATAGTAATTAATTTGTTTCTATATTTACTATTCATAATGGTAAAAAATTATTTTAACCATATTTAATAAAATAAATTATTCTAATTAAAAATATGGTACCAATTTTTAAAAATTAAATTCAAAAAAGAGAAAGAATCCAACTTAAAATTAAACGCACAGATGTGAGGAAAAAGTGCAATTTCAAAGAGAAAAGTGTCATAAGTACAAAGGGTATTAATATAAAAATAAAATATAAAATTGATTTCAATGAACTAAAATATTTAAATTATAATAAAATATTAATTATTTTATTTTAAAATAAATTTAAAATGAAATTTCTCCTTGTGGATTATTTAAATGAAAAGGCAGTTTCAATAAAATTCAATATTTTTCAATATAAATTGAAAAAATGAAAGATATTAGAAAAATAAAAATTATTCAAACTAATATAATTTTGATACTATAATTTCAAAAATGAATTTTATTTTATCAGGAAAATAATGTAAAATTGGTATATAATTAATTTTAAATTATGTACGCAAAGTATGACTAAACCATCTTTTAGAAAAAATACAGTTTTCAAAAAACATATATTTGTCATATTAATTATTTTTATATGATATATAATTAATATATAATGATAATTTTAATAATTTATTTAGTAATATTCATAATCAATAATTTAACAGCATGTTTATAATGGTATACTAAATTCCAGTTCATTTAGACTATTGGTTTCGTGTTCTATTGGCCATCAAAGAGATTAAAATTAATGAAATATATTTCATGGGTTATTTAAGATTGGTGTTTTTTATTTCATATGAAATCAAATACAATTTCATTATTTTATAATTTCTTTGTGTTATATTCTCCTTATCTTAAATAAATTTCATTCCCAAAATTGTATCTTGCGCTCGGAAATCAATCATTTGATATTTGAAATTTCCATTATTGAAAATATACATTATAGAAAGGGTTCAAAAATAAAATATTAATAATAGATAAATGGAATTAAAAAGGTAATGTTCAATAAAATAGAACTAGGTTTTTAAGTAGGAGATAATTGGTGGATAGTCAACATATGGACATGTATTAGTATTATGAATAATTAAAGAAAATAGTGGTGTTCATTGATCAAAAGAAATGAATGATCAATGGAATGTTTGGGACCTCGAAACCATAAATCTTTGATAATTTAAAATAATATTTAATTAATATGATCTGAATTTAATTGGAGTTTTTTTGTTTCATGATTATTTTCCTAAAGTTGAGGCATTCTCTTCATGTATATGAATATAAGGGAATATAATTAAGTGACACATTTTATTTCTTAATAACAATCTCATCCATTGGTTGTGCTTTGATCAATTTCATATTCTTTTATTACTCCATGAAATGAATATCCAAGAAATAATTTTTTATTACTAAAGCACTAAAAATTAATTTTAATGAATCAAACAGTCCAAAATAGAAATAAATTTATTTCCATCTATGTCACGACCCATCTCTCGGGGCCCGTGTCATGACTACTCAAAGCCCCAATAACAAAGGCCAGAGGATGGAGAATAACACCAAAGGAATTATCCCACAAGTGGGAGGTATTTTTAAAAGTATCTATATACATGCACACACACATCCCCAACCCACAATGCGGAAAGTTATACATTTATTCCACTAAGACAACCACTGAGAGTAATAATATAGAACTGAAAGTAAAGGGGCCAGAATACAAGACCAAAAAAAGACAAGTACATGCTCTTAATGTCGATCTATGGTAAACCCTACCTAAAGGGTAGGTGAATGGGGTACTTCCTGAAGCTGTAGAAGTATACCTCCTCTACCAGATCTCACTGGGCACTGCATGGTCTCGGACAACCAAGGTCTCTGTCGAAGCGTCTTTCATTTTACAAAGACATGACACATGAGGGCAGATCCCAGAAAGGCGTGAGTAACACAATACTCAGTGAGGACCCCAAAACACAAAGGTAATACCACAAAGGAAAGTATGCATAAAGTAGACTACCAAATATGTACACAATGTATAGCCTCTGTGAAGTACAGTCGACAGAGTCCCTAGAGTCAACTCACACAAATATAAATCTAATGTATGAAAAGAAATAAAATTAGTTGTAAATTATTAACACCTTGTACTATCGAGACACTCATCCCCAATGAGTCACTTAGGCCTACTGGGGAACCCAGACCCACTCCTTACTTAGGCCTGTTGGGGTACCTGGACCTGCTCATCACATTGGTCAAATAAGGCACTTAAACCCACTCATATCTTAGGCCTAATGGGGCACCAAGTCCTACTCGTCACTTAGGCATACTGGGGCACTTAGACACGCTCGTCACTTAGGCTTGCTGGGGCACCTAAACTCACTTGTCACAGTCTTCTCATCACAACCAGCTGTATGACTCCCTCTTGTAGAGCACTTGATTATGGAAGAATCTAATCCTCAAGCCATTATTTATATCTCAACATCCATAAAAACCCACATAGATTACATTAGAAGTATCTCCTCCTTGTAAGGGTATCAATACTGAAAACGGCTCGTCAATTGGACATACAGTATAGAATATATGAGGATTTTAGTAAAAAGTGGCTGGTTGGGTCTAGGTCCAGTATGACCCAGCCAGACATACCCAAACCGAACCGTCCTAGGGTCTTCCATCCCGACCTGGTTCCACTGGCCCGACTTAGGGTTGACCCGGCCCACTGGGACTATCCCAGACCAGCTGGGTCCATCCTTTCCCACTATAGTGGCCCGACCTAATGGAGTTGGTTGGTTTTCTCCACCCAGGATGCATCAGGCACCACATCCCACCTGCAACTGTTGTTGAGGAATGCCACCGTTGTCCAATTGGATTGCAGCCTCCACTAGTGTGACATAGATCGCCAGCCAGTCCGCCGAAACAACTGTCGATGACCTCTGATCACCAACCGTGAGAGATTCCATAGACCACCTTCGCCAAAATGGTGCGCACCACCTCCCACATGTGGCCACTATCACGTTCTACCACCGCTCGCATTGGTGTACCGGAAGGTGCTTCCACAGGCCACTAGAATTGTTCGGAAAAGCCATTTTTTGATCCACATGTTCCACTATGATCCTCAGGTCACCACCTCCACTAATGCATGCTTCAAGACATATTTCCATCAATCTGGGGGTCCAACCACGTTCAGAACCTCCTAGAAAGAATCTAATGTGACCACAAGGGTCTGTTGGTGAAGAACGCAAGGAGGGAGAGAGAGATCACCCGGAAAACCCAATGTAAGAAACATCGGCCTTGTTTGTTTGACCATTGTTCGTTACGTTATCAAAATAAAGGAGATATATTAAAATATATTCAACGATATAATCCCCTCTTAAATCCCTACATATCGAAATCTCATTCCTACAAGGATGATCAATCCACGGGTCAATTTTTTAGTGAATTGACCTACATTAATCATTTAGAAAAGAAGAATGGGGGAACTATAACCATGTAAAAAGAAAATCCTCTTAATTGGAATCAGATCATTCATCAACAAAAAATAGAGCCGCATGCTGTCATTCATCAATCTTTGATCCAGAATCCACCACTATCATTAGCAATCCTTTGATCCATCATTATCAATGGTTTTCCTTTGAATAGAAAGGGAGGAAAGAATTTCGTTCATCATTGTAATTATCGTTCACCAATGATAACTTCCCAGAGCCTCCAATATCTTCCTATAATTCCCCATATCAATGCTAACCCATTAAATAGAGATAACGCATTTCAACATTTAATTTATGTTGTGTCACAATGTTGTTATGCTGTTTGATTTATGAAATGAAACAATTACCTTGTCACTGCATCACAACGAAACATTTTTTGAATAAAATTAAATCTTTTAGGTTTCTTTTTTCACTAAAATACTCAAAAATTAACTTTTTTTATTGACCATCTCTAGTCGAGATTAGCTCCATCGTTGGGTAAAGTTCTCATTCTGAACGCAACAATGCCCATGAATTTGTAATCCAGGAACCCGTTTAGAAGTTACCAAAACCGCGCATGGGCATTGTTTTGAACAAAATTCAAATGTTAATCATTTATTCTGAGATCAATAGCCCTCATAATCACTTTTCGTTTGAGAACCTTGTCTCAAAATAATCAAATATATTTTTTAAAAAACGTTTCATGGAATTTTTGGGACATTACATTCTCCCCACCTTAAGGATTTTCGATCTTGAAATCCAAAATAAGGGATAAAGAAACAAATGGGGATGTTGAGTATGAATCTGAGCATGCCACTCCCAAGTGCGCTCCTAGATATTGACATTCTACCACTGAATGCGCACCAGATGAATCAACCACCCATAAAGGACCCGCTACAATCGATCCTCAATCCCCCATGGGAACTCAACAAATGTCACCCCATCATCAATTTCTAGCTCTCCCCAGTTAATGAAGTGTGTTGGGTCATGCCCATACCTTCTCAACTGCGATGAATGGAAGACATTATACACTCAATGCATCTATGGGGGAAGATCTAGGGGGTATGCCTCCTCACCAACTTTGCTTAGAATCTGGAAAGGGTTGATGAATCTTGGAGACAACTTGCTTCCCTGACCAAATCTCTATAATACACTTCAAGGTGATACCCAAAGGAACACATTGTCTCTTTCCATGAAATCTAAGGCCCTTCTTATCCTATCAACATAATGTTTTTTCTTTCTCTGTGTAGTCCTCATCAGCTCCTGGATGATCTTAAACTTCTTAGTGGTTTCTCGTACCAACTCTAGACCCTTGAGTGCTGACTCCCCTAGGACTATCCAGTATAATGGTTATATTAATGGTCACCCATATAGTTCCTATAATGAATCCATTCCAAAGGTGGAGTTGTAGAAATTGTTTTACGTGAACTCCTCCAGTGGTAGATGGTCCTCCCAACTACGACCAAAGTCCAGGATTCAAGCACAAAACATGTCCTTTAAAACCTGGATAGTCATCTCCATCTGGCCATATTTATGGGGGTGAAATGTCATGATAAAACATTGATGAGTCCCAAATGACTCATGTAGTCCCTTCCACAACTAGGATGTGAAGTGAGAATCATGATCTAAAATGATCATAGAAGTCACCTGATGAAGCTGAACTATCTCTTGAACGTAGAGGCATCCCAAGCCCGTTACGGAACACTGATTCTAGATGGGTAAGAAGCAGCCCAACTTGATGAGTTTGTCAAAAATCACCCATATAGTATCATGTACTGTGGACATGTATGGTTAAACTGTCATGACGTCCATCTATATACCATCACATTTCCACTCTAGTACCTCTAGTGGTGGAGCCATGCTTGCTGGAACTTGATTCTCTAATTTTTCTTCCTTATAAATGAGGAATTAAAAAACAAACTCTACCACTTCCTTCTTCATCCCCATACACGATGACTAACATCAGATATCCTAGTACATCTTTGCTACTCTTGGATTACCCAAAAACAGGGGAGGTGTGGAACTCCCTCAGAACATCCTCTCACAACATCACTGGTATAATGGTGCGCCATCTGAAAAAGACGACATGCTCCCCACCTATCAAATATCTATTTAGGGCCTTCCCTATGAATAATTGAGCATTTCAGAACTTATAGTCAACATCTACAAGATGTACCTCTCTAACTCACTGAAACAGTGGATAAGTGACAACCATCAACTAAGGTAAGCTCCCTCATCATCATCTACGAAGGATATCTGTATTGTGGAAAACTGATCTGATGCCTCACTCAGCAACTATAACTTGGTTCTCCTGCGGAGCACATCCACCACCACATTCCCTTTGCTAGGAGTATAGAATATCTCTAATTCATAGTCCTGGAGGAACTCCATCCACCATCACGGTCTCAAGTTCAAGCCCTTCTGGGAGAAGATATACCAGATACTTTTGTGGTTGGCGTAGATGGTAAACCACTCACCCATCAAGTAGTGACACCACATCTTCAAAGAGAAGACCACTGTTAGTATCTCAAGATCATGGGTTAGATAGTTTTTCTCATGATGCCTAAAAATTTATGAACCCTAGGAAATCCCCACCTTCTCCTGAATCAGAACACAACCCAGTCTGGCCCCTGATACATCACAAAACACAACATATCCCATGAACTTCTATGGATGTGTCAAGATAGTGGCGCTTGTATGTATCCACCTCAACTTATAGAAACTCTGTTGGAACTTCTCTCTCCACACAAAGGGTTTTCCCATTTGTGTCAAATTTGAAAAAGGGTGCTGCTACCCTTGAAAATTTGGTTGCAAACCTCAAGTAGTATCCATCCAAACCTAAGAAACTCCACACCTTAGTCACACTCCTAGGTGGATCCCAAGAAGGCACTGCCTCTATATTTTCCAGGTCTACTACAAATCCATTATTTGAAATGACATGTCCTAGAAATCTTACCTCCCAAATCTAGAATTGACACTTCAAGAGCATCCATAAAGATGGTGATCTTGGATCCCATCCAGGATCATACTCAGGTGTGTCACATGCTCTTCATCAGATGCCAAGTACATCAAGATGTCAGGAATTTAAACCACAATAAACTGGTCAATGTAAGTCTAGAAGATCCTGTTCATGAGTCCCATGGACACTCCTAGGGCATTGGTCATGATGAATGGAATTACCAAATACGCATAGTGTATATACCAAAATATGAAGGTTTTATTTGGTACATCGTCATCCCGTACACTCAGATGATGATAGCTAGACTTGGGGTCAATCTTTCCAAACCACCTCACTCCCTTTAGTTTGTCAAAGAGGTCTTCAATTCTTGGAAGTGGGTATTTTTTTCTTCATGTTCACTATATTCAGGTTCCAATAATCCTGGCATAGTCTCAATCTTCTATCTTCCTTCTTGGAAAATAGAACTAGGGCCACCCAAAGTGAAACATTTTGCCTTACGAAGCCCTTTCTGTATAGGTCCTTGACTTATACCCTCAAATCAAGAAGATTCATGGGAGTCATCCAATATACTGGTGGGGATATTGGTGTTTTCTTGAGGTACAGGTAAATTAAGAAGTCAACCTTATTGTGAGGAGGTAATCTTAGAATATTGTTAGGAAAGATGACCTTGTACTCACCCACCACTACTGGAAATTGAGGGCTCCTATTATCCACCGTACCGAGGGTAAAGCTGTCCAACTGGTGTGTGATCAGATAAAATCTCCTCCGATAAATTCAATCCTATGCTGCGAGCATTCCATTTTCATCGGTAAAGTATAAACTAGTTCTTTCTTCATAGACACTCTACCCTCTGCAGCTCAAATAGTCAATATGAGCATGGACCGTGGATAAATAATCTTTAGCCAAAATGATGTCGTAAGGCCTCAACGCTTATACTAGGAGATCATATCCGATGCTCAAGCCTCCAAGAGTAAGCTTGAACTACCGGAACTAGTGCGTTATCATCGACTCTTCTCCCGTAGGAGTCTCTAATCATAAGGATCGAACCAAAAATTCTACCAAAATCTCTGAGCTCTGAATAAGGTATGCAGCTAAGAAATAGTGATTGAAACCTGTATCTATAAGAACAATATATTAGGTGGAGAAGGTAAAGATCGTATCTCTAATTATCTCTCAGGCATCAGGATCAAAGGCATCTATATCCTAAAGTTAGGCCCACCCCTATCCAACTACTCTCAAAGCCCATGGTGGCCCACCTGGGGGTGGTGGCGGTTGTACCTCAAACCTCCACCCATCGGATACCGTTATTCCTTATACCATGGAACATATGAATCCCTTTGAACCACCCTACTCAACCCTCTTCCTTCGACTTAGTGGTCCCTCAATCGTATTTTGATCGTCTGTATGGAAATTCAGGAAATCAAGATCTATGTGTCCCTACCCGCCACATGTGTGGCACAACCTATTCCTTTACTGAGTTACACTGCATTGGGAACCTCGTACTTCCAACCTATGTTTGGGGGTCATCCCCTAAATGGATTGACCCTCTTGGGACCCCGTGTCTACTTCCTGCTACCCACCACTGAAGACTCCATCGCTAGATGTCTACCAGAAGCTCCTACTGTTGGCGTCTTCTCTGCTAGGTAGCTCTACATGAGAATATATCTCTCTAGAACCCAAATCTGGGTGGGGATGATAAGGTATACCATGGATGCCCTGGTCTCTTGTTGTAGTCCCTACTCAAAATATCGATCCCTAAAGAATGGGTGTCTCGCTATATTTGTAGAGTGGCGATAAAGCTTGGTGAATCTCAATGAGTACTCTACTACTATCATTCTACCCTACTATAGGTGTAGTACCTCCAAGATGTATTTTGAGAGTAGAGTTTCTAGAAAGAATCCATCTTTGAAGAGGCACTCAAAATTAGTCCAAGTAAGGGTCGCCTCATTATGCTTCTAGATCATCATGCTCCACTGTCTCCCCACTGAGCCATAAAGAAGGCTTGTGGATAAGAGTTCCATCTGGTCGGGTGGTGGGCTCACATGATGGAAGATGCGGGTGACAGCCTCCAGCCAATCCTCAACTATCTAGGGGTCAGTCTCACCCCTGAACCTGAGAGGTCTCTACTTATTGAACTCATGTAAGGAATTGTGCCTGCATGTATCCTCTACCAGTAATGCTAGTAGGAACATCTTATCAATGAGTGGTGGTAGCACAACTGCACCACCATGGGAGTCCATCTTCAGTACTGGTCCCTGCACTGATGCATCATCTCTAGGAATACCGTCCTCATGGTCAGACACTAAAATCCGGGCTATCTATCTGTTTGGAGGCATCCTGAAATATATCAAGATGAACAAAAATCAATAGATTATACATGGTGAGCTGACTCTGACTAAATAAGGAATCAAGAAAACTATAAATTCTTATATGATGCATGCAACCTGTGTTTTCATGTATTGACTCAAAATGAAGAATTTAGGGTCCTAGTGTCTGGATACGTCGGCTGTCGTACCAACACTGGACTCCCCGAGTCTGAATGTTGAACTCAAAAAATTCAACAATGCTTCCCCTAAAAATCCACTATCCCTCAGTCCTTAAATCAGAACCAACTACTCTGATACGACTCTTTCACAACCCGTCCACTGGGGCCCATGTCATGACTACCCCATGCCTGCCTCCCATTGACCAGGGGATAGAAACTAGTGCCAAAGGAATTCTCTCACCAGTTGGAGACATTTTCCCGAGTACCTGTATGCACGCACACACACATCCCCATCCCATAATTCTGAAAAGTAAACATGCATGATGCTTAGATAACCACTAAGAGTAACAGTACAAAACTGAAAGAAAAGTGGCCAGAATACAAGCCCAACAAATGACAAGTAAAATCTATAGAATCCCATTTGTGGTAAACCCTACTTAATGGGTTAGTGAAGGGGGTTCCAACTAAAGACATATATGTATGCCTAGTCTATCAGATCTCACTGAACCCTATTTTATCTAGCACCACCAAGGTCTCTAATGAAGCATCTATCTTATACACAAGACACGACACATGCGGGCAGAGCCTGTGTAGGGGTAATTAACACAATACTTAGTAAGGATCCCAAAACTAAAAGGTAATACAAAAAAGGAATGTATGAAAAAATTAGAATAGAAAATAGGTATGTGAAGAGTATCCTATTAACAAGTACAATTGAGAGAGATTCACTAGATTTAGCTCACACAGGTATAAATCTAAAGTATAAAATGAAATACTATTAGTCGTAAACATTGAACACCTTGTATTATTGATACACCCATCCTTGATGAGTCACTTAGGCCTAATAGGGAACCTATAACCACTCATCACTTAGGTCTTATAGGGAACCTAGACCTGCTCATCACTTTGGCCTACTAGGGCACCTAGAACCGCTCAAAACTGTCTTCAAGTTACAGTCATCTGTATGATTCCCCCTCATAGAATGCTTGATTCTGAGAGAATATACTCCTCAAGACATATTTGATATCTCAACTTCCAAAAAACCTCACTTATAGTATATCAAAAGGACCACCTCTTATTAGGGGTCCCAACGTCTAAAACATATCACCAATCAGACATACAATTTTGACGATATTAACCTTTTAGTAAAAAGGGTTTGGTTGGGTCTGACCCTACCCAGTGGGTCGACCCAGTTCTAACCAGCAGTGTTTGACCCATACCGCTGTAGTGGCCCGACCAAATGTAATGGTCCCAGACCGGGGTCGGCCCACCTGACCAACCCGGATGACTGGAGCTGGCCGGTCTTCACTTCCAGGGATGCGGCAGGCACCACGTCCCACCCGAGGCCATTATCGCAGGTCGTCACCATGGTCCAACTGGAACACAACCTCTATCTTCATTCTCCAAACCCCTAGTGGCATCTGATCCCCACCTGCAGTGGATGCCATGAGCCGCCTTCATCATCGCCGTGTGCCGCCAACACCGGCTTGCCAATGAGTGTTTCAATGGGCCACCAAACTCACTCTAGTTGACTATTTTCTGATCCGCAAGTTCCATTATGATCCTTGGGTCACCGCCTCTACTGCCATGTGCTATAAGTCATCATTCCATTGATATAGAGGTTCGAACATGTATGAAATGTCCAGTAAAAAATTCTATGCGACAACGAGGATCCATCAGCGAAGAACATGAGGAGGGAGAGTGAGATCTCTATGAACACCCTAGGCAACGAATGTCATCCTTGTTCAGTTAGAATTTGTTCATTGTGTTAGAAAAATAAATGAGAGATGTTCAAATAATTACCACAATAAAATCCCCTCTTAAATCTCAGCATATAAAAATCCCATTACCGTAAGGACGATCAATTCGTGGGTCAATTTGTTAGTGAATTGACCCGCATTCATCTTTTATAAAGGAAGAATGGGTAAGGGTAACCACACAGAAAGAAAATACCCTTACCTGGAATCAGATAATTTTTTGATGAATAATGGAGCCACAAGACATTGTTCATTGATCCTTGATCCAAATTCTACCACTATCATTGGCGATACTTTGATCCATCGTTATTGATGGTGATCATTATAAGAGTAAGGGTGGAAAGTTATTCGTTCATCGTTGTCATCTTCGTTCGCCAATGATTACTTCCTAGAGCCTCCAAGATCATCCTATGATTCCCCGCATCCATGTTAATCCATTAAATGGAGATAACGTATTTCATCCTTTCAATTATGCTATGTCGTAGTGTTGTTACACTATTTCATTATGAAATGAAATAGTTGTCTCATCACTATGATTCAGAGATTATTTTGAATAAATTAAATTATTTTAAGTTTATATTATTTTTCCTTAAAATTAACCAAAATTAATTTTGTTCCCTGGACCAGCACCGGTCGAGGTTAGGTCCATCCATGGGTAAAGTTGTTATTTCCGAAGCAATAGTGACCCTTGATTTTTAATCCAGGTACCCATTTATATGATTACCAAACCGCACATGTGCACTATTTTAAATGAACTAAAAAAAGTTCAAAAAATTATTCCAGGCTCAGTGGGCCTCAAAATCATGTGCCGTCTGAGAACCTAGTCTCAAAATAATCCCCCAGTATTTTTCTAAAAAAATAACATGGAATTTATGGGACATTACAATCTATCTATAACTATTTTTCATAACCAATATGATTAATACAAGTTATCAAATATAATACATTAATCTATAAACCCCAATAGTAAGACCATTGGTTCACCAATAACATTTAATCATCAAATTTTTTAAATAAGTGAAATGAAATATTAACCATGACATAAAGTAGTCCATTTTTTGTAACTAAAACTTATCACTCTTTAGTTGTCGACTTATGCCATGCATCCTTGCTGGGCCCAAATTTTTTTCACCTGACATGCAGTTTATCATCTTTTTGAAAGATATATTAACATAATTCTTATAACATTCAAAAATTGTTATGATAGATAATTACTAAAAAATCAAAGATAAATAAAACTTAAGGGATACCAATACATTTAATATTACATCCAAAAAGAAAAATTCAAAGGAATTATTCCTTAAATAAAACTTTTCAATAATAAACTAATGGGTTGTATTTCCATACGTGCTTTCTGAAATTATAATTAATCATGTTATACTATTACCAAAAAAATTTACAAAAGGGTTGGTTAATATTTTTTATTTTGATGAACCTTAAACTCATAAACCCATGATGGTATCTATAAATATTTTGTTAATGAAGACATATATTCATATGAAAATTTTCACAATCCTTAAATTATTAATAATTCATAAATACAAAATACATTGATAAAAAAACTTCTACAATTTAATTCATGAATTCAAATACAGAAATACTTCATCTATTTTATATTAGTGTAGGACCTTCTATGGTATAGGGGTTAAACTTTAGAACATGGAATTGACTATGAAAATTCCCATTTTCTCCATATTTAAGAAAAAATATAAATGGATCCTTTAGATGATATTAATTTTATTCCATAATACTACTCCTTTTTCCTCAGTAATTATTTTCTTTATTCTCTTATTTTACACACAAAAATAATTTTCCCATTCCATTGTGACACTTTACCTAGTTTTTATTTCCATATTTGTCATATGATTGGCATCGATCCATCCTTCCTCTATGGTCTCCAAAGATGGAGCTCTTAGAAAACTCTATCATTCTCTTTTTTTTGTTAGTTCGATTCTTGGGTAGGGTATAGGTTGTTAATAATATTTATAGATATCTAATTAGTCATAATCTGAACATCATAAAATCATATTTTCATCCTATTTGGTTTCTCATAGTCACCAAATTTTTTGTTATATTCAATGATCATAATATTTTGTTAGGTTCTATACATTGACCAAACCCAAAAATCATATTTTGAGCAACAATAATTTTAGTGGGAAATAATATAATCATAAATAATTTGTTATAAAATTTCTAAATGATGACACCATTTTCAATCTCAAACAAAATTATTTTAAACTATGTCATTAATTTCCCAAATATATTAAAATCCTTCATAATTTTTTGGAATGAAAATATGATTTATCCTATGAATGTCCCTTAGGAGTGTTAGACCATGTGCATAGTATGGATCATTATCATTCACTAGGTGATGATCGATTCAAGAACAATTTACAATTTTTAGAGTTATTTTCCCTAAGTACATATGTTATAGAACCATGTCCACTAGTAGTATCCATATTTGGATGTATTTCTAGGAAAACCACATTATCTTCACCTTACCAAATCATTATCATATTATTCTATACATGTACTTAATTTCTATCAAAGTTTTATTTTCCCGAATCTATATTTCCTTAAGTCTAGTTATTAATGATTCAAATAATATTTATCTAACATCTACTGTAATGACCCCGAATCCATTAACCATGAGATTGTGTCTTAATTTATTAAATTGGAATAAGCTAAAATGAATCACATATCGAAAGAAAGAATATTTATAAGTATTAGTAAACTAGAAACATAGATAAATCCAAAATTAAATTTGAAAACACAAATTAAAATGTTTTCCCCCCAAGCATATCATATCCCATCCATAAAATCATTACTTATCATTATTACTATACTTCCTAGATTCGTTATAAAGGAAAAAAAGATGAGTGATCTATAATTCTGAGTAATGGTTATGTATAATGGATGATATCCTGAATTAATAAGTGTAACTATTGGAATGAAAATAATTAAACACAAATTCCATTTAAATGTTTTGACAATTATAATCAATATAGAAATATAAATAACTAAAAAATTATATAATTTAAATAATTTGACTCGAATAATGAATGAGGAAAGTAAAATAACTTTAAATTCATTATATTTAATCAATAATATGATTATCAAAACTCGATAAGGTATAATCAATATAGAAAGGTAAATAACTGAAAAGACATACAATTTAACCAATAAAAGGGGGAATAAAATGCATCCAGAGAAAATCTCATTGAAATAATATCATGGATAATTATAACTAAATCCTTAATAATGGAAATTATTAATTATTGGATGACACAAACATATGCATAATTGTACCTCTACTGTGAATACCTTTAAAAAGACACTTTAAAACTGATGGGTTTGTATACATAAGAAAACCATTTAACTAAGGCTAGCCAACAGATTCATCTCACGAGACTACCGATTCAACAAGTGGAAATATAAAATTGGTCCCCACCCATGTAATAATTTCATAAGCATTCCTCATATATCAAATAACCAATTATATTTATGAATAATATACCTTATAAAAATATATTTGTATTGAGAAAAGAACAAATGTTTTTCAATATTTCCCTTGTAAATCAGAAAATTTAAACATAAAACACAATATATATAAATGTTATACAATATAATAAATATTTATATCCATGTAAAACAATATAGGCATTTAAGGGGAATTTAATTTCCAATGATCATATGAAAGTAGATATTTTAAGGGAATGTTAATGAAAACAAAAATGATTCAAGAAATTAAATTTCAATAATTTCTTTGGCCAAAATTAACTGAAACCATCATTATAATTAATGATGATGGTATCAATACTAAATTCTCCCAGTGGAGAATAAAAAAAATAAAGGTTTATTTTCATTTAAGAATAGAAATACCATAAAAAGATCATCAAATATATTATTTAGGAAAATATACCTATAACATTGAATATAAAATTTTAAAACAAAAAAATTTCTAGAATATTAGAAAAATTTTATATTTAAAATTATAATTTAAAATTTAACGTAATATCTAATTAAATGAGACACCGTGATGATATGAAATTTCATAGTAGTATAAGGTAAAAAAAATTACTTTCACAGAATTTCAAAAAGTAAAAAAAGATAATCATTTATAGAGTGAAAAAATATTCCTTTAAAATAATTTTGTAAAAAGAAAAAAAATTGTTGAAATTTATTTTATAAATATTTTTTGAATGTTAAAAATATTTTTATTTTCTTAGGAAAACATGTATTTGGAAGGAAACAATATTATTAACCAAAGAGAGAAATGATATAGAATTTTATTAAAAACTTATTCTCAATAATTTTGAGTACAAAAGTGTTGAAAAATGATACCATATCTTAGAGAAATCAAGAAAAAATAGAGAAGATTAAAATTAAATGTGTTTATTATCCAATGATAAAAAAATCCTTCAATAAAAATTCAAGCATAAAAAATACAAATTAAATGAGATTATAAAATAAAAATTATAAATATCATAACCCAAAAGTGATAACTAACCAATGAAAAAATTATATGTATAAACATTAATTACAATTATAATAAATGGATGTAAAATAATTTATAGTCAAAAGTAATTACACACATAATATTAAAATATAGAAGATAATTAAGATATAATATAACCCAATGAAAAGAAATCGAGTTACGATATTCTTTACCACTCATTATCTTTTATGTTAAAATATATTTCAATGGAATAATTGAAGTTGAAACATAGAATACCATTAATTATTATGTAATAAATATAATCAATGTAAAAGTTTCCTTATATACACCATATAAATGAAATTAGGTTCATAAGATTACAATATGCATCAAAGAAATAAAACTGAGGGGAAATCCCTTACCTCACACTTCATTTCGGTTGAATATACATTAAACTCTTTTATAATGTTTTTAAGCATGTTATTAATTTATACTAGAATTAAATTAATATTTATAATATAATATATTGTCCAATTATAACATTTTACCACTTTTTTACTCATATTATATAATTATATTCATTGTTTTTGGTGGTAATTGCATTGTTTCCCATTCATGATTTGTCAAGAATGTTTCAGTTCTTAGGTATAGGACATAGATCATTCATATCAATATTTATATTAATTTTATTAATTAAATATTAAATCATTATATAAATTTTTATAAGAATTATTTAAATTTTGTCATGGAAAATGAATCACATCACTTTGTGGAGACGGTAGACCGTATGTACACATGAATAATGACACCATTCCCTTAAATAGTGAAAGGGTACGAAAGTGGGCTATATATTAATATTTTAGAATCAATATAATCTCATATATATCACATATATTCATAAAATGTATCCTTATTAATTTCCAGGTAAATTGTAAGCGAAAAAATATCACATCACTTTGAGAGGTGGTAGTCTTCCATAAACAAGAGTATCACTATAATATTTTAAATAGAATCCAAATAAAGAGGGTATATGTGAAATTATAATTTTATAAGTATAATAATTTAAAAAATAAAATTACATGAATTAAATCCATCACTATATATATACTTGAATGTCCTTTATGTAAAACGAATTATATCAGTTCGCAAGGTGCAAGTTCGCCATACATACAATCGATGGTTTCGTTTCCAATTTGATTAAAGAGGGAAATGATATAGTTCATTACATTAACCTAATAAAATTTCATAATATGGAACATACAAAGGTTATTATATCATAATGGTTTATTAATATTAAAAATATTAGGTAGAAGAAACTGAAAAAATGCTCATTTGAGAACATTAACTCTTCTTCAGATGAAATCATTATGTTTCCATGAAAATAATTCCCAAGATATATTTATGACCAATAAAATAGGTCTATGATATTGGGAGTGTAGTAATTTTTTTATGTATTGACTGGCCGAAATGAATTTTTAAGAGTTAAGAGGGGATGAGAGTGTGTTTCCAATTATAATTAGGGGAGAGAACAAACATGGGAATTTTTTAAAGGATCAATTAAACATAATTTTTTATCTTGTAAAGATCCTCAAATATAATTAATTAACGACCCTTATAGTTTATAAGGTCAAACAATTTTCATAAAATGGGATTTTCCATGTTGGTAGGTCATTTTTATTCCTTATATTTATAGTTTTACTCTTGATAAATCAATTTTTACCTTAAACAATGTATTTAATTTTTACTTCTTATACTATTTATAATTGTCAAAAATTCTGTTGAACTTATTGAATAATATAAATTATCATGAATGCAAATATTTATTCTAAATTTGTAAATTTAATTCATAGATTTTTCATAATGAAACTTTAAATTATACCCACAGATGTAATTAAAATGTGGGATTTTAAAGAGAAACATTTCGTAATCATAAAAGGTTTTAATATAAAAATTACATATAATATTGAATCCTATGACCTCAAATAATTAAATTTTAATATAATTTAACTAATATTACTTTAAAACAAATTTATTACGTAATTTATTTTGTTTAATAATTTAGTTGAAAAGTCAGTTTCCAATAAAAATAAATATTTTTAACTGTTCATCAAAAAATGAAACATTTCAAAAATATCCCAAAAATCTAAACCAAAGTTAATTATAATATTTTGATTTCAAAAATGTGGTTCAATTTTCAAAATGAATATTTTTTAATGTCGTAAATATAATTTTAAATTATGTTCAGAAATCACGACTATGATATCTTTTAGAAAAATATAATTTCTAGAAATCATTTCTTATTTTATTTATAATTTATATATAATTTTAGTTTTTATATTTTAGTTTGTACAATTCATAACCATCAATTTTAATTTTATTATATAATGATATACTATGTTACGGTTTATTGAGAGACAAGGTTTCATGTTCCGCAAGCTATCATATATATTTAATATAACAAAATATATTTCATGGGTTTATTAATCTAAATGTTTCATGTCACATATGATATAAAATAAAATGTTAATCTATTGTGATTTTTTCTCTTATAGTTTAAATCCTTATAATGGATATTTTTATCCTTTTAGGCACAATATTGATGGAACATATCCACATAAACCAGACATACTATACAAGGAGCATGCTCCAGAAGATGATTCAGAGCAAACACATTCACCAGATCAAGTCTAATGAATTTAGAAAAATGAGAGGGTATGAAATTTTCCATCAGAACCATCCTATGTAAGAACAAGAATCCTATTTGAAGTGACATGTGAAGGTGGAGAGCTAATATGATTATATAAACACTTTAGAGGAGCAGTTCCATATAGTTATAGTCTGGATGAATTCCTCTAAGACCTTTGGGTCATGTAATGTCATGAAGCCTATGGAACATGTACGGGTTCCACTTAAACCATTAAAAGGGGTAATATAAAAAAATTAATAAAAATATAAGGCTTTCAGCCCATTCAGTTTATTAACTTCCACTAAGGTTGGGTTGATCCACCTTTGGTTATGGATAATAGGTTTTAATTCACTCTCAAAGCGGATCCTATGAACACAACCAGTATGGATAATCCCATGAATATCTTCTAGTGACCAGATTATGGAGCTAACATTTATTTTCAATATTATTATTAATTAGTGTTCTTATTTAGGTTCCATGTTTTTTAATTATAATAGAAATTTTTCATCTTCATTAAGATATGCATATTTTGAATTTTATTATAGATGATTCAACTATAGTTCAAGTGCATGTTTAAGTGTTTTATTCAATTCAATTTCAGTTTAATTTAAAACCTACATGTATAAAGAAATGATTTTAGTAAAATTTTTAAAAAACATTAATGTAATATACATTTAATTCAACATCATAATTATCACCATATATGTCTAGTTCAAGAATAAATTTATTTTTAATGATAAAATTTTCAAAATTCTTTAGAGATTCTAGTGAAGCTCTCATATGTATTATTTTATCCAGAATTTGATTTTCATCCTCTAAGAATAAATGGGTCATGTGATGAGAAAGTATGGGAAAAGGATATTCCCATTAAGAAAATTTTAGGAATTCTCAGATATTTATGTTTATGCATTCTTCTCCAAAATCCATTCAAAGTATTATTTCATTGTCATTTTTAATTGTATTGGTAGTTTCTAAAAATATCAAACCTAAGATTATAGGTAAGTGAGTTGTTCCTCTCTCTTTTTTTGTGTTAATGTTGTAAAAATCCATAAGGTACAAATAATCCTTTACTATTGAATATATATACTCCAAAACTCCAACTAGGTAGGTTTTATCTCAGTTATTTATATTTCTTAAAAGTTTGGTAGTATTATGTTTTATTTCCAAAGGGGAAGAATAAATTGAGTGATTCATGTCATTTATTGATGCTCCATAATTGAAAAAGGAATTAGTAGACATAATATTTTCGATATGTAAAGGGATAATAAATTTTCCTAGATCACAAAAGTTTCTAGGTACATTTGTATTTTTTAATATAGAATATTCTTACCTAGTCTTATCTTTTCATTTCTTTTTACTTTTCTCTTCCTAATATATATATCTACGAGAAAACTTTAATACCAAGTGATATAAATGATTTCAACCCACAAAGTGATATTGATTTCCACATTATCTAAGGTGTTAATAAGTTTTTTTTACATAGATCCAATTTAATCATTTTTTATATGCATTCATTATTAATGGGAAGAGTTGTTGAGGCTATAGTAGATCCTATGTGTTAAATTTTCTTTATCATTATTTACTACTTTTATATATAAGATTGACTTCTATTATTATTCCTTATTTTTTTATTATCTTATGTTTGCTATTCAGTTTCCTAATCCCCATACAACACTTCTTATATAAATAAGATTCATATTATTCTTAATATTGGGGATTAATGAGAGAAATGATTACATGAACCTTGATTTAGTAAATTTTTCATAGTGGTGGTTATCCCTCCACATTAACATTTTTATTCCTTTAATTTATATTAATGGGTTTTCAAGGTTCATTGTTTATTACCTTGATTCCCTAATAAATTTACAGGATGGTCCATTAAGGGTTGATCTTGGGTTTATCCATGATATTGGTAGCTTATTGATAGATTATAGATATTTATCATTAATGGTTTGCAATGATATGATTATTTAATGTTTAATTAGAAGGGTGGTCACAATTGTTTATGTAACCTAATCCATATTTTTCTATTGAAAATTTCTTCAAACCATAGTTATTTATCATTTTTTTCTTTTCCATTTGATATAGAACTTCACAACTCTAAGTCTCTTACACTTGATGACAAAAATTAATGTTTTCTTGGGAATGAAATAGTTTTTAGACTATGAGGGCTGTAGATGATAGAAAAAGAACTTTATTCAAGTCTAATTGTCTCACAAGAGAGGTTAACTCTTTGAATATAGTTTAAAAGAAAATATATTTGAAAATCCGTACATCTTGAATGCCTCTTTTAATAATACTTGTACTGAATTATTGATTTTTCTAAGAGATCATCTCCAAAAAACACTCTGGTATCAAATAAGTACTTTTATATCAGTTATCCTCTAAAATAATTATCTTTATGGTTTTTTTCAACTTCTAGATGAACTTGATATAAAAAAACCATGAATAAGTTTTTAAAAATGGTCTATATTGGGAATAAGTAGTCAAATTCATGATATTAACTTCCCACTTTATCCTAAAACTTCTCTAGCACTAAATCCTTTTTAGTGTCCATCCGCTTCTCTACCTTATCTAGTAATGGTGGTATAATAAATGATAAAGTTCCTTTCTAATATGAAGATCATTATATGATATTCTTCCCATCATAAGGTGAAAATTCAAATTATTTCTTCTCCCCTAGAATGTTCACTAAAACTCCCAACCTGTCCAAGCGATCCTCTTCTCCCTCATTCCAACTAATTTTTAGTTCTATTTGAGGTGTCACATTGATTCCTGGAATCAAGTATCATATCCCACACCCATATTCCTCCTTATTCTAGAGTCTAGTCTAGATATCAAACAAAACACGATCGTTCATGCAGCATTTACCTAAATAAATGATTCATTGACATTTGGAAATAAATCTAGGTGTGCCATTATACAATGATATCAATTACCATATTGAATTATCATAGACATAGAGCATGGGTAATTAATGACATAATTTAAGATGAGTAATATAATAACAATATTTTATCATTTATATTTTGTAAGATAATAAAACTTAATCTATGATAAATGTTTATGCTCCATAGATGGGTCTGTGAGACTGCATGCATGGACACCCTGATAATCAACATGTTTGGATTTTATGGAAACCTAACATGTTAGTGGAGAAAATTTCTATTTCCAACCAATTTACCACCAATAAAGACAATAAGGGATACTCTATCTTTTTTATTGTTTTTATTCCATGTGTGATCCAACCCTTAGAGAATTGTTATAGTGGGACATGAGGTCCTTCAACCCAAGAGATAGTTCCTAGATAGTGGGAGGAAAATTCAATTTCAAATTTTATAGTTCAGAAAAAAAGGTGGAAGTGTTTACCCTAAAAAAATAGGAAATAGTTCACATCATTCATGGCTCAGTGTGGTTTTTCAGACATTGGGTTTGAAGGTGAAATATTAATTTGGTGTAATAATTATAATGGGATTAACCACACCTGGTACCAAGTGGAATGTTATTTAGATAGTACAAATGTTATATCATCCTTTCCATCTGCCACGGTGACACATATTTTGAGAGCACTATCAGATCATTCTCTTATTTTTTGTGTCCTTAATGGGTGGTGATAAAATATGTGTCCACTTATTCATATTAAGATACCAGATTTCATATCTTAATTATCCCCAAGTGTTGAACATGTCTTGGAATAGAATAGTTCAATGAAGTGGAAGGGTTTTCCTCTATAAAAATCTTTTGAGGCTCAAAGGGGACTTATTATGGTATAACAATAGGCATCCAAAATAGACCAATAATCTTCATAATATCATGTTTGAGATTAACCAGTTGGAATCCTATCTCGATGCTATATGGGATGATGATCTCTTGGACTCCCATGTTATAAAAAACAAAGGCTTTCTGAACTACTTCTGAAATAATATTTCATTCCTTGAAATATTTTAATGGATTAATTGTTGAATGAGAGAGATAAAAAAATAAAATTATTTCATTATTATATCAAATTAAGAAAGATTATTTCTTAGGAAAATATTTATATGAAAAAATTATTCTTACACAAATGAAACATGTGATGCAGGAGGTTTGTACATGTCCCATTTTTAATATACATTCGATCATATTAATCCTTAAATATAGGAAGGATATCCGAGGGGTAATTCAGATATCATTAATAACATTACCCTTATGGTATCTGATTAAAATAATGAAATTATTTCATCAATTCTGGGGGTGGGAGAGATCCATTAGGATCTCCTCTCTCTCAAATAGGATAGTTCCACATGCCTTAAAAATTTAACAGGTTTCTTTTCTATGGTCTCCTAGGATTTTTTGAAGGTTGGTCCTGTGGATTTTGTTCAAAAATGTTTTCATGGCAGATGTGTCCCTACCGTTTACAACACCAACACCCTAATTATTATCCCAAAAGTCAATGACCCATCATTTTTAAGCTAGTAGAGGCCAATCATTATGTGTAATTTCCCCTATAAGGTGGTCGAAACTATCATCAAAAGTAGAATATCACCCCATATTCAGACAATATTTTAGGAGAGAAACATGATTTCATCCAACAAAGGTCGATCTAGGGTGTTATTGGTATTGCGCATGAGTTTATTACTAATTTTAATATCAATTATATTGGATGAAATATTTCTATTAATGTGGATATGGAAAACATATAATATTTAATGGAATCGATATTTATTCTGAAATTCTTGTCTTGTATGGGTTTTTCTACCTAGTCCTCCAAACTATTATTTAGATGATTTAGCTCTCCTTGTATTTCAATCCCATTTTTTGGGGAAATACTTGGTTTTTTTAAACCAGTTTAGGGATTACGTCATGGTGATAAATTTGATTCATGTTTTTTAGCGTAGGATTCCCTGAGAAGAATGATTAAAAATGAAATAGGAAAAAGTAATTATTCATATATATTAGTGAAGACCCCATTACTATGGAATATCATATATCATTTACATGGATCGCATTATTATGTTCTCTAATGGTTTTCAAAAATAAATTAGACACATCATTAAAACATTGGAGTAGTATTATAATTGGAGTTTTAATATGGGGCGCAGTTCCATGGCTATATCCCTACTGTACCTATGGTGGTGAGTTGAGGAGGTACTATATTTGAATCTCCGCATCTGCTGCTTTTTATTCCTTTGTACCCACCCAAGACCTACCATGTATAGTACTATAATTGGAGTGTGAAACTTAACAAACACAATAAATATTGTGTTTATATATCAAATTTCTATTTAGAGAGGAGCACCACCTCTATTATTTCTAGGTTGGGTATCCAAATATGGGGATTTTCCTTTGATTATTTACTCTCTCATATATCTTCAGAGAGACTACATATACATCACTTTAATAAATTGGTGGATAATGTGGATAAAAACATTAAAAAAATTTAAAACTAGATGAATAAATTACTCTCTGTGGGTTGTACAAAAACCCTGATGAATGGTGTTCTTTCATAAATTCTTATGGGTATTCTATTGGTCATGAAGGTAATAAAAACTATCATTAATGAGATCAAGGTACCCTGGATCTTTTTAATTTGTTAGGATTATGTATATGAGAACTGTCATTGGACATCATTGGAAAGTTTGAAAAATCCTTTTAAAAAGGGAGGCATCAATCTCAGGTGTGTGAATTATTCCATGAATACTTTTCATATAAGGAGTGCATGGGAGGCCGTCGAAGGTTGGTATCTTTCAGTTATTTTTTTAGCTGATTATTATTGTTGGAATATTATTAATGCAATTAGTAATCCATCTACTATTTTTTATATGATTGAAATCCACATTATCATTCTAAAAATCCATGAATTGTGGATCATTGGTCAGGAGGATATCCGTTTCTGGGACATTAACATGGTTTGTATGAGGATCTAATTTCCTATATGTCCCACGAGGAAATTATATTTTAATCAAGATAGAGCCTATCCGGATATCATCTAGGATATAATTAATAGTGATTGGTTGGATATCATCAACATCATTACGATATCTCTGAGCAGAATAAGTGAATTTTCAAAAGATCAACTTTGGGGTATTTTCATCCAAGGATTATTACAGAATCATGCATGCTAATAGTACCCAAGATAGTCGAGGATAACAAATCTTCTGTAAGTATACCGCAACCAAGTAAAATAAATTATATGAAGAATTATAAAGAATTCAGTGCCCATGGATGAATCTATTTTAGGTTAAGGGGTCCACCTCACATCTAAATGTTTTTTATGGAACTGTCCGAAATAATATTTTTTTCTTCACATGGTTTTTTTGGGAATTAATTTTTTTTGATTCAGTGTTCTATAGGAATGTTTAATGGAAAAGTGAGTGAGAATAACAATATTAAGGGTTTTATCGGGTATTGGTTTTATGGAGTTGGGAATAATACCCAGAAGATAATGTGAAGGATATACTGCTAGTTTTTGGTTATTGGTATATATGAAATTCCAGAAATACTACTTACATTGATGGTCACTGCAGTTCGGGGAATGCACTGGTTGAGAGGATGAACTTCTTGATGGTGGATCTCGATACCATCATAATGTGGTGGAATCTTTCCCCTTAATTTAGACCCATCTTAGTAATTAATTCTTAGTTCAATTTTGCTAGTGGAAACTTCCTGTAGGTACGATGGATCTGATGGAACACTCATCAATTGATTTTCGTGCTTAATGTCAATAGATCCTACTATTTAGGAGTCATATGAGGTAGAGGAATAATTGGGATAATTGAGGCTCTGTTATCTTTTCTTTTACTACTTCCTTCGGGAGAGGGGAATCAATCAAGGTGGAGGGATGGGCCATGTTTTAGGGCATGGAATTATGCAACAAAAACAACATCAAGCTAGCAGGTATGTAAATAGATTTATAGGTTATTCATGATCCCCTCGAATTTCGTATATCAACCCCATGGGATATAACTTATCACATTCACCTTTGTAAGAAGATCATTACTAACCACATATAGGTTCTCCATGCATTCCATAAAGAGAATCATGAATTATATTTTCTGAAAGGTAAGAACTCTATTTATCACTCTTTTAATTACTATGATATCATGGGTTACCACTCCAGTGAGTGTGTGAATTTTTATATAGGGGATTCTATTAGTTTTAGCTTCATTATATCTCCTTGAACCTCATTGACTTGTATTGTTTAGTGCCTATGTATTTTTTAATCTTTTTAAAAAAAATCTAATTATTAAAAAATATCTCTATAATTCCCTATAATTATTTATTATTTTCTTCCATGTCCATATTATAACTTACCACCTATGTTCTCAGAAAAATAAACAGAGCTATGTGATTATTCAAGATGACTTACATACTACCATTTATTTTTTATCAATAGTATTTTTTATTGACCATTCTCACGATGTGTGATTTCAAGAAATTTATTTTCAAATATAAAAAACTTGATTAATGAGATCAAGATTATATTATGAGGACATAATTTTTTAAGGGAGTAAAATGTGGAACCTTGATATTTTAAAAGAACATAAATTTTATTGTATATATGACACACAAAACAAAGCGTATAAGATTATTTAATATAATAATAATTTATAGTATATTTATTTTTAAATGAATTTGAATATATTTGATACCTTCCAAAGCACAAAACACCATGTTTGAACAAAACATGATACTATATTAAAATATTATTAGTTGAACATGACCATTATAATAAAGTCATTAATTTGGTTGGAAAGAATAATACTAATTAAATTATGAAAATTATATGGTTAAAATATGAATAAAATATATTCAATGGTTATATAATAATTATAACTAAAATAAAAACCATTTTAATAAATAATAAATGTTTTCTGAAAAAGTGTATTTTTTCTAAAAGGTGGCCTAGTCCTTCTTTGGACACATAATATAAAATTAGTTTTTTACACTTTCATATTTTTTTAAAACATTTAACTTAATTTTTCAAATATACATGTCAAAATTATATTTTTGTGATTTTTTAATAATTTTCAGAAGATTTAAATTTTTAGTGAATAATAATAAATACTAGGTTTTATTCAAAAAAATAATTTCATTAAAAGTGTTTACATGGTAAGTTTTATTTTAATACTGTTTAAACAGTAATATCACTTCAATTATATATCTATTAATCCAATTTAGTTCCCCAGAATTAATTTAATTTTGAATATTTATATAAAAATTGTTTAAACTTTTGAAACATTTCACCTTGGAAAAGCTCATTTTTGTTGTGTATGGGAGATTAATATTGAATTTAATATTGAAAAATATATGAATATAATTTTGAAAAATAGATTAATTATGTGTATTATAAAAATTATATTATATAATAATGAAAACATAACAGTTTTCTATGATAAATTGTAAAAACATTAAAACAAAATTACTGTGGTTAATGTGAAAATGGGTTTATCAGGGGGGTTAAAATTACATCATAACTAGTAAAATTACCTATAAACTTGTCCAAAAATATTTTATAGACATATTGAAACCTTATAACATATAAGGTTTGATAATGAACCATTTTAGATCTTTGGGGAATGTGAAAACGTGGGTACTCATTTTTCTATTAAAAAATTACAAGTGTACCACTCAACTCACTAATAAAATACCACCCCTCTACTCTAATCTTCACATTTCAGAAAAAATAAGGATTCAGTAAATTCATACCCCAATGTATTCCATTATTCACTCACAACATCCTATAAGCCTTCGTGAGATCAGAACGACAATATATGAAGGATTTCGGTTACACCTAAAGAGGTTATCAGAAGAAGAGGTGAAAGTTTTTACTATGAATTTTTGTTTTAAATCAAATTATAACTACTAATAATATATTAAAATTATTATAATATAATTAAACCATTATCTAACATACATTTAATTTTTTTTATGATAATGTAATAACCTATATTCATCTAAAATTCCATTAAATGAGACACATAATCATTATTTATGTGTATGGAAAACTACCAAAGTGCGCACCAATGTTATAAAATTTCCATGACCACCTATCAAGAATATATATGATTAATGATTTAATATATATTAAATATATTTAATATATTATAAAACTGAATAATTATAATACCCCACCTACCTTTTTACTTTCCAAACTGTTGGAAACTATACCGTCGATCGTGTGTACGACGGACTGCCGCCTCATGAACTGATGATATGTGTTTTTCATTTCTGTTTTAATTGGAAGATAATGAGTATATAATTCATAAATATATAATATATTTTTAAAATGACAATAATTATAGAGTTAATATATAACATATACCTTATTAATTTTCATTCCATGGGGGATACAATAACATTGTTCTTGTGCACGATAGACTAACGCCTTATGAAGAGATGTGATTCGTTTTTCACTAACATAGTGGATAGAAGGTAATTTGGGTATAGTTAATGAATATATTTTGTATATATGAAATAATAATTATTCTATAAAGGTTTCATGTTAATTTATTTTCTTTAATTTCATCCTATGAGAAAATGGAAACAATATTCAAGTGTACGTACGACCTAACGTCTCCAAAAAAGGTATAATACATTTTCTATACATAACTTTAATATATTACTATAAATAAGTATATAATGAATATATATGATTTTTATATAAAATTTCACATTTTGGAGATGAAATAACCATGATCAAATTAAAATATTCAAAATTACTGAACAAAACATACATGAAAAAATGTAATTTTCACATGAAACAATGATTTTAACAAAGAATCGTTTACAAAATACTGATAAAATAATACAAGTGAAAAATATATGTTATTAGATATATTAGTATAGTTATTTAATATATATATATGTATAATAATACTTCATTTATTATAAAAGAGTTTCAGACAAATCTGAAGGATGTCGAACTAGATGTAAGGGTTTCTCTTATCACTTTTACTTCCAGGATACATACACCATATTCACCAATTATTCCATTATGCAGTGTATATAATTCACCTTATGATATGTTATATCATGATAATAGTTCTCTTCATGATATTTGATGTTTCATTTTAATTTATTTCATCCATGGGTCTTATGATTAAAAAGTTACCAAAGTGGTAAGGGTTTATTTCATAACGTCATTATTATTAAGTATTACTTTTGTGTAAGTATCACTAGGTTGAATTATTTCTTATATATATCTAAAACATGATCAATTTTTTTATAATATGGTAATTCATGAATTTTTTTGAGCAATAATACTATTTATACTATACTTATCTTAAAATTATTGAGTAAATAGTTTTATGAAAATCCAACATTATTTCCCTATTCTGTCGATTTTTTTATCAAAATCATGTTTTTATAATTTTTTTTAAAAAATATTCTACAATATTATAAATGATTTATTTAATTCATTTTTACCCATTTTTAAATTTTAAAAAAATTAATGTGATAATAATTTCAGTTTCAAAACAATTCCCATTTGATGTTTACTATAAATATGAAATGAATGTTTATTTTAATGTATACGACATGAATGAAATTTTTTTCCATCACAAACACTCAAATCATAAATAATTATTTTAATTTTTTTAAAGGTTATATTCAATGAAATTTATTTTCAAAATATTTTTTGAATTTTTTTTAAAATATTTTCAATGTGAAATTTTTATTTTCTTCAAATATTTTCTTTAATAACATTTGTATGGTATTTGTTTTCATAAATGACATAAACCATTTATTTTACTTATGGTCCACTAAAGATATTTTTTATTTATATCATCCTTATTATTTATTTCGATGATTTATGATTAGTTTTACAAGGGATATATAGTTTTATTACCATTCACTATTTTACTTTGTATAGTTATTGATCATGTTTATTTGATTCTAGAGGTGTATTAAAAAAATTTATGTTTGTTTTTCAATAAAATTTTTTATTTTTATTATGTTTCACAACATTAATATATGGATTTCATTGTTCTAGTATGTGATGGGTGGGCCTCATTTTAGATATCCCCATGATTCATTGATAAGTTTAATAAGACTAATTAGCTGGCCAAATTAGAAGGTCTTCTTCAAAAACAATTAAACTATATTGTGAAAGGTCTTTATAGTTTCATATGACAATCACTATGAATTCACAAATTTAGAGATTAGTTATTTTCTTGAGATTATCTGATTTTTTAGAATATTCATGGATATATTTCAAAATTATGTGATTATTTAGATAGATTTTTTTGGTCATTATTTATTTCTATCATATTATGCTCTATTTATTAATTAAATTGAATGTGTTTATGTTATTTAACGTTATTTATTGTTTTTATTTTTTATTAATCATTTCCTATATATTACACCAAAAAATTTTAATCATATGATAACACCAATTTCTTATGTTTTATTATCATCTAGATACTATGAAGTGTTTTGTGATTGACTTGTAGGGATATGATAAGGGGAATAATTACATTCACAAATAAAACCCTTTGTGTATTTTATTTTTAAAATGTAATAATATTTTTATATTTGTATCTAGTTTACTAAGACAAATAAAATATTTAGTATCTCAGTATGAGAAAGCTTGTATCTATTGCCTATGTAATAATTTATCCACCAAATAAAGGTTACTAGAGTCTGGGTAATTATATTTTTCTTTATGATATTGGGGAAAAATAATTGAAAAATGATATATAAGGATTATATTCTTATATTAAGTCTATTCATTGGTTAATAATTATAAAGAGAATGGGATGGTCTTTTGACATATCTATTCCTCAAATACTGCTCTAGGTTTTAAGATGTTACACAAAGTAAAAAATTCTTTCATCTGCTTGTTCTAGTTTTCAATTAACAATCTATAGATCATTGGTAAAATTGAAATCAGTCCCTTATTAATTTCAAAAAAACATTGTTTTTTATTTGGTAGATACCAATTTTTATTCTTATTAAAATGAGGTGAATAATTTTTATTATGAGTTTTATTAAATTATGCCATAATATATTCCATATTTTCACAACCTAAAGAGACTTTAAATGATATAGAAGTTTTTGATACAGACTCTACAAATGGAATTATGAAACATTCCCTATCAACATATTAAGTGATCCTAAAATTCTAAACTCTATACAATAAAGGTCATTTAATATTTTGTTCAATTAACAATTAGTCATCATAACTAGAACTAGTTTTGTATATAAAGATCTAGAAAAAGAAAAAAAAACAAAAAAAATACCTTCCTTTCTTTAATTTACATAAGGATGATGGGGTAACTATTTTAAACCTCAAAAAAGTAAAATAAAATAACCCCACATAAAAATATTGTATCATTTGAATTATTATTTATTATCATAGGAACAATTTTTAGTGTGATTATTTTGTTCTATAGGTGGTTTTAGTTTGCATTGGAAAACAAGGAATAATGTTTATGTATCTATATATAAGTAAAAGGGTGAAGGAATTTAGTTTTAAAACCAGTGGAATAACCTTGGTTATTCTCTCACCATGATTATTAAATAATAATTCCATAGACTTAAACTCTCCAAATATCTCCCTAAGTTGTTGAATCTTGGAATATTTTTCTTTAGTAATTTTATTTTGAATGTGGATGTTAAATGATCACTTCACTCTTTTCTACAACATATTCTAGAGATTATAAATCGTTAATTAATTTGGTACCAACCCTTTCCACCCATCATATGGGAAATTTACAAAATTATGGGGTCCTATATGTGAAACCAAATAATTAAATAAGAAATAATTCATTCTAATATCACATTGAAAGCTTTTTAATGTATGAAAAAAAATTAGTGATTAAAATTAGAAAAATATTCACCAATTAATTGAATGAATTATTAATAAGTCAGATGGAAAGTATTCTTAGATCAAACATAGAATTATAATATGAAATAACCATAGAATATCACAATAGAAAAGGTAATTAAAAGTCAAAAACCAATGAAATAACTAGATCCAACAACCATAATATAAACCATTTTCAATAAGTCACTATATCTTTAATAAATGGGAATAATTTTTTTTGAATATGTCACCCTGGTTGAGATAAATATCACCCACTCCTTAGAATATTTATATCCAATGTGGGTGGCACAAAATTATTCCCATGATCAACAAAATGTTTTTCATAAGTTAATAACATCAAAATCATCTTGTGAAATAGTTTTGAGCTCTCCATAATCTTGTATGGCTTCCTCATATACTATGGAAATTGTATGGATCCTATAAATGAAAATATTTTAAATAATACCATTAATTAGAATATATTATTTTGATTGTAAACTTCATTTAACAGTGATTAGATGTCACATGGATGCTTGAGAGCTTCATACTATATTTTGTAAAACTATAGAAATGAAATTTGATTTGTAGTCAAGCCATAGATCATTTTTGGGGTTTTTCATATTTAAATATACCCACGGTCTAAAGGTAGAAATGTCAAAATTCTTACACACTGTGGATTATGTCTTATTAAATCGGGAAAAAGTCTTTGGAAATAAGGAATAGGCCATATACATAGGGGACCTGTCTTATAAAATGTTGTATTTTTTGATTGTTAGATCATATTGAGTTATAATGTATTATGAAACTGAGTATTAATTTGTGATGAAATAGATGTTTTCATACATAATAAACAAAGTCTTATGTGACTAGGGGTGTAATACAAATCATACAATGTTATACAAGATTTGGGAACCATATTATAATATTTTTTAGAAATCTCACTGAGTGGAGTAGTGGTCATAGATAATAGGTAAACATGAAAATTATTTCCGACTAAGTTATTAATATAACCATAATAAGGTTAAAGAAGAATCTTTATTTGTAGATGAAATATTTCTTAAATGATTACTATATTATTTAATTTTAATGTATTATATCCAAAAATAGTTCTTATAAAATAATTCATACATATAAAAACTTCTCCCATTTCTCAAATTCTTCCTTGTAAATTAATAATTACAAGACATATTGATGTTATTATTCTTTTACTTTTTAACATTCAACTTCCCTATAAAAATTTATATTCTATAATCCACCATGATTTTGTGAAAAAAATCTATATGACTTGATCATATTAAAGAGAAAATTGTTAAATTAATTAAAATCATGAATATCAAGTCCTTTTGTGATATAATTATATGAACACAACTATTAAATTTTTTTAATTATATAACAAATGTTTAAATTCTTAGAAATATTTAAAAAATTAATATCTACTCACTTAATAAATTATTTGCAAAACTAAATCACTATAAATGTGCATATATATAAATGGAATAAAATTAGATAATATGGTGATATTAAATTCCATTTTAAAAATTCACAGTGCTAGAATCATTTTAAATAGAACACTTATTAAGACATTGGTTAGCCAACTAGATAGACCAAACCAAAGATGGGTGCCCATAGATTATCTATTGTAAGGATATAAAGTAATGTGGTGACCCAAAAACTTATGTTACTCAAGTATAAAACATTATTTTTCCTAAAAATATAAATGAAACTATATAAATCTTGATACATGAGGAATATTGTTTACTAAATCCATATGATAGAATAGGGTAATGAGTTATCCACTCAATAATACAAGATCCATATAAGATATAAATGACATGGTTATCTTTTAGATATAGTCATATGATTTTATATTCTTTACCAATAAATGTCATTATAAAATATAGATTATGGAACACTACTATATATGATGTGCTTAAAAGGGGTAATCAATTTAGTAGGATAAGGTATAATAAAATCCGTTATGAAAAGAATTTAAAACATGATTCTTATCTGATAAAATATTTCTTGTAGATATAGGTGTCCTAATCATCATCAGTATTAAATTTGAGATCAATCAATGATAATAAGGTGTTTAATTAAATAAAAAAAACTCGATGGTATAAAACATTATAATTGATATTAAAGAAGTAAAATATAGGTGTTGAGGAAAAAACATCCTCAGTAACATTAAGATAATGTTGTAAAATAAGATGATCTAAAAACTTGTAGGTTTGAAAAATTAATTCACCGTTGGTTTAGAAATATTAGATACCAATCAAAAAAGAAAAATTAGTATCCCCTCTTTCACATATGCATTATTATTTGATATCTCAATTAATCAAGTTGACAAGATGTTTTATTAAGGGTTGTCATTTATATGGAATTCATTCTATTGGAAATGTTCTAGTAATGCTAATAATATCAATAAAATCAAACAGTACATTTCTCAATGTTTTTAATATAGATGATATGGGTATGTGATGTCCATTTCATAGTGTTTTATTGATATTATAAGTTGGTATAAGTTCAAAATATAATAATAATGATTTATCTTAAAGTCCAACAATGTTTCTTCAAAATAGCAATTAAAGACCATTGAACTTGGTAGGTGATTAAGGATTGACTGTTGTTACATCTGATGGAAACATTAAAAATTTAATATGGAGTTAAAAAACTCCTTAGAGATAACATTTCTATTAACATTGGTATATAAATAATTTCATCAATTTTGAAGGTATATGAAACTAATTGTATATTTTAAAAATATTTCAATTATAAATTAGTTTAACATTATGGAAAACAACCTAAAATTTTAAAATAGGGATGGAATGTTTAATAGAGAATATGAAAGAAAACACCAATATTAGAAGGCAATATAACACTCCCTATAATTTAGAATAAATTTCTTTATATTCAATCACTTTGATTTCTTGCAATGCACATAACACTGTGTTTAAAAAAAGATGATACTTTTTTAAAATAATATTATTTACACATGACCATCATAACCTAGCCATGATTATGGTGGGTCTAAACATTATTAACTAAATTATGAATATTATTTGGTTTAATAATGTATAAAATAAATTAATTTTTATACATTGATTATAAATAAAATAAAACCATTTGAAAGAGAATGAAAGGTTTTCTGAAAGACTATATTTTTATATAATGTGGATTAATCCCTATTTTTGAACATAATTTAAAATTAACTCTTACCAATTAACGAAAATTTAAATGAAAATATAATATTCATTGTTAAAAAAAAGATTTCAAAATTATCTTTTGTTGAATTTTTTAAAATTTTATAAAAAGATTAATTTTTTGATGAATAATGAAAAATACTTATTTAAACATAAAAGTGAATTTTAATTTATATTATTTATGTAGATAAATTATATTTTAATTTAGTTTTAACATTAGTTCAACAATATTACCATTTATTCAATTTATTTCATTGGAATCAATTTAATATGTAATTTTAATTTTAAAATATTATACACTTATGAAAATTTTCTCTTTGGAAAACAGATCTTTCGTCACCTCGGTAGTTTAATTTTAAATTTAATTCTACCACCTATGTGGATTTAATTTTAAAAAAATTGATTCCAAATTTAGAATAATAATTAATTATTTTATAAAATAAGGTCAAATTATTTTTATAACTAAATCAATAGTGAAAATAGAAAAAATTAAATATGAAGGTTAAGGTAAAAATGGGTTTACTAAGTGGGGGGGGGGGGGGGTAAACTAATAATAAAAGGGTCAAAACCAACTAAAACATAAAGAAAACACACTTTATGGACATTTATAGACCTTATCCTCTATAAGGTTTGATAATGACCCATTTTGGAGGATTTTGAAATGAGAAAAACAATAGTATAGTTTTATCATTTAAAATATTCCAGGTCTATCCTGTTCCCAACATATAAGAGGCCACCCCATATCCACCCATTTTCATAATAAGAAATAATTTATTTCAGAGTATAGATACATAAATAACTTCATGAATTCCCTCTATACAACCCATATGATTTATTTTTATTAGGAATCCATCCATATAAGGCTTTTAGTGTAAACCTATAAATGTTTTCTAATGATGAGATAAAAGAGTTAAACATACATATTTATTTTATTTATTATCACCCCAATCTATAATAATCAACTGTGGTAATTTAATAAAAACAATATCTTATATATACTGAGATATTATTATACTAATTTAATAACCCAGATCTCTCTCCACTTCCCCTAAATGGGAAACAAAACTATCGATCATGTGTTGTTCGTACTACCACAAAAAAACCAATGTAATTAATTTTCCATCATGAACTTTAAAGGAAGGATATATTATGTATTTAAAATATATAAATGATATTTATAATACTATTATAATCATGTAATTATGGCATAACATATAAGCTCTAACTGTATATTCCATGGGGGAGATGATAACGTCGCTCATGTATACTACAGACTACATCCTCATGAAGCGATGTGATTCATTTTTAACCCATGACATACGTGTAAGGTATTAAATTTAATGTTAATTAATATTTTTGATATTTATGATCTAACCATTACTATATAAATATAATATCACCTTTAACTTCAAACCTTCCAATATATTGGAAAATAATAACGTCGATCATGAATACATGTGGTTATAAGGATGGATTTTATTAATATATGAAATATATATAGAAAATAATTATTCTTTAATGTTGAATTAATATTTATTTTCCTTTAATTACATATTTTTAGAAAAAATGGAAACAACGTTCCTGAGTTCATACTACCTATCGTCTCTAAAGAACAATGTAATCTATTTTATATATTGAAATGTATATATTACAATAAATACATAAATAATGAATATATATGATATTTATATAATGTTTAAAATTATGGATATCATTTTAAATGTATCAAGTTAAAAGTATCCTAATTAATACACTAAAATATACTTGAAAAACAAAGCAATTATCACCCAAAATAGTGATTTAAATAACTAATTTTTCCTAAATAGGTGATAAAATACTATTATTAAAGAATATATTGAATGAGATATATAAGTATGGTTTTATAATATATTTATAATAAGAATATATTTATTATATAGGAGGTTCAGACACATACGAACAAAGTCAAAGATGAGGTAAGAGTTTTCTTGTCTCACTTATACGTCAATGATACATACGCCATATTCCCTACTTATTCTTTTGTAAAGTGTATATGCATTCCCTTTTGATATGTTTTAAAATTAACCTATTCATATTCATAATATTTCCTGTTTTATTTTATATTATTTCATTCATTTAGATTATGATTCAAAATTTACCGATGTTGGTAGGGTTTATTTCAAAATCCCATCATTATTTGGGATTGTTTTTGTTTAAGTCTCATATGGGGGAATTATTTGATATTTAAATCATAAGATAAATAAATTTTATTATCTTGTGTTTATTAATTATATTTTTCAAACAATCAATACATTTTTACACTCTTTTGTATTTGAAATTATTGATTAAATGTTTTTAAGAAAATACATCATTATTTCTATCTTCAGTCAAAAATATTTTTTCATCGAAATCCATGTTTTCTAAATATGACGTAAAAAATGTTTTTAAACTTTTACAAATGATTTATTGAGTAAATTTTTACCCATTATTTTCTTTTTAGAATTTTTTTGAATGAAGTCTTCATGTCATTTTCAAAACAAGGCATGTTTGGCTTTTACCAAAAATATGTAAGGAATCATTATTTTAACATCTAGGACATCAAAACAAGGCATGACCAGTCAATGTTCTAAATAATATTTTACATGTTTTAAAATGTTATTTTTTGAAGAAATATATGTTCAAAATATTTTTCAAACTGTTCATTTTAAATATATTTTTAAAATTAACAGCTTAATTTTCTTAAAAATATTTTTATTAACATTTTTTTCTTTTCTATTCATCAGTAAATGGAACCTTTATTTTAGTTATGGTTCATTAGGGATATTTTATTATAAAGAAGTGACCTTAAACATTACATAATGTGGTAAATTCCTTCATAATTTACTTATTTACACTCCCAACGATATTTTTAGTGTTGGGTTTTAGAAATTTAGGACATAATTCACACATATCAACTCATAAGAATACAATGTGGGTACTACTAAAACAATATTAAAATTTTCATAATAAAAAATATTTAATTTAAAACATAAAACATTTTTATGAAATCTCTTTACAAAATTTATCTTGGTTTTTTATTTTCCCTTACCCATCCTTGAACCATTTGATTTTTTAAAACATGGGATGAGCCCCAAAGGCTCAGTAAGGGATATAAAAAATGTATAGAAATAATTAGTACATGAATAATTATAAATATAAGAAATCATTATAAAAAATACATACTTCTCACCTAATAAGTATCATATAGTTCATTATGAAAACATAATATTTTCATATAAAATAGAAAAACATAAATATACTATATAGGTAACTTGGGGAATTACTTACATAATATTTTAACCCTCGTGGATAGATTATGATTTGTAACCCTGATGTCTACCTTGTATTATAACCCTCATGGAAACCTTATGGTGTAACTATCACAGTTACACTAGGAGTACACAAACTGCCAAATTCCAATATAAACATACTGAATGCATTATATATATATAGATCAAACCATTCATCATAATAAAATACCAAGAACCATAAAATAATCATAAAATAATAATTATTTCATAAAAACATCGCTTTTTTAATTATATAGAACGTGAAGTTTAAAAGAGTTTTTTAAAAGAGAAGTCCCATACAAATATCATGTAATTGAAGTGCGAATTAATTGAAATGATAGAAATATGTTTGTATAAACTATAAATCCACATCATAAAATATAATATATACAAATTTCATCACAAAAATAATCTTATTACCATATAATTAATGAATTAGAAGGTTATCCCAATTAATGGAAATTGGGTTACGAATTCACTTACCTTGGGTTCGTCTTACATAAAACATGTTCAAAGCACCTTTATAATGGTCTAAATATTGTTATTAATATATTAAAGAAAAATATTAATATATATTATTACTTATATGATATTATCATTACATCTTAAAACCCATTTAGTAATAATATGTTTTTATTTTCACTGAATCATGTGCATTTATTTCATGGTTGGTTTATTATGGATTTTCTTGTTAGAAGGGAGAAAAAATTTAGAATTGAGATTACATGATATAAATGAACTTTCAGAATATTAAATGGTCTTATATATCATTTTGGTTATATGTTATGTGGGTTAATCATTAGATAAAGCATTAGTGATGAATGTTAGTTTATTTTGGTGAATTTTGATCAATATAAACAAATTTTGTTTTATTAATTATCATTATGTCTAAACAGTAGTTCCAAAACATAATATAACATATAATACAGATAATAAAATATTATTTACAAATATTAAAGGGTTTATAACCAGACTTGAAGGTGGTAATATAAATTGAAAACACATTTTCCATGATGTCGGAAAATCAACACATCACAGATGAACTTTTTATTTTTAGAATAAAACGGAGAGGAAAAGAAGTATAATGATGAATTTTTCCATAAACATGACAAAATTCTAGTATATATAAGATAATGTATTTTTCATGCCTCTTGGACAAGGTTAGGTGACTAAAGTATAATAAAATTAAAATAATGGAAAAGAAAATAAAAGAAAATGAAAGTGGATTTTTACCTCTTGAATCCTCCTCCTTTAGAGCCTCCTTAAGGTCCTTGGTTTTGGCCTTTTAGAGAGAACATATGGTCATGGATGTAGTGAAGAGGCATGTAAAGGGAATTAGACATAAATTATTTGATGAACCGACCCATGTTTCCCTCAAACCAAACACCCGACCCAATCCATCACACACCCGAAAGTCGTTCCTGATTCCCATAGGTTGGCGACAAGCACCCGAGCATTGAATGAAAAAACAAAGGGAATGATTTTTTTCCAACCTGAAAGAACATATGGAAGATATATATTTAGAGAACGAAATGGAAAATGGAAGAATAAAAAAATCTATATGCAATAACTGTATGAAAATAGTATAAATAAAACAACTATAACATTAGCTAAAAAGTCCAAAAGACAAGTCTGACTATTAGGGACTCAAAACCAAACAACTATTATAATGATGGAATAGATGAAATACAAATATATCACCACCATCTAACCATCCTAGCTGACATAAACCACACTGCCTCATTGTGGTGCCTTTCTTTTCCCTACACTGGATTAAAAACAAATTTCTAGCACCACGGAAGCAGTGCGCCTTGTGTGACCTAAAAGGATCAGTATGACCCCCCCAAGTGTTCAATAGAAAGTCAATGTATGAAAATTATTGTATGATCATTTTTAAAATAAAACATGGAATGATAATTTTTAAAAAGGTTTTATAGAAAACATGTTAAACAATCCCTTTTCTATGGTTCTAAACAAAATAAGGTATATCAGTATCAAATAACATTTTTCTATATAATTTTACACAAGAATAAACATGTATATTAAGGCTAACTTAGAAATACAAGAAATTAAAAATAGAAGAATAGGTATCACATCACTGAGGAATACTACAGGTCTAGGTAGCATAACACTTGTACCAAAATAATCATGTGCACAAAAATTGATCATAGAACAACAAGTCTAAGAATAAGAGGAAAACCCCAAGAGTAATCCCCCCAAAATGCCAATATCAATCTCCTAGAAAAATGATCCTAGGGAATAAAAAAAACCCAAGATTAATCTTCCTTGATAGTAACAATAATGGGAGATTGGCTCAGGCTAAAAATTCCACCTAAGTACCCTAGGTAACCCATGTGCTCAATTTGACAATTCAATTTCAACGCTTGGAAATACATTCAAAAACATTTCACAATCAATATATCAAAAACTAGGGAAACACATTTTTCTTTCAGTACCCTTTTCAACACACACAAACAATCATAATAATTTTAGAAATCAATTTTATAATTCAATAGTAACAAAGCTCATTATCATAGGCTAGAGACGCAACCACCTACCTCAAAGTTCGAGTCACACATGACTATAACGAAATCCTAAAGCAAATGAACTCAACAACGCCATCAGTGAGGGCCCTAGAATCAAAACCACTCCTAGAATTATTGATTCAAAATGGACGACACATTGTTGGAAGATAGAGAAAATCCCATGTACCTCAAGAACGAACGTTTGATTCGCCACAATTATCAAAGGAACAACCTTCAAGACAAGATCTCACAATGGATCTTGATGAGGACAATAGGTAAAATCCAACACTTATCAGAAAATATAATAACACAGGGTGAGGGTGCTATTGTGATTAATCGTAAGGAATAATTGTAGAGAACACTTACCCAGAGAGACACACCATAGAAGAAATGATGAACTAGATATGATCAGATTAATCTGGAAGGAGAGGCGCCTCTAAAAATTTCACAGGGAGAGATCTAGTCTAAGAGACAAGAAATAAAGAAATAATAGATGACTGATACAGCTAAATATGTGAATTTAAGATGGGTGTGGGCCGAGTCATGACATGCACCCCTTGGTCACAATGTGTAGTCCATGCCAGATAAATTTCACCGAAAAACCCCTCACCTTGGGTTAAAAAACCTATATTTAACCACTACATGATGTGTACCATAGGTAAACGAAATACACAAGCTCACAGATTGATATCCCCATTTTGGGTGTGATCTCCCAATCCATGACATGTAAGCAACACCAAGTACATGATGTGTACTTTAGGGAGATGGTGTGTACCAGTTTTTTAGTTTGTATTAAACTTCAAAAAATCACATAAAAGGATTTTAGAACTAGAATGGTACATAGAAAAAGGGAAACATATTTGATCATGTTAATGAGATGTTACAAAATCCCCAGCATAAGGACTTTATCTCCCCGGTAAGTCATGTTCATGATTTACTCCCTGGAAAAAGTTGAGGCAATTGCTCCCTCATCAAAAAATTGTGTTTCCAAGTCTCATGAAAATATGATCCATGTTTCCATAGAACTCTGACCAATTAAATTAACTTCCCATACAAGAATGTCTCTTGAGAGTAAACGGTCTCCACCATTTTCTCCAAAACAGAAGCATCTAGCTCAAAATCAAATTATTCCTAACATAGAACATGGGCAGGGTCAATGTGATACATCATGAGTTGTGATATGTGGAAAACATCATGAATTCCTATCAACAGAGATAAACATTATAACTGATAAGAACCCTTCCCAAGCCATTTAGTGATCTCAAATGGTCCAACATATCTCATAGCCAACATTCATTGTTTTAGAAGTCGACGGTGACCTAAGCGAGGATAAACATTCAAGAAAACCTAGTGACCAATGGAAAACAACAAAGGAAAAAACCACTGATCTGTCTATGATTTCTGTTGACATTGGGATATAACCATACATCTTCGCACTTCCTAAATCATTGCTGATGTATCCTGAACATGACTTGTTCTAACCAATGATCCTTTGGCCACCAATTCCCAACAATGAGTTGATCATCATGGGTGACCATACAATGCTTCTAAGGGGGGAATTATCATCAAAGACTGATAAATGTTGTTGTAAAAAAAATAACTAGTTCTAGACTAAAATCCCATGATCCAACAAAATCTGAGATACATGAATGAAGTATATCAACTAGGATCTGAATTACACGATCTATCTGGCCATCTGTCTATGGATGGTAAGCTATGCTCAACTTGACATGAGTCCCCATTTCCTCTTTAAGTCTCCTAAAAAACCTTGAGGGGAACCTAGGTTCCATATCTAAAATAATGGAATAATGAATCCCATGTAGCCTAACAATATATTGCACATATATCTTACCTAGATCATCAACTTTAGTAGTGTTTTTGATCAGAATGAAATGAACAGACCTCGTGAACCAGTCAAAGACCAACCAGATAGCATTTTTTCCTTGGATCATCCCTGGAAACCCAATAAAAAAATCCATAGAAACCTTATACCCCTTCCAAACTGGAACTTGAAGAGGTTGAATAAATCCATAAGGTTTTGAGTGTTCTTCGATTATCCATTGGCAGGTGTAACAACATGACACATAACCTAAAATTTCATACATTATATATGGACTCCAGAACCATCCTCTCATGTCATAATTAATTTTTTAGAGCCTAGATTAATGGAAAATGATGATCTATGACAATAAAAAAACTAAACTTCTCACATATACTAAGATGACAACACTCTTTACAAAGTGAAGTATGCCATCTGAATAAAGAGGCCAACTGGAAATGGACTCCCCACCATAAATGTTTTCCAGAATCTGTTGAAACTCATTATCTTGGTATATAATTTTATAGATAGACTCAATGGGAGTTGATAATAATTTAACACTAGTCAGAACCATACATGAGACATCCTCCTAAGTGTCCAAGTGAAATTTTGTGAAAAGCCATAAAAGATTCCACTCTTCCTTCAATTCTAGAACAACCTCTAACGGTACCTTCCTGCTTAGAGCATCTAAAACAACATTCCCTTTCCCCAAGGTGTAAGTGATATCGATGTCAAATGTGTAGAGGTATTCTACCCATCATCTCTGTTTGAGATTTATGTCCTTCTTGAAAAAGATGTATCTCATACTCTTATGATTACATAAAATAGTGAACTTCTCCCAAAAGAGATAGTTTCAATAACACTTAAGCGCATGAATCACCGCCACAAAATCTAAATCATGAGTGGGGTTGTTATTCTCATGTGGTCTGTGTTTTAGAGAGACATAAACTACCAAATGAGTATCCTATATAAGCACACATCTCAAACTAGCACCATATGCATCACAAAATACAACATACCCCTCACCGGGATTAAGTAAGATCAGAACATGTGATGATGTTAAAAGTCATTACATTTCATCAAAAGAAGATTGAAACTTTTAATCCCATAATAATTTCATCTCTTTCTTGGTAAGTGTAGTCAAAGGTGATGCCATCTTAGAGAAATCCTTGATGAAATGTCGGTAGTATATATTAAGGAAAATGAAGCTTCATATCTCAAAGACATTTCATGGTTATTTCCAATACAAAACAAATTTTACCTTCTCTAGATAAACTCATAAGCCATGCTCATAAATTATTTTCCCCTTGGACTTAACTTCTTGAATCCAAAAATAGCATTTTCAAATCCTTCCATATAGATGGTGGTTTCTCAGAATCTCCAAGACCAAACTCAGATGGGGCTCGTTCTCATGCTCGGAATTTGAATAATCCAGACTATCATCCACAAACACTAACACAAAAATTTCATGAATTTGGTGGAATATCTGATTCAACAAGGCCATAAAAATTGCTGGAGTGCTAGTCAGACCGAAATGCATCACAATATATTCATAATGGATATACCTACTCCTGAAGGCCGTATTTGGTATATTAGACTCCAGAACTCTGAGTTGATGATAAAATGACAGTAGATCGATCATTGAAAACAAATTTTCTTCCGATAAAAAATAAAAAAATAATTCACACAAGAAAATGATATTTTTTCTTAACCATTACTCGGTTTGAATTCTTATAGCCCACACATAATCAAAGTGAACCATCCTATTTTTTGGAAAATGGCACAGGGGATTGCCAAGGAGAAACACTAGATGAATGCAACATTTCTCTAACAGGTCGTCCAACTAAATCTTAATCTCTTTCAACTTCGTTGGTGCCATATGATAAAAAGAAATCTATATTGGATGCATACCTAGCACCAGGTCTATCATGAACTCTACCTCTCTCTCTGGAAGAAGATCATATAAGTCATATAGGAAAATATCTGGAAGGTATTAGAAAATAATAGGAAGATCCTAAATAGAAGAAACATCATAATGATCAAACACAATGGAAGACAGCAAACTCCTGAGCTCTGGGCGGGACAGTCCTACACGACCTGGCCTCAGGTCCCACTCTCCATGAAACACCGGAGAGCTCTCATTGACAAAAAGAAATGAAACACGCTAATGATAACACTCAAACTCATCTTGATGAATGATAATCCAATCCATACTGATGATTAAGTCAAACAATTCAAGATCATGAATAAGAAAATCCCAGACCAACTTCGTGTCGGCTATCATGAACAAACAAGAATCACACCAGAACCCCCGCCCTTTCCTAATTCCAAGAGGTCTCACTAACTCCATTGTAAAGGTCATAAGATCCATTGAACGTTTAAGAATATCAACAGAAAATTTAGATATAAACAAGAAGGAGGCACGAGTATCAAACAAATAAGTAGCTACAAAGGCTGTAATAAGGAGCGTACCTCCCAATATTTCTAGACCTATATCAATTTACATTGGAAACTCATCTAATGCATGTAAATTCTTTACACCTGAGGCCTGTGGCTGGATCCCTATAATCTTTTAAGCTTCTGACTGCACCATAGTAGCCTTTAGAGCTGGAGAACCCTGACCATAATGAGGCGTATTCATAGACTAGTAGAAATTTTGTAGGTGACCAACATGTCCACATCTATTACGCATATTTGTAGGAATATGATAAGAATTTTTTGTGAGACCTACCTTGCCACACTGGTATCAAGTCATAGGCACACTGCCTGCTGCAATAGACAGTGCGGAGAAGGCTCACTACTAAGACCCACCTCCACCACTCCTATAACGGTCCTTCCACTTCCTCTTCTTCCCACACAAGCTGCTGAATCTATCAATAGTTGGAAAAGGAGATGCAGTAAAGCTTAATTTTCCAACCATATCCATCTTTTCCATAATTTCCTTGTCCACTATCTCTGCATAGGTAGAGATCTTCAGCATGAAAACCTACAATCTAATGTATGTTCACAAACCCTACAAGTACTTTTATGCCTTCATCTGGTCATTTCTTACCATGTCCATAGAAAAATAGAAAAGCTCAGAAAACTGGTTGCTATAGGCTAGCACTGAACACTCTCCATGAGGCAACAATAGAAACTCCAGATATTTATCCTACATCAGCAACTCTGGAAAAGACTACTAAAAGAATAGGGTTTGGAAACCCTTCCAATCCAAGGCCACTTATCTGTCTTCCTGGACCATAGTGTCCCACCAACTCTTGTCGAAACCCTGAAGTATGAACTTTGTGCACTTACCCTTCTTTTCATAGGTGTGTCCATGTAGTTGAATATTTTATTAATCATGTATATCCAATCCTATGACTCTTGAGGATCAGTCATATATTTAAAGGATGGTGGCTTCTCAATTAATAACTCCTGCAATCGATCTATTTCCCCTCTATCTCTTAAATATACCCCAACCACTGTATTCGGAACATGTGGAACATCTTTATTAGTAGAACAAACTTCTTTTATGATCGTCTCGATGATATTTTAATCCATACATGGATTCCCTTGAGGATCATCAGCTACAATTTCCTAAGGAACCTATTGAAAACGTCTCAGAGGCATACTGCTACACATCAAAACATAAGAATGATCAGACACAGAACAAATCTCAGTCCAATCTAGAAAACCCATAAGAAAAAAATGATATTTTAAAATAAAATCCAACACTAGAGACCCATATACCTACATCCCGTGGTAACATGAGTCTCATTATGAAAAGAGATGGCTAGACACTTATCGCAAGATACCTCTCAAGTCGCGAAAATCCTATCTCTAACCTAACCGACAACGCAACAAAAGATTCTTGAGAAAAACTTATCTCTGATGCTAAATTGTAATGAACCGATCATATTTCCCTCAAAACCATAACCATACCAGATCTGTCACATTCCTGAATGGAATTCTTGATCCCCACGAGCTAGCGATAATAACCTAGGCATCAAACGAAAAAATTGAGGGAATGACTTCTCCAACCTAAATGACCACATGAAATACATATATAGAGAATGAAAGGGACAAAAGAAGACTAAAAAATATATATATGCCGAAGATGTAAGAAAATAGCAGAAAAAACAACTATAATAGTAGCTAAAAAATCCAATAGAAAAGTCTGACAGCAAGGGTCCCAAAACCATATAGCTACTCCAATGATGGAATAGACGAACTCCAGCCATCTCACCACCAGCTACCCATCCCAGATAACATGAACCTCACCACCTCACTATGGTTCCTTTCCTTTCTAAGCACTGGAATAAAAACAATGTTCTACGTACCATCGAAGTAGTGCAAAGGGTATCAACTAATAGGCTCAGTAGGATCCCACCCAAGTGTTCCAATTCAAGTCTCTAAACAAAAAATCATGTATTATCATTTTAAAAATAAAACATGGCATGATAAGATGAAAAAATGTTTAATAGAAAACATGGTAAACATTCCTTTTTCCATAGTTCTAAACAGAAGCCGGTATATTAGTTTCAAATATCTTTATTCTACATCATTTTCCACAGGCATAAACATTCATATCAAGGCTAACATAGAAAGACTAGAAATACAAAACAGAAGCACAGGTATCACAACACCATGGAATAATATAGGTCTATGTAGTAAACTACTCATACCAAAATAATCAAATGCACAAAAACTGATCCTAGAACTCCATACCTAGGAAGTAGAGGAAAACCCCAATACTAATCCCCCCAAATTGTCAATATCAGTCTCCTAGAACAACGTGCTTAGAGAACAGAGGAAAACCCCAAGAGTTATTCTCATTAACAGTAACAATAATGGATGATGGCCTAAAGCTAAACCTTCCACCTAAGTACCCAAGGTAACCCATGTGCTCAATTTCCCAATTCAATTTTAATGCTTTAAAAACAATTCAAAACCATTTCACAATAAATTTCTCAAAAGCTAGGGAAAACCATTTTTCTTTGAAAATAATTTTTCAACGCACACAAAAAATAATTCTAAGATCATAAATCAAATTTAGAGAGAAATAGTAATCATTATCATTTTCATAGGATAATGACAAAACCACATACCTCAAAGTCTGGGTAGCACACACACACAATGGAATCCAAAAGCAATAAAACCCAACAAAAATTCCAATGAAGTCCCTAAAATCAAACCACCACCTCAAAGGATTGATTCAAAAAATAAGACAAGGGGTTGGAGGATAGAAGAAAGCCCGCTTACCACAAGAAAAAACATTCTCTTCACCACAAAAAGCCGCAGAATGGCCTTCGAGACAAGATCCCACAATAGATCAAGATAAGGACAATAAGAAACATCCAACATGGATCAGAGGATCTAATAACACAATGTGAGGCTGCTATCATGATCAATCGTAAGGAAGAATCATAGAGAAAACTTACCTGAAGAGATACACCGTAGAAGAAATGATGAACCATAGCTGATTGGATTGATTTGAAAGAAGCGGGGCCTCTAAAAATTACTTAGGGAGAGCTTTGGTCTGAGATACAACATATATAGAAATAATAGATAATATAAAATGCTAAATGCATGAATTTATCCGGGGTGCGGGCTGGGTCATGAGGTGTACCCCTTGGTCACAATGTGTAGTCAACACCAGAATAGTTATTCTGAAAAACCAGTCACATTTTGTTAAAAATATGTTATTTAACCACTATAAGATGTGTACCACATGCCTATGACGTATACTAGCTCATGACGTGATATACCCATTAATTACATTATCTCATAACCCACACCATGCAACCGACACCAAGTACCTGACATGTACATTAGGTACACGGTGTGTTCCTATTCCGTAGTCTGCATTAATCCTAGAAAAATCACATGAAAATATTTTAAAGCATGAAAGGAACATAGAAAAATGGAAAACATACCCGATCAAGGTAACAAGATGTTACAAATTAAGAAAACTACAAGGATTTGAGGTATGAGGGTAAGAGGTGGTGAGGGGTGGTATTTATAGTAGAGGAGAGGGGTGTTTTCTCATTATTATTTACATTAGTTTATTAATTTGGCTCAAGACTATGAATAGTTTCAGAATTATCATAAAATATTTTATAATATTGAAGGGATATTCGAGATTATGGTTCTTACATCATTCATGACTCCTGGAATAGTGTATTTATCTTATAATGTATATATACCATAAATTGCTGTATTTCTCTATTCACCAATAATTCAGGTTTTTTCAAAAAAACCTAAAAAATTCAACCCAATAATTTTTCAATAGTATAATACCAAAATGAACTCCAATTTTTGAAAATAAGATTCTAAATATGATTAATTTAATTTTTAATTGAAATCATAATTTATTAATAAAATACCAAATTTTTAAAACTATAACTAAATTTATAACACCTTGGAAAATTAATTAAGCTCTCATAAAATTATCTTCTAATTAGAAGTCAAAAAATTATTAATTTATGAGTATATTTTTTGAAAATAAATTCACTTTTAAATTATTAAATTAATTACAAAATTTTGATTAAATTATTATGACTTACAAAACTACCAAAAATTATTTTATCAACTCAAAAAAATTTATTTAAATATTACAAGATATAAATATATCATCGTTACATATATATGATAAAAAACATTTATCCATACTATCATAGGGGAGGTTAGTATTATATTGTCCATATTTCTATTCATATTGGTCAAGTTATTATTTCTATGGTTATGTTACTATTACACTAGTATAAATTCCTTAATTTCTATAGGTATCAATTATTTTATTATAAATTCATATTGAATTTAAATATTTAATTCCAAAATTAAAACAAATTATTTTATAAGAAATTGGGTTGTTACATTCACCCCACCTTCTAGATTTTTCATCCTCATAATTTTTATTTACATACTAAACAAATAAAGATACTTTTCCCTCATTAAATTTTCAGATTCTTATGTTATTTCTTAAACTATGTGGTTTATCAACTAAACATTACCCTGGTGAATTACCTTATTCCACAAAAATTATTCTCTATGATCAAGAATATGAACAGGTTTTCATAATATGAATGGTTCTCTTCCAAATGAACTACATCTGGGCTCAAAACATGAGATGGATTTGGCACATAATTTCTCAATGTTGAATTGTGAAAAACATTGTGCACATGAGATAAACATGGATGAAAATCTACTCGATAGGTGACTGGTCCAATTTTCAATAGAATTTCATAAGGTCCAATAAACTATAGACTTAACTTTTTTTCTCATCGAAACACATAATAGTTTTCCATGGTGAGATTATAATAAAAACATAAGTAACTAACTGGAATAGAAAGTCTTTCCTCCTATTACCTGAATACCTTTTTGCCTAATCTGAGGTATCCAAATGTGTTTTTGGGTCATTTTAATATTCTCAGCCACTTCCTTTACTAATTATGGACCCATCAACTTACTTTCATAGAATTGATCCCAAAATGCTGGAGTTCAACAATAATTCCCATATAATGCCTCAAAAGGTTCCATCTATATACAATTATAAAAAATATTATTATAACAAAACTCTACTAAATAAATATGTTGATCCAAACTTCCATGATAGTCTATTGAACAAGATCAAAGAATATCTTCCAATGTCAGAATTGTTCGCTTGGTATATCTATTAGATTGAGGATGAAAGGCTATTCTGAAATTTATTTCTGTTCCCATTGACTTCTAAAGAGTTTTCCAAAAATTATAATTTAACCTGATATCATGGACAGATAAAATGGAAATAGAAACTCTATGTAGTCTGAAAATATCATTAAGGAATATTCGAGAAAGCTGATCAAAAGAAATAGTATCTCGAATAGGAATGAAATGTGCATATTTAGTTAGTTGATCCCCAATTACCCAAATCACATTGTTACATAGAGAATTATTTAGTAGTCCCACCTTGGATTCCATGGATATATTTTCATATTTCCTCTCTAGAACTGGAAAAGGTTAATGCACCCCTTTGGTAGTTGTCTATATACTTAACCTCTTAACATGTCAAACATTTCATGGTAAAATATGAAATAACACTTCTTATTATATCCCACCAATAATAATCCTAAAGTTATCTGTATATATTAGTACAACTAGAATGAACTGAAATGGAGAACTATGATCTTCACACAATGATTCATTCTCTAGATGGTAATCAGAAGGCATGAATAATCTCTTTCCAAATCTAAAAACACGATCTTTATTAATACTAAATTCTACAAACATTACCATTTTAAAAAATTATAACTTTTTCTATAACTCACGATCTTCCTTATGAGCTTTCTTAATTCTGTCTAATAGAGATGAAAGCAATGACACCCAAATCTAAATAGGGGAATTTCCTACACCAACAACTTCCAAGAAAAAATTCATCAAATCGTTAATCATGTAGTCTTATTCCAAACATAGCATAGTTAATGATGCAGGATGTTTTCGAATCAAGGCATCATCCACATTATCTGATTTTCTAGGATGGTAATGGATCGTTCAATGATAATACTTTATCAGTTCAAGCCATCTTCTCTGCCTCATTTTTAATCCCTTTTTGAGTGAATGTATACTTCATATATTTGTGGTCCATATATATTTCACATTTGGATCTTTATAAATGATGCCTCTAAATATTCAAATAGAAAACCTAAACTACTAATTATTAATGATGTGTGGTATAATTTAACACATGTGGTTTCATTTTTTTGAAGCATAAGTAATTACAAAATAATTTTGCATCAAAAAACAAGAAAGTAACTTCAATGAAGCATCATTATTGATTAAAAATTTACTATTTATAGAGGGAAGGGCCAAAATGGGAGAATTATCCAATATCTTCATCAGTTCTTGAAAAATAAAACATCACATTCTTCATTCCATATAAATTTAACCTTTTTTAGTGTAAAAATATCCACTGATCTAGATAACTATGTTTTTTTAACAAACTATAATAAATAACCTACCAATACAAGAAAACTACAAATCTATGTAACATTTTAGTTCTTTTCCATTCATCAACCACTTTTTTATAGGATCAAATATTATCCCATCATTATTTACAATGTTCCCATTAAAAGAATAATGTTGTAGCCAAAAATCACATTTTCTAAATTTTCTGTATAACTTGTTTTCTTTGAGAGTTCACAAGACAATCCTGAAATATTTTTCATGATCCTCATAAATTTTTGAAAAGACATAAATATAATAAAAAATAAAAAAATATCAAAATATAAATAGAATATTCTATTCATAGGATCCATGAATACCATAGGGGAAATTGTCAATGCTTAGGAAAAAAAACTCATAATGGCCATATTTATTATGAATAAATATTTTTGAGATGCCATTCTTATTCACCTTTACTCAGTGGTACCCAGATCTCAAGTTAATCTTGGAAAAATTATGAGCTCCCTAGAGCTGATCAAACAAGTCATCAATATGAGGTAAAGGAAACTTATTCTTAAAAGTAATGTTATTTAAGCTCTATAATCATGGAATGTTCTAATAGAATAATATTTCATTTTAACAAACAAAATAAAATCACCCCATGGTGATGTTCTTGGATGAATGAAGCCTTTATTGAGAAACTCTAGAAAAATATTAATCAATTCAAGAAGCTTCATATGAGCCATTTGATAATGGGTTTTTGAAATTTTATTATAAATATGAACCACATTAATATTAAATTCAACTTCTTGGTCAGGTGCAACATTGGAAAAATCATCATGAAAAGCATCTAGGTATTCATTTACAACTAGGAAATCATTAATCTAAATAGATCCCTTGTTTTCTTCAATATGAGAAAGATAACATTAATTTCAATATTTTAATAGTTTCAAAGCTTCTTGATATGTTATTAATTTTATGGGTTTATTCTTTTATAAAAACTAAAACTCTTTTTTTTAAACTTCATTATCTATATAATAAATATTTGTATGATAAACAGAAATCCAATCCATATCCAAAATCAAATAAAACTCTAATAAGGAAAAAAAAGGTTTGAAGGTAATTTACTTCCACATAAAACAACAAAAAGATTCTTATAATTCTTTTTTTTTCTATAATATTTCCCCCTCGTGTTTTAATCATAACTTCTGGTCTCATTTCTTGAGGTGAAAATTTGAATTTTCCACAAATTTATTAGAAATAAAACAATGTGTGGACCTCATATCAAACAATACATTAGAAAAATATGAGTAAAAAAGTACCTAATACAACTTTATAAGATGACCCAATGTCTACTGACATAGTTTCAAAGGATATCACTGCAACTTTCTACATATAAACTGGTTTTTTTCATCTTTCAGATCTTTCTTTGAGAAGGTATTTTCATAATGACCCATCTCACCACATTTAAAATACTTTATAGTTTTCTTGTAAAAATTAATCTTATGATTAGTTTCATAAAAATCTCAGGCCATATATCAATAAATACCACATCTAAAACACTTCTTGGTTTTGTAAGGCATTCTAGAGCGTGCTTATTACCAAAAATGTCACAAACTAGAAACTAGACATTCCTTCCATTAAATTACTTTGATTCATTCTTACCCATCATTTTATATATACACCTCTTCTTCTTCATCTTTTCAAAGTACTGATGATCATGAGAAAAATCCATTTCTACCCTCTCATCACATCAAAAAAGTTTCACATAACTTTTGAATTTACTATAATCCAATTCCCTTCGATATCTGGGCTTCAATCCTGAGTAAAGGCAACTGATTTTTCTATCAAGATACTGAATAATATTTGGTGTCTACTATTCTAATCGGGTGAAGTTTTCTTAAAAAATGACCACTAAATCCTCATACTTTTGTTTCAAGTAAAGAAAGAAAACTGATTTTTCTATCAAGATACTGAATAATATTTGGTGTCTACTATTCTAATCGGGTGAAGTTTTCTTAAAAAATGACCACTGAATCTTCATACTTTTGTTTCAAGTAAATTAATTGATTTTTTCATCCTATGTCTACCCACTGTAGGAAATTATTTTTCGAGGGAAAGTTTTTTAAATTCATCTCATTCCAAGGCATCAATCTCTTCACTATCCCATATATTATTGACCATTGACAAACACAAGTCATATCTACCATGAAAATGATAAATGGAAAGACTACCATTTTGAGTATCCGAACACCCCATAACCTCGAATATCTTTTAAAGGAATTTAATCCATCCTTCATCCACAATTGGGTTAGAATATCCATTAAAACCAGGAGGGTGATACCTCATAAAATGTTCCACTATCATCATGTTCCATTATGGTAGTTATGGTTTTCCTCTTGAAAAAAATCCTCCACCCTTTATATCCTACATCAACTGATCCATTATTGTCACAAACTGTTCAATTCTAATTCCCACCATCCCAGGTTATAGATTCCAAAAGATATCATCATCTTGGTGCCTCTCTACTTCAGCTTACATGTTTCTTCTACCGAAAACCATTCTGAATAGACATATCTTAGGTGATAAAAATGGTAATATTCAAATGCTATATCATTTCAATATAATTATCTGGTAAAAATTATTTATTGTATTCTATTATCATCATCATAACCTCTAAATTTATCTAAATTATTCTCTGATACCAATAATAAGGACTTGAACATAAACATTACATAATCTAAAAAATTTCTTTAGAAATCACATATTTACATTCCAAAAGATATTTTGGTTTATATTTATAAAAAATTAAAATATAATTCAAATATTTCAACCCACAAGTGTAAAAAGTGGGTACTACTAAAATAAGATCTAGTTTTTCCATAATACAAATGAATTTATTAAAACTATTAATTATTTTCATGAAAAGTATTCATAACATTCATCCTGGATTCTTATTTTCTCTTACCCATCCTTAATCCCTGTGAAAACCATTTTAAAACTAGGGATAAGTAAAAAAAATATCATTAAGGGAAAAAAAGAATGAGAAAAACTATTAGTACACAAATACTTAAAAACATATGAAATCATTCTCACAAAGACATACTTCTCACCTAATAAGTATCATATTGCTATTTGTAAAAACAAGAGATTTACATAAAGTATAGAAAAAACTAAATAAACCATATAGGTAACTTGTGGTATTACATGTTTAATGTTTTATCACTCACAACAACCTTATTATTTGTAACCCTCATGGCTACCTTGAAACGTAACCCTCATTACTACCTTATGGTGTAACCATCATAGTTACACTTTGAGTAAAAATACAAACGAACTCCAAATTAAACATACCAAATGATTTTGAGGGATATATAGGTCCCACCCTTCATCAAAACAATTATCAACAACTATAATATAATCATAAATGAATAATACTTTAATAAAAACATCCCTTTTAAATTTTATAAAAATAATGGTTTAAAAGAGGATTTAAAAAAGTCACTTATAAATATCATATAATTTAATTGAGAATTAATATAATGAAAGGAATATGTCAATAAACTGTAAATAAACATTGAAAAAGATAATATAAGAAAAATCAATTACACATATAATCATAGAACCACATAATTAATGAAGTAGAAGGTTATCCCAAATAATTGAAATTGGGATAAGAATTCCCTTACCCCAGGTACATCTTATTTAAAACATTTTCCAAATTCTTGTATAATGGTTTAATGAGTGTTATTAATATATTAATGAAAACTATTAATATTTATAATTACTTTGAATATATTCTTATAACAACTTTCAACCCATTTAATAATAATATTTTGTTATTTTCATTGTTTTATGTGAATTTATTTCATGGTTTTCAATGTTGGTTTGTTAAGGATTTTCTAATGGAAGGGATAAAAAATAATTAATTGAGATTACATGATATTAATGAACTTAAAAAAATTAAATGGTCTTATATATCATTTTTGTTATGCGGTATTAGGGAGAATCATTAGATAAAACATTAGTGATGAGAGTTTATTTATTTTGGTGAATTTTGAACATTACAATTTTTTTTATATTAATTAATACTATGAATGAACACTAATTACAGAAAACTAATATAACATATAAAATTTATAATAAAATATCATATAATAATATTAATTTTTTTACGACTAGACTCAAAGGTAGTAATTTAAATTTAAAACACATCATCCTTGATGTTGGTAAATCGACACATCACGGATGATGATTTTATTTTTAGAATAAAAGGGAGAAGAGAGGAAGTATGATGAAGATTTTTTTCATAAATAAGAAAAACATTGTAACGCCCCGACCTCAGTTACCCAGAGTCGGTGCATTACTTTGTAACATTGGCATGATCACAAAAGATCAAGTCTCGAAAGACCGATTAGTTTAGTATCCTTGGAAACACTAGATACATTCATAAGTCTTACATTACATCATAAAGTAAAAAAACTACAATAACAAAGTCTCCATAGTCCACACTCATATCTTCTTCTGACTATCCCTGCAGGTCATTCATAAAATACTTCTTCACATCCTGGAAAATATTAAAACATTGAAAGTGGTGAGCTCAGATGCTTAGTAAGGATAACAATATTGCGGAAGAATTCGTAAATAAACATTAACATTTAAGGCAATGTATAACTAAAACAAAATCCTTTTAAACTTGGACGTCAACATAATATGGCAAAAGTAAAATGAGATAATTCCATTTACTTCTTCACATGGATATTCTACTGGTCGAATAATCACATGCAATATCAATAACCCTTTTCATAATGATGGAATGCATAATCCCAGACTATCATAACCACGTAGCCAAGCCTCGTGCCAAGACCACAAATAAGATTTTGTCAAGGCCTCGTTCCAAGACACTAGTTTGTCTCATGAGACCTACCGATGCATCGAGGAGCTATAGCGGGCTCCACCCGTCACTTATTAAGTCCAATTCATTCCTCATATGAATAGGTTTAAAAATATCATAAACCATAACATAATCATATCACATAAAATATGTATAAAGGAAACATAACATTTCCACATTTTAATCACAAGATATAAATACAACACATTGATATAATAAAAAGACTTTCAAAACCATTTTCAATACCAAAATAAAAGAAAAATAAAACATGGTATTTATTTTCTTTTTAAAAAAGGTATGGCTTGTAGAGGAATCTGAAACTCAAATAATGGTCATGGCGGCGGATAAGTCGTTGTCGCCGCATACATACGACAAAAACATTCCCTTTTGTCGTTTAGTAAATGCTTCGTATAAAAAAGATTCCTTTTGAATAAACGTAAAAGTCAAAGGGTTTTATACACCGTATAAAAGAAGGATGTGTATAAAACCAAATATTTCTCAATGAAAGGGGATTGAGACGAAGTCCCTCACAAAGATCATTTTTTTAAAGAAAGTAGATCTATTATGTGTATTCACTATAAGTACACATAAATAAAGTACAAATAAAATATAGGAAATAATAATATCATGACATAATTTGAATGTAGAAGATTAACCGAAAGAATAGAAATTGGGTTAAGAAGTTCCCTTACCTCGTGTCCGAATTCACTCGACCATTCTTTGATCTCCTGAATAATAAACTAGAGTTAATATCTACCTTCTTAAGAACCTTTTTAAAGTTCATTATTCCGTTTATATCACTTATTACCATGTCATGAACATTATGTAATTATTTATGTTTATAACGGTTTTTTTGTCGATCTTAGGTACATGAGTCAAAAATAGACTTCTTATAATTACAAGTTGTTCATGTGGTGAAATATCCATTATATCCCAAATTATATTCATGATATAGATATCATATATCTCATATATATCCATTATATACCTTCATTCATAATATTACATAATATTTAGAGGTAAGAAATGAAATGCACCGTTCATGGAGACGGTAAGCCGTACGTACGCATGAACGCTAATTTCATTTCTATTTAATATTTAATGGAATGAAATCATAATGATATAAAGGTATATTATAATTCCAGTATAATATCATATAATATCATTTACTCCATCCTTTATACATCCCACATATGGCATTAACGATTCAAATCACTTTGAGGGGGCGGTAGTCCACACTTCCTAAAATGAAAATATCGTGTTTACCCATAATAGAAACAATAAAGGTATGCCATAAATGAAAAATACAGAACCTTAAGTAAAACATAAACATATTATATATTATTTATAAATAGAGTTACATCTTAATGGCCACCTTTGAAGGTGTTATATGAGTGTAGAACAATCATCGTTTCGTGAGGCAGAAATTCGCCATCCACAGAAACAGTATGTTCTTTAACCATTAGATATAGGTGTGTGCAAGTGTAGCTCGAATAATTCTCATAACAACATCCTAGTATATTGAGGATACTGGGGTTGTTACAAAATAAATTAATAAAAAGAGTTTATGGGGTTGGATAAGAAAAATGAAACAAAATAACATTAGCGAAGACATTACCTTAAAATCGAGTAACTCTTTTGATTTGAGCCAAAGTCTTCCTTGGGAAGAATTATTCCCAAAGTAAGGATTCTAGGAGTAAGGGCAGGATGTTGGTAGAGTATTGGGGCAGAGTTTGGCCGAGAAAAATGGATTGATAGTGTGAATAAGGTGGTAGAAGTGGGGGCCTTTTATAAGAGGAGAGAAGGGGCATTCTTGGAAAGATTGAAATGTTACATTATTATGAAATGATTTTTTCGGATTCTAAAGGTACCACAATTATATATTTAGAGGATAAGGTGATAAGGGTTCGAAATATTCTCATCAAATAGGCTTTGGACAAGTTTAATACTTAGATTTTACATTATCCTTCCATTTTATTAAAATCGTTAATTAATGAGGTAATCGCTGCATCATCATGGTGTCATAAATAATTTAATTTATTTAATGTCTAAAAATTATAAAAAAACTATCATGATATAGGAAATATTTTTAGATTTCTAATTAATATTTATAGTCAAAAATATGACTTGTATAACCCCATTTAAATATTGTTTTAGTAAAATAACTCTTGTTTGGGACCTTTTTATTTTAACATTAAATAAAAAGTTTTTAATGTCCTTCTCCTACCAAAGTGGCTCCATGGGGTCCCCAAGTTGAGCCATGGTTTGTCTTGGTCTGCCATGACTCATCAAATAGGGGTAATACAAGTGTAAAGTTCATTTCATATTATTATAACATTATCTTTACCTTAAATTACACTAATTACCTTTAATCGTGATTACTTAAACATAAAAGTTACTATTCACCAAAAATTATTTTAATCCCATTGAACCACATTTTACTTCCTAATGACAACCATGTATGTCGGATTTTTGAAAATCAAATCACAGAAGTGGTAATGTTTCATTTAAATAAAAAATCGGTTTTTTAACTACCACTTAGTGGTTTCACTATTCCTCAAAAATTGAAATTTTTCAGAACAATGCCAAAATTTCACCCTAAGCTATAATTGATATTACAAATTCAAAAATGATGTCTATTTTACAAAATTCCAAACATATAAGTTACATTAATTAATTTTATAATTAATTCCCGCTGTCACAACAAATAGCGTGTTTTTAAGAAACAATATATATCAAAAGATTGACAATTGTTTATGTCCAATTTCAATGTTAAATTAATTCTAATGACCACCATTGGATAAAATAGTAAAAATATATTCTAATTATACTTTAAAACCACTAAATAGTATAAGTTATCACTATAAATTATTTTGATTAAAAAAGTTGTTTTTAAGTATTTTTCATTATTCATAAAAAATTGGAAGTTCTCAGAAAAATACCAAAAATTCAACATAGGCTAATTTCGATATTACGAATTCAAAAATAAAGCCCATTTTGAAATGTAATATATATATAATTTCAAAAATTGGTTATTAATATTCATAACTGCTACTTTTATTGGTCGCGGTGTGTTAGAACTCGAGGTTGCATACAACACACGCTGCACTATTATTCAAAGAGGAGCGTACCATGGAAGCTTGGGGTGTTACATTCTCCCCTCCTTCAATAAATTGTGTCCTCGCAATTTAAAATTTTTCTTTGAAAATAAAAGTTTGAAAATAGAAAATACCTTTGTGGAAAACCCACATCAGAAATAAGATTAATAAAAATATAACTTTCAAAGAAAGAAAGATAAGTACAAAGGTCACCCGAGATAGCCCATAATAGGATTCTATGAAAATATTGATATGGAAGAAAAACAAACCATCAAGGTCTGATGGAGAGTTGTAGAAAACTGGATTAGGAGAAAGTTAACCTAAAGAAAATCACAAACTTGTGATTGGTTAAACGGTCATTGAATCCCCAGTTGGAAAAGTTAACCGGCAACGTTTTTGTTTTAAGTTACATTTTATAATGTTGAGGAATTTATTTAGGAGATTTACTAAGAACGTAAGGGAATATACATACTTGTCATGTAGACTTTCATTCTTTAATAAATTTTTACCACAAACCCATCTTTCACTCTAAAAGGTAATAGAACTCAAAAATATTCTATTTATCTTAATTGTATAAGGTTACAAATATTGACACATACCATTTAGATTAGTAAAACTATTTTGTAATAACCAGGGACTTCCTGTAGGCTAGTGGTAGGTAATAAAGGCCTGTCGCACTATTGTTGTGGGTTCGATTCCTGCAGCTTTGTCCGACGCGACGAGTTATGCCCCACCCTGCAGGTTGTCCTTTTCCTAAAACTATAGTATTATAATATTCCAAAAATAATCTTCATAAATGTTTTAACCTTAAGCAATACTATCCAAGGTTCAACTTAATCCATTCCAACCTATATAGTTATCCAAAATACCTCTGTCCAGACATTTTCTAAAAGGTCTCTAAATTCCAAAATCAATTATAACATCAGATTCCCCAAACAAATTAAATTTTCTCTTATTGTCACATACTTAAAATATGATTACCTTCATCATATTAAAACCTTAATGAAAAAACAAGTACTGCAGTACAATCCTTATATATATCACATTATTCTTATAACCATAATATAATCCTTGTTTCCAAAAGCACCAATACATTAATTCTTCCACTTCAACTATAGTAACAAAATATGATTGTCCTTGATCCCTTGGCCTTTTCTGAGGTATGTTTCCCTGACGCTTAGGACATTAATTTTCATAATGCCCCATTTCCCTACAATTGTAGCATTCAACATTGATATCCTCTTTCGTTCCCTTGCAATCACTTGCCTGGTGACCTTTTTCTCCACATTTATAACAAACTCCCATTCCTTTTAGGCAAGTACCAGGGTGATTCTTCCCACAATTATCACATAATGGAAAATCCTTCTTTCCCCTTTTCCCTTTATCTGTCTCTTGTTCCACCGTTCTCTTCTTCTCTTGCTTTACTTTATTTTCATAAGACTTAGAGAATTCATTTTCTGTCTTGATAGCACATGAGACAATATCTTCGTACGATGAGAAGGATTGTGATACTAAATCTCGATGGAGAAATGATTTTAACCCATAAAAGAAACGATCAATCTTACCTCTTGGGATACGTATATAATCTGTAGCATGCCTCACTAACCTTGTAAAATTAGCCTCATACTTTGTGACATTCTCATCCTCCTTCTGCCTCAGACTCAGAAATTTCCTTTCCATATCTTCTCGATGGTCATGTGGAAAGTATTTTTCTAAGAAAATTTCCTTAAACTCCCTCCATTCCATACTTGATACATCATCATCTTCCTTTGTGTTTTGAATCAATGACCACCATTGATCAGTATCTCCAGTGAGGCGGTAAACTGCCATGATAACCTTTTCCCTTTCACTACTACCCAAGGCTTGGAATATTTTCTCTAAGGATTTTATCCATTGCTTAGCTACTAATGGATTTGTACCCCCATTAAATGTTGGCGGTTGTTGCCTCATAAAGCGGTCTAACATTGATCCTCCACGTTGCGGATCAAGGTGCTCCATACGAGTAAGGTTATTATTCATAACCTGAGTGAGTTGTCCAAGTATTGTAATAAGTTGATCAGCACCAGTTGTATCTCCAGCTCCACAATAATTATCTTGAGCAGGAGGGCAATCCCTACACGGAGTGCGTGCATGGATACGATTTCCATTCCTTCCACTAGGAATAATTTCTAAACAATGGCATAAACTAGATTAGTTTATGAATCAAAATACATAATTCTATACTTGTAAAATACTTAACATAAATTGAACTATTTATGGATATAATCCATAATCATAAAAAAAGTTTTCTTTGAGGAAGTATATACTCATAACCCTTCATAGTGGTTTGTAAAGAAAATGAGAATTATCCTTAGCATATCCCCCGGGAGTGTCGTAACCAAGAGTGCAGCAAGGCCCATTGTCGTGCACCAGTTCCCGTTCGAGTCTAGCTCAAAGCGGTGTTTTCGGGTTTTACCCCTATGTACATCTGTGCGAGAGCCGCCTCTACCTGCTCATATCCAGATAGGGATGTATTTCTCGGAAAACTCACAAAATCTCTATAATACCAAAATTCTAGGAAGTTCTTCTATACTAATCCTTAAAGTCTATCTTCGGGCTATGTGCTCTAATCAGAGTTTATCTAAATCTAGCTTCCAAGGTTAGTACTAAACTGCCTCTGATACCAACTGTAACGCCCCGACCTCAGTTACCCAGAGTTGGTGCATTACTTCGTAACATTGGCATGATCACAAAAGAACAAGTCTTGAAAGACCGATTAGTTTAGTAGTCTTGGAAACACTAGATACATTCATAAGTCCTACATTACATCATAAAGTAAAAAAACTAAAATAACAAAGTCTCCATAGTCCACACTCATATATTCGTCTGACTATCCCTGCAGGTCATTCATAAAATACTTCTTCACATCCTGGAAAATATTAAAACATTGAAAGGGGTGAGTTCAGATGCTCAGTAAGGATAACAATATTGCAGAAGCTTTCGTAAATAAACATTAACATTTAAGTCAATGTATAACTAAAACAAAAGCCTTTTAAACTTGAACTTCAACATAATATGGAAAAATTAAAATGAGATAATTCCATTTACTTCTTCACATGGATATTCTACTGGTCGAATAATCACATGCAATATCAATAACCACTTTCATAATGATGAAATGCATAATTCCAGACTATCATAACCATGTAGCCAAGGTCTTGTGCCAAGACCATAAATAAGATTTTGTCAAGGCCTCGTGCCAAGACACTAGTTTGTCCCATGAGACCTACCGATGCATCAAGAAGCTCTAGCGGGCTCCACCCGTCACTTATTAAGTCCAATGCATTCCTCATATGAATAGGTTTAAAAATATCATAAACCATAACATAATCATATCACATAAAATATGCATAAATGAAACATAAAATTTCCACATTTCAATCACAAGATATAAATACAACACATTGATATAATAAAAAGACTTTCAAAACCATTTTCAATACCAAAATAAAAGAAAATTAAAACGTGGTATTTATTTTTCTTTTTAAAAAAGGTATGGCTTGTAGAGGAAGCCGAAACTAAAATAATGGTCACGGCGGCGGATAAGTCGTTGTCGCCGCATACGTACAACAAAAACATTCCCTTTTTTTGTTTAGTAAACGCTTTGTATAAAAAAGATTCCTTTTGAATAAACGTAAAAGTCAAAGGGGTTTATACACCGTATAAAAGAAGGTTGTGTATAAAACCAAATATGCCTCAATGAAAGGGGATTGAGATGAAGTCCCTCACAAAGATCATTTTTTTTAAATAAAGTAGATCTATTATGTGTATTCAATATAAGTACACATAAATAAAGTACAAATACAATATAGTACATAATAATATCATGACATAATTTGAAAGTAGAAGATTAACCCAAAGAATAGAAATTGGGTTAAAAAGTTCCCTTACCTCGTGTCCAAATTCACTCGACCGTTCTTTGATCTCCTGAATAATAAACTAGAGTTAATATCTACCTTCTTAAAAACTTTTTTCAAGTTCATTATTACGTTTATATCACTTATTACCATGTCATGAACATTATGTAATTAGTTATGTTTATAACGGTTGTTTTGTCGATCTTAGGTACTTGAGTGAAAAATAGACTTCTTATAATTATAAGTTGTTCATGTGGTGAAATATACATTATATCCCAAATTATATTCATGATATAGATATCATATATCTCATATATATCCAGTATATACATTAATTCATAATATTACATAACATTTAGAGGTAAGAAATGAAATACACCGTTAATGGAGACGGTAAGCCGTACGTACGCATGAACGCTACTTTCATTTCTATTTCATATTTAATGGAATTAAATCATAAAGATATAAAGGTTTATTATAAATCTAGTATAATATCATATAATATCATTTACTCCATCCTTTATACATCCCACATATGGCATTAACGATTCAAATCACTTTGAGGGGGCGGTAGTTCGCACTTCCTAAAATGAAAATATCGTGTTTACCCATAATGGAAACAATAAAGGTATGCCATAAATGAAAAATAAATAAACTTAATTAAAACATAAACATATTATATATTATGTATAAATAGAGTGACATCTTAATGTCCACCCTTTAAGGTGTTATATGAGTGTTGAACAATCATCATTTCGTGAGGTAGAAATTCGCCATCCACAGAAACAGTATGTTCTTTAACCATTAGATGTAGGTGTGTGTAAGTGTAGCCCAAATAAGTCTCATAAAAACATCCTAGTATATTGAGGATACTGGTTTTGTTACAAAATAAATAAATAAAAAGAGTTTAGGGGGTTGGATAAGCAAAATGAATCAAAATAACATAAGCGAAGACATTATCTTAAAATCGGGTAACTCTTTTGATTTGAGCCAAAGTCTTCCTTGGGAATAATTCATCCAACAATGAGGCATCTAGGAGTAAGGGAGGGATGTTGGGAGAGTATTTTTGCAGAGTTTGGCCGATCCAAATCGCTTTAAAGTATGAATAAGGTGGTAGAGGTGGGGGCCTTTTATAAGAGGAGAGAAGGGGCGTTCTTGGAAATATTGAAATGTTACATTATTATGGAATGCTTTTTCAGATTCTAAAGGTCCCACACTTATATATTTCAAGTATAAGGTGATAAGGGTTCAACATATTCTCATCCAATAGGCTTTGGATAAGTTTAATACTTATATGTTACATTATCCTTCCATTTTATTAAAATCGTTAATTAATGAGGTAATCGCTGCATCATCATGGTGTCATAAATAATTTAATTTATTTATTGTATAAAAATTATAAAAAAAATATCATGATGTATGAAATCTTTTTATATTTATAATTAATATTTATAGTAAAAAATATGACTTGTATAACCCCATTTAAAAATTGTTTTAGTAAAACAACTCTTGTTTGTGAGCTTTTTATTTTAACATTAAATAAAAAGTTTTTAATGTCCTTTCCCTACCAAAGTAGCTCCATGGGGTCCCCAAGTTGACCCATGGTTTGTCTTGGTCGGCCATGACTCATAAAATAGGGGTAGGACAAGTGTAATGTTCATTTTATATTATTATAACATTATCATTACCTTAAATTACACTAATTACCTTTAATCGTGATTACTTATACTTAAAAGTTTCTATTCACCAAAAATTATTTTAGTCCCATTGAACCACATTTTACTTCTTAATGACAACCATGTATGTTAGATTTTTGAAAATCAAATCACAGAAGTGGTAATGTTTCATTTAAACAAAAAATCAGTTTTTTAACTCCACTTTGTGGTTTCACTATTCATCAAAAATTGAAAATTTTCAGAACAATGCCAAAAGTTCACCCTAAGCTATAATTGATATTCCAAATTCAAAAATTATGTCTATTTTAAAAAATTACAAAAATATAAGTTTCATTAATTAATTTCATAATTAATTCCCGCTGTCACAACAAATAGCGTGTTTTTAAGAAACAATATATATCAAAATATTGACAATTGTTTATGTCCAATTTCAATGTTAAATTAATTATAATGACCAACATTGGATAAAATTGTAAAAATATATTCTAATTATACTTTAAAAACACTCAATAGTATAAGTTATCACTATAAATTATTTTGATTAAAAAAGTTGTTTTTAAGTATTTTTCACTATTCATAAAAAATTGGAAGTTCTCAGAAAAATACCAAAAATTCAACAAAGGCTAATTTCGATATTAGGAATCCAAAAATTAAGTCCATTTTGAAATGTAAAATATATATAATTTCAAAAAGTGGTTATTACTATTCATAACTACTACTTTTATTGGTCTCGGTGTGTTAGAACTCGAGGTTGCGTACAACACACGCTGCTCTATTATTCAAAGAGGAGCGTACCATGGAAGATTGGGGTGTTCAAACATCAAGTATATATATATATATATTATACCATAGTTTTAATTCCTCTTGGTTAAGGTTAGGTGAAGATAGTAGAAGAATATAAAATGAATTGAAAAGAAAATAAAGAAAATGAAAGAGGATTTTTACCTCTTGAATCCTCCCCCTTAAGAACCTCCTTAATGCCCCTTGTTTTGGAATTTTGGTGATAGCATAAGGTCGTCGACATGGGGAAGAGAATTGTATAGGGAATTGGATAGAAATTAAGCAATTTAAAAGGATTTTAGGTGTGTGTATAAGATGTTCTGAGGTGTTCTATTTATAGTGGAGGAGATGAGTGTGTTCGCATTATTATATTCATTAGATTATTAATTTGTCTCAAGATAATGAATATTTTAAGAAATATTATAAAATATATTAAATTAACGTAGAAAAGTTTCAGATTATGGTGATTACATAATTATTTACTCAAGGAATAGTTTTTTACACTATAATGTATATATATCGTAAAATACCATATTTTACAATTAAAAAAATCAAGTATTTCAAAAAAATACAAAAAGTCAACCCAACCATTTTTGATGTGTATAATTCATAAATGTACTCAATTTTTCGACAATAATTTTCTAAATATTTCAAATTTAATTTGAAATTAAAATTAATTTTTTTCCAAAGATACAAATTTTTAAATAATAACTAATTTTATAATACTTTGAAAAAATAATTAAAGTGTCATAAAATTAAATTCTAATCATAAGTTATCAAAATAATAATTTATGAATATATTTTATGAAAAAAATTTCTTTTAACGAATTAAAATAATTATATAATTTTAATTAAATATTTTTGACATAAAAAAATACCAAGACATAATTTATCAACTCTAGAACATTTATTTACTTATTACATGATATAAATAAATTATGATTATATTGATATAATATTTTTTTTCTTATTCTTTCATAGGCGAGGTTACTATTCTATTGGCCAAATTACTATTTTTAATGGTAATGTTACTCTTCCAAAGGTTATATTAATGTTCCATCAGTATATATTCATTAATTTCTATAAATGTAAATATTTAATTATAAATTTATAACATATTTAAATATTTAATTCCCAAATGAAAAAAATTATTTTATACATACATAGGATGTTACAGTTATATTGATACAATCCTTATTTTTCTTTATATTTTTTATTATTTGTTTAAATTATAATGTACAATCTTTTTATCATTCACCACATTACTCTGGATCGTTTATGATTATTTTTATCTAATTTTGGTATGTATTAAAAATTTTTATTTTAGTTTTCTAATATTAATATTTAGGTTGTTTATGTTTCAACCCTATCATAAGAAGAATTCATTGGACTTAGTAAATTATTGGTGTGTCCAATTTAATGATAGCCCCTTGATGCATCAACATGTCTCATGAGAAAAATTGTTTAGCCTAATTTATTGGTTTCAAACCATATATCTAATCTATCTTGTGAATGGACTTTCCAGTTTCATATGTGATAGTTACAAATTCCATCATTTTGAGATTATTCATTCCCATTTTATTAATCTATGAGTTAGAATTTACATGGATATGTTTCAATATTATGTGAGTATTTTTATGGATTCACATTATCATCATATATTTTGACCATATTATGATTAGTGTATTGATTTAATGGAATGTTTTTCAGTTATTTACCTTTCCATGTAGATTGTGATTATTTATTACTGATAGCTTCTAAAATTCATGTACCCTTACTGAGCATCTGATATCACCCATATATTTTGTTATATTTTCCCTAGGATACAAAGAAGTGTTTTGTGATTTATTGTTAGGGATATGCTAAGGGGAATAATTATGTTCATAATGATAAATATTTGTGTATGTTTATGTCCAAAATGTAATGAAAATTTCAATTAAGTATCTAGTTTACATATACTAATAAAATATTCACCTCTTTAAGATATTATAAATTATATCTAGTTAGAATGTGATAAATTAAACATATAATTGAATTAACGAGAGTCAGGGTTGTTACAATGCACTTCATGATATTGGGAAAAAAATACATAAGAAAGGATCTACAGGGATCATAATAATTTATACATATAATAATTAACCAATCTATATAGGAATAATGGGATAGCCTTTATACTTATCTAATATTCAATGGGTCCTCATTATTTCAAGATGTTTCACAATGTCCCAAAATATTTTTTATTCTTGTTCATATCATCTACTATTAATCCACATAATATAGTTAAAATTTAAATTAATCCATTTTTAAGTTTAAAATATCATTGGTTGTTTGGTAGAAACTATCAATTTTTATTATTATTAAAATTTTGTGAAAAACGTTATGAATGTTTTTTTTCAATTATTCCATATTCTATTAAATATTTTCACTTTCTAAAGAAACTCTTTATGAAGTAAATTGAGAGGATGGAGAGTCTATCATTGAAATTATGATAAACTCCCAAGTTAATTCTTTAGGGATTTTAATATTACATAATCTAGTTAGTAATGTTTATTTAAATATTTGATCAAAGATAAGTTGGTTATTAGAAATAGATCTGGTTTTAGATTTAAAATAACTTAAAAAAATTTAAAAAAAAACAAAAATATTAATTTCTGCATATAATTCACATAAAGATGATGGGGTTCCTATTGTAGTCCTCAAAAAACAAAAATAAAATAATATTATTTAAAAATATAATATTATGTGACATATGTTTTCTTAGAAGTGTGATTATTGTGCTCAATGAGTAGTTTTAGTTTTTATTGGAAAATAATGGACAATTTTTATGTATTTTTAGATAAGAAAAAGGGTGAATGAAGTTAGTTTTAAAATGAGTTGTATAACCTGAGTTATTATCTCACAATAATTATTAAATAAAAAATCATTAGACATAAACTATTTAACACTCTCTATAATTTATTGAAACCTAGATTGGTTTCCCTTGGTAATTTTGTTTAATATAGGGATGTGAAATGACCACTGCACTCTTTTCTGTCACATATCTTAGAAATTATAATTCTATGATTACTCTTGGATCAACCCACATCCACTCATCATATGAAAAATGTAAAAATATGGGGGTTGGGGGATATGTGTGAAACCTAATAAGAAGATAAGAAATAAATTAATATAATATCACATCAAAGGCCTCATACTGGCTAGAATTTTTTTAGTGAGATGAGGTAGAAAATTATTGAATAATTATTTGATGGAATTTTGAATAAGGCATAGGGGGAGTCTCCATAGATTATCTATTGTGGTATAATATTACCTCAATAAATAATTTCACAATAGTAAATTAAATGAAATGGTGTGAAACATTAAAATCATAATCTCCAATAACGATAATACAAGACCTTTTTTAATAATTTATTTTTCATTTAATAAAGGAGATAAACATTGTTCAATAAATTTCCCTAGTTGAGATGATTATCACTCAATCCCTAGAATATTTATCTCTTACATGGGTGGCACAAACATCATCCCCATGTTTATCAGAATTATGATGATACCTTAATGCCCTCAAAATCCCATTGTGATATGTTTTCAATTATCCATCATTTAGTATTACTTCCTCTTATATTAAAAAACAGTGTATATATCCTCTAAATAATGATATTTAAAATCATCCCATTTATTATAATAAATTCCCAGTATTATAAACTTCATTAATAAATGGTTGTATATTTCATGGAATATTAACATCTTTATAAAAAAAATTAGAAGACTAATGGAATTTAATTTTTTTAGTCAATCCCTAGTTCATATTTTGGAATTTCAAATTTTAATATCCTAATGGAATGAATGTGGAAAATCCAAAATTCATCAATAATGTGGATAATGTATTAAAAAACTAAAAAATGTTTATGAAATTAATAAAAAGACACATACATAGGAAAAAAGTCTTATGCAATGTGGAATTTTTCAATTTTGAATCTAACTGAACAAACAATGTTTTATGAAACCAAGCATGTCTCTAGAAATATAGTATATCTTACCTAATATAAAGATTCTTATGTGACTAGGGGTGTCTCAAAAATCCTTCAATGTATTACCAAATTGAGAAATAGTCTTATAGTATTAATAAATAGTCTCACATATTAGATTAATGGTATTACATAGTGAGTAAAGATCTACTTTATTTCCAACTCAAAATAAACCGAACGAGGCTAAAGAATATTTCTTATGTATAGAAACAATATGTAATACAATATTAAGAAATAATTGAATTTTAATGACTTGTAACCAAAAATAGTTCTTATAAAATCATATATACCAGTAAAGAATCCACCCCTTTCTGAAATTCGGCCTTAGATCTTCAAAATTACATGAAAACACAATCTCCGTATTCTTTTATTTTTGAATATTCAACATCATCCTATTAATTTATATTATAAAAGCCACCTAGATATTGTTAAAATATAAGAATTTGTATATTCATTGTTCAAATTAAGTCAAAAATGGGTAAATTACTTAAAAACTTAAAAATAAATCCATTTGTTATATAATTTAATAATCAACACTATTTTTATAATAAAACCATATATTACAAATTGAATGAAAATAAAGGTGAAAAATGTAAGAAATATAAAAATAAAATTTAATATTTTTAGCTTAAAAAAAGATTCAAAAGTAAATTACTGGAAACGAGGATATATATAAATGTAATAAAAATAAACAAATTTGGGATATTATATCCATTTTTATAATAAATAATTTTATATTCCTTTTAAATTGATCACTTTTTTAGACCTTGGTCATGCAACCAGGTAGTCCATGCCAAATATGGGTCCCCCTTAAATATCTTATGTAAGGTTATAATATAACTAGGTGACCCGAACCATTAAGTTCACCAATTTTTAAATTTTATTTGGGTTAAAAATATCATGGAAACTATAGAAATCATGATACTATTGATATATAGTTGAATAAATCCATATGAAAGATTAGGGGAATGAGTTATCTACTCAAAAATTGAAGATACAAATAAGATATAAATGACACAGTTTTCCATTATATATTTTCATAGAATTTTTAGATTTATAACTAATTTATTTTATGGTGAAATGTGGATTTTAACGCCCTACTATTTTATCTTTGGAATAATTTTAATTTTTTTTGTTTTACTTTTTGTTTGGGTGCATTGGAGGATTCTTTTCAATGGAAAGCCTTTACAGGGGAAAATGATGTAATGTTTGTTGATGTATATTTGTTATAATTAATTGAGTATAGGTATAATAGATTAAATGGATTTATATGGTTCATCCTTAGACCAAAGAACCTTTAGTTTTGGATTATAGGATTACTTCTAGTAGTAGGGTTTTTAACTGTCTATATAGAAATTTCATTTCATATAATGTTTATACGATGTGAACTAGTTTCTTGGGAGATTTAGTGGGTTTGGTTTAGGTTGTTAGAAGTTTAAATACTATTGAAAGTGTTCATGTTGTGTAATGGTAAAATAGTTGATTTTTTTCATAGGAACCGTGTTTTTTGTAGTATTTTTAATTCATTTGATTACACACTTTCAAAGGGAATAAAAAATGGGAAAGACTCAATCCCAATAGTTTTTGGTGCACTGCATTGCTAATTTATAGTTCATTTGGTCCATATCCCTTCCTCTCAAACACCTAGGTGATTTTGGGTGGTTTTGGAGATCTCTAGTCCTCCTAGAAAATTCATTCGGATATTGAACATTGTTGTGGTTGTGGTGTGTGCTTTTAGGGAAGTGTTTCTTATTATTATTCATTCATCTGGTCATGGTTGTTGCATTATTTATTATTTTGGTTCATATTCATGATTGATTTATATTTTCTATTGATCCTTTTCATTTTTTAATCATTCCTTGTATTTTAAAGATAGAACCTTGGTTTTCCAATCCCTATTGTTGAGGCCAAATAGGGTTCAATGATTCTTGAATTAGGTTTTTTCAATATAAAGGTTTAATTATTTTAATTACTTATCATTCTTAAAAAAATCATTCAGGTTGTTCATTAAATTGATATGATTTATGGTTTCAAGGTATTTCATGAAATTGATAATGTTTCTTATGAGGGATTTCCTTTAAAAATAGGTATTTTTATACCCAGTGTTTGATGTAATTTATTATTGGTGGTTTATATTTTAAAATGGGTTTTAATGCAACGTCACGACCCATGATCCACTAAACCTGTGCCCCAATCTGTTGGGTCACACTGCCTCAAGTGAGCATCCCCATATGCTAGAGGCTACCGAATAGAAGTGATGGTGTGAAGGTGGTACAATGGGGGGACTATAACCTTGTATGAGAGTGGTACATCAGATACATAATGAACATACAACAGTAGAGGAATCATATAGATATTTATATATATTTATATATAAGCAGACTAAATAATAAAGAAAACAAAGGAATAATAAACAACTAAAAAACTGATCATATAATCAAAAAACAATAATAAAGTGTCCACACATGATGTATTTCATAGTGATATACCAAAATGGTTTAACATGGGAAAATTTATATTTTCATGCTATAAAAAAGTACAAAAATAAAAAAAATAGCTCCACTAGCATCTTGAGCGAATTCTTGGTCATCTAATACTTTGCTCTATCTATAAGTATGAATATCAATTACATATGGAAGTGATTTACTTATCAATTCATACAGACAAATAATATTCTTAGGTACCAAGGTAAATCTGAGTATGGTGTGAGATAAAAGTATTATTAGGCCACCACCAATGGTGTCTATGTGTAATCTGAGTAGTGATATTTAGTAAATACTGTGAAGGAATAATAATAAGGAAAAAAAGAATACTAAAGTTAGTAAGCAGACTTCTTAGGTTCCTAAAGGACACCAGGCGGGTCTACCTACTGCATTTTTCTGAGAGAATGGATGTATAAAATGTTACTATATATATAGTAATAATATATATAGTTTAATTATATATTGAATCCACCTATATTAACCATGTATATGTGGATGTAAGTGGCCATGTACCAAGAATACTAGTGCTGGATAGCATAACTCAGACATCCATGACCAGTCTAACAAGCCTATAGGCTCAAGGAATTGGACACACACCCTACATCCCTACAAGAGTGTGAGACATCATGCACAACACATGGAATGGTGAGTGATCCATCATGTCCTTACTCTGAGAACATGATGTGAGGCTTAAATTTCATCATCAAAATAGTGTTAATGGTGTGAGATGCCACAATCAATACCCAATGTAAGGGAGTGTGATACCGTCATGCTTAATAATCCCTTACCATCATATCACATCCTGTCAAGGTGTATTCACATCAATAATATTCACCATGAGGAAAATCCTATCATGTAACATTTTTATAAAACCATTATATATAAATGAGTCATATATATGTTTATATCATAACACATGAGGAAAACCCTCTCATATGTCTTATTAGTCTAGTTCAATTCATCGAAAATAATACAATTCACAAGGATCATTTTATATTGTATGAATTATATGGTGTAGCCATTCTACCCTTTATCAATTAGAGCATTTCATTCATCCAATTCAATCAATTAAAGTCAATACATAATGTAAATATCCATTTCATATAATCTATTTTACTTAAACTATCTAAATTAATTTAAGAAAATGGGAGACCATCATGAATATTCTATCCTTTATAAAACCAAACCATTCAATTTACAAAGGAATGGATATTCTATATACATGGACTAATGGTTCATTTAATGTGGTGAAAATCCCATAAATGGAATTTTATACTTGGGAAATTCCAAGCCTAAATTGAAAAATAACATGAAAGACACCCTTGGATCAACCATGAACTAACATTTCATGGGAAGACCAATTCAAAAGCTATGATGAATGATTAGGAGGAAAAAAGAGCATATAAAAATTAATAAAAAGTGTAATGTCTACATGGAACACTCAAGGGATTTTCATAATTAGTGAAAAAATTATCTAAATTTACAAGCAAGATTCAATAGGCATATATTAAGGAACAAGGTTCAATTAGACATGAAGAAATTATTATAAAAGAGATTCATAGAAAAATACAACATGTGGTATAATGATATAGCTATGAGACATCAAAAATAAAAGATAATATGACATTACCGCTTAACTAAAGGCCATAGATGAATTCCCTCTCAATATCGGCCTTATATTCAAAGAAGGTTGGGAAGAGACATGGGAAAATGTACAACAAACTGAAAATATGGAAAATGATCTTGCACCAAAATAGAGTAATGGATTCATTGAAAAAACATATACAAAAGGTAAGAGACTAGGGGAGCTTACCTAGATTGATCCAATGCTTCTAACAGATCGAGACACAGATATGTGACATGAGTGTTAGCTCAAATTCTAGCTTGAGAGAGGTTTTGAGATCATGGGAGAGAAGAGATTATTTCATAAACTAGAGGAATTAGAAGAAAGAAATGACAGGTTTTAATATTAAATGATGTGAAAATTTTAATTTCTCTATAAAATAACTGGTGCATGATTTAGGATCATGTTTTACAAATAGTGCACAAATCATGAAAAGTTCCCTTATATAAGGAGGAAAACCACATGGTTTGGAACATAGTTTTACTATCCATGCATTAAAGTCCTCTCTATCACAAAAACTCATCACCCCTGTATGACCGTCAAACTCAAGACGCATGGTTGTAGATGAACCGTGTGGCATACATGTGCCACATTATGCAGCCACATAGTTTCAGACAAACTATGTGGGATGGGATACACAATTTCTCTAAACCATGTGGAATACTAATTTTACTATTTTTCAAAAAATATTGTCTGTGAACAAGAAATGAAGTCTCCTGGGACATTTCATAGGCCATATAACATGTTACTATGATTAATAAATGAGACAAATTTTAAAAAATGATCTATACTCCCATGAAAAGATGAGTCATTACGACCTTCTTTCCTTAAAGAAAGTCTTCCCCACAATGGACTTCTCTGGGTGAAGAGGTATCTTCTTAGAATATATTAGGCCAAATAGCATTTATATATGTTTCCCTATCCTAGGTATTCTCCTATACTCAATCTTGTTTCCATATCACCAGTAACAAAGAAATAGATGTTTCTAAGAGTGTATTTATGATCCAATCAACGATACACAAAAGAAACTTATTGAAGGAAGGTTATACATCAAACTCAACCTCATCATTCTAGAAGACATATAAGATGTCTATATAGTATCAATGAATCTAAGATACATGAAGGAAAACATGCATTGACTGGTATCTTTGAGGAAGATCCAATAGGTAAGCCACTGGTTTGATCTACTTAAAAAACTAAAACTATCTAATGAATATGTCTAGTCCCAAAATGGGAAACACTTGAAAGACAAAAATTTTCTCCAACCTTGAACTCAAGAGTTTTTTATAATCTTTTGGAATATTACTACTATCTGAATTAAGCTATCAATATTCACTTCCTAATCATCTGGACCTGCTCTCTAGTCTCCTGCATGAAATGTGATCCTTACAAAGCTACTTCCCCTACCTCGATATAGATCAGAGGTGAGTGGAATGTCCTACCATGTAAGTCTTCCTAGGGATCCATCCCAATGGTAGGATAAATGATGTTATTATAGGAAAACTCAATGATGGGAATGTGTTTCTCCTAAAAAATCCCAAATTTAAGGAAACATGCACGAAGAATGTCCTCAAGAACCAAAATAGTATGATATTTATGTCCACCAGTCTATGGGTGATTAGTCATGATTTAATGTACATGCACACCCAAGGCCTTATTCAACCCATATAGGAACCGTGACGTGAAATGAGCCTCTATGTTAGAAATGATAGTACAAAGAGCTCCATGATGATGTATAACCTACCTGACAAACAACCTACCTATATCATCTACCATGAAGGAATATTTAATTGGTAGGATGTGTTAAACCTTCATAAAATGATTAACGACAACCCACACTATATCATTTCAATGAGGTGATCTGGGTAGGACAGTCCCAAAATCTGATAAAACAAAATCCCATTTCAACTTAGGAATAGAAAACTACTACAGAAAACTTACCAGTCACTGATGTTTCACCTTCACGTACTGAAATGTGGAACACTGAGTAATCTATCTGGAAATATAACATTTCATACCTAGACACCAATACTATCATCGTAGATCTTGACACATTTTGGTGACACCGGGGAGAACTACCCATACTGAGGCATGAAATTGCAGCATAAGCTTCTCTCTAATGTCTGATGGGACCCAAACATCCCATTAAACTGTATAGTTTCATCCTAATAAACATTATAAATTAAATATGAAACATAATCTAGAATGGTATCCCTTATAAATGGGACCATCATATCATATAACTACCTCATTCTTACACATTCCAGAATTGTAGAGGTCACAGATAAGGCAGAGACGATATTCTAACCATGATCCTCCCAAACCTAAATGTTTATCTATGAGAATAAGGCCATAACCTACCATTTTCCACTAGATTCCTAAAATTCACGTGTTTGAGTCTTCTAGGATAGAGAATTAGCTACAGAATATCCATTACATGGTGTATTAGAAATCTCTAAATCAAATGACCTTAGGTACTCCACCAACATGAATTTTCAGATATTGGGATCCCAATGTGTAAATATGTACTTGATGCTTTTGTGGTTTTTGAATACCAAAAATTGATCACCATATATATATTATCTTTAATAGTGTAAGTCTTGTAAAAAAATAGTGATCTGGAGGTCACGTGTTGGGTAATTCTACTCATGATTCCCCAACTGATGAGATCCATACACAACGACTCTATTATCCTGCATTAAAATAGTTCCAAGAACAATAAATGATGTTTCAATATATATAACATAGATCATGGATGGATCTAAACAAATTTTTATAAGCACTGAAGTCAAGTGACCCTTCAACACCTGAAAGGATTCTTCACAATATTCTAACCATGAAAATTTATGATCCCTCTTTTTTAAAGGCCATAAGTTGAACTGTGTCACACCCCGACCCTGTTAGTTAACCATTTAAAATCATTTTAGTTATTATTTTTCGTTTTGAACACTTTTTCACCATTGCATGGTCTTCCCACACCGTTAAGTGTAACTGTGCGATACCTGCACAGATGCCCAAGTGGGTCGGGTCGTGGCACACGAAGTGAACACAGTTTATAAACACCACATGACACATGCACAACTTGACCCAGTAAGTGATCAGTACTAAGTGAAATGGGTCTGGGCAGTTTTCTCAACTATGTGTTTGACTACAGGCAAACCGCACATCTCCCAGGTATTTGGAATAAATAAAGAAGTAAATAAATTAAATGTAAAATTAAATAAAAAATAAAAAAATAAAATAAAGTTAAACTAAATAAAATATAATTTTATAATATGTACTATGATGATAACCACAATTACATGATTGTCTTATAATGATATTTTTTATTATCATTAATATCATTTTTGTAATATTATTATTAGTATAATTAAGTTTAAAAAAAATGTATCCAACCCTATGGGCGGCGTCACCTCCCTTTCCCGCTGGCTGTGCACAACACACTTGAAACCCCATATTTCCAGCTAGCTATGCACAATGAACCCGAACCCCCCCTTTCCTCCTTATTTTCCATTACGCGGCATGTCACACTGGACACCATCCGATGCCACTGACCGGAACCCCTTCCTCTCACACAGTACTCGGCCACCCTGCTTGATCACACCAACCCGCCCAGGTCCTCCATTATCTTGTGCACGACGAACCACTCCCCTCCTCCCATGCTCGGGTGGCCCAACCTCGCCGCTCGAGACACCTCTTTCACTAGCACTCCGTCCGACCTACTGTCCAGTTGTACCTCCATTCCCGCACGACCGATCAACTGAACCCCCAACCACTTCCTCTGATCTGGTGCAGAACCACCCTCCGATGAACCCAACCCCCCATGTCCAGTGGTCTTCCATCGAGCCCGAACTCTTTTGCAGTGCCTCCGCCTTGCTCCGACGTGGCCCTGATCTTCCTCACCGGAAACCCTCTTCTCTTCCGGTTTGGGTATATTTTATTTCATCTAATTTTGGTGTTTTTATTCAAGTTAAACAAGATCTAGTGTTACGGTTTGTTATTTTTGCATTTTACTCTGTGTTTAGGGGATGATTTTGGTCCAAAAAGTGATGTTCTTCCATCGATTAAGGTTTCTTCACATTTTCATGGGTTGAGGCTGGTAAATTTACATATTTCTTTTATGGAGCACTCCACTAATGATTGCGCTCTTTCTTTTCATTTTAAAACCTATTTCAAAGATTCATTATTCCCTTAATTAGATTACTATAGAGTTCTTAAATTTTAAGAATTGGTTAAAAATATGTTTTGAGTGAGTTCCTGGTTCACATCTGCATGTGTCTGCGATGATTTATTTTTTTAGGTTCCAGATCATGTTTTGATAATTTTTAAAATATAATTCTCATCCATATGGTATTCTCATATAGATTTCTGTGATGCTTTGGCATTGACATAATTGTTTAAAATTGGTCCTTAACATGATTCTTTAATTATGTTTATGTGTCTATACACTTGGGGTGGGGATAAAATGTGATATGAGATTTTAAAATAGATTGATGTGGTTTTGAGGGTGTTTCTTTAGTTTTGTTTTATAAAAATGATAAGAATGTGATTTGGGTTTTACTTATGAACTTTTTTATTTTTGTAGAGATTATTTTTGAATTGTATCTTGATTTCATTGTTTGGATTAAATTTTATTTTAGGTATTTGTGGTGTTTTGATTCCCATGGATCTATCGTAGGGAGTTGCAGTTGGGTTTGAAGGTGCACACACATGTTCCTAGGTATTGATATGTATTGATATATATTCATCTTCTGAGTGCGTGTTACCTCATGGCACGGGGAAAACAAGCACCAGTTTAATGTTTATATATATATATATATATACATTGAAGTGTGTGTGTTCATGCGTGTTAGCGGTATGTTTCATGATTTAGAATTCATTGGCTTGACTACATTGAGGTAGAAAAATACATGCCTTTTCTTTCCATTACTTTTACATAATGCTTGATGTTTTTTCTAATTTACTATCTTTCTATGCATATCCATGGAACCTCTTTAAAACATGTTTTGGTGTTATAAAGTTTTTTGGTGTTGTTAAAGATAGGGTTTTACATGAATCTTTGTTTATTCCTTGTGTATGATTCCTTAGGTGTTTGTAAAATTCACCTTGTTCTTTTTGGGTGAAATTAGATGTTTGGGTGGGGTTTTTACCATAGAAATGTTTTGTTAAATTGGTTGGAAAAAGGTTTTGGATTTTGTGTGTGAAATGTGGTGATTTCCCTGGTTATGGTTTGGTGTTTGTCTAAAAACAGGCTTTGGGTTTATGAACCTGTATGGTATTTTATAAGTGATTGATATGGGTGTTTTTGGGTTGAAAAAAAATGGTGTATTTATGACATTTGGTTTCAAATGTTTTTTCTGGTTTTAGAATATTCCTCTTGGTTTGGCCTGGTTGGCCTTTGAAACATGCTAGGGTGAGTTTTTGGAAAATGAAAGGGGCATTTGTTTTTTGGGGTGTGTTTGGGTGAAAGTGGAAGCCAAAGACAATTTAGAACTTTCTTAGATGTTGTTGTTTTAACCTGACTTAAAGTGAACTTGAGCATGTTTTGTTAAATGTTTAATTTAAAGGACCATTTGGACACTTTGGTATAAAGATAGTATTTGTGGTTGTTTTTGAATTGGATAGTAAATGTTTGGATAAATGGTTGGGTGTTTTGAAGCTAAATGTCCGTTTGGTTTTTTAGATTAGGTATTTAAAAATGGTTTGATATGTGTGAATTGTATGAGGTCTTTTTGGAATATTTGAAACTGTATGTCTTGAAAACCCCTCATTGGTTAGGCCCCTTGCCTCATCTGTCGATCATGTGATAGGAGGGTCCTAGATATGGGCCTACTTTTGAGAATATTTATTTTTAGGCATGGAACTAACCTTGAGGTGGTTGGGGTGGTTCCAGATTGTGTTGTGTGCTTGATTATATATATATTTCTTTTTATTTGAATGTGTGTCACTCCTATTTGTGAACATAGCAAAAAAACATAGCATAGAAAGGGGGTCTACTGAGAATGATTGCTGCACTAGTTTATATTCAGCACTGGATAGTGGCCCATAGCAGAGAGATGTTTTGTTATTATTATTTCTATGGGATTATGCCCCTTGACTAGGCCAGGTAGGGTGAGGGTCAGGCATTAGGGCGTTATGATGTTATCAAGAGTAGGAATTCCTTCAAGATGAGTAACATGTATAGTAGGTTCTAGTCTTCCACCAAGTTCATAGGTTTTCCAGGATATTTTGGTTTGAGCACTATTTGTATCATTTCCATGTGTGTGGAATCATACCCTTGAACATGGTTTTTGTGTTTTCTTGGAAAATTTTTGTGTGTATGGTTGGTTTTAAAATGAACTTCAAAGGAGCTATTTTGGAAAAGTTTGTCTGATCCTCTTTTTTTCTTTTCATTGTTTTTTAATTATAAGGTAAATGCAATTGTGATTGTTAGTTTTCAAAATACAGTGTAAATATGAAAACCTTATATTTATAATTGTATTTCAAACTAGTATTGTTGAATTGTTTTGGAATTAGAAAATGCATGGATTCTGTGGTTTATTTTTGGCATCCCTACTGAGCATTTTAATGCTCACACCAATCCAATATTTTTAGATACAGGTATAGTTGTTTTGTTCAGGTTCTTGTTTTTTCTACCTGTATGAGGTAAACTGTTAGTTGTTGGAGGTGACTAAGAGGTCACATGGAGGTATGTGCAGTCTGGTTTTCTTTCCAATGCTAGTCTTCTTTTTCTTTGTTTATTTTTTATCAATTTATTTTTCTTCTTTAATGGGCCAAATAATTCCCACTTATTTAGTTTTTATGTCTGACACTAGTTGTCAGCCCGTGGGGATCGGGAACGCCCCCGGGCCATGTCGCGGGAAGGCTCAGGTGACCGGATTAGGGTCGACCTGGGTTAGTTCGTGACAAAATGGTATCAGAGGAGGCCCTTTTTATTTTGGGTGTCTGGAAGAAGGAGATTAGGACTGTAGGGGCTCAGGAGGTAGGTTACAGCTCGGTGCCTGATCACCATCGCTCACGATGAGACCTGAGTTACTAGGGGTACTCAGGGATTTGAGAATTATTTGTCTTTGGTTGTTTTGGATCGAGGGATGATAATGGGGGATAATCGGTTCACATTTCTACCTCACATGGGGTGGTGCCCCAGGTCGAGTCCAAGTGCCCTATTTAAGGTCCTCTTAGTGTTATTCCTTACTTGGGGAATGTCTCACCACCATATCGTCGGGTTAGGCACTAACAATAGTTCCTCATTATGATAGTTTATAGTTGGTTGTGTTTTGTTTTGTACCCAGTTGATGTAAGTGTATGTTAAAAATGAAAATTATTTCTAAATGAACAAAAAAAATAATGGGTTTTCTCCCAAATTGTTTTTGAAATTAGTAAAGTGGGGTTTTAAAGAGAAGGTGTGTCAGTTTGGAGAAACTTGGTAGGTGTTTGGATTTGGAAACAAAAATAAGTGTTTGAACCTTTTCACTCTTTATGGAGGGTCACACGTGCATGGGTATGTACGGAGAGTGCGTAGGGGGCACTTGTTCACAGATGATGTGAGCGATATTGAATGAAAGCACATGTGACAGTTCATAAGGTTCCATAGGTGAGTTTTAAAATTTTAAGGAAATAATAGTTTTATAAAAGTGATATTTTATTATGTTTGTATATGTTTGGCTTATGGGCCAGTTTCCCTTAGCTTGTGTTGTTTCTTTGATTTATTTTTGGCTTGATTACTAGTTATGTTGGTGTTTTTTGTGTTGTTATGAGTATGACTCCCAGAAATCCTCCAAAAGTTGTTAATGATTTATGCACAGTTTCCAGTTCTTTTTGTGTGTTACCTGCATATTGAGGAAATCGAAGTCTATTAGAGGCATTTTTATAGTTCGGAAAGATATTGTGCCTTTGGGTTGTTTTGAAATCCCATGTTAGTTAAGTTTTGTACCATCTGGGTTTATGTGAGGATTCAGTTCTAAGCTAGTAGAGGTGGGTACCTCAACATCGTTAGGATTTGGGGTGTGGTTAAAAGGGTAGTCCTCGTAATGGTTCCCCACCTTGAGAGAAAGGTGTTCCAGTGGAACCTATTCCCAAAGAATCGTTTGGTCGGTTTCAACTTATGATTCATCGTACCATTACATTTCATTCCACGAGAGTGGCTGTTTCAGTCGTTTTCAGCCATCTTGTCTCATCCCTCTAAAGTCCTATAATCATGAGACTATTCGGGTGACTGGGGAAGTTTCCAAACGAAGTGTCATTTGAGGAAGGAGTTCTGGTAGGGGGATGATAGTACTTAACTATGAGGCTTGGGATGCTTCATCCATTAGATCCCCAACCACATGTCTCGGGGTGAAGCTCAAACACAGTCCGAAGTTGCCGAGAGAGTGAATCCCATGTTTGGGTTTTGTGTTTCATGTTGGGATTGGGACATTTAAAGACTTTTTTCTAATTTTGATGCTGTTAAAGTTCTACTATTATCGAAAGGTCATATTTTCAATGGGAGAATGTGAGGAAATTGTCCTATTGAAATCTATACTATCTTGTTTGTCTGAATAGGGTCTTCTAAATTTTGTGTTTTTCTTAAAAGTGTGTTTGGTCTGAGTATGGGTTGATCTCAGTTTAGTTGTGTTAGTTTGGGGATGTAAGTACCTGTTGGGCAGTCGATGTCTGTAGTTGTTCTTGGGTATCTTGCTTAAGTCTCCGTGGTGTGGTTTGGTTGTGCAGGGAAATTGAATGAGCTCGGTTTAGGGAGTTCCACATTACCCCCCACTCTCTGGGGTGGTATGTGTGGTTTTTTCTTTTCGTGCTTATGGGATCCTCATGGTGGGGAGAACACCTCATGTTCTACCATTATTTTGAGTTTTGGTTTCATCTCGGTTTGTCGGGTGTGACCTGGGGAATAAATAGTCACCCAGAAACTCTTTGTTTCTTATAGCTGCATTCGAGCATGGACACAATTCGAGGCTATCATTGGACTTGGTGACTTTCTGGGGGAAGAAAGTGACTGTGGTGGGGAGAATTTTCACATCCCGAACCTGTTAGTTAACCATTTTAAATTATTTTAATTATTATTTTGTGTTTCGAACACTTTTTCACCATTGCATGGTTTTCCCGCATCGTAAAGCGTAATTGTGTGGTGCCCACGTGGATGCCCAAATGGGACGGGTCATGGCACGTGAAGTGCACACGGTTTATAAACACCCTGCAACATGTTCGTAGCTTAACCTAGTAATTGAGCATTACTAAGTGGCATAGGTCGGGCGTAGTTTGCTCAACTTCGTGTTTGACTACAGACGAACCGTGCATCTACCTAGTATTCAGAATAAATAAAGAAGTAAATTAATTAAATGGAAAATGAAATAGAAAAAATTAAAAATAAAATAAAGTTAAACTAAATAAAATATATTCTTATAATATGTTCAATGATGATAACCAAAATTTAATGATTTTCTTCTAAAGATAATAATAATAATATTATTATTAATATCACTATTGTAATATTTTTATAAGTATAATTAAGTTTCAAAAAAATGTATCCAACCCTGGGGGGGCATCCCCCACTCTTTCCTGCTAGCTGTGCACAACGCACCTAGAACCCACACTCTTTCCTTTTGGCTGCACACATCACACTTGAAACCCCCCCTTTCCCCTGTTTTCCACGACAGAACATGACACACTTGACACCAGCTCACACCACAGGCCTGACCCCCTTCCTCATGCGTAACAATCCACCACCCTAGCTAGTTGCACCAACCGGCCCTGGTCCTCTGACAACCTGTTTGCAGCGAACCGCTCCCCTCCTCCCTTGCTCAGGTAGCCCGACCTCGCCGTTCCAGACCCCTCCTTCACTAGCACTCTGGCTGGCCTCTCGTCCACTTATACCTCCCTTCCCACATGGCTATCCAACTGAACCCACAACTGCTTCCTCTCATCTGGCACAGAACAACCCTCCGGGGAACCTGAACCCCCATATCTGGTGGTTTTCTATCGTGGCCCGAACTCTTTTGCAGCACCTCTGCCTTACTCCATCATGGATGCAATCTTCCTCACCGGTAACCCTCTCCTCTTCCAGTCAGGGAATATTCTATTTCATATAATTTTGTTTTTTCTTCAAGTTAACCAAACTCTATTGTTAAGGTTTTTTATTCACAAATTTTTCTCAGTGTATAGGGAATGTGTTTGGTCGGCGGAGTGATGGTCTTCCTTCCATTGAGGTTTCGTCACATTCACATGCGTTGAGGTAGGTGAATTATCATATTTCTTTTATGGATAACTCCATTAATGCTTTCACTCTTTCATTTAGTTTTTGAACATGTTTTTTAGCTTCATTATGCCCTTAATTATCTTGCTATAGAGTTCTTATATTTTTAGAATTGGTTAAAAACATGTTTTGAGTGAGTTCCTGGTTCCCATATGCATGTTTCTGTGATGATTTGTTTGTTTAGGTGCCATATCTTTTTTTGATGGTTTTAAAATATAATTTGAATCCCTATGGTATTATCATCTAGATTTTTATGATTCTTTGGCATTGATGGAATTGATTAAAATTGGTCCTTAACGCGATTCTTTAATTATTGTTATGTGTTTATACACTTGGGGTGTTGATAAAATGTGATATGAGATTTTAAAATAGATTGATGTGATTTTGAGGGTGGTGGTATAGTTTTGTTTTATAAAAATGATGAAAATGTGATTTGGGTTTTACTTGTGAACTTTTTGATTTTTTGGAGTTGGTTTTTTAATTGTATCTTGATTTCTTTGTTTGGAATAAATTTTATTTTATAGATTTGCGGGGTTTTTGAGTCCCGAGGATCTATCATAGGGAGTTGTAGTTGGTTTTGAAGGCACACATGCATATTCCTAGGTATGGATATGTATAGATATATATACATCTTCTAAGTGAGTGTTCCCTCATGGAACAGGGAACATATTAATCAGTTTAAATGTGTATATATATACATGGAAGTGCATGTGTGCGTGTGAGTGAGATTTTACTTCAGTTAGAAAGTTTCATCTTGACTTCATTGAGGTAGGAAAATCAATGCATTTACTTTATATTACTTGTCCTTAAATGCTTGATGCTTTCGTTAATTTATTATCTTACTAGGTATCTCTCTGGAACATCTTTAAAGGTTTTTGTGGTGTTCTAAAGTTTTTTGGTGTTGTTAAAGATAGGGTTTTACATGAATCTTGGTTTATTCCTTGTGTACGACACCTTAGGTGTTTGTAAATTTCCACTTGTTCTTTTTGGGTGAAATTGGATGTTTGGGTGGGGTTTTTCCCATAGAAATGTTTTGCTAAACTGTTTTGAAACATGTTTTGGATTTTGTGTGTGAAATGCGGTGATTTTCTTGGTTATGGTTTGGTGTTTGTCTAAAAAGGGGATTTTGGTTTATAAACTTGTGTAGTATTTTATAAGTGAGTTATATGGGTGTTTTTGGATAGAAAAAAATGTTGTATTTATGAAATTTGGATTCAATTGTTTTGGTTGGTTTTAGAGTGTTCCTCTTAGTTTGTCCCTATTAGCCTTTGAAACATGCTAGGGTGAGTTGTTGAAAAATGAAAGGGGAAATTGTTTTTCAGGGTGTGTTTCGGTGAAAGTGGAAGCCAAAGCCTGTTTGGAACCTTCTTAGGTGTTGTTGTTTTATCTTTACTTAAATTGAACATGGGCATGTTTTGGTAAATGTTTGATTTAAGGGACCATTTGGCCAATTTGGTATAAAGATGGTATTTGTGGTAGTTTTTGTATTGTTTAATAAATGTTTTGATAAAAGTATGAGGTTTGTGAAGAAAAAGGACCATTTGGTATTTTAGATTGGCTGTTTACAAAAGGTTTGATATGTGTGAATTTTATGAGGCCCGTTAGGAATATTTGAAACTGTATATTTGGAAAACCCTGCCTTGGTTGGGCCCCTTGCATCATCTGTCGATCATGTGACAGGAGGGTCCTCAGTATGGGCCTCCTTTTGAGAATATTTATTTTAAGGCATGGGAATAACCTTGAGGTGGTCGGGATGGTTCTAGATTGTGTCACGTGCTTGATTATATATATATATATTGCTTGTTATTTTAATGTGTGGCACACCTCATTGTGAACATAACACAAAATCATATCATAGCAAAGGGGGTTTATAGAGAACGATTATAGCACTAGTCTTGAATACACACTGGATAGTTCCCCATAGCAGAGAGATGTTTTGTTATTATTATTGCTATGGGATTTTTCCGCTCGACCAGGCCAGGTAGGGTGACAGTCGGGAATTAGAGAGTTTTGACATCATTGAGAGTAGGCATGCCTTTAGGATGAGTCACATGTATAGTAAATTATGGTCTTCCTCTCAGTTACTATGTTTTCCATAATATTTTGGTACGAGAACTATTAGTACCATTGCCCTTACTGTGTGTGGAATCATACCCTTGAACTTGGTTTTGTTGTTTTCTTGGAAATGTGTTGTGTGTATGGTTGGTTTTAAAATGGACTTCAAAGTAGTTGTTTTGAAAAAGTTTGTGTAAGCCACTCTTTTGTTTTATTTTCCTTGCTTTTGAATTATAAGGGTAATGGAATTGTGATTGTCAGTTTTCAAAATACAGTGTAAATCTGAAAACCTTTTTTTATAATTGTATTTCTAAATAGTATTATAGAACTGTTTTGGAATTGGAAAATGAATGGATTATGTGGTTCAATTTTTTCATCCCTAATGGGAATTTTAATGCTCACACCTATCCAATATTTTCAGATACAAGTCCAACTGTTTGGTTCGGGTTCTTGTTTTGTCTGCCCGTGTGAGGCAGGCTGATAGTTGTTGGAGGTGACTAAGAGGTCACATGGAGGTATGTGCAATCTTGTTTTCGTGCTGATGCTAGTTTTATTTTTCTTTGTTTAATTTTTATTATTCTATTTGTCTTTCATTTATGGTCCAAATCATTCCCAACTGTTTAGTTTTGATGCCCGACACTAGTTTCTAGCCCATGGGGATTGGGAATTCCTCCCAGGCTATGTTGCTGGCCATCTCAAGTGACTAATTTAGGGTCAACCTGGGCTGGTTTGGGAAAAAGTTTAAGGAATGCTAAATCTTGGATGAATCATATGTAATATCAAGCTATCCCTAAGAATGTTTTAATGTGAAATAAATTCTGGGCATACTCCCGTGAAACTATATATCTCACTTTATATGGGTCTACTAAAACTTCTTACTCTGACATAATGTTACCAAGGAAGTGGGATTTGTTGATCTACAAATTTCATTTACTGAGCTTATCATAGAGAATATTATCTCTCAATGTATTCATTATGATCTCTATATTGGTTTCTTGGTCATTTCAGGAGCAATACACCAATATGTTTTCAACAAAGGATTCCAAAAATGAATCGAAATATGGGTATAAAACCCAATTTATAAGATCCATGAAGACTGTGGGTATGTTTTTGAGTTCGAATGGCATAAATCGACACTCATATAGACCATACATTCTCTTGAATGTTGTGAAAGGTATGTCTGATGTGTAGAAATGAACTCAGTGATAGAGAAAACTCAAATATATATTTGAAAACACATTTTCTCCTCAAATATGATCATATAGGTCTTCAATTGTAGGTAGTGGATTCTGATTGCTAATTATGAGTTGGTTCAAAAAATTGTAATCCACACAAAGCCTGATTTTAAAATCATTATTCTTGGAGAAAAGTCTAGTGAACCCCAAGCAGAAGTGCTAAAGTGTACAAATATTTTAGCCTCCAGATCCTCCAATTGTATATTGAGCCCTATGAATTCCTTAGTTCAATCCTATAAGGAGGTATGGTCATTGGTTCTGATACTAGTACTTTCTCAATGGTGAACTCTACATATTATACAAGAGGTGTACCAGAGAAGTTGTTAGAAAACAAATCTCTGAAGAGCTCAATTATAAGAGGAAATATAGAGGGTCATAACCCCTGGTCATTAAAGAAAAATCTTGTGATCTATAGTGTAACACTAACCATCCTTTTTAGCCCCAGTCCTTATCATGTCACACTAAAATCCCATTCCCCTTTATATTCATGTCTACCACCCTCTGGTGATGTAAAAATCACTATGAAATGATATAAGTCTATGTGATATCCATAGGGAAATAACCAATCCGTCATGATGATTAATTAAAAACCTATTATGTTTTGGAAAAAAAGATTCCACATGAAGAGAAATTCTTCTATATCAAGGGTACAGTCCATATAAAGGCAAACAAACTCTGATCGGATACATAATAGGGTATCTAGAATCATAAATCCATGATAATTCTTAATCTCAAGACCTAGAATTACCACAACAATATCACATATAAATGATTGAGACATGCCTATTTCAAATAATGAATACAATAAAGTGAAGGATAATATAATTGTACCACATACAGTATAAGGTTCAATGCTCTTCTCCTCCAGTATAGGACGGACTCCATGTAACTATCTCGTACCATGGCCCTAAGTCACTACCTAACTACCCCAAGCAAGCCCATTTTACTAGCACTAAGAATCATAAGTTTTACTTCCTATACCTTGACAGTCGCCTCATCCTGATTGAGAGGGTGGTATTCTAGATACTTTCCTGTCTTGATCCTACTAGATCTACTCTTGATTGATGGTTATGGGTAAATCATTACTCAATAGTAACTAAAGGAAAATTCATGTAGATGTGCTGGATATTCTCCATCGTACCTCAGCCTCTACACTCGAGTGGATCCTATAAGCCTTGAGGCTTAATGTGTCCTAGATTCCCATACTGGTGATATATTAGGAAACAATCTATATGGGGGGTCTGACTGTTTCTACCTCTATGAGTAGACTCAAATTGTATTTTTCACCCAAAAGAAGAACAAATAGTATTTCTAGGTTCTAAAACACCCCGACTCATATGATCATTTTACCTTAGGTGTTTCTCTATAATAAGTTCCTAGTTGATGATTCTAAAATAGTAGTCAACTTGAACATGTTTAAGTGCAATTAGATGGCATAAACCATCCCATCCTTGAATTGGTTGAAGGTTATAAGATCTTCACTTGATAGATTAGGAGCAAACAACAATAGTTCTGTGAAATGGGCAGAGTATTCCATAACTAACATGCTCACCTCCTACAGTTTCTTGAAATATCTAAAATAATTATCCCTCAAAGTATGGGGAAAAAGTAATCATAAAAGATGGTTTGAAAATATTCCCAGATCAAATATTGATACTGATAAACTTGGGTGATAACATCCCACCACTTCTTTCAAGAATCACGCAACATATATGTATCTTGTTTTACCCTCAATTTTATAGGCATCTCAAGATACTCAAATATACATAACATAACCTCGATTCATGACTCAGCAGTGTGGGGTCCGCCATCCACCCAAAATTTGTGAGGATACTGTGACGCCCCAAAATTTTTTCTCATGTAAAAATAATATTATGTTTTTATTCTGTTTAATTTTCATGCTATCCGAACAAAACATTCAAACTAAACACAAGGTATTTTATTAAACACCAAAGTGTTTAAATTACATCAAGATCAAAGGAAACGATACTACCTAAAAAATACCTATTAAGAGACCTATTGAAATTTCAGGGAGACCACCTAATACAACAAAAACCCCAAGAAGATAGTAAGGGTCCTTCGGGTCCATCACAATGGACATCAGTATGACCAGAGTCACTACAACTACACTGAGCATTAGTGGGATGATGTGAACAATCTTCGCAATGAAGTTTTGAATAAGGAACACCCTAATTAATGTTTTATAATGTCACAAATACATTCTCCCCATTGCCTTTAGGTGACTGTTGAGTCTCCAATAGCTATAAGACTTTATAGCGGTTGCGTATTTTGGTGGTTTAATTTAAAGTGTCTTGGTATGATGATTTTACAAGTGTAAATTGTGCTTTGAAGCTACAAATATAAATATTTTTTTAATAAAATATTTTGATATATATTAAAGGGATAGTTATTTAAAGTTTAAGATGAGTTTAATCATAACCCTTGTGTTTTAAATACCAAGAGAAGTATGTACTCAGTTTTGGTACAAAGAAACATATTTTTTTTTGAGTTTGAAATACTGCTTTGATCAAATGAAATAATAATTAGTGTTGTATTTGATATTTTAGCTGTAATGGGTGACTTATATATGTTTATATATTTCAAATGTTTGATATTTTATAAATTTATTCAACCTCAGATTTATAAAACCGTGGCCTTAAACAAAAATTTGTTTTTTGATTTATGTAATACTAATATAATATTTTCATTATGATGTAATAAACGTATATTTATAACTTTGTGTATTATAAGACTAAGTAAAATATTGGTTTTAGGACATTGTTTAGTTATAATAGAGAATTCATATTTGTTTGAAGACACCTATAAATTTATCTGAAAACCTATTTTTATATTTAACAAAAAAATGAACTTTTACTTTTCTAAAAATATAGGTAGTATCCCACCTAGATGAGGGCCACCTTTGAGGCAGCCACTATAGGCCTTAATGGGAATCTCACCCACAACCCCTGGAAAGAGCCTAGGGTGGTGGTGAACATGCAAGGTGCGTGCTAGGTTACATGCATAGGAGGAATAGAAAGCCCTAAGTGTTCACGAGCGTGTGCATTTGCAAGGGAACCAAGCGTGCCATCGTGCGAGGGGATACAACGACATGGGTGGGTGTAGGAGTGCACCCGTAGAGAACATGGTATGGGGTAGTACTGAGAGGGGGGAAAGAGTAATATGATCCTTGGTTGGGAGCCCAAGGCATATAAATGAGCTGTAGAACTTGCTCAGTTTTGATGTGGGACACGAATGTTTTAGGCGAAACACGATCTGGACCGTCAGATCTTACTGCGCGGAATTTAGATTGTCCCACCATTTCGACTATTGAACCCCCATGACCACGTTTTAACCACATCATTTTTGTGCACTGTCTGATCCATCAAGATTGTATCATAGTCATCTGAGTATTTTTAAAATCACCAAATCTTTCGTAGCCGTCCTATCTAATCCTCAACAGATGTCAACCATTCATCCTTTATAAAACTCGCGGACGCACCCCAGCTGTAAGATCCTAGAGAGATCTAATCCTGACCATGCATTTCTTTACTAGTTTTTCTCTCCCGCGTGCGCTGACCTAGTATCCCATGCTACTTTTTTTTTGCTTCCATGTTCGTGACTCTGGGTAGATTCTCCTTTCACCCATTTTCCACAAGACCGACACCCTCGGTGACATTTTAAACCAAGGATGTACCGGTTTTTCTTTTAGTTTCATTAAACATATATTATATATATTTTATATATACAACTCTCTTTGCACCCGAACCGTATGGGTGTTCATCTTCACCAGCACCTCCTTCAAGCTCCTCAAACCTATTCTCCTCCTTCAAACCATGTAGGGGAATTCTATCTTGCCTTCTTCAAAAAAAAATATTATATACCTAGGGATATTGGAAATATATATATATATATATATATCTCTCTATATATATATATACGTACTGTTTATATCCCATTCTACCCGGTTTTTAGGCCTCCTACGTTTTGTTTGTAAATCCTTAAATGGTGTGTTTGCAAAACATGTTTTAATTAAGAGCTATAATAGTTTCAGGTTTTAACCTATATATATAAATATATAATGTGAGTATATATGTATTTTTATATAAAATTCAATCTTAATATGTTTTATGTTTTCTAAATGACAATTTGCAGTATTTAACGGATGCCTCTGTTGCGTATATCCCTTGGAAGAACTATTTTTTAGTTCTGTGTTTATTTGAACACATATTTAAATATATGTTTATATATGTTTATATTTTTATATATTCAAATACCAAAACTTTTTGTTTCATATTCTTGGAGTAGTGATATTGGTATGATGCCCTCATATAATTCATGCAAGGGATTTGGTTTCACTTTTGGATGTGTGAAACTAATGTATACACTTCATATACATGTACATACAATTATATATATATATATATATATATATATATATATATATATATATATATTTATGCGTTTTTGTTCATTATACAACAAACCGGCGTGTTTATGTGTTTTCATTTTGATGGTTGAAAACATACCTTTATGTAAATACAAATATACCATGTGAGTATCCTATTTATCTTTTTTTAATTAAAACCATTGTGATTAAAGCATGTTTTTAGGACATGTAATTAAATTTTTATGCATGCATGCATTACACAAAACAATTGTTTCACTGCAAATCAATTGGATACTATATATATTTTCAGTAGTTGTAGATTATTAGACATGACCAATTTTCAGCACATGCTTTGTGTATAATGAACATCTTTTTTAATTAAAAATTATGAATTTTAAAATATAAAATTTGTATTTCCATGAAATAAGAACCTTATAATTTAGGGTTTTAATTTATGTGAAAAAACTTTTATTTCTTTTTATGCATTAGTTGTCATCACACATGTTATAATCTGCTTATTATACATGTCCTTTATTGCCATAACCGTGTAGCTATTAGTATTTTTATTAACACTATTAAGCATGACTCACTTTGTATATGTAAATGCAAAAGAATGTAATAAAACAAAAATGTTAATTTATATAATTAAGAACTAAATTATTCAAAGTGGTATGGGACAATTTGAATAAAATGAAATAAGAAACCAAGTAATATGTGACACTTGGATAATAAGTAATTTAATAAATCAAAGTTGTATGAGAAATTTTATTTATAAAAATGGGGAATGCATTGGACTTATTATGTGATTGGTGGGGCCCACTATAGCCCCTCGATTCATCGGTAGTTATTATGAGATAAACTAGACATGGAATTGGATGAAGCTTTTCCCAATTTGATTTGTGATCTTGGCACGAGGACTTGACACAAAGTATATGGTCTTGGCACGAGGCCTTGAGAAAGTATGGAATATGCAGTTCCCTCATCATGACTATTCAATTTAATTAACCATGTGAATTTTTTACTAGTAGAATATTCATGGTTAAATATCTTGTACTTATGACAATTAGAAGAAGTAAATGCTTATGGAATGATTCAGCACCCAGAGAATTTATTAGCCAATTACAACTTACAGTTAGTAATAGATGAAATTAAAGTTACTATTTTATGTGAAACTCTGATAATGTGTTACTCCCAGTTGTAAATTTGGTACATACACTTTTTCATCTCACATTTATAAAAGTTAGAATGACTCTTACTTTATATGTTGCATACACTATATTTTGTATGAGCATGCCTATGATTGGAATATGTCTCTTTATAATTATGCTATTATTCCTTGAAATGTTCACTTGTATTTTGTGATCAAATGTTATGTTATGATTTCCTTATGAAAATGTTTTATAAATAATTTTAAAGGAATGTTATCAAGAGGTTTCAATTTCAGCATTATTTTATTTTCAAACCCCTAATTGGGTATTCATATTCTCACCCTATGTTTTGATTTTAATTTTACTGGTTTAGTATATTTGAGTTACTTTTCTCGATGGAAGCTTTGTGGAGTTCATTCTCTTTCATTTTTTGAAGAATTTTAATAATTGAATCTAATTATCCAAGACCCAAAACAAAAATATCTTCTCTAGTGGACCATGCATGTGTGTTTTCCGCATTTATTTTTTATAAAAAAAAATAAACACCATGTTTTATTCAACTCCGCACTTGCTTCAGGGTAGTCTGGGGATGGGGCGTGATAGTGGGTATCATAGGATTGGTTTAGAAAACCCTTGAAAATTTGAACAACATCTAAAGAACTTGTTTATTTTTTACTAAGTATAAGTTTTCTTAAAATTTTGAGATGGAAAATGAGTCAAGACTTCTGTCTCTTCCAACATAAGTGTTATAAACTATAGTATGAAAATCACGTTTAGAAAAATAAAAGATTTTTGAAATCGTTAGTTTTTAATGAAAACAACTCTACCGTATATCCAATTCTCCTCATGTACTCTAACTCCACCGAGGAGTAGGCTTCGACTACTTTCTGATCATTAATACCTGATTCCATTTCTTTTGATGATAAAGGAAATAATTTGAGGGATTATTTAAATGCATCACTCTAGATGGGAATTTTACATCTTGGGAGGAATTCTAAGAGGCTGCCCGGGAAGGGGACCTCTTAGCAGCATACCTATGTCAAATTTTGACTTATGGTCTCTGTGGACAAATTATGGACTTTAGAGCCCTTGAAAATGAGACTACCCATTTACATTGTCGACATAAAGTTCATACTGATGTCACTCAACTTGATACTCGACATGCTTCTCTCACACTGAACTTTATATGTTCACATGAGGTAAATCCTATTTTCCCACATTGCATCTGGACCCAATAGATTGATGAATTTAGAACTACTATGGGGATCAGCTTATCAGGGAACTTGGGAAATCACCAACATCAGTGGATTTTGTGAAGAATTATTTAGCACCCTGTTGAATTGCATGAATTTTTTCATATGTTATGCTTTAATATATACTCTTCAAAACGCCTTTGTCTTAATATGATTATGTCTTACTGAGTAAACATGTTTCTTGAAAATTTTCAGATAGAAGACACGAGTTAACCAACCAATCTCTTAACAATTCCTACTGAAATTGTAGAGATTATAATTATCAAGACATGCTCAGAAGAATAAAAACCCTATGAAAACATACATTTGACCAGCAAACAACTCCATCGGGTGTCAAACCAGCAAAACATCCTCCATATCTACCAGGGAGACAATTTCACCTATTACCGTATTTCAAATGCACAATTTTCAGAATATAGGCAGAGAGGAAAATATCACGAAGTGGATTTTCTATGTTTCAATTTGGAAGAAAACTACTGAGCGATAGATATGTTTCCAAAAGCCTCTTTGGATGGTGACCATCGAGCAGCCTACCTATTCTAGGTCTGGAGTTTTAGTATGTACGGGGAACTTATGAAATCAATAATTTTATGCATGATGTGGTATGAGGGATTTATAGGAAACGAGTCCACTCTAAAAGTTCTGACCTCTACACCTCTCATGAATCTCTATGGAAGGCTGAGTTCTTTATGCACAGGTTTGACCCTAGCTGTCCATATTATATCAGGACCATGGAAATCAAGGAGATGAATACTACTATAGGAATCCATCTGAGGTCGTCAGCACCATACCCTTGGTAGTGGTACCAATGATGGGATGCTGGAGGTGTTGTGTGTCTAGTCGTGCTAGTGTTTGTGTATGAAAGTTTATAATTTCTTGGAAACAATTCTTTGTAAGGGGAATAATGTGACACCTCAAACCTTTTTCACATGTAATAAAAATATTATGGTTTTATTCTGTTTAATTTTCAAGCTATCTGAACAAAACATGCTTACTAGACACTAGAGATTTTATTAAACACTGATGTGTTTAAATTAAAAAACATATCAAAGAAAACCATACTCCCCAAAAATACCTATTAAGAGACCTATTAGAATTATAGGGAGACCACCCAATATAAGAAAAACCCCAGGAAGATAGTAAGTTTCCTTCAGATCCATCACAATGAACATCAGTATGGACAGAGTCACTTCAACAACACTGATCATCAGTGGGATGATGTGAACTATCTTTTCCAAGATGTTATGAATATGGAAGACCCTAATTCATGCTTTTATAATGTCTTAATGACAATCTTAATGTTTCCTTTAGGTGACCACTGAGTCTCTAATGGCTATAAGACCTTATTAATGTTGGATATTTTGGTGGTTTACGTTAAAGTGTCTTAGTATGATGAGTTTAGAAGTGTAAATTTGTTAGGTCCACCAGGCTGAATACCCTGAGAGGGGGGGGGGGTGAATTAGGGTATGACTGATTTAAAATTAAAGCTCGTTCTGATCTTGTTTCGCTGTTAAGCAAAACACTCTTCTCTCTCTTTCCTGTTTCAAAATATAAAAAGAAAGTAAAGCATGCATTGGACACAATGATGTTTACTTTGTTCACCCTCACTGGGATACGTCCAAGGAGCATACGTTGAAAAGTTTCTGATCGTACCAAATTCTACTAAACTTCACTAGCTTTGGATAACAAGGTTCGGGCACAGTCACTCTGCCCTAGGATCACTGCCTTTACAAGGTTTAGGGTCAGCTCACTGATTTCCCAAGGGTCACTCCCTGTTTCTCTCTCTATGGCTCACTACCTGTGGAGAGGATCACCTTCTTCCTCTTCCTTTGCTCACTGCATCGGAAAGGATACACTCACAGTTTATAGACCTTTAGGTCTCTTCATTTTCATGAATAAATGCATCCTTAACTATTGATGGATGCTCTGTTATAGTCCAACATTCATCCACTGATAAATAAACCTATTCCTCTAAACACTAGGCAACTACCTTTAGAAACACCTTCGCAAAGAAACCTACTTCGCAAGGCTCCCAATTTTACGAAGCTCAAACAAGCCTTCGCAAAGCACCTTCTTTTTCGTGAAGCTCACAATTTCGCGGAGCTCAAACCATCGCAAAGCTCAAGCCTTTAGAATTATTAGGATTTCACGAAGCTCAATTCATCGCAAAGTAACTTCCCTCGCAAAGCTCACTGAGCCAACGCGGAGCACACGACTTTCGCAGAGCTAGAATAGTCACCGCGAAGCTCTTATTTCGCGAAGCACACTGCTTTCGCGAACGTCCTTCACGAACGGAGAGCAAAGTATTTTCTCTAAAAATTCTCTCTACTTCTCTTGAGGGGGTCGACCTCTATTTATAGGAAAATCCACCGACCCTTGAACTTTCCGAGCGAAGTCAGCACCATGTCATCACCAATCGCGAAGCTCCAAAATTTCTACTGGAATTATCTCAAAATCACGAAGCACCATGGCAATTTTCCGATCGTGGAGATTGTCGTAATCGCAGAGCATCACTGTCAACATTCCTTCATGCCTTCGCTGCGATGATCCCTCAAAAAGCCCTTCACCACTGCGATGCGCTTCAACTCTGCAGTTCGTGAAGCTTTGATGTAATTGTGAAGAATCACTGCCATCATTCTTCTGGTCTTCGCGAAATCTAAACACTGAAGCCTCTCTTCGCAAAATTCATGCCATTTCCATATTTAATTATGATCTTCATGGAAATCCTATTTTCTTGATGCTCATCAACCTCCAAATTTTGGACCTCAAAAATTTGGAAAACACTGGGAAATAGCGCCACCTTGTACTGCTCTTTTGTATCACCTCCAAATCATCTGTTCCTTTGACATCGTTATTTGTCAACATGGATTGTCAACAACTTCTCGAGAACTCAACAATTCTCTATGGAAACCTTCTTTGTCAACAAACAAAGCAACCCAAAAATTCTGCAATGTTACCTTGAGGGATTTTTTCCCAACAATCTCCCCCTTTGGGTTTGTTGACAACTCTTCATAACTCTTCTCAGAAAGATTTTCTGCACATTGATACCTCACTGAGAATTCTTCCAGCCGTTACCACCATTCGCCTCTTTCGATTCTGATAGCATTCAAGGATTCAATTAACACGTACTCTAAGCCCACTTGAGTAATGCTCGGCGTGAGAAACAAGAGTAGTATGAAAAGTTCATCAATGAATCACTTCATGTTAGACCCCAATTTTCGATTTCAAACTAATACCAATTGTTGAACCACCCTGATACCAATTCATGATAGCTGCACACCTTCTCACACCATTCCAACATCACTATTCTGCTTTTATCACGATCCTCAGCTGTTGTGACTTCTATGCTTTGATCGATCACTTCTAGCATCGTTAGATTTAAAACGCCCCCCCATCTCATTTCTCCCGCTATCTCATTGCTCCACCTGTCAGCTTCTCCCCATATCATTCAGTATTTATGAAATTGTCACACTATCTCCTCCTTGAACAATCAAAATTTTCTCCGCCTTTGTCAATGAACCCAAAGGTCACTCATTTAAAGTCTGTAACAGAGTAGATAACTCATATTAACACATTAGGGAAAAACACATCATACCTCGGGGAGAGGGGGGGGGGGGGGGGGGGGTCCACATCAACACTTTTTTAAGTGCGGGGAGTCGACTAAACAACTAGAGCCAGTAGATGCCTCTCAAAAGCTTCCTTGGGTAAGGCCTTTTTCAGAATGTCTGCAACCTGTAGCTCTATAGGCACATACTCCAACTTCACTATTCCCTGCTCAACCTTATCCTTGATAAAATTATACTTTATCTCAATGTTATTTGTCCTTCAATGATCGGCGATATTTTTTCTAAGATTAATAGCACTTGAGTTATCACAATGGATTCTGATCGGAGACTTTACTTCAACTCCCATATCTTCAAGATGTTGTTTCATCCACAATAATTGTGTGCATGCTTGAGTGGCCGCAATATAATCAGCTTCTGTAGTGCTCAGTGAAATGAAATCTTGCTTCTTTCTTAGCCAAGAAATACACAATCCACCAAGATAGAATGCACCTCCTGACATTGATTTTCTGTCATCTGCTGATCCGGCCCAGTCTGCATTAGTATATCCCAATAACTCTATCTGAGATTTGGCATTATATGTCAAGCCTAAATCCACCATTCCCTTGATATACCAAAGAATTATTTTCACTGCAATCATGTGGATTTACTTGGGATTAATCTAATATCTCCCTGCTTGGCATGTGGTGAAAACAATTTCAGGCCTTATTGCGGTCATGTACAACAAACTACCAATGATTTTCCTATATTCTGTGATATTAACTGCCTTGCCATCCTCATCTTTTGATAATTTCATTCTGGTAGCAACCATAGTTTTCATCTCCTTGGAATTTTCCATTCCAAATCTTCTCAGAACCTCCTTAGCATACTTTGATTGAGAAATGAATGTTCCATTCCTTCCTTGTGTCACCTGAAGACCAAGGAAAAATTTTAGCTCTCCAATCATTGACATTTCAAACTCATTTTTCATGAATTCGGAAAACTGTCTGCACTAAGCAACATCTGATGTACCAAATATTATGTCATCGACATAAACTAGTACCATCATCCTTTGATTACTATTGTTGTTGAAATAGATATTATAATCAACACCGCCTCGCTGGAAACCAAGATTCTTCAAGTACTGATCAAGCCTTGAGTACCATGCTCTTGGTGTTTGTTTCAGCCCATATAATGCCTTCTTCAGCCTGCAAACTTTGTTCTCATCCTCATGAATGAGAAAACCATCTGGCTTCTCAATATACACCTCCTCTTCCAGAACACCATTCAAGAATACGGATTTGACATCCATCTGAAACACTTTGAACTTTCTTTGCACTATTATGGAAAAAAATAATCTGATTGTCTCCAGCCTTAAAACTGGTGAAAATGTCTCATCAACATCTATCCCCTCTATCTGGGAGTATCCCTTGCACACTAGCCATGCTTTGTTCCAAATCATTGTTCAATCTTCATTCATCTTATTGCGATAGAACCATTTAGTCCCGATGACATTCTTGTCTGCTGGCCTCAAAACAATATCCCATGTCTGGCTCTTCTCAATCTGATCAAGCTCTTCATTCATAGAGTGAACCCCGTTTTCATCTTCAGATGCATTGGAAAAACATTTCGGCTCCACCTGATATTAAAACGATTTTTGCTATAATGACTTCATTCTTCGTGTCTGAACTGGAGATGTCTGATCACTAATGATATTCTGCCTATAAATTTTAGCTCAACTCTTTGGCTTCCTTGCAGACAAAGACTTGGAGCTTTCTTGTTCATCATCAGTATATTCTTTTGAGTCAGCCTCTGCCACTTCTACTTCCCCTGTGCTGCTTACCTCATCATCACTTTCATATAAAAACTCTTCACTAGGTCATTGATTATTCTGTTCATTTTCGACTATAGTGACATCATTGCTCTCAACAATTTTCCCCAGCCTTTTGTTGAAGCATTTATATGCTTTAATTTTCCCTGAGTTGCCAAGGAATATCCCCTCATCTCCTCTTGACTCAAACTTTTTGTGATTTTCTTGGTTGAGAATGAAGCACTTACTTCCAAAGATTAGAAAGTATTTCAATGTTGGATTCTTTCCATACCACATTTCATACGGAGTCTTCCCTTCCTTCGGACACAACAGAGACTTGTTCGAAATATAGACCAATGTCAAAATTGCTTCCTTCCAAAATTTCTCTGGTAGGTCCTTTTCAATAAGCATCGTTCTCGCCATGTTGTTAATGATCCTATTTCTCCTCTCAACCACACCATTTTGCTGGGGAGTTCTCACTGATGAAACATGATTCCTTATCCCGTGTTTCTCAAGATAGTTTTCAACTTGACTATTTGTGAATTCCGTACCATTATCAGTATGAAACATCAGAATTTTCTGCCCAAGAATCCTTTCTGATTCCCTCATGTACTGCTTTATGCAACTGCACACCTCTGTCTTATGGTAAATGACAAATACCCAGGCCATTCTGCTATAATCATCAATGAAAATAATGCAGTACCTTTTCCCATTTATACCTCGAGGTGAGATAGGTCCACATACATCAGCATGCACCAATTCGATCACTCCAGTTGATTTCTGTTCCTTTGGCCTGTATGTCTTTCTGATGATCTTACCTCGTTGGAAATCATCACACATATGAGTGCGATCACATGATAATTTGGGAAGGTCTCTAGCAGTATCATACTTTACCAGATCTTCCATAGATGGTTGGCATAGATGACCAAGTCGCTTATACCACAATTGGTTTTCTTCCTCTCTAGATAAAAGGCACGAATCTTCTTCCCCACCTATAAGGTAAATATTTCCCATTGTCCTTTTTCCCTGTAGAACTACTACTCTGTCATTTCCTTTCACAACACACATCTTCTTGGTAAATCGAATAGAGTGCCCAGAGTCACACAGTTGACTGAAACTGAGAAAGTTATGATTGAGGCCCTATACTACAAAGACATCACCACATCTCATCTCTTTGCCCCCCAAACTTGGCCTTCCCTGAGCCAACAATCTTCAGGCCTTCATCGTTTCCAAATTTTACAACTCCTTCTTTGTCATATTTAATGCCTGTAATAAGATCCTTATTACCTGTCATGTGATATGTGCAACCACTATCAGGGATCCACGCACCAGAGCGATATAATGCTTTAAGGGGAATCTCTAGCACCAAAACCTTCTCATTTTTCTTCTTCTTGGTCCATACGTTTTCCTTCAAACTCGTCATGGATTGAGATTTCTGTTCTTTCTCAGAGTATGATGGACTAGCATCATCTTGAAAAGCCAAAAATCTATTCTGCATTTTTAACTCACATGTCGGTTGATTGATCTGCTACTTGAGAATGTTTTGATTTTTCTTTGGCACATTTCTCTGAATGGTCAAAGTGCAGTACCTAGCCATGTGCCCAAATCCTCCACACCAAAAATAGTGTCCTTCAAAATATGTTCTGAATAACCGTTCATTGTTTGGCTGCCACCTCTATTCTTGTTCCCTTCTATATCTCTTGGATATGGAACACACATATTGTGAATGTACCATCTTTCCACAACAATAATACCTGATATAAGGTGTATTACTTTTTGTTATATCAGCACTATGATTTTCCCTTTGAGATCCTTGAATATTCTAATTCCGCTTTGTCCCCAAATCAACCTTCAATTTTGGGACGGGTGCTTGCGGTCTGACATCAACCTCCACAAATTTGTTCTTCTTACCAAGACCTGAATCATCCTTAGCATTTGAGCTCACTTTCTATTTCACTCCTACTGAACTACTAGCCTCCTCTTTCATCTTTTCTGTCTTCTGAATGGACAGCTTTTCTGATGTCACATTGGGGGTCATGAGTTTTTCATGATCCTTTAGTTTTTGTCGTAGCCTGACCACTTATACTTCAAGTTATTCAATGCACTTAACTTGATCTTTCACTTTTCTATTCAAGCCATCGATCTCCCTTTTCTGTTCTTCAATTTTTAGCTTATACTCACTAACTGATTTTGAGTTCTCTGATGTTGATGTCTTGAGTTTCTCAATTTCTTCCATCAACTCAGACTTCTCCACTTCCTACCACTGCATATAGAGTTTGGCATCATGAACAAATTTCTTAGCTTTCTTTGTTTTGGCACTCCAAACATCTATCTCTTCAAGAGCAGCCTCTAACTCAGCTTGCATGTCAGCTCTTCCCTCGACTTCTTCTTCTTCATCATCACCTTCGGTTTCGTTCATCTCTTGAGAACTACCAACAACTACCACCATAGAATTTTCACCCCGGTCTTTGCAATTTTCAATATTCTCTACCTCTTCAACCTCAGACTCATCTGAACTATCTATTTCTTGTGATAAAAGATTCTTCTTCTTGAAGAAATTTCTCTTGAACTGCTTCTTACCTTTCACATAGGTTGAAGATTTCTTCTTGGGAATTTCAACTTCATCTTCATAATTTTCTTCTTGAAACTTTTTGGGGCACCTTGCCGCAAGATGTCCAACAATTCCACATCGAAAACAAGCAAGTGGAAGCTTCCCTTTAAACTTTCCTTTTCCTATTTGAATATTTGAGGAGAGGAATGAAATCACCTCATCTATCTCTTCTTCTTCCTGAGAGTCTTCAATGGTAAGCTTCTTAATGGCCTTAAATGCCACCTATTTGGATTTAACTTTTTCCACAACATCGTTATCATCATTACTCATTTCATATGAAACAAGGGTACTGTGTAGGTTATCTAATGTTAGCTCTTTAAGGTCTTTATCTTCCATGACTAAGACTTTCAGATTTAACCGAGGTGGAAGTTTTCTCAAGATATACTTCACAATCATTAAATCCTCGATGACTTCTCCAAGACCATGCATGTCTTCCACAATAGCATTTACCCTATAAAAAAATGCATCAACAGATTCATTCAGGTTCATTCTCGAATCTTCATACTTGTTCCACAACACTTGTAGCTTTTCCTCTCTGACCTTTGTATCCCCTTCATATATATTCAAAAGCTTTTCCCACATGGCATGTGACGTTTTGCATGACATCACCTTCATATAGATGGGATTGGAAAGAGCTCCCCCTAAGGCATTTATTGCTTTGGCATCAGCATCCAATTCCCTATGCTCAGCATCTGATAATGCACAACTAGTAATATTAGTTGTGATACCATGCATAGCTGCTGAAAATACATCCATTCCCAAAGATCAGAAATAGTGTTTCATTCCATTCTCCAATATCTGAAAATTACATCCGTCGATGATTGGAATCCCTTTATGATTAGTGACCTCCATTGAGAGAAGAACAACTGTCAACCTTTCCTCTGATACCAATTATTAGGTCCACTAGGCTGAATACCCTGAGAGTGGTGGGGGTGAATTAGGGTATAACTGATTTAAAATTAAAGCCTGTTCTGATCTTGTTTCGCTGTTAATAAAAACACTCTACTCTCCCTTTCTTATTACACAATATAAATAGAAAGTAAAGCATGAACATGAAACATCGATATTTACTTGGTTCACCCTCACTGGGCTATTTCCATGGAGCATACACCGACAAGTTTCCGGTCGTACAAATTCCACTAAACTTCACTAGCTGTGGATAACAAGGTTCGAGCACAGTCACTCTGTCCCAGGCTCAATGCCTTTACAAGGTTTAGGGTTAGCTCACTGCTTTCCCAAGGGTCGCTCCCTGTTTCTCTCTCTCTGGCTCACTACTGGTGGAGAGGATCACCTTCTTCCTCTTCCTTTTCTCACTATGTCAGAAACAATCCACTCACAGTTTATAGACCTATAGGTCTCTTCATCTGCATGAATAAATTCATCCTTAACTGTTGATGGAGTCTCTGTTATAGTACAACTTTCATCCACTGATGAATACCCCATTGCCTATAAACACTAGGCAACTACCTTTGGAAACACCTTCGCAAAGCACCCTACTTCGTGAGGCTCCCAATTTCGTGAAGCTCAAACAAGACTTCACGAAGAATCTTCCTTTTCGCGAAGCTCACAATTTTGTGGAGCTCAGACCATCGCAAATCTCAAGCCTTCACAATGCTTAGGGGGTCGAAGAGCTCAAGTCGTCACAAAGCGACTTCCCTCGCGAAGATCACTGAGCCAACGTGGAGCACACGACTTTCGTGGAGCTAGAATAGCCACCGCGAAGCTCTTCTTTCGCAAAGCACACTACCTTTGCGAACATCCTTCGTGAACCAAGAGAAAAGTATTTTCTCTGAAAATTCTATCTACTTCTTTCGAGGGGGTCGACCACTATTTATAAGCAATTCCACCAACTCTCGAACTTTCCATGTGAAGTCAGCGCCACGTCATCACCAATCGTGAAGCTCTGAAATTTCTGCCAGAATTCTCTCACAATCGCAAAGCACCACGAAAATTTTCCGATCACGGAGCTCGTCGTAATCGCTGAGCATCACCGTCAACATTTCGTCGCACCTTCACCATGAAGCTCCCTCACAAATCCCTTCACCATCGCGATGCGCTTTAACTCTGCCGTTCACGAAGCTTTGACATAATCACGAAGAATCACTTCCATAATTATTTTGTTCTTCGATAAATCCAAACACTAATGCCTCTCTTCGGGAAATTCATTCCATTGCCATATTTAATTATGATCTTCATGGAAATCCTATTTTCGCGATGCTCATCAACCTCCAAATTTTGGACCTCATAAATTTGGAAAACACTGGGAAATGATGCCACCTTGTACTACTCTGTTGTACCGCCTCCTGATCGTCCATTCCTTTGTCATCGTTCTTTGTCAACATAGATTGTAAAAAACTTCTCGAGAACTCAACAATTCTCCATGGAAACTTGCTTTGTCAACAAACACAATCAACCCAAAAATACTTCAATGTTACCTTGAGGTATTTTTTCCAAACAAAACTTTTCCTTGAAGATTCAACTATAAATATGTTTTTAATAAACATGTGATTCATATTAAAGGGATAATGATTTAATGTTTAATATGGGTTGAATCATGACCCTGGTGTTTTAAATACCAAGAGAAGTATGCAATCTATTTTGGTAAAATGAAATATTTTTTTGAGTTTGAAATTGTGCTTTGGTCAAATGAAAATAATAACTAATGTTGTATTTGATATTTTAGAAATACTTTGCGACTTATATATATTTATATATTTCAAATGTTTTATATATTAAAAATTTCTTCACCCTTGGATGTATAATACCAAAGCCTAAACCATAGAAATTTTCTTGATTTTGGAAATACTAATATAATATTTTCTTTATGAAGTACTGAAACTTTATTTATAACTTTGTGTTTTTTAAAACTAAAGAAAATATTGGTTTTAGTACTTTTTTAGTTATATTAGTGAATTTATATTTGTTTGAAGAAACCTATATATGTATATGAAAACCTATTTTTATATTTAACAAAAAAAATAAACTTTTACATTGCTAAAAATATAGGTGAGTACACCACCTAGTCGAGGGACACCGTTGAGGCAGTCACTCAATGACTTGATGGGAATCTCACCCACAACCCCTGGAAATGGTCCACGGTGGCGGTGTGCATGAAAGGTGCGTGATAGGTCGCGCACATAGGGGGAATAGTAATACCTGAGCGCGTAGAAGTGTGTTCATGTGCAAGGGAACCAAGGGAGCCATCGTACGGGGCGACGTAGTGTCATGGGTGGGCACATGAGTGCGCCCTTAGAGAACCCGGTACGGGGTGGTACCGTGAGGGGGGAATGAGGAGTCTGAGCATTGGTTGGGAGCCACATGATTATAAAGGATCCAAAGAAATTTCTCCATTTTGATACAGGACAATGATTTTTTAGGTGAAACCCAATCTGGACCTTCAGATCATGCCACAACGAATGCAGATCATCCGATCAGTTCAGCTATCGAACCCCCGTGATCACGTTTTATCCACCAATTTTTTGAGCTCCATACAATCCATCAGGATCTAATCAAGGGAGTCCAATTATTTTTAAAACCCCCAAATCTTTCTTTGCCATCCGATCCAATACTTAGCAGATATCAATAGTTTATCTTTTATAAAACTTGTAGACGAACCCCAGCCATCAGATCAGGGTGAGATCTAATCCTGACCATACATTTCTTTACTTGGTTTTCTCTCCCGCATGCGCTGAACCAGTAGCCTATGCTACTTTCTTTTTTTTTCTTCCACACCCATGACTTCTGGTGGCCCCTCCTTTGACCCATTTTCTACAATACCAACACCCTCAGTCATATTTTAAACTAAGAATGTCTTGTTTTTTCTTCCAGTTTCATTAAACATAGATTATATATATATATATTATATAAAACTCTCTTTAAACCCGAACCCTACGGGCGTTCATCTTCTCCAGCGCCACCTTCGAGATTCCTCAGACCTCTTATCCTCCTTCAAACCAAGTAAGGGAATTAAATCTTGCCTTATTTATAAAAAATCGTATATACATTGTAGATATAAGGAATATATATATATATGTATTATTTATATCCCATTATACCCTATTTTTAAGTCTCTTAAGTTTATTTTCTAAATCCTTAAATGGTGTGTTTGAAAAAAATGTTGTAATTAAAGTCTATAATAGTTTTGGGTTTTGACTTATATATATATATATATATATATAATTTTATTATATATGTAGTTTTATATAACTTTCAATCTTAATATATTTTATGTTTTATAAATGATGATTTCCAGTATTTAGTGGATGCCTCTATTGCGTATAACCCTTGGAAGGACTGTTTTTCAGTTATGAGTTTATTTGAACACCTATTTTAATATATGTGTATATATATTTATATTTGTGTATATAAAAATACCAAAACTTTCGGTTTCATATTCTCAGAGTAGTGAAATTGGTATGATTTCCTCTTATAATTCATGAAAGGGTTTTGGTTTCATTTTTGGATGTGTGGAACTCATGTATACACTTCATATACATGTATATACAGTTCTATATATATTTATGTACATAGGTTCATTATAAAACAAACCATCTTGTTTATGTGTTTCCATTTTAAAGGTTGAAAACATACCTTTATGTAAATACATGTATACCATGTGTGTATCCAATTTATCTTATTGTAATTAAAACCATGGTGATTTAAGAATTTTTTTAATATGTGTAATTAAATTTTTATGCAAGCATTAATTACAAAAAACAATTGTTGCACTTAAAATAAATTGGATACTGTAATTTTTTTAGTAGTTGAAGATTATTAGACATGACCATTTATTAGTGCATTCTTTTTGTAAAATGGACATCTTCCTTAATTAAAAATTACTAATTTTAAAATATAAAATTTCTATTTCCATGAAATAATAATCTTAGAATTTAGGTTTATAATTTTATGTGACAAAACATTTATTTATTTTTGTGCATTAGTTTTCATCACACATGCTATAATCTTCTTATCATACTTATCATTTATTTCCATATCCATGAAACTATTAGTATTGTTATTTACATTATTAATCATGACTCACTTTGTATATGTAAATGCTAAATAATTTAATCAAACAAAAATGTTCTTTTATGGAATTAAAAACTAAATTATTCAATTTAGTATAGGACACTTTGAATAACATGAATTGAGATATTGAATTATTCAAAGTGGTATGAGACACTATGAATAATATGAAATAAGAAACCAAGTAATATGTGACACTTGGATAATAACTAATTTAATAAATAAAAGTGGTATTATCACTTTGATTTATAGAAATGAGTAATACATTAGACTTATTATGTGAGGGGTGGGGCCCACTACAGCCCCTCGATGCATCGGTAGGTCTCATGAGACTAGATAGGAGTGGAATTGTTCGAGGCCTTTCCAAATTTGATTTATGGTCTTGGAACGAGGCCTTGACAGAGAGTTTATGGTCATGGCATGAGGCCTTGACACAATCCAGCACATGCACTTCCCTCATTAGGACTATGAGATTTAATTATCCATGTGAATATTCGACTAGTAGAATATTAATGGTTAAAGAGGTTGTACATATTAGAATCAGAAGAAGTAAATTCTTATGTCTTGATTCAGCACTAAGAAAAATTATTATCCAGTTATGACTAAGATTTACTAATGAAAGAAATTGAAGTTAATATTTTATACACAACTCTGATCATGTATTACTCCCAGTTGTAAATTTGGTACATACAGTTTTTCATGTCACATATACTAAAGTTATAACGACTCTTACTTTATATGATTTGCACCCTGTATTTTATATGACCAGGACTATGATTGGAATATGTCTCTTTATAACCTTTCTAATATTTCTTGAAATGTTCCCTTGTATTTTGTGATCAAATGTTATGTTATGAATTCCTTATAAAAATGTTTTATAAATAATTTTAAAGGAATATTTTCAAGCGGTTGTAATTTCAGAATTATTTTATTTTAAAACCCCTTACTCGACATTCGTATTCTCACCCTACGTTTTGATTTTAATTTTAAAGTTTAAGTATATTTGAGTTACTTTGTTCAGTGGCAGCTTTGTGGAGTTCTTTCTCTTTCAATTTTTGAAGAATTTTAATAATTGTATCTAACTCACCAGGAACTAATCCAAAAATATCCTCTCTAGTGGAACATTTTCATGTGTTTTCATCATTTATTTTTATAAAAAAATACAAACCATGTTTTATTCTACTCTACACCAGCTTCGGGGCAGTCCGAGGCTGGGGCGTGACAAATACTGATGCTAAAACTTTCATGTCAAACCTACCATGATCCAGGAAGGTTGAACTATACTTTGTGTCAACTGAGACACATAGAGAAAACACTCTCGGAAATGGGTGTGAGTTTTCATATCATGAAAATGAAGAGGATACAAATTTGGATCTATGGGAGGAATCATTGGAGGTTCATGGCCTGGCACCATAGGTACATGGTCCTCACTGCCCTTAGGGTGTGAGACCATAGGATTTCATGGAGGCATGATACTACAATTCCAAATACACAAATCATAATATGTTTTTGAATTTATGAAATTGTAGATAGAAACTTGGACATGCATAAATCCTTTCTATAGAAATGATCAAGCCTCTCTGCCTACTCAAGCATCTAGTTCTAGATGTTATATTAGACCAAAAAGGATGTAAGAATACAAGAATTACCCACTACCCACTGCTAAGGCTAGAATCAAGTCTATGTCTCTGTGTTTGATCTATAAAAGATGGCCATTTCAATTTCAGAATCATATTCATTTAAAAAATGTGCTTTTTCAAGTATTTATTCCACTTAAAATGGTTTAATCTAGTGGATTTCCATTCTTGAAACCCATAAGGTCCCATACTCTTTATGAATCATAATATGTAATCCACTTAAACCACATCATCACACATTCTAGCCCATGAAACCAATGGTCAATGGATCAATATTCCATAATTGACTTCTTAAGGAGTTTGGTTTAACATATTTAGGATAACAATGTTAGGTTAAGGAAAACACAATAAGCATCATTTGTATTTTCCAATTAATGAAAGAAGTTTCATCATAATTAATTATATATTCATAGCACAAACAATATGAAATAGTCCAATGCAATCTTAAGATAATTGTGACATGGAAAAATATTTGAATATTATTCCAAGTGTGCCTAATAATGAAGCATGATCTAATTAAAATACCAAATTTCATTGGCCTGTATTAGGAAATCACATTTCCATAACATGAATTTGAATAAAACCATAAAACAATTATGTCACCCAATAGTGAATTCATTTCAAATATCAATGGAAAAATAAATAACTTCAATTACCCATCCTAAGTAATTTGGGTTTCCCTTGTACATGGTTTAGCTATGTCCATGAAAATGGTTATATTAAAAATTCCCTTAACTCATAGGCACCTATCTAATAACCAAATAGTAAGAAAAAAGAAAAATTTTCCTATGATACCACTTTGTAATGTCCCAACTCGAGATCCTCTAAACTTGTGCCCCAATAAAGTCGGTCACAGAGCCTCTAGAATGCATCCACATACTCCAGAGGATGATGACTAGAAATGAGGGTGTAAAGTTGGTATGGTGGGTAGACTATATCCTATTGACATTTGATACACAATAAATATATAAAAGTATTAAAATCATATAAATAGGAAGAATGAATAATAAAAAAACAGAATAATAAAAAAATAAAAATATGATAATATATTCAAAATCCCCAATGGTAGAGTTAATACATGATTCGTGGAAAGCTGATATACACAAATTAGAAATAGGGGAATATGCATATAGGCAGGCTATACAAAAATTACAAAAAATAAAAAAAACAGCTCCATTATCATCTCGAGTGAATGATCAGTCCTCTTCTCCGAATATCCATCTATATGTAATTATATCAACAACCTATGTCATGACCCTTTCCATTATCAATACATAAAGACTTATAATATTCTCATGTAACAAAGGTATCCTGAGTAGGGTGTGAGATAAACATATCATTATTCCACCACCAATGGTGTGTACATGTAATCTGAGTAGTGCTCGTAGATAAAAATTGTGTAGGTATAAATATAAAGGAAAAACAATAATAAAATAAATTACCAGCTTACTCAGGTTCCAATAGGACACCTAGAAGGTCTAGCTACTTCGACTCGTGGTTGGAATGGAAGTGTGACCATTATATATATATATTGTAAATATATATATATATTTTAATTATATATTTCATCCACCTATATGAACCAAGTACTTGCTGACGTAAGTTGCTATATACCAATAATAATAGTGTTGGATGGACAAGGGAATAACTTACACATCTGGGACCAGTCTAATGAGCTTATAGGCTCATGTAGAAGGGTACATTCCATACATCATAATAAGAGTTGATACATCATGCATGAAACTCAGTATCATGAGTGATCCATCATGTCATCACTCTAAAAAAGGGATGCGACATGTAAAGACAAGTGTCCTAATAGTTTTAGTGGTGTGAGACGCCATGATCAACACTTGATGTAAGAGAGTGTGATATTTCCATGCTCAATAATACCTTACCATCATGTCACAATATTTCAAGGGTTATTCACATTTATAATATTCATCATGAGTAAAAACCTCTCATGTAACATGTTTACCAAACCTTTACATATAAATGAGGCTTATCCATGTTTATAAAATAATACATGAGGGAAAACCTATCATATATCTAATAGTCACATTCAATTCCTTGAAAATAATAAAATTCAAAAAGATAATCTTATATATCATGCATTAGATAGCATGGCAATGCCACCCTTTATAGTTCAACAAATTTCATCTATATAGTTCAATCAATTAAAAGCAATTCACCATGTAATGATCAGTTCCATATAATCCATATCATTTAAAGAAACATAGCTCATTTATGAAGAAGGGAATCCATCATGAATATGACATCCTTTATAAAACCAACTCATTCAATTTACCAAGGTATGGATACTCTATTTACAAGGCTCAATGCATCTTTTAACGATGTGATAAGGCCATTATGGGAGCTTTCTACATGGGAAATTCCAACCCTAGATTGTCCTAACACATGGGTGGAACCCTTGGTTCAATCAATAACACACATTTTATTGGAAAACCAATTCAAAAGATCAGTTAAATTCCTAAAATGTGAATCCGACATATACACTTTTTTCAAAAAGGGGAATTTCTACATAGAACATCCAAGGGATGTCTATAACCAGTGATACCATCCTCTATATTACTAAACAAGATTCAATAGGTATATATATTAAGGTGAAAGGACCCATTATAAATGAATAACTCAATGTAAAATGTATTCTCAAAAAAAATATGTAATGCATCACAATGAAATATTTATGAGACATAGAAACCCAAAAGGAAAATTATGTGACCAACTGCATCAAAGATGTTGATGAATCCTCACATGATATTAGCCTTAGATTAAAAGTAGGTTGGAATAGATCTGAGAAACCATCAAATATTTGGAAAATAGGGAAAATGAATATGCAATTAAATAAAATGATGGATCTAGAAATAAACATAGACAGAGGAGAGAGACTAGGGGATATTATTAAAATGGATCCAATGCTTTTGATGGATCGAGAAATGTGCACGATATGTGGGAACTAGCTTGATTCCTAGATTGAGAGAGGTTTTAATCTCAAGGGATAAGAGAGACTATTTCAACTATTGGAGGAAATAGAAGAAATAAAAGATACGATTTAAGATTAAATGAAGGGAAAACATAATTTCACCCCAAAATAATGGGATCATGTTTTGGTATACGATTTTCAAACTGTGTTCAAACTATTCACAGGTCACTACTATAAGGGGAACACTACATGGATTGGTAGAATATTTGACTAAAAAAACAAAATAAGAAAATACACTCTTTTTAAAAAATAATCAGCCTAGAACGATCGTGAACCTTATGTTTCACGGATGCAGAAAAACCACACGGCCTCCAGGTGACACTATATACAACTATATGGTTACAGAAAGACCATGTAGGCTAAACCACACATTTTCTCCAAACCATGAAACCTAGTATTCTACCCATCATTCAGAACTCCAAGACCACTATTGGGACCTTCCTTAGGCTACAAAACATGTTTTCCATTATTAATAAAAGGATTAAAATTTAAAAACAAATGATCCATACCTTCGTGAAAAGATAAGTTGTTACATTTAAAACCCTAAAGATGATTGGGTTGGATTTGTAAATGTTTTATAAATTTTGGTCATGGTTTTAAAGTAGGTTTTTAAAAATAGTAAAAATTATAATCATTGGGTGATTCATGAAATATACATGGATAAACATAATAAGTGTGGAAATCATAGGGGTAGACTTTTTTCTATTGATAAATTGAGGAAGGAATTGATATTGTTTGGTACTAACATATTCCCAGTTTAGGATCTTTTATTCCTAGTATGTATTCCCATATTACAGGAAATAATACTATGTTTTTTTATTTTTGATTTTTTTATCACATGAGGGGATTTTATCATGGATTATTACTTATAAGTTTTTATTTGTGTTTGCAGGACACAAATTCACATGATAGTTTAGGTAAAGGATATGTTTTTAATATCTTAACACTTTGTGTATGGATTTTAATTACTACTTCATCACTTATAAATTTCATCTTTCTATATTTTATAATATGAAAGGATTTCATGAAGAACCAAAGGAAAATTATTAAAAATGATTTGGGATTTATAAAAATGATTTGTAAAAATTCTTTTGTTTTAAAATCTAGAACTACTACATTTTATTATTTGACCTCATATAGACTATAAGTTGGTATCCTATTGGGATTGGTTATCACATCCTACTTTTTCTATTGGGGAGTTCAATAAATTTAATTGAAGGATTGAGGTAGTGGGAAGGGAATCTTGTATCATTCCAACTTCTCTTTTGTATTACTTACTTCATAGTGGATTGGTTAGGAGGTGATTGTTGGTCACATGGAGACTTGTTGGTCTTGTATGATTCATACTTTCTTGGTTTAGCCTATTTGGATTGGTATGGATGGATCTAGTTGAATCTCATTATTCCACTTAGAAATTATATTCTAGGACTTGTTTTTGTTATATTTAATACATGCTTCTATTATCCTTGATGTATAACATCATGATGGGACAACTAGTGTAGATTTTATAGAAAGATAGGGTTGGTTTATTTAAATTTTTTATCAATGGGATGGTCAGCCTGCTTTTTTTTGAAAATTCTAATTTTTTTCTATATCATCGGTAGAGAGGAATTAGGTCCATTAGAGTTTAGGTAGTATGTGATACATTTTTCCTAGCCATATCACTTCTATTTATAAACTCAAGTTACCATGGGTGGATGGAAAGTTTTTACCAAGTATGAGACATGGAGTTTGATGTCATTTGAAAGATATTTATCAAATTTTTATTTAAATAGACCTATTCCATTATAAAGTGTTTTTTTATATCTATAGGATTAATAATTTCATTATTTTTTGTTTCATTAATGCATTGATATAGATACTGATAGTTGGTCCTATGATTTTGGAATTTTATCATTACTTATTTGTTTTTGTCTAGAGATTGTTTGAAAATTACTTATATAAGAGATATTCCAAATAGGAGAGAGTGAGATACAAATAAGATCTTTAAGAGAGTTATCTATTAGACCCTTCTTTGGTATAATTTGTAATACTAACTTTTCATACTCTTAGTAACATAGGTGTTGTGAACCAGAAATGAGAGGCGGATCATAACTCATAATTTACTAATTAGTGTCCACCCATCTTTTTTGGTGGCAAGGGGTCCATGGAATATGAATAGTGTCTTGATAATATTAATAGGATATTAAACTTCAGGAATAATACTGAATATTATAAGGCGGGGTTTTCCATGTAAATTCTCATGGGATTGGGGAGGAGGTGGTGGGAATATATTTGGAAAGATAAGATTCATTATGATCTTTCATGGGATTATTTGAAGAAAATATTTAATAAAAACTATTATATTGAGATGTTTTATGAAGAGACGTACTGAGATATTATGACTTTAGCAGAGGGGAACCACACCATTATGAAGTATTCTACCTATTTCGATGATCTGGGGTATCTAGAACAAGATATTTTAACTAATGAGAGCCTAAATGCTATATGTATTGAGTTGTGATTGAGGTATAATTTTTTATTGATGTTTATTCTCATGTTCTTTCAAACTATTCTGAAGGTATTTGAAAAATCAACTTTTACTAAGGAAGATATAATTCGAAGATGGGTTTGGGTTAAACATTTGTCAGTTTTTTATTAGCTAGATTGTATCTTCTATCTTGAAAGGTAAACATAAGGGTGCTCAGTTTTCTAACGGTTTAGTTTTAGGGGCTTCTTAAAAACTGTTTTTTTATTATTAGTTTGGAAGACATATTCATTACAAGTGTAACTATATAGAGGATTCTAATAATTATCATCACTATAATTTATTAGGAAATATGAAGTGTTTTTGTGAAATAATATACTTTGGAATTAAAGAAAGATCCTCTCTCAATAATGGTTAATAGGTTCATACTGATGCATACAATTGTGGTGTGTCTAATCCATAGAAAAATGGGGGTGTTTCTATGGATAATACCTGATTTATTTATATAGCATTGTATTATCTAGAGGAATATATTGTAGGGACATGTTTAATTAAAGGGAAAATGTTTATTTCATCATCTATGGTGAAAAACATTCTTGATACATGTGATACTCATTCTATTATATCATCAACCCTAGTTGAGGTATAGGTATTACATTCAGATCATATACCATAATTATTGAACCATTATAGGCCTCTCAGAAAGTAGTTTGAACATGGTTTTAAATTCCTCACATGTTAGGTGATAATAGCCGACTTATTAGTGATGTGGGAATTTTTTTCTTAATATTTAAATCTTAGACATTATTATTGACATGTATTAAATCACCATTTTTAATGTAAATGAAGTCTGTTATCAACATCATGTTCAATTTTCATATTTTGATGGAGTCACTCATATTTTTCAGTGTATATGGGACTTTAGATCAAAAAGGGAGTGACCTATTTTTCTTTTTACTGGGATAATCTCATTCCAGTTCTCAAATATTATACTTGACGTAGTTGGTCTTTGTTTAGGTAGTCCCCTTCATGATGTGGTTTTTTCATACCAATATGCCCTTCCTTATGATTTTTCTTGTTTACCACCACTAATAGTGCCCATGTTTACAATTGGCATGCTACCTGGTTTGATGACCATTTATTTTAAATTTTATCGAATGACACCTATTGAGTTGGTAAAACATAAGATCATTCTTGAGGATCTATATGATAAATGATTTATTCATCCTAGAATACCTATACAGGCTTCACATATCTTTTTTTTCTATGAATATACGATGAGCATCTCAGACATTATGCATATTATCAAAATATTAATCTTGTTACCATTAAGAACCAATATCATTTTCCTAGGATTCATGATCTTTTGGACCAGAAAAGAGGGGAATATTGGTTTTTGAAGATTGAACTTCAATCAAGGTACCACCTGTTGAGATTTTTAGAGTAGTATACACCCATTTTAACATTTAGGATCTGGTATAGTAATATTTAGTTTTTAATTATTCCATTCAGTCTCCAAAAAATATTGTATTATTTATTTATTTGATGAACTAGATCTTCCATAATTTATTGTACACTATTTTTTATGTTCATGGATGATATATTGGTGTAATCTATATTGGAGGAGGGGAAAACATACCCTTTGGATTTCATTTTTTGAACCTTGAAAATCATCATCTATATGGTAATCATAAAAATGTGAGTTTTTGATCCTTGAGGTGATAATTCTAAGGTATATGATATTTGAGAAGACCATCTCAGATGATCTTAAGAAAATATAGGCTATTATATCTAGGGAGAAGCACAAAAATGTGTGTGAGATATGAATATTATTAGGTATAGTCGGTTACTATCAACGGTCTATTATGGATTTCCCCAAGCTCATTTCTTTGACAATAAATTCAACCAGTAAGGGTGTAAAGATTGAATAGAATGAAATATTTCACAGATATTTTGAGGAGATAAAGTTGTGTTTGACTTCAGTACCAATTTTGATACTTCTAAAATTGGGTTCAGGAAATAATTGTTTTGCGATGCTTCTAGTATGGGTTTCAAATGTGTCTCGATGCAGGGAATTTAGTGGTGGCCTATGGATCATTATATTTATACCATCATGAGAATAAATTCCATACCCACAATATTGAGTTGGTAGAAATTATGCATACTATCAAAATGTGGTGACATTAACTATTTGGGGGGAAATTTACTATTTATTCAGATCATAAGAGACTATAATATATATTTACTCATAAATATCTAATATTATGATATAGGCACTTGGTGTAGTATCTTCAATCATTGGATTTTGATATTTTTTTCACTCCAGGAAAAAATATTATGGTTCTTGATGCATTGATCAGAAAATTACCAACAAAATATTTGAAGGAATCAGATGAGGAGTGGTATATAATGAATTTCTTTACTAAAATGATCTTGTGAGTGGAAGAGGATAATGTATATGTGATCAGAGATTTTAAAAAATATGATTCATATTTCTATGAGTGATTCCATCACTATAAATTCATAGACACTGAGTTATAATTCTTGGGTGAACTAATTTATGGTTTAGAGACCTCATGTGAGTGGTCTTGGTCTCCTAGTGGTTCCTTATTCTTTTGAAATATGATTTTTGTTCTTTTTTCCATGAGGATTTAGTTAATGGATAGTGGGAAGTGGTCATGTTTCTCTATATACCCTAGGGTTACAAATTTGTTTCATGACTTCAGATATTGGTATTGGTTATTCAGGATGAGAGAAATGATTTCGTTTTTTTATTGTTGTGTATTAATTGTCACAGAATCAAGGTGAAACACATGATACCTTCCAGAATATTTCATACAATACCCATTCCAGTATGGAATTAGGACGTGAAATACCTAGAATCCATCCTTGTTTTACCATGGACTCATAGTGGGAAGGATTTGATTTGGTTTATCATGGATTGACTAATGAAATCAATATTTTTAGTCCCTATCATGTAGATGATGAATGTGATGTAGCCTGGGGACTTAAACATTTGAGAAATTGTGAGACATCATGGGGTTCCGTTTACAGTTGTTTTTGATTGGGAATTGAGGTACAAATATAGGTTTTGGAAAGGTTTGATTGAGGATATCAATTACCAGGTGAAATCGAGGATGGATTATAATCTATATAAGGACCGACAAACATAGAGGGTTACCCTAGTTCTAAAGGATATTCTTCATTATTGTGTGCTTAATTTTGGGGGATCTTGGGAATATAATTTCCCTATTGTCTATTTTCCCTATAATAGTAGTTATCATGCATTGATTTTTTTTGTAACCCTTTTAAGGGTTATATGATAGGTCATGTTAGTCTCCCTTATGATGGGAAGATTTGGGAGAATTTTCTTTGGTTGGGATGATTCTTGTTCAAGAGATAATAGAGATGGTGTAGTTTATCCGTAATATATTGGTCCTGGAAGAGTCGTTATAAATAATATGAGGAATGCTATCACTAGTTGATGGTGTTTGAGGTTTGTGATCAGGTTTTTCTTAGAGTTTAGCCTCTCTTATGACTTCATCGGTTGGGTAAGTACAGTATGTTGGTAGAATTTTTTTTGATCCCCTTTAATATCATTTAAAGTCTAGGTAAAGTGGAAAATCAATTGGACTTTCCATATCATTTGACCTATATCCATGAAGTGTTTTATGATTCCCAGTTGAGGTGGTATATACCATATCCTTCCGATGTTATTAGATGAGAGTATGTTGATATTGGGCCCAAAACAACATTTGTTGAGGATCTAGTTTAGATTATAGATATCTAGGATAAGTTAATACATGGTAAAGTGATACCTTTAGGTTGGGTACTATGGTACAAAAGATAGGATATTTATGAGATGCGATAGTGGGAATCATTGATGAGGTTTTAGTGGCCTTAAATTTTCTAGATATAGAATCTTGAGTACTTTCTAGGGGTAGAAAATGTTTTTTTGTGGAAAAATTATAGCACCACATTTTATTATTTTAGGTACTCTTTTTCTTCAGTTTTTGGTTTTTGTTTTTGTTTAGGTGAATTGTGGTATTTTTGGAAGTGTAGAGACTTTATAGGTTAAAATGGAATAGCTTTTAGGGATGTGTATTTTTTTTAATTAATGGAGTCAAGGTATAGTTTTGTAAATTTTTTTATATGGTTCTCCTTGTGACTAGAGAACCTTATGTTTGGTCTCATAGAATTTCTAGACAAAACTATGTTGTTTTCTCTCTAATGGAAAATTACATGTCGTGTAGTGGTTTCACACTCTGTAGTTTCCAAGAAGATGTGGTGAATATGTTTTATGGTGTGAGAGGTTTAGTGACCACATAAAGTGTTAACTTCATGTAATTGTAAAAGTTTGGATTTTTATTAGAGGAGAAAAATTGTTATGTGACTTTCTAATTCATGGGATTAAAGACCCTGAAAGGGAATACACAACATGTAATCCTTGAGACCAGTGGTTTTAAGTGCATTGCACACCTAATTTTTAGTTTATTGGGTCCACATACCTTCCTTTGGAACCCATAGGTGATTTTGGAGATCTTCACTCCTCCCAGATATTTTGTTCAGTGATTAATCATTGTTATGGTTATGATGGTACTTCTAGGTAAGTGTTCCTTATTGTTAATGATTCCAATGGTCGTGGATACTACATTATATGATTTTTTGACTCATATTCAAGATCAATTGTTGTTTTATTATATCCATTGTGGTTTACTATTTTGAAACGTCCTTTGAAGGATGATCCATGGTTCTCCAATCTTTATTTTCATGGACAGATAGGGCTCCAATAGTCTTGAGGTAGGTGTTTCTATATAACGTCTTAATAAATTTGTTTTTATTATAATTATTATAAAATAAAATTGGGTTTTTCATTTATATAATGTGATTTAGGTTTCACAGAATTTCATGAAATGGGTAAATGTTTTTAAATGGGGGTTCATTTAAAAAATGGTTTTTGCACACCAAGTGTTTGATTAAATTCTTTAATGGTGGTTTTGACTTGGAAATGGGTTTCCAAACAGTAAAGAGGTTTTTATTGGCTTTGAATATAATATAATAATTTTGATTGTAGTTTTAAAATGGGTTATGAAAAACATGGAACATTGGGAACCTTGAGTGCATTTAGAAACTGAGATGGGTGACCTTAACATGTGAGGCACTTTTAGGGGTTAATTTTTAGATATCGATGGATTGTGGTTACTTTTGACATTGGTTGGTAACAACATAAGGCTAATTTATGTTCATTTATGTATTGTACATATTCTCATAGTATAAGATCCTATATGTAGATATTTTTCCTTCCTAGTTTATTTATTGATTGATGGGTCATTATCATGCGTTGTTTATAAAATGTTTTTATATGAGGTTGTAGAACATGGATTCACATTATAGGTTATTTCATGGATCTGTATAAACTAAAATACGTTGTAACCATGGATTTTTATTCTAGAACTGGAGCCAATTTTTTGTTTGTTGTCAATCCATATTGAGTTGATGTGGGAATTTACAAGGAAATTTATCTTACAGTACAAGTTGTTTACAATGTTGAAGGTGGTGCCATTTCCTAATGATTAACATAGTGTTGGACTCAAAATCAGGGAGATGAAGATAGATTTGTGAAATGTTTTTTTCTAGAATTTATTCATCTCAAATATACAAAAGGAATAAGTTTCATGATGAATGGGTTTCACAAAGACCAGTTTTCCCAAAAGGTTGAGTTTTGTGAAGTTGTGGAGCATCACGAGTTCATGAAGGGTTGATGGTAATCTATGTGAACATTATATGTTGATCATCATTAATTCGTGAGGGTTTGATAGTAATCTCCATGACTATGAGAATCTTTAGAGGTGGACTAAATTTTATTAGATATTTACAAATATAAGATCTTCACAAAAAGGAATTTGGAGTTTCTTGAAAAATAAATTGAGATATTGGGATTATCATGAAGTGATTACCCTATAAATAGGTTTCTACCACCAATGTATTTGAAAATAGTTTTTTTTGGAGAAAATGATGAATCAGTCTGATTTCAAAAAGGCTTAATGCTTCATGAATCCGGTACTCATTGTGACCCTAAGCATTATAATAAGTCATTGTTAGTATTGAACAATGATTAGGTATATTGGAAAAAGTATTTCCACAATTACTGGTTATTCCATGATGAATTAGAGTTCAGAAAAGGTAGTTTTCTTCCTGAAGGTTATAAGCTTCAGGAAGGATCTTCGCAAAGGAGCTTCACGAATAGCAGTGTTGAAAATATAGTTTATGTGCGTAGTTATTTAATGTTCCCCAACTCAGGGCTACAATGCAAGAAGAGTTTAGTCATAGTTAGTGACAAAGACTTAGATTAAAATCTATTAAATATAACTTCCAGTTTCTAAATTTTGTATGACTTCACCCAAAGTAGTGAGCTAGGGGGAGTCGATGAAAGTGTTCAAATGGAGGTAGTGTGGTATCCCTAAAATCTTGTAAAGGAAGTGTTACTAGAACATATTGATTATATTTGAACTTATGTATTACAAAACTATTGAATATTATAGGAGATAGGTATGACCAAATCAACACTATCGACGTATGCTATTTGGACCACCCCTTAGTGGTGAACCAAATAGGACTTTTTTGTTGTCACTCTAAATGTTAATGTTTGATTAATATAAAATTCTAAAAGACTAGATTAACTCTTTCCTCACAATGTGTAAACAATATAATTTTTTTAAAGGAAAAATAGGACGCTCTGATCCACCCCTCCTCTCTCAGGGTGTTTTGGGATCGAACAAGTGTTTTTAGAGCATACAAGTTGTTGGAGTTAAATCTATCCTCTATTGTTTTCTTGGTGAATTAGGTGAACGTAAGGGGAGTCACTCTATTTGATGGAGGAAAATTCCAGATTTTGAATAATAGGATGATATGTCATCTAATATCCATTGGTATGGATGTTCTTTTTTTCCAAGTCTTAGGGTATTTAGGTCACGGATATAGAAATTACTTCTATGACTAAAAGAGACAATAAAATTCTTGATGCAGATTCCAAAACACCAAATTGTCATTTAGAAGATCTATCAGATCAAATATTTTTGAAGGCGATGAGTTTCACATCATCCAAGTATATGTATTAAAAAACTAATAAATAAATATGTAGGCAATAACAAAGTAAAGTAGGCCAAACTCCATGTTTTTTATAAGAGGTTTGATGATTTGAAAACTCATCATGATGAAAATGTATATACATTTTCTAATTAAATTAAGTGATATTTTGGAAAAAATAGAGGAATTGGTGAAGAAATTAATGATAATTAAATTTTCAAGAATATCATGAGAAGGTTACCACCTCTTTATGATCCAAAAGCGTCGGCCCTTGAGGGAAGAGATCTGTCTAAAATTTCTCTTGGTGATCAGATATGTAGTCTGATAGATTATGAAATAAGAGTCAAAACCGAAGATGAAAAAACATTTGCAATTAATGAAATGAAATTTAAATCCATGAAAAATGATATGTCTCCATAAATATTGTTCATGAATATAATGAGGAGGACGAACTTCCTTATATTTTTTCTAATAAATTCATTAGAGGAAAAGGTATATTTGAAGGAAAGCTTCCTCTATCCTATTTTTTATGTAATAGTGTTGGGGGAAATTGCTTCTTTTCTATCAATGAAGTTTTATATTCAAGAAAGTGAATCAATAATAATGAATGATTCCCAGAAAAGGATGCCCTAAAATAGATAATTCAAATATCGAAAGAAATTATAGAGAAATATTTTCGTTTGTAATGAGGGACAAGATGATAATGACCTTTTGGAGGATGGAGAACCAGAGTTTATAAATTAAAACCAAAAATATAGAAGGCTAATGTTAAAATGGAAGAACCTTAAAAAGATAAATATAATCATTTTATTAGTGTTTTTGATCTCAAGGTGGAATTTTAGGATTCTATTTATAAGATAGAAATTAAAAGAAATATAACTAGATAGATGAGAGTTTTCTGGATGAATCATCAAAGTATGTTTATTATATTGATGTTGAAATTGATCGAATAGAAGAAGGTGTGGAAGAATAATTAAAAACATTGGAAATATTAGAAGTAATTATGGAATTTAAAATCACAAATGAAGAGAAGGATAAATTCATAAATGAAAATAAATCCAAACTAGATGGGAAGGATATGTTATTTTAGGGGTGTGAAGACGAATTTTTTACTCTATGGAGTATACTATAAAATGAGTAAAAATATTGGGAAATAAATAAGAAATTACAATTTGAATGATTCTTAGACGCCATTCTATTATAAAGAGCTAAACATGGTTTTGATTGAGTAGATAATTCCATGCATGATCAGAGATCATTATGTATAGGAAAAAATGGAATTAGATATGATGCAGAAACATCAATGGATGGAAATAGGGTACGCCAAAATAATGAGATGCAGAAATTTGGACATATCCCAAAGGCACCTGATATCCTAACAAAGAAAGACCCAAATCAAATATAAATGAGAGATAAAAATCATCCTCAAGTATTCAGAGATGGTTTCTAGAAAATTTATTTTACTAAATATGGGGAAATGATGAGGAGTTAATGTGAGAAGACATTTACTCTTTTAAATTTTTTTTGTGGCTTTCTGGGCCATACCATGTCATACTATAGAGAGTTAAGGATCTATCAGAATGTAGAAGTTATTGGAAGTCTATAATGGATAACTAGATCATATCCATCATTTTAAATATGAAATATTTTTAGGATAAAAATATGAATGTAGATACTCAATTACACAGGGGAGATGAATTTTAATTTAATTTTGTTTAAAATTATGGAAATCTATGTTTAAAAACGTTATACCAGGTAAATTCACAAATCCTTTTTTAGTTCTACTAAACAAACTTGCACAGGTTCCAGAAATATGGTTCCAAAAATGGTACTTAATAAAATTTTACACGGAAAAGATTCTAGCTTATAACATATACAATCTTACTTATCAGAGTATGAAAATGTACAAGAAATTATAATAAAGTTATACTTTATTCTGTTCTCAAAATAAATTGAAAATAAAACTTGAAACGAAACAAGTAACGTGTAGGGAATTATTTTACCCAAATAGTAGGGTATCCAACAACCGTGGATAAAGGACCCTTGATTTATACTTTCAAGAAATTCTATCTTACCCACACCTGGGCAATCCCTTGATAGGAATATCAGAATCTGTCTTGTTATCCCCTCAATCCCTCAAACTTTAATGTAGTCAGCACATCTGTCTTCCTATCCCCAGAATCCCTCGATTGTACCCATCAATAACTAAACAAGTTGTTCATAGCGCACAAATCATGAGTCTCTATCTCTAGAAATCACTTCAGAGTATGTAATATCTAGATTAATGAAATCAGTCTTGAGATCTTCCAAATGAGCTCCTATTTATAGGCACAATTCTAATGGTTGACTCCCTCAACCTACAATCATATTTTTCCATAAATCTCGTAGGAACCTATAAACATTTCATTCAACCAATAGTTAGTTAGAAAAAGATTACATGACATCATTTCATAATAATAACATGTGTTAGAAAAAATAAGTTTCTTAACCAAATCAATTTTTCAGAGTCTAAGGAAAAATATAATTCAGAATCTAACCATATAAACAATAAAAATCTATATGACATGGACATTCAAGTTCTATTTTACAAAGAATTTTGAATCTGAAATATATATATTTCAGAGTCAGAATTATAATGAATTTAGAGTCAGAATTCTGAGGAATTCAGGGCCTAAATTCTGAGGAATTTTGAGTCTGAATTACGAGGAATTGAGAGTCTAAATTATGAGGAATTCGTTGTCTGAATTCTAAAGAATTTTGATTCAGAATTATGAGTTATGATTGGTGGGGCTTAATATTGAGGTAGTTGCTGGGGCGAGGTAGGACATGTGTTGTTCGAGTTCTTTTTTATTGTTTTTATGTTTTTTTTGTTGGACTTGGTGGTTCTCACTTTCCCGTTAAAAGTGATTCAATAATCAAATAAAAAATAATTTTCAGTTAGTTTCAAAATTATGAAGAATTCAGATTCTTAATTATGATTAATTCAGATTCTGAATTTCAAAGAATTCAGATTATTAATTTCAGAGAATTCAGATTAAGATTTTAGAGAATTTGAAATCTGAATTTCAGAGAATTTGGAGTCTGAATTTCAGAGAATTTAGAGTCTGAATTATAGAGAATTCATAGTCTGAATTTTAGAGAATTTAGAACCTAAATCTCAGATAATTTGGAATCATAATTTCATAGAATTCAGAATATGAATATATAAAACTCTATATAGAAGGAATTATACGATTCCAAGGTTTTATGTAAGAATCCAAATTTTGGACTGAGTAATAAAATGATTTTGATTTAGAGAGATTATAAAATTAAATAAAGAAAACATAGGAATGGATAAAAATTTCCTTAGAAAAGGGAAATTTATTTTATAAAAATAATACTTTGTGATTTTTTTTTCTCAAGATAATGTATTTGTGATTTTTGAAACATAGAGGGATGGAGAAGTCATAAGGAAACCTTATTGACATAACAATCTCCCCCTTTTTGGAAAGCAAAAACATCCTTATAAAAAGAATATAAGGACTAAGAATTATTCTTTATGAACTTAAAATAAAAACTTATCTCCCTATAATTATAAATAAGGGTAAATATTACTTACCCCCCCCCCCCCCGTAGGTTTTGAAATTCCTATGTATTGTATTCTTGATTTCCTTAAAGAGATTTTTATTTTTCCTGCATAATGAAATATTATTTGAGAAAACTCCCCCTTAGATAGACTGCCCCTTACTTAGGGAATTATATTCTTTACATAGAAATCTTTTTTATCATTCCTTTCTCCTCCTTCGTGATTTTAAAAATGGAATAGAGAGAATGAAAAAAATACAGTATGAGAAAGACTGGAACTATATACAAAAAACAAAATGAAAAACAATAAAAATTTTCATTATGATTAGAAATATAGAAATGTGGAAGATACAAGAAAAGATAAGATATAAATGAAAAAAATTATCCTTTTTTTCATTGGTCATGATCTTCTTCACAATGGTCTTCATATTCTTAAGCTCTTTATGATATTCTTCAAATCCCTTGAGCAGCTGTTCCTAATCCTCATTTTTCATCTCCAGGGATTTGATCTTCTAATCCAGATACTTTTGGATTTCTTCATTAGACTTCAAAAGCTCTTCTTTCTTACTAAAATTCTCATCGAACTCTATTTTGAGATCTCTTCCCTTCTTGAAATTCATTGAAATTATGTTTATTTTCCTATTCTGATATTTTTCTTCTTGCTTCCAGGATTCTTGATCTAGGTTCGGATTTTCTAAAAATCATTTTGTGAGCTCTTTCGTTATCAAATATACTCTATCAAAGGAATCTTATATAGTGTCTTGAAAGTCATCAAGAATTCTCATATCTTCAATCGTATTCTTGGAACACTTAGTGATTTCCTTACTAGACCTTCTATGATCATCATACTCGATATAGAAGGTTTTGAAATTAGCCTCAAGTTTAATGTATTTTTCCATAAGCATGCTAACAGAATATGATTTTAGACCGAATGAATGCTGAAGCATTTGAGACCTCGAGTCAATAATCTGAATCAAATTAATGGTTTCCACTAATTTCTTCAATGATTGAACAACAATGTCCTGAACTAAGAAGGATGATTCTGAATTAGATTACATTTTTCGTAAGGATTCTTTCTCTATCTCAACAGCCTTTCTTTTAGAAGAACTACCAACTAATTTCTTAGCTACCAAAGCTTTCTTTGGTGTATCAACTATCACCTGTATTCCTTTATCAGCTCTATAAATGGTATTTGGGGCTTTTAGGGATTCATGTTCACAATATGATTCTTGAAAGATTCTATCTTTATCAAATTTTTATTTCTCAGCATCTGCCTTAAGATCATCTGGTTGAATGAAGTCTTGATTGATGCTGTCATCATTGGAAGGATTATTAACCTCTTCCTGATCTTCATCCTCTTTTCCTTGTGAATGAATTATGGTTTATTAATCCTTAGAAGTCTATATTGACAATTTTTCTGAAGGAATTTCCTTCACATGATATTCTTCAACATTCCTTATCATATCATCAGTGTCATCACTTCCTTCCTCTTCTTCTTCTTCCACTTCCTTTTTCTGGAAAATTTCTTATTATTCAGGTTCCGGATTTACGATATTCTTTAATAAAGTCTCTAATGGTAATATTTATTTGAGGAAAGATTTGTGCACCTAAACCTAGTCAGAATCTTTCTCTGTGTCCTTGAGAATATCATGAACTAATTTTGCCTCAGGCAATTTATTCGTTTTCATCATTTTCTTTTCCTACATTTTAAATTAGTCAGCTACCTTAATTTTTAAATATTTTTCCTCAGTAATATCTAAAAAAAGCTTGGATATCTTTCCTTCTTGTTTTTATTCTCTTCCCTCCACTTTTCAATGACTTCATCAGGATAGTTTTTTTGTTACATAGAATTTGGGGTCCTGAAAGAGATTCCCGAATTGAAGGGTTTTCAACGACTACTCATTCTTTCATATTTATATTATTTTGACCCTTCTTGGAAGTCTCTCATACTTCTGTCTTCTTGGATAACTCATCAATTTCACTTTCGGAAAAGTCATAAAATTATTTTGATTTTCTATTGAAACCAACCTTCATACTTGTCAAAGCATCATCACTGAGAAACATGACTTTGAAAGATCTAGTCTTTGAACTACAGGGGATTTTGAACAATTCTAGGCATAAGACAATGATCTTAGATAGGATTGTTGGATACATAATTATTTTCAATTTGAGGGTGCCATTTTTGATTTTTTTTATTGTTAAAAAGATATACATCACTAAATTTATCTTCCTCAAGTTCATCAGGAAATCAAGAATGAAGATATTACTCTTCTTGACGTTTTCTTTATATCTATTTCTAGAATTAAGAAACCATGATCCCATAATTCTAGAAGTCTGAAGTTTGTTGAGATATGTTTTATCGTATGTGTTTTGACTCCTTCGAGTCCAATACTTTCTAGTGTCTTCTCCTTCTCAAAACTTCCTTATTTATCTGGTAGTTAATGGGTGTAGAAAATATATTCTCCTTTATATGGTATTCCAATGATACTAGATGCCTTATTGAAAGAAAAAGAAAAGGTTTTACCATAACTTTTGAACAAGAATTTATCTCTCCCACATTCATTGAAAAAATATACCAACTCATCAAACTCAACAAGTATCTCTGGATAATCCGAATCTTGTCCTTTCAGTTTCCCTACGCATAGACTCTCCCATCCATTAAACTTTATATTTTTTTGTAATGGGAGAATTATAATTTATAAAGGACATTGAATCTACTAACATTTATCTATATATTTTCCATTCTGAAATTTCCTTGACTGAAGACATTTTATTCTGAAGAGATTCTTCCAAGGACATTCAGAGTAAAAAAAAACCAGAAATACAGAATGACACTTATATTGAGAGGTAGAGATTTGACACACAGAGTCTTGAAAACCGATGTGGGATAAAGAATAGGGGGTCCTTTATATAGGAATTGAAGAAAAAATGCATTTTTATTAATTGATCCAATGGTTGAAACAAGATTGATATGATCTGACGGTTGAGATGAATATTGAAGAAGGATTTTTGTAGGTTCCAATATTTTGAGTTTTTGATGATAAAAATTGAGATTTAAGAATAGTGAATCTGAAAAGGTTTCTTAAAAAAAGACGACAATTCTAACAATTAAAAATTCTGATTACAAAAATTTATGTATAGAACCATACCTTCCGAATTGCTTGGAAAATTGTCAGTAATGAGGAAAATTTATCTTTAAGAAATTTATATTTTTACAAATATGGTTTATAAAAGAAGTTTTTACTAACAAAAATATTTTTATGAAAAAAAATTTATTAGGAAAAAGTTTGATTACAAAACAAATTTTTATTATGAAAAAAATTGATTATGAACTAATTTGATTATGAACAATTTTGATTACAAAGAAGTTTGATTACTAAAAAAAATTTGACTATGAAAAAAATTTGGACTATGAAAAAAATTTAATTAAAAAAAATTATTTTGATTATGAAAAAAATGTTATTACGAAAAATTTTTGATTATAAAGAAATATGATTTTGAAAAACTTGATTAGAAAAAATTTTAATTATGAAAAAATATGATTACGAAAAAAAATTGATTATGAAAAAAAATTTATTATGAAATTTTTTTATTATCAAGAAAATGTACTCTCACTATGAAAATGAGTTTTCTAATGTAAGGAGAGAGGTTTCAAAAAAAATCTAAAATCGTATATTAACTTATGGTGATCATTCCTAACTTTTTTTAATGTATTCAAATCTATTGGAGGGTAAATATTTTGTAAAAATATCAGCAAGTTGATCTTGCATTCTGATAAACTGAAGAATGATATTTCCTTTAATCATGTGATCCCTAAGAAAGTGATGCCTAATATCTATGTGTTTTTCATTGGAGTGATGTTTATGGTTTTTAATTAGGGAAATGAAACTAGTATTATAAAAAAAATTCTATGTTTTGGTAAAACTCATATCATAGTTTATGAGCGTGTGTTTCATCCACATTACATGATCACAAAAACTTATAGATACTACATATTTAGCTTTATAAGTGGAGATTACTACCGAGTGTTTCTTTTTTCATGAATAAGAAACTAATGAATCTCCAAAGAAATGATAGGTTCCGGGTGTACTTTTCAAATCCATTCTACATCCACCAAAATCAGCATTCAAAAATATTTTTAAAACAAAATCATTTCTAGAAGTATAGAAGAGTCCTAAATCCATGGTTCCCTTTAAATAGAAATAAATTATTTTTATTGATTTTAAATGAGATTCATTTTGATTAGATTTATATCTTTCAAATAAGCATACTTAAAATATTAAGTATGGATGACTAGATGTCATGTATAATAAACTTCCTATCAAACATATAAATGATGTTTGATCTACTAGTTTCCTAGATTCATCTTGTTCAAGAGAATTTGAGGTACCGATTGGAGTACTTATACTTTTAGTGTTGTCAAATCAATAATTTTCTAGAATATCTTCAATATAATTATGTTGGTATATATAGTTCCTTCTTGTTTTTGAGAAATTTTAAAACTTAGGAAAAATGTTTACTCATCCATCACACTAATTTCAAACTCATATTTCATTAAATTTGTAAATTATTTGGTTAAAGATTGTGGAGTTGAAATAAATATAATGTAATCAACAAAAATTTGAACAATAAAAACATTATTTCTCTCTTTTATTATAAAAAGTGTTGAATCAGCTGTTCCATTAACATAATTTATTTGAAGAAAATATCCTGTAACTCTATTATACAAGGCTCTAAGGGATTAATTATTTCCATATAAAGATTTGGTAAATTTGAAACCATTTTTACGATGTTTTGTGTCTTCAAAACATGGAGATTGTTCAACATAAACTTCATAATGAACATATATATTAAGGAAGGCACCTTTAACATCCATTTGAATAATTTTGATATTAATGAATGATTCAAAGTCATGTAGAATGCGAATAGATTCAAGTCTAACTGCTGGAGAAAATGTTTATTCATATTCTATTCCTTCTAGTTGATTATAGCCTTCTGAAACTAATCCTTTTATACTTCTTAATATGATTCCATTTTCATCACATTTATTTATGAAGACCCATTTAACACCGATTATATAAGTTTCATTATGTCTTTCAACCATGGTCCATATTTTATTTATTGGAATTCATTTAGCTCATCTTCAACGGATTTAATCAAATCATCATCACCTAAAGATTCATCAGTGATTTTTTGGTTATAATTGGGAATGGAATGCTATATTTTCTACTTTATTTAATAAGGAACCTCTAGTCTGTACATGTTGATTTAGACCACCAATGATACTATCAATGGGATGATTCTTAAGAAACAAATGATATTGGTTTTGTAAAACATCTTCATCAACATATGGTAAGAAATCTTCTGGGGTAAATGATTTAGAATTATTTTCATGAACATTTTCTTTATCAGAAGGATCTTCTATTATGGGTTGAAAATCAATTTTTGAAAACACATCTGAATATGTAGGTTGGGGTTGTTTAAAAATAAAAGGATCAGCTTCATCAAATTTAACATGCACTGTTTCTTCAATAGTATAAGTGTTTTTATTAAAAACTCACTATGCCTTATAAGTTGTGGAGTATCCTAGGAAAACCCAATCATCAAATTTGGGTGAAAACATATGTAAGTTATCTTTTTTATTTAGGATGAATACTTTGAAACCAAATATGTTGAAGTATGAAAGTCTAGGTTTTCTACCATTCCACAATAAATAAGGTGTTTTGTTAGGAAAATGTCTGATTAATACTTGATTTATACTATAAAAATAGATACTAACAACTTCATCCCAAAAGTACTTAGTAATTTAATATTCAATCAGCATGGTTCAAGTTATCTCTTGAAGAATTTTATTTCTTCTTTCAACAACACCATTCTGTCGGGGAGTTCTTGGTGCTGTGTAGTTATGAGTAATGTTGTTCTTTCTACAAAAAGTTTCAAAATATTAATTTTGAAATTATTCTCCATGATCACTATTAATAGTTATCAAAGGAAGGTTTTTCTCATTTTTAACTTGGGATATAAACGTTTTGAAATAAGAAAAAGATTCAGATTTCTTTTCTAGAAAATAGAACCACGTAAATCTATTGTAATCATCAACTAAGACAAATACATAATATTTTATTCTAATATTTCTAGTTTGTTTTGAATTTAAAAGATCCATATTCACTAACTATAATTAATAAAAATTTGGGACTTCACCAATTGATTTAAAACTTGATTTATGCTTCTTTACAAATTAAAAAGGATCGTAAACTTTTGATAAATCAAATCTATGATCTGGTGAATCCTTAACGAGTCTTTTATTTAATATCTTTTATTGGTTCTTAAGGTTACAATTTCCTAACCTTTTATGCCATAACCAAGACTGATCTTTCATTTAACTAAGTCAAGTTAGATTTTGGAACCTAAGTTCTTATATGTTTAGTGTTCATACATTCTCTTAGCTACGGTAGAAAGAATAAACTCTTCCTTGTAATTATGTACTTATAATTTATCATTCCTAAAATTCACAAGGTAACATTCATCACACAATTGACTTATGCTAATGAGGTTGTTAATAATACCCTTAAATGATAAAACATCTTAAATAAATGTTTTTCCGAGAATAACAATGTTACATATGCCAACAATTTCTCCTTGACAATTATCTATTAAAGTTAATTTTCCTCCTTTTTCCTTGATAATCATTTCCAAAAAAATTATTGTGAATAGTCATATACCAAGAACATCCACTATCCATGTACTATGTATTTCTGTTGGTACTTTATTTATTTTCCTGAAAATAAAAGGTGTTAGGCTCTCAAAATCCAAACATTCCTAGATCCCAAAATTTCAGAAAATACGATTTTAGGAATCCAAATTTTCTTAAAATATATACGCCTTGAGAAAACCTTAAGATTGTTTTTTTGTAAAGAACTATGTTTCTCCCAATGTCCACCACATTTGCATTTAGTGTAAAATGGATCATTTTGAGGAAGAAAATAATTTTTACTAAAACAGGTTTTGACTGAGTATAACCAAATCTAGAACAATTCCTTAGAGGTTGAATTTGGGAATACATCTTGTAAAAGTTTTCCCTACTAGGTTAAAGTTTGATAGACATTTCCTTAAGGAATATATTTCAGATTTTAGTTTAAAAACCATGTTTTTATCCTCAAGGTTATTAGTTTTAGAACTATAGTTAGCCTCTAAAATATTTTTCCTAGAAATTAAATCTTCAAGATCCTTAGAATGTTTATCCTTATCAGAATTTACTTCATTAATGTTTTTAGAAACACTTTCAAAATAACAAAATTTTATATAAAAATCTTTAGAATGATCTGATACTTCACTATTTAAAAAAAAATCAAGAATTTTATTTCTCTAACTTCTTTTTTATCAGAAAATTTTCATTTTCAATATGTTTAGAAAATCTAGAAACTTATTCACAAGAGGGTAAAGAGTTATCATTATCAGAAGAAGATTATTTATCTAAATACATATAGTATTTATCATCTGTATAATTTGTATTCAAATATAAATTCATAAAACATTCGGAATTGTGTACCTTATCCATAAGACAATTATTTTCAAAGGGTAGTTTATCTAATAGACCAAGATTCTTCTTAATAGAAGATTCAAGCTCTGAGGATTCATCAGATGAGTCACCACCCCTAGCACTCTAAGTGTCATTTTCTTTCAAAACATTCTTAGTCTTATCCGTGTAATAGTTCTTCTTATTTCTCTCAAAATGTGTTTCCTTTCTATCTTTTATTTTTAGAGTGGGACAATTTTTCCTGATGTGTCCATTCCTTTTACATTCATAGAAAGTGACTTCAAAGTATTTATTGTATTTTATTTCTTTCTTTTTATATCTATACAGAAAATCTTTCTTTACCACTATCTTGTTCATCCTTCAAATAAGATTAGATATCTCATTTTTAGAACATTAATTTTCACTAGATTCATATATAATAGTGTCTTTCTTCGAATTAGATCTTATAACCCTTTATGAAGTATTGAATTTAGTAGTAGTAAAGGCTACAGTTCCATTTTAGTTATTCTTTTTGTCAAAGTCAGTGACTCTTTTCATTCTAGTTTTACACTAAATAAGAGTTCTAAATAAATCATTAATAGTAATTTGAGATACTTTCCTATTCTCATCAATATCTGTCCTATTTCTATTCCTACTCATTTGACATAATATCAATTATCTTATAAAAAAGAGCTTCATCATCAAGAAATTTCTCTCCCATATATTTTAGACTATAGACAATGGTCATAAATTTTTGTTACAATTTGAAAATTGTTTCTCCACAAGGAAATAGAAATCCATGATATTCTGCTCTAAACATAGCTCTTCTAGTCACTATCACATTATAAGTACCAAAATGTGTAACCTCAAGTTTCATCCCGATGCAGTTAGTATCTTCACTAGAATAAATTTGACTATATATATATTCTTGGTCATAAAACATAACAAAATATTGTGTACCTTTTAATTTAGTTGATATTCTGATTTTTCTTGGATGGTAATGGTTATGACATCCTTGTGAAGAATTTTTTAATCTACACTAAGCATAAAAAAATTGTCTACTCTTGTGTTTATAACAAAATTTTTCATTCTATCTCTCCAGTACCCAATTTTCATTACCATCAAAAATAGGTGGTCTTGTAGTATTTAGATTATCAATAGAACCAATATTCATTCCTTCCATTCTATAAGATAATATCTTTCCACAAAACCTATTAATATAAATGGTTTCTAAAAAAATATAAAACAATCTCTATGCAAAAATTAAGAAAGAAAAGTTAAGCAAGAAAATTTAGAACAAGGAAAACTTGATCAAGAAAACATATATAGGAATGTAAATATTTCAAGGACCTCATTTGAGATACCAATTTTAGGATCAAAATAAGATTGTAGATGCTCAATTAAAAGAGGGGTTGGGTTGAATTGTAATTTTCAAAACTTTCATATTTATCCTTAAGGAAAAATATGTTTAAAAAATTAAACAATGTAAATTTACAAAAACTCTTTTAGTTTTACTAAACAAACATGCTTGGATTCTGGAAATATGGTTCCAAAAATGAAACATAAGAAACGTTTAAAAGGAAAATATTATACCTTAAAACATATAGTATATTACTTATTAGAGTATGAAAAATTACAAGAAAGTATAATAAAGTTATAATTTCTTCCTTTCTCAAAATACAATGAAAATAAAACCTGAAACAAAACAAGAAAAAAGCAGGAAATATTTTAACCCAAAGAGTAGGGTATCCAGCAAACATTGATAAAGGTCCCTGTATTTATACATTCAAGAAAGTTTTTCTAACACACACTAGGGTAATCCCTCTATAGGAATATCAGAATCCATCTTGATATCCCCACAACCCCTCTAACTTTAAGATATTCAGTACCTCTGTCTTTATATTCTAGGAAGCCCTAGATTGTACTAAGCAACAATCAGAGTCACACAAAGAAAGATGAAAAATATTTTTAGAGCACAAAAAGCATGATAGTCTCTCTCTCTAAAAACCACTTCACAACATGTAATATCTAGATTGATGAAATTTGTCTTGATATCTTCCAAATTCAATCCTATTTATAGGCACAACTCTAATAGTCAACTCCCTCCTACAACACTCAAATTTTTCTTTGAATCTCAAAGGGACCTGTACACATGTCACTCAACCAATGGTTAGTTAGAAAAAAATTATAGGACATTGTTTCATGATAATAACATGTGTTAGGAAGAAGAATTTTCTTAACCAACTCTATTTTTCAGAGTCTAAGAAAAAATAGAATTCGAATTCTAACCAAATAAACATTCAGAGTCTATATGACATGGACATTCAAATTATATTTTAAAAAGAATTTGGAATCTTAATTTGATAAATTACAGAGTCCGAATTCCAATAAATTCATAGTTTAAATATTGAGGAATTTAGAAAAATTCAGAGTACAAATTATGAGGAATTTGAAATCTGAATTTTAGAGAATTCAAAATCTGAAAATCATAGAATTCAGAGTTTGAATTTCAGATAATTAGGAATCTGAATTTCAAAGAATTCAAAGTTTGAATTTTAGAGAATTTGGAGTCTAAATTTCATAGAATTTGGAGTCTGAATTTCATAGAATTCGGAATCTAAATTTCAGATAATTCGGAATCATAATTTTAGAGAATTTGGAATCTGAAAAAAGAAAACTCTATATCCAAGGAATTATAATATTCTATGGTTTTACCTAAGAATCCAAATTTTAGGCTTTTTAATAAAATGAGTTCGATTTATAGATAATAAAAAATGAAATAATAAAAATAGTGGAAAGGATAAAACTATACTTATAGAAGGGAAATTTGTCTTATGAAAATAATCCATAGGGGAAAAACATTTTACTTAAGACAAAGTGATTTTGATTTTCAAAACATGGAGGAATGGAAAAGACATAAGGAAACCTTATTGAATTAACAGTAGTTTTTATGGATATTATATTCACTATTCTAAATATGGTGATAAATATATTTATTACCGGTAGATGAATGTTAGGAACATTACCTATCGAACGCAAATAAAATTCCATATCCACCAACAAGGTGGTTTTTACCTTGAAAATATGAAATCTCTTATGGATGAAATATATTAGTATTATGAAACCATGAATATGGAAAATATATTGGAAAGCCGTCTTTAGCCTCCAATCAAACAAGTATCTCATGGATGGAAAAGATGAAAATTAAGAAATCCAACCTTGTAGAAATTTCTCTCAAAGTAACAAAGAAAAGTAGTACCTGGATTCTTGATATTAGATTCTCATCCAATATAATTAGAAATATAGATTTATTGATGAATTTTAAGAAACATTTTGAGGGAATAATGGGGTTTTTCAATGTTGATTCTTCTAAGATCAAAGGCAGTTGATGTAATGAATTGGAAAATGATGAGACAAGGAAAACCGATGTTCTCTATGTGGATTGTTTGTGTGATAATTTCTTGAGTACAAGTCATCTCTATGACTCGGGACTAATAATGAATTTTAATCAAAATAGGTACACTATTAAAGAAAATAAATTTAATTATCTCATTAAAGGATGAAGACCATATTGAAATTTAGACCAGTTTGATAGTAAATAGAACATTTGTTGCATAATAGTTGAAGAAGAAAAAACTTAGGGCACCAGTGGTTGAGTCACATTAATCAAAAAATCATGTGGAAGATATCTAAGATAAAGATAGTCATTTATATTCCCAATACGAATCATTAATGATATTTGACATGTGATTCTTGAATGAGTGGAAAGATGTCCAAGAGTTCATTTCAGAAAAAGAACAAATGGGAATCAAATCTACTTGATCTCACCCACATAGACATATGTGGTCCAATAAATGTTTCCAATCCACATGGAGAGAGTTAATTAATTATTTTTATTTATTATTATATTATAATGGATTTTTTAATGATTATATATATGAAACAATAGGTTATTGATTGCATGAAAAGTTATCATACAATAGATGAGAATGAAACTATCTACACATTCAATGTTTGAAGATCTAAAAATAGAAGAGATTACACATCTGTCAAATTTAAAAAATATATGAAATAACATTGAATAAATAATTAGGTTGATGAAGTTATAACCCCATTAAAAATGGTTTTTTTGAATGTATAAATAAATAGGTTAACAATATGGCTAGAATTATTCCGATTGAGAGTCATATTTCTCACCATCACTAGAAAGAGGGAATTCAAGTAGTAGTGAACACTCAAAATAAAATAGGTATTTTTATGGGAGAAACCATGACCACATATGAGTTATGGTATTGAAGAAATCCCTCTTTGACGTATATTCATATTTTTGGAAGTTTATGTTTCATCCAAAGAAAATAAGGAAATCAACAATATTATGATGATGCTATAGACGAGGTAATATTCCATGGATATTAAATGAAGAGTAAAGCCAAAAAAATTACAATTACCTTATTTTATGAATTCTGGAAACAGTGATATCAAGTTCATTGAAGATAAAACCACACATACCTCAACTAATACATATGCTGATATAATAGAAGATAAAGAATAAAGAAGATAAGGGATATATTTAAATGCAAAAAATTCATGAAGTCTTTAGAAAAATTCATGGCTAAAAAAATGATGATGTTTTGTAAGAAGAATCAGAAGAGGAAACCATTGTGGAAGATACATCATCTAAACATCACAAGAGAAATAAAAGAGATTAAATTGATCAATGCAATATCATTGGGGATTGGACTGCACCCACACAGACAAGGATAACAAGGAATAATACACATTATGCCTTACTATCAATTATGAAATAGAACTATTTAAAAGAAGCAGAAAAGGATGAGTACAGGGTGAAATACATGAATTTAGAATTGGATCGAATTGAAAATAAGAAGAAATGGGAACTCAATAAGAGACCCTAAAATCACAATTTCATTGGAACAAATTTTATATTTTAAAAACATTTGATGAGAATAGAAATGTGATTAAAAAAATAAGGCATGGCTAGTGTGTAAAGGCTATGCACATATTGAAGGCATTGATGTCTAGGGAACACTTTATCCATTTTTTATATAGGATCTGATCAGACTATTTTTTTACAAGGAAATTTAGATAGAGTACAAATGTTATTAGATGGATGTCAAACATAATTTTTAAATTGAGTTCTTAAAGAATAAGTCTACAAGGAACAACCAATTAATGGTTCTTGTGTATGTGGTTGATACTATATTTGGTGTTAGAATTCATGGATCAATAGAAAAATTGTCTAATCACATGAAATTTTAATATTAAATGTATATGATTGGTGAAATCACATAATTTTTTAGGATACATGTGATTTAGAAGAAGGATTACACCTTTATTTCTCCAAAAAATTATTTAATAGAGATTCTGAAGAAATTCAATATGCATGACTCCAAAACAATGTCGACTCTGATTGAGATTTTGGAAGAAACATGGAATTTATGAGGATTAAAATTCTATGGATCCCACCCTATACTATAGAATAATTTGAATCTTATTAAACTTTAATAAGGAATGGATATATATTATATTTTTAATATACTTATCGGTCCTCTATCAACGTAATATGAAGGAAAATAATTTTAAATCCGTTAAAAGAATCATGTGATATATTTAAGGTACTCTAAAATTAGGATTATAATTTGTTGAAGGATGATAAAATGAATTATATTCATGTTATGATGCTAAGTTGGCTGGATATAAGGTAGATATAATGTCCATAAGTGTTGGATAATTCTTTATTTGAAATAACTGTGTGAGATGGTTGAGTAAGAAATAGGAAACCACTTCTCTCAATATGGATAATGGTGAGTGTATATATGCTACAATGGATTGTAATCAGAAATTTGGGATGAAAAAATAAATGAATTATATTGGTGTGGATGTGAATCTACCGATGGCTATTCACTATGTGAACAAGAGAACGAATGATAATATGAACAATTCAGATCAACACATTCGTACAAAACATATTTATACTAGATATCATGTCATTAAGTAAAAATTTGAACAAGGTGTGATTAAAATAGATCATTTTGGAAATGATGACCAATTGGATAACTAACTAACTATGTTTTTTAAATCCCATGGGTTCAAGAAACATTCGTTGAACTTTGGTGTTCAAAAACCTCCCAGTTCATGATAAGGTTACAGTTTTTCCCCTATCCCCTTTTGTATTAACTATTTTAATATGTTTATGGATGTGATGTAGGTTATTAAGGGAGATACAATCCATGGGGAGTATACTTTGAGATCTTGATACAGCAATACAAGTTATTTGGGTTTATTTCTAAAAAAATAGAATGGATAAATTTAAAATTGTAAATGTTTTCTGGTTGTAGGATTTTGGAAAACCATGTAATGCTTCTATGCCATGATGATAATTAAGTTTTATGAGGAAAAAGTTTATTTCTTGGACATATTATATAATTACTAAGAATGAGGACCTAATTAATGATTCCCCTCTTATTTTCTTGACCAACATTTACTCATATAGACTCAAATAGATGAATTATTTGTTTCTCACCTTTTAGGTTTTTATAGTGGCTACTGCTTTATGGAATTTGACTATAGATTTCTAAAAACAAAAAGGGATAGATTGCTGAAACCAATTATTTTCATTGTTGGAAACAAAATCCAGTTTGTGTTTAATTTCAATCCATAATGGGTTGATTAGAACGTGTGCATGGAGAGTGATATTATAATATTAGTTGACCACAATGTTGAAGGTAGTATTATTTCCTAATGATTTCTAAATATTTGGGACCAAAACTAAGAATATGAAGTAATATTTGTAAATGGCCATTTTCTAGAATTGACTATTCTCAAATTTGGTAATGGATGATGTTTTTTTATGATTGGATTTTGTGAAGACTATTTTTCACAAAAGGTATAATTTTTTAGAGGTGTGTAGCATCGCTAGTTTGTTAAGGGTTGGCATTAATCTCTATGACTATGAGAAGTGGATCATTGAAAATGCATGAGGGGTTGATGGTGTTATTTGTGGATAAGATAATATTTACGAGTGAGTTAAATTTCAATATAGATTCATGAATATAAGAGACTCAAGAATATGATTTTGTAGTTTCATAAAAAACCGTTGAGATCTTGGGATCATCATGAAGCGCAGATATTCTAAATAGGTGGCTACCTGCACTCTATTTTATATGAAACATTTTGGATAAAAGGATGAATAAGTATAATTACATGAAGGATTAAAGCTTTATGAATTAGATATTCATTTTAATCCTTATAATCATGAAAATTATTTATTAGTATTGACCAATGCTTAGGTATCTCAGAAAAAGGAGTTTTTGTGAACACTAGTTATTTTGCGAAGACATGGTGTTTTACAAAGGCATTTTTCTTTATAAAACTTATAAGATTTACGAAGGTGTTAGAAGAAGGATATTTTTAAATAGCAATTGTGAACATTTAGTTTAAGTGAACAATAATTTCATGTTCCCAAAGACAGGAATATGGTTTAAGGAGAGTCTCATGCTATTCCAGAAAAATGAAATAAATGAAAATATATTAAAGTGACATTCAAGTCATTAAACTTAGTAAGACATCACCCAAATTAATAACCTAGGGGACTCAACCTAAGTGTTCTGAGGTAGGTAGGGTGTTATCCCTAAAATATTACAAAATTTGTTTTCCTGGAATAGAGTGACTGTGTCTGATCTTATGTATTTCAAAACTAGTGAATATTAGTGGTTTATGTATGATCGACACAGTGTAAAAATATTCTCCTTGGATTGGGACTTAATGGTAAACCAAGTAAAACTATTTCATTGTCTCATATTGTGTGATTGTTTGATTACTATATGATTCTATTTGATTGGTGTAACCCATTCCTACTAAGGTGGGAACAAGATCCATCACTTAAAAATAAATATTTGATACCTTCATTCACCCCTCCCATATCAGGGTGTTCTAGGGTTATATAATTTATATCAGAGCATACTTTTTGTTAGTGTTAAATATTCAATTGTTCATTTTCATGGATAATTATTTGAATATTAGGGTATTCCCCATCATTGATGGAAGAAAAATACAAATTTTGAAGAACAAAATGATATGTCATCTGATAACTCTTGGGATGGAAGTTCTCATTTCCACTTCATAGGGGATTCATGTCACTTATGTGATAGGTAATTCTATGATCAAAATAGATATGAAAATGGTCGATTCAAATGAAAAATAGAAAAATGCACTTACAACATCTCTATCTGATCAAATATACTTAAAGGCAATGAGTTTCACTTCATCTTAGTAAATGTGGGAAAACTGAAAAATATAAATGAATAAGAAAAAAGTGAATGAGGCAAAACTACATGTTTTTAAATATAGATATGATTATCTAAAAATTTATCCTAGTGAAAATGTAGTTACCTTTTTAAATTTAATTAATTAAGTTGTTGGAGAAATTTTAAGACTTGGGGAATAAATTAATGATATTGAAATTTTAAAGAAAATATTTAGGCGGCTTCCACCTCAGAACAATATAAAATTTTCATCCCTTGAGGAATTAGATATGTATAAAATTTTTCTTTATTATCTGATAAGTAGTCTAGTGAATTATAAAGATAGGGTAAAACAGTAAGATTTAACAACTCATGTAAGTTTGGAAATGGCATTCAATGCCATGAAAAAAAATTAGTTTTTGAAGATTGTGTTGATTAAAAAAATGAGTAATATGATCTTGTTTCCTTTTTTATGAGAAATTATTGAGAGGGAAAGAGATATTTTAGGTTATGATTCATCTATCCTATTTTTGATTTGGTAAATTTGGGAACATTTACACTCAATTCTCAAGTACGTTTCTATGATGAATAAAGTGAAGCAAGAATAATAAAGAAACCTCAATAAAGGATCCCCCCAAAGGGCTACTTCAAATGAGGAATGAAATTAAAGATAAATAGTTATGTATGTAAATAATAACAATATGAAAATGATATTTTAGAGTTTTAAGAACCAATTATTAAATCTAAGACCCATGCATTCATGAAGGCTATTATTAAGAATGTGGAACCTTCAAAAGATAAATTTAATCAGTTGATTGGTGTTCTTGATCTCATGGGGGAACTTGAGGATGATCTTGATAATGTTGAAATTGAATTAAAGAGAAATATAAATATTATCAAAGTTCATGAAGAATCATCATATAATGTTGATTAGAAAAAAGTAGAAATTGATAAACTGTAAGTAGGGGAAAAAGAACGATTAACAACTATTAAAAGCTCAGAAAAAGTTGTGGAATTTAATATCAAGATTGAAGTGCATTAAAAAGTCATAAATGAAATTACTTTTAAATTATAGGATAAGTATAAGACCATTTTGGGCTTGAATAACAATTTTTTACTCTAAGAATTAAATTGGAAAATGAATCAAAATCTAGGGAAAAATGAACAAATTACAATTTTGATGAATCTCAGATACATAGATCTTATAGAAAGATAAACATGGTTATGAAGGAATAGATAATGACTTTAATGATCATATATTTACATGTATGGGTAAAAGTGGAATTGGATATTATTATGAAACATCAAAGGATTGAAAAAAGATAAGACAAAACAAAGGGACGAAGAAAGTTGAACATATCACAATGGTACCTGATATCCTAACAAAGAAATCCTCAAATCAAAAAGAAAAGTGAGATGAATATTATCTTAAAGTATCTAAAGATGGTCTCCAGTAAAATAATTATACTAATGAAGGTAAAATAAGGAGTAATGGAAGTGAGAATACATTTTCTCTTATTAAAAGTGAATTCTATGGCTTTCTGGGCCATACCATGTCACACTACGAAGGGGCAAGGAGCTATCTGAGTTGGTAATCACTTGGAAGTAAAAAAAGGTTAATGAGACCAAATAAATCATTATATAGAAGAAATATGTTTTATGGATATTAATTTTAACTATTTTAACTATGTTCATAAAGGTATTTTTTGTAGGTAGTGTCAACATGGGAACATTACCTACAAAACTTATATAAAATTCAATACCTACCAACCATGCAGAGTTTATCTTAAAAATATTTATTCTCATCTAGAAGAATAATATGATTATGATTTACCCATGGATATGGAAAAGGGATTAGATTGGTTTTCTTTATCTTCTATTTTAAACAAGTGTCTCATGTAAGGAAAAGAAGAAAATAAATAAATCCAACCTTAGAGAAATTTCTATTGAAGCTACAAAGAATAATAGCACCAGGATTCATGAGAGAAGATTCAATTCCCATATGATAGAAAATTTAGATTTATTGAAGAAATTTATGAAAGGGGTTGATAAAATAGTGAGGTTATACAATAATGGTTCTTCAAAGATCAAAGGATGTGGATGTACTAAAACAGAAAAAAAGATTAGGAAAACTGAAGTCCTCTATGTGGATAGTTTGTGTCATAATATTGTAATTGTGATTCAACTCCATGAATTAGTACTGATAGTAAAATTTAAACAAAATTGGTGAACTGTCAATGTAATGAGAGGTAATTATATCAGGAAAGGATGAATAACATATTGAAATTTATACAAGGTTGACAATAAGAAGATTATTTATTACCTAACAATTGAAGAATAAAAAAACCCGTTGCACTAGAGGTTGGGTCACATTAATTGATAGAACATGGTAAAGATATATAAGAAAAATATAGTCATCGATATTCCCAATCTGAATATTGAATGATAAAATACATATGATTCATGAATGTGAGGAAAGATGGTTAGAAGTTTATATTATCTGAATAACGAAAGGGCATCACATCTATATGATCTTTTCCACATAGACGTATGTTATCAAATAAATATGGATAAAACTTATGGATATAGGTAATTCATTATTTTTATTGATTAATATAATTGAATGGCTTGTTTAATGATTATATATATTGAAACAAAAAGTTCTTCATTACATGTAAATTTATCATCAAATAGCTAGGAATGAAATTGGATGCACAATAAAGGTTCAATGATCTAGAAATGTAGGAGAATACACATCCATTGAATTTGAAAATTAATTGGAATATCAGTGAATAAATAATGGAGTGGATATATTGGAAACCCCAAAAAAAATTTAGTTTTTGAACATAGAAATCAAAATTTGTACAATATGAATAGAACTATGCTGATTGAGAATCATATTTGTAATCATTAGTTGAAAGATGCTACTCAAGTATTAGTGTACACTAAAATTTTAACATGTAATTTTATGGTAGAAACCAAGACCCCATATGATTTATTATATGGAATGAATCCCTATTTAAAGTATTTTTGTGTTTTTTGGAAGTATATGTTTCATCTGAAAGAAATAAGGAAATCGAGGAAGGTATATTGATGCTGGAGACTATAGAAATTTACCTAGACATTTAAAGAAGTGTAATTCCAACAAATGTTATAATAAATAAAATGAAATAATTGTGGAAATAAGTTATTATATTATCATTGATGATAAAACCATAAATACATCTAATATTTCATATTATGATATGATATAAGATTAAATAAGAAAGTGAACAAGGGATAGATTCAAATGTAGAAATTGAAGAAGGATTGAAGAAGTTTCAGGGCTGAAAAAATGATGATGATTCAAAAGATGAATCAGACGAGGATACCATTGCTAATAAAACCTCTTTATAACCACATAAGAGAATTAGAATAGTTGAAAGTAATAATTCCAACATCATTGGGGATTGGATTGCACCCACAAATACATTGAGAATGCGAAATTAATAACATTTTTCCTTTTTATTAATTATAGAACTAACCTATTTTGAAGAAGTAGAAAAGGATAAATCATGGGTTAAGGCCATGAATGATGAAATGGATCATATGTAATATAACATGACAAGAAAATTTTCAATTGAACCAAATATCAAAATGCTCTTTAAAAAAATTGCGTCTTTAAAAAAATTAATGGGCATGGAAATGTGATTCGTAACAAGGCAAGCTTAGTGTTGAAATTCAATTCAATGATTGAAGGCATTGATATTAATTAAATATTTCTTCTAGTAGTTATAATAGGGTTGATTAGGATTTTACATTCCTGGGAAATTCAATGTGAGTAAAAAAAATTATCAGATGGATTTCAAACGACATTATTAAATGGATCTCATGAAGAATAAGTCTACATTGAACAACCAGTTGGATTTTTGATTGGAAATGATGAGGTTATGTTTTGAAGATTAAATAAGGTTATTTAAGGTCTAAATTATGAATAATGAGTTCGGTATTTCTAATTTTATGCTTATCTAAAGATGTTCAAATTTTAAAAGGTGATGTCGACTAAAATCTCTTTGTAAAGAATTATCATAAAGATCAATTTATAGTACTAGTGTATGTGGATGAAGTTACTTTTAGTGGAATCTAGCATAGATTAATTGAATAATTTATAATGACAAGAAATTATAATTTAATATGGTTATCATTGGCGAACTAACATACATTTGGGGTTTCAAGTGATTAAGAATAATAATTACACATTTATTTCTCAAGAAAAATTAGCAAGTGAGATGGTGAAAAAATTCAACATCCATGACTCCAAACCAATTTCTACTTCGATTTATTCTAGGAAAAACATATAAAACATGAGGATGTGACATCTATTTATCATACCCTATACAAAATAATCATTGGATGCTTATTATACTTGACTGTGACATGACCATATATTGTTTTTGTTACATGCTTAGCAACCCACATTCAAAGTAATTTGAAGGAAAATAATGTGGAATTAGTTAAAATAATCATGTAATATATTCAAGGTACTCTCTATTATGGAATATAGTTTTCAGTAGGAAGATAAAATGACATCTAGAAATTTAATGATGTTGACTAGGTTGGATATGTGGTGTAAAGAGAGTCCATGGGTGATGGAGTATTCTTCATTGGAAATAAATGTGAGGGCTGGTTGAGTAAGAAACAAGGAATAACATCTCTATGTATGGATGAAGCATAGTAAATATTCCCTACAATGTCTTGGACTCAACTATTATGTATGAATAAAGAACTAAATGATATTGATTTTGTGGTGAAAAAACTTATTTTGATTCACTATGAAAACAAGAGTGCAATCAATCATATAATGAATTCATTTCAACACTCTTATAGAAAACATATTGAGATCATATATGACTTCATCAAGGAAAAAGTTGAACATCGTTTGATTGAAATAGAGTATGTTAGAACTGACGACTAAGTGGCTGACAATATGAATTATAATTTGGTAGAACATGTTTTCTAAAAACATCATTTGAACTTCGATGTTCATCCACTTAATGCATGGAGAGATTAAATATGGTCACATATCCCCTTTTGTATTAATTTTTTTAATATGTTTATGGAAGTGATGAAAGTTAGTTGGGGATATACAATCCAATGGGAGTTTTTTTAGTTATTCAAGTACAAATACTGTTTCTTTGGGTTTATTTAAAAAGGGGGTGAATGGAAAAATTAAAAATTGTAAAATTTTGTTGGTTGTAAGATTTTGAAACACTATATAATTTTCCGGTTACATAATAATAATTAAGTGTTATGACGAAACATTTCATAGCTCAAAAATCATTAGAATTCAAAAGAACACAAACCCAATTCATGCTTCTCTTATTCTTTTCTATTATGATATTTCCTCATATAGACTTAATGTGTTGAATGAGTTGTTTCTCTCATTTCATGTATTGACTAGGGAAGGCATTTTATTTATTTTATCTATAGATTTCCAAAAATCCCAAATGGGATGGTTTTTGGAATCAAGGGTTTTCATTACCAGAAATGGAGTTTAATTTATGGTTTTTTTTCAATCCACAATCTGTTGATTGTGGTTTTTCCAATGAAATTTAACTTATAGTATAATCAAATAACAATTTTGAAGATGGTTTCATTTCCCAGGGATTTCCAAATTATTGGGAACAAAATTGGAGGGATTGATAAATCTTTGTGAAATGTATATTTCCTAGAAATGACTTTTCTAATATGTATTATAGTTATAATATTAGAGATGAATGGTTTTCACAAAGACTGGGTTTTACGAAAATATTGAGTTTTTTGAAGGCGTGTATAATTGCGGGTGAAAAAAGGGATGGAGGTAATCTTCATGACTACAATAAGTGGAGAATAGTGAATACATTATGGGTTGATAGTAATATCCACCACTACGAGAAGAATTAGAAGCCGGTAAAATTTCAATGGATCTTTTTTAATACAAGAGAATTGCAAAAAGGATTTGGGAATTTTATAAAAAATCCATTGAGATCTTGGGATCATCACGAGGGGTTGAGACTATAAATAGTTGGATACACACACTTCATTTTACATGAATATTATTGGTGAAAAGGATAAATCCTTCAGAATTAAAAAAGGCTAAAATATTCATCAGTAAGGTATTCATTGTGAGCCTGAGAGTTGTGAAAATACATTCTTCATCTTTAAAAATGCTTATGTATCTTGGAAAAATGAGTTTAAAAATGATATTTTATTCCATGATGACCTGGTAATCCATAAATGTAGCTTGATCACGATGGTCATAAGCTTAACAATGGAGCTTCATGAAAAGAATTATTTAAAATATGGTTTTAGTGAATAGTAAATTCAAGTGTACCAACTTAGGACTATGGCGCAAGAAGAGTCTCATGCTAAGACTTAAATTAAAATCTACCAAATCAACCATCGAGTCATTAAACTGGGTGAGACTTCACTTAAAGCTATGAGATAGGTGGAGTTAATGGAAGTTTTCCAAGGGTGGTAGTGTGCTATCCCTAAAATCTTATAAAGGCATTATGCCTGCAACATAGTGAATATGTCTTAACATATTTATTCCAAAACTAGTGAATATTGGGAGACTTACGTATGACCGACACACATTTTGTGTTTGATCCTTGTACTATCTGTTAGTGGAGAACCAAGTAAAACTACTTTTTTGTCTCTATAATTCTGTGTTTCCGACACTTTCGCCAGGGTGCGTGCATCTATCTGTTGAAGGAAGATGAAGATGCACTGAATGTTGCCTTGCATTCCAGCTTTCCAAAGGTAGGAGACTTCTGTCGCTTACTCATGGACATTTTATACTTGATCGAAATAGGATGATGGGATGTCGGTTCTTCCTTCTGTAGATTCCTCATCGGAACTCGTCACCTAGTCCAGGTCTCCCTTATAGACTTAAGACATTGTCCATGAGACTATTTCTAGTGCCATATCTTCATGGACACCAGTTAATTACACTGCTTATGCCAGGACATTCCAAGGGGTCCATTGAGGGTAGAAACCTTCGTTTGGGGGAGTACTCACATAGGACATCACTGGCATGTCCGAACATTGGAACACTAGCGCATCTGAGTTTCTTCCTTTTATTATAGGGCTTCTCGAGGAAGCGGAAGCCAGAGGAATCCCACATCCAATGCGGGGAATTATATTCCATTGGCATGTATCTAAGGTTTTCCTCATCTTCCAATTTTTGACATAGGGTATGTAAAATGTTTAATATCTAGCGAAGACAGATCAGGCTGATCGGAACACTGACTAGAGTCGATCAGATGGGTGTGACCCTTGGGGGAAACACTGATGCTGGGCAGTGAATTGGCATGATCTCACATGGGATGTGGAGGCCCAGATATTAATCAGGATGGATGATGGATGGTTAAATTAATTGGATGGGGAATGAGATGGAGTCAACTTGAGGGCGACAGTGATGTTGGAATTGAATCTCGAAGAGACTTCCTACGTATCCCTATGGTAGGGAATCAAAGTCTGTGTAGTTCATGAAGCGATGGGACACCTAAGGAGGATACCTGTATGAAGGGGACTCGGAGGAAGTGAAACCTCCAGGTTGGGGTATGAAATTTGTGAGTGTGTGAAGGACATAGACCAAATGACATGCTGGGACTTAAGCATGATTAGTGGCCCGAGAGTTGGTCTGACACTAGAGGGGAAGATAAGAAATGTGGGCCTTAATTGAGGGGACTACAATGGCTTACCATTGGACGGGGATCACAATGTCTTACCGCAGGATGGGAGCGGAATGGCTTATGGATGGATGGGGTCACAATGGATTAACCTTGGTTGGGGTCACAACGGCTTACCGTTGAATGGGGCACAACGGCTTACCATTTGATGGGGTCACAATGACATACTGGTGGATGGGGATCACAATGGATTACTATTGGATGGGGTCACAATGGCTTACTACTAGATGGGGTTGAACCTTATGGAAGCTTCCTACAAACCCGGTCTAAGAGACAAGGATCAAATCCCACGAAGTTCGGGCTGGTGGATGCAGTTTAACGTCCTGCAGGACAAAAAGGGGGAATGGAGTTTAACGTCATGAGGGATGATGGTCATCCTAGTTAAAGGGGGTCATAACCAGTGGTTGTTGGGATTGAACCTCAGGGGGGGATTCCAACATAACTTGCCTTGGCAAGGATCAAAGTCCACGTAGTTCGGGTTTGGTGTTGGAAAACCGATGTGAAGATGGTCGGATCAAATGGTTGTTGGGCTTGAACCTTAGGGAGGCTTCCTACATACCTTTTATTCTCTAGGATCAAAGTACATGTAGTTTGTTTTGGGCTTGGTGAACCAGCGGGAAGATGGTCGGGACCAATCGGTGTTGGGCTTTAACCTTAGGGAGGCTTCCTACGTACCTTACCTTGGAAAGTATCAAAGACATCATAGTTCATGTATGGTTTGGGGCTTACACTCTAAGGAGGCCCAGAGAGGATGTCATGGTTGGTGATTTCTCTAATCCCATGTGAGTCTTGCTCGGTGTGATAAACAAGAGGAATCAATGACCTGATGAACATGTCATGGAAGGTGCCTCCATGGGAAGTAGAATGGGGGATTTTGTGTGGATAGCGGCCCAATGAGGAAATATAAGATTACACCTAGTTAGCAGCCCATGGAGATAGAGATTGGGACTTACTCCTAAGTGGATCCCTGGGTGGTGACAACGCCTAGCGAGAGATGGAATTAGATCCCAGGAAGAGAGGAGGTGTAGGGGTGCTACCTCCTGCAAGAAAAGCTAGGGGCTTGCACAAGGGTAGTTTCCCTTTTCCCTACAGACGAATGTTGTTCCAATAAAGAGTATTTCATTCCATGTGAGGAATGATCTAACTCCCGTGGAGACTAGTGGGCGTGCAGAATGTCGAGGTGGGGGAACCCCATGTACGAAGTCTGGGGTGAGGTCACAGTTTAACGTCATGTGCTGAGGACGATGGATCTTGGAAGTTTAACGTCCTACAAGTCAGACGAGGTGGGTTCACTCTACACCCCTAGGACATACACAACTGATACCCGTCTTCCCTTGAGGGAAGGAAGGCATCAGCAATGCCATAGCGATGAGGTGTTATAGAGCAGTCTATTGGGGGTCCACGTTAGCGTGACTAGGAGAAAAAGAAATAGCCCTTAGCATGACTATGCGAAGAAGCATGAGGAGAATCAACTTAAAGGAATGTTTCACCCAAGAGACTTTGAAGATACATCGTGCGAGCATAGAGGGTGGTATAAGAGAAGGGTGTGTGATGTAGATGCTTCAGGTGTAATAGGAGCCCGAAGATGATTTCTAGAAGGGGGATATCGAACATGTGAGAAACTTTATGCACAATGAGGGAGGATTGCGTGCAAATGGAGTAGCTGGATGGAAAAGGATGGGGGGGGGGTTCTAAATATTTGTGAGGAATTGGCGCATAATTGGAACTGCCGCGCGGAAGGGACTCGATTTGCACGCAATGGGAGAGGATTTCCAGCAATTGGGACAATTTCATGGAAGAGACCCTGGGTGATCCCAATTGGAGAGGTTTACGTGCAAAGGGGATCCGAGGTTTTGTGTTAAACTTGAAGGGATTTCATGAATGATTAGGTGTGCAAGTCTGAATAGTTGCGTGCAACAAATGGTCGAACTTTTTCATGCAAGGGGAATGGATTGTGTGCAAGTGGAATGGATTGCGCGCAAGGGAGTGACTAAAAGGGATGTAGGAGAGGGTAAAACCCAAGTGTCCCTACGCAATGGAAGACCCTAGGGAGACCTGTCATGAAAAATATCATACCTGAATTCCTTATTTTTCATACAGAATATGGGAATTTTGCGCCAACGTGATGGTTCAGATTCTTTAGCCGTCAAGAGTTTAAGGGGAGGCATTCAATTTATAGGTGCTCGGGGTCATCGAGTCCACGCGGAGGTCGACCCGCATAAAATATTGTGAGCTCAGGGTCAGCGGTGCGCAAGATTCATCCCATGTGGTTGGGCGCACATAATATTCCACACCCAGCATTGACGACACATAATTTTCCATGCCTACATGGAGAACTCCTTCAAATCCCACGGTTTTCCGTACACGAGGGAAATTTTTCTCATGCACGTCTTGGATTTTTCATGCAGCCCTTCTGCTCCTCTCAGAATTTATCACTAGGTCAAACTCCTTCTTCTCTTTATCCGTGAATTACCCTCTTTAGTCCTGGAGCATTTTTCAGCGTCTACAAATTCCACCCTTGGAACCAGACGGGAGAGGGGATGCAAAGGTTGGAATCTGAGGGAAACACCGAGATGAAGATCCTCCTGGGGTCAATGAAGGCAACCAAATACCTCTACACATAAAACCTCACATCATCGTATAAACCATTTTTTCGGGCGCGTGAAAACCCATCTCTATGCCTATAGAAACCCTCATGGGCCCCTCTGTCAGTATGGATTTTTATCATGCGATAATTCTTGAGCTCCCATATGCCAAAAAACTTTCTTGACTTGTGCGAAAAAATTTCCATTGCACGTAATTCTATGAGTTCGGCCATAGTTTTACGCGCATGATCGGGATGTTTTATGCTGTGACCTCTGTTTTTCACGCCACCCTTTGTTTTTCATGTTGGCTCATGATTTTTCACACCACATCCTGATTTCTTACACCGTAGCAGTCTTTTCACACTAAATCCTTTGGGTCTTGCTGGATGAAGATGACTACTAATCAATTTTATGTTGAGAGAGACGTTGTGTTCGCCGCTCGAAGGGACGAGATGGTTTCCAACCCTGAGGTTTATGCCACCAAAAATATTTTTTCTAGTAACCAAACTCTCTTTGACATGTTGACCATGGCCCTAAAAAAGTATGTGCTGTCTGAAAAATTACCAATACGGGAGTTTGGTATTTTGGAGGAGGTACCTGTGCCAAAATTCGAAGTCTACATGCCGCAGTCATGGGTGACCCGTGAGGATGAACTCTTTCAGTATAATATCACTAATAATAGTCATACTGGTAGAGAAACCAGACATATGGATGTTTATGTCTTGAACCCAAGGACTAGGACCATTTCAAGAAGTGACCCGGTCACAAAAGATTCTCCGACCCATTACGCAAGCACTTTCCGACAGAGTGTTACTGATGAGACTAATGGTTGACTGTTGGATTGGGACTTGAGGTCTAGAGGCAACTTCACAAGTGAGTGGGCTTGGGGGTATTGGGTATGCCAAATGTGTGACCAGTTTGGGGTTTGGCTGCGGCATATTGGGTTGTTTGAGGCCTTGTGGATGTCGCAGTTCCATTTCTACCGCCATTATGAACTCAAGCCAGAGTTGTTTACCCGGTGGTCCCTTGATACCAACACATTCCATATCCACCATGGGGAGGTTGGTATTAAACTTTGGGACATTCATTTCATTAGGGGAATCCTTTTTTATGGGCACCAATATGAAGAATTCCCCCCAATGGGGAATATCTGGGGAGACGGATCATAGACTCCCGTCTTGACATATAATCTGTTGTAAATAGACAAGGAGAGCCTGAAGGTCAAGAACTTTATGAAGAAAATCGGATACTCAAAGTGGTTTAGTCTATTTCTATAGAAAGACTCAGACATAAAGATGTTATGGCAAGGAAGAGAGTGTCTGACCGTGGCATAGAGGTGCAAAAGTGGCTCGTGCTGGAGGATATTGGAGGTGGGGGAATATCAATCTTGGGGCCTAATTGTGAATGAAAGCTGGGATCAGAATGTCTGGTATGCCAGATTTTTGGCTGCCTTCCAGAGTGGGTGACTCTTTCCGGTGAGGGATAAGAGGACGGGAGTTCATCTGATGACATCAGTTATGGCTAGCATTATGGATACTAATCAGAGGTTAAATCTAGGGATCCCTATGTTGGCCCATTTGTATGCCATTCTGGGGTGAATTTCGAGAGGGGGTCACCTAGGATAATTTGCGGCGCATTCCAAATCCTTCATGGATGGATCATAGCTCATTGCGGTGGATATACCTTTTCAAATTCCATTCATCATCCAGGTAATGGTATGCGGCCCTCCTTGTTGAATATTTTCTGGGTCATGCTATTGAAGCTCAACAAAGAGGGGGTTAGGATCAAGATCACAAATCATGCCAATTTTACCTTTAGTTTATTCGCTACCCCATCTAGTCAATTGATAGATAATGGGGAAGTCCCGCTAAAGAAAAATTAATACTTTCAGAGCATCAGAGGTGGGGAACTTGTGGCCCGAGTTGACGGGAAGATCCTTTGCAATACCTACATGCCATCAAGATTTTCTAGGAAGTTTAGATGCCTTTAAAGGATTCCAAATAATGTGTATACATAAGTCTGAGAGGAGAGGCACCCCTATTTTATTTTCCAAATGTGGTTGATGTTTAAAACTTTCGGGTCTGGCTAAGTCACTTCTTCCCCCCCCACACCGGAGTGGATGCTGGCCTTTCAATAAAATACGCCGAACATCGGGTTGCGACATACCCTAAAGGGATTCTACGGAGGCGAGTCCGAAAGATCAAAGTTACCCGTGTAGAACTTGGTTAGCGGGATAGAAAACATGGAGTTATTGGGGATGAAAGGTTTGGGGAAAGTCGGGAAACTGGTCCAAGGAGCATCGGGGCTGCAACAGCAGGAAGTTCGAATTGTGTGATTATTCAATCGACGTCTGGGGGAAGAGGGTATCACATAAATCCTTTCAGATCAATTAGGGAGCTTCCTGGGAAGATGATAAGGTACCTAATTCATCCTTCTGATAATAATATCTTCCCCACATTGTGGTTAGCCTGGTTGACCCAACGGTAGTCGATGGGCACCAAAGTTCTCTTGAAAAAGATAATACGAGATGGAATCCAGCTACTAGAGGTCAAACTCATTCTGATTGAGGATAGGGTGAACTTCCATCATCATCATGGATACTTGAAGTCCATGGATGTGTATGCATGCTAGCGGGGTTGGCATGAGGAACCAACTCTCTTGGTGAAGGCAATTCTTGGACTAGAGAATGATCCAAAAAAGAGGTCATCCAAGGATGAGGACTGCAACGAGGAGCTGGAAATAAGTGAATCGGAAGATGAGGAGAGAGAAGGATAGGGTGAAAGGGAAGGAGAAAAGATGGGGGAAGATGTTGAAGAGTTTGAAGGTGAAGGGTCTCAAGGGATGACCCACCAAGGGAGTCTTTGGGAGAGTGGAGAGATTGTTGGCTCTGATGCCGACATAACTGAACTACTTAAGGTATGCCTTATCCATTATCCATCCTCCCCCCTCTTTTTTATAATTCTCAGTCATATTTATTTATCCTATTCTGGCGCCTATTGGGGATGACCAAGAAGCTCCATCCAAAGAGTGGGAGGAGGTGCCAATGGAACAAGGTGGGGAGCTGACGCCCATCATTGAGATAACGAGCACTGAGGGATCCCTTATAATGACGACTCTTGTAGCAACTGTAACAGCGGAGGATGATGCTTTGGGCTCTTGTAAGCTCATCACAAAGAAACTGGTAATTATTTTCAGGGAGATCAGCTGATCAGGTTGTTCATTGTTCATGTATTAATCATAGTCTTGAAGGCTTGTCAGGACACCAAATCCAGGCCATCTGTGGATGTCTTAGCAGTGAGCACATCGACCCACTCGGGACCAACTCCGTACGTTGATCCAGCCCGAGCACTTGATGAGCAAGAATCTATGGATAATAGAGATTTCACTATCAGATCAAGTTTCAAAGTTGGTAGGGGCGATGCTTCTGGGGCTGAGGTTAGAGGGGAAGGCATTCCACATGTTGAGGAGCCTAATCTCTCATGAGTAATAGAAAAAGACATTGCAGCCGATCTCTTGGTTTCCTTTCTCGAATATTGACCTGCGGACCCCGAGAAGATGGATGAATAGAATTCAGAAGCAGCTAATGAAATCCAGATGAAACAATGTAAGGTGTGGAAGTGCATCAAATGCTTCCTCAGTCAGCCACAAGTAGAATGGATGAAGTGCATGGGATCACTTTGTACCTGGTTGTGCTTCCTCTATGCTAGGGTGTTGATTACCACCACCTTCACCTATCAATCCATGACTACATGGATGAGAATATACGGGAGGGCATCTGATGCTCCAACATTGCATGATGTCAGAAAGAGTCTTGGAATACCCAGGAATTCTTGAAGGTGGATTAGGATGTCCGATTCCTTGAGGGGAAAATGTAAGAAAGGGAGATATTTATTGCACACTATTTTGAGCTTGTCGAGAAACTGAGGGCCCAGTTGGCAGACACCCAAGAGAAGATAGTGGAAGCGAGTCACCAAATGACTGAACTTTAAGCTAAACAGGCGTGATCACAAGCTAGGTCCAACGAGCTGTGCTCCACGGCTGCTGATGAAGAGAGGGTTCTAAGGGGACGAACAACGATGCTGGAGGATATGAACCATAAGTTGGTGACATTGGAGTGACCATCCAAAATGCTGATCCTTAAGACTCCCATATTGGTCGAACTCATAAACTTGTTTCACATTACTTCTACTTATTCTGTACTACATGTATGAATAGATTATTTACTTGTTTCTTTGGATAAATGAATTCCAACCACAATCCCGAAATAAAAAGCAATCTGCTCCTAAGATCATGTGGGTCCTGCCTGATATGAGAAACAAGGGATACTCTCACTATTACTTTGTTTGAATGCAGTAGTTCCAATCAAGCTTCGGAAATCCGAGTTTTTTCCAACAAACGTGAATTTCTGGGAAAACTGGAAGAGGACCGACTAGAGGAAGAGAACCTCAGAGAAATCGATGCACTCTCATTTCCATGTGCTCTAGTGAACGAGCAAGGTAAATCCAAGGGCGTTTGAATTAATCCGAACGTAGGGGAATGGAATGTGTAAATTATGATCCCAAAGATTCAGAACATTTTGAGGGTAGATTGACAATAAAGGATGACCATTATTCATGATCAGAACATAGTATCCTTATTGAATTATCCTAGAATGGGAATAAAAAAAATGAGGTATGACCACTAAGCATGTTCGAAACATGGGGCCTGACTCAAAATTCCATCCATTAGTCTTCCGGAATGTTAGCCTACGATACTAGGTGAGCCATAGGCCGAGCATCCAATCTGTTAGGGGGTTTCTTTAGACATGAAAGAGGGAGAGGGTCCGAATAATGGGCACGCAAATCATGGAAGATAGAGTGATGGGTTGTTCTAATGGAGTCCAACAATCTTGAAATAATGACACTGTGGTGGAAACACATTACGTGGGCATATCTGTCTGATCATGGTTAACACATACATCTGTGCAAGCCCTCTTTGGAAAGGGATTTGGTGCATCCCATGATTAACAAGGGGAATCTGGAACTTGTTCTGGGTAGAACTTTAGTTTTGTGTCATGTATCAATGAAATGTGGGCTTGTGTAGTTTAACGTCATACAATAGAACAGAGAGTGAAAGGGAAGATCCTAGTAGGGGAGTATGTGGTGTAGTAGCTCTAAACCTGATGTGAATGGGGATATAAGGAGTCCGTACCACACCATGTATCCCTAGAGGAAGTTATTTAGGTCAAGGGACCAAAAGTGAAAGTTAGGCCGGGCCGGAGGCAATGTGCTCGGGCATTCCTACGTACCTCGTGAGGATGGGAATCAAGCCATACATAGTTCTAGGAGGGCCATGGCATTTAGCGTCTTGCGAGACGAAGGAAGGCATGCCTGACATGGCTGTGCTAGTACGCATCCTACTAGAACTACTAAGCCCATGTGAGTCATGCTCGATGTGGGAAACAAGAAGTAGTGATGGGAAATTCCTAACAAGGGAAGGAACATGTTAGGGACTAAGAGACACTAGGTGAATGATGTGACAATGATGCTAACCCGCCTATATAACACACCTAGATGTGCGAAGGAGTAAAGTCGATTATGTTGGAATTCCACATGAACATAAGAAAGTGGAAATATGTGAATCATGAGGCTCGAGATATGGAACACAATGTTGGTGGTGTGACAATAGGGGATAACTATTGACCATGTTCTAAACACAGTATCTGTTTCGCATTATCCTGGAATGGGGACAAAAAAATGAGGGTCAGCTGCTGACCATGTTCAAAACACGAGACTTGTCGCAAACTACATCCGAGTTCTTCAGGGAAATTGGCCCAAGTCAGTAGGTAAGCCAATGTGGCATGATAATAGACTGTAAAAGGGGTCCCTTCAGACATAAAATAGTATAAGGATCCAAATAATGGTCTCACGAATCTTGGACATGGAATGAGGGAATTTCCCTGTGAAAACTCCACACTTCATCCACTTTGTCAAAAACACATCCTAATACGATAATAAGACGTATCAGATAGAGGGAGTCAAGTCCCTTCCCAAGTACGAGGGTCATGGGGTTGCACACTTCCAGCTTAAGGTCCTAGTATGGGCTATTAAGGGGGACTTGATTTAATGGATTGTGCATAGGGCAACGAAGTAGCCATTCGTGATGCACAGTTCCCATAGGGATATCTTATTTTATAGACATTAGACTCAGACCAGGTTGGGAAAATACATGGGGGGCACATGGAATAGCTATTGAAAAACTCTCCGTGAATGAGAACCCATGAGGTACTTTCCACACCACATGTTCCCAAAAGGGTTTGGGCCTAGGGGCTGAAAGAGAGAGGAAAGGATTTTAGATTCCTGGGTCTGGACCCTACGACAATATGTCTGGGAATTCTTACGTATCCCATGAGGATGGGAATCAAGACGTAGTTAGTTTTTGGGATGTAATGGTAAGATTCCTGTTCCAGATATAATCAATTTGTGTGGGTCTAGCCCTTGCACCAAAAGAAGCGGTTTTTGATAGATCTTGTTTGTCCTTCAGGATGAATGAGTGTTGTTTCTTTTTTGTTTTTTTATAAGTGATGGACCTAGGATAGAAAATATATGTGTTTCCACAAGAATCAAGCCTTTTGCAGGCGTTGAAAAATGGAATGGTGTGTGACTGATAGAAAACATGATGTCCCCTTGAGTGAGTACACCAAGATGTAGTGTCGTTTTTCATCGTGCACCCAGGATGTTAATGTCAGAGATTAGGGTCATGTGAGGAGACCAACCATACATTATAATGTTGTATAGTATAGACATAATAGTTTAAAGTCATGTGGGACTAGGCATCATATTTTAAAGTCATATGGCTCAGAAATATATAGGAGATATGAGGTTCTAGAGGGAATGTTCATGCCGTGATAAATCATACCCGACGTGAATGAGGATGAGGTCCACATCATACCGTGCGCAATTCCGAGAAGGAAACCTCCGACCGAGGGGCCAGAAAATGTTAGAGGATATGGGAAAAGAGATGCTAGCCCCATGTTGAGTTGGACCATAATACGTGATGTCCGGGTGTTCCTATGTATCCCTTGGGTATAGGAATCAATCCACACATAGTTCTTAAGGGTGACTTTTAACGTCTTGCGGGACAACATACAATTTAATGTCATGTGGGACTAGTAGTAGGGGGACTAACTCCTAGGAATGGGTGTACGTTGTGCGACTATTGAAAACCCGACATGAATGAGGGAACAAGCCCACATCCACCATCCCACAGGGTCCTATAAGGGTCATAACCCATAAGGTAGAGCAGAAGAGATGAATTAGTGGAATTCAAGATGGACCCAAAGGTGAGATGCAAGGCATTACTACATATCCCATGGGAATGGGAATCAAGCCATACGTAGTTTTAGAAGAGATCATAGTTTAAGGTCTTAAATCTCAGACAAGGGAGAGGTGGAATCCTTCCAAGTTAGTGTATACCTCAATCCAATTCCCAAGCCCATGGGAATCAAATTCGGTGTGGAAAACAAGGGCGGAAGAGTTTTTTTCAATACCTGGAATGCATACCCAAGGGAAGTCGGTGAGGATCCCCGAATAATTCATTACCATGGATTTGGCCCCCTAACGTTCAAATGCGCACTAAGGGGTAGTTCCATGAGTTTCAAAATTCTATTTGGACATGATGGGATGGAAAAATAATGTGAATCATTTAACCAACATTAAAGGCTTGAGGGGGTTGGTGTGACGATGGAGGATAAATGTTCACTGTGTTCGAAACACAACATCCATATCGTGTGGCATAAAATGGGAACAAAAAATGAGCGCGGACTACTGACCATATTCGTAATGCGGGACTTGTGTCGGTTTGTTGTCTGAAACCCTCAGGTACATTGGACCGTAATGGTAGGAGAACTCTTAGACCTTGCATCCATTCCATTTGGGGGACCCTTCGAGTGAGAAATATGATGGAAGCCTGAATGATGGGGAACAATAATCATGAAAAATGGGTGAAATCAAGTCCAGGTAGAATCTGACAACCCAGGTTCTAGACCAAAGTACTCATGGGCCAATTGGGAAATCAGCGAAGAAGCCCGAGGGACCCAACTTAAGGGAAGCTGAATCAAAGAGATGAGATTAGGGAAAGTAAGTGAAGGTCACTCTTGAGAGAGAGGTATGCGGAGTGGTTATTATAATCTTGACGCAAATGAGGACATAATCTCATACCACACCGTATACCCCTCTTCTAGAAGAATGTGGGACAAGGGGCCAAAATGATAGGGAGGTTTCTAAGAGATGGTGTAGGACCCAAAGACTAGATGTTCGGGTGGTCCTACATATCCCATGAGTACAGGAATCAAGACATACATAGTTCTGGGGGAAATGATGATGCTAATAATGGCAAGATACCCCAACGAGGGGCGTGTACGACATGACGAGTAACCCGACATGAATGAGGAAATAATGCCACAATACATCGTATAACCCTAAGTGAGAACTTGGGCTAGGGGCCTGAAAAGGCCGAGGGGCCTAAGGCTGGTCCATGGAGATAATTTCATGGACAGCTTTCAGTTTAACATCGTGTAGTGAGGATGAATTTAGGGGCAAGGTATCTCATCTAGGGATGTGTACGGAATGACGAGTAACCTGATCTGAATGAGGGAATAATCCTACACCACACTGGACAATCGTAAGTGAGAACTTGGGACAGGGTCCGGAAAAGGCCCAGGGGTTTGAGGCTGGGCCAAGGACAGAATTTCATGTCCAACAAGTAGTTTAATGTCTTGAAGTGAGGATGAAGGTAGGGAAAGGTGTCTCCTCCATGGATTTGTATAGCAAGGTGAGTAACTCGACATGAATGCGGGCATAATCCTGCCCCACACTAGAGAATCTTAAGTGTTAACTTGGACCAGGGAACCAAAAAGGTCGAGGGGCCTGAGGCTGGGCCATGGAGAGAATATCATGGCCAGATTGTAGTTTAACGTCTTGCAGTGAGGACGAAGGTAGGGTAAAGGTATCTCATCCAAGGATGTGTATGGAATGGCGAGTAACCCTACGTGAATGAGGGTATAAGACTGCACCACACTGGACAACCCTAAGTGAGAACATAGGACAGGGGCCTGAAAAGGACGAGGGGCCTAAGGCTGAGCCATGGACAGAATTTCATGGTCATAATGTAGTTTAACATTATGTAGTGAGGATGAAGGTGATCTTAATTTAAGTTCATAGAGATCAGACTGTATATGCTTAGTTTAATTTCATATGCATGGGATAAAGAGGGAAAATCACCATACTTATGGAAGACCACAAAGAGGCAATGATAGGACAACTGTTGACCAGGTTCGAAACACATTATCCTATCGTGTGTGAACCGAATTCAGGGAAAACAATAGAGAGTTGACCATTGACCATACTCGCAACACAGGACTCGTATCAATTAGTGCATGCAATCCTCTAGGATGTTAGCCCGTAATGGTAGGAGGACCCTTGGGCCATGCATCCATACCATTCAGGGGGCCCTTTTGGATATAGAAGGTGATGGAAACCCAAATGATGGAGCTTGTGAAGCATGATGGGGCATGTTCTCATGAGACAAGAGATAAATGAAGGGAGGGATGTCCCAAGGGGATATGTCTGGCATGGAGAAATATCCTGACATGAATGAGGATGTGATTCCATACAACACCACACAATGCAAAATGAGAACTCAGACTAGGGGGCCGAAGGGGTCAAAGGAACTGAGGTTGGGCATCCCGACCAATTGTAGCAATATGATCTCTCATGATGGAATTTCCTTCATAACTCCTAAGCCCACATGAGCAATGCTCTGAATAGGAAACAAGGAGTAGGACTAGGCTCTCCACATCACATAAGTGTCTGGCCACTAGAATTACACTCCTTCTCAAAGCAGACCGATATTTAGAGAGACGACAAGGCAGAATGAACCACTACACTCCATGTTTGGGACATATGGGGGTGGTGACAACAATAGAGGATAGTTGTTGACCATATTGAAAACAAAACATCTATATCATGTGGCCTGAAATGGGAAGAACAAATGATCATAAACTGCTAACCATATTCGCAACATGGGACTTGTATTGATTTTTTGTCTGAAACCCTCAAGGGAGTTAGACCAAAATGATGGGAGATCCCTTAGGCTATGTATTCTTATCATTAGAGGGCCCCTTTGGTTGAGAAAGATGATGGAAACCCAAATGATGAGGTGTGTAGAACATAAATGCGCCCGTGCAATTTTAAATAAATTTAGACACCATAAGAGAGAGAGATCTCTAGGGGAGAGGGATACATGGTACTGTCATGAAGAACATGAAGTGAATGAGGGAAAACCCCACACCACACCATGTGGTTTGTCCCAATGGGATCTCCCAATGTTTGGGGCTGGGCCTACGGATGAAATGTCAGGGCAGTCCTACGTATCCCATGAGAACGAGAATCAAGCCACATGTAGTTCTGAAAGGGACATGTTGTTTACCATCATGTGATAAGGACATGGGAGGATTATAAGAACAAATGAGGGATCATAGTGTAATCATTTTATCCCTGGAATGGGTGGGGACAAAGAATCCTAGACTATGCCATGTGAGATCCTCCAAAAGAACTATGCCAAGGGGGTAGTCCAAGAGAAAGCTGGGGTTGTACTCAAGATGAGGCATTTGAGTGTTCTTATATATCCCACAAGGATGAGAATCAAGACATACATAGTTCTTGAGATGTTGTTTAACATCTTTTAGAACAAAACATAGTTTAAGGTCGTGTAAGAACGTACAGGTTAAGGTCATGTAGGACCATACCGCAGTTTAGGGTCGTTCGGGACCATCACACAACTTGGGGTTGTGCAGGACTGTATAGTTTGAGGTCATGCAGGACCATACAATTTAAAGTTTTTCAGGACCGTAGGGACTCAGGAAAAGTATTTCTTGAGGAACATGGCATTGGTGGGAGGGGTTATAGTCTCACCATCCATTATAACCAGCGAGTATGTTCCATTGGGGTAAACCTTGTGAATGATGAATGGTCCTTCCCATTTGAGTTCCAACATGGGTGGTTTCTTTCCAGGTATCATCGGTGCCCTCAGGGCCAATACCAAGTCACCTTGAAAGAAGGAGTAGAGGAAAACTTTCTTGTTGAAGGCTCTGGCTATCTTGTTCTGATGCCTTTTCAGATTGTGAAGTGCACGAAGCTTGTTCTCGTTGAGCACTTCCAACTCAGTCATATGGATTTTAGCTACTTTATCTAGTGCTTTATGATCATATATGGAGGTACGCAATAAGGTAAATTGAACCTCGATGGAAAGGAATGCCTCTGTCCTATATAAAATGGAATATGGGGTCACCCGGGTGGAGTTATGGGTCGTCATCTGGTATGCCCATAGGGCGCTGGAGAGCTATCTTGGGCAACACTTCTTATTCTCACCAACCATTTTATGCAGAATGATATATATAGTCTTGTTGAATGCCTTGATCTATCCATTTTCATTCACATGATAGCAAGAGGTGTGGTTAGAATGGGTATTGTACTTAGCGTAAAATTTCTTCAGCTTAGCTTCTCTAAAGTTTGTGCCATTATCGGTGAGGACAACATGAGGGACTCCAAATTGGTAGATGATGTTGGATTTCAAAATGTCAACTATGGGACAAACCTTGACCTATTTTATTGGAACTTCCTTTGCCCACTTGGAGAAGAAATATGTGGTAGTTAGGATGAATCTACATTGGATATTTGTCGCAGGTGGATATGGTCCCACAAAAACGAGTCCCCACACCACAAATGGCCATGAGTACTTGGTGGAGTGGAGAGGCTCTAGCGGACGATGCATGAAGTTATCATGAATTTTCCATGCATGGAATCTCTTGGAAAAATTGATGTAGTCATAGATCATGGAGGGACAAAAGTAACCCAGTCTCTGGATCTGGTGGGATAACTTCATCCCGGTCTGATGAGCCCTGTAGGAACTGGCATGAACCTCTTGTATGACCTGAGAAATTTCGACTCCTTGAATGCAACAGAGAAGAACCCCATCAAACCCGTGCTTGTAGAGGATCTTCTCATGGTCAGGGCAGCCCTTTAGGGTTAACTACAGTGCACGGAGTCAGAGTCGCTCATGCTTGTCCTTATCGGCTAGGAGGTAACCGTTTTGGAGATACTCGATGAAGGGGTCTCTCCAGTCGGGAGTCACTTCAATCACTTCTTACAGGGGCCAGGGAATCCTTAAGTGGAGGCTCCGGTTGTAAGGTGGCCCACATACTGACCATCTTCGTCATCTGGGGTGACATGAGCAATGACTCTACAATGTTCCATGTGGATAATCAGATCATCCTGCTCAGGCTCTGGAAGTGATATAGCCAGACTGGCCATGCCGTTAGCTCGACCATTCTGAGACCAGGGGACATGAGTAACTTTGGGCCGAGATGGGATCTGGGTCATTAGCTCGAGAGTATTCTCCAATAATGTTATGAACTCTAAATTTATAACGACATAGTCATCGTTGATCTGTTTGATGACAAATTCAGAATCCCCTCTCACATGGAAATGGGGAACATCAATCTCGAGGTCCAACTTGAGACCAATGAAGAATGCCTGATACTCTACCTCATTGTTGGCGCAGCCTTCCAACTACAGGAATGAGTAAGGTAGGATGACTTGTGCCGGGGTAATGAAGACGATACCCCGGCCCACCGTGTTGAGCTTGGGTTCATTGGGACTTCTGTCGGGGGGGCTTCAGGATGCACCATCGAAGTACATATTCCAACACAGCATGGCCTGGTCCACCGAGAGAGTCACTTCATCTAGGAAATAGAGGTCCAGGGACTTATCTGTAGGATCTGGGTGGTCAGGAAGGAAACATGCCATCGTATTCCCCATAATAGCTTTCTGAGGGACAAACCTGATGCCAAACTATTAGAGAATCACTGCCCACTGAGCTAGACGTCTTGTCAAAAAGGGGTGGTTCAGGATGTACTTCAGTGGGTCTACTCGAGACACTAGTTGTACCTCGTGGTGCTGCATGTAATGTCACAATTTATTTACTGTGAATACCAGTACAAGGTAGCTCTTTTCAATGGGGGTGTATCAGGTCTTTGTATTGTGGATCATGTGTCTGTGGTAGTAAAGGATGTTCTCTATCCCCTCATTTTTCTTATGGGAGGTAAGGGCACCGAGAGATCATTCCAGGGAGGTCACATAAAGGACCAACGACTTTCTGGAGATGGGTGGAATTAATATTGTAGGCTGGAGTAGATACTTCTTGATCCCCTCAAAAGAAATTAGACACTCTTCATCCCACACATACAGTGTCCCTTTCTTCCTGATTCAAGAAAATGGCTTACACTTTCCGGCGAAATTCGCGATGAACCGACGTATATAGGCTAAGTGTCCTCGGAAGCTTCAAAGTACCTGAATATTTCTTGAAGGAGACATCTGGATAATGGCCTTGATTTTCCCTGGGCTGATATCAATGCCTCTATATCTAACAATGAAGCCAAGAAACATTCTATATGTGACCCCAAAGGCACACTTCAACGGGTTCATCATCAAGGGATAGGAACAGGGGAATCCAAACACTTTCTAATGTTCTTCTAGATGGTCTTAATGATGGTTATATTTGACCACCAGATCTTTCACAATGCATTCCAACAATGTTCCGAGGCTCGACTTAAATATCTGACACATATCTCGTTGGTATGTGGAACGCACATTCTTTAAACCGAATGACATGAATCGGTAACAAAAAGTACGTTGTGGCACCATGAAGGCTATAGAATCATCATCCTCATAGGCCGTTCAGATCTAGTTAAACCCAGAGTACCCATCCATGAAGGAGAGTTTTTGGAATCCAGCTATGGCATCAATAAATAATTCCTTCACAGAAAGGGGAAAATCATCATTTGGACAGTGACAGTTGAGATCCCGGAAGTCGATCCAGACCCTGATCTCTCTATTTTTCTTCTTTACTGGCACAATATTATCCAACCATTTGGGGTATTGGACCTCCTTAACAAAATTGTCTTTTATGAGCTTGTCAACATTGGCCTCAACCATGGCACTGTGGGAATAGTTCATCTTTTTGGGAGGCTGCTTGAACCCACGATGATTTGCAGGGAGACAGAGGCGGTGGATAGAAACATGAGGATCTAGTCCTAGAATCTCATCATAACTCAAGCCGAATACATCATGGTGTAGTTTCATGAAGTCTATATACTGCTGTCACTACCTGAGTGGCATGGTGACACTAATCAATGTGGGTCTCGGGTATACCTAGCTACCGAGGTTTAACTGTACCAACTCATCGACTATGGTAGAGACACCCTCCCCAAAGCTGGGGGAGAATCCTATAAACCCTCTTCTTCACTTATGGAGGGTGAATACTCGGTAGGATGATTCTCTTATGATTCGGCATATCCTGACTGGAGGCTGTTACTAGCCTGAGCAGCAGCGCACATTGCATCAGAGGACTCATGTGCTTCTATAACCATATTGATGTAGGATATCGATCCAAACCCATCTATCCTTCATCCCAAGGGGCCGCACTTGATGATATCAAATAAATAGTTGTGCTTCATTTTGATCCAGTTAATTCCGGACCGGCAGAACAAGAAAGTATGACTTATTGTTGTCGCCTTGGGGAAGACATCCTAATAACTTATAGGAGTAGGAGGCTCTAGGATAACATGTGCATAATTTGTATAGGAGTATGAGGTGATCTTCAAGAGTCTCTTAGGCCTAGGAATGTGTTCCCACCTCGTTCTAGAAACAATGAAGCATTGTCCCATATCTGGGGTTGTAGCATCCAATCAGTGGATTGGAAGGATGTAGGCATCATCTAGATCTATCCACGCGTTGGTCGCAACCGCAGCATGCTCGACCTCATTTGTCCGAATTTGACTGTATTTTCTCTTGTAGTAGTCAGCATCCAGATAGAGGGATTCACAAGAGGTATTGGGAGATGTGTCACCTTGAAGTACTCCCAGTCGACCACTAAGGGAGTACTTGAGGCACTGGTGGTATGATGAGGGAACCACCACATGCAGGTGGAGCCATGGCCTTCCCATGAATGTATTGTAGGCTGTGTCCTGGGAGACAAACATAAATTCGGTGCTAGCAAGTAGGACACCGAACTGGGTCTTCATGCGGATCTTGCTGACCTGTGTCTGTTCTGTCCTGTCATAACCTTGAATTCGTAGGTCAGAGGGACTCATATCATCTACAAAAAATCCCAGTTTTCACAGTGTCTGAGTCAAGATTAGGTTTATTCCAGAGCCTATGTCGACAAGACAGCGATGAACCTCTACACCATTGAACTGGCTCGTGATGTTCAGTGGAAGAATGTGACCCCATATGGGATATCCTTTATCTTCTCTCAAAAACGAGATAATGTCATGGAAGTCACTATTGTCGGCCGCCTCAGCATGAAAGGATGATCATACCACGATTCACTGTTTCAATTTCACCCTTACACCGCTATGCTAAACATATTTTGTATTATAAATTATAAAAATATTATCAAATTTTGATTCATTTTTGATTAAATAATTTTGAGTTTATAACTGTTAGAATGGGAAATGTTACTTGTTTTTATTGTTTCAATGTAGGTGGAGGTGATTTGGAGGGCCCTTGATGAAGTGAAAGAAAAATGGGCCAAAATTGCATGGATCCATGGACATCTGTCCACTGTTTTGAATAGTAAACGAAATCCGTGCGTCCAAATAGGCTGAAAATTTGTGGCCCTGTCGAAATTTTAATAGGATACATTTCATATTAAGGAACCCAATCCTGATTCAGCTTTTATGAGGCCCATCCGAACTGATCTGTCCAAGCCACCGAATTTGGACCAAGTCAAATGCGTTGTTCTGTAGTTTATCAATATCTTGAGCTGTTGTTGTCCAAAAGGTGCCAAACATTCGGTGGAGAGAGTCAAGAGGTAGGTCTACAACTTTTATATTTCTTCCAAAGAGAGATAAGACTTTCTGAAGGCCGAAAAGCATCGTGCAAGTGGATTTATGGAATCTGTGTTCCTAAAACCACCTTCCAATTTTCCTATAAAAGGGCACCAAGGGAACATCATTTCGAAGTTCGGCCAAGGAGTGAGGTGCTGACAATTTTGAGTCCTATAGGAGTCTCCTAATCACCTTGGAGATTCTGGAGGCCCCTATCCTCATAGTGGGATCAACAATGAAGAAGGAGTTCCACCTGAGCTTCCTCCTCCTCCCGATGTCGAGCTAAAAGTTGGGTGTTCGTTGTGAGGGAGCTACACACATGTCAGGGGAGTTCCGATGCATAAAATAGCTACTGGTTTGTATTAATTTGTGTTTTTAAACATTTTATTCCATGTATCTTATTTTATTTTAGATTTGAATGCTTGATTTGATACATGTGAGTGTTATGCTCTTAATTTCTAACCGATCGGTGTGAGGTTTTGAGTGCGTGACTTGTGTTATTCCAATTGGACATCACAAGAATCCTTTTCATACCCACATTATTGAGATTTCAATATGATTTTGAAGCTATAATTCCATTCATAAGTACTGGACCTTGACAATACGATTTTCACGTCAAGGTTTGGTCCTTAAAGCATTGAAATAAAAGCTTAAGAATTAATCGGGATTCCAATTAACTCCAAACAAAGAATTATTCTAAAACTAAGATGAATATCTATGAAAAATGAACTTGATATGTGTGTAGTGAAATCACATCGACCCTTTTATCTCATATTTCTCAAAATCCACTTGGTCACCCATCTTTTAAGCTATTTCAACTAAGTCATTGTTTTAAACTGTTTTCAAAACCACCCCCTCTCTTAGTCATTTCTATTAAATATACACACTCTAAACCTACCAACACTCCTTGAGAGATGACCTAGGGTATTCCCTAGACTATAAATCAACCTTAAAAATATAATAAATTTGACGTGTCATGACAACACGGTCAAATTTTGGCGCTGTTTTCGGGGAGCGCTTTGGTTTTTTGTGCGTGTTTTTGATAAACGTTTTGTAATTTTTGTGAATATTTGATGTTTTATCTTCTACCTTTGCATTTGTTTTTGTGTTCTAATTTATTTACTGTGTAGGGTCTTTGTATGACGTGTTCTACTCAGGGAGACCTACAAACATTCGAACTCGAACCGGAGAGGATCCTACATCAATGAAACCGAGACATACAAGACCACACTTTGAAGGAGGAGACATAAAATATTAGAATTCTTCTTGATCATTCTTATTCTTCTGAAACCAAAGTTAAAACTGAACATAACTTGAATATCATGGCTGAAAATAATAGAACACTAAAATAACTAACCTCACCTGATGTTGATATCCGACCCACTTAAATTCAATTACAAGGCGAGGCACCCAATTTTGAACTAAAATCTGGTTTAATTCATTTATTACCAAGATTTCATGGACTTCCTGGAGAATATCCACATAATAATTTAAATGAATTTCATAGTGTGTGTTCAACATTAAAACCTGATAATGTGGATGAAGAACAAGTCAAACTTAGGGCATTTCTATTTTCATTAGAAGACACGGCTAAAGATTGGTTGTATTATGTTAATTCGCCTATTAGAGGTTGGGCTGACATGAAAAAACTTTTTCTTGAAAAATACTTCCCAGCCTCTTGAACTACAACAATAAGGAAAGAAATATGTGGGATAAGACAATCTCAAGGAGAAACCCTTCATGAATATTGGGAACGCTTTAAAATATTATGTTCAAGTTGTCCACACCACCAATTAAGCGATCAAATTTTAATACAATATTTTTATGAAGGTTTAATTCCAATAGATCGTAACATGATTGATGTTGCTTCAGGTGGTGCACTAGTGGATAAAACCCCAATCGCTGCAAGGACCCTAATTGAGACCATGGCACAGAACACTCAACAATTCAGTTCAAGGTCCAGTGTACTCATTCGAGGTGTCCATGAGGTGAAAAGTACTGAGTTTGAGAAGAAGGTGGACACGAAGTTTGAAGAGGTAAGTACCCTTATACGACAACTTTATCTCTCCCATGGGAAATCTCAATCTCCTCCTCCCATCCATTCTGGAATCTTCTCTTCTGACACCCAATATTCTGACCAATGTCCTCAATTGAGAGAAACTTCTGAGAGTTGTGAGACAATATTTCCAGGATTCCCCTTTAACCAAACCTTTAGGCAAGAACCATACTATCCATCCAACCAAGGGTGGAAGGACAACCAAGCCTATAGGAAAGGGGGGTATTCAAACCAACCTCAATAGAAATGGAACCAACAAGGTCAGAGTAGTCATCCACCACCACCTAGAAATCCTCAACCACCCAAAAGGCCATTCTAACCACCCCCTCCAAAACCTGAGCCTATCCTAGAAGATATGATGAAGAAAATGGATGCCAATAATATCCAATTCTAACAACCCACCCAAGTAGCCATACAAGACCTAAAGACCCAACTAGGCCAGCTTGCCAACTCGGTGGGGGAAATCCAAAGTCATGGGTCGGGTAAACTACCATCTCAACCCATAGTAAACCCCAGGGGTAAAGGAAATGTTAGTGCCATCACCCTTAAGAGTGGGACACAACTCAAAATCCAAATTACCCCTCCATTAGAGTCCTACCATCCAAAGGAAACCACCATCCCAACTGCTCAAAATGGTCCAAGAGAAGAAAACCCTATTCTTGAGAGAAGCCCTTCCAAAGGAAATATTGTGGCTGTTGATGAGCCACCTATCCCAAAAATTCCACTTCCATTTCCTCAAAGGTCTTACCGACCAAGGAAACAAAATGAAACTGAACTTGATAAAGAAATCTTGGAGACATTCAAAAAAGTGCAGGTTAACATTCCATTGATTGATGTCGTCAAGAAAATTCCGAGATATGAAAAGTTTCTGAAGGAGATGTGTACCCATTGAAGGCGACTTAGAGGTGATGAGAAGGTGATCTTGGGGAGGAACGTCTCATCATTGATACAACCATCACTTCCCACCAAGTGCAAAGATCCTGGAACATTCTCGATTCCGTGCACCATAGGGGAGTATTCTTTCTCCAATGCTATGCTTGATTTGGGTGATTCTATTAATGTGATGCCTTACTCCAATACTCTTCTTTGCAGGTCAGTGAAGTAAAGCCCACAAGAATAGTTGTTCAGATAGAAAATTGGAGTACGGCACACCCTTCCGGTGTGTTAGAGGATGTTCTTGTGAGGGTTCAAAATTTAATATTTCCTGTTGATTTTTATGTGCTAAAAATGGAAGATGATAGGATGAATGGACATGCCCCAACTATATTCGGGAGACCTTTCTTGAAAACTACTAAAGCCATAATTAATGTCCATAATGGTACATTATCTATGGAATTTGGTGGTGACATAGTCCATTTCAACATCCATGATGCCATGAAGCACCCCTCAGAAGAACATTCCTCTCTCTCGGTAAATTCAATTGATGTACTCCCTTCCCCTAAAATAACTTCATTTGTTTCCCCTAATCCCCTTTCTAAATTTTCCTCTTTGATAGAAATTCTTGGAAATGAATCATGCATTGATTTTTGTAGTGGTCTAGAGAAATGTCATGCATGTTTGTTAATTGATGATTTCTTGAACACAGAGGATCACATGACCATCGATGATACTACTAAGCTTGTAAAAGCTCATTCCTCATATGAGGATGTCACCATTGAGTAGTTAGATGATATCAGTGACTTCTCACTTTCACAAACACTTCCGTCAATCCAAAATCCCCTAGAATTAGAACTGAAACAACTGCCTCAAGATTTAAAAGACTCATATCTTGAGAATGGAAACAAGGTGCCTGTCATCATTGCTAGTTAACTCCCTCCTGAGCATGAATTGAGACTGCTTGATCTTTTGAGGAAGTATAAACAAGCTTTGGGATAGACACTTGCTGACATTCCTGGCATTATCCCATCAATTTGTACACATCATATTTTATTAAATGATGAGGCTAAACCGGTGAGGCAGTCACAACGTCGACTGAACCCAAACCTACTTGATGTTGTTAAAAAATAAGTAACACAATTTTTGGCTGTTGGAATCATTTAACCTATCTCTGATAGCCAATGGGTCAGTCCCATTCAAGTAGTTCCTAAACTAACTGACCTTACTATAGTTAAAAATGAAAACAATGAATTGGTTCCAACTCGTGTGTAGAATAGTTGGCGTGTCTATATAGACTATTGATGACTAGACCAACACACTAGGAAGGACCATTTCCCATTTCCATTCATTGACCAGATGCTGGAGAGGCTAGCAGGGAATTCCCATTACTGTTTTGTTGATGGGTATTCTGTATACTTTCAGATCCATATTGCCCCTGAGGATCAAGAAAAGACAACCTTTACTTTCCCCTTTGGTACATTTTCTTATAGAAGGATGCCATTTGATCTGTGCAATGCTCCAAGTACTTTCCAATGATGTATGGTTAATATTTTTTCGGATTACCTGGAGAATTTCATGGAGGTTTTTATGGATGGTTTTACTGTTTATGGATCCTCTTTTGATGAATGCTTGAGTAGTCTTGCATCTGTCCTACGTCGCTGTATAGAAAATAATCTCGTATTAAATTATGAGAAATGCCATTTCATGGTGCGAAAAGGCATAGTTTTGGGACATGTCATTTCTGAGGAAGGTATCCAAGTGGAAAGATCAAAAGTAGATATCATTTCCTCCCTACCATTCCCTAAAAATGTTTGGGATGTGCGGTATTTCCTGGGTCATGCTGGATTTTATCATCATTTCATTCGTGACTTTAGTAAAATTGCACTCCCCCTCTCCCAATTACTCCGAAAAGAAAAAGAACTTGTTTTTGATAAAAAATGTGAGGAAGCTTTCAATAAGTTAAAATGGAGTCTCACGTCACCCCCGATAATCCAACCATCTCAGTGGGATTTACCATTTGAGCTCATGTGTGACGCCTCTAACTATGCAGTTGGGGCAGTCTTGTCACAAATGATCAATCGAGCTCCACATGTCATTGCCTATGCCTCACGTACTTTGGACCCTGCCTAAGAAAAATACACCACCACTAAAAAAGAATTTCATTCCATTTTGTTTTCCATGGATAAATTCAGGTCATACCTTTTAGGTTCTAAAGTCATTGTGTTCTCAGACCATGCAGCCCTCCGGTATCTCCTAATGAAACCGGAAGCCAAACCACATCTCATTCGTTGGATGCTCCTCCTTCAGAAATTCAATCTAGAAATTAGAGATAAAAAAGGGGTAGAGAATGTGGTGGCAGACCATATCAGTAGGATCCCCCCATCCTCAGACATTGTCTCATCACCCTGTATTCCCATTAATGACTTTTTTCTTGATGAGAAATTGTACAAAGTGAAAGATGTTATTCCCTAGTATGCTGAAATTGTAAATTATTTGGTAGCATCTTGCATTCCAACTGATTTCTAGAAAAACCAGGCCAACCATCTAAAACATGAGTCTCGTTGGTATATTTGGGATGACCCCTACCTACGGCACACATGTAGTGATCAAGTTATTAGGAGTTGTGTTCCAGATAGTGAGTTTCAGTCTATCCCTATGTTCTGAAACACACTTGCTTGTGGGGGCCACTTTGATCCCCAACCGACAGCTCTCAAGGTCATAGATTCTGGTCTCTTTTGGCCCACATTGTTTAGGGATGCCCAAGAATTCTGTAAATCTTGTCCTTGCTGTCAAATAATGGGGAATGTCTCTAAAAGAAATGAGATACCCCAAAAACCCTTGCTCTTCCATTACATTTTTGATGTTTTGGTCATTGACTTTATGGGACCATTCCCCAATTCGTTTGGGAACCTTTACATTCTTCTGGCAGTGGATTATGTTTCAAAGTGGGTAGAGGCACAAGCCACGAGGATAGATGATTCCAAGACAGCTGTGGAATTTTTGAGAACCCAAATATTTTTTAGGTTTGGATTACCTAGGTTTATCATCAGTGATCAAGGTTCTCATTTCTGCAACTGCACAATGCAGTCTCTTTTGCGCAGGTATGGGGTTGGGCATCGAGTGTCTACTGCTTATCACCCACAAACAAATGATCAAGACGAAGTGTCAAATAGAGAGGTAAAACAGATTCTTGAGAAAACGGTTCAGCCAAACAGAAAAGACTGGAGTCTTAGACTCAATGATTCATTATGGGCTTATCGTACTGCATTCAAAACTTCAATTGGCATGTCACCATATCGGCTAGTTTTTGGGAAGAGTTGTCACCTCCCTATTGAGGTAGAGCACCGGGTCTACTAGGCCATTAAGAAATTCAATTCTAATATTTCTGGTGCAGGTATTCAAAGGAATTTGTAGATTCATGAGTTGGAGGAAATGAGAAGAGATTCATATGAGAACTCCAGATTTATAAAGAGCGAACCAAGGCGGCCCACGACCGTCTCATCCTTCATCGTCAATTCCACATTGGGCAGAAGGTCCTCCTCTACAATGCAAGGCTGAACTAGCACCCTGGTAAGCTTCGTTCCCATTGGTTTGGACTTTACATTGATACTAATGTCTCTCCATTTGGTGTTGTCCAGGTTCAAAACGAAGACACCAAGAAAACCTTCATTGTCAATGGGCAGCGGTTGAAGAACTTCCATGAATCCATTCCGGAGTCCCCAATGGAGGAACTCCATGTTCAAGAAGCGGTCTATGAATAATACTAACCAGGTTTTATCCTTCCTTCCCACAGTCTCTTTTATTACAGTGAGGAAACTACATTCTCAAGGTGTGGGGGGATGGTAACATTCCTGTGTTAGTTAGGAATTTTTTTTATTATCATTCTTTCTTCTTCTCTTTTTCACTTGTTGCATGGTATTGTCACTTTCCCCCTATTTCCCACCCTCACTTCTGTGCTAAAATGATAATTTTTTATACCTAATTTATCATGGAAAATGATGCCCGTTTTATCATTTAATTTAATGAAAATACATGAGGAAATTCCCATTTTCAAGTTGTTTTAACATTCAAAAAAAATTCTGATGAAATGTGCATTTCAACATGAATTCAACATTGTGGTGTGAATTTCTCTTGAAAATTGGTTGTTGGTCAATGATATGAATGGTTGTATCATTTTAAAGCTGTTGAGAAGAGTGGTACCCTTTTTTGGGAATAGTTTGAGGGAAAATTGTGTCATTTAATATCTCCACAAATTTTTGCACCCAACCATGAAGTGTGAATATTTCTTACTTTATTGAAGATAAATATAAGTTAGGTTAATTTTTCTCTACTTTCCAAATGATATTTACATACGTTCATTCCTTATCAATTCTATTTCATTACTGTACCAGATTGTCCTACGCGTGTGTACATGTTATCCGACTATTGTACGCCCTAAAAAACAAAAAATGGGGTTGTATTTTGGGCAGTTCAAAACCACCCTTTCTCGACTTTTGATGTTGTTATAACTATTACAATTAGTGTCGTGAGGACATCAAACATGGGTTGAGATAAGAGTGTGAGATTTGTTCCAAGTGAAACTTTTGAAAAAAAATAAATACTGAGGGGAGTGATGAAATGTACAACATATGGGGATATCTAGGTCGGGATTTTTGGGTTTGAATTCTGGGAATGCTTAATTGAGTGGGTGTTGGAATTTGATTGCAAAGGATGTAGGGCAGGTTCGGTGGAAAGAATCAAGTTAGTAGACTAATTTTAAAATAACTTATATTTATTTAATAGAAAGTGGAAAGAATAACATGAAATGGTTGTCACAAACAAACGTGGAGAATGGGTGACATGATTAACTTTTGAATTATTTTCTTTGATTGGTATCATTAGTCTCTTCGAATTTCATTTGGATATAATTTTTGAGACGACTTTTTCTATGATCACTGAGAATAACTCCTCGGTGTGATTTGTGCTTTGATCACAATTCTATCAGAAATTAATTTCTCAAGAATGTTAATTCGTCATGATGTTGGGAATATCTACATGCATAATTTTTAGAAATGTGAATTTTCCCAGGAGTGAAAATGATTAGGTGTGAGGGTGTGATCGTACCACGATTCACTGTTTCATTTTCACCCTTACACCGCTGTGCTAAACATATTTTGTATTAAAATTTATAAAAATATTATCAAATGGTGCTTCATGTTTGATTAAATAATTTTGTGTTTATAAATGTTATAATGGGAAATGTTACTTGTTTTTATTGTTTCAATGTAGGTGGAGGTGATTTGGAGGGCCATTGATGAAGTGAAAGAAAAATGGGCCAAAATTGCATGGATCCATGGACATCTGTCCACTGTTTTGAATATTACACGAAATCCGTGCATCCAATTGGGCTGCAATTTTGTGGGCCTATCCATATTTTAATAGGCTACATTTAATATTAAGGAACGCAATCCTGATTCGGCTTTTATAGGGCCCATCCTAACTGATCTATCCAAGACACCGAATTTGGACCATGTCAAATGCAGTGTTCTGTATTTTATCGATATCTTGAGCTGTAGTTGTCCAAACAGTTCCAAACGTTCATTGGAGACATTCAAGAGGTATGGATACAACTTTTCGATTTTCACCAAAGTGAGATAAGACTTTCTGAAGGCCGGAAAGCATCGTGCAAATGGATTTATGGAATCTGTGTGCCTAAAACCACCTTCCAATTTTCCTATAAAAGGTCACCAAGGGAACATCATTTAGAAGTTCGGCCAAGGAGTGAAGTGGTGACAATTTTGAGTCCTATAGGAGTCTCCTAATGACCTTGGATATTCCGGAGGCCCCTATCCTCATAGTGGGATCAACAATGAAGAAGGAGTTCCACCTGAGCTTCCTCCTCCTCCCGATGTCGAGCTAAAAGTTGGGTGTTCGTTGTGAGGGAGCTACACACATGTCAGGGGAGTTCCGATGCATACACTAGCTACTGGTTTGTATTAATTTGGGTTTTTAAACATTTTATTCCATGTATCTTATTTTATTTTAGATTTTAATGCTTGATTTCATACATGTGAGTGTTATTCTCTTAATTTCTAACCGATTGGTGTGAGGTTTTGAGTGCGTGACTTGTGTTATTCCGATTAGACATCACAAGAATCCTTTTCATACCCACCTTATTGAGATTTCAATATGATTTGGAAGATATTATTCCATGCATAAGTACTGAACCTTGACAATACGATTGTCACGTCATGGTTTGGTCCTTAAAGCATTGGAATAAAAGCTTAGGAATTAATCGGGATTCCAATTAACTCCAACCAAAGAATTACTCTAAACCTAATAAGAATCTCTATGAACAATGAACTTGATATGTGTGTAGTGAAATAACATCGACCCTTTTATATCATATTTCTCATAATCCACTTGGTCACTCATCTTTTAAGCTATTTCAACTAAGTCATTGTTTTAAACTGTTTTCAAAACCACCCCCTCTCTTAGTCATTTTTATTAAAAATACACACTCTAAACCTACCAATGCTCCTTGAGAGACGACTTAGGGTCTTCCCTAGACTATAAATAAACCATAAAAATATAATCAATTTGACGTGTCACGACAACACGGTCAAAGGACTCTGCAGCTACTACTTCCTTCTCAAACTTGAGGGGGATTCTTAAAGCCTCAACGAGGGCCTCACACAGTTCTGATGACAGGAGAAGGGCCTCAAGTATGGAGAGCCTTATGTTAATACTGTAATATGCTTAAGAACATCATACTTATGTGCTAGGCATGAACTTCTACTTACTGGAGGTCGCTCTATGACAGGAGGTATGGTGGGCCCTACCGGCAGGACCAGAGGCTGACAGATACTAGTAATATCCCAAGGATCACTAGTCTATGCCTATGGAGTGGCTACCAGATGAGATCCAAATGACTGAGACCAGCCTTTAGCATGGAGTCGCTGGTCACGACATGGTCGAGGTGTCTCTTCCTAATCCAACAACATGAACGACAGTGAGGGTTGGCATGATGCCTCCAGATGAGAAGGTTGCGCATGCTGAGCTCTACACTGAGCATGTTGCCTGGTTTCGGGGGCATGCACATAATGAGATGAAGTGATTAATGAGACACTCTAAAAACCCATATAAACACATCTCCGTCGACACTGATGATGGATGGGGACGTTGGGAAGATCCTCCAGGCGCTCCTCGTCATCAAGAATCTTACAGGGATTTATCATCTCTGTAGTGTTAACCAAGGTGTACCCTTGAACATCACTCGAAGAGTCCTCCACTACTGGAAAAATTCTTCTTGGACCCACCATCTCTAGGGGCATGAAGTCGCCGAGAGTACAATATGATGATGGAATTGGCAGGGGGCTCTACTTTATCTTACGTTGCTGGTGTTTTCTCTTTTAGGAAGAGGCCAAATGAGACGACAATGCAGAAGTAGTTGTTGCGGCTTCTAAAGGATCTGGCCGATCCATGGGTGCACAGATGACCCCATGGGAATATGAGACTATTTTACGAGCCATCCAATTTTCATAATTCTGTGACCCACGGTTGAAAACTTGATTCCACTCGTCCTTACTATCACTGATGTTGTCTGGCCTCATGAAGACACATGCCACATATTCCAGAGATGGACCTAAACAGACTTTGTTGTTATCTACTTGGTCATTGTTTCTTTTAGAAATGAGGATGACCTTGTTTGTTTAAGGTTCAAACTTTACAACCGGTTTCCAATGGGTTTATTCGTAGAAATAGAAACACCCAATGATTCTATATCCATTTGGACCTACTTTCCAAAGGTAGGTGCTCATTAGTTGTGGACTTATGAGGCTTTAGAATTTGCATTCGTCAAGATGATGGGAGGTATGGCTCATCACACCTTTTTTTGGGGAGAATTATTTCATACTCTAGGACTCTCTTATAGATTTAAGTTATGTTCACAAATCCTTATTAATTCCCCAATCATGAAAATGAGTTTTCATTTATATTTTTCAATTGATGATTGATATGTATGAGATTTAGAGAATATTTTATATGTATTTGAGGTTCTTCATCAATGGTGAATCATCTGTATGTATTAGAGATTCATAGTAAATGGTATCCAATACATTATATAGAAATATCTTGGTCATTATGATGACCATACTGGTTTTAAATCCACTCAGTGGGGCACTAGAAGTTTGTTATCATTCAGAAAGACTGGGATTATTTCAGAGTTGGGATCGTACCCACAGATGGGCTACCTACGTATCCTCATTAAAAAGGAATCATAACTCACGTAGTTATATAAGAAGTATATAATTTAACATTATATAAGACAGAAAGGAATTAATGAAATATGGGCTTGAACCATAGAAAGGCTTACTACATACTCTACTTTTAAGGAAGAGATCAAAGTCCACATAGTTTGGGTGATGAAATATGGGGCTTATGCATGGTTAACGACCCAAAAAGAGATTTCATGATAACTTTTACACTTTAAGATCATGTGAGTCATGCATGTTGTGAGAAAAAAGAGGTATCAGTAAACATGACGATTGTGCCACGAAATATGCAGTCATAAGAAATGATGTGGGGTTTACGTATGTACGACTGATCAAGTAGATGAAGACCATGACTTGCTTCAGGAAATAATCCCAGGAGCAGGGTCCATAAAGGTATTTTTACTTTATGGAGATTGGGAATTTTAACCTGGGGCTTACTATTGAGAAGTAGGACCAAATTAAAAGGGACTTATGATTGGGGCTTATTCCTGAGAAAAAGGCCCAAATCAAAAGAAATTGACATTGGGGCTTACTCATGAAAAGGATGCCCAAATTAAAGGGGAGTTATAACTTGGGGCTTACCCCTGAGAAGGAGGCCCAATGATAAAGGAAATTTTGACTGGGGAATACTCTTGATATGGAGGCCCAGGTAAAGGGGACTAGGGGCTTACTCTTGAGGAGGATTCCCTAAATCCAAAGACATTCTCATCTTAAAGGATAAGGTTATATGGAGAAAAACCGCTAACCATAGTGACATAAATCTTGTAAGTCACAAGGTTTTGGGAGAGGTTCTCACATAATTCCTTTCAGGTAAGGAATCCAACAAAGGAACGACGCCATAAATGGCTTTGAGGGATAATATCTTGAAGAGGAGAGGTGAACAGGAGAGAGGCACACAAATGAAGTTTGGACACAAGTATTGTCCACACAAGTGTACTTGTGCGGCATGGGTTCACTTAGGGGACAAAGAATCTCTAGGGTAAAACTTGGGTGAGACTTAACTCAGGTCGTTAGTATTATCCTAAGATGTTTCTAAAAGTGTGGTGTGTAAGTTTCCTCGAAAGGGTAGGGCAGCACACAAGTGTTTCCACTTATAAGGAGGTCTGAATACTTAGGCATCCAAGTGCTGATGAATTCTAAAAACTTATACCTTATCCTACTCCTTCAAGTCATCCATTCTAGGTAAAACTTTACCTTAGAAGATTTCAGAAGAGTTGATTTAAAGACTTGGGCGACCATAACTTGAATTTGACTTTTGGAAAATCTGTCCTCGAAATGGGGGACCACAAGGGCTATTTATAGGCCACCTTTCACCTTGGGTGAAAAATAAAATAGGGTGTACAAGTGAGTTGCACGACCCATATGTGGTGCGCAAGTGACTTGCGTGACGCGCAAGTAACTTGCACAACTCACTCCAAATGGGCTCCTAGTCCATGCCTTTGTCAATTTTTTTGATGTTCTTCAAAGGGTGACCCTATTTGTGCTTAAGCTATTCCCTTTTCCATTCATTGGACCTTGTGACGGAAAGGAGCATCAATAAAAGTCCCCCCCCAGAGTTGGATTTGAAAAGGAAGTAGGTTCCGACTCTGAGGTAAAGATGGAGAAATCAAGGGTTTGTGGCATGCAAGTTCGATACGAAGATGCTGGGGCGCTCAAGTATGGCACACAAGTGGTCTAAATTGCATATATATACAGGATCACTCTTGCGCAAACTCATTTGGCTTCTAGAAACTTGAACTCTCATCGCGCAGGTGCTTCCATCTTCAGCGAATCAACTTTCTGGATTTTGTCTCACTTCTACAGAAGGTATTTGACCTACGCGCCATGACTAGGGTGGCAAAACATTCGCGCACAGTTTGACTTTCACACCATGTTTGGGACTTTCCCGCCTTAATGCCATTGCAATTTTTTTGATTTCCTTCATCAAAATTTCACAAAACAAACTTACTTAAATGTTCTTTGTTTGATATTTGTGCAGATGCAATGGCTCCCAGATGAATTGGATCAGTTGATGAGTTGGCTAGCAAGAGAATATATGACATGATGAACGTCTTTGTCCATGAATATTATGTTATCTGTGACAACACTCTCCCAGATTTGGCTAATTACTTGAAGAAATATCATGCCAATTTCCCCTAAATCATCTACTTGCCTTTGTATGTCTATGGTCATCTGCAAGGAGTCAATGTTCCAGAGGCAAAGAATTATATCCCTCATTCCTAGTTTCAAACCTACACCAACTTCTCTTCGGAAAATGTCTCAGTTTCTGGATCATTTTTCAATGATGATATAGTGAAGAAGGCATACATAATGCATCATAGCCCATGTTCTCTAGATCTGAAGCCTCACACGCTTGATCTGCAGCCGCATTTCTATTCTTCTATTTTCTGAAATTCTCAGATGGACCAATCTAAGGGATGTAAGAAGAGTTTGGATTTACGTCCTGGAGGAGGTGTGAAGTTGACTTGGATGTGGGCATATTGGTCGCAACAAAACTATGCAGAGTTTGTTGATGATCTGAAGGGAGCTGCAATATATGAAGCTGTCTAGGCTGGGCATACATATCTCTACAGGAATGACAATTTCGTGCCAAAGCTAATCAGCCGTTAGAGCTTGGAAATGAATTCTTTCAATCCGACTCATGGAGAAATGGGCATCAGTTTGTTGGATGTCCATAAGATTTTAGGGGTTCCAATTTTGGGAGATATGTATGATGAATTCATCCCCCCCAAGGTGACCTGGAATGATTTGGAGAAGACTCCAACTTTTGCTTGAGAGTTAATGAAAATTTTCTACAAGAATAAGAATACCACAACCACGAAAACCCACTACAGATAAGATATCCATCCAGAGGAGCGGATGGACATGTTTTTGATTAAGAAGAGAAAGGAGGGACCTTCTTGCACTCATCCTACTAGTTTCCATAGAGAAGAAAAGAGGGGTGCTCCGGGAACATTTTGGCTAACTCTTGAATTTGTAGAGTTTGATTGGTGAGGGTATGAAGTGAACCAGAAAAATCCAGCGAAGACCTGTATGGTAGGTTTTTTGGCCTTGTGGCTTAGTGTTTACCTTTTACCAGTTCGGGATTTGAAAGGATGTGTGAGGCCAGGGACCTTTGTCGTTGCAACCAAGCTGGCTGAAAGGAAGATGGTTGGGTTGGCCACCCCAGTTGTGGAAAATATTCATAGGATCGTACTTGATGTTTAATATGGGTAAGTATCTTCTAAGAAAAGTGGGACCATTCCATGATTTATGGGGATTAATCTCCACCCACTTTAGTACATATGCAGTACAAAGTGGGGTACAGGTTCTTGGAAGTTCTTTCTGGCTGTCTGTTCAGGCCTTTTATAGAATTTCTCCCTTATCCCTCAACTATTATGATATCAAAATAAGGCTGAGCATGTTCAAGGAGTTTCAATTATTTCCTTATGGAAGTCTGCCAATACGATGGTTTTTTGATGATAGAACAACCATCCTGGAGTTAAGGGCATATATGATGGAATGTAGAGATGGTACACTAGCCACGAGGATTGACAGAGAAATTATAAGAAAGGCCAATGCTCTATATAGATTCTCACGTCAATTCAAATGTCTGCAGCAAATTATCGTATCCCCTCTGGTGCATGTCAGGTAAGAGTAGTGTCCGATATTTTCTCTTTAACTATGGTTGCTGACATTTATGGAGAAGACTGGGGTGGTATTTGATCTACCATCTATTGAAGCTTCAAGTCAATTGACTACATGGTATGCCAAGAGTGGGGTAGCATCATACCCTTAAGGGGTACTGAATCAGCCGGTCACTCCGGTGGGGATAAAGAAGAGAACCAATAGGAAAGAAGCTTTCCATTTGAAAGGTGACTCTTCCTCACCCGGAGATAATTCACCGGATTCCTCACCTGAATCTGATTCACCAGATTCCCAGGATGGGGATGATGAGGCTCAAAATGCGTTAAAGCCGCCTTGTGCCAGATATAATCTTCCTGCCATAGTCAGGTGACATACTCCATTGACTCCTGGTGAGTTACATAATTGAGGAAATTTAGTCGCCATTATTTTAAAGAGAAATAAGTTTCATTTTCTTATACTTTATCTATGATTGCGGGATCTGGGAAGAAGTTTATGTCCTAGATTGTAGGACTCTCATCACGACATTATGGTGCACATTCTGAATATTTATGACCAGAAGCTGTATGGAGATGGAAGAATTTATATTGTGATGCTGAAACCGCCTGGATGGACTTATGCGAAGGGCTGTATATCCCTAGAGTGGGGAATCTCCAGGCTTCATCAAACATCCATTTTGAGGAAAACACCAATGAAGTGAGGGATTATATCAAAGAGATGGAAATACACATTTATACCACTGATGAGTGAGTTCCTGTCACCAAGCGGGTGAAGGAAATGATGGATCGTGGTACCACTTAGAAGATTGGTCCTTCATTAGAGGAAGTGTGGCATGATTACGTGGCTCCTATAGATGTAAGTTTCCTTTTTCTCTTATTTCGATTTTCTTTGAAATTTTAATTTAGTCAAATCTTTGTTATTCAAGGAAATAATGTTCTTCATCCTGTATCTTGTAAAGGAAAGAACAACTGATATCCATTTTCCTTGGTATAGCCCTGGGGGCACCACTCTTGGATCCACTGAATCTCCTCGTGAGCCGAGAAAAGTATCTCTAGGACATAAAGTCATAGATGAGGAGTTGGAAAGAGTTTTATTGTCTCTGATACCTTTTTTTAGAGATGAAGATACTAGTCAACCCAAAAATGCCAAGAAGCAAAGGCATCGAAGAAATAAGACCACAGCCAAACACTTCATCAGTATTGGTAAGTCTTTATGGTAATCATGAATCTTAACTTAAGAAAAAGTGCTCAAAATTCTCAAGATTTTAGGGGCTTCGTAAGTTTCCCCTCTAAGAGAAAGGGCTGACCATCCTTAGATTACAACAGAGGGTGCTGTAGAATGGCCACAAGTTCCCGTTGAAATGGATGTTCCTAAAGAAATACTGAGAGTAGATGAGCCGGCGTTTGTTCCTAGAACCGCTCATGTTTCTGATTCCAAGAGAGAAAATACTTCTGTTAAATTAACAATACTTCATAGAACATCAAATGAGACAACACATGACTTCCATTCTGTGATGTTTTAGGTTGAACACATGCACCATAATATTTTGCAACCATCGAAGCTGATCCCACAACTGTCTCTGAAGAAGCTATCAGGGGTCAGAGATTTCTAGATGAAAGTCACAAAGAAGACATGATGAGTGCTCCCACTGGTGATACTAACCTAGGATCTGAGACATCATTTAATAAAATAATGAATATTGACATTTCCTTTGAACAAATTTTAGAATTGTTAAATTACCACATGATTTATAAAATTTTGGAGATCTTGTTAGGGAATCAACTGGACATGAGTTTCATCATTTTTCCTGTTAATCTTCTCATTATTACACTTCTAACCATGTTTGGTTAAAAATGTACTGTTCCACATAAAGGAACTGTTGAACCAACAACGCTTAAAAGGGGTGTAGACAATGATGTCAACCCTATTATTTCATAAACACTGGATTAGGTGGAACTTAGCATGGTCGCCCCTCTTGAAACCCATCCTGAAAATCTGGTTGAAACTAGGAAATATGGGGTGGAGTCTTCACGAGTTTCTGATCTCCTATTAGGTAAAATATTATGATATTTGTGGCTTACTTAACCTGCAATACAATCAATCAACTATTACTGTCCTTTGATACTAACCATACATTCCATTGACCAAACAGGACTGTCAACTTCAATGGCTAGATTTGGAGTTGAATCCTCAGCCTTAGCCCAAATAGTAACAAAAGGTGAACCAACCAGGGTTAGGGAAGGAGTAGAATATGGAAATTCTTTAAGTTCATTAATCCCAAACTATGTTCCTCCCTATGATAGCGATGCCGAATCAGACCCGTAGGTAAAAAAGGTGCTCTGATTCTCACATCGTAAGGCATGGAGAAATATATGGAAGATAATATATGAGGTTCCTCTGGAAGAGCTGCCTTAGAAAATTCCAAGACTTTCATCCTTGTTCATCATGATGGGACATAGCGGTTTTGGATATAATGAATTTCATGTCGTAGTGTAACAAGTCATTCGAAGGAGGGAGCAAGAGGAAAGGTGTCGTCAAGACCTAATTAGAGCTAAATTACTGACCAATATCCGTGAATTTTAGGCTACAGGGTCCCGAGCTGAGTCTGATCATGCTGCAAAGATAATGGAGCTGAAGCAAAAGGTTAAGGAGAAGATTGTCTAGTAGTTGCACCTTTATAAAAAGCTATATGTTGTTATTGGGGAGCTTGACCAGCTTCATAATTCACTGGAAGAAGTCTAAGCGGATGGTATAAAAGCCATCACAGATGCCAAATAATCACTTCATCAAGATGAAGAGATTGAAGCTGGTCGAGTAAATGAACTTCAAGTTGCTGCTGATGAAGCCCAGGATGCTGTGAAATATATGACAAATCATGTTGAAAGTATTCTGTAATTTCTGAATAAAAGAGAAGAGACTCTAGTCTGTGGATGTTCTTTTAATCTTGTTCATCAATGAAAAATAGTTTATCTTTAATCATCTGTACCTTCATTGTCTTGATAATTTCCCTTATTTTTACCTAAGCAAATAGGCCTAGTAAACATAGTTTGATTTTTTCTATTGCTATATAAACAATTCCTCAAACATTACATCTTTTAATTAATCAATGTTTCCTAAATCAAACAAAATGTACATTTAGCGAGATGGGACTTGACTGTTTTTTCAGAGTACCCTTTATAGGTTCCCAATTTAACGAGTACCATGTATTTTGTTATTGGCAGTTTAAAGTCAGTCATGTTGGACTATAAAAAGGCTAATACTTAAGGTCGAATAGCTTTGACTGAATAGAGGATATTGACTCAATTATTGATAATTTTTAGGGAAATATATTACCATATTCATGTATGGAGGGGGAAAATTATAAAATGTGACTTGAGAAATTTTGAATCTGAGGAATGACCTGGGAAAAGAGCTAAAAGGTATTAGAGGAAGACTTTTATAAGAATGAGGTTACCACTACTTTAAAAACTCGTTATGGTGGCTGAATTATGTAGGGCCAACTAGGGCATATGCTGCATAGTCAAATAGTAGTATCTTTTGGCTGGCAGGTATGTTATGTAGACAACTTATGCAAGGCCACCTAAGGGCACATGTTGCATAGTCGGGAAAAATAACTCTCAGAAACTTGACTTTATACTGCTAAAAGCTGATGAAAGTTTTATGGAGATTCAAATATTCCAAAGCATATAGTTTGTTTTACGGATAAAGGTACTTTAATATGGAGAGGATATTTCCAATCAGAATTGTCGAAGAATTGGAGGAATGTAACTTCTATGAAGGTCTGACCCAAACATAGGAAAATAGGTATCTGTGTTTTTAAATCATATGACTAAAACCGGAGATAGAAACATTATACGACATATGGTCAAGTGGTCCAAGGTTATTTCATATTCCTCTGAACATATAGAGAAGGAGGAAAATGTAAACCATAGACATGAATGCTTTCAGATCATGAAAAAGTGTATGGAACAAATATGGTAAGGATGGAATTTTTTTTGCAGATCCCTATATATCGTCGTTAAGACTAATAGGGACAAAAGAGGCTTCTCCTAATAATGAAGTTACCATTACTTGATGAACCCATTATGGAGGTTAAATTATGCATGGCCAACTGGGGAATAAGATGCATAGTTAAATAGTAGCATCTTTTGGCTGATAGTTCTGTTTTGTAGACAACTTATGCAAGACCACCTAAGGGAATGTGCTGCATAGTCAGGAAAAATAACTCTCAGGTATCAGACATTTTGCAACCAGAAGTCAAGAGAAGGGTTATGGAGACCATGAATATTATTTGTATAATGTTGCAGCAGGGTCCTGAATTGAGATTCTTGATGTCACTACGCATCTCATTAGGATGAGAATCAAGCCACACATAGTTATTGGAATACAGTTTAACGTCATTCATGACAAGAGCATGGAAGATCTTAGTTTAGTGTCATAGATCTCAGACCATAGTGAGGGAGACACATCATTCATTTATTATAAAATTTATGTGAATAAAGACCAGGGTGTTCCATATCACACCATGTGCTCCAACGAGAAATTTTTATCCAAGGGACTGAAAGTGGAGTTGGTGGTTAGGCCTAAAGACTTGGGGCTGGACTCGAGGAATGCTCGAGCATTCCTACGTATCCTATGAGGATGGAAATCATGCTGCACATAGTTCTTGATATACCCTTTGTGCAGATTTGGTTTGTACATATGAGGGGTAAAGAGGACTTTATTGCAATTATGGCTAGACCCAAGATTAATGACTTGGGTGTCACTACGTATTTCATAAGGATGAGAATCAATCCATACATAGTCCGTGAAATTTGACATGGTTGGAGACCATGTCATTGATGATTCCTCTCGAGTGAGGGTATCAGGGATTGTGGCAGTTTATTGTTATGCATGACAAAAGTGAAAATAGTTTAAGGTCATATGCATGGACCAGTACTATTCATTTTAATGTCTTGTAGCAAGGACAATGGGGAACTATATAGTTTAACATCATATTGCTATGATGAGGGGGCGTACATTGTTTAACATCATGTAGGAAGAATGTGAACCGATATGAATAAGATGATTGACGGTGCCTTCACGGATCAACATCGTATGAGATGAAGGTGAATCAATGTGAAGGAAGTGGTTTCGGGATTGAACCTCAGCAGTTTGCCTATGTACCCAACCTAGGAGTCAAGGATCAATGTCTGCGTAGTTTAATTGACAGGGATTTAGTGATCAGGGTGTACTTGAAGAAAATGACCTGAAGATGATGTTGGGACTTAAGCATGGTTAGCGGCCCAGAGAAGATGTCATTGTCGAATCTTACTCTAAGCTCATGTGAGTCGTGCTCGGTGTGAGAAACAAGAAGCAGCAATAGACCAGACGATCATGTTGTGAAAGATGAAACCACAAAGGATGGAGTGGGGATTATGCATGATTAGCTGCTCGGGGTACGTATGGAAAAAGAGTTTAAAAGATAATTGCGCATGTGGAGATCACAGTTTAATGTCATATGTCACATACATGGGGTTCTTGGCAGTTTAACATCCTGCAGCTCAGATGATGCACAATTTAACGTCATGTTTGATGATAGGGGGGACACAGTCTAATGTCATGTTGGACGATAGAAGGGGCTATGTAATTTAATGTCATGCAACAAGTACAATGAGTGTATTTATGTTACACAAAATACTTTTCAAGAATCTTTCATTGGTTGGAGTTGTAATGAGTTCTCCGTCCATTGAGATTAAAGAATAAGATCCATTGGAGTAGACCTTATGTATTGAGTAACTTTCTTCCCACTTTGGATCAAGATTTGGAAGCATATTTCCCGATATCATTGGGGCTATGAGGACCAATACCAATTCTTCTTCAATGAATGAATGAGAATTAACTTTTTTATTGAAAGCTCGTGCTATTCGATTCTGATATACTTCTAGATGGTACAGTGTGCATAATCTTTTTTCATCTAGTCGTTCTAATTCATCCAATCTCTTTTGAGATTGTTCATCTATAGATAAATGATCACAAATGGAGACTCTAAGCGAAGGTAATTGGAATTAAATTGTGAATATTGTTTCCGTTCTATATACTAATGAATATGGAGTTGATCGTGTAGCAGTACGAGTGGTAGGACAATAATCCAATAGAGCATGAAAAATTTTATCAGGCCATGACTTATTATCTTTATCCACCATATTTTGAAGTATGTTTGAAAGAGTTTTATTGAAAGCATCTACTTGACCATTGGCCACTGCATGATACCGAGATGAATGGTTGGATCTGATATTGTATTCTGGATACAATTTTCTTACCTTAGATGAACAAAATATGGTGCTATTATCCGTCAATATGGTATGAGGAACACCAAATCTGGTAATGATGCTGGACTCCAAAAAGATAACAATGCTTTTAACACTGACTTATTTGATAGGTATTGCCTCTTCCAATTTGGAAAAGAACTCAGTAGCAGTAAGAATATACATAAACTACTTAGCTGTAGCTGGGGGATAAGGTTCTACTACATCTATTCCCCATGTAGAAAACTGCTAGGAGTATTTAGCCGTATAAAGAAACTCTGGGGGTTAATGAATGAAGTTGGCACATACTTTACAAGAATGAAACTTCTTAGTAAAATCAACACAATCTTGTATCATTGAATTCCAGAAGTATCCAAGCTGTCAAATTTGACTAGAATGTCTCTGTCCAGACTGGTGGGAACCACAAACTTTTGCATGTACTTCATTCATGAAAGCCATTGTCTCTTCACCATCAATACATCTGAAGAGAATTCCATAAAAACCTCGCTTGTAGAGAATTGTTTGGTGATATGGGCTATCATAAAGAGTAAAATTGACCACATGTTGTTGAACTTTTTATTTCCCGGATCTATCATGTGGGAGTGTTCCATTTTTAAGGTATTCCCTGATAGGTGTCATTCATCCTGTAGTATGACCATATGGATCAGAAATAGGACTGATTTCATTGATTTCCTTTTTTCTAATTTGAAAAAAGGTGAAACTATACGATGGTGGGCAATAATGATGATTACTTCGTCCTGATTTGGATCTTCTAGGGCTATGACTACACTAGCCAGTGCATCAACTTATGTATTTTGTGATCACAGGACATAAGAAAAAGTCAGTTTCGAGGGAAATTCTGCCATTAACTCTCTAACAAAATCACACAAAGGGATTAACTCTTCCTTTATAATGGCATAATCCCCATTGATTTGTTTGATTACCAAATATGAATCACCTTTTACCTTCAAGTGATTTTCCTGTGCTTGAAGTGCCAATTCCAAGCCTGCGATGAGAGCTTGATATTCTGCTTCATTGTTTGTACCACTTTCCAACAATAAGAAGGAATATGGTAGCACTGACTTTTTTGGGGAAATAAGAATGATTCCTAACCCAACTTTGTTGAATTTAGGATCTTCCATTTTCTTCCCTATTAGACATATAGAGGCACCATCAAAGTACATTTCCCATGTTTGAGGATTATCTTGAATAGATAAGACATAATCATCAGGAATTTCAATATTTAAAGATGTATCTTCTACATATCGGTGTTCAGCTAGGAAATCGTCCAGAGCTTGGACCTTTATTTCCTTTTGAGACACATACTTGATATTAAACTACTGGAAAAATAATTTGCCACCTTACTAGACTTCCTATAAGAATTGGAAAACTAAGGATAAATTTGAGCGGGTTATTGTGAGATACCAATTGGACCTCATGATGTTGCAGGTAGTGTCTGAATTCTTGAACTGTAATGATTAATGCTAGGAATCACTTTTCAATACTTGAATATCGATTTTTTTCCTCAATCATAGTCCGACTGAGATAATAAAGGTTGTTTTCATTCCCAACATCATTCTTTTGGGCAAGGAAGGCACCCAATGATTGATCTAAAGCTGTCACATAGAGAATAAGTGGTCTTATTTCAACAGGTGGCATTAACACTGGTGGACTCAAGAGACATTTCTTGAGGATATTGAATGCTTCTTGATATTATTTAGTCCAATGGTAGGTGACTTACTTCTTCATTAATTTGGCGAAGGGAAAACACTTTCCTACCAAATTGGCAATGAAATGCCAAATATAGGCCATGTTTCCTTGAATTCCTATTAATTGCTTCAAATTTCTTGGAGGTGACATGTCAAGGATTGATTTTTTATTCTCAGGATCAACATCGATACCACGATGGCATACTACAAAGCCGAGAAATTTTCCCGAGGTTACCCCGAAAGCACATTTCAAGGGGATTATCTTCAAATTGTGTTGTTGAAGATTGTCGAATATGATTTCCTGATCGGCCAAGTGAATAGGACATTTTCTGGATTTAACCACAAAATTATCCACATAGCATTCAACAAATTTCCCTAAAAAATGTTTGAAGATATGGTGCATGCCACCTTGATACGTTGCACCTGCATTCTTCAGGCCAAAGGGCATTACCCGATAACAAAACACACCTTGAGGAGCTCTGAATGATGTAGAATCCTCATCTTTTGGGGCCATTTGTATTTGATTATACCCAGAGTAACAATCCATGAAGGAAAGAGATTTGTATCCGGCTATTTCATCAATTAAGAGTTCTGTGATCAGAATTGGAGAAAAATATTATGGACAACGGTGATTAAGATCTCTAATGTCAAGGAAAAATCTAATTTGTCCATTAATCTTTTTCACAGGGACAATATTAGCCTACCATTTGGGATACTGAACTTCTTTGAAGAAGTTATCCCTGATAAGATTATCAACTTCAGCTTCAATTTTGGAGGCATAAGTTGGGTGTGTTCTTCCTGCTTCTTGCTTGAATTCTTGATGTTATTCTGGAAAACCCAAATGATGAGTGGAAACATCGAGATCATGAACTGGAATTTTTGTATAATTACAAGCAAAAACATCTCGATTTTTCTTTATAAATGTAGTACATATTTCTTTCTCTACAAGAGTCATTGATGCACTAATTAAAGTGGGGTGTGGATCTTCTTTTGTGCCCAGATTTATTTCTTTGAGTTCATCTACAATGGTAGAGATACCCTCTTCAAATGCTGGAGGAGCATCCCTGTGATCTTCCTCTTCTTTTCAATATGTGCTACTTCCTCTTTTTGAACATTCATATTAGATGACAAAGAATAATTTCCATGGTTAGGGGAGAAATTAAAAATTTAACATCTTGAAGAAGAGGCTTCCATTTCTAACCGTATTGATGATGAAGGGTCTTCCTGGGGTGAAAAAGGGGAGATGATTGAATGATAATTGACATCATTTTTTTCCACGGGTATTTCTATAAATTCTTCTAGCTTGGTTGATGAAGTATAGAATTACCGTATTTGAGTGGATGAAATGAAGACATCTCCATTTATGCTTTCCTCACTGCTTGGTGAATCAACAATTTCTCCCATACTGCCTGGATTGATTGTCGTAATTGACATTATAGAAGCTTCCATAAGAGTGTTTAGATTTAGGTCTATCCTATCAATTTGACAGATAGGAAACACATAATCTGTACTCACATGTGTTAATAGGTTTACTGGAATATTTTCCAAACCATTTGGAGCATTTATTTTGGGGAGCTTATTTGTCATGGATTTTTCCTTTCCCTCCATGTGAAAAAATTCTGCCACGAAGTAGTGAGATTCACACATTTTGAATGTGGACTTGTAACCATACAATGTCCCAATTTGACCATTGAAACAATATTTGAGACAATGATGGTATGAAGAAGGTACGGCCGCATGTTGATGTAGCCAACGTCTTCCAAGAAAATGTTGAAGGCTGTGTCCTGATGAACAACCATGAAATACGAATTAGATACAAGTTCGCCAAACTGAATTCTGAGGGTAATTTCACACAGAGGTTCTTGTTCATTCTTTTCATATCCTTGTAACATCAAATTAGAAGGAGATAAATCAGATTTAGTGAGGCCCAATCGACGAAGTGTAAGAATAAGAATGAGGTTTACTCATGATCCATTATCATTGAAAGCTCATTAGATGTCTACGTCATTGACTTTCCTAGATAGATACAATGTTCTGATATGTCTATGTACCACATCATCTTCATCTTCATCTGTAAAAGATATCACTGCATGACATTCTTCAGGATCATTCTCTATATGGTAGATCTCAGCCGCATTAATTTTAGTTTTGAATTCTTGAGGACTCAAAAAAGCCTCAATAAGAGCCTCCCGAAGATCTTCTGATAGATTCAAGGCATCTAGAATTGATAACTTGGCTGGTACATGGGCCAAATGTTTCAAGACATCATACTTTTGGTCCCAAGGTCTGCTTTTCCCATCCTGAAAATTTGGTTTTTCAAGTGCCTTGGAAGTAGATGCTTTGGCAGTAGATGCATCCCGTATCGTGGGAAGGAATTGGAAACTCTCCTGACTTTGGTAGATTAGACCGACTAGGTCAATCTATTTGCTGAGAGGAAGAAGGTTTAACCTCTAATTGGACTTCCAAAATAACTGGGTGAAGACTGAAATTTCCATGTGTGGAAGAACTTTCTTTTTTCCGTTGTGCCCACCGAAGGGCTTGGCCACGAGTTTCTGCCGCATATACAATTCTAGGAGGGGTAGGATTGAAATAGTGGCTTCTGGAATATACATGTATTCCTCTATATCCTTGACCACTATCTCTTCATCTAATTACTCTGTTAGATACAGGGAACATAGGCTCATCATGATCAAAACTATCATTGGCATAGAGATACATTAAATGAATCATGTTAACAGAACCAAAGATCAATTCTTCATCTGATGAAGATTCTTCCTGATGAACCAGTTCAAGTTGTGCCGTTTGATGGGGCGGTGCATATTCGTTTGAAGGAGATGGAATAAAATCTGCCATAGTCAATCACAATATAGGCTTTGGTATGATCTCATCTTCTTCCGACTGAACTTCTTTCTTCAAATTATGTTGCTTCTTTGAGGATTATCCTTCTAATGAAGGGAGTTTTGCTGTGGCAGAAATTGCAGAAGAAACAATTGGTTGATTCAATTGTGTCCCTAAAATGTGATGAGTTTTGTTGATCATTTTCCTGACCATCCAATCATTATATTTCTGCACATTTTTACTTTTGACCTCATTCCACTCGCCTACTTACTCTAGATCAGAAGCAGTAGCACATGCTACCTGGGCTGAATAACCTTTCAGTTTTACTTGTCCAAAGTCCACCATCTTTTGGATGAGGTCTTTGAAAACAAAATACTCCTAAATGGGATGCCCCAACATCTGGTGAAATGGGAAATAGCTGGGGAGGTCTTTATCTCCTTTTTTTAGGCCTTTTGGGCCTTGGAAACTGAACCATATTGTCTTCCAGAGCCGAGATGAAGTAACTTGGAACTTGTTCATTCTGGAAAGAATAAAATTTGTTCTTTAAATCCTCACACTGTTTCCGCCTTTGATCTCTTTGATCATTTTGACGAGGAGAACATTTTTGTTAAAGATCAGGAGGTGGAGACCTTCGATATGATGAAGTTTTTGAAGTGGAGGCAGGTACATGTGCATGTTTAAGTGTAACTGTAGAAGTCTATGCTTTTTCTATTCTCCTTCCCAGAGCTGATGGAATTACATGAGTTTTATCCCTAGTCTATATAAGGGAGTCTTCTATCTATTGAGTGATTGAAGTAATGTCTCAAAACCCTCCTTTGTATTTCACAGGGATCAATGGTGTGCAAAATTCATCGTACAGATTTTCCACAAAGATTGGTAGCAACTCTTCTTGAGGGAGTTCTAAACATAGAGAATATGTTAATCCCTTCTTTTGAGCAATGAAATCTGAAACTCTTTCATTTTCCCTTTGTTTATGTGAGTACCTAGCCCGCGAGTGCCCGGAGCCGGTTCTCATGAGATATGATGTACAAAAAATTCATTAAAACATTTAAAAATAATACATCATGTCCAAAAATTTCAGAGTCTCATGAGGTTCAGGTTCTAGGAAAACCAGCTACATTCTGAAATGTTCTATATGTTAAAAGCTGTAACCTAAAATTTTTTAATCAAAAATGTAGGGTGAGCATTGAAATACACAGTAAGGGGTTTTGAAAATACTTAATACAACTATTTTAAAACTTCCTTAGAAAATACTTTCACATACATCAAAATTATTCCTTTGAAGAAAAACATCATCACATTTCAAAGGTCGCTATAAAACAATTAAAGCATTTCAAACACAAGTATTTGAACATTTAATTGAAAGATAGTAAGCATGTCTGTACAAAAGTGCATGAATTCTATCATGTAAATTAAGAATAACATGAAAGGTATGCAAGTACTACTAAGCATGAACATTATCAGAGTTGCGCTTAAATAATAAAACTTATAAAAATGCACATTATGACATGCTTAATGTAATGATAACATTTTCATTAAAATTTTGGAAAGGTAAATTGATCATGCGTCATCAATGTCTGATCATATGACATTTTCACTTTAATCTCATACTAATAGGTAATGGTTCTATAACCAAGGATATTTCTCTAGTCGAAATAATCACTTGGTTGGTCATATACTAAAACATAATGAGGAAACGTATAATGCCAGACTCATGTATGAATGTCAAGGACTTGTGCCATGAACTAAGGGTAAAAACCTAATCTGACTATCTCGAGAACTATCGATGCATCGAGGAGCTTACTTTTACCGGTATCCATCCTGGAGGACTTACTTTTACCAGTCCCTAACCTGGAAGGCTTACTTTAACCAGTCCCCAACCTGGAGGGATTTATTTTAACCGGACCCCAACCTGATAGTCCAATACATTCTCATATGTCAATAAGGTCTGATATTCATGGTTTACCATACCACATTGAATATTTAATTTCCAATTGATATTATCCAAAAATACTCCAGTGTTTTTCGGAAAACATTAGGCAATCTTCTGAAAACAAAACAACTAATTGTGAGATTGCTCGACTAATGACAGGCCATGATGGATCCATGCCCAATCCCTTCTTGTCTACCACTCTCAAGATTCAGGTATTCTAAAAATGTTTTTAATCTTTCATTAAATATATATACATTTGAACTGGGTTTTCATATATTAAAACTTGTAAACAACATTTGATAAATATGTAATGTATATACATATTCGCACGTATATATATATACTTTCATATAAATTTATCGGCTTATTCTAAAGTAGTCTATTTACCCATCGACATAACATTGAAGATATGGCAATAAATAATCAAAGTCATACATAGTATAGTAAACATTATTTGCACATAATATAACACATAAAATGACCAGTGATTAGGGTTTTCCACATGAAATGATAGGTTCTTAATTAAAGAACCTTATCCATGGAAATGAATCCTTATTAAAAATACATGTCATTCATTATGATGATAAAAGTGTCAATGAACATGAAATTATATTCAAACATAGCTTGATTTATCAACAACATTCACTGCTTCTGGTAAAGGACCATACAGACATGTTACTTTAAATCATTTTTAACCTAATCTCATTAATTCAAAACATAGGAAGGTAATATAATTAAATTTTTTAAAATTAATGTATATTTGACTCATACATTTTAATTTAGAAAACACAAAATTTAAAATTTATTAAACACCCTTTAAACACTAATTGCATTAAAAACACAGATTTTATTTTGATGATCATCATATTGATATTAGTGTTTGATAATTATACAAATATTTATATATATACATATATCTGAATATACGCAAGGTGTATACTTGTATAACCAAATAATTTCTTATATGTAATAAATACTTCAAAAAATAATTAATCATTAATACTTTTTGATTGAAAGCCAAACAATGTAAGTTATATAACTTGTGTGACCGAATGTATGTTCATATGTAAAAATTAGGGTTTCACATACTAAATATAAATCCAAATGAACCCAAATGACATTTCGCATCTAAAACATTAGCTGATGATTGGAAATACTCTTTTAAAAATTATAAAATGGATTTGGGTAGTGATACATAAATATATATATATATATGTAGGTTTTAGAAACACAATTCAATTTATCCCAAAACATGGTTCGCACATAAAATATTATTTAAGGATTGATATTCAAGTCTTAAAAATCATAATTTTATTTGTATTGAATTACATGTGTATATATAAGTATATAATTTCATATACCAAGTTTAGAAAAGGGATTTGGCAGGATGAACAGATTCAGAATCACTTTTATAGATATATAATTCCTGGTAAAGCATACCTAATCATTTTTGGAAACCTTTAAGTGGAATGGACTTGGGTTATATGTTTATATACATTTATACCCAATTATATAGATAGTATATATATATACAAAAATAGATTATCCATATATTTAAGTTTTGTGAAATAGAACTGAATTAAAATAATCCCTTTAAAACTTTAACAAAAACACAACAATACCCTTTTTGAAAACCTTAAACGGGGAAGATATATATATATATATATATATATTTGTATATATCATATATACAGAATCATATAACAGGGGTTTGAGGTATCAAAATCGATTGAAATCTATACCTTACACCATTTAAAAGATCACCCCACCTGAACACCCTATTTTAAAAGAGAAGGAGAAGGACAAATCTATTTCTGGGAAGAGTATATATATATATAATTTCCAATTATACACAGTGTGTTTATAATCGGTTTTTCTTCATAGAAATAAATGGTTTAATCCCCTTACCAAGACAGAGGAGGTGGGTCGGATTGGCAGAGGAGAGAAGAATCTCTCTAGAAGCCTTGGGGTGCTTAAAGGAAAACGGAGAGGGATGAGAGGATGAACCCGTGGGGTTCATGCACATGGAAGAGGGATCTTAAAAAATCAACAAGTCTCAACTAAACCAAAATAGAGGACTTACTGCTTGACTTATGGAGGTGAAAAAAACCTTTGTGTTTGGGTAGAGACAAAACACAACATAAATAAAATTGACATATTTAATATACTATTGCAGCGAGAAAGAAAATTGTGGACCAAAACCAGTGGTCCGCTGTTCCTAAATTGAAAAAACAAGATTAAAAAATAATAGTACTTTGAAAGAGATCCAAACTGGATCTTAAAGAAGATGGAAATAAAAACCTATAACCCTAAAAGAGAACAGATGATAACCTTAGAAACGAACCGGGTGAAACCCTAACTATAGCACTCGGACCTTCACCCGATGAACCTGCTGATGCGCATAGCCTCAACGACACAAACCAACACCCTGCTCCAACTTCACATGACTCCACCCTAGGCTCGCCTGACTTTCAACCGGCAGAAACGCGGCCCCGCCTCCGACTTCTCTGATCTGAACAGGTGCACACCGGCAACGCAACGCCCAGACTTGGCCTCATCCACACCTGACAACCCTGACACCGGCCAGCGCAACACCCTGTCTGCGGCTTTTAATCACGACGCAATCTACCTTCCTCACAAACCTCTCCGGTGCAACATCCCTATTACGGGATTGTTTTGTTTTTTTAATCTTTCTTTTTCCTGTTGCGCCTAACCCTAAATTGGGTGTTCTATGGGATTATCTACTCTTGTTTTTTTAAACAATCAATCTATTATAACATTGTTAATATTATTATTATATTATTTATCTTTTTGTTTTGTTTTCCAACCCTTGAAATCACACCCCCCTCTACACAATTTTCCTTTTTTTCTTATTATCTTTTATTTTTATATTATTATAATTATTAACACAAAGTCAAAAGTTAATTTATCTTAATAATACTTTAAAAAGTAAAGGTTTAATATAATAATCACTTTTCTTTTAAAATCAAAGATAATAATATTTTATTTATTAATTTTATAAACATATATTATCATAATATAATTGTTTCAAAACAAATACTTATAATTTTTTTATTCTTTTTTTATTCATTTTATTAATATGTCAAAACATTTAAACCATTTATAAAATTTTTTATACATATATATACACACACCATATTTTCGTTTTTATATAAATATACATATATATAATTTGTTTTATTTATATATATAATTAAAATTACACATTACTAATTAACACATAAATATTTTATGTGTTTTTCATAATATAACAATTATATGAATAATTAAAAACATATTCTAATTTATTTGAATCAAACATGTATTTATTATTAACCCTAAAATATTTAAATAATATTATTATTAATTTCATTATTTATAAACATGTATCTATATACATGAAATTACAAAATTAATAATAAAAATTTTATTATTTTGATAAAACATAATTATTTCATGTTATTGTAGTTTAATTAAAATTTAAAAAACAAATAATAAACTAATTTTATAAATGGTTAAATTGAATAGCTAGAATTTTTTTAAAACAAAATACATATCATCTATAATTTTATAAAACGCTAATCTTAAAAAATCATTATAATTTCATATATATATATATATGTCCTTTTTTTGAAAATGTACGATACCCATAATAATTACTCATTCGTTTGTATAAATTAAAATAATGCATTTCACTAATAATTTCAAAATGACATGTGTTATGATTTTATAGTAACATTAGTTTTATTAGTAATTTGTATAACTAAATAATCTAATCGTAATCTTATAATGATATTCATTAAAAATATAATATATAAAACAATTACATATATAAGTAAAATTCATTGCTTATAATTATTACTAAATATATTTAAGTAATTTTGACACGTTGTTGAGTACTTAAATCATGACATTTTATAAATAATTGTATACCTTAAATTCCCATTTTGAAAATACAACGTAAGGTACATAATTATAAAATAAAACATTATCCATTTAAATTCGAGTTCATAAAACTTGGGGTGTTACGGCTTACATTTGGTAAGATCAAAAACTTTAGTCTTTGGAAATGTTGAGATAAATTGAGGAATGATTTCTTGACGGAGATCTTCCCACCTAGTAATTGACCGATATTTCAAATTTGTATACCAGACAAAAGCAGGTCCTTGTAATGACTACACAAAACACCTAAAATTAACTACTTCTTGTTGTTGATAAGTTCCTATCATAGGATCACAACGAGAAACAAATTGTGTTATGTGTTGTTCTGGATCTCCAGAACCATTAAAAATTGGGAATGTGGCATTCGCAAAATTTGATGGGGGGAGGAATTGCATCCACCCATTCAGGGTAAGATCTCTTTTCCGGTTGAACTAGTGAACGTCGTCTTTCCATAGATTCCAACTAAGCTGTTAATGACTCAATGGTATTCATTAATGCTTGAGAAACTTCTGGTTGAGCTTGGACCTGAGTAGGTGCAATAACTGGAGTTTGGATAGGTGTGGCAACCAGTAATGCCACTAATGGTAGTATTTTCAATTGCTGTCATGTATGACCCATAGGATTGGACCTATGAGGGTGTACTTGTAGAGGTGTATATTCTTGATCCATCATAATTTCTTCAACAAATTCCCTTTATTTATTAACTCCATCATGCTTTGGAGGAATACTGCTTTGAAGTAGTTCTACATTTAACATCCTTAACTCCTTCATTTCTTCCTCTTGTTGTGTGAACCTTTCCTCTAATAATAGTGATTGGACTTTTCCAGAGGTATGATGGGATGTAATATGACTTTTACCCTTTTCCATGGCATGTGCCTTTCTGGAGTATGGAAGGGCATTACTCGAAGGAATGTCTTGCCTCTGGGCAACCCTCTGGCTTCTGGTACACACACCTACTTCATTTGTTTCTATGTGTACAACCTCTTGAACAGAAACTTCTTCATCTGATTCCTCAGAGTGAGCCTCATGTTCCGGGGGATCAGTGAAAATGACATTGATGACATTTATCGATTCATAATGAATTGCAACCTTTCTGTCAGAGTTTCTGCGATACTGTCTTCTTTAATGTCCTTTATGAGACATTTCCATTTGTTTGGTTGATCCATCATGAACTTCTTAATGAACCGTAATTTGGAGGGAATTTCTAGATAATTCAGCTCTGCGTTCCTCTTGTGGATTTTTCCCTAATAGAGAGAATAATGACTTTCTCTGAGGAAGAGATTGAGAATTTGAAAAGGTCCCTAGTCCGATGGACTGGGGATATTCCTGTTTTTCCTACTCAACTCCTCGAATCCTGTCTATTGATCCCAAGGGTTAGATTAAAAGAGTCTCCATCCTAGGAAGATAAGGTGGCTCTTGAGCTGCTACATCTGAAACTATCTTAAAAGCTCTCTAGATTTTGCATATTTTAGTCCAGAAATTAGCTGGATGCATCATCCAACATCCACTCAAATCACCTATCTCAAATTACCATTGGATTATTTCTGACACCTTTGACACCTGATGATTCACATGATCTAAATGAGAAGCCTATTCGATATTCACATTTGCATGATGTAAGAGTAATTTGACAAATTTTTCATTATATTCCTAACTTTGGGAAGAACTAGTTGAGGCCTGTTCTTGAGAAAGGCTTTGATTACACACAAAACCAATTATCTATGGCCATCCATGGGAAATAACATTTCATGAGACCACTTTTGTCAGGCTTTGTTGACTTGAGAGAACAGTGAAATGTAATGCTCCATGAACACCCCATCCCCTGATATGAATACCAGATGGGGCATTGGTAATTAACATGCACATCCTTTTTAAGGTGCTACGGAATGTATGTTGAAGGGATATCTTCTACTTTTCAACCTGTGGATGTCAGGAAAATGAGATAGATTCCATGTCAATTTGGCATTGCAACACTTCTATTACCTTAACATTATTTTGATATTCATCATAAGGTAATATTTTCTCGTTTAAGTGATAAAGTGTTTTCTATATGTTGAGACGAATATTGTGAATACAATCTTCTGTCAACCTTTCTGGAATATCATACTAAGAGTCATCCAAAGGACAAAATATGACTAGTATTTCACCTTTGTCCAATTGTTTTCTCATATTCAGAACTTCCTCTTTGTCAGTTGATAAAGATTCATCTACCTGATTGGACCAATGCTTGTGCTTCGTTGCTGCTTCATCAGATTCAACAAGATTGGTATAGAAATCATTTGTCAAATTAGATGATGAATGACCTAGGGGTGGTTCTGAGAATGACCTACACCCTGATCTATCTTATGATTGAGAAAGTATTTCACGTGCTAGCGGTAAGGCATCAAACATGACTAGCTTTTCATTTGCAAGTGCCTCAAGATAACTGGGCTTTCTCATTACTGCATTATCCATTGAATAATTTTCCAGTCAATGTGAATTAAAACTGCAGATAGGACTTTTGCAGCTAAATTCATCATCATGGGGGTGGACCACCATGGTGGGTTACAAAAAAAGATGACACCTTTTACTCCTTGGTCTTATGGCCACACAGAGGGTTATCGTGGCTCTCATCTGAAGATGATGCTTCAAGATTGACAAAATTGTAATGAAGGAATCCTTCATGAGGAAGTGTCTAATGAAGACCTTCAGAATTATTGTTGTTATATCCAGAATTTGGAAATGAGAGAGTAGAATCTTGAGTTGCAACATATAATTGTCTGAGGGATTCAAGAACTTTAACATTGAGCAAGGCCTTATTGCAGATTGGATCTTGATTTTTCAACTATGCTGGATTGGTCTTTTTCTTGGATGCCTTCTTACTCACTTTGGAAACCACTTGTTGACGAATGTGATTATTAGGGGAAGCTATGTGTGTCTACTCAGGAGAAACAATCAGGTTAGGCTGACTATCTCCATTTAAATCAGGTGTATGTTCCCAACTTGATTGTCCGTATGACATGTGGGAGTATTTCCCACGACCCTCCCGGACAGGAATAGAGTTGTGTATCTGCTCTAGGGTGACATGTTGATGATTCACTCCACTTATAGGGATAGATTTTTATTTCTTCCCCTCTGATGTCGCGAAAGTTTTTATAATATTTTAACAGGTATCCAGAATATGGGCAGGGATTTGCTTATGCTCATTCACCATTGTCAGAATGTTCTTGGTGACTTCAGCTGCAAGAATGGGAATATACGTCCATTACGTATTTGGAGTAGGTGTGTGTTCCTGCTAATGTTCTCCTTTTTCTGTTAGTGAATTCTGACAGTACTCATGTGTGGGGGAAAAAAGTTGTGTCTGCCTTCTGTTTGTCATTGGGGCTTTCCAATTGACATCTTCGGGTGCTACCAAACGAGACTATTGGTTTGCTTGATGAATTGCAGGTGTATGTGCCTGCTGATTGTTCTCCAATGAATATGATTGATGAACATCCTTCAATACTGGCAGACGAGACTGCTAGAAGAATTGATTAGTGTAAGCAGGTGTATGTGCCTGTTTACAGGTGGTCGCCACATTTGGTTGTCGGGTTTCATTAGATGCAACCAGACGAGCCTGCTGACTGGTTGATGACTTATAAACAAGTTTATGTGTCTGCCTATAGTACTCCGCCAGAATTTCCTAGCGGGATTGGTGTGTTACTGTCAGACGAGTCTACTAGAAAATGAAATTTGGACAGATGAGTGTATATGCCCGCTCATTGTTTTCCATAAATTTTGATTAATGTACTTATCTGGAGGGGGAAGAGGCATGAAGCTGCTCCCTGTTAGCCAAATTTGGCCTCTGACGGTTCTTCTTACATGCTCGGGTCTGAGGAACCTGAGCTGAACACCTAGAGGCAATACCCCCATCATGTTAATGGTGGACTACTGCACAAGTCTGGCGGCGATTATTGGGTGGAGTCCTTCGGAAGGACTGCTGTATTCTTGAACTGAGGCCTTGAGTGACCTCTTGATCCTCCTCCCTATAATGTGGGAGGGAATGGTTGTTGCGTTCTAGGGATAAAGACCCGAAATGGTTGAAGACGGTGGTTGGCACCACCTGCTTCTTGACCACAGGTCATTGCTGTCCGGACAACTAGGGTGAGTTGTTAACTTGGAGGGCTTGTCGAGCAACCTCCAGAGTCGGGATGGCACCGTGTTGAAAGTATTCCCTCACCAATGCATTTGAGACCCAACGTTGAAGATGATGAGTAGGTGATGTCATCCTCAGAGCAGACGAGGATCCAGCAAGAGTAGCGGTCGAGGCATTCACAGGTGTGAACCATAAAGAAGTCATTTTGTGTTGCATAGATATCTCAGAAAAGAGTGCATGTTTGATATAGCAGACATAATCAAGATAGGTCTGTCCAGAATAAATCTTTTGGATGAGCACATATGTTATTGATTTCTTAGTTGGCCCTCATATTGAGTTTAATAAGGTCCTAACAAATAATTAAAACAACATTTAACTTGGTTAAGGATTCACATCGGGTTCACCATTTTTTGTTTTTCAGGAAATGAGGATGACATTATTTTTTTATGGTTCAAACTTTCTAATCGATTTCCAATGGGTTTATTTGTAGAATCGGAAACACCCAATTATTTTGTATCCATTTGGACCTACTTTCCAATGGTTGGTTCTCAATAGTTGTGGGTCAATGAGGCTTAAGAATTTTCATTGGTCGAGAGGAAGGGAGGTCAGGCTCATCAATCCTTTTTGGTGGGAATTATTGCCTACTCCAGGACTCTCTTATAGATTTAAGTTATGTTCATGAATCCTTATTAATTCACCAAGCATGAAAATGTGTTTTTCTTTATATTTGGAAATTAATGACTGATATGTATGGGATTAAGAGAATATTTTATATGTATTTGAGGTTCTTCATCGATGGAGAATCATCCGTATGTATTAGAGATTATTAGTCAATGGTATCCTTCAATACATTATATAGAAATCTCTTGGTCATTATGATGACCATACTGGTTTTAAAGCCACTCAATGGGGCACTTGAAGTTTATTTTCATTTAGAAAGACATGGATTATTTCATAGTTGGGATCCTACCAGCATATGGGCTACCTACATATCCTTGTTAAAATGGAATCAGAACTCATGTAGTTCGATAAGAAGGATATAGATTAACATCATATGGGACGAAAACAAATTAATGAAATATGGGATTGAACCTTAGAAAGGCTTCCTATGTAATCTAATTTTTAGGAAGAAATCAAAGTCCACGTAGTTCGGGTGAAGAAATATGGTGCTTATGCATGTTTAACAGCCCAAAAAGAGATGTAATGATTACTTTTACACTCTAATATCATGTGAGTCATGCTCGGTGTGAGAAACAAGAGGTATCAGTAAACCTGATGATTGTTCCACGAAGGATACTGTAGATGCCGAAAAAGTCTGTAACTCCCAGAGGAAGTTTTGAAATGACAAAGCGAAGTAATATTCAGAATCAGAGGCCCGGTCCAGAGGCCTGGGAAGTGGTGCGCGAAATAAAGGAGGACTGGTGGGAAATAATGTTGTGCACATGAAGCATCTCTGGGAATCGTGCAATCGAGCCGGTGGAGCGCGCAATTTTGCGCGCCCGATGCTGCGTGGTGGAGTTTTGCGCGCCGACTGTTCGTGGAGTAGAAGATTTTGCGTGCCGCTTGGATTCCGTTCTGGCTGTTGCCTATAAACATAAGGCGACCCCCAATGGTTTGGGGTTGAAAATTTCCGAAAGGCTCTTGTGCGCGCAATTAGGACCCCCCCTCGCGTGCAATATGACTTCCAGGTAATTCCTCTTTTCGCGCAGCCTTGCCCCAGGGTTCGCCTTTGTGCGAAACTCCACTGGCTTAAGTGAATTTTCCCACTCCTCCGGGTTCTTCCCTTGCGCGCAATCCTTGCCCCATGCGTGAAATTCCCCTTCGTGCGCGAAATCCCAATCCTTGCGTGCAATCACTCCTCCGCACAATCCTCTCGCCCTATTGCACGTCATCCCGGTGTTTTGCGCGCAAACCTTCTCTTTGCGCGCAACACCCAGGACCCTTTACCTTGACACCCCTTGGCTGCCTCTCCGCGCTGACACCTGATGTCTTCCCATTCAGACATGCACGCCATGCATTGTTTTCCCGTACGGCCTTCTAGGCTCGTACGAAGTAACCTTAAGGTCCCTTGGGCGGTGTTTCCTGTTGCGTTGCTTTGCATTATGCTTCTCCGCATAAGCATGCTAACGACTATTGATTCTTTTCATAGCCATGCTAACGTGGACCCCTCAATGGTTCCCCATGCGACCCCCCTTCACTACGGCCTTGCCGATGCCTTCCCTCCCACAAGGGGTAGAGGGCGTTGGGCATGTAAACCCAAGGGGTGTGGAGCGAACCCACCTCGTCCAAGCTGCAAGACGTTAAACTGATAAGCTGTAACATCCCAAGTAAGGAATGAATAATAGATAATTTTATCTATGCCTATTAATGAATTAGATAGTGTTTTAGAGGCTAAAAATGAAAATAAATCCAATCTTAAGCATGGAATACACTAATATTTTTAAAAGATTGTTTTACTGCCTTTTAATGGAAAACCCTTTTTAAATCTATCTTTTGACAATTTTATAAGCTATTTTTGTCAAAATAAACTTATTCTTTATGATTGGGACATAAAAATTTACTTTGTGTGATTTTTTGGTATTTTTCCGACAAAGTTCATTTTTTAATAAATAGTGAAAAATGTTGTATTTTAATTCAAAACCTCTTTTTAATCTAATTTATTTATATGATTAGATTATATTTTTAATTGGTTTTAAAGTTAAATTAGAATATATTTTTACCATTTAATCCAATGGTGGTCATTGGAATCAATTTCACTTTGAAATTGGACTTAACTAGTGTCAATCTTTTGATACTTATTATTTCATAAAAACACGCTATTTGCTCTGACAGCGGGAATTAATTATTAAATTAATTAATGCTACTTATATGTTTTGAATTTTGTAAAATAGACAACATTTTTGAATTCAGAATATCAAATATAGCTTAGGGTGAGGTTTTGGAATTTTTCTGAAAAACTTCAATTTTTGATGAATAGTGAAACCACTAAGTGTTAGTTAAAGAAACTGGTTTTTCGTTTAAATGAATCATTTCCACTTCTGTGATTTGATTTTCCAAAATCCGACATACATGGTTGTCATTAAGAAGTAAAATATGGTTCAATGAGATTAAAATAACTTTTTTGGTGAATAGTAACTTTTATGTTTTTAATCGCGATTAGAGGTAATTAGTGTAGTTTAAGCTAAAAATAATGTTTTAATAATATGATATGAGCTTGACACATGTCCTACCCTCATTGGATGTGTCATGGAAGACCATGAAAATCCATGGGTCAACTTGGGGACCCAATGGAGCCACTTTGGTTGGGAAATGACATAAATAACTTTTTATTTAATGTTAAAGTAAAAAATGACACAAACATGAGTTATTTTACTAAAACAATATTTACATGGGGTTATACAAGTCAGATTTTGGATTATAAATAGTCATTGTAAATATAAAAATATTTCATACATCATAGTATTTTTTTATAATTTTTAGAATTTAAATAAATTAAATTATTTATGACATCATGATGATGCAGCGATTACCTCATTAATAAAGTATTTAAATAAAATGAAATGATAATATAAAATCTATGACCTAAACATGTACAAAACCTATTGGATGGGTGTATTTCTAACCCTTATCACCTTACCCTCTAATTATATCAATGTGGGACCATTGGAATATGAAAATCATATTAAAATAAAGTAACATATCTTTACTTTCAAAGAGTTCCCCTCCTCTCCTCTTATAAAAGGCCCCCACCTCTACCTCCTTACCCACACTTCCAAAGACTCTGTCTCAGCCAACCCCTACCTATTTTGTCTCTCCACTTCCCTCTTTTACTCCTTGAAGCCTCCCATTGGGAAGAAGTCTTCCCAAGGAAGCCTTTGAGCTCAAACCAAAGGGAGTTACCCTATTTTAAGGTAATGTTTTCACTTGAGTCCTTTTGTTTTATTTTGCTTCACCAACCCCCTAAACTCATTTTATTAATTTCTTTTGTAACACTACAGTATCTTCAATATACTAGGATGTTGTTATAATATTTATTCGAGCTACACCTACACACACCTACATCTAATGGTTAAATAACATACTGTTTCCGTGGATGACGAATTTCTGCCTCCCGAAACGATGATTGTTCAAAATTATTTTAACACCTTCAAAGGTGGCCATTAAGATGACACTATATTTATATATGATATATAATATGTTTATGTTTTCCTTAAACTTATGTATTTTTCCTTTTGGGCATACCTTTAGGGTTTCCATTATAGGTAAACGTGATATCTTCATTTAAGGAAGTGTGGACTACCGCCCCCTCAAAGTGATTTGATTCGTTAATACCATATGTGATATGTATAAAGGATGAAGTTATGATATTATATATGATATTACACTAGAAGTATAATATACCTTTATATCATTATGATTCCATTCTATAAAATATGAAATAGAAATTAAAGTAGAATTCATGCGTACGTACGGCTTACCGTCTCCATGAACGGTGCATTTCATTTCTTACCTCTAAATGATTATGTAATATTATAAATGCATTAATTTACTGGATATATATGGAATATATGATATCTACATCATTAATACCATTATGGATATAATGGATACATGAAAAAATTGTAATTATAAAGGGTTTATTTTTGACTCAAGTACCAATGATAGTTAAAACGACCGTTATTAACTTAAAAAATTACATAGTGTTCATGACATGGAAATTAGTGATATAAAAGGAATAATGAACTTTAAAAAGGTTATTAAACAAGTAGAAATTAACTCAAATTTATTATTCAGGAGATTGAAGAACGATCAAGTCAAGTCGGACCCGAGGTATGGGACTTCGTCTCAATCTCCTTTCATTGAGGCATATTTTGTTTTATACACAACTTTCTTTTATACGGTGTATAAAACCCTTTGACTTTTACATTTATTCAAAAGGAGTATTTTTTTATACGAAAGGTTTACTAAACGGCAAAAGGGAATGTTTTTTTCGTACGTATGCGGTGACAATGAATTCTCCGCCGCCGTGACCGTTATTTGAGTTTTGGCTTCCTCTACAAGCCATCCCTTTTTTAAAAGAAAAATAAATAACATGTTTTACATTTGTTTTATTTTGGTATTGAAAATGGTTTTCATAATGTTTTTATATCAATGTGTTGTATTGATATCTTGTGATTGAAAGGTGGAAATGTTATGTTTCCTTTATGCATGTTTTATGTGATACGATTTTATTGAGGTTCTTGGGCATTATTATGAAGACGGGTGGTTCCGTGATAAACTAAGGGCGGGTGACCCTGATATAGCTCTCCAATTCATTGGTTAACGTGAGGGAGTGAAACTTTAAGGTTTCTCTGAAGAGATTTAGGGAATATACTGTGATGCGTATTCCAAACGTAACCAAGAGGGTTACTCCCTACGTAAGAATGTTATGAATGCCTCAAGTAACCTTTATGTCTTATGATATCTATGATTTATTCATGATTTGATGAGTTATGTTAAAGTGCTTATGTTTTATGGGTAAACTATGATTTCATTCTTATGTATATATGAACTTATGTTTCCTTTCCATATTTTTATAACCCATACTGAGCGTTTTATGCTCATCCCAAGTTTTTTTTGAAATGTTTTTCACGGTTCAAGGGAAAGGTACATGATATGATGATAGTGTCAAGGATGTGTCAAGAAAGAATCCATGTTTTATTTTAAATATGTTTCCGTTGATGGGAAAAATGAATACTATCTTTTATGTAACCACTTTGTTTATATGTGGAATGTAATGCAAGTTTTATGTTCTAATTCTCTAAAACTCTAAACCTGAAAAGATCCTCAATGTGTAATCTTGTAATAACTCAAGATTAAGTAAGGATTAAGGCTGAGGCCTTATAGTTGGTATCAGAGGTCGGTTTAGATAACTTTAGGAGTTATAATTCTATTAAATGATTATCCAAAAATATTTTTTTTAAATGATATAGCATTTGAAGATTACCATGTCGCTTCATCTAAGACATGTTTGTCCAGAATGGTTTTCCGTAGAGGAAACAGGGAAGCAGGGCTAGGAAGGAATACAGAAGGAAATAACCTTCTGAATCAGCATCCTGAGATGGTCAGAATTGGAACTGAACAGTTTGTTGCAGTAATGGCACAGTTGACTCAAGCGATAAATGGTGGTGGTATCCATGCATGAGATCAGCCAGATCAACCGTAGAGGAACATGTCAGTGGTGGAACATTTCATGAGGCAATATCCCCCATCATTCAGAGGATCATCTAACACTGTGTTAGCTGAAGGGTGGATTAAAGCACTGGAAAATATTTTCGATGTCATGGGGTGTTCAGACAATCAAAATGTTAGTCTTTCTATTTACCGTTTGGAGGGTGAAGCAGATCAGTGGTGGTCGATGGTTAAAAATATCAGGGACACCATTGAGATTGATGCTCTTGACTGGGATGAATTTAAAGGTATGTTTCTTGAGAAGAATTTTCCTAAGGCTGTTCGACTTAGGATGGAAAAGAAATTCCTGGAATTGAGGCAAGAGGAAGACTCAGTGGCTGCCTATGAAGAAAGGTTCACTCGATTGGCAAGGTTTGCTCCAAATTTTATCCGAGACCTTGATAGTAAAATCAATCATTTTTACTCAGGATTAAAGCCAAAATATCGAAGGGCATTAGATTCTCGTGAGTTTAAAAGTTATGAAAAGCTTGTTCGATGTGCTGAGAAGGTGGAAATGGAGTTTGCTGATGATCAAGTGTTCTATAACAACCAACAGAAGAAGAGACTGAGGTGGTAGGAGAAAGGGAAGAATTCTTCAAAAAAGTCTGATGGTAAGAAAACTATGTTTCCAGTTTGTGATAAATGTGGTAAAAGGCATGCTAGGGAATGTCTTCTGAATTCTGGAAAGTGCTACCAATGTGGTAAGATGGGACATAAGGCTCGTGATTGCACTGAAAAAGATCAAGGTGATGGTAAGTCCAAATTTGATTTACAGTTAGGGAAATGTTTTAAGTGCAATGAGATGGGTCACTATGAAAATGAGTGTCCGACAAAGAGCTCGAGTGATATGAAGCAGTTAGAGTACAAGCAGAAAGGGGTGGTGAAATCCTTTGCAACTACTTCAGCAGATGTCAGACCATCAAATAAAGTTGTATCAGGTAATTTGTTTGTTTTCTCAGATTATTCCAGTGTGTTGTTTGATTCAGTGTCTACATATTCTTTCATCTCGGAAACCTTTTCTAGTAAAATGGGAATACCATCTCAAGAAATGACTCCTGAACTTGTGGTAAAAACACCTAGGGGAAATATTGAGGCAAAAAGAATTTATAAGAATCTTACTATCCTTATCTGTGGAAAGAACCTACTTGAAAACCATATTTTTCTACCTCTAGTAGAGTTTGATGTTATCCTGGGTATATATTGGCTCTCTATTTACCATGCTAAGATTGACTGTAGAGCTAAATAAGTTTCTTTTCAGAAAGACTTTCAGTTTGTGTACAATAATGAACCCTTACTGTTGATAACATATCAAGAGGCCAAGAAACTTGTAAAAGATGGAAGTGAATGTTACCTTGCACATATTGTTAAAAATAAAGGAACTGTTCAGATTAATGATATGCCAGTGGTAAATGAGTATCCTGATGTTTTTCCTGATGAGTTGCCTGGAATAATACCAGATCGGGAAGTTGAATTTACTGTTGACTTAGTTCCTGATGCTAATCCAATTGCGAAAACCCCTTATCGAATGGCTCAAATTGAACTTTTAGAGTTGAAGGAGAAATTTCAACATTTATTAGAGAAAGGTTTCATTTGACCTAGCACTTCACCATGGGGTTCTCCTGTTTAATTTGTTAAAAATGAAGATGGTTCTATGAGACATTGCATTGATTAGAGAGGCCTGAATAACATCACTGTTAAGAAAAAATATCCTTTGCCTCATATCGATGATTTGTTTGATCAGCTCTAGGGAGCTCAGTATTTTTCAAAGATTGACCTGAGATCGGGGTAACATCAGCTGAAGGTAAAGGAAGCAGATGTTCGGAAGATTGTGTTTCGTACAAGATATGGACATTATGAATTTTTAGTAGTGCCTTTTGGGCTAACCAATGCACCTGCTGTATTCATGGAATTAATGAATATAATTTTCCATGAGTTCTTGGATAAATTTGTGGGGGTTTTCATTGATGATATTTTGGTGTTTTCTAAAATTAAAGAGGAGCATAAAAGACATCTAATGGTTATTTTTCAAACCTGAAAAGAAAATAAATTGTATGGGAAATTTAGCAAGTGTGAGTTTTGGTTGCAACAAATTTCTTTCCTTGGTCACATTGTTTCTAAATATGGGATAACCGTTGATCCTTCAAAAACAATGGTTGTTGAAGAATTACCAAGACCCACAAATGTAACAGAGATTCGTAGTTTCCTTGGTTTGGAAGGATATTACCGAAGGTTTGTTAGAAAGTTTTTCACGTTTATCTAGTCCAATGACTAAGCTAACTCGGAAGGGTGTTAAGTTTATCTGGACAAAAGAATGTGATGATTGTTTTCAGGAGTTGAAAAGAAGATTGGTGAATGCTCTAGTTTTGGCACTACCTTCCAGGAATGGTGAGTTTGTTATCTACAATGATGCTTCATTGAAAGGACTTGGTTGCATCCTAATGCAGATTGATCAGGTAATTGGTTATGCTTCACGACAGTTGAAAACTCATGAGGTAAATTACCCTACACATGATTTGGAATTAGCTACTATTGTTTTCGCTTTAAAAATATGGAGGCATTATTTGTATGGATTAAAGTGTGAAATATATACCGATCACAAAATTTTAAAGTATATATTCACTAAGAAAGAGTTAAACATGAGACAAAGGAGATGGCTAGAATTAATCAAGGATTATGATTGTACAATTCATTAGCATCTGGGAAAAGAAAATAAATTGGCTGATGATTTGAGTTGAAAAAGTAATGCTTCATTAGCAATGTTGCGGTTGGAACGTGATCCTTTGGTTAAGGATTTGATGAACTTTGGCATAGAATTTGTTGGTGAAGGATGTTCTTCTATTTTGTTTAAGGTATCAGGGAAATCTTCTCGATCAGACAGAATCAAGCAAGCACAGAAGCAAGATAGTGAGTTGCAGAAAAAGGTATAGATGGTTCAGAAAAGTAAGTTTCCTAAATTCAACTCTGATAATGATTGTGTTTTGAGATTTGGGAAGAGATTGTGTGTGCCTTGTGATTCAAAGTTGAAGAGAGAGTTGTTATGTGAAGCTCATAATTCTCCATTTTCAGTTCATCCTAGCTATACAAAGATGTACAGATATCTACGGGAGTATTTCTGGTGGGATGGAATGAAAAGAGATATTGCTGATTTTACTGTGAAGTGTTTGACTTGTCAACAGGTTAAAGCAGAGTGACAGTTACCGAAAGGGATGCTTCAGCCTTTACCAGAGCCAGAGTGGAAATGGGAGAATATATCCATGGACTTTGTTGTGGGATTACTGAAGACATCTCGAGGTAATAATGCAATCTGGGTTATTATTGATCACTTGACTAAATCTGCTCATTTCCTTGTTATACGAGATACTTTTTCCCTAGATCAACTTTCCCGTCTATATCTTAAAGAGATAGTCAAGTTACATGGAGTTACTCTCTCCATTGTCTTCGATCGTGATCCCAGGTTCACTTCTAACTTTTGGAAAGGCCTTCAAAAGTCATTGGGTACTGAATTAAATTTTAGTACAACTTTTCATCCTCAATCAGATGGGCAGTTAGAACAAAAAATTCAGACCTTGGAGGATATGCTACGAGATTGTTCGATGGATTATTAGGGAAGTTGGGACCAACATCTTTCTTTGGATGAATTTTCATATAATAATAGTTTTCATTCCAGTATACAGATGGCACCATTTCAGGCATTATATGGGAAGCGGTGTCGAACTCCAGCTTTCTGGGATGAAGTGGGTGAAAGGAAGTTTATGGGACCAGAATTTGTAGAAGAGTTGGCAGAAAAGGTTCAGCTGATACAGAAACACATGAGAACAGCTCAGAATAGGCAGAAGAGTTATGCGGATAACCGGAGGAAGGATCTATCTTTCGAGGTAGGTGATCATGTTTTTCTCAAAATCTCACCATGGAAAAGTGTGATGCGATTTGGTAAGAAAGGAAAGCTGAGTCCAAGGTTCATTGGACCATATGAAAATATGGAGAGAGTTGGATCAGTTGCATACTGGGTGGCTTTACCTCCGAGTTTATCTCAGGTACACAATGTTTTTCATGTTTCTATGCTGATAAAGTACATGCCAGATCCAACTCATGTTTTGAGTCCAGAGGTAGTTCAGCTGGAAGAGAACCTATCTTATGAGGAACAACCGGTCCAGATTCTTGACCATAGGGAGCAAGTGTTACGGAATAAAGTGATTAATCAGGTAAAGGTTTTGTGAAAAAACCACATGATGGAAGAGGTAACATGGGAATCTGAAAATTAAATGAGGGATAAGTACCCCCAATTATTCGATAAGTAAATAAATTGCGGGGATGTAATTTTCTAAAGGGGGAAGTGTTAACATCCCAAGTAAGTAATGAATAATAGATATTTTTATCTATGCCTATTAATGAATTAGATAGTGTTTTAGAGGCTTAAAATGAAAATAAATCCAATCTTAAGCATGGAATACACTAATATTTTTAAAAGATTGTTCTACTACCTTTTAATGGAAAACCATTTTTAAATCTATCGTTTGACAATTTTATAAGCTATGTTTGTCAAAATAAACTTATTCTTTATGATTGGGACATCCAAATTTACTTTGTGTGAATTTTCGGTATTTTTCCGATAAAGTTCATTTTTTAATGAATAGTTAAAAATGTTGTATTTTAATTCAAAACCTCTTTTTAATCTAATTTATTTATATGATTAGATTATAATTTGAATTGGTTTTAAAGTGAAATTTGAATATATTTTTATCATTTAATCCAATGGTGGTCATTGGAATCAATTTCACTTTGAAATTGGACTTAAACTAGTGTCAATCTTTTGATACTTATTGTTTCATAAATACACGCTATTTTCTCTGACAGCGGGAATTAATTATTAAATTAATTAATGAAAAATATATGTTTTGAATTTTTTAAAATAGACAACATTTTTGAATTCATAATATCAAATATAACTTAGGGTGATGATTTGGAATTTTTCGGAAAAACATCAATTTTTGATGAATAGTGAAACCACTAAGTGGTAGTTAAAGAAACTGGTTTTTCGTTTAAATGAAACATTGTCACTTCTGTGATTTGATTTTCAAAAATCCGATATACATGGTTGTCATTAAGAAGTAAAATTTTGTTCAATGAGATTAAAATAATTTTTTTGGTGAATAGTAACTTTTCTGTTTTTAATCGCGATTAGAGGTAATTAGTGTAGTTTAAGGTAAAAATAATGTTTTAATAATATGAGATGAGCTTTCCACATGTCCTACCCTCATTGGATGTGTCATGGCCGACCAAGACAATCCATGGGTCAACTTGGGGACCCCATGGATCCACTTTGGTTGGGAAATGACATAAATAACTTTTTATTTAATGATAAAGTAAAAATGACACAAACATGAGTTATTTTACTAAAACAATTTTTACATTAGGTTATACAAGTCATAGTTTTGATTATAAATAGTCATTGGAAAGCTAAAATTATTTCCTACATCATATTATTTTTTTATAATTTTTAGACTTTAAATAAACTAAATTATTTATGACATCATGATGATGCAGCGATTACCTCATTAATAAAGGATTTAAATAAAATGAAATGATAATGTAAAATCTATGACCTAAACATGTCCAAAACCTATTGGATGTGTGTATTTCGAACCCTTATCACCTTAACCTAGAATTATATCAATGTGGGACCTTTTTAATCCCAAAATAAGTTTAAAATGAAGTAACATTTCTTTACTTTCCAAGAGTGCCCCTCCTCTCCTCTTATAAAAGGCCCCCACCTCTACCTCCTTACCAACACTTACAAAGCCTTTGGCTCGGCCAAACCCTGCCCATTTTGTCTCTCCACTTCCCTCTCTTACTCCTTGAAGCCTCACTTTGGGCCGAAGTCTTCCCAAGTAAGCCTTTGATCTCAAACAAAAGGGAGTTACCTGATTTTAAAGTAATGTCTTCGCTTGAGTCCTTTTGTTTTATTTTGCTTCACCAACCACATAAACTATTTTTATTCATTTATTTTGTACAAAATCCAGTATATTAAATATACTAGGATGTTTTTATAAGAATTATTTGAGCTACACCTACACACACTTACATCTAATTGTTAAAGAACATACTGTTTCCATGGATGGCAAATTTCTACCTCCCAAAACGATGATTGTTCAACATTCTTTTAACACCTTAAAAGGTGGCCATTAAGATGAAACTATATTTATATATGATATATAATATGTTTATGTTTTCCTTAAGCTTCTGTATTTTTCATTTTGGGCATACCTTTATGGATTCCATTATGGGTAAACGTGATATCTTCATTTAAGGAAGTGCGGACTACCGCCCCCTCAAAGTGATTTGATTCGTTAATACCATATGTGGGATGTATAAAGGATGAAGTTATGATATTATATATGATATTACACTGGAAGTATAATATACCTTTATATCATTATGATTCCACTCTATAAAATATGAAATAGAAATGAAAGTAGCATTCATGCGTACGTACAGCTTACCGTCTCCATGAACGGTGCATTTCATTTCTTACCTCTAAATGATTATGTAATATTATAAATGCATGCATGTACTGTATATATATGGCATATATGATATCTACATCGTGAATACCATTCTGGATATAATGGATACATGAACTAATTGTATTTATAAAGGGTTTATTTTTGACTCAAGTACCAATGATCGTTAAAACGACCGTTATTAACTTAAATAATTACATAGTGTTCCTGACATGCCAATTAGTGATATAAAAGGAATAATGAACTTTAAAAATGTTCTTAAACAAGTAGAAATTAACTCAAGTTTATTATTCAGGATATTAAAGAACGATCGAGTCAAGTCGGACTCGAGGTATGGGACTTCGTCTCAATCTCCTTTCATTGAGGCATATTTTGTTTTATACACAACCTTCTTTTATACGGTGTATAAACCCCTTTGAATTTTACGTTTCTTCAAAAGGAATCTTTTTTTATACGAAGCGTTTACTAAACGAGAAAAGGGACTGTTTTTGTCATACGTATGCGACAACAACGACTTCTCCGCCGCCATGACCGTTATTTGAGTTTCGGCTTCCTCTACAAGCCATTACTTTTTTTAAAAGAAAAATAAATACCATGTTTTACTTTTTTTTTTGGGTATTGAAAATGGTTTTCATAATGTTTTTATATCAATGTGTTGTATTGATATCTTGTGATTGAAAGGTGGAAATGTTATGTTTCCTTTATGCATGTTTTATTTGATATGATTATGTTGAGGTTCTTGGGAGTTATTATGAAGACGGGTGGTTCTGTGATAAACTAAGGGCAGGTGAGCCTGATATAGCTCTCCAATGCATTGGGTAATGCGAAGGAGTGAAACGTTAAGGTTTCTCTGAAGACATTTAGGGAATATACTGTGATGGGTATTCCAAACATAACCAAGAGGGTTACTCCCTATGTAAGAATGTTATGAATGCCTCAAGTTACCTTTATGTCTTATGATATCTATGATTTATTCATGATTTGATGAGGTATGTTAAAGTGCTTATGTTTTATGGGTAAAGTACGATTTCATTCTTATGTATATATGAACTTATGTTTCCTTTTCATATTTTTATAACCCATACTGATCTTTTTATGCTCATCCCAAGTATTTTTTTGAAATGTTTTTGACAGGTCAAGGGAAAGGTACATGATATGATGATACTTTCAAGTAAGTTTCAAGAAAGAATCCATGTTTTATTTTAAATATGTTTCCGTTGATGGGAAAAATTAATACTATCTTTTATGTAACCACTTTGTTTATATGTGGAATGTAATGCAATTTTTATGTTCTAATTCTCTAAAACTCTAAACCTGAAAAGATCCTCAATGTGTAATCTTGTAATAACTCAAGATTAAGTAAGGTTTAAGGCTGGGGCCTTATATAAGCACCTCGTCCTTAACACATGACGTTAAACTATGGTCCGACCCCGTGCATCGCACGCAGTGTCCATCCATCTCGGACATTCTTTATGCGCACTCGTCTCCACGGGAATGGACTCTTCCTCACATGGAATGAGATCTCCTTGTCAGAGTGGCGTTTGTCCACGGGGGAAGGGCTGCCTCAGAGCGTAATCTCCTAGCCTCTCTTGCGGAAGGTTGTACCCATGCACCTCCGTACTTCCCCCCTACCAAGGCCAGTGGAGTCCATTTCCCACTGCGCTTTGTTGCACCACGGGCCTCCATCCTGGAGTAAGCCCCGACACCAAGGGCTGCTAACCACGCGTAATCCCATGTTTCCTCTTTGGGCCGCTCAACGCGTAAACCCCTTTCCGCTTCTCATTGACACACCCTTCGAGACGTGATCATCTGGTCCCTGCTGCCTCTTGTTTCTCACACTGACCATGACTCATGTGGGCTTAGAGCGCGCATCGACCATGACATCCTCCTATGGGCCGCCTCAGAGTGTAACACCCATCCCAGCGAACTACGTGGAATTTGATCCTTGCTAACGCATGGTACGTAGGAAGCCTCCACGAGGTTCATGACCACCACCCGATCATTCCGGCCTCTCCACGTCAGTTCCCCGACCACCATGGGCCGCCTCAGAGCGTATGCCCCATATCCACTCTGGGCCGCCTCGGTGCGTAAGCCCCATCCCAGTGAACTACGTGGACTTTGATCTGTGCTAACACATGGTACATAGGAAGACTCCATGAGGTTCAAGCCCACCACCTGGTCGTTACGACCTCTCCACGTCGGTTCCCCGACCACCATGGGCCGCCTCAGATCATAAGCCCCATATCCACTCTGGGCCACCTTAGAGCGTAAGCCCCAAATTCCCTTGTCCCACATGATGTTAAACTGTATGCCCTGAAATACATGGAATTTGATCCGTGCTAACACATGGTACGTAGGAAGACTCCACGAGGTTCAAGCCCATCGCTCAGTTGTTCCGACCCCTTCACGTCGGTTCACCAGCAACATTATGGGCCGCCTCAAAGCATAAGCCTCGTATTTCCCCTCTTGGGCCATCTCAGAGAATAAGCCCCATGCCTCACACCCACGTCTCATCCTGACTTCCCCCTCGAGCCCACGTTCCTTGGGAAGCTCATGCCCTAGGCCGGAGATCTTACTTCCTCCCAGATCCAATCCATGCGTTCATTCTCATGGGTCGCCTTTTCAGGTGTCCCACCTTACCACCGAACTACTCTGACTTTGATTCCCTGCCATGGGGATATGTAGGAAGCCTCCACGAGGTTAAATCCCATCACTCCATCATCCATCCTGATCTTTACCCGGGCCGCCACATCCCGGTGAGATCATACCACCCCATCCCACTCAATGGTATCCGGAAAGCCGCCCACATGCTGGCCCCAAGATCGGTGTTCCCCCTAGGGGGTCCTTCAATCTGATCCACTCTCAGTGTTCCGATCTGTCCGATCTATCTCCGCAAGACGTTAAACTCGCAGCATGCCCCGTGTTAAACATGGGAAGCTGAGGAAAACCTCATTTGGTACACACCCCCCGCATTCGATGTGGGATTCCTCAGGCTTCCGTGCCCTCGAGAAGCCCTGTGATAAGGGACAGAAGACAGACATGCAAATCCCTAGCGTCAAGACATGCCAACGACACCCCAATGTGACCCTTCTCCTCACCGAAAGTTGCTGCCCCGACAAGACCCCTTGGAGCGTCTCGACGAAAGCAGCGTAATTAACTGGCGTCCATGCAGATATGGCGCCAGGAACAAGCTTCACGAACCCTTCTTAAATCTATGAGGGAGACCCGGACTAGGTGACGAGCTCTGAGGGGGAATCCACAGAAGGAAGAACTGACATCCCATCATCCCGGTTTCGATCAAGGAGCAGACGTCCCTGAACAAGGAACGGATGCCGCCCGCCTTTGGAAAGCGGGAATGCGGGGCAACAAGCTGCGCATCGTCCCATGCGTGGAGGACGCACGCGCATGCACCCCGGTGTAAAAGTGACGAAAATAGAAAATGGTGAACTCGACGTGAAGCACTTCTCCTCAATACGAAGATGGGGAATGTTCAGGGTGTCGTAAGATTAGCATGTCATCAGGTTCGGGTACCTATCACCGGGATGTGAAACCCGCCAGGGGTTGAGGAAATTAAGATGTTGATCACTCCGTTCTGTGATGTCGTCAGTGTGGATCCCTCTCACCGACCACGGAAGACGGAATGACGTTGGGCTATTGGTTGTCGATTTCATTTCCTGTTAGTACTATTGGGTTTATCTCCCAACTTCCAGGAATCAGATCACTGCATCCGGAGCTCAATCTACACCTGCCCACCGATGCAGGGGCAGGGGCAGTACCAACACGGCTACCCCACACGGTCCTGCCTTTTCCACAGTCACTCCGGCTCTGATTGCTACAACTATTAGGCACTCATGCCCCCACTCTCTGTCAGAAATCATCCAGTGAAGGGTGATCAACGACCTGGTTCATAGGTACGACAAGGAATGGATCATCCCCACCAGGGGCATGGCCCGTTTGGATCTAGAGGTGGATGTGCCTCACCATCATCGCCGCCCCCGAGGGCCGCGCAGGGATCCGCCGCTCCCCACTTCGACGTTCAACTACTTTGGGAGCCTATCCCCATAGCACCTTGACACATCCCTCCCCTACGCCAATGAGGTGGGGGATGTCCGGGTCCTCCCGATCGGAGACCCGTCCCAGGGGTTAACGGAAAAAAATCCCGCCAAGTTGCATCTATGTCACCACCTGACTCCCTGGGCCGAGGAGCAGGCAGTCTTCATGCCCGCACCACCGGTTCCAACCCATCTGACCCAACGCCAGCATCAGGCGCGAGCGGAAGAGAATGCCCGTCCTGGGGAACCAAAATCAGCAACCATTATGGCCCGAGCCACTGCTGACTCCTATTACCAGAACCTCGCACACGTTGCGCAGGGTCAGTCACATGCTCGACTAGGATTGAGGCCTCGACCGCCCTAGAGGAAGGTTGGGTCGACTCACCCGGACATGGGAACAGGCAATGGCCACCGCGGACCAATCCGTGGTAGTGCCACCCACCATGAAGGCTCATTCCGTGCCACTGATCTGGAAAGCCGAAGGCTTCTTCGTGACAGCTACGCTCCAGGTATGACTCTTTCCTGTGCCCACTACACTAGTTATGAGGTCACTCCCACTACCGCTAGCCGCGAGTATGGAGCCGTTGCATATCTAGTCACTCACTCACGTGGAGGTCCTCCCCATGTCCCTTTTGACATCTTTCCCAGTGCTTCTCACACCCCAGCCTTCAGTCCCCTCTGCCTCAGTGCTATCATGGCCAGGGGACTCTTTGAAGGAAATCATCCTTACACTGAGGAGCCACCCAGGGGAAGGATGGCGGGGCGTCGTCGCCGTAAGAGGAATGTCAGGGCAGTCCGGATGGAAATTAGACCAATTCGTTTCTTGAACTCTGAGGCAGAGTACGACTCGACGATGGAACCTTCCCCCCAAACCCTTTGAGTCGAGGGTAGGGATGGGGACACGACGTGTCAGTCTCGTACTCCCTGAATGCGAGATCCATCTGATTCCCTCCTCCCTTTGAAGGTATATTCAAGAGGACGAGGACTTGGCATACCCCTAGGGGTCAAACCCGTAGTTACCACTGGCCACCCCGGAAGCACCTTCTACCTCAGTCAGGGAGGGTGGGGAACCTTTCTGGGGACCGACAGAAGAGTCGCAATGTGACACACCCTCAGAGAGCTCCGACACTATGACAGGAGGCCCATTCGTTGGACCATCCTATCGCGACGTGGTAGCCAGGGCACTGAAACCCTTGGAGGACGACTCAGGGATCGGCGGCCAATCGGTCTGTTCTCCGTATTCCCCGCCGGCCCGCCCACCGGCCCGACGGCCTGCCTCGACACCGTTGCCTGCTCTCTGGACATTTTCGGTTGATGAGTAGGTGTAGAAGGTCTGGACCTCGAACCAGAGTCATGGACCTTCTGGACCGTCCTCACAGCAGGCCACTTCCCCGAGAAGTTTTGGCCGGTCGTAGGATCTGATTTTGATATGCCAGAGTCACTCACCCCGGGAGAGTTTGAATGTTTCCGCCAGACTCTTTGGGTGACTCACTCCCGTGTTTTCCATTAGCTAGCACCTTATCCCGGGACTCAAGCACCTCTTGAGGATATCAGTGAGCAGTGTCGTCCGGTCGACCTAGCTGTGCTCCCCACGGTTCGGCACCCCGAGTCACTTTCCTACCACGGGGTCCTCCAACAACAATGCATCCAGAGTTTTCAAGTACTACGCAAGGTTATTGAGGATGCCACCACCCACGTGCATGTCCACAGATGGGGGCAGTACACTGCCCTTCTTTTCTGTGTGATCCGCCGGCAGCCCGATTCACTGGGCGGCCCTGAGGGATTGTCACCAAAGCCAGTAGCGGTCAACATGGATGACCTTTCAGATGAGGGAAACAGTGTGGAGATCCTCGACAGGGACTCTCCCCCAGAGTACAAGCCACTACTGGACCCATCTGGGAGGATTAATCACCAATAGGGGAGCCTCCTAGGTCTCCCTGCACCCACTGAGGCACTAACACCGAGCTGAAACATCGGCAAGGGTAAAGAGCACATCTGGTCTGTCAAGCTTACTAACCCATCTACCTCAGTGCAGAAGGCAGAGGAAGGCCCTGAGAAGGCCACGATACGCCAATAGTTTTATGAGAAAAAGAGGCTGGTTGATGAGCTCTTGGCTGAATGCATTCCAGAGCAACGACCTGACTACGGTAACCCTAAGCCAGGACAGTAGGGGCAGGAGCACCTACCCCTTGACGGGATTCCCCCAGGAAATCGCAACCATGTTGCGTTCACCGACAGGGGAGATGCTGGATCCCATGGAAGGAGGGTGTGATACGTCTCGCTGAACCCTCTTGAGAGGCGTAATCACCTGGGGGACCCTGCTCGGTTTCCTCCTGCTGCCTCGAGAGTCGCTCCGCCTGCCGCCCTGCGAGCTGCTGAGCTTGACTACCAAATTGAAGAGCCTAATAATGAACTTGTAGTTAGAGATCCCCGTCAGGATAGGAATCCGCATCTGGACGATCTAATTGAAGCACTCATCGCCCGCTTAGAGGCCCTAGAAACTCGGCTGGTGGCAATCCCACAGGACGGCAAGCCACACCCAGCGTCGGTGGATGATATGCCAGCCCCTCTGGGATTTGGGAACCCCACTTTCGCTCCCTTTAACGATATTGGAGACCCGCCACAACACCTGGACCACTTCAACTCAAGGTGCGGTCCTATGTTAGGGACTCCGGCGCAGCAGGAGGCTGCGAAGATCTGTTGTTTCATTCAGACACTAGAAGGACCAGCATTCGTCGGGTACAACTAGCTCCCTGTTGGATCTGTGACTAGCTGGGAGGACCTTCGCCGACAATTCCTCTACCAGTTCAGTTCCAAAACTCAGAAGGCGAACATCGCAGACCACTTCAGGTGCAAACAAAGGCCTGATGAGTGAGTTGCGGACTTCGTCGCCCGGTGGAAGGGGCTCATGTACTCCCTTGACATGCCACTAACTCAGGAGCAATTACTGAAGATGTGTGTAGGGAACGTCAAGGCAGAGATTTTTTCTTCTCTGATCACTCAGAATTACCCCAGATGGTTCTAGGACTTCTCAGACAAGGCTCAACGCCTCGAAGAAGCCCTGTTACAGGCCAGTCAGGCACGCCCGCTGCCTCCTGTAATCTCTACAAGGAGAGCCTCCATGGCCGAGCCTGCTCTTGTAGCCCATATAGAGGCCCCCAGACAGCTAGAGTTGCTACCAGTAAGGCCAGCTCAGCAGCCCCATACGGGTCCACCCCCACGGGCACAGCCTCCGGCCCAACAGTGACCGCCTCAGAATCGGCAGGCGCCTCCATATAACACACCGCCACTACACAGGCGAGATAATCAGGCTCCGCCTCCTCGGTATTCTCCTCCGACCCCTGGTCATGGTCAGCCTCCATGAACACCCTTTCTAGATAGAAGGAATCAAACTTACTCATTTGACGAGGCCCAGGTCCCCGGTTATTTCCGTAGCGCCTTGGAGCAGAGGATTGTGCGGCTGCCTGAGTGCCGGAAGCCAGAAGAGGTGCATCTCACTGATCACCCTAACTACTTCCCTTATCACCAGATCCTGGGGCACACCATCCAGCAATTATTTGTGTTCAAGGACTGGCTCCTAGACCAGATTGACAACAACATTGTCAGGTTGGGCCCGACCCCGACGCAAGTGGTAGGTGTCTTTGTGAGATCAGATGGCAGCAGTGGCAATGAGGATGAGTGGAAGTAGGTTTCCGACTGTGGGTCCTAGAAGTATAATGACTAGATGGTCCGCAGGACGGTCGCCCATGCCCATGGAATCATCTGTGCCGGCCTGAGTCAGCCAGAGCCCTCAGAATCTGCGAGAGCCGCTTTGGAATCGTCATCCCAGCCTACCTCTTCCCAGAAGAGCAAGTGGCGACGCGAGAAGAAATAACGCGCCCTGCCAGTGCCGTCATCTTCCGGAACTCTTGGCGATTTTATACCCAAAGAGATGGGGATCCTTCCGAGAATCTGTTTGGTAGTGGATGACTCCTCGAGTGAAATCCTGAGGTATTCTTCGGTTAACACCGTAGAGTTGGTATATCCCTTTTTGACTCTCGACGATGACGAATGCCAGGTGGACCTACCCAATGTCCCAAGCCATCGCCAACGTTGGCGGAGCTGTGGCTACATGAATCGCCGGGGCACGACAGTCGTCACCTCCAATCAGGCTGTGCACGCCACTGAGACCAGGTAGCAGGCCCGATACAGAGGTCAGCACACACGGCCCCCTCATCCGGTGTCGACAGGTTCGCCTCCACCACCATTTGTGTTGCTGGATCAGGTGGGGCCACCTAGGCCGTGCCGCAACCAGCATTTCCCTACACCGACCGACTATAGCCTTCTGGTCCTAACATGGCATCCACCTCCCGGGCTTCGACTAGTGAACAGCGAGACATGCCTAGTACTAGTCACTCACTGGTCCCGCTGGCAGGGCCCGTCATGCCTCTAATCACAGAGCGGCCTCCTGTAAGCAGAAGCTCGTGTTTGGCTCAAATGTATGATGTTCTGAAGCACCTGTCTGGTGTTCCGGAAAGGCTTTCTATCCTTGAGGCCCTTTGTCTGTCGTCTAAAATGCGTGAGGTGCTCACCGAGGCTCTAAGGATCCCCCTCTAGTTTGAGACGGAGGTGGAGGCCGCAGAAGCCTTCTACACTGAGGCGATTGAGGACGCCGAATGTCAGGAGGTTATCTCGTTTTCCTGTGTAGATGAAGACCTTCCCATACAGGGGAACATTCACCCACTCTATATCACCGGCCAGTTCAATGGCGTGGAAGTACGCTGCTGTCTTTTTGACACGGGTTCGAGGAGTAACCTAATCCAAACTCGGACACTATGGAAACTGGGGTTGTCTGAGGATGATTTAACTCCATCCGAACTCAGGATCCAGGGGTATGACAGGACTGAACAGACTCCACTTGGAAATATTCTCTTGAAGACCCAGTTCGGTGGCTTAATTTCCAAAACTGAATTCATGGTTGTCTCTCAGGACATCTCCTACAACATGTTGATGGGAAGGCCGTGGCTCCACCTTCACGCAGCGGTCCCCTCATCGTATCACCAGTGCCTCAAATAATCCCTTAAGTGTCAAGTGGGAATGCTCCAAGGAGATGCGTCTCCTTTTACCTCTTTTGAATCCCGTTATCTGGACACTGACTATTACAAGAGCAAGGACAAGCAGATCCTGGCAGGTGAGGTTGAGCCCGCCACTGTCACGAGTGATCCCTGGGCAGGTTTGGATGACGCATATGTCTTCCCAATCCATCGTTTGGAGGCCACGACCCCCGACATGGGGCAATGATTTGTTTTTTCATGTACTAGAGGAATGAATATTTTCGTGTCCAAGCGACGAGGGGAAATCACCTCGTACTCTTACACCAACCAGGCTCAGGTGATCCCTGAGCCTCCTACCCCTGTGCGATATCGGGACGTTAGGCTCATAGAAACGGTAGTACATCCTACATGTCTGTTTCGTCGAGCTGGAATCGACTGGCTCAAGCCAACGCGCCACTACTACTTTGAGTTCATAAAGCGTGGCCCCTTGGGCCGAAGGCCAGATGGGATTGGATCAACCGGCTTTGTCGCCATGGTCTCCACAGTGCATGAGTCTCCTGACGTGACAAACTTTGCCGCCCAAGCCGGCACCAACTTCCCATCAGGATCTGGCAGCCCCAAAATGGCTCTTCCCGTGGATGACCCCTCCACAAGCAGAGAGGAGGACATGGAAGATGCTCCTCCTGCCTTTGAGGAGGGCTTCCCCACCACGGTCGACGAGTTAGTGCAGGTGAACCTCAGTAGTAAGGCGGACCTGAGACCCACACTGGTCAGCGCCGCTATCCCCCTGAGGAATGGAAACAGTACATAAACTTCCTCAGATATCACCGTGATGTGTTCGCCTGGAGTTATGACGAGATGCTAGGACTAGATCCCCAGGTAGTCGTCCACCGCCTTGGCCTTCAAGCAAACCATCGCGGGTTCAAGAAGCCTCCCAGAAAGATGAAGCCCTCTCACGGTACCATTTTTGAGGCCGAAGTTGATAAGCTTATCAACACCAACTTCGTCAAGGAAGTCCAGTAACCCAGGTGGATAGCCAACATCGTGCCAGTCAGGAAGAAGAACGGGCAGATCAGGGTCTGTATCGACTTCCACGATCTCAATCGCCATTGTCCGAAGGATGATTTTCCCCTTCCCGTGACAGAGTTGTTGATCGATGCCACAGTCGGGTTCCAAGCCCTATCCTTCATGGATGAGTACTCTGGGTACAACCAGATCTGGATGGCCCCCGAGGATGAAGAGTTCACAACCTTCAGGCCCCCCAGGGTACTTCCTGCTACCATGTTATGCCCTTCGGCCTAAAGAACGCGGGTGCCACCTATCAACGGGCTATGCATCGCATATTCAAGCCAATCCTCGGGACACTGATGGAGTGCTATGTGGACGACCTGGTGGTTAAATCTTGTCAGCTCTAGGACCATCTCAAAGATCTTGATAAAGTGTTCGGCTTCCTCCGTTCTCACCACTTGAAGATGAACCTGTTGAAGTGTGCCTTCGGGGTCACCTTTGGAAAGTTTCTTGGCTTCTTTGTTAGGTATCGAGGCATCGAGATCGACCCAGAGAAGATCAAGGCCATCAGTCAGATGACTCCCCTGAATATTGTTCGGGAGCTTCGAGGCCTCCAAGTCCACTTAGCCTATATACACCGATTCATTGTGAATCTGGTCGTCAAGTGTAAGCCATTTTATCGGCTCATGAATAAAGGCACCACCTATGAATGGGACGAAGAGTGTCAGATCACTTTTGAGTAAATCATGCAGTATCTTCTCCAACCTCTGGTCTTGATGCCAACCGTTTCTGGAAAGCCGCTGGTCCTTTATGTGACCACCCTGGAGCGATCCCTCGACACACTTCTCACCCAGAAGAACAACGAGGGAACAGAGAATAGCCTCTACTACCTCAGCCGCATGCTCCTCGACACAGAAATTAGATATTCTACCATCGAGAAGAGATGCATGGCGCTCGTGTTTGCCGTGCAGAAATTGCAGCACTACTTGCAGCACCACGAGTTACAACTGGTCTCTCGGGTAGACCCGTTGAAATACATCCTGAACCGACCTATGTTGACCAGCCGATTGGCACGTTGGGCGGTGATCCTCCAGCAGTTCGACATCAGGTTCGTACCTCACAAGGCCGTCAAAGGATAGGCATTGGAAGACTTCTTAGCTGCCCACCCAACCTCCGCGGATCAGCCACTGGATCAAGGCTTTCCTGATGAGGAAATCCTCTCAGTCGATCACGCCATCCCATGTTGGCAGATACACTTTGACGGTGCCTCCTAGAGCCCCATAGGTAGAAGGCTGAATGGTCCGAGGCTCAACAGAGTGGGCCTGAGTATCGTCTTCATCACCCCGGAGTAAGCCGTTCTTCCGTATTCATTCCTGTTGTCAGAAGGCTGCACCAACAATGAGTCATAGTATCATGCCCTCATCACCGGCCTCGAGTTGGCTCTCGAGATTGATGTACCCCATCTGTATGTAAAAGGGGACTCCGAGCTAGTCATCAAGCAGGTCAATGGTGACTATGCTGTTAGAAAGCCAGAACTCGTGCCATTGCTGGAGTGCATCCTCTGTCAAATGGGTAAGTTTTCCTCCCGGCCAGAGGTCGTTCACATTCCCCGGTCGCAGAACAGTTGAGGAGATGCTTTGGCCAGCCTGGCCGCATCCCTTGCGGAGCCCGAACAGGAAGACCTAATTATCCATGTGGCGCACCGGATAGTCATTGCTCCTATTATTTCGGAGGGCGATCGTGGCCCGTGAGTGAACCATCTCACCACTGGTGCCCCTACGTTAGGATCCCTGGGGGATTCTGGTGTGGTAATCGAGACAGTTCCTGACTGGAGGATTCCCTTGGTTGAATATCTCCAGCACGAAAATATTTCGTCAGACCAAGCTGAGCACGAGCGAATCTGACGCCACGCACCACAGTTCACCCTTCAATGTGGTCCCAGCCTTGAGCAGCTCCTTTACAGGTGCAGATTTGATGGTGTTCTCCTCCGTTTCCTTTAAGGAGTCGAGATCCCACAGGTCATGTAAGAATTGCACGCTGGTTCCCGTGGTGCCCACCAGGACAGGTCGATGTTGTCCCACTAGATTCGGAGGCTAGGATACTTATGGCCCTCCATGATCTACGATTACATCGAGTATGCCAAGAGGTGTCATGCGTGACAAGTTCATGCTAAATTTGTGCATCGGCCACTAGAGACTCTCCATACTACCAAGTATTCTTGTCCCTTTGTAGTCTGGGGGTTGGATGTCGAAGGGCCTTACCCACCGGCGATGGCCCGCCAGTGCCAATTCATCTTGATTGCTACGGATTTCTTCTCTAAGTGGGCAGAGAAAATCCCTCTCAGGGAAGTCAAGGCCTGTTCTATCGATGACTTCGTGTGCTCCAATATCATCTATCAGTTTGGATTAACTCATGCTATCCTCACGGATAACAGAAGCAACTTCCGAGCAGCCGAGCTGAAGAAATTGTATGCCAAGTACAACATTCAGTCTAACCACACCTCCCGCTATGATGCGCAGGTGAATGGATAGATCGAGATGTTTAACAAAACCCTCTCTAACATTCTGAAAAAGATGGTTGGTCAGAATAAGAAAAGTTTTCCGGACAAGCTCCCCAACGCCCTCTGGGATTATAGGAAGACGACTCGTAACTCCACCCAGGTGACTCCGTATTCCCTAGTATACGGAGCTGAGGCCGTCCTGCCCATCGAGATCCAGTTTCCCTCATTGCGCATGGAGTTCTATGACCAACAAGCATCGAATAGATTTTACAAAATCCGTCTAGCCGAATTGGAAGCGCTGGACGAAAGTAGGCTTCGCGCTTTACATAACTTAGAAAGGCATCAGAGCAGGATGGCTCGAGATTTGAATAAGAAGGTTTACCTCCGCTCCTTTCTACAAGGTGACTTGGTGCTGGATCTCAGAGAACCAATGATTCCCAGCAGGAAACCACCCATGTTGGAGCCCAAATGGGAGGGGCCTTTCGTTGTCCATAAGGTCTTTCTCAATGGTGCATATTCCATGGTGACTATGGATGGTGAGCGCGTATCTCCTCCCACCAACACCAGGTTCCTCAATAAGTACTTTTCCTAAGCTCCATGGTCCTGCATGACCTTAAACTGTATTGTCTAGCATGACCTTAAACTACATTTTTCCCTACACTTGGGCTCCTTGGTCCTGCATGACCTTAAACTGTATGGTCCAGAATGACCTTAAACTACATTTTTCCCCACACCTGGGATCCTTGGTCCTGCATGACCTTAAACTGTATGGTCCAGCATGGCCTTAAACTACATTTTTCCCTACACCTGGGCTCCATGGCCCTGCATGACCTTAAACTGTACGGTTCAGCATGACCTTAAACTACATTTTTCCCTACATCTGGGCCCCTTGGTCCTTCATGACCATAAATTGAACGGTCCAGCATGACCTTAAACTACATTTTTCCCTACATCTGGGATCCTTGGTCCTGCATGACCTTAAACTGTACGGTCCTACACGACGTTAAACTGTATTTCGTCCTACATGACGTTAAACTATGTCTTAATAACTACGTCTGGCTTGATTCCCATCTTAATGGGATTTGTAGGAACGCCTAGACCTTTTGTCTTTGGGTCCAGCTTGAGGTCTGCTAATACATCATGTCTGTCTCACCTTTGGGACCTTGACCGTAGGATTGCGTGGCGTGGTATGGGATTATGTCCTCATTCACGTCGGGTTTGCAATAGCTGGACCATGCACACCCTGTTCTTAGGATTATCCCTCCTATGTCATGTTCCCCATGACATTAAAAGGTGACTTCTAGAACTACTTGTGTCTTGATTCCCATCATTATGGGATACATAGGACCGCCTGAACACTTAGATTTCAGGTCCAGCCCCATCTCTTAGGAGATCCCACGATCTCCTGGTTGCCTCGGTCTTTTGGCCGGCCCTTCCCTCGGGAATCCACCATCTTTTGGACACTCTCAGACCGAGCCCTTCGACCCTCTCCAGTGATCTGCTAATGTGTTCAGAGTACTCTGGTACAGGACCTGGAGTGCCAGATTCGACTTAGGCAAGTTTTCGTCCGCTTTTCAAGCTTCGTGTTCCCCTTCATTCAGGATCCACCATCTTTCACACCCAGAGGGACCCCCAAGAACGGCCTGGATACAACGCCTAAAGGTTGTCCTACCATCACGGGCCAACGCTCCTGAGGGTTTCAGGAAAAAAATTGATACAAATACCGTGTTGCGAATGTGGTCATCAGTTGATGCTCATTTGTTTTCCCCTACCTCTAGGCTAACGCGACAGGATGTTGTGTTGCGAACATGGTCAGCAGTAATCCTCAGTCGTCACGCCCGTTTCCTCGGGCCCTGAATGTTTGTTGCATGATTCACATTATGTTCCGCCCCACCGTGTCAAGGTGGAATCTCGACACTCCTTGTACTAACCCTCAGTACACCCCCACACGTCAGAAAAACCAAGCTGCGTAACGGTGTCTCTTGGGGCTCCCGCGATCAGAGCGCTAGAGTATGTGCTTGGGTTTACTCTTTACAGGTTGCATGCAGCTTGACCCTCATCCCCATGGGGAATGAGGAGTCACCCGGACATTGCGTTTTGGGCCCAGTGTAGCTGGGAGCATGCATCTCCTGCCCCCTGATTGTTGAACCCTCGTAGGCCCCTTTGGCCCGAGGCTCCTCTCTCGGAATCGCGCGTGGTGATGGTATGGGGTTACGCCCTCACCCACATCAGGTATTCTTTATCGCATCATGCATGTTCCCCCAGGTCCAAGCCATACGACCTTAAACTGTGCTGCAGGTCCAAGCCATACGACCTTAAACTGTGCCGCTAGGTCCCATCCATACAACCTTAAAATGTGCTGCAGGTCCAAGCCATACGACCTTAAACTGTGCTGCAGGTCCAATCTATATGACCTTAAACTGTGCTACAGGTCCAAACCATATGACCTTAAACTGTGCTGTAGGTCCAAGCCATACGACCTTAAACTGTGCCGCTAGGTCCAAACCATATGACCTTAAACTATGCTACAGGTCCAAACCATATGACCTTAAACTGTGCTGTTTGTCCAAACCATAGGACTTTAAACTGTGCTTTAGGTCCAATCCATACGACCTTAAACTGTGCTGTAGGTCCAAACCATATGACCTTAAACTGTGTTGTTGGTCCAGACCATATGACCTTAAACTGTGTTGTTGGTCCACACCATATGACCTTAAACTATGTTTTTGGTCCAAACCATATGACCTTAAACTGTGCTGTTGGTCCTACAACATGACCATAATCTATGATGATATCGTCCTGGCCGCATGACGAAAAATGGCACTGCATTGTGATGACCTCCCCACGGGGGACATCACGCCAGGTATTGGTCGATTTCCATACTGCTTGTCAACGCCTACTATGGCTTGATTATTGTGGAGATGCCAAGAATTTCTACCCTAGGACAGTCACCCCACAAAAGAAAAACCATTTACCTTCAAGAAAAAACAAGATATATCAAATGCCGCTTCTTTTGGTGAGAGGGATAGACCTGCACGACTCCTTCGTCCTTTGCGCAGGTGCCATAGCGCACCATGATTCCTTTCAAGAACTATGTATGGCTTCATTCTGATCCTTATGAGATACGTAGGAGCGCCTGGGAACTTCCCCACAGGCCCAGCCTGACTTTTCATGTTCGGTCTCTCGGCCTAAACGCGTCCCTAAGAGCACATGGTAAGGAGGGCTTTGCCTCGTTCACGTTGGGTTTTGCAACCACTTTACTGTGTGTCTCCCATTCCTCTTATCCTTTGGTCCGAGTTTAAAGACCTAAAACTAAGATCCTTTCCTTGGCCTTCAACGACTCAGTCTATCTTGTGGGATTGTATGGTGTGGTGCGGGATTATGTCCTCATTCACGTTAGGTTACTCGATATGCCGTGCCTATCCCCAGATGAGATGTGTCCCCCATCCCACATGACGTTAAACTGTATTTCGTCCAACATGATGTTAAAATGTGCTTTTAGAACTACGTGTGGCTTGATTCTCATCCCAATGAGATACATAGGAATGCTCGAAAATTTCATCTTGGGTCCAGCCCCAGGGATTACCAAACCCTGTCCCTCCTTATTCTTGGCCCCTCGGCCTGACTTCTTGAGAAGTGGTGTAATCGTGACATCTACCCCAAATAAGTTCTAGATGCCCCATAGTAATAATGGAAAGCAGAAGTTCTATCACCAGAGAGGTCCTGCCTGAAAATTGGGACGATCCATGATCAGGTTGGTACGTCCGCCTGATGCGCCTCCGCCACGGTGGTGCAATTTTGGGAGTGTTGGAATCTGTTCGAACAAACCACCACTCCACCTTCCACGCCTTGCATGCCCCTTTATTTGGATCCTCATTCTCTTTCATGTTCGATGGGACCCCCTAACATTATGTATTATAGACCTATGGTCCGCCTACTGTGCTGGGCCAACGTTTCGGAGGACTGGTCATGTTTTACGGGACCCCCTAACAGTATGGATGATAGACTTTGGTCCGCCTGCTGCCACAATATGGATGATAGACCTTTAGTCTGCCCATTGTAGAAATATGGATGATAGACCTATAGTCCGCCTATTGTCATGGGCCAACGTTCCTAAAAATTGATCGGCGATATTTGAGTTAGGCCCCATGTTATGAACATGGTCAGCAGTCAGCCCTCATTTATTTTCCCCATTCTAGGCCAACATGATATGGATGCTGCATTTCCACCACAGTTAATAGTTATCCTCCATCGTCATGCCCCAGAGTGTTCCGAATTCGGGTAGCGTGATTCACCTTTCCATTCCATCTCACTATGTTCTGATGGATTTCAATGCCCCTGGCATTTCCTTGCTCATGTGTTAGAGCACATTGAGAAGGTGATATATCAATCGGTCTGAGGTCTCCTCTTTAGAAATCTAGGCCCAATTTCAGATGCCTGAAGCTTGGTTAATGCCCCAAAGTTGGACGAAATGATGGTATGAGTATCCTTTGCTTCTCACGTTGGGTGTGACCCACAGTTGCTTAGGGATGAGTTATTATTCATTTTGGAATTATGGTTGAGAATATTAAACCAAGGGTTCAAATGAATGGATTTGTCCATGTATTGGATTGAGATGATGAGAAGTACAAGCAAGAAGTTCATGAGATGGCCAAAACAAATCCCTTAAGGATCAGTGTGCTGAATCGATCTTTCCAGCGCTACTACCGTTTGGCTGGTAGCCTCCTGGACCGCTTCTCGCTCCTTGAAGACTCTCTCCTCATCAGCCACCACAGAGCGCAGCTTGCCAATCCTAGCTTGTTCCTATGCCCGCTCAGTTCGAATTACGGTCATCTGGTGACTCGCCTCCATCAGTTGTTCCTGCGCATCAGCTAGCTGGGCTGTCAGTTACTCCACAAGGTCAGATCATGTTGCAATAAAGGTCTCCTTATCTACCGCCTACCCTTCGAGGTGCTGGACCTCCCGCTCCTCCCTCAGCAATGCTCGAGCACTCGCCGATCTTTCCCGACATTAGGCAACGTAGGTGCACCGGATGATCTCGTGTATCTTCTCGGCCATGTAATCATGGACCGTCAGATGAAGGCGTTGAGCGTCAGCCTCTCTGGAACACAGGAAGCGCAGCCAGGTCTTGAGTAATCCCATCCGCCTCAGCCAATCTGACTGGGGCTGTCTGAGAAAGTGCTGGATACACTTCCACCATTTGCGTCGTGTCATCCGGCTCTCCTCGGCTGCCTTTGAGTCTAAGTCATTTATCTCCTCAGGGTCAGCGGGTTGGTACATAGGGAAGGCAACCAACAGATCGGCAACAGGATCTACCTCCAGGATGTCTTCGTGAGGAGTAGGATCCTCGACGTCTGGGCGACCTTCCTCTCCCACCCCAATAGCGACAGTGCCTCCATCGGCTTCCGGCCTCACCTCATGAACAGCGCCGCTGATGTCCGCTGCCCCCTACTCACCAATTGCCGGGGCCGACTCAGTGTAGGGAGCATTTTCTGAATGAGGTGGTATGTTCGCCACTGGTCCGCTCACGGACGGCCCATGCTCCACAGCCTGACGAGCCTCCAATGTTGAGATCACTGCACAAGGCGTACACTAATTAGTTGGGATCTTTTGATACCAAGAACTAGTATTGAAGCGTGAGACTTACATGAATCCAGATCGTTGGTCTCTAGTGTTCCGGCCGCTGTAGGAGCTGCCATGATGGGAGACCCCTCTGCACTTGTCAATTCAATGATGGGTGTCGGATCCCCATCCTGTCCCACCGTTTCCTTTCCTCCCTCCTCTAGTGGGGATTCCCGACCAACATGCAGATGCTCCTCAGTAAGGTAGAGATATGTTTTGGAAATTTAAAAGGAGAATGGATGAAGATGGAAAATGAATGAAGATTGAGGCAGGCCTCAAGTATCTCGGTTATGTCGAGATCAGAGCCGACAATCTCGTCGCACTCTCAAAAACTCCCTTGGTAGGTCACCCCCGGTGACCCCTCACCTTCGGGTTATCCTTCTTTTTCATATTCTCCTTCGCCTTTGTCTTCTTCGGTCTCCTCCTCCCCCTCTGACTCCTCGTCACTTTCTCCTTATCCCGGCATCATCACTTCCAGATCATGCTCCTGGATGAGCATCACTTTCACTAGGAAAGGTGGCTCCGCACGCCGACCCCTTTGGTGCGCGTATGTGTCCTTGGCCATCAGATAAGCATGTCGCCAATGGAATTTTACCCGGTTGGTAACTTGAACGAGCCCGACCTCTGGCATGTGGATCTCATTTTGCATTATCTTCTGCCAGATGGATTCAATGCTCAGCGATTGCCGTAGGGTCATCCAGGCCGGCCAAAGTGCCGAGACAATTGCATCTTGGGAAGGATCGAGCGGGTATCTTGTCTGCTTCCCGGGCAGCTCCCTGGCCGCCTCATGTGACCCCCTACGGGAAACGAGGTCACGGCGGTGCTATGTGATGTTCCCGCTGCTGAAGTCCCGACCTGTGCAGGCCTCGCTGCCTAACGCACCCCTAGTTCCCCCCTTCCAGTAGAACCTTGGCTTCTCCCCCGTCGCCCGGTTTCCACGCAAGTAGCCTCGAGTTGCCGGACTCGTTTGCGTAAAATCCCCTCAGGGTACGCGATGGTCCAGTGCTCGGCATACTCAGTTGCTAGGCCAGCGTCAACGCCGGTGGGAGGAAGAGTAATGACGTCGCTAGAGCCGAAAGAGGTAAACATTAACCACATCTGGTGGAGAACGCATGGATTCTTCTCCTGCCATACTGCCGTGAATACCTTCTTTGGCATTCGTTGGAGGCACCCGAATTGCCTGGAGAATCGGGAAGGCATGTAAGGCTCGTATATCACCTTCCCATCGATCCGAGCCATGAGAACCCCGCCCCGAATTCTATGAAAATACTCCTTCTGTTCCAGTGAACCTCACCCCTTGTCCACCATCTGGCCGACTAGGGTGGGGAATGGGCTGAAGTGGAAGTTGGTGTGGTTACCAATGCAGAATCTCATGACCTCCACATTGAGCATCATCAGCGCCACCCCGTAGATGTTCCGCAGGGACGGTCGCAGGACATTGCCCGGAGGACGGCTGGCGTTTGGGAAAGTGTACCCGCCGAGATGAGCCTCCACCCAGCCGTGGAAGATTTGGAAGGGGCCACATAATCTCCGAGGCGACCCCCCTCGTGAGATGCATCCCATGATGCCATACAACTTGGCTAGAAAGGGGACCCCCAAGTTGAACCATTTGTTAGCGGCCATGGTGCCCGCCATCACCAGTGTTGCTGGACGAACACCCATCCTCGCGTCTCGCACCGGCAGGAGCCACCCGCTCAGGAAGGCGGCGAGGAACCCAGCTTACCGGACGTTTGGGTCCTGGGTATCAATGATGCGGTAGCCCCATGATTGGTATTTCCCCACCTCTAGGGTCCTCCAGTATGACCCATCCCTGCTCCTCTGAGCAGCGGTTGGGCACCGTTTACCCCGTCCCGCCATCTTGATGGCCAAATCCTTCTCAAGGAATTGGCTGAACCATCCCCTGTAGGTGATGTCCTTCAAGAAGTCCTTGACCCCCAACCTCTCTTTGGCCAGCTCCAACAGATTCCATGTCAGCATGGGGGTCCGTGACCTGTCATCCCATGTGTTCTTTGGAGGAATGAACTCGTCGTACTGGTAGCCCTCTAGTGGGATACCTCTGATGCAGTGAACGACCCAGAGACTGATGCAAACTTCCCCATGGTGAAGATGGAATGTGTTGGTATCAGGAGACCACTGGGTGAATAGCGCCGGCCCGAGCTCAGGTTGACGGTGGAAGTGGAACTGTGACGTCCATACCGCCTCGAACAGGCTGATATGCCATAGTTCATCCCCGAACTAGTCTCAAGTATGGACAACCCAAAATTCCCAGGCCCACTCGCTGGTGAAGTTTCCCCCGGACCGCAGGACCCAATCCTTCAGCCATCCGTTCGTGTCATTCGTGATGCTCTGACGGAACGTGCTCGCGTAGAGGGCCGAAGAATTCTCTGCGACAAGCTCATCCCAGTAATGGTACTGGTCCTCGGGTTCAGGACATATACGTCCATATGTCTGGTTTCCCTGGAACGATGGCCGTTGTTGGTGATGTTGTAGCGAGGAAGATCGTCCTCCCGGGTCACCCATGACCGCGGCGTGTCCACCTCGAAGCCCGGCAGGGGCACCTCCCCCAGGATGCCAAAGTTTCAGAGCGGGAGGTTGTCAGACATGGGATATGTCTTCTGGGCTGGAGTTAGCAGATTGAACGAGGTCGGGTTGTTGGAGACAATCACCTTGGTGCCATAAACCCCCTCGTTCACCGTCATTTCGGTCCTATGAGCGGCGTCTTCCCCCTCATCAAATCGGTTTGTAGCGATCTCGAATATCTCGGGAGTTTCACAAAATCAGGATGTAGTGCGCAGAATCGGAGAGTGCTGCACAAAATCTGAAGTGGCGACGTGAAATCCTGGAGTTGGCCGGAAAATCGTCACGCTAGGTGTGGAATATCCCGAGTAGGAACGCAAGGAAGGCCAAAATTATAAAGGAATTACGCGCTGCTAGAGCGTTTTTACGCGATGTCGCAGGATCAATTTCGCACGAGAGAGCAGTAAGCCTATTGCGTGGAAAAGTATGAGTACGAATTTGGGGCCCATTGCCCCTTTTTATAGGTGAGGCCAGGGTTCCGCACCACGCGGGAAGTGAATTCCGCGTGGATCCGTCGTTTTTCACGCCGCATTGGTTGTTTGCTCGCAAAGTGCCCAAGAGTGGCCCTGCTTCGGCATTTTGGTGTTTCCCTTGGAATTCGACCATTGCGACCTCTCACTGATCCCATTCCAAGGGGGAGAATTTGTAGACACCGAAAAAGTTTGTAACTCCCAGAGGATGTTTCGAAATGACAAAGTGAAGTCATATTTGGAATCAGAGGCCCGGTCTGGAGGCCTGGGAAGTGGTGCGTGAAATAAAGGAGGACTGGCATGTAATAATGTTGTGCGAGCGAAGCAGCTCCAGGATTCACGCAATCGAGCTGGTGGTGCGCGCCCGATGCTGCACGGTGGAGTTTTGCGCACCAACTATTCCTGGTGCGGAATATTTCACGCGCCTCCTGGATTCCGCGCCGACCATTGCCAATAAATAGAAGGCGACCCCCAACGGTTTGGGATTGCGGAATTCAGAACGTCCCCTGTGCGCGCAATTCGGACTCCCCCGCGTGCAATATGACTTTCAGGTAATTCCTCTTTTCATGCAACCTTGCCCTGGGGTTCGCCTTTGCGTGAAACTCCACTGGCTTAAGTGAATTTCCCCACTCCTCCGGGTTCTTCCCTTGTGCGCAATCCTTGCCTCGTGTATGAAATCCCCTTCCATGCGCGCAATCCCAATCCTTGCGTGCAATCACTCCTCGGTGCAATCCTCTGGCCCTATTTCACGCCATCCCTGTGTTTTGCGTGCAAACCTTCTCTTTACGCACAACACCCAGGACCCTTTACCTTGACGCCCCATGGCTGCCTCTCTGCACTGGCACCTGATGTCTTCCCTTCCGGACATGCGCGCCATGCTTTGTTTTCCAGTATGGACTTCCATACTTGTACAAAGTAACCTCAAGGTCCCTTGGGCGGTGTTTCCCGTTGCATTGATTTGCCTTATGCTTCTTCGCATAGGCACGCTAACGACTATTGCTTCTTCGCATAGCCATTCTAAGGTGGACCCTTCAATGGTTCGCCCTACGACCCCCCTTCACTATGGCCTTGTCGATGCCTTCCCTCCCACAAGGGGTATAGGGCGTTGGGCATATAAGCCCTAGGGGTGTGGAGCGAACCCAGCTCGTCCAAGCTGCAGGACGTTAAACTGCTATGCACCTCGTCCTTAACACATGAGGTTAAACTATGGTCCGACCCCTTGCTTCGCATGCAGGGTCCCCCCAGCTCGGACATTCTTTATGCCCACTCGTCTCCTCGGTAATGGACGCTTCCTCACATGGAATGAGATCCTCCTTGTCGGAGTGGCGTTTGTCCATGGGGGAAGGGATGCCTCAGAGCGTAAGCCCCTAGCCTCTCTTGCAGAAGGTTTCACCCATGCACCTCCGTACTTCCCTTATGCCAAGGCCAGTGGAGTCCATTTCCCACTACGTTTTTTCGCACCCCGGGCCTCTATCCTGGAGTAAGCCCTGACACCAAGGACGCTAACCATGCGTAAGCCCCTGTTTCCTCTTTGGTCTGCTCAACGCGTAAGCCCCTTTCCGCTTCTCATGGACGCACCCTTCGCGACGTGATCGTATGGTCCATGATGCCTCTTGTTTCTCACACCGAGCATGACTCACGTGGGCTTAGAGCACGCATCGACCATGAAATCCTCCCATGGGCCGCCTCAGAGTAGAAGCCCCATCCCAACGAACAACGTGGACTTTTATTCGTTTTAACACATGGTATGTAGGAAGCCTCCACGAGGTTCAAGCCCACCACCCAGTTGTTCTGACCTATCCACGTCGGTTCCCCGACCACCATGGGCCACCTTAGAGCGTAAGCCCCATATCCACTTTGGGCCGCCTCAGAGCGTAAGCTGCATCCCATCGAACTACGTGGACTTTGATCCGTGCTAACACATGGTACGTAGGAAGCCTCCACGAGGTTCAAGCCCACCACCCGGTCGTTCCGACCTCTCCACATCGATTCCCCAACCACCATGGGCCGCCTCAGAGTGTAAGCCCCATATCCACTCTAGGCCACCTCAGAGCGTAAGCCCCAAATGCCCTTGTCCCGCATGACGTTAAACTGTATGCCCTGAACTACATGGACTTTGATCCTTGCTAACACATGGTACGTAGGAAGCCTCCACGAGGTTCCAGACCATTGCTCAGTTGTTCCAACACCTTCACGTCGATTCACAAGCACCATTATGGGCTGCCTTAGAGTGTAAGACCCATATTTCCCCTCTTGGGCCGTCTTAGAGCATAATCCCCATGCCTCACACCCACGTCTCATCCTGACTTCCCCCTCGAGTCCCCGTGCCTTGGGAAGCTCATGCCCTAGCCCAGAGATCTTTCTTCCTCCAGGATCTAATCCATGCATTCATTCTCATGGTTCACCTCTTCAGGTGTCCCACCGTACCACTGAACTATGTGAACTGTGATTCCCTTCCATGGGGATACATAGGAAGCCTCCATGAGGTTCAATCCCATCACTCCATCATCCATCCTGATCTTTACCCAGGCCTCCACATCCCGGTGAGATCATGCCACCCCATCCCACTCCATGGTATCCAGGTAGCCGCCCACATGTTTGCCCCAACATCGGTGTTCCCCCTAGGGGGTCCTTCAATATGATCCACTCTCAGTGTTCTGATTAGTCCGATCTATCTCAGCAAGATGTTAAACTCGTGGCATGCCCCACGTCAAACATGGGAAGCTGAGGAAAACCTCAAATGGTACACAACCCCCGCGTTCGATGTGGGATGCCTCGGGATTCCGCACCCTCGAGAAGCCCTGTGATAAGGGACAGAAGACAGAAATGACAATACCCAGCGTCAAGACATGCCAACGAAACCCCAACGTGACCCGTCTCCTCACCGAAGGTTTCTTCCCTGACAAGAACCCTTGGAGCGTCTCGACGAAAGAAGCCTAATTAACTGGAATCCATGTAGATATGGCACCGGGAATGAGCTTCACCAACCCATCTTAAATCTATGAGGGAGACCCGGACTAGGTGACGAGCTCCGAGGAGGAATCCAAGGAAGGAAGAACCGACATCCCATCATCCCGGTTTCGATCAAGGAGCAGATGTCCCTAAACAAGGAATGGATGCCACCCACCTTTGGAAAGAGAGAATGCGGGGAAACAAGCCGCGCGTCCTCCCATGCATGACGGATTCACCCGCGTGCGTCTCGACATAAAAAAATCAGAAATAGATGCAGTCACAAGAAATGATGTGGGGTATAGGTATGTATGAATACTCAAGTAGATGAAGACCTGGACTTACATCAAGAGAGAAGACCATGAGCAGGCTCTATAAAGGTATTTGTACTTTACAGGGATTTGGAGTTTTAACCCAGGGCTTACTTCTGAGAAGGAGGCCCAAACTAAAAGGGACTTATGATTGGGTATTATTCCTGAGAAGGTGGCCCAAATCAATAGAAATTATGATTGGGGCTTACTCCTGGGGAGGATGCCCAAATTAAAGCAGACATATAACTTGGGTATTAATCTTGAGAAGGAGGCCTATTGTTAAAGGAAATTATGAACCAGGCTTACTCTTGAGAAAGAGACCCAAGTTAAGGGGACATGGGGCTTATTACTGAGGAGGATTCCCTAAATCAGAAGATATTCACATCTAAAAATATGAGGTTATATGGAGAAAAACGTCTAAACGTAGTGACATAAAGCTTGTATGTCCCAATGTTTTGGGAGAGGTTTTCACAGAATTCATTTCATATGTGGAAGCCAACAAAGGAACCATTCCCTAAATGTCTTTGAGGGCTAATATCATAAAGAGGGGAGGTGAATGGGAGAGAGGCACACAAATGAGGTTGGAACAGATGTCTTGGACGTGCAAGTATACTTGTGCAGCATGGGTTCACCTGGGCGATGAAGCATCTGTAGTGTAATACTTGGGCGAGACTTAACTCAAGCCTCTCGTATTATCCTACTATGTTTCGAAAAGGGCAGCGTGCAAGTTTCATCAAAAGGTTAGGGCAGTGTGCAAGTGTTGATGAATTCTAAAAAACTAGGCCTTATCATATTCCTCCATGTCTTCCATTCTAGGTAAAAAGATACCATAGTAGCTTTCAGAAGAGTTGAGTTGAAGACTTGGGAGACTAGAGCTTGAATTTGAATTTTGAAAAATCCTTCCTAGAAATTGGGAACAACTAGGGCTATTTATAGGCCACCTTTCACCTTGGGAAAAAATCAAATACGGTGTGCAAGTGAGCTGCGTGACCCATAGGTGGTGCGCAAGTAACTTTCACGCCTTACTCCAAATGGGCTCCTAGTACAAGATTTTGTCAATTTTTTTTTGATTTTCTTCAAAGGGTGACCCTCTTTGTGCTTAAGGTATTCCCTTTTACATTTGTTAGACCCTGTGATAGAAAGGAGCATCAACAGTCATGAAGCTTGTCTTTGAACACATAGAACAATTTGAGAGTATGCCCCAGGATCCGATAATAAGGGAAATAATTAGGTCGATCAGTGAGGTTTTCCTCTTCTGGAATTTTGCACTCAAGAAAACGTTGAATCCCCTACTCCAAGGAATTGTGGATGTAACTGGGGTCCTATTACTCGTTGAATGAGTATGTCTTGTTTCTATTGTATGGAAGGGGGGCCCATGGAGCTTGACCCCAATTAGGAGATGGAGGTGCCTGTTGAGGAGGTGGAACTTGGTTATCTTTTATGGGTGGTGGTGGTGCATTTCACAGAGGCACCTGTCGATTCTAAGGTGGGTTCTGCTGGGACGGTGGCTGCGTGTGATGTAGAGGGCCTTTGTAAGGCTATGGAGGTGGATCCAGTGGTAACTAGTCTAGTATCCTAGGGGCCTCTATTTGAGCTAGTGCGGCAGGCTCATCCCTGGAGTCCCTTCTCACAGGGATCACAAGAGGTAATGGACATGCCTTCTTAGCCTAATGTAACACTTCCTCTTGGCACTAAGCCTTATCAGAGAAGTCTTGGAATCTTCCGGGATAGTTCTGGATGATCAGACAGGGGACCAGTTCTATCTTAACATTCCCTATACACATCATCAACAGTTTCTCCTATGTCAGTAGCATGTTAAGTGAATACATGAGTCCTTTCCATTGGGAGAAAAAATCAGAAACACACTCATTAGGCCTCTACTTGCACTTGAACCAGTCTGCGATACTCGTCTTCTGAGTGGTGGAGCTGAACTGGTAGGGAAATTTCCTACAGAGGTCTTCGCATCCCGCTACTGATCTTATGGAGAATTGGCTATACCAGAAAAACATAGGCCCTTCCAATGTCTGTATGAATCATCGGAGCTTGGCAGCCTCCTACTGCGCTGGAGTTCCCAATATGGGGTCACACCTTGAGGTAAAGTGGGCCAGGTGATGTGACGGTTCCCCTATCCCATTGAAGGGGGAAAATGTGGGTTTCCCTAAACCCGAGGGTGCTAACATATCATCCACCCACGCCAGATAAAACTTTCCACTAGGTGGGAGTGCCACCTGTCGCGTTTCTAATGCCTTGAGATGGGCAATGAGTGTCGCTATTGGATAATCTAGGTGGGGGTTCCAATCCTGACAGGGATCCCTGACTACCCGTGCATTTATGGGTTCTTCAACATGATAATGCAACACATCAGCTTGGGGAACGGTTAGTGGAATGACCTAAATGGAAGGTAGGTGATTTCGAGCGGGGTCTTGAGTATTTTCACTTAGTTCAAGAGGATTTGGTGAGACATATCGTTCCCTATTGCAGTAAGTTCCACCTCACCCCTATCTGTGTGGGCAGGATGGTCAGGGTTTCCTGGAGGTAATTCGCCAAGGGGTAGTTGTTCCTGCCCCTACTGCCCTGGCTGGCGATCACCGTAATCTGGCCGCTGCTCTGCAGTGTATTTAGTAAGTGGGTCATCGACCATCTTCTTTTGTTCGGCGAGTTGCTGATGCAACGCGGATTTTTCAGGATCATCTTATTCCTTCTGCACTGATCGAGATGAGTCAGAGGGTTTGATAGCTGCAATGATTTCCTTGCCCTTTCTAGGATTTTGGATGAGGACTAGTTCCTCAATGAGCATGGGAAGACCCAGTAGATTCCTCTTTTGACGAGTAATCCTTTTTGATGGATCCAGGAAGTGTGAAGACCCCTCTGGGGGAGTTCCTATCCAAGAATCTCTAGCTTGTTCTCACCCTCTGGTAGGTCTGCCATGTTAACCGTGACTCTTCCTGGAGGCATATCCTCTATGTATCCTAGAAAATCAGGTTGATGCTAGATAGGAATGAAAAGTAGGGTGGCATACTTCCCCCAACAATGTTTATGTATGTAGGGAGAAGCCTATTTGATAATCCTACAGAGTACCCTGAATCTCTGAACGCACCATTGCTGGAGGTCCCTACGGCGACTTGGTGAGTTAAGGCGCTAGGCCACGAAGTGTGGCCAAATCAACCAGACAACATTGTTCGTCAATGTCCTTGAAATGAGATTTTTTTAGGGTATATCACTTGCTGATGATGAATATAGAAATGAATTTCCTAGAGGGTTTGGCGGAAACACCCAATTTCCTCTTGGGTGAGGGATTCAGGTGCACATAAATTCAGTGCTGCAGCCTAAAAAACATCTCAGGGAAGTCGTCTGCTTTGGTTCTATCCCAAAATCTCCTGGTCTTGGATTTAGGATCTGGCACTTCTTTTACCCACTCACCAACCAGAGATGTCTAGGGAACAGGTAACGGTACTGAAGTGGATCGATGAGATGGTAGGCTGTCCGGTGGAGAATAAGGCGAGCGAGCTGACAGACCGCCGTATCTCGGGTTATCCTTCGAAGAGTGAAGTGACATATCCAAAACATCATGGTATGACGATTTTAATAACATAGTTTCCGGTGCAGGGAATATGGCTGCTGAAGATGGTCCATGCTAATGTTTGTTGACAATTGGTCCCCAGAATAGCTCTATGTGATCTCTAGTTGAGGTAGAGAGTGCTTCTGGTGATGATGGTAGTGATTTCATGACCATAAACTGTGGAGATGCCAAATTATCAAATTCCTAGATATACCTACAGAGGGATGTGGGAATCCGATGGACCTCACATTCTGGGAGTACTAGGCTAATGCGCCTTGTTCCTGCCCAACCCTCAACATGGAGGATCTAGGCAAGAGGTCCATCACTGATTAGTATTCAGCTTCAGAATATAAGAAGCAAACCAGTTTGATCCCTGTCTGAATCTTCTCAATTTTCTTTTTATAGTGTTGAAGACCTACCCTCCTTCCCCTGGATGGCTCTTCAAAACTGGGTAGATTTCCAACATGAAGAGAACCTTTGTCCTTACCGGTGCTGGGTCGGAGGGGACTGCCGCCTGAGTGTGTCTGGGTGTGAGGAGAACAGGGAAAGATATCAAAGAGGATATGGGGAGGACCTCCGTGGGAAGTGTTGGAGTGGGTAGGACCTCTGCTCGAGCCAATAAAAGAATAGGTAAGACCTCTATGCCTGTTTCCCCCCAGTGACATGAGGGAAAGGAAGGTACTCGTACTGGTCGATCCCAAAAGGGTAGGACCTTAGTGATGGGTGTAGGTGAAGGGAATATGAAATTCACCCCTTTGATTTCTGAGGTGAGGAGGACATTCACCAGAAGTATTCAGAATGTGGGGAGGCCCCCATGATGTAAATTAATCGGATGTGCAACGTCCCCACACCAACAGTCTGTGGCAGGAGGAATGACTCCATACTCGATGTAAAGAGCATGAGAGAGGCTTCCATGCTGGTTTTTACCATCGTTCGGAGGTACCTCATTCAGATTGAGGGTAGCATGAGGCGGACCTCCTTGATGAGCTTGGAAGTAGGGAAGACCCACATTCTCTATGGTGGTGGTATTGGTAGGTACTCTATAATGGAAATGGCCACTACCCACACCGACAACCGAGAGAGTTGACCCAGCCTACCCATGGGGTGGTTGGGGCCTGAATCCTGGCTGGGTATACAAGTCCCCCTACTTAGCATACATAAGGGGATAATGAAATACATCGGTGGTGGCCCAATACATAGTAGTTGCTGACGTTGACAACCCTTGGCAGGCATTCTCCTCATCCTGTGCTGTATGTTGGCATCGGGTCAACCAGACTAGGGCCAACGGTGCAGGTGCATAGCTTACCTGCTCCTCAACTCATGGGACCAGATGGCAGTGTAGCATGAACTAGTGGGAGCCCTACATGGGCCCCCCAGAAACAGGATCCTGATCGGGCTGCCCCAAACATCCCCTACATCGTCGGCGTAGGGTAGAGAGTCACCGAGCCATTCCAGGGAGAGGCACCCAAAACAATTGTATGTTGGAGTGGGGAGGAGTGGATCTCTACATGGCCCTTAGGGAAAGTGGTGGTGATGAGGTGCAGACGCCTCCAGATCCTGGCGGGCCATATCCTGTGTTGGGATAATCCCCTCCTCATCATACCAGTATATGAGGTCATTTATCACTCTCTGCTGAATGAATTCAGACAGGGAGATGGGGCATGGGCACTTAACATTTGAAGGCGTGGGGATTGTCGCCAATAAAGTGGTGTTGTGTGGGACTGCAGTGTTAGCATTTCCGCTGCCCCTTTATCGGTTCATGGGCAGTGATTGAATTCCTACAATATCTTGGTTCCTGAAAAGCAGGGAGATTAACCCATTAGTGCTGAAGGGAAAGGAATTGAAAACCAGTTCCCCAATGCCATTCCGTCTACTATGGCAGGTAAAATGGATCCGTACTAACAATGTCGCAGATTGGGATGTCCAACGTTTTGACTACCCCCAACTTCTGGTGAATTTAATGCTAGACACACTACATTCTTGGCAGGACCCAACCCCAGATAAATAGATCTGGTGACACGCTAATCCACCGATGTCTCGAACACTACTAATCTCCACGTTGAGGAGAAGACCTTCTTGTCAGATTCACCATTTCTGTTTCCAACTCTTTCACTAGGGCGCGTGCATACGTCTACTGGAGGATGATAAATATGTACTAAATGTTTCCCCACATTCCCACTTTCCAAAGGTAGGCGGTATCTGTCACTTATTCTGGGACGTTTTATCCTTTATTGAAACAGGATGATGGGATATTGGTTCTTCTTTCTGTGGATTCCTCCTCAGAACTCATCACCTAGTCTGGGTCTCCCTTATAGACTTAATACGTTGTTCGTGAAACTCTTCCAAGTTCCATGTCTTCTTAGACACCATTTAATTACACTGCTTCTGTTGGGACATTCCAAGCGGTCCGGTCATGGCATCAACCTTCGGTCGGGGATGTAGTCACGTTGGAAATCACTGGAATGTCCGGACACTAGAAAACTAGCACATCTGTGTTTCTTCCCATTATTATAGGGATTCTCGAGGGTGCGGAAGCCCGAGGCATCCCACATAGAATGTGGGTAATTATATGATATAGGCATGTACCTGAGGTTTTCATCAGCTTCCATTGTTTGACACAGGGTATGCCATAGGTTTAACGTCTAGAAGAGACAGATCAGGCTGATCAGAACACTGACTTGAGTGGATCAGATGGGTGTAATTCTTGGGGGAAACACTAATGCTATGTATTGAATTGGCATGATCTCACCAGGATATGGTAGCTCAAATATGAATCAGGATGGATGATGGATGGTTAAATGACGTTTATGGAGAATGAGATAGAGTTAACTTGAGGGCGACAACGATGTTGGGCTTGAATCTCGAAGAGACTTCCTACGTATCCTCATGGCAGAGAATCAATGTTCGCGTAGTTCATGAAGAGATGAGATACCTAAAGAGGTGACCCATATGAAGGGGACCCAGAGGAAGTGGAACCTCTATGTTGGGGTATGAAATTGGGGTACGTGCGAGGGATAAAAACCAGATGAAATGCTAGAAATTACGCGTCATTAGCCGCCCGAGAGTTGGTTTGACGCCAAAGGGGCAGACCAGAAATGTGGGACCCAATTGAGGGGAGTACAACAGATTACTGCTGGAAGGGGATCAAAACAGCTTACTAATGAATGGGGTCACAATGACATACCACTAGATGGGGTCACAATGGCTTACCTCTATATGGGATCACAACGGCTTACTGCTGGAAGGGGTCACAACGGCTTACCACTGGATGGGGTCATAATGGCTTACTGCTAGACGGGGATCACAATGGATTACTACTGGATGGGGTCCCGATTGATTATTGATGGATGGGGATGAACCTCATAGAGGCTACCTATGAACCCTGTCTAGGAGACAAGGATTAAATCCCACGTAGTTTGGGCTGGTGGATGCATTTTAACGTCATGCAGGATGAAAAGGGGGAATGCAGTTTAACATCGTGAGGGATGATGGTGATTCGATGTGAAGGGGGTTGGAACTATTAGTTTGTGGGATTAAACCACAGAGAGTCTTCCTACATACTTTTCCTTGGAAGGAATCAAATTCCACATAGTTTTGACTGGGTGTTGGTGAATCGACACGAAGATGGTCAGGACCAATGGTTGTTGGGCTTGATCCTCAGGGACGGTTACTGAATACCTTGACATGGTAAGGATAAAAGTCCATGTAGTTCTAGTTGGGCTTGGTGATCCGACGTGAAGATGGTCAAGACCAATGGGTGTTGGGCTTGATCCTTAGTAAGGCTTCCTACGTACATTACCATGGAAAGGATCAAAGACCTCGTAGTTCAGGAAGGGTTTGGGGCTTACACTCTAAGGTGACACATAGAGGATTTCATGGTTGGTGCTTGCTCTAAGACCACACGAGTCATCCTCAATGTGAGAAACAAGATGCAGTAAAGAACTAATGATCACATCATAGATGTTGCATCTGTGGGATGTGGAATGGGGGATTATGCATGGTTAGCATCCCAAAGAGGAAACAAGGGATTACGCCTGGTTAGCAGCCTAGGGAGATGTACATTGGGACTTACTCCAGGGTGGATGCCAGGGTGGTGAAAAATCCTAGCAGGAGACGGATTTGGCACCCAAGAAGAGAGGAGGAGCAAGGATTCTACCTTCTACAAGAAAATAAAGGTGCTTACACTAGTGTAGTTTCCCTTTTCCCCACGGATGAATGTCATTCCAATATAGAGGATGTCATTCCATGTGAGGAATGATCTCACTCCCATGGAGACCAATGGGTGTGCAAAATGTTCAAGGTGGGGGAACCCCACGTATGGATCATGGGGTGAAGTCACAGTTTAACATCATGTTTTGAGGATGATGGCGTTTGGCGGTTTAACGCCATGTAGCTCAGACGAGGTGGGTTTTCTCTGCACCCCTAAGACTTACATAACTGATACATGCCCACCCTTGAGGGAAGGAAGGCATCAGCAATGCTATAGAAATGGGGTGTTATAGATTAGTCCATTGGGGTTCCACGTTAGTGTGGCTATGTGAAGAAGCAATAACCATTAGCGTGCTTATGCGAAGAAGCATGAGGTGAAGCAATGCATTGGAATGTGCCGCCCAAGGGACTTTGAAGTTACTTCGTGTGATCCTAGAGAGTCGTACAAGAGAAGGGTGTGTGTTGTAGATGCTTCGGGTGTAAGAGGATCCCGAAGATGATGTCTGGAAGGGGGACATAGAACACATTCAAAGAGGTACGCACAAGGAGGTAGGATCACGTGCAAATGGAGCATCTGCATGGAATATGAGGGGGGTGATGGGTCCAGGATATTTGCACGCAATTGGAGAGATTTGCGCCCAATTGGGATGCAATTGGAATATCCACACAAAAGGGACCTGGAGTGCATGCAATTGGATATGTTTGCAGTCAATTAGGATTGTTTCATGGAAGAGACCCGGGGTGCACCCAATTGGAGAGGTTTTCGCACAAAGGGGAGTTTATGTTTTATGTGAAAATTGAAAGGATTTCATGCAAGATTGGGCATGAAAGTATGAAATGTTTCATGCAAGAAAAGGTCAATGTATTGCATCAAAGGGGAATATATTTCACATAAGGGAATGACAGAAAGTGTTTTGGGTTAGGGTTAAACCCGAGTGGCCCTGTGTGAAGGCGAACCCTGAGGAGACTTGTTGTGAAAAATCCCATACCTAGAATCCATCTCTTTCGGGAGGGAGATGATAATTTCACATAGATGAGATGGTTTAGATTATTTATCCGTCAATATTTGAAGGGGAGACCTTCTATTTATAGGTAGTCGGGGCCATCGGGTCCGCACAGAGGTTTACCCACACGAAATATTGCATGCCCGGGGCGAGCGACGTGCAAGATTCAGCACCCGTGGTCGAAGGCGCGTAATTTTCCATGCCCGGCGTCATCATCATGTAATTTTCTACACCTTCATGGAAAACTACCTCGAATCTCGCAGTTTTACTTGCACGAGAGAAGTCGTTTTTTCACACGCCTTATATTTTTCACATGGCTCTTCCGGTCATCCTATAATTTATCGCTGGGTCAAACTCCATCTTCACTTTATCTAATAATTACCCTCTTTAGACCTGGAGAATTTTTTGGATTCTACAATTTGAATATTTGATTAATTCATGATTCCATCAAATAGGTTTATCCCATTCCTACCAATTTGGGAACTTGATCTGTCAAATTAAAAGAAAATGTTGAAAACCTAATTCACCCATCCCCTCTCATGGTATTCTGGGGTCATACAAGTGGTATCAGAGCATACATATTTTATAGTTAAATCTATCTCGGGTTGTTTCCATGGATAATTCAGTGAAAAATAGAGGTGTCACCCACTATGATAAAAGGAAATTACATTTTTTTAAAAATATTATGAGATCTCATATGAGTTCCTATGGGATATAATTTCTTTTTTCCACCACTCATGGGAATCATGTAACTGATGTGGAATGTCAATCTATGACTAAAATAGATAGGAACATTATTGATGTGGATGAAAAATCACAAAATGATCATAAAATAAATTTATCTGATCAAATCTATTTTATGGTGATGAATATCAGGTCATTCTTTTCTACGTTGGAAAAATAGTAATATATATATGAATTTTTTAACAAAGTGAAGAGGCCAAAATCCATGTTTTGCACAATATTTTTAATTATCTGAACATTATTCCTGATAAAAATATAGATACCATTTTAGTCAAATCACTAATGTTATTAGATAAATTCTAGGAATTGTTGAATAAATCAATTATATATATATATATATATATATTTCAGAGAAAATATGAAGAATGATTCAATCTCTATACACTACAAAAGTTTTATCCCTCAAGGAAAGAAATCTATCTAAACAAAATTTTGATGATCTGATAAGTATTATGGCGGATAATGAAATGAGAGTCAAACCAAGAGTTGCAACAACTATTGTAAGTAAGTAAATGGAATCCAAAGTCATGAAAAAACGTTAGGTTTCAATATACAGTGTTGATGGAGATAATGTTGAAGATGAACTCCATTATATTTTTTCCAAGAATTTAAAGAGTGGAAAATGGTTATTTGGAAGAAATAATACTATAGACTATTTTTTATGTAGAAGAGTTGGCACATTTTCTCTCAATGCCCAGGGAAGTTTGATGATGAAAAAAGTGATGCCGAAATCATGAAGAATACTCAGAAAAGGTTTCCCCAAAAAAGGGAATTTAAATTAGGAATTAAATTATTGAGAAATTTCTTCATCTATGAAGAAGAACTATATGATAATGAAATTTTAGAGGATGAAGAACTAGATGAATCATCAATGTATGGATTGGTGTTTTTTATATCAATGTGGAACATGTGGATTCTCTTTACAAGCTTGGAATTCAAAGAACAAGAAACAGAAAGAAGAGATCTATTCTAGAAGAATCATCAATGTATGTCGATCATCTTGAAGTGGAAATTTATTAACTAGAAGAAGGGACATTAGAATGATTAACTACTCTTGAATGCTAAAAATAATTTGTGTAATTTCAGCTTAGGATTAAAGAGTAGGTAGAATCCATCAACGAACTTACATCCCGACTAGATGAGAAGGATAAGAATGTTGACGGAGATAAAGAATAAGTTATTAATCAAAGAAGTAAATTGGTAAATGAATCAAAATCGAGGGAAACAAATTAGAAATTACAGTTTGGATGATTCTCAGATGTAGAGCTATTAGAAAGAGATAAACATGGTTATAAATGATTAGAGAAGTCCTTTAATGATCAATGATCCACATTTATGGGGAATGTGTAAATGGGGATGATTCTAAAGCATCATAGGCGGGTGAGAAGATGATATAAATTAATGGATGTAGAAAGTTATTCATAACCCAAAGGCACATGAGGTCATAATAATGAAAGACTCAAATCAAATAGAAAAGAGATCTGAAAAATATCCCCAAGTATCCCTATATGGTCTCCAGTCAAATACTTTTACTAATGAAGGGGAAATGAAGAGGAATGTAATTTAAAATACATTTTCAATTATTAAATGAAATTTGTTGTCTTTCTATGCCATACAATGTCATATTATGAAGAGTTAAGGATCCATATGAATGGGGAAGTTCTTGGAATTAAAAAAATATTATTAAGGTAATATCCTTCATCATATAAAAGAAACATTTTCTATGTATATTTCTTTAACTATTCTATATATGGCCATAAAACTATTTATTAGAGGTATTGGAACGGATAGAAAATTAACTATAGAACTCAAAGAAAAGTCAATACCCACCAACCAAGTAAAGTTTCTCTTGAAAATAGGTATTATCCTATGGTAGAAAATATAAGAATGAGGATTCGATGTATATGGAAAAGGGATTGTAAATGTTTTTATTATCCTCCACCCAAACAAGAATCTCAAGGAAGTAAAAGAAAAAAAATCAAGAAATCCAACCTTGTATAATTTTCTCTCAAATCCAAAAAGATTATTATCACCAATATTCTTGATAGAGTATATTCATATCATAGGATGTGAAATGAATATTTATTTATGAATGTTATGATATGGGTTGATGGAATATAGAGGTTCAATAATGATGGTTCTTTAAATATCAAATGTAGTGGATGTACAAAATTGGAAAATGATGACCTTAGGAAAAATGAATTTCTCTATGTGGAAGGTCTGTGTCCAAATAATTAGAGTGTGGGTCAACCCTATTACTCCATAATAATAGTGGAACATAATAAAAAAGGGGTTCAATATCAAAGGAATGAATTTTAATTACCTAATGAAAGGATGCATAACAAATTGTAATTTACACTAGGTTGATAGTAAAGAGAACATTTGTTACATAACTGTTGAAGAAGAAGAAAAATTGTGGAACTAGAGTTAGTAACATTAATTAATAGAGAATGGATAATATATATTAGCTGATGATAGTCATTGATGTTCCCAATATGAATGTTTGAATGAGAAAATACATGTGATTATTACATGTGAGGAAAGATAGTCAACAACTTATATTGGGCATAGAACAAAAGGGAATAAAATCTTCTTGATCTTTTTCTACATCGATGCATGTTATCCAATAAATGCGGATAGAAAATATATTGATTTTTACGTCATTATTTTTATTGATTATTATATTATAATTCCTCGTTTAGTGATTATAAATAAGAATTATCAACTGCATGATTCCCTGAAAAATCAACATAAAAAAGATGACAATGAAACTAGGCACACAATTAAAGTTCTATGATATGAAAATCGAGGATAATACACCTCCCTTGAATATAAAAATTATATAAAAAAATGGAATAAATTATTAGGTGTTTTTCGTCATACATTCGTAGAAAAATGGTGTTTTTGAACAAAAAAATCAATTGTTTAATAATATGGCTAGCACTATGCTGATTGAGAGTTATATTTCTCATCATTAATGGAAAGAGGCTATTCAAGTATCAATGTATACTCAAAATATCATCGATATTTTTTTGGGAGAAACCAAGACACCATATGGGTTATTGTTTTTAAGGAATCCCACTATAAAGTATTTTAATTTTTTGGAAGTATATTTTTCATTTGAAACAATGAACAAAATCAATGAAATTATGGTGATGCTATAGAAGATGGAATATTTATTAAATATTAAATTAAGAGTAAAGCTTACATATTTTACTATAACTTAATTGGAAGAATTTTGGAAATCAATGATTTCATGAACATTGAAGACAAAACCCAACATTCCTTGAGGAGTTCATATGTGGATATGATAGAAGATTAATAAGAATGGGGATAAGGGACAAATTCAAATGTTGAAATAGAATAGGTATTGAAGAAAAAGTATGTATCAAAAAATGATGATGATTTAGAAGAATAATCAGTAGAAAAAACTACTTCTAAATAAAACTAATAAGAAATTTACAAGAGAAATAAAACGATGGAAATTAATCAATCCAATATCATTGGGGATTGGACCACAACCACATAGTTAATGGGGATGAGGAATAAAGAACATTCTACATTCCTATCAATTTTGGAAGAAACCTATTTTGAATAAGTAGAAAATTTATAATCATGGGTTAAGGTGATGAATGAATAAATGCATAATATTGATAAGAAAAGGAAAATGGAACTCATTATGAGAACATAAAATAAAAATGTGATTGAAACAATGTGAATCATTAAAAAGAATTTAGATGATAATGGAAATGGGATCAGAAATAAATCATTCTGAGTTTTAAAATAATATGAAAATATTGAAAGAATAGATGTTAAAGAAACCTTTTATTTAGTATCTATACTAGAGTTGATTAGGATTGTCCTAACCATGGAAATTATGAGAGAGTAATAAGTTTATTATTTGGATGTCTAAAGAAATTGTTAAATGGAGTTATTGAAGAATAAATCTACATTTAACAACCAATGATATTTTTGAGGAACCACAATCATGGTATTATAGAATTAACTCTTATTTGAAGAAGATAAAATTTAAAAGACGGGGTTTCAACCATAATCTCTATGGGAAAAAATCTTATAATGAAAAATTTATGATGCTCGTGTATGTGGATGATATTTTTTTGGATTGAAGAAGGAAGGGATTAGTGAAATAATTTTATTATCACATGATATTATAATTTGAAATGTCTATAATTGGTGAACAAATATACTTCATGGTGATATAAGCGATTTAGAAGAAGAATTACACCATCATTTTGCAAAACAAATATGCAATATTGTTGCTGAATAAATCGAAGCTGAATGACTCCAAAACAAAATTGACTCTAATTTTAATGGGGAAAAACGCGTAAAGCTTATGGATGATTCATTTTTGGATCCCACTATATACCAGAGAATCATTGGGAAATTTTTATACATGGATGCGACATGAACATATATTGTCCTTTGAACTTTATTAGAGGTCGTCCTTCAAAGTAATCCAAAGGAATTGAATTTGGAAATAGTTTAAATAATTATGATATATATTCAAGGTGATCTCAATTTTGGATTATACATTACTATAGAAATAAAAAATTAATTATCATCATTTTATTTTATTAACTAGGCTAGAGATGTGGTGGATATAAATTCCACATGTGGTATATAATTATTCATTGGGAATAAAATTATGGTATGATTGATATAAAAATAAGAAAAAAATTCTCTTAGTACGGCTGAAGTAAAGTATATTTATGCTTCAAAGGATTGCACTCAACTATTGTGGATGAATAAAAAAACTGACTGATATTGGTGATGAGGTGAAACAGTCATTGTGGATTCACCATGACAAGAAAAGCATGATCAATATTATGATTAATCTGCTTCAACTATCTCATAATGAAATATTGAGATCCTATATCATATTATTAAGGAAAAAGTTCAATAAGGTGTGATTAAAATGGATCATGTTAGAAATGATGACCAAGTTGATGAAATTTTAACTAATATATTGGTCGTGCTTGTTTTTAAGAAACATTAGATGAACCCCAATTCTATACCACATCCGAATGCATTTAGAGGTTATGGTTGGTCCCATATACCAATTTTTTTAACAATTTTAAAATTTTTTTGGATGTGATGCAGTAGAGTAGGGGAGATACAATCCATAGGGATTCGGTTTTTCGCTCTTCAGGTACAAAAATAGGTTCTTTGGGTTTATTTCCAAGGGGGGGGGGAGTGGATAAAATCAACATTTTAAAAGATTTCTAGTTTTAGTATTTTTGAAAACCATGCAAGGATTATGTAAAACGATGATAATTGAGTGTTATGAGGACATATTTCAGATCTTGGACATTTCTAATCATTCCAAAGAATGAGAAACCAATTTATGCTTCCCTATTTTTTTCTACAGTGATCTTTACTCACATATAAATATAATGTTGAATGATTTTTTTTCACAAAATTAGTGTTTTCACAGAGGTTGGTGATTTATTGAATTTATATATTTATTTCCAATAAACCTAAATGGGTAAATTGTTTTAACCATGGATTTTCATTGATGGAAACATAATCTATTTTTTGTTTGTTTTTAATCTACACTGGGATGATTATTGAATATTCAATAAAATTTATATTATAGTAAAAGAATACTACAATGTTTATGGTGGACTAATTTCAAAGAGATTACCATATTTTTGGGATCAAAACTAGGAGGGTGGAAAAATCATTGAGACATGTTGTTTTATGGAATTGAATCTTCTAAATTATGGTAAAAGAATAGGTTTCATGATGACTGGGGTTTTTGAAGATTGGGATTTGAAAAAGATTGAGCTTTGTCAAGTTGTGGAGCTTTGAATGTGTGGAAAGGGTTGATGGTAATCTCCATTACTATGAGAAGTGGAGCATCACAAATTCATGATGGTTTGAAAGTAGTCATTGCAACTACAACAATATTTGAGAGAGGGTTAAATTTTAATGGGGATTCATGCATACAAGATATTTGGGAACATAATTTTAGAGTCTCAGGAAAACTTTATTGAGATCTTGGGATCATCATGTTGGGAGGATCCTATAAATAGGAGTCTACCCCACTTCATTTTATATGAAATGATTTAGAGGAAAGGATAAATTGGTATGAATTCTAAAATTCTGGATGCTAAGATAACCATGTTTTCATTATGATACTAATCATCATAAAAAAGAAATTATTAGTATTAACCAATGCTTAGGAGTCTCAAAAATGGAGTTTCTTGAAAATTGGTTATTCTATGATGACTTACTATTCCATAAATGTAGTTTTCTTCGTGAAGGTTTTAATATTCTGGAACAAGAGTTTTGAAAATTTGGTTTAAGTGAAAGGTGAATTCAAGTTCTGAAACTTAGGACTATATTTCATGAAGAGTCACATTCTAGCTAGGGAGAAAGACTTAAATACCAATCTATTAAAGCGAACTTCAATTCATAAAACTGAGTTAGACTTCACCCAAAGCATTGAGGTAAGGTGAGTAGACAAAAGTGTCTTGAGGGAGGTAGTTTTCTATACCTAAAATATTATAAAGGAAATAGTCCTATAATATTATTACTATGTCTTAACTTTTGTATTCCAAAACTAGTGATAATTAGTAGATTTCGATATGGTTGAAACACGGTCGGTGTATGCTCCTTGTATTAACACTTTGTGGTCAACCAAGTAAAACTGTTGTGTTGTATATCTCCATGGGAATGTTTGATTACTACACGATTCCATAAGATATGTATAAACAATTCCTACCAATGTTGGAACAAGATCCATCACTTTAAAAGAAAATATCGACACCCTGATTGAACCCTCCCCTCTTAGGGTGTTTTAGGGTCCTACAACATACCTATTGGTGTATGGATTAGAAATCATATTTTATCACTTCATCTTGTTATATTTTTTTCATTGATAATATGAATGGATTTTATGAAAACCAAACCAATATTATTTACAAATGGGTTTATATTTATTAAAATTCATTATAAAACTATTTTTTAATTTTTTTTATAAAAGGTAAATAATTATTATTAGACCTTATATAGGCTCTATGGGGGTATCCTACTTGGATTTCTAATAACAACCTAAATTTATTAATTTAGTCACTTGTAAATATTTTTTTCATGATATAGGTCAAGGGATGAGAATAATTTTGCATGTCGAATTCTATTTTCTATCACTTCCTTCATAAAGGGTTTATTTGGAGGCAACATATGGTCACATGAAGAATAATTGGTCCTATTTGATTCATAATTTTACGGTTTATCCTATCAAAATTGGTTTTGGTGGAACTGTTTGTATCTCTTTATTCCTCTTTGTACTCTAGTTTAATATCTTTTTTGGTTTTATTGAAGTCTTTTTAAATTTATCATTATTGTACCACACCATGACAGGACAACTTGGATGGTTTTTCTAGTTTACCTAGGTTTATCTATTACATAGATCATAGAACAGTTATATATATGATGTTTTTAAAAGGGGTAATCATTTTAATAGAATAAAATTCAATAATATTCCTTCTTAAAAGAAATTAAACCATATTGTTTATCTGATAACATATTTTTTTATAGATATAGTTGTCATAATCATAATTATTATTCACATTGAGATCGATAAATGAAAACATGAATTTTAGTAAAGCAGAGATGAAATGTAATGGTATAAAACATTATAACTTTTCTTAAAGATGTAAAATCTATGCGTTGAGTAAAACAACATCCCGAACAACTTAATGTTATGATTATTCAATAAGTTGATCTAAATAACTATGAGTGGAATGAAATGGTTCAATATTGTTTAAGAGAGATTTAATACCAATCACCAATGTAACTTATATCTCCCCTTATATGATCATTATAATTTTATATGTCAATGAATCAAAGAGACTGGTGGTTTTCACAGGGGTTATCCTTTCAATTAAATTAATTCTATTAGAAATTTTCTCGTAATATTAATAAGCTCTATAAATTTTAACCCTACATTTGTCAATGTGTTGAGAATAGAAGAAGTCGATTGTGACGTCCATGCACTTGTGTTGTATCAATAGTACAAGTTGGTATAAATTAAAAATTGAAGAATAAAAATTTATCAGAAGGTCCAAAAAACGATTATTATAAATAGCCAGTCAATATCATTAAAAACTAAATGAGGAATAAATATCAATAATTATTACATCTTATAAAAATTCTCCAAATTCATTAAAGTGTTTGAAAACTATACAGATATAATATGTTAACTTTCAGTGTTATATAAATCTATTAATCAATTTTGAAGTTATATGATACCACATGTATATTATAAAAATATTTAAATTATAAATGATTTTATCATTAATGTAACACCATAAGATTTTAGAAGTGGAGAACCATGTTTAATATATTGTATAAATAAAAGCACTAAGATTTTAAGATAATATAAAACTATGAGAATTTATGATATATTTATTTAAATTCAATCTCTTCGATAGATTGTGATACACATAATATTGGGATAAAAGGAAACATGATACTCTATTTTTTTTTAAACATGACCATTATAACCTAGCTATTAATATGGTGGGTATGAATATTCATAAATAAATTATGAAAATTATATGTACTGCAAATGAATAAGATAAATTTTATTATTTTGTATTGATTATAAATAAAATAATAACCATTTCAAAGGGAAAAAAATCTTTTTTCAAAAACTATATATTTCTAAAAGGTGGACAAGTCACAATTTTTGCACATAATATAAAATATATTTATACTAGTTTTAGAAAATTTATTTGAAAATTAAAACTTTATTTTTTGTAATCTACATATCAAAATTATCTTTAGGTAAAATTTTGATAATTTTCAAAAACAAATTATTTCTTTGAGGAATAGTGAAAAAATAATGATTTTTATTAAAATAAACATGTTCATTTAAATTGTTTACATAGATAAATTATATTATTAATTAATATTAATGTAAAATTAGTTCATTTATATTACAATTTCAATAATTTCTGTCTTTATAATAAATTTCATATTGAATATTAATATTAAAATATTCTATAGTTAAGAGAATTTTTTCTCTGAAAAACAACTCCTTTATTGTGCGTGTTGATTAATATTAACATGAATACATTGAATTTTATGAATTTAATTTGTAAAAATGTATTCCATATTTTAAATTAGAACAATTTTTTTTTCTAATAAGGTCCGCATAATGTTTTCCACAATGAATAGTGAAAATAACAAAAATTACCATAGGGGATAATCTAAATAGACAATGGTAAAAAATGAACAAAAATTTGTTAAAAAATGTATGGCCATATTTGGATTTTATAACCTATAATGTTTGATATGGACTAATTTTATAGGCTTATTTCCTGAGAAAAACATGGGTATCACTTTATCTTTTCAAAAATTCCATGTGTGTCATCTCCAACACTTATAAAATGTAACCCCTTATCATCCCTCATCACACATAAAAAACCCAATGGTTCATCCAATCCATGAATAAATACATTCCTTAACTCCACAATGAAATTCTAGAGGCCTTTTTTATGTAATCCCTTCTGTGAAGGCTTTATGTAGAAAACTAAAGATGCTCTTCGACGAAGAGGAAATTTTTTTAAATGCATTTAATTGTTTTATATATTCAAAAAAATCATTCAAACCATCATTAAATGTTTTAATATAATAAAACCAATATATCTTGTATACTTATTTTAAATATTTTTAGTGAAAAAACTAATATCCATCTCTACTTCAATCAAATGGGACATATGTTTCTGACGCTTTCGTCAGGGTGCACATTTGTCCCTTATTCAGAGGAGGATACACAGTTGTTTCTCCACATTCTCGCTTTCCAAAGGTGGGTGAAATCAGTTACTTATTCAGGGTTGTTTTCTCCTTGATCAAAATAGGATAATGGGATTTCAGTTCATCCTTCTGTGGACTCCTCCTTGGAAGTCATTACCTAGTCCGGGTCTCCCTGATAGACATAAGTAATTTTTGGTGAAACTCTTCCCAGTGCCATATCTTCATGGATTTTGATTAATTACACTGATTCTGTCAGGAAATTCCAAGGGGTCTGGTTAGGGTAGCAACCTTCAGTCAGAAGTGTAGTCATATTGGACATCACTAGTGTGTCTGGATGCTAGAACACTGGTGGGTTTGGGATTCTTCCCCTTATGAAAGGGATTATCGAGGGCGTGGAAGCAAGAGGTATCCCATGTCAAATGCAGAGAATTATATGCTGTAGTCATGTATTTGAGGGTTTCCTCAGCTTCCCATGTTTAACATAGGGTATGTCGTAGGTTTAACGTCTAGGAGAGACAGATCAGATTGATTAGAACACTAACGAGAGTGGACCAAGTGGGTGAGACCATAGGAGGGATTGCTGATGCTAGGTCTAACTCATGGTTCGTTACCCAGTTGCTGCTAGGAGCAGTAAGAATGTGGGTGACATGATTTCACTAGGATGTGGCAGACTGAGTAAGAATCTGGATAGATGGTGGAGAGTTTCATGAATGGTTTGTGTAATGATATGGAACCCTCGTAAAATTTATGGTAGTGTGGGGCTTGAGCCTCGAAAGAGATTCTTATGTATCCTCGTGGCCGATAATCAAAGTCCACATAGTTAGGTGGGGCGATGGGACACCTGAGGAGGTGGCCCATATGGATAGGACATAGAGGAAGTGGAACCTCGGGGTTGGGGAATGACCTTCCCACAACGCATTTGCTCGAGGGAGATTGAACACGATGAGACAAGGCTAATGGGCTTGAACCTCATGGAGGTTACCTACATACCTTTCCTTGGAAAGGATCAAAGACCACATAGTTCAGGATGGGGGCATATTATCAGGGTGTACTCATAGGACAACGACCCGATGACGCGTTGGGGGCTTATGCATGGTTAGCAGCCTGAGGTTGGTCTGACGCCGTGGGGAAATACCGCAGATGTGGGTCCCAACCAAGGGGAATAAAATGGATTACTTTTGAATGGATAACAGAATGGATTACCGCTTGTTGGGGTTGAAAATGTATTACTGCTAGTTGGGGTTGACAACGGCTTACCGCTGGTTATTGTTGACAATGGGTTACCACTGGTTGGGGTTGACAAAAACTTATAACTGATTAGGGTTCACAATGGATTACCATTGATTGGGGTTCACAATGGCTTAACATCGATTGGGGTTGGACCTTAGGGATGCTTCCTATGTACTCTACATAGGAGACAAGGATCAAATCCCACGTAGTTCGAATGGGTATAGTTTAACATCATGTGTGATGAAAGGGGATTATTGTTTAATGTCATGCAGGATAAGGGTGGACCGACGTAAAGTTGTCGGGACAAATGGGTGTTGGGATTGAACCTCAGGGAAGCTTCCTATATACCTTGCCATGGGAAGGATCAAAGTCCACGTAGTTCAGAATGGTTTTGTGAACCGACGTGAATGGGTCGATACCAGTAGGTATTGGTATTGAACCTAAGGGAGGATTCCTACGTACCTTGCCATGGAAAGGATCAAAGTACACATAGTTCGGTATGGTGGATACAATTTAATGTCATGTGGGATGAAGGTTGACTGACTTGAAGAGGTCGGGACTAATGGATGATGGGCATGAACCTCAAGGAGGCTTCCTACATACCTCACCTTGGCAATGATCAAAGACCACGCAGTTCAGAAGGGTGTGGTGAACATGTGTGAATGGGTCGGGACTAGTAGGTGTTAGGATTTAATCTTAGGGAGGATTTCAACATACCTTGACTTGGTAAGGATCTATGTCCACATAGTTCGGAATGGTGGATTGGTTCATATGCTCCAGGGAGGCCCAGAGAGGATGTCATGGTCGATGATTACTCTACACCCATTTGAGTCATGCTCGATGTGAGAAACAAGAGGCAAGAAAGACTTGATGATCACATTGTGATTGTAGTGTTCATGGGAAGCAGAGTGGGGCTTATATGTGGTTAGCAACCCAAAGAGGAAACAAGGGCTTATGCGTGGTTATCTACCTAGAGAGATTGAGATTGGGACTTTCTCCAGGATGGAGGCCCAGGTGGCAGCAAATCCCAAACAGGAGAGGGATGGGATAATAAAGGTTCTAGTGCCCATATCTCCCCTGGTCTTTGGCACTGAAGAAGAGAGGAGGATCAGGGATGCTACCTTCTAAAAGAAAGGCTAGGGGATTAAACTAAGGTGGGTTCCCCTCCTTGTGGACAAGCGCTTCTCTACCAAAGGGGAAATCATTCCATGTGAGGAATATCTCACTCCCATGGATACAAGCAGGCATAGAGAATGTCTGAGATGGGGCACCCCGCATAGAGTGCATGAGGTGAGGTCACAGTTTAATGTCTTGTGCTGAGGACGATGGTGCTTGGCATTCTAACATCCTACAGCTCAGATGATGCAGGTTCACTCCGCACCCCTAGGACATACATAAAAAATACAAATCCACCCTTGGGGAAGGGAAGGCATCAGTAATGATGTGGTGAGGGGGTGTCATGGAGTGATCCATTGGGGGGCCCACGTTAGCATGACTATACGAAGAAGAAATAGTCATTACCATGCCTATGCGAAGAAGAATGAGTCTAAAAAATGAAATGTGGAGCACAACCTAAGGGACTTTGAAATCACTTCGTATAGACCTGGAGGTTCATATGGGAAAAGGGTTTGCAGGGTAAAGGGGTTAATAGGAAGAGGCCTTGTGAAGCTCTGGTGATCTGTGTAGTGGAGGGGCTTTGTGAAGGGGTATGCTTCATGAAGTGGAATGGCCTAGCCTAGGTATAAGGCAAAGGTGCACATGGAGGGTGCTTCATAAAGACGAAAGGATCTCTTAGAGTAGGGCTACATAAAGAAAGGGTACCTTGTGATGAATATCACTATGAAGATGTATACCTTGAGAATCACAGTGAACCTACCTTAGTATGTGGTTCACATGTGTATGGAAGGTACTTCACGAAGCATGAATGATTTGAGAAGACCCGAGTCCCCTTAGGGATCTCCTTCCTTTGCGAAGACCCATTGGCATTGCGAAGGGCATCCCTGGTTAAAGAGGGGTTGTGTTTAAGCCAAGGGAAAGACACTTAAAGAGGATAAAAACCTTGAAGAGCTCATTTTTCATAGAAAAGTAAGTAATTCGTGATTTGAGAGCTGAGAAGGAAAAAAGTAAGAATATCCATCCATTGGGCTCTGGGGAAGCCCAATATTTATTGGCAAGAGATGGTGCAAAGAAGGGATTTCTCGGCGCGAAGCCACGTGGTGAATTATCATAACCACAGATCCTCCCACCTCTTTGCTTCATGGAGGCATCAAAAAACTCTTTTGGATTGTGGATCCTCCTACCTCTTGTATTCATGGAGGCCTCGAAACATCTTTTGTATCACCGAGCCTGCCATCTCATGGCTTCCCGACGGCCACACAAATATATTTCGGATTGCGTAGCCTCTCGCCTCTTTACTTCGTGGTATCTTTTAAAAAGTATTTTGGATTGTAGAGCCTCCCGCCTCTTGGCTTCATGGAGCTGATGAAGTGGGTAGCTTCACACGATCCATAGTGATATGGAGCTCTGCGAACAAGATTTGGGAGGTAGCCCCAAAGGAGGTGGTTTCCTCTTTTCATTTTCTCTTCCTCTCCCCATATTTTGGCACCAATATATGCCCCCCCTAAGACTTGGAACCGAGAATAAAATGAGGGTCAATGTATGAGGGTCATTCAACAAATCTATTGGCCAATTGCAAAGATGGATCGTGAAGGAGGGTCATGAGGTGGAGAGGTGGCACGTGGTTTGAGAGTGCCCTGAAGCTCTCTGTAGCCAAACACGCCATGAAGCATAAGGAGTGTCACCTATAAATATAGGAGGCTAACCTATATTTTTCATTTCTCTTCTCCACATTTTGGCATTAGTGTTCTTGATTCGAGAAGCCCCGCGCACTGCATGATTGCTCTCCGCGAATCAGGATTTCTACTTCGCGGTGAAAAGGTAGTCCTTTGACTCTATGAGGGTGCACTCTGTGGATTGCGTTCGATAGGTCGGTGGAATGGATCCATGATTATTGGTTGGGACTTAACTGTAGGAACAATCTTAGTGAACGAGCTCTGCGAACGTTCTTCGCGAACCAGAACAAAAATGTCAAAATTCAGAAAACTGAATGGCTCATTTGGAAGCATCTAGGGGGTCCTTGAAGATGCCGCCCAGAGGGATGATATGGAAAATATATCAGGCATCAGGGAATTCATTTGAAGCAATTAAGATCCTGATTCGTTGGTAAAGCTTCTGTCAGAGTGACAAAATAAGTACTGACTCTGCAAAAGACTGCCTTTGTATGGCTTTGGTATGTGGGATATCATCTTAATTCTAGAAGAGAGTAGAACCGATCCAACTTACTAGTTTAGAAGCACGCCGTGCTGACTCTAGTGGATTATAGCGGCCAAAGGCCATGCTTGGGAGGACTTCACACCTGTTGATGATGATTTTTTATACAACCATGTGAATGACATTAATGGGAAGGCGTTGGAGCTAGATACATCTCCTCCATTATACCACACTATCCTGAAGGTGTCCCTAGAGAACCCAAAGATGGGGTGGACCGACGAGTGGGATAAATGCTAGGGTGGTAATTTCATGGATGACTGGGCTTTGGCCTACTGAGTATGTGCCTCATTCGGGGAGTTCGGGGAATATTTGAGGTGATTGGGCATGTACGAGGCATCTTGGGCTTTTCAATTCCATATCTACCAGCCAAAACAATTAATGCTGGAGCCGCTAAGCAGATGGTAATAGAGGACCAAATCTTTTTATTTTCACCATGTAGAGGTTGACATCAACCTGTGTAACCTGAACCAAATCTTAGTGGTCCAAAAAATGGGGGCAATTTATGATGAGTTCCTCCCCATTGTGAATGCATGGGAGGACCCCGAAACAATTCCTCCATTGGAAGGGTAATTGATTGACTTGGTAGAAGGGGAGGACAAACAATAGTTGAGGGACATCCAATTCAAACAGTGGTTCAAGCAGTTCCTAAATTTCTTGGAAGATGAGAAGTTTTCTATGAGGCCTCAGACCTACCTGAAAGGGGATCAACTGGGCAAGGAGCACTAATATAGGCTACTCTTGGAGGACATAGAGTGGAAAACCAGGGGATTTGGCATCAGTACTAAGAAATAACCGGTGGTTAGGTTAGTTTCATTCATCTTGGTTCTTATCTATGGTTGGATCCTACAAGTGAGGGACACAATCATTGGTGTGTGTCTAACCACGTTCATTATGGAGTCCAAGTTGGTGATAGGGGTATGGGTCATCCTTGGGATCCTAATGCACGGCATGTTGTATAAGATGCTGTGAAATATCAGCAAGGGGAAGAAGACTCATAGGATATGCAGGCCATTTCACCTTCTTTATGGGTGGATAGTGGCCCATATTAGGTGTATCTTTGAATATACAAACCCCATATCCCCTCTAGGATCGAATTTTCACCCAGCCATTATAAATTCAGTGGGTAGATTTCTGACTAATCGGACCTCACCGTTGGTGCTGGACCTGGTTTGGAAGGTGGACACTTTCCACTTCCCCCAGTTCCTATTTCCAACAGGTTTGTTCACTAATGACGACCAAGGAACAAAAGACCATCGTTCCAACCAACTATCCTTTTTAGGTAGATTCTTAGTGGCACATGTTGACCATGAGTCTCTCTAGAAACTGTAATCCCTGCACCATTTCACATGACAATTCCGATGTATGCAGCAGCTGACCCCGCGTGTATACTTGGGGATGTGTCAGGAGGAGCACCCATGTGTGATGAGGATACTGTGTCTCATGTTCACACGAGAGGATGGGAAGATGCATAATAATATTCCCCCCGTCAACAACCATTTTTGACCAGGTGAAGGAGTACACCGAGATCTGGTAGGCAGCTTATCTTAGAGAGATGCTGAAGCAGAAAACCATCTGGGTCAGTGACGGGGTGTCTCCCCATCCTCGAGGCTGGGGCCAGAAGGTGGCAAGGAAATCTCATGGTGGTGGGCTATAGTGGAGGAGAGGCCCACACCAGTCTGAAGGGAGGTGGTGGTAGTGCATCTAGCGGTCCGAGAGGGATATATTTATCTGAAGGGGAGGACATGTAGGGGGGTCTGCAGGTTATCCACCTAGGCTCTGGGGAAGCAGTTGCGCCATATAGACATTTGGGAGAATACTGTCTTCTTGGAGGCTTGGGACATTTTGGATGTCAACATAAAATTCCTTAGCCTATCCTAAAGGTGGAAACACCTGAACCATCTCGAGATGGATTTGATGGGGATCAACTACGTTAGGTCCTGCTTTGTAGTATCCCAAACTGAGGGGGAGAACAACCTGGCCGAGATGGAGGACTTTGTGCACTCCCAGGCTGCTCCGCATCCAATTAAGGATTAGGTAAAGGTGTTTATGGATCAAACAGACGCTATGTAGTTTTCAGACGCTGAATTAAGAGAACACTCCCCTCTGCTGAAAGAATCAGATGAGTCATCCTGTGGGGAGGAAGATAGTGGAGGGAGCCCTTTGGAGATGGTGAGGTTAGCGAGTCATACTCGGAGCAGGAAGAATTCAAGGATGCCCTTGAGGTAAAATCCCAACCACTCCCACGGATTCTTCACTCAGGTTTTTTAGAACTTCTCAACTAACATTTTAACCATACAGGAGGGCCTCATACACAAAACCTACTCCTGCCCGATAATAGATGAAATTGTGGGAACATCAAGATCATCACTTGTGGCTATGACGATCATCATTCTGAGAGATTCCATGACACACAGGGTGGTCCTCTCGAAACTGTAAAATTTACCGAAAATATATGTAGGTCCACGCTTTGGGGTTTCGATGTAAATAACCCATGAAAGAGAACAACTGATTGATATCTATAAGTATCCTTCACAGAATATGTAACTGCCATCCATCGATCAGATTAACTGATGCTTTTGTGCCTCTTGTATGCATAGTTCTTCAAATAGCATGGTATGTGTTGGCATGGTTGGCTGGAGATCTTAGTGGTGCCTTTCTTAAAGGGGTGTCAGTGGTTGTGGAAGTGGGTGCCCTGACTGACCAAGCTGCGACACTTCCGATAACAGGTGGGACCATCAGCAGGGATGCAATTGAAGTCATTAAGGAGGAATCCGAAGATGGGGATCAATCAGTTGACATGGATCCTGACCTACCTAATCCAACACCCGATGAAGACCCTGGTGATGCGATCTTAGGGACATTTCTCGCATATTAACCTGCCGACCCCACGGATCAGAACGAGACAACCTTTGATGAGGAGGATAGAAAACTCGACCATCACCAGTCATGGAAGATGATTAAGCACATCATTGATGAGACCCCTCAAGAACAATGGATAAACTAGATGGGTAGGCATATAGATTGTGATAGTGAGGGTTCGGGTCTACTCTGATGGTTATTCGAGAGTCTCTGGTGTTGTTCACGGTTAGCGATGGTTCCCCCCCACTTTCTTGGCTCCATCCTTCCCACTGGAGGTCAGCTACCTACAAGGGGTCCTCATGTGACTTCTAATGCCGATATCAGTCCACAGTGCTCCGTTAGGGTTCATGTGGCTACTGAGAGAGATTTATCATGTATATATTCATGAGAGTTGAATACAGCAATGACGAAATCAATGGATGTTATTCGACCCTCTTTGCATGCCAAGCTGAAAGATCAGAGCTGAAATGCAGCAGTGAATACTGAGAATGAAAGATCACATAGATCTGTGGGAGTTGATGCAAATATGGTTGGACTGGAAGAAACAGATGTTCATCGGCTCCCAATGGTGATCACAACACTCAATCAGCGACATACTTCAGTTGAGATGAATGGTGCTACAACGGTGAAGGCTTATTTACCGAAGGACGGTCGATCTGTGGGAAAGATGACCATGATTTTTTCTTTGGATGAGTCAGATATGCTTTGAACTACATTGGTGAGGGTGGGAAATCACCCTTTGGATAAGTTGGAGAAGATACCCCCATCTGTCAATTTGACAGATGTGGGGAACTCTAGTAGAGGCCTTGCAGGAATTGAAAGGATTGGGGTTTCCAATAGACATCATTTCAATTCTGTGCATGGTGGTGCTACTGAGCGAATCGTGAGAAAGGGTGACACTAACCGTGTTGTTGCCAGTAGGGAGTCTATTCTTATCTGATTTAAGGTTTGTGAGCATTCAATAATTGAAAGACTTGTTCTTCCAATTGGAGGATATTTTTTGAATATAGATGATTTGATTCTAAAGTTAACTTCTATATGGGAGTTTTTTGATTGGAGATGTATACCTATGGGATGAGTATTTTTTCACATTATCTTCTCCATCAGAGGATCTAATGCAAAGATATTGGGGGATCAGATCAATTTATCTAAATCCAGTTATGATTTGCTCTCAAGAATTGGATTTCCGTTTCAATCCTTTCTCTTTTAAAAAACACACTTTCTCACGTTTGGGTCCAAATTGTTGGTCTTCACTGGATCCTATGACATCCTAAGATCCTTCTTGACATCTCTTTGGCTATGGGTTTTCCAATTAAAATGGATAGGACCACCGAGGCTACAAAATCTATCCATTATGCTAGGGTTCTAGTGGATGTTGATCTATGTTCTTTCCCGATTCATAATATTGTTTTGTCTTCATTGTATAATGATATCTCCCTAAAGGTGGAATATTAGAGATTACGTGAAATTTGTAGTAACTGTCATGTTATTGGCCATGATAAAGAGAAGTGTTGTAAAAATTTTGTATGCACTTTTTGTTCAGAAAAAATGAATTTTGAGACTTCTTATAGTAGAAAGATGAGAAGGCAAACAATGCAGCATAAGACTGTTGGCGGAAGACAATCCCCTTATGATTTAGGTAATGAGTACATGAGTACTAAAGTTGTGGATGATTCCTCCCAAGAACTTTCAAAATAGTTTCAAGGGGCAAAGGATACTAAAAAAGTTTTGCTGGTGCACACAGAGGAATGTAGGCCTGAGACTGGATCTGGGAAATGGGCGGCCCAGAATTTGGTGCTTGAGCTTGGTGTGAATGCCCGAACTGAGGGTAATATGGAATCATGAGAGATTTTGAGGAAGTCACATGAAGGTGTTGGTCTTGTGATCGAGGAGAAATAATCTCCGAGTTATTGTGAAAATATTTCACAAACTGAAGAGGAAATTACTAAATTAAAGGAGACATAGGGCATCCATGGAAGGTGGGATGATGTAGAGGGTGACTCTCCAAAAAAACCAACCTATAGTCAAGATTTTTCAAAAGGGAAAAAATTGTTGTTGATGATGAAGATTTTCAAATTTTTCTCCTAAGAAAGTAGGACGTAGGAAAGATTACTCATATCTGAAGCCAAATATGATTACCAAGTCTCATGGTCCTCTATATTCTGATCCTGATTGTTATGGTGATTATGAATGTGACTTTGACATTTGAGTTTACCCTAGTTATGATTGGAATGAGGGCATGATTGCTTGTATGAACCCATCCATCTCTCTTGTCCTTTTCTTTTCCTTAATAAAAGGGTCTCTTCCCTAACCTTTCTGCTCATATGGGGAGTCTTCGGTTCTAGCTGTATGAACTATGCACTGGGGGAGTGGATTCCCAACATCATCACATTCTCATCCGAGATCTCGTGGTAGAGAAAATTTGGGAATATGACCATGTCCTTGGAGTGGGTTGGAAGAGGAGAAAAGTGGTGAACATTAAGAGGCTCCAGGAGGATGAAAATGAGATTCAAAGGCTGCAGGTCCATGCAAATGAGTTTTCCACTTTCCTCAATGCATAATTAGAGCTTATAGCATGGATGAAGGCTCAACTGTTAGAGGATGAATAATGGATGAATCAAGCCTCTGAGGAGATGGATATTTTCTGGAGCGATGAGAAGAAGGCCCAGACAATGGATAAAAACTATGCCCCAATGTCATCGAAGAAGAGTGGGAACTAAATAGGAGATAATGAATCCTGGAATCCACAATCCAGAGAGTGGTGGAGGTGCAATGCTATTTTGAAGGGGTCAACCCATCCATAGTAGGGGTCGATCCTCGAGTGCTATAATTATTATAAACCATTGAACACACTTTTGTGCTTTAATTGTTTATGCTGGATGCATGCATTAGTTATATTATTTGTTTTGTCCTGCTTCATGTCTGCCACATTCATGAAACATCTGATGATCAATCCCTAAGACCACTTGGGTCATGCCCAATGTGATACATAAGGGATGTCCACCTTGTTATTCCACCTGAATGTGAGAGTTCCAACCGTGATTTGGGAAAATAGGATTTTAACAATCATTCCAGATTTTCTGGAAGAATGAGGGAGGCCTGACTAGAGGAAAAATGTCTTGGGACAATCAAATTTCCATTTTCCAAATTTGCTATAATTCATGAGCGGGGCAACACCTGGGGTGTTAAAATCAATCCTAACACAGGGGTGTGTAGAGTGTGAATCACGATACCAAAAATTTGGAACACTGTGAAGGCGGCATGACAATGAAGGATAACTGTGGACCATGTTCGAAACATATCATCCCTATTGTGTTATCCTGAAATAGGGAAAAACAAATGAGGGATGACCACTGAACATGTTCGAAACATAGGTCCTGACTGGAAATGTTATCCAGTAGTGTTCTGAAACGTTAGCATAGGATAGTAGGTGAGCCATAAGCTGAGCACCAATAATGTTCGGGGGTTACTTTAGACGTGAAGGATAATGAGGGTCCAAATAAAGGGCATAGATAGAATGGAGGGTGGAGTGATGGGTTGTTTTAATGGATTCCAACACTCTTGATATTTCACCATCGTGGTGGAAAAACATTTGGTGGGAGCATCGGTTAGATCAGGGATCAAACTTACTTCCGAACAGGACCTCTCTGGTAAGGTACTAGAATGACCTGTAGTTTTACGTCATAGAAATAAGGGTGATAGAAACGTACTTTTAAAAGTCATACGGTGAGGATGGTGCACAAAGTTTTAAAGGTCATACTTCCTAGACTGAAATCAGGGCCATGGGACCAGAAGGGGTAATAACCCTGAGGATGGACCCAAGGGGAATCGCTTGGCCATCACTATGTATCCCATGAAAATAGGAATCAATAAAAACATAGTTCTTGAGCATGGAAAGGCTAGAGACTAATGGGGATAGGGGAAATTTTCATTGGAAAGGGATCTGATGCATCCTATAGTTATTATGGGGCATCTTGAACTTGTTTAGGGAAGAGATACAGTGTAATGTCATGCATCAAGGATATGTGGACTTGTGCATTTTAACGTCATATGGTAGGATGAGGAGTTAAAGGGGAGATCTGAATAAGGGAGTATGTGATGCAGTAACTATAAACCCATCACGAATGAGGACATAAGGAGTCCTAACCACACCATGTATCCCCAAAAGATATTTTTTTTGGGTCAAGGGACCAAAAGTGAGAGTTAGTATGGGATGAATGAAAAGTTGTTGGGCCTTCCTATGTTTCCCGTCAGGATGGGAATCAAGACACATGAAGTTATGAGAGTGCAGTTTAATGTCATGCAAGACAAAGGGTCCACATGGCGTCGCTGCACCAGTACATTCCCCACCAAAACTACTAAGCCCATGAGATTCGTTCTAGATATGGGAAACAAGAAGTAGTGGTGAGAGTTTCCTTCTACAGGAAGGAACACATTAGGGGTAGTGGAATTCTAGGTGAGTGAAATCCCAAAATTATTGATTCACCTTCTTAACGCACATAGATGCATGGATGTGTAGACCCGAGTGTTCTGGCATTCCACTTGAACATAAGGATAGAGGAGGGAGATGTGAATCATGGAACCCAAGATCTAGATCAAAATGATGGTGGTGTGGCGATAAAGGTTAACTACTGACCATGTTCTAAATAGAGTATCCGCTTCTTATTATCCACGAATGGGGACAGATTAATGAGGGTGAGACACTGACCATGTTTCAAATGCTGGACCTGTCACAAATGTTGTCTAAGGTCATTTGGGGTGTTGGCCCAAGACAGTAGGTGATCCAATGTGGCATGAGACCAGGCCATAAAGGGGGTCCCTTTAGACAAGGAATTAGTTGAGGATCCACATAAATGGCTCATAATGCTTGGTCATGGAATGAGGAAATGTCCATGTCAAAATTCCAAACTTAGGGCTCTTTGTCACGGAACATTTTAATGTGACAATAAGACACGCCAGGTAGAGGGATTCAAATACTTTTTCAAGGAAAACGGTCATGGGGTCACACACTCCTAACTTAAGGTTGTAGAGTAGAGCATTAATAGGGGACCTTATTTAATAAAGTTATCAAAGGGTGGAAAAGTAGTCGAACCTGATGTGTTGTTCCCATAGAGAGATCTCAGTTTAGCAGAGTAGAACTATGACCAGTCTAGGATGAGACAAGGGAGGTTCATGGTGTGGATGTTAAAAAACCAGAAATGAAGGGGAACCCAAGAGGTGCTCCCCACACTACATGCTTCCAAGTGAGTTTGGGACATGGGTCCAAAACGGGAGGAATGATTTAATGTTCTTGGGGATGGACCTATAGATGGGATTTATGTTCATTCCTATGTATCCCATTAGAATTAGAATCAATCCATATGTAGTTCTGGAGGATGTCATGTAGTTTAGTGTCTCACGACCCAGATAGTTGGATCTTAGTTTAAAGGTCTTAGAGCATAGAACATAAAGAGATATGTGGGGAGGGAGGCATGTGGTGCATTTATTTCAAAACCCAATGTGAATGAGGACATGGATTCTATATCACCATATGTTCCTTGGGGTGGTCTTAGGTCTAGGGACTTAATATGAAAGTTATGCTGGGCCTGAGGAAAAGTGTGTGGGCGTTCCTACGTTCCCCCTGAGAATGGGAATTGATCCATACATTGTTCTCGATATGGCATGGTAAGGTACTGGTTCCAGGGATGATAAGTCCATGTTGGTCTGGTTGACACACCAAAATAAGAGACATTTTATAGATCTTGTTTTTTTCCATTAGTATCGGTGTGTGTTTTTTTTGTGAAGTAATAAACCGAGGACAGAGAATCTTTGTGTTTCTAGAGAAATAAAGCTACATGTAGGAATAGAAGAATGGTATGGTGGATGACCAATACCCAACATGATGCCCCCCTAAGTGAGTACATCAAAATGCAGTGCTGTTTTTCTTCGTGAGGCTAGGATTATAATATTATAGCTTATGGTCATATGATGGGACCAACCATACATTTTAATGTTGTGACATAAATACGCAACAATTTAAAGTCATGTGGAACCAAGAGGCTTAGCTTAAATTCATATATCTTGGAAACATACCGAAGAAAAAAGGTTTTAGAGGATAATGTGCATGGAGTGATAAAGCATACTCGACATGAATGAGGAGGAGGTCCACACCACACTACACACAATTCTGGGGAAGAAACCTCAGGCCGAGGGGCTAGTAAATGTCATAAAAATATAGGGCTAGACCTGTGGAAGTAATGTCTAGGTGTTCCTATGTATCCCATGAGGAAGGGAATCAATCCACATGTAGTTCTGATGTCATAGTTCAATGTCTTGTAGGATGAGGGGCGTGAGAGACAAGCTCTTAGAAGGGAAGTACAGGGTGCAACTATTGTAAACCCAAAATGAATGAGGATGTAAGTAATTATGATACAACAAGAAATTCCATGAAAGTCAGGGCCACAAGGATAAACAGAAGAGGTAATTAGAGAAACTTGAACTTGACCCGAAGACAAGATGTTCAGTCATCCCTATGTATCCCATGAGCATGGGAATCATGTTAGACATAGTTCTGATGAAGGATATCTTAGTTTAAGGTCTTAGAGCATGGACCATAGAGATGTGAGACCCTTCTATGTGGGTGAAAACCTTGACCAAATCCCTATGCCTGTGTGAGCAATGATTGATGTAGGAAACAAGGGAAGAGAAGGTTTTTGAAACCCATGGAATAAATGCAAATGGGAAACTAGTGCGGAGTACCGAATGATGACTTCTCGCGGTTTTGTCCTCCTAATATGAAAATGCACACTAAGGGATAGTAACAAGAGTGTCAAAATTATTCTTAGATGTTATAGTGTGGAAAATTATGTGAATCATCCAACCAACATTTAGGGCTTGGTCGGGTTGGCGTGATGATGTGGGATAATTTTTGACCGTGTTCGAAACAAAACATCCCTATCATATGACATGAAATGAGAAGGAAAAATGAGTGTCGACCACTGACCATATTTTCAATGCAGGACTTGTATCAATTTGTAACTCAAAATCCCCGAGGACATTGGCCTGGAATGGTATAAGAGCCCCTGGTCCGAGCATGCATGTCATTTGGGGGTCCTTTTGGATGTGCAAGATGATAGAATCCCAAATTAAGGGGAGCACAAAGCCTTAAAAATGGGTGAGATGATTTCCAGGTAGAATCCGACATTCTAGGCCATAAACCATAGTACTCCTAGGCACATTGGTGAATTTACAAAGAGGGTATAGGGGGAAAATTTAGAGAATCTGACTCGGACTGATTAGTGTAGGACATGGGGATAAAGAGCTCTTATTAGAAATAGGTACGTTGTGTGGTTGTTGCAAACCCAATGTGAATAATAGAATAAGACCATACCACACCATATACCACTCTCCTAGAAGGACTCAGGCAAAGGGGCCAGGATGATAAGGGGGTTTCTATGAAATTGGTATGGACCCGAAGACTAAATGTTCGGGCAATTCAATATATCTCATAAGGATGGAAATCATGCCACACATAGTTCTGGATAATGTTGTGTAGTTTTATGTCATGAAGAAAGGACATAGATTGGGGAAAGGTATCTCAACAAGGGATGTGAATGGCACGATGAGTTTCCTGAGATGAATGAGGACATAAGCTCATACCACATCGTACTATCCCGAATGATCACTTGGGACAAGGGGTCGAAATGGGTTGAGGGACCTGAGACAGGAAGTCCAAACCAGTTCGTAGTTTAACATCTTATGGTGATGATGATGGTGAACTTAGTTTAAGGTCATAGGAATCATACTGTAGATGCCTAGTTTAATGTCATTTTCATGGGATAGGTGAGTGGATAGGGCAAATCATCGTGCATGTGGAAAACCAAAAAAACAGCAACAATGATAGAGGATAATTGTTGACCATGTTCACAACACAGTATCTTTATTTGTGTGACCATGGTTTGGGGGAAAACAATTGAGCATTGACCATTGACCGCATTCACAAAACGAGACTTGTATCAATTTTTTGCTCAAAATCCTTGAGGACGTTGGCCTGAAATGGTAGGAGATCCCTTGGGCTGAGCGTCCATTACATTTGGGGGTCCTATTGGATATGGATAATGATGGAAACCCTAAGGATGGGACACGTGAAGAATAAGGGGACCTGTGCTGGAATAGAAGATGATAGATAAAGGAGGTATGTCTCAATGTGATATTTGTTTCATTGAAAAAATAGTTTGATCAGGATGTAATTCCATACTACACCACACAATCCTAGATGAGAACTTGGTCCAGGGGGAGAAAGGGTCGAGGGACCTGATACGATGAGTACCAACCATTCATAGACACATGATCCCTTATGCGGGTATTACCTCACCAAAGTTCCTAACCCCACATGAGCCATGCTCGGTATGGGAAACAAGGAATAGGATTAGGCTATCCCCAACCCATGAAAGGATGGAAGTGAAGGATAAAAATCAGGCAGGGTCTAACCTGACCCGATCAATGCTCCCACCCAAAGCAAACAAATGTTTGAAGAGGTACCATGATAAAATGATTCATTGCACCCAACATTTTTGACTTATAAGGAAGGTTATAACGATGGAGGATAATTATTGGCCATGTTCAAAACACAATGTTCATATCATGAGACCTTATGTGAGAATGATAAATGAATTTAGACTACTGAACATATTCACAATGTAGGATTCCTATCAATTTTTCGCTTGAAATCCTCAAGGATGTTGGATGGAAATGGGAGGAATGCCCTTGGGCTGAGCATCCATGCCATTCAGGGGTCCTTTTGGATATGGATGATGATTGAAAACCAAATGATGGGATTCACAAAGCCTGAATATGCCTATAAATCTTAACTTCATGGATGATGATGGAAGAGGAATATATCTCCAGGGGTAAATGTGCAGTCATGTTGAAATTGATGTGAATGAGGTCAAAATCCTACCCCACACCATGTGTTTCGACCCAAAGGGTGATTTTAAAGATGTTTTGGGCCTACCGAAGAAATATTTGGGCATTCCTACATATCCCATAAGGTCTGGAATCAAGACACACATAGTTCTGAATAGGGATATGCAGTTTAGTGTCATGTAGTGAGGAAAAGGGAGGATAAAAGAATGAGGAAGGGAAAATGGTGTGATCATCTAATCCATATATGAGTGGGGCCAGAGAAGCGTACACGACACCATGTAGGACCCTTATAGAGAACTATTCCAATGCGGGGTTTTCAAATAGAGGAGTTTGGGGGATGGACTCAAGACAAGGTGTCCAAGAAATCCTACATATCAAATGAGGATGGGAATCAATCCATTCTTATTTCATGAAATGCAGTTTAATGTCTTGTGGGATGACATAAAATTTAATGTCATGCAAGTCATAATATTTTGAGGTCATGTAGTATCAGATATAGTTTAACATCCTACAAGATGACATACTGTTTAATGTCATGTGGGATATAACAGTTTATGGTCATGTAAGCCAGGATATAGTTTAACGTCTTCCGGGGAAACATACAATTTAATGTCAAGTGGAAAATGACAGTTTAATGTCATTTAGGACCCAATTACTCAGGAAAAGTATTTCTTGTGAAATTTGGCATTAGTGGGAGGAGTTATACGCTCACTATCCATGGTGATCAGGGAGTATGCGCCATTGGGGTAAATATTGTGAATTATGTAAGGTCCTTCCCATTTGGGCTCCAACTTGGGTGGTTTTCTACTAGGTATCATTGGTGTTATCAGGGTCAACACCATGTTACCTTGCAAGAAAGAGTGGTGGAAAAATTTCTTGTTGAAATATTTAGATATTTTTTTCTGATGCCTTTCCAGATTGTGTAGGGCAGGAAGCCTCTTCTTTTTGAGTGATTCCAATTCAGCCAGATGGATTTTAGCTACTTTATCTGGTGATTGTTGATCATAGATAGTTGTGTTCAATGAAGGAAACTGAATCTCGATGGGCAGGATGACCTCTTTTTCCTACACCAGGGAGTATGGAGTCACTTGTGTGTAATTAAAAGTCATCGTCTACTAAACACAGAGGGTGTTGGGGAGCTTGTCCGACCAACTCTTGTTGTTCTGACAAACCATTTCCTACAGAATATTAGATAGGGTTTTATTGAATGCCTCGATCTGACCATTTTCATGCGTGTGATATTAGGAGGTATGGTTAGAATGAATATTTTACATGGCATACAACTTCTTCGACTCGGTTGACCAGAATTTGGCGCCTTTATCAGCAAGGATGGTGTGAGGTAATTCGAACCAACAAATGATATTAGAGCTCACAAAATCGATGATAGAATGGGACTTGATGACCTTGCGTAGAACCACTTCATCCCACTTGGAAAATAAATCAGTAGAGGTCAGGATGAAGGTGCACTAGCGATATGCCGCTGGTGGAAATGGTCTCATGACATCGACTCCCTAGACCTCAAAGGGCCAAGAGTACTTGGTAGTGTAGAGAGGCTCGAGTGGCTGATGTACAATGTCGGAATGAATTTGGCATGCATGGAACCTCTTGGAAAAATCGATGCTATCACAGATCATAGAGGGCCAAAAATACCTCAGTCTCCAGATATGGTGATATTGTCTTGGCCATGTCTGATGATCCCCACAAGAACCAACATGAAACTCTTGCATGAATTAGGGAATCTCAACTCCTTGAATGTAATGGAGGAGAACCCCATCAAATCATCACTTGTAGAGGATACACTACAGACTGGGACTGCTCTGGGTTGTACTGATTATGGGAGTGCTTTATTTTATAATGAAACATTTCACTAGGTGCTAAATTGGTTCCAATTTCGAGGTTAGGTTTTCATTATCTAGTTTATTGGGGAAAAATATATATTTTTTAATAATTAAAATAAAAAAATAGAAGAAAATAATATTATAAATTTTTAATAAATCTTTATTGTGATTAAATTTTTATAGAAATAATTAATCAATATTATTAAATACAATAACTCTTGATGTGATATTTTAATTTCTTAATCCACCACATTTATATTACACAATGTACAATTTTTTTATATGAAGTAATCAATTTGGGATGAAATGATCAACATGAAATATGTGGGGGATTTAAACACCTATTTTGGTTCAGTGATGGATTGAGGAAGATACATTAGTAAGGATATGATGATGGGAAGAATTATCTTGGGTACCAATTATAACATTATATTTTTGGAATGATTAATGAAGTCGAAGACGAAAAAGAAACAAGTGAATTACAAATAATAGAACATACTATAATAATATTTTAAAATATTGATGCCTGAATTAATACATTATATGTGAAATAGTAAAGGATCTAAGTGCTTTATAATTACATCTTTCATATTTGATCAAATTAAAAAAACAATAGGGGGATGAACTTAGAGTCAATTGGTAATAAAAAAATGAGTGTATCTAGAAGAAATAAGAATAATAAGAATAAGAGGAAATAAAATAAGTGGTAAGAAGTTTTCAATAAGATAAGAAACCCAAGTAAAGCTCCCCTATCATTTTACCGACAACATGTATTTTAATAGAATTAAATATATATCATGGAGAGGTAAATATTGATTTAAATTTATTGAAATGGGTAACTATAAGGGAAAGTTAAAGCACATAATCATAAAAGTTCATCAATGGATCCACATACATACAAAGTAGTTGTTTTGATTTTTAGGGAGACACTAATGTAGTGATTTCGACTAATGAAGACAAATCCACCAATAGATTAATGATAGTATTTTCTAGATCTGAGATTAATGTTTTGAAGCTTTATAGTTTCTTTTGGGGAAACCCAATTAAAATAGTTATTTTATTAACTCTTAGTTATATTTTTTTTATTTCAATAAATAATATTTTATCCCACTATGTGGATTCTAGATTTTGTGGGATGAAATCAGAAAGGGGAAACATAATAGGGGAATAAATCACCCTAGAAACATTGAACTTACAAGGAATTAATTAGTATAATTATGTCCAACTAGATATATTTTATGTTAATTAAAGTATATACATATTTTTATTGGAATTTTAAACTCAAACATGGGTGATTTAATATCTGTGAGAAAGGAACACGTTAGGTATTTAATATAAATTATAAATTAAAAATTGATATTAAATAGAGTAAAATTAATATTTGGAATTCAATTATTTATATCACATTAAATTTTCACATTGGGAATATTGGTGAAAAACCAAAGTCCATCAATAAAATTAAATATTAAATGTAATAATCTTCTTCCCTTACCCTATAAAATTCCATAATTTTCTCAAATAACTTATTGGGATAGTCTCTGTGAGGGATATTTTAGTTCTAAATTTTCCATTAGCATTTAGTAAGTGAAATTATACTTATCATGTATCAAAAAAATAACAATAGTTTTGTTTCCATATAATTAATGGTGATAAATGGTAAGTTTATTTTTTTGAAATTAAATAATCAATGGTAAGTTGAATAATAAAATTATGTAAAAATTTGAATCATTGTAGTGTGAAATTAATTATTGCAATGACCTAGACATTTATATGTGTAATTTTCTTTTTTGAAAAACCGGATGTGTCCAATTTAAAAATATAATATATAATTAAAAAAATTCATGAAACAATAAAATCCAATAATACCTTATCATATTAAATTCTAACATTACATAAGAAAAATATATAAAATCTATTAAATTAAAAATAGTAAAATTATAAAAAAAAGTTACCTATTAACAATAGTGCAAAATATTGGATCATATTAATCTCCTATAATTAACCCAACTATGAAAAAAATATAAAAATGAATCATAACATCACCAATAGAATTGGAATTTTTTGAATGAAATATATATATATGGAATATTTATGTGAATGATGAATAATGGAAATTTCATGTCTTTATAGGATATATTGAACCAATACAACCTTTGGAATAATAAAACCGGTAACTAAGAATTGTAACAGGGCTGTTATAAGTAGTGAACTTAATTTTAGGATATAATATAAATAATTAAATATTTATATGACATGTAGTTTATATTTCAAAAAAATTAAGTATTTATTTATATTAAAATTATAATATCAATGGATGTATAAGTAAATTTTTGATAATGTGTTTTTCAACAAGTTTAATAAAATGAATAATTTTTATGAAAAAATTTAAAATTTACATTGATAAAAAATTAAACTAATAAAATTAATTTTTTAGAATAATCACTTTTAATTGATATAAGGATTGGTTTTTATAAAATTTCTAAAAAAATTAATTTTTAGGTGAGTTGTAAAAATTATTTTTTTCGAAATATTATATAGTTTACAACATTGTAATAATGTTTTAATTTCCAAAAAAATATAAAAATGTTTATCTTAAATAAAAATTTATTTAATGACTTAATTTACTCATTCAAAAATAATAATAATACTTATAAAATAGAAAATTTAATCTACATTATATAAAAAGATAATGATTATAATAATGAAATAAATCCCCTTTCTGATTTTCAATTTGTTTAAACAAATTCATTTCTAGCATAAATGGATTAAAGTACTAAGATATATATTTTATATAAATATTAGAAATTATGTTAAAAATTTAAATTTTGACTATTTTCCTTTGGATTTGATAATTTTTTCAATATTTTATTCAAAATAAAATCCCTCCCCTAACATATAAATACCACACCCACCTACACTCAGAAAAATAATTCTCATCCACTTATAAATTCTCAATAATTTCCCAATTACATTCAAATATGCCTCTTTATAACAATACAGATGTTTTTGTGTCATATTATTCTAATCCCTTGGGGTTTTTGTTCCATTTAAATGAATAAAGCTTCAATTAATAGGTAACCCCACACCAACACTTTTCATTTCTTTATATTCTTCTTTCTAAACTCCCTATATATATATATTTTCCAACATATTAATTAATTTAATTTTTATATATATGATATATTAATTTAATTATATTATTTTATAAAAAAATTAATCAATTTTATGTATATATACTCTATCTCATCTGAATATGTCATCATAATTTTCTCTTTCATCCATATTTAGGTTGTTGTAAATGAATTACTTATCACCACCAATTTAGATAATTTGTTTATATTATATATTATATTTATATATTTATTTTAACGCATTATATAATGTTGGAGGTAATTTTTAAAAAAGATAACTTAAAAAAAATTAAAATAAATAAATTGAACTAAAAATATATTATACAAAGGAAATATGTCATAAAAACATTTTGTATTAAACAAAATACAATAACTAAAATTTAAGTGTGATAATTGATAAAAATATAAATTATTGGAATAAACTTATGTATTACCATTTAAAAAATTGTTTTATTAAATATGAGACATGAATATAAAAACACTAGGATTGTAAATAGTTAATGAGAATTGAATGTAGGTCTTATTTTGAATATATATTGTATTATTTAATTTTTTCACAAAAATTAATCTATATATTTTTTTAAGTGTATTTCAATATTATTTCCCATTTTTTTACATGTATATGTATGTTTCTACTTATATTAAATTTCATCTTAACTACCTTTATAGATTTTTATGAAGACATTTTTTTGGAAATATTTAATTGAATCTTATTATATTTTCTCTTCTTATAACCCAGAAATATGACTTATTCATTCCTAATTCCAACATTTCATTATTAAATTAATATTTCCATTACCCTTTTTTTATGATCAATGTAACTTCCTTGAAAAATTATCTATTAAAACAATATTTATATAGTAAAACATGATTTTCATATATTTAAAATACATATCATTTTCAAAATACACAAAACATTAAAAAAACAAGCACCCAAAGACCATACTAGTCTATTACCTTTGGAAACATAAAAACATAAAAATCAGTACATAAGTAAAAAATTTTCTCTCCCAATAGGTTATTACTGAACATCACCATTCTTAAACACATCAAATATAGTATAAATCCTCATAACCTAGGGAATAAAACATAAAATAAGTGAGATAAGGTGCTCAGTAAGGGTAAATAAGGGAGACATGTTACCATAAAAATGTGCATATGGGTATGCGAACATGATCATAAAATGAGAAGATATTACCATGCATATCTTAAGATCAGAAATATGAATCATGGAATAAATGTTGGTAGTTCACAAGACATGAATCATAATGAAATAAAGATCATAATTCAAAAAATCATATCATATATAAGCAATGGAATTGTGGCATACATAAAAATGAGGCATCATTCCCTATAATCCAAGATGCATTGCTAGAACATATGAAGGAAATTCATGGGAATCACACTTACTTGGAAGGAAAACCCACCATACCTATTCATATTCCATTCCTTATAGGGGATTATATTTCTCCATATTCCCATAGTGGATCTATATTCCCCATCTTCCAACTTCAAGGTGACTACACCTAATAGGTGGGATACACCACAATTCCCAGTCGTAGTCCTTTCCTTATAAGCGATCAAGTTTCCCTATTTTCCCATATTGTATCAATATTTTAGACTTCATTCAACTAAATTTATCATGAGATATAAATATTTACCCAATGCATTATAGGGAGATATAGTTCCCACTAACATTATAATAAAATAATTCATACATGTGCCACTAGATAACATAAATTTCGTTATATCATGATGATAAAAAGTTATTTATTTTATTAACATCCTATCACAATCACATGAAATAAAATTGGTAACAATAACATTTAATCACATCATAACCTATAGGGAATATATTGGTTTCATAATAATTTCATCAATGTATAACCTGTGTAAAAAAGAAGGTTTCAAAAGAATATAACTCGTGGAAGAGAAACTAGTTTCATAAGAATCATTTCATCAAAATGTAAACCATTAAAGAAATAATATAAATGGATCCTTGGAAAAAATTACTATAAGGTAATAAGTGACATAAAAATATTTCATCTTAGATGTAATATAACTTGTAAAGTTATTTTGAATACATTTATTGAAGAAAATATGCTTTCTTGTTTGAAAAAGTCTCTTTAAAACAAAATTACTTTTAAAAATCATTTTCTTGAAAATAAAAAAGAAAAATTATAATGAAATATTTTAAATCATTTTGGAGAAATTTTTATTTTAAAACATATAATGATAGTTTGAAATATTTTTTGAAAATAATTTTCCTTAAAAACTTATATAAGAAGCTTGAAAACGTTTTGGGAACCAGTTATTTGAAAATACTTTTGAAAACTTATAAAAGAATATTGAAAAACACAAAAAAAATTAAAATTATTATTTTGATATGAAAATGATATTAAAATATCATTTTTGAAATTATTTTCAAAACATGGTTCTTAATGTTCATGGCATGTGTTTCAAAGAAGGAAGATTGAGAAAAACATATTATTCTGATTTGGTAACTCTTGAAACATAAACCCCATGAAAGGGATATCATAAAACAGATGTGTAAATGCCCATAAAATTGAGGATAACAAGAATATAATATATTCATGGGTAGTATAATCACCAAAAAAGAGATGAGTTGTGAGTAAAGCGTAAATCTCACATAAATAAAAGTGAGACTTGAAATACCCTTACCTTATGTGTTGACTCTAGTCGTACCTATTCAGAACTCATATATAATTAATATAATTTTTTAATAATGAACTATGTTATTATATCTAATACCATATATGGTTTTATTATGAATTTATATTACCTACTTGTTGATAATTCTTTGTTATGGTTTCAGTTTAGATAATATCCGCATTGTTCTTTGAATTTGTCTTAATTTGTTTTTTCTTTGGTCCTAATACTTATATCATGATTTAAATAATTTAAACTATGATATAAAAATAACTTTTATTAATTATTTTTTGTTATAATAATCCATATATTATGTATGTATTAAATGGATTACACTATTCTTAGATATGGTATCCTGTACGTACACATGAACGTTGTTTCCATTTAATTGTCTCATTGAAAGGAAGAAACTAAATAAAATATATGTGTAAATATGTATATATATATATATATCTTTATTAATATATAATTATTATATAATATATATCAAATAATTTTAATAAATCTATACTTAATAAATTCCATGTAGTGTGTGAACGAATCACATCACTTTGAGGTGGCGGTAGTCCACACTTTCTCAAATGAAATTATCATATTTACACAAAATAGAATGTATAAAGATATGTCTTGTAAATAAATTAAAAAATATTAAAGAAACAATACAAAACATATATAAAAAATGTTTTCCTCATAATTCCCTCCATGATAGGTGGAAATGTAAAATAAACAATCATTATTTCGTGAAGTGGTAGTTCACCGTTCACATAAATAGCATGTTCATTACCCATTAAATGGAAGTGTCTGTAAGTGTAGTATGAAACCTTAGTATAAAAATATAATAGTATATTTAATATAATTTTATTCTTAAATAAAACATTAATTAGGATTAAGGTAATAGTGGGGAAGTAAAACAAAAAAAGGACCTCGATGGAGGTTGTTAGCTATTAATCAGATAACTCTTTTTGGTTTTCAACGAAAGGCTTACATGGAAGGTTTTCTGCCCAAATAGAGGCTTAAATATTTATGTGAGGGTTATGGAGAAAATTATTAGGAAGATGTTGGCCACACCTAAGGGGTTTGAAAGCTTTGAAGAATGAGAAGAGTTGGTGAACTTTTATTGGGAAGGGAGGGGACATACTTGGTATTTATTTAAAACAAGTTATGCATACCCACATTTTTACCTAAAAAAGGACTAAAAAAATAAATAATGAATCTTGAAGGTATGATCATGACCATAAAATGGGGTTTGAAAAACTTTATAGGTTATTTGGGCCCTTAACTTTATGTTTTATTCCCTTGTTAGGATTAATTGTACCTTAATTATTGTAATTAAATTTAATTACATTCGCTTATATTTTTGGTAAAAAAATATTTTTATCTTGTTATATAATATAAATTCTTCTGATTTCAAATATTTAATACATATTTCAAAATTATAACCTCAAAATTTGAAGAATTTAATTTAAAATATATCCCACTGACGGGACAAAACTACAAGTTTTTAACGTAAAAATGATCAAATATTTGCATTGTTTTTATATCAAATCAAATTATGATTTTTTTAAATGATCTATAATGTATTAACTCATAATAATTTAATCTTATTAATATTTAAAACAATTTAAAAATATAATTTAACATTATAAATAATTTAGATGAAAAATCATTTTGCAATTAAAATTCAGTATTTTTCATTATTCTTCCTAAAATGATGTTTCTCAGAAAAATAAAAACAATTCACCCTAATAAAAATTCTTCATTTTAAATTCTAAAATGAAGTTTATTTTATCAAATTAATTTTCTAAATGATTCTAAAATTAATTTTATTGTTTTTAACAGAAGAACATTAAAAGTAGTTTATTTGAGAAAATATTATTTTTAATCATATATGGACTTTACAAAAAATTATATCTTGCTTTATAAATAATATTTATTTATATAAAAACATTGTAAATAATTTTTTATAATTAAATTTAACTATTATTATTATTATGTTTAATGGATAGTTTATAATTATCTCATTTAAATAATTACAACAAAAAAGTTATTTCGTAGAAACTCAGTGTTCTCAGTAATATACACTTAGAGAGTGTTGTGTGTAATGTATTCCAAGTCGATGTTGCATGAAATATATGATGGTTTAGTGATTGATGTAATTTATGATGAATTTATGTCTTGTTAAAGGAATATTTGACTTAGTGAAATGCATGATATTAATGAAAGATAATTTTTTCGATAATAAAAGGTCCATAAAAACTCATGGTTTTACATTCCACCCCCCTAAAATTAATTTCACCCTAGGAATTCATCATTCTGGTCAAAAATAGGTTAATTGTAATTCATCAAATCCTAATTTTCACACATTTATTCCTCTAACTACTTATTTTCCAACAAAACATTGACCATATGAGTGGTCTCGTTTCATCGAACTTTCTCGGTACTATCCAGATTTTCAACTAGTTGTTGCTCGTATGAAAGATCCGACTCTAGTGTTATCACATCTGAATTAATTACATATAAAGGGTCAGGTATATACTTCCTTAGGGGAGATATATGGAAAAAATCAAGGAATTGATAAATATTAATTGTATGTTCCAAGAGATAGGCTACCATCCCAATACGATCAAGCAACTCAATCTTGGGATTAAATTCCATTTCTTCCCAAATATCATAACTTTTATCTATGTAGATATTCATAGAAACACCTTCTCACCATCTTCAAATTATATATAAAATAATTGGTTATCAAAATAAATTTTTTCCATACTTTTAGCTACCTTGATTTGCTGATGAATAGATCTAACCTTCTCTTTCATTTCATCAGTTATCTCAAGTCCCGATTGCCTTCTATCTCCAACATCCCTGCACATTGGAACCCTACATTTCTTCCCATAAAGAGATTAATAAGGTTCCATATGAATTAATGAGTAAAAAATATTGTGTACAAAAACTCAACTAGAGGAAGGTATTGATCGCAACAGCCATTGAAATCCAGAGAACAAGAACTCAACATATCCTCTAGGATTTGAATTGTTCTTTTAGACTGACCAGCTCTCAGAGGATGTTAAGTAGCTCTAAAAATCAATTCCATATAATGTGCTTTCTGAATACTTGGCTAGAACTTTTATTTAATCCTTAGACATTGATATAATATAATATAATGTGGTACTCCCCGCATACTTACCAATTAATTAATGTATATACTAGAAAGATAATCAATAGAGAAGTGTTATCTGATAATGATGAAGTGAGATGACTTTGTAAGGTGTTCGAATACCACCCATATTGCATTAAAGCCTTTAATGGTTTTGGGTAGTGTAATGAAAAAATCAATAGTGTTGTTCTACCATTTCCATTTTGGTATGCATAATGGATGCAGCATCCCCTTTGGATTTTGTCTTTCAACATTATCTTGTTATCATACCAAGCACCGCGATAGAAACTCAATGATATCTCTCTTCATGATATCCCACCAGAGGAATTTTTTCATATCCGTATAAATCTTAATATTTCTAATATTAATAGAGAACTATGAACTATTATATTCCTCTAATAGATCCTTCTTCAAATATTGTTTGGAAGGAACACAAACATAGTTCTTGAACCTCATCATTCTATCCCGATCATGGTTAAGCTGAGGAAAGTTTCTAACTTTCTTTTTCATCTCTACATCTTCCTTCTGCACCTCCTTAATATTAACTTGGATTTAGGTTTTAACATTTATTTTATAAGGATAATATTTCTCCCTTCCAACTAGATTTCCAGCTTCATCCATTGAAAATTCAGAAATATGGGATCTTTTGTGATACTTATCATGGATGATCTAGAATAATCATTTTGACTATACAATAGGCCACCTTGTTTGCATTCCCATGGTGATAATGTATTGAGAAGTCATTATACTTCATCAACTCTATCTATATTGTCTATAAAATGTTCAACTCATTCTGTGTGAATATATATTTCATTCTTTTGTGATTATCAAATATATCAAACTTTTCTCCATAAATATTTTGCCTCCATATCACTAATGAAAATAATTACCACTACTAACTAAAAATCACGAGTTGGATAATTTTTCTCTAGAATTTTATATACAATGATACATAAGTGATTAAAATTTAATTCTATCTTAGAAAACATCCAAATTCCTTCTTAGATGCCTTACTAAAGATAAAAACCCATTCATTACTATAGGGTAATGTATCAGTAGGAGAACTCACCGAAATTATCTTTAGTTCCATGAAATGTTCTTCACATTCATCTATCTAGATGAACATGATACCATTCCCTATTAACATGGCCATAATACTAGATATTAATGAAAATATATCCAAAAATCTTTAATAATATCATGCTAATCCATGAAATCTATAGATATCAGTTATCCGAGTTGGTCTAGGGAATCATTCAATAGCCTTTATCTTTGATGGATCTATTATTATACCATCTGTAGTTATCATGTGACCCATATATGAAACCTTTTTAATCCAAAATTCAAACTTTTTAAATTTTTCATATATTTTATTCTTCTTTACGGTATTCAGTATAATTTTAAAGTTGTATTCATGTTCTTCCTTTCTCTTTTAATAGACAATAATGTCACATCTAAATACAACCAAATACTAATTGAGGCAATCCCTAAAGAATTTATTCGTTAAAATAATGAATATAGAAGGGGAATTAGTAAGATTAAAAGTTATTACTATATATTCAGAATTTCAATACCTTTTACAGAATTTCATCTTGGGTATATCAACAATTTCAACCCTCAATTGATTATATCCAGAATGAATGTCACTCTTGAAAAAGTACTAAACTCATCCCAATTGATCAAATTACTCATAAATATGGGGAAAATGATACTTATTCATGATTTTTAACTTTTTAGACACCTAATAATCAATACATAGTCAGATTGATTCATATTTCATTTTTCATAAAAATAATAAGTGCACCCCAAGGTGAGAAAAATGGTCAAATGAATCTCTTATAAAGGATTTATTAGATCTTCTTATTAAATTCTTACAACTCAATTGGGTCCATTATATAGGGATTATTTTAAATTGGTTTGGAAACATGGTTTAGTACTATTGAGAACTAAAATTCATATTTTGGGTTAAATATAGGATAATCTTCTAGAAAGACATCCAAAACTTCTCGAACAACTGGAATATCATGAATGTCCGATTTTCACCTCCCATTTGAGATAAATAGTCCTTCTAAGTGGTAATTAATACCTATACAATGGATATAATCTGCATAAGTTGTTTATACTAATTTGTAAAATGATGGATGATCTGAAGAGGTTTTGAAATGTCAAACATAACTTCCCCTCCTTGACAATTGATTTGGGATTTATGAAAATAAAGACAATACATGCCTAAGATGACATCAAATTGAACCAAAGTAAAAATGATAAGATTTTTAGGAATAACATTCCCAAAAACGTCAATCTAAGAGGAATAATAGACATGGGATAAAATCACCATATCATTATTGGTTTTACCTACTAATTAAATATCTAATAATTTTTTTTGGAATCTTAATACCATTATAAAAATTATTAGAGATGAAATATTGGGTATATCCAAAATAAAATAAGACATTAGCAGTTCTAGATTGGATTGTTAGTTTACATTTCACCAGGTCGTTATAGAAACCCTAATCATAAATAGTGATAGTATGAGACTCCCCCTTGCCCCTTGGTTTAAGATGTTGCTGACATTACTCATCATCATTAGACATTGCGTTTAGGAATTTGTTAGAACAATTCCCATTCTCCTTACACTTTTATAACTAAATCATGGAAGGTGAATTATGTACCACTTTTTCCCCATTCTCACCAATAGAAATCATATTACCATCACTTTGGAAATAAAAATTCCAATGTCCTTTAATTTCACACATAAAACATTTATCATACCCTTTAATTCAATTTTTTAATGATTATTTCCATAGATAGATCATTATGGAAATATTGTCTTCTTATCTTTATGGTTTTTAGATTTTCTGTTAAAGTCCATCTTCATTTTCATGTCAAAACCATGAGATTGATACATGAATACAAACTCTATTTCAAACTTGATTGCAAAAAACACAGTATCTTAAAATATAAAAAATTATCTTATGAAAAATTCCCTTTTGATACTTGGATTTAACCCATTATAAAACCTATCAAATTTACTTTCGAGTTGGATGATAATTGAAGAAGCGTACCTCTTGTGCCTTGTGAAATTAGACTCATAGTTATTAATAGATTCATCGCCATTTTATTTAAAATAAAGAAACCCATTATTATTATTCATATAAAGAACATGAGTTATAACACCCTGAGAGTTTAATGAGATATTTTATTAACTTCTTTAATGTATTGTGTTGTACGCTACACCAAGATACGCTTCTGCTATACGCAACATCGACTTAGCTTATAGTATACTCATCATTATGTTTGGCTTGTGTTACACACAATTTCAATTTATTTTGATAGAATTAATTTTACATAAGGAAATGTTTAATTGAACAACTAAATATTATTATATTAACATATAACCAATTCATTATAATGGCGGGTTTGAACGGTATAAACTTTCTTCTAAAAAACTATTTAAATGAAAATAAGAGCATTTATAATATAAAAAAATCATTCTTTATGGATTCTATTAATGTCATATATATGTAATATATTAAATATAATGTTTAAAATCCATATTATAATTTTTATTGACATGAGATAAGAAAAAATATAAATTTTTTTTGGATAAAAGAAATATTTTTTTTAAAATGCAGTTATTCCTCCTTTTGATGGGGAAGACATTTTAAATCTAGTTTTTTAAATTTTTATATATTATATTTAACACAATAAAATTATTCTTTGGAATAGATATATAAAAATTTACTTTGAATTACTTTTTATATTTTTATGATAAGTTTTAATTTTTGATGAATATTAAACATATATTAAATTTTAATTGAAAGCAAGTTTTTTTCTTAGAAATAATTTATATGGAATAATATATTATTTAATGGTTTCAATGTATAAATATAATATATTTTTATCATTTAATATAATTTTGGTCTTTAGAATTAATTTTACCATAAATTTTGATGTACAAATATTTCAATCTTTTGATATGTCTTAACATTTAAAAACCTATATTTTATTCTGAAAAGATAGTAATTTTATATTAATTACTAAAAATTATTTGTTTTGAATTTTTAAAAATTAATTCCATATTTGGAATCATTATGTACAAATTATGTAAATATCATTCTTTTATTTTTTGGTCATTATGAATAATAACTTTGGTAATTTCTGTTAATATGGTAAAATGGTAAATCAGGTAATTAAATATAAATATAATATTAAAATATTAATTTAACACTTTTCCTAATATTCTTTTATGGGTTATTTTCAACCTATACTATCTTTGGGTCCAAATTATACCTTTTTTAGCCACTTTGATAAAATTAATACATTTAAGTTATTTCATTTAATGACATGTTGAATATGTCCTACTCAAATTTATATTACTATATAATTTTAAAAATAAGGTTATATAGAAGATAAATTTGAATATTGATACTCATTAAAAATCTAATATGTTTTTATTTGTCATGTAAATTTATTTTAATTTTTTTTGAAACAATTATTTTCATTAATAGCATATAAATAAATGATACAGAATTTATTTAATTGATGTGAAATCAATAAAATAATTTTTATTAAAATGATAATAATAATTTAAATACAATAAAACTTAGAGAAAATCCTATTTTTATATTATATCCATACCATAATCATCCAAGGGTCTATTTGTTTAAAATTTTTAGCCCTATGGAAAAGATTATGATACATATAATATTTTATTTTATGTGATGTTAATGTTGCCACATTCATGTTTTAATAAATATTACTTTTTAAATACAGGATCATCCTGAAGATATATTCAACTAAAAATTGTAATATTAAATCTAGAAGAATTATCTTCATTATGGTATTTTATTTTCAATTTTTCTCCTATAAATGAGTATATTAAATAATTATACAATACAAATGTAGTAATTATTTTGTTAATGGAAATACCAAATTAATGTTATTACCAATATTAAAGTAAATATAATTTGGGATAACTAGTATATCTGAAAAATTTTATAGATTATATTAATCCCTTAGGGATATAATAAAATATTTTTTTCAAGGATAACATCTTTTCTTGGTATTTTTAAAAATAAAAAATTGAATTGTGTCAAAAATTAAAACTATTGATTGTTTAACAAAATTATGTATTATTATATTATTTAAAAATCATATATTTTTTTAAAAAAAGTATATAATTATTATCATATAGTCTAAAATTTTCTATAGTATTAATTTATGGTCTAATTGAAATCAAATATGTAAATAATTACACTATTTTAATAATGATTAATTTGTAACCTTAGTTAGAATTAAAATAGAACAGCAAAGGATTAATTGAAATGATGTGGTTTAAATTGACAGAGAATGTTGTCTAAATTTTGTTGGTTGAGGAGATCACGATTTTATCTAATTATATCATTGAATAAATTTTATTTATGTGGTATTTTTATTGAGATATATTTTGTTATATTTTAATATTTTTGGAGATACCAAAAGTTCCCCTCACCTCAATTATAAAAGGGAAACTCCGCCCTCACTTCTTCACCTCAATTTGAACTTTGATCTCCGACCATACACTTCCAATTTACCTTTTAAAATTTCTTAGTCATATTCTAGAGTTCCTCATCTTCTCAAAATACAAAGCTTAGTACCTTTAAGAGGGAATCTAGAGGGAGCTTGCTAAAGAAGAGGTAATATCCTTTACGGACTCTCTAAAGATCATATCTTCTTCTTTTTCCTATTCACATATTGTTTCCATTATTATGTAAAAAATAAAATATCAAATATATAGTGATATTTTATTATGGACATGTAACAACATTATTCCACCTTCTATCCATCCTACAAAAAATGAAATCACCATGCCTGCGTACACACAAATTACTATCCCCACACTTTGGTGTAATCTATTTTTTGACCATCAGATTACATAGATGGGTATAATGAGGGAAATAATAACTATATATATAAGGCCCCAGCCTTAAACCTTACTTAATCTTAAGTTATCACAAGATTACACGTTGAGGATCTTTTCAGGTTTAGAGTTTTAGAGAATTAGATCATGAAACTTGCATTACATTCCACATTTAAACAAAGTGGTTACATAAAAGACATTATTCATTCTTCCCATCAATGGAAACATATTTAAAATAAAACATGGATTCTTTCTTGACACATCCTTGACTTTATCATCCCATCATGTACCTTTCCCTTGACCTATGAAAAACATTTCAAAAACTTGGGATGAGCATAAAAAGCTCAGTAAGGGTTATAAAAATATGGAAAGGAAACATGAGTTCATATATACATAAGAATGAAATCATACTTTACCCACAAAACATAGGCACTTTAACATACCTCATCAAATCATGAATAAATTATAGAAATCATAAGACATAAAAGGTAACTTGAGGCATTCATAACATTCTTACGTAGGGAGTAACTCTCTTGGTTACGTTTGGAATACCAACCACAGTATATTCCATAAATCTCTTCAGAGAAACCTTAACGTTTCACTCCTTCACGTTACCCAATGCATTGGAGAGCTATATCAGGCTCACCCACCCTTAGTTTATCACAGAACCACCCGTATTCATAATAATTCCCAAGAACCTCAACATAATCGTATCACATAAAACATGCATAAAGGAAACATAACATTTCCAAATTTCAATCACAAGATATCAATACAACACATTGATAAGAAAACCATTTTAAATACCAAAATAAATGAAAAGTAAAACATGGTATTTATTTTTCTTTTAAAAAGAAGGTATGACTTGTAGAGGAATCCAAAACCCAAATAATGGTCATGACGGCAAAGAAGTTGTTGTCGCCCCATACGTACGACAAAAACATTCCCTTTTGTCGTTTAATAAACACTTCATATAAAAAAATATTACTTTTGAATAAACGTAAAAGTCAAATGGGTTTATACACCATATAAAAGAAGGCTGTGTATAAAACAAAACATGCCTCAAAGAAAGGTGATTGAGACGAAGTCCCTTACAAAGACGGTATCCTTGGTTTAAGGATAAATCAATTACATAATTTTGTGTGACAAACGAATACACCAAATATAAGTGGATATTATGTGTAAAATAATCAAAGGTCATTCACACATATTCAAAGGATGACATATTCAATAACTACATGTTGAACCCAAAGAAATCGAAATTGGGTTAAGAAGTTCCCTTGAAAGCCTAACGACGTCACATCAAAATGAGTTGATGAGAGATAAAAAAGGGTATCTCATCACTTGGACATAAAATTTATACCAATAAGGAGATATGAAAACATATTCCAACATAAAAATATGTAAATTAAAATACCCAACAAAAGAAGTCTTTTAAAAAGAGGAGGGTGAAAGGTTCCCTTACCGACATGGGTATCTTTCGAAACATACACCTCGTGAAAGAAGGACAATACAACATTGATGTAAATACTCATAAAAGAAAGTATATTACACAATGAGTAAAATAATGGGCTGTCCATACACCACTCAAAGGAAATTATGGCAAATGTAGCATAAATATCACGGGAATAAAAGTGAGATGAAAAATCCCTTACGAAAACTCGGCAGCCTAACGACGCCACATAAAACATACAAAAATGGATTGATGAGATCAAATAGGGTATCTAATCATATTAACTTAAATTTTATAGAAAGAGGAATATAAAAGAACATCCCCCAACATAAAAAAGAGGATCTTAAAATAAGTGACATAAAGAAGAGTACTTAAAAATAAAGAGAGAGGTTAGATCTCTTAAGAAAATTTGGCAGCCTAACGGCGTCACTCAAAACTTATAAAATGGCTTGATGGGAGAGAATAGGGTCTCTCATCACATGAACATAAAAATTACAGTAATATTAATATAAAATAACATCCCAATAATAAGAAAGATGAGCTTTAAGAGGAATGACATAAAAGAGTGTACTTAAGACGAAAGAGTGGAGTAGGATCCCTTACCTCAAGTCCAACTTGTCTTGTTCGTTTCTTTATATTCCTGAATAATAAACATTGGTAAATGAATAATTGCCTAAGTTCCACCTTTAGATATTATTATTCAGTTCATATCACATATTATAATGTTATAATAATTGTTTAATAATGTTAGTTCATATCAGACGTTTTTGCCGATGTTTGGTACATGAGTCAAAAATGAACTTGTTTGAAAAACGATTGCCCATGTAGTTATAAGTAAATAATTTCCAGAATAGTATTAATGATTAAAATATCATATATATCCAGTAAATATTCATTTTATACTATTCCATATCATTTGGAGATAAAAAACGAAAATCACCATTCATGGAGACGGTAGGCCGTACGTACGCATGAACGCTACTGTCATTTTTTGTCATATTAATGGAATTAAAACAAAATGAGAGAGATATATATATGTTATAATTACATAATGATATCCATAATTTATATGTAATATATTTCATATTTATCCATTATATATATGTACTTATAATATTACATAACATTTTGAGATAAGACATGAAATGTACCATTCATGGAGACGGTAATCCATACATACGCATGAACGCTACTTCCATTTCTATTTCATATTTAATGGAATTAAAACATAATGATACATAATAGTATTTTAATTCCATTATGGTATCACATATAATACCATTAAATATATCCTTTATACGTACCACATATGGTATTAACGAATCAAATCACTTTGAGGGGGCGGTAGTCCGCACTTCCTTAAATGAAGATATCGCGTATACCCATAATGGAAGCCATAAAGGTATGTCATAAATGAAAAATACAGAAGATTAAGGAAAACATAAACATATTATATTTCATATATAAATATAGTGACATCTTAGTGGCCACCTTTGAAGGTGTTAAAAGAATGTTGAACAATCATCGTTTCGGGAGGCAGAAATTCACCATCCACAGAAACAATATGTTCTTTAACCATTAGATGTAGGTGTGTGTAAGTGTAGCTCGAATACTTCTGATAACAACATCCTAGTATATTTAAGATACTATATTTGTCACAAAATAAATGAATAAAAAGAGTTTAGGGGGTTGGATAAGAAAAATAAAACAAAAGGACACAAGTGAAGACATTACCTTAAAATCGGGTAACTCCCTTTGGTTTGAGCTCAAAGGCTTCCTTGGGTAGACTTCTGCCCAAAGTGAAGCTTCAAGGAGTAAGAGAGGGAAGTGGAGAGACAAAATGGGCAGGGTTTGGCCGAGCAAAAGTCTTTGGGAGTATGGGTAAGGAGGTAGAGGTGGAGGCCTTTTATAAGAGGAGAGGAGGGGCACTCTTGTAAAGTTACAAAATGTTACTTTATTTTCAAAAGAGTTTCGGATTTTAAAGGTCCCACATTAATGTATTTCGAGGATACGGTGATAAGGGTTCGAAATCCACTCAACCAATAGGTTTTGGACATGTGTAGGTCTTAGATATTACATTATCTTTCCATTATATTTAAATCGTTAAATAATGAGGTCATCGCTACATCATCATGATGTAATAAATAATTTAATTTATTTAATGTCTAAAAATATTAAAAAAATACTATGATTTATTAAATATTTTTATCTTTTCAATGAATATTTATAGTAAAAAATATGACTTGTATAACCCCATGGAAAAATTGTTTTAGTAAAACATTTCATGTTTGTGTCATTTTTACTTTAACATTAAATAAAAAGGTATTTATGTCATTTTCCAACCAAAGTGGCTCCATGGGGTCCCCAAGTTGACCCATAGATTGTATTGGTCGGCCATGACACATCAAATGAGTGTAGGACATGTTTCTTGCTCATTTCATTTTATGAAAACATTATTCTTACCATAAACTACACTAATTATCTCTAATCGCGATTAAAAACTAAATAAGTTACTATTCACCAAAAAATTATTTTTATTCCATTGAACCACATTTTACTTTTTAATGAAAACCATGTATGTCAGAATTTTGAAATTAAAAACACAAAGATGGCAAAATTTCATTTAAACGGAAAAATCAGTTTTTATAAGTACCACTTAGTGGTTTCACTATTCATCAAAAATTGAAGTTTTTCAGAAAAATCTCAAAAATTCACCCTAAGCTATATTTGATATTACGAATTCAAAAATGAAGTATATTTTACAAAATTAAAAACATATAAGTCACATTAATTAATTTAATAATTAATTCCCGCTGTCAGAGCAAATAGCGTGTTTTTATGAAACAATAAGTATCAAAAGATTGACACTAGTTTTATTCTGATTTCAAAGTGAAATTAATTCCAACGACCACTATTGGTTTTAATGGTAAAAATATATTCTAATTTCACTTTAAAACCATTTCAGAAGATAATATAATCATATAAATAAATTAGATTAAAAAGAAGTTTTGAATTAAAATACAACATTTTACACTATTCATTAAAAAAATGAACTTTATCGGAAAGATACCAAAAATTTACACAAAGTAAATTTTGATGTCCCGATTCTTAAGAAGAGTTTTATTTGGTCAAATAGAATGTAGAAGAGTGAACAAAACTATATTTAATGACGGTTTTCCATCAAAAGGCGATAAGTGAACCTTTAGTGAAAACTAGGGCATATACGCCTAAAATTGAATTCTTTCCGTATTTTAAGCCTTTATCTTTTGTTGGATAAATGTAAAAACATTATAAAAAAACATAATCATATTTTTGTTATTTATATACATTTCCGCCAGTACAACGGCTACATGTTAACTACTATTTAAAATAATATTATTTTATTATTAGAGTGCAACGTAAGATTCCCAAGAAACTCGTTGTTGCGTGTTGGGTACGCCATTGAGCATAGCGTCCCCTTTAAAGTCATATTAATATTTTATTCACAAATATGAATAAATATGAAAATGTCATATTATTTATTTACCTGGGGTGCTACATCCTTCCCCCCTTTTGGAAATTGCGTCCTCGCAATTTTTAAAATTGAGCTTGGAAACATCCTTGAAAGTCCCCCATCGGAACAAGAGTCAGTAAAACAATCACTTTAAAATAAAGGAATATAAGTATAGAGGTCACCCGAGTTAACCCATACTAGGATTCCATGTAGAAAAACATGGACATGGAAGAAAAATAAAAGGGTCATGTTCTTGAGGGAGAGTGATAGTAAACATGTCTAGGAGAAAGTTAACCATAAGAAAATCACAAACTTGTGATGGGTTAAACAGTATTCGATTCCCCAGTAGGAAAAGTTAATAGAAAACATTTTTTTATGTTACTTTTTATTGAGGAATTTATTCATAAGGAAACATAATCACTTATCATGTTGACTTTCAACTTTTACTAGATTCTTTAATCAAACTCATATTTTTTTCCAAAAGACGAGTATTTAGGGAGACTTGTTCGCATTAAGAGTACTATAATCAACTTCTAGAGAATCACCTAATCCACCAAAGAGAACTATATACTTCCCATATCTTTATACCTTAACCAAAACCAAAACCAAAAAGGTTAGTACAAGGTCAGATAATCCAGAAAAGGATAACGCTTTAAAAAGAAAATCTATGCTTAATCTCCAAAATTTGTCCAACAAAACACAAAGTTCAACAAAGACCATCCGATAAACAATTTGTCCATAAAATTATACAAAGTAAACAAACATAAGATTGAAACCCAAATATTTGAATGATTTAGTCACATAGTCTTCCAAGTTAAATCGTAACATTTATCTCCAAACAACATCAGTTGTTCCTAAAGTCTCGTATTGAAAAGTAATTAACCTAATCACATATCCTCCATGATAGGTTAATCATTTTCATAAATAACCCAAAATCAACTTACTCTTAATTCATAAAATCATATAACTAAAAAGAATCAGTCAATCTAACTAGGGACTTCACATAGTCCAGTGGTAGGCGATAAATACCAGTCACACTTTGGTTGTGGGTTCGATTCCTGCATCTTTGTCTAACGCGACGGGTAGTCACATGGTCTGCGTGTTGTCCTTTTTCGAAAACTATATAATTCTCAAATCATTCCCCAAAAAGATATAAAATCATCAAAAATAACCATAACATAATTTAACCTCAATTTTATCTCATGCCTTTCACTTCCATCATAACATATAGTAACCCATAATTTCCTCAAAAGTAAGGATCATATAAACTCTAATTGTTACCTTTATAATTATTACCTGAACTTCCACATCGATTGGTCATCTCGTACATGATTCATTAAAGATCATACCAAGTTTCAAGTGGTTGATCATGACTCCTTGATAGTTGGATTAGAAAAACCATGAGTTTCCTCATTAAATCCACCATTTTATCTAGTATCTTAATGATAGAACCACCACAGTTTCCTTCAAACCTGTTGTATCTTTGGTGCCTGCTATATCCATCAATTCACTAAAAACAGAAATGTCAGTGTGAGTATATCAACAAAACTATCATGTACTAATGAGGAAGGTAAACACTAATATAGACTTACTCATTCACTTTATCTAAAACTAGGACTCTTTCTGAAATCCTAACCATTATGGTAATTCCACTTATGCTTAAAGAATACACTAACCTCTAAATTTATCTAAACAGACCTTTGATACCAACTATAAGGCCCCAGCCTTAAACCTTACTTAATCTTGAGTTATCACAAGATTACACATTGAGGATCTTTTCAGGTTTAGAGTTTTAGATAATTAGATCATGAAACTTTCATTACATTCCACATTTAAACAAAGTGGTTACATAAAATACATTATTCATTCTTCCCATCAACGGAAACATATTTAAAATAAAACATGGATTCTTTCTTGGCACATCCTTGACACTATAATCCCATCATGTACCTTTCCCTTGACCTCTGAAAAACATTTCAAAAACTTGGGATGAGCATAAAAATCTCAGTAAGGTTTATAAAAATATTGAAAGGAATCATGAGTTCATATATACATAAGAATGAAATCATACTTTACCCATAAAACATAGGCACTTTAACATACCTCATCAAATCATGAATAAATTATAGAAATCATAAGACATAAAAGGTAACTTGAGGCATTCATAACATTCTTACGTAGGGAGTAACCCTCTTGGTTACGTTTGGAATACCCACCACAGTATATTCCCTAAATCTCTTCGAAGAAACCTTAAAGTTTCACTCCTTCACGTTACCCAATGCATTGGAGAGCTATATCGGGCTCACCCTCACTTAGTTTATCACGGAACCACCCGTATTCATAATAATGCCCAAGAACCTCAACATAATCGTATCACATAAAACATGCATAAAGGAAAAATAACATTTCCACCTTTTAATCACAAGATATCAATACAACACATTGATAAGAAAACCATTTTCAATACCAAAATAAAATAAAAGTAAAACATGGTATTTATTTTTCATTTAAAAAGAAGGTATGGCTTGTAGAGGAATCCGAAACCCAAATAATGGTCATGACGGCGGAGAAGTCTTTGTCGCCGCATATGTACGACAAAAAAATTCCCTTTTTTTGTTTAATAAACACTTCGTATAAAAAATATTCCTTTTGAATAAATGTAAAAGTCAAAGGGGTTTATACACCATATAAAAGAAGGTTGTGTATAAAACAGATTATGTCTCAAAGAAAGGAGATTGAGACGAAGTCCCTTACAAAGACGGTATCCATGGTTTAAGGATAAATCAATTACATAATTATGTGTGAAAAACGAATACACCAAATATAAGTGTATATTAAGTGTAAAACATTCAAAGGTAACTCACAAATATTCAAATGATGACATATTCAATAACTACATGTTGAACCCAAAGAAATCGAAATTGGGTTAAGAAGTTCCCTTGACAGCCTAACGGCGTCACATCAAAATGAGTTGATGAGAGATAAAAAAAAGGGTATCTCATCACTTGGACATAAAATTTATATCAATAAGGATATATGAGAACATATCCCAACATAAAAATATGTAAATTAAAAGACCCAACAAAAGATGTCTTTTAAAAAGAGGAGGGTGAAAGGTTCCCTTACCGACATGGGTATCTTTCGAAACATACACCTCGTGAAAGAAAGACAATAAAACATTGATGTAAATAATCCTAAAAGAAAGTATATTACACAATGAGTAAAATAATGGGCAGTACATACACCACTCAAAGGAAATTATGGCAAATGTAGCATAAATATCACGGGAATAAAAGTGAGATGAAAAATCCCTTACGAAAACTCGACAACCTAATGACGCCACATAAAACTTACAAAAATGGATTGATGAGATAAAATAGGGTATCTCATCATATTAACTTAAAGTTTATATAAATAGGAATATAAAATAACATCCCCCAACATAAAAAATAGGAGCTTAAAATAAGTTACATAAAGAAGAGTACATAAAAAGAAAGAGAGAGGTTAGATCTCTTACGAAAATTTGGCAGCCTAATGGCGCCACTCAAAACATCCAAAATGGCTTGATGAGAGAGAATAGGGTCTCTCATCACATGAAAATAAAAATTACAGTAAGATTAATATAAAATAACATCCCAATAACAAGAATGACGAGCTTTGAAAGGAATGACATAAAAGAGTGTACTTAAGAAGAAGGAGTGGAGTATGATCCCTTACCTCAAGTCCAACTTGTCTTCTTCGTTTCTTTATATTCCTGAATAATAAAATTTGGTCAATTAATAATTTCATAAGTACCTCCTTTAGAGATTATTATTAAGTGCATATCACATATTATAATGTTATAATAATTGTTTAATAATGTTAGTTCATATCAGACGTTTTTGCCGATGTTTGGTACATGAGTAAAAAATGAACTTGTTTGAAAAAAGATTGCCCAAGTAGTAATAAGTAAATAATTTCCAGAATAGTATTAATGATTAAAATATCATATATATCCAGTAAATATTCATTTTATACTATTCCATATCATTTGGAGATAAAAAACGAAAAGCACCGTTCATGGAGACGGTAGGCCGTACGTACGCATGAACGCTACTTTCATTTTTTGTCATATTAATGGAATTAAAACAAAATTAGAGAGATATATATATGTTATAATTCCAGAATGATATCCATAATTTATATGTAATATATTACATATATATACATTATATATATGTACTTATAATATTAAATAACATTTTGAGATAAGAAATGAAATGTACCGTTCATGGAGACGGTAAGCCTTACGTACGCATGAATGCTACTTCCATTTCTATTTCATATTTAATATAATTAAAACATAATGATACGTAATAGTATTTTAATTCCAGTATTTTATCATATATTATATCATTAAATATATCCTTTATACGTACCACATATGGTATTAACGAATCAAATCATTTTGAGGGGGCGGTAGTCTGCACTTCCTTAAATGAAGATATCACGTATACCCATAATGGAAGGCATAAATGTATGCCATAAATGAGAAATACAAAAGATTAAGGAAACCATAAACATATTATATTTCATATATAAATATAGTGACATATTAATGTCCACCTTTGAAGGTGTTAAAAGAATGTTGAACAATCATCGTTTCGGGAGGCAGAAATTCGCCATCCACGGAAACATTATGTTCTTTAACCATTAGATGTAGGTGTGTGTAAGTGTAGCTCGAATACTTCTTATAACAACATCCTAGTATATTGAAGATACTGTATTGGTTACAAGATAAATGAAAAGAAAGAGTTTAGGAGGTTGGAGAAGAAAAATAAAACAAAAGGACACAAGTGAAGACATTACCTTAAAATCGGGTAACTCCCTTTGGTTTGAGATCAAAGGCTTCCTTGGGAAGACTTATGCCAAAAGTGAAGCTTCAAGGAGTAAGAGAGGGAAGTGGAGAGAAAAAATGGGCAGGGGTTCACCGAGCCAAAGTCTTTGTGAGTGTGGGTAAGGAGGTAGAGGTGGGGGCCTTTTATAAGAGCAGAGGAGGGGCACTCTTGTAAAGTTACAAAATGTTACTTTATTTTCAAAAGAGTTTCGGAATTTAAAGGTCCCACATTGATGTATTTCGAGGATAAGTTGATAAGGGTTCTAAATCAACTCATTCAATAGGTTTTGGACATGTTTAGGTCTTAGATATTATATTATCATTCCATTTTATTTAAATACTGAAATAATGAGGTCATCGCTGCATCATCATGATGTCATAAATAATTTAATTTATTTAATGTCTAAAAATTATAAAAAAATACAATGATTTAGGAAATAGTTTTATCTTTCCAATTACTATTTATAGTAAATAATATGACTAGTATAACCCTTTCTAAAAATTGTTTTAGTAAAACATCTCATGTTTGTGTCATTTTTACTTTAACATTAAATAAAAAGATATTTATGTCATTTTCCAACCAAAGTGGCTCCATGGAGTCCCCAAGTTGACCCATGGATTGTATTGGTCGGCCATGACACATCCAATAAGGGTAGGACATGTGTCTAGGTCATTTCATTTTATGAAAACATTATTCTTACCATAAACTACACTAATTACCTTTAATCGCGATTAAAAACTTAATAAGTTACTATTCACGAAAAAATTATTTTTATCCCATTGAACCACATTTTACTTATTAATGACAACCATGTATGTCAGATTTTTGAAATTCAAAACAAAAATATGGCAAAATTTCATTTAAACGGAAAATTCAGTTTTTATAAGTACCACTTAGTGGTTTCCCTATTCATCAAAAATTGAAGTTTTTCAGAAAAATCCCAAAAATTCACCCTAAGCTATATTTGATATTCCAAATTCAAAAATTAAGTCTATTTAAAAAAATTCAAAAAATATAAGTCACATTAATTATTTTAATAATTAATTCCCACTGTTAGAGCAAATAGCGTGTTTTTATGAAACAATAAGTATCAAAAGATTGACACTAGTTTAAGTCTGATTTCAAAGTGAAATTAATTCCAACGACCACTATTGGATTTAATGGTAAAAATATATTCTAATTTCACTTTAAAACCAATTCAAAATATAATCTAATCATATAAATAAATTATATTAAAAAGAGGTTTTGAATTAAAATACAACATTTTATACTATTCATTAAAAAATGAACTTTATCGGAAAGATACCAAAAATTTACACAAAGTAAATTTTGATGTACCGATTCTTAAGAAGAGTTTTATTTGGTAAAATAGAATGTATAAGAGTGAAAAAACTATATTTAATGACCGTTCTCTATCAAAAGTTGATAAGTGAACCTTCAGTGAAAACTAGGGCATATACGCCTAAAATTGAATTCGTTCCGTATTTTAAGCCTTTATCTTTTATTGGATAAATGTAAAAACATTTAAAAACATATATAATCATATTTTAGTTATTTCTATCCATTCCCGCCAATACAATGGCTACATGTTAACTACCATTTAAAATAATATTATTTTATTATTAGAGTGCAACGTAAGATTCCCAAGAAACTCGTTGTTGCATGTTGGGTACGCCATCGAGCATAGCATCCCCTTTAAAGTCATATTAATATTTTATTCACAAATATGGATAAATATGAAAATGTCATATTCTTTATTTACCTGGGCTGTTATAATATATGATTATTATAAAATGAAATTTATTCTGAAATATTATACACCATCCACTTGAATACCATTCAACATTTATGGAAATGATATCATTGCTAATGCGAACGTATGACCGACTGTATCCATGATGAGATGCGATTCATTCAACATGATATAAATTAAAACATGATTATATAAATATATAGAATAAATAAATATGATATATATTGGGTTAATATCATTTTGGAATGATATAAGTATGACCTAATAAGGATAACAAGAACTTCTTCAACAAAACATGCATAAGAAATTGAAGCAGCTAATACCTGAATAACGAGTAACAATGAAATGTTATTAATAAAAAGATGATAATATGATCACATATGATATCATAAAAATGAATATGATTCTATAATAATACTATGAAATTATTTAAATCAATATAGTTGATTTTATATATGTAAAAAGGATATCAAAACTATGTTAAGTGATTATTTTGTCTCAATTTTATTTCTGTGGGAAACATGCCTTATACACAAACTATTTCTTCTGAGTTGTCACTATGCTTACTAAGAATGTTTTTACAATTGTTATTATAAATTTTATATTATTAATATAATTTTATTTATTTAATGAGGCACATGATTTGACTAATTATAAATTGGTAAGGGAAAATTTCGCAATCTATTTATTATATGATATTGTTTACACATAAGTACTTACTGGAGTATATTTATCATTAATGTCCATGTTTCCTAATTATGTATTCCAAAATATTACTGTTATTCTTATTAAATTTTTTTAATATCAGTTTTTCCATGGTAGAATTTTTATTAAATGGTATGAAAGGAATATTTTTTTTTCATATGATGTAATTTTTCAGTTTCCCGGAAAATGTTTGAGGAGAATGTTTTTAAATTATAAATCATGAATGGATTTTTACACTTTCCTAATGCCTTATTTATATGAATATTAAATTACAAGATTTCTTGTATATTTTCAAAGATATTATCTTCTTTTATAATTTGATGGAATTTTTAAAAATAAAACATTTTTAACAAAGAAAGAATATATTCCTCAAGAATTAATTTCACGTGTTTTATAAAACTTATCATCCAACTATGGTGAAATTATTTTATATGTTTATTCTTATAACCCTATTATTCCTATTTTTTGATTATGTTTATGATGGAATTATATTTATTAAAAATATAGTTTTTTATATGAAGTATGTTATGATGGGATGATGTTTAAAAAACCCATTTTATTCCTTAGTTAATGCTACAATGAATGATTTATGCTTCTGTGGAACACATAAGAATGATTTCATTATTACATTGGTGGGACCTATATCTCTCTCTAATTAATTGGGTAACGATTTATATCTCATGAGATAGATATGACTGGAATTGAAAGTAATTCCAATTTAGTAATATAGGGATGGTGTGGCAAGTAAATCCAGTTTAGTAATACAAGGCTGGAATGAGGAGTGAACATAGATTAGTAATAGACTTTTCCACTAGGATTGACTTGGAATAGAGCCCTGGATAATTTAGATATGATTATATATGATTATATATTTACCAAAATTCAATGTTTTATGGACATTCTATTTTGTCATGGTTCATGTTTCCTTTATGATTTATATCTTATGAACTACCAGTGCTTATTTCATGAATCAATATTTTGGTATATACTATATATGGTATGGTTTTCAAATGTTATTTTCATGTTTTTAACTTCTTATGTTTATGTTTTATATGATATTTTCTATGAATACCCTTACAGAGTATCTGAGCTCACCTTTTTCATATGTTTTCTATTCCCCATGATATAAAGAAAGGTTTTATTAAGGAGAAATAAATGAGAAGATCCTTATGAGAAGTGTTGAAAATATTTCACCAAGTTAGTAAAATTTGATCCCAGCTTCCAAAGACAGTTATCTAATATGGTCTTTGGGAATATTTTTTTAATTTGTTATGTATTCTACAAAGGTATTGTAATTTATGTGTACATAAATCATGTGTAACTATAATTGATAATAGATATAAATATTAGTTAATCTTTGGAAACTAGGATGAAAAAACTATAGTGAGATTCCTAAAGATAGTTCTAAGTTATATCTAGGGATTTCTTCAGGATAAGTCTAATGATAGTTTAAAATCCCATAATTATGGTAATAATCATGAATATAATATGATTAAACATAATATGTTATAGTGTGAAAGTACTTTACCTTGATTATGTGTTTTTTCAAGTATGATTATTTTGTCCCACACTTTTCTTTTTTGGGTTTTATAAAATTGCTGGAAATAAGAGTATTTATATTAATGGAGAATATGATGGGAAATGGAATGATATTACTCATGAGAAACCAAATGAAAAGGGAGATGGAATGTGAAAATTTATTATTATGCCTAATCAACAATATCATAATATGATCAATAATTCAACATTGGTGAGTTTCCCAAACCACATAATAAGAGAAAGATGGAGTTTCACGGTGATCATAGAGGAAAGAAATATCATGTTTTCTCATATAAATCACGTGGTAAGAGGCATCAAGGAGAATGCTTCAAAGTAACTATATAATATTTTGGTTGTGGGAAAGAATGAAAAAAAATCCATTAATTACAAAGAAAAAGGTTCAGTTAACACAAAAGACCAGTTTAAGGGTATTTCCAGGACATCAATAATTGTTAAATGTTTTTAAATGTGTAATGTATGTGAATTATAAAAATTGATTCCCTATGGGAAAATCTCATGAAGGAAATAAGCTTGGTTTTATGGGTATTATTTATGTTTTAAATGATGAAGAGACTAAAAATAACATATGAGATGATATTAATGTTAAGGAATAAAATTATGAATCTTGGTCAATGGTTTAAGAAGATAGTGGAATGATTTAATTTTTATTAATAATAATGTTTATAAGTAATTTTATGGTGTTATGAAAAAAACAATTACGAATTGTTACACTAATGTTGTTTCATAGATATTTGAAAGTATATGTTGAATTTTACTGGTAACCATGAAAAGAGATTGAGATAATATGATGAAAATGAAATTATTAAGGGAGGGATACTCCTTAATATGAGGATGATGATGAGATAATGATATTTTGGTCATGAATAAGTAAATTGTATAGTAATGATTTCGATAGAACATATTAAGGATTTATTGAAAATTAGTTTATTCTATCATGGATGAAGTTTATATCTTTCTAGAATTAAGAATAAGGAAACATGCATGTTTTTAATATGGATATATGGTAATTCAGGTTATTATCAAGAGAATAGATAATGAAGGTGTTAACATGCTTGGAATTTAACCAACATAAGATACCTTATGATATATGGGAGATAAATGTTAATATGATTTACCTCACCTACTTCTAGAGTTTTGTATTTTCATATTTAAGAATGATTTTAAGGTTATCAATTATTGGAATTTATAACTTAAACTTGATATGAGGTTTTTTAGACTAAAGTATTATCTCACTATCGGTCGAATTATGCATATTTGACAACTTTTTCTAACCTTTTCGGTTGTGATAAAGATAGATATAATGAACTATCATTCAATTTATGGATATCATGATCTACTAATGCTTCAGGTATGAAAAAAATCAAATTCATATCATTGAATAATAGATAAAGTGAGAATTGATAAAGGAATAAGTAAAGGATGAGATAAACATAATCAAGTAAGTATTTGTTCTCATTATTAGTGAAAGGATCTTGAAACCAAAATTGTTAGCCTATTACCTTTGATTCCAATGAATCAAATATCCCCTTAAATATTCAAATTTTTATGGGTTTCTAATTATTAACTATCTTGTAAACTTGCTCCCTATCACTCTCTATCAAAACATGATGGTTAGAATTATCTTCTATATCCATGTTTTCACTTCTCATATTTCTTTTTAAAAGGTAGTCTTATTATCTTTTTTTATGTGGCTTTCTATAAAATAACATTTAAAGTATCAATCCTTTTATAACCCAAATGAATTTCGTGAGAGAAATTAATTTTAAGGTGGATATATGGAAACTACCTGATATTTTTATGAGATAGATCTCTTTAATTTATTTGATATCTTTTGTTGTATTCTACCACAAGGTAAGCTTGCAATATATACAACACCTACTTATCTTACAGTATACTCAACACTATGCTTGGGTTCTGTTACACACAATTTCATGTTCTTTTGATATAATTCATTTCATTCAACACCGATTTTATGTAAACAACTAAATATTATTATGTTACCATATTACCTAGTCATTATAATGGCGGGTACGAACATTAATAACTTTTTTTATGAAAAACTATTTAAATGAAAATTGGTGAATTTATAAAATAATTAAACCACTCTTTATGGATTTTTATTAATTTAATATATATATAATATATTTAATCTAATTTTTTAAATTCATCTTATAATTTTTATAGATATGATATATGAAAATATTCAATTTTTCAGATAAAAGAAATACTTTTCAAAAAATGAAAATTTTCCACTTTTTGATGGCGCACACATTTTAAATATAGTTTTGACACTTTTATATATTATATTAAACCAAAGAAACTTCTTATTTTTGGAATTGTGATATAAATATTTACTTTGAATGTTTTTTTCTGATAAGTTTTAATTTTTGATGAATAATAAAAATATATTAAATTTTAATTGAAAATAAATTTTTTTCATAATAATAATTTATTTTGGTAATTTATATTATTAAATATTTTTATAGTTTAAATATATATATTTTTATAATTAAATATAATTTTGTTCATTTTCATTAATGTTACCATGAATTTTGATGTAAAAACATTTCAATCATTTTCAGTGTTTGGTCTTTTAAAAACCCGTATTTCATTATGACAATGAGATTAATTTTAAATTAATCAATGAAACTTTTGTGTTTTTAATTTTTAAAAATGTATTCCACATTTTGAATCAGTAGGTCCAAATTATGTAAAAATCGTTCATTTATTTTTTGGAAATATAAATAGTAACTTTAGTAATTTTTATTAATATGGTAAAAAGGTTAATCATGTAATTAAGGTTAAATATACTATTATAAAATTAACTTAACAATTGTTATAATATGATTGGATGGTTTATATTCAACTTAATCCATTCTGGGGTGAATATTATACCCTTTGGAAGCCACATGGATGATTTTAAAACATTAATTTATTTTTTTTAAAGAAAAGTTAAATATGTCTGATTCAAATTTTTTTAACTGCATAATTTTTAAAATAAGGTTATATTGAAGATATATTCAACTATAAATACTCATTTTAATGGAAATTAATTTTTAATTTTTAGGAAATAAATAGTTAACTTTATAGCTTATACATTAGTGGTGAAGAAATCATTTAATTGATGAGAAATCAACAAAATAAGTTTTATTAAAATGATAATAATCCTTAAATGGAAATAATAGTTAACCAAATATTATTTTTCAAGTATATATAGACTATAATAATCCATGTTTCTATTTATTAACCATGTGGATCTATATGGAAAGGATTATGAAAATTATAATATTTTAATTGAAGTGATTTTAAAGTTTTCACATTCATGTTTTAATAAATATAAAACTTTTAATATAATATTTTACTAAAAATATATTAAACATACAATATTCTTCATAAATATAGAAGAATTATATTTATTAAGGTATTTTATTGTTATTTTGTATTCCGAAAATATGTACATTAAATAATTTTACAATATGGATGTAGTAATAATTTTAGTAATGGAAATACCAAATTAAGGCTGTTAAAAATATGAAAATAAATATAATTTGGGATAATTATTATATCCAAACTTTTTTTTATAGATTTCTTTGATTCCTTATGGATATATTAAAATATTTTATTAAGAATAACATCTCAGCTTTATATTTTGTAAAATTAGTAAATTTAATCGTCTCAAAATTGACACTATTTATCGTTTATCAACATTATGTATTATTGAATTTTTTAGAAATCATATATTTTTACAACATAAAATAATTATTATACTATCTAAAATTTTATAAATTATTCATTAATTGTATAATTTAAATAAAATAAGTAAAAAATTACACTATTTTAGCGTTGAATAATTTTTTTACCTTAGTTAAAATTAAAATAGAATAACTAAGGGTTAATTCAAATTATATGGTTTAAATTGACAGAGAAATATGTATAAAAGTTATTGGTTGATGATATTATAACATCATATATTTATATATTTGATTAAATTACATTCTGTTTGTATTTTTATTGAGATTAATTTAATTATAATTTTATATTTTTTGAGATTCCAGAAGTTCCTCTCACCTAAATTATAAATAGGAACATCCTCCATCACATCTTCAATTCAACTTGAGCATTAAATTCAATCAATACCCTTCCAATTTATATTATAATTTTCATTATTCAAATTTTATTGGTGTTGTTCTTCTCAAAATACTATCCTTAGTTCTTTTAAGAGGAGATCTAGACGGAGCGCACAGAAGAAGAGGTAATCTCTTTTACCGACACTCTCTAGATAATTTATTCTTCTACTTCCTATTCATTTATTGTTACCATTATTAAGTAATAACTCAAGTATCTACTATATAATTATATTTTATTTTGTTTATAGATCAACCTTAATCCAGCTTCTATCGATCCTATGAAAAACAAAATCACCACATGTGTGTACGTACGACTTCCCGTCTCCACCCTGTGGTGTAATCTATTTTTCACCACCACTATACTTGGATGGGTATAATGATGGACATAATAACTATATATTATTATTTTATCCTGATATTAATTTTTAAATATTATAAATCAACAACTTCAATACCATTTACTAATTATGGAAATGATATCATCACTCGTGTGTACGTAGGACCTACCGTCTCCATGATACGACACCGTTCATTATTAAAGATATATATTAAATCATGATTATATAAATATAGATAATGAATAAATATGATATATATTGTGTTAATATCATTTTTTCAATGATATAACTATGACGTATTATGTATAACTGAACTTATTCCACAAAATATACACAAGAAAATAAAGCAGTTAATACCCTAAAAATGAGTAATAATGATATGTTATTAACAAACGGATGATAATACCATCATATATGATATCATAAGACATACTATGATTATGGAATAAGTTAATGAAATTATTTAAATCATTATTTAGACGTTTTAGATATATATAAAGAATACTAGTCCTAAGAAAATACATTTTTTCCATCTTTTATTTATGTGGGACATATTCCTTATACACTACCTATTTATTTTGAGATGTGTTGAGGCTTACCATAAATGTTTTTATGATTAATATCATGAATTTTATAATATTTATATAATTTTACTTATTTTATGACCCATATAATTTGACTGATTATAGATTGATAAGGGAAAATTTCACAATCTCATTATTATCTGATATTTTATATACGAATGTAGCTGCTGGGGTATATCTATTATCTATGTATATGTTCCCTATTTATGTATTATGAAATATTCTTTTGATTCTTATACAATTTTTTAAATTCAATTTTATAATTGGTGAATTTTTATTAATCGGTATGAAAGGAATCTTTTTTTTTTGTTTTCGATACAAGGTCTTTTTGAGTTTTCCAGGAAAATTGCAAGGAGAATGGTTTTTTTAGATTATACGGCATGAAAGGATTTTTACACTTTCATAGTGCCTTATTTACATGAATATTCAATTACATGATTTTAATTTTGTTTTCAAATAAATTATTTTCTTTTTATATTTCATTTCACTAATAGAAATGAAAAAAAAATTATTGTTGAAAGGAAATTTTTCAAAAGAATTAATTTCAAGTGTTTTATCAAAATTATTTCCCATAAAAGATGAAATTATATTATAGGGTTATTTCTCTACCCATATTATTCCAATGGTTTGATTTTCTTATGATGGAATGCTTTTTATAAAATCCAGTTGTTTTATATAGATTATGTTATGATGGGACGATGTTATGAAACCCATTTTATTGCTTGGGTTATAATATGATGAATGATTTATATTTTTGTGGAACACATAAGAATGATTTAATTATGAGATGGTTGGGAAATATATCTCCCTTCAATTCATCAGGTAAAGATTTATTTCTCGTGAGATAGATAGTACTAGAATGGAAAGTAAATCAAGTTCAGTAATGTGGGGCTTGAACGACAAGTAAATCTAGTTTAGTAATATTTGGTTGGAATGAGCAGTTGACTTTGTCCAATAATATACTTTGTCAAATATTATAGTATTAGAAATGATCCGTGGATAATATGGAACCTATTTTCTATTCTTATCTATTTTCCACAATTCAATGTTTTATTCCATTTATATTTCTTTATGGATCATGATTCCATTATGATTTAAGCATTATGAACTGCCAAGGTTTAATTAATGAATCCTTATTTTGGTATATGTTAAATGTGGTATGGTTTTCAACACTTATGTTTATGTTTTTACATTCATATGTTTATGTTTTGTATTCTTTTTTTTTATACTTACCCTTAATGAGCATTTTAACTTATCCTTTTTATAGGTTTTCCTTTCCCAAGGCTATAAATAATGATTTTAGGAAGGAAAGATAAATAAGAAGATCTATATGGGAGATATTGAAGTTATTTCACTAAGTCCGATTTTTTTTTTCCAAGTTTCCAAAGATAGAAAACTAATACGGTCTTTGGAAATATTTATGTGTAATGTATTATGTATTCCAAAAAGTAATGCAATTTCTATGTACGTCAAGATGGGGTATCTAAAAGAGGAAATTTATTATTAAAGAATAAGTTATTTGACACATCTAAATACATGGATTCAATTTTATATTGATTTTTATTATTCTAGATTAGATTCCACCACTCGTCTTCTTCACATTCTAACCGATGAATATCTAGAATGAATTTCTCATGATCTAATCCCAAGATAATAGAGAATATGTTTTTAGTAGTATTGATCCAGTATTTGACAAAAATTATATCTAAAGGCCTGTTGAAAGAAGTTGGGCGTTGCCTCTAGGACTCAAAAAAAATATGTTCCCTCATTTTCGAATTTAGAGGTCTACCATGATTCATAGCATCAGTGATTCAGGTGAGTATATCAATAAGATTCTTCCTTCCTTCTCCCATAAAATATTGTTTCTCAAGAGGAAAATTATTTTATTATTAGTTGAAATCACCATTAATGTGGTTCCTTTGAGTTTCGACCATTTATGAAAACAAAAATCATAGTAAGAAAAATTATCATAATGTGGAATCAAATAATTATGAATAGTCACCTAGAAGATGTCTAAATTATGACACCTTCCTTAATAAATGAAACCTTAGGTTAATCCTAGATTATTTATATAAAAACTCTATTTAAATCCATTATGATAGTTTTTGAAGAGTATGTGAATTCCAAAAGAATATCCCCTAAGATTGTCCAACTAGTTATCCTAGAAAGCATGCTGTCATGTACTAGGTTACATCGAGTCAGGCCCAACAAACATTGTCATAATTTTTATTCCTAGCTACTCCTTTCAATATCCACATCAACTTTTAGTATCTAGATATAGATGAATTTCTAGGAAACCAATTACTCTATCCTTTACCAAAATTCCAAGAAATTTTCCTATACATTTCCTTATCCTTAAAAAAATAATTAGACATGTCCTTAGGGTTATCAATAAGGTTCTCTCATTCTATCATGCAATGGTTAACTAAAACTTTTCTCTAATACCCACTATAGTGACCCTCACTTTTCATACATTTACATTCCATAACATTTTAGTAATAAGTAAAACATTATACAAATATACTCCCAAAGACAGTACTAGTCTAGTCTCTTCAGAAACATAGAAACATACACCCAAGTACAATAGTGACCTGCATTATCTCTTACTATGATCTTCATGTCTAGAACCCTTCTTAGAAACATCATGAATAATACATATCTTCATATCCTAGGGAAGAAAAAATAAAAAAAAATGAGCTCATATTCTCAGTAAGGATAAACATGGGAGGTATATAAGAAGAAATATCAGAATAGGGGTAATCAAATGTGATCATAACATTAGAAGATCATACCTGACATATCATAAGACCAGAAACCTGAATCACAACATAAAACATGGAATTTTATCATACATGAATCATAAAGAAATAAATAACATAATCTATGAAATTATATTGTACAAATAATACATGTAATTTTGGGATACATAAACACGTGATATCTTTCCATATAAGTCAGGAAACATTTATAGAACTTATTAAGGAACTTCATGGGAACTCCACCTACTAGGAAGGACACACCACCATACCAAGTAATATTACTCCCCTATTAGTGGATCCAGTTTTTCCACATCCCCATACTTGATTAGGTTTCCCCATCTCCCAACTTCATAGTGACTACATCTACTGAATGTGCCACACCACGATCCCCAGATGCATTCCATTCATTATAAGGGATTAGGTTTCCCCATATTCCCATAGTGGATCAGTCCTGTAGAAATTATTCACATCCTTATCTCATGATATATTAATATCTACCAATCCATTGGAGGGATATATAGGTCCCTTATATCTCATAATAAAATCATTCATACATGTAATATAAGATAAAAAAACTTACATCATATAATGAACCATAAAAGGGATGGGTTTTATAAACATTCTTTCATAGTTACATGAAATGTAATGGGTAACAATAATATTTCATCACATCGTAACCTATGGAAAATACATATGTTTTATAATCATTTCATCGAAGCATAACCCATGAAAAGAAGTTGGATTCAAATGCATATAAACCATGGAATAGAAAGTCATGTCATTTGGATCATTCAATAAAAACATAAAAAATTCATGAAAGTATATGAAGAGAACCTTGGTATAATTTCCTATAAGGACATTATTGACATAAAAATATATCATCTCAAATGAAAACTAACATGGAATTATATTTTGAAAACATTTCATGGATAAAATATACTTTTTTTCTTTGTAAAGGGTAATTTAAAACATATAACATTTAGAAAAATTTTTTCATGAAAATGAACATAAAATATTATTTAGAAATATGTGTAATAATTTTCTAAAAATTTATCTTTGAATAAATATAAAGAGTGTTTTAAAAAAATGTTAAAACCAATTTACATGAAAACTTATAAAATAATATTGAAAAAGTTTGGAAATTCATTTCATTGAAAATAATTTTAAAACATTTAAAGGAATATTGAGATCCATAAAATATGTTTAATATAATTTTCCTTAAAAATTATATAAAAATATCACCTTTGAAAACATTTTTGATAACATGGTTCTTGAAATTCATGTCATGTGTCTCAAAAAAGGAAAATTGAAACAAATCTACTTTTCATATTTGGTAAATCATTAAACATAAACCCCTTAAAAGAGATATCAAAAAATAGATATTTAAATACTCATAAAATTAAGGATAAAATAATATAATATATTCATGGGATGTACAATCACCACACAAAATAGATGAGTGGTGAATAATGTGTAAATCTCATAGATATGAATGTAAGACTAGATATACCCTTAGCTTCTATCTTTACTATCATTATACATTCTAAAACCTACATTATAATAAATGTATGTTTATTATACACAACCATATTATTATATATAATAATATATATGCTTTTATTATTACCTCATATTACCGAATTGTAAAAAATTCAATGTTAAAGTTTCAGTATTGGTAATATTTGATTTGTTCTACACATGTGTCTTAATTTGTTATATATTTGATCCTTATACTTATATAATGATTTATAGAATTTATAAAATTACATAAATATCATTTATATTAATTATATTTTTTATATAATATTCCATATAATATAGATGTAGGAAATCGAATACACCATTCATTTAGATGGTAGGCCATACGTACGCATGAGCGTTGCTTCCATATAATTGTCATATTGAAAGGAAGAAAATAAATGAAATATATATATATATATACATGTATATATATAAATATTGATGTTTAATTATTATATATATAATATAAGTTTACTAGACTCATTCTTAATATGTTTCATGTAGTTTTTGAATGAATCACCTCGCACTGAGGGGGCTGTAGTCCACACATCCCCAGATGAAATTATCACATTTACACAATATGGGAAGTATAAAGATATGTATTGTAAAATAATTACATAATATTAAAGGAATAATATATATCATATATATAATATATAAACATAGTTTCCATGATAATTCCCACCGTGAGAGGTGGTAAAGGAAAATGAACAATCATCGTTTCGTGAGGCGGTAGTTCATCGTACACATAAACAGTATGTTCATTACCCATTAGATGGAAATGAGTGTCTGTGTAGGTTGATAAATTAGTATAAAAAATTATAATTATATTTTGGATAATTTTTTTATTAATGAATAATTGAATAATTTCAACTAAAATAGAGTAGAATTAATTTAAATAAAGGAGTTTGATGTAGGCTGTTTCCTCTTTATCTAGTTACCCCTTTTGGTTTTCACCAAAAGGATTCCTTTAAAGGTTTTATTCTCAAAGATAGGCTTGAAAATAGAAGGGAGTGATGTTGGTAATTGGATTGGGTAGATCATGTACTTACCTATGATGTTCTATAGGTATGAATAATGGGTAGAGATGGCATCCCATTGTAAAGAAGGGAGGGTACATACATAATATTTTTGAAAACAAGTTTGGTGTCCCCACATTTTTACCGAGAAAAAGTTTAAAAATCCAAAAAAACCTCAAAAATGTAAGTTTAATGGATGAATAATGAAAAAAACATGGGTGTTTTACTCATGTATAGGTCAATAGGGTCCTTAAGATTTAGGTTTATTCCCTTGATAAGCTTAATTTTAGCATAATCGTTTTAATTATGTTAAATTACTTTCAGTAATATTTTTGGTTAAAAACTATGTTTATGTTATTATAAATTATAAATAATTTTTATTACAAATATTTAATTCAATTTTCAAAATTATAATAACATAATTGGAAGAAATTAATTTAACTTTAATCCTTCTTATGTGGCAACACTATGAGTTTTAAATGTAAAAATAATTAAAAGTTTGTTATGATTTTATATCTAATTTAAATGTGAAATTAGTTTCAATGAACTATATTGGATTAATTGATAAAAAAATTATCTAATTATACTTTTAAAAAAATTTCAAATATAATTTAATCTTTTAAAAATTTAGATGAAAAAGTAGTTTAGAATTAAAATACTATATTTTTCACTATTCATCAAAAAATGAAGATTCTCAGAAAAATGACAAAAAATAACCCTAAAATAATTTCAAATTTAGAAATTTAAAACTGAGTTTATTTTTTCAAATTAAATTAATTAATGTATAAAAAGTTAATTTTATCACAAAAGGACATGAAACGCAGTTCATTTGAGAAAATAATATTTTTAAACATATAAGCAAATTACAAAAGATTATATCCTTCATTATAAATATGTTTTATTTATAATAAAAAAATTATAAACAATATTTGAACATTATGTATTACTAACCATATTATTTGGTTTAATATCATGGTTATAATTATCTCATTTAAATAGTTATAATGATAAATGATATTTCGTAGAAACACAATGTTGTGTGTAACGTATTCCAAGTCTGGGATTCCTGTAACCTACACCAAGTCAGTGATGTGTTTAAAAAATGGTGATTCGGTGTTTCATGTAACATATGATGATATGATTCCATGTGAAAGGAATATTTTACATGGTGCAATGAAAATTTCAATGAAAATTTTATTTATTCAAGAAACAAAAGGTTCATAAAAACTCGGGGTGTTACATTGTAACACATTATTTTCTCTTAGGTTAATATTTTTTTTAATTTATATATGTATTCCATTCCTTGTGTAATAAATTTATATGATAATATCCTGATCTTATTGGTCCTCATGAATTTATATTTCCATCTAATTTATTGTTTAATGTGACATTTCTCATAAGTGTTTGATTATGTGTGAACATGATTCAACCTTCGTTCAAATTTTTTGAAGTGTTGATATATATATATATATATAAATTATGAGTGAACATGAGGATATAGTTTTTCAAATTATAATGATGTTTCATTATTATCGATATGACACATTCATTCTTAGTTCACAAAATTTAAATATTGTTATGAAGATGTTGAAATGCTTATAATATGATGATGATGATTATTCTCAAACATGTTTTAATTTTTTTTACATCTTTTATTCATTATAATTATCCTATTACTTGGATTTTATATCACCATTTCGAGGATTCATGTCCTAAGGTTATTACTTGAACTAAGTATGATATATAAGCATTAGGAGGACCATTATGAAATATTTAAATAATCATTTAAATCTCATATATACACTGGTTGTATGAAAATAATTTACTTAAGTTACTAAGCACTTAAATTCTTGATTGTATTATTGTTTCTTAATTTATCTTAAAAATAGTGTACTCTCATTGAATTAAATATGTTATATCCTATAGATATTGTTAAGTAATTATTTAATTAATTTATGAATTAGATTATTACAGGATAACATAGGATAATTTTAAGGATCCCACTAGTGAATACTTTAAAATTCATATTTACATCTCAAAAAATAATTTATATATTATTTATTAACTTTTTTTATTTAATAAATATAAATTTTATAAAATGTTGTGAAATAGATAAATCCAGGATGATAACCCATGTGATGGAAATTTTAATTATTGTTTGAATGATGTGAGAAATGTATTAAATGTTGGAGTTAAAAAATATATAGTGGGTCATACGATGATATCCCTGGTTATATAAAATAACTTGAACCGTGTTAGATTCATACAATCACCAAAGTGGGAGAAACAAGATTATGAATCATTCTTGTTCCCATCAACACCTTCAATTATTTAATTTAAGAAAACATTTATTTTAGAAACATAGGTTACCTTCATTGAAAATATATTTGATAGACATAATTTTTATATGATGGATAATGTTATAATTATTGTCTATCATTTTGAAAAATAATTTTCCCAATTGTGGACATTGATCAAGACTAAAATGAAAAAGGATGAAGTTAATTCTATGGAGTTAGAGGATATTAAGTAAATACTTTTTAATTATTATTTTCATTAAAATAAAAATAAAATATATATATATAATTTATAGATCTTATGAAAATGGTGGATAAATCTATCACTTATTACTAGAAATATTTCCCTAGGCAAGAATGGTATGACACATGTTTTTTTATCATAAGTGGAATGAAAATAAATTGGTTCTTCTGTGGTTTAAAACAACATATCTGAAGAGATATTTCCATACAAGACATTGGGAATTTTGAAGAAGTGTTTTGGTGTAATATCAATATAAATATTGAGTTTTTATAATTGACCTTTGGACATGGAGGTATGATAATAATGATATAGTTTCAAGCTGCATAACCAAGTAACATGGAAGGAAAGAATATCCAACCACCCACATGTCAAAGATATGGAAAGAATCCCAAGAAAGTCTCTTCAATGGAATAAGTAGATTGTTTATATATGTTTGATATGAGATTCAATATCTTTTATTTATAAGATATAGGAATAATATAATCAATGTAATGGCACAAAAGAAGGCACCCTCTAATGCACTACCCATGGTCCAATACATCAACTATAATAAATATGGACATTATACAATATTGCACACCAAATAATGGGACTCCAAAGGGAAATCAAAACCTATAATCACAAATTGAAAAGAATAAATGGACTTTTTATCATATAAAAACCAATGAGTTGGAACAATTAAATATTGTTTTACAAGGTATTATTTTTTCTCTCAAGAATAGTGAATATTATATTTGACTTGGGTTCTATCAATTCTATTATTTCAATGAATATTTCATTAAGTTTTTTATCACCAACCCTATAAAATCATGTTTAAATGTCAATGAAAAGTCTTATGGGTGAAATCCTTACAACCTAATTGTTGGAATATTGGCCAATTAGCTCTTATGGGAAGATTCATCCACTAAGTCTCAAAATACATCATTTTTGTTAAATTGACACTATATGATGCATTAAATGGTTCTCATTATATATATATCTCACTTAATATTTTGAAAAAATTAAACCATTATTCAAATTCCCAAACTATACCATATTACTATAATCATATAAGGAAGATTATAAATCTCATTTATAATATACATTAATTTAATGGGTTTTAATACCTAATGAATATGCACATGTTTGAAAAATTGTTAAGTAAAAAAAGAACCATTCATATAGTCGAGAAAATTAAAAGACAACATATTAAAGTTTTCTATGTTTAATTACCTATCATTCTAACTAGAACATGAGGTATAATTATCCACTGAACTCATACTAGAAGAAATAATAGCATACATGAGTAATTATAGTATGAACCTAATAAAACTGTAAGAGTTTGAAAATAAACTGTGAGAGAATTTAAGAAATGGGGTCAACGCACCCTAGTGAATCACTAATGGGTGAACCAGTTCAAATTTTCAAGAAGAAATATAGATCAATATTGTTTTGAATTTATTACCAAGATCCCATCAAGATAAATATAAATACTAATTATCCCTTGCTAACAATAGATTATTTATTCAATTTTTTTGAGATTATAATTTCTTAAAGTAGATCATTATTCAATATAAAAATAGCATATGGTTATAATAAATTATATTAAATAGAAATCTTTACATAAATGAAATAGGAACTAAGAGTTTATAGTGATGAAATTTTGAATTACAATTTCTATTAAAATATAAATATATTTTACTAATGGAGACATTTAATAAAAACAAATTAAAAGTTTCAAGGTATTTAATGATGCTATTTTTATATAATCTATGACTAAATAGAAATATATAGAGGATATATGGATTATTTTGAGTATTTTATGTATGATAGGTTTTATTTTATGTTCTTTATGTGGGAAATTTTGATAAATTATGATATATTGTTGAGGAATGTGATCAGGACTAAAACAATTATTTCAATATTTAAATGGAAACTTTTATAGAATAATGGCCCAATTTAATATTTGTAAAAACCTGTTTATAGTTTTCATGGATTTAAAAGGTATTAACAATGCTTTATGAGAATATTCTCATGGTTTTATATCCCAATGACTATGTTAACATACATATTGTTCTATATTTTCTTGATGAAGTAATGTTAATAGTTATTTAAGGAGCCCATGAAGTTTCTAATATCAACAAAAAGTCTCACTCTACTAATGTGGAGAAGGTATTCTAATATTTTTTGATGCATTAATGAAATTTTATGGACGCCTAAACATTCAAAACGTTAAATTTATTGAATATTCCTTATATGAATTGATTATCTATGATCATAACTACCTAATTAATTATAGGGATTTAGCATTATTGATCTTTATCATAAAAAATTTGAAGGAATTACCATTATGGGAAGAACTATAAAAAATATCATTATAATAAGTGTTTAATGTATATATTATCACATTGAGAGTTGAATTTGTATCCATAAAGATGATGGGATTTAATAAATTTCTATGACTTATAAATATAATACAATCAAATAATGGAGAAAATTTAAAAATATTTTCTTCGAGGAATAGAACCTGTTACCCTATACATGATGAGGATTTAGAATGACCATCTCTTTATTGATATAAATTTTACAAACATAGAAACCATAATGGAAGGGAATACACTATAAGATTCCCCAATAATTTTCTAACCATCTATCCATTAAAAAATGATGGTGGTGTAGAGGGATGATATAGATATTCAAAATAAGGAGGGAGTGATAATAAAAGATAATTTCCATGAATTTAATATTATAAAACACTGATTAATTTAGATCAAAACAATACTAAACTTTATATAATTATTAGAGATAAAAAATTAGTTCTTAGAAGATACATATAACTCATTATTCTTTATTCATCCTCTAAGTACTACTATGTACATAAATTATCAGGAGAAATTTTGGAGGGACAATATGAAGAGGTATGGTTCTAAGTGCACCTCAAAGTTCTTGGTATGTTAAAAAGTCAAGATTAATAATTATAAATCCAAATGGATGATGTATATTATAAGGACCCAATATTTAAATATATAAATATTACATATTATGGTTTCATATTTAATAAATTTCACAAATACAAGCCCAAGGAACATAAAATTTTAATAATTTGGAGACTAGATTCACAATCTTTATATTTCTTGAATTATATTCAACATATCCCATTAAGATATTATCCTTAGAAGAACCCTTCTAAAAACATTCTTTATCAAACTGGGAGAGGAATCATAAGAAAGGGCGATCACAGATGGTCAGTAAAGGGGAGGGGACATACTTAGTATTTTTGAAAACAAGTTTGGTGTCCCAACATTTTTACTGAGAAAAAGTCTAAAAATCCAAAAAACCTCAAAACTGGAAGTTTAATGGATGAATAATGAATTAAACATGGATGTTTTACTCTTGTATAGGTCAATAAGGCCCTTAAGATTTAGGTATATTCCCGTGATAAGCTTAATTTTAGCATAATCATTATAATTAGGTTTAATTACTTTCACTAATATTTTTGGTTAAAAACTATGTTTATGTTATTATAAATTATAAATAATTATTATTACAAATATTTAATTCAATTTTCAAAATTATAATCTCATAATTGGAAGAAATTAATTTAACATTAATCCTTATTATGTGGCAACACTATGAGTTTTAAATGTAAAAATAATTAAAAGTTTGTTATGATTTTATATCTAATTTCAATGTGAAATTAGTTTCAATGACCTATATTGGATTAATTGATAAAACAATTATCTAATTATACTTCTGAACAATTTAAAAATATAATTTAATCTTTTAAAAATTTAGATGAAAAAGTTGTTTAGAATTAAAATACTGAATTTCTCACTATTCATCAAAAAATGAAGATTCTCAGAAAAATCCCAAAAAATAACCCTAATATAATTTCAATATTAGAAATTTAAAAAAGAGTTATTTTTTCAAATTAAATTAATAAATGTATAAAAAGTTAATTTTTTTCACAAAAGGACATGAAACGCAGTTCATTTGAGAAAATAATATTTTTAAACATATAAGAAAATTAAAAAATATTATATCCTTCATTATCAATATGTTTTATTTATAATAAAAAATTTTAAACAATATTTGAACATTATGTATTACTAACCATATTATTAGGATTAATATCTTGGTTATAATTATCTCATTTAAATTGTCATAATGATAAATGATATTTTGTAGAAACTCAATGTTGTGTGTAACGTATGCCAAGTCTGTGATTCCTGTAACCAACACCAAGTTAGTGTTATGTTTAAAAAATGGTGAGTCGGTGTTTCATGTAACCTATTCTGATATGATTCCATGTGAAAGTAATATTTTACATTGTGCAATGAAAATTTCAATGAAAATTTAATTTATTCAAGAAAAAAAGGTTCATAAAAACTCACGGTGTTACATTGAAACACATTCTTTTCTTTTAGGTTAATAATTTTTTTTGATTTATGTATGTATTCCATTCCTTGTGTAATAAATTTATATGATAATATCATGATCTTATTAGTGCTCATGAATTTATATTTCCATCTAATTTATTGTTTAATGTGACATGTCTCATAAGTGTTTGATTATGTGTGAAAATGATTCTACCTATCTTCACATTTTATAAAGTGTTGATATATATATATATATTATTAGTGAACATGAGGATATATTGTTTCAAATTATAATGATGTTTCATTATTATCGATATGACACATTCATTCTTAGTTCAAAAAATTTAAATATTGTTATGAAGATGTTGAAATGCTTATTATATGATGATTATTATTATTCTCAGATATGTTCTAATTTTTTTTACATCTATTATTCATTATAATTATCCTGTTACATGGATTTTATATCACCATTTCCATGATTCATTTCCTAAAGTTATTACTTGAACTAAGGATAATATATAATCATTAGGAGGACCATTATGAAATATTTAAATAATCATCTAAATTTCATATATACACAGGTTGTATGATAAGAATTTAATTAAGTTACTAAGCACTTAAATTCTTGATTGTATTATTGTTTCTTAATTTATCTTAAAAATGGTGTACTGACATTGAATAAAATATGTGATATCTGGTAGATATTGTTGAGGAATTATTTAATTAATTTATGAATTAGATAATTACAGGATAACATAGGATAATTTTAAGGATCCCAGTAGTGAATACTTTCAAATTCATATTCACATCTCAAAAAATAATTTATATATTGTTTATTGACTTTTTTTATTTAATAAATTTAAATTTTATAAAATGTTGTGAAATAGTTGAATCTAGGATGATAACCCATGTGATGGAAATTTTAATTATTGTTTTAATGATGTGAAAAATGTATTCAATGTTGGAGTTAAAAATATATATAGTGGCTCATATGATGATATCACTAGTTATATAAAATAACTTTAACCATGTAAGATTCATACAATCACCAAAGTGGTAGAAACTAGATTATAAATCATTCTTGTTCCCATAAACACCTTCAATTAATTAATTTAAGAAAACATTTATTTTAGAAACATAGGTTACCTTCATTGAAAATATATTTGACAGACATAATTTTTATATGATGGATAATGTTATAATTATTGTCTATCATTTTGAAAAATAATTTTCCTAATTGTGGACTTTGATCAAGAATAAAATTAAAATGGATGAAGTCAATTCTATGGAGTTAGAGGATATTAAGTAAATAATTTTTAATTATTATTTATATTAAAATAAAAAAATCAATATATATAGATAATTTATAGATCTTATGAAAATGGTGGATAGATATATCACTTATTAGTAGAAGTATTTCCCTAGGCAAGAATAGTATGACACGTGTTTTGTTATCATAAGTGGAAGGAAAATAAATTGGTTCTTCTGTGGTTTAAAACAACAAATCTGAAGAGATATTTCCATACAATAAATTTGGAATTTTGAAGAAGTGTTTTGGTGTACTATCAATATAAATATTGAGTTTTTAGAATTGACCTGTGGACATGGAGGTATGATAATAATGATATAGTTTCAAGCTGCATGACTAAATAATATGGAAGGAAAGAATATCCAACCACCCACATGTCAACGATATGGAAAGAATCCCATGAAATTATATTCAAAGTAATGAGTTGATTGTTTATATATGGTTGATATGAGATTCAATATACTTTATTTATAAGATATATAATAAATATAATCAATGTAATGGAAAAAAATTAGGAACCTTCTAATGCACTACCCATGGTCCAATATATCAACTATAATAAATATGGGCATTATGTAATACTGCACACCAAATAATGGGACTCAAAAGGGAAATCAAAATCTATAATCACAAATTGAAAAGAATAAAAGGACATGTTATCATATAAAAACCAATGAGTTGGAACAATTAAATAATTTTTTACAAGGTATTATTTTTTCTCTCAAGAATAGTGAATATTATATTTGACTTGGGTTCTAGTTATTCTATTATTTCAATGAATATTTCATTATGTTTTGTATCACCACCCCTATAAAATGATGTTTAAATGTCAATGAAAAGTATTATGGGTGAAATCCTTACAACCAAAGTGTTGGACTATTGTCAAATTAGCTCTTACGGGAAGATTCATCCACTAAGTCTCGAAATACATCATTTTTGATAAATTGACACTATATGATGCATGAAATGTTTCTCATTATATATATATATATATCTCACTTAATATTTTGAAAAAATTAAACCATTACTCAAATTATCAAACTATACCATATTTTTATAAACATATAAGGAATATTATAAATATCCTTTATAATATACATTAATTTAATGGATTTTAATACCTAACGAATATGCACATGTTTGAAAAATTGTTTAGTAAAAAAAGAATCCTTCATATAGTCGAGAAAATTAAAAGAGAACATATTGAAGTTTTCTATGTTTAATTACCTATCATTCCACCTGAAACATGAGGTATAATTATCCACTGAACTCATAGTTGAAGAAATAACAGCAAACATGAGTAATTATAGTATGAACCTAATAAAACTGTAAGTGTTTCAAAATAAACTGTTAGAGAATTTCGGAAATGGTGTCAACTCACCATAATGAATCACCAATGGGTGAACCAGTTCACATTTTCAAGAAGAAATATAGATCAACCTTGTTTTTAATTTATTACCAAGAGCCCATCAGGATCAATATAAATACTAATTATCCCTTTCTAACGATAGATTATTTATTCAATTTTTTTTGAGATTATAATTTCCTAAAGTAGATCATTATTCTATATAAAAATAACATATGGTGATAATAAATGATATTAAAAAGAAATAATTACATAAATGACATAGTAACTAAGAGTTTATAGTGATGCAATTTTGAATTACAATTTCCATTAAAATATTAATATATTGTACTAATAGAGACATTGAATAAAAACACATTAAAAGTTTCAAGGTCTTTAATGATGCTATTTTTATATACTCTATGAGTAAATATAAAAATATAGAGGATATATGGTTTTTTTAATAGTTTATGTATGATAAGTTTTATGCTATGTTCTTGAAGTGGGAAATTTTGAAAAATCCAGATATATTGTTGGGGAATGTGATCAGGAATGAAATAATTATTTCAATATTTTAATGGAAAATTTTATAGAATAATGTCTTAGTTTAGTATTTTTAAAAAACTATTTATAGTTTTCATGTATTTAAAAGGTATTAAAAATGATTTATGAGAATATTCTCATGCTTTTATATCCCAATCACTATGTTAACATATATGTTGTTCTATATTTTCTTGATGAAGTAATGTTAATAGTTATTTAAGGAGCCCATGATGTTTCTAATCTCAAAACAAATTCTCACACTCCGCTAATGTGGAGAAGGTATAATGATATGTTTTGATGCATTAATGAAATTTTATAGATGCATAATCATTCAAAACGTTAAATTGATTGAATATTCCTTATAAAAATTGATTATCTATGATCATAACTACCCAATTAATTATAGGGATTTAGCATTATTGATCTTTATCATAAAATTTTTGACGGAATTACCATTATGGGAAGAACTATAAAGAAATCATTATAATAAGTGTTTAATGTATATATTAGAACATTTAGAGTTGGATTTGTATCCATAAAGATGATGGGATTTAATAAATTTCTTTGACTTATCAATATAATTCAATCAAATAATGGAGACAATGTAAAAATATTTTCTTTAAGGAATAGAATCTATTACCCTATACATGAAGAGGATTGAGAATGACCATCACTTTATTGATATACATTTTCCAGACATAGAAACCATAATGGAAGGGAATACACTATAAGTTTCCCAAATAATTTTCTAACCATCATTCCATTAAAAAATTATGGTGGTGTAGAGGGATGATATAGATATTCAAAATAAGGAGGGAGTGATAATAAAAGATAATTTCCATGAATTTATTATTATGAAACACTGATTAATTTAGATGAAAACAATACTCATTTGTCTTTTATTACTAGAGATAAAATATGAGTTATTAGAAGATAAATATAACTCATTATTCTCCATTCATCCACTAAGTACTAATATGTACATAAATTTTCAAGAGAAATTTGGGTGGGACAATATGAAGAGGTATGGTTCTAAGTGCACCTCAAAGTTCTTGGTATGTTAAAAAGTCAAGATTAAGCATTATAAATCAAAATGGATGATGTGTATTTTAAGGACCCAATATTTCAATACATAAATATTACATATTATGGTTTCATATTTAATAAATTTCACAAATACAAGCTGAAGGAACATAAAATTTTAATAATTTGGAGACTAGATTCATGATCTTCATATTAATTGAATTATCTTCAATATATCCCATTAAGATATTATCCTTAGAAAAAACCTTCTAAAAACATTCTTTATCAAACTGGGAAAGGAAACATAAGAAAGGGTGATCATAGATGCTTAGTAAAGGTATTCCAGGGAGATATCATTAAAAAATTAAACAATACATAAGCATAAGTGTATGAGAACAAGCGTGTAAAACTTGAATGCCAAAAAACAACATAAAATAGACCGTAAACTTGAGTTAGGTCAAAAATATTGAAATTTCATACGAAACGAATCATAAAAGGACTTCAATGAACACATTGAAGGAGAGTATTATAGAAGCATAAAATATGGAAGTAATATAATCTCATTCATTGTGAAAATGTATAAATAGAGTCTCGTTCACTTATTAAGTTATATAAAAGAAATTATGCCCTTTAATAAACTTTTGTACCATAAAAGGTAGTCCACACATAACCTTATGGACATGAAAATAGGTCTATATATAACCTTATGGATAGGAAACCATGTTCAGGCATAACATTATGAAGATGAAATCTGGTTCAATCATAACATAATTAAATCATGATTTATCTAGGTTTACCCAATTAATTGGTGGATATTAATAGTATAAGAACCTCTGGTTTTAGAATAGGCCAAAATCCTAACCCTGTTTGAATTTTTGACTTCTTTTTGAGAAAACTGGGAAATTATGAAAATTTAGAGAATATACGACAAGTACTATAAAGTACACACCGTTTATGGGTTAGGTATTTACTGGCCACATGATTGCAGAGTATATAACATGTGATTGACTTGTAATAATTTCTTACTATAGGGCGTGTAGAGTTACTAGACATGCCATGTACTTTCTTTTCTGCATATTGGGTATGTTTTAGCTGTGTGTCGACCCATGTAGTGTGACCATGACATGTGGCTACCTGCTCTTAAGTCGGAGCATGCAAAAGGCCACTACCTAACATGTAGTACTTTATAGACACAATGTATTTTTTTATTCACATAAATGAATGAGTGTCGCGTCTTATTCTAGAAAATACCTTCTTCTTCCCCTTTTTCGTACCATGATGCTCTAGAAAGCCGAAAAGGTTTTTCTACTAGATTCTTCATCTAAAGTCTGTTCTTCATTCTGTTGGTGGATAGAGGATGACATCGAGATGGCTAAACCCACACAACCTTTTCGGTACTGTTTTATTGCCTCACACACTGAAAATTCCATCCGAGAAGAGATGTGAGGATTTGATGGAAACGTAGATCTATCATGATCTGTTTCGAATTGGAGCTCGATATTAGATGTGCCTACATCTAAAAGTCTAAGTTAGGTGGTGAATACCTTATTTTTTGTTTTCAAATAACTTTGGGTTCCCCACTATAAAGCGCATATTTGGGTATTTTGAGTGAGACCCTGTTTTGTCTACTATTGCATTTATTAGACCTATGTGATGCCTTTGGGTACTTCCTTTACCTGTTTTTCTTGAGAGAGGTTGGTTGAGGGATCTTTTCTCATTTGAATAAATGTGGAAAGGGCTTCCAAAATGGTATAAAGTTTTTTGACAAACTACTGAGTTTAATTCGTTATGTTATGATATGAATTGTTAGAGGCTCCCCAGACCCTGGTGCTGGTATGAGACAACACATAGCTAGTGAAATTCAACTCATTAGTTTGATTTTATTATTTATAGTATTTATATTGATTATATATATATATGTGTGTGATCTGTGATATTGAATATTCTGGAACCTTCTGGTTGTGTTGGGCATGTCCTGGGTATAGTTTAGTGATGTTGATCAAAGGTTGAGCCTGAACCGAGTTACATTGGGAGGTTCTAACCATGTGATTGGGAATCATGGATGTTGGATTGAGGAAATGTGACTTTCAGTTTTGGCATATCCCTGGTTAAATTGATGGTGATACCATCATACTCAAGCGACATGGTTATAGGGGCATGAGGTGTCAGATATATTGTGTCTTGGGAACTTATTTTAGTGATTACTACTCACCCTGAACTTTGAGTAGTGTGCACATAAAGAGACTCCAGGATGAGGTGGTTTTGACCACTCATGTGGGTAAAGGGCCCTATTTCTTGCAGTTTTGGTACTATTTTTTTGGGGGTTCTTGTCTTAGGAATCCACATGGAAGTTGAGGATCCTTTAAGGGATAGAGTTGATGATATCGGGTTGGGGGATGAGGCTAACCGCAGTTTTAGGGTAGACATCGTTGTCCCTCAGTTACTGATTTAAGGGAAGACATCATTGTCCCTCAAGATACATTATTGATGGAAGAAATTTGTGACCTTTGAGTTACTTATTTGAGTACAAGTATCACTCTTCCTCCAAGTCACTGCTTCTTGGGTGTTCTTTCGGGACGTCAGTACTTGAGACATGTGGTGTCAGGGGGCACATAGTGCTAGGTTACATGACAGAGATTCCAGTGTTGGATGAAGCGGGTGACACTCCATGGTGGCTGCTTAGCACTATTGGAGTTTGTGTTTATTTTCACATCGTACTAGTAACTTTTTTCCTTATAAATTCATTCCGGCATAAAATTTATATTCAGTACGCACCATTGGGTGCTGTCCTATTGAGATTTTTCTCACACCCTACGTAGGACCTTTGGAATGCATATAGACATTATGGATTTACGTGTAGAAGATAGAACAATTTCAGGATTTGGATTGTTTATCTATCGCTTGGAGATGTAAGGGACCTTGGTGTCTTGCCAAGATAGAGTTTACTTTGTTTTTATTTCTTTCCTATATGAGCATGCTTACCTAGTTTCTTTTATCTACTATTGCTTATCCAATGGAACCCTTTTTTATATTGACTTGTAATGGATGCATGACCTGTCTGTTCTAGTAGTTGTTTCTACTGGTCAGCATGCTGGTGTGTTTACTTTCCTCTAAACTTGCTTATGTATTGCTTCCACTATTTATTCCCATTTATTGTGCTTCTTCTATGTAGGTCTGGTTCGAGTGTACTGAGTTGTTTATTTCCACTACATGTTATTTGTTATTACTTGGAACTGTACCATTATTATCCTCTGACAGAGTATATCCTCTACAATACACCTATCAGACCCTTACAGCGAGTTGGGAGCCTTTGGCATTGAGGTAGGTGTGCCTAAGGTAGTAACACTCGACCCGTTTAGCACTGTTTGGGTAGTTGTTTGATTTCTGGTCATTAAAAAGTGTTATGAAAGTAGTTACTAACATAGATTTAATGGTAGTGTTTTGCTGGATACTAATGAGATTGAGACTTATCTTTTTTTATTTATGATGGTTTTACTATTTGAGATATGGTAGATTAGAGATAGTTTGTTGTTGTTGGAACTGGGTTTCTAACTTGTGGTTGGGTTCCTGCAGCCCCATGTATGAGGGATGGACCATGATAACTTGGGTGGGAATTTCTTTTTTTGCTTTTTCTAAGATTAAAGTTCATATTATTTCCACCTCGGTGTCTCACTTAGTGTGTGATGTTATTGGTTTTGATATGTGAACCTTGGCCAGGTATGGCAAGGCTTGGTTACTTGGTTTTTGATATGATGTTTTTTATGTTATTTCAATTTTGATTACTTCACATATGTTTTGTGATGTGATAATACCATGTAAATAATATAAATTTACAAGATATATAATGATTTTGAAATGTGATAGGTGAAATTCTAGAAACAATTTCATGTTTATTACAATGTACTATGCCACAATATATATATTGTGAATTTATTGTGGAAGGAGATTTTGGTTTCAATCTTGTATGAGAAGGCATGTACTATGGTTGAGATGATTTTGGTCAACACGATTGGGTGGCTAGGTCTTCGGTATGTGGCAACATTGTTTTTCAGGATGGACATGGACTAAGGTACTTCTTATAGAGGCCATGAGGTCAGGATGCCATGGGAAAGGTTGCAGTAGGGGAGAGTACGGGTAATAGTTATGTGCTACCATTTTATTGATTTCTATATCTATGTAATATTTATATATATATTGTTATTTATGTTGGTTGTCTGACCATTTTTGGTATTCAGTGGGTTCCTTTAGATGACACAGATGGAGCGTCAGGCGGGATATGGTATAATGCCACATGAGCAGGATCAGGTTCAAGATCCGATGTAGGCAGAGAATGAGCCACAGGGACATGATCAGGTGTAGGATCAGGTTTAGGATTTAGGGTAGGCAGGACAACAGTCGAGTTCCACAGTGTTCAGGCCATGTATTGACGAGAATCTATGAACTAACCTAGTACATTTATTGCAAGGGATCGACAGAGGCGCACATGGTACAAATCCATCTATGGAAGATCTGATGTGGGTGTTCCAATCACAACACCCACTACTTTTTTAGGGTGAGGGTGGTCCACAAGCAGCTAATAAATAAATAGAGATCATGAAGATTATCTTTAAATAGCTTGAGATGCCTCCAAGATGGAGGGTCATGCTGGAGACATACATGCTACGAGGAAGGGAATAACATTGGTGGGATGTGCAGGTTCCGTCATGTATACATGAAGGACAATCATGGAAGGATATTGAGGATAGGTTGTTCGAGAACTTTTACCCATATAAACTGAACATAAGGAGATCTAGAAATTTATTGAGCCTTTAGTATTGATACATGTCCGTCATGGAATACGTATCTACATTCATTGAGCAATCTTGTTTTTCACCTGATATGGTAAGCGATGACTCGACATGGGTGAGGCGCTTCGAAGATGTCTTGTGACACGCCATTCAAATCATGGTAAATATATTTAGGCTAGGTTCATTCATAGAGGCGGGGAATTAGGCACTCATAGCAGAGGGAAACCACAGGGATAGACCCCATGTTGGCCAGGCGACAAATTTAGCTGATGGTTTGGAGAGTAGGAAGTAAGGAAGTGACGAGTTCCAATAGGGATGTTAGGCCAAGGAAGCAGCAAGACCACAACGTATCAGTTCATTAGTGGGTTGATTTTAGTGTGGATAGCCATTCCATGAATATATATAGTGTGATAGGCCTTCGAAAGAGTTCTGGGCATGTGGGTAGGTTGGACATCTTAAGAGGTTCTGCAGGAAGCCTTCTTAGACTGCCAGAAGGCAGAGACTAGAACATACAATAGAATCTAGAGTTGGTTCATGTTTGGTACCAGGAGAGGGTAGCTAAGGTTCAGTTGCACGTGGAGGATGTGACCGATATAATGGAACCCAGCTGAGGGGTCAGTGGTCGTCTACTGGTGTATCACCACAGGGAGCATACATGCAGCAGTGTGTTAGGTCAGGTGCATGTCGTGGAGCTATGAGAGGCTGAGTAGGATGGTGATCCGATGATGGTAAGAGGTACTCAATGAGTTTGGCCGTGATCTATTTTGTATTATCTTGTTTTGGCGTGGCCTTTTGGGGCATGTCTTCTTTGAGTTCATGAGGTGAAAATGATTGATATGGACTAAATAGATACTGGTCAATGGGATTGGCACCATATCGAGTGTGTGATATATTTATATATATGTATGAGATGCGTGGAATCAGGGGCATTGAGGATGTGGGTTACTTGAGGTGTCATGGGAATTGGGGAATTGAGGATATAGGATTTTTGAGGATCTAGGAACCGGGTTCATATTTCAGAATCCATGGGATGTAGGACCTCATGGATGCAGACATTGATGTGGTGGAGGATACGTTTGGGTGTCAAAAATGACATAGGAAAACCAATGAGTAATAGGGGTGATGATGTGTCATGAGAGGACCATGAGTTCAGAAACATGTTAGTGAACCTTTTCATAGTTTGAGTTTTTAGTGTTGAGACTGAGTTAGGAAATTCATAAGGTGGGGATCCCCCTTGAGGAATTTATCTAGGACCATTAAGACTAGGGTAGTCTGGGTTACATTGATCATGGTGGTGTGTTTGGTTCCATATTCGGGTATTTTTGATAGCTCGGGGATGATCTATATTAAGGTGGGGAGATTTCAAGAACCTGAGTTTTTAGAATGGGTTAAAATCCAAACTGTGTCTGAATTTTTTTCATGTTTCTGAGAAAATTGATAAATTCTAGAAATTTCCATAATACATGCCATTTACTCTAAAGTACATGCCTTGTATGGGTTAAGCATTTATCGGCCGAATTCTCACTGTGTACATACCGTGTGATGACTGTGTAAGAATTTCCTACTACACGATAGGTAGGGTAACTAGACATGCCGTGTACTTTATTTTTCCCATACCTGCTGAGTTCTAGTCGTGTGTCGACCCATGTGGCGCGCCCAAACCATGTGGCAACCTCCGCTTAAGATAGAGTACAGACAGGGACACTACACGGTGTTTAGTTTTTTATACATGTCATGTATTTTTATTTTTATTCACTTAAATGAAATAGTGTCACATATTAATCCCGAAAATACCTTCTTCATCCCTATTTTCAGACCATGATGCTTCGGAAAGCCAAAAAATTTTCTTCTCCTAAATTGTTCATACGAAGTACATTATTCAATCTGTTGGTGGCTACAGGATCGTATTAGGAAGGCTAAACCCGCACACCCGTTTTCATTCCATTTTCATTGACTCACACCCTAGAAATTCTATCCGACCAGAGATCCTAGGATTTGTTGGAAACGTAGATATACAAATATAGGCTTCAAATGGGAGCTCAATATCAGATGTACCTAAGACTACAAGTCTCATGTAGGTGGTTCATACCTTTATTTCATGTTTTCTCAGACCTTTGGGTGGCGCATCTTAAAGTGAATATTTGGGTATTTTGAGAGAGACCCTATTATAGATTCTATGGCATATTAAATTGTTTATTAGACCTATGTGATTCCTTTGGGTATTCCCTTTTACCTATATTTCTTGAGCGAGGACGAGAGAGGGGTCATTTCTCATTTGGGGTATTTTGGATGGGGTTTCTAAGATGGTATAAGTTGATATTTTTGTTTGATTAAACTACTGAGTTTAAGTCGTTAAGTTATGATATGAATTGTTAGAGGCTTCCAAGACATTGGTGGTTGTATGAGACAACACATAGCTAGTGAATTTTAACTGTTAAGTTTTTTTCCCTATTTAAAGAATTTATTTTGATTATATATATGTTTATGAGATTTTTGATGTTGCATATGTTGGACCCTTCAAGTTGCACTGGTCATGGAGTGAGTATTGTTTAGTAATGCTTATCACTGGTTGTTCTTGGCCTAGGTTACATTGGGTGGTTCTAACAATGGGATTGGGCGGCATGAACGTTTTCTTGAGACAGTGTGACTATTAGGTTGGGCATGGCCTGGGTTACATGGATGGTGAGACCATCAAATTTTCATGACATGCTTGCAAAGGCACGAGGTGTTAAAGCTATTGTAGCTTGGGAACTTATTGTGGTGATTACCTCTCACCCAGAACATTATGTAGTGTGCACACAAAGAGACTTCGTGATGAGGTGGTTTTTACCACTAATGTTCGTAGATGACCCCATTAGTTGCGGTTTAGGTACTATTGGTTTAGGGGTGTTTTTTATAGGAAACCACATTGAAGGTGAGGAGCCTTCAGGGGATAAAATTGATTTTATCTGGTTGGGGGAAGAGGCTCTCCGCAGTTTGAGGGAAGAAATTTTTGTCCCTCCGGTTACTGATTTGAGGGAAGAAATTGCCGTCCCTTCTCTTACATTATTGAGGGAATACATCGTAGTCCCACCGGTTACTTATTTTATTACATGCATCACTATTCATATGAGTTACCACTTTTTGGGAGTGCCTTCGGGACATCGGTAATTGAGACGTATGGTGTTAGGGGGAACATGATGATGGGTTCCATGATAGAGATTCCAGTGTTGGCCGAAGAAGGTAACACACCATGGTGGCTACTAAGCACTTGTGGAGTTTGTGTTTATTTGTGAATCGTACTATTTACTATTTTTCTTATAAATTGATGCCTACTTAAACACTTATATTATGTATGCACCATTGGACGGTATCCTATAGACATTTGTTTCACGGCCTACATGGGCCCTTCGGAATGCATGTAGAATTTATGGAATTATGTAAAGTAAAGAGACCAGCTTGGGGAGTTAGACTATTATAGAGGTCTCTTGGAGATTGTAGGGACCTTGAGGTGTTGCCTTGTTAGAGTTTACTTTTTTTTCTTTCTTATATTTGGATTCTTACTTGGTTTATTGTAGCTTCTTTTGGTCTTCCATTGGAGCCCTTTTTATACTGTCTTACTATGGATGCATGACTTGTATATTCTAGTAGTTGTTACAAGTGGTCATCATGATATTGTGTTTACTTTCCTCTACAATTTCTTAAGTATTTCTTCCGCTGTTTATTTCTATTGATTGTGATTTAACTATGTGGGTCTGGTTTGAGTCTTCTGAGTCATTTATTTCTGTTGCATGTAATTTTTTATTACTCAGACTAGGACCATTAGTATCCTCTGAGAGGGTATAGCCTCCCCACTATACCTATCAGACCCTCGCGGCTAGTTGGCAACCATTGGCATTCTGGGAGGTGCCCCTAAGGTAGTAACTCTTGGCCCGTTTAGCACTGTTCATGTGGTTTTTAATGTTCAGGTAGTTACAAATGGACCCATCCATCCCATAATAATAATAATCAATACATATAAATGAAGAAAAAAATGAATTTTAATTATAACCTCTATAAAAGGAACAAGCTTCATAAACATTTGAACATTTTACCATAGCATAATACATAGAAGATAAACATGTTTCATAAATATATAATTATCATATTAATAAAAGGAAACCATATAGAGAAGAAATTAGGATTTTACCATTAGATCATATACCCAGTATAACATAAGAAACACCAAAATTTGTTTTCACTCATGAAATAAATCTATAAAAAGACTATTGAATAATTCGTGAGGAATATATCCTTTCCCTTTTTAGATAACTTCTTTAAAATTTTAAAATATCCATAAAAAACAAAAAACATTCTTAACAAATTACCCTAGAAACTTGTAAAGATGATATAAATTGTTAAGTTGTTACGACTTTGGGAAATATAGTTTACAACGAACACAATAAAATAAATATTCCTTTTAAATTTTTGGTAAAAATTACAAAGGGACTTTTTCATAAAATTGAAAGAATATTCATATTAAATAATTTTCAAATATTAAAAAATGGTTGAAAATGATATTAATAAATAACATGAGAATGATAAATATTTTACTTTAAACCTATATATATTATTTGTACAGAGAAGAAAATGTATATTAGACCAATGAGAGAAATATTCTATATTATTTATAAAAATTATTTTTAACTCTTGAGTACATAAAGAGAGGAAAATGAATGAAAAAAAAATCATTTTAGGAAATAACTAGAGCATAAATAAATTTAAGAGTTTTTCGAGTGATATATTTTAAATTTTCATAATCATAACTTAATCATAAAAAACCCTAATAAACACTAACATTTTGATATAGCAACCATACCACTTTGGTATCTTTTGAATGATAATCTAAATAAAAGAATGAAAATTAAATAGATATTTATATCCAAATATTTCATGATAATAATCATTAAAGACATTCATTATCTATATGTACACCATATAAATGAGGAAAGTGTGGTATAAGTCATGTGTCCCAATGAAATAAATATATGAAGAACATCCATTCCCTTATGTATTGACTTTTCTTATCTACATTATAACCTAATATATAATACATATTGATTATATATATATATATATATTCCCAAAGCATAAAAATTTTTATCGTACCATATAATACTTAGTTATAATATCTTACCAGCAACTCATGAACAATTCTTTCTGAAATAACTACTCTTATATATTTATTTTCATTCATAAATTTTAGATATAGAAAAGTGGATTTCATTGTTCATGGAGATGGTAGGCCTTACGTACGCATAAATGTGGTTTCCATTTTTTTGATGGATGTAATGATAGAAAAATATATATGAAATAGAATATAAAAAATCATATTAATATCATATATATCAAATAAATTAATTACATCTATACTTATTATAATTCATGTTAAAATATCATGAAAACTGTATCACATCATTTTATTGAGGTGGTAGTCCACACGTACGCACAAGTGATATTATAGTTTTCAAATTAAATAGAAGGTAATAAATGACATGTGATATAATAATTAAATAAGTATAATAATTTAATATATATTATATATATACATTAAATACATACTTATATCGACCAGTGAGAGTTGGTTATGAAAAAAAACAATATCGGTTATTGGGGTTGTGGTCCGCCGTACATAGGATTGACAGTTTAAGTTTCAATTTGATGGAATATGAGATAGATAAAGGTTATTAATTAAGAATATTGAAATATATATGTTAGATATTTATTATAATATATCATCATATTTTAATAATATTCAATGTAGGTGGAAGAATATAAAAATGATTAGTTTAGAACAAGTCATCTTCTTCCAAAAACCTCTTTGGGTATTTAATTAAAGCCATCATTGGATGATTTTATAATAAAAAATTGTTCTTTAGGAAGTGATTGGAAAATTATAAATGTTATTTGAGTTGGTATTTGTTGAAAAGAGATTCTCTAGAAGTGTGAAGTAAAGAGGAGATTGGTCTCACTTTTTTAAGTGGGGGAAATAAAATACATGGAATTTGTGAAAAGAAAAATGTTTAGTGACATTTTAAAAAATAAAAATGCACCAAAATGGATCATTATCAATAATCATAGGATATATGGTCTAAATATGTATATAAAATGGTAAATGGACATGTTTTTAGGTCACATCAACCCTTATCAGTTTAGTTTAACAACCTGATAAACTCATTTTAAACTAAACAGTGGTAAATAATTGTTAATGTTTTATTATTATTTATGAAAAAACATAAATTGACCATATTATATAATATAAATTATTACTATTAAAAATAATTAATCCATTTTTCAAAAATTAATTTCATATAAATTTAATAATTTAATTTATAATTTATCCCACAAACACAATGAAAAACAGTTTTCTAAAGAAAACATTTTAAAAAGTAAAAAAATGTATTTATATAAATATTAGACATTAAAGTAATTATAGTTTCCTTTTTTGATTAATAATAATATTACTTAACTATTTTTACTTTTATAGCATTTTAAAATAATTGGATACATTTTAAATACATTAAATGAAATTTTATTTTAGATAAAAATATGTATTTATCAGTATTCATTGACAAATTAATGCATTATTTTTTTTAAAAAAATTACTATTTAAAAATTTTTACCACTGGATTCTAAAAATTATATATAATTTTTAAATAATTTTTTTTAATGTGGAATAAATTAAATATTTTTTTTTTCAAAAAAATATTGAACATTATTTTTTTGAAGAAATGTATATTCGATGTATGCAAAGGATTTACAAAAAAAATATTTTTTAATTTATCAATATATATTAATTATATTAACTAATTATAATTAATTTTCAAAATGATTTTATTCTATTTCACACCACAAATTTTAAGGGATAGGATATGAAAATCATGTTAAAGTAACAATATTAAATGTATATTTGGTCTTGTTAAAACTCAGTGTTGTGTATAATACAAACAATAAAAAATTAAATTTATTTGGAAAAATATTTCATAAAATATTACGGTGTTACATTACAACCCCTTTAAAATAATTCACCTTTGATATTACATCACTATATTTTAAAAATGTTAGGATACTTCTACATTATAATATCCATATGTTCCCATGTAACTTCTTTAAATTGGTGGTTTCGTCAAAAAAATACAACTCGGTGAGTCGTATTATTTCATAGAACGTTATCTCTAAGACCCATAATCACCACCAATTATTCATTTTTAGATAAATCTTTCTCATGCGAGGATCTATTTTGTACTCACTTTGGAGTGATATGTGGAACACATTTTGGGCGTGAGAGATGTATGGTGGAATTTTGAGGTGATTAGCTGGTGTCCATAATCGATCAAGAATCATGAAGGGGGAAATATACCTAGGGATCAACTTTCTATTATCCTTGAATCTCTTAACCTAATTCCATAGAGAAATTCAATGAAAAAACTTCTCACCGACTTCATATTATAGATCACTTTCATGATAACTAACATAACTTTTTAATCAATTTTTTGGTGTCATTATTTGTTTTTAGATAGATTTAACATTTTATCACATTTCTATAACCAGATGATGTAACACCAAATTTTCTTCTCTAACATCATCTCAGCATGTGAGTTTTAGAAATATCATTTTTTAACAGTATTCATAATGATCATTTGGAATTATTTATTAAAATATATTATTTTATAAAAAAACTCAAATAGTGTAAGATGTTGATCCCAAAATACTTTGAAATCCAATGAATAGGATATCAATATATCATTTAGGGATTTAATGGTTCTATTATGATCACCATTTTTCTGAGGATTATATTCATTTTTGAAACTCAACATCATATTCACAGTCTGTTGAGTACATCCCCAAATCCTTAAGTTAACCCTCAGACCATGAATGGATATAATAGAATGCGGTACCCTATTCATCTCTACAATTTCATTTATTTATATCCTATAAAAATGTTCCAGATAAAAATATTTTTGGATATTAATGTGGTGTGATGAATTTTTAAAGTGATAAAATATAACCACTACATAATTCTTCAATTTATATGTTTTGGGTAGTTCAATAAAAAAATCATTGTATTGTTTTTCCATTTCAATTTTGGTATTGCTAAAGGTTGTAACATATCTGTAGACTATTTTATTTTAGACTTAACATGTTTAAATTGAACTAAATGAGATAAAAACATTACAATATATTTCTTCTGGTTTCCCTACTATAAATTCTCATTAAAACCTTAATAATTCTTCATACTCCTAGGTTGAATTGAAAATGATGAATTATGAGCTTCCAGTAATAGAACCCTCTTTAAATATACTAAGGATAGAACACATACATGTATATTTAAATATATCGCTCCATACCAATCAATAATTAACTCATGAACATTTATAAATGTCTTTTATAGCTTTACATAGTCCCTTTTCCCCCTTTAATATTCACAAGGTTATATGGTTCAACTATTATTCGAGAATGATACGATTTTCCTCTTCCTATAAATATTTACAAATCCATACTTTGAAAATAAAAAATTTGGATCTTTTATGAACCTCATCATAGATATTTTAGCATGATCCTTTTGACTCAAAGCATCATCCTCCTTAATTAATTTCCCAAGGTGGTAATTTATTGAGATATCACAATCATTAATTAGCTCCAACCATATTCATTAGAATATGTCCAACAATTACTTTATTAATATTTACTTTAAAAATTTATGATATATATAACACCATTCTATATATAGATAATATCTCTATATATTTAATGAAAAATTTACCATAACTAACTCAAAATCATGTGTTGGTTAATTTTGATAATAACCATCAATTTTCATGAGTCATAATCTATAACCATGACATAATATATGATAATTCATGCCAATATATTCATTAATGCATCACTATAGATTGAAACCCATTCTCTTTAGCAGGTTAATGTAAGAATGAGTGCATTGACTCACCTTCTCTTTAGTTCCTTGAAATTTTCATCATATTCATTTATCCAAAATAACTAAACTCCCTTTCAAGTTAACATGGTTAGTGGATTATTCATTTATGTGAAATGTTTTAGAAATTTTCGATATTATATAGACATTTCAAGAAAAATATAGGTCCCAATCATAGTTGTTGGTCTGGGACAATGTTCAATAGCCTCAACCTTTTCTAGATCCACCAATATACCCGTGGTTGAGATTTATGACCTAATAATGAAATAGTTTTGTAGTGAAAAGTCATAATTTGTTAAATTTTCATATATTTTATCCATAATTAGTATATATAGTACAATTTCTATGTTTTATTTATTCAATTCAATGATTTCTGAGTGGATAATAATATCATCTATAAAAACTACGAAAGACTAATTAAGGTAATATCTAAAGACTATAATCATTAAATACATTAAGATATCAAGGGAATTACTAAGACCAAATAGAATCACTATATATTTATATTTTCCATTCCTTTTTTGACATATTTTTATTTCTATATCCCCATTATTAACCCTAAATTGATGAAATATAGAATAATGTTCAATCCTATAATATTATTGATCTCCACATAGTTAATCAAACAAGTCATTATTAATAGGTTGAGGGAATTTTTTCGTCATTATGAACTTGTTCAAATTCCAATAATAAATGTTGAGTCACATCATTTCATCATTAATATTAACAAAATGTATATGTACACACCAAAGGGACACACTTTGATGAATAAATACATTGTCAATATTATCATAGAGATACTTTTTAAATTCTTGATAATCAATCAGTGCCATTCTATAGGGATTATATTAAATCTGTGTGGAACAATGTATGAGTTATATTTAGAACTAAACTTCATGATTCATTTGAATACTAGGACACTCTTTGGAAAATACATAAAAAAACACCCAAAAAACAAGAATACAATTGATATAGGGTTTATTCCAATATCACTAAGATAAACATGCATTTTGAATAGTAATCAAATGCATTCTACGGATGCAATATCTAATGGACATTCATATCTATCATTTCACTAATATATGATCAAAACTTTTTTAAAATATCAAACTATTATTCCCTCCCTAAAAATGGTTATGTGATTTGTGTAGAGAAATCCAATCAAAGCCAAAGATAAAATTTAGTTCTACTAAAGAGATAACAAATGATGTTTTCTGGATGCACATTTCTGAAAACATCAACAAGAGAAAACTTATATACTAGATATGAGATCATAAAATATATATGAGTTCTCCCTTATAATTCGTCATCTTACAGTTTTTTTTTGAATTTTTATAACCTTATAAAATTACTAACATATATAATAGTGGTTAGATACAGAGTCAAGTAAGAGATTATTAGTTCTAGATTGGATGGTAAGTTTCCATTTAACAACATCTTTAACATTTCCCTAATATGAAATTCTAATCAAATGTGATTTATATTTGTATTTCATTTTAAGATTTACCTTAAGTAAATCGTATTCATTAGCAATTATATTTGAGAAATAGTTATTATAATACCCACACAACTTGAATTTCAAGTACTGGAGTATAGTTCAATCATTTTATTGATCTTTATCTACATTTATTTCATTGAATGGAATCTTTAGACCACATATATATTCTTTGGATTTATTTATAGACTCCTCATACATGAATCATATTCTCATTCTAATCAGTAATTCACTTGAGTATTCTTTCCCATATATTTAAAAGGTAGGAGGTTGATAATTTTTGTTCATTAAATGTAAAATACATTGGAGGTTCCATGAATCCTCATCTTCCTTATCATATCACTTAAAATACAAGGGTGTCTAGATTCCATTTCCACTTTTTGTGAACACTGAATGATTTATTCTAAACATCCAAAGTCCCTAATAGCTCATTATTTTAATGGAATTGGTTTTAATCCATTGGAGAATTAGTCAACCTTACTTTCAGGTTGAAAAATAACACTTGAAGTGTACCCCATAATTCTTTAAAAATTTGAATCATAGGTACCACTAGATTTTTTATCATTATATTTAATCGCAAGGTATTCAATATTCATTTTTATGAAGAATATGAGGAATGTATGTAATGAAAAAACATTCTTTTAAAAATAGTATTATATGGATTAAGTATTATATCATTATTATGTATTCTTCATAAGAGTCCACCACAGATTAAAATCAACATCCAAATGATAAAAAACAAAAATAACCTTATTATGTTCCAAAAAATGGAAGAAAAATAATTATTCAATGGTTATAACCCATTAATTACCAACATATGGACTATTAAACCCATTAAAATAAGGTTTATGTTTCCCAAAAAAAGATCAAGTAGAATTTTTCCCCTCCTTTGAATTATTGGAAGATCAACATAATTCATGGCATGAGAAATTTGGTGAGCATGGTGACTAGTGTTTACATTCAATCTCCTCCATTATTAATTTTATTTGATGGAAAATAATTTCATTTTTAACCATATTCAACATTAACATGGTTCCATCTAGTTTTACCAATTGAATGAAAAGAAAAATCACTGTATGAGTAACATTGACCATAGTGAAAAATAAAATATTCATGAAAATAATATATAGAATGTATAAATCCTAAAACCATATTTTAAATTTAGGAAACCACAATTTTAGCCAGGATCATTCATGATCATCATCTATTTAAATGCTTCATGGTGGTTCATAAAGAGTTTTTGAATTACAAAAACATGTCCCTCATGAGTTTCAAACCATGTGTGTAGTAAAACACATTGTTGTGCACTAGGTTATAATCAAGTCCAAGAATAATGTTCCCTTTTGAGAGTTATTAATCATGGGTATAACTACTCTAGATCCACATCCACATATATTATTTACACAGGGATATTATTTATTAGAAACCACAATCTCTATCCTTAAACAAAATTCCAATATATTTACCTATACATTGAATTGTCCTTAGAGTTAATAAAAACCCATTATAACACTAATCTATTATGATTGATAAAAACCTTCCTCTAATACAAATTATAATGATCCAATATTTTTATAAATAAATATTATATCCTTCATAGGAATATTCGATACATTTTACAAATAAATTCTAGAAGATCGTAATGGTTTAATGTCTTTGGTGACTAGATACATAATATTCTTATTTCATGAAAGATCTCAAAACCAACCTTAAATACATTTTACTTATAAATAATTTAATTAAAATAATTCTTCATAACCCGGGGAATAGAGACAGAATAAATATTGAACACAGATTCAATGTGAGTGTAAACAAAGGGGATATCTTTAACATAATATGTACATAAGTGCAGGAGGATATGATCTTAACAACAAAAATACTATATCTGATATAACATAGATAATAATTCTAAGTCATTTCATATTTCACAACCTGTCCTAGTGGGGGTTCATTTCACGACTTCTCATGCCCACCATCAATAGTCCTGGGGATGCAGACTAGCACCATGTAGGCATATCACTAACATGGGAGGCCGTATCCTATGTACTTGCACACACACACACACACATCTCCAAGACCATACATTACTGAAATGTAAAATAAACTGAACAACCATGCATGTATAAATCTAAATCCTACAATCAGAGTATGAATGGATTTAAAGGAAAGTAAATAGGTCCAAATACATTCCCACTAGAAACGTTATTAACACATATCCAACCTGAAAGAAAACATTGACTGCTATAAGAATACCTTAGGGAAACACCTCAGTATATTAGGTATCACTAAGTACTATCTAGCCCTGGTCCATCAAGAACTATGTGAAAAGATAGACCATCTACATAAGATATGACATCAGCGAGAAAAGCCTGTGCCTGTGGGTGTATAAGAATATTTAGTAGGACACCCCAAATCCACAAATCACACAACAAAATAAAATAATGTCATATATATAGTTTTATATCTAAAAGACATATAACAAGAATATATAGATATAGTCAAAAAAGACACGAAATATAAAGGTAAGTAACAACCATAGTTCACCAGCCTAGGATTCCACCTTGAAGATTTCATGAAGCACTCATCTAGGAGAACACACTCCTGAGTCTGATAGCACTGATTAGTGTATCTGAGAGTTACTTCTCATCAGGTCTCATTATAAGAAGTCCATACTGATAGAAAGAATATAATACGACATACATATTAAGATCACTACCAAGGACATGGGGTGATACCAATAAATCAATCTGTATTAATCTTCTATGTATGGGATTAGTGTCTTCATTGTTTTGGTCATGATGATTCCTCAAAATCCACCTAGGGAATGAAGATGAATAGGGGATCTCACTCTGGTTCTCAAGGAGGGATTACAACAACACTATCCAAGAATTATTATTGAAGAGAAAATTTCCCTAGGAGTAGGAGATGATTCCACATTAACCCTTAATGAAAGGATAAATGGAATGCACCCAAAAACACATTTTCAATATGTGGAAGATGGGGGATCTAATCCATTTATAATAAAGTACACAACATGTAGTAGGGTTCACATTCTATGTCCCAAGACCCTGGGTTTTTCCCTTGTAAATGTCTAGTGTATCTTTCTTATGTCTATGTAGAAGTACAAAGTGTGTAGGTTGTCTGTGTAGTCTACCAATGTGCCCATATATGAATTATTCTTGTTTACATGTTCCTATGTATGAGTTCACATATTATCCCATGTACTTTTTCAATGCAGTGTCCATGTGGGGGAGTACATGACATGCTCCAACCCATGTACTCCAACCAATGTCTATATAACCTCTAAGGTAAATACTGAGTCACTAGATAGGGGTCACACACCATATGATAGGGTAACAATCTGTGTGAGCATTAACTCTTAACCATAACCCTAGCTAATGAGAAGTGGTCCCCACATATCATGTAGATCCAGTTTAAATGCCATGTAATGGAGGATCTTCTAGAAATGAAGATCTATGATCCAATCATCATCACTATTTCATTGACACAAAATCTGGTAATTAATTTTCAGAAAACTCAAAGAACCACCTTTTGTGAGCCATTCCATTGACAAACATCTAGTTCCAACCATCAAACATGTTGTGAAAATGGATCTGGGAGTCTTTATTCATTACAAACAGACAAATTTTGAAGAATTCTAAAATGGGTATCTAGTATTATCCAAATCGCCACCGCTTCCATTGCTAGATCACCATCATGTTGTGGAGATCCCAAATCTTTGATATCAGATCATTGCGCCAAGAAATGAGTGTGAAATAATCAATTGATTAGGATTTGTTGAACCGTGGGATAAACAAAGAGAACCCATGATGATCAGAGAATTGGAGATAAAATCACAAGAAACAAAGAGAGTAATGAACCTTAATCAATGTTCATGTCGATATTGAATCATATCCATTAAAATTAGAATCAAATAATCAAAAATTTAATCATGGATAACTTATCCCAAAACCCAAGTAAACTAACCCATCCCACAATATAACTAAGCCGTGAATAAATCTATTCATTGATTGATTCACATTCATCATAGAAATCAAGAATGGGGAAATAAAAAAAAATCAAGTGACCACTCTACCACGATTTAGATCAATCACTGATGAATAATTAAGCAACATCATGATCATTGCTGAGATACCTCGATTATGTTGTTTATTGATCATCGATATATAAACCAATTGCTTTTTCCCTGAGAGAAATCATCAAATGTTCTCTCCAAAGGTTCTCCAATAGATCCAGGGTTATTCAGCTAACCCTCATATTTCTCCATAATAGTCTATTTAATTATATAATAATCACAAATTCAAGAATTATAAATATAATAATTTATTTAATTATTTTATTCATTTCCACACCCATTTTTATTTTGTCTAAAAACTCTTCATGATGACCAGAGATAAGTCTCAATTTGCATTAAAACAATATTATGAACTCAAGAGTGCCCTCATATTTAAAATCATGGAACTATTTTATATGTTATTACACACTTTCATGAAATGTGAGTGCATGTGATATGTAATATATTTAGTATATCTCATTTATTTATTCCATGTGCACTAGTCCTTGGAATCACATGTTGTCTCAATGCCTAGTGTTGAAAATAATCTATACAATATCCAAAATAAATACATGGAAAATACAAGTCATTAAAGTTTTCCCACCTTAGGTATTTATATCCTCAGATCACCAAAATAAAGGCTAAAAAAAGATGTTGGCATTGAGCATGAATATGAGCCTCCCACTCCCCTTTACTATCCTAGAGATTCCCATGATGCCACCAAACATTCTCTAAAGAAATCGATCTCCCATGAAATTTCCTCTCCTGTCGATACTCAATATTTATCAGGTACTCAACAAAGGAAGCTCTATCCTTGATTTTCATCTATCCCTAATCGATAAAGTGTGGTGGGTCATGCACATACCTCCTCATATGCGACACGTGGAAGATGTTGTTTACCCGGTAAAACTATAATGGTATAGATTAGTAGTACTCCACCTATCCAACAATATGATGTATCTAAAAATATCCAATAAACATTAGATATTGCTTTATGCCTGGCCAAATATCTATAATCCACATCAAGGTGAAGCACATAAGAACAAACAGTCTCCTTACTTGAACTCAAAAAGACTAAATCCTCTATCCTCACAATACTTATGATAGATCCATGTAGTCATCATTAACTCCTAGATGATCTACACCTACCGCGTAGTTTCCCACACCAACTTCCAGGCCAAGGGTGCGAAATCTCCTTGACCATTCCATTAGAGTGGCGACATACATGGTCACTCATACAAATCCTCATACAATTATATGTCAATGGGGAAATGGTAGATGTTGTTTTTCAAAATCAACACTTATGGTAGGAAATACTCCCAACTACAACAAGATTCCAACATGCAATCTTGTAAAATTTCTTCCAGAACCGGAATGGTTTACTTAGTCTTACCATCAGTTTAAGGGTGAAAATATTTTCTCAAGATTAACGAAGTCCCAAATGACTCCTAAAATACCTTCCACAATCAGGATGTGAAGAGAAAATCACAGTTATAAATGATCATTGATGGAAATCCCTAGAGTCAGACTATCTCTTGAACATAGAGGTGTCCCAAGCACTCAAGTGAACTCCACTCCAAAATTTCCAAGATGTGGGGAAAATTGGCGAGTCCATGCACAATCACCCAAATGGAAACATGTACCCAATACATATGTGGTAAGAATATCACCAAGTACATGGATATCCCATCCCACTTACATTCGGACACTTCAAGGGGTTGATCTAAACACACTGGAACTTGGTGACCTGCCTTCATGTTCTAACAAGTAAGGCATCATGAGATAAACTCTACTTCTCATTTCTTCATCCCTGGCCACAAAAAATAACTTCATAGGTCCTGGTACATCATTTTTACCCCTTTATTTACCACCAAAGAATATGTATGAAACTCTATAAAAACCTACTCCTATAACATCATTGGTACCATCAAGCATCCTCCATATAGAACGACATGCTCCCCACCTTTGGAATGTCCATTAAGAGAATTTCCTATAGATATTTGAGTACATACAGTCTCATAGTCAATATCCCCATTATGTCCCCATGACATGTTATAAGAGATGAGGGGTGAAAAACATGAAATTGAGGTAAGATACTCCATCTCCATCAATAAAGGATAACTATAATGAGGAAAACTGATAATATATTACCATGTTCTCCTTCTTATGAGTATATACAATCTCAATGTAATAATCTAGGAGGAAATATAGCCATAAACTATTTTTCAATTAATGATTCTTATGAGGGATGATGTATTTGAGATTCTTTCGATCAGAATAGATGATAAAACACTCACCCACCAGGTAGTGTTGCCACATATTTAGTGTGAATAATACTACTACTAACTCATGATTTTAGGCCACAAAGTTATTACCTTGTGGTATCAAATGACATGAATAATAGGCAATCACTACCTTCCTCTACATTATAATGAAAATAATCCCAACTCACAATGCATCACATAACACTATGTACTTGAAAACCTCCTCTACCAATCATAATATGGGAGTGCTCATCAATGTCTACCTTGACTACTGAAAAGACAACTGGCACTTCTCTATCCACATGAATGGATTCCCTTTCCGATTGTAATATTTTATAGGAGATGATATCCTAGAGAAATTAGCTATAAATATCCACGAATAGCCTTCTATCCCAATAAATCCTCTTTCCTCCATCACACACTTTGGTGGCTCCCAAGATAACACAACGCTGACCTTGGCCGGGTCCACATCCACTCTATCCACTAAGAAAACATATCCTAGAGAGTGGAAAACATGAATCAAGAACCGAATATTCGAGAGCTTCATGTAAATATGGTTCCCTTAGAGTATCTCCTGAACTATTCTTAAATATATAATGTCATTCTCTTCTGATTCCAATTAAATAGGGATGTCTTTAATGAATAGTTCCACAAAATGGTCTAAGAAAGGCTAGAATATAATGTTCATAAGTCCCATAAAAACTAATGGGGAGTTTTTCATGCCAAAGGGTATCAGTAAGTACACATTGTAACTATAGAAAAATTTTAATTCAATATTATTGTATATCATCATTCTGTACTCGCCAATGGTGATGACATACTTGAGGATGTCCATCGTGAACCATCATTCCCCTCTCAACTGATCAAAGAGTTCATCAATACTTGGTAGTGGATACTTGTTTTTCATAGTCACCAGGTTCATGTTCTAGTAGTCCACACAAAATGTCAAGCTCCCATCTACATTCTTGAAAAAAAATTGGGGTTTCCCAGGGTGAAACAATAGGTTTAACAAAGCCCTTCCTCTACAAATCCTTTAACTATACACTCATCTCATAATACTCTACAAGAGCCATCTGAAATTATAGAGTTGTTATGAATTATATCTTAGTGTTTAGATCGATGAATAATTATATATCTCAATATAGAGGTAAACCTGGAACATAATCAGTGAAGACTTCCTTATAGTTCACCACCACAATAAGGAACTAAGAACCCATAAAATCCATTTCACCAATGGTTAGTCTATCCAAATAATTAGTAATCATCTACACCATCCTATCAATGAGTCAATTCTATGCTTCTCGGGTATCCTTTTTCACAGAAAAAAGAAAAACCTAGTTCCTTCACTATGGACATACATTATCCGTTTCCTAAAACTGTTGAACTGGGCATGAACTATAAAAAACCTATCCATACGAAGAATAAACACATAAGGCATTGACACTACTAAAAAGATAGTCCAACATAAAATCTCACATCTAAGAGTCAGTTTACACTATCAGCACATGTGTGTGATCACTAAGTCTTCTCTAGTAGGAGTGTCCAAGAATAAGGGTAGAGCCTAGGGCTCAACCAGAATCTCTTAGTCTAGAACAAGGTATGTTTTAATTAAGGAATGACTAGAACCAATTTCTATTAGTGTTGTACCTAATTGAAAAGATATATATCATACCAAAAATCATTCTCAAATCCACTGAGTCATATGTTTTAACTACCTATAGATGTACCTACCTATGTTCTCCAGATTGATGAACCTTGTGTAGAACACATAAGGGTGGCGGTGGTAACAAGTCATAGTGTGGACTACCTCACACTACACACCCATATCCTCTACCATGTCCTCTACCATAAGATCTTACCTATTCTTTCCGCTACCCTTTCCTAAGAGGCCCATATAACATCTCCTTGTTAAATGTACGGTGGGTTGGACAATCTCAAGAATGATTTCCCATTCCATCTCATGAGTAGTGCCACCTATCTTAGGGATGACTAGACCCACCATGTGGTCAATGAAGCATAGAACCTCTGTATTGGTACCTCCTTATAAATGTATAGAATGTCCAGATCCTTAAGACAGATGTCGTCTTAATGATGTTAATGTCATTAATCTTGCATTTCCACTACTAACAACCACCAACTATATCTTCTCATCCAAGATTCATTCAACCAAAAAATATCTCTCTATCACCATCTCTTAGGTATTAATGTAGAGAGTGAAAAAACTAGATTATATGTATCTATGCAGACCCCATTAAAATTACCAATCCCTGCCAAACTAATCACAAACCATATCCATTGAGTACCTGGAGAGGTTTCTAATCCTCGATGAATAATCATCTACTATAATTTTTCCTTTCTGTATATGGAAAATCTTATAGATATGTAGAAACATAATCACATATGGAGAAAACTCATCTCTAAAAAGGATCCCCAAACTATGAACATGAAAGAGTTACCTCGTCGTATTTTTAGGTCACTAAACTCCACCATCTCCCTACTGATCCGTAAATAAGGATCGCTACACAATCCAGCATATGACCTTCCAGTATCCTAACTAAATGGAAAACACAAGTCACATATTCAAGACAGTCCTCAAATTCCAATGGGTTGGGCTTGCCTCAATAACTGAGGGGTATCTCTCATGAAAACCCATGAATTGTTCTCAGCTTGCACACCTCATCCACTAGTACTGTGGGTTCCATGTACTACTCTACAGGAGGTGCTATAGCTAGTAAACCCTCAATAGGTAACACCTCTAGAACTGGTCCCTATATCACTGCTTTATCAATGATTGGATCCAAATCATGATCATAATTCTAAATCCAAGATAACATACATCATTTTGGTATCTGGAAATAACAAGATGTACCATAGTTAATGATTTTATCTGGAGAAATGATTCTTGAAGGACATGGAAAACCAACAAATTCTTATATGATTAATGTAAAACAATTTCCCTACCACTAGTGTTCTCATGTACCATGTCAAAATGTATGGTATCTGAGTCATATTTTATGGATAAGTCTATAACAACACAAACATTGATGTCCCTAGAATGAAATTTGAACCCGAAACAGTTAAAAATATTTCTCTAATCCAATCTCACAGACTCTCGATAAAAAGGTTTAACCAACTCCTCTAAAACCACTATATCATTACCCATCATAGTGGGGCCAGTGCCAAGACTCCCCAATCCCTCCTCAAATAGGTTATGGGATACAAACTCGCACTATGTATGTATATAAACAACATTGTAGTCCTTAGCCTAAGTACCTGTACACATGAACACGTCTCCAAGCCTATATAATGATCAAATGTCACAACAATTGAATAACTATGCATGCATACATCTACACCCAAAAAATAGAGTACCAAATGAATTAAAGGAAAGTAAGAAGTGCCAAATATATGCCCAATAAAAAATTCTATAATAAAATTCCAACCAGAATTAAAATTGGGACCACTGTCAGAGTACTGTATGGAAAAACATCGATCTATCCAATCTCACTAAGCACCATCTGGCCCGTGTTTGTTAAGTACTTGGATGAATTTCTGCTAATTTACATAAGAAAATACATGTCCAAGAAAATATCCTACATGGGTGAGTATAAAAATACTAAATAGGGAACCCTGAAATCCCAAAAAATAAAAATAAAATAAAAATAATTTCATCTCTTTATGGGTATATGTATACAACACATGAAACAAGAATATGCAGATAAAATCAACAAATAGACATAGTTTAAAGGTTAGTCATAACCATAGTATACCAGCACATGATTCCATTTGAAGATTAATCAAAGTAATCATATAGGAGAACACACTCTTGAGTATGATAGCATAAATGATGTCCATGAAAGAGGTAGTGATGATCAGGTCTCATCATGGGAAGTATACACTGACAGTCATAAGATAATGCGATACACAGATGATGATCACCACCAAGGCCGTTGCGTGATACAAACAACTCAATAAAGAATAACCCACTAATTAGAGGATCAGATCCCATGTAGGGATGTTCAAAATGATACCAAGAACCCCACGTAGGGCCTCAAGATAAATAGAGCATCCCAATCTAGGCCTCAAGAAAGATTCCAATGAATCGATCCAAGAATTTCTATGGAAGGGATCGTTGTCCTTTGTGTAGGAGATGATTCCATACTAACCCTTAGGGAATGTATTAGGGGAATTAACCCTAACAAAACATGACCACGATACGAAAAACCTAATCTCTATTAAATGTATAATAAAGTACACCGTCTTTAGTTGGGGACACATGCCGTGTCCCATGACCCCGGGTTCCGCCTGTTTAAATGACCCATTTCTCTTTTCCATGTCCACGTAGAAGTACACAAAATGTAGGTTGTCTATGTGGTCTAATAAAGTGACAATACATGACTTCAGACCATGAACATGTTCCTATGTAGTAGTACATGTCTTAGCTAGTGTACTTGGTCTAGGCCCCATCCCTGTGGTGGAATACACGACATGCTCCAACCAGTGTAATCAATCCTATGTTTGTATACCCTATGAGGTTCATATCAAGAAACTAGGGAGGGGGAACACACCATGAGACATGTTAACATGTTGGGTGATCGTTAAATCATACCAGAAACCCTATCCATCATAAAGTTTCCCCACACGACATATATATCATCATTAAATTCCTTGTAGCATGTGATTTTCTAAAAACACAAATTTTCAATTCAATCATCTTCTCTATTGATCCATCCTCTAATATAGCATTATATTTCAAAAAGAAACTAAACTAACCACCTAGAATAATCAATTCCAAAGACAAACATTAAGTTCAATCCATCAAATCTACTTCAAAAATCGATCTGAGAGTCGTTCTTTATTTCCCACAGATGAATAATAAAGAATAAAGAAATGGGTATCCACCATCGTCTGAATAACAAATCCTTCCATCGCCACACCGCAATTTGTTTTTTTTATTTCCATGTCTTCAATATCGGACTGTTTCACTAAGAAAGATGTTAATAATGAATGATTGTCTAGGATATATCGAACCATGTTCCAAAAAAGAACAATCTTTATGGTCAAAGAATCATGGGAGAAAAGAATAAGAGAAAAAGAGGGGATCAATCCTTGGTAAATTTTCATATCGATCATGATTAATTACTATTATAATGAAAATAAAATTATCAACAATTTAATCAAAAAGAAATTCTCCCAAAACCTAACTAAACTAATGCATCCTGCAAGATAACTGATCCATGAATTAATCTGTTAATCTATTGATTCACATAAATCATATAAATATTTAATGGGGAAAAAATAAACTAAATGAAATACATAAATTTAGATCAATCATTGATGAATAATGAAGTTGAATCATGATCTTTGGAGTGATCCTTTGATTCTGTTCTGTGTTGATCGTCGATCTATGACCCGATTTCCATTCACATAAGAGGAATCATCCAATGCTCTCTCCAATAGCCCTCCAATGGACCAAATCTTACATGGATAACCTTGGGATATATCCATAATAGTCTATTTAAAGACTAACTAATCAATATGTTATGAATTATAAATAAAATAATTTATTTAATTATTGTATTCATTTCCTTGCCTGTGAGTATTGTTTCAAAAAATGCCTCACATTAACCAAGGTTATGTCACACTTAGGGTAAACTGACATTCTAAACTCAATTGTTCCATTGGATTTCTAATTCTCATACCTGTATAAAAGTTATTAAACTTTTTCAGGAAAATTGGGCTCACATGTTATTAAATATATTTAATATATTTAGAAAATTTATCCCTAGCACACCAACTATCGGAATCAAACACCGTATTAGTGCATATCTTAAAACAAATCTATACAATATCAACAAAAACAACAAATGGAAATATATTAGTTATTACATCAAAAATATGGGAAGTTCATAAGACATGAATCATAATGTACTGAAATGATCAAAATCTATGAGATCATAACATAGAAATAAGAATTTAGAATAAAATATAATCTCATAAAATTTAGGTCATGTATAAATAGAAACATGTTCACCCATTTATTTATGAAAATGAAATATTTCACTCAAAAAATATATTTAAAAGACACTAGGTCCACACATAACCATATTTATATGAATATAGTTCCTTTCCAATCCTTCTGGACATGAAACTAGGTCGTTTCCTAACATTGTGAACATGAAATCAAGTTCACATGTAACATAATTATCTTATGAGTTATCCATATTTAACCTATTTATTAGAGATATTTAACAGACCCAACCATCTTATGATAATAATCCTTCCATATGAACTCTATAAAAACATTGTACATAATAAAAAACCTTGAAAAAATAACAAGTTTCATTAAAATTTCTACATTTTATCATATGATATCCCATTAAGGATAAATCAATTACATTCAAATATTATCTTCATAATCATAAATAGAAAACATGTTGATAAATAATAAGGATGTTTTAATTTGATCATGTACCTTATAAAACATATGAAACACAAAATTTAAATGTTTTTCATGAATAGAAATCAATAAAAAGATAATGAAAATATTATTGATGAAAATAACATTACAAATTTGAAATCAACCCCCAAAAAATTTAAAATATTAAATAAATAACTTTCTTTGAAAATAACTATTGACAAATGTAATGGATATTTCAAATAATTTCATAGTCATTATGTATATAAATATCATTTATTTCATAAACTATGAAAAGAAGAATCATTTTAAAATTACAGTAAAAATACAAAAGGTATATATTTGAAAAATTATAAGAAGAATAATTGTAATTGTTCTTTTTAAAAATTAAAACACGGGAAAAATGCATTTTAAAATTATTTTATAATCATAAAAAATTTCCTTGAAATATTTTTAGAATGTGTGGATGTTAATGAAAAAGAACATTTGTATGAAGAGAGAAATTAAGAAAGTATTCTGAAAAAACATTTTATGATATATTGAGTAATAAAGAGAGGAAAATGTAAGGAAAACATGTAATATTAAGAAATAACTAGAGGAGAATAAAATTATTGATTTTTTTGATTGATTGATCAAACTATTTCATCATCATAACTTATTAAAAAAAATGATAACAAAAAATGAGTTTGTAACATAATACCCTTACCACTTTGGAATCTTTTGAATCACTAGCCCAATGAAAGAATGAAAAGTAGAAGAAAATGCATATATTGTAATTTCATGATAATAATCCTAGAGTACATTAATGAAATGTATATACTCAAAATAGAAGAAAAACATGGTGTAAAAGCCAGGTTTCCCATAGAAATAAACATGAAACTAAAATACCTTACCTCACATCTGGAATTTCATCATACACATTCAAATGTCATACATAATAATTATTTCAGTTATGTAATGGTTCAGTAGTGTCTTTTAGTGCACAATGATTATGGGAATATAATTTATAGAATTTTAATCGTTACATTATATCATATATATTCATTATGAAAATATTTAGATCCATTAATTAAAGATATAGTTGAAATAAAAAATTACATCGTTCATTGAGATAGTAGGCTGAACATATACATGAGCATTATTTCCATTTTTTTAATGGATGGAATAGAAGAAAGATAAATATGAATTCACTGTTATATAATAATTTTTATATAAAATATATAATATAAATTAATTAATCTATCATTACTAAAATCCATGTTAAAATTAAATGATAAACATACTACATCACATTATGGAGGTGCTAGTCCACACGCACGCAAGTGCGACCTATTTTTTACTCATCAGATTAGAAGATAATAAGGTAGATGTGATATTATAATAAAACAATTATAAATAGTTCATAAATATTATTAATATAATTTAAATAAATCAATATATACACTAATTGGAGGTGGTTATATAAAATGGATTACCTTAGTTCATGAGGCAATTATCCTCCACACATAAGATCAACGAGTTTGTTTCCCATTTTTTGGAATAGAAGATCAATATAGGATATTAAAGTAAAAAATAAAATATTATTATATTTGATATATTGAAGTTATTTTATCTTCATAGTTTATGAATATTTAATGGAATAGAAATAATAAATAGAACAATAATTCTTAGTTAAGAATTGTCCCTCTTCTTCGAACAACCTATTTAAGTTATCAACAAAAGAATTATGAGGAGGGTTTAGTAATAAAACAAATACATCTAGTATTTGAGGGTTAAATCAAGGAATATATTTTGGTTGGTATTTTATTAATGAAAATTATTTTTATGTGTGAAGCAGATAGGAGAGTGTGTTCCCTATTATAAGTAGTAGAGATGACACGGAAGGGTTATTTGAATGGGAAAAGGTATTCTCATGTTATAAACATGCCAAGAATCTCTAATAAGGATAATTATTAAACCATAGGTGGCATAAAATATAAATGTGGATATTATCTAGTAATTTGAAAAGTTTTATGGTCCTTTAAAACCATATCGTTTTAGTTTAACCCCCGGTAATCTTGTTTCAACTTTAACCAGAATAAATAATTTTTAATATTTTACTATTTATTATGATGATTAATTTAATTGAAATTATTATATAATATTATTTATTATTATTATAAATATGGAATCCATTTTTCTAAATTCAATTCCTTTAATTGGTATAATTCTATAAGAAATTAAACTCGTAGAGACAATATAAAAACGGTTTACCAAAGAACATGATTTCAATATTGTAAAATGTTTTTATAACAACATTCTGGATGAAAATTATTCAATTGAACTGAGTTGGATTAATTTAAATTTCATTGGTCTAATTTTATATTTAAAATATTTTAAAATAATATGTAACATTGAAAATTCATGAAATAAAATAGATATTTTTAATAAAAAACATTATTTTCCCCTATTCAGTGAAAAATTTATATTTTTTAAGAATTCTCAGAAACTAATCCAATTATTATGATAAAATTTATATTTAAAAAATTATTTTAATTTTTCAAATTATTTTTTTTAAAATTATAAGAAAAATTAATTTTATTAATTTTCAACCAAAGTAAATGCAACTATTTTTTAGAAGAAATTTATTTTTGAAGTATATAAACACTTTTAAAAAAATTATTTTCTTATATATCAATAGAGTTTCTTTATATAAAACAATTATAATTTATTTTCAAAATTCGTTCATTCTTATTCAAACTTAATTTTTTAAATACTAGGCTATAATTGTATTTTTCAAATAATAATATTCACAGTATATGACAATTTGTTAAAACCCAATGTTTCCTTTAACACAAACTATCGAGGAACAATATATAATGGTGTTACATATTAGTTGTCTTTATTTAATTCATAATTTTTTTCATTAATATTAATTTATTTTATTAATTATTTAATTATTTATCACTCATATTAATTTATTTATTATATTTATAATTAACTAAAATTTTTAAAGAAAGTTTTTATTTTTTTTGATTTTTTGAGTATTTTTACAAAATAAAATGATTGTGCTTTGTACATGAGATGGATGTTGTTGATATGGAAAATGTACTTAATTAAGTGTTTCTAAAACATTATTGAGCACAAATTCATCCCTTAAACATGTTCAATCACCATGTCCACACCATGTGGAAGCCCAAAAAATACCTTACAATGATGGAAAATGAGTGTGTAACGCCCCGACCCCAGCTACCCAAAGTTGGTGCATTACTTCGTAACATTGGCATGATCACAAAAGATCAAGTCTCGAAAGACCGATTAGTTTAGTAGCCTTGGAAACACTAGATACATTCATAAATGTTACATTACATCATAAAGTGAAAAACTAATAACAAAGTCTTCATAGTCCACACTCATATCCTCTTCTGACTATCCCTGCAGGTCATTCCTAAAATACTTCTTCACATCCTGGAAAATATTAAAACATTGAAAGGGGTGAGCTCAGATGCTCAGTAAGGATAACAATATTGCGGAAGCTTTCATAAATAAACATAAACATTTAAGGCAATGTATAACTAAAACAAAAGACTTTTAAACTTGAACATCAACATAATATGGAAAAAGTAAAATGAGATAATGCCATTCACTTCCTCACATGGATATTCTACTGGTCGAATATTCACATGCAATATCAATAACCACTTTCATAATGAGTGAATGTATAATGCCAGACATTCTGAAACATTTTGTCAAGGCCTCGGCCAAGACATCTAAAATGATTAAGGCCACGGCCAAAACCATAAATCAAATTGGGAAAGGGCCTCGGCCAATTCCTTATCTAGTTGTCTCATGAGACCTACCGATGCATCGAGGAGCTATAGCGGGCTCCACCCGTCACTTATTAATTCCAATACATTCCTCATATGAATAGGTTTAAACATATCATAAACCATAACATAATCGTATCACATAAAACATGCATAAAGGAAACATAACATTTCCACATTTCAATCACAAGATATCAATACAACACATTGATAAAAACGCTTTCAAAACCATTTTCAATACCAAAATAAAATAAAGTTAAAACTTTGTATTTATTTTTCATTAAAAAAATGATGGCTTGTAGAGGAAGCCGAAACTCAAATAATGGTCACGGCGGCGGAGAAGTCGTTGTCGCCGCATAAGTACCGAAAGAAAAACATTCCCTTTTGTTGTTTAGAAAAACACTTCGTATAAAAATATTCCTTTTGAATAAACGTAAAAGTCAAAGGGGTTTATACACTGTATAAAAGAAAATTGTGTATAAAACGAAATATGCCTCAATGAATGGAGATTGAGACGAAGTCCTTAAAATGATCATTTCTAAAATAAAATAGATCTGTTATGTGTATTCACTATAGGTACACATAAAGAACGTAAAAATACAATATAGGACATAATAATATCATGACATAATTTGAAAGTAGGAGATTAACCCAAAGAATGGATGTTGGGTTAAGAAATTCCCTAACCTTGCGTCCTGTCCTGACTCGACCGTTCTTTAAACTCCTGAATAATAAACTAGAGTTAATTACTATTTACTTAAGAACCTTTTTCATGTTCATTATTCCTTTTATATCCCTTATTACCATGTTATGAACATTATGCAATTATTTAAGTTTGTAACGGTCATTCTGTCGATCTTAGGTACTTGAGTCAAAAATAACATTCTTATAATTACAAGTTGTTCATGTGGTGATATATCCATTATATCCAGAATTATATTCATGATATAGATATCATATATCTCATATATATCCAGTATATACATGCATTTATATTATTACGTAACATTTAGAGGTAAGAAATGAAATGCACCGTTCATGGAGACGGTAAGCCGTATGTACGCATGAACGCTACTTTCATTTATATTCCGTATTTAATGGAATGAAATCATAATGATATGAATGTATAATATAATTCCAGTATAATATAGTCTATAATACCATTTACTCCATCCTTTATACATTCCACATATGGCATTAACGATTCAAATCACTTTGAGGGGGCGGTAGTCCGCACTTCCTAAAATGAAAATATCACGTTTACCCATAATGGAAACCATAAAGGTATGCCATAAATGAAAAATAAAAAATCATAAGGAAAAAAACATAATATATATCATATATAAAAATAGTGTCTTCATAATGGCTACCATTAGAGGTGTTATATGAGTGTTAACAATCATCGTTTCGTGAGGCAGAAATTCACCATCCACAGAAACTGTATGTTCTTTAACCATTAGATGTAGGTGTGTGTAAGTTTAAACCAAATCCTTATCATAAAAACATACTAGTATTTTTTAGATACTGGTGTTGTTACAAAATAAAGGAATAAAAAGAGTTTAAGGGGTTGGAGAAGCTAAATAAAACAAAACAACATTAGAGAAGACATTACCTAAAAATCGGGTAACTCTTTTTGATTTGAGCCAAAGGATTCCTTGGGAAGAATTATGCCCAAAGTGAGGCTTCTAGGAGTAAGGGAGGGAAGTTGGGAGAGTATTTGGGCAGAGGTTGGCCGAGCCAAATGGCTCGAAAGTGTTAATGCGATGGTAGAGGTGGGGGCCTTTTATAAGTGGAGATGAGGTGCACTCTTGGAAAGTAAGGGAATTTTACATTATTATACAATGATTTTCGGATTCTAAAGGTCCCACACTTATATAATTCGTGTATAAGGTGATAAGGGTTGTAAATATACTCATCCAATAGTCTTTGGTCAAGTGTAAGCCTTGGATTGTACATTATCTTTTCATTTTGTTAAAATCATTAAATAATGAGGTCATCGCTGCATCATAATGATGTCATAAATAATTTAATTTATTTAATGTCTAAAAATTATAAAACAAATACTATGATGTAGGAAATCTTTTTATCTTTCCAATTACTATTTATAGTCAACCATATGACTTGTATAACCCCGTGTAAAAATTGTTTTAGTAAAACATTTCATGTTTGTGTCATTTTTTACTTTAACATTAAATAAAAGGTATTTATGTCATTTTCCAACTAAAGTGGCTCCATGGGGTCCCCAAGTTGAACCATGGATTGTCTTGGTCGGCCATGACTCATACAATAGGAGTAGGACAAGTGTCAAGCTCATATCATATTATTAAAACATTATTTTTACCTTAAACTACACTAATTACCTCTAATCGCGATTAAGAACTTAAAAGTTACTATTCACCAAAAAAATTATTTTAATCTCATTGAACCACATTTTACTTCTTAATGACAACCATGTATGTCGGATTTTTTAAAATAAAATCACAGAAGTGGTAATATTTCATTTAAACGAAAAATCAGTTATTTAACTACCACTTAGTGGTTTCACTATTCATCAAGAATTGACGTTTTTCAGAACAATGCCAAAATTTCACCCTAAGATATAATTGATATTCCGAATTCAACAATGATGTCTATTTTTCAAAATTACAAACATATAAGTTGTATTAAATAATTTTATAATTAATTCCCGCTGTCACAACAAATAGCGTGTTTTTAAGAAACAATTTATATCAAAAGATTGGCAATTGTTTATGTCCAATTTCAATGTTAAATTAATTCTAATGACCACCATTTGATAAAATGGTAAAAATATATTATAATTATATTTTAAAACCACTAAATAGTATAATTTGTCACTATAAATTATTTTGATTAAAAATGTTGTTTTAAGTATTTTTCATTATTCATAAAAAATTGAAAGTTCTCAAAAAACTCAACTTAGGATAATTTCAGTATTCCGAATACAAAAATGAAGTCCATTTTGAAATATAAAATTTATATAATTTCAAAAAGTGGGTATTACTATTCATAACGACTACTTTGATTAGTTGCGGTGTGTTAGAACTCGAAGTTGCGTACAATGCAAGCTATTGCATTATTGAATGAGAAGCGTATCATAAAAGCTCGAGGGGTTACATTCTCCCCTCCTTCAATAAATTGCGTCCTCGCAATTTGAAATTTTTCTTTGAAAATAAAAGGTTGAAAAGAGAAAATACCTTTGAGGAAAACCCACATCGGAAATAATATTAATAAAATTTATCCTTAATTAGAGGGAAAGGGAAATGAAAAAGTCACCACCCAATTATGATCTCGATTAGGAGAAAATTGGTGGCAATTAGAGACATATAATTGGAGGAAAAATGTAAATATTTGTAGGGAGTGATTGAGGTCATCAATCACAATCAACTGTCAAATTGAGGGCCTCAAAGCCTTCAATCTATGTTGATTTAAAATATCATCAGTTCAACAGGACATAAGGTATTAGGATAACACATTTTTTTGTTTTAATATCCCTTTACTAAAGTTTAAGAATTACATTATTCATAGAATAAGAGATAGGTATATATATATGTATTCTTGACAAATAGAGTTTCAACCTTCAACTAATCTTTCACTCAAAAAGATAATAGAACTCAAAAATATTATACTTATCCTAATTGTATAAGGTTCCAAATGTTAACACATACCATTTAGATTAGTAAAATTATTTTGTAATAACCATGGACTTCCTGTAGGCTAGTGGTAGGAAATAAAGGCCTGTCGCACCATGATTGTGGGTTCGATTCCTGCAGCTTTGTCCGACGCGACGGGTTATGCCCCACCCTGCAGGTTGTCCTTTTCCTAAAACTATAGTATCATAATATTCCAAAAATAATCTTCATAAATTTATTTAACCTTAAACAATACTATCCAAAGATCAACTTAATCCACTCCAACCATTATAATTTTCCAATATACCTCTGTCCAGACTTTCTCTAAAAGGTCTCTTAATTCCAAAATCAATTTATCAGATTCCCCAAACAAATTAAAGTTTCTCTTTTTGTGACATACTAAAAAAATGATTACCTTCATCATATTAAAACCTTACTGAAATCAACATGTACTACAATACAATCCTTATATATATATATCACATTATTCTAATAACCAGAATATAATCCATGAGTCCAAAAGCACCAATACATTAATTATTCTGCTTCAACTGTAGTAACATCATAATATTTTCCTTGATCCCTTGGCCTTTTCTGAGGTAAGTTTCCCTGGCGCTTAGGACATTCATTTGCATAATGCCCCATTTCTCTACAATTGTAGCATTCAACATTGATAGCCTCTTTCTTTCCCTTACAATCACGATCCTGGTGACCCTTTTCTCCACATTTATAACAAACTCCCATTCCTTTTAGGCAAGTACCAAGGTGATTCTTCCCAAAATTATCACATAATGGAAAATCCTTCTTTCCCTTTTTCCCTTTATCTGTCTCTTGTTCCACCGTTATCTTCTTCTCTTGCTTTACTTTGTTGTCATAAGACTGAGAGAATTCCTTTTCTGTCTTGATAGCACATGAGACAATATCTTCGTATGATGAGAAGGATTGTGATACTAAAGCTCGACGGAGAAATGGTTTTAACCCATAAAATAAATGATCAATCTTACTCCTTGGGTTACGTATATAATCTGCAGCATACCTCACTAACCTTGTAAAGTTGGCCTCATAATTTGCGACATTCTCATCCTCCTTCTGCCTCAGGCTCAGAAATTGCCTTTCCATATCTGCTCGATGGTCACGAGGAAAGTGTTTTTCTAAGAAAAGCTCTTTGAACTCCCTCCATTCCATATTCGATACGTCATCATCTTCCTTTGTGTTTTGAATCAGCGACCACCACTGATCGACATCTCCAGTGAGGCGGTAAACTGCCATGACAACCTTCTCCCTTTCGCTACTCCCCAAGTCATGGAATATTTTCTCTAAGGAGTTTATCCATTGCTCAGCTACTAACGGATTTGTACCCCCATTAAATGTTGGTGGTTTTTGCCTCATGAAGCGGTCTAACATTGATCCTCCACGTTGTGGATCAGGGTGATCCATACGAGTAAGGTTATTATTCATAACTTGAGTGAGTTGTCCTAGTATGGTAATAAGTTGATCAACACCAGTTGTATCTCCAGATCCACAATAATTATCTTGAGCATGAGGGAAATCCCTACACGGAGTGCGTGCATTGATACAGTTTCCATTCCTTCCACTAGGCGCCATTTCTAAACAATGGCATAAACTAGATTAGTTTATGGATCAAAATACATAATTCCATACTTGTAAAATACTTACCGTAAATTGAACTATTTATGGATACAATCCATTATCATAAAAAGGTTTTATTTGAGGAAGTATATACTCATAACCATTCATAGTGGTTTGTAAAGAAAATGGGAATTATCCTAAGCATATCCCCCGGGAGTGTCGTAACCAAGAGTGCAGCATGATCTGTTGTCGTGCACCAGTTCCCGTTCGAGTCTAGCTCAAAGCGGTGTTTTTAGGTTTTACCCCTAGGTACATCTCTGCCAGAGCTGCCTCTACCTGCTCTTATCCAGACAGGGATGTATTTCTCGGAAAACTCACAAAATCTCTACAATAAAAAAATTCTAGGAAGTTCTTCTATACTAATCCTCAAAGTCTATCTTTGGGCTATGTGCTCTAATCAGAGTTTATCTAAATCTAGCTTCCAAGGTTAGTACTAACCTCCCTCTGATACCAACTGTAACGCCCCAACCCCAGCTACCCAGAGTCGGTGCATTACTTCGTAACATTGACATGATCACAAAAGATCAAGTCTCGAAAGACCGATTAGTTTAGTAGCCTTGGAAACACTAGATACATTCATAAATGTTATATTACATCATAAAGTGAAAAACTAATAACAAAGTCTTCATAGTCCACACTCATATCCTCTTCTGACTATCCCTGCAGGTCATTCCTAAAATAATTCTTCACATCCTGGAAAATATTAAAACATTGAAAGGGGTGAGCTCGGATGCTCAGTAAGGATAACAATATTGCGGAAGCTTTCATAAATAAACATAAACATTTAAGGCAATGTATAACTAAAACAAAAGCCTTTTAAACTTGAACATCAACATAATATGGCAAAAGTAAAATGGGATAATGCCATTCACTTCCTCACATGGATATTCTACTAGTCTAATATTCACATGCAATATCAATAACCACTTTCATAATGAGGGAATGTATAATGCCAGACATTCTGAAACATTTTGTGAAGGCCTCGACCAAGACGTCTAAAATGATTAAGGCCTCGGCCAAAACCATAAATCAAATTGGGAAAGGGCCTCAGCCAATTCCACGTCTAGTTGTCTCATGAGACCTACCGATGCATCGAGGAGCTATAGCAGGCTCCACCCGTCACTTATTAAGTCCAATACATTCCTCATATGAATAGGTTTAAACATATCATAAACAATAACATAATCGTATCACATAAAACATGCATAAAGGAAACATAACATTTACACATTTCAATCATAAGATATCAATACAACACATTGATAAAAACGCTTTCAAAGCCATTTTCAATACCAAAATAAAAGAAAGTTAAAACTTTGTATTTATTTTTCATTAAAAAAAATGATGGCTTGTAGAGGAAGCCGAAACTCAAATAATGGTCACGACGGTGGAGAAGTCGTTGTCGCCGCATAAGTACAGAAAGAAAAACATTCCCTTTTGTCGTTTAGAAAAACGCTTCGTATAAAAATATTCCTTTTGAATAAACGTAAATGTCATAGGGGTTTATACACCGTATAAAAGAAAATTGTGTATAAAACCAAATATGCCTCAATGAAAGGAGATTGAGACAAAGTCCTTAAAAAGATCATTTTCAAAATAAAATAGATCTGTTATGTTTATTCACTATAGGTACACATAAAGAACGTAAAAATACAAAATAGGACATAATAATATCATGACATAATTTGAAAGTAGGAGATTAACCCAAAGAATGGAAGTTCGGTTAAGAAATTCCCTTACCTTGCGTCCTATCCTGACCCGACCGTTCTTTAACCTCCTGAATAATAAACTAGAGTTAATTCCTATTTACTTAAGAACCTTTTTAATGTTCATTATTCCTTTTATATCCCTTATTACCATGTTATGAACATTATGTAATTATTTACGTTTATAACGGTCATTCTGTCGATCTTAGGTACTTGTGTCAAAAATAACATTCTTATAATTACAAGTTGTTCATGTGGTGATATATCTATCATATCCAGAATTATATTCATGATATAGATATCATTTATCTCATATATATCCAGTATATACATGCATTTATATTATTACCTAACATTTATAGGTAAGAAATGAAATGCACCGTTCATGGAGACGGTAAGCCGTACGTACGCATGAACGCTACTTTCATTTCTATTTCGTATTTAATGGAATGAAATAATAATGATATGAATGTATAATATAATTCCAGTATAATATAGTGTATAATACCATTTACTCCATCATTTATACATCCCACATATGGCATTAACGATTCAAATCACTTTGAGGGGGCGGTAGTCCGCACTTCCTAAAATGAAAATATCGTGTTTACCCATAATGGAAACCATAAAGGTATGCCATAAATTAAAAATACAAAATCATAAGGAAAACAAAAACATAATATATATCATATATAAAAATAGCGTCATCATAATGGCCACCATTAGAGGTGTTATATGAGTGTTGAACAATCATCGTTTCGTGAGGCAGAAATTCGCCATCCACTGAAACTGTATGTTCTTTAACCATTAGATGTAGGTGTGTGTAAGTGTAAACCAAATCCTTATCATAACAACATCCTAGTATATTTTAGATACTGCTGATGTTACAAAATAAAGTAATAAAAAGAGTTTAAGGGGTTAGAGAAGCTAAATAAAACAAAACAACATTAGAGAAGACATTTCCTAAAAATCGGGTAACTCTTTTTGATTTGAGCCAAAGGCTTCCTTGGGAAGAATTATGCCCAAAGTGAGGATTCTAGGAGTAATGGAGGGAAGTTAGGAGAGTATTTGGTCAGAGTTTGGCCGAGCCAAATTTCTTGAAAGTGTGAATGAGATGGTAGAGGTGGGGGCCTTTTATAAGTGGAGAGGAGGGGCACTCTTGGAATGTAAGGGAATTTTACATTATTATACAATGATTTTAGGATTATAAAGGTCCCACAACTATATAATTCTTGGATAAGGTGATAAGGGTTCGAAATATACCCATAAAATAGTCTTTGGACAAGTGTAATCCTTGGATTGTACATTATCTTTTCATTTTATTAAAATCATTAAATAATGAGGTCATTGCTGCATCATAATGATGTCATAAATAATTTAATTTATTTAATGTATAAAAATTATAAAACAAATACTATGATGTAGGAAATATTTTTAGATTTCCAATGACTATTTATATTCAAAAATATGACTTGTATAACCCCATGTAATAATTGTTTTAGTAAAACATTTCATCTTTGTGTCATTTTTTACTTTAACATTAAATAAAAGGTATTTATGTCATTTTCCAACTAAAGTGGCTCCATGGGGTCCCCAAGTAGACCCATGGATTTTCTTGGTCGCCCATGACTCATAAAATAGGAGTAGGACAAGTGTCAAGCTCATATCATATTATTAAAACATTATTTTTACCTTAAACTACACTAATTACCTCTAATCGCGATTAAGAACTTAAAAGTTACTATTCACCAAAAAAATTATTTTAATCTCATTGAACCAAATTTTACTTCTTAATTACAACCATGTATGTCGGATTTTTGAATGTCAAATCACAGAAGTGGTAATATTTCATTTAAATGAAAAATCAGTTATTTAACTACAACTTAGTGGTTTCACTATTCATCAAAAATTGAAGTTTTTCAGAACAATGCCAAAATTTCACCCTAAGCTATAATTGATATTCCGAATTAAAAAATGATGTCTATTTTTCAAAATTCAAAACATATAAGTTGCATTAATTAATTTTATAATTAATTCCCGCTGTCACAACAAATAGCGTGTTTTTAAGAAACAATTTATATCAAAATATTGGCAATTGTTTATGTCCAATTTCAATGTTAAATTAATTCTAATGACCACCATTGGATAAAATGGTACAAATATATTATAATTATATTTTAAAACCACTAAATAGTATAATTTGTCACTATAAATTATTTTAATTAAAAAAGTTGTTTTAAGTACTTTTCATTATTCATAAAAAATTGAAAGTTCTCAAAAAACACAACTTAGGATAATTTCGATATTCCAAATACTAAAATGAAGTCCATTTGGAAATATAAAATTTATATAATTTCAAAAAGTGGGTATTACTATTCATGACGGCTACTTTGATTAGTTTCGGTGTGTTATAACTCGAAGTTGCGTACAATGCAAGCTATTGCATTTTTGAATGAGAAGCGTATCATAAAAGATCGGGGGGTTACAGAGTGGATGATCTTCTAGAAAGGTCGCTATAGAATTTGGTGTGTGTGCATGTGTGAATAAGAGAATAGGTCATGCATGGATAATATGTAAATGGTTGCAAGAGGGAGGATGATTATCCAATCAGGTATGAGGAAACACAAGAGGCTATGATAGGGAACCATCACACTACCAACTTCGATGTATTACTAAGGGAGTACCAAGAATGATCTGAGAACTTAATCTCAATGATGTATTTGATGTTGAATAGAAAATGTTGGGAAATTATCTCCATATTCAAAATGGTGTAACTTTTATTGTTTCCCACATTACCTTACTCTAACATAGCTCATTGTTTCAGGTAAGATGACACCAACTAGTCCCCACCACTTCTGTCTTCATAGAACTACCATAAAATCTATCAAAGATATATATATATATATATATATATATATGAAGATCTATAATTATTGAATGGTTTGTAAAACACCATGAACACCACAAAGGAGATTGTATGATCCACTGTGAAGCCTTAGCGAGGATGGTTAAATAGATTATAACGAAGGAGGATGTTAGTTGGAGTTGATTTCATAAGAAGAGGTATTAGGTGAAATGAGAACCAAATAAAAATTCTATAAAAAATAATTTTTTAAAATAATACCTCAATTTAAAAAACAAAAAGTAAACTAATATAGTAGGTACATGTAATTCAATGTTTTGAAATATCAACTCATTTTCAGATCAAAACACAGTTAGAATAACATGATATTATCTTAATCTATCAAGATTACACAACTCACATAAAATAGTAGAAATATACTTATAAAATTTATCTAAAAAAGTATATTTATTTTAAATTGATTTGAAACCTAGTATTTAAAACAAACCATGTAAAAAATAAATACACACATTGAAAATATAAAAACATAAAATTTAGTCCCAAGATAAGACCTGATACTCTACACATGATAGTGACCTATTTTTAAACTTGATAATTAATATAAATAGGATTATCCACAACTTGGATTTGGTATATGGATAATAATAGAAAACATGGATATACAAATCATTACACAACATCTTCCACAATTCTTGTGGGAGTATAAAGATAAATAAAATAAAACAAATAGTATCTAAGTACACTTACATGATAGGAATAATTTTTTTTTCATAATAAATATACCAATTAATTCTAGAGAATCTCAAACATAATGTAAAATAGAGAGAGGGAGTGAGTTAGAAAAAAAAATATGAAAATTATATATTGGTTTTTACATCGATTTGTTTTCAACTGTTCTAATGTGGTATCATATGCTCTTTACTTTTTTCCTTCAGTTCATGGACACGATATAATGACAAAAAAGTTGCAATTATAGTTTGAGAAGAATATATGACAACAAAATGACTTTATTTTGAAAATAAATAAGAACCACGTGTTCTAATATTCACGAGTTCAGTAAACACTACCATTAAAATAATAAATTATAATACTCGTACAATAATACACCCCTTTTGACGGTAAAAAAATAAAAAATAAAATAAATAATTTTCATGGATTAACTATATAAATTATTCGCTCTTCCATAACATTCCATATGATATTTATTCCCCATTTGGGGATTATTAAAAATATATATTGATAATTTATGGTAATGATAAATTATAAATAAATGAGACATTATAAAATTTTATGAAAATATATAAAAATATATTTATTAAATTCAATAAAAAAGGGATAATAATTAATTAAATAGATTGAATAAATCTTAAAAATGTTATCCACAATTAAAATATCCTTGTTAGTGGTCTTAATCAAAATCATAATTCATGGGGTCTCTAATCATTGAATTTTCAATTAGTTCATTACCATTGTATATGGAATGTAAAGAGTAGGAGTAGGTAGAGAATATTTATAATGTCTTGGAAAGAGAATTATTTTAGATATTGGAATATTTTAAAGGATATAATGAAGAATGTTGATACTAAAAGGTGTAATAGGAGTTGTATAAGATAGAGTTTTATAAATTGAATCAATGGTTATTGAAAGAATTATAGGATCAATGATGATAGTTTTGTGGTTTAATGATATGCATCGAAAGACCGATTAATATAAGATACAACACTAGATTCAAGATTGAAAATTTTCAAGAATTCACCCATATTAGTCTTAAACTGATCGAAAAATGGATCTATCACTTTTTAATGTTACATATTTGACTGAAACTCTTGGAGTCAAATAATTAAACCTTAAATATTTAGATAGTGATCTATCATTTTTCTTTACATATAACATGGTGAAAATATGTTGATGGAAATAATTGATGGAATAGATCACTACATCTTTATCCTTGAGTGTCTTAACTATCTCACCTTTAACCATATGAAACAACTTCTCACCATGGGTAAATCAATCCATTTTAATCAAATTGTTTTCATCTTTGAAACATCCAAAAATATTTTTGATTTCATCATGTATAATTCCTAAAATTATATTTTCATCTATGACACTAGTGGAGGAAGTGCGGGTGTTTTAAAATTACTATTGACAACATTGAGGTATATTTTATATTCCACAACCAAAAAATCATTCAAGTATACCTAAAGTACTCCAAAATGTTATCTAAAATATTTATTCAAATAATATACATGATTAACATTAAAAAAATGATTTGGTTGAATATGGGTATGTACACATGTTATTAGAAAGTCCATATCTTCTATTATACTATATTTACCAATACCACCTTAACTCAAAAATTGTTCTTTTAACACTTCCATAATTTCATTCCAAATCAATATTAATAAAAATGAAGTAATGAATAAAGTGGAAACATAAACAGTTGTTTGGGATAGATAATTACTTGTAGTTGAGTAACAAAAAAACCAAATCAAAGGTTTTTATCATCAATATTTCATCATATGAGGAGTCAAACCTCATATTGTCAATCTCTTGGATTTTACTATTAAAATATTCTACAAATATAAAATCTATTTAAGGAGGTGAATAAAAAATATGATAACCATAGAGTGATACATATAAATTATATCATATAGAATAAGGATCAGTTGGTTCTATATGAGTTGAACTAATCATATTATACAAGACAACATAAACAGAGAGGTCTATCATTCCTTATTTATCAAGAATATGTGAAAAAGATCCAGAGAAAATGTATGTAGATATTGGGGAAAAATATTTGGAATTACCACTAGGTTTGGGTAGAATTCCATTATTACTATTTAACTCACTATTAATACTTGGTGATCTTGGATATAAACTAATTATAGGGGTATAAAGATACATTTCCTCCAATAGGAAGTGTAGTTCCAAAGATTAGAGATCCTCTCTCTAAATTTTTTAGACTATATATAACCAATGGATAATTAAAATCACTTCAAGAATCTATGTGATTAGTAAAAAAAAGTCATTGATCATTGGGTACCCTCCCCCTTAGGAGATGTTATCACTTCCATAGGTCTTGCATCCTTTACATCCTTCGGAGCCTGAGTCGTACTTCTTTCAAAATCATTTAAGGCTTATTTATTAATAGCAGATTCCACATCCTCTCCACATTCATTTGAATAATAGTCATCCTTAACCACATGATTAGTTACCTAAAATTGATTAATTATATCTCTTCATGTGGTTAGATTATTGAATCGAAATTAATGATTATATAACTTATCATCACCATGAAATAAAATCATATTCAAAGGTTTCTAAAAAACATTCATTCATTAATATGTGGTTTAATTCCGGAAAATACACCATGAATTAGTATAATTTTTGTTACCTAGAGGAATAATTTTCTTACAATTTTCTTATTTTATAGTATAGCTGAATTGAACTTTGGATAAGGTAAATAATTTAAGAGAGATGAGATCCTACTCAACTCATCCATATGCCTTATAATATTTCCAGAAAAACATATCTATACACCATTCACCAAAGAATAAAGAATGAAAATATCATAATGCTTTAACAAATTAAATAACATATTATATAGAATATTTTATATTGAATAAACTTTAGAAATATATTATACCCAACACTAAACTCAACAATATTTTCCCTTCAATAATTTCTTTTACCAGCCTTCCTTTCAACGGATATATCAGAAATAATTTTGATTATTTAATAGGTAATATGTTAGATAGTCCTTGTATTCACCAATTTTTGGAGTTCTTAACATAAATCCCATAAAACTGAAGAAAGGATTACCAATTGAAAATTGATTACTATTTGTATATGATTACATATTTCAGTAATTATAAAAACCATGTTGAGATACACCTCCTTTACCATGGGAAGGTAAGTGGGAATGTAAATGTCATAAGCCTCTTAGTATATCATTATTGTTGAACAAAACTCCACACTAATCACCTACTCTATATAAACCACTTTAAATCAATTTCATCTTCTACAAGGACTTATCAAGATAGTAGTGGAAACATCAATGGTTTTTCAGGTCTAAAAATTTTATTTTTCAATATTTTTGAAATTTAAGGACATTGGGAGCTAAATTTTCAAGTTAAAGATTAAAATTATCTAATATCAATTATTTTTAAATGTTTGGAAGGCTATGGTTTTATCATAATTAGGTTAGGTATATATATGTTGAGTAGATTGATGATACAAATTCTAATTGGAGGAAATTTAACTTTCATTTAGGAATTGAAAAAAATAAAAGTATGCGAGTGAAATAAAATATATGTAGAAGTAAATATAAATATGTTAACTTTAATAATAATGCATGATATCATGTTTTTTATAAAATTAGTAAATAAAAATTCAATCGATTGTATGAGTTTGATTGACTCTTTGAACAATATAAATAGTAAATGAATATTATTCTATTAGATATCAGAATAATAATTAGATAAACCACATACTAAAAATACCATAAATTAATATTAGATATCAAATTAGAAATAAATAAATTAGAAAAATATTTATAATCCCTAATTCAAGACTGAATTAAATTCATCTCCAAACATTTGTTGGCTTCGTAAAGATATCATAAAGATGATGTCTAGTAAAAATACATTAAAGAGTCATATTCCCTTTTGAAAATTATCTCTCAAAAAATTATGTATTATGTAGTACCCCCAGTTTGAGGTATGTGGAATTTTTGATACATTTTTATGTGTTTAAGGTTCATGGGATGAGTTGGGTAGAGGTTGGGAGAGTTTAGAATGTGTTTGGATGATTTTGGAGGCTTTTAAAGGGGTGCACGGTTTGAGCACGGTTATTGGAAACCATGTGTATTCCCTAGGAAACCGTGGAAGGGAGACAATAGGATTCGCATGGCCTTTTCACGGTTTTCCAAACCATGAAAGTAAACTATGTGGACCCTTTCTCCCGAGGTATTACCATGCACACGGTTATCCAAACCGTGCGGGCTAACCATGCGTCCACTTAACAATAGGGTTATAAGTTATGGGAACCATCAGGTTTAACCTATTTCACTCGAATATTCCTCCCACTCAAGAATCACTGGGGATTTTTGGTTCTTAGGGGTTAAGGGTGATCTCCCACTCGATTTGGAAGCGTTTAAAAGGGATTTCATGGTGGTCTTAAGGTGGTTTCTCCCGGGTAAGTCTCTCCTCTTGTTTCTATTGTGATTTCCTCTAGATCTACATCCCTCTATTTCATGTTTTTCTAGATCTACAGTTTTCGTGTGTATATATATGGTTTTGGGTTCCTTGGATGATGATTTGAAGGCTTGTGAATGTTAGGGAAGGAGATCTAGAGAGGTTTCAGTGGTGCGTTTGCCGGATTTGAGGCGCGGTTGTTCATGGGTTGATTTATCGGGAACCCTAAAGGTGGGTGTCTTCTCTCTCAACTCCACTTTCTATAACTAGTGGTTTTTTGTAACAATTAATTGTTGTGATGAAATTAAATTATGATTTGTTATGCGAAATTGTTTGGAAATCCATTTGGGGATTTTTGGAAAAAGGGGGGTTTCTGGCGAAATGCACTTGTTATGGAGTTTAAAATGGAGATTTTGAAATGGGTTTCTGTGATTGATTTGTGAAAATGGTTGATGAAAATGGTTTTCAATAAAGATGTATTTTATTGAAATGATGGTTGGCATGGAAAATGATTAAAGGGTGGTTTCAATAAATGAGTGTTTTATTGAAGTAAATTGGCATGTGTTAGAAATTTTTGAGTGTCTATTGTGCGGCCTGGGTGCATTGTGCTTATTGTTTGATTGAGTGTTACAGATTGTATTGGTTGTGTGGAAGTGTTCGGGAAGTCTCATGATAAATGGATATAGATAGGGGTCGTAAGAACAACCATTATGTAAGTGGGCGGGAAGTCTCACTATAAAAGTTGATGGATAGTGGTCAGAAGAACAACCATTATGGGTAGTGGTTAGGAAGTACCACTAGTTGAGAATGGGGTGTACGGGATGGGCAGAAGTCCCACCATAGTGGTTGTTTTGTTTTGTGTTGTTTTTCAAAGATGGAATTTGTTGTGCTAATGTGAACTGGTGAATTGTCTTATGACATGTTTGTTGGATTTCCCTTGGTTGTTTGGTTTGGGTGAGATGGTTTGGTAAGGATGTGTTTGTCTTATGGAAAGGGTTGTACTTGTGATTATTTTATAAAAATGTGCTAACGGTTTTATCATAGTGGCCTATGTAGGGAAGAAATTTGGGGAAAACCTACTAAGTTTTAGTACTCACTTCCTTCTTTGGCACCGTCGTGTCTTTTTAAATGTTTTTTACCATGACATGGGAAAAGGTATGGAATCTTCCTTTTTTAGTTGTGCTTTGTGATGTCTTGGTGGAACATGGAGCTTGGAGCTTGGAGTGGAGCTGTGGTGGTGTCATGGTTTGTGGTGTTTGGTTGTTCAGTTTCCTCTTGGACTCTGATGTTGTGTGGATAGGTCTGGTTGTATTGGTTTTGGGTTGTATTGTTGAAAACTTTTGTTGCCTTTTGGGAATACATGTTTGGGTTGAAAGTGCATGCATCTTTAGTTGTTGGGTTAGTTCGTTTTTTCTTAAGGGAAAATCGTTCCCCACTATTCCTTGAATCCCTCGACATTTATTTCCAGCCTTTGGAACCTTGGGAACATCTCTTAAGGTCAAGTAACCCTCAATGCCTCCTCAATCCAATGAGGTAGGGGAGGGGTGTTACAAGTGGTATCATCTTGTTCGGTCCTTTGGAGTTGATTCCCAGATTTAGAATTGACATTCGTTGTGGTATATTCCTTGATTCAGGATGGTAGCAAGGCATAGAAATGTCGAAACATGGAATTTATTGCATAAAACTATGTAGCTAACCCTTTTATGCTGAACTTCAAGTTACCATGGAGTTGGGTACAGAAGTGTTCGAAACACTTATAGGCATTGGATATCTATTGGCATGGGCATAACCAATGAGATGAGCATGACATGCATGGTATAAATGACTTCCCACTAGGATGCATATTTCATTAGGGTATAATTATTTATGTTGTGGTATGAATTCATGGATTTTTGAAAATTCTGAATTGGGTTTCAAAACGGAAGGGTTTGACAATGGAAATTCGTGGTATTTTGAAAATGGGTTGATTTTCAAAACAACAGGAAATTTTTTTGTTTTAAAAAATAGTGTAATATGTGAAATATGAAATTGTGGAAGGCCTGGTTGTGATAGTGCTATATAGTTTCATTGGAATTGTATGTCTTCAGTTTCTAGGGAGTGAGACTTATAGTGATTCTTATATTGATAGAGATGAAACTGTGTAGATATCGTAGAGACCAATCAGAGGAAGCTACTAGAAAGGTTGTTGCACATGAGCCCCAGGCGAACCAGTAGTTGGCCCAAAGCATCATTCAAGATTTTCAAATAGTATAGTTAGGAATGCAACCAGATACACCTGTTACGATATCTATCACGGTCAGAAATCCAAGTAATGGAAGTACAATTGTCCTCATGAGATGAGTAAACCCTAACATTGAGAGAAAGAGAAAGACGAAAACCTTTTCTCACCGACATGGAGGACATCAGAATCGGACCACAAGATTGTTAAAACTTCCTATGAGACCCAAGAGTAAGCCAGGATGTTTTCAGGGTGGCTCCACATGCCACATCAATCGGGATTGTATGACACAACCTCATGAATGTCATAACCACAAGCAAAAGGGGCATCTTCATCGGTATTTCCATAATTCTCTGAGGTCGGGTGTTCGTGACACTCCTCAGTAAGGGAAGTGTTAGTAGGAGAATAAAAAGTAGAGCATGGAGAACATGTACCTGCTTGGAGCTGAGCAAGTTGTGGTGGATGATCAATCAGGACCATCCATAGTGTGAGGTACAACTCTTTGAAATTTTACCTTGATGCAAGTGATGTTTGATACAGGTGCTTCACAAACTTTTTTTCTTGTTGTACGTATGGTTGAGTTGCCGGGTTTAAGGTTAGAAACGATGCCTTTAGTTTTGAAACTTCAAACTTTTCTAGGTCGAAGAGAGTATCGAGCCTTCTTCTGTAGAGCATGTTGTGTTGTTGTGGGTGAGGTTGAGATAACCTGGAATTTCATAGTGATTGAGATGGATGGGTATGATGTAATCATGGAAATGGATTGGCTGGTGGCGTTTAAGGCCCACATCGTTTGTAATGATCGAACAGTGACTTTTACGACACATGATGGCGTTAGACATCTCGTTAGAGGAGAGAGGCAGGAAATGAAGGGTGCACTGAGTGTTTTGGCACCAGCAGTCAGCACGTTATCATATCAGTTGGCAGTGTTGTCATTGGAATCGGTAGAGGGTGTTGAGCAGAGTGTTCTTCCATCAGTGGTAGATCAATTCATGGATGTTTTTCCGGACGAATTATCTGGGTTACCTCCCGTAAGAGAAGTGGAGTTTACGATTGATCTCCTTCCGGGGACCAGACCTATCTCACTTCCGTCTTATCGGATGGCACCAGCTAAATTGAGGGAATTGAAAGTATAGTTATATGAGTTTGAGAAAAATGGGTTTATTCGGACTAGCACGTCTTTGTGGGAAGTGTCCATGTTGTTTGTGAAAAAGGCGGATGGAACTTTGAGACTCTTTGTTGATTTTTGTAGACTTAACCAAGCTACGGTAAAGATCAGGTATCCGCTTCCACGAATTGAGGATTTGTTCGGCAAGTTTAGGGGAGCCTCGTAGTTCTCCAAGATTGACCTGAGGTCGAGATATCAACAATTGTGGGTGAGGAAAGATGATGTTCCTAAAACTTCATTCAGAAGTAGATATGGCCATTCTGAATATGTGGTTATGCCCTTTGGTCTACAGAATTTACCAGCAGTGTTCATGGAATTGAAGAATCAGGTATTTTAGAGATATATGGATTCATTTTTGGTGGTGTTTGTAGATGATATTTTGGTGTATTCGAATACAAGGGTGGAGCGTGAGCAGCACTTGGCGATAGTGATGGGGATCTCGAGGGATCAGCGGTTGTATGCCAAATTATCAAAGTGTGACTTTTGGATACAAGAAGTTCATTTTATTGGCCATGTGATTTCTAAAAGGGGTGTTTTAGTGGATCCAGAAAAGATAGAGACTGCTATCTCATGGAAACTGCAAAAGAATTTGTTTGAGGTATGAAGTTTCCTCGGTCTAGTTGGGTATTATCGGTATTTCATTGGTGATTTTTCACGTTTGGCTTTGCTGATGATAGCTTTGACAAGAAACAATGTTCCATTCCAGTGGAATGAACAGTGCTAGTTGTGTTTCGAACAGCTAAAGGGTCACCTTACATCAGCACCAATCGTGGTTTTTCTAGAACCGGGAAAAGGGTATGTGGTGTATTGTGATACATCAGGATCAGGGTTGGGGTGTGTTCTCACGCAAGGAAATCATGTGGTTACGTATGGCTCACGATAGTTGATGGTGCAAGAGAATAACTACCCAACTCATGATTTGGAGTTGGCATCAGTGGTACATGCTTTGAAGTGTGGCGTCATTATCCCTTTGGTGAGAAATTCACGGTATATACAGATCATAAGAGCTTGAAACACATTTTCTCACAAAGGGATTTAAATTTGAGGTAAAGAAGATGGATGGAATATATATAGATGTATGATTTTGACTTGATGTACACACCAGGTAAAGGAAATTCGGTAGCAGACGCATTAAGTAGAAAATCATATGCTCAGATGGTCAAAAAGGCATCAGACCAGTGGCAGTTGATGTCGGTTATAGCTGACATGCAGTTGGAATGTGGGGACCATGGCGATAGAGCGGTATTCTTTCCAGTTTTGTTCATTCCTGACTTGGTTGATCTGGTTAAAGAGGCACAAATATCTGATTCTGAGTTTCTGTCCATGGGGTCGAGACTCAATGGTTGGAAGACTATTGAGGGTTGGCAACTAAATGGAGATTCAGTTTCGTGTTTTCAGAATTAGATGGTTGTACCGATTGCTTGTCAGGATGATTTTTTTAGGGCGTATCATCATTCCAGGTGGGATGTTTATCCTAGAATTCAGAAAATGTATAAAGCGTTGAATGCAATGTTCTGGTGGGCCGGTATGAAAATAAGTGTGGCTGAGTTTGTTTCAAGATGCTTGACTTATTAGAAAGTCAAGGCAGAGCATTAGAGGCCATCATGACTGTTGTAGTCCTTACCAATCCCTATTTTGAAATGGAAGAAAATAGTGATGGATTTTGTCACAAGTCTCCCAAGAATTTTTAGAAAGCACAATGCCATTTGGGTGATAGTGGATCAGATAACGAAGTTGGCCCATTTCATCCCGTTTCGTGAATCTCATACAGTGGAGGATCTGTCCAAAACCTATACCCACGAGGTAGTAAAGAGGCTTGGTGTTCCATATTTTCTTGTATCAAATAGAGATCCGAGTTTTACATCTCATTTCTAGAAATCCTTGTAGTAAGCCCTTGGGATACAGTTGACTATGAGCACAACGTATCACCCCCATATGGATGGTTAATCCAAGAGGACGATACAAACATTGGAGGATATGTTTCGGAATTTTGTCATGGATTTTGGTGGCTAGTGGGAGGAGAACTTGTCATTGGTTGAGTTTTCGTACAATAATAGTTATCAGAAATCCATACAGATGGCTCTGTTTGAAGCATTGTATGGGAGGTCATGCCGTTCTCCACTATGTTGGGCCGAAACAGGTGAGTCCTCAATGGTTGGACCAAGCATTTTCTAGGAGGTTATGGAGAAGATCAAGTTAATCAAGAAGATAATGTAGATGACCCAAAGTCATCAGAAATCGTATGCGAATCATCGTCGATAACTGTTGTCATTTGAGGTGAGTGATCATGTTTTCTTGAGGATCTCTCCTAGGTTGAGACATCGTCAGTTTGGAAAGAAGGGAATGTTATCTCTGAGGTATATTGGACCTTTTGTGATTATTGAGGGGGTTGGTGAGGTGGCTTATCGTTTGTCTTTTCCACCTAGATTCGGTGTGGTGCACAATGTGTTTCATGTGGCACAGTTGTAAAAGTATCAGCCGGATCGTGACCATGTGATTCGATGGGATCATATTTAGTTAGAACTGGATGCTTCGTTGGTGCACGTTCCAGTTTGGGTTGTGGATAGGCAAGAGAATGTCATGCATGGTAAAATCATCGGTTTAGTTCGGGTTTTGTGGCAACATGGTCAGATTCAAGAGGAGACATGGGAGAAGGAGAAAGAAATGGTCAAGCAGTGGCCCGAGCTCTTTCGGCAAAGGGCGGGTTCACTACATTCCGAGAACAGAAAGTCCAATGGTGGGGAGAATGTAGGGCCCCCAGTTTGAGTTATGTGGCATTTTTTAATGCATTTTTATGTGTTTAAAGTGCATGGGATTAGTTGGGAAGAGGTCGGGAGAGTTTAGAATGGTCTTGGATGATTTTTGAGTCTTTTAAATGGGTGCACAGTTTGAGCATGGTTAGTGGAAACCGTGCAGATTCCCTTAGAAACTGTGTAAGGGAGATAGTAGGCATTGCATAGCCTGTGCACGGTTTGCCAAACTGTGCAAGGAAACCATGTGGAACCTTGGTCCCGAGGTAGTAGCGTGTGCATGGTTAGCGCACGGTTTTCCAAACCATGTCGGCTAACTATGCAGCCACTTAGAAATAGGGTTATAAGTTCTGGTAACCCTCAAGCTTAACCTATTTCACTCAAATATTCCTCCCACTCGAGTGTCACTCATGATTTTGGGTTCTCAGGGGTTAAGGGTGCTCTCCCACTCAATTTGTAAGCATTTCAAAGGGGTTTTAATGCAGTTTGAATGTGGTTTCTCCCAGATAAGTTTCTCCTCTTGTTTCTCTTTTGTTTTCCTCTAGAACTACATCCCTATATTTCGTGTTTTTCTAGATCTACACTTGGTGTGTGTAGATATAGGGTTTTTAGTGCCTTGGATGATGTTTTAAAGGCTTGTGAATGTTAGGGAAGGGGATCTAGAGAGGTTTCGGTGGTGAGTTCGCCGGATTTGAGGCACGATTGTTTGTGGGTCGATTTCTCGGGAACCCTAAAGGTAGGTGGCTTCTCTCTCAAATCCACTTGGTTAGAAGTAGTGGTGTTTTGTTACAATTAATTGTTGTTCTGAAATTAAATTGTGATTTGTTATGAGAAATTGGTTGGAAATCCATTTGGGGATTTTTGGAAAAAAGGTGGTATTGTTGTGAAATGCTCTTGTTGTGGATTTTAAAATGGAGATTTCGAAATGGGTTACTGTGATTGATTTTTGAAAATGGTTGATGAAAATGGTTTTCAATAAAGTTATTTTTTTATTGAAATGTTTTTTGGAATGGAAAATTATTAAAGGATGTTTTCAATAAATGAGTGATTTATTGAAGTAAATTTGCATGTGTTGGAAATGGTTGTGTGCTTTTTGTGCGGCCTTGGTGCATTTTTCTTGTTGTTTGATTGAGTGTTACAGATAGTGTTGGTTGTGTGGAAGTGGGCTAGAAGTCTCACTATAAATGGTGATGGATAGTGGTTAGAAGAACCACCATTATGGTAGTGGGGGAGAAGTATCACTATAAAAGGTGATGGATAGTGGTCGGAAGAACCACCATTATTGGTAGTGGTCGGGAAGTACCACTAGTTGAGAATGAGGTGTACGGGATGGGAAGAAGTCCCACTATAATGGTTGTTTTGTTGTGTGTTGTTTTTAAAAGATGGAATTTGTTGTGATAATGTGAAATGGTGAATTGGCTTATGACATATTTGTTGGATTTCCCTTGGTTGTTAGGTTTGGGTGAGATGGTTTGGTAAGAATGTGTTTGGCTTATGGAAAGGGTTGTGCTTGTTATTATTTTATATAAATTGTTTTATATAAATTTTCTAAATGGTTTTATCCTAGTGGTGTGTGTAGTGAAGTCATTTGGGGAAAACCTACTGAGTTTTAGTACTCACCCCCTACTTTGGCACCGTGGTGTCTTTGTAGATGTCGTGTACCATGACGTGGGAAAAGGAAAGGAATATCCCTAATTTAGTGGTTCTTTGTGATGTCTAGGTTGATCTTGGAGCTTGGAGCTTGGAGTGGAGCTATGGTGGTGTCATGGGTTGTGGTGTTTGTTTGTTCAGTTTCCGCTTGTACTCTGATGTGGTGTGGACAGGTCTGGTTATATTGGTTTTGGGTTGTACTGTGGAACAATTTGGTTTTCTTTTGGGAATACATGTTCGGGTTGAAAGTGCATGAATCTTTAGTTGTTAATTTAGTTGGTTTTATCTTAAGTCCAAATTGTTCCCCACTCTTCCTTGAAGCCCTCGGCATTTTTTGCCAACCTTTGGCGCCTTGGGAACGTCACTTACGGCCATGTAACCCTCAACGCCTCCTCAAGCCAATGAGGTACGTGTTGAGTGTTACATATTATATCAATAAGTTTATTCATGAAATGAAACACATAAATCATATATATTAATAGTATTTGTTTTTTAGATTATATATGGATATATGAAAATTTATATCCATTTTCTACTAATGTGTGTTTCATCCATTGAATTATTTCAGAACAATTTTGTAAAAGTATGTATTTAGCTTCAAAAGAGGAAATTGAAATTTATTTTTATATCTTACTACACCAATATTCATGATAATTTCATAACAATTGATAGGTTCTAATCTTGCTGTTTATATGCTTCAAACAAAAATAAAAAATAATCTTTTAAATAAAAAACTTACTAAAAATCATGTCATCTTCAATAAAACAATCCAAAATTTATTTTATTCTTGTGGAATTTAAAAATCTTTTTAACTACATTGAGATGATGTTCCCTATAGTTTTCCCAAAATCTATAAAATATACAAACATTATACATAATATAAAACATCATAACATTCAATTATAGTAAACATTTAATCATCCATATTTAAACAATTTAATAAACTATTTTTACAGTTTTCACAAATCTAATTTTTAGTTTCTACTCACAAGAGTTTCAGTAAAAATTGGGCTATAAAAAAGAGTTTTAAACAATCTTTTCTTTACTATATTTTGTTTCAAGTAATTCCTTCTTTTTTTAAAAACATTTTAAAAAAAGAAAAAATTTCTTTCACGCACTAAACTTGTTTCAAATTCATTTTGTATCAATTTGGAATATTTAATAAAAAAAAAGTTCTTTTAGAAGAGAAAAAAATAAAATCTTCAACAGAAATTATAACTACTAACATGTCTTTTGAAACTATAATTATAAAAATGATTGGGCCAACTATCGATTTTGAAAATACTTTAGAAATCATAACATATATGAGACTATCATACCATTCTATAAGATCCTATATTAAAAAATAAAATTATTTTGAAATTTAAAAATAGAATTTTAAAATCCATGGGGGTTTTAATAAAAAACATCCTATAAAATATAGCTGTTAGGGAATGATCACTTGATATCAATTTGAAATAGATTTATATATTGATGTTTTATATAATAAATAAGTATTATAATTGATTCAAGTAAAGATATGGGTGAAAAGGTTTCATCATAATAAATCCATTCTTCTTGACTAGAACTTTGTGTAACTAGTACTCCATGTAAAGACCCAGAATTTCCATGTAATTTTGAATTAAATATATGGGAATTTTACGAGTCTGTGAAATATGACAGAGCACGATTCTGAGGCCCAGATTTCCCGGAATAATCCATCATTGTTTTGGTAAGCTTATATTAACGTGCTTAAGTAGTTTTCCTGAAAAAGTGGAATAACTCTTAAACGGTTAACCGGATCAGAAATCTGAGGGAACCGTTGTGCTCAGGATGTAGATTTTACCATAGGCACGACATAATATTATTCGGCACGGGCCTCCTGTGAGAAAAACCAAAAAATTGAATAATCATAAATAAAATAATTAAATAAATTATTTTATTTTTAAAATTCTTATAACTCACAAATGGTAACTCGGATTAAAAATCCGAGACCAAAACTAAACTCACGAAAGTATTCTTTCTTTAAGCAGATACTAACTTTGGAAGGCGCGGGCCACCAGAGAATGTTAGTTTTTGTCCGTTAATAAAAATATTAAGTGAAAATTATTTTATTATAAAATTCATAACATTTAAACGGTAACACAAATTGAAAATCTGAGAGTACAATTAGGTTTGTTGGGGTGTTTTTCACCTAGGTAGTGCCAATCTCCACCGGCGCAGTTCGAGGGTGACTAATAATAATTTTCTAAACTTTTTTTCGGGTATGTGCAATAAATAAGCGAGTGGCGTTTTATAACTTTTGAACCGGTGCTCGGAATTGAAATCTGAGGGCACTGTTGAAATCATAGCACCAATATTTGCTAAAGGAGACTTTCACCTCGACATCTGATGGATGAGGGAGAAAGTTAGTTTTTGGGTTTTTTTGTGGAAATAATAAAATAAAATAAACTTCTTTTTATTTTGTTTTGAGCTTCCATGTAGATATTTCAGGTGGGGTCCACTGGAACTAAACCTCCAGGTGGAAGTATGATGTGGGGACCGCTAGACCGTAACCTCCCATTAGAGGTTAAGGTGGTGGGGACCACCCGAACCCTAACCTCCCATGAGAGGTTATGGTGGTGGGGACCACCCAGGATGAAACCCCCCTTTAAATAGGAGAAACCCTCAACTCCTATAATTAATGAGGGAGAGCCTCTTGACCTCCTCCACCTTAATTATGCCAATACACATACCATTAATCTTCCAACACACCGCATCGTTGCACCAGTGTAAATTAATGGGATTTCCCCTTTTAAAATTAAGTAACAATGTCGTTGGAAATTAGTAAGGTTCCTAATAAATGAATCGTCATAAATTCCAACGATAGTTACCGACCTCCCCCCACTATAATATATATGGAAATTGGGAGAAGGATTTTGGACGGATTCACCAAGCGATGAAGCTCTAGTAAAGTGATGCGAAGCCCAACACTTGGAGTATTACACTCTCCAACAAAGAACCTATTCTTCCACAAAGAATGCTCCGATGACGAGGAACGCCTTCGACTATGAAGAACGATATTGACTTTGACATCCTTTATCAGATCTTCTTTCAACGTAGGACATGTTCATATACAATTAATCGATGTCCGCCTTCTCGCACCAACATCAATGAACAATGAGAAAGGTAGGGATTTTATTTAGGTATTATATTATTCCCTTGTTTCTTTCCTTCCAAAAAAAATAATGTGGACCAACTTATTATCATGTTGCTCTGCAGATGTTATTCCTTGCGGGTTGGGAACATATTTTCAATGAGAGATTATGGGAATTGGTGTTTTTAAGATATATTCCATTCTCGTTCTTTGTTTATGTTCTTGATGAACTGATTTCTACCACCCTAAACGCGGAGGGTGTGGGCAAAACTAACATGGCCCGACCTCCCTATGTCCTTCTTCTTTGTGATGTTCTTCGGTATGGCGACGAGGCGACCAGAAGACGAAGGCAAAAAAGGCAACATGCGCCACCCTGGGAAAAACTGTGCCACCCTCCGGCTTCAAAGACACCCCGGCTGCGCTGCCCACTGGCCGCGCCACCCGCCTGTCGAACCAGGATGAGCCGTGCTGCACCCCGGCTGAGCCGCTCCCCGGCCGCGCCATGCTTTGACCATGCCACACCCCGACTCTCGGCCACCGTTCCTCCCAGCCGTGCCAGCATCGCGGTTCCCTCCCAAGCCCCTAACGAGACGGCCTCCCTCTCCCCTCACGGCGCCCCGGCCGAGCCGGCCTCTGGCGCCCCATGGGGCACCCCGGTCGAGTTGGACTCCTCACAACCCTCGCGGTGCCCTGAATGAACCATCCAACGCCCTCACAGCATCATCCAGGCCGATCCGTGCCCCAGCGACACCCTCCAGGATGAACTGCTCTGGTGGTGACCCGCGACTGTTCTGTTCCCTCGCGGCCGGTCCGCGCCCTCACGACCCTCCGCGGTCCCTCGTGGCCTGCTGGGCTGGGCCCAACGGGTCAGGCCAAACCCAACATGCTGGCCCGCCCAACGGTCCAGGCCAGACCCAACGCGTCAGGCCAGGTCAACCTGAACTGGGTCGGGCCATACTGAGTTGGGACATGTCGGTCCGACCGGGTCGGACCGGACTCAGGACCAATACGATCCATTACTTTCTATTGGCCATAACTTTGGCACCGGGCATCTGTTTGACAAACTTTCAGTGGCTCTGGTAATCTTGGAGCATGATAGTCACTTTGGGTATACCCCTATATAGTTTGGGGTATTGTTGAGATAAATTCAGTTTGGATCATGTCAGAATCCAAACGGGCCCCCAAGACTAAAAGGCCAACAACTCACAGACCGAGCGTCCGATTGATGCGCCCTCTGTTTCATTGAGACCCCTATGACGTGATAAACCTTTGAGATACTTTTTCTTGTGACTTCTTGATAGTTGTAGTATCGACCAGTAGCTCGTGGAGCAGATCCTTCCAGTGATGAGCGAGCAGAGTGTGGAGACTTAGTAGCTGGCTAAGACCTGATGACTGATGACCGATTAACTTAGAGTGACTCGACTAGCCCAGTGGGGAGCGCCTGGTTGTGGTGGCAGACCCATGGTGGAGAAGCACCTGGTTGTGGCTACATACCCACAGTGGAGAGTGCCTTAGTGACACAGCAGACCCATGGTACTCAACAGGAGGAGTACCTCAGCATTCCAAGGTTTTTGGGAAGCACATTGGTGTCACGACATACCCACTGTAAATGAAAGAGGATGAGTTCTCTAGTAGACATGGTTTCAATAATGTGAATAAAATCATGGATGAGCTAAGTCAGTAACTTTTGTGTTTACCTCATAATTGAGATGGATTACATGATAACTTAGGTATATGTATGGGCACATATCTAAGTGGAGTTATCTTTTGATTTCATATGTTGTGGTTTTTCCTTATTGGATTTTTTGAGACCTTGAGTCTCTCGAGGTCCCTACTAAGTATCGTTATATTCTCCCCTACACGGGCTATGCCCACACCTTGTTTTGTTGGTTGTAGACGACAGACAACGCTGACCGAGGCTGAGAGTACCAGGACTGGACGTTACTTGGAGGTGGACCTTATGACTAGTCGATACATGGTGAAGACTGACGGACGTGGAGTGATGGGGAGGCTATATGTACCTACCCTTTATGTAGGAATCCCAGAGGATGACCCAACAACTATTTTTTCCTTTCTTCAGTTGTACTTGTACTTCCAGTTCCTAGTACTTTACAGTTGGGCTGGTATTTCTAGCCCCTTTTAATTTTCAGCACTCTTTTGTTATACAATTTACCTAGTGTTTTGTATCCAGCTATGTGCTCTGTTGTGTGAATTTACAGCATATAATGGAAATTCCTTCCCAGGTTTAGGGAATTATTACTTTGGTGCTAGTCGCCAGCCCCTGGCCTATGGAAAGATGGCTCAGGGTAGTCATCGTACGAGCCCCAAGGGATTGGTTGTGACACTACATTATTTCTTGTGACAATACATAACTCATTAACACTGTTTTAATACACTAATTTTTTTCCAATAGTGAGTTGGTATTTATGTATTCCCATTAGTTTTAGATAATATTTCTTTCAATCAGATTTATCACTTATTGAACCACCATGAACCAAAATTCATCATTTAGAGATTCAATAATTGGTTTAGGTATAATTTGTGATAAGAAAAGTATATGTTCTTCTTGGTTTCTATGAGAAGATCTTATTAGAGTCCCTCTGTGAAGGTCTACCACAACAATATATAATGATATTATTATGTGTAATACATATAGGTTAACTTTGATCTTCCAAGTCATACCAAAAAATTGGTTGGGGTTATTGGTCATCATTGGAAGATTTAAAATGTAAATTTATATATTAGTTCAGATTATTTGAGGTTTTATTGAGATTTTAATCCGATTTATCATCCAAAAATTATCCTTGAAAGTATTAAGATCAAGTAAATATATTTCAAAAAATGTGATGTGTAGATAATCTTTGATGGTTTTTCTTATTTAATTATAGATTACAAAATTTTCTACAGTTCGAATAAACGTAGAAAATGTTATTATCAACATTTAGATATTTTGTCCCAAATTATATTTTTTTATTAAGAATTATGTCTTTATGTCCTAGGAATATAATTTAGATACCATTAGTATTTATACCATTCCATAATTCATAGAGTGTATTCTTTAAAATTTCTCTTATATAAACACTATTAATAATATAGAAGGCTATATTGATATTTTATAATAAAAAACGATAGGTTAATCAAACTACTTAAGAAAATTCTAGGAAATTTCATTATGTGTTTTATTTATTTTATCAATATATCTATTTAATTGAAGTGTTTATGGATAATATAAATTGTTACAATATCCATGTTATGAGTACCAGGTCGCAAAGTATTTGTTTTCAAACTCTCAACCATGATATATTCTTATGAACATAATGGTATGTCTAATATGGTTTTCAATAGATTTAACATTTTTTAGAAAACATACACATTCTTAACATTTGTGAGATAGAAAATATACCCATGTGAATCTTGAATAATAATCAACAATCACATATGATTAATTAAATCTTAATAAATATAAACATTTATTTTTTCTAAAAATTACATGTCAACCAGTTCTACAAGTTGAGTTGTATAAACCTCTTCCATTGGTTTTAAAGAAATTGTATAATGCTTCCATTTATGTTTTGTATTACAGACTTTATCTTTTGGTAATTCTAGGTTCGGATGATCCCTATCTAAATATTTATTATTAACCTTTATAATAGAGGTAATTTTATATTTTAATATTATCTTATTAAAGAACCAAGACCATTTATGAAATTAAATTAATTAGAAAAAAATTAGATATCAAAGAATCTAAATCAACCACGCAAAAGTATAATATATTAAATTTTTATATAATAAAATATTTTCAGAATAATAAGTTATGAGGGAATTATTTTAAAAAATAAAATAAACCCAACATCAAATAAATGGAAAATAGTACAAAAATTATATTTTAAACTGTGAACATATAAAATTTAAGAAATTAAAATTGATTCAGAGTGACTAATTTTCCCACAGAAAAGTATTTTTCTTTTAGAATTATCACAAGAAGTGGCATTAACTACTTAATAATTTATATTGTTATTCAAAATTAATATTCATATAGTGATACTTCATCATGATCAACTATCACGGTAAAAATTAGTGTGTATTTTTTCTCTTCAATAATTTCACCTACCAAAAATTAATTGATCAATGTTCCTAGTAACCAAATGTTCATGGGTATAGAATTGTTGGAAAATAATTAATTGGGAATCCATACATTCTTAATTGATTAGTAGGTAAAAAAAGTAAATAAATATGTAATTAAATACTTATTCAGGAACAGGGTAAATAATTTTTCCCACAAATAATGTATTTAGAAATAAGAACAATGGTATTTTTGTGAGTTTCTATTTTACAAGGTTAGTAACTAATTCATATAGAATATATATGGGTTGTTTTCTTACAAATAATCTTGGTATGAATTTATTTTCCATAGAAGATATTTTAAATTAACTTATTGATTATTTAATTAGATAATTAAATTTATTACTTTCCTTTAACATTATAACATTATTTTATTTTTCAATTAAAATTCAATATTTAAATATTGACAAATATAAATATATTTATTAAGATCTATATATTTATATTTTATACAATTTAATGATTTATATTGTATATTATTATATTGAATTAAATAATCTATAAAAATTTTATATACATCTTGATTTTCATTTTCTAGAGGTAAATAAATATAATTTTTTACCAATGGTTTTATTTCTATAACAGATATATTTTCCTCTTAATTATAATCATTTTTTGGATGGATTATAATCAATGGAAATATCCAAAAAATTAATCCACTCTATCATTCGATATTTCTTGTGATCCATTATTCGATCCCCAAATTTATTATAATGATTTAATTTGGGGATGTCCTCTTGGATGTGTCATTATATCTTTTATTCATAACATGAACCACCTAAAAATTTAACATCTTTATTAAATATGCCTATTATCTTATTTACCTTTAGGATTCATTTTTATAATGAAATTATTATTCATAATTAAAATATTAAACATTACGGATAGATGATCCATATCTTTTCCACTATCCAATTTAGCTCCTCTCCCACATGATCTATCATCTTTAACAAATTCCTTTGATTTTTTTTTTTCAGGATTCTTTAAAATTAATAAACATCTTTGAAAAATCATTATGAAAATTATTTACATTAAGATCTTCTTCATACATAATTAGTTTTCAAATAAATTCCTTTATTATTATTTTAATGAGGACAAAATATTCTCTAATAGGTATAAAAATTCAACTTAACCAATTAGGTATACGTCTCTAGATCCTTAACACTAGATCTTTGTTACCCACTTTGTGTACAAGAGAAAAATTGATGTTATGTTTTAATTGAACCTATGAATCATATAAAATATAAATTAATCATGATTCTTTTTTATTGTATCATATTTAATTTCCTAATTATTAAATCTAACTTCTCTTATATTTTAGGGTCCTTTATGAGATACAAAAATAGTATCCATGATTCGAAGAGAAATATCACAAGAAGATATTATATTACTTTCATTCTCACTTAAATAAAAATATAAAGATTTCATGGATTTACAATATCATTAATAATAATCCATTTTTTGATAAATATAATCAAATATCATTGTTTTGGTTTCCTATGTCGATATGTTTTCATAGTATGAATATCAGAACCCGTACTTTTATAATTAATTTTAATTTTAATTTTAAACTGAACAGAATGTTCTCTACTTAATTAAGGTATCCTTGAATTTAATAATCATTAGATCATGAGTTATCCATAAATAGATATTTACAACATAAAAATAAGACCATTATATTTCCCTTGTTACTTGATTAGGGTTTGATTAAAAAATATCAATGCGAAACAATTAAATTGACATTGATTCCAAATGTTGGTTAGGGTGGTATGATAATGTTGGGGGGGGGGGGGTTAGTTTTGAATCAAAAAAATTAAATTAAAAATAATTAATAATATAAATTACCATAATTTAGAAAATACACATTTATCTAGTGCAATTTTTTATTTAATTTATAATATTTAAATATCCACTAAAGAGATTGATCAAAACTTAGTTAGAATAACGTGAAACTATGTTAATATTTTGAGATTAATCCTCTCGCATAAAATAGTAGAAATATCACATACAAAACTAAAAAATCTAATTAATTTTTTTTCTAAAGTGATTTGAAAATTAATTTTAAAATAAATTAAGAAAATTATAAACACACAATATAATTATAAAAACAATATTTTCAGTCTCAAGATTAGAACAATTCATTTACACTTGAAAGGACCCACTATGAGGAACATTTATTAATATAAATAGGATGATCATCATTATGGATTGAATATATATATATAATATAATTATTCAGTAATATCCTGAATATCAAACAACTCGTAACATGCTGATATTTTAAAAAGTAACACTATGCTTAATATCATACAAGATACACCATATCATGCTCAAAAAAATGACTAAATACTATTATTTAAATTTGATTGTTATCAAATTTCCATTAGAACGGTGGAAAAATGAGATGAACCAAATTATGAAATATATAGTTTTCACATTTTTTTAAAATTATTTTTTAAAAAAAATTAATTGTAAATTAAAATAAATCCCTTGGAAAAAATATATGTTTTTATAAAAAACTATTTTTATTCCCACAATGGTATTTTATATTAATAAATTAAATTAACAACTAAAAGTGAATTATATTAATAAAATTTATATGTTATATATTCAATAATATTTTTAGATTCATCCAACTAGTTATATAGGCTTAATATATGAATAAAATCCAATTCTAAGAAAACATATATATTTTTCTAAAAGTTTGTTTTTCCACCATTCAATGAAACACCGATTTTAAAACTAAATTGTTTAAATTTTATATTTTATATTTAAAAAAATAAAAAAAATATTTTAAAGTTAAATATCATATATATATTAGCATGATTTTTTAGATAAGTTTCATTTTTTTAGGAATGGTGAAAAATATTTAATTTTAACTGAATTTTTTATTCTAATTTAATTATGTATTAAAATTATATTTTAAATTGTTTTCAAAGTACAGCTAGTTAAAATTTACATAAATAATCCAATTTTGGTCATTGAAACCTATTTAACATAGAAATTGGATGTTGAAACATTTCAAGTGTTTGAACCTTTTCACTTAAAAAATCCTCATCCCATTTCTTATAGAAAATAAATTTTAAATATAATATTTGAAATTCCATTACTTTAGTTTGATAAAATGGATTCCATATTTGAAATCAAAAAAAAATAAATTAGGTTGTAGGTTTATTTTATTTTTTCAGCATAACAAATTTGTCATAGTAAAAAAAGATTTACTGTAGTATTGGTAAAATAATGAACAAGTTAAAGATAAAATATAGAAGCATAAAATACATAAACATAATAATTTTAATGAATTTTGTGAGGTATCATTTGAACCTAAATATCCTTTTTAAAAAATAATTATCATCCACGTTCTATAAAATTAATTCCTCCTCAATGTGGTTGGATTTAAATATAATATAATCATTATTTAATCACATAACCACCCCTTGTGAGGTATAAATTCCATCCTTCACCAACCCATTTGTCTTAAGAAGCAATGAATATCCTAATATATCTACCAAAACCCCTACTCCAAACCCTCCCCATGAACACTTTCAACTGGTTTCACCCCAATACCATTCACATGATATTTAAGAGATCCTTTAAGGAGGTGTTATTCAAGAGGTAATTTTCTATAAGAACCTAAATTGATTTATTTCTTATTCTACTTTCATCTCACCTTCTTATTCCATAAATTAATGAGTAATATATAATCATGTATATAATATAGTATTGTATTGATAATTTAATATAGTATATCCATCATTTTTATTACCTCCTGTTATTCAAAAGAAAAGAAAACATTGTCCAAATTATGGAGATTAACGCATTCATCGATAATGTTTTTTCATTTTACATTACAACATTAATGGATGTCCATAAATGTATCATTCTGGTTAAATGATAATTAAATGGGTATATTATTATGTATTCCATGTTCTCTAACTATTACATACACATAATACGAAATAAGACTAAACTTGTTTGTGGTATTCGAAGAAACCACCAAAATAATATAAAATTTATCATTAATGTTTTATCTAATGAATCATCATTAGGAAATAAAAAAATGATAAATAGGAAAATTTTTAATTATGATAGTTAATTAAAACCATTCCATTACTCTTCTAGATTATTATTTACATTTCAAAATATAAACCATAATTATATGCAAATGAACTATCCTTGAATCCATGAAATGAACACACTCAAAAAAAAAGGAAATTAACGAAATATTATTAATGAAAAAGTGGTCAGATTTTATTAAAGGATAATATAAGGTATTATGAATATGAGTATAGTTCTATATTAAATTAATGACATTATTTAAACCATAATTCAGGTTTATTGAACTCATTTTAAGGAAGTCCGACATGGGTAAGAGGATTTCTTAACCCAAGTTCCATTATTTGGGTAAAAATTATACTTCTTGATTATGTAGTGCTATGATTATGTGTGATAAGTCTTTTGAATATCAAAATTTTCTATTTCAATTTTTATTCTAATTAATAAAATAAACATAATTGATTTATTTGATTAATTCTCAATATAATGTTATGATATTTTTTCGAAACATTATTCTAAAAATCATCTTTTAACGTTCGTATTTCATGAATAAGGATTTTATTTCATATATGAAATGAATATAATTTCCCAATTTCATGTATATTTAATATTTTTATGATTACCCTAAAATTTTACATGGTATCTTTCAATTATTTGTTTGTTCATTGTATGTGAGGAGTATTTTCAAATTGTCTTAAAAATGAAATGTTTATTTTCTTCAAATTGTGTTTTTATGATGATTTTTTTGGTTTTTAGTTTGTGTTATTATTCATGAATATTGTTTATAATGACGAGTGGTTAAATGATAAACCAATGATGGGAGGCTACATTATAAACCAATGTTTGGTAGTTATGTGATAAACTAATGATTTGTGGTTCTAGGATAAATCAAGGATGGGTGGTTACATGAAAACCTTGAATACATTGGGTAAACTAATGTTATAGGTTTTCTATATTGGTAAATCCATATATTATAGTGAGATGTAATTTTTTTTTCTTGTTACTTATTTATATTTTAGATTATTTCTATTGAGCTTTCAGGAAAATTGATTTGTTTTAAAAAGGCTATATATTGATCTTTTGGAAATGATGATTCATTTTTCTTAATAAAAATATATGTCCTTATGAAAATGTTTTATAGATTTTCACTTGACTAACAATTTCATTTACATTAAATCCATTACTATTATTTTGTTCGCATCGTTTTTTAAAAAGATATTTTGATATTATTTAAGGGAGAATAGAGACATATATGACAAAAACTTTAAAATTTTGAAGATTTTACATGAAGAGAAAATATATTTTATTTTAAAGGATTTTGTTTTAATAAAAAAATATGTATATAGGTCAAATTATAGTGTATGAGTTTATCTTTTAATTGATAGTACCCAACCATTAAAAAATATTCACTAAAATGATCCTTGAAAATTTAATAATATTAATTCTAATTTAAAAACACTGATATATGTGAAATTTAAGGATATGTCATTACAGTTAGTATCTGTGGATGGTCTAAATAACATTAGTGGTGTTTATTTTCTTTATGAATAATTTAAAAGTCATATATTACCCAAAAAAATTCATAGTAGGGAGATTCATAGTAAATTTTGATAAATTTAATGAGTTATAGATAACATGAATAAGGATTCATCTATGTTTATCTTCTTCAAAAGATGTTATATTATGATTTTATTGATATTCTTAAACTAACCTTTTCATTTTTTTGTAAATTTATTAATTCCTCAGGTTCCATAGTAATAATTTATGTGAATTAAAATTTAAGGGTTTTATAAATGATAAACTAAACAAAATTAGAGATTTAATGAGAACAATTGTGGTTATTATAAACTATTTATCAGGATTATTGATTAAAAAACTTAATCATTTGTGATTTTCCTAATTCATCTAATATGATATAAATTAATCCCTCTGGATGTTTTGGTGATAGTGGTAATAAAGGTAAATATATTTAGTGACCTTTGTTTCAATAATGTTTAAATAATCACATAGGAAAATGTTTTAAAATGATGGGAGGATTTTTTATATGTGGAAGAGGATATCCTAAAGAAATAAACTGTGAAGAAAAAAAGGAAGTGTTCAGTTAAATACATGAAAGAGGAATATGTTTTTTAGGATATACCAATTTAATGTGTTAAATTTAGGAATAACGGTCATTATAATCATCAATTCCCTAAGAGGAAGGCTCAAAAATGGGATCAGAATAATGATTCTGATTTATATATAGTAATACCTAATTATATTACAATTGAAGTTGAGGAAACTAAAATTTATATATGAATGGTATGAATTATTTTTTGGTTAATTATTTGACATTGTTGATTCTTAGATCATGATTTTTATTTTTTAACATGAAATAAGTATTGAGGAATAATATGGAAAATTTGGTTTAAGGGATTGTGAAGAACGATGAATAATAAAGTTTTATATGTATAAGGGGATCTAGAGTTATGGTAGATTTATGGATGATGAATGTTTAAATTTACTAACAATATTTGGATTATGAGAGTTATTTGGGAGAATTTCATTGAGTGTAATTTATATTTAAGCATTAAGATTGTCATGTAAAAATTTTATTTGAGGAAGAATTATACTTTCATTTTATGGACATAATTTTATAGGTATGGATATCTTTTAAGTTTTATATTAAGGAATCCAAATTATATAATTCATAAATTTGATTTTAGTAAGAAAATTATGGTGAAATAATTTGTCAAAGCATGGTAAATTGTTTAAGAAGTATGTGTAATGAAGGATATGTTTTTGTATGGGAATTCCATATTTATAATATAATGTTATTTTAAAAATATTATTATTATAAAGGTATTCTTATGAATATTTCTATAGAAGGATTTGTTTTAAAAAATTTGGAAACATATGTTAAATTAAATTGATACCATTATTTTTTTTAAAAGGGTGATAATAATTAAGCTACATGTAAAACATAATTTTATGACATGAAAAATGTTATTTATGAATTTTTCTGTTGAAATATGATTAATGTAATTGGTAGTATTCTGGGTCTCCAAGATCTCTGAATTCTAGGTAATTATTGGTTTTAACTTTTTGGGAAGAAAAATTAAAGGAGTAAGATAACCATTAAAGTTGAAATATATTATGGTTATTTTTTAAAATATTTATGATATTTTTAGAATTCTATTTGGATTATATAAATATATTTTTGGAAAATGGAAAACTTTCTGGGTTGGTGACAACCTGTCACACCTGGAATGGCTGCAGGGATCGAATATACTAGCGAAGAATGACAAGGGTTCATAGACTACCACTAGGTAACATGATGCCATGGGTTGTATAAAAATGTATTTATTTAATAAATTTATAGATTTATTAATGTTATTTTCATTTTGGGGACAAATTTATATCATATTGAAACCATGATATTAGAAAATTATTTGGTTATTATGTGATTAATGTCATTTTAAAATATATTTACTATTTTGAGAACCTTATATTATTACAGAAAAAATAATACTGTGATGTTTCATTTGAGAAATAAATATTGATTCATATTTTGGTAGAATATATAGTTCATGGTGATTAACTATATGAATTGAACTTAATAGTATATCCTTATTGTTATGTAATTCGAGAAATTACATTTTTGGTAAGATACTTTAATATTGATTAATATTATTTAGAGATTAATGTTAAAATTTATCATCCAAGACTTTGTGATAAAAATATTTTCATTTTTCATTAAAATATTAGTCTAGAGTAGTTATGAGGAATTTTGTTGTTATTTATTTATTTATTATCTATGTTGATATTTGGGTAAAACTGTTGAATTTTTGTAGATTTGTGTAATTTTTCATTATATGATGGTTTATTATTTTTGATAATTTCTTAATGTTGTACTAATAATTTTTGTTTGGTTAATGCATAAGATTAGATCAATATATAGTTATACTTTTATAGACTTTTTAATTTGTAGAAGTTGATTTTGATGCTTCATGTATGAAAATTCAACTTGAATATTCATCATTTATAAAAAAGTTGATATTGTGGTGGAAATTGATTGAAGGATGAAATTTTACTTCTCAAGTAAGTATATTTAAATATGTTCTTATTATAGTTAGTAAAAAAAAAATTCGATTTTAGGAAAATTATTTTGAAACCCCAATATTTTCTGATTACTTTTCATAATGAGTAATTGAATGCATTCCAATACATCTCATATTTAGGCATTTTTTATAGTTACCTTTTTCAAGACCATGTTCTCTATCATTGTTCAGGATAACTTGATAGTTTTCTCTTTTCATCCCTATCCATGTTTTTCTCCACAGAATCATATTATGTTTAATCAATGGTTACCATTATACATTATATTCATTCTTATAAAGTATAAGTTTTACTGACCCTTTTTACAATATGGGAATCAAATATGTAATTTGAAAATTTGAACCCCTATTATTTTCCCCTCTGTTTGAATTTCAATGAAAAATATTATCAAATGGGGGGTAATGTAACATCATGATATTTTAAATGTAAACACTATTCTTTATATCATATAAGATACTCCAAATAATGTTAAAACAAAAAACTAAATAGTATTATTTAAATGTGACTATTATCAACTTGCCTTTGGATAGATAGGAATAAATGAAATTAAGTAAATTATGATAATATTTTTTTGAAATATTTATAAAATGAATTCTTTGGATACCAGTTAACATTAAATGAAACTAAATCCAATTGAATATAAAGAATGTGTTTATGTAAAAAAACTATTTTTATGCCCAAAATGAAATTTTATCTTAATAACATAAATTAGTAACTATTAGTGAATGGTATTAATTAAATTTATATGTTATATATTCAATAAATATTTTTAAAATTCATCAAATAGTTATTTATAGATTAATGATAGAAATAACATCTTATTTTAAGCATAAAACAATATACATTTCTAAAAGGGAATTTTCCACCTTTTAATGGTGTACATATTTTAGAAGTAAATTTTGAAAAATTTATAAATTTGATTTTAATAATTAAATTTATTTTTAATGACTAATATCAAATATATTCATAGGCTGAATTTTTTTTATTTTTACATGATGTACTGTTTTTTGTTAAATAATTAAATATGGAATTATAATTGAAAACTTTATATTATTAAAATTTATTTATATAGTTAAATTATATTTTAAATAGTTTTAAAATGAAAATTAGTTCAATTGAACATGAATAAATATATTTCTGGTCATTGTACTCAATTTTTCATTGAAATTGGATATAAAACCATATAACACTTTTGAAAACATTCACTTCAAAAACCCATATTCTCATTGCGCCTGCGAGATTAATTTAAAATCTAATATTTTTAATAATATTAATTAGATTTGGTATAATGTATTTTATTTTTGGGATTATAATTTTAATAATATTTATTTCGGATATTTTATTTTATATCAATGAAATATTTACGAGGGTAAAAAATTATTTACCACAGTATAGGTAAAATAATGAAACAAGTTAAAGTTAAAAGGTACAAGTTTAAAATACCTACAATATACAACATTTAATAGGTGTTTTAGGTATTGATTGAATATAAATATAAATAAAAAATAAATTATTATCCATATTCATGGAAATTAATTCCACATAAATGTGTTTAGAATTAAATATAAAATAATCATTATTTTATCATTTAAAATCACCCCTCCTCAAGTATAAATACCCCCACCAAACAATTTCTCCTTACAAGACCGGAATATTCTAAAATATCTTCCAAAACCTCTAATAAAAAATCTCACCCCACATAAAATTAAGGATAGTCTCACAGAAAATACATTTCCATGGAATGTAAGAGATCATTGGATGTGATATTTATGAGAAAATTTCTCAAAGTACCTCTTTTATTTTCTCTCGAATTCTATAATATTTTTACACCCTTCATCCATAAAGGCATGAAAACTACATAATAATTTATATAATGGGTTTGTATGTTTTTTATTATTTATGTTATACCAATCCTTTTCATTATCTCCCATTATTCAATGAAGTGAAACCATTTTCCAAATTATGACGGTTAATCATCTTAGTGGATATTGATTGTTAATTTTCCATTATCGCCTTCGTGGATAGTCATAAAAGTATAATTATAGTTTCATTATATTTTAACTGATATACTATAACCTATTTACTGTTTTGGAGATAATATAAAAACAAAATATTATATAAGAAGAAACTAGTTTGTGGTATTCAGAAAACCTCCAAAATAAACTAATCATTTATCATTCACGTTAAATTCAGTGAATCGACTTCATGTAAGAAATAAATGATAAATGGGACAATTTAAACTTATGTAAGTGAATTAATAACATTTTATTCAACTTATATAGTATTTTATACATTTTATAATAAAATCCATAATTATTTGAAAATGAACCGACCTTGAAACTACGAAATGAACACACCCAAAACAAGTAAAATAGTAAAGTATTATTAATGAATTGGATGTAAGATTTTCCAATAGGATCATATATGGTATTACAAACATTTAATATAGTTATTTAAAAAAATAATACCATTATTTTAACCATTATATAGGTGTATTTAACATGTTTGAAGGATTTCAAACATGCGTTAATAGGATTTCATAACCCAATCTCCGTTCATTGGGTAAAATTTCTACTTCTTGATTATATTGTCCCGTGATTAGGTGTGATATGAATTTTGAATATAATATGTTTTATTTTACTTTATTTTTATCTATTTAATGTTATTACACATTATATATTCATTTGATTAATGCTTATTTAAATGATATGATCTTATTAAAAGGCTTTCTTTTAAAAATTCTCTTTCATGGTTCCTTTTTATAAACGAATGTATTTATCACATATACAACATGAATAGAATTTAATAAATTCACATATCATTAATATTTTTAATCATAACCTAAATGTATATATTATTACATTCAATGAATATTTTTCCACTGCACATGAGTAATTTTTTCAAAATAATTGATTCCAAAATGAATAGTTTGTTTTCATCAATATGAGTTTTAATGATGAAATGGTTCATGATCAATGTTTTTGTTTTGATTATTGGGATTTTTTTTATAATTATGGGTGGTTATGTGATTATCCAATGAATGGTGATTATGTGATATCCCAATTAAATGTGGCTACGTGATAAATCAATGATGGGTGGTTCCATGATAAACTAAGGATGGATGGCTATGTGATAACCTCCGATGCATTTGGTACTCCAGAGATGGAGGTTTTCATACGGGTTAATAAATTTGTTATTTGGAGATGTAAAATTATTTCCCATGTTACGTGAATATATTGATTATTATTTATGATGAATTTTCAGGAAAATTTATTGAATTTCAGAATATAAGATATTGATCTTTTTGAAATGATGTTTACACTTGTAAAGAAGGGATGTTTTTAAAATATTTACAAGACTAATGGGTTTGTTTCCTTTTATCACTTAATTATATTTTTTCACAATACCATGTTTTAAAAAAATTATCAGATTTATGGGAGAATATATTAAATGATGATAAAAAGGGGAATTTTTGTTAATAATATACAAAAAGAGAAAACATGTTTTATATTAAAGACATTCATTTAATAGAAAAATATGGATATTGTGTATATTGGTCCAAATATAATATATGGGATTATTTTTTACGGGTTATTACAAATTCTTTAAATATTTTAATTGAAAATAACATTTGGATTTTATAATGTGACTTCTAGTTTAAAATCAATAGAATATGTGACGTTTAAGGTCAGGTCTTTACACAGAATCTTAAAAAGTTGTTATGGGAGTGGATAGTTGAAGAAAATAATTAAAGTTTAATCTATGTACTCATATATGATGTACAATATTATTCACTTAATATATATATAATTTAATTCAAGAGGAAATCAAAATTAGTGTATCACTTAGACAGAGATAAAAATTAGTGATTTATTTTTCATAGATTAAATTTCAATTTTTATGAAGTGGCCACTTATCATCTCATTTCAAACAATTAGTTTTTGGAATATATGACGTGAGAAAAAATATCATATATATTTTAGGTAAGTACATAAAAAAAGGTAATTTCAGTTTAAAAAAAGGAGAATAACTACATGTTCTTGCATTCTTGATTTTATTTCTCTTTAGCAGATCTCTCCAAGACACACTTTATGAATTGTTTCATTCCTTATATAAAGATATATTTTCTAATGTATCCATTAAATAATAAAAATTAAGGATAATATCACTCAATATGAAATCTGAGTGAATTTAATGCTTAAAAAATTTCATTTAATTCTACAATGATGGCCATTTGAATATATTATTAAAATATAATTCATGCTAGGAATGGTCTCTTGAAGTATTCTAGACCATCATAGATCCTTATAGTTGATCCAACTGTTAATAAATTAATCTAATTTATTTCCTTTCCATGTCATATAGAAGATCAATGAAACATATAACCACTAAAGCTGAATGTTTGGTCTCTTGGAGTCATATTTGTTTACCTTACCAATTTTCTAATAGTCCACCTTTATAATATCGCTACATGATTACATCATTAGGTCAGTCCAAAATAACTTTTGGTGACCATGACTCTTTAATATATTACTTATAGGTTAGATATACTATACAACCACTTAACTGGACCTTTTCGTCGCTTGTTTACTTTTGTGGTCAATTTACAGTTTTGGGAAAAATCCTCTATATTTAGAAAATTACGCATACATTTGATCCAGTTAGTAGTGTGGTCGCTTTAGTCATTTATATTTTATATAGTGTTTTATATTTATTCATTTATTAGTTGAATACTTATTGTGGTAGACATAGTACCATGATGTTTGATTGTGTACTTAGATATTTCAATACTTGACTCATGATCTCCTGTCTGTTCCGGTAGGAAACAGTTATATTTATGGTGTCTTTGAAATTTGGGAATATTTTTATTTGCTTCCATATAATAACATTTTCTAAAATAAAACATAGTATTCACTAATAAAAAAATTAAAATTATTTTCTATGAATAAAATAAATAATTTACAGACTAAGAAAATAGAGGAGTTCACTCAATGAAAATGGTTCACAATGTGAATAATTTTGACATGAAATAGTAGTGTAAAGAGAAATATTTTAAATATGTATTATTATAAAAATGGAATATGTTGTTTTAGCTATGTAATGTTGGTGAGGATGTACAAAGGTCCTCATCCCATCTTTTGAGCTATAGAATTGTACATGTCGACTAACATGATGTTACTAGGTTCTAAATGAAAATATATAATGGATGAATGTAGGATACCCATTGGAAATGTTGAAGTTGAGGAGAGATATCGAAGGATAAAATTAGAGGATAAGTTCCATTTCATTACATGATTTTTTAAGCATGTGCTTCATAGTGAAGACTGAATGAACAGTTCATCGAAGGAATAAATTTCATATCATGAATAGTGTGTGGCAAACAAATGCAGTTCTTGAAGTAACATGTATCCCACGTTGAATAGTATTTCAGGGAATGAGAATAAAAGTTTTTAAAAAAAGTTAAATTTGTATTATAATTTTATTTGATAAATATATTTTAAGATTTTAACATGATTATACTTTCATTAATAAGAAAACATGAATATGATATTTGTATGATACATTATTTAAGAATTAAGGTTTTATACCTATAATACAATGTATGTTCATCAAGTATATGGCATATAGATTGAATGGGATCCTGGAGCCTACACCAATACTATGGGTGGAAGCCTATTATCATCCAAAAAATACAAATTGTGGATTCAATTAGGTGTTTATTTTATATTTACACATCCTCATATATAGAATTGGAGGATGGTTAATTTCCTATGTTCAATAAACTATGATTAAATGGGAGTGTTTTGGTGATTTGTTTTCTCTTTTTTAGTTTAATTTACTAATGTTTTATATGTAATTCCCTTCTTTTTCCATTACTTATTATCATGTAATGGTCATTATTTATGGGACGGTAGAAGTTTTTTTAATACAGAAACTAATTAAAATGAATTATGTAAGTCCATTTTAGGATTAAAGGTAATAATGATTAAATATAATCTTATTTAAACTAATTATATAATAAAATATGTAGTATACAATCCGAAATATATTATTATCTAATTATGGAGAGAATACATAAAAAATATTCTTTTATTCCTAAATCTAACAAAAACATTGATAAATAGTCAAATTCATTAATTCACTATCACACACAACATGGAAATAATATAACATGTTCTGTATTCTCTGATTTATTTGTAAAATAAATTTTTTCTTCTCTTTCATAAATCAAATGTATATTTGTTAAGAATAATTAAACCAATGGGTTCATCCTCGAACATATCCAATAATTAGTTCCTTAGTTTTGATTTAAATATTCTTATATATATATATAAATTTGATACCACATTGGAACCAATGTTTTCTTCAATCTATAGAAAATTTCTAGAATATTTTCCATGTTTAGTTTAATAATATGTTTGGGTTAATCTGAATGTTTTTCAGGGAATTAATTCTATTCTATTTTATATTTTATATCAGTTCTCATTATTTTTTTAGGTATAATATTTATTTCACATAAATCTCACTTGATATAAAGTTTTTAACACCAAAAAAAAAAATATTTTCAAGTAATAATATGCTTGATGGTTTACCTAAGACACAACATATAAATTGAAGTGAACATCAAAATAAAATAAAAATATTATCTAAAAATGACTATTAAAGCGTAGATTTTAAATTTTAAATATAAATAGAAATAAAAAATTATAAATGAAATACATAAAGGTTTTATATTAAAATAATTAATTTTTTCTTAATAAATATGTATTCAATTACTGAAAAAATATTTTTTACTCGAATATTTTTTATTGAATTTATTTTGAAGAAATTATAATTAATTTATAAAATTTTAGGAAATTTTATTTTAAGAAATGAATATAATTTTATAAATCATCATTTCAATTTTATTTTGTGTGATTTTTTAAGATATTATAGAAAATATTTATTTGTATGTGAAAAGTGAAATAATTGAATTTGGGAAAATTGTTATTTTTATCAATAAAGGTTGTAATTAAATATTACAATTATTTTTTAAATTATATATTATAGTCAAATAATTATAACTTTTTATATAAATATAAAAATAATTATATGAAAATCACTATTATGCTTGATTTTGGTATAAGATCTTTTTCAGGCTTGAAAATGAATATAATTTACAAATGTATTTAATTAATTTATAAAAATTAATATTAAATTCTACTCCTAACTTTTCATGAAATTTAATTTTGACAAGCAAATTAATTATTTGGAATCATGGGGTTAAAAATTTGAAAATATGTCTCTTTAATATTTGGTTATTATTATTTGTAACCATGGTAATGAATTTCCACATAGGTAAGGGTAAAAAAAGATAATACTTTGGGATAATGAATTAAAATATCTCTTACACATGAATGTTTTTTTATAGTAATTTATTTTACTTTTTATTTACTTCATAATTACTATAAATGCATACACAACATAGATACAATGAATGTGGAAGAAGTTGAAGTGTAAAGGTAAATGATTTAAAAAAAATAAAATTATTATGTATTGAATGAAATTTGGTATTAAATGAATTTAATATGTAATTATGAAATATAAATGATGTTACTTCTCTTTATATAAAATTACATTGATCACTAGATATATTTGATTTAAAATTAAATGAATTATCCAAAATATATCTTTAATGATATTCTTTTGTTAAATAATAATTTGATAAATGATTTAAAAATCACAAGATCTGTCAATGAGGATGTATGGAAGATGAAATCATTTAAAATTACATCCATGAACCATTTTTGATCCACTTTACCTACTTTTATTGAATATATTTCCCTTAAATCTAAAAACATTGTTCCAATGATTAAGGTTAAGTAGTGTTAATGAGGATATTAGACCCAAATATACGGCTAAAAATAACAATAATCCCAGTATAAATTTATTAGATGAGAATGTGTATACTTTATAATCGATATAATCAAATCCATTTAAATTTCAATCATTATAATTGTGAAATAAATAATTACAATTAATTATATTATGTAATTATATTGGTGTCCTCTAGTCAGATATAAAAGGCCCCCTCATATCCTACCTTATAAATAATTTTTCCTCCTTATAGAACACAAAAAACATTCTAAAATAATTCCTTGATTCTTTAATTTATTTCTTGACATTCGGTTTATACCAAATGACAATCCAATTAAGGATCAAATTTTAATACAAAGGAGGTCTCTCAAAGAATAGGTAATAATATTACCAGACTCTATGATTGTTTATTTATTCCTCCACTTCCTTAACTTTTTTTGTTAATGGTAAGATAATTAAAACAATATCATAAGTATATTGAGATATATTTCTTATTTTGGGAAAACCATTTTACACCTTTAGTACATCAAATGGGAAATGAAAGTATCACCCATGTGTAGGTGTTGACCAGGAACTCAACAAAATTATATGATTCATTTTCCATCAGTATAATTCATGGTCAGTTATTATAAAAGATTTAATTTTTATACATGATATTTATGACATTGTTATTTTATTTTAAATATATTATATTATCTATCTTCAGACTTTCCACTCACTTGGAAATGATAATGGCGGTCATTTGTACCTGTAGACAACCACATCTAAAAAATGCGATTTGTTTTTCACTTCCACTTTACATGGAGTGTAATTAAGATATATTGAACAAATCTATATTATATTTATCACATTATAATGATTATATAAAGGTTATTTATAATTAACATTTTTTTTCTATCCATCAATAATTGAAAGCATTGCTTGTGTATATATATACACTTCCATCCCCATAATGTGATGTAATTCATATTTCATCACCGATTATTTATTAACTTTTATTAAATATTTTATAAAGAATAAATATTATATTTATTTTATGATTAAAATTCTGTATATGATGAATTAATAACCAAAGTTCATGTACCAGAACCATAAAACCAAAACATTCATGGAAAAGATATCCGTTTTCACTTGTATTTTCATTTTAATGATGAAATTGTTAATAGCAGATAATTAGAAGTCCCGAGGTTATGATAAATTGAATATTTTTAATTAATATAGTACTAGAATGGAATTATAATATATATTTATTTATTATATATCATTTTTGAAAATGTATGACGCATAAAGATACTTGATCTATGAGATTTATATTATAATCTCATTTTATTTATGGATTTTCTATGATAAAATTACTTCAATGGAAATTATATAGATCATGTCATTTAAACCCAATATATTTTTCATATCATGTATTTATATTTATTTTTTTATCTTATTTTCATGCTCTATTATTTGGTACATAATACTATTGAGTAAATATTTTTAGGAAAATTCAACTTTATTTCCACTTTGGTATGTAATCCTTTATTTTATAAAAGTACTTTTTAAATAATTTCCATAATTTTATTAATATAATACAATTATTATCTTGATTCATTTTTATTTTTTTATAAAAAATATTTTTATCACTTTCAGAATGAGGTAGTTTTTTAAATATATGAATAGAATCATTATATTATTATGTAAAACACATGTTCCTTTTTCAACCATCGTTGATATTATTTGATGTGGATCATTGGTTATAAGTTTCCATTTTAGTATTAAAAGAAAAAAACTTCCGAATATTACACAAATTATTATATCAAGAATAAATATCATTAAAATGAAAATGGTGTTTTCCATATAAAATTTTATAGTTATATTTTAATCATGCTTTCGTTAATGAAAAAAATAACTATTTTTACATATTATTCACTAGGAAAACAATTTAATGATAATATATTTATTATTTCTATTCATTTTTTATCATTAAGTTCAAATCTAGATAAAATCCATTTTATTTTCCATGAGTTTTGATTTTATGAACTGAAAAATGTTTTCATGATCTTGGGGAATACACATGAATGAATTATGATTATGTGATTGTAGGTTATATTATAAAACACTAAAAAATGGGTAATGAGATATTGATTTATTATGAGATATTTATGATAAGAATAAATATGATTGTGAATATAAATGTTCACAATTTGATGCATTATTATGATTTCTTCTAGCTATACTCATATGATTATACAAGAGCATGATTATAAATGTTAATTTTAATATATTTATGTGTGAGTATGATATTTTATGGATACAAAAAAAAATATTTTAAATAGACATGATTTTAAAAATCAATATTCCATAGATCATAATTTTTACACTTATGATACCACATGTAACTGTTATGCCTCTAGAATGATGATTAATTCTTTGAAAATATTATAAATATTAATTCATAACATTACATGATTTTAGAGTTTTTGTTTTATGATTTTATAGGAATTATTCTTTTACATTAATAACATGAAACTGATTATGTCATCATTTCCTTATGATCAGCATATAATTCCAATTATTAATATATCCTATGTTTACCCATACTAAGTATCTGAGCTTATCATTTATTTGGTTTTCCTTTCTTAGGTTGTGATGAAAGGTTCAATGTATGACATGTATTGAATGATTCTAATATGAATTTCATTATGGGATATTTTGAATATAATTAATGAAATAAATGGATTATATATATAATATCCCAATAAAACAAACTATTATGGTCATTACGCATGTGTAATTGTGTTAGTTATTGAATATTCATCTAAAATGGAATAATAGTTATGTTTATTATGCTTGGGTTTCATTAGTTGGTATTCAATAATTATTTAGTTATTTTTAAAAATTATTTTTATAAATCATTTTGGATAATCTAGGTGTTATGTCTAAATATAGGATAACATACTAATTATTATATAATGTTGTGTTTGTCTTCATAATAATGAAATCTCTTTCTTGATACTGGAAATTGAATTTCATTATTAAATAGATAATCCTTGAGGAAAACACCATAAAAAGGCTAGTTGAGTATCAAATTGTTTTTTAATTGGAGCATGATGAGTGGGCCTATGACTAGTAACATGTCTAGAAACCCAAATGGGATTTGATTTTGTTAATCCAAATTATTTTCATAAACCATTATAAATAATTATAGGAGAAAAACTATAACAACAAAAGATAATCCAATGTTATATGAGATGAACAAATAATTTCATGGGTTGAAAGAGGTTATCATAATTGAGGACATCATAATTATGATTTTTATAGTCAATTTATTGTTTATACTAATTATTGTTGTTTTATAGTCACACTATGTTTTTTGGATTCACTCAATGTCTAGAACATGGATGAATCATGTTAACAGGAAGTGTACTAGAAAATGATATAATTGTCTTCATGAGTATCCAAATGAAATGGTTTTTTGAAGGTGAAATTTTAGGATTATACCAAACCACCGACCTCAATATATGATTTAAAACGTCTACTTGGTGAGTTTCCTCAAACACATAAAACATAAAAATGGAGTTTTATTTGATTTTTTAGTGAATTATATAGAGGGAAGACGATCTAGATTTCAACATATTGAGAATGTGAGATGATGTACTCATGGAAATGTCTTGCAGGAACAATATGATATATTCTGTGTGGAAAATATGGGAATTAAGAATGTAATTTCCATGAAAAAATGAATAGTCCAATGGTGGGAAATGATGTCTTCCTAGGTAAAGACTAATAGTTTACTTTCTTATGTCTAGGTAACATTAAAATTATCTGAATCAATACCCAAATAAAATGGATAAATGCTAGATAAATTAAGGGAATGTGCTCTAAAAATAATTAAAGGGTAATGATTAACTTTTTAATCTATTAGGTTTCAAGTGTTGTATTGTATAAGTGTTTTAGAAACGATATTCATATTATATGAATAATATAACCTCTAATAATTATTCTATAGTAATTTTTAATTAAGTATTTTAGTAATAAACCCAAATAAAATAACCCAAAGATGGTATTTATATTGTGACATTGGAATAAGATAAAAGGGATCTAACCACCTAGGATCGATCGATTTAACTGTCTTGAAGAACTAGATATATACATGATTCCCATATTACATTAGAATCATAAAATACATAGAATAAGAGATACTATCATCTCTTTAATATTAATCATAAAATCCTTCCTTATCACATAGGTAAAGGTAAAAAATAAATTGTGATCGCAGATACTCAATAAGGGTTACTTTAAATATAATCCATGATGAGTAAATAAGTAATGGTCAATATGGAAAGGTAAATAAATAAAAAAATGTAATTTAATCAATAAATTCAGTATAAAATGAATACATGGATAATATCTAATAATTGATGTCATGGATTATAATAAATATATTCTCAGTGAAGTGAATTCTTAATATTTGACATCATGAACTAAGATACCATGATATATCTGCCATCAAAACCTAGCTCCAATATAGTTTAATCTGTGTGTAGGTATACAGTAAATACCAATTTAATTTGTGAAAAAATACTTATCTCATGATACCTATCAATTCAACAATGGGATATATAAATACATGCCCCACCCTCAATACATTTCCAATTTATTCCACATATATTGAATTTAATTCATATGAATATACCTTATCAATAAATATCTGTACTAATAAAATAATATAGAATATCAATATTCCCACAGTTGATCTCATAACATTCAAAGAAAAACATTGTATTTAGAAATTGTATATGGATTTGGAAATATTCACATAAATGATAAATAATATTAATATTTAATAGAAATTTAATTTATAATTATTATAAGATAGTGAATTCTTAACGGAATTCTTAATAACCAAAAAATTATTATGTGATAAGATATTACTATCAATTCTTCAAAAATATTTGTTTTTTAAGAAAATAATTTACACTAGAGTAATGGTGAAAAAATAACTAAATTTTACGATAAAATTATATTAGTGTTTTTTTAAAACATTTAAATAATTTATTGGAAGCTATGTGTATAGAATAGTTATAGTTGAGGAAATTTTTTTATGATGATAAACGTTAAAAAGAAAAAATCATTTTGACTTTTCATTGTGAAAGTTTAAAATTAATAATTTTTAGGAAAAAATTAGATATATTATATTAAAACCATGTAATATAGTCAAATATATCATTAATGTTTGTTTATAAATTATTTTAGTACTGAAAATATCTTTTTTAATACATGTTTAAAAAAATATAGATATGGATGAAAAATATACCCAATCAAAAAGTAAAATATTATTAGATTTTATTTGAAACATTAACTTTGAATAAATAGAGTTAAATGAATCATTATTCATTATGAATAAAATCATATTCATGTTAAACATTTAATAATGAATTTACATACACCATATAAAAGTAATTAACTACATAATAACCAATATGCTTCTAATAGAGTGGAAATTGTGATGAAATACTTTATCATGCATTTGAGTTGTATTTTATTTTTATTTTAACCTCCAATTTCATTAGTTTAGATTTATTATACTCAATTAGAAAAACCATATGCGTAACCATAATATCTAATATGATATATTTATTACATTTTAGCAACTATTGGTTAAAATATTTTATTATTTTCAATATTTTGTATGCCAACTACATCGTTTTTCATTTATGCTTTGATTTTGTTATTCGAGTACATATAGGTTGAATATGGTCACATAATATCCATAATTTTAATCATGATATAAATTTAATATATATATAGATATATATTAAATTTATCCTTATTATCATCCCAATAAAATGGAAACATAAAACAAATCAAGGCACTTCATGGAGGTAGCTGTCCACACTTATGAACCAGTGATGTTACTATTTTCCAAAAAATTAAAGGTAAGATGTAATATATGATATTATAACTCAAAATGATTATTTATCTCATAAATAATATATATTAAATATTGAAATATTTATAGTCATCCATGCAAATTGTTGATGAAAAAGTAATTACACCGCTATGTGGAGATGGTAAGACATAAACACGTAAAGGTGACATTTCACATTTTGTAAGATGAAAAAGTGATGGAATACAGTTTTCCAATTATTATAGTAAAATTTTAGTATATTTATGATAATAGAGTTATTAGTGGAGGGTGGATAAAAAACATTATGAGGAAACCTATGAATAAGTAAACTAGAAAGAGTTGGTAAATAAGATTACATCTTCTTTGGTGTATTTCTTTTAGAACTCCACTTATGGGCCCTAGGGTTGGTCTTTTGGGCAGTCCAATATCATGAACCAACTCAGGAATCTATAAATATCAAAACCCCACCTAAAACTAAGAAAATCCCGGAAAGGAATTCCTAGTCCTCACAGGATGACATGTAGTTCTCGGACATCATTGAACTCCTTTGAAAATTGTTTAACCCATCAAAAGATTGTCTAACATCAGAATATATTTACATATAACATAAACAACACCAATGGAATAAAAAAAGGTAGATATTAATGATAAAAGCATTATACACTCATATAATATTTATAACTAAAATAACCATAGGTGGAGGTGATGAACTGGACAAACAAAGCCTTTGTGAATCATGTTGTTCGACACCACCATACCACCATAACCAACACCATTGAAAGGAGGAAATTCTAGAATGAAAACCCACTATCCACTATACTAGGACTTTACTTTACTTTATTTGGACATAAAAAATTATATAAAGACATGATGGTGTATGAAGGGCATGAGATCATTTCCTAGTAGGATACTACTAAAAAGGTTTGATGTAATGACATGAAAATACAAATTAATATGATAGATTTTTGAAGAATTATATCAAGGAATTGGAAATAAAAATTGGTTTTGTATTGAAAGTAAAAATAAACAATGAAAATAAAAATTATAGAGTATAAAAAATCAGAAAATTCATCTTAGGGAAAAACCTATATAGGAAGGTCTTTTGGGCCTTAGGATCCTCATACCTCAGAGATCAATAATTATAGTTTTTTATCTTTCAAAAAACTCAACATAAGTCACAAAATAGTTGTAGATATCCCTAAGGAATCATCAATCATATAAATTATGATGCAGTGTAAATTTTTTCCGGACCCCGGGTCATTTCCCTACTCACTCAGAGGGAATACTAGTCCATAGAAACCCACATAAATACCTATGGTTATAAAGTTATCAAATCTATTATCTTAACACAAAAACCGCATTTTTACTACCAATAATTCATTAACCAAAACTTATATGTGAAAATGGATTTTAAATATATAAATCACACTGAATACTTTACAAATCATTATTAGAACCCGAAAACACAATTTAAAAATATATTTATGGGAAATATAAAGCGTGCTAAAATCATAAAATAATGTCACACCATAGAACCACATATATTTTACATTAAATCAATGAAATATGGTTGGAAAATATATGTTGAAGAATATAGAGACCTAGTGAAAAAAAGAACACACAAAATACAACTCGATTAAACTAAATGAAATGAGATTGAAACCATTTTAAAAAAAACATTTATGGATTAAAGGTAACCCCAGATGTGGGAGAGGTAAAACCAATAGAAGGGAAGGATAAGTAATGGGAATAACTTACATGGTGTTTCATGGAAAAATAAATACTATAAAAACCAAAAATATTATCCATGAGGGAGTAGAGGATGTGGAGATGTTGCCTAGGGATGTAGGATAGAATGGCGTGAGATATGATATTTTGAGAACTAAAACCAGAGAAGTGTATATTTATCATTTCAATAATTTTAAGATTCTAGTCGGTTTCATGGTCTGCAAGACCGTGCATCAACCAGGAGGAACCTCTAATGAAGAGGAAGGGATAGACACATTGTTTACTCGGAGAGGAACATGCCCATGTGCCCGGTCATTTTCCCAAGACAATGCTATTATTGAGGGCCTACATTTATCTTGGAAGGTTCTACATCCATGCGGCTAGCCATGCGGTCCGAATAATTGCATTTTTAGGGATGTGTGGTTTTCACTTGGATGTAACTCAGTTTCTCCTAACCATGTGACTACCATGAACCACCATCATTCTTCCAAATTAGTATCATTTTTATGGAAAACATGCTACAAATACATAGAATAATGGTAATACCAAAAGTAAATGAAACCCATTCTAGAAAATAACACCACTGATGTTAAAATTCTCCCCCCATTTGAAATCATCCCCCCATAGAAAGTCAAACTATAATATGACTTGGGTGTATAAGAGGATACTACTAATATACTAATGAATTCCATTTACATTTCCCATGAACAACATTTTTGTGCTTCCAAAGGACTCAAACTAATAGTATTGACTTTCCCCAAATCAAATTCACCTGAGAATCGAAAATCTGTATCAGTTACTGAGTCATAGAAAAATCAAGTTCCATCTCTAATTCCTCCCCACTGATCAGATGAAACAGTTATAGGTTTTACTTCTTCAATTGAAATTCATGGGAACAATTATAAATTTAGGTTAAATAGGAAGGTAAATACAAGAAATATTTCATATTACCAATCCTTTAAGTTACATAAAACGTTTGTATATACCTCACCATATGCTTCCTATTCTTACCAAAATTATTGTGACCCTGGAAACATGTCACATTTAGAAACACCTTTTCACCCACCAAAAACACTAAGGCTCAGTATCATTGGTTAAAATAAGTATTATTTCGGCTTTCTGGTATCACCAAACACTTCATAGTCTCTATCAATGTATCTGATATTTGTTACACAAAGATTTTCCCCATTAGGGAAGTATTTCCCACTTCTATACATCATAGAGGAGACTGAAAATGAATACTATAAATCACATCAAAGGGGTCAATTTTCATTTAGGATTAAAAACTAATATTTCAATAAAACTCCACTAACAAAAGATAGTTATCCAATAAGCCTCCTAAATCCTCCATTCATTTCTTCCAAAACATGTTTCTCCCATTCATTCAAACCATCCATTTAAAGATGATATTCCATATTAATCTTTTCCTAAGAAACCAATGAATTTTTAAGGCCTTTGAATAATCTAGTGGTAATGCAGGGACACCTATTGGAAATAATTTATAATAGAACACCACAAAAACTGATGATATCTTAAACATACAACCTACACAATTCACCCACCTTAGTTTAATCCTTAACCAAGATGTAAAGAGTTGATTTGGTTTTGTGATTTAAAACTACCCAAATATTGTTCTTTCCAAAGGGAATATGAGGAAATCGACATATGATCTCCATGGTTAATATATTCCACATCAAATTAGGAATAGGGAGTTATTGAAGTAGACCAGAGGTCTTATGGTGATCTTCATTAACCTATAAACAAGTATAACATATATATACATATTTAGATTTATCATGTTTAATAACCAACCCCCAGTACATAGGATATATGTTTTAAAAAATCTTAGTGGTTTGAATATGGTTGACCCACTAATATTGGTAGTTATCTCGCATAAAAAATTCAGTAAATATAATGGTACAATGAAGCATCCATTGATGTAAAGAATAAATTTAGAAGTCATAAACAAATCCTTCGGATCATCCCCAAAAATTAGAAGAAATATGGAACACTAGTATAGATCATATTTATCTTTTTCTATTCAAATTAGTTCGAGAATAGTGGTAATCTTCCGAGTTCTAGCTGAGAACAGACCTACACTATAATCATTTACCTCTAAATACATCAGGGTGAAAATCCCCATGAGAGTATACTAATCAATGGAATTCATTTCATCTTAAATAATGAATTATCTACATAGGGTGTCCATCACCACATTCCCTTAACCTTGGGTATATAAAATATAAATGTTAAACCCTTGAATGTACATGACCCAATGGATATGCCTTACAATTTGAAACTTCCTGGAGAAATGTAAAACAAAAGTGTTTGATTTCAGTAGAGTCTGAATTTTTTCCTAAAATTATAGAGACTCCATAAATTATAAGCATGAATGACAACTACTAATTCATGATTTTTGGGTGGGGTAGTTCTATTTCTTTGTTTAGAGTTCACATGATCACTATTCCACTATCCAGTCTCCCTGCATCATCACACAATCCAAACTTGTACGTGAAGTATCACAATATATGACATAACCTTTTCCAACATTGAGTAAAATGATAATAGGTGAAGTGTCATATCACATATAGAGCATCTGAAAATATTTTTTCAATTCATATATCTAATAATTCCTTACACATTGTAAGGTAAATGTAGTCATCAGTAAAGAATGATGAGATAAATCCCAAAAAATCAATATGTAGTATCCAGATATTCCTATGAATTTCATGATCCCCAAGATATTCATTAATTTATCCCATGAAATCACTTCTCTGATTTAATAGGGGTCCAATAAAAATCCATTCTCCAAGATCACATCGTCCAGAAATATGGCTTGTTAGATCCATAAAATTCATGTGGTGAGCTTAACATAGAGATAATGACCTCTCATTGTGCTTATAAAAATTACCAGACGCTGAACATACTAATCTTCAATTTAATAGTTGACCGATATGTCATCTAAAAGTACCACTAATAAGATTCCTGTAATTTATGAAACTGATAGTTCATAAGTGTCATGAAAACCATTTGATAAATTTTTAATCCAAATGGTTTGACTATATATTCAATTTATTTTTAGATGCTTTTGAAAAATTCCTTGGAAATATTGGTTTCCCAATCCATGACCTGATGATTCCCAGAGTGCTGGTCAATCATGGAATATCATCATTCCCCTTAAGATGATAAAATATTTCAACAATGTGGGTTAATTGATATGTATTCATTATGGTGACCGTTATTAATTTATCGTAATCAAATCACAATCAAATGGATCCATCAGCCATTTTGGAAAAAAGAAATAGTGTACCTCCCAGATGAGATACTCTGATAAATTAATCGTTTATATTATAAATCATATCGATATATATTTAATTACAAAAACTTGGTAAGGGGTATATGATATGGTTAATGAGATATTTTATTTGATCCTAGTTCCACATTGATGGAGAAATCCACATCCCATTTTGAGTGTAAAATCGAGAGGTCATCTAGGAATAACATCAGAAACTCATCTACTATGGGAGGCAACACATTCAAATTATCCTTTCCATAATACTCCAAAATAAGATAAGATTACATGAAAATTAGGCTAGCTAAATTTAGATGTGTAGGTGCAACTCATCCTGACCATGGATATTGTTCACTATAGAAGACACATGTACTACCTTCTGGTGCTGTGACAGTTTCCCACCGTTGATAACTATAAATTTATGCCTAGAAATACACTATCCAATCCATTACAAAGATCACATAAAAGGGTTCTATTTCTAGAAAAAGATAGTCCCATTTCAACTAATCCCTTGAAAAGGTGTGGGAACATGATAATGATAACAAAATTATTCCCTCCCCTTGAAAGGTGGAGTAACCAACTCCAAAGAATATGGAATATGTCCCACTAGGATTTTGAATGAGTCTACAAAAAGAGAAGAGATAATTGAATTAAATTTAATAGTAAAAAATAATGTTTCTACTATAGATGATGCTTAAAATAGTACATATATTAGTTATAGGTTATGCATCATATTCTATGGGTAAATGGGCCATAACATAAAGGTTACACATATATGTCTATTCCTGGTGTTTACTACTGTCATAGGGATCTGCATTAAGGTTAATATTCCCAGAAGTAGGTCAATGCCTTGAACCGTGACCACAAAACTTAGAAAATGTAGATTTGGATAGTCCTAAAGGAGTTTCCATTTCCCATGAAGTTTAACAGAATACACAACTCAGATATTTGAGTAAATTTTATAAAGACACTACAAATTCCCTATAAATCTACATCAGTGGGATGTTCTATGTTTATATGAGAATATGGTATGTATGTGTCTAGTGGTTACACACTGATGGAGCACCACTTACCCACCACCAACAGTTGCAGATGAAGGCATACAAGATAGATAACAAGAGATATATCCACCCCTCATATCCAACTCATCAATAATTCTCTTCTACTTATATGTGCCATGACCGCCCTTTCATAACTGAAACCAATGAAAAAAATCTATATTAATCTGATCAATTTCCACCATTCAGGAGAAATGAACCACTTCAACATATATATACAAGGTAAATAGGAATACCTAAAATTGATATATGTCTGTAACACCATTTAAAACCATTTAGAATTAAATTGTTCATTTGAGATCACCTTAGGCACAAAAATAACCAACACTAGAAAATGACTATCATACTCCAACACAGATCAGTCTCCATAATAGATTTATATAAAATCCCATGTCTTTGTGTGGGAAAATATGTTGGGGTAATATTTCTCCTTGAAAATAGCCTTTAAAAATTTCCATACCATCTTATCATATATGCTTTCCTGAAATACTAATTCCCCAAACTATGATAAGGCTATTCCAAAAAAATGTATTTCACTTCACATTGACAATGTTAGAAGATCTAAGGAGCTCAAACATCCTATCCATATTTCCATCCCAATATTCCATAACATGGGGGGTACCTGATACCATATAAGGAATGGGGTTTCTTACTGAGAAACAATTGATACATATACCATTCTGAGTCTGGATCAGCTTTATTAAGATGAGAAGGACTATATCCCACTCCCAGGTTGAGGGCTCTAAAATCTCCAACCACAGCCTCAAAAAATCTTTTGTAAATGTGTGTGGGACAGTACTCTCCAAACTCTTCCCATGGTTGTATAGAATGTCTCTAGGGAAGAATTTATCTTTAAAAATTAGAAGAAACCAAAATAAACCATTATTAACCACTAAAAAATCAATAATATCATGATTAAAAAACTCACCATAATTCAAAAAAGTAAAACCAAAATAATTTCAATTTCCCATTTAAACCACTACAACCTTCCTTAGTGTTCATGACTAGTTTTTAGTCTTTTTATTACACTATATTAGTGAGGTAATCAAAATATAGACATAACATGAAAAACCAAGTCCCTTCAAGAGGTTCTCTTACCAGATACCCCACTTAAAAATATTTAGTTAATCCCTAATATTCATATCAATTTTTTATCTGGAATCCCAATATTATGTAACAAAAAATATGGGAAAAAATATTCTACTATAATTATTTCCTAAACCATATTGTGAATTCAACCAACCTAACACCATTCCTAGTCGATGGTAGGGCCTAAAAGGTATTCTTGATATCCATGGGTAGGGAACAATTACATAGACATCATATAACTCCTTTGGGAATGGTTTATCCTAGGAAACGTTTAATAAAAAATTAGAAAATATTTTCATAAAACATAATGAAAATCCATGACATGTAAAATAAATGGGGGAGTAATGATATAATCATGATATATGATTTTTAGAATAATAAACAAAATAAATGAATAAGGAGGGGATCATCTGGATGAACAAAACCTCTTCGAAACATGTGGTTCAACACCCCCATGCCACAATGACCAACATATACCTATGGAGAAAACAATAACATGAGAAACCACCACCACCTATATGGAAGTCCATGCCATTATTTGAGTCAAACATAACATAATTTACCAACACATGAGGGTATATACATGGAATGATATCATTTCCTATTAGGATTCCACCAAAATGGTACCGTGTAATGACATTAAAATACATATTATAATGGTAGTTTTCATAAAAATGGAATTATGTAATTTGAAATGAAGAAAACATATATTTTTAAAAGAAAAACAAACTAGAAAAAGATAACTATAGGTAGGTAAAAACAAAGACAATGAACTATGTGAGAATTCCAATACAGCTAGGTCATTATGAACCAAGGATCCTCACACCTGAATGATCAATCAATATAGATTCTTATAGTGAAAGAAATACTATAGAGGTTATAGAAATTGCTATAGAGATCCAAAAACATTCAAAATTCATTTAGTTTGTGCTGTAACATGAACATTCCAAGGTTCACTGGTCAATATCATATCAACATAGTTTTTTTACAAGTCCATAGAAACCAACCAAGATACCCAATATTCTTAAGTACTGAAATCCATTACCATATCATGAACAAATATTTTTTAAACCACAATTTTCATTAAGTAAAACCCAAGTGTGAAAATAAATCACTTAAAATAGTAAAATCATTTTTAAAACACTAAATAAAACTAAATACGCTAGAAAGAATTTTTATAACCCACCCCCACAGTTAAAAGAGAAATTTAGAATCCTAATAAATAATATTAAAAGCATAAAAAATTGTCATGGAATCTAACCACCCACATTTCACTACCAACCACCAAAATCTAATTGGAAACCATAAGATTCGAAAATAGTATTCCTTATCGAATAAAAACACAGATTTTTTTTAAATAATTGAAATGTGATTGAAAACATTTTAGGAAAATAACATTTTTCAAGGAAAAATAACCCATGAAGGGAGGGAGGAGAAACAAAATGCTGGAAGAAAGAGGATGAGGAAGAGTTTACTTGGAGTTTTTGGGAATAAACATGTAAATATACACAAAAAAATTAGTTTAAGATGGGGTTTAGGAGGAGGGGAAATTTTCATAGCGTATGTTGGGTTAAATTGGTTGAGAGAGGAGGTTTATAGTGTTAATGAGCGTGGGGGGGGGGGGGTTATAATTGGTATATAAAAATGTTTATGATTCTGGAAAGCCTTAATGTTTGGAAACAAATTCTTCCATAACATGTGCCAACCATTGTGAACCTCTATCTATGATGAGGGGTAATAAACATGCATTACATAGAGATGTACATTCCCATTCACCTAGTTTTTCACCCTAGAAAATTCCACATTTGATGTCATTGGGGTTTTTTGGGAGGGTTGTATTCCCATGTGCATGGTCTTGCAGTTTAAAAAATGAGACTATTTTGGACACACTAATTTATCTAGTTTTGAACAATGTTTCTCCAAACCATGTTCCTCCTTATATCACCCAAAACCAATAATTTCACTTGGAAAATAGTCAAGTAACCCATAAAATAATAATAAGATAAATATATATATATAAATACATGGAAATAACACCATGGATGATACATCCATAACCTATATAACTTAGATAAGGATGCTTAGAAGATAATTTTCATAGAATTTTATAAATTATAAAATTAATATACTTTTTTTACAAACAACATAAAATTAATATAATTTGATGATAAGATAAGTATTAGTTGAAATATTTTCATTTAGTAAGATTTATATATGTTTTTTAATGTTTACCCATATCATTTAGTCAGAACCCACATCAACCCTTTGGAGTATTTCAGTAATATTAAATTTTTATTCCCATTTAGAGTTAATAAATTTACTATAAAATGAAAAACGACCAATATATGTACCAAAATTGATATTTTAAACCATATACTATTCATTTCTATGAGGATAAGATTATTTTTAATTTTGAATAATATAATAAAATTTAATTTATTATTAAATATCATTAACTACTTATTTGGAACCATTCAATTAATATTACATAAAAAACACAAGTTCAAAAAATAAATGAGAATCTAAAACTCTAAAACATAACTAATAAATAATATGCATCTATAAAATTTACAGGGAATGATAAATAATTTGAAAAAAATTAATTTTAGAGTTGTTAAAAATATTTTCTTGATTTTTATACTACCTGAAGATGCATATTGTTATGGTTTCATAAAATTTTAACCTAATTATTGAATTTCTAAAAATTAAAAAACAATACCGTAAAAAATAATAATTCTTTTTTTAAAAAAATATATAGAATTGAACATATTTTTTTTTCTCCATAAAAAATATAATATAAATTTTAGAAGAAAGGTGAAATTTATGTATTTATCGCTCACTTAAATATTATAAAGTTTATAATCATTAAAAATGAATAAATGACATATTTTGAAATTTCAAATGATTATTGATGAAATAGACTCATCCAAGGAAGGGTTTGGAATTATTTTTAATTCATTGCCACATTTTTTATCGAATCATTTACTTGATTTACACTTTCATGATGTGATAAATGCTACCACAATTACTCTTCACGATTCCTCAATATTGATTGAACCAAATTAAAAAAATTTACAACTCATAATAAAAAATATGGTATATATTTTTTAAAAATAAATATATTGAATTTTTAGAATCTAAAAAAAATAGAAATGTGGAAAATGAAAAAAATATATATTTAGAAAAATTCATTTTTAATCATAAAAATTAAATTCTGCTAAAATAATGAAAATTAGATAACGCTAAAAAATGCATCATATGTCACTTTAAAACTAATAAAAATTAGATGGGATAATTATATTATATTATTTTATGGTAGAATTAAAAAATTCTTTATTCTTAACTATTCACTAAAAATCAATAATTTCAGCAAAATCCCTAAAAAATACCCTAAGTTAATTTTGAGAATATTTTTTAAAAAATATTATTAATTTATGAAAATTTAATTTATGAAATTTATTTAATCATATTATTGAATAAAAATACATCTATTATGTTGTTGTTTAATTAAAAATAAAATATTACTATAAATGATGTACATGTGTTATAATCTCCCCTCCCTTAAATTTTTTCCCTTGAAAAATAAATAATGTATTCTCATGAATGAATTTGTGTAGTTTTATATCATAATTTCATCATGTTTCAACATTGAATCTTAAATAATACTATTTCTCTAAAATATCAATACCATATGAGTCATTTGATTCATCAGCATTTTTTCCCTAGTGTCTAGAATCTGGAATAGAACTTGATAGTGAGATAAATCTTTCTCCAATTACATTTCATTAGAGGTGAGAACATTCATTTTATATGATTTGTACTTATAAAATAAATATATATATATATAAAAATTCACATACTTTATAGGGGATATGTGATATTTCAAAACGGTGAGTCACAACTCCATTTCTTTCTAGTACAAAAAATGGTACGATGTACCAAATGATATTATTTTCATTATCACTAAACCTTATAACAACCATTAATGGAGATACTTTCATAAAAATGATATCTAAGACTTGAAATTACAAATAATTCCTTTAGTTATCATCATAGTAAGTTTTTGTTCATTTATCAATGATAATGTGGGTTTGAATAGTATTTATGTTCATAATTTTCCCTTCAACAAATTCTTGGACCACAAGATTTCATTCACCAACATCATCCTAACATGTTTTGGTATGAATAATCTTTCCATATAATTCTTCATATAGTACAAATTTTATATTTTAATGGATGATATTTTTAAAGGAAAACTCCATCAAAGGTATATATTTATCCCACATACTTTTAAATTCAAGTGATATTGACTTAAACATGTCTTATAATGATGGAATTGTCTGTTCAGGTTGTCCATTCTTTTTAAAGTGATGAGAATTAATCAAATGAAGTTTAATATCTATAGAATTTAGAATACTTTTCTATAATTTCAATGTAAATCATGGATCTCAGTTTAAAATAAATGAAATTATCATCACCATGATGTATTACAACATCATTAATATAGACTCACAAAGGGGATCATGAGATAACTCTTCTGTTGTAGAGAGGAAATATTCAGAATAGGAAATATAATTAAAAATTACCCATTTTGCATAATTATTTTAGGTATTCTTTGGAAATCCAATTAAGAAGTCTGTATTAATGTCATCCCATTTCCACATAGGAATATATTAAGATTACTTGACTATTCAATAGTGTTTTTTCTCAGCCATAATCTATTAACAAATAAACCTTATTGATACATAGTCAATTTACTGTTTCATATTACGCCACCAATAATGTTCCTTCAAATATATATATATCTTAGTGCTAACAAGGAGTATTTAAAAAATCAAGCTATAAGAATCATCTAATAATTACATTTTCAGAGTGGGTATAGAAGGAATTCAAAGCCTCTTTCTAAATATCATAACACTATTTTAATATACAAATTCATCTAATTTCACATCATTCAGGATTGTAATTTTCTTTTGAGAATTATCATTATTAGGTTTAGAGATGTTTATATTCATTAATAAAAAATATTTGAATATAATTTCAATATGGTGGGAGTTATCACTTTTGATAATAATTTCGTTATCCATATTTACTAAATCAATGAACATTGTATCCATATCAATCCCCAAAATTTTCCGGACACCATAGTATTTCCTACCCAATGCATAAGATATTTTAGTTTTCATCCCTGGGCGGTATTGTATTGAGAAATCATAATCCTTGAGTTGGTTCAGCATTCACATTTTCCTTTTGTTGATCTTTTTTGTGAAACAACTTAATTTATGATTTTAATTTCTATGTATTTCAGAAAACCATGACTATAGAGATAGTGTCTATATGTCATCAAGTAAATGATTACCGATTCTAACTCGAGATCATGAGTAATATTATTCTGTTCCCGAGTATTTAATTTATGTGATAAATTTGAAATAACATTACCCTTATTCATAAGGAAAAACCATGTACTTTTATCGATGAATCACCATATATAACAAATAAATTATTTCACAATTGTAGATTCACAATTAGATCATCCAAAAATCATCTCTATAATTCTTTAAAACACTATTCACATTTTATTTTCCCTCTTAACTTAAAAACATAACATGTATTCTTAATTAATGAGTTATACATTCAGGAAAATGTTGAACAAATCACCGATAGGGACCTGAAAATCCAATAAAATTGAGTAAATTATTTATGTTAATTAGTGTAGGATATTATTTGTATACAATTCTATTTATTGGATCAACTATGATTTATCATTGGATATAATATTGAAATGAAAGGAATCATTCTGAAGTTAAAATTCACACTTTCTAAATTTACCATATAACACATTTTCTCTAAGAGTCTCAATAATGACACTCAAGTGATTACTTTATACTAAAATTTTTTTATATTACTCCAAAATATTTTTAAGAAATATAAAACATAGGAAGATATTTGATAAATAGTTTGTTCATAAAATCCTTAAAAGAAAAGGGTGTATTAGTGAATCAAAATGGAATTATTATAAACTATTAATGTCCACGCATTATAAAAAATATTTTCATTATAATACCTTATTTAATTACTGACAATTGATGATGCCTATAACAAATTTCAATCTTTGAAGATGTTGAGACCCATGATGTTAGTCAAACAAGACATTATTATGAGATAAATGCAACTTTTTCTTTATTGTAATAACATTTATTTCCATATAATTGATCGATATTCACACAAATCCTTCATTTTAAATAATGAAAAAAATAGAAACTCTATAATGTGGAACGCTATGGAATATCAATCCATTATCACAGAACTCCTGTAGTATTTTTTTTTCAAATATACTATTTCTACACTAATGTTATATAGAGAGTCTCTGATATAAGTATCACATTAGTGATTAAATAAACAGGGAAAACTACTTATTGTTATTATAATTTACCTAGTAATTATTTAAGAAATACATCAATGTATTACTGTAAATTAACTACATCCTAATTTTGATGATTAAAAATTTCATCCATATATTTTGTCTTCTCTTCATCCCCAAGAATCTCAATCAGAAGTGCTACATAAGGTGGACATAGATATAACTCATATGATGTGGTCTGCCATCTAATGATATGGAATTATACGTCATCATAATGAAACATAATTTCCTTATCTTTTAAAAAAAATCATTATATTTTGAAATCCAATAACTACCCTGAATTATATCCCAATCAACCATAGGTATAATAATGAATTCTATAAATGGGGAATGCTTATGGGTCATAATGGGGAATGACTAACACATACATGTTGTAGTGAGGCTTACATAACGATTTTCGACTAAAAATAATATTCTTATAATGTTATGTGAATATCTAATTTTAAGGGAAAATATGGAAGATATAAAATAGTATGAATATATAGATTAAAAATTTAGAATTTGATAGATTTGAGGCCCAGATTAATGTAACTTTACCCCATATTTAAAAACTTCAACCTCATCTGTAGTGATTACATAATATTTTTCTTCTCCCATCATCCTATTATATGGTAGTTTCCCTTATCTATTTGAATATTGGTGTGATTAATTATCCATTTTAATATAGTTAAAGTACAAGAAAATATTGATTTAATTTTTCCCTTTCATTCATCACCCAAATAAACATTATCTCATAACTCAAAAAAATCCCATTCCCTACAATCATTTTCCCAGATATTTATTTCATCAATTATTACTGATGCAAATCTCTATATTACTTTATTCTTTTTTAATGCTTCAAAAATTTCTTTTTCCTCATCTATCATCTTCTTATATTTATTTACCTATAAAATAAACGATATTGAAATAAAATTCTCTATCTGAATTTCATTTCATAATATATCATAAAATGTTGATTTTTTTTATAAACAAGTACCCTTTAGAGATATTACCTATTTACCACAACAAATAATAAGAATTTCTTTACGGTGTTATTATATATTCTAAATAAATCTTAGATAATCTTGTGATGGTTGGCCAAACTCCACCACACATTCATCTTCCATATAATTTATAGTGAAGAACATTCTATCTGATTGATACCGTTTTCTAGAGGTATGTATTTATCGAAGAATATATAGGTAAAATTAATACATTTTACCATTTCTATTTCGTAAAACTCATTTGGGTTGTTGATTACTGACCACCACTGATCAATATATAATCTCAATAAATAGAGTGATAAATATCATTATCACTCTCATTAAATCCCAAAGCATGGAATATATGTTATATAGATTTAATTTATTTCTCAACATCTAATAGACTAGTATTTACACAAAAATATCATGGCTTTTGTTGCATGAATTGATCCAACATAAGTGAATCACTCTATAGAAAACATGTTACACTATTTAGGAAACGTTATTTCTCCAAACCCAATAAAGATTCCCAAATATTTCCACACTCTACATAGTTGAAACACAAAATATATTTATTTTCATAGTCTAGAAATACCTTAAAAATCATAGGTGTTGATTCAATATCTTATATTAGGTACCATTAGTGAATAATGTCACAAATTGAAACAATTCTCAAATATTTTCATGGATTACAATAATTTTCATGTTAGGAATGTTTATTGAAAATAAAGTTAATATGGTTTCTATTGAACATATTATGATACTAACTATAACACATTGGCTCTGGGTTATTAGATTTTGGGTGGTACAATTTTGAATCATATGATAAATGGTACTAATAACCTAGAAAAATAATTTAGTGGTAAGGTGATATTTTTAAAAAAAATAATGAGGAATATATATACCTTAATATATTCTAGTGTCAAGATAATATTTTTTAGTTGGGATAAAGATCTGATTGAAATTGATAAATCTAATTGGATAATATTTTTAACCATGTAATTCATTAGTGATTTGATAAAAAAGTGGTTATTTAAGTTTACTATTGTTTTTGGATTCATGAAGTATAATGTATAGATTGTTTAGAGTAATGTTTTACAACCATTTTTAAATTCATTTATTTTTTATATAAATTCTTTTTATTGTGGGAATTCATTATCATATGTTATGTGAATATATTATGAACGTTTTCACATGATTTGTCTAAGACATTATGATATACTCTATGTTTCTATGGGATAAATGTTAAAGTTGATGTTGAAAAAATATGTAATAAAATCATTCATGTTTTTTGGTATTTCAATTTGGTTTGGAATATTTTTGATAATTCTTATGGGAAACTGTTTATGTAATGGTTTAAATTGAAAATTAGGTTTTATTTTTCAGGTTTTATAGATTAATGTATTATTTCATGATATAATATTAACTGATATTTAATATCTGATGCGAACTACATTATTTTTGGTACATATCTTGATATATAAATAATGGGATATCATATTTTATGGATCATACTATCTCATAAATGACATTTTTTGTCATTCGGTTATGAGAAATTCTTCTTCAATAATAATTTCATAGATTAAAGGATGTTATAGATATGGAAATATATTGAAACACTATTGAACGATGAAATTGTTCTCATGTAATTGATATAAATCAAGTATGTATATTTAATCATGTTTTTTTATCTTTATAGTTAAAGAATCACACAAATCATTAAAAATAAGGGTGAAATAATAATTTCACCTTCATTTTGGATCAATTTATATTATTCTTTAACAATTACTAATTTATAATTTGGTGATCATTAACATTTTCCAGACCATGTTCTATATCATTATCTATTATTCTGTTTAAATTATCTTTTTCCTCAATGTCCATATATTTACTTAACTCAATCTTTCTCCATCTATGGGTACCTATTTATATCTTTTTTCAGGTAAGCATAATTTTTTTCAACTTCTCATTTTCAAATGATTCTTTGTTATCACTTTTTATAATGTGGGGTTTGAATAAAGGTATTTCCAAATATTGAACATTTATTATTAAGAAACAAATTCAGATGAGACAGTTTATTTAAAGTGAAGGGGGAATTTAACTATAAAAAAATTTATTTTAAAATAATTATTTTCTTAATACCATATATATTACACAACAATAAGATATAAAAAACTGAAATACACTATAAAAATATTGTTTAAAGACTATCAATATAATATATCCACTATTGGAAAATAGGTATTTACGATGGTTCATTTGCTACAGGAACCCATTGCAAAAGGTTATTTGCGACGGGGTCCTGTCATAAATAACTCGTTCTAGAAAATAGTGTTTCAAATACTTTTCTTTTGATGAGAAATTCCCCCTTGACAAATAGATTCACCAAGGTTTTATACATAGATTTATAATGGGAAAATATACCGATCGTAAAAACATTAAAAAATAAAAAATATTTATATTAATAAAATTTTAAAAAATATTTATAAATAATATTTATGATGGGAAAATACACCCATCACCGAAAACATTATGAAATAAATAAACTAATATTAAAAAAATTAAAATAATAATAATAATAATTTTTTTTAATTAAATAATAATATTAATAATTTTTATAATAAGAAAATAATATTAAAAAAATAATACAAATAAAAATAATAAAAATAATAATTACATTACAATAATAAAAATAAAATAACATTAATATATTAATAATAACATTATTAATATTAATAAAAATGAATAATAATATTAATTATAAAATAATAAAAAATAATAAAAATAATAAAATAATAAAAACCTCAATATTCTGAAAAATAAAATAATATTAATAATAATATAATTTAAATAAAATAATAAAAAAATAATAAAAAAAAAATAAAAAAAAATAATAAAATAACAAAAAACATAATATTCCAAACAATATAAAAAACTCAATAAACCATGAGTTAGACATCACGTGTACTTCATCATCTGCTAGTATTGCTGCTCTAGTAAACGACATATCTTCTCCTCCTACCATTGTTATTATTGTCAACAACACATTATATTCTATCTGCCACAATATACCGAGCACAAAGTGTGTTAGATTAATGTGTGGTTGAATCGTACACATCCCAAAAGTATAAAAACAATCATAACTGCCAAGGTAACCATGTTTCCATTTTCATTCTAAGTTGAACTGCTAACACTACATATTAACTCAATTTTCATAGTAGTATTTTTTGATGCATTTTATAATTTATGTTATTTATTATCGTTAACTATTACTAATTATTACTAATTATTAATATTTATGCATATTTATTACTTATTACTACTATTTATTACTAACTGTTGGTAATTATTATTATTTATTACTACTGATTACTAATTATTACAATTAATGAATTTTGGATGCTTTTCCTAATTACAATTAATTATTAGTATTAATTATTAGTAATTTTTACAAATTTTTACTATTTATGTCTATTTATTATTATTTATTACAATTAATTACTAATTATTGCTAATTGTTATTATTTATTTCTGATTATTACTAATTATTACTGATATATCTAACTACTGCTAATTAATTATAATTATTTCTAATTAATCCAAATTATTACTAATTAATCCATATTTAATCCTAATTATTACTAATTATTACTAATTATTACTAATTAATCATAATAAAGAAAAATTGATAATAATTATTTTTAAATATTATTAATTATTACTATTTGTTACTATTTATTAATAATTATTACTTCTTATTACTATTTCTTACTAATTTTTACTATTTATTACTAATAATTATTATTAATAATTATTAATAATTACTAATTATTACAAATTATTTCTAATTAATCATTATTATTACTAATTATTACTAATTATTACTTATTATTACTAATTATTACTAATTATTACTAATTATTACTAATTAATCATAATTATTATTAATTAATAGTAACATTTTTAATTATTATTATTTATTATTATTTATTACTAATTATTACTAATTATTTCAAATTATTACTAATTTTTTCTATTTAATATTAATTATTACTAATTATTACTACTTATTGATATTTATTACTAATTATTACTATTTATTAATATATATTACTATTTATTACTATTTAGTAATAGTTATTAATATTTTTTAATATTCATTACTAATTAAATTAATTATTAAGATTTATTAATATTTGTTACTAATTATTACTAATATTTACTCATTATTGCTAATTAATCTGAATTTTTATTAATTAATCCTCATTAATCATAGTTAATCATAATCATTTCTGGTTATTACTAATTGTTACTAATTAGTACTAATTGTTACTAATTATTACTAATTGTTACTAATTATTACTAATTATTACTATTTATTAATATTTATTACTATTTATTACTATTGATTACTATGTGTTAGTAATTATTACTATTTACTATTAATAATTACTAAGTATTACAAATTATTACTAATTAATTATAATTATTACTTATTAATCCAAATTTTTTTTAATTATTACTATTTATTCGTATTTATTACTAATTATTACTATTTACTTTGAATCATTACTAAGTATTTCTAATTATTACTAATTATTAATAATTATTACTAATTATTAACAATTATTACTATTTATTAACAATTATTACTATTTAGTTCTAATTATTACTAATTATTACTATTTATTACTATTTAGTAATAATTATTACTATTTATTAATATTTATTACTAATTATTATTAGTTGTTAATATTTATAAATATTTATTACTAATTATTACAAACTATTACTAATTATTACTAAGTATTAGTAATTATTACTTATTATTACTAATTATTAGTAATTATTACTAATTATTAGTAATTATTACTAATTATAACTAATTACTTCTAATTATGACTAATTACTTCAAATTATGACTAATTACTTCTAACTATGACTAATTATCACTAATTATTACTAATTATTACTAACTTTTATTATTTATCAATATTTGTTACTAATTATTTCTAATTATGGCTAATTACTTCTAATTTATGACCCATTACTTCTAATTATGAATAATTAGCACTAATTATCACAGATGACAATTATTTAATAATAATTAATATAACAAATAATTCATAATAATTAATACTAATCCCACATAATTATTTGTAATAAAAATATTATAAAATAAAACGATCTAATTCGAATTTATATTAAATGTAGCTAATTAACAATAATTATAACTAAAATAAAATAAAATAAAATAACTAAGAAATAAAAGAAATAGATAAATACAATAAAATTGAAGCTTTTGAAGGAACTAAGTCGTGAATGACGTTCCGATTTAAAACATTAAATTTTGAAAAATTGAGAGAGAAAAAATGTATGTAGTGGAGAAAGGGTGGAGAAAGGGGGGAATGAGAGAAAAAACAGACGTGGTATATATTCGATAGATTATTTGTAACGGGTCACGTCGCAAATAACAACCGGTTAAAAAGTCATTTGTGACGTGACCATTAGCAAATACCAACCTACCGACATACTTTTTATGAAGGGATTGACCTCCCACCGTAGATACTAAAAAATGCTGCCAAGTATTTGCGATGAGATTTAATATCCGTTGCAAATACCCTTCCTAGAGTTTGGCGCAAAAGTTGCCACAAACCATTTGCACTGGGAAGAATCACCCCGTTGTAAATAATTGCTTATTTGGGATGAGAAGAGGGTCTCGTCGCAAATAGTTTCTTTTGACAGAGTATTTGCGACGAGACCCTCCCCCGTTTAAAATAACCTATCACAAATACCCATTTTTCCCGTAGTGATCCATTAGGTTTCTGATATGAATTGGAATTAAAAATTATGATTAATATTTATAATAGTTTTATATAATTCATGTTTATTGATTTAATCATGGTAAATAAGCAGTCATCATTCAATAAATTCAATCTATGCTTCATAAATATGTTTCATGAAAAATGGATTTTATTCCATTTTCAAGGTGAGAATTATAAATAATTTATTAAATTTTAAGAAACTTTATTCTAATAAATGAAAATAATATTTGATATAAACATTTCAATATTAGATTACTTTAAATATTTTTGTTTTTCTGGAAAATATATATTTTTATGTTAATAGGTAAAAATACATATATTAGTTAAAAGATATTTTTTTTAAAATAATGCGATTTAAAAGTGACATTTTGTTTTCAATTAGATATTAGAGTATCATAATAATCCTTCATTTTGAAAATTTCTAATTAATTTACATTAAAATAAGCATTATAAATAAACCACATGATTCCAATAGGAAATAATTTATTAATTATTTATATCACATGTTGAAATTAAATCTTGAAAAAATTATTTCTTATTTGGAATCAGGTTGTTCATATTTTGTAATTATGTACCTCTTATTTTTTGTCTTAATGAATATAAAACATTGTAAAAATTTGTGACCTTGTTAAGGGTAAACCACGAAAAACTATTAAAACTATAGTATATGTTTTAAAATCACTTTAAAACAATCCTATATCCGAATTTGATATTTTTTCAACTAAATGAATCATATATATGTAAATAAAGAAATTTTATTCTAGATAACATTCATTATACCGTTTGAATTATTTTATGAACATGATATATACAAAATACTTATTTCTTGATTTTTAATTTACTTATATGTTATCATTGAGTTAAAAATAAGTTATGAATAAACATAAAAGTTTACTTTGAACATAAATAAATTATATTTATAATAGTATTTTATGTTTGATTTTTTTGTGATGATATAGCTACTATAAACACATACACAACACAAATATAGTTCTTGTGTAAGTAATATAGGAATCAATGTGAATTATTTCAAATTATAAAATTAACATTTTTTTGTATAATTATGGCATTCCATTAATTTAATAGGTAATTACAAATTATAAATTTTCCTAAATAACTTTAGAAATTATTTTTATTACATTCTCAATATCATTGATTTAAGGTTAAATTAATAGTCTATAAAATAAATTTAACGATATTAATGTTAAATTTTATTTTATTAAATGAATTTAAAATAAAAAATTCGCTCATGTAGACAGGTGGAATGGTAAATTCTATAAATATGAATCTATATTCCATTAGTGAGATAGTTGTCACCTGATAAGAAAATCTATCATCATTAAATTTTAAAAACATGTGTTAACACAGATATGGTCAAATTTAATTAATGAATAGGTTATACCAAGTTTTAAGAAGAAAAATAGCTGAAAAACCAATATAATTTTTTGTCTATATTTATTTTAAATTCAATTCTTTATTATCAAATACATGTAAATTTGGAATCAATATGCTTGAAAAATATATTAATTATATTTAAATATTCGTCTCCCCTCCCCACTTAGAAATTTGAACCTCATCTCCTAATTTTTTTAGTACAATTTTAGCTTTCTAACTCAACCAATACCTATCGTCCAAATATGGATTAAGGTGGACACCCGGGGAGGTCTATTAAAGAATAGGTAATCATCTTACCTGGCTCCTTCAATGATTATTTCATTATGTACAGCCTATAAATCAATTATATATATCCTAAAATAATTAATATAGTACCCAAAATATATTTATATTCCATTATGAGTATGGGAAAACCATTTCAATCATTTTTTTTCTATCAATTTGGATATGAAAGTTGCGCTCATGCATACATGTGGAGTATCATTTCCATAAAGAAAAATGATTTATTTTCCATAATAATATTTCATGGATGTTTATTATGAATTATTTTATCTTTTTATATGATATTTATGAGATTATTATTCAAATTTAATTATAATATCTTATCTAAATTCTTACATTCACATTTATTGGGAAATGATAACATCACTAATATGTACTTGTGGACTACCACATCCATGATGTGATGCAAATCATTTTTCATTTCTAAAGTATATGGCTAGTAATAAGTATATATTTAAAGAATATATATGGTATGTTTCTTATGATAATGATGCTGTAATGTTGAATTATGATATACCTTTCTTTTATTCCATATATCAAAATGTGAAAACATCACTCATTAGTACAAAGGACTACAATCTACAGATAGTGATGTGTTTTGTTTTGTCATCAATTATAATTAATAGTTATAAATGTTTCTAAAATAAATAACTATGATACTGATGTCATTATTATGACTATGTATATGATAAAACCATGTCATAAGTGCAGTTAATGAACCATCGAACTGAAACATGCATGGAAAATGTACCTGTTTTTAGCCGAATGTCCATTTTAATGATTAAATTATGAATAATAGGATGACAAGGAAATATAATGGAATGATTAATAGTAATTTATATATGAATATGGTTCTATAATATATTTATAATAAATATATATTTATTATATAATATTTTTGAATGAGTATGATGTAAGATGAGACTTTAGGTGATGGATTTATGTTATAATGTCATTTATTTTTGGGATTGTTTATGATAAATTTATATTTGGGGAATTATATGGATATATTTCTTCAAATACCATGTATTTTTCTTTTTCTTTATTATTTATAGTTTTTTCTTGTTTTCAGTTCATATCTTCTATTTGGTGTATAAAATGAATGAAAAAAATATTATTTTAAGAAGTGGAGCATTGTTTCTTCTTTAATAGATTTTTTTCTTCCATGTGCATATTCTAATTAAAACTGACTCTATATTTTGTTCACTCTTCTGAAATGATTAATTAAAGAAAATATTACTGTGGTTTTACATTCTATTAAAATTTTTAAGAATAATTTTTAGTCATTTTATGAGTTAGTTACTTTTTACCTGAGGCATGAATATAATATTTTTTTTATTTATACTACACAAATCGATTTTGCCATTCTCATTAATACTAATTTCATTATTGAATTATTTACAAGTTTTCAATTATCAATTTAAAAAAGTCCCAATATTTTATAAATGTTTTGATTTAAAACATGTGACTTCAATGTGAAGAGGGTAACTTCATAATGAAATACTACAATGATAGTTATATGGTATTTTCATATATGATAAAAACTATTGATCTCACTTATGATAAACTGGGGATGTGATCCAATGATACCATCCCTATACATTCCATTGATGGTTATTAACTGTTGTGAGAAAATCATGGTGAACCCCATTTTATTTTCTATGTATTAAGCTATGACCAAATAATTTTTCATGGACTAGTGGTAAAAATTTGAATTGATTATGATTATGTGAATATTGGGACAATTATAACCCTCCAATGAATTGGGTAATTCGATATTGATATCTCATGAGATGATGGTGATAATCATTGACATGATTAAGAATTGATATGTTTAAATTTATTATGTGTGAGTATGATCACTTTGAGTAATGTTCTCATGATTTCAAGTGAACATGATTGTGAATAACTATATTCTAAATATTATGATTTTATTTTTTTTATGATTCTATATAGTTATATCATGTCAAATAAATTATGGTTAGAACTTTGAAAACAATTTTAATCATTCTTCTAGACGTGGATTGATTTTGAAGTTTATGATTAATGATTTTATTTGTATGAAAATTTTACATTGAGATAATAAACCTTATTATGTTATCATTCCCTTATAGTCATCTTATGCTATCTTATGATTGAAATATCCTATGTTTACCTTTACCAATATTTTAATATAATCCTTTATTATGTTTTTACTTGTCTTGATATATGTTTGTATATACGATATTATAATAAGGGTACTAAAATGATGATCAATATAAGAGATGTTCAAGATCATTTAATAAATAATTTGGTTACTTATATTATCTCTAAGAAAATGAACCATTATAGTCCTTGGGAATGTATACTTATAATATACATTGAATATTAATCTAAAATGATGTAATATTTATGTTTTTATGTGCACTAAATCTCAAAGTAAATGAAATACTTGACCGTGAGACTAATTTAGATAGAATTATGAGAAACAATAAAATTGTATAAACCATGGGTGGGAATAAAAAAGGTAATAATTAGAAAGAGTCTGGGAATTAATATATTTTAGGACAAGGACTTTAATGGATAACATAAGAATAATAATTGTGGCACTACAATGAAGAATGAAGTTGGCACCTATAAAGAATAAACCATTCACAATAAATCCTGATATAACTTAAATAATTCCCAACCCAATTCAATTTCCCAAACTAATGCATAATGTCTCAAACATACATCTAAGTTGTTTTCTCATACTCTATGACATATAACAATTTCATAATTTTTTGAGTGATGATATAATAATTTGTTTGATTTTATTTTATTTTTGAAAGAGAGAGAGAGAGAGATTCAATGGATTCAAATCATATCACCTTATTCTATAACAACATGGTATGAGTGGGAAAGAAACTTTATAAAATGTTTCTTACCACCCTAAAAATCATTGATAAGTTGTTTTGGTATTTTAAATTTCAATCAATTTAACTATTAAACAATTTACAAAGTATGGGAATGATTTAATTTCATAATAAGAAAGTTCCCAAATTATAAAATTCAGATGCAGATTCCAATAATGAAATTTTAAAAGGGCTAATCATAGGAAAAAATGTCTATTTTTTATGTTACAACCAGTTGATGAATCATGTATAAGATACATTAAAAGTGTTAAGAGATACTGAATGAAATGGAATGTAATATATTCTAATAGGAATATGGAAGAATACAAAGCAGGGGTGTGACATAGTTAATAAAAATTGATAGATTCTAGGTCAAATAGAATCTATGACCCAGAATATGGATTCCAGGATATCCCAACACCAACAATGATGTACATATGATGAAGTGGTGGATTATATTGACTACAATCATTAGAATAAATTTTCAGGTTAGGAGCCACAATAATACAAAGTTTAATGATTTTAATAGAGAGCTATAAAATATCAAGAACACTATGGTACCATATTTAATATCCAATTTAGTACATTAATGGGGAACTCATCTATGGTCATAACTACAACAATAGATTATAGGAAATAGGAAAATTAAGGAATAATGTTATAAAAAGATTTACTAAGGATTATGAAATTTTGGGTTGTCATGATTGACAACCAACTCAAGAAAATGCAAAGATCAATTTTTAGGGGTGAAATGGGTGTTCATACATTTGGGAAATTAATTGAAATAACCTAGAAAAGTGGTAATATGGTTATAGATATCCCTGAAAATTATAAAATTACAACCTATACACATATAAAATGTTTGAAAAATAAAAAACTAATAAGGAAAAAACATAAAATGGCTGATGGAGAAGTAAGGGAAGATCCCCCAAAATCATTTAATCCAACACCACCCTTTCTAATAATGAATATGAAAGGGAAAACCTAATTACAAAAAAGTTCATTTATAAAACATTTTAAAATGATAAATATCAATATTTATATTATAGTTGGAATATAATACATTTTGCGATATAAAAAACTCCAAAATTGATTTGTGTTAAAAAATAATAAGGTGTATATTGGAAAAACACCCCACAAAAGGAAGTTCTTTCCTATAGTATCTAGGCTGTTACTGAAAAATTGATTAGGCATGGGTTTTTTACCAATTCCAATTATCATCATTTGTAATGAATGTGAATGATAATTTTGTGATTTTGGGGGAAGTGTTAATAACATGTCTTATACCACTTCCCAAAACATGGAATTAGGATACATGATGACCATAATAGTTTCTCTACAAGTGATTAATTCTATATTTACAAGTCAACAAGGTTTGATATAAAATAACATGTTTATATTTGACAAATGCATCTTCCTAATGAAGTTTCTAGGGAGGGATATTGATAAGTAAAGTACCCCACTCATAATAGAAAGCCCATTCATAGAAATAAATGTTATTCTTATTTTTGTCTAAGATAGTGAGATATTCTTGAGAGTTAGTAAATATGAAGATAAAATTAATATTTGTACTAATATTAAGAATTATTGTGTCAAATGATGATATATATGAGGACAACAAGACATAATACTCAGATGTTTTTATTTATGACGAAATGTTTTTTACCTACTATATAGGAAAAAAGACATAAATGATGAATAGTATATGAGAATGCTATGAGATAGAATTGAAGAAGTTATAAATATGGTTATAACAACAATGTTTGATGAGGGAAATAATGTTTTTTTAGTTAATAGAAAAACATCTATATTTTATGAACCAACTATACACAAATGTATTACATTGATAGAATTGGAAATTGTTCTTCCCAACGATAGAGTAAAGATGATTTCTATGAAAAGAAAAGGGTCCACCAATATAGATATTACCCAACTATGACTATTTGTATATATAGAATAGGGAAACATTTCAAATATGCTTTGACATGATTATTGAAATTTACTTTGAAGATGAAAAACTGATAAATATATTTCAATCATATATTTTAGGATTATTTAAAAACTAAATTGTTATATATATCTGAATAATCTTGCAAAGTTTTCAATAAATTGACTTGTTTTATGTTTGATGGTAGGAATGGTTGAATATTTGAAGAAGGAACAAAAATAGGTCAAAAAATGTGCAAATAATACACATCACACCATGAGAAAAGTGAAGAGGAACAATAATGGATTTGTGAGAATAAAGCTGGAAAAACATTGTTAGACATCATGAATTCATTAGAGAAGTAGGCCTCTATTAGAATAAGTCATGACCTAGAAACATGTTGTGAAACACAAGTACATGTCATGTAACATCAGCACATGGTGTGATATATTTCGGCTAAAATTTTGGAGAATATTTTAGCATGATCTGTGATGACTAAAGACCTATCCAGTACATGTTGTGTACCATAGGTACACATCAGGACAATAGTAAAAACATAATTTAATGAACATGATTAGCACAAGGTCCATGCATACATAGAGTCCATGCACACCATGAGTACATAGAATTTACCCATAGTACACATCGTGATGGAGGCCCAGAAGATCTACACTAGCCCCTATAAATAGAGCCGCCCGGTGCACCACTTTGAGAATCATCTAGATAAAGCACCCCCACAAGACACCTGTAGAGAATGTGCACCACATACTTCACCACCTATATAGGATTTTTATTTATTTATTTTTATACACCCCCTTGAGGTTAGCATGAGTGAGTGATTTATTTTTGTCAATGTATGTGTGATGAAGTAGAATTGAATTTAAAAAATTTTATAATTAGTAAAATTTATGTTACTATTTCATATTTTCTCTTCAATTATATCCACATTACATATTCTTCCTTTACGACCAAAATTAGTGGGGATCAGGATTGGGTTTATTTTCTTCTTTGTGCATGACCATTTCCTAGATTTAATAGACTTGTTTAATATGAAATCTAAGGACTAGAATTCCACCTTGAACATTGTGTTTGCCAACCCATATGTTTAAATAAGGGTTCAGGTTACCCATCACTTGTAATCTGTAGTACTTGACCATGAAAAAGGGGAACTTATGATGGATAATATTTATCATAACCATTAAACTCATTAATACATGATAGAAATGACTCCATGAATGTTAATTAATTATCTAATACATTTACATCACATGAACCTAGAATCATTGCTTCCCGAAACCTTTTCTATATTGTCTTATTCTCTATTGAAAAACAATCTGATGCTAAGCAGTTTAGATTTTTCAAAATTAGAATAGGATTATTTTATTTAATTTACAATTTTACTAACCCAATATCTATGCGTTTGAACTAAAATATTCATATCCTATACTACCCTGTAGTTTAATGGTCTGTTTGATTATTGTTTTTTAAATTTTGAAATTTTGTAACCTGGTAGGAATTAACAACGCGTGTGGGGATATCAAATTTTTGGTTCTATTTCTGAGGATATGAGTAGATATTTTATTGATTTAATAATTTAGACAAAGTCTTTTCACATATTTTCTATTTACTAAGTTTATAATTGGATTTTAATTATCATATTTACTTTTTATTGCACTGGGTATTTTTGATTATGATGGAAGGAGTGCATAGAGAAATGAATACTAAAGAGTGGTTCTCGTACTTTCTTGATGTTATGGAGAAAATCCTTGATGATATCAAAATGATGAAAAGTCAACCTTTAGAATTCCCGCAACTGTAACCATGCAATGAACACACCGCACACCATAGCTTGGATCCAGAATTCAATAAGTAAAGTCTTGAAGACAAAGATGAGGTATGAACCACTTTCAATGCATATTAATATTCTAATCATGATTACCTTGACCTTGAAGTCATGTATGATGATGAAGAGGGTGACCTTGCTATAGAACCAGAGTGGTCCAAATCACATTTGAGAACACAAATATAAAAATAAGAGAGTAAGAAAGGAGAATAGAAAATTAAATAGAGAGGAACCTTTGAAACTAAGATGCTACAAATCATACTCACAAAACTAGAACTGCAACTGAAGGATGAAGATGAAGATGACAAAGAAGAAGAAGAAGGGATGCAAGGTACACCCTACATTAACTACGTAGAGGAACAAAACGAAGAATAAAAGAAGATGTTAAAGAGATAAAGGTTGAACCTGAATAAATCATTAAATAATTCCAACACATCAAGCCAACAGTTAAAGAAGAATAATTTTACCAAGCCTGGACCATTGTTGAGATCTTATTAGAAATACGCATTCCATTCAAAATTGGTTCTGCATATCTGAAATCAATGCCAACTCAATGGATGAAATTTCATGCTTAGAAGTGGGGATATCAAAGCCAAGATTGGGTAAACACGAGATATTTTTCACTTTACCACACACCCATCAGATAAAGTAATTCAATAGCATGCACCTCACACAACACCGAGTTCGGGCGCACAAAAACATACCAAACTAGTCGTTCAAAAGAAGTTATGAATAGTATTAACTGAATATTGAATTTTATATATTCCATATAATTTTTACATCCATATTATGTGTTTCTTAGAAATAATATAAGAACAAATTCATTTTTTCAGATAAAAGAAATATTTTTCAAAAAAATGCAATTTTACTGCCTTTTAATAGAGAACCATTTTTAAATCAAATATTAAACACTTTTATATATTAAATTTTAAAAAATAAACTTATTATTTAGAATTGGGACATAAGAATTTAGTTTCAATAAATTTTTCGTGTTTTTCTGATAACTTTCATATTTGGGTGAATAGTGAAAAATACTAAATTATAATTGAAAAACAATTTTTTAATCAAAATAATTTATAGTGTTCTATTATACAATCGAATGGTTTCAAAGTATAATTAGATTATATTTTTACCATTTAATCTAATGTTTGTCATTGTAATTAATTTCACATAGAAATTATACATAAACATTTTGCAATCTTTTGATTGTTATTGTTTCGAAAAACACGCTCTTTGTTTTGACAATAGTAATTAATTTTAAATTAATTAATTCAACATCCATGTTTTGAATTTTGTAAAATATATATCATTTTTGAATTCATAATATCAAATATATCTTAGTACATGTTTTTTGTATTTTTCAGGAAAACATCAATTTTTAATGAATAGTAAAACCACTTAGTAGTAGTTAAAAAACTAACTTTTTCATTTAAATGAAATTTTACCGCTTCTATGAATTGAATTTCGAAACTCTGGCATAAATGGTTGTTATTAGTAGGTAAAATGTGGTTCAATAAGATTAAAATATTATTTGGTGAATAGTAAATTTAGACTTTTATTTATCACGGTTAAAGGTAAATTGGGAAATTTAATGTAAAAAAATATTATAATAATCCCAAATTAACTTAAAACTTTCCTAAAACTGTTTGGATGAGTCATGACCGACCACGGGCATCCATGGGTCAATTTTTGGACCCCATGGAGCCACTTAAGAGAGATGACGACACTTTATTTTAATTAACTTAAAGTAAAGACAAAAATTACATTAACAAATATCTTTTAGTATATCAATTTTTACATGGGGTTATATAATTCATACTTTAGAATATAAATATTAATTGGAAAGATAAAAATATTTCCTACATTTTGGTATTTTATTATAATTTTGAGACATCAAATAAATTAAATTATTTGTGACACAATAAGGTTGCAGTATTCCCCTCACTAATAAATGATTTAAATAAATAAGGTTATTAATATTAAATCAATACCCAAACCTGTAAAAATTTCATTGGATGATTTTATACCAAAAATGAATCATCATATCATCATCATTAATGAGTTTTTGACCTTTTGAAACTGAAGATAAGTTTATAATAAAACAACATTTTCAAACTTTCCTAAAGAGACCCATGTCTCCCATATTAAAGGACACCACTTCTAATCCATTCCTCATAGCTCTAAATCCCCTTGACTCGTCTATCCCCTTCCCAAATAAGATCTCCCGATCCCTCTCTTCCACCTAGAAGCCCTACCATTGGTAGAAGTCACTTCAAGAAGTCCTTTGGGTTCATACCAAAGGGAGTTACCCAAATTAAAGGTAATTATTTCCCTTAACTTATTTTCTTTTATTTTACTTCTCCAACCCCTAAAATATTTTTATTCCTTTATTTTATAACAAGACCAATATCTTAAATATACTAGGATGTAGTTATGATATGTATTCATACTACACTTACACACACCTCCATCTAATGGTTAAAGAACACATTGTTTCTGTGGATGGAAAACTAATGCCTCACGAAATGATGTTTGTTCAGTTATCACCTACCACCTCTCATGGAGGTCATTAAGATGGAAATGCATTTATATATGATATATATTATGTTTATGTTTTCTTTATTTTTCTGTATTTTCCATTTATAGCATACCATTGTGGTTTCCATTATGGGTAAACTTGATAATTTCATTTGAGGAAGTGCAGACTACTGCCCCATCAAAGTGATATGACTCGTTAATGATTTATGTGGGACATATAAAGGATAGGGTTAATTATATTATATATGATATTATACTGGAATTATAATATAATTCTGTATAATTAGGTTTTAATTCCATTAAAATACAAATTAGAAATGAATGTAGCGTTCATGCGTACATACAGCTTACCGTCTCCATGAATGGTGTATTTCATTTCTTATCTCCAAATGTTATTTACAATTATAAATACATATATATATAATTAATATATAATATATATATGATATCTAAATCATGTATATAATTTTGGAGATAATGTAATTTTTACCACATGGACAAATTGTAATTATAACATGTTCATTTTTTACTCATGTTCCGAACATAGATAAAATATTCTATATGAACTAAAATAATTAACTAATTGTTACAGAAAGGTATTAAGTGATATAAAAGTAATAATAAATTGAAACAATTTTATAATCAAGTATAAATTAACTTATTTTTATTTATCAGGATGAACAAGGAACGTACAAGACAAGTTGGACTTGAGGTAAGCAGTTTCTCATCTCACTTTTAATTCGGTGATATTTCCATTGTTCTCCACTTATTTATTGCATGTGGTGTATTGTATACTGCAATTTGATATAAATTATCATGATTCTATTTAAATTCATGGTATTATGTGGTTTATTTGGTGGTTATTAACTTTTGTTCATATGACTTGATTGATTACAATGTGATAAGGGGTTTTGATCTCAGTTTTTGTTTCCGTGAGATTCATACTATATTAGCCACTATTTACTATTGTGTAGTGTATGTACTGCACATGATTGTATTATTGGTTTAATATAAATTAATTTATTGGTATTTACATCTTCATTTTATGAACCTTCATTCATGGGGTCTATGATTCATGAGTTACCTAATCGGTAATGAAATTTCTAATTTCAATTTCCACTCATTGGGATTTACGCATGCTTCATTGATTTTCTTTACTCCAAGAATATGTGTGGAATCACAATTTATTATCTATGTAGTAATTTCCACTCCCCCTTGTGTGGATATAATTTTGATAAAGATAATTACTCCATTGATAATACCTCTAGTCATTGATATGAGCTTGATAAGAGTAATCTTAACTCAATTTCAATTCATTGAGTTAAACATCCAAGTCATTAGTGTTGTTTTTACAAGAATATGTCTGAATTTGCCCTGATTGATTTACACATAATATCCAATCATATTGAGTGTATTTATATTTGTCACACATAATTATTTCATTGATTTAGTCTTAACCTATGTATACAGTCTTTATAAGGGATTTCATATCAATTTACATTCCGTTGAGACTTATTTGTTGTTATATGCCAATTCACTTTTATATGGTGTATATAATGTAGTATGACGTTGTATACCATGAATAAATTTAGTCTCATGATATTATAATGTTTTTATTACCTTAAAAATTTGAATTCAAGTGTCTCTATTTTGGTTAGTATCTCTAACTAAAATATCATTTTAATAGTTTTAAATATTTATTCTTCTAAATCTTTCTCATTATGGTCCATGTTTAAAAAACTGGTTTTAAGGATTAATTTATAAGGAGAGTAATTTGTTAAAATTAAAATTCCTTTTAAAATTTTCAATGTGGTATGGGACATTTTGATTCAAAAATATATTTTAAACCGCTTCCTGATAAATATTGACTTTTAAATGTTTTCCAGAAAAAGGGGGATATTTACCTCAAATATATTTGATGATTATTTTGATCTATGTAAGTATCATTAATTATTCTCTATTGAGATTAATCTATTATAATACAATATTTTATATTGTATTTAATGAGTTATGTTTGACTGTGGATGTGTAATTTTTATACCATTCATGGTTTGTGGGTAAATTATTGACATTTCATATACTAGTTTTTATACGAATGTTTAGAATATGTTTCAACCTATTCATTTGAGGGATGCATTGGACTTAGTAAGTGATGGGTGGAGGCTGATATTTATCCTCGATTCATCAGTAGTTCTCATGAGACAAACTAGTGTCTTGGCACAAGGTCATCAAAAAATATTATTTGTAGTTTCGGAACAAGTCCTTGACTCTGTGGTTATGATGTCTAGAATTATGCATTCCATCATTATGAGATTAGCTATTGATATTTCATGTGGTTATTTGACTAGTAGAATACAAGGACTATGTTTTATTATGGAATCATTTACTCTGCTCATATTCCTGCCATAAAGTGTTCATGTTAATTATTTGTAAAGAAATGTGTTTTCAATTATTCACTATTCCTAACGTTTATGTTATATTCCAATTTATTGCATACTCTTAATGAGAATTTCAGCTCACCCCTTTCTTATGTTTCATATTCCCAGGATATGAAGAATTTAGTTATGAGTGACTTTCAGGCATAATCTAGGAAGATTGGATGTTTCTAATGGAATAATTTAGTGTTTGTTTTTCTTTTCAAGTTGTAATGTTGAACTTATGTATGTATCTTGTTTCCAAGACCACTAAATTGATCTATTCTTTGGGACTTTATTCCTTGTAATCATGCCAATGTATTAAAATAATGCACTGGCTTCTGGATTCTGGGGTCGAGGCATTACAGTTGGTATCATAGGAAGTTTATTAAAAACTTTGGAAACTATATTTAGATAAAATAAGATTAGAGAACATTACCCTAAGATAGACTTTGAGAATTAGTATTGAATAACTTCCTAGAATTGTAGTAATGTAGAGATTTTGTGTATTTTCCAAGAAATAAATCCCTATCCAGATATGAGCAGGTAGAGACGGCTCTGGAACAGATGTACTTAGAAGTGAAAAATCTAACAAGGTGTTTCGAGCATGACCCGGGGTATCCTGGTACACGATAACTGGCCTTTCTTCCCTCTTCGTCACAACCCTCCCAAGGGATATGCTTAGGATAATTTACCTCTTATTTATAAACCAATTTAAAGGATTTTAATATAAGATGAGAATAAATGCCCTTGGTTAATCCTAAGGTGTTTCAAATTGAAAATAAGGTGTCTTAAAATTCTCTAAATGATTTTATGACTACTATTACTCACACAATTATTTCTGGTTTTAGTCAATGGCCGGATTCCAAGGAAGTCATAGTAACTTTGAGAATAATGTACAAGGTGGGAACGGTGGTGGAAATGAGCAACTAAATGGAATGTTGATAGGCGTAAAAGATATCATGTTCATGCCAAATCAGTTTTCCAAAAATATGATCAACAAAATATATATAAACCAACTCCTGGACTCAACAAAGAATAGATAGGCGATGGTTGATAAGATCTCTAGCAGTGGAGACCATGATGAAAAGAAACATCAATTTCCATAATGTTGGAAATGTTGAAAGAGACACCTATAAATGTGTCTTAATGGAGGAAAGAAATGATTTATGTGTGAGAAAGAATGATATAAAGTAAATAATTGTTGCGGAAAAATGAAGAGTACTATGGTTGAAAATAAAAATAGTACCAAGAATACATTTACAGTAATTTTACTTAAATGTAGAGGACCTGGCCATTACTCAAGTGAATTCCCTATTCTATAGGATATCCTCTTGGTTGAAGAAGAAGCTATGTGGACATAAATAGTTGGAGAAATGTTTAAAAGTAGTAGTGCTCTTTGTTGATGGGATTACTTTGGAAGAATTTTCTATTGTATGTGTAAGCCTTCAATTTTTCATGTTAAAATGATATTTGAGGAAGAATTATCTTCTCCCTTGTGGATATAGTTATAAATAACCATTTGGTTTTAAATGATCCTTGAATTTGAAGCAATTACTAGTTTTTAAATTTTGGGATGAAAATGTGAGGTATGAGATAACATTTGTGGTTAAATTATGTTATGGTTATTTTGAGAAATTTATCTCATTTTTTGTAATGTAATAAAATATAATTTTTAAAAAAAGACAACTCACAGACCTTGTGACAACCCATCACGTCGGAAAAAGCTATTAGAATCGAACCCACAACCAGAGTACGATTGGGATTTAACGCCTACCGTCAGTCTAAGTGAAGTCACTTGTAAGTTTTACTAATTATTTTTAGTTAAATTATTTAATTAAGTTGATTTGGGTTTATGTAATATCAAATGGATATCATTAGTTTAGGAAAATCATTTTATGATTAAGTGATAAATGTTATTTTAGAAGACATTCAATTTGTTGGGAACACTATATGCCAAAGGAAAATAGAATACTATGTGATTTAATTTGAGTATTAATGGTTGATATTTTTAAATGTTTTAAGGTAGATTTATAGTGATTTGGGTTATTTATGTAATTATTAACATTCCATTGAGAATATGTGATTATATTAATTACTTTCAATTATGTGACTTTAATTGTAGTCGATGTTATTTGGAGAAACAATTTAACGTGGAAGACTAAATAATCAAATTCTTCTGAGTTTTGGGTTTCAATATTAGTTAGTATTATATTGAAGTATTTTAAGGACAATTGTTCATTTGAGGGTATTTTTTGAACTTTGGGTATTGTTTGTTTAAAATTTGGAGATTAAGAGTAGTATTTATTTTTATAAATGATAGTCCTTTTTGGGGATCATATGTTCATGTACTAACCATTTTGGTATTGGTTAATGTTTAATGACAAGGGAAATATATAGTTCATTCTTTGTGGATCATGGTATTCCCAATAAGTTGACTGTAGCACTTCCAGTGTAACCAATTCATCTTGAATACTCATAGTTTGGAGAAAACATGGGTTTGTGGTAGAAATTTATTAATCGATGAAACTATACTTCTAAGGTAAGTATATATAATTAAACTCATAGTCAATCTGATAAGTAAATGCATCAACATTATTAAAAAGAACATAAAATAGAAATGTTGTTTGTTTACTTTTCCTACTGGGTAATCAAAGGCCTTTCAACCCTTCACAAGTTTATGGCATTCTAATTGTTACATTTCTGCTAATAAAATTCTTGATCACTCTCCATCAAAACATGATGATGAGTTTTCTCTTCTATATCAATGTTTTCCTAAATAGAACCCTAATATGTGTTTTTTTGGATAACCATCATACTTACCTTTATTTATTTGAAAATAGAGGCCTCATTAATCTATTTTGATGTGGGAATTCAACTTAGATATTTTGAAATGTCAAAGTAGTGTTTTCAATCCCAAGCATAAATTGTGATGACACAATTTTTTTAAGGAGGGGAGAATGTAACACGCAACATTTTCATAGTACTTTAATTCTTTAATGTAATTTAATAGCTTCCACCTCAAACAACAATGAGTTCAAGTGCACAACAACTTACTAAACTAGCCGTTCAAAAAGCAGTTATGAATAGTATTAACTAAATTTTTAATTTTATATATTCCATATAATTTCAACATCCATATTTTGTGTTTCTTAGATATAATATAAGGACAAATTCATTTTTTTCCGATAAAGGAAGTATTTTTCCAAAAATGAGATTTTACCACCTTTTAAGGAAGAACTCTATTTAAATCCATTATCTAACACTTTCATATATTCAATTTGACAAAACTAAACATCTTATTTGGAATAGGGACATAAAAATTTAGTTTTGATAAATTTCTGGTGTTTTTTTTGATAACTTTCATATTTGGGTGAATAGTGAAAAATACTAAATTTTAATTGAAAACATCTTTTTTAATCAAAATAATTTATAGTGTTAAATTATACATTTGAATGGTTTTTAAGTATAATTAGATTATATTTTTACCATTTAATCCAATTTAGGTCATTAGAATTAATTTCACATTAAAATTATACATAAATAAGTGTCAATCTTTTGATAGTTATTGTTTATTAAAAACACGCTATTTGTTTTGATAATAGGAATCAATTTTAAATTAATTAGATCAAATTATATGTCTTGAATTTGGTAAAATAGACATAATTTTTTAATTTGTAATATAAAATATATCTAAGGCTGAATTTTTGGTATTTTTCTGAAAAACATCAATTTTTGATGAATAGTAAAACCACTTAGTAGTAGTAAAAAAACTGAATTTTTCATTTAAATGAAATTTTACTGCTTTTGTGAATTGAATTTTGAAAATCCAACATACATGTTTGTTATTAGTAAGTAAATATTTTTTCAATAAGAAGAAAATAATTTTTTTTGAATAGTAACTTTTGACTTTTATTTAGAGCTGCTAAAGGTAAATAAGTTAATTCATGGTAAAATAAATTTTATAATAATAAAAATTACCTTAACACTTATCTTAAACTTATTATATGAGTCATTGAGGACCATGTACATCCTTGCATCGATTTTGGGACCCCATGGAGCTACTTAAGAGTGATAATTACAGTTTATTGTAATTATCTTAAAGTATAGACAAAAATGACGTTAACAAATATCTTTTAGTATATCAATTTTTATATGGGTTTATATAAGTCATAGTTTCGACTATAAATATTAATTGAAAATATAAAAACATTTCCTATGTTATGGTATTTTTTTATAATTTTTAGAAATCATATATATTATATTATTTATGTCACAATAATGATGTTGTATTCACCCCATTAATAAATGATTTAAATAAATAAGATTATTAATATGAAAACAATAACCATAACCTATACAATTATTATTGGATGATTTTATTTTGAACATGAGTCAACTTATCTTTGAATTTAATTAGTTTTGGACTTTCTAAAACCGAGCATATGTTTATAATAAAATAACATTTTGAAACGTTCCTAAAAAGCCCCTCCTCTCCATTATAAAAGGACACCAATTCTAAACCAATCCTCACACCTATAAAGCCCGTTGGATCATCCAAACCCTGCCCAAATAAGCTCTCAAGATCTCTCTCTTCCACCTAGAAGCCTTAACATAGGATGAAGTCACTTCAAGAAGTCCTTTTTATTCAAACTAAAGGGAGTTACCAAAATCAAAGGTAATGGTTTCTCATAACTTCTTTTATTTTATTTTACTTCTCCAACCCCAAATTCTTCTAATTACTTTATTCTATAGAAAAAAAGTTTATTCAATGTACTATGATTTTTTATGAGAAGGATTCAAACTAAACTAACACATACCTCTATCTAATGGGTAAAGAACACACTGTTTCTGTGGATGATAAACTAACACCTCACAAAATGATTTGTGTTCAATTATATCCTACCGCCCCTCATGGAGGCCATTAATATGGAAATGTATTTATATATTATATATATTATGTTTATGTTTTCTTTATGCTTCGGTATTTTCCATTTATATAACTCCTTTATGGTTTCCATTATGGGTAAACGCGATAATTTCATTTGAGGAAGTGTAAACTACCGTCCCCTCAAAGTGATATGACTCGTTAATGACTTATGTGGGACATATAAAGGATGTATTTAATTATATTATATATGTTATTATACTTTAAATATAATATATCTATGTATAATTATGTTTTAATTCCATTAAAATACAAAATATAAATGAAAGTAGCGTTCATGCGTTTGTACGGCTAAACATCTCAATGAACGGTGTATTTCATTTCTTATCTCCAAATGTTATGTACTATTATAAATACATATATACACTAGATATATAATATATATATTATATCTAAATAATTTGTAACATTTTTTTGATAATTTAATTTTTACCACATGGACAAATTGTAATTATAACAAGTTAATTTTTGACTCAAGTTTTGAATATCAATAAAATATCCAATATGAACTCAAATAATTAACTAATTGTTATAGCTATGTAATAAGTGATATAAAAGGAATAATAAACAAGAAATATTTCTTCATCAGGTATAAATTAACTTAAGTTTATTATTCAGTAAGAACAAGGAATATACAATACAAGTGAGACTTGAGGTCTGGGGTTTCTTATCTCACTTTTAATACCGTGAAATTTCCATTGTTTGCCACTTATTTATTGCATGTGGTGTATTGTATACTGAAATTTGATATATATTGTCATGATTATATTACAATTCACGGTATTATGTGATTCATTTTGTGGTTATTATCTTTTTTTCATATGACTTGATTGAATACAACGTGATAAGGGTTTTTCATCTCACTTTTTATTCCCGTCAGATTCATGCTATATTAGCCACTATTTCCTATTGTGTGGTGTATGTACTGCCCATGATTATATTATTGGTGTAATATAAATTAATTTACTGGAATTTATGTATTCATTTTATGATCCTTCTTTCATGGGGTTTATTTTTCGTGAGTTACACAATCAGTAAGGGAATTTCACATTTCAATTTCCACTCATTGGGATTTACACATGCTTCATTGATTATTTTTACTCCAAGATTATGTGTGGAATATCTATTTATTATTTATATTGAAATTAGAACTTCCTTTTGTGTGGATATAATTTTGATATTCATAATCACTCCATTTATAATTTCTCAAGTCATTGATATGAACTTGATAAGAGTAATCTGAACTCGATTTCTATTAATTAAGTAAAACATCCAAGTCATTGGTGTTGTTTCTACAAGAATATGTTCTAATATCCTCTTATTGATTTACACTGAATATCCAATCATATTGAGTTTATTTATATTATTCACACATAATTATGTCATTGATTTATTCTTAACTTGAGGGTACGATCTTTATAAGGGATTTCATCTAAATTTACACTCCATTGTGACTTCTTTGTTGTTATACTCCAATTCACTTTTATATAGTGTATATAATGTACATTCACTTATTATATCATGAATCCATTAATTATCATGATATTATAATGTTTTTATTACCTAAATTATTTTTATTCAAGTGCCTCTCTTTTGGTTACGAACCCTAATTATAATATAATTTTAAAAGTTTTAAATATTTATTCTTCTAAATCATTATCATTAATGTCCATGATTTAAAAATGGTTTTAAGGATTTATTTATATGGAAATAATTGTTTTAAAATTAAAATTCCTTTTAAAATATTCAATTTGGTGTGGGACACATTTATTCAAAAATCTATTTTTAATGGCTTCCGGATAAATAGTGACTTTTAAATGTTTTCAAGAAAAAAGGGGATTTTTCTCTCAAATAGTTTTGATGATTATATTCGTCTATTTAAATATTTTTCATTATTCTCAATCGAGGTTAATCTATTATAATAAAATATTTCTTATCGTATTGAATGAGTTATGTTTGACTGTGGATGTTCTATTTTTATAATATTCATGGTTTTCGGTTAAAATATTGACATTTTGTATGCTACTTTTTATATGAATGTTTATAATATGTTTAAACCTTTTCATATGAGGAATTAATTCGACTTAGTATGTTACCAGTGTATCCTACTATAGCTCATCGATGCATCAGTAGGTATCCTGAGACAAACTAGTGTCTTGGTATAAGGCCTTGAAAAAATCTTATTTGTAGTATTAGCACGGGGCCTTGACTATGTGGTTATGAAATCTGGAATTATACATTCCATAATTATGAGATTAGATTTTTATATTTCATGTGTTTATTTGACTAGTAGAATACCCATGACTGTGTTTTATTATGGAATTATTTACTTAGCTCATATTCTTACCATAAAATTTTCATGTTAATTATTTCTAAAGGCTTTATTTTTAAATGTTTCACCATACCTAATGTTTATGTTATCTTATGATGTCTTTCTTACTATTACAGTGAATATAAGCTCACCCCTTTATTATGATTCATTTTCCAATGATATGAAGAAGTTAGTTATGAGTGACTTGTATGCATAATGTAGGAATCTTGTATGTTTCGAATGAAATAATTTAGTGTTTTTTTCTTTTCATGTTTTAGTTTTGTACTTATGTATATATCTTGTTTTTATGACAACTATTCTGATCGTTCCTTTGGGACTTGATTCCTAGTAATCATGCTAATGTATTAACATAATGCATCGGCTCCTAGATTCTAAGGTCGGGGCATTACACATCAACTAAGCCAATATTTTCCATTCCTTCTCTAGTATATTACTTGAGAAACTCAGGCATGTTTTATTCTAGAAATTTCACTACATCTTATTAAAGCAATGATTTTTCATAATAACTTTTAAAATGATTGATTCATTGTATTGGATTAGACCTTATATAGGGACCCACCATGTATTAATCCTTTTAAACCCATAGAATCCATGAATTGACATTCTAGGAAATGAGTTGTGTTACAAGATTATATTATCCATTCCAATCTTCCTCTAAATATTTTTTCAAGATATTTAATAAAATAAGTACAGGGGAGGATCATCATTGGGTCTTCCATGAGATACATAAATATGGATATTTTTCTAGGGGATTCTATATTTTGATATAGCATTGACCATGAAATCTTTCATTCTATTACCTCATTCACCTCTCTTTGTAAAAAAATGAAAACATGAAAAAAATGAAAAACAATTGGTTATGTGTTGGGAGGATAAAAAATAACCACTTTCTATACTGATTAATTTTATCATATGTGGTTAGGTGATTGATAAGATATTTTAACTAATCAATGATTTCGAAAAAGAAAAAAATGTATGGAAAAAAATGGAAAGAGAGGTTGATTCATTCATTGTGCATATATGTATCATGATCCCACTTTAAACTTTTTTGTGGGGAAGAAATAAATGAAATTTGTAAAAGGATACAATTATTGAGATTATCATTCATTATCATGAAAAATTCATTAAGGTTGAACCTCATTTTTGAGCATTACTTTTTACATCAATTACATACCTCCCATAACCCTCAAAGCCATTTGATCATTTATAATGAAGCCCTGGTGATTAATTGTGATCTTTTTCTTTACACGATGGAGATGATTGATGCCTTGAAAGACAAAGGTAATTTACTTTTTTTGAGGTATGTGCTGAATGATATTCATCTTTACCCTGATAATGAGTTAAAAATATTCATGTGCGGTAGATTTCAAGTGGCATGCATATTGATAATGAATTGAATAATCTAAATGGATGATTGAAAAGGAATGGCTATTTCAAAAGAAGAAAATTAAAATACTTCATTAACTTATTTCATTGAAAAGCGAGGAGTTGAAGTATTTTCTACTTGTGATGCTTCAATATTTAATTTTTCATATGATCAATTTTCATTATTGAAATTTAATTTAAACCATCGTATGGTGTTGGTTCTATGTATTTTGTTGAAATTCCATCCTTAGGGAAAACACAAGAATTCAAGTGTGAAGGGATTTTATAAGTCTATTTCATGCATATATTTTAAGATGTTTTAATAACTAAAGTTTTGTATTTAATTTAATAATCATGGTATTTTTGGAATTAATTGTGTTTTTATATGTTTTATGGAAGGAAATAATGATTTTTTTTGAAAAAAGAACAAAAATTGGTGGAAATGGAGGAAATATGGCACATCGCACTGCAAGAAAAGGGAAGCCGCACAATAATGGATTTGTGGGAATAAAGTGGAAAAAACACTTTAAAAAATCTTATAATTTAATTACACATCATGAATTCATTATAAAAGTAGTCCTCTGTCGGAATAAGTCATTACTTGGAAACATTCTGTGAACTACAAGTGCATGTCAGGTACCCTCAGTACACAATGTGATGACTTTCAGCTAAAATTTGGGAGAGGATTCTAGTGAGATCTGTGAAAACTGAAGACCAATCCACTACACATTTTGTACGCCAAGTATAGGTTATAATGACAGTCAAACCTCAATTTCATGCACGTGATATGCACAAGATCCATTTGGACAGAGAGGCCATATGGACCATGAGTACACGATGTGTACCCTCAGTACATGTTGTGACATGGGTTGGGAAGATATACTCCAATCCCTAAAATTAGAGTCCCCTAGAAGCCCACTTTGAGCATCTTCTAGATAGAGCACCACCACTAGAAGCCTGTGGAGAAGGCGCACCACCTGCTTCACCACTTCAATCAGATTTTTTTTATTTTCATAAAACCACCCCTGGTTAGCATGGTTTGTTGATTTATTTATTCGGATGAATTTGTGATGAAGGTGAATTGAATGTAATTTATTATATAATTAATACAATTTTAATTGGGATTTCATATTTTCTCATCAATTCTATCCACTTTCCAAAGTCTTCTGGCATGACCATTGTGATTAAGGTTTGGGATTGGTTTTATTTTCTTTCTTTTCATATGACCATTTCCTAGATTTAGTACACTTGTTTAATATGAAATCCTAGGACTATACATCCAAAATTATTATTGGACTTGTCCTTACCTATGTTTAAATAAGGTTTCAGGTTAGCCATCATTTGTAATCTGAATTACCTGACCATGAGAAAAGGAGAACTTATGATGGAGAGCGTTTATCTTGACCATTAAACATGATAAGACTCTATTCCAATGATTACATGATTTTTAATTAATTATATTATACCTTGTCTTCCCATGAACTTAGAATCATTTCTTCTCATAACCTCTTTAATATTATGTTCTCCCCAATTCTACAATAATCTATTACTAAGTAGTCTAGTTGTTTTAAATTAGAATAATATTATTTTATTTAATTAATATTTTTTCCAACACAATCTCTGTTGGTTTGACATCAAACTTTCATATCCTATAATACCATGCAGTTTAGTGGTATGTTTGATTATTGTTTTTTCAATTTCAAAATTCAGTAACCCGATGGGAATTAACAACACCCGTGGGGTTATCAACAACCATAGAAAACAACTTTTGAGAGGCAAACTAAGTTATTTAATGTTTTTAGTATTTTAATTTTCTATTTTAGTATATATTTTCAAATTTAGTAATTTACATCGAGCCGTAATAGAATAAGGGTATTAAAATTAACTTAGTTTTTAATTAAAATAATGGAAAATTAAGATGGAAATTAGTAAATATATATTAGGAAGAGCTTCATTAGAGGGATTTAATACATTAAATTCAACGTTTCACTTATTTCTCAATTTTTGTTTGAATAAATATTTATTAGTTTGAAATCAAAAAATAAAATCCGTAAATGAATTAAAAATATATATTATATATTAGAGGATATATTTATAAAAAAACCACGAGTACATGTCTTTTATATCATTGTAAATGAACTTCTATGTCTGTAGTAGAGATTTAATATATAGACATAATCATGGGTGGTAGGATTTGACAAATCCTGATTTAGTAGAACATGCTAATTTATATAAATAAAAATTACTATATAGTTAATTTTTTTTAATTTATAATATTTTAGTTAACAAATTTAATTTCAGTGTGTATATACCTGGCCAATTGTTTAAATTTTTTGTTTATATTCTACATATTTGTTTGAGTTAATTATTCCAATTCTTTCATGAGTATTTTTAGTAACATAGGGATAAATTGGGATTTTTTTTAACAAATATTCAATAATATAGAGATTTTATGTCACATGAACCCCATATTTTATCTTGTGTTATACGAAACACTATGTTTGGCTTATGTTAAAATCAATACCTAGTTAATCCTAGGCCACTTGAAACAATGAGTTCAAACTAAAAGTGTCATACAATTGAAATATTATTATTTAATATGGTAGTTATCCCCTATACATTAGAATGGAAGGTATGAATATGATTAAATAAATTATGAAAATATGGTCTAAACATGCACATATAATGAATTCATTAACGACCAATTAATTATAAATGAAAATAAAAAATATTTAAAAATAAAGGAAATCTTTTTCTTGAAAATTACATCTCTTAGGAAAACATAAGTGCTTTACATAAATAAAATAAATAGATCAATTTTGGTGAATTATTTTAATTAAATGTATATAGTATATATGAAATCATGTTTTTTACAGGTATCTTATTTTTTACTATATGAGAGATTTAAAAAAGTCCAATTTTTTCCTTAAAAGTGTATATTTATAAAAATCCATTTAGTAACCTTTTTATAGAAAACTTATTTTATATATAAATTTTCAAAACATTAATAATATTTTTTACAAAATTAACATCAATTTTTAAATTTTATATTATCATTATATTAGGATGATGTTTTGGGGGTATTCTGAATTTTTTTATGAATAATGGGAAATACTAAATTTAAAATGAAAATTTATTTTTTGTTTAAATAATTTATAATGATAAATTATATTATTAATTAATTATAAAGTATAATTAGTTTAATTTTATATCACTTCATCTAATTTTAGACATTAAAATAAATTTTCATTTGAAATTTGATATTAAATCATTTCAAACTTTTGAACGTTTTCTCTTTAAAAACAAGCTTTATTATTGTATCTATAGGTTTAATTGTAGTTTTAAAATATCTAGTATTTTTAATGGAATATGGAATAAATAATTCCCTAAATGTGATAATCATAATTTATAATTTTTATGTGTATCATCTAATTTTTATCCAAAATTAAATTAATTATCGCGACTAAGGTAAAATGGGTTTACTGGGTGTTAAATTGAAAAGGTAACGGTAAAAATTACCTATAAACTTGTCAAAAGATTATTTTATGGTTATATTTAGAAAATTACACATTTAAATTAATATAATGGTGTAATTTTGGCCTTTTATACATGTGATATTTGTATGAGAACAAATTACTTTTCAAGAATAGCAAGTGTGTCCTTTTCCCCACTTATAAAAATCCACCGGCTCTCATATCATATATAAAACATAAAAAATCTTTGTATCAGATAGTACCTGAGAAAATAACCTCCAAAATTATCTAAAATCATCTTATAATCCATATTTTTTGTGTAAATTTATCCTTGTAAGGATTTCTTTGAATGGAAAAGGTCGATACACAAGGAAGAGGTAATGATGATCAATGAGTGTTTTTGTTTTATTTCTTCCTCCATCCCCTTTAATTATTATTATTACATGAATATATAATATCCTTGTAATATTTCATATAATGTGAGGTTTTTATGTAATTTTCATGAAATATAACCCTCTTTACTTCCATAAAATGGGTAATAAAATCGTTATTTGTCTGTATAACAGACTATAGACTTGTGAACTGACGTCATTAATTTTTCTATTACCATATCCCATAGTTAGACATAATGAAGGTATTATATTATATATAATATATTTATGATTTTATTATTATTATTTAATTTTTATATCACATATACCTTCTTGATATACATTTTTTTGTGAATATGATAATTTCACTCATGTGTACGTCAGACTACCACCTTGCTAAGAGATGTGATACATTCATGCTTTACATGGAATGTTTTCAAGATGGGTTTAATAAAAATATGAGATATATATGATATAAAAATGAATATATAATGATAATATATATAATTTACTTTATTTTCATTCAGATCAATAAGAAAATAAAAAACTATGTTCATGCGTACGTACAACCTACCATCTACATGAATTGTGTACTCGATTTCTTTTCAATAAATTTTATAGATTACTACCAATATATTTATTATGAATATATATATATATATATTATATTTATAACATGTTTTAAATTATTTAGTTTATTAAATAATTATCAATTTAACAGAACAAAAAAATAAGGGGTTAAAATATATACAAAAAAGAAAGCGGTTATTACCCAAAACTTGACATTAAGATAGATTTTTAAATAACTGACAAATAAAAGGATATAAGATAAAAGTATATGGTATTATATATATTAAAAATTTTCATTTATATATTTATAATGAATTATATTTGTTATATATGAGTTTATAATTAGTACGAAAGAAGTTAATACTTATGTTAAGGGATTTATGTCTCACTTTTATGTTCTCAATGAGAAATATCATATCCGCAAAATGTTTATTTTATGTGGTGTATATATTTCCCATTAAAGTATTTTATTATTAATATATATAAAATTTTAGTTATTTACATAAAAATTTTATAATCCCTATTTAAAAGGGTTTATGGTTCAAAAGTTAACAAATCAGTAAGAGATTTTTGTATCCATTTTACTTCTTTGAGTTCTATGTTTTGTTTTGAACCTATATTATTTCATGAGGAATTTATAAAACTTTTTTAACATGTAATATAATGAAATTGTTCATACTAATTACATTTTAGGTTATCTCATATGTTTTTAATTTACGAGTATTATGTTTCAATGTTACCAATGTGGTAGATATTATACATACAATATCCTTATTTATCAAGATTTTTTATAATCATGTTTTATGATGATAGAATTTTATTACCAATCTCTATATAAACTCATTAATTTTATTTTAATCTATTTATTTCAATAGAATACATGTTTTTACTTCATTTTACTCTCTTTTTGTGCTCAAGAGTTCAAAAATAATGTTTTTTTAGATAAATCATTGTCTCAATAGAAAATTTATTTACTCCCAAAATTAAGGTTTTCAAAAAATTATTTCAATTTTTTTATTATTATAATTTTAAATTTTAAATTAATTTTAACCCATGATTAAATTTTTATTAATAAAATAAAAAGGAATCTTCATGTTATTTTATTGAAAATAATATTTTTCTATTTTCTGAAATTTGAAAGGAATAATTTTTAACATGTATAGATTAATCTGAATTTTCCAAAATCATGACAAATCGTTTCATTAAATATTCCTTTATATGTTATAAAGGATATATTATAAGAAAATTATTTTCAAAATTTTCAATTTTAAATAGAGTTAATCCATTTACAATGGATATTTTTATGAAGAAATGTTTTATATAGTTTTTAATAGAGTCATTTAGAAGTTTTAATGGTTATTTTAAAGTGGTGGTTTTTTATTTTGATTTTTGTAAAAAAAAATGATCCTTAAATATGGGTTATTTTATTTATGAAATGTTCAAATTGATCTTCCAAAAAACCATCCCCATATAATATGACATAATTTATTATATTGTTTTCTTTACTGGGGTTATAAACTAAGGACTAAACTACAATTATTTCTCTTAATGGTTTATGTTTATGATGATATGATATTTATGAAATAAAATTCTCTTCCACATGTTATACCATGATTAAATCTTATAAAAATCAATTCCTTTAATTGGTTATTTTATGCTGAAATGAAGAAATGTTTATAAAAATTTTCTCTTTTCTATAGGTTTTGATAAAATTTATTTTTTATGATACTCAATTATTCTCATGAGTTATGATATGATAAATGTATTATGATATTGTGGAACACATATTTATTTATTTTCATTATGTTAGAGTGGTTATGTTAAAAGCAAAGATAGTGGTTACATTATAAATATGGAAGATGGTTATGCGATAACAAAAGATGGGTTGGACCAATATCTCTGTCCAATGAATTGGGTAATGAATTATATACCATGAAATATATAGGATTAGTATAATGAGTGAAATAGATTTAGTTACATAGGGTTGAAATAATGTGTTAACATGGTTCAGTAAGAATGTGGTGGTATGGGGAGTGAACCCAGTCTAGTATGACATGGATGGAATGGGGAGTGAACCTTGTTTAGTAAGGGAATTTTTCCAATTATATTGTGTTTAGAGTGAACAATTAATACTAAGATTATTCAGAGATTGAACTCATTCAAATATGATAGCATTAGAAATGAGCCTTCACTAATATTTATAGATTTTCGATTCTTTTTTATGTCAAAAATCTATTTCCTATGACAACGTTATTCTGTCATGGCTCATGTTATTTTATTTCCCTATGATTAAGGTCTCATCAACTAAAAATATTTATCCCATGACATAATATTTTGATATATGATATAAAATGTAGGTTTTTTAAATGTTATGTCATTATTCTCATATAATTACGTTCACGTTATGCTTAACTATCCCCATTTTGTACTCTTAATGGCCATCCATGATCACCCCTTCAAATATTTCCTTTCAACATGATAGAATGAATAGTTATTTTGTATAAGTATTAAATGGGAATACCTTTTTGGGAGACATTTATGATTTTTCATGAATTAATAGTATTGTGTGGCATGTTTCCAAGGGCACTAAACTATTATCTTCTTAAATCATGTTATCATGTAATGAAATTAATATTCATAAAAATGACATGATATCTATATATGAGAATCCCATATTTATATAGTTGGTATCATATAAAATATTCACTTAACCTTGATAAATTAAGATGATAAAACTTTATTGGGATCTCTTAGGATATTTATATGGATATGTCTAGGAATTTATCTATGGATAAGTCTAAGCATCAGTTAATGTAATGGAAATTCCTATAATTTTGTTAAAGTATAGAGTTAGTGGTTTCAAATATATTAAATCTCTTTTTTAATACTATTAGTTTATGTGAATATATAAGATATGTGCATAGGGGTAACAACCATAAAACTAACATGTAGAGATAGATGCGATAAAGAACTGTTTCAGGACAATGAGCCTTACTACACTCCTAGTCTGACTATCCCAAAGGATATGCTTTGTAAATTAAAAAAACTCTTTATGAACCACCATAAAGAATTTATATAGATGATGACTATTAATTACATAGGATAAAAATAAGGTGTACTATATTTAAAATAAGGATTCGTGATTTAGAGGTCCAAATTGTTTCTATAATATGTGTTCTGTGACTATTAATAGTGTTTCAGAAAGTATGGTTTTAGTTTTAGTTGATTGCTGTAACTTGAAGGAATCGTGTTAATAATAAGTATAACAAAAAATGAAGTTATTTTCGTCCTAAAAAACATAATTCTAGGGGATTTGGAATGAAAAACCTTGTTTAAATTCGTAGAAAAATATCTCAGGATATAGATCATGTTGGAATTCCAAATGATAAATGGGGGAACATAATTATATTTAGTCTTTTATGTTGTAATCACTACCTTCTTTTAGTGGGAGTTCTAATTTACTAAATGATGTGATTTAGATAAAAATAACTAAAAAGTTAATTCCCATCATCTAGTATTTAGAGCCTAGGTAATTAATTTTGGTTGTCTACTATTTGAACGGAGAAGTAGGTCAATGGTGGTCCTTTATCATCAATATGAGGAAAATGGATAAAATTAAATCCATGTATTTTGATGTGTTCAATAACATATTTTTCGAACAAGTAAATTCCTCATATTATTTTAAAGAAAATAAAGAAGTGGTTCTTTGAGATTAATAAAATGGATGATGAATGCATTGGTACCTATGAGGAAAATTTCACAAGACATTCATTGTATGATTATTGTGTTAGTATCCAACCAGAAGTAAGGTTGATCTATTATTTAGTTTCTTAAAAAATTATCCATATGGTGCAATGCATAATAGACATAAATAGATATGAAGTTATTGTTCTATGTTTTATGAAGGTTTTAATGTTGGTTGGAGTTAAAGAACAATCTCATGGTTTTGACTAAAAAAGGATGATAAGTTGAAAATAAAAGTTAAATTCCTTGTAGAGAAGAGTATGGTAATTCATTTATGATCAATGTTTGGATCTAAACATGTAGAATATTGTATTAAAGGAAATAGAAAATTTTTTAAGTGTGGAGGGGAATGTAATAGGGAAATTCCTTGATAAAGTGATGGAAAGATATTATTAAATAATGATAGTAGAGAGAATGTTGCACAGAATGAAAAACCCACACTCCAATGTTTCAAATATTCCGATTAGGGGAATTAAGTGAACACATTCACTAATTCAAGGTCTATTTGGGATGATGAAACAAAATAACAAGTGAAAAAATGAAAAATGGAATGATTATGAAATCCTTATAGATGAAGTGAATCAAGATAATTAAGGAAGTGGTAATATTTCAATGATCACCACATTCAACAATATTTTATTTGAATATGGATTTTATGTCAATTGTTTTGAAAATTATTGAGAAACCTATTGATAAAGAGTTTAATTTCAACATTGTGCACAATCATAAGGTATATAGTAAGTTTGAGAGTATAGTTAAAACCTAAAGGACATTCTAATAGCTTTTTCAATGGAATTCATTGGGGGTTGGGATAAATTCCTTCTTTAAGTTGAGTTTTCTTGAAACAATATATTTCAATCTATAATTTAGATATATACTTCTAAATCCATTTATTGAATGAATTGTAGAATGGAAACGTACTAGAATAAATCTTCTAAAACTGAGATATTGGGAACTAAGAAAGATGATGAGATATTAGAGAAGTTTTTGGTAATTTAGAAAAAATTATGGATGAAATATATTGATATAAATTTTATGATGATAATTTTCAATGCAATATATAATTTTATTTTTTTGATAAGTACATTCTTTCAATTTTTCAGTGGAAGAAAATAAGGAAAGATAAATCATAGGTATATGGGTCCCATTAAAATAGTTGATTGAATGGATCTGGTATCTTATCATTTGTAACATTCACTAAACCTCTATCATGATCGTGATGTGTTCCATGTATCAATCCTAAGGATGTACATACCTAATACATCACATATATTGAACATATAGGTTGTACTGCTGGAGCATGATATTTCTTATGAGTAGTTATATGTTAAGATTTTGGATCGAAAAAGGAATGTTCTACAAAACAAGACCACTTAACTGTCATTATTTTATGCTAAATGAACAATATTGAAGAAGCTAAATGGAAAAATAATGTTTTAATTAGGTATAATTATTCACAGTTGTTGATGCAAAAGTAACACATTTTGAGGATGAAATTAATATTATTGAGGGAAGAAAGAAACCCCATAATATTATATAATGTTTTCTCAAATATATTTGATCATTTAGATATTTAACGTGACACCCAATCCTGAATTTATCTTTCATTACACAAAATATTAATTTTTTTTGATGCACACAAACCCATGTTTAGCTTGTGTTCATTCAATATCGAGTTTAAATTAAATAAGATGAACAATTAAAATGTTATTATTTAATATGATAATTATCACATAACTATTGGAATGGAAGGTATAAATATGACTAATTAAATTAGGATTTTTTTTCATTTATATATAACTATTTATTTTGTGGTAAATTAAGATGAAATAAAAATAAAAACTACTTTAAAATAAATAAAATCTTTTCTTGAAAAGAAATCTTTTTTATTCAATCCATTGTGTTATACCAGAATGATATAAGGAAAAAAATATGGTGAATTATTTTCAAATAATTATATATTATATTATAAATAAAATATTTAACATTCTTTTTAAGTGAGTTATATATAATATATAAGCATAAATCCAGTTTTATGCATAAAAATAAATTTTTTCTGAAAATTAGTTTTGTGGCCATTTAAGGTGCACTTATTTAAAAAAATTTATATAATTTTATAAATTTTATTTTAAAAAATAATATTCATTTTTGAAATTTTCATATAAAAAATTTATTTGCAGTATTTTTTAGGGTTTTTTTAAATGCTTCTTTTTTATGAATATTCAGTAATGCTAATGTTTAATTGAAAAATCGCCTCCGATTAGAATTATTAATAATATTAAATTATATTTTTAATTTGTTTTAATTTAAAATTAGGTCAATTTTACCTCAGTCAATCCAAATTAGATCAGTTGAATAGATTTCATAATGAAATTTTATAAAAAAACATTTCAAACATTTGAACATTTTCTCTTTAAAAATATGATTTATTTTCTTGTCTACAGGATAATATTTAAATTAATTATTTCAACTATAAAAATAGCATTTTGAAATAAGGATTAAATAATATAAATCATTGTAATTAATAATTTATAATATGTTTTACTAATTTTTTGAATAAAATGAATTGTGAATGATTTAAAAATTAAAAACCACAATTTAGGTAAACATGGGTTTACTGAGGGGTTAAACTAGATAGATAAGGGTAAAAATGATTATAATATTTTATAAAAAATATTTTATGTCCATAGTATGACCATTACTCCTATATGTTTTCCTAAGGGACTAATTCTCACCCCTATGAAAAATGAAAAATGTTGGGGAACTTATTTCTTTTCAAAAATATCATGGGTGTCCTCTCCCCCACTTATAAAAGGACACCCCCTCTCCTCTATTCTTCTCACCCTAGAAACTCTTTGGTTGAGAGAATACCTTCACATATCACTTTCAATATTACCTCCCTTATACTAGAATCCTTATTCATGGTACAAATACATCATTGGAATTCTTTTAGGGAAAACCTATGGTGGGTACCCAAAGAACAGATAAAGTTCATAAATAATATTTTTTGCTTTATTTCTTCCACCAAAACCTTTAATTATTATCCATTAATTATTATTATTATATCCTAATTATATTATAATCTAATTATATTCCCTATAATAATATGTTTTTATGTCATGTTCATTATGGATAACCATATTTACGTCCATCAAACGGGTTACAAAATCATTATTTTGCGGTATGAAAGACAACCACCACACAAACTGATGTAATGTTTTTTTACCATATCACCTCTCATGGATGGATTTTTTGATGAATTTATTGTCTATATTTTATATGTATTATGTTATTATGTTTCTTTAATTTTTATATCATGAATTCCTTTATGATTTCTATTTTTATGGAATATGATAAGGTTGGTCATGTGTACAATAGACTAGCACCTTGAGATTTTTTGTGTTTTGTTCACACATAGAATTGAATGTGTTATGGATGGAATTAATAAAAATTTGTGATATATATTACATAAATATTATTATTTAATTATAACATATATCATTTTCCTTTTTTATTTAATCCCAATAAGAAAATGAAAAACAACATTCATACACATGTACGACTTATAGTCTCCAAGAATAATGTATTTCATATATATAAATTTTATGGATTACTATAAATAAATATATATTAAATATATATTATTTTTTACAATTTTATATATTATATACCTTAGTAAATCCATATCTATGTAATAGGATCAAATAAATAAAAATTCAAAACATATATGAAAAACAAAGCGATTATTGCCTTAAACATGAATTTGACATAGATTTATTACTAAATAAGAAATAAAAGTTCATAATATATGGAATTATATATATTAAAATGTTTCAATACATACCTAGGTTTTACCTTATAATACTTTGAAATATTTCTATATATATTTATAGATCTTGGAATTGATATGGCATGTGATTCCACAGTTTGGTGTACCCAAAATTATTTTTCATAAAATATTAAATATATTTCATGTTGAATGTTCTTAGATTATTATTGAAATTGGGATATAAATTAAATGGATGATAGGATCATAAATAAAATAGCATTTTGATTCCAAAACAAGGTTTTTAACCTCAGCATGACATAAAATGAGTCAGTGCAGGACCTTCAGACCCCTCGTTCTTTGGCGGTGTGTTTAGTGAAATTTTTATTTTGTTTAGAGTGTAATGGATAAATAATTAAAATTTATGGTAGGAAAATTCCACTACGAAAATACTCATAATCAAAAATCATTGTAAAGATCACTCTTTTTCCTTATTCTAGTGAATCACCAGGAAAGATGAAAAATCTCTGGATCAGATCAAATCGGGACACAATAAATGCATTAGCTTCATTTGAATAATTTTAAAACACATTATTCATCATAGATTGATCTAAAATTGAGATAGGACACATTATATATGGTTTTACAACATTATAATTAAATTTATTGAGTATATCATTCACTTTTCATTGATCATTACTCTTTTTTTTCATTTTCATGAGACGATGTACCATATTTCAACTTGTTAAATTGTTTGTGTAACTCTGGATCTGCATTCTTGATCATTGACAAGGAAATATTGTCCAATGATAATCGAAAACATTGTTAGTGTTACTTTATCCATAATATACATATCATTATTTTCCATCTGAATCCCTACTATCTAATATCCAAAAATCCCAAGAGGTATCATGGTTGAACGAGACCTATGATTCGTAGTAGATCGATTAAACAAGAACTTTCTAATGAACCGAGCATAGATCCAAGATCATTATGAGACAATGATTAACAATTTGGGTATTATAGACCAAGATCTAGATGAATATAAGGGTTGTGGCATTCATAACGTATGACAAAACCCTAATGGATGATGGGTGCAAATTTCTAAAATATTTAAACCAAGATCTGATGCTTTCAGCTTTATACACTAGTTTCAGACGATAATAGAACCAGATTTGTAGAGAAAAGGATTGAATCAAGGAGTGAAGACATGATCTGGAAAATCTGGGATTTCTATCGAAATTCCAACTACATGTAGTGTTCAATGAAGAACGCATGTCGTGTATCCCCGCCCAGGGTGGAGGATAGGATTTTCACAAAATAAGGATGGCATGGTGTGTAGCCCATCCTACACACCATGTACCCATTTATTGATTGGATAACCCATGTGACTGGTCAGATGGATTTGAACCCATGTGGAAGTACATGGAATCACATACACAACAGTGTACTCTAGTACATGGACACAATGAGTAACACATGACCCTGGTCCCAGTTAGATAGGACACACCGTGTAGTCCACCTACATGCCATGTACTTCTAAAAGAATAGAAATCCATGTGTTGAACTGGTACACAAATAGACTGTGGTGTGGGACCACACACTATGTGGGTCACCTCACATTCTCTATACCTTTTGAGATCTTCTGAGAAAACATTGATCTCCTATACATCCTTGGTTTGAACTCTAATATTGTCCCATGAGTAGTGTATATTTAGTGTTTTTCCGCATTTAATGCGATGGTTCCTGTAGTTTTGTATTTTGAGATATGATGTGGAATGTTTTAAACATGACACCTTATGTGGAAACTCTTGATTAAGGAAGTGTTCATTCAGGATCACTAGAGGTAGAATCCTGAGTACAACCCTCTAGTATGATTGGGTGTGGGTCCTCAATAATAGATAGAGTGTAACCTTTTAGCTAGGTAGAGAATGGGTCCTCTATAGACTCTCGAGTGGATCCCTCTATCGAGGGTGGAAATGGGTCCTCGATGAATTCAACAGTGGAACCCTCTAGCTAGGATGGGAATCAGTCCTCTATATACTCCCTAGTGGAACCCTCAACTAGGGCTTGGCATGGGTCCTTTATGACCTATAGTGTAACCTTCCTACTAGGGTGGGCATGGACCCTTCACCATAAGAGTGGAACCCCACCTGTCATATTAGTGAATGGGTTGTTTACTTAAATATTTTTCCCCCAACTTTGGGTCACAATGATAACATGTTGTCTGACATTGTTTTAGACTCAAGAGGAAGATAAAGACTTTCCCCACTGAGACACATTTTGGAGACCTGACCAAAACCGTATGAGCGAGTTAGTTCCCCCAAAGAAGATAATATCAATGTTTTGTAAATGAGTTCCTTAGACTTGTGTGTTTAGGGAAGATGTGTGGGATGATGGAAACCATTATTGGACATTTTGAACCTCGGGATACTCTTCTTCTTCAGATGACCTATGTGATGGAGAACCCCTTACTTTCTCTTTGGGGGTTATTTTTATTGAGAATATATATATATATATATATATATATCCTTTTATTGTATCCACTTCCTATATTTGGTTACTCTCCTTATAGAAAAGAGGAATACACATGGGGTATTCTACATTCTTTACATGTCATGCTTCTCAGGTTTGGATGAGTATACACTCCTACAATTGGTGGTAATGACTCGATGGGTAGTTCATCTACTCACTATGTTTATCCTCTTATGTTTGGATGAGATTTATTTCAATATTTGTTTAGATTGAGCTATGATCATTCAATTTACCTTGTGAAATCCACTACCATCCCCTATATTGTATCTTTAAATACCCCTTCAGATTATGGGGAATCCTATCGGGTATTCACATATTAACCCATGTATGGTATATTCCCATATGTATCGTTTGTTATGCAGAAAATGGAATGTTGACAATGAATTCATAGGAGCTTAGGGATACTGGGTTCTCGGATAGTGTACGATGATCATATCATGGGATTCTAGATCTGGGATCTCTTAGATGTTTAGTTTTCATGTTTTTTCTGGTTGGGACATATTTCTGGTTGGTCATGTCTTTTATCCCTATCGTTTTTACTTTACACTATCATAGTTTAGTACTCTCTATAGGTTCATGCATTCTTGGATCATCTTATAGCTGTGTTTCATCTTTTAATCCTTCCCTCAGGGCTTTTTCATCTGTTTTATGTGTGTGCATATAGCTCCTTATGAAAATACCTACATGAGTTAGTTATTATTTCAATTCTTATCACCACCCCTAGCCTATAGAGGTGGGATTGGGGAAGTTACATCTTGATTCATGGCTTGGGTCAGGCCGTGAAAGACTGGTATCAGGACAAGTTAGTTACTTGGGTAGTTGTTCATAAATATCACCATAAAGAGAATTGGTTGGGTTTATCAAAGTATGGTCAATGTTTCTGAAGTTTATATCTTAGACAAACAGATCTTTTGATGGTGTGGAGGTTGACATAGACATTCTATAGGGCCTTGAATACCTACTTTTTGATTTGACCTGCCGAGACATTTATTATAGGGTTAAATGGTACATGAATCATATAGGATTGAATCATATAATATATTTATTGATTAATATGTTCATTGATATATATAGATATATATATATATATATGGTAATCCTATGGCGGTACTCCTAGATAACTTTCATGATGACTCTATGATGAAAACCATCTAGGATACTAATTACAGTTTGTAACAAACACCTTATGAGCGATGAGGCCTCAATTTAAAATACATCATGTGATCCCCTTACTCCAGGTGGGAAATTAGTAGCACCACCTCCTACTAAGTTGCATATCATCCCAACAGGGAAGGTTGAGGATATTTGTAGTCTTAGCACACTCTGTGAGTTCTAGCGCCAGAGACTGCCGAGGTTACGTGGTGAGCCCGATCCTTAGGTAGTAGAGGATTGGATAAAACTGATGGTCTATATATTTGGTATTTTTTGGGCCTCGATGGATTAGATAGTGGAAATCATAGCCAACCATTTTTCATGGATAATCTAGGGATTGGTTGATCCTTGTTTTGAAGAAGCATGATGAGTCAACACTCTCATAGGACAATTTCCAACATTAGTTTCTTGAGAAGCACTACCCTTCCAACCTGTGATCAGTCTTGATCTAGGAGATTCTTGAGCATCAACTAGGAGGTATGATAGTGGATGAGAATGTAGTGAGGTTCACAGTCATATGTAGTTCACTCTTGACATGATCTAGGATGGATAGTTTTGAGCATGGAGGTTTGAGTAGGGACTCCGTAGAGAGATTCAATATAGATTTGTATCATTGGTAATCCCTATGACGTCAATGCGCAATAAGAGACTTGGTCAAAGTGATATTTCTATCAGAGGGATTCCATAAAGATATAGATACCTGTAGGCGCCATTGAGATGAGATGCCTGCATCATCTATCCGATGATATGTAGTAGGATATCGACGTAAGAGATCTTTCCACGAGAAATTATAGGCATGTGTTCCAAGGAATCACAAATGACTTGAGAATCCATGAGAGGGTGGTGTTTTAACTGTGATGGATGAGGTCACATGGAATATAGTTTCTCGGCCAGACATGCTGAGTAACATAGATATATAGATGATAGACCACTACGATTGAGGTAGCACTCTGATTTGGGATCTCCTTGGTGTGGATAGGATAGTCCACAGGGAGGTGGAGATAGTAGAGGATAAATAAGAGCTATGGGTGATGGATACTGTCATGAAATTATTCCACCACCATCACCAAGAATCCTATGTCAGGATCAAGGAGCTGGTGGATGGGGTTGCAGATAACTTCATGTTTGGATGTCTATGATCTTCCAACCCATGAGAAGATAATAAGTAAGATATATGTTTGTTCTACTATTTTTTGATACTATTAGAAAAAGGTTCAAGTTATTATTTTATCTCAATACTATGTGTGTGAAGATGGAAATCCCAGTTGATTAGATATTACAATAACTTCATCTTGACATTGTTAAGGGGAATCATCACCTGTATCATTCATCTTCCAGTAGTGAAAGCTATTACCTAGAAAAGAGAGGTTCCCGTGAGACATTTTTTTCATAAAAAGGTACTCTATTGTGTAATATTATGTATGAAATGGTTTTCCATGTTTCAATACAAGATTTATTTTCATTGTAGACATATATAGTTCCTACATGATGATGGGACGATATTCCTCTTTTCTGGTGAGAGAAGTCTCATGGAAGGAAAATTGGGTTCTACGAACAAGGGGTTTCATCCCATCATAAATAAGTTTGTAGGTTTATCCCTTGGTGTAGTAGGCTCTTTATAAAATCAGGATCCTTCAGTTTTGGTGGATTACATGGACGTCCTCTCCAAGGACGTAGAAGGACAACCTCTGAGGGGAGAAATGTCATTGTTTCATCTAATTACATCATGAGACTACCCAAATATCTGTTATCAAAAACAAGATGGAACATATCAGGCTCTGAGATCTATGGTTATAGTTAGAGGACCTTCATGAGATAGGTTTCATCAGACCCAATGTGTCCCCTCAGAAATCAGCAGTCCGGTTTTTAAAAAAGGAGGGTATGAGATTATGTCTTTTCTTGTATTATCATCAACTTAACCAATCCACGATAATGAACAAGTACCCCTTTCCGATGGTGTATGACCTCTTTAATCATTTAAGGGGAGCAATATTATTTTGGAAGATTCATATTATCTATGTATACAATCATTTGATGGATTGTGAGGCTGATATTCCAAAGTTGTCATTCTGATATAACTAAAGACACTACGAGTTCCTAGTGATTCCCTTTGGTGTAATGAATGAACTCGCCATGTTTAGGAATTTTATGAACCCTGTATTCTAACCAGATTTTTACTTGTTTGTTTTATTCATATTTGAAATACTCATACACTCTTCAATAGAGGAGGATCATGTAGAGAAATTGAGGATGGTCCTAGACTTTCTTTGAAATAACTAGCATTATGGGAAACTCACAATTTTCCAGTTCTGGATAAATTATGTTCAATTTCTAGTAAAATTAATTATTAAGAATGGATTATCTATAGGTCCAACAAATATGAAATTAATTCTTTCTTTGGATCCACCCATGAATGTGGCAGAGATGAAGAGATTCACTGACATGGATGGGAACTACATGAGGTTTTTGGAAGACTTATCCAGAATCACAACGCCTTTGATAGCCCTAATATGGAATGGACATCCTTTTACCTAGTTTGAGTAGTGAGAAAGCAACTTTGAGGAGTTGAGGTAGAGACTGACGTGTTCTCCTATGTTGAGACAACCAGATGAGCGCATGGAGTTTTAAGTTTATTGTGATGCCTCAAGAGCAGGGCATGACTACATGTTGATGTAGATTCATGGAGTTATCACAAAAAGGTCAAGGAATTTGAGACCTCATGAGAATAACTACGCAACTCATGACCTAGAGCTAGAAGTAGTATACTTCTCCCAGAGGATATGGAGGCACTAGCTTTTGGTTTAATGCTTTGTGGTTTACTCAAACCATCAGAGTCTTAGATTATATCTTCATTTAGAGAGATATAAACCATAGATAGTAATACTGTTTAGCATTACTATAAGACTAGGACTTTTAGATAGTCTATTCAACATGGAATTTAATTGTTTTAGATGATTCCCTTAGCATGATTCCCCAGAGAATTCTTAGTGTAGGATGTTTCATAGTTGTTAGCTTCCCTGCTACTAACACTGGTCGAGCAGGAGGGAACAAATTTTGTTCATTTGATGTTGTTGACACCATTGTTTCTTGAGCATGTGAGAGTGTCCCTAGTGGAAGAAATCAACTATAAGGTCTTACATGATCATATATATATATATTTGAATCACCATATGTATATTTTGAATGAGATAATCACATCATCATATTCCAAGGGAGAATAGTGGTTCAAGTCACAATATGGGTGAATGTGATGTGGTAGTTACACACTTTTCCCCAAACTATACATCCTAGCATGAGGAAGATATAAAGTTACCATTGGTGGAATTTTTTGTTGTCTGACATAAGAAATTTTTTATCTGATTTCTTCTATCAGTGCCTCACATGTCAGCAGGTGAAAGATGAGAACAATATTTTGGACGGGTTGTTGTAGCCTCTTGAGATTCCATAGTGGAATTGGGATGAAATATCAATGGAATTTGTCATAGGGATTCCAAGAATAGTGAAGAACTATAACTCTATCTTGTTGATATTTGATCATCTCACAAAGTCAACACACTTTCTTTTCATCAGGGATAAGAGTTTGGTCCTGGGTTTGGGGTGTTGTATATACGGGAGGTTGTTTTCATTCATTAGGTTCCCTCACCGAATGTCATTTATCATGACATGTGGTTCATGTCATAATTGTGGAGATTCTAATAGGAGGCCTTTGTGAACCATATGTGGATGATTACAACCTTTAACCCCCAGACTGATTCATAGAACAAGTGCACTATCAAAATATTCGAGGATATGCGGAGGGATTTTGTGTTGTATTTTTGCTGGAGTTGTAAGGATCAACTTCCCCTAATAGTGTTTTCATACAATAATAAATAAAACTCTACCATCAGTATGGTACCTTTTGAGGCCTTCTATTGGAGACCCTGAATGTCACCATTGTGGTGGATAGATATCAGTGATATATATCTAGTTGTCCAAGAGTTGGTGGAGATGATGATAGACAAAGTCTAGGTTATCCATTATCAGATGAGGATAGCCTATAGAGTACATAAATCTTATGCAGATCACCATCATGGGCCTTTGATTTTGAACAAGTAGACCTCATTATTTAAAAGTATCACAATGATGAGGATTACATAGGTTCAGTTGGGCAGGTACATTATCTTAGAGGTTCATCAACCAGTTTGAGAACATGTAGAGGGTTGGTGAGTTGGATTACCGCCTAGACCTACCCACACAACTAGAGTGAGTTCTCGATGTCTTCTATATGTCAAAGTTAAGGAAGTTCATACATGACCCCTTTCACATCATCGACTAGGATGATATAGACATCAAGGATGATTCCCCCTTTGAAGAGCACCTGGGGATGATTGATGATCAGCATGAGCGGACCCTACGTGGATGGACCACCCCTTTGGTTTTCATGTTGTTGTATCATGGAGATGTGTATGAGAGTTCTTGGGAGTGGTAGATCCATGTGTAGGCTCAGTATCCCATGTTTTTAAAACTTTTATTTTCATGGAGATATTTTTTGATTGTGGGAATGATCTGGGGACCCATGTTTTTCTTTATAAGACTTTTAAATATATTTATACATATTTTTTCTAAGTTAGGCACTAAGATGACATTTGATTCAGAGACCCAGTTTGAAAAAAATTAATTTTCAAAAGAATATTAAATATATTTTATTTTGCATGAGTGGAGATTCTTAAATAAAATGGGATAAATATTAAATGGTTGATCATATCTGAAATATGAAACCATGTTTGACATTGAAACATGGTTTTTACCCTAGGTGTGATACAAAATGAGTCATCACATAGTGTTTCAAACCACTCACACTTTAGTGGCGTGTTTAATGAAGGTATGAATGGATTATTTAAATACTTATTTATTTTATGGTGAAAAAAATATTTATTTAAAATATAATCTAGTCTAGTTTTTATAGGTTTTCCATAATAATATAGAATCTATAGAAAGATATCTCTTCTACCATCCCTTAATTAATAACCTCGATTGATGAAAAACCAATTTATTGGATTCGATCAGGATACACCGAACGCAACAAATTCCTTAGAATCTTTGGGAAACTCCATCTTAATTTGTGAGTGATCAAAAATTGATGTAGGACTCATAATATGTGTATTTTTCCAGTATAATCAAATTTATTGAGTATATTTTTAACCATTTTTCAATCAATGCTTGGTGTGGCCTTTTCTTGATCATATCTACCAATTTTCTTTTTTGTTATGATTAGAAATTTTTTTATCTTACCTTAGTTCACCATTTCTGATTGTTGGAAAACCAATCATGGAAAATGATAATTAAAATCATATTTTTTCCTTTCTCCCCAATATTCATCATTTTGTTTGTTAGTTGGATCCTTGTGGTCCTTGATCGACTTTTCTGGGAGGTATTGATCCTGATCGGGCACCCAGATTTATGGTATACCGATGAGAGAAGAACAGTTTGATGAGCCAATCATAGATAAAAGATCATTGGGAGATATGAATGACTGATTTTGTGACTATAGATAATGATCTTTATGAACATATGTGTGATGGCATGCATAACACATGGTAGAACCCTCGTGGATGATCAATACTAATTTCTGGAAAATAACTTCCAAGATCCAATGTTTCTGGTTAACTCCAGCAGTTTAAGACTAGATTGAAGTTTTATATTTAGTGGAAAGGCTTTAATAATGGTGTGAAGTATGTATCAATAATATATGGTATTTTTTCACAATCCCAAATATATTCTATGTTAAATAATGAACACATGGAATGTATTCCCTCCCATAGTGGTGACTAGTGTTTGGAAAAATTACTGATCACACAGTGAGTAACCCATCCTACATACTATATACCCACATCCTGGATGGTTAAACCATGTGATAGGTCACATGAATGGGAATCTGTGTTGAAGTACATGGTGTCAGTTACATGACCATGTACTCTGGTACATGGACACTACGAGCAACAAATGACCTTGGTCCCGAATTTACCAAACACGCCATGTAGTCCACCTACATGCCCTGAAATTCTACACAAAAAGGTAACCATGTGTTAACTAGGGACACTTCTTAGATGTAGAGTGAGACCAAATGACATGTGTGTCACCTCACATGTTGTGTATCTCCTGAAATATTCTGAGAAAACTTTTAATGTCTATATCTCTTTCACTTGAACTTGGATTTTGGCCCCCCAAGTAGCCTATCCTGAGTGTTTTTCCTTGTAAAAAATTATGGATCCCTTAGTTTTATATTTAGAGATATGATTTTCAATTATTTGAGAACAACACTGTCGTAGGTGATGCCAGATGATGATAGTAGTTAGGCTGGATCACTAGAGGAAGAATCTCAAGAGGAACCTTCCAAGTGGACTTGGAATGATTCCAGGATGAATTAATGTGTGGAACTCTCTATCTAGTATGGGATTGATTCAACTAGAGGCTCTTAAGATAAACCATCTTTTAGGGATAGTCTCGAGTCCTTAAAAACTTATAGTGTGGAAACCTCAAGCTGGGTTGGGTGTGTTTCCTCTAAAAACTCCTGAATGGAACCCTCCAGTGGGGCTGGGCATGGGTCCTCGATGACCCAGAGAGGAACCTTCCAAACAAGCTGGCCATGGGTTTCCAACCATTAGAGTGATACCCACCTGTCATATCAAGACATGGGTCATCAACCATGAAATTATTTCCCTTGACTGCATGGTACAATTAGGATATGTGGTTTGATATAGATTTGGAATCACGAGGAAGAGGAACACTTTCCCCACAGAGACATTTTTTTGAGACACGACCAAAACTATAAAGGTGAGTCAGTACCAAAAAAAGTACAATAAATCAAAGTGTGGTGAATTAGTTCCTTATACATTTGTTTTTAGAGAATATATGTGAGAGAGAAGGAATCATCATTTCTCTTATGGAACAATTCAATAATCTTATTCTTGGGATGAGCTGTGAGATATATATCTCCTTACTATTTTATTTTGGATTCTTTTGACTGAGAATATATATATATATTATATATATATATATATATATTTAATTTTACTACATCCACTTAACTGATTTAGTTACTCTCCTTCCCAGGGAGGTGAATACATGCGCGCTATACCACATTCATTCTGATTCTAGCTTCTCATGGTTGGATAATTCTACTCTAATACTATTGGTGGAAAAGTCTTGATGGGCAGTTATAATACTAAGTGTGTTTATCACCTTGTGTTTTAATGATCTTAATTTTACTCTTGGTTTGTGTTGAGATATACTCTTTAACTATACCTTGTGCTTTCTACTACCTTTCCACTACTACAAATACAGCCTTTATCAGTGCTAAACATGGCCTTTATCAGCGCTAGAAAAAGCCCTGATAAAGCCAGCGAAGATAAGGGGGGGGGGGGGGGGTCCCCTTTATCAGTGCTCTGAAAAGCGCTGATATAGGACCCCTTTATCAGCGCTAAAAAAAAGCACTGATAAAAGGGGTCTTTTATCAACGCTAAAAAAAGTGCTGATAAAAGTACCCCTTTATCAGTGCTTTTTTTAGCGCTGATAAAGGGGTCCTATATCAGCGCTTCCTTTATCAGTGCTTTCTTTTTAGCACTGATAAAGGACCATTTTATCAGCACTTTTAAAAAATCACTGATAAAAGTAAAAAAAATAAAAATAATTTAAAAAATTTAAAAAAATTTAAAAAAAATTTAAAAAAATATTAAAAATTACTGTGAATCAGGTGGGATTTTATAACTCTTGAGCCCCCCATTTTATAGTTCTTTTCTTCCCCTTACCACGCACCCCACGCACCCCCTTCACCCTTTAACAGCGCTTGCTGCTATATTCCCCCATGCCCGCGCACCCCTGCCTCCCACAGGATTTGAACTCGAGACCTCCCCCCCGCGCGCCTAAGCTTTTACCACTACTCTATTTTGATTTGTCTTCCAATTCATTATATATATATATATAGTTATATTTATTCGTATACTAATATATATTTATATTAATATATATAGTTATATTATAATATATATATATAGTTATATTATAATATATATGTATAGTTATATTAATATATATATAGTAATATTAATATATATATATAGTGATATTAATATATATCTATATCTATATATATATATATTTAGTTATATTTATTAGTATAGTAATATATATTTATATTAATATATATATAGTTATATTAACATATATATAGTTATATGAATATATATATAGTTATATTAATATATATATAGTGATATTAATATATATATTTATAGTAATACTAATATATATATATGTAGTTATATTAATATATATATATAGTTAGATTAATATATATATATAGTTAGATTAATATATATATAGTTAGATTAATATATAGGTATATAAATATTCATATATTTGTATTTTAAATAAAATGGATGTTAGTTATTGTAACAGCCCAAGATTTTATAAAAAAAATATTCTTTTTAATTTTATTAAAGTCTTGTGTTGTACGCTATACCAAAAGGAGCTTGCACAACACGCATCCTTGACTTGCCTTGCATTACACGCAATCAAGACCTTCCTCGATAGCGTGTGTAATACGCAATACCGAGTTTCACTAAACAATGATATGCTATTAAAACTAGCCGTTATGAATAGTAATAATCACTTTTTGAAATTTTATAAATTTTATTTTTTCAAAATGGACTTCATTTTTGGACTCAGAATATCGAAATTAGCCTAGGGTGAAATTTTGGTATTTTTCTGAAAACTTTCAATTTTTGATGAATAGTGAAACCACTAAGTGGTAGGTTAAAAACTGAATTTTGCATAAAACTTAATTTTACCGCTTCTGTGAATGGAATTTCGAAAATCCGAGAGACATGGTTAATATCAAGGACTAAAATGTGGTTCAATGAGATGAAAATAATTTTTTGGTGAATAGTAACTTTTTACTTTTTTTTTACCGCGGTTAATAGTAAATTGGGTAACTAAGGGTAAATATGATAATAATATTACCCTAACACATGTCCTAATTCTATTGGACAAGTGTAATTCGACCAAAAACAAACTTAGGAATAAAATATGACCATTTAGGTCCACTTGGATTAGATTAGGACATTTATTATTAATTTATTTAAAGAAGGGTTAAAATAGTTAAAATCAAAGTTTAATAAGTAAATCATTTATAATATGGGGTTATACATAAGATAAATTCAATTGTAAATATTCATTAGAAAGATAAAAATATTTCCTACATGATGGTATTTTATTTATAATTTTTAGACTTTAAATAAATTAATTTATTTATGACACAACGATGATGCCGTAATTACCCTTTTAAGGAAATATTAACATAATTGATGTTATAAATGCTCAAATGAATGTAATTTAAGACTTTTTATGAATTCCACTAATTTTATAGGTTACTATGATATATTAATGTTGATGTAATCAACTTGGTTTGAACATATAATTCTGTTATGACTTTCACAAAAATCATATATCAAATAGTGTCAAAATTGACACAAAATAGTTTTTAAATCAAATATTATATTATTAATTGTTATTTTATTCCTAAAAATCTAAGGTTCGGCCAAATGACTTAGATAAGGATATATATATTAATAATAAACAATTTGGGGTTCGTTTGGCATGTTATAGTAAGTTTATTAACCATATAGTGAAAGAAAACAAAAAGACATGGTAAAAGTTAAATTATTTAACTTAGAGTTAAATCTAATTGATAAGGTTAAAATAATACCCTAAACTTGTCTAAATCTTATTGGTTGATAGGGATTCGACCCATCCCCACCTTATATTCGAAATAAGACCCTTCAGAGCCATTATAAACCTATTTTGACTTTAATATAAAATAATATTTTGAGATATTCCTAAGGTGCCCCTCTCCTCCCTTATAAAAGGGCACCTCCTCCCCCTCCTCCTCACACCAATTTGAGCACTGAAGCTCGGCCAAACCCTGCCAAAATCTCTTCTCCACTTCCCTATAAACATCCTAGAGGTTCTGGTCTTCCTCAAAGACCAATTTTAGTGCCCTAAGAGGAGGTCTCAAAGAGGCGCTTCAAAGAAGAGGTAATTACCGTTACCAATTCTTTCATCTTTATTTCTTCTTCCACTTCTTCTTCTTAGGTTGTTTCATTATGAAGTAATAACATCAGTATCACTCATATACTGATATGTTATTATAAGTATGAAACAACCCTATTTCACCATCTATCCATCCTACGGAAAAAGAAATCACCGCGCGTGCGTACGTACGGAATACCGTCTCCACGCCGTGGTGTAATCTATTTTCCACCACCACCTTACATGGATGGGTATAATGGTGTAAAGAATAACTATACATAGTTATTACAACATCATATTGATTCTGATATATTGTATAATCCAATCCAATTCAATTCAATATTTATGGAAATGATATCATCGCTCATGCGTACGTACGGACTACCGTCACCACGACGCGATGAGATTCATTCTTAATGATTAACCATTCATGAATGATTATAAAGTATATATAATAATTACTAATGAAATATATGACATAATAATGATACTGGATTTATGTATATATATATATATATGTATGTCATATACTTACTTCCATTCAAGATAATAAGGAAAGAAAAACAGCGTTCATTAGTACGTACGGACTACCGTCTCCATGAACGGTGTTTTTCATTTTATTTATCTATCTATTATATATATATATATACTGAATATATATGATATATAAATCATATTTTATATTCTGGAAGTAAGTAAATCATGATATAAGTAATAATGATGTCAAGAACAACAAGTCAAAACACCTACGATAAATGAAACGATTTTACCCAAAACGCTTCTTTAACATGGAATTTACAAAAGAACGGGTAATATAATGTCATAAGTGAACCATATATGATATCATAACAATGAATATGATTCTGGAATAAGTCAATAACATTATTTAAACCATTATACAGGAGCTTCGGACACGTACAAAGCAAATTGGACCTAAGGTAAGGGAAATATCACGATCTCATTTTTATCCGAGATTGTTTATTCATAAGTATTTACTGGGGTGTATTTTATCATCCACATCCATGTTTCATCAATATGTAATATTATTTCCATCCTCCTACAATTGTTTAAATCCATTTTTACCCTTCGGTGAGTTTTTAGTAATATCTATGAAAGGAATCTTTTGTCATACGAGGTACTTTTTGACTTTTCCGACAAAAGTACGAAGAATGTTTTTTTAACTTATACGGCACGAACAGATTTCTACTGTTTTATAAAGCCTTTTTTTCATGAAGCTTCCTCTAAAAGATTTCATGACTATTTTCAATAAAATCTATTTCTTTTAAAATTGCATGATGTTTTGTGAAAAGAAATTGATTTTGAAGAAGAAAGGATATTTTCCTCAAGAATTCAATTCAAGTGTTTTATCAAAATTATTTTCCATCTAAGATAATAAAGGGTTCTGTTTCTATCCATATTTTTACATTGATTTGACTATGTTGTGATGGAATTATGTTTATGAATTCCTTTATCTTATATGAATTGATTTATGATGTCATGATGTTTCAAGAATCCCATTTTTGTTACATGTGTTATGCGATGATGTATGTTTTATGATTATGTGGCACACATAAGAAAGGATTCATTATGAGATGGGTGGGACCTATATCTCCCTCCAATGAATTGGGTAAAGATTTTATATCTCATGAGATAGACATGGCTGGAATGGTAGGTTATACCGGTTCAGTGAAACAGGACTGAAACGAGGGTTACGCGATTCAGAAAGGGACTTTGTCCACTAAGATAGTCTTGGCAATGAGTCTTGACTAACAAGAAATGATTTTCTACGATTATGTGTGTATGCCACAAAGTTTCATGTTTTACGTTATGATTATTGTGATTACATTTCACTGCCATGATTTATCCCATGTTATGAAATTATGCTCTCTTTTGCAGGTTAAGATTTCTAAAAGTTATGTTCTTATGAATATGATGTGATTGATTTTTCTTTTGTTTACCCTTACTGAGCATTCGAGCTCACCCTTTTATGTTTTCTTTTCCCCAGGATATAAAGAAAGGTTTTAGTTAAAAAAAAGGGAAGATCTTTATGGGAGATATTGAAGATCTTTCACCATGATTAGAAGATTACGTTCCGAGTTTCCAAAGACACTAAACTATTACGGTCCTTGTGTGTGTGTTTTTGTTATGTACTAAGTATTCCGCAAAATTAATGTAAAGTCCATGTACGTCAAGATTCGGGTCTCTACAGTTATTATTTAGATAAAGATTATATATTTTATATGTAAATATATTTTATTATTTATATTTATAATTAAAATTTTAGGTGTGAATATATAAAAAATATGAATATATTGTTATATTTTTTATTATAAATAGCAGTGCATTATAAAAAAGGATGAAATTTCAAATTCATAATATCAATATGAATGTAATACCTTGGAATAAATTCAGACCCCGCCAAAAAAAATCCAATAATACCCCCTTAAACGAGGGTGAAAATCCACAATATCTTAAAAAATCGGGGTACCCCGACTAAAAACTCATATTTGGAGGCCTTCTGGGCCTCTTTTGACCTTGAAAATCCCTCGAATGGGATTTTACCGGTCATTGAGACGTAGAGCTCGTCGCAGGCTTCAATTTGATATGTGGTAGTGCTCAAACGGACACCCAGATCAAAAGTTATGGCCGTTTGATGTTTGAGTTGCGTTTTCAACATATTTTGGATCTTTTTTTAATTTTTTTAATTTTTTTAGTCTTCAAATTGTTATTAAATGACTATTAATCCATATTTATTATCAAATTATTAATTAGAAATATTTTTTTAATTTTTTAAGAATCCATTTTCATTAAATATCTTATATATTAAATATAATAAGTGTAAATGTACAATTATACTTATCAAAATTATATTTAAAAATTATATATTATATTTATATAACAATATAACTATATTTATATATTAATATATTAATATATTTTTAATTTTTTTTTGAAGTCGACCCTTTATCAGCGCTTTTAAAAAATGCACTGATAAAGGCCCCCCCTTTATCAGCGCTACTAAACAAGTGCTGATAAAGGGGGGGGGGAGGGCGCTACGAAAAACTGTTTTTATGGTAGTCCACTATTCCATCTCTTAATATCCCCCCATCATCTTTCAAGGCATCCCACTAGGTATGTTTATACTCTCCCCTACATTGAATTTTTCCACATGTATATTTTCTTATGCAGATGACGGACTTGTTGACCGTGACATCAAAAGAGCTTACAGATACTGGGTTCTTGGACTGTGTATGGTGTTTATATCATGGAATTCAGAAGCTGGGCTCACTCATATGTTGCTTTTCTTGTTTTTCCAGTTTGGGACACATTTCTAGTTGGGAGTTCATTTTCCCCTATTACTTTAAATATTATACTACCAAAATTTTTTACTGTATAGAGGTTCATGCATACATGGTTTATCTTATTGTAGCATTGCATCTTTTTCTCATTCTTCTTCAACTCTCCATCAACTTTTATTTTTGTGTGTGCATTCAATTACTTTGAAAAAGGCTTGCCCAAGAAAGTTATGCATTCGATGCATGTCGCCACCACCATGCCTATAGACACGGGCTTTTTTTAGTTGTGTCTCAATCCCCACATCGGGTTTTCTCGTGATAGTTTCAATAATATAATTAAAATAAACCTATATTTATTATACATGATGTTATAATAAGTATAACAAATGTCAAGTCCTAAGGTAAGGGTTTAACAACTCCCTTTTATTTTCAGAGAGACTAATTCCATGTCCAATAAATATTTCTTTTAGGTAGTGTATATATTGAACTTGAATTTATTTTATGATTATTTTCATGAAAATTATTGTAATTAACATATCCATTTTAGTATCTCCCCTTCTTTTTTTTTCAGTTCAAAGGTAAACAAATGGATAAGGGATTTTTGTCTTACTTTTATTTCATTGAGCCACATGTCATGTTACTCACCTATATTACTTTAGGAGGTGTATATACAGAACCATTAAATTGTAATAAAATGAATATATTCATCCTCATTATATTTTAGGTTTTATTATTTTATTCCTTTATGAGGAATAAATTTAACAATTACCAAAGTGGTTAAGAATTTATGTTTTAATCTGTTTTTTACAAATAATGTTTATGATATTATTTTATGATGATTGAATCTTTTGATCAATCTCTCAAGTTGGTCATCAGTTTTATTACCCTCTATTTATGAAATGAAAATATGTTCTTTCCTTTCATTTTCTTCTCATTATGTAATCAAGAGTTAAAAAGTAATTTTTGAATTAAAAAATTTTCTTATACAAAAATTAGTCTTCTTAAAAAACCTCATACTCTAAAAATGATTTAATTTTTTTATTATCTTTTAAATTTTAAAATAAATCATTCACAGTGATTGAATTTTTTTAAAAAAATTAAAGGAATATTATTATTGTTTTAAAAAAAATTCCGATTTAAATTTTATTTAAAATGTGATAGGAATATTTATTTTAATGTTATTTTTTGATTCTTTCCATAGCCGAGGTACACATCATCGTGGTTAAATATTCTTGTGCCCCTATGGTCCCAGATTTCAATGGTGTGTGGTATTCATTACTTTTTTTAGAGATTTATGATCCTTGATCGAAATTGGATTACGGTATTTCAGTTCTCAATTTGTGGATTCCTATTTAGAATTATTCTCCTATTAATGGTCTCCCTCCTATATTTTAGTATTTTTTTCATAAAAATTATTCCTTTTGCCATCTCTTTGTGGACTCTAGTTAATTACACTTCTTCTGTCAGGAATATCCAAAAGGTCCAGTCATGTATGCAACATTCAGTCAAGAGAGTTGTTTATGTGGGCATCGTTGGCATGTTTGGACCTTAAAACACTGAAACACCTATAGTATTCCTCATTAGAGAACTTTTTAAGGGTGAATAATTCTGAGGCTGGCAACATCGATCGTGGGGTATCTTATGCCAATGGAATATCTCCAAGATTTTCCTTATCTTCCTATATTTAACATGGGGTATGTCGTGAGTTGAACATCTATGAAGATATATTAGACTGATCAGAACACCGACGAAGGTGAATCACATAGGTGCATCCCTATGAGGGAGCACATTAATAGTTTCCCAAACAGGCAGACCAGAATGCCCAATGATTGCGGACATGTGGGGGTGCATCTTAGGATGACAAGGTTTCACACAATGAAGGCTGATCTGAACACCACTAATGGCTGATCAGGGAGTTCAACCCTAATGAGGGGGCACTTTATGGATGGAATAGTACTCCTAATGAATTAGAAGTAATGATTTTTCATTTTATGAAGAGAAGATATAACCACATGAATGTTGATCTAAACACCACTAAGGGTGGATTAGGGAGGTGTACTCCAATTAGGGGGACACTGGATGGATGGATCATAAATACTAATCAAGGTAGACCTGGGGTGGTGTGTATCATGAAGTTAAGGTTTCAGACAGTGAATCATAATCTGGACACCACTGATTATCGATCAGGGAGGTGAACCCAAATAAGAGGGGCCACCAATGTTTACCATTTACTGTGATTGAAACTCATTGAGAATTCCAATGTACCATGTGTAGAAGAAAGGGATAAAAACCAACATTGTTTGATGTGATGGTTTGGGGATTACACGTGGATAACTTCCCTTCACAAGAAGAGAACTCTTAGTTGAATGAATAATACTGTGTGGGGCTTAATCATGGTTAACTGGAAAGTTCTTTCACGGAGTACTACTACTATGTATGGGGATTATATACTGAGATAGACCATGTTCTACTAATAGTGGTGAAGGGATGAATGGGGCTTATGCACTAAGGTGACCCAAGTGCTACTAAGAGGAGTTAAGGGATGAATTAGGATTGCACACTAAGATCGACCATGTGGTACTGAGAGTGGAAACAGGATGAATGAATATTATTTACTAAGACATAACAGGGTTGATGATGCGGCCTCAACATGATAAGGGTATGGTTATGGAGAAGATGGTTGGGGCTTACACATGGTCAGTTGTCCAATTGAGTGGCTCTATCCCATCGAGATATGGAGGCCCGAGTAAGAATAGAGATGGTTGATGTAGGGTTGGATTAAGTGGAAGGAATTAATGGGGTGGAACAAACATGAAAATTATGTTATTGGGTATGAACCTATGGGAGGTTTCCTATGCATGTCAATTGGTTGGGAATCAATTTCTAAGTAGTTCTCATGGGGACGTTGGGGCTTACACATGGTTAGTAGACCAAGTGGACTCGAATGAGATGTGTCCTCTATGTGGGGAATGATGCTACTGAGATATAGTTCCCCAATTGAAAGACTACGATAAGAGTGGATGATGGTGGATGCTGAGATCCCGAAGACTCACCCCTAGGAGGAGGGAACATGAATTTTTTGAATGTTGGGGTTGAACCTAATAGAGGTTTATTACGACTGTATCTAGAAAACCTTGAACAAAACCCACATAGTTTGACGGGTCAAAAATTACACACTAAGATAAACTATCTTTAGAACGAATATGAGGAGTACTCCATGATGGATTCCCGAAAGAAGGTTGTCACGGTCACTACTAACCTCTATGCCAATGTGATTCATTCACAGTGTGAGAAACAAGAGGAAAAACAAGATCAAATAATGGCATAGTGACTGATGCATTAGAGAGGAATGGTGTTGTTCTTACACATGGTTAGCAGACCATGTGCCACTATAGAGAAACAAAAATGAATTGGGATTACTCATGGAATCTTATAAGGTGCCACTAAGGAGTAGAAAAGGTGGATGGGGCTTACGCGTTGAAGCTACATGTATGCTGCTATGGTGAAGAAAAGGTTGATGGGGCTTATACCATGAAGATGTCTATATGCTGCTAAGAAGTGAAAAAGTTGGATGGGGCTTACACGTTGAACCAGCCCGTGTGCCACTATGGGAGACAAAGGTAGAAGGGGCATATACATGGATGATGTATGGGTGTTGCTAAGGTGTGTAAAATGTGGATATGGCTTACACATGGAAGTTGCCTATGTGCTGTTATGGATTAGAAAAGGTGGATGTGGATTACAAGTGGAAGGTTCCTGTGTGCCGCTATGGAGTGTCAAAGGTGGATGGGGATTAAGCATGGAAGCTACCTTGGGGCCACTATGGAGTGGAAAAGGAGGATGGTGCTTACACAAGAAAGCTAGTTATATGCCACTGAGGAGTAAAAAGCTGGATGTGTCTTACACATAGAAGATTACCATGTACCACAATGGAGTAACAATGGTGAATGGGGCATATATGTGGAAGCTTCCTAGATGCCACTATAGAACAACAATGGTAGATGGGGCATACACATGGAAGCTGCATGGGTGTCTTCCTCGTGCCTGGTCATGAGGGAATACCATGATCATTTCAAGGGATAAGGATTCAGTTTAACTTCATGTGAATAAATGAGGTGGGTTGGGATTATTCAATGAGCTTCCTGTAGTGTCTTCCTTATGTCAGGCCAGGAGGGTATCTCAACATGATGATTGGTCAAGGGAAAATGGTTTGGGGATTTCCCCTTAAGAGGATACCCATTCTATTCTTCTCATGATAACAAATCTTATGTTGTTTTCATAAGGAATCATATTCTTGAAATATATGGTAGTCTATAGTTTAAAGTCATGTAGAGAAGACTATTAGGTAGAATATTCTTAGAAATGGCCAGTCGGGGACTTATAGAAGAGTGTCCCTATATGGTTCGACTTGGCATATGATTTAGGTGATGGGTTTTGAGGTGTTCCTTGAGGAATTTTTTGACTCAAGGTACTTGGGGAATTGAAGATAAGAATCACACCTAAGGACATGGGAAAGGGACCAAGGTGAATATGTCGACCGATGGTGTCTTGAAGAGTTTATAGGAGTATCTAAAAGAATAGTATTCCATGGGATTAATATGGGTATTCATAATGGTGCAAGCTAAAATATAATCCACCATCTCGAAGGGTTAGTATCGCAACCCATATATGATCCAAAATGATGGCGTGGGGGTGAAACCCCCATGGTATGGAGTAACGGGTGCATGCCAAGAAACTATGACTCATATGATGTGCAATGCGCATGTTGTACTATATGTAAGAGAGGGGAATCAAAATGATATTGCATGAAAGATTGGGTTTTCACACATGAAAAAGGTTACACATAAGAGGTGATCTTGAGCGAACATGAATTTGGATGAAAAGTGGTCAAGAAAGGATCAAACCACTGTGGACCCATGTGAATGTGGTCCCATAGGGGACCTATCACTAATGATCTCTACATAGAGGGTTCCAATATTTATCATGGTTTTATAAGAATAGTCTTACATGAAGTTGAGTAGAGACTGACCGCAAGAAGCTCACTCTAAAGATGGGGAGGGGTGAACTTATTTTTATAGAAGAAAAAATCAGTGACCATGTAGAAGATTTTTGGCATATAAGAGGTCTTCAACATGACATGTGGAAGGTGCATGTGAAAAATGCTATTTTACATACTACTAGGAATTTTAGAGAATTGCGTGTGGATTCTAATCTTGTGCGCAAATCTCGAAACTTGTGTGCATGTTTCTTATCCATTTTTCTGGACTTTGCAGAAAATTCCCGACATACATCGCATTGGCGCTATAAGAGTCATGTGATCACTTTTTCAAAATCTTGCATGCACATTTATACTTTTCCACTAAATTGCTTTGGGTGGATAATTTAAGCAACCTTAATTCAAAGACCCATAAAATATAACCCTTAACTCCATTTAGTATCCATGACAAGTCAAATCGAAGCCTTCCAAATGATCTATGCTCTGATACCATGTTTGGATGTATTTGGTGCATTATTAGGATTTTTTTTCAAGTCGAAACAAACATGTACAACATGAATATAATTTTCCAAATTCTTGAAGAATAATTGCTTTCAATACTCCCTTAAGTTTTCAAGGTTATTTGCAATGAAAATTATTTTCATAATATTATATTTTTTATTTTTTTCATATCAAAATTGATATTTTCATTGTGAAATGTTTTAATTTTTTATTGAAAACTCTCATGTATAGTTTTTCATTGTTATATTAAATGAAATACATCTTCATAACATTTAATGATTAAAAAATTTGTATTCTATGAAGGTTAAGTTTCCTTAATAAATTTTCCAAGTAATCCATCAAAACTCATTAAATATAGAAGATGAAATACTTTGTGATAAAATTTATGTTTTACTGGGGATATGATCCTATGATATAATAAATATTCTTTCAATGAATATTTAATTGTTATATTCAAAAGATATTTATGAACCTGGTTTCTTTTCCATGGTTTTTACTATAGTATAAATCTTATAATGCTCACTTATTTTCATAGGTTATGCTATGATGAAATGATGATATTATTATGAAACAAGTCTCTTTTTAATAGGTTATGATTTGATGAAATTTATAAGATAATTTATTCATTTCATGATTTATGATATGATGAAGGAATATTAATCTTTTGTAACACATATGTATTATTTTCATAATGTGATGGTGTTTATGATATAACTAAAGACAATGGTTATGTTATAACCAACGACGCTGGTGACATTATAAAAAATGATGGATGGGAATTATACATATCTATAAAGCATTGGGTAAATATTTATATCTCAAGATCTAGATAGGAATAGAACAAGTATTGAACCCGGTTCAACACGAGATGGATGGAATGGGTGGTGAGCACGATTTAGTAAGATAGGGTTGGGATGTCGAGTGAACTTAGTTTGGTAAGACTGGGCTAGAGTGGGGAGTAAACCCTCTTCAGTAAGAGTGTCTATTGAAAATGATGGTCATAGGAGTGAAGCGTGACTACTGTTATGGTTTGGAGAGTGAAACCATTCCAATATGATATCATTGGTAATGATCCTCGAAAAACATGGAAATAATTTTCTATAAATTTTTAAGTCACAAATCAATGTCTTATGCCATTTTTATGATCTCATGGATCCCATTTCCTGATTCCCTTATGATTCATGTCTTATGAACTACTAATATTTATCCCATTTCACAATATTATTATATTTTATATGAATTTTATGGTTTTAAAATGTTAGGTTCAAGTTCTCATAGAATTATTTTCATAATATTCTCAGATATGTCCTTTGTTTATGCTTTCAAATCATTTGAGATCACCCATTTTATGTCTCCTTTCCTCGGGTTATAAAGAATCATTTTTATATAGAATTATTAAATTGGAAGATATTTATGGGAGAAATAATAGATATTTCATGAATTAAGATGATTGTGTTTCAAATTGTTATTCAGAGTGGATTCTCAAGAGGGGGTGAATTGAGTTCCTACTTAAACTTTCTGTTAAAAACATTATTATAATGATCCCCCAAATTTTGAAAATAGCCCACCTAATTAAGTAGAGATATAGAAGACTAATTGGTCAATATGTTTCTCAAAGGGTAATTATCCCTCAGTTTAATTAGTGTTGAAAACTTCTTCTACTTTTGAAACAGGTTTAATGAATTAAACACATACACACACTTTCCATATCTAATTGTAAATTTGAATGAAAAATAGTTTCATGTATTAGGAATAATATATAGAAAATGGATAAAATAGAGTACAACAAAAAATATAAAACACATAAAAGTTAAACAAGAGTTTTAGGCTCAAGTCGAGAGACTTAATCCTCTTCACTTGGTTATCACCTGCCACCAAGAAGCTTTTTTACAATAAACGTGATACACATCCTGTATCAGGATCTAAAACAATTTTCCAAAACTGTCCAAGGTTCACACCCTCTCCCACCATTCTTCATGGGAGTAAAAAACAACACATGCCACACATGGTCTCTTCCACAGTTATACGTGGTAAAACAGGGAGTAATAGATGTTTTATGTGAGGATTTTTATATCCTTCAGTTCAAGAACATGAGATAGTGTATATGACACAAAAACACATTACTAAAAAGTGTATGATAAAAGAACACAATAGAGAAAATATGATGAGATTGAGTTTACAAGGCTCTATGTGTTTTCTGTTCTGATCTTGACTCTTTGAAGTGATGAATTTGATGTTTGAGTCTTTCTCCGGAATCTGTCTCCAAAATAGAGTGTCACAACTCTAGGTTCTGGATTTCAGGAATTGAGTGTTCTGCTGCTTGTGTTGATCGTGAGTTGATGAAGCACAGAAGGCAGAAGTGAGTTTTTCCCCAATATGATCTTCGTGATGCTTCTGGGTTCACAGTATATGTGCGAGATGGATTTTCTTTGATCTATCTTGTATGATTCTTCATATGATCAAACACACTTCTCATCATCAAGTCAACACTCTACGATTTTTCCATTCCTCTTTATTCTCTTTTACATTATATATCGGAGAATAAGTAAAATTACATCATTTGAGGTCTTTCTCGTACCTCGTAATGTCCCCAGATATAATGTCTCGATAAGTCTACAATCATCATTAATTAATTTCAGAAGCATTAAAGTAAAAAAATATGACCGTTAGAATAATCTTAAGAATATGACAAAGTATGGAGTATAAGTGTATGGTAGACTGATAATGGTAGCCTTTACAAAGGTGGGCTTCAATAGTATGTGCACATTGGCAGCATTCATCGGTTACCTTCCCAATGGTAACCATCCATCACTTACTCTCCATCATTTTCCTTCCATTGGTGACCTTTGATTGATAACTCTCCATCAGTACCCTTCAATTGATAACTCTCTATCAGTAACCTACAATTGATAACTCTTTATCGGTAACCTTCCCAATAGTAGCATTGCATTGGTTACCTTGCATTAATGAACATGCATCAGTATTATTTCATTTCTGACCTTGCATCAGTTACCTTTGCATCGATGACCTTTGGATCAGTGACCTTTGCATCAGTGACCTTTTAACTAGGATAAATTTTCCAGTGGGATATTTAAACAGGAGAGCAGTGAGATTAAACACACACTTTTATCACTTTGATATAAACATGAAATTCACATAAATTATTATCTTGTAAGAGAAACATAATTATCAAATAAATAAACCATGATTTGGGATTATCGAAACATGATTTGGGATTATCAAAACAGGTGAGTCCTACAATCTCTCTTTTTTTATAATCACGAATTATGTCAGTATTTTCTGAATTAGGGTTAAGTAAATTTTCTTATATCTTCATAGGTTTGTATAAGAACATTTGAACCATGTTTATTATAGAAAAATGTAGATAGTATATATATGCAAAAAGAGTTTAGACAACGTAACGAAAATGTCTCCTTCTTTAAGTTTAGGCAGCTTAAAACTTAAACTGGACTTGTTTATCCCCCATTGGGTAACATTGTGATTCAAGATTGAATATTTCTCCCCATTTGTGATTAAAAAAAAACATAGGAGGATAAAAAGAAACAAAAGATGATTTTCCTATAATGAATCAAAACTACAATATACAAAAAATGATACAAAGATCCCAATCAACTAAGACACCCCACATTCAATCCACATTAGTGATGTCCAAAAGAGATTTGTCTTTGTATGTGGAGGAAGATGGTTCTGAGGATGGAGGTATATGCCTAGGGATGATAGTCAATAGTGTAGGATGATCTAAAACTGAAGAATCAGTAGACCTTTCGTGAGTAGATGTATAAGGAGTAGTGGGGGTAATGCTTCTGATGGAATGTGCAGAAGTCATAATAGGTGCATCATCGGAAGATCCTGAGGCACCTGAGGTTGAAAGAAAGGCTAGAGGAACAATTATGGGAGTGTAGTCCACATGGAAGAAGGGAAAAAGAAGATTTTTGAAATCCATAATAAAACTTCCTCCTCTTTCCATCGCTGAAATAAAATCATCCTTATTTTCTACAAATTTATCCAAAGCAGGAGTCAACTCTCTAATCCTGTTAACATAATCATTAAAGTCTTGAGTGATAGTTGTGTTAGGGTTGGTGTCCTGAGAACCAACTTTTTTTTACTTTGATTACATTAATGTACACTTTTTATATGTTGTTCATTGTTCTGTATGACTATATTATAATAATGTCCTGGAATATTTGTTGCATTGATAAGGTCATGGTAGATCCCTGCTATGATGAGAACCTTGAAATTCTATAAAAATATTCTTAAATAATGGTCTATGGTTGGATTTCATACTATGATTGGAAAAATTTTATACACACCATCATGTGCGAGTACTCGTAACAAGATGAGACTCTCTCTCATGGAGTTCACACTTGGTAATCTCCAAGATGGGAGATTATGAGAACAAACCCGCCAGCAGTAATTCCACATGTCTGGGTGTCATCAGACATTTCTCTCTATGAGCGTGTGTAATGGTCCTTAGACTGGAAGATTACTATTAACTCATGTCGTGACTTTCACACTTATATTTGATAACTAAACCATCATGAATATATTTTTCAGAAAGTAGGGTACGCTGGGTGAATCATGAATGACATGTTGTTAATGGATAAGTCAAGGAAGGATTTTCCGTTCCATATTTATGGAAGTAGATATCTTGGGCCCTTTGATTGAAATAGAACTGGAGAAGAAATTCCATGGCCATGGTGTAATGACGATTTTATTTATAGAAGTCAATGAATGAAATATCAAGCATATAGGATTAAGAAACTTCCACGAAACGTGCTAGATGAGATATTGATACAAAGAGATTAAATTACACGGTAAGCATTCGTATTAGGTGACACGTCAAGGCAGCATCAACTTATTTCTCTTGGGTTCCTTGAACCATTGCTAGACTGTAATCTAGGAATTTAGGTAAGCGCACCTAATGCTAAAAAGAAATAGTCCTAGAGGGTTAAACACTTAGTGTATCCAATTATCTCAAGTAAAATAATGATTATTCCTGTATGTGGTTTAAAAATTATTCAAGGAAGCCTAAATCGTATTAATGTTTGAGGAAGAATTAAATGAAAAAAATGATATAGACGCTGTTGTACATTGAATGTTCATGCGTGTAGTTTTTCATTTTGTAAAGGAATAATAAAATGAAAAAAAAGATATACACGCCGTGTAAATTGAATGTACACACCCTGTAGTTTTTTATTTTGGAAAGGAAATGAAAATGTAAACAAGATATACACGCTGTGTACATTGAATGTAAACACCATGTAGTTTTCAATGAAAAATGAGTACACGACGTGTATTTATGATTAAACACCATTTAGTTTTTCCATTTGGTATTTTGAGGAAATAATATAATTTTATTTAAATGATATTTATTATAATCAGTGTGGGTGCATGTTAAAGAATTAATGATTCGACATGGGGTTTTCAATAAGAGTTAATGAAATAAATAAAACGCGTAACATGTTTATTTATTGTCATAACTCTATAACATCAAAACCAATTATAAATATCCTCACAACCCGACACTTTTCCTAAGAATCATTGTGCACAACAATTCTAGCTAATTCACTCAAGACCAAAAGAACTTCGTCCTCCAAGAATGATCTCAAGACCTAGGGAGATCCTCCTCCATCAGATCAAAGAGATATAAGTCGGACAAACCAAGAAAAGGCATATCCATTCTAGCACCCAAAGATTCCTTTGGAAACTTCCAGAGATACATGGTGCACGCGTGGATCACCACTAGAGGAAGTCTACCCCTGGATTCTGTGACACAATGACGAATCACATCAGAATGTGATCAGAAATATCAATGAAGAAAGATTTCCGTAAAAGGGAATTCTTATCAATTAACTAAATTAATTATAATCAACCTATGATGATCTTTCCTTTTTTGGTTTCAGTACTATTCTTATTACTTTTCTATTTCTGTGATTCGATCCATGGATTCTAGATTTTATCGCCCTATTGATCCCAAATTGATCATTTCTAATGGAAAAAAGACAAGTGGGCACATCCACCCACGAGCTTTCGCTGAACTCGGGACCTTCAAGTGGTATCATAGAGAGTCACAACATTGATTATAGTTATTTATTTTTCATTCATAATTTATGCATTTATATTTGATTCAATTCAAGATAAATTATTCAATAAAAATGAATGAACGAGATATGTTCTTCCCCCATCATTTCTCGATTCACATCATAGAAACAACCTTTTAATTTTAATTTTGATTAAAAAACTGAGGAACTCATCTAGAGTATCCGATCATTCTGTCTGTACAACACAAGAATACATGATGTGAAGTGAAGACGACATTCCGTGTACATAGTTTCAACGAACCGGTTCTGGTCTGCCAAACCACGCCGTGCGAATTGAGTATACCTTGGTTTTTAATATATCGTATTTACTAGAATTTAATGGCGCGTGGAAACTAGAATACACGACAATAAACCAACACACCGTGTAGTCCAATCCAGCCCAAGTGAAACCATGTACATGGAGAAGCCATGTACTGTACACACGTGATTTTTAGGCTGGTAACCGCATAATAAGAAAATACATGACATGCTATACTAATCTACATGTCATGTACTCCAAAATTTTCAAGGTACAGAAAACACGCCAAGTCCCCCGACGTGTACTTTGGATAAAGGGTGAAATCAAATACATGCCATGTAATATAGCCTACATGCCATGTACTTTCTAGAAATGTGTTTTCACCAGGTTACCTCCAAAGTAAAAAGACCCATACAAGGATTATGGTTGAGAATAATCTCAAGGATATTCAGAAAGGAATTTAAGATAAAAATTGATTAATTATAAGATCATAAATAATTGAATTCAAGTGATACTTATCTTGAATATAACAACGATGAAAATAATTTGAATACTAAATATGCATAAATGTCATTTCATTCTATGGATGATCATGATCTAGACCAAAGACCCTTTTTATGTGTGTATTGTTTCATTGAAATTTGTTTAATTTAAATTTGTTGGCCTGCGAGCCTTCTTCCTATAAAATGTAGGGCCTGTATGACCATGGTTTCTTTAATGTAAACCACATGTAATGGATGATCTCCCGTGCCAGTGGAGACGGTTCAAAATCAGAAGCTGAGGAGAAACCAACCCTATAAGATACAAAGGTGGATATGTTGGAGCTGCAAAAAACATGAACCATTGAGTTCAAGTTTTTTCCCTAGGTTAGGATTAGATTATCAAAACCACTATATAAGCCAACAAATATAATCTCATGATCATTCCATATTATTTAATTTCCATTTTATTGCACGGTTTATTTATCATGTATGTGTTTTCGCGTTAACAAAGTTAATGAAATAAATAAGCATGCAAAGATGGAATAAAATAAAAACCTGACTATGCGTAAACATTATCAGAACATGGTTAATCACTTAAGAAAGCATCACATAATATTAACAAGCATGTGATAATGCAAAATAACACATAAAGGATTAAAATCCCTCAAATACCATATTAAGTAAGACCAAGCCATATGTTACTTGATTGAGGGAAAGACTCAATAAAACTATGTGTTTGACCAACCCTTTTTGGGACACGTACTCTTATAAATGAAGATATTATGAATATTTCGAGTAGAAGTAAACATTTCATATCCAGAGGAGTAGCCCTTTCTGGACTTCTTTTAAAATGGAGGCAATTGTTGAGGAAATCAAAGTCCGGATTTCGGGATTGGGGAGTCCACTCAACAGATCAAGAAACTGTAAGCTCATAGTTGGAAAAGACATGCCTACGTAAATACCTTTATATAACTTGACCAACCTTGTTGGGGTTATGTGAAGGGGAATATGGATCATTTACACTAGAATGTTATAGCAATTGGACATTCTGAGTTCAATGGGTGAGGGACATTGGTACTTGATAAAATAGTGGGAGAATTAATAAATTCATTTATTATTTTTCATAAAATGTAATCAAAAGGTACTGATAAATCATCTCTTTTAATTTGTAGAGTCAATATGAAAAGCTCATCAATCATATTATCTCTAGGATCAATACTGGATAGAGACAATATACTCACTGACAGTAACTTTTAGGAATGGTTTAGGAACCTTCAAGTTACCCTATGCCATGAATGAATGTATTATGTGATGGAGTCCTCACTTCCTGATTCTCCTACCCAAGGGGAGACTGATCATGATTTCTTGGTCTATGATCAACCTTTGAATGATACACTTGACATTAAATGTTTGATACTGTCACCAATGTCTAGTGAGCACATGATGTCTCATGAAGACATTGATTCCTATAGCATTCTTGAGAATCTCCGTGGTCTATACCAGGAGATAGAAAGTCACGAAAGGTTTGAGATCTCCAAGGATCTATTTTAGAGAAAGCTTAGAGATGGTGCCCCAGCTGGGCCTCATATAGTCATGCTCATTAGCTACATTGAAGGTTATAGGGTTTAAACTCCCTGAAGAACTGGGTACCGATCAGATTCTTGCATCACTCCCCTAGAGCTTCTCTAACTTTCTAGTAAATTTCAACTTGAACAACATTTAAAAGTCTCTATCTTATTTTCTTACCATCATTCTCCAAGTGGATAATGATATGAATCATGAAAAGACTTATGTTCTTATGGTGAATAAAATGAAAGGGAAGGAGAAGAGATTTAATCCCAAAGATTATTCAAGGCCTTCCAAGAAAAGAAAGATCAATGGTGGGGTAAGAGAACATGGGGCTGTTTGTCTCGCATGTGGCAAGAAGGGAAACTTGAAGAAAAACTACACACAGCCACGGAAGCAAGGGGAAGCCTTAGGTTCATTTGTTATCGAATGAAATCAATCTATTTATAACAATTGGGTGTTAGATACTGCCTTTGGTGCTCACATCTATATCCAACTACAGGAACCAAGTAGATTTAGAAAGATTGACCGAGGTGATGTGGATCTGTGAGTAGCCAACAGAGACAGACTCACTATTGTAGCTGTCGGAGAATACCACCTCAAATTGCCTAGGGGGAGGGTCTTGGTATTAAAAGGGTGTTATTATGTACCCTCTGTAACCATAAACATTTTTTCAGGGTCTTTATTAGATACTAATAGATTCATCTTCATGTTTGGAAATGAATGTTTCTACTTTTATAAAGATATAATTTCTTTGGGTAGGGAACATTTATATAACGACGTTTATGTGTTGGACTACACAATCCAAATAATTGAAATCGATGAAAAAGTTAATTCACATGACTCATACCAGACCCAACTTTGGCATCACCAGCTAGGTCATGTCAATGAGAAACATTTGAAAAAATTACATCTAGATGGGTATTTAGATTCTTTCAAACTAAAACCACTTGGTGTATGTCATGCATGTCTACAAGGAAAAATGACCAAATCCCCATTTAGTGAGAAATGTGAAAGGGCTAAAGAGCTTCTAGAATTAGTTCACATAAATGTTTCTGCACCATTTACAATTGAAGCAAGGTGTGGGTTCTTGTACTTCATAACTTTTACTAATGATTTTAGTAGATATGTATATATTTAGTTAATGAGGTATAAGTCAGATTCTTTTGATCGGTTCAATGAATACAAGAATGTTGTCGAGAACCATCATGGTAAGAGGATTAAGAAAATCTACTCAGACAGAGGTGGATAATATCTTAATTAGGACATCATTGATTTATTACGAGAGTTTGGGATTCTATCTCAACTCACTCATACTTATACACTATAGTGGAATGGTGTAAGTGAAAGAAGGAACCACACCATTTTGGACATGTTGAGATTAATGATGAGTCATGCGAGTCTTCCATTATCCTTTTGGGGATATGCATTACACACAACAACACACATACTGAACAAAGTACCAACTAAATCGATAAATGGTATTCCATACGAGTTATGGAGTGTACGCAAAGCCATGTTATCAAATTTACATGTGTGGGGTTGCAAAGAATTTGTTAAGGCCTCTTCAGGTAAGAAACATACACCCTGAGGCAGAATGTTTACCTTTATATGATATCCTACGGAAACAAGGGGATATTACCTATACAACACATCGGAGAAAAAGGTAACAATGGAAAGACATTCCATATTCCTCGAGAGGGAGAACATCTCCAAAAGAGATATTGGGAGTGATATAGACTTCAATGAAGTCGAGGCTCAAGATACAAATGGGTTGGAACAAGAACAGATTCCACAATGCCTCATGGACGAACAATCTATTCCAGAGACAAAGGAGTAGCATAGGGTCATGAGAGAGGTAAGAGAACTAGGATGATATGGTTTTATTGTCACTAAGGATGGTGACTCATTATTGGTTGACAATAATGATCCTCTTACCAACAAGGAAGTAGTTGAAGGAATAGACATTTCCAAGTTTCCAGATGCCATGAATTCTGAAATGGATTCCACATAACAAAACCAAGTCTGGATTTCGGTAGATTCTCCAGTTTATGTAATGCCTATTGGTAATCAATGGGTACTCAATAAGAAAATGGATATCGAGGGGCATGTACCCACCTATATGGCATGATTGGTTGCAAAAGGTTTTAGACATCGTTAAGGAATTGAATGTGATGAATCATTTTCACCAGTTTCAATGATGAAATCCTTCAAAATCCTATTGGAAATTTCCGCTTACCATGACTATGAAATTTGGAAAATGGATGTCAAAACAAGATTTATTAACGGGAACCTCCAGGAAGATGTCTACATGAAACAACCTGAAGGGTTTGTGACTCCGAAGGATACTAACACGGTATGCAAGTTGTAGAAATGCATATATGGATTAAAGAAAGCATCAAGGTAATCTAACATTTGTTTTGATGAATCCATAACAGAATTTGGATTTATTATGAATGAATGTGATACTTGTGTCTACAAAAGGATTAGTGGGAGTGTAGTTGTTTTCCTAATAGTATATGTTGATACATATTACTAATTAGAAATGAAATACTTGTATTACAGTCAGTTAAGGCATGGTTGGGTAAATGATTCTCTATGAAAGACTTGGGAGAGGCAGCATATATTCTTGGGATCAAGATCCATCGTGGTAGATCCAAGAGAATGTTGTTCCTAAGTCAAAGTATATACATTGACATGATACTGATGAAATTCAGTCTGGAACAGTCCAAGAGTCAATTGTTGTCAGTGTCACGTGGCATTCATCTTTCCAAAAAAAAAATATGTACTCAAACACATGAGGAAAGAAAGAAAATGGAAAGGTTCCCTTATATATCCACAATTGGGTCAGTCATATATTCTAGGATATGTTCAAGGCTAGATGTTGCTTAAACATTATGTGCGGTAGAAAGATATCAATCTGATCGAGGAGACCGCCATTGGATGGCAGTCAGGACTATCCTTAAGTATTTGAGGCATACTAAGTATATGTTCATGGTTTATGGAGGAGATGAGAAATTAGTCATCAAAGGACATGTAGCTACTAGTTTCTAGGCAGATGAACATGACATGGAGTCACAGAATGGATACATATTTAGTTTTAATGGGGGTGTAGTGAGCTGGAAGAGCTCAAAGAAAGGTGTGGTCGCAGATTCTACAGTAGAGTCCGAGTATATCACAGCTTCTGAGGCATCTAAAGAAGTAGCATGAATGTGAACATTCATCCAAGAGTTGGATGTAGTACCTACCATTAAAGATCATATCACACTCTATTGTGATAATACTGCAGTGGTGGAATATGCATAAGAGCCAAGGTCACATCAGCGGACAAAGCACATACATAGGAAGTATCATCTATTGAGGGATTTTTCTTAGAGAGGGGAGGTTGCGGTGAGCAATATTTCCATGGAAGACAACGTGGAAGACCCCTTGACATAAGCCGTGACTCAACAGAAACATGATCATCATGTGTGGTCTAGTGGACTAAAACTCATAGGCAGTTGGCTCTAGTCCAAGTGTGAGTTTTTTAGGGTTGGTGTCCTGAGAACCAGCTTTTCTTCACTTTGATTACATGATTTTAAACATATTATATATTGTTCATTGTTCGGAATGACTATAATATAATAATGTCCATGAATAATTGTTGCATTGATATGGTAATGGCAGATCCCCACAATGATGAGAACCATGAAATTCTATAACAATATTCTTAAATAAAGTTCTACGGTTGGATGACATACTATGATAGGACAAATAGTATTCACACCGTCATGTGAAAGTACTCGTAAGAAGACGAGACTCTCTCTCATGGAGTTCACACTTGGTAATATCCATGATTGGAGATTATGATAACCGACCCGCTAGTAGTAATTTTTCATGTCCTGGTTCCATCATACATTTCTATCTACTAGCATGTGTAGTGGTCCTTCGACTGGAATATTATAATTAACTCATGTCATGACTCGTGCACTTAGATTTCCTGCTGAAAACCATCACAAAGATAGATGGCGGGAAGTAGGGTACGTCGGTTGCATAATGAATGACATGTTGTTAATGGATTAGTAGAGGAAAGATTTTTCCCTTCTATACTTATGGAAGTGGATATCTTAGGCCCTTTGATTGAAACAGAACTGTCACACAAATTCCATGGCCACGGTGTAATGATGAGTTAATTTCTGGATGTCAAAGAATGACAGATCACGCATATAGGTTAATGACACTACCATAAAACCTGGTTGATGAGATATTGAGACAAAGGGATTAAATTACACAGTAAGTGTTCATATGAGGTGACACGTTAATGTGGCGTAAACTTCTTTCTCTTGGGTGCCTTGACCCATTGCAAGATAGTAATCTTGGAATTTATGCAAGCCCGCCTAATGCCAATGAGAAAGAGGCATAGAGGGTCACACAATAAGTGTATCCATGTATCTCAAGTAGAATAAAGATTATTCCCATATGTGGTTTAATAATTATTGAAGGAAGCCTAAATCATTTTAATGTTGTAGGAAAAATAAAATTAAAAAAACAAGATATACATGCTGTGTACATTGAATGTACAAGCCTTTTAGTTTTTCAATTTGGAAGGGAAGAATAAAATGAAAAACATGATATACACGCAGTTTACATTGAATGTAATCACTGTGTAGTTTTTCATTTTGGAAAGGAAATGAAAAGGAAAACAAGATATACACACCGTGTACATTGAATGTATACGCCGTGTAGTTTTCAATGAAAAATGAATACATGCCGTGTATTTATGATTACAGGCCGTGTATTTTTTTACTTGGGATTCTGATGAAATAATACCATTTTATTTAAATGATATTTATTATAATCCACATGGGTGCATGTCAAGTAATTAATTATTCGACATGGGGTTTTCAATATGATTTAATGAAATAAATAAAATGTGTAATGAGTTTATTTATTTTTATAACTCTTTAACCTCAAACCAGATTATAAATATCCTCAAAAACCCAACAATTTTACTAAGAATAGATGTGGACAACAATTCTGGAGAATTATCTCAAGACCGAAAGAACTCCATCCTCAAAGAACGCTCTCAAGACCGAGAGAGATCCCCCTCCATCTTATTAGGGAAATCTAAGGCATACAACGCAAGAAAAGGCTTCTCCACACTAGAACCCGAAGATTCCTTTAGCGATATCTAGAGATACGTGGTGCACGTGTAGATCACCGCTACCGGAAGTATACACATGGCTTCTGCGACGCAATTTTGAATCACATGAGAACGTGATCAGAAATATCAATGAAGAAAGAACTCCATAAAAGGTACTTCTTGTCAATTAATTAAATTAATAAGAATGAACCTATGATGATCATTCCTTTGTGGTTCTGAGACTATTCTTCTTCTTTGTCTATTTATGTGATTCGATACGTGGAGTTTGGAATTTACCATTGTATTGATCCCAGATTGATCATTCCTATTGGAAAATTTCCAAGTGGGCACATCCACCCATGAGCTTCCGCTGAGCTCGGGACCTTCAAGGTGGAATCCTCACATTCTCCAATAGAAACATGAAGTGATCATCCATCTGATGCTTAGTTTATACACTTTGTATTATAAATCAACTTGTTCCTTAAAGGACTTCTGATCATGAAAAGCTTCCCATAGATAATTTCCCACAAGTTTATGAATTTATCTAGTAGTGGGAATAACCTAAGTCCTAGACCGAGGATTTGAGGTACTGGTACTAGAGAACTTCTAAACTTCTTCTCTAACAACCGACCTGAATGAATCTAGATCAACATGAGGAGAGGATGAAGATGAAACAGATATACATAGAGGTTCCATAGTGAATGCTAATGTCTCATTAAAAGATTTAGTCATCCCACTGATCAGTCTCTTCACATCATCAACTTGTCCACTCACATGTGTCTACATGGAATTCTTAATTTCCTCTAACATAGTGACTGTTTTCTAAACCAGACTCTTAATATATCTATGATCTTTTCACAGCTGAACAATTTAGGCCACATAGGAGTCTAGTCTAGCAATATAATACTTCATAGATTCTATAGAATCTTCCAAGGTTCTGATCTGATTCTTACAGTCCTTTACCTCCTCTAGAATAATGGAGTGAGAGAAAGAAACTAGACTTTCCACTACAGAAGTGACAACTTCTTGATTGAGAGTCATATCCCTCTATAACCCAAAAAATCTCTCATCAAAGTGGATCTTCAGATCTTATTTTATTGATTCCATATCATCCTTTTTCACAAAGTCATGAGGAAAAAAGAACCACTGGCTGCACAATACTAGTTTCTGAAATAGTAGGAATGGGAGGACTTCTTATTGGCTGGTCATCATCAAGAATATCCATAATATAAGCCTAAGACAACAAATCCAGGGTCTTCTAACCAATATTCTATTCCAAGAGCTATAGAAATCAAACTTGTGGCAATAGGTTCCTCCGCCTCACATGGATCATTATCCTGATCAACCATATCCATATCTACCATACCTCCTTAAGAAACTTCATCAAGAAGAGTGTACCCTACCACTTTGTCTATTGAATCTTCAAATACATTAAAATCAATTCAATCTTCAACTAAGTCAGAAAATTGTTCATCTACATCTTCAACCATTTCTGCTTTTCCTATCAGTGGATTGAGACTTAGACATTCTTCTTCAATTACATCAGCAGTAGTCTCAATGTCATCATGACTAGATTCAGTGTCCTCATCCTCTTCTGAGGTCCCTCTAATGTCTCTTAAGACATTTTAGGCCTCTTCTTCCACACATGTCTCTTCATCATTACTATCCATTAGTAAAGTCTCCTTTCTAGGAAATCTATTTGGTGGGATAGGCTTAGCAAAGGATACAATATTAGCATGAGGATTGGAGGGAAGGCCTGGATCACTCCTGTCATCTATAGGTGAGACTTTTCTTTCTAGTGAAACAATAATTTCTCCTTCTTCATCTAAATATGTAGGCTCCACTTAACCAGGCTTTAGACCATGATCTCTCTTATCCTTATCCCTAGTAAGATGAGTGATAGGGTAGAATTCCTCATATAACTTAACCTCCTCATGTACCCATCTTCTTTTTCAAGGGTTCCAATTTATCTTCATCAATTTAAAAATTACCTTTGTAATGAAGAAATTTTCACTTACAAGAACTATTTCCTCCTTCTCTCTAGTAAATCCTCTCACCTTCAGCATCAAGGATATAAATCTAGCATGAAATAAGGAATTGTATTTTGAACTGGGATTGATCATATCATCTAATTAAATCATCATAAGACTATATAAATTTATCTTTACCCATGATTCAACATGCACAAAAGAAATACATATTGAATTTTCAATATAGAAAATTACCCTCTCCTGGGACTCATGACATGTTGTAAAAACATAAACAGAAGCTTGTATTCTCCTTCCATCTCAGCAGCAATGACATTCCTAGGGATCCCAATCCCTGTCAGTTTGGATAAGGCTTCTTCATAACAGAATAAATTATTATTTATAGGCACCACTCCTGAGTAGTAGTCATAAATCCATTCATGTGGAACTCTCAGACACTCATCCTATTCAACAGAGGATAAGCTTACACTTACCTTTGAATAAATTCTGCTCTCATCCTCAGTATGTTTGAATTTCAAAAACTCATAAAACTCTATAACTAACTTCGAGAAATAAGGTCTATTATTGTTTGTAATGAATTCAACCCAGCTTTGAGATTCAAGGGCCTTCAACACTAAAGGTATGCTTGTTAGAAACCACTCGAAACTGACCTATTTTCCAACTACTATTTCCCACTTCGACAGATGAGGGTCGATCGGCTTTGCCACATCCTTACTACCACTAATCGACTCATCTTGTGGTCTCTTTGGATGTGGTGTATCCCCTTCGTCACTAACCCAAAATATCTTCACTCTTACCATGGAATATGAAGTGGTTCGAGGGTTTCAGAAGAGGGTTAGGTTTTGAGGTTTGGGAGAAAATAGATTCTGGAGGGAATTCGAGGTGGATCGAAATTTGGTATGATCTTTTAATTTTATCATTTAGGGATTGAAAAAAAAACAAGTAAAATAAATAAATAAAACAGAAAATGATTCAACATCCAGTAGAAAGAAAACATGATGTCCTGAAAAACATCAAATATTGGTAAGATGCCAACTTTGAGGTCATAACTGGGAGGTTCCTAACGGTGAGGTCATAATGGAGAGGTTCGAAAGGTGAGGTTACTAATGGTGATGTTTCTACCCCTTATAGTTTATCATACTTAACTAATGTTTGATGTAATTTAACCTCTCATAATTCAAAGGCTTTGAGAACATGTTATCCAATTGGGATCTGATACCTTTGAATTCAAGAGTGATATAACCTCTTTGATAATGATCTCTCATGATGTGATGTATCACATCAATGTTCTTTTTCCTAGCATGAGATACTAGAATTTTATAGATTTTAATATGCCTTGTATTATCCCACATTATAGAGACATGTTTGAATCGATATCCATAGTATAATAAAGTGTGTTTGATCCATAGAATTTGAGCACAACAAGTCCTAGCAGTAATATATTCAGTTTCAATAGTAGTTAATGCAATGGAGTTCTGTTTCTTACTACACCATGATACTAGAGACTTTAATAAAATGTGACATGTTCTAGAGGTTTTTATTCTATCTAACTTGCAACAAAAAAAAGCAGCATCCGATTAACTTATTAAATAAAATGTTTGTACTATGGGATAAAATAGTGTTAAGTTTAAAGTATACTTGAGATATTTAAAAATCCTTTTAACAGTAGTTAAATTAGACTCTTTAGGATTGGATTGAAAGTGAGAACCCATGCATACATTGAAGATAATATCAGGTCTGCTAGTAGTAAGATAGTGTAGACTTCCAATCATACCTCTATAAATCGTTTGATCCCCTGGTTTACAAGGTTCATCAGCAACCAACTTACTGGTAGTACTCATAGTTGTATCACTACCTTTATTGTTGTCCAAACCAAAATGTTTCAAAAGATCCTTGGTAAATTTTCTCTGATTGAAAACAATCACATTTTTGTTTTGAAAAATTTGAAATACAAGGAAAAATTTAAGTTCCCCCATTAAACTCATTTCAAATTCATCTTTCATCATTTTCAAAAAATTAGTACAAAATGAATTTTTACTGGATCTAAAAATAATTTCATCTACATAAATCTGTTCTATTAAAACATCTTTGGAAATCCTTTTAATAAAAATATTAGGATCCACAATTCCATTAGTAAAATTTCTTGAAATAAGTAAAGAACTATGTCTGTCATAAAAATATCTTGGAGCATGTTTAAGACCATATATGGATTTTGAAAGGTTGAAGGCATGGTTTGAAAAATGGGGATTTGTAATACCAGAGGGTTTTTCAACAAATACATCTTCAACCATGTCCACATATAAAAATTAACTTTTGACATCCATTTGATAATGTTTGAAATTCATATGAGTAGCATAAGAAAGTAGTATTCTAATTTCTTCTAGTCTTGCTACAGGTGAAAATTATTCCTCATATTCAATTCCTTTATCTTGACTATATCATTGTGCAACTAGTCTAGACTTGTTTCTTACTATGTTTCCAGATTCATAAAAATTATTTCTAAACAACCATTTAGTGCCTATGGTCAAAATGTCTTTATGTCTTTCTACTAATTGCAAAACTCTATTTCTATCAAACTGATTTAATTCTTCTTGCACAGCTACCACCCATAAATCATCATTGATTGCATCATCAATATTTTTAGTTTCATGATATTAAAGCTAGGCTTGATGTTCAACCTGGTTTCTCAGAGAAGCTCTAGTTTGAGTTCTTATATTTAAATAACCTATTACAACATCTAAAGGATGAATATTAAGAGTTCTAATACTTATAAGAAGAGTTGAACTAGACTTCTCTTGAATGTATATAGGTCCTGATTCATCATCCATAGATTCTGGAAAACATCCAGAACTAGTTGTTTTCAGTAAGGGCTTCGTGTCTTTAACATTAAGTACTAGAATTGACATATCTTCCTCAAGGTGTTCAACAATGGTTTTGGGTTCACGTGGACCATTATCATCAAATTTGACATGAACTAATTATTCCATTCATTTGGTTCTATTATTAAATATTCTATAAGATTTACTAGAGATTGAATATCCTAGGAAAATTCCTTCATCACTTTTGGAGGAACATTTGTCAAGATTGTCAATATTATTAAGGATGAATAATTTTCAACCAAAAAATCTAAAGTAATTAACCTTAGGCTTCCTATTATTTTAGAGATCATCAGGGGTCTTCTTAAGAACATTTCTAATCAAGACTCAATTGATAATTTAACAAGCTGTATTAACAACTTCATACCAAAAATAGATAGGTAGATTATACTCATTAAGCATAGTCTAGGAAATCTCTTCAAGAGTTAAATTTATTTTTTCTACAACTCCATTTTTCTGAGGTGTTCTAGAAGCATAGAAATTGTGAGTATAGCCCTTATGTGGGAAAAAGGATTTAAATTCATGATTTTCAAACTCATGAGCATGATCACTTTTCATCGTCTTTATTCTAAGTCCACTAAGATTTTCTATAGACGTGGAATATTTAATGAAGTAAGAACATGAATCACTTTTGTGAGATAGAAAGTACACCCATGTATATCTAGAAAAATTATCTATAAATACATAAAAATAGTGCATCCCATTTAAACATGAAACTCTATACGGGTCAAAAAAATCCATGTGAACCAACTCAAGCAGTTGAGAAGTATAAACTTTTTTCTTTGGTATGAATGAAACTTTGTGTTGTTTTCCCTTTTGACAAGGATTACAGTCTTTTTTAATTGGGAATTCCAATTTAGGTAGGTCCCTAACTAAACCTTTCCTAGTTAGTTTCCTAAGTGAGTGCACAATACAATGTTCTAATATTTTGTGCCATAACCATGATTCAATATGAAAATAATTTAAATATGAAACTTTTTTTATAGCTATAGAATTTAAATGAGGATCATATAACTTTTAATTTATAAGAGCAGTGAATATTAAATAATTTTTAGAATTAAAAATATTTCATGCATCATTTTTAAATTTATCATTAAAACCATCATCACATAACTGATTGATAATTAGTAAATTTTACTTCAACCCATCAACAAAAAGCACTATTGATATTAATATAATACTAGTGTTACAAATTTTGCCTAAGCTAATGATATTCCCATTTGAATTTTCACAAAAAATAACATGTCCACCATCATCTTTAATTAGAATCTTGAAGAATGAGTAGTTTCCGATTATGTGTTTTGAACATCCACTGTCCATATACAATAGAGTTTTATAGGGTCTCTTTAAACAGTTTTCCTGTAGAATAGATTATTTCCAGGGTAACTTTGGTACCTATATTTTTTGGTTCCAGAGAGGTTAGAAAGTAAATTTTTTGGAACCCATACCTTTCACAAATATTTCTTATAATAAACCGATATATTTTGAGACATAAACACTTTTTTTGTCCTTTAGATAATTTTTTTTCAAAATATGGTCTAGAGCATGAACTTGTAGTGAACTGTCCAGATTTTGGAAAAACTTTATTCTTAATAATTCTTCTATGTCCTGGGTGATATTCTAGACCAGTTGTGTATTTTGGAGCAATCTATTTTCCCAGTAACTGAGTTAAGGTATCTCTTCCTACAGTAAAATTTTCAAAATATCTCTTTAATTGCTCATTGGATAATTTAAGTTCATTATTTTCTTTTAACAGCTGAGCACATTTTTCTTTTTCAATATACAGATCAGACTTATAATATGAATTTAAAGAATGTTGTCTTCTAAATAATTTATAATTATCCTTGAGTTCAATAAAAGTTTCCTTAATAATTCACCTTTATTCAAATAGTTCATCCTTTTTCATATTTTCATCATTGTTTGATTCAATTACATTCTCATAAATGTAAGCAGAATGTTCAAGAGTATTGGTTGTTACCTCGGATATTTATGTCATGAAACACAAGTTTTCTTGTTTTCCCTTTTTAATATCAGATGTTCCAGATCCCCTTGAGCTATCTTCTGAGGCACTCCATGTAGCTTTCATATCCTTTTTATATCCTTTTCCATTGTCTTTATATTTCTTCTTAAATTTCATGTTGGGGAAATTATCTTTCAAATTAACTTTTCATTTAAAATCATAACAGACTATCTCATTTCTGTTATCATTCCATTTTCTATCATTTTTCCATGGTCCTTTATTATCATACCTTCTATTATTGTTCTACTTTCTAAATAACTTTTTCTTAAATTAGACCTTCTTGAATCACCTAGAAAGATAAGACATCTCATCCTCACTATCAGAATCTGAATCTTCGCTGGTGGAAGTGTCTATATGAGATTGATATTTTTCTTTGTCCTTGTTCTTTGAGGTAAAAGTCGTGAATGCTACAGATTTCATTCTTGGTTGTTCATATGCTTCTTTATTTACCTAAATCTCTTCTTTGTACATCATAATCATTCCAATTAGTTCCTTCACTGGTATCTTTCCTATATCACAAAATTCTCGGAGAGAAATAGAAGTTCCTCTCCATTTGTCAGGTAGTCATCGAAGAAATCTCATAATATGATCCTTGGTGTCCACTAGTTTTCCATGAAGACTCATGGTATTCACAATTTCATTGAACCTGAGATACATTTCTGAGATAGGTTCATTAGGATTCATCTTAAAATTATTATATTTAGTAGTATATGTATTTAATCACATTTCATTAACATTGGTTGTTTTCTCATGAGAAATAGCTAATGTATCCCAAATTTCCTATGCAGTTTTACTAGCAGATATTCTATTGAATTCTTCATCACCTAAAGAAAAGTACAATGTATTTATTTCTTTATAGTTATTGTTATATGTATCTTTTGTCAACTTAGATCTTGTGTCCCTATAAGTAACAGGCAATACATGTTGTTTTTCAATTGGGGCCCAGATTTCAGGTCCCATGCTCTCTAGATACATTTTCATTGTTAATTTCCACTGAGAGAAGTTATTTCCATTAAAGAAAGGTGTAATGTTAGTATCAACACCCTAAACTCTATTATCCATTTTTAATTATAATTTTAAAGAACTGAAAATTTTGATATGACATAAAATTTAAGATCTTTAAGATAAAACTAAAATCATAGTTAAATGATTTGACAAGTTTCACAACATTTCAGGTAGTAGAAAAACAAATTAAACTAAATCCTCTGATATCAAATGTTTGATGGAGTGTAATCTCAAGAGGGGGGTGAGTTGAGTTACTTCTTAAAATTTATGTTAAAGGCATTATTATAAAGATCCCGCAAAATTTTGAAAATGGCCATGTTAATTAAGGAAGTAGATATATAGGTTTATAATTGGTTAACAATTTTCTCAAAGGGTGATTAGTCCTCAGTTGAATTGGTGTATAACACTTCTTCAACTTTTGAAACATGTTTAATGAATTAATCACATACACACAATTACCAAAACTAACTATCACAGTGAATAAAAAACAGTTTTATGTTTTAGCAATAAGTAGTGGAATGTAGATAAAATTGAGTACAACAAAAAATATAGAACACCGAAAAGTTAAACAAGAGGTTCAGTCTCAAGAAAAGACTTAATCCACTCCACTTGGTGATCACCTTCCACCATGCAATATATATTAAAAATAAACTTGATACACAACCTGTATCAACCATTATAATAGTTTTCACAAATGGTCCAGGGTTGACACCCTCTACCACAGTTCTTCATGAGAAAGAAAAACAAAACAAATCACAGACAGTGTATTCCTTAGTTATATGTGGTAAAATAAGGAGTAAGAGATGTTTATTGTGAGTATTTTTATATCCTCCAATTCAAGCACAAGAGACAGTGTGTATGACACAAAAACACACTTCTAAAAAATGTAAGATAAAAGAACACAGTAGAGAATATATGTTGATATTGAGTTTAGAAGGATATATGTGTTTGCAGTTATGATCTAGACTCTTTTAAGTGAATAATTTGATGTTCGAGTCTTTCTCTAGAAGTTGTCTTAAAAAAGAGTGTCGTAACTCCAGTTTCTAGATTTCAGAAATCGAGTATTCTGCTTCTTGTGTTGATCGTCAGTTATGAAGCATATAAGTCAGAAATGATTTTGTCCCAAAGATTATCTTTGTGATGCTTGTGGGTTCAAAATATATGTTTCGGATGGATTTTATTTGATCTAGTGAGTATGTTTCTTCATATGCTCAGATGCGCTTCTCATCATCAAGTCCTCCCTCTATGCTTTCTAAATTCCTCTTTCTTCTCTATTATATTTGAGGTCTGAGAATAGGTAAAAGTACATCACGTACTGCATTTCTCATACCTCATACTATCTCCAGATACGGTGTCACAATATGTCTACAATCAACATTAATTAATGTCAGAATCAATAAAGTTAGAAAATATGACCATTAGAATAATCTTAAGAATTTGAAAATGTATGGAGTTGATGTGTATGGTAGACTGGTAATGTTAGCCTTAAAAATGGTAGGTTTCAATAGTATGTTCACATTGTTAGATTTCATTGGAAACTATTCCAATGGTAACCTTTTATCTCGAACTCTCCATCAGTAGCCTTTCATTGGCGACCTTTGATTGATAACTCTCCATTGAAAACCTTCAATTGATAAATCTCTATCGGTAACATTCAATTGATAACTCTCTATTGGTAACCTTCCCAACAGCAGCCTTGAAATAATGACCTTGAATCGGTGACCTTGCATCAGTAACCATGATTCGGTGACCTTTTATCGGTGACCTATGCCTCGGTGACATTTGCATCGGTGACCTTTGCATCGGTGACCTTTGCACTGGTGACCTTTGCATCAGTGACCTTTGCATCGGTGACTGTTTCATCGATGAACTTTGCATCAGTGACCTTTACATCAGTGACCTTTAAATCAGTGACCTTTTTTACTTAGAGAATTTTTTCATTGTGAGCTTTAAACAAGAGAATAGTCTGATTAAACCCACAGAGTTATCACTTTGGTATAAACATGATTTTCACATAAATGATTATCTTGCAAGTGAAACATAATTATAACATAAATTAAACATGATTTCAGATTATTGAAACATGATTCGGGATTATCAAAATAGGTGAGACCAACACAAATATCCAAACACACTAAACTATTATTGTCTTCTCTCTTGTGTTCATGTAAAGTACAGAATTTTCACCTAAAATATATAATATACGTGTTGGAGAAGACTTGGTGACTACAATTTATCGAGTGAATCAGTCATGTTTTCTTCAAAAATTTTATTTTCCTATTATTAAATAGGTATATATAAAACATTTCTTTTAAAATGATAGAGGAATTTTTTGAAATGTATTATCCTTGAGTCTACCATCTATATTTATATATCTTCAATCTCGTAAGAACAATGAATTATCATGTTATGAGAGATCATGTAACACCCCTATATTTAAATAAGTACTTATACTTCAAATGAATATTTTTTAAATAGTTTTTGAAACATTAGTTAACAAGATAAAATGAACCACAATACCTTTATTAAGATAAAATACTACAATGAAAGACAAACAGTAACATACATTTAGTTTTCAATATGAAAATACCTGAAGAAACTTATATGTGGAGTAAATAGAAATATATATAAAAATATTACAAACATAAAATCATTATCCTCATGGTTTTTTATGAATATTGTGAATCCAACTGAATCTTTGGAAATATGATAAAAAATTGTGAATAAAACAATTTTAATGAGATGGAAGTAAATGAATAATTCTTAGTAAATCATATAATGGTATATATTAGAATCTAATATGATTGTTATATATATGGTCACTAAAAAATTAAGAATTATATATATAAAACCTATAGATTTAATTCTATTTGGTATATTTATGTCCAATTTTTAATAATTTTTCTTAAAAATGATTTAATTCACAAAACTCAAAAAATTATTATTTCAAATGATATAGATTAAGAGAACATAATATTCTAGAATGTATTTTTTCTATAATAGTAGTTTTTTTACATTTTGGAAAATAAAATTTACAAATTTTATAAATTTAACATCATAAAAATGATTACATAAACTAATTTATGACATCAAAATTATCTTATAGTGAATATTTGTGCCTTTTTCATAATTAGTTGATTATTGACTCAATAGTGAAAGATTTCATTTTTTTCAAAACAATAATTTTTTCTCTAAATCATTCAATTTGAATGTCTAGTTATTTTTTTGATATTAAAGGTAAAATAATTCTATATAAATTAAAAATAGTATTATTAATTAAAAAATAATTTTTATTATATTTAGTTTAGGAATATATTTATTTTTATACTTAATTTTTTTTTTCCAAAAAGCTATTTTTTGCTATATTTTACACATTTATATTAAAATTGATTTCAAATAATTATAGAAATTTAATAATGAAAAATTATTTCAAATTTGGAATAAAAGGTTTCATATTCGGTAAATAGGTCTCTTTTACTTTTGGTTATTTTATGTAGGAACCTCGGATAAAATTTTATCACCCCCATATGGGTAGAATGAGTAAAATAGAGTGTAAATTATTAGATATGGAATACAAATATCCCTAAAACGTGGATATATTTTATTTTATGAGTTTTATTCAATAATAACAATATATTTTTTTTAAATTGAGGAAATTGATAAGCACTATTGTTTGGTTGGAACCGTTCTATTATCCTATAAAAAATATACTTACAAAATATGTCACTTTCTAAATTTAATTTATATTATATGTTATCATTCGGATAAAAATATATCATGAATTAATCTAAAGGATTATTTTCAAAAAAATTATAATTTTTTAATTATTTTATTTTAATTTTAATTTTTAGTGATGTTTTAATTACCTTAAACCATTATAGAACTCTGTTATAATTCTTCTACAAGTAGTACAAGAAGCTACAATAGTAATTTAAATAAATAAATAAATGTAATATATGCTGAATGAAATATGGTATTCTATGAATCAAATAGGTAATAATAAAGTTTAATTATTGGTAATAGTTTTTATATTCAAATTTCATTGTTTTCATGATGTGTATACATTCAAAATAATTGAATTTCCCAAAAATTAATTTAATGATATTTTATGGTAAAAATTATTTATTAGGATATTTAAGAATAAAAATAATAAAAAAAGTAGGACAAGGGGGTGTGCAATGATTTAAAAATTCATAGAAGGATTATGTTTTAGTAAATTTTCACCTTATAATTAATATTATAACCATTAAATATAGAACGATGTGTTACCACGATTATTGTTAAAAAGGGTTAACTACGAGTTCAATCCAAAAGATAAGGTTTAAAATGAAACATAAACATATTTAAATTTAATTGATTGATGGTAGTTGAACCAATAAAATAATTTCCTTTTTGTTAAACTTTACATGATTTTGATATTTATAATATTTTATTATTCATAATATTTAAAATTTCTCCATAATCCTCACATATAAAAAAGAACACACTTTCCTCTCATCTGCACACATTCTTGTCCATTTAACTCAAACAATATTTGAAAAAATCCCTTTAAAACTATCATCCACACATTATAGAGACAATGATATCACCGATAGGACAAAAAAGAAGTATTAATGTGTATTAAAAATATGGTTTTTGAAATAAATGGTGGTTTGCATGATTATAAAGAAAGATAATACTTCAGGTAAGGTTATCTAATCCGACATTAATTTTTTTTTTGTGAAAAATATCAGATTCCCAATTTTTTTATATTTTTTTGTGTTATATATAATACCCATGAATTTATTTTATAATTATTTTATTTATAAAAATGGGGATTTAAATATATATATATTGTTCAAATTTTCATGATATTTTTATACAATGATTATTGAAGATGTAATATATTTTTATAATAATTACATCTAGTTTCAGGATTATCAATGTTAATTTTATATTTGGGGAAATTATATATATCATATGTTTTCAAAATGATATACTTCATTAACCGCTTTTTATTCCTAAATTTATAATGTAATTGAACCATTTTCATCAACTTGACCCTTAAAATGATCGACTGAATGACATAAAAAAGAACTTATTTCCACTTTGGATGATTAAATTTTTATTCCATGTCACTAATTAATTAAATGTTTTCATGAATATTCTTTTAAATGATCCAATGAATGTTTAACATCATTTGGACCCATTTTTGAATATCTTTTCGTCTGTTTTAAATTTTTTATTACAATGTTTTCCGAATAAGTTATTTATTACGTTTTACAAAATGTGGGAATGTAATCATTGTTTTAGCATTAACCACATGCATGGATTTTCACACTATCATTACTATTAATTTATTTTATTCTTCCATTAAAAATTTAAATGTTTAATTTTTTAGAATAACTTTTTCCCAATATTAATGGAATTATTTATTTTGATGATACTAAAATAAATGTGCAATTTCCCTATTAAATAGGAAAAGTTAATTCTTTTTTCTAATGGAAATTTTAATCTTTTGCAACATTATTTGTGTATTCTTATGATTAAAAAGGTGTATGATCTTATGATACCATAAAATTCATTACTTTGGATGGATTATGATGGTGATGATGTAAGGATGATTCAGGGAAACCTGTTTCTTTCCCATGGGTTAATTATGTTATTGTGAAATATTTATGAAAGCAATTTCTTTTTATTATGCTATTATCTAATAAAAGAATGAAATGGTTATGAAATCCATTTATTTTACTTGCATTACTTTAGGATGAAATTATTGAGCATTTATGAATCCCATTTACTTTTTGTGTGTTATGATATGATTAATTGATGAATGTCTTATGATCTCATGGCCCATATATATATGATCTTAATTATGTGAGGGTTTGCCCAAAATTATATATCAATAAAATGTATTGGTTAATTTTATGTATACATTTCTTGATATAATTATTGTTTTTATGGACATGATTTTGAATAGTTTTTTTTAATTTTGATATAAAATTATATTTTCTTCTACTTATGATTAAAAGATTATTCTTGGACATGATTGGGAATAGATATGTTTTCATATTTATGAATGATTATGATTATCAATATAAATCACCACAATATTATTAATCAATATAATTATTAATATCTCTATTAAAAATATTATTATTTCCCAAGATTATGTTGTGACATACATATGTTATGATTCATGAATGGTGAATTATTCATTAATTCCCTTATTAATCACAATTTAAGATAAGTAGTGATTTTATAGATTTTGATCTAAAACTTTTTCTTAGTATGAACTATTTATATTGAGAACACAAACATGATTATGTTATCATACCCTTATGATCACCTTAAGTCCACATACGATTGAAATATCACATGTTAACCTTTTCTAAAAATATGAGATCAACCATTATTATGCATCAATTTTACATTGGTTATGAAGAATGATACTGTATAATATTTTTATTGAAGGGTATAATATGTGGAGAAATTTTTTGGGAGATGTCGAAAACTTATAAAAAAGGGTATAATGTGAAAATTACCATTGAAGGAAAACTACATGGGTTTTGGTACGTAAATGGTTCTTCATAATTAAATACAAATCTGAACCTAAAAGGTAATGAGAATGTAAGTGAATCAATTTTGTTTTTTGATACTGTAATTATTGATGATAATATTTGGACACATCAATTGGTATCAAATGTATGGAGACAAATATGTTTTTAGGTTGTTATTTGTGAAGAAGATATTGATAGAGAAGTGGAAATGCTTTTGTTTCTCTCTTTTTTTAATAAAAAAAAATTTTGTTTGTGTTACTCAATGATTTACTAAGTCTATAAATTCTAGTAGGCATGTTCTTTTTAAGATAAAATATTTCATTATTCTTTCAGAATGTCCCTGAATGAGTTTTTAGAATGATGGAATAACGAAAAATCATTATGAAAAAGAAATTCAGGATGTTTGGTGATAGTGTGTAGAAGTACATGATCACATGACAAAATGATAGATATAGAAATATTATCCACATAATAGGTTCACATATCCATATTACCTTTATAGATGATTCTTGTTTCTATGTTATTGATTTAAGTAATTTACATAGACTAGTGATTCTTGTAAGTGAATCATACAATCAAATGCTTAACTTAAATGAATGTACACACTTGAATGATCTACATATAAGAATGGATCATATATATTTCTTCATGGAATAAAATGAAATAGCTAATTTATTAACGTAGCTAAATCTTTTAGATAATTCATATTTCTTTATAATTAACTATATTAGGATATGTTGATGTTGAATCGTTGAAATTTAGATAGGTGAGGTAGTTTGATATGTAAATGTTATTGATGTGTTGTAATTAATGTAGTAGAATATATTGAATATATTTGTATCATTATTAATCAAAAATGTAGGTGACACATTTATTATAAAATAAATTAACAAAAATAAGGAAAATATCAATGTTTCTGGAGTACTTCAAAGGTGGTGTTTTTGGAATTTATTATTCTGATAATCATAGGAAAAATTTCAGGGAAGAATATCCTAATAAGTGGATCAAGATTTATATAGCTTCTATAGAGATTAATTACGGGATATTGAATAATAAGTAATATCTATAATTAATGTGTTGATTGTGCATGTGTTACTTTGACTAATTTAAAGAAATAAAATAATTTCTTCGGCTTATATGAACTTATGGAAAAGTAAATTATTGAATATCATGGGGGTGTAGTTATGATTATATTGCGTGATGTGTTGTGAGAAGCATAATGGAGAGGATTTGTTCTTGGTCTCTACTAAGAAAATAAAATAAAATAAGAAGAAGATCAATTTGGCATAATGGAATTTGTGAAGAACTCATGTAGCATAATGATAACATGTTAAATCCCACTGGTTATTGTTCACATCATTGTAAAAAAAGCCAATTTACCTTTTATATAATAAATAACACAAATTAAATATAAATATATAAATTGAAATAATTAAAATTAATAAATAAAAATAACTAATTAAAAAAATTCAATATATTATTAAATTAATAATTATTTATAAATTTAATATATATATATATACTATAAATATTAAAAAAATAATTAATAATATATACAAATATATAAAATAAAGAAATTTAAATAATTAAAAACTAAAAAAATAAAATTAGAAAATAAGAAAATATTTTTTAATAATTAAATAATTATTTATAAAAATGACTAAGTATAATATACAAATTTATAAATTTAAAATATAGATAAATAGTATATTTTAAATATATATATTTAAAATGAATAAATTATAATAATTAAAATACATAAAAATAAATAAATTAAAAAATGTTAAAAAGATATCAATGAAATAATTATTAATAAAATTAATATATTGAATATATGTGTTTATAAATTAATTATAAATTGAAATAAAATATATAGTAAATATAAATATAGAAATTTAATAAGATGTAATAATAAAAAACATATTAACATCTTATTTGTTTTAATGGGTCTTATACATAATTATTCATTAATATATTTAATATATAAATATATTCATATATATATATATGTCAATATATATATATTTCTCCAAATATGATTTATATAATACAATATAATTATTCCTACATTAAATAATTCACATATTTAGTGAAGAATGGTTTATAATGTAACAAACTAGGTAATGATAGAATTTTTCTTCTTCATTTTATTAATATTTATGAATTAGATAGAAATTAAAAAAGAAAATATTTTCAAATTGAATATATGTTAAAAATCTTATTATGGTTAAAAATAATGTATTTTAAATAGTATACTTATCGCCTTTTAATGGCCTAGTTTTTGTAAAACTAATTTTTTTCTCTTTTATAAATTTATTTTTTTTAAAAAATAAACTTCTTTTATAATATAGTAATATCAAAATTTACTTTCATGGAATATTTGTTTTTCTGATATGTTTCCTTTTTGATGAATGTTCAAAATATGAAGCAATTTAATTGAATATTTTTTTTCATAAAATTGATTTATAGTGTTAAATTATGTATTTGAATTGTTTAAAATTAAAATTTGATCATTTTTTATCATTTAGTAAGATTTAGCTCACTAGAATATATTTCACATGAATTTATATATAAAAACATTTCATTGTTTTAAAGGTTTTACTTTAAACACATGCTTTCTTGTTGTGTCAACATGATTATTTTTTAACTAATATATATGATATTTTGGTCTGTCTAATTTTCATGGATTGAAAAATAATTTGAAATAGAATGTCCAAATTATGTAAATAGGTCCATTTTATTTTTTACATTATGAATAGTAACTGTAGTAATTATTTCTATTAATACAAATAAAGATAAAACAGGTAATTATGGGAGAATATTATACTATAAATATTACACTATTATTCTAACACTTGACATAATTTAATAATACGAGTTTTTTTGAACCAAAATAATCTTTAGGCCGAAATTATGACCTTTTAAATATACTTGGCATAGAGTATGTCATTGATAATATTATATTGAATGAAAAGACAATTTTTTTCAAACTTTTGTTTTTAACAACTAAAATATTTTAAATACGATGTTATATGTGGGATCATTTTTTACTATAAAAAGTATTTTGAAAACTAAAATATTTATATTTATAATTATAATTTATTTTTAAATTTTAGAGAAGAAATAATTAAATCAATGGCTTTCATAATGATGATGAAGTAATTTTTTATTTGTAGAAAATATCAAATAAATAATATTTAGAATAATAAAATAAATATAAAATGAGATGATTAATGTCAGAAAAGATTTTTTTGATGAAATTGACATTTTATTGATGTTTTAGAATTAATTTTTTTAAAATATATAATATTGTTATGATATTTTTTATAGTGGATTAATGGATATTTTAAAATTGAAACTGTTAATTTATTTTTAAAAAATATTATAATAAATGATATAAAAATTATAAAAATACAAAAAAATTCAAATTATGGGGATAAGTGTAAAAATTTTATTAATAACTTATTAATTTTATTGTATTTCATTTTATAGTAATTATTTTAACCCTCAATTCTATATTAAATGATATTTGAAAAGGAGTTAAAAGGGTTAAATAAGGGTTAATAAACACGAAAAGGATTACAAAAATAATCAAAATTTGTGTAATATTTAAAATATGAATGTGTTATGACCCATAATAATAATATATTATAAATTAATTAGTTTTTATCAATTTAAAATATAAAAATATTTTATAATAATTTAATATTTTGAATAACTCGAAGAGTGCCCCTCCCCTCTCCTATAAAAGGGAACCGTTATTTTCTGTGACTTACACATTAAAACCTCTTTTGTTTGGAAAATATATACCCAAATACCTTCCTAAAATCCCACCCCATGTTCTATATCCTTTAGTTTACACAGAACAAAACCCTTATTTCAGTTATTATGTGAAAAAATGAGATCATTCGAAGAAGAGATAATGGTTTAATGAATTATTTTTATTTTATTTATTTTTTCACATCTTAAAAATCCAATTAAACAATGATGAAATAAAAACTCATGTTTCCTAAATATACGGAGATTTTATAATGTTTATATAATAATCTAAATCTATCCATAATTTTATCAAATTGTGAAATGAATTATTTGTGCGTGTGTATGGCGGACTATCACCTCGCATACAGATATAATTAATTTTCCATAAACACCTATCAAGAGTGATCATAATGCTGGAATTATTTTTTATATAGGATATACATGAAATATTTATCATTATTAAATAATTATATACCATTCAAATTATTACATTTTCATGTACATAAAAATGATAACATAGTTCGTGTGTTTGTGTGAACTATCACCTCCATGATGCGATGTGATTTATTTTTCATCACCACAACACATGAATGATATATAAAAGGATATTTAAATGATTAATATGGTACTGATAATTTTATGATATTTCTAGAAAGGTAAAAAATGATTAACTCATTTCTATAACAATTATATAATAATGGAAACATTACTCATGCGTACGTACATCCTACTATCTCCATGATTATAACATATTTCTATTTTCATAAAAATAATTAATGGTTTAATTTAAAAGTATAATTTATTTATAGATATGATAATAATTTAATTAGTATTATTCTTGTGATAATGTACATATGACCACTAGGACTATTGAAATCATACAAAATCCATTTTTTACTCAAGTGTGGAATATCCACAAAATGTCCAATAAGAATTTAAAACATTAATTAACTAATATAAAATGATAATAAGTGATATAAAATGAATAATAATGATTAAAATTATTCTCAACAAATTAATTAATTATATAATATTTTTTATTAAATAAGTTAAAAATTTTATTTTATATGTCAGACTTAGGGTATGGACTTTCGTTAAAAACTAGTAATTTCAAAGTTAATTTTAAAAAAAATTCAAATGGATTGTTTTCTAACTTATATGGAATGACTAATTTCTCCTTATTCCGTGAACCATTATTACATTAATGTTTTCATTATAAAATTTTTATACTCTTTTATAATAAAATGGTTTCATTATTATGTTATCAGTTTTTATACATTGAATGTGATTTTAACAAGAAGAGGATATTTAGAAATCTAAACGTGTTTTGCTCTAGAATTTAAAAATGTTTTCAAGGTATCTATTAATGAAATTCTATTTAAAATTTTTTTATTGTGGGTTTATACCATTATATCTCAATATATTATGTGATTATCCCTATTATAACTCATTACATGATGGGTGGATCCCCATTACAGATTGTGATGTGAAGGGTGAGCCCCATACAATTTTTCCAATGTATTGGGAATTCTGAAGAATGTTGTTGACCATATGGTTATTCCATTTGTAATGGTGAATATAATATTTATATGGTTATTATTTCCCAATTAACGTACATGTTTTTTTTCTATGCATGTTAATGAGTTTTTATGAAAAGGGATTTAATGGGGGTTTATGTTTTCACTAGACTAATATTTTATTTATTTGTGTCCCTTACTAATATTGTCTTCCTATTCCCATGTTTTTCATTTTTTCACAAGTTATAATGATGGGTAAGATAAAGAAAGAAATTATGTTTTATATTGTGATGCTTTTTATGAAAAAATAATCCCTAAATGTGTTAATGTTTTATGTATTGGAATTAGTAGCTACTGTATTAATAGTATAAAGTTGTATTATTATGGGATGTTAAGTATGAATGATGGACTAATTCTCTAAAACTCTAAAACTAAAATGATCCTCAGTGTGAAATAAAAAAAATTCTTGACTAAAATTCATGATTATGAAAAGTCTTATGGTCAGGTTCTGATTGTTTTTATTAGTGGATAGTTTTAATAATTTTAGAGGTTAGGGTAATATTAATTACCTTTCATTGAATTACTTTAAGTTACAAAAAAGTTAAAAAGTTGTTGAATTTAAATATTACCATGTTTCTTTTTCAAATGTATATCTCTTCCAAATGGGTTTATAATAAAGTAACATGGAAGCTATGGTTAGAAGGCATCTAGGAGAAAATATCCTTCAAAATTAGCATCCTGAGATTGTCAAAATCAGAACTGAATTTCTTGGTACAATGATGGCCCAATTGATGTAGGATAAAAATGAAGGTGTAATCCATGCATTATATCAACTAGATCAACCACATAGGAATATTCCCATATTTTATAATTTTATTAGACAACACCCTATAAATTTCCATGGAACCTTAGTTACAATTAGTTCTGATGGAATTATATATTTTTTTGAAAATATATTTGTAGTCATGGGATATTCAAAAAGCCTAAATGTAAACCTTGACGTTTATCATTTTGAAGGTGAAGTTGATCAATGGTGGAATCAGATTATGGATACCAATGAAAATGATTATCCGGATACTCTGGAATTAGATGCTTTTAACATTATTTTTCTGGAAAAATATTTTCCCAAAACTATTCATCTTATAATGGAGAAACAATTCATGAAACTAAGGCATAAATATTATGATTTTCTGGATACATCAGAATCCAATTTCATAATACTAGGTATGCATATACCCAATATTATTTGGGATATTTTCACTAAAATTAATATATTTTACTATGGTTTGAATCCATTTTTATGAATAGAATTACTATAAAGAGAGTCTAAAAGCTATGAAAAACATGGTAATTGTGATGAAACACTTAATATGAAGTTTTTTGACACATATGTGCCTCGTGTCGAGGAGAATAAGAGGTTGTTAGGTTGGTAGGAATTTTTGAATAATTCATTAAGGAAATATGGAGTTAAGAAAATCAAATTTAATTCTTATTAAAATGGTAGGAAAATGAATCCTATAGAATTTCTTGTAAATTATGGCAGGCCTTAAGAATATATAATGTTTATTCCCATGTATTTTGATTTCATGGAAAGTGAACATAAAAATAATGGTAATCCCATATTTACATGCTTTAACGATATGAATTTGGGTAATTTTTCTAATTTGTGTCCAAATTTAGGCACTTAGGGTGGAAATCAACATGAATATAAAGAGAAGGTTGGGGGAAATCATTTTTAACTACATAATAAGATGTTAGGCCATGAAAAGAAGAGGAATCAATCGTGTTTCTTGTTTTATATACTGTTAGAACATATTTTTTGATTAAGATTATTCACATTCCTTCATTTTTGATAATTTTTCTAGTTAATTAGAAAATCCACCTCCAAAAATGAATCCAAAACTTATTGTAAAAACACAAAAGTAAAATATTATGGAAAAATAATATTATTATAATATTTTCATCCTTTTGCATGGAAATAATTTACCTCCAAACCTTTTTTCCTTTATTGTAGTTCTATGTTATCCTGGGTATGGATTGGCTTTCCATTTACCATGCTAAGATAGATTTTAGATATTAAGATGTAACTTTTTAAAAATATTTCACTTTGTAAACATGAATGAGGATATCTATTGAAAACATATCAGGATATTAAAAAACTATTAAAATATGTGAATAAATGTTATCCTGACCTATTGTTAAAAACAAAGGAACTGTTCAGATTAATGATATAACATTGGTAAATGAGTATCTAGTTATTTTCTGGATGAGTTCATTGGCTTTATGCATTATTGTGAAGTTGAATTTGCTATCTTCTTATTTACTGATGCTAAGAAAATTTCAAAACCCCCTTATCTAATGGCTAAAATCAAACTTTTAGAGTAGAAAATGTAATTACTAGAGTTATTAGATAATGGTATCATCAGACCTATAACTACACCATAGGGTTCTCATGTCTCGTTTGATTAAAAGAAAGATGGTTTAATGAGACTTTTCAAAGATTATAGAGCCTGTAAATACATCCCTTTTAGAAAAAATTATCATTTTACTCATATTGATGATTTTTTTGATCGGCTATCGGTAGAACAATATTTTTCAATGGGTGACCTATGGTCTTGGTACTATCAATTGAAATTAGTAAAAGTAGAAATTTTAAATAATGTGTTATAGAGTAGATATGTGAATTAAAAATTTACAGATATGTTGTTTGGGAAAACTAATGCTCCTTCTGTATTCATGGGTCTTATAAAAATAATATTTGATGAGTTCATGGATAAGTTTTTATTTGTGTTAATTGATGACATTTTTGTATATTATAAAAGTAAATAGGAACATGAAAGTCTTCTAAGGGTTATTTTGCAAACCTTAATAGAAAATAAACTGTATGGGAAATTCAGAAAGTGAGAATTTTGGTTGCAAAAAATTTCATTCTATGTTCATATTATTTTTGTAGATGGAAAAACTATTGATCATGCTTAAATGAAGGTAGTTTAATAATGGAAAAGACCAAAAAATATAATCAAGATTTGTAGTTTTATTGTTTTAACAGGATATTATCTGATGTTTTTGGAAATATTTTAATGGTTATATATCCCATAGAGTTTATTACTTTGAAAATGCATTATGTTCATATGAAAAAAAGAAAGTGGTTATTTTTTTCAGGAATTGAATAAAATATTTGTGAATTCTCCCATTCTTTCCCTGCCATCTAGGAATGCTGTTTTTCATATATAGTGACACTTCATTGAAATGAATTGGTTTTTTCTTAATTAAGAATGATATGGTATCTTCTAATGCTTCAAGTTAGTTGAAACCTCATGAGTGAAAGTACCATACACATGATTTGTAAGTATCCATTGTTGTTTTTGCATTAAAAATTTAGGGAAATCATTTGTATGGTGTAAAATGTGAAATAAACATTGTTCATAAAAGTGTGAAAAATATATCTTAATTATAAATGAATTTAACATGATACATTGGTCATGGTAGGAACTAATGTAGGATTATGATTAAATGATTATTTACCTCACTAGAAAGGATTAAAATGTGGTTAATGCATTGAGTTGAAAAAATAATGCTATATTAACCATGATAAATTTTGAACATTACCCTTTGGATAATGATATGACAAATTATTTATATTATTATTATTGGTATTGAATATTAATCTCTCTTGTTTCATGTGTCAATTTAATCATCTCTATTAGACATAATTAAAAAATATAAGGAAGACTATGAGTTGTATAAAAAAGTATAATTGGTTCAGAATTGTATTTTTCAAGAATTTTTTGTCGATAAAGTTTGTGTTTTGAGATTTTGGAAGATATTATGTGTGCCTTTTGATTAATAGATAAAGAAAGATTTGTTATGTAAATATTATAGTTCTCCAGTTTCAGTTTATCCTAGAAGCACTATGATGTAAAGAGACCATTGAGAGTATTACAGGTGGGATAAAATGAAAAAAGATATTACTGACTTTATGATGAAGTGTTTAGCTTGTCAATAGGTTAATAAATAATGATAGTTTCCAAATTAAATTATTAGGACTTTTATAGTTCATGATTCAGAATGAGAAAATATTTTCATGGATTTCACAGTGGTATTAGAAAATACTTATCAAGGTAATAATGTGATCATGGTTTTTGTTGATCGACTAACTAAATCTGCTCATTTTCATCAAATTCGAGACATACTATCCCTATATTAAATTTCTCAGTTGTATATTAAATATATCGCAAGGTTATGTGGATTTACCATGTACATTTTATTTAATATTGATCCCATGTTGGCTTATAGTTTTTGGAAATTCATTTATAATTCGTTGGAAACATAATTAAATTTCAATACAGCATATCATCCCCAATCAGATGGATTGTCAGAATGAAGAATTCAGACCTTGGATGATATGATATGTGCTTGTTCAATGAATTAATAGGGAATTTTGAATCAAAAATTTCTTTCGATTAGTTTTATTATAATAAAAGTTCACATTCCATTATAAAGATGGCACCATTTGAGGTGTTTTATAGAAAACGTGTCAAACACCAGCTTTTTTAGATGAAGTTGGTGAAAGGATGTAGATGGGACTAGAATAAGTAGAGTAAATGTAAGAGAATGTTTAGTTGATTCAGGAACATGAGATAACATCCTATAGTAGACATACAAGTTATGCAGGTAACCAAAATAATGATCTTTCTTTCACGGTAGGCAATCATGCCTTTCACAAAGTTTCTCCATGGAAAAGTATGATGGGCTTTGGTAAAAAAGGAAATTTCCGAACATGGTTAATTAGACCATATAAAATCATGATGAATGTTGGATCAATTTGATACCGAGTGGATTTTCCTCCACTTTTATCCCATGTACATATTTTTTAATGTTTCATCATTAAGAATGTATATATCAGATCCATATCATGTCTTGAGTCCACAAGTAGTTCAGTTTGGAAGAGAATATTTATTATGAGGAAAAATTTGTTCATATTTTTGAAAATACATATTGGTTGATGTATAATACTATGATTAATTAGGTTAGTACTTTTTGTAAAACCATATGTTGGAAGATTTAAAATGGTAATATAAAAATTCTATGAGGGAACGATATCTCCACATATTTAATATGTGAATAAATTCGAAGGACATAATTTTGAAAATGGGGAGAAAGTAACTACCCAAGTAATGATTGAATAAGTATTCTTCATATTTATTAATATTTATAAATTTAATATTAATTAATAGATAAAATATGTTCAATAACATATACAATAAATATAGTTTTATGGACAAAAACTTCTTTTTTAAGATGTAGTTTTATCACCTTTTGATGGTGCACTTGTTTTGAAACAATAATTTGTATATTTTAAAAATTTTATTCTAAAAAATAAAATAATTATTTAAAATTTTAATATAAGAATTTATTTTGGTTGAAATTTTCATATTTTTCTGATACGTTTCATATTTTGATGAATAGTTAAAAAATAATGCATTTTTATTGAAAACTACCTTTTTATCAACTTGATTTATAGTGTTAAAATTTTTATTTGAATTATTTTAATGTATAATTAGATAATTTGTTATAATTTAATAATATTGAGTTCATTTGAATCTATTTAACATAAAATTTGGATATAAAATCCTTTCAATCATATGATGGGTTTTAATTTAAAAATCAGTTTTCTCGTTCTTTTAATGGGTATAAATTTTAATTAATTTATGAATTTTTTTAATTTTAAATTTTTTAAAATGGATTCCATATTTGTAATTATACGGCCCCAAATATGGAAATAATTCCCTTTTATTTTTTGTACAGGATGAATAGTAATATTTGTAATTATTTTTATTCACACGATTAAAGGTAAATCAGGTAATTAAGGGTAGAAATAATATTATAAATATTATAAAAATACCTTAACACGTGTCCTAATTTACTTTTTTTTGTGTTTTTTCAACCAAAATCTTATTTATGATGAAATTATAACCTTTTTAAGACATATGGGAGAGATTAAGAAATTTATAATATTCTATTCAATAAAAAGTCAAAATTGTCACACCTTTGTTTTTAATAAGTGAAATATTTTTATTCTGGTGGTTATATATGGGATATATTCAACTATAAATTGTATTCAAGAATATGAAGTATTTTTATTTATCATGATAATTTATTTTCAATTTTTATAGAATATATAACTAATGTAATGACTTGCACAATAATAATATAGTAATTGTCTATTTAAAAGAAATATAAAATATATGATAATAAAAATACTAGAATAAATATTATTTGAAATGTTTAATGTCATAGATGAATTTTTTATAATACTTTTACATGTTAGTGTCGTTTTAGAAGTATTAATTTCAATTTATATTGTTTTTATGATATTTTCTAAAAGTAAAGTATTGAATAGTGTCAAATTTACACTATTGATATTTTAATAAATATATTTTATTAAAAGATATAAAATTTATAAAAATAAAAATTTGAGATTTATAATTTTTATAAGCCTCAAAATTTCATTAATTAGTCATTTATATGTCTTTTTAAATTTCATTTTTAATATATTAACCCTCATATTATAAATCACAGGATATCATGGCCAGAGCTAAAAGGGATAGATGTGGTTTAAAATAAAGATATATATTAATCAAATACTAAAAACTTGTATAAATTTTTTTTGATATATTTATTTCAACCCCTAGTGATCACATAATAAAAATTAATCAGTTTTGAGCCATTTGGAATATAAAATTCAATTTTATGAATTTAATATTTTGAATAATTCTAGGAGTTCTCATCCCCTCTCCTATAAGAGGGAACCCATTATAATCATTTCTTCACACCTGGAAAACTATTAATTTAGCTATAATCTAGATAAAAACATTCTTATAATACATCCCTATGTTCTAGATCTATTATTTAAAGTAAAAAAACATCCCTTAGTTCATCTAATTTGTTAAGAAAGGAGATTGTCCATTTAAGAGGTGTTATTTTAATCAAGTATTAATGTTTCATATTTTTTCCAACTTCCATTAAATATTCATAAAACAAGATTAAATAAATAAATAAATTATTAAAAAATACTAATATGTCATTATGTTAATATCATCACCTAAATCCATCCCCAAATTCACCAAATGGAAAAGGAATTATTCTTTCGTGTGTATGGAATTATACCACATCGTGAAGTGATAAGATTTGTTTTAAATACCCATTTCTAAAGAGTGGTAATAATGATGGAATTTATATTAATATATGATATTAATGATATGATTATAATGTGTAAATAATAATGTTTCATTCATTTTCTAACCTTCCAACGAACATAAAAATGATAAGGTCATTCATACGTATCTGTAAACTATAACCTTCACGGAGCAATGTGAATTATTTTCCATCCCCAAATCACATAGATGATATATATAAGTATATTTAAATTGAAAATATGATATTTATAATATTTTTATTTTGTTGGATATATAAAATAATAATTACCTCTTTTCTGTAATAATCATTGAAAAATGGAAACAGTACTCGTGAGTACTTACGACATACCGTCTCCATGATTATAACATATTTTATTTTTCATAAACATAATTAATGTTTTATTTAAAATTATAATTTATGTATATAAATTACAATAATTTCATGAATATTATGTAATTATGAACACTATGACTACTGACATCTTAAAAAATTCATTTTTATCCATGTACAGAATATAGCTAAAACATCTGAGATGAAATTAAATTATTGTGTGATTGTTATAACATAATAATATGCAATATAGAAGAAAAAATAAAATTTAAAATTTTTCTCATGAAATTATAATTAAACTATGTTTAATATTTATGAATATAATGATTTTATGTGATAAGTCGGACTCAGGGTAAGGGACTTTCTTTTAAAAACCCTCAAATAATGTTCATTTTTACCACAATCAAGGTGAATATTTTTCAACTAATAAGACTAGATAATTATCTGCCTCTTTAATTATGACTTATTACTATAATGTTTTATTTATAAATTTTTATATTACCATCTGAATATTTTTTTTCATTATTATGTTTATAGGTTTTGTATTTTAAGTGATCTTTAAAAGAAAATGGTTTTCAGATATCTAAATTTTTTTTGATCGTGGATTTTAAATATTTTTCATAGTATTTATTCATTACATTTTCCTTAGATATTTTTTATTATGGTATGAGTGAATTATAGATCAATATATGACTAGTTCATCCCCATTATAGCCGAAGATATGGTGGGTTAAACCCCCTTATAGATCAAGATATAATGTCTTATCCCATTATAGATATTCATTGCATTAGGTACAACCAAAGATAGAAGTCAACTGTAAGGGTATTATATTTGTAAGGATTAATTTAACGGTGATATGGTAATTATGTCTCAAGTCACTTACATTATTTTGTTTCTATGCAAGCTAATGTGTTTTAAAGAAAATAGTTTTAATGGGTGTTCTTTTTTTACTAGACCAAGGATTTATTTTCATTACTCCCCTTAAAGATATTTTTGTGGTCATTAAAAGTTTTAAAATGTTTCTCATAATGTATAATGATGGTTAAGAAAAAGAATAAGTCAATTTGTATGTTATGAATATTTTTGATAAAAAAAATTGATGTTTTTTAAAGTTATATATTTTTGAAAATGTGGATATTGTTTTAGTAGTATAAACTTATATTATTGTAGGATATTATGTATGAATGATGGCCTAATTATTTAATGCAATAAACAAGATAATATCATCAATATAAAAGAAAATAAAATATTGACTAAAAATCAAGATTATATAATTTTTTAAAGATGGGTATTTATATATAATTAATAATTAATATTAATTAAAAATATTAATTAATTGTATCGATTAGTGTAGATTTAATTTAATGTCATTTTATTTTTTAATTAAACATACTTAAAATTTTTGTTAGTTTAGTTTCACAAAATAAAATAACTGATTAATTCATTTTTATGTACAATTTAGACATAGAAATATTCTCGGAATAAATGAATTCTTATGTAAAAACACATACACATAATATTTATAAATGTTATTCCAATTTTTTTTAAATATTTTAGAATTTCATTTACTAGCATTATATATTTAATATATTTTATTAATAATCTATTTTTTTATTTATTTGTAATATTAATATAGTTATTATTTTTTATTCATTTTAATATTTTTGATCATCAACTTTGTTTGGAATGTAATAATTTAATAATATTTATTTATTTATATTTATTTAATATGATTTAATATTTTTTATATGTATTGATATTAATTTAGATATGAATATATATTTTTTAATATCTTAATTTTTAATAAAACTTATACATTTTTTGATAATTTTAACTTTCACACATTTTTAATTCCTCAATTTCACTCATTTAAACATGCATGAATTCAAGACTATATATTTAATAATAACGTTAAAAATATATTTGTAAATAAATATATATTAATAAATATACTGGTAAATGTATATTTATAATATTTATAAGAGTATATATTTAAAATTAAAATTAAATAATCAGTTTTTTTAAATATAATAGATATTATTATATATAAATAAATACATAAAAATAATTTTAAAAAAAATAAATTAATATATTTAAATAATGAATAAGATGATGGTTTGTGAACAGATTTATCTGAATGATTTCTCTTCTTTCTCTGGTTTTTTGGGAGGATCTTTTTCCATGCCAAAAAACTAAGATGCACAACGCATAATCGGAAAAGGATCCACTACCAATGTTTCCTCCTTAGATGGAGAAATTTAAAAAATATTAGAGCTATATAAGAAGTCATTTATTTCATGAATTTCATTATCTAAAGGTAAAAAAACATATAAAGTGTCTGATATGTTATCTAGATTATGGTTTATTTGAGGTTTCATTGATTTTAAATGTGTTTCTATAGGGTGAGGGTTTTTCCACAAGTTATTTCCCTCTTCCGACATAAAGGGTGAAGCACATAGTCTTTTATTGGTCTCTCTAAGGCCATAAACACTTATGAATCTTTAGTGGTACTTAAATTTATGTCTTAATGACTTTAAAGACACAATAAATTGGGTTTGGATTATAATTTATTATTTAAATTTAGTTTTTTGGATCTCATAAATCCATTATTAAATCACTTATCTGATGGGTAAACCAATTTAGAAGGAATTGGAAAATGAAAAGGTGAGTTTTTTCACTTTTATAGAATATTCATGGAATAATTTTTATGTTCTTTCTTGTTCAATAAGGTTGTCATGTCTACTCCCCAGGATGAAATCAATCTTATGACTATGTATGTGAAAGTACCAATGCATTTTGGTTCTCTCTTTATTAGTAGACACTTAAGGTCCAACTATATACCATATACTTTTTGTGCTAGATTTTATTTTAAGGGACACAATTATTTTCAAAGTATAATAAAAAATTCTAATAATACCACCCAAGAAAATTTTATTCAATCTATGGAGTCATTTATTGATGAGGTTATTCATGACTCTCCCATTGTAATAATAATTTTTTAGAATAATCTAGATTGGAATTTAGTTCAAATAAATCAATGTATGATGTTGATCATTTGAACATGAGATGTTTATTAGCACCTAAAAGAGGCTAATATTCATTGTTTATAAGATAATATTCATGTTATCTATTAATCATATACAATATTATTAGTGCATTTTACACTTTGAACATTATTTCACATAATGATTGTAATTCTTTCTTAAAATGCACTATTACATGGTACCTTCTTGAACATCTCATAAAACAAATAATGGTCATGATTTAATGTTTATATTTTATTTTCAGGTATTCCATGATATAAGGAACAATTCATTTTTTTGGACCACTTGGATATTCAATTTGGAAGACCACCAAAGTGGGCTTTGAACCAACAACATTCTGGGCAAAGTCAGTTGGACAGTATCCCAATAAACATACATTAGCGGACATGGTTCAAGCCCAAAGAGTCTCAAAATTAATTTTGAGATAAAAGACATCATGGGGAACATTTCTTTTAATAGTTTCCAAAGATAATTCTAATTTTTTAATGTAGTTATTTGTGGTCCATGTTGAAGATGCAATTCTCTGTAAGATTCTTAGGCGCAGAAAATCATCCAGCCTTTAAATCATATCTCACATAACACAAATTATTTTGAGCTGAAATTTTACAGGATATTAAGGGACATCTGGTGCTTCATTTACATCTTCTATGTCCCACTCCAATTCTACCTTATAGCAGGTGATTTCGACACTTCTGTTCGGTGGATGAATGATGGCTCCCTCTTCAAGAAAAGAGTTGAAAGGTCTCCTCTACATTAAAGGTCCACCCACCTAGGTACACTAAAATTAATTAAAGAGGGTGGTATTGAAGGTGGGTCGAACCAAGGCCTTTTAAATGGATATTTTAGGCAGTATCAATGGAGGATTTAGGTATGTTTGAGTTTTACTTTTATTGTAATGTTGTTATACCAAATTGCCTTTGTAAGGTATTTCTTTCGCATGTAAGTTCTTTGAATCACCTTAGTTTACAATTAAAGTCCGTCTTCTTCTATTTTTCTATTATTCTTATCTAAAAATTGATACCATTTCTCCAATGTGTCATCTTATTCACACCAGAACTTGTGAATTTATTCACACAGGGTGGAGTGATCGTTTTATTGTTTTATTTTCCTTCTTCAATCCCGCTTCTTAAAGTCGAATTCCCACTTCCATTTATTGAATAGAATAAATGGAGGGATAAACAATTTTTGGGTTAATCCTATGGAGTTTCATGGGGGGATTCAATGTTATTTAATTTTCTTAAAATCATAGTCATTTCATTATTTTATAATTTCAATTTGATGATTTATTTTTTTCTTCGTCTTCACCATCTTTAATAATGACACATTTCGAGTGGTAGTACAATCCAATTCCTTGGAGTTATCATTAAATTGATCATGTAAGTGCATTGGTGAGTATCCTTGGAATTGTGCAGGGATTAAATTGGTGAATTATGTTGAGAAATTATATAAATTATTGGATGCATCTTGAATTAGTGAAACGAACGTTATAAGAAAATAAATACATCCAATCTGACCCAAGTAATAACTTTAGATCAACTCATCTGCATTAATTGTTTTTAACTAAGTAATTTTATGTTTTTTTATTTTTTTTATTTAAATTAAATCACTAGTTATTCAAATCAATTCAATCTGAATATTTGGCCACTTTATAGCCAAATCCTTCCAAAATCAGAGTGTCTTTAAGTTCCTTCTCCGGTCCCTATGGATTTGACCACTACCTGTACTACAACGACCGCATACCTATAGGGTAAATTTGGGCGAAACCAGAGGTATTAAAATCTCCCAGTTAGAACCCTCTCATGCTCTTCATAGTGATGCTGGATTCATTCCCCTTCTTTAACTAAATGTCAAGACTAACGTCCAATGGGAAAATTTCGCCAAAGAATATGACCCGTCATCTACTATTTTTTCATTCAAGTATCTTATTTTTTGGGTAATAGGAAATTACAAAATCTGTTAATGTTTTGTGATAGTGAAATAGGTAAATATATTTCCAAAGAAGTCAAGGATGATGACCGACTTTAGAAAGAGAAACTTGTAGTATTATTAATGTTTCATAACATCAAGACCAAGATAGAGGCTACAAAATCAATGAAAATGAAGACTAAAAGTGTTCAAACATTAAAAAATAATGGGATATATGTGATCCTACACCTAATAAATGGACTACAAAGAGACTATTTTCTATATTCTATCACAAATCAAATTAATCAGTGGCATCTTTTACAACTATTGATCTTAGTGTTGGGTTATCTCTCTATACTTTCCAAAACAAATTGAACTTAAAGTAGAAAATAATATTAATGTCTTTATTTATTGTCATTTTGGTTTAGTTTGGATGGATTCTTGCCTGGACATTAGGGATCCCCAATACAGTGTGCCTTTTTCCCAACAGGGAGAAAATTTATCTTTAATGGATGCTCTGTCTTGTAAAATAGATTCTAGTGATGGAAATATTGAAAAGGTTGTGGATTGAACTCATAGATACTAATTTGGATTAGATTCTTATTAGATTATGAATATTAAATTAACTTTTATGTTCAACCCTTCTCATGAGAAATAATTTCATGCTGCTAATACAAAGATGTTTTTTAGTATGGTGAATAAGTCCACATTAGCTAAAAATGAAACTTGTGGGATGATTTTTATTTCTATCTCCAATACCCATCATACATCCAGTGGTATAAATGTGAGATCTGATACAACGATTGAATAGATCATACATGTGGCTCTTATTTTGGAAACATGAGGTCTGAAACATCTTTTTGGTCCTAGTATTTTTGGCACATGATCAATTTATGGTCACACATCCTCCTGTTGATCAGCTCGTGAAGGGACAGGATAAATCCAAGCCAAGAGAAGTCATGGTTCTAATCAATAGTGTATCTTCCCAATCTCTGATTGGTATGGTAAATATTAATTTCATTTTATATAACACATTTGATATGCTTGATGGAGCCAATAGGGATAAAGATGGGAGAAAGAGAGATGTTATGTCAAGAGCCAAAGATATAAAGGATGAATTTGTGGCTGAGCTCTCAGATGATGTGATAACCCATTTATACAGGTGAAAACATGGGGGGAGGAGATTAAATCCTCACGGTTGAGGTGGGATACATTCTCATCATAGTATGAGAACTCATTTTCATGTGGGTTAATGAATTTTTGTATTTATCACTGTAGACCATTTCAGTTTTTTGTTCCCCCACTTGTTCTATATATGTTTTCAACAAAGAGGCCTCTTGAGCCTCAACCTTTCTAAAAAATAAACATATTAAATATATATAATTCTACTTATATATTTGTTAAATAAATATATAATTATATATAGTTATATAAATTGAATTATAATTATATTTAAATATATAAAAATATATTTATAAATATATTTATTCATTATTATATTTATAAATATTTATTAACTCTAGAAAAGCATAGATAAAATGTATATTTATGAGTTCTAAAACGTTCATGCTCATAAAGATGGATTTTATTAAGACATATTTAGAACTGATAAGTTAATATCATTATCATGGATTAAAGACATGTATAGAGAGGTATTTTATCAATACATATTATTTTAGCGTTGATAAAATCTCACTATATTAGTGTTTTTGGGATGTACTAATAAAATCATCCCCATTATTTTAAAAAGAACCACATTAGATCATATTTTCTACTGTATTCTAAAAGTTTCACGGAATTCCAGTGTTTTTGACACTCTCCCTAAACCTTTTCTTAGTTGAACAAAGCCTCATATCTATGGTATGCTATTTTTTTACCCCCACGTTCATTAGATACTTGTTCTGGATCAACAGTGTTTGATAGTACACCACTATCAAGGAAAAATGTTCTCTTGGTTCCCTGTTTAGGGTATCTACTCATTCTCATTCATTTTACCCTCCATCCAAGTTCTTTATTCTCCTCCCATTCCACTTGATGATATTTTGTGAACCCTAGTTGGGTTCAAGTTTGATATTTTTAATGTCTCGATTTGTAGTGTGTTAAGGTTTTATTTAAGAGCATCATATCATAATTTTTATGGGATTTGATCATCTGGTCATTTTCCATATAGGTGATTTCATGTTTATCCCTTTTTCATAATTTACCTTAGATGATTGATTTTTTTTACAATTTCATTAAGAATTATGTGTATTTTGTGAGTAATATATATTAGAACTTGAAAAATATAAATGTTATCAATATTTTTTGTTTAAAAATGGTGGTATTCATGTTTTACAATTAAGTTAAATTTATATTAGGTGGTTTGTTTTTTATATATCCTATTAAATGAATTTAGAGTTTCATTTAGTGATTTTAAATATTTGGAATTATTTTAGTATATAATTTGTATAAAAAAATCGTTTTAAGGATTATATGTGATTTAATTTTGGTTTTTTGTATCATAAAAATCATATAGATATTATTTGATGAGTTTACCTCTATAGAGATCTATAATTTATGTTTATCACCATTCATGTTCTTTTTTATGATGATTCATACTAGTGTTAATTGAATGAATCATCATAAGGTTTTAATATTTATTTTGGAAACCAAATTCAATTTTAAAAAGGTGTTAAATAAAATTGTATTTTAATGGTTTTTAGTAATAAATGCTCCAAATATTCATTTGGTAGATATAAAAGAGAGTTATGTATTATTTTATTTTTTCAATTATTTGAAAAATATCATTCTAAAAAATTTATTTTTCTATTTGTATCTATAGTTCTCATGTAAATATCTACATTTTAATATTTCAATGAATTGTGATTTCAAAAACTGTTACTTTTTCATATAAAGGATATATAAATTCATTATTAAATGGTTCATCTTTTTTAGTGAAATGATTTAAATAATGATTCAAAAATGGTTGTTAATTGGGTAAAATTATAAATGTGATTCTTAATGTGAGGAGAAGTAATTATTATTGAATAAAGTATCATTTTCATATATTAAACTAAATATAATTTTCATATATACATTAATGTTTAACTGAAATAGAATATGCTTGTTTTTATGAAATATATAATCATTTCTAAAATAGAATCCATGTAAAAAATATTATTATTATTTTATTACATTGTGAATATTTAAGAATTGATTATGATTCCATGATAACAAATGTTTTTTGGAGTTTTTATTAATGGATAGTATTTGTGGTGTTTTAAGAAAAATGAATAGATTTTTTTGATATTAAAGATTATGAGAAATATAATGAATATTGATAAATACAATATTTTTTAAAAAAGGAACTCATGAGTGGGTAATAGTAAAAATATATTTATTAATATTTTTATTATACGTGGTCTAAAATTATATATAGAAAAATGGAGTTACATGGATTCCAAATTCAATTTCATATTCAATAACTATTTTATCCATTAGAATCATGAAATTTCATGCTCTTGAACCCTGTGTCAAATTCTAGTGATTAAATGATCTTGTAAATTCCTTGGATAGATATTTATACAAAAATTTATAAGGCCATGTCATAATTAAAGGAATGTAAGAATAAGAATCTACAAGGTAGGTATCACATATAAAAATAATTTTCATCAACTTATTTTTCCATGATGATAAGATTAATATATGTCTGTATGTGATTTAGTTGAGTTAGAAATCAATTTTTTTTAACATTATTAATAATTAATTTTATAATTATGCATGAAATAATGATTTGAAATCCATTGATTTATGTCATAATGTGTATCAGAACATTCTAAATGGAAATAAACAAGAGAGAAAACATTTATACTTAAAGTGGATAACTATCATTGGTATGATGTCATAATTAAAAGAATTAAGGATCAAGGGTTGATCGATACTTGTCAAATTTTTGATATGATTTATATTTGTTTCTTATTTTATGGATCTTAAAATTAATCAAATGTGATTTTTTTTCCACTGATAAGTGACATTCACCAAATGTTTCTCCCACCTTTAGTGAGGCACTTAGGCTGTAAATGAAAAACTATATGTCCCAAAACATACCATGTGAAGAAATGAATAATCATCAAAACCTCCCACTTATTAGACTCCCAAATTGAAATGTTATAGAAACCATCTTAAAATTACTTATATATCATGGGAAGCTAATATTTTCTAAACACTAGTACTCAGAACAAATAAATTTTACATTTCATGGAGTAATTGAAGGTTTTCTAGGAATCTTGAAACTGCAATAACTATCTAAACATGATTTTTAGAAAGACCATCCATCTGAGACTTATCACTATCACACTAATCAAGGATCTCTTTATAGGTATCATAGTGTTGTGGATGATTCTTTCAACATTAGGGAAAAATATGAAATGTTTTTTGGTGATTCACCAACTCCCATATTAGGGAATTTATAGATTTAGGAGAAAAATATCATCCTCATTACATTTATCTTTTTAATATTTATTATTTCATTTTGTTTTTTGAGACTCATCCAGCATCAATTGTGGACATTTTCTTCTGGATCCTAAACTACTATGAGCTGAAGTCATCGAATACTTGGTAATTTTGATAATTTTGGATGAATTCAAAGGAAAAATACAACCTCTAGTGGAGTAATAATTTTTATAAATTCTATTACCTATTTACATCAAAGGAAACTAAAATTACATGAAAAAATCAGATGTTGGGTTCCCCTGATTAGAATTGTCTATAACTATTTTCATTTGAATATGAATATATCGTCTTTATTTATTTATTTTTGATAAAAAATAAATTTTTTATAAACCTATTAAGAGAAATATAAATTTAAAATTGATTCATTCTAATCATATGAAAATATATTTTGAATATTGAGTTAAAGAGTTCATCATGTTTTCAATAGGGATATCATATGACCGTTATAAAATCATTTTTCCATGTTTGTGTTGAATTTATTCTATTAAATAGAGTTCCAATGAGTTAGAATAACATTTACATTGTCAATGAACAGATAAAAGGTAAATACGATATACTAAACACAGTGAAAAACAAAATATGTATAGTTATTAGGATGATATTATGGGTTATGGATCATTTGATATGAATAATAGTCTAAATGATGATAGAAATCATATATAAGAATTGATAATGTAAATTTAATATGACCTTATTAATTTTCAAATGTTGTTTGAGAAGATAAATTGATATTATACAAGAACTTTGTATTCTGGTTGTATTAAATAATCAAAATTATCAGCTATATTGAAATTATATAATATGAAAGCTTGCAACAAATAGAGTGACACCAACTTTATAAAACTACTTGGTCTCCTAAATTATATGATAATAGGTTAAAATTCACTTCATTATCAAGAATAAGATTCTAAATTATTCTACCATCAATGTAAATGATATCTAAAAAACATTTTGTCCAAATTATGGCGAATTATTTTAAAAAGACCATGAATAACTCATAAAATGAACTATGTGTGTTGTTGATCACTATAATAAAGATGAATCAATTCCTTAAAAATATTTTTGTAAATATCATTCCATGGTTTAAAACTCAATATGGATATCTGGAAAACACTAGACAATTGACCTGAAATGTAGACACATGAATTAAATATAGAAAACTACATCATAAAGAGGAATATTCTCTATAGTAGAAGTTGATTATGAGTAACTAGAATTTTGAAATGAGTGGAGAAACATATATATTGTTTAATATATATATAGAATAAATATTTTAGAGGTAAAGAGTAGTACCCACATTACATTACATCCATATGGGTTAAATAGTACTTTCCACCATAATAATGAATGAAGATCAAATACGTTGTGTAGTTTCTGCTTATATTTGGACCATAATAACCCAATAATGATATTAATATCTATATAGATACATTTATAAAAGATCTAAAATTAATTTGGGGTAATGTTTTTACAATGGATGAATCTATAGAAGTAAATAATTTATATTGAGGGACATATTGTAAATTCTTATAAATGACTTTATTGATAATGAAAATGTTTCTGTCTATAACATTAAAGGAATGTTGTGGTGTGATATTTTTGAATAATTCCAACCCAAAGTTAAATTGGAAATTTCATTGAAAACATTGTTTTTATGACTTTATAATGTTTTACCTAGATGAAATAAATACCAATATTAGATGATAACACATTATTGGAATATAGAACAAGGTAGAACACCATCCCCACATAGAGGAGGTCAACTATTTGATAAAGTATAACATATTGAAACTATATATAAGAAGCCATTTTTGAAAAAAATTATGAAATTAGGAAAGATTAATAGATCAATGGTCAATTAATTACTGTGTTGAAATTAGTTTTATGTCAGACAATTTATTGATGCCATTCCTGTAGAAAATATGTACTGGATAGTGTTATTTTCATGATACAAAATGTTCTTTGAAAAAAATAATAGAATCAAGGGTTGGATGGAAATGATTAACTAGGTGATAATGGAATATTAGACACTATTAATTGGTGAAGTGAAGACTTTTCTTTCTCCATCAGTATAAACTACATCCATACAAAAAAATTACAAATTTTTATATTTCCTAACATTGTAAAAGTTTCATAGGGGTATACATCAAATGTCAAGAATGTTGTGTCAATGTATAATTGGAAGTTATATAAGAAAAATCACACAACTATCATCTTTTTTTTCATGATTTAATGATCATCTCTTTATAATAAATCATGCCTAAAAATGTATGACATTCATTAACCATACTATATTTTGTTTCAAATAATATAAAATTATTTTGAACACCCTCTGATGTATCTAATAAAAAATAATGAGGTTGTAGTCATATTATTTAAATTAGAGATGTTATTTCCCACTTAATTATTTGAAATAATTGTACCCCTAATGTATCACTTGGTTAAATAGGTTCAACTATGTTTTCCATTCAATTATAGAATGATATACCCCATTTAATAGAATGAAAATATTTTGAATGGGAATGCCATGAATCAAAGTATTCCAGAAGATTTTATTACATAATTAAATATTGTTGAAGAAAATATTGATTTTTATACTAATTACATATCATATGGTGATAGCCACAACTCCCAAATGATTTTTCATAGTGAAAACCTTATGGGTAAAGGTGTTTCTAGAAGATATTATGTTATAATTAAAATCACAGAGTGGGAGAAAGAAAACCATTACATTTTTCAAATTTCTGAATATGTTGTTCCAAAACATTAATCTCTTAAATAATTTCTTATAGATTTGATTGCATCAAGGGATAAAAGAAGGATATAAAATAAACATAATCAAAATTTTATAGTATTGATCCAAGATCATATTGACAATGAGTTTTTTGAAAATCCAAATTCAGTTGTAGAATAACTTCAATGGATATCTAGGGGAGAATATTTTTTTATATTACATTAATTTTATAATAAATGGTTTTATGATATGTACCAGACAACATGATGACTATTGTATGATGAAAAATAGTGGATTTAAGCTTGTGGAAGAAGAAATCCACATATCTAGTTCCAATAATATAAATATAATTCATGAGAACAGGTCATATTTAGACATTATTGGTTAGATATATGAGTTGGATTATAAAAAATTTCAGGAGATGATATTTTGTTACAAATGGGATGAAAACTGGAGTACAATGAATGTTGACGTAATGGTATTCATGAAGATAAAGTTTAGTTAGGATGGGAAAATGGTGAGATCTTTTCAATGGAATCCTAAGTAGTGAAATTATTTGATCTCTTAGATAGATTAAATAATAATTGGTCAATTGACCTTCTGGTGAATAAAACAATACAGGGTCAGATGAAAATACAATCAAGGGGGAACATTTATTGGAAGATCAATTCGGATTCATTATTTTACAAATGATGTCAATGTCTTGTACATTAGGATGGATAATAATATGGTATTTGGGTTTTTTATATAGGATCAAAATATATTCAAAATTTTAAAAAAGAAAGTGTGTTTAGTGATATAGATAATGGGGTTTCTAAAATACAAGGATTATAATCATAATATTAGTTTTTCTCTAATGTATTAACAAAATATAAATTATATGTTTGAATACTCAAGACAAAAATATATTTTGCACATGATAATGTTTCTAATATCATGGATAAACAAGAGGCTATTGATGAAGCAGTAGAATTATTAGGGGATCAACATCACATTGAAGAAAAATTAAGAAAAATTCAATGTTATAGGGTTGATTGAAATTATCATGGAAAATATATAAGGATATATATATTAGACTGAGACTTATTGAATAATTAATTCTGATATAAGTCAAAAATTCACTTTAATTTAATTTTAGGATCATTTCTAGTTTACAACATTAGAATCATAGGTCATAACTCATACATAGGAAACTAAATATTAAAAGTATACACTTCTACTCAATATCCATTTTTTTCTTTAAAAAAACTCTTTAAAGAGAAACATGGTATCATTTCATGTTTTAACTATATAACTTTTTCTTTATCTCATCATTGACTCTATTCATAATTAAGTCCTATGAAAAACATTTCAATACATGTAATGAGCATAAAAATCCTAGTAAGGCATACAAAAATAAGGTAAACTATTATTATTGGGAAAACATGTAAACCCTAAATACATTAACATAATGTAATACTTTTCACTTTTAAGAAGTAGTAAATATACTTCACTTAATATAAGATCAATGATTAACCTTTTTGTAAGAAGAATATTACCATAAATCCCATATGAACAAACATATAACACATATAGGTATCTTTTGACATAAACATATATAAATTTAATAACCATACAATCGAATTTCATACATATAACTAAATGGAATAGCCATATAGCCAAGTTCCATAAACAGTCATTGCAGGTTATAACACAACCACACATCCATGGTTTATTATAGAACCACACATATTTTTTTATCACGTAACCATCCTAATTTTTCTTATCATGTAACCACTCGTGAAATGTCCAAGTATGATTATATAAACATAACAATTAAAACATTACAATTATCCACATTTCAGTCATAAAATTTCATTTACAAACAAAATAGATCATTTCAAGTTATTGAAATAGTATTTCAACATTAATAACCATTTTCAATACCAATACACCTAGAAATAGAATAAGGGATTTTTTTCCTTTTAAAAACATTAAGGATTATAGAGGAATCCATATTTCAAATAATGGTTACGGCAGTGGAGGAGTCATTATCACCACATACGTCAATGGAATTCTATTTATGTCATTTAGTAAAATTATTCATAGAAATAATATTCCCTTTGAATGAAATTAGAATGAAACAGGGTTTAATATACACTATTTAAAATAATGTGGTGTATAACATCAAAATATGCCTCAACGAAAGGAAATTGAGATGAAGTCCCTTACCTCGAATACAAATTGTCCAGTAAAATAATTATGTTACTCAATAATAAAAATATGTTAATTTATAGTTGCTTGAGAACCTTTTTCATGTTTATTATTCCTTTTATATCAATTATTACTATGTTATAAAAATTACATAATTATTTAAGTTCATATTTGTTGTTTTGGTCAAATTTGGTAGATGAGTCGAAAATGAATTTTTTTAGGTAAATTGTCCATGTTGTAATAAGTAAATCATCTTCATAATATTATTCTTGATTTAATTATCAAATATATGCATTATATATGTATTTATAATAGTATATCATAGTTGGAGGAATGAAATGAAATGCACCATTCATGGAGGCAGTAGGTCGTATGTACGCATGAATTCTACTTTCATTCCTTTTTCACATTAAAGGAATGAAAACTAAATGATACATTGTTATATTATAATTAATGTATAATATGTATGATATATATGGTAAAAAAGTTCATTAACACCATCCTTTATTGGTACCATGTATGTAATGAACGATTTATATCACTTTGAGGGGGATGTAGTCCACACTTCCTCAAAATGAAATAATCGTATTTACATATTACAGAGAACATAAAGGTTGGTTATAAATAAAAAATTGATGAATAGAGTCAAAAAAATTGTAATATATATCATATATAAATATAGTTCTATCATAACTGCCATCATGAGTGGTGGTAAGAGAAAATTGAACAGTCATCATTTTGTTAGTAAATAGTTTTCTTTATTAAAAAATAATATGTTCCTTTCCATTAGATGGATGTGGGTGTGTAAGTGTAGTTCAAAAAACTCTCATACAAACAACCATATGTATTGAGGAAACTGGTGATGTTATTTAAAAATTGAATAAAAAGATCATAGGGAGTGAAGAATGAAAAATAAAGGAATAAAACTTGAGAGAAGATGTTACCTCTAAATCAGGTAACTTCTTTTGATTTTTTCCAAAATGATTTCTTGAATTTCCTTCTCCAAAAGGTAAGGATTCTATGAGGAATGGAGGTATTTTGGGAGCTTATTGGATAAGATTTTGGATGATCAATGGGGATTTATATGTGTGAGGTAGTGGGTAGAGGTGATGGTATTTTATAAGTGGGAGAAGGGGTATTTTAGAAATGTCTTGAAATATTAATTTATCATAAATTTATTTTCTAATAATAATAGTCCAAAAGTGATATATTTTCATGATACAATGAGTATGTGTACAAATACTCTCAATAAATAGGTTTTAAATAAATTTAGGTCACAAAAGTAATTTTATCATTTATCTTTTACCCTTAGTTAAAAACATTAACACTTACCATGTCTTGTATTTGCACAATAAATGTTTACTACAGTTACTATAAAATTCCAATCGAACAAAAAGTGAATCATTAATGATATTTTTAACATTATATAAGTCATTTTTAATAATATAATATTTTTTGGATTATTTTATCATTTAATAAAATAATATTTGTTTTAAAGACTCATTTATGCCAATTTTAACACTATTTAATAAATGATTTTTGTTAAAGTCATAACCACATTAATTTTTCAAAAAAGTAATTCACTCAAAAATAATATATCATAATCATATAAAAATTCCTGGATGGATTAAAAATGTTAAAAATATATTTATTTTAATATTTATAATATCAATTATTTGAATATTTCATTAATAAGGTAATCACTACATCATCATTCTATCATAAATAAATAAATTTATTTAATCTATAAAAATAATAAATAGAATAACATTATGTAAAAACCTTTTTATCTTTATAATTAAAATTTAGTGTCTAAGATATTAATAATATAACCCCACCTTAAAAATGTTTATTAAAAATATACATATTTATGTTATATTTCTCTTTACATAAAATTAATTCTTATAACATCACATTTTCACACCCAAGTGGCAACCAAATGCCTAATGTTTGGGATAAGAATGTTTAGGGTCATAAATATCTCATAAAATAGGATTAGGACACATTTTACTGTACTTTTATATTATTATTAATATTATTTTTTTACTCTTATTTACCATATTTTCTTATAAACCATGGTAAAAAAAATAATTACAGAAGTTACTATTCATAAAGTCCAAAAATAATATGTACCTATTTTTACATTTTGGAAGTTATTATTCTAAATAAGGAATACATTTCTTCGAATTCAAAGTACATAATCTTTAGAAATAAATTTAAAATTAATTCTCGTTGTCAAAACTAGAAAGCATGATTTTAAGATGTCAAAACTATCAAAATATTGACAAGTGTTTATGTCCAACATAAATGTTAAATTACATCAAATGAAAAAATTGGTTTAAATAATAAAAACAAAATCCAATTAAACTATAAAACCAATTAAATGGACTATCTAATTATATAAATAATTTTTTAAAAAATAATTTTTTTAATTAAAATTCATTATTTTTCATTATTCATAAAAATATGTATTTTATCTGAAAAATTCCAAAATTTAAACCAAAGTAAATATTAAGTTCATTATTATAAACACTTAGTTTATTTCATCAAATAGAATATATAAAAGATTCAAAAACTATATTTAAAATGTGTTTTCCATAAAAAAACAGTAAAAAGAAATTTTAAAAATATTAGAGTATTTCATGCATAAAATTTGATTCATTCAAAATTTAAGCCTCTAAAATTTATTCAATAAAAGAATTTTTTTAATAAACGTATATAATCTTATTGTAGTTAATTAAATTAATTCCCTTCAATATAATGACTATTAGTTAACTACCATCTAAAATAATAATATTATTATTGCATTAATTTTCGGTGTAACTCAATTTTTTCTGCAACGTATGATTTCAGATAAACATGTTGTTGCGTGTCGAGTATGCTATAGGAAAAAGCATCCCCTTTAACATAGAATTATTATCTTATTGATTAATATTAATATATATGAAATATTATTATTCTATAAATACCTGAGATGTTACGTCATTCCCCCATTTTGGAAATTTCATCCCCATAATTTTATTTACTTATCAAATAAGTTAAGGTATTTCTCCCACATTGCATTTTCAGATTCCCACATTGCCTCTTAAACCATATAGTTTTCTGACAAAATATTTACCTGATGAATTACTTTATTCTGAAAAAAATGATTTCTGCGGTAAAGAATCTATAGAAGTTTTTCTTCATAAGAAAAGTTCTCTTGCAGCTAAAAACCTATAGACTCAAAACATGAGATGGATCTTGAATATACTTTATCAACATTGAGATAGGAAATACATTGTGTATCTGGGATAACCATAGAGTTAAATACACCCTTTATGTAACTAATAAAACATTCTACAGGATTTTATACGGTCCAATTAACCTCAGAATTTTCTTTCCCTTTTTACCAAAATGCATAACACTTTTCCATATATAATCTTTGAGAAAGACATGATCAGCAACCTCACAAGAACGATCCTTCCTATATTTATCCACATAAATTTTCTTTCTGCTCTATGCTACTGTTAGGTGCTCCAAGATCAATAGAACGTTTTCTAACATAACTTCTACCAATTCTGGTCCCATCAACATCCTTTCACCTACTTCATCCCAAAAAACTGGAGTGTGACACCGCTTTCTATATAATTATTCAAATTCTTCCATCTGTATATTGGAATGAAAAATGTTATTATAAAAAAAAATCAATCAAAGAATGTTGTTGATCCAATATTTCTTAGTAATCAATTGATCAAGCATGAAGAATACATTCCAAGGTCAGAATTGGACGTTCTGATTTCCCATCAGATTATGGATGGAAAGTTGTACTAAATTTAATTCAGTTCCCAATGACTTCTAAAGGATATTCAAAAATATAGAATTGAACCTTGGTAATGAATACATACAATGGAGGTAAGAACTCAATGTAACCTAAAAAGCTCTTTAATATACAACTAAGATAGTTAATCTAGATATAGTATGTCTTGAATAGGAAGAAAATGAGAATATTTTTTCAATCGACCAACAATAACCCAAATTGCATTATTACCAAGATAAGACTTTGGTAATCCCACTACAAAATCCATGGATATATTTTACAATTTCCACTCTAGCACTGGTAAAGGATGAATAATAATTTTAGGTTACTACCTTTCTACTTTAACCTGTTGACAAGTCCAACACTTCACATTAATGTCAGAAAAAACTCTTTTTATTCCATCCAACCAGTAATACTATTGGACATGTCTGTACATCTTAGTACTGCTAAGATGAACTAAAAAAAGAGAACTATAATCTTAAAATAACAATTATTTATTCAACTATGAATCACAAGGAACAAATAATCTCTTTCCCAGCCTCAAAACACATTGTTTATTAATGTTAAATTCAGGTAACTTACCCTTTTGAACCAATTATATTTTTTTCAACTCACTATCTTATTTCTCCACTTTCGTAATTCTATCTAATAGAGATGATTTTACTACAACCTAAAAAAAGAAGAGTAATTCCCTACACTAACAACTTCAAATCCAAAATTTATCAATTCAAAAACCAAAGTCACTCTTTCCAAATGTTGCATGGTTGAATTAGCAATAGTCATTTAAATCAAATCCCTTTCCATATAATTTTCCATTCTTGGATGGTAATGAATTGTGAAATTATAATTATTGATTAATTAAATTCATCACCTCTGTCTCTTGTTTAAATCTTTATGAGTTAATATATACTCCAAACTTTTGTGAACTATATATATTTCACCCTTTACATTATAAAAATGATACCTAATTTTTTTTACTGAAATAACAACAGTAGATACTTCCAAATCAGGTGTAGGGTAATTTAACTCAAGATGATTCAACTGAAGTGAAGCATAAGAAATTACCCAATAATTCTGGATTAGGACACATCCAAGTGCTTCAATAATGCATCATTATAGATAACAAATTCACCATTTCTGGATGGTAGGGCCAAAACTAGAGAATTTAACTACCTTATTTTTAGTTCATGAAAACAATCATCACATTCTTTTATCCAGATAAACATAACTCGCTTATGTGTTGGATTATTTAGTGGGAATGATAACTGAGAATGGATTTTAAAAAGCCTTTGGTAATAAATCTAAAATTCAAGGAAACTATGAATCTATGTGATATTGTTAGGTCTTGGCAACTCTTCATCAACATTTGTGTTAGAAGGGTCAAAATTTATGCCATCTTTAGAAACAATATGACCAAGGAAATAATTTTTTTGGAACCAAAATTCATTGTTTCTAAAATTTACATATAGTTTATTTTATTTTATGTTTTGAAAAAAAAATATTTAAGTGACTTTCATGTTCCTCCCAACATTTAGAATATACCAAAATGTCATCTATAAACACAACCACAAAGTGATCCAGAAACTGATGAAAAACTCTATTAATGAGATTAATAAATATAGTAGGTCCATTATATTAAAAAGGTCATAGATACAATCTCATTATGCCAATATATTTTTCAGAAATATTTTTTTGGAATTTCAACCTCCTTCACCTTCCGTTGATGGTACCGAGACCTCAAATCAATATTCAAAACATACCAAGATCCCTAGAGAAGATTAATCAAATCATGTATATGAGGGAAAAGATAAATGTTATGAATAGTTATGTGATGCATGAATCTATAATAAATACATTGTCTCATAGAACCATCTTTCTTTTCTATAAATAAAACAACTGCACCCCATGGTGAATTTCTAGGACGAATGAGACCTTTATCAAGTAATTATTGCAATTTTTTTCAATTCCATTAGTTATACTTGATCCATTCGGTATGTGGGTTTAAAAAAGGTTTATAATTAAGAACTAAATAAATAATAAATTCAACCTCCCAATTGGGAACAATTCTAGGCAATTCATTAGGAAACAAATTTGTGAATTCATTCACTACTAGAAATTCACTAATCAATACTATTTATTTATTCTCAAAAAAAAGAGAGAGATAACATTCACATCTATATTTAATCAACATTTCAAGTTCTTGGAACATTATAAAAGTTATTAAATCATAGAACAAATCTTTATTAACATTACAATTAATTTTATCATGATAAACTAAAATCCAATCCATACCCAAAATGATATCAAATTCCACTATGGGAAGTTCAACCAGATTTGTAAGAAAGACTATACCACTATTGATAATAAAAAGATTACAATAAATCTTGGATAATTTAATACTTAATCCGAGAGTCTTTACCAGAATTTATATATCACATTAATGTGGTGGTATATCCAATTTACTTGGAAACCTCTCAGAAATGAAAGAATGTGGTGATCCCTAGTCAAATACAGTACATTCAAATATTTATGAAGCATGTAAGATACCTATCAACACTTAATTTGTTGGTACGAAACCAACCTTAGTAGTATAAAATGATTTTTCCATATTTTTCTACATTTGATCTTGTTGGTTTCCACATTGGGTAATCAACTTTGGACAAACATTGGCATAATGTCTTATCTCATTACAACTAAAACATCTTACCGTTGATTTTTCCTTGCCTCATAGATAATCTTCTTTATAGTTAAAATAAATATGACCAATCTTACCACATCAGAAGCACTTCTTATACTTTGATAGACATTCTCCAAGATGATTTTCCACACTTCTTACTGGATGGAAATTTGGTTTTTTTACCTCAAGGCATCTTTGATGAATTGTTTCCCATTTCCTGCAAAATATATTTCTTATTTTGTTTTCTATCATAGAAAAAAATCTCATAAAAAACTCCATTTATAACTTCTCGGCATATCACATTTGTTTCTAATAGCTTTTTAACTCATGAGAAGCTAACACCCTTTTATATTTCCGCTTCAATCCTAAGTAAAACTGATTTATCTTACTATCAATATCCAAGATAAAATTTGGTATGTACCTTGACAAACATGTGAAAATTTCATCATATATAGCCACATAATACTCCTCCTTTTATCTCAATCACATTAATTCCTTTTACATAATATATCGAATAGTCTTAGGAAAATATTTCTCAAAGAAGATATTAGTAAATTCATCCCATTCCAGGGCATCAATCTCTTCACTTCCATTGATATTTATAATCATTAACCACCACTTATCGTATTCATTTTCAAGATAATACAAAAAGACTATCCTTATGATTGTATGAACACCCAATTACATCAAAAATATTTTCCAATGCTTTAATCCTCCATTTAACTTGAATAGGGTCAGATGATCCTTTGTAGGATGAGGAAGTAGACCCATGAAATGCTCTATGACTGACATCTGCCTTAATAGTTGGTCTGGTTGATCTCATGCATGGACACCAACACCATTTTTCCCATGATTCAATTGTTCCATCACAACAAAAAACTATTCATTTCCAATTCCAACCATTTCAGGATATTGATATGGATGGTTAGTTTCCTCTATATGCCTTCCATACAAAACCACCCTATTTCATCAGTGGAAATCCATTCTTAACAAATATATCTTAGATGAAGCAACATTGAAATATTCAAATGCTATATAATTTTTACCACAATGTAAACATATTTTATAGTTATTCTAGTAACAATATTATAACTTATAAATTTATTTAATCCAACCTCTGATACGGACTATAATGCTCTAGCCTTAAACATTTCATAATCTTGAGATATGTCAACAATTGACTTTAATTCACATTTATGATATTTTCAGGTTTAGGGATTTAAATAATTATGGCATAAATCATACATAACAACTTAAATATTACATGTATACACATCTTCTCAACATCTATTTTTTTCATAAAAGAAAAACTCATTAAAAATCAACGACGTTTCGTTTCATGTTTTAATAATGTAAATTTCCAACGCACCAATCCTCAACACTATTCTTTTTTTTTCAGTCCTCAGAAAAACATTTCAATACATAGGATGAGCATACAAATCTCAATAAGGGATACACAAAGAAAGAAAACTATTAGTCTTTGGAAATCATGTAAACCAGTAATAATTTATCATAAAGTAATACATTTCACATTGAAGAAGTATTAAATATACTCCACAAAATATATGCCCTATTATTAACCTTTTTATAACCATTATATTACCATAAATCCAAAAGAAATCAACATATAACACATATAGTTAACATGGGACATAAACATACATAAATTGAACAACAACATGGTTAACATTCAAGAATATTACAAAATGGAATTTCTATTTGGATGAATTCCATAACTAATGCATTGGATGCTATAACATAACCACCCCTCATTGGTTTATCATGAAACATTCCATCTTTGGTTTATCTCATAAACACCCATATTTGGTTTATCACATAACCTCACATAAAATTTTAATGTACAATCATTTAATCATAACCCATAAAATATTGCAATTATTAATATTTCACTAATTAAATTTCATTTGAAAATAATAGAGATCATTTCAATACATTGAAATAATAAATCCACTTCCAAAACAATTTTCAAACCAAGAAAACCAATAAGTGAATAATGGATTTCTTTTCCTTTAAAAATATTGATTCTTATTGAGGTAGCTAAATATCAAATAATGGTTATGGTAGTGGAGGTTTTGTTGTCACTTCATAAGTTAAAAAATAATAATTTATGTCATTTAGTAAAACAAATCATAAAAAATATACCCTTTTAATGAAAATAGAAGTAATAGTGTTTTATTATACACCTTATAAAATATGGTGGTTTATAACATCATAATATGTCTCAATGAATGGAGATTGAGATGAAGTCCCTTAACTCGAATCTGAATTGTCTTGTATAATAATTATGTACCTGAATAATAAATGTAGGTTAATTTATAGTTTCATAAGAACATTTTTCGTGTTTTTTATTCCTTTTATATCACTTATTACCTTGTTATAAATATTACAAAATTATTTAAGTTCATATTGGTCGTTTTCTTTTTATTTACTTCTTGAGTCGAAAATGAACTTTTTTGATGTTAATTGTACATGTAGTCATAAGCCAATAACATCCATAATATTATTAATGAATTAATTATCATATATATACATTATATATGTATTATTAATATTCCATAAAATTTTTAGATAAGAAATGAAATGCACCGTTCATAGAGACAGTAGGCCGTACATACGCATGAACACTACATTCATTTCTTTTTCATATTAAATGAATGAAAGAAAAATGATACATAGGTATATTTTAATTCCAGTATAATATATTTAATATATATGTTACATAAGTTCATTAAAACAATTTTTTATGTATTCCATGTATGGAATGGACGAGTCATATCACTTTGAGGGGGAAATAGTCCACACTTCCTCATATAAATTATCATATTTACACATTATGGAAAGCATAAAGGTATGTTATAAATAAAAATTACAAAAGAATAGATTCAAATTAAATATAATATATATCATATATAAATATAGTTACCTCATAATGGAAACCATTGGTGGTGGTAGGAGAAAATTGAGAAATCATCATTTCGTGATTCATGAGTTCATCGTACATGGAAGTAACATGTTCGTATCCATTAGATGGAAGTATGTGTAAGTGTAGTTTGAATCCTTCTCAGATACAGTACTATAATATTTAGGATACTAGTGTTTTTATTAAATTTTAAAAGAATAATAATATAATAGGTAGTGGCTCTTAAACATTATCATCATAAAAATACAATAGAAAAACTATGACAAGGGAGGTGGACCATCTCTCTCTAAAATCGTGGATGATTAGGGTTTTCTACGATTTGATTTCCTGTTTTTGATCGCATGGCCTCTTCATTTCTTGTTCCCGGAAGATTAAATTCACATAATTTTTCTAATTGTGGGGACAAAGGAGGCGATGCGTAGAAGAAAGAAGCCACACCAAAGGAAAAACCTAAGTCAGTTTCCTTCCTGGATGCGTTGAAAGGCACTTATCTGTGCACTTCCACCATGATGAAGTCATCGTTCTATAAGAAATTAGATGAAAGAAATCTTGTGGTGGAGGTGGATTCAGAGGCTTTGAAGCAGTGAACTCAGTATTGTAAGTTCTCGGTTCTGGGACGCATTTCTTATTTGATGGGTGAAAATCCATGGCCAGCAGCAGAGATCAATCCAAGGATCTCACATATTTGGGGCTTCAAGGATTGGATGCTCGTTCCGATTAGGGGTGAGTAATTTCATATTATTTTATGCTCGGAGGAGGAGATCGACCAAGTCTGAATCCTGGAAACATACAATTGAATCCAGGGCTACTTCGTCTTTCGGAATGGAATTTTTCATTCAATCCTCACACCCACAGAAACATTAAGAATCAGATCTGGGTGCGGTTCCATGGAATAAAATTCTTTTTTTGGCATCCCAAAATCCTAAATGACATCGCCTCTTGCATCGGAACTCCTATGAAGATAGATCATCAGACGATCAATGCTGAACTCAGCATATACTCGAGAGTAATGGTGGAAGTTGACCTCGATAAAAAGCTTCCTGATTTGATTTCTTTTAACGCAAATGAGTACAAAGACAACATTCGATTGGAATATGAATGCTGACCTCCTTTCTATGAACTCTATAAGATTGTTGGAAATTCTCTTATGAACTGTCATGTGATGAACCGCTAGGTGAAGTTGCGGGATGACCAACCAAAGAAAGATGGGTGGACTCAGGTTCTTTGGAAGAGGAGGGATTAACCCATTGCCGCTGGGATGCAAGAAAATAATCTGATAAAGGTAGAACTATGGGTAATGAAATAACCTCAGGTGGGGGAGACCTATGGTGTCAAATGGTCTGACCTGGAAGAGGAGGAGGAGAACGAAGTTACTGATGCTATAATTATGGCTGAAATTGTGTCTTCGGTGTGGGACATCCTCGACTAGCCTCCAGATTCGTCTGATGAAATTGAATCTGGCCGCTGCATGTTGCGAGATGACCAATAGGAGATGTCTTGGGTCTAATCTAGAGGCTAGGGCCCCTCTGTTTTGGCAGTCTCAATTGGGCAGTGCCTCATTTCTGATAAGGTTGATGCAGGTTCGCAAATGCTACAGATGGTTTTCCATTAGGTCTTGGGTGAAGGTCCCCAGGCAGGGAATCAGGTGGATTCTCCTAAGATTACACATTTTGATCATAATCCAAGGGAGGAGATAGAACATGTGGTGCAAATCATCTTTGAACAACAGTGGGTGGATTTCCATCATGGCTCTTCGGGTGATGGTCTTCAAGTCGTGCCTACGAAGATTCATGAGGTTGCAGGTATGCAGTCAAAGGGTGAGGTTGCGGGTATCTCTTCATCCTCTATTTTCTATGTTGATAAGGATCTTATAAATACAATGGGTTCACACCCCACTGCCAAGGATGTTGAACATTTCAATGGTCCAAATGACCAATCTGATCAGCTGGTGCCTCTTTCAAAGGAGACCTGTATGGACTTGAATTTGGAACTTAATCTCAACAAAATCATGAATGACACCTCAGATTAGGTGCAGATGGAAATTGAAAGGCCTTACACCTAGAAGGTGACAGGCTCGAGTGATCAGACAGTGGTAGTGGGCTCTATGGCCTATGTGACTGTCGCCTCAGATACCTCTGATTCCTCTGCATATGATTTTCCTCCAAAAGATTGCCCAGTGACCCCGCTTGTAGCTACAATCCCTTTGGTTAAAAATCAGGGGCTGACATCAAATCTGAACACAATGGCTCTATTTCCTCTTCTAAGAATAAGAAGGGAAAGCAATCCATTCTGTCATCCTCACATGAGCCTAGAAGGTAAACAAAGAATAAGGGGTCGGGTGAAAAAAAGGATCTCTAGCTCTAAACGTAGGTTCAAATGAATTGTTTATTTTGGAATTGTCAGGGTTTAGCTAACTCTGATACTTTTATTGTGTTAAAAAGATTTATTTTGACTCACAAACCAAATTGTTTTTCCATTGCTGGGCCTAAAATTTACTTTTCTTTGAAATATTTACACTTGTTCTCTTTTGGGTATAATTTACTTGGTGCGTGCAAGGAAGGTACTTCTAATGAAACTCTTTGGGTTTGTTATCATCCATATTTTCAATCTGTTAATGTTCTTAAAACTTCTGATGAGATTCTTACCTATTTTTTTTCCTGTACTGGTGCCCATACTGTCGGCACTTTGATATATGCTAAAAATAGATATCAAGAACAAAGATCCCTCTGGAATGACCTCCTTTACCTCTCTATCTCTGTTCAGGACCCCTGGCTGGTGATTGGTGATTTTAACGACATTCTTCTCCTATGTGAAATGATTGGACCGTCACATTCTACCATATCAACTAGAGAATTTACAGATTCTGTTGAGGACTGTGACCTTATTGAAATCAACCTTACTGGTGCTAAATACACTTGGTATGGAATGTGCCTCAATAGGATAGTGGCTAGAAAACTTGCTAGAGCTTTCACTAATACTGCTACCGTTGATAAATGGGATTCCATTTCTAATATTACCTTACCTAAGATCAACTCTGATCATCATCTCATTCTTTTCAGCTTCAAATCTAAGGGCTGAAAATCTCCCCTCCCTTTTAAATTCAACAGTGCTTGGTCTACAGTCCTAGAATGTTCCAATATGATAAAAGATTTCTAGGATGGCATGCGACACCAAAATGATTCTATTGCCTTCATTGCTAAATTAAAACTTTTGAAACAACAACTAAAGGGTTTGTGCTTCTCTAAAACAAAGAAGCATGATGCTAACATCTCCTATTTGGAGAATGACCTCATTCGTATTCAAAGATCCAATACCTGCTCTGATTTTTCTCTTGATCCCCAAGCTGAAATTACCACTTCATTGAAGCTTAACACTCTTTTGAAGATCAAAGATAAAATGCGAATGAAAATCTTTAAAACCAAATGGTTATCGGATGGTGATAGACACACTAAATTCTACAATTCTCTTGAAATAATAAGGAATATTTGTAGGCCCGTTGCCTTTATTAGAGTTTATGACACTCTTCTTGACACTGAGGATGCCATTGCTAATCATGTTGTTGGTTACTTTCACAATTTATTTAATGGTCTGGAGGTTAGTAAGGATCTTCCTCCTGACATCATTCCTAATATGGTCACTTCTGAGGACAGTGATCATCCCTTAAGAATACCTATGGACCATGAAATCTGTGCCACTGTTTTCAGTCTCAACCCTGACAGTTCCCCGGGTCCTGATGGGTTCAACAATGGTTTCTTCTAGCAATACTGGGATCTCATCCATGTGGATGTTTGTAAATTTGTTAAATCTTTTTTCTCTACTGGTTTTCTTCCTCATGGGATAAATGCACAATTTCTTAATCTTATTCCTAAAGTTGACAATGCTGCTGAGATTCATATTTTCTGACCTATTGCTCTCATCAACAACCACTACAAAATTATCACCAAACTTCTTGCTAAAAGACTCTCCTCTATCACCAATATAATTGTTTCATGGAACCAATTTTTTTTTATCAAAGGAAGAACTATTAAATATTGCATCTGTCTTACCTCAGAATGTACTAATATGTTGAATAAAGTCTCTAGAGGTGGAATTGTGGCCATTAAGTTAGACATCAGGAAAGCTTTTAACATCATGGACGAGAACTTTATTTTAATGGTTTTTGAAATTTTTGGGTTTAATGACTCTTTTACTACCATGATCCTCACCTTATTCAATTCGGATTCCATTTATGTGATGGTCAATGGGTCCCCTAAAGGTTTTTCAAATTCACCAAGTGGTTAGGCAAGGTGAACCCTATCTACTATTCTTTCTGCTATTGCTGAGGATTATTTAAGTAGGCTCTTTACGAGCCTTGTGAATCAAAATAAAATCAATCCCATTCAGGATTCTAGAAACTTAAATGTTCCTACCCAACTTTTATATGAGTATGGTGTAATTTTACTCTTAAATGGGTATAAAAGGAATATTAAAAATCTCAAAAGTTCCCTAGAACATTATGAAGATGTTTCGGGTCAAGCGATATGTTGGAACAAATCCTTTGTTTTATTTGGGAAAATTTTTCCCCGAACAGAAAATGTCACATCATTGATTACTTAGGAATCAAAGAAGGATTTAACAATTTCACTTGTTTGGGTGTTCCAATCTTTTGGGGAAGACCTAAATCCATCAATTTTCATAGCATTGTTGATAAAATTATGAATCAACTATCATCTTGGAAGGGTAAGTCTCTTTCTATGGCTGGCTGATCTTGTTTTGATAAGTCTAAAATTGTTTCCAAGATGGTTTACTCGATTATTGTTTACACTTGGCCTTCTAGTATTCTCAAAAAAATCAATGTTTTCATTAAAATTTTTTTTGGACTGGTAGTACAATTGAAAGAAATCTTGTCACCATTCCATGGGTCACTTGTTGCAAAACCCTAGATAAAGGTGGTCTTGGTATTAGTATTATTATGTTTATTAATGAATCTCTTCAAGATAGAATGACTTGGAATCTAATTCATAAAAACTCTGATTACATGGTCTTTCTTAAGAAAAGATTTGTGACCATGCTTCAGAATGGTAACTTGGGTTACATCACTTCTTCCATCTGGCCGTCTATTAGACATTCCTTCCTTAAAATCATGAGCAACTCTAGATGGATAGTTAGTGCTGATTCATCTATGAATTTCTGGCTGGACAACTGGACTGGTGTCCCATTAATCTCCATGCTATCGTCAAATTGTAGCCATGTAAACTCCAACTACACTATAAGTGATGTTATTAACTCTCATGAAATCATCCTTCCAAACCACATAAGTCATATCATTGAAAATTATCATTTTTCTGACACTGATGATTTTTTAATTTTGGAACCTTCCACTAATGGAGTCCTGGATTCTAAAAGTTTCTACAAAAACAATTTTAGTAATTCTTCTTCTAACTTTGTTTGGTCGAATGCTTTTATCAAACCTTGGATTAAACCCTCACACCTTACTCTCATTTGGAGTGTTGCTCATGATAGGGTCCCCACCGATGTGTGTCTTCAATATTTTTGGATTTATCATTTCTCTAGACGTCACCTGTGAAACCAACACCGCAAGGATTCTAATCATATGTTCTTGTATTGTGCTATAGCTGCAGCTCTTTGGAATTACATTTCTAACATTTTTTATTGCAGATGGTCTCTTTTTTATTCTATTAGCTCTCAACTTCAATATTGTGTGACTTGGGATGCTTCTAAGAAAATCAGGATTCTTTTTCTGGCTGTGGTGGCAGAGCTCTTGCATGTGATCTTGTATGATAAAAATAATATTATTCATAATAAATCCTCTTTCAATCTTAATGAAGGTAAAACACATATTCACATTCCCATGAAGGATGTTTCCTTTATTCGGAAAGATCATTATGAAAACTCTGTTGGTGATTTTTAGATCCTCCTCCGCCTTCGAATTGTGGGCTCTTATAGGAAACCCTGACGTACCTTTGAGGTCTTCTGGAAAGTCCCGCTTCCAGGATGGATCAAAGTAAATGTAAACGGTGCCTCTAGAGGAAACCTGGGTCTGGCAGGCTGTGGTGCCATCTTCAGAGACTATCATGGTAGATGCCTAGGCTGCTTCTTCGGTGGATGTGATACGGCCTTGGCATTGGAAGAGAAAATGTTGGGAGTCATTCATGCGGTGTACTTTTCCAAGAAAATGGTTTGGAACAAGCTTTGGATTGAATGTGATTCAACCACTATTGTCCAAGCTATCTGGAAGGGGCTGGTGCACCTTGCTTGGCCGCATACCTCTTGTTGGATGAAATGTCTTGACATGCTCAGGGATCTCAACTACATTGCCACACATGTCTTCCATGAAGTGAATATGGTTGTCGATAGTCTTTCCAATAAGGGATTCAATCATGCTGTTACGTGGTTGGATGATTTTCCTGATGAATCGCTCCCTTTTTTTCAATAAAGATGGTCTTAAGATTCCGTCATTTAGACTTTTGTAACTCCCTTTCTTTTTGAGATTAAATTGTGGCTTGGTATTTGAATGAGGCACCACCTCTTAAAAAAATATAATAGGTAGTGGACAAGGAAAAATAAAGGAATGTATCTAGAGAGAAGACGTTACCCCTAAATCAGGTAACTTATTTTGATTTGAGCAAAAAATATTTCTCAAAATTCCTTCTGTCCAAGGTAATAATTAAACGTGTAAGGGAGGGATATTTTAATATTATTTGAAATGAATTTGGATGATACAATGTTCTTGAGAGGTGTGAGTATGTGGGAAGAGTTTATGGCTTTTATAAGTGTTATTAGGGGCTCTTTAGGAATGTCTTGAAATATTATTTTTTTACAAATTGATATTCAAATTAGACCTATAAAAAAGTGATAAATTTTGAGGATAAAATGAGGATGAGTCTAAATCCTCTCAACCAATAGGTTTTAGACATGTTTATCTCACAAAATTAACCATATATTTTAGATTTAACCCTTAGTTTAAAACATTAACTCTTACCATGTATTCTTGTATTTTCAAAATATATGAATACTATAGTTTAAAAAAATGCCAAAAGAAAAAATTGGATCATTAATGAAAATTTTGACATTATATAAGTTTTTTTACCAATTGATAAATTTTTAGGATTATTATATAATATAATAATGTAGTCTTTTTTTAAAAAAGTCATTTATGTCAATTTTGACACTATTTTGTAATTGTTTTCTTAATGTTATGAAAACTTGATTCCTTAAAAAAAGGACATTACATCGAAGAAAATATGTTATAATCCTCTTAAAAATTCTTTTATGGAATGATAATGTTTAAAATAAATTTAATGTTATAGTTATAATGTCATTTATTTAAATCATTGATTAATTATGTAATCAGTGCATCATCCTTCTGTCATAAATAAATTTATTTATTTAAAGTCTAAAAATTTTAAATAAAATACCATTATATAATAAATATTATTATATATATAATTAATATTTATTGTGGAAGATATCAATTATAAAACCCTACATTAAATTTTTTTTATTAAAAATATACATGTTTATGTTATATTTCTCATTAATTTCAATTAATTATTATAACATGTCATTTTCACACCCAAGTGGCTCCCAAATGCCAAACGTTCTGCCTCGGGATGTTCATGGTTAGAAAGATGTCATTAAATAGGATTAAGACTTATTTTACAGTACTTTTATCTGATTATAACATTATTTTTACCCTTATTTACCTTACTCTTTAAACATTGTAGAAAAAAAAATACTGAAGTTATTATTCATAATGTCCAAAAATTAATGGTACATATTTAAAAAATTTGGAACTTATTATTCAAATTATTTAATCCATTTTTTCAAATTCAAAACATATAATTTGAAAAAATTATTTTAAAACTAAATCTCATAGTCAAAACCCAAAAGCGTGTTTTAAAGAAGTAAAAACTAACAAAAGATTAACATGTGTGTATGTCCAACGTAAATGTAAAATTACATCCAATAACCAAAATTGGAGAAAATTATAAAAATTAATCCAATTACACTTTCAAAAAAATTAAAATGTCAATATAACCATATAAATAATTTAAATGAAAAGGTAGTTTTGAATTAAAATGCAGTATTTTCACTATTCATTAAAATATGAATTTCATCAAAAAAATACCAAAATAACAAAAAAAAGTAAATATTGATGTTCTTATTCTAAATAAGAAGTTTATTTTTTAATATTTAACATATAAAAGTTACCTAAACCAGATTTGAAAAGGGTTTTCCCTAAAAAGTTGGTAAAACAATTTTTAAAAAATATTAGACTATTTCATGCTGAAAATTTGTTCTGTTCTCATTTTACACATCTAAAATTTATTTGATTAATGTAATAAAATTTAAAAAACATGTATAATACTATTTATGTTCATTCTATTAATTCACACTAGTTAAACGACTAGGGTTTAACTAGTATTTAAAATAATAATAATAATAATATTATATTTTTTTAGTGTAGTTCAATGTTGTGTGCATCGTATGATTTCAGAGAAGCACATTATTCCATGTTGAGTATTCTATCAAAAATGCATCCCCTTTAAAATAAATTTAATATCGTATTCATAAATATTAATAGATATGAAAATGTATTATTCTCTAAATACCTAGGATATTATATCATTCCCCCCCATTAAAAACTTTTTCCCCACAATTTTATTTACTTATCAAATTAATGAGGAGATTTTGATCGCTCATAGATTTTTCATAGTCCCACATTACCTCTTAAACCATATGTGTTTTAAACAAAAAATATATATGATGAATCACCTTATTCTTCAACACTTTCTCTATGTAATAAAAAATCGGTACTGGCTATTCCTCATAAGAAAGATTCTCTTCCAACTGAGCATGCTCTGTAATCAGAACATGAGATGGATATGACATTTAATTTATAAACACTAAAACATGAGAAATATTATTATCCTAGGATAAAATTTGTGTTAAATACAACATTTATAAAACTAATAAAACTTTATCTAGGATTTCATAGGGTCCAATGGACCACGAACTCAGATTTCCCTTCTAACCAAAGTGCATCACACTTTTTCATAGAGAAACATCAAGAAAGACATGATCACCTACCTTCAAAGAAATATCCTTCCATCTGTTATCCCCATAATGTTTTTTCTTACTATATTTCATCCTCATGTGCTTCTAAATCTACTGAACTTTTTCTACCATCTCATCTACCAATTCTTGTCCAATAAACATCCTTTTACCCACTTCTTCCCAAAAACCTAGAGTTTGACAATACATTACATATAATGCTTCAATTGGTGCCATCTGTATACTGGAAATAAAACTACTATTATAATAAAAATCAATAAAAGAAACATGTTGATCCCAAATTCCTTGGTAATACAATGAACTTACACGTATCATATACTCCATGGTTTAAACTGGTCGTTCTGACTACCCATCTGATTGAGGATTATAATTTGTACTGAAATTTAATATAGTTACCAATGACATCATAAGGCCTTTCCTAATGATAAAATTGACCCCTTGATCATGATTACATACAATAGAGGGAGGAAATCAATTTAACCAAACTATCTTTTTATGATACAAATGAAAAATTTTATCGAGATAAAATGTATCACTAATTGGAATAAAAAAGTGTATATATTGTCAATCGATGTATAGTAACCCAGATTGAATTGATAACTAGAGAATTATTTGGTAATCCAACTATGAAATCCAAGTATATATTTTCCCATTTCCACATCGAAACTAATAATGGATTAAACACCTCTTTCGATAAGTATTATTCTTCTTTAACCTATTTACAATTGAAACACATCACAATAACGTAATCAATATCTATTTTCATTCCATCCCACTAATAATATTCTTGAAGATCTCTATACATATTAGTACTACCGAGATGAACTAAAAATGATTAACTATGAGCTTCACATAACAAATCTTCAATTGTAATCACGAGGAACACATAATAACTTTCCAAGACTCGAAACACAATATTTATCAATGTTAAATTCAGAAATTTACCTCTCTGGTCCAATTATACCATTTTATACAACTCATTGTCTTCTTTATATGCCTTCATAATTTGGTTGAATAAAGACTATTTAACTACCTCTTGAATCAAAATAGAGTAATTCCCTGTACTAACAACTTCCAATCCAATTTTTATCAAATAAGAAACCAAAGTATCTCGTTCCAAAAGTAGCATGGTTAATGTAGAATTACTTTTTTGAATCAAAGTATCAGCCAATTTATTTGACTTTCATGGATGGTAATGAATTGTGAAATCATAATCAATGATTAATTCTTTAAATCTACACTATATTTTATTTAAATCATTCTTAGTGAATATATAATTTAAACTTCTGTGATTAGTATATATTTTAAACTTTACACCATACAAATGAAGCCTCTAAATTTTTAATGAAAAAACAATAATAGCTTATTCAAAATCATGTTTAGGAAAATTTAACTCATGAGGTTTCAAATAATTTTAAGCATAATAATTTACCTAATCATTATATATTATAACATATCCATGTACATTCAATAATTAATCATTGTAGATTAAAAAATTAAAAAATTTTGAAAGGTACGACCGAAAATGGAGCATTTACCAATATTCTTTTCAGTTCCTAAAAATAACCATCACATTATTTTTTCTAAATAAACTTAACTCCCTTGTTTTTAATCTTAGTATGTATGCTAGATAACTAATAAATGTTTTTAAAAAACCTTTGGTAATAACCCGCTAGTCTAATAAAACTACGAATCATTGTGATATTAGTAGGTGTAGGACACTATTCAAAAACATTGGTTTTAGAAAGCTCAATAGTTATTCTATCATTAGAAAAAATATGACTAATGAATGTAATTTTTTTTAACCTAAAATTCACTCTAAAATAATTTATATATAGCTAATATTGTTTTATAGTTTCTAATAAAAACCTTTTTTGGTATTCATGTTCCTCCCAAATTTTAGAATATAAAAAAATGTCATCTATAAACACAACCACACAATGATAAAAAAATTGATGAAAGAAAACATTAATGAGATTATTAAATAAAATTTATGCATTAGAAACCCATAGGTCATAACTAAAAACTCATAATTCCCATTTCTCGTTTGTAAAGATGTCTTCAGAATCTCTTCCTCCATCCCATTCAGCTGATGGTATATGGACCTCAAATCAATATTTGAAAAGTACTGAGATCCCTAGATCTATTCAAAAAATCATAGATATGTGTCAATGTATAATTGTTCATAATTTTGATGTTATTAAATGATATTTTATCAACACATAGCCACAAAGAACCATAATTCATATTCAAAAATAAATCTAGAGAACCCCATGGTGAAGAGCTAGGTCGAATGAAACCATTATCAAGTAATTCTTGAAACCATTTTTACAATTCCATCATTTGTACTAGATCCATTCAGTAAGGGGGTTTAGAAATAGGTTTAGCATCAGGAACAAAATCAAGATTAAATTCAACCTTTCTATTGGGAACAATAATAGACAATTTATCAAAAAAACATTTTTGAATTCATTCACTACTAGAATGTCACTAATCAAACCTGTTTCATTATATTCAACAAAATTAGATAGATAACTTTCACTATCCTCATTAATCAATATTTCAGCATATTTGTATGTTATCAATGGTATGAAATCATTGAACAAAATTTTATTGGATTTATAACTTATTTTATCATGATAAACTAAAATCCAATCTATACCCAAAATGATATTAAATTCCACTATGGGAGGTTGAACAAGATTTTCAGGAAAGACTATACCACTAATGATAATAGGAAGATTATTATAAATATTGGTTTCTTTAATACTTCCACCTAGAGTCTTTACCAAAAGTTCTATATCACATTCATGAGGTGTTATTTCCATTTACTTTCAATTCTATAAAAAATAAAAGACTGTTAAGATTTAGAGTCAAATAGTGTACTGTAATATTTTGATGAAACTTGTAACATACCCTTGATCACTTCATTTGGTCGTCGCACACCAACCGTAGTAGTATAAAATGATTTTTTGATGATCTTTTCCTTTGGATATTGCTGGTTTCTACCCCAGGTAATCAACTTTGGACACACATTGTCATAATGTTCAATATCATTGCAACTAAAACATCTTATCATTGGTTTATCATGGCATTATTGATCATATTATTTACTTTTACAAGAAATATGAATAGTATTACCACATAATATGTACGTATTTGACTTTAAAATACATTCTCCATGATTCTTTTTACCACACCTCTCAGAAGTTGAAATTTTGTTTTTCTTACCTCCAGGCTTCTTCGATGAATTATTCCTCTTTTCCTGCCAATTGGATCAATTATTATGTTTCCTCTCATGGAGAACATGCTCATCAAAAAATCTATTTCTACCTTCTCAGCACATCAGAAAATATTATCATAGCTTCTGTACTCCCAAGAATCTAACACTCTTTTATATTTTAGAATTAATCCTGAGTACAACCAATTTATATTACTATCAATATCCCTGATAAAATTAGGGACATACCTTAAAAACATGTGAAATTTTATTTATATGCAGCCACAAAATCTCCCCCATTTTGTCTCAATTCCATGAATTTATTTTCTATGCTATGTTGAATAGCTTTAGGAAAATTTTTCTCAAGGAATTTATTCTTAAATTCATCACATTCGATGGCATCAATCTCTTATCTTCCTGTGATATTTTTAATCATTGACTACCACTAATCAACATCCCCTTAAAAATGTTAAATAGAAAGGCTAAAATTTTTATTTTCTAAACACGCTATTACAAAGAAAACTTTTCTAGCTCTTTAATCCACCTTTCATATTGCACATGTTTTGATGATCCTTTGAATGATGGGTGATGTTGCCTCAGGAGATTATCTATGATCGAAATTTGACTCTATGATTGGTTTGGTTGATCTAATGCATGGACCCCACCACCATTTATCATATGAGTGAAGTTTGCCATCACTGTAACAAACTATTTAGATCCAATTCCGACCATATTAGGATGTTGATTTGGAATGTTATTTCCTTATGAATTTCTTCCCAACACATCAGCCCTTTTTCAACTATGGAAATCCATTCTGAAAAAACATATCTTAGATGAAGGAATGTGGTAATCTTTAATTTCTATATCATTTTAACCACAATGTAAAAACATTTTAGGGATATTATTTTAAAATCATTATAACTTCTAACGTTATCTAAACTGACCTCTGATACCAATAATAAGGCCAAATATTTAAACACAACTTAATATTGAGATAAGTCACAAATTGAATTTAATTAACATTGAGTATCTTTTCATGTTTAGATCATTCGATAATTTGGTCATAACTCTTATATAGAAACATAAATATTAAAATTAGACACCTCTACTCAATATCCATTTCTTCATAAAAAAACTCTTTAGTAAAAACATGTTATCATTTCATGTTTTAATGGCATAAACGTTCCATGATCCCATCGTTGGATCTATTATTCTTTATTTCTTGTGAATTTTTTTTTTCAAAAAATGGGATGAGAATAAAAATATTATTACATGACACACAAACAAGGAAAACTCTTAGTCTTGGGAAAACATGTAAACCACGAATACTTTATCATAATGTAATAATTGTCACCTTTTAGAAGAAGTAAATATAATTCTCTAAATATAATATCAATTATTACGATTTTTTAACCACAATATTACCATAAATCCCATAGAAAGAATCATATATCATATATAGGTATATTGGGAGATAAACATACCTAAATGGAATAACCATACCATAGATTTCCACACCTATCACTTATTGGAATAACCAAATGACTAACTTCCATACCCAATGCATAGGATGTTATAACGTAACCACCCATCATAGGTTTATCATAGAACAACCCATATTTTTTTATCACATAACCTCCCTTTTATTTTTTATCACATATCCACCGGTCAAATGTCCAAGTACCATCATATAATCATAACACATAAAAGATTGAAATTATCAACATTTCACTCATAAAATTTCATATGAAAACACAGTAGATAATTTCAAGATATTGAAATAGTAAAACCAATTTCCAAACCATTATCAATATCAAAACACCCAAAAAGTTAAAAAATGATCTCTTTTCCTTTTAAATACAATAAGGCTTATAGAGGAAGTCAAATATCAAATAGAAGTTATGGTGACAGAGGAGGCGTTGTTGCTGCATACATTAAAAAAATTCTTATTTTTCATTTGGTAAAACACTTCCTAGAAATATTATTCCCTTTTAATGAAATTAATATAAAAATGGGTTTATTAAAAACTATATAAAATAAGGTGGTGTATAACATCCAAATATGCCTCAATGAAAGGAGATTGAGATGTAGTCCCTTACCTTGAATCTGATATGCCTCGTACAATCATTATGTTCCTGAATAATAAACATTGGTAAAATTATACTTTCTCAAGAACCATTTTCAGGTTTATTGTTACTTTTATATAACTTATTACCATGTTATAAAAATTAAATAATTATTAATGTTCATATTTGATGTTTTTTCGTTATTCGATTCTTGAGTCGAAAATGAACTTGTTTGATTTAAATTGTCCACCTAGTCAAACGTCCATCATCCCATAATATTATTAATTATTTAAGTATAATATATATAAAGTATATATGTATTTATAGTTGTCCATAACATTTTGAGATAAAAATAAAATGCATTGTTCATAGAGATGGTAAGCCGTATGTACGCATTAACGCTACGTTCATTTATTTTTCATTTTGATGGAATTAAAATAAATGTTACAAAGGTATATTATAATTAAATAGTAATATATATGTTATATATGTTACATAGGTTCATTAAATATATCCTTTATAAAATCTATGTATGGAATGAATGAGTCATATCACTTTGAGGGGGTGGTAGTCCACACATTCTCAAATGAAATTATTATATTTTCATATTATGGAAAGCATAAAGGTATGTTGTAAAAAAATTACAGAAGAAGTGTCAAAATAATATAATATATATCAGATATAAATATATTTCCACCATAATGGCCATCATTAGAGGCGGTATGCGAAAATTAAACAATTATGGTTTCGTGAGGTAGTAGTTTTCCGTACACTGAAACAACATGTTTGTATCCATTAGATAGAGGTGTGAATAATAGTAGTTTGAATATTTCTCATAAAAAATCCTATTATATTGAGGATACTATTTTTTTTATATAAACATATAATAATAAGAGAATAAGTTGTGGAGAAGAAAAAAATAAACGAAAGGAACATTAGATAAGACTTTACCTCTAAATCGGGTAACTTTATTTAACATGAGTCAAAAAGATTTCTATAATTGCTTTGTTCCCAAGGAAAGACATATAATAGGAAGGGAGGGATGTTGGGATATTATTTTAGTACAATTTGGATGATCAAAGGGGCTTGAGAGGTGTGACTAAGTGGGTATATTTGGTGGCCTTTTATAAGAGGGAGGAGGGGTACTTTAGGGAACTCTTGAAATATTATTTTATTATAAATAGATTTTCAAATTGTATTAGTTGCAATGTGATATATTTATAGGATATAATGAGGATGGTTCTAAATCATTTCAAAAAATTGATTTTGACAAGTTTGGTTTCTATAATTAACATTATCTTTTAGCATTTACCCTTAGTTAAAAACATTAACTCTTTCTATGTATTCTTGTATCCTCGCAATATATCGCTATTATGGCCACTATAAAATTCAAATAGATAAAAAATTGGTTATTTAATAAAAGTTTTAGCATTATATATTTCACTTGGCCGAATTATTTATTTTTTAGACTATTATATCATTTAATAAAATAGAATTTGTTTTAAAAACTCATTTATGTCAATTTTCAAACTATTTAGTAAATGATTTTTTTAAAGTAGTAAAATATTCATTCTTTAAAAAAGGTATATATTCAAATATAATTTTTCATAATAATTTGTTAAATTCAGGGATGGCATAAAAATGATTAAATTACATTTATTTATATAATTATAATATCATTTTGTTAATCATTTATTAATAATGTAGTCACTGCATCATCATTGTGTCATAAATAAATTTAATTATTTAAGGACCAAAAATTATAAATAAAATACCATTTTTAGGAAATATTTTTATATTTATAATTAATATTTATATTCGAATATATCAAATATATAACTCCACATTAAAATTGTTTTTGTAAAAATCTACATGTTTATGTTATATTTCTCTTTACATTAAATTAATTATTATAATTTGTCATTTTCACACCCATGTGGCTCCCAAATGCCAAAGGTTAAGCTTTAGGATACTCATGGTTAGAATGATTTCATAAAATAATATTAGAACATATTTAATTGTACTATTATATTCTTATATTATTATTTTGTTACACTTATTTACCCGATTTTTCCTTTAACCATGGTAAATAAAAATAATTACTAAAGTTATGATTCATAATGATCGAAAAATAAAAGATACCTATTTAAAAAAATTTGGACCTTATAATTTAAAATATTTAATCCATTTTTCCATGTTCATAACACTGAATTTGTATAAATTAATTTTAAATTAATTCGTGTTTTGAAAATAAGAAAGCGTGTTTTTTAGAAGTAAAATGTATCAAAAGATTGATATGTGTATATGTCCAACTTGAGTTTGAAATTACATCTAATGAACAAAACTTGATTAAATGATAAAAACTTTTTTCAATTACACTTTAAAACTAATTAATATAACAATTTAAATATATAAATAAATTAGATGAAAATACAGTTTTGAATTTAAATGCATTATTTTTTACTATTCATTAGAATATGAATTTCATCCGAAAAATACCAAAATATTAACCAAATTAAATATCTATGTCCTATTTCTAAAAGAAGAAGTTTATATTTTCAAGTAGAACATATAAAAGTCACATAAAAGATATTTTTAATGGGTTCTCCATGAAAAGGTGGGGAAACGACCTTCTAAAAATATTAGAGTATTTTGGGATTAAATATAGATTGATTCTCATTTTAAGCCTCTAAAATTTGTTAGATAAATGTAAAAAAATTTACAAACATGTTTAATCATATATTATTTAGTTTTATTAATTTCTAATAATACAACAGCTTTGTGTTAACTACTATTTAAAATAATAATAATATTATTATATTATTTTTCGGTATAACTCAATGTTGTGTGCAACATAAGATTTCGGAGAAAACCATTGTTGTGTTCTGAGTACACTATCAGAAAATACATCCAATTAAATCTAAAATTAATATATTTTTCATAAATATTAATATTTATGAAAAATTATTATTCTATAAATACCTAGGATGTTACAATATAACTTGATGTGGGGTTGAATCAACATGTCTATACTGTTGACACCAAAAAGACAATGGGAATTAGTTATGTTGGGGTTATAACAAGGACAAATGTGCTAATTAATATAGATTTATGGAGTTGTTTCAATCCTAAAATGATAGAAATACTTTGAAATAAATTAAAGGTAATGTTACTATATTCATTTTATATTTTAATAAAATAATAATAATGAAGCCTTGATTTAATTTTTATTATTTCTTTAAGAGTTCATTTATTTTAGTAGATTTCTATAAGACATATGTCTTAATGGACACTAGAAAATCCCATAGAAGATTCCATATTATTCATACAAAGTTACATCTTATGAATGTTAATACCCACCCACCAGTTACTTATGCGCAAATTATAATGCAGAAAACATGGAATGATTTTGTTTGTTGTCATGATCATAAATCATTTCATGATTATTCTAGTTGAAAATATATAACCTGAAATAATTTTATTATCAAATATTATTTGAAAATGATAATTAATTAATCATAAAATAAGTTATGAAAAATAAATATTTTTAATGAATACCAATGTACCCCTATCACAAATAAATGATGGGCTATTCCACACTTGAGAAGAACTATGTATTTCTTTTATAAGAACAATAATACTTTTATGTGATATAAAACATCATATTTTCCTATGTTTATATTAATATTGGTGAATCAATATTCCAATCCACTTCCATCGCACATAATATTCTATTGTAGGAGGAATGTGTAAATAATAAGGGTAATATAGTTGATGAAAACACAAAATTAGATTGTGAAGAATGTATGATTATTCCATAATATTAATTTAATTAATTATAATGGTATTTAATAAAATTATCTTTTTTGTTTTCCTTTTTTATATGGTATAGACAGAAGAATCGACAATGAACACTATGAATTAAAAATTACATTTAATAGATTTGATGTGGTTAGAACAATATGGTAATGTTAGAGGTGTAAGTTATAGAGTGTAACCTTAGAAATATTTTCAGAATAAAAAACAATAAGAATATAATTATCAAAAGTTGAAATGATTTCGAGGGAAAATTGAAACATTATCGAATATTACAATTTGCATTGTTTTGGCAGACTAATATATGAAAAAGTATCAAAATGAACCAATTAAGAAAAAAGATCTAAACATGGAAGACCAAATGAACTAGGTATCTTTGTGGATAATCACTCCACTCAACCACATACATTTCCCAAGAAAATCAATTTTTTTATCAATATTTCGTTTAAATATGAATCAAATGACTTTCAATAGATTTATATCTCTAAAATTGTACAATGTAAATTTGTTGGAGATTTCTATCTATCGAGACAAACAAACCAAATTTTTGGGAGGGGTACAATGTATAATATACATAGATACATGATACATAACTAATAATTTCAAGAATATAACAAGATCATAGTTCTTGATGTAGCTCAAGAGCTAACTACTGGTTTTCCAATTCCACTTGATGATCCCTATATTACAATAATCAATGATACTATTAGATCTTTCATAGAATTTTTATCTAATCATATTATGATACATAGGGTATGTATTTAGAAAATCTTCTCAAATGAAAAAATGATAAAAAAGTAAAAAACCATTAAGAGAGGTATGTTATTATAGAAGGATAAAGTTATTGGGAAATGTAAGCCCAGATGAAGAAAATATAGTGAATAGACAATAAAAACCAAATGAACTTATGGGAAAAAATTCTCCCCGATTGATTCACTAAAACACTAATTATCATTAAAAATCATGGATATACTGCATTCAAATATGTATATGTGTCTTATATTCTATATGAAGAAGGAATATTTGGATGTGTCATTATAGAAATTTGTTGGTCGTGAGTTTATAAATGATATTCACAAGTTGGCATGGTTGGGAGTCTCTTTTTCAAATACATATATAAGGTACATATTCAAAATTATTCTATCCAAAAACGATCTATTATATTAATTAAAGTTAATAACTATTAATATTCCTAATAAATTTTTATATTATTTATATATAAAAGGAAAACCCTAAGAATCATGATTTGGATTTGTTAATCCATTCCACATATCATTTCATGAAATTAAGATGGAGCCTAAATAAATTGATAAGAAATAATATTTACTAAATTGTTCTTTGATAATAAAATAATAGAAAATATACTCTTTGTTTTCTTTTAATGTTGGTTTAAAACTCTTCAATCTAATCATATAAAAGGTATTTTTTCTTTTCCCCATTTTTTTCTTTTTTTATGTGACACTAGATGCTATTTTCAATCAATGTTGATACCCAAATACTTATTTTTTGGATCCAATGTAAGAATTCCAACTAATAATTCCATAGATGATGTTTTTTTTGAATTTTTTTTTATTACAATGAATATTTTAAATATAAAAATTGAATTATATGTTTTAATATGTGTTTTAAAAATAATTATTTATGACAAGGTATTCTATAAATTGAGTGTAAATTACGGTATAAAGTAGGTGACTAAATATAAGAAGCCTGTAAAAAACATTAAATTGAAAAAAATTACATTATATATCGAAATATTTAACTATAAAATAATGTTTAAATACAATTTACATATTTAGGTCAAAGTTTTTGATGTGTAAGAATAATGATAACAATAATGATTGTGAATATTATGTTTAAAAATTTATTAATTATATAATAAAACATTACAAGAAAAGAATTCTCGGACATGTAATTTCCAATGAAAAATATAATTTCATTAAAAATATTTCTTAACTTCTTGTTATCTATTTTTTCTATGTACTTGCATGATTTTGGACAATCAACATACTCAAAAACAGATTTAAATTTTTATTAAAATTATTTGGAACCATAAATGGTGTTATAATGTTTTTTGGAATAAAATTTATTTTATTACCAAATATTTTTGAGTATCTATATGGTCTATGACATGGTAATAAGTATTTGGTTTAATGTATTAGTATCCAGATTCATATATATTATATTTTATCTAGTTTCAGGGAGAAGTATATTATAGGATATAAATTTATTTATAAATTAATGAGATGTATATATGGTGTTATAATTTCTATAGACCGTATGAAGAGGTGAATTCCTACTTTTTATTTAGTTAATTTTCCTCTCATGTTATCTAATTTTTAGTTAATTGCTTCATTATTTTAAACTAATATAAATTTTCTTAAATTTAAAAAATATTTTAAAACACATGTAACATGTTCAACACTATGAAAATTAACTCATATTGTTTTCAAATAATAAGATAATGATCTATTGTACATTTTTACATGTAGTAATTTACTTCACATCAATCTGACACATAATGTGGTCTGTATGACTCATAGTACTTCTTTTCAATTCAAAAGTGGAATTTTATTTTAAAACATACATTATGTAGTCAAAACCATTAAAAATTTCTCAAATTGTCTTCAAATTTTTTGATCATGATCCATATTTCCTTTTACATGTGTTGGAATTAACTGTACATCAATCTAAAACACGATGTTGTGGGTGTGACATGATGTATGTGTTTATTATATAAATGCTCTATTTTAGTTTAAAACATACCTCAAAATGATATAAAAGGATAAAATAATCACATATTATTTTCAATAATTAGTAAAATGATCCATTATTAATTTCAAATGTGTTGTAATTGATCGTACCTCAATCTAACACACAATGTGGTTGATATGACCTAGTGTTTTTGATAAACGTTATCAGTTTTTTTGAAAGCACACATCAAATCACAAAAAACTATGAAATTTTGATAATTGTTTTTAAAAAATATTAATATATTCCATAATTCCTTTTATCTTATATAGGAATTGAACACACATCACTATAAGACATGATGTGGTTTATTTGTCTCAAATATCACTTTTTCAGTATAAATGTGTCATTTTAGTTGAAAACACACATCATATTTCCAAAAAAGATCAAACAAACATATATTAGTCTAAAAAAGTAGGAGAATGATTCCTAATTCATTTTTCATACTTAAAAATTTAAAAACAATAATCTGACACACAATTTGGTTGATGTGACCCGAAGTGAATGATTTAAACTGAAAAGTTCCATTATAGATTAAAAAACATCAATTAGAGAACACTAATAAAACAAGATCTAATTATTTTTAAACATTTGAATAATTATCCATAATTATTTTTTCCCATGTAGGAATTAACTTCACATCAATCAAACTAAATATGTGGTTGATATGAATTATAGTTTATGTTTTCAATAGAAATGTGTAATTTTAGATTAAAATGCACATTAGATGTCAATAAATGTGGGAAAATATCTTTTATTGTCCAAAAACTATATTAAAATGACCCATAATTCATTTTCTAGATGTAGGAATTGACTGCACATTAATCTGACACACGATGTGGTTGATATGACATGAAGAAAATGTTATAAAAAAAAGTACTATTTTAGTTTAAAACACACATAAAATAGAAAAATCCAAGAAAATGATCTTATATTGTTTTAAAATTTGGGTGATACATCTTTGATTTATTATTCACATGTAATAATTTATTTTACATCAATCTGACACATAATGTTGTTTATATGGCTCGAAGTGTATTTTTTCAATAAGAAGGTGTCATTATTTTCCTAAAACACAAATCAAATTTTAAATACTTATAAAACAAACTTTCATTGTTTTAAAACAATATTAAAATATCCATAAATAATTTTTCTTCAATTAGAATTGACAGTACATTAATTTGACAGACAATGTGGTTGATATGAACTGGAGTGTGTGTTATTAATAGAAATATTCGACAATATTTTAAATAACATATCAAATATCCAAACCCAATAAATATAGTTTTTACAGTTTAAAAAAATCTTAGAACTAACTATAATTAATTTTTACATGTATAAATTGGCATATCGTCAATTAGGAACACAATATGGTTAGAATGTCCTGAAGTGCATGTTACTAATACAAAATTCCAATTTCTAATTATAATAAATATCAAATATCCATGTACAATAAAATGAGCTTTGATTGTTCTGAAATCATTGGAAAACTATTCATAAATAATGTTTGATTTTTAGGAATGTACCAAACATCAATGTGACACACGATCATGTTGATAGGATCAAAAGTTGTTGTTTTCAATATAGATGTGTAATTTATGTTTAAAACACACATCACATAGTCAAGACATTGAAAATAGTTCATATTGTTTTAAAACATTCGTAAAGTGATCCATTATTCTTTTATCTTGTTTAGTAAAAGACTTCATATAAATATGACTCATGATGAGGTCAAGATTTCCCGAAGTGCATGTTTTCAAGAAAAACTGCCATTTTACATAAAAAAGCTCATTAAATAGCCAAAAAAGATATAATGATATCATATTTATTTAAACAATTATTGAAGTGATCCATATTTTATTTTACACATTTAGGAAAAAACATCACATCAATATGAAACATGTTGTGGTTGATATGATCAGAAGTGCATGTTTTCAATATAAAGGTGCCATTTAAGATTGAAATGCACATAAAATTGAAAAAATGATTAAATGAGAGTATATTTTTCTTCAAACATTAATAAAATGATCCATAATTAATTTCCCAAAATTTATGGCTGACCTCAAATAAATATGGCACATGAATTTTCTTAAATGACTTAATGTGTGGGTTCTCAAAAGAAAGGTTTCGTTTTATTTTAAAACTCACATGAAATATAAAAAATATTATTAAATAGCTCAGATTGTTTCCAAAAGGATGGAAATTTTTCTTTTATTCACTTTTCACATGTATTAATTGACTTCATATCAATCCAACACATGATGTGGTTTGTAAGAACCAATGTGTGTGTTTTCAATACAAATGTTTCTTATAAGTTTAAAACACATATCAAATTTTAAAAAAATAGAAAATGTGATTTTTTATTTCAAAAATTAGAAAAATTATCCACAATTCATTTTCAAGTCGAGGAATCAAACTCACATAAATCTGACATATGATGTGGTTTGTACGACACAAAGTACATGTTTTCAATATAAAAGTTTCATTTTAGTTAAAAACACCTATCACATTTCCAAAACGTTGAAATCAAAAATGAATTGTCTTGGAAATATTAGAAAACTATTAATAATATATAACATATGAGTAATAATTAACTAAAAAACAATATGAAACATGATGTGGATTTTATGAATCAATCTGTGTGATTTATATATTAGTGTTATTTTAGTTTAATACAAGTCTCACGTATTCAAAACTGAGAACAAAATTTCATATTGTTCTTCAAATTTATGACATAAATATTTAATTCATCTATGAAAAGTAGGATTTAAGAAAAGTTAATCCTTTAGATAATGTAGTTTTTATGACTCAAAGTCTGTGTTTTTAGTATAAAAATGTCATTTTAGTTTAAAAAACTTATTAGATAGCCATAAACAAGTAGATAAGATCAAATTTATTTTAAATTTTTGGATAATAATACATAAAACAGTTTTCTCGTATAGAAATAAAATGATCCTCAATTAGACTCATGATGTGGTATGTTTTACTCAAAGTACAAGTTTATAATATAATTTTCATTATAGTTTAAAATTCACCTCACATAGAAAAAATCAAGTTAAATATCTCCAATTGTTTTCAATCATTAATAAAATGATCTATAATATATTTGTGATGTGTATAAATTAATAAAACGTCAATTTGGAACCTGATAAATTGATAATATCATTAGTATCTACATTAACTAATAATATAATTTATCATATGAGGATTATATGACATTCATTTTTTTTAAATTCTTTATTTAATGTTATTAAAATAAATATGGGTTTTATTGTAAGGAAAAATTGTATACAAAGGTTGATCATTAAAAAATTCTATTAGTATTGAAATTATATAAGGGTTGTATTTTTTGATTAATTTTAAATATGAAAATAATGTCAATATTATGTATATTATTTATTTAGTTTAAATTATAGTTTGATGCGTTATTTATATTAAAATATGGTTTACAATATATTTCAGTCTTTATTATGTATTCTTATTGGGTTTTATTTTAAAGGGATGTTGTATGGATGTTGTAGGGGTGCAAGTGTGTAGTATCTAAAATGGCCTTTATTATAACTTTATCTAGAACTTATTAAGGAAGTTTTTTAGTGCTTGATATAGAACCTATAAAGATACCCTTTATGATTTATTTCAAAAATCACTGATTAATAGAACTTGGATTTTAATATCACTTATTTTTTTAACTCTTTTATGAGCTGAAAATATCATTTTTAACATTGTTTAGTGAATGATTTTTTATATTGTAAGCCACATTATCAACTCCATCATGAAGCATGGAGGGAACAATTTATCAGCATAGAAAATTTATAATATTTCTAACCCTCATAATTTTATTTCATTAATTTATTCCTTCAAAAATGTTCTCACCATTATCTAATCCAAATCACATTGGAGACTATAAGTGTAACTCATTTATCATATCTGAGTTATCTTGGTGTACTATGAATGGATCTTAATATATCTAAAATTTATTAATCTGGATCAGGTCCCAGTATATTAATTTCTATAACCTCAACACAATATATCATATTTCTTCACTACTTTCCCTAGTGGACACCATAAGGATCCATCTAAATAGTCAGGTGAAAGCTATTGTCATAATATATCTTCACAAAAGGAAGGTGTTCATCCCAAAAACCTTTGAAATCCAAGGAATATAACCTCCACATATCCATTATTATTTTAATGGTTCCCTATATAGAAATTATTTTTTGGGGTGAAAAGTATCATTGAAATAAAAATTAGTATTTAAAGCATAGTGATGAATTCTCCAAAACGTTGATTTAATTATTGGTTATATATCAGATAAATAGAATATAGTACACCATTCACCCTTTACATGTACATTATTTATATAATTGAAATCTCATAAATAGTGAAATATTATTGAATAGAAATAAAGTGTCCTCCTAACATAATAATATTGACTACTCCCAAAATATCATTATGACCTTTATATGTTGTTGGGGAGTCTAATGAAGAAATCCATTATGATGTTTTTTGTATTTTCATTCTATTATTAGAAATGGTTATAAAATTACATTAGACATTTATATCTCATTACTAATATGATGACATACAAATTAGTAAGAATCATACACCACAGTATCCATCATTATGTTATCTAACTAGAACAACTCTATTAGATCCCTATATATATCTTCATACATCTAGGATGCATAAAGAACGATGATTTAAGAGCATCTTCCAACAGTTCTATCGTTATGTTTGGTATTGATTAGACATATACATGGTTAAAAAACCATCTCATTCTATCACAATCAATGATAAACTTGTTGTTTTTTAATGAACATATATTTTATGAATTAAATTCCATTTTAAACGAATTAATTCTTTATTAATTAATGTAGTTATAGAAAACACATTCACAACATTCATTATATAGGGCCATTAAAAATTTTAGATTGTCTATGTTAAAAGACTATTAAGAATCCTAAGCATTAATAATATATAAATTCTATTGTTATTATGAATATTAGTAAATAATATTGGGTATGATGAAGTCTAATTGAAAAAAATGGAAGAAGAGATGGTCTCGACTAGTAGGATCATAACATATGAATCTCGTTTATCATTACTTATAAGGGAGACACCATCAATGTGATTTTACTTTGGGATATCCCAAGACTACTTTGAAAAACTAATTCATGATATATTTAATTTATTTGAGATATTATTCTTATAAATATCATATCCCAAACCATGTTTACCAAACCACCCTAATAATGAACCACCATCGTACACCTTACACTTCAAGTGTATAATAGTATGATAAGGGGTTATGTATCTAAAACCTAGTAGTATGAATTTTTATTTTTTAAATCTAATGAAATAATTACCTTATTTATAATTTTTCTTTATTAATTTATTTATACAAATATATATGAGTTTCTGAAAAGTAGATTTTTAATAAAAGAATCCAAAATTGGAATTTTGAAAGATATGCAGATTTAATTAAAAACCACTTTTCTTACAAATGAATGGATTTTGAATTAAAATTTTTTTTCATTTAAAATTATATTATGATCATATTTATTTATATATTTATAATATAATTTAATATAATTATGTCCAATAAGATCTTTATTTGGGTCGAAAAAATTGTTATTATCTGAAAACATATTTTTTCAATAAATATGGTATTTTATTTTAAGAGGGAAATAACTATACATAAAAAATTATTTTGATAAAATAAATATTATTTTTGATATCATCCTGTCTAAATCATAAAATGGTTAATTTTTCAAATTTTTTTCACATGATTGAATTTTCAAGTATAAATTAAATATAGTGTTAATATATGGTATCTATTATGACATTATAATAGACCAAAATTGATGAAATAAACAGCACAAAGGGAATAAATGATCAAAAAATATTACCCATTTAAATTAATTTGTTTTTAATGTTATTATTCTGAGTTATAAAATCTATAATGAATCCTTTACAACCTATATTAAAAAATATTGTTTTAAAATCATTTATTTATGAACATGCTCACTACCACAACACCAAGGGTCCTATGTTAATTTCATTCCATACATGGCCTTATAAAATATTTAAAACCATACCTATTTGGTAGAAACCATGTACAAAAACGGTGGTATGGTTTTTTTTACCATGATCTTATTATATATAGTCCAAAACCTATGTTTATCAATTAATAAAGAATTCTACTCTCTTTTTTAGTAAATACCCACCCAACACCCCACTCCTCCTCACTATAACCCCTTCAAGAATGAATTATCTATCCATATACATTATTAAATTTATCCAATGTTGTTTCTATTATCTTATGAAACTCCCCCCAATAATTTAGAAATACCCTCTTAAGAGAGGGAATTTTCTGTCTCAGACTATTTATTCAATTAAATTCATTGTAATATTCATTTTTTGTTCAACTTTTTCACGTGGGAATATTTTTATGAAAATATCATTTTCATTATTATTACAATTTAAGGAGAGATCCCTTTTCACTCTTATTAAACCCTTCTACAAACCATTATTTGCACACATTATACTACTGAAATTATCCCTTGATTATACATGCCCATCATTTGAGTTGTGTAAACCGATATCCATTTCTAGTCTAGGGTAATCACCTAATCATTTGATTTAAAATGATAAAATTTATTATTTCTAGTACAAACTATATAGCACAAAAATAAATGTACATGATAAGAATGTGATGGGTGGGCCCATAATTATATATCCCTGCAATGAATTTTGAAATGTTTCTATCACTTCAGATACCAGGCATGGTGTATGTCATCTTATACTAAGAATAAATTTTTTATTTATCTATTGTTATAATGGACCTATTCTTAGGATGAAATGTTTTATATTGTTTCCATATTCATTAATTTCTTTTATGTTATCATATTATTTCCTTATTTTATGTTAATGTTTTTTTGAAAACATTTATTTCACATTAATACACTTCTATACCCTCATATATTATATTCATCATGTTAGACTTTTATTATTTATTTATTGGGAGTTAAAATTCACCCCTTCCTTTACTATATCCCTAGGTTTTCTCACATAGTAATAGATGTTATAATATAATATATGGGATTTTTTATTTTTTAACTTATATTTTTCTACACTTATTTAAACTAATTTTGATTTAGATAAAATTATCTAAATACTCTAGTCCTATCAGTCTTCTTAAATATTATTATATGGGTATTAATGTAATAAATCATGATTTTATGATTATAAATGATACATGTTTTCATAGTTGTTATCCAAGTAATGTAATGGTTATTATTTGGGATTTGGATTTATAAAACTTAGTGAAATTTATAGGGATGAGACTAAATATAAGAAAAAAAACCATAAGATTGTGTAATAAAGAGATTATGGTTTACAAGAAACAAAATAAATGTCTGGATATTAAAATTGGATGTGGTTTCACCATATTTAAACCTTGGGGACCTAATCCTGAAAACAATATATTGTGTATTACCTTGATTATCACCGAAGGGATGAAAAAAGGCCTTGTTACACACCACTTTTAACACACCCAGGGGATATTCATTGGTAAATTCGCAAGGTAATTATTGAATATTATGAAGGGAATAGAATTTATTAAGGTAATACCTAAAAACATTATTCAAATTCATTAAGTGTTTGAATATAGATAGATGATTAGTGAGTAAAAATTTAATAACTAGGAGATCGTAGTTCATATACCTTCAAATTCATTAAGTGTTTGATGATAGATGGATGAGTAGTGAGTACAAATTGTATAACTATGAGATCATAGTTCCTAGACCATATATGAAGTGGAATCCTAAGGATATCCACATTATTCACATTTACATGATAATATCCTGACTGTTGATCCTCCTTAAATATGTACTAGTTACACATAGGAAACTAAATAGGTAATCTATATACAGTATATGATTCTTTTTCATTATCATGTTCCTATTGAGGTCATGATAATCGATGTAGATGTGTAATGACCAGTCATTTTAATTGATAAGGAGGAACAACATAACCCATGGTGAAGAAAATTGGAATAAAAATACTTTAACTAAATTTTCGTATAATTGTTTCATCATATCTTCATGTCAATAGTTTTCATTCTATATATAATTTTTGGAAATTGAAAAAGCTCCAGGTATATACTCAATTACAAACATAATCTCAAATCTTTGGAAATATTTTGTAATTATTTACAAAACACATAAAAATATTACCTTATAAATATAATTTCATCAAGTATTATATTTTACTTAGTCTAAAAAATTTGATCTAGATAATACTGCTCATAATTTAATAATTTCAAATGTATAGATGATGATTACAAATGTGAATTGTTACCCTCATTGGACTTGTATAGAATTAGTTAGTTATTTATGATGTTAGGTTTTATTCAATTCTCTTAATAATTTAAATTCAGTTTATTTAGTAAAGTTAATACATACCCAAAATTGTATCAAACTCATATAAATGGGGTATCAAACAATTCACTTTAAAATAAATCCTATAAATATGGATATGGGTGATGTTATATTCTAGGGATGTAATAATTTTTTCATTCTCCATTTTCACTAATATCTCTATTAACATGTTTTTATGTGGTGTTTGATAATTTATACTAAAAATGTGTAATATAAATAAATGCATAAAACCATATTCACATTTTAAATTTGATGTTAATGAATGAATGATAAGCCTTCCATTAACTATTATATTCTAGTTCTAATCATTTACATCATCTTTAACATACTATGTAATGGAAATTCTCAAGCATTTAAACACCTAACTGCAAAACTATTTACCTTTATAGGATAGATCATTAATGGAATACATTCCTTAACTATTGAATTACTAGGATTCAACCTAAGTTATCAATGGAAAATTTCCTAACATAAATTATTTGGTAATGTTTTTCCCTTCATAATAGTCAATAATTACCTTGGGAATTTACCAATGAATATCCCCTGGGACTGTTAAAAGTGGGGTGTAACAAGGCATTTTTTTCATCCCATGGGTGATAATCAAGGTAATACCCAATATATTGTTTTCTGGTTTAGGTCCCCAAGGTATAACTATAGTGAAACCACATCCAATTTTAATATCCAGACAACATGTTGAGGATAAATAATATAATTATAAGTATATGATTAAAATATTTCCCACACAAGTATGGAAATGTGAAAAAATAAACAATAATTTTGTGGTAAGATTCCCAAGTATATCCAAAGGCAATAATTCCATCTGGGTGGTAGTAGATAACCATACAAATTCTTCTTGATTCATTATTATAATGTGATGTTTCTCACTGAATAAACACACTACAATATATCTAATAAAAGTGGTATGAATGCTTGGAGTACAAAACTCCATTATATCTGATCAAGATATAAGTATTAACTTGAGGTTAAAAATAAACCATTAGTATGTAAGGGATACAATAATAGGTGTCAGTACTTCTTATCATGCCCTTATAGATTTTCAGTCATGGAGAATCATTTGATATCATGATGAAATTTTAAGATGATGTCTGATGAATTTCCACAATATTTGGGATCAGTAATTTCCTCTAGTGGAGTTATAATATAATAAAACTTTCAATTATAGCCTTCAAATAGCACATTATGGGGATATTTATGGAATGAGATATCATACCCCAACATACTGGGGTGATGTTGGAGAGTGGAAGATTATGATACATGATCTTATCCAATATTTTATATGGAAGGTCCATATTATTTAGTGTCATATTAAATCTGAAAAAAGTTAGTAGGAATGATTTATATATAATCACCAATGAGAACTAGAGGTTAAGGATGGTGATATAGTATTACTTTATTTAAAAAAGGAATAAGTTAATTAGTTTTGGGATGAAGGTAATGCATAGTTTAAGACACATTGTCCCCGTTGAGATACTTGATTGTATGAGAGATGTAATGTAGTGACTGGAACTCCAAATTAACATATCCCAAGTACACAATTTGTTCCTTGTATCCCTCTTGTGGAAGTACATACCAGATACTAGAAAATTAATTAATATAGAGTTGGTACTAGTATATAATTTTCCCTTAAATGAAGAGAATCCTGTAAAGATCAAATATTGTGGAAACAATGATTTTTGAAATAATAAAACTAACCCTATCAAAGAGTTGTGTTGGAACCAAAAATTTTATGAGGCACCATGAGAGATATAATAAGTGATGAAAAATTTACCTCTTCTATATTAGTATACAAAAAGAAATTTTATGGGACAAATTTATAAATAGGTAGTAATATAATGACCCAAACATTTATTAATAAAACTCACTTTTAAATGAATAAATTACTTATTAATAAATGTACATATAAAAAACACATGTTCTACAATAATTATTTAGAATCATTATAATGTAGATACTATCTGATTTAAAAGACACTTAAGAATTTTAATTATTAATAATATAGTCATTGTACAGTAAATTTTATAATTGTAAATATTTAGCATTATGATATAGTCTTATTGAAATTGTAAGAAGATGGTATGATATCGATGAGTAGGACTATACCATATGAATCCCATTTATTGAATATTCCAAATGAGGAAACATCACTAGGATTTTCTAATAACATATTCCAAGATGAGACTCAAAATTAAATGCTTATGAAACACATTTTATAGGATAATATCAATATTATCGAGATCACATCCAAAAATATATTCACTAAACCAGCCCAATAAAGCACCTCAATCTCACAACTTATGGAATACACTGATGTAATTAGGGATTCTGTATCTAAACCCTTGTAGTATGAATTTTTATGGTTTCTATGAAAAAAATAGTAATTATAATTATCCATTTTTTCTATTCAATTATATATATAATTGTATATGAGTTTATGATAGTTATATTTTGATATGAAGAAACGAAAATTGTAATTTTCGATGATATATTGTTTTTGTTAAAACACTATTTTTAGTAGATTCTAGAATTTTAAAATAAAATTTTTTTCATATAATATTTATATAAAAAACAATTAAAATATACAAATAATTCTATAATTTAATGATGTCTTATGAGATCTTTATAAGGGCCTCATTTTTATGTTGTAAAAACCTATAAATTTCACTAAATGAAGATTTTTGTTAATAGGAAGAAATTTTTCTAATTAATATTTTATTATGATAAAATAAATATTAATTTTTAATTCATCATGTTTAAATTCACTAATGGTAAATTTTTAATAATTTTCAAAAATTCAAATTGTTTTGGTAAAAATATAATATCGTATAATTATACAGTATATATTCTAACATGTAATATCAAAAAAGTGATGTAATAAATAAAATAAATTAAATTCAAGACTAAATTGTCTTCACATTTGATATATTGTGTTTTTGAATTAATTTGGTGGATTTTATAAACCATTAAGGAAACACCCAAATCCCATATTATAATATAATGTTTTAAACTGATTATTTTAATTTATATAAATCAATTATACACCACCAATGTAATTAATTTAATATGTTTTATCATTATTATTAAAAATATTGAAAACAAATCATCAAGGGTAGATACCATTTGAAAATACTATGGTAAGATTGTTGGATTTTTATTATTTAATTATATAGATTCCAAAACATTTGTTAAGAAATAATTAAATAATTACCACTATATTTTTCTATAAATACCTAGACAACATCACACTCCTATTCACCCAAATCCCACTTAACATAAATGAAATATACCTATATCTCCCTATAGTACTCCTGATTTTTTTCTATGATAACAAGAAGCTACTCCTATTCATTAAGATGTAGTCCCTCAGGGTAAGGGATTATCTTCCTCCTCCTCTTTATTTAATTAATTATATTTAGTATTTAATTAGAAAGTTTCAAGTAGAAATATTTTTTTAATAATATAATTACTATAAATATGATTCCCAAGTAATTATATACAACCTTTAACTCTCATTAATACCTTACAGGATCAATTATGTGTGACTATTATGATTTCAAAATTGTCTCATGATTTTCTATGAATAACTTTTGGGTTGTGTTTACCAATATCAATATATACTCAATGGCATTCACATAGATTTAAAAATAATTTATTTACATGGTAATCACATGTATATAACCCATTTTACTTAATCATGTGGTTAAAATTTATGAAAAAAAATCTTATGTTATATGAACTATGTGCACACAAATTTATTTAGATGATATGATTATGAAAGGTGGGACCTTAATTATATATCCCTATAATTAATTGGGTAATTAATTTATCTAATGTGATACCAATTTTGGGGAGTCTGATGTTATCTTAACAAAATTATGTTATGATGTCTTAGTTTTTATCCCTGACTTATGCTTGTTATTTCATGTTTTTTATTGTCTCCACATTTCTATGTTTCCATGATGTTATCATCCTTAATCATGCTTCTATATTCTTGATTAAGAGTATCACCCTTTTATGTAACATAGATATGAGTATTTAATCAAATTTATTAATTTCATTGTTTTCTGTTTTATTATTCCCTTATATCTCTTTATAAATCACCCAATACTTTTGTAAATCCCTAGGTCATCAGAAGCAATATTAGACGATCGATGTAAAATAAGTTCTTGTCTTGGAATTTTTATATAGTGTTATTATGAAAATGTTTAATTAAATTATAACACATGTCTAATTACCCAAAGAAACTAATCTAATTATTATTTTATGATTATATTATACTCACAATTATGTAATAAATCATGAGTTAAGGTATACAAGTTATTTGAGTTATTAGAAATTCCACACACTCTTTTGTATTTATACATAATACTCCCATGACTCTTTAATATTTACATAGATATATGGTTGAATATTAATTTTTTTAAGATAATAATTATCCACTTCTTTCAATATTTGAAGATCAATTTTTTGTAAATCCATAAATATTAGATCTTTTGGGATCCTCACCATAGATAAGATAGAATGATCCATTCAACTCAAGTATGTGTGAACTTGTTCAATTTACAAGGTTGGAAATTTATTGGGTAATCATAATATTTAATCAACTTCTATAATCATAGATAAAAAATTTAAACACTTATCTATAATATATTCATCTGTAATACCTATATATATTTAATTAAAAGATTACAACTTCTAACTATATAGAACTTGTTATGTAAATTTTTCCATAAAACATCAAGTGGCTTAAAACATAGTCAATCACTATAACAATCGTTATATGTGCACAAAAAAACCCATTTTCTATGAAATACAATAAATAACACCCTATTGTAATATTTGTTGAGAACTTGTTCACTGACCAACCATATCTTCTATTACATAAAAGTTATTGTATCATTCATCGATCCAATAGAGCTAATAAATTATCGGAGTAAACCTGATGAGTTTATTAGATAGTCATGGGAAATACAACACAAATCAGTAATGATATCCGAAAAATGTAATAAAACTTTCTCAGTAATAGTGTTCGGTTTGATCCAATGAGAAATAAATTTTTTATTTGATTGAGACACTAAAATACCCCATGTTAAGATTATATGAAAAATAGAAATTTGATATATCCAAAATTCACACATAGTAAAATTTTAATATAACATCTTATTACACAGGGTCGTTATTACAATCCTCAGTATATATTTATTATCATCATTTTTATTTTAATATATAATAACATATTCTATAAATACTATGACAATCGTATCATGGTAATTGATTAAGAATCTATTCATTAACTCTATGAAGGTAGTGGTGGTATTGGTAAGAAAATATAATGGTTATAAATTCCTAATACCCATACATCATACATAAATATTTATTATTAATGTATTCAATTTTAACATTCTTCAATAGTATAAAAATTGATGATCAATCCTGTAAAAATATTGATTTCATAATAATTTATTTAAAAAATTATCAAAATAGGGAATATGATATATATTATTGACTATGATCTTGTTAATTAACTAATAATCAATGAATATTCACATTGATCAATCATTCATATTAATAAAAGGAATATGTGATCCATGGGTTGATGTTCATGGATTAAAAAAATCCCTTATCAAGTTTCCATTAATGTTGATTCTTCAAATACCATAGCTAAATTTAGTCCATTCATTTGAGAGTCATTTAAATATGCGTGACACTGAGTATGATTTCTAATGAAAAATAAACAACATTAATTAGGTAAAGGCTAGAAGAAACTTCTATAATGACATAAAATTATATTTTAGTATAGTAATTTAAACAATATTTTGTATTCCACAACCATCTCAGATATGTACCCACATTAAATAGGGATAAATACCCATCAATGGTTGTAATTTCCATTGGAATATCGCATTTATTCTCACAGTAATATATAATCATAATTTGGTTTGGATTAAAAATTGTAACTTTTCTTCCTCGTCAAGTACTATGTAATTTAAATAAATAATTCAAATATATGCCCAAAATCCCATAAAAAGAAACTATAAGAAGAATAATTATTTAAAGAATCAAATTCCCATAAAATTCAATTTGGGAAGATTCTTACACCTAATATGAAATCAACAAACCATTATGATTTTTAGTTATATATCATCATAGATTCATTGAGGTGGTAAAGTGATACCATTCTCAAAATTTTGAGGTATGAAAGGGTTGGTAGATCTAGAATCAAATAAGACATTAGCAATTTTAGATTTAATTTTAAGTGCATATTTTACCAATTAATTATCACACCATAAGAAATATTGATCAAATGATATTTTCATTAATCTGTTTGTTTAATAGATATCTAATGTCTATCATCAATATTAACCCTCAGATTAAAGAAATGGTTAGATTAATATATTTACTCTTTGTAATTAGAGTTTTGGAGTGTGTATGGTTCATTATATAAATATTTATCTCCATTTTCATCCATAGCTATCTTCTACCCATTACTTCAGTATTCTATTTCATGATTACCTTCTTTTCAAGACACAAAACATTTAACATTATCCTTATAAAATGCTCACCCATGCTTATTTACAAACATTTAGAAGAAATAAAACCACTCATTTCCCTTGAAGGGTTTTTATTACAACTTTATTTTATTTACATCATTCTTTTCATTTCAAAACCATGTGATTTATTTGATACTATAATCTAAATTTACAACTTGTTATAATTTTTTTTTTGATTTAATCATATATACTGAATAAATTTACAGACAATCCATTCAGTTAATTGGTTTTAATTCATTGATTAGTTGACCAATTTTACATTCATTCTCAATTATAAAAATGATAGTATGCCTCATAATTATGGTAAAATTTCAGACATAAGTATCAACTGATTTATCATAGTTCTACATGGGAACAAGAAATTAATTTTCAAAATTATTATGAAGAATACAAGGAATATAATTTTTAAAAAATAAGATATAAATATCCACCCACTCAATAAATTAAATATATTTTATATTCCTCATACTCTTTATAAGAGTCCACTATTCATCCACTTCACCTTCTAAATGAAAAAATGATAGGAAAATATTTTCATGTTTTTATCACTAAGGAAAAATAAATATCTTTTTATTTGCACAGATCCATTTCATAGAAATTAGTTGATGAATTAACACACTAAAAGAAGTTCGGTGTTTCCTCTTGAAGAAATCACCAATATTTTGTTCCTTCCATAACTAATTTTGATGCTCAACATGATTCACATATTGAGAATATTGTGTCTGAATAACATTGTGATTTTATATTCCATCCCATGAAATTTAGTTATTTAGGGGACAATTGTTTCATTATTAATCACATTTAGAATTAACACAGTTCCTTTAGGTTATATCCATTGATTGGAACGAAATATTATAACATGAAAAATCAAAAATCATAGTAGCAAATAATATAATCATGAAAATAAATTATAAGATTCCTAAATATTCAAACTTTCATTTCAATCTATGACATATTATGTTTTACATAAATCATCCATCGTAATTATTTTTTGAAATTATAAATTATTTATTATAAATAAAATGTTAATTTAGCTATAAAGATCTTATAAGTGTTTCAACCCCTGTTTCCAATTAGGGCACACTCACCATACACTATAATGATTATCGATATATAATTGGCTAATAATTGTCTAGGTTATTACCCCTAGAATAATCATTTTAAAAACAAAACCAACATGTAGTATCTAAAAAGGGATGTATTTTTATTGGGAAAACACAATTATTTCATAACCATATTTTATTATATGATCATAAAAATATTCTTATCATAGTTTTCTCAGTAATTTTGTAATGGCTCAGATTTTATAGGTTTTATTTTTAGAAACTTTTCGGGAAAATTAAGAGACTAAGAAATGAGACACCGTGCGATTCTGAGGCTAGATGTGTTTGGAATGGTTTGAAAAACAATATTAAAATTTTAAAATCCTGATTGAGTGGTTTTCTTGAAACAAGTGGAATAATTATTAAATAGTTTCTAAAATCAGATCTCTAATGGCACCATTTCATTCAGGATGGCTGGTTTACCCTAATCACGACTTATGTTTTGTCGGTGTGGGTATCCAGTGGGAAAACCAAAAAAGGATGTAACTGTAAATAAAAGAATTGAATATAATTATTTTTTAAATCATAATAACTCATGAATGGTGACTTAAATTAGAAATCTGAGACCACTATTGAGTTATTAATTTGGCGTTTTTCTTAGGTGGGGCATAACATCGACCAGAACGAGTTAATTATGAATGTTAATTTTTGGATGTTTTAAAGGAGAATAAAATAATCTTAAAAAGGTTATTTTATTTATTTTTGACATTACACAATGACACAGTAGCACTATGAAGAAGTGAATCAATAGTGATTAAATGAAATGATGAGTTAATGTTGTAACTAATTTAACATTAAAACTTGATTAACAATGAAACATGTTCAACGTCGACAAATGCCTTTCTTCTATAACCATTGGAAAAGATATATGATTAGATTAATTATCCTTCCTTGTGAAAATTGGAGAAGAGCCTTAGTGATTTTATATCATTTTTAAATGACAAAAAACAAATGATATGGGGATCAAAGATCGAAGATCGACGAGATGATGGATGGTGACGACTCTCTACGGATCACTAACAATGGTCAAACCCCAACATCGATTGATCCAATATCTAGGTAGGGAGTTGTGTTTTGATGTACTTTTATCCCTTTTCTTGATATTCTATGATGAATCCAGATGAATCCACAAATAGATTGGCCAATATATTGGTTGTTGAAGAGGGACAAGACTAACCTTTATTCAAGGTTATAGGAGATTAATATTGTATTTTTTATTCGTTTACATTTACAATTATAAGGACAAATAACCATGATAACCACAAATAGAAATCATGGTCTGTTCTCCCTTTTGGTTCATGATTTTCTCACTCTGTTCATCATTTATAGCATGTGTTCTTCATTTTTCCTTTGACTCAACAATTCACAATCAATCGATCATTCACAATTGATTCTTGGCATAATGATCTGATATCACAGCTTAGGCATTAGAAAAACATGATAGAAGTGAGATGAAGATGGTGTTAGATGGATCAAAACAATGTTGAAGATATTTTTATTCAAATGACCTTACCCCGGGATGAATCTTCGAATAAATATGAGCCCCTATAAGTGGAGGAGGTGACCTAAGGATTATAGAGTAGGTTTGGGATAAAAAATCAGAGTACCGGAGTGAACCCAGTGTTTTATAGAAGGGGGCTACTAGTGAACTAGCATCGACGGTGGTGCACAGCGGCCCGACGCATTGACTGCGGGGGAATCTTCATCGACCTTTCACACACATCCGAGCCACATGTTGGAAAAGAGGGGTCCTCATGAGAATATATTTCTATATGGAATCCACGTAGTTGGCGGACTGTGTGACCTAGGTGGATGTGGCACCGACCTAGGGGGCCTCATGAGAATATATTTCTATGAGGGATCATTGTAGGATCCCAATACCATCTTAAATGTTGATAGTAGAGATTGAGATCGTACCCTTGGTCACTCAAATGAATGTTTAATGTAGGATCGCGTTCATGTCATAGAGGATAACCCATGTCCTGATGTCAGTTATCTCAGCCCAAAATTGACAGTGACTCAACCGGGTGGAGTGTTTAACACACCGAGAGGCTAGGCCGATCATCACCAATCTCTATGATATATTAAATAGCATTTGGGGAAAAGGCGTGACCATTATTTATTTATACACATGTACCCTATATAGGGTAATGTTTCCAGTAGGGCCAGGAGTTCCATAGCGAGGCCTGGGTGTAGGACCCCATATCTGCATATCAAGATCATATTGTTTTCGTCATGACTTGACCTGACCAGTGTGCTTTTGGTAGTTCTTAGTGTGTTCTATTCGTGAGGGGACCAAATTATCGGGACCTCTTTGTGGGGGTATTTGATGACTTCATAGCTCAAGGATTTTGTTCTTCTGGGATGAGCATTCCTTGAGCTTAATAATATGACCAAGGATTGGTTGTGATATTGGGAATCCTTATTATAGTGGGAATAGATGTATTAGAGAACACTCAGGACTTATCAAGACCAAATGTTCTCTTAGATACATTTTGTAGACTTCCTCTACATGCTTACTATCAGATAGATCATGGATTGTGATCTTAATAATAGGCCAAGCTATGAGAAGAACCATATGGTTGGTAGTGGATGTGAACTTGAGTCTTGAAAATAATTTATGAGTATAACTAAATGCTCTTGATATATGTGTTTAAGAATGATACTTATTTGGTGCTGACGTAATCTTTTTGTTGTGTTTTCTTTGTGTTCTTTTTCTTTGTGTTTAAGGTTCCCTACTGAGTGTTAGTTTACTCAAACATGAACATGCATTTCCTTCAAGTGTTGTGTCTGGTGCATATGATCACCTCATTGATAGATCCCTTGGTGGATTGGGGCCAGGTGGTGCTTAGAGTGACCCAAAATATGATGTGTCCTTTTAAATATTCATAAAAATATTTTAACACATACACTTCGGGTTGTGTTTTCAGAGGAGGAGTTCTAGAGATTTGCACTTTCACTTTTCCTTCTTTTCTGGGCATGTATTCTGGCCTTGTTTACCATTAGTTTTCTACTGTTATATGTTTTTTATTAACATAGTGTTTTCACTTTCAATTATATGCAGCTTGGAGTGGTGTGTGTGTGTATATGTACTTAGGCAAGTGCCTTCCAATTCTTTGTGATATTTTTACATTTTGAAAGTCGGGATCCCCGGGTCTAAGGGAGTTGGGCTTCGGGTAGTCACGACATAGGCCCCAAGGGATGGGTTATGAATGAGTTGTATCATAGAGAGGTTGGTTCTAACTTTAGAACCCATAGTCTATGAGTTTGGATTTGGGAAATAGTGTCTAGTATATTTAATTCGGATTTTAGGGAAACTAATCTAGTGTTGGTGCTGTGACTAACAAATCCATACACTAGGACCCTGAATTATACTTTTCGTCTCAGTACATGAAAACACTAGTTGCATGGAAAAATGATGGTACATGAATCATATAGGAATGGGTTGTGTTTTGCATGTACATCTTCAGTTAGCTATTCAGGTAGACTCTATTGATCATGATACATCATCTTTTGTTTCAAGATGCTTCCATGTAGATAGCTAGCTAGGACTCCACCATGTAATCATGAGGATGATCCATAGGGTGAAAAGTCAGATACTAGGATTTGTACTAGAGATATAACCTTTGGGTGGTGTACCATCTATACCAACACCTATTGGGTAGAACATGGTACTCATAGTATGGGCAGATGAGAAGTGCATGTTGAGTGCACTTCAGGAGTCTAAGTGACATTGATCCCCCAGGTTCTGAGGTGAGCCTGAATTTTAGGTGGATGAGGACTTGTTAGAGGAGGTGACTGAGTTTTTTATCCAATCTGGACACAACTAAATCAGATGGATGTCCTAGTAGTGGTCCTTATATGTGTCTCATCAGGTTGATGTTGGGGTTTAGATTACCTGATCATACGATTAGGTGACTCTTCAATGGAATGAATTTGCGAGCCTTCATTAGGGAATGGGGTATCACCATAAAATCTAAGGGCTATTCATTCCCATGAGCTTCAACAAATTTTGGAGGATGACATGTCGGTATCTGAGTATTCATCGAGGTATATCAACATTTCCTAGTACTTAATGAATACTATACAACCACTACTTCAAGGATCGAATCTCTGAGTGAGGTGTGTTTAGGGAAATCTTATCCAGTGCTATTCCTCTATGTATTCCTCCTTATTCCAGGGAGCTAAGTGAACCTTTTTGTTTGAATGTACATCAGCTTAGTGGATATAACTAGTGAATATCAGTACTAGGCAAGAAGGAGCAAATACCTTCAGAGCAAGAGTCTGACACCAATATTAATATCATAGACATGTGAGACATTCCATGAATAGGTCCTAGGATATGGGATCTATAGATCAGGGATCATTGGGTGGGTCCAATTTTCCTAGAGAGAGGAAATGAGTTTCATGAGATGAATTGGGACCTATCTCTAGAGGGTTTCAAGCCCATCATGCTGATAACCAAGAAATGGTGGATGGGCCACCAAGGAAAAGACAGTGATAAGAACATGTGGATCTTTAGGGTGGAATATGTGGAAGATAATCTCTGAGAGTAGGAGGAGGTGGTAAATATTTCAATATGATACCAAAACCACCCCCATGTGGTCCACACCATGCTTAGGGAACTGGAGTACAGGGGAATGGGTTGTTGCATATGGTAAAGAAATATGACCTAATGGCTCTAAGAATGATTCGATGAACTGTCTGTGTCTACTCTTAGATTCCATGTTAGTAGACATGGATGATAATCAGTCTTCATTGTAAATAATCTTGTTCGAGAACTAGAGTTTTTGGTTTAACCATTGACATAAACCTTACATCTCGAGATACCTATGGAAGCATACTTGATAATCAAACTAGTTACAATAGTGTGATCTGACCCTTGAGGTGAGATTTTCGGTTTGAACATCTTTGTGGTATTGTCGACACCTTGAAACATCATTCTCAGTATGGATTGGTTATACAGAGCCCATGATTTGGTTTACTATTTTAGGAAAAAGGGTGCAGTTTGTTCACATAGATAGAATAATGTTTTCTGTGGTCGAAGAAAAAAGGGAAACCAAGAAAACACAAGATGGACACATTCTTAAGAGGGTGTATCTTATCCCTCATGGGTCTGCTAGTATTACCCTTAGTGTAGTAGATGTTATGTGTTTTCATGTTTCCAGTAGTATAGGATGAGTATACGTACAACTTTCATAAATTTTTTCTCAGATTAATTCCCCATAGAGAGATCAAGGTGTGAATTTTTATACACCAAAATGGAATTGTTATCAGCATCAACATATCATATGTCTTCCATAGAGCTTTGTAATATGAGAGTTCATTTGAAGGAGTTGTAGGGGAAGGGATTAATAAGAGTCAATGTTTAAGGTTATGTGGGCTTAGTAAGATCCAGTGTTTCAATTGTGCCCCGATGTTTAGTTTTCCAGAGTAGGGATTAAAGTATGTAGTGTTTCGCAATACATCAACGACCAAACATGGTTGTCTACTAATAAAGAGGCTAGTGGTTATTTTCAATAGTTCATGCCAGTTGAGAAAAAATGAGTAGAACTATGCGACCCATGATCTTGAGTTGGTAACGGTAGTGTTCACATTGAAGATGTGGAAACACTACCTTATGGGCATGTGGTTTATCTTATAATCATACCACAAGATTCTCATGTATATAATCTCTTAATAGGTTTTAAACTTTGACAATGGAGTTTTCTAGAGTTCTTCCAGGACTATAACTTGGAGAGAGTTTAAACTCATAGTAATGGAGATATAGTCGCCGATGCTCTAAGTAGAAGATGCAGTTCAGAGTTGTTGAATGAGGAAAGAGAGATTTTGGCCTCATTATAGATATCCTTAATGGATAGATATGATTGATCTTACCTCCTATCAGTGTTTTTTACCCATCCAATATTATAGTGCGTCAGAGAGGCACAATGTGGTGATACTGATGGTGAGACTCTTTGTGCATATTTGCCTTTGGGGAATTCCCCTAATGAATATTAGAAAGGTGGGGAACACGTTATTCCTTTTTGAGGAGGCACAGTAGTAATAGTGGATTCTTAGAGTGGTAGGATTCAGGATACGCATGTGGGTGTCATGGCAGACACCGGGGATGATGGAACATGTTAATGTTGGGCATACCTATTTATATAAAATTTGATCACTTGTTTGAAACAGTTTTTTTTTGTTTTTAAAATTACTGTATTGAGCCCCTGTGCATGGAAGGGGTTTGTATTTTATTCACTGGCATTCCAGGTAGGGGCTGAGAATGGATATCGATGCAATTCGTGACAGGTTTACCACAAACATTCATGGGACATGTTACTATTTGGATTCCCTCTTTTCACCCTTGTCATGGAGACCAAGGATCATCACGAGAAGACCCTATGTGGGAAGTATATTCCATTAGTGCATTCCCAATTGAAGCATGAGAATCTCTGGAAGAGCACAAGGGAACGTTGGTCTTAGGTTCACTCTCAAACCCTCATCAGTTTGGGTATTACATGGTTTGGATTTTAGGGATGTAAAGTCATAAGGAGGGAAGAATTTAGTGGCTCTGATTTTCCCAATTTTTTTATAGAAAATATATGAAAAAATTACTAGACCATAGAATGAGAGGACATGGGATTACAATGCTCAGTGTTCTAGGAATGGTTTGATAAAAATGTAATGTTTTTAATATCATGTGTGAGTGGTTTTCCTGAAAAAGTGGAATAACTCCAAATTGGGTGTCCGAATAATAAATAAGAGGGAATCGTTGCATTCAAGATGGCGGGATTACCCAAGTCACAACTGAACATTAGTCATCATGGGTCACCATTTATAATAATGGAAAAGTATGTAACCATATATTATATAATTTTATAAAATTATTTTATTTTAGAATATTAAAAATCCTTGAATAGTGGATCAGATTGAAAATTTGACACCACCATTGAGTTCGTAGTTTGGCATTTTCCTTAGGTGGGGCCTCGCATCAACTAGGGTGGTTCGACTAGGAATGTTAAGTTTTATACATTTTAAAGGAGAATAAAATAAACATTAAATGATTATTTTATTTCTTTTCAACATTACACAATGACACATCCACACTGAGATGCATCAACTTAGTAACGCTGCAACACGGTGATGTGGTAATTGTGAAGTGCATGTAACACTGAAACACATTTAACGTTGAAACATGTGTAATTCTGAAATGTGCCATTATTCATTAAATGTTTTTAGAGATAAATGATTAGATTAAGGAACCTTCATTTTGATTACTGGATAAGATCCTTGGTGATTTCCTCTTGTTGGTTTATGTTTTCCGTTCTAAATGCAACAAACCATGATCGCCATGAACAATGATCGAGGTTCGTTCTTCATTGTTGGTTCATGATTTTATCAATAAATTCATCATTAATTGTAGTAATTATTTATTTGGATAATGACTCAATAATTTACGATTGATGAATCGTGGCACACTTGATTCTTGTGGCAATGATTTGATATTACATATCTGGGATTTGTGCGGTGAGACAGATTTGTGGTGATGATGATGTCAGATGGATCAAAGAGGTGTGGAAGATATCACTGTTTTAATGACCTTGAATCGAGATGGATCATGGAAGGAATCTATTCCCATGAATGTGAGGGTGGTGACTAGAGGATCGCAGAGAAGATTTTGGATCAAAAATCAAAGCGCAGGGTGAACCCAGCGGCTCATGGAAGTGTCCACTGGTGTGTCGATGCTAGTGGTGGTATCTAGTGTCGACCGCATGCCAGTGTAGTGACGACATGCCACTACATACCCAGTAGGTTGGACTAAGCCTAGTAGTCTGAACTGTATTAGCTTAGGTCAGACCCAGCCCATACCCTGATCAGACCCATTTTATAAAAATGGTGTAACTTTCAAATCATGTCTCTATCTGACGAGCCATTTGATGAATTGAGACCCTTATGAAGAGGTAGTAATTTTGAGATAGAATTTTGGGTTTTTATTTAGAATAGAAGGGGTTGGTAGCATTTTATATTTCTTTTATATGAGGGATCAATGTAGGATCCCAATCCATTCATAGACTGTGACTGTTGAGATTGAGATCACACAATATGTATTTTCAATAAAGGTTTGATGTAGGATCTCATTCATATCATATAGGATAACCCATGTTATGAATTGAATTTTCATAGCCTAGCTTCGATAGTGACTTAGTGAGATGGAGTGTGTATCGCATAGAGAGGCATGGTCGATCATTAATTCCCATCGTGGTAACTTAGATAGGGTCTGTGGAGAAGGTGTGAAAAAAATATATGTGGGAACATATCCTATATCTAAGATGATGTTTCCAGTAGGGATAGGAGTTCCCAAGTGACCCTTGGGTGTAGGACCCCCAATCTGTGTCTCAATATTGTATTCTTTCCATCGTGAATTGACCTGAACAATGCAGATTGGTTAGTTCTCAGTGGGTTATCTTTGGGTGGGGCATAAATTAGATGTACCACATTTCGAGGGGCTCCGATGATTTCATAACTTGAGGAGAGAGTTCTCCATAAATGAGCCTACCTTGAGAAGAATCATGTGACCAAGGATTGGCTATGATATCAAGACTCACATTCTAAATGAGACTATATATCTAAGAGAAAATCATGACATATCAAGAACATATTTTTCGGTAGTTAGTTTTGGTATATGTGTTCTACATGCTTACTTTCATATAGCTCTAGGAGTGGGATATCCCGAAATTGATCATTCTAAAAGAGGAACCACATGGATGGATGTGGATGAAACCTTGATTCTTGGTAATCCTTTCATAGTATACCTAGATGTTCATATCATATGATTTGTTGACAGATAGTTGTGTTGAGAGGAATTTATCTTCTTAGTGTAGTTTCATATGTGTAATTTTACATTGTGTTTCAGGGTTACCAACTGAGTATTTTTTTACTCACAACGGGATGAGATTTTCCCTCATGTGTCATGCCTTGTGCAGACGATCAACACTTTAACTGAGTCCTTGGTGGACCTGGGCTAGGTGGTGCTCAGAGTGAGCTGACAGACAAGGTGTTCTTCTGCAGCTTCAGGAAGCTATTTTTGTACGTACCCTCCATGTAGGGTTTTCTTATGAGGAGTTATAAAGACTTATACCTGTACTTTTTCATTTTGTTGGGAATGTATTATGGCCCTGTTTTCCATCAGTTTTCTACTATCATACATTATGTTTCTTTACTGAGTGATTTCTTGTTCTACCATCTATGTTTTTTGGGTTGTGTGCATGTGTACCATTACATAGAAAAATTCCTCTCTTGTGTTTGGTATGTGCCTACTCAAAGCTAGTCACCATCCCTTGTCGTATGGGAGATGGTCTTGGGGTTGTAATGACACGGGTCCTAGGGTATGGGTCAAGAAAGTTTTTTACACATACTAGTTTCCAAAAGATACTAAACCTTATATATTATTCTAGCTGTATTGAACCAAACTTATCAAATATAAATATTAAATAATTTTAGTGAAATTTTCTATATATTTAAAAATAATATATTCTTCATTACTTTAGTGATTTAGTGTATTTTGAATCATGGATATATAAACAAACGGTATATAAATTATTTACATCATTTTCCATTTAGTTCTTAACCACTAGAACCCTTTTTAGGCATAACATATTTAGAACCTTTTACCATAACCTCTAGAAGTGAAACACAAGAAAGTGTGAGGAGAGATGGTTTGTAAGGGAAAAAGAAAGAGTTATAAATCAATGATCACAAGTAAGAGTAAGATATTCACAATGGTATAAGGACAAGATCAAGACCTATAGTAATCACACAAAATTAGACATAGATCATTAATCAGTAATCATAACCGATGTTTTTTTAATAAATAAAATAAAACATAATAGTATATAATCAGAAAAAAACAAATAATGATCCATCAAAAATATCATAAGTACACAAAAAATGTTTTGGACAACAAATAATCATATAAAATCATCTCTATAGTCATGGATCACTACCAATACTATCATAGTATACTGATTTCACTCCCCATTCCATCATTTCCTTAGTTTAGGATCACTCCCAAGACTATATAATTTGAAAAAATACAAAACTAAACTAGTTACATTCACCATTATAGTATTTATTATTTCCTGAAATTTCTTTAGCAAGACAATTCATTGGATGCATATAAAATTCAATGCCCATAAAAAGCATAATGAAAACAATACATATGTTTGTTATTGGATCATAATCTTTCTATACATTATCATATCATAACCTATGGATTGGAAACAAGTTTCATAAAAAAATCATTATCATAATGATAAATCATCTAGAAATATAATAAATATGGAAACATTGGATAATAATCCTAGTGAATCATAATAAACATTAAAGGTTTATTTTATAAAAAAACACATTTAAAACATCACTAAATCTTTTTTTTGGAAAATACTACATTTTTTTAAATCACTAATTTCGAATATAAAAAATTAAAAAATAATAATGATAAAATTTTTCTATAAAAATATCAAAACAAATTAAAAAGTAGTTTTTAATGGAAACCATATTCATTATGGTGGGGAAAGAAATTCATGCCTTGTATGTTAAAAAATTTCATTTCACATTTTTATTACAGGTCAAAAGTACAATGTTTTAAAAAATATAAGGAGGATATATTTAAAATTTTTAAATAAAATTAAAATATTTTCAAAAAATGTATTTAAAATTGTTTTAGAATATTAATGACATAGTTGAAAATATTTTCATGAAAATATTCACATGGATGAAATGAATCATGGATAAAGGAAATCAAATTAATTGTTTTCCTTAAAAACAATATTTCTGTATCTTAAGTACTTGAAAAGTGAAAAATTAAAGGTAAGAAGTGTATATATTGGAATAAATGTTCTTAATAAAATAAAGTACATACCCTTTTGAAATTTCACACGAAACCATTCGATTGAAATCCTTAGCTGAGAATAGATGAGGGTACATTATTTTCATTTCCTCTATAAAATATCATGTTGCATTATTGAATATGTGATTATTCTAATTCACATTAACAAGGTGAACAGTCTTGTTGTATAGAACTCTATCTCTATGGTTTAATTTCTTCATCAGGTGATCCTTATAAGAGGGATTGTTCTAGTTGTACCACATCCCAATTAAGTATAAGTGATGGATTGGTTATATAAATCCTCATGAGATATATGTGGAACACATAAAGAAGATAAACCACATTTGGTGTAATTGTTAGTCTATATTCCACTACTCTTATGAGATCAATGATCTCAAAGGGTCCAATGTACCAAGTAATGAGATTTCTCGTCATGGAAAATTTCATGGATCCTATATATTGTAATACTTTATGGAATACATTGTATCCAAAATTAAATTGATCATATACTCAAAGATAATGAACATAAATCCTTTATTAACTCTTAATATATTTAATGTGTTTCAAATTTCCTTAAACCTTCTCTATCACTTCTCATTCATTATCTGGTCCCGAAAAATTCTACTCTCAATAATCATCCCTACATATATTATTAATATCTTTTTCCCATATATTGATTCATATGGATCCATTTGAACACTCATGAAGAATATTTTTTTATATTAGGACACAACAAAATAGAGATGTTGATCCCATCCTCCTTTAAATTTCTGTGTGAAAGTAATTATATTGTATCTAAATGGTTATTTTATATTTGACCATTGTTTAAGAGTGATATTCCATATTAAAGTTCAATTTAGTATTTAGATAATATTTAATATTTCTCTAAAATATAGATATAAAACAAGAACAATGATCTTAAATGATCAGGTATAGTTACCCATTCTACCTCACCACTTCCTTTGCATATATCATGTAAATGTTTTCATGCGATAAACCATCCTAAACATTAAAAAACGTTAATGGGATTGGAGAGTTGATCCATTAAAACGCATACCTCATTGTTTCCTTTTTAATTCCTTGGGAGACCATTGCTAAAGTCCATGTTATTTTTAATTAATTTCCATATTGGTGTGGGTAATGGTTACATCATTGCTCTGTTAATTTCACTCAAATTTATCTTATTGATGTATTAATAATTTTGTGGGGTACTCTGTAATATAGTTATTTATTATTTCCAAATTTAATTTCACTCTATGATCACAGAACATCTTTCAAATAAATGGATTGATGGTGAAATATAATCTTAATTCATTATCCAATATATCATTTTTTATCAAGTGCAAAAAAAAAAATACAACGTGTAGTTCCAAACTGAATAAAATCATAATTTTTAGTTAATAACTTATGTAAATGAATACCTTTTCTTATATGAATTTATTTTAATTATCCAAATCATTTTATTGTGTATCCATGATCTTCAATCAGATATATGGTTAGGTAATAATTTTTTTCATTATAGGATATCATTCATGACCTTATTATTTAGTGATCCGTCAATATTTTCTATTTAATAATCAAAAAAATATACATATGATCATATTTTTTTATAAGCATTAGCTACATTATTCTCCATTACATGGAGGTTGTGAATTCAAAAATCAAATCCTTGATCATACCTAACCATCTTGGTTTAAATTATTAATATCGTTTTGTTAGAATATATACAAAATACTCTTTTGTTATGTATATATCTAATTATTTTCACCATATAGTTAGTACTGAAAAACATTTATTGAAAAATTATTGTATTCCACTCTAGATCATGGTTTCTGGTATTCTTCAAATGGATATTCATCTATCACAAGGAGTGCACAACCTAGATCTTTAATTGAGGAATTAATGTATAATAAAAACATTCTCCACTTGACGGTAATGTGATTTAAGATTTTTTATATAATATGATTTTTGAAGTCCAAAAATATTTCCTCACATTCACCAAGCCAATATCACATTACAATTTTCCATGTCAACCATGTCAGTGGTTTTTACAATAGTGATAGGTTTTTCATTAACCATATATTATACATATATAATCTATGAAAATTACTCATTTTTTAAAACTTTAGAGTCTATTATTTTCTTTAATTATCTTTGTCATAGAGGGGTATAATGAAATCACCAACAAGAGATCACATTATATATGAACATGATATACTTTATCTAAAAGCGATAATTTATAAACATAGAAATCATATTATCATATCATAATATCTCTATAAAATTCGTATATTCACTTCATGATACTCCATTAAATTAGTAAGTATGTGAACCTCATCAGAAAATACCATTATTTTTTAATGTTAGTATTTATAGACCCTATTCATAATTTAAATGAATATTTTAGTGGAATTACTTGTTCTGAAAGACATCACTATGAAATCATAGTGGATATATTCTATATGGTATGATTCCATATCTATATCATCCCTCTTCACTATTAGATAGCTATATCCCCAATCATGATACACTATTGAGAATTACCGAGCTTCATGAAGTGCATCAAAAAATTAATCAATATATGGAATTAGAAAATTATTCTTTATTGGTGATCTTTCTATGTTCATGGAAATCAATGAACATATTATTTGATCCACCCCACTTCCTAAAACAATGCACAATATTTCCATAAGGTGATGCAATAGGGTGTATAAAAACATCTACTAAATTATATTGTGGGTTATGTTTTGACTCCAATGATTCTATCGGGTCATCTTATAGGTGCATTTGGATATATAATTGGCTTTGAGTGTTAGTTTTATTGGTAAATATACATCATGATATGGGAGAAATCTGAGAAACTAGTTTGGGAATGCATTAAAATATTCCATCATAATATCAATTTTTTCTAGGTTTATTCTTTCCATTAACATAACCCTTTGGTACAAAAATACTACCTCACTAGGTATAAGCACCCATAGTTATGAGGATTTTTTTAAAGGAAATTGATGGTCATGTTTGAATTTATATAGAAGTTAAAATGTTTAAAACTATGAAAATGCATTTTATTTTCTTTTTAGTTGATTGGAAATCTACCCAATGGTAGGGAATCCATTCCTACTATAGCATCAAAATAACCAATGGTAATGTTTTTCAGGTTCTTTGGTGGAATCATCCCCCATAAGATAACAAAAGATTATTCTATCACACTTGTTACAATGATTTATACACTTAGTTTTTTCATTGATATTTCTACATAATGGTAATAAGGATTAGACTAAATATTTCTTGAAAACATTGATGAAATAATGGTTAGAGTACTAAATGTGTGAAATAATACTTATGTATGTTGTTGAGTGAAAAGTAAGTGTACCATGTAAGACTTCATTTTCATGTTCCACATCAGTTTTGGTGACTATGTAGGCTTTCCCTTAATCACTCATTTTTTAGATTTTTTGTATTTATTACACTCATTGGTCCACTATTTGGTTAATTGGATTTCATATTTAACTTGATCCTTAATGATGGGGTATTAAACCATGGGATGGGTATTGATTATAGCCTTATATTCCTCTGTTATTTAAGTCATATTTTCCAAATCCTTTGAACATTTATTATCTTATTTCCCTTACCACCCACACTTTAAGAACATATCCCTTTCAAATAGTTTCCAGGATTATTATTACCAATATTATGGAATGTAGGTAGTAATATTCTTTTACAACCATGAGGCTTATCTGATGAACCACTAGAGTAATTATCAACCCTCTAATCCTTACCACCAATCGCATGATACCACTAATATTCAAAAATATTTATCTTGAAAATAAGGTAATGTCCATAACATTCCTCAAGGATGTCCATATCATGATTAACCAATTCTTATAGAGTATTAAACCTCATTGCACAAAAATATTGGTGAAGTGTATATTAAATAGTAATGAAAAATATAGAGGTGTATTATGTATTCATTTAAATGTTTTCTTCATTATCCCTAATAGATTAATCTTGGTTTTATTTCAGTCCAAATAATTCCATATCCCTTTACAAATAGATCATTTTAGGATTTTTATTATAATGTATTTTCTTGAATATTTTCCACTCCATTGATACAGTTTCTTATAAATCCATTGTAATTTGGATTAATATCCCACCACTAATTAGCTTCCCCATATATGCGATAAATAAAAAGAATTAAATTATCTTTCATGTAGAAGAAGATTCAGAGGAGGATTAAAAGAGGGTGGTTCACCTATATATGCTTCACGTATTTTGATGTTTGAGAGGGTATGGCGCTAGTCATTAGATCGAGCCTTTTCTTTGACACATGACACTTGCTAGTCATCCAGTATTGCAACAGTGGGGATCAGTATCATTTTTTATGCTGGGGAGAGGCAGTTCAAAGGTGTCAGTCTGGGTTTTATTTTCATGATCTTTGGTTCGTGTAATGTTTCAAGTCCATGTAATTAGTTTGGGTTCCCCTTCTTCTGTTAAATGGGGGTTTATTATAATAAAAAAATCTAAGGTCTTCGGGCCGTTTGATGGGGGGGGGGATATAGAATTTTATGATAGAGAATATATTATAAATATATTTATAATGTTTTCCAATGATTAAGGGATCAAAAGGTTAGTCAAATATTAAAAATATGACATTATCACATAATGAACTCAACATGACATGATCTTTGTTAGATAAATGAGGGAGTTCGACACGATTCATGATTTTAATCACACATTGAGTATGTTGTGTTAGTACTTCTATGAATTCATCAACACATTCTCCCATCATACAATTAATGAAATTAAGAAAATCATTACACTTCCCATCACATATGTTGTTGATTGGATTCCATGAATTTCAAACCATTTTCTAAAATAAAAAAAATTTAAGCATTACAGTAATCAATTTAACGAGAATAAAAAAGTAAATGTATAAAAATATAATTAATAACATATAAAGGAATATATAAACTATATTATAAATTTTAAGGTTTTAATCTAGGATATCTATTAGATATTTAATAATAAATTCCATAGAAAAACATTATATTCAAATCCATCATAATGGGTTATAATATTATTATAAATTATCCTACTAATATCTCCCATGAGTTTTTAAAAATGTGTTTAGTCTTAGGATGATTTTTTATTCACTGAGCAGAGATCGAATTGATACCCATCCTTTATTTTTTAGGCTTATTACACATAGGTTCAATTATTCCACATCCTCACAACATTATAGTCTACATAGAGTGATGTGATTTCTAGTAAACAACTTATCCTATACTTTATTAAAAATTAGGATAAAAACCATAAAATTATTCATATGGTTTTGATATTTTTAGGTCTAAATTGAATAATTTAGAAAAACATACTTGAATAAAAATGATAGAAACCATCTTTTAATCATGACTATTACATCATTTCAATGAAAATTATACATAATAGTAAAATAATAATTAATATAAGAGTTATGTTTCTTTAAAATAATTATCCCAAACAAAAAATTATAAATAATAAAAAAAAGAATGTATTTAAATAATTCAACACGGTCTTTCTAAAATATCATAGATTTTTCTTAGTTTGTGTATTTATCGATGGATTCAACTCAATAAAAGGGGTGTTCTAAAATTCCCATAAGTGGAAGAGTATCATGGATGAAATAACACACATTAAGTAATACTTCATGTGTTATAACAATAATCATCATCATTATATCATAATCATAGTTTCATAATCATAATAATGAGTGAATAATTTTAAATATGTATGGAATGTGGTATATTCATAGTAATTAAACTTCATAACATAGTGGTGAAATACATTACATAATTTATAAACAAAGCTTGCACTAGGTTCAAGCATAATACACATAAGCTTAGGTGATATGTCACATTTGGAATTCATTAAAAGCAAATATATATTTTCACCACCAATCACAATATTCCACACTCATAATAATTTACTCCACATGGAACAGAAACATAGAACCCACCTATTCATTTAAAAACCATTCGAATGGAATAATATTATAAAAAATTAAAAAATAATACAATAGTGAATACAATATGGGATTTAAAAATGAATAAAGAAAATTATATTTGGGAATACAATATCATCATTCACTAGGTGAAGAAAAAAATCTCATGTGAAGTAATGGAGATGTTTCAAAAAATATAATTTAAAAACAAACGCCTTATTTGAAGCTTATAAATCATAATAATGAGGTAAAAGCATGTGTTTACCTTTAAAATAAATTTAAATAATTATTATTGTAAACATTGGAGACATTTTTGAATAATTCATATTTTAATTAAATATAAAGATGAGAAGAACTAGAATAAAATTATTTGGTTTTAGATTCTCCTTACCCAAGATACAAATATAAAATTGTTACATCTTCTCCCATCATTATATGTATAGTTTCAATAAATATTGAATCAAATAGAAAATTATTTTTGATTTTTCATCCCTAATAAGTTATTTTATTTTTATTTTGATGGATAATCAACTTTATTAATGGTGAAATGTTTTGATATTATATTTTAGGTATAGTAACCTATCCTATCCATATTTCAACAAATTGTTTTATTAAATTTATAAATTAATTTATTTAATTAAAAAATATTTATTATACTTATATTTAAACATTTATATATAATAAAAAATATATTATAAACATTGTTAAAGGTGTTAACATTTACATAGTCAATATTATAATCCTAGGTGCTTAAATGACCATTAAAAAGACATTGTCAAAAAAGAGGTGAGAGATGTATAAATTATTAAAATATTTTCAATAAAATATTTTTAATATATTAGAAAATTAAAATAATATTAATATTTAATTTAATTTTCTTTTAGGGGTTATTTATTATAAGATAATATATTGTTTGAGGAAGTGAAGAGGAAAATGAAAGAAAATTACAAAATAATCTTACCTCTTTCTTACTCTAATGCAATTTATATAAATATTAACACTTTTAATGAATGGGATTTTAGGAATATAGAATTTACCTATGGATACTAATATGTTCATGTGAGGAAATGATTAATTATTTTTGGCTTTGAGATGGGTAAGTGTCATGAACGCACTAGATTTAGACCCATAACCGGTCACCTAAGCTAATCTGTAACATGGCCCGATGGGAATTCCTTATCCCCATGGGGTTGAAACTAGTGTTAGGAATAATGAAATTAATAAAAAGCAATGATTTCACCCAATAATAAACAGAAAAAATAAACAAATCAACCTAATATAAATTATAATATCCAAAATAAACATCTTTTATATATGAATATGAAAATATGTCCAAACTATATAAAAAACCCAAAATGAAACATGACAATCTAATATCTTCATGGGACCTTTGGGGTCAATCTCCAAAACCAAGAACATATATCTCCACTGGATGTCCTGAAAAATATTAAAAATTCACAATTTTTTTTTAAAAAGAAGAAACTATATTTGTGTGTATTAAATCTCAGTAGGCATGCTCAGACAATCTACTCCCAATGAGACTATATTAAAATAAAAGAAACACCAACTTCATGTTTGAAATACAATATACCAAGGTATAATTTTCCACAAATATTACTTTAAAACAAAACTTGGACTATTTCCTTTTTTTCATTCCAAAATAGGTTTGTTTCCATTAAATATACATTAACATTTCCAAGGGGAATATGATGCTTTCATTTGAAAACAACTCAAGAGAGTATAAAAAAAATTTCATTGAAACATTTTGGCAATAAACAGAGGAATTAAAATAATCACATTCCAATAAAGACAACATATGAGAGAACTACAATAATCACATAATAATAAAATTGTAAATAAACACAAAAGAGTAACCAGGTTTCTCAATCATCAATAATATGTAACTAACTTCCAATAGACAAGGGTGAACCTTCAAGCTTAGGAATAATCCAAAACACACTGATACATGTTGAATCATCCTGGAATGAATTTATCTCTCGATGAAATCAAATCTACCAAACATGATTGGGAACACCCTACATGGTATAGATCGAAGGGCATAATTCCATAGCAATAAATAATACCCATGATATGGGCCACTAGAGAATTTTTAATATAACTAGTAAAACAATAATTCGTAGAAAATTACATAGCTATTCCAGGTTTTCCATGTCGAAAGTTTTAGATAAGAGAGACATAACCAATGCCAGCTGAGTTTCCAATCACATAATTATAAATAATAGCAATGAAGCAAGCATCACCAGAATCATCCCAAAGATCAATCTCATGCCATAGAATAAATAGGTTTCAAAGGACTCCATACCAAGGATCTCCCATTATCATAATAAATCACAAGGATTCCACAGTAATGAAATCTCATTCATTTAACCTAAACAAGTAAAAAGGATCAACCAATGGAGGTTTTTATTATAAAAACCTTCACCAATTTCACAAAAGATTCAGAGGTGCCTGAAAAATTTCGTCACAAAACCGTTCCTTTTTGAAGAACCATATTCACTTTTCAGAAAAGGGGTGTAAACACATCATTTACACTTAAAAATTATTTTAAAAATACATTTTACACCCTCACATCACATTTTAATTCCAAGGACATTTTTATAAATATGGAAAACTATCCATTAACCACAACCAAATGGAGAACCATTTTTGAAATCCAAATACACACATCATTTAAATTGGCAACCACTATGAAATCCCGTTCAAGGAACCTAAATCATCAGTTCACAAATCATAAATATATTAAAAAATCCAAACCATTCTTTATATATCACAAAGAACATGTAAAAGTAATCCAGAATTAAATAGAACAATTGGTGTGCATTATTTAACAAAACAATTCCATTTATCATTAATGAAGTGAGAAACCTCTAATTTTGACACCAAAGTAGAATTATAATGATCAATGATAATTATCTAGCATATAGGGGTGGTGTGAAAGAACATGAAATCAATAATTATCATTGTGAAAAGTCCAATACAAGGAAAACCTACCTCAAGCCACCAAGCTTCAATAATTCTCAATCGAGAACTCACCATGAGGGTTCCAAGAAATAAGAACTATAAATTTATCATGACCCATTCTTAGGGGCCCATGCCGTGACTACCCGAAGCTCACCTTCCATAGGCTAGGGGCTGGCGACTTGCACCGAAGGCGCATTCCCTAAAACTGGTAAGTCATTGCCTTTATAACCTGTAAACACACGCAACCATGCACACAAAAAAATACGAACTCAAGTAAGTTGAATAGTAAATAGAGTGAGTATAGTATGTAAAAGGGACAGAATAAAATCCCAACTAGAATGTACAAGAAACTAAAAGTAAAAGGAAACTGGAAAAACTCCTGTGATAACCCGCCAAGGATCCTACTTGAAGGGTAGGTACAACTCTCGAATGATCATCTATGTGGTACACCTCATCTATGTTCCACCTCTAAGCAACCTCCAGTCCGGATACTCTCGTCCCCAGTCAGCATTGTCCTTCGTATGCACCAAACAAAATGAGGTTCAGGCATAGCTTGTTCATGGTTGAGTATAACAATACTCAGTAGGGACCTTGATACCCTCAAGGTCTCACAAAATCCACAAAGGATAAACCGCAAATCATGAAATTAACTGACAACCCAACTTAGGAATATGCCCATACATATTCCTAAGTTATCAAGTATATCCATCTCAATCACGAGGAAACATAAAGTCCCACTCAGAACCCAATAGCACAAATATTCCAAAAAGGAAATAATACCCCAAAGGTAATTAACTCACAAGTACGCCACACACAAGAATACCACAAAGGTATTGACTCAGCTCACACCAGGTATAACTTAATAACAAAGGTACATATGATTAGTCGTAAAGATAGATCATATTATTCTGTCAAGAGGCTCTACTACTTACCCACATAGGTTCGCTCGGTGCAGACCCACATAGGTTCGGTAGGAGCTGACCCACACTGGATCGCTCTGTGCTAACCCGCACCGGATCACTAGGTGTTGACCCACACATGATCACTCACTTCTGGCCCACATAGGATCTCTCGGTGCTATCTCACATAGGATCGCTCGGTACTGACCCACCCAGGATCACTATTCATTCTTCACGTCACAACCAACTACTGGGTTCCTGCACTAAGCTTGCACAACTATGGGAGGGTCCTCTCCTCAAGCAACTGGTCTATAATAAAACTTCAATGAAGTACCATGATGAAGTAAACCAAAATACTTCCACATATTAGGAGTCTCGATGTAATAGATGGTGCGTCATTAGATTCCCGGTCTGTAAATTATTAGCCTTTTAGTCCTGAGGGCCCGGTTAGATTTGTGCTCGATCCAACCCGACCGTTACCCCACATTATCTAAATCTCAAGTGGGGTTTACCAAAGGGACCGCCTCGCTCCAGCATTTCCAACTCCGCAGACAGTTCGTCAACAGAAGTCTGGTGCCAATGTTATGGCTGAAAGAGCGTAAATGGGTCAAAGAGGGTCTGGGTATGGTCTGAACAACTTGGTCCGACCCGACCCGACCCATCCTGGGTCGATCTGGTTTGGGACGACCAGGCCCGACAGTGCTATAGGGCCCACTGGGTCTAGCCTGGACCACGCTGGGTGGCCTGGCCTGGGCAACGTGGGGCAGCACGAAGTCCGAAGGGACCGCGAAGGCTGCGAGAACCATGGGGTCCATGAGGCGGCGGAGGCCACATAGTGGTGGAGGTCATGGAGGTCACGAAGGCATGGGGCACCCGAGGATGCGGGGCGGTGGAGGTCGCGGGGTGGTGGAGGCCGCAGGTGCCACAGAACAGTGGAGGCCACGTAGTAGAGGGGCAGTCGTGGTGTGATGGGGGTCGCGGAGGCCACGGGGCAGTGCGAGGTGGCGCGGAGGCCGAGGTCCGGTGGGGTGACTATGGTGCGGCGGTCTGCCGTGGCAGGTCAGATAGCCAGTCGTTCTCTCCGCGCGTCCCGGGCGCGCACCATGCCTTCAGCGTCAGCCGGTTCGGTCAGCCGCTCTTCATTCGTCACCGTGACACAAAGCCGTCTTCTTCCATCATGAAGAACACACCATTCATGAAGAACGACAGAGGTGTCAGGCAATGTTTTTTGGACCGCACCCTCTGCGTTAGAGAGGTAGTAAGTGGCTCAAGTGGGATGATTCAATGTGAGTGGAAAAATCTACATTGATCAATTTGAAACACACCCTACCTCAAAGCTTTCTTTTTTGTGTTGAGAGAGAGAAGTTGGAGATGTCAACGTTCATCATTCCCACCACATTCCTCTGATTCTGAGCTCGTTCGTTGGATAAATTCTCCTTGATGGAGTTGGTTCTTCATTGTTTAAGTTGTCCACCGTTGGAGAATATAATGAGGAAGGAGTCGAAGATGTTGGGGAACATCGGTGTTCTTCGTTTGGAGAAGCGTTCTTCATCAAATAAGTTATTCGCTGGAGAAGTGTAATCCTCCCAAAAGCACCCCCTTCTCCTTTTTCCAATATTATCCCCCAATCCCTAACAAAAATTAAATATCCCACATAATATAATATGTTATCTAATTATTTTTTTGGAATAATTTCAAATTTGGGTTAATTAATTAATAGATGAGTTCATATAATTAATCAAAGGGGGTGGCTCAATTAAAGTGGGAGAAGTTCAAGAGGATTCCCCACATTTAAGAATGATTTTAAGGGTTTCTCCCATTACTATGGTTCAGGTGGTCCACACCTTTAGTGGTTCAAATTGGGGGGTTTAGGCTCATGTGGTTCCCACCACCATAACCCATGTGGGAGGTTTCAACAAATAAAAATGTTATACATATTTATTTTTATTTTATTCCTTCATGAAAAACACAAAAACAAACTTTCACCCACAACCAACTACTATTGAGGTGAAAGTCTCCTTAAGTGAATACCAGCACTGGGAGTTCAACAGTGTCCCCAGATTTCAATTCAGATCATCGTTTCAATAGATACAAAAACCGGCTCGCACATTTACTAAACTTTCTCAAAAGGAAGTTCATATATTCATTTTGGGCACACCAGACCTCATAATCACACGCCATCAATTTTCATGGACTCGTAATATTCCTATATAACTAAAAAATTACATGGAATTTCTAGGTCTTTACATTATTCCCACCTCAGGGCTTTGAATCCACGTAATCCACAACACAAAATAAGGAAACAAGTTGTGGTACTAAGCACAAATTTGAGCATCCCGCTCCCATGTTCTCTCCTGGAGGTTCTTGTACTACCAGCAAACTCTCACCAGAGGTATCGACAACCCATGAAGGACTCGGTCCTATCGATCCTCAATCTCTACTGGAAGCTCCATAAATGTTGCCCCATCATCGGCATCCAGCTCGCCGTGGTCGATGATCTCAGAAGTGTCATGCACGTATCTCCTCAATTGGGATATGAGGAAGAAATTGTTCACCTGGTGAAACTGAGGTGGATTCTCTAAGTTGTAATCCACCTCACCAACTCTGATGAGGACCTAGGAGGTCCCGATGAACCTCAGAGATAATTTTCCACCTCTTCCAAATCACCGCTTACCTCGTCGGGGTGAGACCCCTAGAAAGATGTGGTCACCATCCTTGAACTCTTGAGTTCTATGTCTCCTATCAGCATAGTACTTCTGCCTGCTCTATGCAGTATTCATCCGCTCCTAGATGATCTTTACTTTCTCTATGGTATCCAATTACACCTCTGGTCCAACTAGTGTTGACTCCCCTGGGTCAGTCCAGCACAATTGTGATCTGCAAGGTCGCCCATACAATGGCTAAAAATATTCCATCCCAATGGGGGACTGATAGTTGTTGTTGTATGAAAATGACACCAAAGCCATGTGATCCCCCCCAACTGCGACCAATGTCAAGGACACAAGCACAAAACATGTCCTTGAATGTCTGAATGGTCTGCTCAGTCTGGCCATCCATCTAAGCATGAATGATGGTGCTCAAATGAAGCTGCATCCCGAAAGCCTCCCAAAACCCCTTCCATAGCCGGGAAGTGAAAAATGTAACATGATCGGAGACAATCATCGAGGGTAATCCATGTAACCATACAATCTATTTCACATAGAGGTGTCCCATGATCTCTACTGAACCCTGCTCTCTGATCGGTATGAAGTGGGCCGACTTGGTGAGTCTGTCAACGATCACCCAAATCGAGTCAGGATCTCTTTATATATATGGAAGTCTTGTAAAGAAGTCCATGGATATCCCATCCCACTTCCACTCTTGGACCTCAAAAGGCTGAACAAAGCCTACTGGTACCTGATGCTCCACCTTCACTTTCTCACAATTGAGGCACCGAGAGACAAACTCTCCAACTGATTTCTTCTTTCCCGGCCACTAGTGCTGTCATCGGAGATCCTGGTACATCTTCGCCACTCTTGGATGTACCGATAGAGGGGATGTGTGTAACTCCCTCATCACTTCCTCCCGAAGCGACATTGGTACCATGGTACATCCTCTAAAGAGGATGACATGCTCCCCACCTTTAAAAAATACATGAGGTTATTGACCTATGGATATCTGAGCCTGGTGAGCCTCGTAGTTAGTGTCCCCGTGTTGTGCCTGTAACGACTCGAAATTTTGAATAAATATTGTTTCCTAAATTTGCGTGTTAGTTTATTTTATTTTTATACTCAACAAAAATGTTTCATTTGATAACATGAGTATAATTAAAATGAGACCGTTGGGTTTTGACTGTTATATGACCATTGGTCAATATGACCACTTTAAACTAAACATTTCAATTATTGTCTCTAAATAAAAGTAATCTTTGTTAATTATAATAGAAAGAAGATTCGATGACCTCACCCAGTAGTCTTGGACCAATCGAAGCCTATCTAACAGAACTTGGGAAGGAGGTAGCCCCACTGGGCTTTTCTCTGGACCAAACCCAAACCGAACTTCATAGTGTGAAGCTAGAATGGAATCACCTTTGCGAGAAGTTCAAACTGATAGAAATTACTAATCATGCGATGTTGTCTGAGCCTCCCTCGGATTCTCTCACCTTAGCATACCTTACACTTAGGTCCTATGCAGGTGTGATAATGGGCTATGTAAAGAGACCGTAACTTCCTTGTGTAATCTTTTGTTTTAAATAAAAATTGTGATTTCTTCTTATAATGAAGTTTATGAATTTTCAAATGACCGGATAAATATAGTATGAATATTATTGAGGAATTTTAGAAAAAGGATATTTTAAAAATGTTTATGTAAACCTTTAATAATTAAAAATGTGTAATGATATTCAAAAAATGGACTTCTACAATTATGTTCAGTATGAAATTTAGAGTCTAATAAGATCAACTTGGTTTTTGATGAATAGAAAATTATGAATAGTGATTTTATGATTAGGATTAGTAATGTGACCAAATGGATTAGTAGTCTCACTTAAAGAAAGTATTAATATAATCTAGGCACCTTGATTAAGTAATGTGATTCAATAAAATGGTTAAATAACGGAATTATAAATTATTATTCAAGTATTAATCTTTTTGGGTGAATAGTGTTTTTTAATTAAAAATTAAATTAAAAATATTTAGAAAATTATTTTTTTTAAAATGGATTTCAATTTTGACCTCAGAGCATCGATATTATGTTAAGGTAATTTTTGTGGATTTTTCTGAAAAAAATGAATTTTCGTTGAATAGTGTATTTATTTAAAAAAAATTAAAAATATTTAGAAAATTATTTTTGTAAAATGGAGTTCATTTTTGAAAAATGAGCAATGATATTTGGATAAGGTGAGTTTTTTGGATTTTTCTAAGAAAGTTGAACTTTCAGTGAATAGTAAAAATACAGTTTTAGAGTTTCAGTATGTTTAATGACATCATAACTGTGTAATATTGATGTAATGAGATATTTTATTGGTTGGCCGACCAAATGTGATGAAATATTGTATAGGGGGCCCCATGTGGCCGAACTCCATGGGAAATACCATGGGAGAGCCCATGCTTTTGAGAAAACCACCTGTGAGGTGTCCCTTGGCCATTAATGCGTTGTCCCCTCACTTTCCCTATAAATACCAAGGCATCCTCTCATCCATTTCGTCTACCCACTCTCCCACAACGATTTTATGTTCTCATTACCTCCCAAGGAGTCCTACAAAGGTGCCCCCAAGAACTCAAGGTCCCAACCATTGAGTTTTAAGAGTTACATTTTAAGGTAAGGATCTGACCCCCTCTCTTTCTTTTCAAGTGATCTCTTTTATGTCATTTATTTTATGCTCCATGTTATTATTTTGGAGTATGTTATTTTATATTAATTATACTGTCCTTTTTATGTTCACATGATTAGAGACCCCCTCTTACTCTCATCATTTCATTTTTTGAAAGTTTAAGTGGCGTTGTTAGGCTACCGAATTTTAAGGGATTCTTTCACCCTTCTCTTTTTGAAAGTTATACTTTCATGTCAAGAATTTCAAGTTACTTTTTAATTTGTTGGGGTATGATCTCTATATCTATAATACTTAATTATTATGTTCATATGATGAGAGAACCTATTTGATCCTGTCAATTCATTTTTGGTTGAAGTTTTAGTGGCGCCTTTAGGCTGTCGAAATTTTTGTAACGGATTCTTTCTCCCTTCTCATTTTTAAAGATCTATTTTCTTGTAAAGTCATGAAAGTTCCTTTTTATTATGTTGGGGTATGATATCTATATCTATAATACTGATATTTTATGATAATATTATGAGAGACCCCATTTTATCTCTTCAATTCAGAATTTTTATGTTTTAAGTGGCGTCGTTAGGCTGCCGAATTTTTAAGTGGTTCTTTCACCCTTCTCATTTTCAAGTTCCACTTTCATGTCAAGTCTTTCATGTTACTTTTTATTATGTTGGGTTATGATATCTATATCTATTAAAATGATCTTTTATGATCATATGATGAGAGACCCCATTTGATCTCTTCAATTCAGCATTTTGAAGTTTTATGTGGCGCTGTTAGGCTGCCGAATGTTTAAGTGGTTCTTTCACCTTTCTCCCTTTTCAAAGTTCTAATTCCATGTCAAGTCTTGCAATTTCCTTTTTATTATGGTGGGGTATGATCTATATATATATCATACTGATATTTTATGTTTATATGATGATAGAGCCTATTTGATCTCATCAATTCATTTTTGGTTGATGTTTATGTGACGCCGTTAGGCTGCCGAATTTTCATAAGAAAAATCTTATTTTTGTTTTCCTTTCATGTTCTTCATTTCATATGGTATATTTTTAAATTTAATTAACATGTTCTTAAATCCCTTATATTATTCCCCTCTACTGTTTTATGGGTCATTTATGAATGTTTTACCCATGTACCCTTTCTTTTCAATGTATTCTAAAACCCTGAAGCATAGCTGTTATGCTGCAGAATTTTCGCCTCAAAATGCCTCTCTTTTTTCTCAAAATTATTTTAGGTTATAAATTGAATACTCAACTCTCTTATTTCTACAGGGGTATTCACATATATATCAAAATGTTCTATTTTAAATTCTTTGATTTACATACATGAGACCCCCTCTCCCCTTCTGTGGGTTTAAACTGACGTAAAGAGCATGTCTTTAAAGTAGTTTTTAAAACGTTATGATTATGAAATGAAACCCATTTATTTTATGCTATATGGGTTATTTATGAAATGTATGATGATGATATATGTGGCTCACATGATAAGAAAGTAAAATTTAAGGGTGCTCCCGGATGGCACTCCAATGCATTGGGTAATGATGTAACCACTAGAGATTACAATTTTCACGATATCTTGGTGAATAACCTTGGTAATTTTCAAATTACACCTTGGGGATGGACCTTGGTGATATGTTCATGATTTTCTAAGTTAAATTATGTAGCCACATCTTAAAGTTATGAAAAATTTTATTTTTATTATGATATGCCACATGATTTTTTTCTCATTCCTTAATGTACTTTTTCATGACATAGTTGATGTATCTCAAGTTCACATGTTAAATGTTTCTCTTGTTTCCCTTACTAGGCCTTCTACTCTCCCTTTCTTTTGATGTATGTCCCCAGGTTATGAGATGCAGTAATGAACCTAGGAGGAACATAAGGAGATTCCTTTCAAGTGTTTAAGAAAAATGTTTTATGTTATTTTCATGTATTATGTTCCTGGTTTCCAAGACACTAAACCTTAAAGATCCTCAGTTTTGTGTAATGTAATGAAAGTTTATGTGATAAAATGGAGGAATGCTATAGTTGGTATCAAAATATGGTTTAGTTATTTGTGGAAATTAGGATATGAAAACTTTAGGAAGAATCCTATAGAAAAGTTTATATATATGAAATCTTCCTGGTATTTTGGTGGGTATTGAGTAATGGGTTGCCAAGTAAATACATCCCTGTCTGGATACGAGCAGGTAGAGGTGGATCTAGCACAGATGTACATAGGGGTAAAACCTGAAAAAACTGCTTTGAGCTAGACTCAAACGGGAACTGGTACATGACAACGGGCCTTGCTGCACTCTTGGTTACGACACTCCAGGGGGATAGGCTTTGGTAAATTCAGAAGCTTCGTATGAACCATTATTAAAGGAACAAAGATAAAATAAAATAAAGATTCACATAAGAATATATGATCATGGATGACCTAGTTCGAAACCTAGGGGATCACAAGTTAGGGTATACTTTTTTTTCTACAAGTTATCCTTATATGATTTAAGTTCCTTTTTATGATTATTGGCTAAGTATTTAAGCACCTAATTATAATTTCTCTTCTTAGTTAATGGTCGGAAATGGAAGAACATGTCCCTACAACCAATGTGATAGGAAATGCAATGATTGCCATATTAAAATGACAGAGATGATTAGGGGATTAAAAGATGATTATTATTTTGGAAGACGTTCACTATTTTGGGGACACTATATGATCGAGGTAAATAGATTACTACGGTATTTTCATTGAGGAGTAAAGGTTGACTTATATTTTGAAGAATCGATGAATTTAAGGTGGACTTATAGTAATTTAGGTTACTTATGGGAATGATTAACCTATCTTGGGTAAAATATATTTAGGATAGATACTTTTTTTATAAGATGTTAGGAGTGGTTGATGTTGTTTGGAGATGAAAAATGATGTTTATTTTGGAAGAGTATGTTATCAAATCCTTCTTGTAGTTGGGTTTCAATCTTAGTTTGGTTTATTTTGAGGAATTTTACGGACAGTTATTTATGGAATGGTATATGATGAACTTTGGGTCGTACCATGGAACTTTGAAGATTTAAAAGTAGTTTCCATCCCTATGGGATTATTTCTTTTTGAATAGTTTTTTTACCTTACCCTTTCTGTTTTTGAGAATAATGATTAAAGATAGAAGAAATAGATAGTTAATCTTTTGTGGATTATTTGATTCTCTAGAAGATGATTCTGGTTATTTTTATTAGACAAAGTGTTTTTTAATTCTCATCATTTGGAGAAAAGATTAGTTTTGTTAGAGACTTATTAAAGGATGAAACTCTACTTGAAGGTAGGTATATTTTCTTATGATTCTGTTCTATGTAGTAAATGAATTCCCCATAATTATGAAAAGGAATGTAAAAAACATTCTTGGTTTACATTTCCTACTAGGTAATCAAAGATCGTTTACACAAATCATAAGTTTGGGATTTTATTATGGTTAACTTTCTCCTAATCATGTCTTCTATCACTCTCCCTCAGAACTAGACCCTTTGTTTTCTTCTCCATGTCCATGTTTTCCTACATGGAAACATACTGTGGGTTAACTCGGGTGACCTTTGTACTTCCCTTTATTTATTTTAAAGTAATAGTTTTGCTGACTCCTTTTCCGATGTGGTACTTTCAATGAAATTTAAAAACCCAATTTTAAAAATTGCGAGGACGCAATTTCTTAATGGGGGAAGATTGTAAGGACCTGAAATTTTGAATAAATCTTGTTTCCTAATTTTGTGTGTTAGTTTATTTTATTTTTATACTAAAAAAATGTTTCATTTGATAACATGAGTATAATTAAAATGAGACCATTGGGTTTTGACTGTTATATGACCATTTTTCAATACGACCACTGTAAACCAAACGTTTCGATTATTGTCTCCAAATAAAAGTAATCTTGGTTAATTATTATAGAAAAAAGCTTCGATGTCCTCACCCAGTAGTCTTGGACCAATCGAAGCCCATCTAACAGAACTTGGGAAAGAGGTAGCACCACTGGGCTTTGCTCTGGATCAAACCAAATCCGAACTTCATCGTGTGAAGCTAGAATGGAATCGCCTTTGTGAGAAGTTCAAACTGATAGAAATTACTACTCGTGTGATGTTGTCGAGCCTCCCTTGGATTCTATCACCTTAGCACACCTTACACTTAGGTCCTATGTGGGTGTGATAAGGGGCTATGTAAGGAGACCATAACTGCCTTGTGTAATCCTTTGTTTTAAATAAAAATTGGGATTTCTTCTTATGATGAAGTTTATGAATTTTCAAATGATCGGATAAATATAGTATGCATATTTTTAATGAATTTTAGAAAAAGGATATTTTAAAAATGTTTATGTAAACCGTAAATAATTAAAAATGTGTAATGATATTCAAAAAATTTCTTCTATAATTATGTTCAGAACGAAATTTAGAGTCTAATAAGATCAACTTGATTTTTGATGAATAGTAAATTATGAATAGTGATTTGATGCTTAGGATTAGAAATGTGACCAAATGGATTAGTAATCTCACTTAATGAAAGTATTAATATAATTTAGGAACCTTGATTAAGTAATGTGATTCAATAAAATGGGTAAATAACGGAATCATAAATTATTATTGAAGTATTAGTTTTTTCGGGTGAATAGTGTTTTTTATTTAAAAATTAAATTAAAAATATTTATAAAAATATTTTTATAAAATGGATTTAATTTTTGAACTCAGAGCAGCGATATTATGTTAAGGTAAATTTTGGGGATTTTTTTGAAAAAAATGAATTTTCGGTGAATAGTGTATTTAGTTAAAAAATAAATTAAAAATATTTAGAATTTTTTTTTAAAATGGAGTTCATTTTTGAAATCAGAGCATTGATATTTGGTTTAGGTGAAATTTTGGGATTTTTCTGAGAATGTTGAATTTTCAGTGAATAGTAAAAATACTGCTTTAGGGTTTCGGTATGTTTATTGACATCATAACTGTGTCATGATGATGTCATAAGATATTTTATGGGTTGGCCAACCAAAGGTGATGAATTATTGTATGGGTGACCCATTTGGCCTAACTCTATGGGAAATAAGATGGGAGAGCCCATGCTTTTGAGAAAACCACTTGTGAGGTGTCCCTTGGCCATTAATGCCTTGTCCCCTCACTTTCTCTATAAATACCAAGCCATCCTCTCATGCATTTCGACTCTCCACTCTCCCCCAACGAAGTTCTGATCTCATTACCTCCCAAGGAGTCCTCCAAAGGTTCCCCCAAGCCCTCAAGGTCCCAACCATTGAGTTTTAAGAGTTACATTTTAAGTTAAGGATCTGACCCCCTCTCTTTCTTTTCAAGTGATCTCTTTTATGTCACTTCTTTTATGCTCTATGTTCTTATGTTGTATGACGTTCTTTTATATTAATTATTCTGTCCTTTTTATGTTCACATGATGATATACCTCCTCTTACTCACATCATTTTATTTTTTTGAATGTTTAAGTGGCACCGTTAGGCTGCCGAATTTTAAGGGATTCTTCCACCCTTCTCTTTTTCAAAGTTATAATTTCATGTCAAGACTTTCAAGTTACTTTTTATTTTTTGGGGTATGATATCTATATCTATCATACTGAAATCATATGTTCATATTATGAGAGACCCTATCTGATCGTGTCAACTCATTTTTGGTTCATGTTTAAGTGGCGCCGTTAGGCTGCCGAAATTTTTGTAACGGATTCTTTCTCCCTTCTCATTTTTGATCTCTATTTTCATGTAAAGTCTTTCAAGATTCTTTTTATTATGTTCGGGTATGATCTCTATATCTATAATACTGATATTTTATGATCATATTATGAGAGAACCCATTTCATCTCTTCAATTCAGTATTTTGATATTTTAAGTGGCGTCGTTAGGCTGCCGAATTTTTAAGTGGTTCTTTCACCCTTCTCATTTTCAAGTTCCACTTTCATGTCAAGTATTTCATGTTCATTTTTATTATTTTGGGTTATGATATCTATATCTATCATACTGATCTTTTATGATCATATTATAATATTCCCCATTTGATCTCTTCAATTGAGTATTTTTAAGTTTTAAGTGGCACCGTTAGGCTGCCGGATTTTTTAGTGGTTCTTTCACCTTTATCCTTTTCCAAAGTTCTAATTCCATGTCAAGTCTTGAAAGTTCCTTTTTATTATGTTGGGGTATGATCTCTATATATATCATACTGATATTTTATGTTCATATGATAAGATACCCTATTTGATCTCATCCATTCATTTTGGTTGAAGTTTATGTGACGCCGTTAGGCTGCCGAATTTTTATAAGAAAAATCTTATTTTTGTCTTCCTTTCATGTTCTTCATTTCATATGGAATATTTTCAAATTAAATTACCATGTTCATAAATCCCTTATATTATGCCCCTCTACTGTTTTATGGTTCATTTATGAATGTTTAACCCATATCCCCACCATTTTCAATGTTTTCTAAAACCCCGAAGCATAGCCGTTATGCTGCCGAATTTTGGTCTCAAAATGCCTCTCTCTTTTCTCAAAATTATTTTAGGTTATAAAGTGAATACTCAAATAACTTATTTCTATAGGGTTATTCACATATATATCAAAATGTTCTATTTTAAATTCTGGGATTTACATACATGAGACCCGCTCTCCCCTACTGTGGGTTTAAAGTGACGTAAAGATCATGTCTCTAAAGCAGTTTTTAAAACCTTATGATTATGAAATGAAACCCATTTATTTTATGCTATATTGGTTATTTTTGAAATGTTTGATGATGTTTTATGTGGCTCACATTATAATAATGTCAAATTTAAGGGTGCAGACTGATAGCGCTCCAATGCATTGGGTAATGATGTAACCACTAGAGATTACAATTTTCATGATATCTTGGTGAATAACCTTGGTAATTTTCTAATGAAAACATGGGGATGGACCTTGGTGATATGTTCATGATTTTCTATATTAAATGATGTAGTCACATATTAATGTTATGAAAAATGTTGTTTTTATTATGATATTCCACCTGATTTCTTTCTCATTCCTTAAAGTACTTTTTCATGACATAGTTGATGTATCTCAAGTTCACATGTTAAATGTTTCTCTTGTTTCCCTTACTGGACTTTCTTCTCACCCTTTCTTTTGATGTATGTCCCCAGGTTATAAGATATAGTAAATAACCAAGGAGTATCTTAAGGTGAAGCCTTTCATGTATTAAGAAGAATGTTTTATGTTGTTTTCATGTATTATGTTCCTGGTTTCCAAGACACTAAACCTTAAAGATCCTCAGTTTTGTGTAATGTAAAGAAAGTTTATGTGATAAAAAGGCGGGATGCTATAGTGCCTCCCTGACTCATTGATGAAGTGGGGGAGTGACTGTTAGAGACTGACGAAAACTGCTCCATCTCGATCCACAAATGATATATGCAAAGTGGCCAGCTGCTCCGTCTCCTCACCTAGCAGCTGTTTACCAGACCTCCTATTGAGTGCATATGCTACAACGTTACCCTTCCATGGAGTATAGACTATCTCGAAGTCATAGTACTAGATGAACTAAATCCAATGTCAATATCTCAGGTTTAGTTCCTTTTAAGAGAAGATATACCCGAGAATCTGGTGAATAGAGTAGACTCTAAAACATTCCCCCAACAGATAGTGTCACCACATCTTCAAAGCGAATACCACTACTGCTAACTATAGATCATGGGTACTGTAGTTCTGCTCATGCTGTCTCAGCTATCGAGAACAATATGTGATCACTACTTTCTCTAGGAATATGACACATATGAGCCCAGTCCCTGAGGCGTCGCAGTAGACTACATACCCTACACCCTCCTCTAGTAGCCTAAAGATGGGGCACTAGTCAAACTCTACCTCATCTCCGGAAAACTCCACTGGCATCCCTACGACCAAACGAAGTGTTTCCCCTTCTTTTTCAATGCTTATAAAAGTGCTTCAACTCTGGAGAAATATGGAACAAAACTTCAGTAGTATCCAGCCAAACCCAGGAATCTTCGTACCTCTGTCACACAACTATGTGGATCCAAAACAAGTACCACCACAATCTTCACTGGATCTACTGCAAATCCAGCCTTCGATATGACATGTCCTGGAAAATAAACCTCTCGGATCCAAAAATGGCACATCGACAGATTAACATAATACTGATGCTCTCAGAGTTTGTCCAGTACAACCTACAAATGATAGAAATGCTCCACCTCATTAGTGAAGTAGATCAGAATGTTGCCGATGAAGACTACTAATAAGCGATCAAGGTATGGCTGAAAGATCTTATTCATGAGTCCCATGAAAACTGATGTAGTGTTGGTCACGCTGAATGAAATAACCAAGTCCTCATAATGGCCATAATGACATATAAAATCTATCTTCTTCACATCCTCATCTCATACTCTGAGCTGGTGATAGCCTGACCTGAGGTCTGTCTTTGAGAACCATCGTGCTCCTTTCAGCTGATCAAATAGGTCTTCAATTATCAGGAGTGGTTACTTGTTCATCACGGTCATTTGATTCAGTTACTGATAGTCAACACAAAGCCTCAATCTCCAATCCTCTTTCTTGGTGATGAAAATCAGAGCTTCCCATGGATAAACACTGGGCTGAATGTATACCTTCCTCTGTAAGTCCTCTAGTTGTACCCGCAGCTCACAAAGCTCTGCGGGAACCATCCGATACGCTGGTGTAGATATCGGTTCCATATCGGGGTACAAGTCAATGTCAAAGTCCACCTACCTATGAGGAGGTATACCTGGAACCTCATTAGGGAAGGCATCCAAGTATTGGTCCACCACTACAGGATAACTCAGACTATTCACATCAACCACTCTGAGGGTACGACAAGCCAACTGATGAGTGATCGACTGCACTCTCTTCCGGGTAATTCCATCCTACGCTGCAAAGGCTCCCTTCTCACTGGTGAAGGTAAAGCTAGTCCCAGCCATGCAGACAAACCACACATTGTTTCTAATAGATAAAATCTGAGAATGGAATGTAGATAACTAGTCCATGCCCAAGATGATATCGCAAGGCCTCGATGCCACTACTAGGAGATCCTAGCCGAAGCTCTCGCCACCTAGAGTAATATTTCACTGCCGGAACAAATTTGTAATCTTCAAATCCTATCCCGTATGAGTCTCAAGCTGTTATTATCGAGCCAACGACTCTATCAGAATCTCTTGAGCTCCGAACAAGGGATGTGGAAATAAAAGGATGACTGTAACATGTGTCTATAAGTACTGCAGCTAAGGTGGAGTAGACATAGATTATACCTTGTATCATCTATAGAGCTCCATGGTTGTAGGACTCAACTGCCTAGAGCAGATCTCGCCCCTATCATACTTCTCCATATGGTTAGGGTGGACCACCTGGTGGTGGTGATGGTAACATCTCGAATCGTCATCCACTGCTAGTTACACAGCCGACTCCTCTTCCACGCCCTCTTGCTCCCTGCGGAACACCTCGGTCAAACCTCTGTCTCTTCCTAGGAGGTCCTTCGACTGTTTGTTGATCATCTGTATGGCGGGTCAGACAGTCACGACCCATGTGACCCAGCATGCCACATGCATAACACTGCCCACTCATCGCATGACTGGCTCTGTCTCGGGTGCCCCGCACAACCGACCCTGAATCATGTTGTTGTCCACCTGTAGGCTTGGTACTCTTGGACCATTGTGAAATATGTGTAATTCTAGCTATAGAAGACTCTGCTACATGACGAATGGTGATGGGTCTCGCTGCTGGTGACTGATCAGCAAGGAAACTCTCTACTAAGAGGGGTCTCTCTAACACCCCTGCCTGCATCAGGATGCTAAGAGAAATCATTGAATCCCTGATCTCATACCTGAGTCCCTGCTCAATGGTCTTGGAACTAAAGGATGGGTCTCACACCATATCAGTGGAGTATCATGAGAGGTCAGTGAACCATGCTGAGTACTGAGCCATAGTCATGCTGCCCTACTGTAGATGAAGTATCTTTTGTATGAGGACTGCGCAAAGAGTCGCTGGAACAAACTCTGTCTGAAACATGCTCTCAATGTATGCCCAGAGAAGCATCACCTCATTGTGAACATGGAGCATCAAGATCTACCATGTCCCTACTTCTTCATATAAAAGGATGACAGTAAGGATCCCCATGAGATCAGCTGGTGTCCCTACCAATCGAAATACTCTCACTACGGCCTCTAGCCAATCCTCAGTCGCATGTGGGTCCGTCTCTCCACGAAACCTGCGTGGCCTCTAGAACTGTAACTCATGAGACACACTCAAGCGGCGTGCACCCTCTACTACCATGGCTAGTGGAATCGGTGGCCCATCGGGTAATGGTACAACTGGTGCCTCTGCTGGTTCCTCTACGAGAAGAGGAACCAGTAGCGAGGCCTCATCGCTCAGTGGGATATCAGTGTGAACTATACCCGGAACCCTAGCTGGATGTCTACATAGAGGCATCCTAAAAATAAATGTGTTCCATGGACAATAATTTATACATGGTGAGATGACTCTAATGTTCACAAAGAAAACTTTTGAAAACACTCACGAAATAAATGTTTTCGTGCACTGGGTTGGAAATCAGAAGTCAGGGTCCTGGTGTATGGATATGTCATCCGCCGCACAAACACTGGATTCCCTAAACTATTAACCACACTCACTACACTTAACAATATTTCAATTAAAAATAAAGATTAGAGTGTTATGTTCTATGGTATAAATAACTCCTCTGATACCAATTGGTCCGGACCCATCCCCTGGGCCCCATGTCGGGACTACACCAAGCCTTGCTTCCATAGGCTAGAGGCTGGCGACTAGCACCGAAGGCGTATTCCCTAAAACAAGGAAGGCATTTCCTTTATAACCTATAATCATATTCAACCATGAACACAAAAAGATACGAACTCAAGTAATATAAATTGTAAACAGAGTGATTACAGTAAGCAAAAGGGCCAGAATACAAGCCCAACTAGAAATTAAAAGAAACTTAAAGTACAAATAAACTGGAAAAACTCCTGTGATCACCCACCAAGGATCCTACCTGAAAGGTAGGTACAACTCTCAAATGTTCGTCTCTGTGGTACGCCTCGTCTATGGTCCACCTCTGAGCTACCCCCAGTCATAGTACTCTCTTCATCAATTAGCAATGTCCATCTTCTGCACCAAACACAATGAGGTGTGAGCATAGCCCGTTCAGGGGAGAGTACAACGTTACTCAATAGGGACCCTGAGACCCTCAAGGTCTCACAAAATCCCCATAGGATAAACCAAAAATCATTAAATCAATTGAAAATCCAACGTAGGTATATACCCATACATATACCTAAGTAATCATGTATACCCATCTCAATCATGAGGAATGCCAAAGTCAAACACAAAATCCCAAAACACAACTGTTCCACAAAGGTAATAATACCACAAAGGTAAGTACCACACAAGTAATCCATATAGAAGAATATAAAAAAGGTACTGACTCAGCTAGAACCAGGTATAACATAAGTACAAATGTACAAATGATTAGTCGTAAGGTTAGATCGTCTTATTCTGTAACCAGGATCTACTGCTAATCCACATAGGATTGCTCGGTGCTGACCCAAAGAGGATCGCTAGGTGCTAACGCACATAGGATCGCTCGGTTATGACCCACAGAGGATCGCTAGGTGCTGACCCACATAGGATCGCTCGGTGCGGACCCACACGGGATCGCTCGGTGATGACCCATAGAGGATTGCTCGGTGCTGACCCCCACAGGATCTTTATTCATTCCCATTCTAAGCAAGATCATCTCCGGGAGGGTCTGGTCCTCAAGCCACTGGTCGATACTCCGACAGCCACAAAGTCCCACGAAGAAGTAACCCAATAGACCACCATGTATTTGGCATCTCAACATAATAGATGGTGCATCAATCGGATGCCCAATCTGTATATTATTATCCTTTTAGTCACGAGGGCCCTATAAGCATTGTGCTCGGTCCAACCCGACCATAACCCTTATTTATCCAAATCACAAGTGGGGTATACCAAAGCAACCATACCTATCTAGGATTTATGGCACCATATACAGTTCCTCAAACAGACGTCTAGTGCCTATGTTATGGCCGAAAGATCGTAAATGGTTTGAAGAGGGTCTGGTCCGAACCCGCCTGAACCAGTATGGGTCGAAACAGTTTGGGCTGACCCTGTCCAACCCATGATAGGTGGTCCGAGTAGTGCAGGATGGTCCGAGCCACGCTTGGTGGCCCATCTGGGGAGGCGCGGAAGCTGCAGGGCGGCGGAGGCCATGGGTCGGTGGAGGTCGTGGGGCGGCAGAAGTCACGGGTTCCGTAGAGAGGAGGGGATTCCGTGGTTTGGCGGCAGCCACAGAGGCTGCTGGGCGTCACGTGGCGGTGCAGTGGCCATAGTCCGGGGGGTGGCCGTGGTGTGGCGGTCCACCACGGATGGCTGGATGACCAGCAGTCCTCTCCGTGTGGTGCAGTCATGCACCGTGCCTTCACCGACTGCCGGTTCGACCGACCACTCATCGTTCATCACCGGGACACAAATCCTCCATCTTCCTTCACGAAGAACAAACCATTCATGATGAATGTAGTATGGGTTGGGCCATGTTTGTTTGGCTCAAACCCTCTACGTTAGAGCGGTAGCTAGCGGCTCAAGGGGTATGGATTCAATGTGGGGGGAAAAATTAACATTGATCGATTTAAAAGACACCCATACCTCGAAGGTTTGTTGTTGTGTTGAGAGAGAGAAGTCGAAGATGTCGATGTTCATCACGCCCACCACACGCCTCCAATCCCGAGCTTGTTCGTCAGATAAACGCCCTTTCAATGGATGTGGTTATTCATTATTGAAGATGTCCATTGTTGGAGGATGTCATGAGGAAGGAGTCAAAGATGTCGGATAACGTCAACGTTTTCATTTCGAGAAGCGTTCTTCATGGAATAACTACTTCGTTGGAGAAGTGTAATCCTCCCAAAATCTCTCCCCTTCTCCTATTCCAAATACATTCACCAATCCCCACCAAAAATGAAATATCCAACATAATAGAATTATTTATCTAAATAGTTTGTTGGCATAATTTTAAATTGGCTTAATTAATTATTTGATGAGTCAGTATGACTAATCAAAGGGGGTGGCACAATTAAAGTGGGGGAAGTTCAAAAGGATTCTCCACATTTAAGAGGGATTTTAAGGGTTTCTCCCATTAAGAGGGTTCAGGTGGTCCCCACTATTAGGAATTAAATTTATGGGGTTTAGGATTAGGTGGTCCCCACCACCATAACCCATGTGGGAGGTTTAAAAAAATAATGATGTTAAACATCTTAATTTTAATTTTATTCATACAAAAAAAACACAAAAAATAAATTTCACGCATGAACAACTGCCATCGAGGTGAAAGTATCCTTAAGCGAATACCAGCTCTATGAGTTCAATGATGTCCTCAGATTTCAATTCCGAGCACCAGTTCAAAAGTTAAAAAAACCCACTCGCATGATTACTGAACGTAAATGAAAAAATGTTCCAAAATTAATTATTGTCACACTGGACATTAGAATCTCCCACCGTCAACTTTCACGGACTCATAAAATTCACATATAATTAAAAAAAAATTATATGGAATTTGCAGGTCATTACACAAGTGGAATCCTAAAAGAACAAAACCCCCAATATAAATCAGGGGGAGATGTGAATCTTGGGTCTGGGATACCAATAGAGAATAAAACATCAAGGGAAAATGTGGGAAAGTGGAAGTGGGGGATGAGAGGAGGAGGATTACCTTGATGATATAACCCAAAACATGATGAAATCCATAGATCCACCCCACGATAGATAAGTGGAGTTGTGGAAAAAAGGGGGAATCATACATAGGGTTGCGGGAATTAGAGTGAGAGTAATGGGGGATTTTTTGGTTTATATTCCTATCAAGAATACATGGTATATCAAAAAAAATATACATTTGGGCATCTTTCATGGTTTTTCCACATGGATTCCCAAACCATGAACCAATTGTGCGGTAACTATAATCCATGAGGGTATCAACCACATGATCACTAATCATGGTTTGGATTACCATGAAAAAACCGTGAAGTAGATCCTATAAAAAAAGCCTAGAACATGGTTAGCTGGGTGGAGCCACACAATTTTACAAACTTTGGGCCAACTATGCTCAGGATACTACAAAGCCAAAAACCAAGAATTTATCCAATAACTACCTATCAAACAGAGGAATAACTATGTAATTAAAACTAAACGAAGATACACCTCAACATTTGACCCCCATCACACCCAAAACTCGAGAGAGAAATATAGATCCCAAAAAAACTAGAATGGAAGATGAAAAAGAAAAACCATGTGTGATAATTCTCCCCACAATTAACTCATTTCTACCCCAGAAATCTACAAAATTTCCCTATTGATCGATTAATGTCTAAGGAAATCACATACAAATAATAAAACATTCTCAAACCAAAAACATATCATCACAACCAATCATAATTTACGCCTTTTCCAATACTAGAGAAAAAATTGGAACAACTTCCCATAAAGTGAGGAGAAATATCAAGCTACCACATTCACACTCATGATTTCAATAGTACCATTGAGAAAACTCTATAAACCAACATTCACCTAATCTAAATGAGAACCCAAAAATATATAACATTAAAATAGAATACACGCTTCCCAACCAACACTAGTAAGTGCAACAAATTACTAACAAGGGAGTCCCGAATAAACTCTGACCCATTAGAAAATAACTCAAATCAATTTATCAAAGAATAAATCTAAACGATACCTATGGTGGGTATCCTTTTCCTTAAATACTAATTGTATTATATAAACATTAAATCATCCCCAAACAAGACAAAAAAAACCCCACCACAAGGGTAGGGAAGGGAAAGGTCCCAACAATTGGAACACTAACTCCACAACTGAAAACTAGCCAACAACTCATCACCTATAGATGTCCACAAACAAAATACACATTTGATTCACATGGGTGGTCCATGAAAGGACAACTAATAATAAACATGCATCCAAAAAGTCACAACCACATACATTTCACATGGAAAAAGTCCCCCAGGATCTTTGTAACAAGAGAGATTTCATAGTGGGGGATATGACACAATAGAAGCACATAGGATTACTCACCCAAATGGTTGATACACGAGCTGAACCAATCTCCCCTCACACCCAATATTCTTGAACACATTCCAAATTCACTAAGAGGCCTTTTACTAGAGCCTTGATGTGTGAAGCGTTCACTACCTCATTGTCAGGAGCTACTAATCCCTAATCATAAATCCTTATTTTGGATCCAAGAGTAGACACACGACACCCCAAATAGAAACAAAATATCATGACACCCCATGAACCATACCCTTTCAATAAAAAAACTTTTTCCCAAAACAAAATTTAAAATATACATAGAAAAGACACCACCACATGGAAGTGAATCATTATATGGATTTATAAAAAGAAACACACACATTCATTAAAACTTATGTTCTTAGGAGATCCACATAATCCTACGATACAATGCAAAAAAGGGGATCCACTATGCATAGCCACAAGAATTGAAAGAGTCACCATAATAGTAAGGCCCTTTGAATCAATCCAAAATATCTCTATACAATTGGAAACGGGTTGGGGTATCCTTCATTAAGGTTGATTTAACTTTTGAAACTCTAGAATAAAATACCTAGGTTGATCAAATAGAAATATTTATAATGGAGAATCACATATAGCTATGCCACTATTATTCATGAAATTTATATGGGGGTGAACACATGGAAACCAAAAAACCAAGAGCTAGATCAAAACCAGATCACTAACCCAAACTTACCTCGAATAGATTCCAACTCAAGTGGAAACCAGCTCAATGATTCCCAAAAAATTTTCTAGAAGCCTATTAAAAACTACATCAAGATCGAACTACAAACATTATTTCAAACCTAGAACATGACACAAACAACACCTACAAATCATGAAAAATAACACAAAGTGAACAAAATTTCTAAAAACATTGAAAAACAATCCACCCAAACATTTCCTAACAAAACACCCCAATTTATAGATTAAAAACACTTTTTAAAAATAAAAAAAACATTTTTGATTTTCAAAAAATAAAATGGTGTTAGGTAGAGTCTCACTCAAATGATCTTTTCCATGCCAATACATGCACATATCAACTCATTCCAAACTAGGGACTCATAAACCATGCCCATCTTGAGCACCCTCTACCCAAATCATCATCTAAAAACTTCCCACACATATCCATACCTTTTTTGAAGTCATGGAAGGTACCAATGTTTAAAATAAAACCATCCTCATTTAAAAAAAACATTCAAACAAATTATGATTTTCATGGTTCCTTTTAATAGATCACTAACCAAAATGTCAAAATCATTTTCATATTCCATGTTTTAATATCTTCTGTTATGTACAAATAAAATCTCTCAAATTCTAATCCGAAAATTCAATTCATTTCACTAAAAACATTTTACATCATCTAAAAAAACTAATTTCATCAAAATCATTTTATTAAATATCTACTCATTTTTATTTAAAATAAATTCCAAAATAAACATCCAATTTCAAACAAACATTATATATAATCTTGATGTTTTTATTATAGAAATCCAATCTCATTAAACCATTTTCATTTTATCACAAGGGACTACATAAAAAATAAAATAGTTTTTCTAAATTCTTCTAAAAGGTTAATTTTAGAAATCTTGTTTTCCACTTTCCAAAATTCCAACCATTACCACTAAAACAATGTTCTCACAATTTCAACGCAAGGGGTTTGAGAACAGTTTTTAGAGTCAAAGATGGTCCTAAAAAATGGAGGGGGGGGGGAATAGTGTCGATGGGTGACTTGGCCATATAGTTAGTGCCCGTTTTCCAAACACACAATAATCACTTGGAGTCTCCTAGGGTCATATCCCCGAATCCACATAGCTTTATAGGGCCTATAATATCATGTAGACCACCATACCAACCCCAGTTTTGAATCCTAAACACCATGAAATCCACAAGAACTATAGGATTCTAGCAAAGACAAATATCCAATAGAAACCTGTGAATCAAAAAAAGCAAGGGTTCATGATGTCTTTCTTATTTATACCACTTGAGTCCTGATAGTCCTACTCAAAATAACTTTAAATCTCCAACAACAAAAGGTTTCTCCAAAAACAAAGGTCCTCTAAAGAGTCGACTTCAACTAATACCATTTTCATGAGCCATCCTGGGTTGACCCTGAACCGGTCAGCTGAGTCAATCTACAACACGAAACGAAGGGTGTTCTAAATCCCCATAGGTTGGAATCCATCTCCAGGAATCAAAATAGTTATAAAAAGGGGAAATATACCCCAAGAATAATTAAAATAAATATAAAATATAAAAAATTCATCTCAATAGATATAATAATATTGAAACTGAAAATCATTTATACAAGAATATGAAAATACAACTAAACTGCACAATAAAACTCAAAATAAAACTTGACATCCCAACATCTCCACATAACCCTGAGGGTCACTCTCTTATATTAAGAACAACTATATCCAAAACCATTAAAACCAATACGATACCTACACCATGGGAAAAAAATAATATGAAACTATTATCATGAGTATTAAAAATTATTATGCATGCCTAAAGAATATATTCCCAATGCACATCATTTAAAATAAAAGAAACCACAACATCTTGTTTGAAATACAATACATAAAAGTAAGATTTTCCAAACTTTTTACTTTTAAAAAATACAGGATCCATTATCCTTTTTTAGTCTAAAAACAGCTTCATTTTTTAATAAAGATACATTAACATTTCCAAGGGGATAGTGATGATTTTGTTTCAAAATGTCACAAGAGACTATAAAACATTTTTACTATGATTTCTTTTCTATAAAAAATTGGATGAAAACTCATCACCTTCCAAGAAATACACTACACATGAGAGAAATAAAATAATCACATAATATGGGAAATGTAAATAAAAACACCAGAAGAATGAAGTATCTCAATCATCCCTAATAAGAATCTAAGTTCCAAAAGAAATGGGTGATCCTAGGATCTCTTGAATAAGAATGTACATACCAATACATTTTGACTCATGCCATAAACCAAGACTCCCTTGATTACATCAACGTTCCTTAACACGCTCGACCACACCCCACATGGTACAAACTGAGGGGCCAATCCCATTACAATAATATCAAATATCCTCATGCTATGTGCCACTAGATATTGCATAACATAACTATGACAGTAATGTTTCTCATAAATTTCAATACCCATTCTAGGTTCTCCATGTAAAGATGTATCATAATGGGTGATCCAACTTATTCTAGTAGATCATCCAATCACATTCACACATATAATTAGTAGCACATAGATACCACCTGAAACACCTCATGGATCAATCTCATTCCATAGATTAAATATATTTCAACAGAGTCCAAATTGATGATCTCTAATTAATTTAATAGATAATAACGATTCCACAGTAATTACACCACATCCATTAAACATAAAAAAGGAAAGAGGATCATCCAATGATTTTTTTTATAATAAACACCTTTTCCCCTTTCACAGAAGTGTAAAACCTGCCTCAAGATTTCCTTGAAAAACAATCATATCTAGAAGAACCCAATACAACTTTCAAAAAGGGGTGTAAAAACACCATTTTACACTTTAAAATAATTTTAAAAATATCTTTTAAACCTTCACATCACATTTTCAATCCAATAACATTTTAATAGTGATTCCAAATGGGGCATTAGCCACCACCACTTGTCAAATCATTATTTTAAAAGATATATACACTACTCATTAAATTAAAAAACCCCTTTAAAATCACCTCAAAGGAAACCAAATAATTATTTGAATAATCATAAATATATAAAAAATCCAAACCAATAATCAGATATCACAAATCACATGTAAAATTCCACCAGACATTTAATTGAAAACATGGTGTGCATTATTTAACAAAATAGTGTCATTTATCACTTAACAAGAGAGAAACAACTACTTTTCACAATAAAATAGATTTCCAAAGATCACAAAACATTATTTATCATATAAAGGAGGTGAAAAAAATTATGAAATCAATATTTCTTAAATTAAAAATGAATGTTCGATGAAAACCGACCTCAATTCACTACTCTTCAACAACACAGACCTGAAAATTCCCAATGAGGGTTCTAAGAGCCATGATCTATCAAGAGGAACCCTAAATGAAAAACCCAAATATAAATAAAGAGTATATATTAACCCCAGGTCTAATAGACCACAAGAGAAGAAAATCACAAGATAAAATTGAGGAAAGAGGAAGTGGGTGATGAGAGGAGGTGGATTACCTTGATGATATCTCTTAAAACTTTTTGAAATAAATAGATCTACACCATGGGAGAAGAGGAAAATCATGGAGAACTAGGGGAAGTACCCCTAGGGGTATAGAAACATGAAGGAGAAGAAAGGGGTCATTTGGGTTAAAAATAAAAATAGCCCAAAAAATGGAATTTCACAAAATATTAGATCAAGGGTGCTCTCACAATTTGGCCACATAGTTTACCAATCCATGAACCGACAATTTAGTATCTATAGTACAAGAGGGGAACCACCCCACTTCATGTGACTTACTATGTTCCAATGGTATGATTACTTTTGCCTAAAATCTATATTTTCTTCATGGGTACTAGTGTTGGGACGTATGGTTTCCTAAAATATTCACCAACCATGCCCATGCAACTACGAAGCCCAAAAACCAAACCTTTCAAAATAAAATAACAAATAAACTGAGGAATAACCTTATGGTTAAAACTAAAAAAGGATACATATCAAAATTTGACCCCCATCACTCCCAAAACCTGAGAGGGTGTATTTATATTTTAGGGGAGGGATATTTTTTGGGAAAAATATTGACTAAAATATAGTTTCCATGTTAAACCTTGTAATAATTACGTTTTTTAGATTATGAATTACATTTCATTAATAATATATATTTATAAGGCCTTGAAACCACTTATAATCCACATTCATTAGTTTATTAAAAGTAGATGTGAAAAAATATGATATTGTTTAATGGAATAAATTAATATTTAGAATATTGAAAATAATTTTTTTGGAATTAAAATTTAATGAATTATTTAACATAAACAATTTTTTTGAAATTACATATATTCTGGAATTAGTCATTTCATTATTAAATAATGATGATGTAATTAAAACACACTAGTTTCATTTAGAACATTATTTTTACTATTAATTCAAAAATGAAATTTTCTAGAAACTATTATAATAATAGACTTATAAAATTTTTGTGTTATAATTCTAAAATTTATATTATGTATATCAAAATAATATTCCAAAAAAATCCATATTTTAATTATTTATATAAAAACTATGGTTTTAATAAAACTAATTAATATAAAATTTATTTTAAAAATTTTCTAAAATTTTCATTATTTATTTAATAAGTATACTTATTTTATAAAATTAATATATTTATATTTTGTTAAAATACTTATGAAAAATATATTTATCTTAAATATTACTATTTTTGAGGTTAGTTCACTATTGAAATAGGCATTTTACCATTCAAAATAGTAATATTACTATGTTAACCACAATATTACACTTCCAATGTTCGTGTTACCTCCAATAATTCTACTGAATTCCTTTATTCATCATTAACCACAATACCACAGAGGATAAATATTTTGTATTTCTATAATTTATAATAGTTTGGAACATTTTAAAAGTCATATTCATGACTGTGAATATTCTCTGAGTTAAATGTAATGCACAACATCATGTTCTAATAATTATATTTTGTGTGTTTTTAGTCCTATTATACTATTTACAGTTTTCATTGATATATTTATATATATATGTATAGCATTCTTGATTGAAGAAATAATATTTTTCTTTTTTAAATTATTTTTTTCATGTGTATATACAGTCTTATATGCCTAGTTTTTACAATCATTATTTATTTTTAAGAATAATTATTTATATATGAATGTAAATATTATAACATAACTCTCCTCATAATATTATATCAAACACATGTGGCTCCTATCCTCCTCATCCCTTCCACTACATTCACTAGAGAAATTATATGAATTTCACTATAAATATCAGTTTCTATCCCCAATACAAAAAAATATGGATATAACACACAATAACCACCACAAAGGTTCTTAGGCGATCCATTATAAGGGTTTAAAGTGTTTCTAGAAATAGAAGATGACAAAGAATGAGTTCATTTAGTGAACGTTGTTCATAGTGTGAATAGCTAGGTAATGAAGCATCAGTGGATGGCTTGTCAAGGTGAATATGTCTTATAGCATAAAGGTAATTTTTTATGGTAGTTTCATATGGTTTTGATGGTATTTAAAGGTCCTCATCCTAACATGATAAATCTGAAAAGGTATATTCTAGCATACATAATGTTGAATTTCATTGAAAACCAATCATACTAATGTTCTAATACTATATATGGAAGTGTAACACTAATTTCATTGAGATTTATGTAAATATATATTTATTGAATGTGTTCCCTTTTGTACAATGAATAATTTCTATCATTAAGATAAGAGAGGAGAATGAAAGATAATTTCATGGATAAAGTGATGTTTAATATATGAATAGTTCATAGTATGTGAGTAAAATGATGTAAGTTTTATATTTTACATGATGAATGGTATTTCTGAGAGTTAATTAATCAGTCTAATGAAAATGTAATGAGAGATAATCATGAGATTTCCTGATAATGTATGAGTGATTAAATGTGATTATTTAGGCCTAAATTAGAAAATATTAAGATGATATATTTAAAATATAGTATCTAGGATATAGGATTTTAATCCAATATATATAATGAATGTTTTCTTAGATTTGGGGGATAAACATGAATCAATATTAAGAGTCATCACTTACACTGACGGGGGAAGGAAACTACCATCTGTGACCCGTTGTTGGTTGATGATGTTAGGCATCTCATTTATTTTTACACCTATCCATAAATATAATTAGTAGCTATTTTTCTAAATTTCATGTTATGTAATTAATAGGGGAGTGTTCTACTGATTTTTTCCTCTTTTTATTTCATGTTTGGGTTATTTCTTATGAAATCCATTCCATTTCTTGTTCCATATTCCATGAAATAATATTTATTTATGGGTTATAAATTGGGTATTCAAATATAAAAAATAGTATTAATAAATTATTTACTAGTATTACATGGTTTATGATAGTTATGTTTAAATATGGTATTAGGATACATAAAAATATAATAAATATTAAACTATAATAAATTTACAATTACTGAATTTGAGAGATAATACCACAAAAAATTACTTTATAAATTACTCATGAAAAAACCCATTATAAGAACTGTAATTATTAAAAACAGAAGAACCCAAAATATATAAATTACAGAACATGGAATGCATTCTCTAATATTTTTCGAAAAATATATTCATATCATCTACATAATCTGTCATGATTAATATGATGTAAATCATCATGTGGATTTGAACTCTAACATATCACATAATTCAATAATTAGTTAGGAGTGTCTGATTTTAATAATTCATTCAATATGATACCCCATTTGAAAAAATGATTCATTTAGTTCATCTACACATCCATTACCAATACCAAAATAAAAATGGGAGAACAAAACCAATGAAATTATCATGGATCACATGAATATATCTAAAGGAAATTACCCTATATGGGTTACAATTCATTGAATCACCGAGTCCTCTCATTTCATCATTATTATGAAACATTTTCCAATCTTCCATCTCATTTAGATATACTTCAATTTATATTTTATAATAAAGGGGGGTCGAGCATTTAATAAAATCTAATAAAGATTCACAATTTCCCTATTTTTTATAGAGGAGTATTCAAAATTATTTGAGTAAAATGTGAAAAATCACAATGTCCTATCATCCCTTTAGTAATGAAATAAAATAAATTGACAATTATATAGTTTATAAAATTCATAGAGCTTTCTTATTATAAAAAAATTTGTCATGGATTAACAATTGACATTGGTTGAGTTCCCCTATAATGAGATATTTATGGAATTCAAGTGAAACCGATGTCAATATTGGTAATAGAAAAATTTGTTTTGGTAATAAATAATAAATAATATAAGATGTACATGATGAATAATTTCATGAAAATACGAATTCATTCAAATTATAATTAATTCGTTAACATCAGAACTAAGAAGTTGTATCATCATATGTGAATTATAATTTATTTATAGATAGATTTAGAATTAACTATTATTGTAATTATTTCATAACTAATAATATAGTTATCTAATATATTATGAAATAATTAAAATGTCTCATCTATTCATAAAGTCTATCAAGTGGTGATCTAAATAAGATCTAATATCAAATAACATATGTATATAATTTGGAGGTGCTATCATGGTCAATCATTATCAATTTTGTTGTTTTTCATTGATCACTTCAAAAATCCCTTGATGGGTAAAATATTCTTTAGGTTATCTCAAACGATTGATGTTGTGTATGGGAATCAAGTCTCTAGTTAATGAAAATGTACTTAATAGGTCTGTCTCTTAGGTATTGAAAAAATTCCATCTTAGTATTGTAGTTTATAATAAAGGGTTAATCCTTTTTTGATATATAAAATGGTATTTTTATAGCTATGTGCGGTATGATAATTTCACATAAGACCTCAGCCAATTCAATATTCCGTATTTAATAACTTGTTCACTAATATAAAATATTTATTATTTTATTTAAATTCTATGTTCCTATAAATAAATAAATATAATATTTTAAATTATAAAATATTAGTGTATTATTAAACCTATAAATGTAATAAACAATATATTAATAAAATATTGAATGTAACTACTTAATATAATTTATGTCAGTTGATTATTATTCAGAATAACTTGTGATTAAAACATGGTTAATAAACAACCGTATATAAATATTAATAGAAAATAATAAATAATATTTATTTTGTCATGATAAATTCAAAGTAAAATTTAATTGATATTTTGGATACACATATTGGGTAACCCTCCATACCCCATTTTCGTTTTAATTTGAAAAAATTGCCCAATGTCAATGGTTAGTTTCTGGAAACATACAAAGTAAACTATATAAAAATAAATAAATAATAGAATGAAATAAAACCTAATGTGAAAACTCACAATTTTATATAATACATCTATCACGATTTCTCAAACCAAGAGGGTTTGATGTTAGTGTCATTAAGCTATATGATCTATGTATCTTTCTTTGAATTTCTTGAATTGAAACCTTCCACAAAAATAAAGGGCATTGTATTTCATTAATTGTTTACATTATAAAAAATAATCAGATATGAAAAAATATTATTCAAAATTGCATGGGAAATTCTTTTTCACAATATTCACTAATGAAACATCACTTCTCATACATCCAATGAATCCAACCTCTCTGTAATGACATGACATCATGGTTTTCATCAATACATCAATATATGAAATTCATGGTATGCATTATCAAAAATGATAATGTTTATTGACCAATACATATACCTCAAAAAAGGAACATCAAATAATATATATATATGTGGATTTCCAACTAGTGGGTGATGTTATCATAATCCCATACTCTATAAATTAACATCAATGTACACCATGATAAAGTGTAACAATGTCCTATGAATCAACACCCCTATTATACAATATAATTTTTGTCCCATAAAAACATATCACCCAATTAAAAAATGTATATTCTTCAATACTTTCATGACACTTCTCTGTTTAACTCATAGTGAGGAACTTCTATGTCATTTCAATGATACAATAACTCTTCAAAAATTATCACATAATATTATATGTCGAAGAAAATTCATTATTTGATAATATTTTTTTTAATATTTTAAAAATCAATACATGTAATATTAAATGATATAGTAGTTTATTATTTGAACAAATGTCAAAAAATAATACCACATTCGAAGGATACAGCTGCTAATAAATATTAGTTTTGTAGAACCCACAAGATATTTATGATTTTTCTATTATATATTTTTTCAATGGGTCCTTAAATATTATACTATATAGAAAAATTTCTCATTGAAACTTCAACAAATACTAAAAAATAAAACAATATGAGATACTTCCATAATATGTGATGTTTCTATTACTATATTTGTAGCTCCTTTGGGAGATCCAATGTTATAGTTTTATACAATATAATTTGATAGTTTATTTACTTATAAGATCGAAAAAAATATCATAGAAAATGTTGTGTCTTAAAAAATCATCTTTGGATATATAAAAAGATTATTTATACTCAAACAAAATTGTAGATTTTATGAAAATTAGGTGTTTTGAAATATACCAACTAATTGATCCTTCGTTAATACTAATGAAATGTCACGCGTTTAATATAATATCTTTATAATCAGTTTGAATGCATGAACCACAAAAACCCTTAATCACTAGATCTATGAATTCTCCATATAGAAGGAATATTTCCATATTATATCTAAAATACACATGGATATCCAAAACAAGAAACCATTTTTAGTTTACTTAGACAAACTATATATATTTATACCATACAAAAACTATATGAAAAATCAATACTAGTACATATCATGGCATGAATTATATATATTATAATAGAATCATTTTGATCAAATTCATAATATCTCTTTCCAATTTTGTATATGGAAACATTTTCATAGAAGTATGTATATATTGTTACACTAGAACCAAATCTCTATGAGAATGTTCCATAAAAAACCTATTTAGCATTTTTCTAATTAATATGCATTGAATTATCCCATAATTCATTGTGGATCAATTAAGTAACATATTTATCCTAAGGATGTGTTATTATTTAACTAATACCTTCATGGAGAATCACATGATCAATAATTTCCTAACAAACTCTAAGAAAAAGTATGTTTTGTACAATAATTAATTTATCATAAACATAAACAACATTGATAATAACCTCACTGCCATTGAAACCTTTATAAAACATGGATCACTATAATTATTAATGGAAAATAATATTTAATATCTTCATAGAACCAAATATTTCATGAAATTAAAATATATAATTGAACTATAAATTTTTTATTCATTTTAGGTATTACTTGGTGTTGAAATAAATTTGGAATTATCAGGTAGACATCTCCCAAAAAGTTCCTATTTTGGAAGAATTTTTTGAAATTCATATGTTAACTCTAATATTCATGAAGAGATTCTATTTGAAAATGAATTTTAATGTTATGAAACATGGATAATAGATAAACATTTTTGTCTTATTCTATAAATTAGTGGTATTTAAAACCTCCATCCAATACTATTTTTTATAGGTTTTCAATTTACCATCTATTGCCATTTTTTGTTTAAATTTATATTCTCACCAAATAGGAATTACTTAAACTTTTTGATCATCATGTCCCCAAACTAGGTTAGGATATATGGTATACATATTATAATTCCTAGAATATGATGATCTTGAAACTTTTGAGATTTTAACTACTCATTTATTGGAATAGGAATCATTATGGTCAACATTTATAAATCACTATTCTTAATGTTATGAAAATAAAATCCTTCTAGTTCCCTAACCTATATTTTTTTTTGAAGTATGTTGGTTTTAGGAACAACATATTCCATAGGGACATATATAATATGTTCTTTTGCTAAATATTCAATATATTGACCATAAAATTCATCAATTTTAATAATTCTACCAATATCTTTATTGAGTATGTGGTTCCTTTCTTGAATAATTGAAATTATATTGTGTATTACCATCTCGTTGAAGTGGTTATATAAATAGTGTCACATTTTTCAATTGTGATAACCAATAAATACACACTTTGTTCCCTCAAGTGCTAGTTTGGTGCCTATGTTGTCTTTAAAAAATGGCTCACATCCCAGTGCATGAGTAAATGAAAAAATGATTTCTTTCCACTCAATTGATAAAAGGGAATACAATTTAATTTTTTTATTAATACATGGTTTATTGTATATTATATATTGTGAAATTTATATCCCTAAAGTATAATGGATGATCTACATGACACATCATTGACCTTAACATGCCAGGTAGCATAAATTTTCTCCTTTCACTAACAAATTCAACTTTTTTGTACAATGTGGAATAACTTGAAAAAATTCCCACACTCAGATAAAATTAAAATAAAATCATGGCTAGGATATTCACCAACTCAACAATAATAATGTTGTATTATCATATTAATAATTTAACACACTTCAAAATAACTATTTTTTAATTTTCTCTATAGACTCAATTTTTTATCTCACCAGAAAAACATAAAATAATGCTCCCATGATTTTTTGATATATGAATACCCACCTCAACCTTTAATCGGAAGATATTAACAAACATTACTGTGTCTAAATTCTAGAAGCTCTATCACCCATTCACATGTCCTGAAAATGGTGGGTTTTTCATCATTTCATGTAATAAAACTTGAAATGTTTCCCATTGTTTTGTATTTAAAAGTGGACATATGACCATATTGATAGTGTTTCTTCAAAGGATTCTTAATTTTTGGGAAAAATTCAGAGATTCCAAAAAAGGTGTGAAATGATTCTTGAAAAAATGTTTCACTATCAATTTATAGTACTTGGTATTTGTAGTATTTTATATAAAGGAGAATATATTAATATTCCATGACATAACATATGTTTTCATTGTCTAATAACTAAATCATATACTATAATATAAAGTAATACAATTTGAATATAATAATTATAAAAAAAATTATGTTCATGGGGATAGTTGGTACATAATAACAATAATTTAAAAATGATATCCTTCCCATTGGTAATAAAAGGTGGAAGACTCATGTAGATAAAAAAGAAATTCCCACTATATTGTCCTCTCAAATATCCCCCACTCTTGTAACAATAATTAATAATATACTTGGTTCATTCATTTGGATATATATATATATATATATGTTTTCACAACAAGGTGTGTCTAATACCGAATCTGTTGATATAGAAATATTTCACTAACCAATATTCAGAACAAGAGCTTCACTTTACATTATTAACTCATTGCAGTTCTTCTTCCTATGTGAAATCTTATGAAAATAAAAACATAAAAAATTTTGTTACTTTTTTATGGTAGGATCATAATTTTTTTGGAATGATTTCATATATGATCTATAGAGTTTATATGAGTCATGGGGTGCTTTTCAATGAAATTCATTTTCTTATTCACTAAAATGATTTCATGCATTCTAACAACCATGTATTTATCAATTTGTAGAATCAATATAATATATACTAAATTAGTCTTTTCACTATTTAAAATATTATAAAAACTAATAAAAGTAAATAATATTTTAGGTAATAGGTATATAATGAAATATATGCACAACTCCATAGGGATATTAATTCATAATATTCCTACATGCTCTATGCAGGTATTCATATACACCGAATAGGGCGTAGGATGTTATGACTCTCCATGAGTGAACATGAATGGTAAAATGGATATCACTTATCTCTATTTTCTAACCATCAATTGATAATAATAACAATATTGATACATGATTCTAAATTCATCCATATACTCTTGTATCTTTTAAAAAGCATATAACATGGAAGATAGCATGAAAAATATATATCAACGACATCATCCAGAAATGAATGAATAATAGAGATACGTATTAATTACTATCCCCTTGTACATGCGACTCACGGTTTGGAGCTTCAAGTATGTAATATTTATTTTCATTATGCAGTATAATTCCCAGGCGCATATACTATTCTGATAAATTTAGGCTGGTGTAATGTAATCCTTCTACAATATAAAAATGATATACTCAATGTCATGTGTATTTCCATTTAAAAAATTAATTAGGAGAAATATATTACTTATTTACATGGATTAGTATATTATATAATAAGTTTTAAATACATTAATTGATTCAAATCCCATTTTTTTTTAAAAAAACTATACCCCTCATCAGTGGTTTAGAATAACATGTTCCATGGGTATTCTAGTGGGAATTATCCATATTCCCCTTCTTATAATGCATAAATTGTTTTATGTAGGTGTAAATTTATGACAACATTAACAAATAGATCCTTGATCTATTGATAAGACTCCAAAATCTAAAAATTCAAGATAATTTTTTATTCTCATCTTTCATATTGGTTGGAGAAATCTCTACTTTGGAAGTCCACTATTGATGTGAGAAATGTCTACATCTACCGAAATAATAATATCAAATCACCCAATATTTGAATAAATGGAAATTATACTTATCAAGAACTGAGAAATATTTTTTTATATTAACATAATTTGAGTAATTTCATACAATTTTAATATAGACATAAGTGATTATTCATATTTATATAAAATTAAAAAATTTAATTCTTTACACCCACGATAAGATTAATTGGATTTTAAATACATGATTTAATGGGATTAAGATTATATTTTTAAATATTACAACATATTTTAATTCTATATTGTATGATTTTGTATTCATTGATTTATGTGATCATGAAAAAACATCTATATGGCAATTAACAATTAGAATTATTAAAATATATTAATAATTTCTGTATAATCTTGAGATTCATTAATGGTTATTTTATCTAATGGTTGAAACAATAACCCTAAATCATAAGATAATAACACCCTGACCCATAAGATGGTTTTCACAAAAGCAATTCACATATCCAATGATGTATCATATATATCATATTTCCATTGAAATTGAAATTTGACCACTTATACTCTCATGGGAACTCGATTATTTACATAATCCTCACTCACACATAGGTGAAGGGAACCAATGTATTTTTTAGGATGTTTATACAAATTGAACCAATGGAACATATACCATTACCTAATTAAAGGGGTGAGAAATGCGTGCCATCAATTTAATTTAATAAAAATATTAAAATAAAAGAAAACTAATCAAATATATTGGTTTGGTCTAAGATAATGTTCAACTGAAAACATGAAAAAATACACCTCCAATCAATGTTAAATCCACTTAAACCCATTTTCTAATTTTGATAAAACAACCCATGTCAATCTAATTAATTATAAAATTATATAATCAGTTCAATGTTTTTTTAAATTTTATCAAAACTGTCATGTAAATATCTATAATACATAATTTTAAAAGAATTAAATTAATAAATGTTATTTAAAAATAATAAATTACACATTCATACTTAAAGGAAACTATATAAAGACATCAAAACTACCCAACATCTCCTTTATATTGTGTACCTTCATAGTATCAAATATATTTGGATCATATTTTAATTAAAATGAGTTAATTTTCAAAAAATGAAACATATTTATATATAAATTACGTGAAATGTGATGTTTTTAATGCATGAGAAGTTCACAATTGGTATATTACATACACATTTTGAGATTCTAAATTATCATGGAAGTGAATTTATAATATGAACAGTAATAATTTCACATGTTTTTTATTTATAATAAATCCCCCATAGGGATATTTTATAGGATTACTAATATTATAAATGTATATTATAATGTCAAAATATTCAAATAAGGTATAAAATATTACAATACGTGTACTTGGGATACATGATGTGTAACCTAATCTTCTCATGTATACTACAAACACATTGGAACAAGGAAAACTTGTTCATTGGAAATGTGTACACGATATATGATGTGTATAAAGCCTATATTCCATTTGATGCCAATGTTTAAAAGTTTTAAATCCTCAATATGTGATATAAATTCATGAAATTTCATAGAACAAATGTATTACACTTTGAAAACACCTGGATTACATGTCATGTAAGTGATTTTTCATGACGTGTCACTCAGAAATTATATTCAAGATTATCCTAATCAATATATATTTTTAATTTGATGCATTCCATGTGTATTTAATGAATATATCAATTAATTAATTTCATATTTATCTTGGTGAAATAATAAAGGTACAAAAAATATACCAATGGGTTGTACATTAGGTAATATTGTAATATTCATCCAAAAAGTTGGAACCTCCTAATGAAATCATTATTTGTTATATGTGTAAATTTTTCATTTTCATAGTTTTATTATCTAGAGATAATAAATTGAATATAATATCAGATATTATGATTTATGGAATGAATATTACATCATTGATAAATAAAAAATTAGTTCTTGTAATCAATCAACTAATAATTAAGAATTAAAAATTAATTATGAGATTGAACTCATACCACATGATGGTTTTGGGTGTATGGGATGTAAAAATTCGGATTATCCAACTCAAAATTTTATCATACCAATCAATAATCTATGATTTTTTCAGAAAAAAATATTATGAACATTAAAAACAATTCAATGTAAAATTCTCAAATGAACACCAAAACCAAGAAGGAAGGATCATTACATATATTTTATAACTAATTTATAGATATATTTAGTTGTATATATTATTGTAATTATTTCATGATTGATGATGTGGTTGAATACTCTATCACTATATTATTTTATTATTGGATCCAAGGATAGAATCCCTCTAGTTGTGATTCGTGCATGATGAAATATCTTATAATTTTTCTTAGAATAGTTGGGTGCTTGTATTGTCGATCCTGTTCATTTCCATAATTTTTCCTTCTTTATAAAAAATATATATTAAAGAATGGATGATTATTTAATTTATTTATTATTATTGAGAGAGTATATAATTATTTTCAATATATTGCATCATCTCAATGTTTAGAGGTTTCTCTCATAGTGTATCAGATAATCCACTCTTAAGATTGTCGTGCAAAAAAATAGACTAATCCTAGAAACAGATATAATTGATTATTTATAAAGTAATGTTAGGGTTGATAATTTAACACATTACCTTTTCTAATTACTTATTCCTCAGTAAACCACATTTCTAATAATATGAATAATATTTTTATTTTCATAAGTGAATAATAATTTTGGATAGATAAACAAATTTATTAAATAAATAATTTTCATGGTATTTAATATATCATTTCCCATTGAAAAATTTAGCTCAACCATATTATCATCCTTTGTATTTATTGATATTATAATATGCATATTTTTTACTAAATAAATATTTGTTCATTATTCATCAATAAATACAATAAATATTATATTCACTAAATCCATTAAATAATAAATTTTTATTACTAAACTAACATATCTAAGGAAAACCCGATTTTTTTCCAAGTATTGCCTCTAAAAACAAGACAAAGAACCAATTAATAATAATTTTTATATCACAATAACATTAATATAAACATGAAATATCAGAAGGTAATATAATCCATTTATCAAGATGTCCTTAATCTTGTGGTTTACATGATTGTGTCATCAACCTATGTTATTGATCTCTTATTCATAGACATTCCCAAAATGAACCTTCCCACATAACACCATAGAAATGAATTTAATTATCTTTTTTACTCCCATTCATTGTCATGAGATATATAAATCAAATAAATAATATATGTATCAAAATCCTTTATTTAATAATTTATTAATTTTTTATTATACATTACACAACCTTGATATCCTTTATCGCTACTAATATATGTCATCACTATTTTCATCAATACATTATAATACAAGATTCAAGATATTATGTAATATTAAGAAAAAATTAAAATGAAAAATACATACATATTTATAAAGGAACATACAATGACATATATAAAATTTGAATTCAACTATGAAGGTCATGTTCTCATACTCTCTTACACTACAAATTAGCATGGCCCTGCAACATGGGAATGTGTCTTCGAGGCCTAAGAGTTCCCACATCAAATAGATTGAATATTTTGGACCCCAAAAATGATTTCATCTTGTTATAGAAAATTTTTTGTTGAAAAAAATCATGAAACTTATAGGTTTTCATCATTTTATGGAACTTTTCTTGTCCTTTTAGTGAGACAATCACTCTTGGGAAATTATCACACACTATGTAATGTGGATAAACAATAATTATTTTATAAGAGGTATAATAATATTTTAAATAATGATTTCTTGTAATGATAAAACATATTAATGTTAATTTTTGGGAACCCATTCCATGTATTTCAACAAAAATATTATATTGTACCCATCTAATTATCTATATTGGATGTAATTTAAAAAAATATTGAGAAAAAATTTCTGAAGGGAAGATTACTAGTAATGAACATATTCAATAGAAGATAAATAAGTATTAAAACATTTAGAATCACATTGATGTAACTAATATTTTAAAAGAGGGACACCTTTAATACCATCAAAGAGAATAAATGTTTAATGTTGGAGACTATGTGTGATTTTGAATATCACCCTGGGATATATTCATATGGATTTAAAGAAATGTACTTTTTAACCCTTGGAAAAATAGTCCCATTCATACCCTTGGCATCATATGAGCTCCAGAATATTAGTAAGACAACACACCAAATATGGAAGAATTTCAAAAAGTGTTCTACATATCTCCCTCAAGGAGTTACATACTCAATTCCTAACATGTACTGAATTACAAGGTTGTACAAAAAGATAAATTCATTACCTTTGGGGACAAATAAGTAAAGATTTTAGTCCTAAAAGACAACATTTTATGTAATTTGGTGACTCAACTTGTCAAAATACATCAAAAATACCATATATATGAAGAGGAAACATGGTAACTATTTGATTTAATAATGTAGATGTACCCTCATGGATTCTTGAATGAGAATATATATTGAAATTTATAGGACATAATTCCCTAATTAGGGAATAATGTAATGGTTAAGGATTATATATATATAAATTTTCTTATAAATAAATTATAATTCATATTTAAAAATATAGTACAAAAAAATCACACAAAAAAACGAGTTAATACATTATTAAAAGAATTTACAACATTACAGTTGAATATAAAATAATCACCCAAAAATTAAAAATATTTCAATCGGATAATAAACAATAAACAATCGTAGAGTTATAATATAAAAATTTGGATCATTATGATCTTTGAGAATTATCACACTGTCAAACACCAATATAAACCCTAAAAAAGTATTATAATCGAAATTTCAAATATTCTGAATATACATCCTTGAAGGGAATTAAATTTCATGTTTTTTTATTTAAATTAGAATCATTTATTGGAATTATAAAACCAATATAAACATAGGAAAAGTAAAACTGACATTTATGAATAATAACCTGGCTATTAGGACCAGTAACATAACTGATAGAATATGAACATAACCAAGAAATTATTCAAATTAATAATAAATTACATTTTCCATTCTAAATTTACTTAAATATAAATAAAAATTACAAAAAGTAAATATTGAAATTATAATATGAAGTAAAGTACCCATATGTTTTTGATAGTTTATTTACATATTTTTAAAAACCACAAAATTTTATATTAATAATTAAATTTTAACATATGTAAAAATTATTTTGATAAAATAAGTTTTAATTTTGATATCACAATTTTAAAATTTTATAATGGATGAATTATGGTAATTTACGGACATACAATAATTTTATTGAGTAGTGAAAATATTATTTTCCATATACTAGATGTGTTAAGAAATTGTAATGATTTAATATTAAATTAATAAATTAAAAATTGTGATATAATACATAAAATGGTTTTATACGATAAGTGAGCCATGTAAAATTATTCAAAAAAAATTAATCATATAATGTATTTTTTTGATGTCTAAATTGACAAATTATGTCATAATAAATTTTTTGTCATTTTATTTTATATAAATTAATAATCTTAGTATATATATCGTATGTGTTAGGTTGAATAGGTGATTTTAGATGGTGTAGATAGTGGTGTGGTGGTGAAAATACAATATTAAGAAATTTAAAGATATGTACTAATTATCTAAATTACTTATCAAGGCTAACTAACAAATTTTATTAAAGATGAAAAAATAAAATAAAAAATGCAATGATTTTTTTGTAGAATATTGATACACAGTTTCTTAATTTACACATATACCTCTTCATGGGGATAAAAACATTTCTGAAAAATCATATTTCATAAGGGGAATTATAACCCATTTACATTATAATTTTCATTCTGAATGTAAAACTAAAAGGAAAATGCATTTTTCAAGGGGATACACAACCCGATAATAAACTTGACTTTAGATACCATTAGCCACAACTAAAAATTTCCAAACATTATATTTTGGGAGTAAAAAATTGATTCAAGGGAAATATGTTTTATGAAAAAGAGTAAATATAATGTGAAAGAACTTGAGAGATGAAAATATTTGTCACAAATTCAACAAACGAAAATAAAATAGATAGTAGAAGAGTAAATCATAGGTACTGGTTCTTGATTGCTTCATCATCTTAATTATCTCATAAATTCAATAAAATAATTAATATTTTTTTTGTTCATACCCTGAGAGATCATATATTAAAAGTGATAAATTTTCAATATATATAGAATTTACAAACCACTTTACTTTAGAACAAAAAAACCCCCACACTATATTACTAGAAAATTATGACGATTCATGTAGAAGAAGTTTCACAGTTCCATCAATCAAATTCGAACCCCACATCATCATGAATAAAAATCATTTTTAAAACAAATTAACTCAAAAGAATTTATGAAGGATAGAGAAATTAAAATCACAAAATGATAAATTTATATTATCCTAAAGATAGTGATTAGAGTGAAATTACAGTTTCATAATAGTCACTCAACTCATATTTTGTATTCAAAATATTAAAAAATAATTTAATATAAATTGAAATAACAACCAAATAATTTATACAGTCTCTATAATGATAGTTCAATTAATGATACCAAAATTACAGAAATTTAGAATTTGAAATATGGAATTCATAAAAAATCCATTTCAAACAAGTAGTGCACATGGAGTGATTATCAAAACTTATTAAAAATGATTCAAAAATATTAAAAAATTGTTTTATTGAGTTTAATATAAATTAATATTATTTTATAAATAAAATAATATTATAAAAAAACATAAAATAATAAATATGATTTTTGAGTTTCATGATGTATGTTTCATGAGTGGAAATAAAACAATGTTTGATCTTGATAAAAATGTGTTTAAAAAATGGAAAATATTTATCAGAGGTTGAAAATAATGAATATGAATTTATGAAGTCATGACAATAATAAAAATATTTTAAATGAGCACTCATGAAATTTCCATAAACTATATAAATAAATTCACATAATTGTTTTTCAATAAATGTAATTTTTTATATGTAGCTAAACATAACAACGCAAGATGCTCCAAAGGGTGTATTGATGTAGGTTATTAATGTAATTAGATTGATGAAGTAGAAGAAACCAAGCAAAGAAATATAAATAATTAACGTATCTGAAATTTTGAAACCTATAGGCAAATTGGCTTATATAATTTTATACCTAAAAAATAAAACCTAATAAAATAATCATTTGCTTTACAGTTTAATTAAATTTTAAAAATTTCATTATGTTTCAAAAGAATAAAATATATACTTAATCAAACATATATATCTCACATTATCTTCAAAATATTTTATTAAAATAGTTATAAAAAAATACATAAATCTACTGATAACATATAATGAACTATATATTAATTTAATATATAATAGAAATTGATTTAAAAGCTTATTTATTATAATTAAATGTAGATAATTATAATATATTTACCACAAAATGGAATAAATAATTTTTTATTTCTATATCCCATGAAATGGATAATGTATAAAATGAAACAAGAATAGGAATAGTGATTTTGTGGTTCACAAATCTGCAATATAGATTTGATGTAGCTATTTCTTTTACGATAAATTACCTATATGGGAATAGTGAATATCATACACAAATGATATCTCAATGCCCCAAATAATTTACTTCTCCTTGGAACTCAATATATAACTTTGTAAACAAGTTTTGACCATTAAAAACATGAAATATAATGATATTTTATATAAATAATTAATATGATGTACTCAATGTTAAACATAATTTAAATATTCACAATACAATGTATTACGGGATTTAATGGAAATAAAAAAAATAAATCATTGTAATTATCAATACATAAAGTGTTTTTAGTGTCCAATCAACATTATATACCTTTATGGTAATTAAAAAACCAATTATAATTTGATAAACATCTCCCCCATTAAGAAATTACCAAAAATTTAATGTTTTGATAAAAAATAATATATTTTATAACAGTGTATTGAAAATTACTAAGAATTCATATGTGCAAAAATATTTCAATGATCCGATATAAAGGCATCAATTACATAAATATAGAATTATATGCAGTATGTATAATTTTTTAGAATCATTTGGGGAAACAAATAAAGATAATTATCTTATTAAAATAATCAAAAATTCACGTTGAATGTTTTAAAAGTATGATATGATCATTGATCATATATGAGAATTATTCAAAAAAATATACTAACTATATAATTATATAAATCTAAAAATATACATATGAAATTATGTTTTAAAATTTCACAGAGTAGATGTAAACATAAAAATTTTAGAATATAAATACACACAATCTCCACTAAAATTATTCTAGATTAATATTAATTTTAATAACTATCATACAATGTTGAATATTTATTTTCTCAGACCAAGAGAAGTAAAATAGTTTAGTAAAAATATATATGTTATTTCCAATTGGAATATATTAAAAAATAATATAAATTTAATAAACATAATCTCAAATAAAATTAATCCACCTTTCAATATACGAATCACAATTATGTTTCAAATGGTTATCTGAAATAGAAATTGCTGATTAATTCTCACAAAAATGAATCCATCCATTATTTAAACAAAGTAATAAATTATGATTAATTTAGAATTATTTGGAAAAACCTGATGCAATAGAACCCAATAGTATATAAATAAAATTAATTTTCTTTTCTTGAACACCAAGAAACAAAATTTTTAAAGAGAAAATGACACATACCTAAGGTACTTATTCTATATAGTCTGCATCATAAAACAACATTGTGAAAGTAAATAATCAAATCAAAACAGTTTCTTCAAGAATAAAATTATATATTATTAATATTTCCTTTAACATATCTAATAATATGTTTATAGTTTTTATGTGTGATCCATAGGAATGGATTTATATCTAGAACATGTAAGAATACTAAAATTATATATAGTTTAGAAGTAGTTAAAGGCCACAAACATCTGATCATGATTATAAATAATTTAGATTCATTTTATTTTCCAAAAATAGTAATATCTAATTAAAAAATAATACTCATTTGAATTTTAATTAAATTATAGGGATACATATCTAAATTATTAACCAAATATTTACCATATCTAGATTGAATAAATAAAATACCATCAATTATTTGAATAATTTTAATAAAAAGAATATGAATTCACCCATAAGACTCATACCAAATTATCTATCCATCTAATTAGAAAAACAATTTACAAATAAAATCGTTGGAAGACCCAAAATCAGTATCATTAACATTATTTTGTTGAATCAAAATATCATTTGAAATAATTCTAATAAAAAAATTAGGATATACATTAATTTTAATAAAATAATTTTTCAACCAAAAACAATGTAAATTTATCATACAAAAAAGAAGATATTGTCTAGGAATGTATAAAAATTTTAATAATTTAAGTTCCAAATTATAAAACTTATAATCATTATAACTAGGGGTTTCGATAACATAAAATCATCAGAAATAAAACCATTAAAAATTCAATTTTTATATCCATTTGAAATCAAATAAAATCATGATTTTTGGAATAATGTTAAAAGAATAAATTAGATTCAATATGTAAAAAATGTGCTAAATATTATTCAAAATCTATACCTTGTTCTTGATAATATACTTGTGCATCAAGGATAGATTCATTTTTCACAATGTTTAATGATTTAACCAGTTTTTTTAAAAATCCATTTAGATCCAATAACATTATTGTCAAGAGGGGATTAAAAAAATTAAAACTTTATTATGGGATAACTGATTAAATTCATATTACATAGCATTAATCCAATTATTAGAATAAATACTATCTTTTTTAATAGAATAAAACAAAACATTTTTCTTCATCAAAATTTGTCATTTATTATATTAAAATATATCATAAATACCACCATAAAGTAAATTTGAGACAATAACTATGTTTTCTTTCACACCATAAGTGTATAAAACATTATATATTAAAATAAATTTATAAATACCTAAATCATCATATCCATTAACCCTAAATATATAGTAATCTCCAAAAGTGAAAGATACTCTATCACATTTGGTATATGAGAGAAAATCCGATAGGTCCCCAATCATGTTACAAAAATATCCATTATTGATGTACCATGTATCATTCATGAGAAATTTAATTCATTTTTATACAATATCAATTACTTTAAATTTTAGTTACCGATGATATTTTGTGTCCAACTAGTTTAGAAGTTGTATTCTTAGGTACCCAAAAAGATTGAAAACATTTATTTTAAGGTAAACCAGTTGATAAATTATTGGAAATAAATTTCATGATAAAACCAAGATATTGAGTAAATCCTGGAGAACATTCATTTTCATAATGTCAATAAATACAACATGTGATTCATTTAACATATGAAACTTTTATTATATAATTTTTTACAAAATTAGTTTGGTATAACTTATGAATATTTGGATTATAACAAAAAAAGTTTAATCTTTTTCTTCTTTCATCATATCTACCATTTTATCATATTTTCACGTTTACATAATGTAATGTAGATAATGTTTCTTTTAATCTACCAAATTCCTTTGAATATTATCAATTTAATTCTAAATAGACTAAAAATAATCATAGATTTTTCTTTAGAACTTGAAATAGAGTTTATTATTTCTTTATTAAAGCGTTATTCTCCTTATTGAATTTTTTACATTTCTTGAACACGTTTTTTTCTTCATATAATTATTTATAATATTATGGTACTCTGAAAACATTTTTTTATAGATTTTTTTTCTTTATAAAACTCATAAAACTTATACAGTCACTATTAGAATAATAACTACAATAGAAATAATTACTAACCTCATTAATATTTGTCTCCATAATACATATGATAGATGAATTCATTTCACTTATAGATTCATCAGTTGAATAATTCTATATGTTGATACTTTATCTAGTATGATTAGAAAAATTTAATTATTTTTTATATTTTGAATCTCTCTCTTCATGCATAAAATTTGATATTCTGGTTTGATATACCATTTATTTCTACATTCAAAATAGTTTTTATGTTGTCCTTATGTAGTGACCATAGTTTCTATTCGATCAGAATTCTAATATTTACATGTCGACTTTCTGGAATTTTAATTTCACTTTATTAAATTATAAAAACATTTACTCACATTCATTATTTATCTTTTATCACCTTCTTATTCGTAGTATTTATAATAGTTATGAGAAATAATTATATGAAATTTCTAATCAATACCTTTCATCATTGAAGTCTAAATTTATGAAATATTCTCAATATAAAGTTCATATTAAATATTTTAGATAAATCCAATGTGCATTCATTGAACTTTTTATATTCATTAAAATAAACCTTCATTGTATGTCATTTATAATGTAGACATATGAGGTCTCCTTCAATAAGTATGAGGTTATCTAATGTTCTCCAACGGAATTCATTCCTTTAACTATGCTTCTGATTTAGTGGATAATTTCATTTCAACCTTCATCATCACCCATTTAGAAATCATGGAACTCCGCTAGAACCATTCCGAGTTTTTTTCTAATTAACATTACTAATCAAATGAGAGTAACTTGTAAAATCATATAGATATATATATATATTTGTTTATAAGTAAAATAAATCTAATAAATCTAATAGATTTTAATTTACAATCCTATGTATATCTGTTTGGAATCTTATGTGGTATTTTATTCCTAAAATAGATTTATTCACTTATATTAATATAAATATTTTTATTTAATGTATAAATTAAATCTAAAAATGGATTTTATATTTTAGATCAACACGATCAGATTTTTTATAGAGTATAAATTTATATTTGGTTATAAAATTATGATTGATAATATAAAAGTTAATTACCATGAAAAATAAAAAATTTTAATTTTGTAAAGAATAGTTTTCTAAATATTTGTAATTTTTATTTTATAAATGAAATTAGTAAATTATAAAAATGATATTAATATATATTTAATTATATATTTCAACAATTAATCACTCATTTAATTATTAATCAAATCTAATAAATATTAAGATCACTTAATGCAATAAAACATATTTCTACAAAATAGTTTTTTATATATAAATAGACATAATTCAAAATGAAATTTTCTAAAAATTATAAATTGAATTTTTTTTAATTAAGATTGAATTATATTTTATCACACCCAAAATCATTTATATTTGTGACATTATATGATTAATAAAATATAAATTTCTATATTAAAATCTCTTTTCCATGATAAATAATGAAAAAATGTTAATTCAAGTATTAAATTTATAAAAATATGTTTAAAACATGTTAAAGAATTGGGTGTGTATCCTTTATCAACATATTCTCAAAAAAAACTCCATTTTTTCTCACTTATGGAACCATTTATCATTGAAAAGTATCATTAAATTATTTGAAATTAAAGGGTGATCACAAAAGTTCCCCTTTCTTCACTTATAAAAAATTCAAACGCCCTCCATATCATAACACATATATACATTGTAATGTATTAATTAAAGGTTGAATAATTTATCACACTTGAATCTACTCTCAAATTATTAATTCCCTAGACATTTGAAGTTTTTCTATTTCATTTATTTTAATGTGGACTTATATGACAATTGCCATGATCCCAAAGTGAGTATGACATAATCCTTGTCATATTAATCATAAAAAATCTCCTCCAAACCCACCCTATTTGTAAGAACCCAAATTTTTTTAAGGTATTTTATTTTTATTTTTTTTGGTTTAAGTATATATTATTTGAATAAATAAATATTTCCAAAGTTCATGAGAAGTATCAGGGGTGTCCTGGGGGTTTAGTACATGAAAGAGAAGTAAAAATTATTTTTTGGGGCATTCAAGATGGTTTGTGCATGGTTGGTGTAAATCATTCGAGGGGAGTTCCAAATAGTGTGATCTAAGAATGTGGCATATCAATTCATTAGAGAATGGTTTGCAAACCATGTATATCATCCCATGTAATTATTCTACACCATTTCTCACTATATAGTGTATTGTGCATGGGTTGTGCATGATTTAGTGAACTGTTTGGGTAAACCATGTTCCACAGTAATACATCAAAAAATTAAAATATTTATATTACGGGATTTCATAACCTCACCTGATTTTCTTTCCATTTATCCACATATAATCACAAGTTATGAACCTAGAGACCCAATCTTGGAAGAAGTGATTATCCTTCGATCCAAATCTGAATGATGTGTCGTTAGTTTTGGTTCAAAGCTTAATGTGAGTCTAATCAATCTTTTGTTTCTCTTTTTGGTTTAGGGTTTGCTTCTCCCACTCATATTCATCCAAATATGTAAAAACTACCTTTTCTAGTGATATCTAGGATGATTCCTCAAAGTGTGGTTGTATCAGGATTTAAGGATATGATTAAGAGTATTTTTCAACTGATTCAAGGTGGGTGGTCTATATGTTATAAACCATAGTTTCGTTGTAGAGGTTTCTATGTTCGGTATTGTTCTTGGTTATATATTGTTGTTATTTTAATTAATTTGATGAGATTTGGAAAAATGGATGTCAAAATGATGAATAGAAACCCTCTTTGAAGAGACACAAAGCTTGACATATATGGACATTACATTATTTTTTAGGAATACTGAATACAATACAAAACAAACTCCTAATGACTGTATTAGTTTATAGTCTTTGGAAACTCAGAACATAATCTTCTAATCATGGGGAAAGATCTTCAACATCTCCCATAATGATATTCTTTTTTTACTATATAAAACCTTGTTTTATATCCTGGGGGGAAAAGAAAACATAAAAAGGATGATCTTTATGCTCAGTAAGGGTGAGCATGGAGAAAATAGAACAACCCATATACATTTGAACATAATAACATGAACATAAAGTTTAAACATCAAAATCTTGACCAATGACATTAAACATGGTAGTACCTAAGGAATAGATCATAATGGAACATAAATCATGATAAAATAGAATGGGAATAAAACACGTAATTATGGAAACCATTAAGCACCTGTTATGATTTCCATAGTAGCCAAGTCATTATTTCCAAGACCGTCATAGTGGTCAAATCCATTACTGATCCGGGTTTACTTGTCATTCCAGCCTTGTATTACCGAACCAGATTCACTTTCCATTAAAGACATGTCTATGTCATGAGATATAAATCTTTACCGATTGCATTGGAGGGATATATAGTACCCACCCATCTCATAATGAAATCATTCTTACTTGTGCCACAAAATAAACATAAATAATTCATCATAACCTAAAGAATAAAATGGGTTTCATAAAAATCATCCCATCATAACATAATACATATAAAAAAATTGATATCATTTTATCATAATAAAAATCACACCATGTAAATAATATATAAATTATAATTTAAACAGAAACATATTCAATTCTATCATTTTAGATGGAAAATATTTTTGATAAAACACTAGAAATGAATTATTGTGGAAAATATCATTTATTCTTCAAAGTCATTTTGTTTTAATAAAATGAAAATAAATTAAAAAATAAAAGGATTTTTTTGAAAATAATCATGAAATATTTTATAGTAGTATTCATGAAAATAAGGTGTTATGAAACCATACAAATATGTTTACGCCGTATAAGTAAAAAAACATTCTTCTTGTACTTTTTCCAGAAAAGTCAAAAAGTTTCTCATATGGTAAACAAAAGAAAGATTCCATACATAACAAAAATTAAACGTCAAAGTGGGGTGAAAATTAATTTAAACATCAATATAAGAATATTAAACACTTTATGAAAAACATTTTGTGGATATTGATGAAAAATATAACCCCAAAAAATACTTACCTATAAGCAATCTTGGATAAAAATGAGATTGAAAATTATCCCTTACCTTATGTTCAATTTCTTCCGTATGAGTATGTCACTTCTGTATAGTGGGTTTAAACATATTATTAACCTGTAAAAAACCATAATAATATTTATAATATCATATTTTATTCACTTACTACTTTATATTACCCATTTATTTGTCAATTCCATGTTAAAGCAGTTTTTTGGGTAAAATCATTTCATTTATCATAGGTGTTTTGACTTGTTGTTCTTGATATTATTACTTATATATAGATTTACTTAATTATATAATTTAAAAAATGATTTATATATAATATATATTCATCAAATAAATAAATATGATAGATAGATAAATGGAATAAAATACACTGTTCAGGGAGACGGTAGGCCGTATGTACGCATGAACTCTATTTTTGATTCCTTATTAAATTGAATGGAATTAATAAATGAAACATATATTTACATCAATACTATTTCATTATTATCTAATATATCTCGTTATTATTTATTATATAAACTTTATAACCTTACTTGAATGGTTAATCATGGAAAATGAATGCCATCGCGTTCGTGGAGACGGTAGTCCGTACGAACGCACGAGCGACAATATCATTCTTTTGATATTAAAATCGTTTATAATTGGATTTTATATCATATATATATAGATTAATAATAATGTTATATTTTTAATTTATATCATTTATACTCATTTTTATACCCATGAAAATGAATAAATGTATGAATAACAAACTACACCACGACGTGGAGACGGTAAGCTGTACGTCCACGCGTGTGGTGAATTTTTCATTCATAGGATGGATAGAATAACTAATATAGTTGTACCATTTTTATAACAACATTAAAATATATAAAAGTTACTGGATTAATTATTTTATAATGTGAAAAACAAATAATGAGGAAGTGGAATAAGAAAGAAACTTGAAATAGGTGGTGAGATATTTACCTCTTCTTCGGGTTCTTCCTTTTGATTTGATCAAAAGGGCTCCATAGGTTGGCTTTATGACTAAAGTAAGGAATCTAGGGTGAATGGAGGATAGTTGAGATGGTATTTGGGCAGGGGTTGTCCGAGACAAATGGATTTGCAGGTGTGAATTAGTGAGAAGGGGAAGTTCCCTTTTTTAAGAGGGGTGAGGAGCACCTTAGGAAAACATAAAATATTATTTTATAATAAATATATATTCTGTTTATAATGGCTCAAAAGTGACTTATTTCGAGGATATGGTGGAGATGGGTCTAAATTATGTCAACCAATAGGTTTTAGAAAAGTTTATATTACCATTTTAACCTTATCATTTAGATTTAACTCTAAGTTAAATAATTTATTTTTTGCCGTGTCTTCTTGTATACTTACACTATATGGTTAATAAACATACAATAAACTGCATATAGAACCCTAATCAGTTAATTAATGTCATATATATTATTATATAAGTGTTTTTGACTAACCATAGACTTTTATAACCATTATATAAATTAATAATATATTATTTGTTTTAAAAACTCTTTTATGTCAATTTTGACACTATTTGGTATTTTGTTTTCTCTAAATTCATAACAGCATTATTACTTCGAAAACAATTCATATAAACTACTATATTACGTTATATTAACCTTGAAAATTAGTTTAATTCATTAAAAGTCTCAAATTATATTTATTTGGGAATTTATAAAATCAATTATGTTAATATTTCATTAACAAGGTAATTACTGCATCATCATTGTGTCATAAATAAATTAAATTATTTTATGTCCAAAAAATATAAATAAAATACCATTATGTAGGAAATATTTTTTTATTTCTAATTAATATTTAGAGTCTAATTTATCTTATGCATAACTCTGTATTAAAAATATTTTAGTTATTAAAATTTGATTTTAACTATTTTAATCTTTTCTTTAAATAAAATAATAATAGGTGTCCTAATCTAATCCAAGTAGACCAAAGCGGTTCATATTTTATTCCAAAGGTTTTTTTGTCGAATTACACTTATCAAATAGAATTAGGACATGTGTTCGAGTAAGAATAATATCATTTTTACCCTTAATTTTTCTATTTACTTTTAACCATGGTAAATAAAAGTAAAACGTTACTATTCACCAAAAAAAATTTATCTTATTGAACCAAATTTTAATCTTTGATATTATCTTTGTCTCTCATATTTTTTAAATTCAAGTCATATAATCAGTAAAAATTATGTTTTATCTAAATTTGAAAATGCTCCTAGGAGGTTGGTAAAAGATGGTAAAAAGTTCAATAATATTTTTATATATCTAAAGTTATTATAAAATGACTCCAATGAATTATATTGTACTTATATATGTATTATGTATCTATTTTGAAATAGAATAAATTTAAATAAAATAAATTATCATTTAAAAAAAAGTCGGTTATAACCAATAAGTCAATGTTTTCACTGTTCATTAATAATTGAATGTTTTTAGAAGAATACCAAAAATTCACCCTAGGCTAATTTAAATATTCCGAATCCAATAATGAAGTCCATTTTGAACAATAAAATTTATAAAATTTCAAAAATTGGGTATTAATTTTCATAACGGCTAGTTTATATAATATTTTAGTAACATATAATTGTTTAGTGACACTCGGTATTGCGTACAACACAAGCTATCAAGGAAGGTTGCTCTTGCATGTAATGCAAGAAAAGAATAGTGTTTCGTATAATACAAGCTAATTCGTTGTTGTGTATAGTGAAAGATAATCTTGGTGTAGCGTACAACAAAAGACATTAATGAAATTAAAAAGAATAATTCTTATAAAATCTCATGGTGTTACATTTCCCCCCCCCCTTAAATTGAATTTCTCCCTCGAAATTCATTGGAGTTATAAATGGTTTTCTACTTGAAAGTTTCTTTCAAAGAAACCCACATCGTAAAAAAGAATACTAAAACATAATTTTAGAAAAGAACATTAGAAACACAATGGATACCCAAAGTTACTCATCCCTGGGTTTACACATAGGAGAATATGGGTGAAAATATGGATATGGAAGAGATATATAACCATCATGTTCTGATAGAGAGTGGTAGAGAACATGGCTATGAAAAATCCAACAATCACAATGCCATAAATTTTTGATGATCTAAGGTACCATCTAATTCATTTGATATGAGGGTACTAGGAAAAAAATTTTGTTTTCAATATCATTTCCCTAAAGTTGAAAATTTTGAATTAGAAGAAATAATTACTTGATTTTGGTACAATCTAGTCATTGTTCATTCCATGAACAATTTCCACTTCATATCTTTATGAAATTATGTTCAATTTTTCATTCGTGAAGTGTTAGTAGATCATGTGATATAATGATGGGTCATTCCATCTTTCTCAAATAAAAGGTTAGAAAAAGTTATCAAATATACATAAGTCCATCTATGGTGAGGTTAATCGTATATGATTCCAAAAATGGGAGTATACTTCATCTATCATACTGTTTAATAAAATAAAACTAGTTTCTACTAACTAGGGATTTCTTGTAGGCCAGTGGTATGCAATAAAGGCCTATCGTACTTCGGTTGTGGGTTCGATTCCCGCAACCTTGTCCGAAGCGACGGGCTGTCATCCGTCCTATAGGTTGTCCTTTTTCTAAAACATCACCAATATAAAATTCTAGAAATAATATCAAAAAAAGGTTCTAGTCTTAAAAAATACTATCTGATGTCCAACTTAATCCATTCCATTCTTTAGGCTTATCCAAAATACTTATATCTAATATCATAGTATAAAGTAAACGATTACTAGAAATGTCATCTACCAAGCATGTGAATACCATCATTTATCCCCCATATATCATACAATATATCTTGTTGGTCACATTCAAAACATTTGAATACCTTAATCATGTATTCTCTTGAAACATGAGTTACCACAGAACCATAGTGAAAACATGAATGCTGTCAAAAGTCAACTCTTTCCACATACCAAAATCCAAAAATTTATATACACTCAAACCATGATAACACTTTGTCCTTATATTTTTCATGAGCTCATGAATACTATAAAACATTTCATTTTCTCTTTATCCCTTCATTATGCACATATAATCTTCTTTCCAAAAATATTTCAATCACTTTTCATTGTTACCGGTAACATATTCATACGGAAACCCACAATGGACCAATACATATATATTCCAATATACCATAAAATTACCTCAATAACATTATTCTTAAATACAAATAAATAAACACTTCAATCCATCCTATTCAATGTTTTTCATGGAATAAGTCCTTCTTGATTTAGAAGTAACCTATTAGGTTAGGGCATCGAGTTGGGTAATGCCCATGTTCTCCAAAGATAAGACACTAAACTCCATAATAGTCTGTCACTCTATGAACCTTCTCCCCACACAAATAACATCTTCCCCTCCATTTTATGTATTCATCAAGGCTCTTCTTCCCCTATTTAGAAATCTCAATAATTTTTTTTCTCTATGCACATCACCATGCACACATGCATAAAAGTCCATCTTCCTATTATTGGATAAATTAGGAATACCACTAAAGTTCACCTTGTAAATCATATATCACGATGACTGATTCAGCTTAATCACAATTTCTTTCTTTCTAGGCATTATGCAATTTCGTTGCTCATAGTCACCAATTTTTCCATTTGATTCAATGTTGACCCAATTCCTTCTGGTTCCCTCCAATGACTAACACCAAAAACCATGGTGTAAGAAACAATTAAAATAATGAGGATCCACATGATCATAAAAAGTATAACATATCACTCATTAATTAATCCATGACACCTTAGGTTCACCCTAGGTTATTCATGATCATCAACATAATTCTAGGACTGTAACCTATAGTTATACTAAACCTTAGGGACATCCCTAGACATACCTTAGAAATATCTCTAGGGATCTCACTAATGTTTTCACATCCTAGTTTACAAAGTTTAACTAAACCTTTGCTCTGATACCAACTATAGAGACCCAAATCTTGACAATCATGGACAGTACATTACTTTTTCAGAATACTTAATACATTACAAAACAATCTCCCAATGACCATATTAGTTTAGTGTCTTTGAAACTCGGAACATAATCTTCTAATCATGGTGATAGATCTTCAACATATCCCATAAAGATATTTGTTTTTTCCTACATTAAACCTTCCTTTATATCCTGGTGAAAATAAAACATAAAAAGGTTGAGATCAAATTCTCAAAAAGGGTGATCATGGAGAAAATAAAACAACCCATATACATTTGAACTTAAAAACATGAACATAATGTTTAAGCATCAAAATCCTGACCAATGACATTAAAAATGGCAGTACATAAGGCATAGATTGTAATGGAACATCAATCATGATAAAATATCATGGGAATAAAAGATGTAATTGTGGAAACCATTAAGCACAAGTTATGATTTCCATAGTAGCAATGGAATTGTATCCAAGACCATCATAGTGGACAAAGTCCATTACTGAACCAGGTTTACTTGTCATTTCAATCCTGTATTACTAAACTAGATTCACTTGTTGTTCTATCCATGTCTATATCATGAGATATAAATCTTTACCTAAATCATTTGAGGTAGATATAGGTCCCAACCATCTCATAATGAAATCATTCTTACTTGTGCCACTAAATAAACATAAATCATTCATCATAACCCAACGAATAAAATGATTTTCATAAACATCATCCCATCATAACATAATCCATATAAAACAAATGGATATCATTTAATAATAAGAAAAATCACACCATATAAATAATAGAGACATTATACTTTAAACATAAACATATTAAATACTTTCATTTTAGATGGAAAATTGTTTTGATAAAACACATGAAATGAATTCTTGAGGAAAATATCTTTTCTTCTTAAAAATAATTTTCTTTTCACAAAATTCCATACAAGTTTAAAAGAAAAGTAGTTTGCTGAAAATAATCATGAAATCTTGTAGAGTAGTCTTCCTGAAAATAAGGAATTATGAAACCATAGAAATCTATTCATTCCATATAAGATGAAAAAACATTCCTCTTGTACTTTTGCTGGAAAAGTCCAGAAGTACCGCATATGGTAAAAAAAAGAATGATTCCTTACATAACACAAAGTAAAAGTAATATAGGGGTAAAAATTACTTTAAAAATTCATGGAAGAATATTAAACCCTTTATGAAGAACATTTTATGGAGATGGATGAAAAATATAACCCCAGTAAATACTTACGTATAAGCAATTTTGGATAAAATTGTTATTGAAAAATTATCCCTTACCTTATGTACAATTTCTTCTGTATGTGTCTGAGACTCATGTATTGTGGGTTTAAACATTTTATTAACTTGTAACAGAACTATAATAATATTTATGATATCATATATGATTCACTTACGACTTTATACTACCCGTTCATTTGTTAATTCCATGTTAAAGCAGCGTTTTGGGTAAAATCGTTACATTTATCATATGTGTTTCGATTTGTTTTTCTTGATATTATTACATATATCCTGATTTACTTAATTACATAACGTAAAACATGATTTATATATTATATATATTAATCAAATAAATATTTATTATAGATCGATAAATGTAATGAAATACACCATTCATGGAGACTGAAGGTCGTACATACGCATGGACACTGTTTTCATTTCCTTAATGAATTAAAGGAATTCAGTAATTGAAACATATATGTACATAAATCCAGTATCATTATTATGTAATATATTTCATGATTATTTATTATATATACTTTATAACCATACTATAATGGTTAATCATGGAAAATGAATCTCATCGTGTTTGTGGAGATGGTAGTCTGTACGTACGCACAAGCGACAATATCATTATTTTTGATATTAAAATAGTATATAATTGGATGGTATATCATATATAAATAATCATAATATTGTTATATTTATTATTTATATCATTTATACTCATTATTATACCCATCCAAATGATGAAATGTTTGAATAACAAACAACACCACGACATGGAGATGGTAAGCCGTACGTACACACATGTGGTGAATTTTTCATTCATAGGATGGATAAAATAACTAATATGGTTGTACCATTTTTATAAAAACATCCTAGTATATATAAGATACTGGAGTTATTATTTTATAATGGAAACAGCAAAGAATGAGGAAGTGGAAGAAAAAAGGAACTTGAAATAGGTGGTGAGATATTTACCTCTTCTTCGGGTTCTTCCTTTTGATTTTAACAAAAGGGATTCATAGGATGACTTTATGACTAATGTGAGGACTCTAGGATGATGGTAGGACAATTGAGAGTCTATTCGGGCAGGTTTTGGATGATCGAAAGGGCTTTGGAGGTGTGAATTAGAGAGAAGGTATAGTTCCCTTTTATAAGAGGGGTGAGGGGTACCTTATGAAAAACATAAAATATTATTTTATAATATATTAATATTCGGTTTATAATGGAAAAAATGTAAATTATTTAAAGGATAGGGTGGTTAGGGGTCGAAATTATGTCATCCAATAGGTTTTATACAAGTTTAGGTTACCATTTTAACCTTATCATTTATATTTAACTCTAAGTTAAATAATTTATCTTTTATCGTGTCTTCTTGTATTCTTACACTACATGGATAATAAACATACAATAAACTAACAATAGAACCCATATTGGTTATGTCATATATATTATTATATAAGTAGTTTTTATGAACCATAGATTTTTATTAACATTATATCAATTAATAATTTAATATTTGTTTTGAAAACTCTTTTATGTCGATTTTGACACTATTTGGTAATTGTTTTTTCTCTAAATTCATAACAGCATTATTACATTGAACACAATTAATCTAACCAACCCTAATATGTTATATTAACCTATAAAATTAGTTTAATTCATAAAAAGACTCATATTACATTTATTTGGGTATTTATAATATCAATTATGTTAATATTTCATTAGTAAGGTAATTACTGTATCATCATTGTGTCATAAATAAATTAAATTATTTAATGTCTAAAAAATATAAATGAAATACTATTATGTAGGAAGTATTTTTATAATTCTAATGAATATTTATAGTCGAATTTATCTTATGTATAACTCTATATTAAAACAATTTTCGTCATTAAACTTTGATTTTAACTATTTTAACTCTTCTTTAAATAAAATAATAATAAGTGTCCTAATCTAATACATGTGGATCAAAGAGGTTAATATTATATTCCTAAGGTTGTTTTTGGTCAAATAACACTTATCCAATAGAATTATGAAATGTTTTAGGATAATAATAATATCATTTTTACCCTTAATTACCCTATTTAATTTTAACCGCGGTAAATACAAGTAAAACGTTACTATTCACTAGAAATTATTTTTATCTTATTGAACCACATTTCACTCTTTGATATTAACTGTGTCTATCATATTTTTTAAATTCAACTCACAAAAGTGGTAAAATTATGTTGTATGTAAATTTGAAAATGCTCCTATGAGTTGGGTAAAAGACGGTAAAAAGTTCAATAACATTTTTATATATCGAAAATTATTATAAAATGAATCCAATGAATTATATTGAACATCTATAGGTATTATATATCTATTTTGACATAAAATAAATTTAAATAAAATAAATGTATATTTAAATAAAAGGTCAGTTTTAACCAATAACTCAGTATTTTCACTATTCTCAAAAATTGAAAGTTTTCAGAAAAATACAAAAAACTCACCCTAGGCTAATTTAGATATTCCGAATCCAAAAATAAATTCCATTTTGAAAGGTATAATGTATAAAATTTTAAAAAGTGGGTATTACTATTCATAACAGCTAGTTTATATAATATTTTAATAGCATATCGTTGTTTAGTGAAACTCGGTATTATGTACAACACAATCTATCAGGGAAGGATGCTCTTGCGTGTAATTAAAGCTAAGAATAGTGATGTGTATACTAAAAGCTAATATGGTGTTGCGTATACCGCAAGATAATCTTGGTGTAGTGTACAACAAAAGACATTAAAGAAATTAAAAAGAATAATTCTCATAAAATCTCGGGGTGTTACACTCTTGGTCCTGATGGGACCCATAAATGATGATTTGACTGATGTAGTTTCATCCATGGGGTGTTCCAACTTTCCTAGACCTCTAAATTCGTTAATTATGTGCAAGGTAACTATGTGATAATGTAGAGTCATCATTGAGTATGTTTATATGTTTAATGGAAGTGAAAATGGAATATTATTACTAGATCTAGGAAGGTATTGGCTTATTAGGTTGTCTGGATTGAAATGAAAATGTTTTAATTGGGTTAAAAGAGATCATGAAATGTGTCCTATGAATTTAATTTTAAATTCCTTGGAGAGTTATTGCATATGAAATAGTGAAATGTTTAACTGGAAAGGGTATGGGAAAAGGGAAATATGATAATTGGGTTTCATAAGGGAATAGATGAATAAGTGAAATGCTTTGATATAAGGGAATTGATGAACATGCTTTGTGAGATAGGCATGATAATGGGAATTGGATTAAATGGGATTTGTAATGTAGATGAAAAATGGGTTAGTGTGTTGGGTCAAAATAATAATTACCATATTGTTTGTTATAAATAATTATAGTTATATTTATTGGTCATGGTTGGTTGTGATATGGTTTGTGTGTGGTAAATAGATGAAGAAGGATGTGTACATGGCTTGAGGTGTGGGATAAAAGAATGAGGATCTTTCCAATGGTCGATTTGGACTGATACACTAACTCCAAAAAAAATTTACGATCTAGGGAAGGTGACGAAGTTCTATTCCCCTAACAGTATATTTCCACATAAATTGAGGCTTCAAAGTGATGAAATTGTGATTCTGTGATATTTTATCCCTAGTGAGATAGGGACTTGACATATTTACTAATGTAAATTGATATATTCCTTCAAATACAATGTGAATGATGTAAATTCCTAACCCATGTATTACACATAGATTATGATCTTTGTAAAGAATAAGATGAAAATGATGAATTTTTGTAAAGGTAATAATAATTAATGTAAAGGTAGTTAGCTAATGGGAAACCAACTATATTTTATTTACTTTTCAAAATTTTAGTACATGCATTAGATATTTTTTTAGATTAGTTATGTTGTAGGAACTGTTGGTAGTAACTTACTGCATTGTAGTCACACACTGCTTGGGACGTAAATGGGTACCCGATAAGATATCATACATATAGGTCCGGAAAGGGGCAATAGACCAATGGTTAAGAGTTAAGTCATTTTTGAGAGGTACATGGATGGGGTTCCACACTTGGGTTCAAGACAATTTTGTGGATTCCACTCTCTGTCTTTATTTTGGTATTCATTTAACTTGGCACTGTAGTATGAAATGACATATTTACTGTTGATTGTGGTTTTTCCAAGTTTTGGGTGATGGTAATTATTGCATGTTCATTGGTTATTTTATATTATTTATAATATTTTATTTATTTTTTATTGTTTCTTATTATATTGAAAAGGGTATAGTCTACCCATGTGACTCTTTGACCCCTTGCTTCTAGTCGGTAATTGATGTCGTAAAGGGAGGCACGCTTCATGTCATGTGATGACCTGGCCCGTGGCATAGATTTAGTGATTCCTGGGTCGAGGTCATTATAATGTGGTATCAGTGGAGATATTTTCTATGATTTACTATTTATAGATGGTATATAGGTGGGTTTTAAGGTGTCATGACTTGGTAATGAACTCATTATTTGGAGTATCTAACCCATGTATGATGGAAAACCCAAGTCACCCTTGGTGGGAATAGTTGATATTATTATGTATTGCTACATTTGATGATATTTCACCATTGGGAGATGCACTGGTTGTGTGATGTGTCAGTTTTAGTATATTTTTCTCATGATCAGAGTAGAATGACTTTGTGAATTTATGAATAATTCTAGGCACGTATGTATATAAGTGACATCAATATTGGTAGGCACCCACAAAAAATGTGTGTCTGGATTATAATGGACAAGTTTCATTTTATTTTATAAATTGATTAAAATAGTGTCTAATGAAAAACTGACAATATGTATAAAGGGACGTAAAATGTTAAATAATAAATAATGAATTGATATTAACAAGGGGATAAATGTAAATTAAAATGGTGATGAATTATGTAATGATATGAAAATATTTTTGAAATGATGATGAATGTAAGTCTTGAAAAAATGTGAGCTAGTTACCCTTTGTTAACAATGTCCCTTAGTAGGTATGGTTGAGGGTAGTGTTCTAGGTTTTATAGGTCCCTTTTGAAAAGTGTATGTGATGTTTTTTGTTTATGTCTAGTGGTGATATTTCCTTTATATTGTGGGAATTATTTTAGGTTTATGTTTAAATGATTTTTTTTGAATTGTAGATAACTAACACCATCAAGACGTGTTCCAGTTTATAAATAAGAATAAATTTCTATGAAAGCTCCCCCAATAGTAGAGACCGAATATATAGTGGTCCAAGATAATATGAAAGAGAAATTACATGAGAAAATTTATCATTTTATATAGATTATGGAATGGGACCTAAGGAGGGTTGCATTGAGTATGTTTGAGCTTACCACATATTTTCAGTTATAGTACCCTCTTACAATTATTAGAGATAGTGGGGTAGAAGAATCAATGTTCTAAATAGAGTATATCCCGGTAATTCTGGATCATTTGGAGACTCCTTATGATTGGCTACTGAAGGTAATATTCTATCTATTATGGGGCCAAACAAAGTGATGGTGGGACCTCATGGTTTAGAAAGAGGAGGATGAAGGAATGGTATAGAAGGATTTTAGGGAGGTTTCTAGAACAATACGTCCTAATGAAGTTGAGGTGGGGAAATTTTTAATAGATTATGAGTTTAACTCCATGGTTTTCATTAGTGATATATTATTCTTGTCAATTCTCTAACATGAGCTTCTTCATTCTAACATTGGTACGAGATGGGGTGACAATATAAAAACACTTCTAGGGTGAGATTGCGCCTGAGATCAGTCCCCGACTGAATATCATCTTTATTAAAAGGTTTATAGAGGTAGTGGAACATTTCCTTATCTCAGACAGAAATTTTAAGGTAGATCTAGGTGCTGGAACTATAGTGTTGGATAGATGGACAAGTGATGCATATTTTGAGGGCTGGAAGCATCATTTTGGTATATTACAATAAAGATAAAGTGAGCAGTGTATTCAAATGAGATTTCTAATATCTTAGGGGGAGATCAGGTTTTATGTTTCCAGTGTGCTAGGATGGGTAACATGAAGTGGCTATGTCTCTAATAACCAGTTGAGTGCAAGTCATGAGGTAGGACGGGACATATACCAAGGTTCTAAAAGAATGAATTACATCTGGGCATAGATGGAGGTCATAGGTAGAAGCTATGTGTGGGTATGGGGTCATTCACCCCATATCAGGCAGGAAGTTTGAGCTCAAAGGATTTTAGCTAAAGGGGTAGTGGATGTGGATATTCCGAGAGAGATCGTCCATTATAACAGGGTAGTGCAACGCGTGTTACTCAGGCTAGAAACTAGGGTTGTGGGGATGGTCAACTTCATATAGTTTATTCTATACTTGGAGGTAGCACGAATGTACCATCTACCATTCAATGTATGATTCTTATAGATTCTATGCCCAAAAGTGCCTTATTTAACATAGGATCTACACATTATTTTATTTTATCATAGTTCATTATTATTTTGGGGATAGTTGTGGAATGTCTATGTGGTGTTATGCCAATTGATAATCCTTTGGGAGAATGAGTTTAACATATCATAAAATGTAATGGTTGTGCTTTGGTGGTTGGTGGATATTGTTCTCTATGGAACATTATAGTCAATGAGATGTTAGTTTTAGACCAAATTTTGGGAATGGGAAATTTGGTGTTGTATCAAGTCGATATCAATTGTTACCAATGTCAGGAAACTTTCAAGTTATATGATGGAGACACTAAGTTCTTTGGTGGTGAGTGGTAGATTCGATAAATCCGTGTAGGGCTAGTTTTCCAGGAATTGGGAGAACTCATAGCCCATTAGTCTTGTCTTTGGATAGATGAAGGAGGAATGGAGAAACCAGTATTCCCACCCACTGTGGATAAATTTTAGGATGTGTTTCCTTAGGAATTATTAGGGCTACCATGAGAGATATTAATTATGTTTATTGTCGATATACTACCAGGGTAATAATTGGTTTACATTCCTCCTTATTAAATGGTGCTAAATAAACCACAAGAAATTAAGGGTCAGCTAGAAGATTTGGAGTGAAAGGGGTTCATCTGTCCTAGAACGTCACCAAGGGGGTATCCCATGTTATTTTAAAAGAATTTAGATAGATCATTGAGATTATGTGTTAAATATATAAATTTAAAATAGATCATGGTTAAGAACCGATTCCCACTTCCCAGAATTGGTGAACTATTCATCCAGATGGGGGGTGCCTTAGTGTTTTCCAATATTGGTTTGAGATCATGATGACATTAGTTTATGGTGATACATTCTAACGAATCGTTAATATATTTCTAGAGAATATTCAGTTTTTATGAGTTTGTGGTGATTCTATTTGGGTTAACCAATGCACCAGTTGTGTTCATGGATTTAATGAACTGAAAGTTTCACCCATACCAAGATCCATATGTGGTTGTATTTATTGACGACATATTTTTGTACTCAATAACTCGTGATGATCATTCCAAACATGTTGACATCATCTTGATCACATTAATAAACAATGGGATTTATTCTACGCTAATGAATTTATAGTTTTTGATTGATGAATTTCATTCCTTGGTCACATATTTTTTAATCCAGGAGTGTCGGTAGATCCAGAGAATGTGTAGGAAATAGTGTCTTGGGAGATTCCAAAAAATGATTTAGATGTTTGGAATTTTATGGGATTTTCCAATTATTACTAAATCATCATTAGGTATTTATCCTAATTGAATGTACCAATCTATGGATTATCGAAAAAGGGTGTTATGTTGGAGTGGTTATAGGTATGCCAAATTTCATTTTAAGAGTATAAGAAGTAGTTATGTATAGCGCCACTACTGAACATACCCAAACTAGGTAAGTGGTATACCATGTTATATGATGTGTTTGATGTCTGAAATGGGGTAGTATTGATGTATGATGATTGAGTTGTAGCATATGGGTCAAGATAGTTGATGCCTCTTGAACTACATTACCCTACTCATGATCTTGAGCTAGCTACATTGGGTTATACTGTAATATATTTGAGGAATTACATGATTGGATAGATCTTTATGGTGTATACATATCATAATAATCTTAATTACATATTCTCATTGTGGGGATTGAATCATCAAATTTTAAAGTGGTTCGAGTACCTGTGATATTTTTATTTTATGTTGGATTACGCACCAAGAAAATGGAATCATGTTGCAAATTCTCGAAGCCAGAAGGCTGAGAATCAGGTGGTTCAAGAATCCATCTCCAAGTGGACTATGATGGCCTTTTTTCTAAGATCTACATAGAGTTGATGGATGGGAAAGAAAAAATGGCTCTTGAATCTATAATAATTGAGTCTCCTCTTCTAATATGAGTCAATGAGAGTTTTCTAGAGGATTTGGAGCCTTTGGAGATAATGGATAGTCTAAAAGATGGTCATTCACCTTGTAGTTGGTTTATTGGTTGTTATGGGATTATCATTATGTGTTTCCATGTGGTTGTGTCGATGTGTATGTGGGAAGAGTGGATGGATGAGTTCCATTCATCAAATTGGATAGTGCATCCTCTTTTGACTAAGTTGTATCATGATCATTTTTGGGAGTATTTGTGTTCGGGAATGAAGAAAGTGGTTTTGGGTTGTGTGGAACAATTCCTTACATGTCAACAGGTGATCGTCGGGCATCATCACCTAGGAGGGTTCTTACACTCATTGTCATTCCAAAGTAGAAGTGGAATGATGTAATTATGGACATCACAGTGGGTCTTTCGAGGAAATCTCATATCAAAGAGGTGGTTTGGGTGGTTGTTGTCTAGTTGACTAAGGTCCCCATTTCCTTCTGATCATCAAGACATACATAGTTGACCAATTGGGTCAGTTATACATTTTAGAGATAATGTGGTTTCATGGTCTGTCGATAACCATAGTTTTGGGTCATGACCCACGTTTCACATCACGTGTATGAAAAAGAAAATAGTAGTTTCTTCGTACCAAGGATCTTCTGAGTTTAGATTATCATTTGAAGATGCACGGGTAGTCATAAAATATAATTAATGTGTTAGAGGATATGTTGAGAGATTATGTCCTTAATTTCAATGATTTGTTGCAAAAATTTTTATCACTTATTGATTTTTCCAAAAATAAATTTCTAGGATATGATTTAGATGAAAACTTTTGGGGAAATTTATGAGATTCTATGTATATCTCTGTTGTTTTGGTTAAAATATAGGGAGTATGAGTTTTTGGGACTAAGTCTCATGCAGGAGACATTATAAAAGGATTGGTTGATTTTGAAACCCATGATAATGTCTTATAGTAGATAGAATTCATATGAAGATCAGCGTCATAGTCCTATGGAGTTTATGGTGGGTGCTATTGTGTTTCATCGGGTGTATCCATGGTTTTGTTGCAGTAAAATTTGGAAACTGGGAAAGTTGGTTCCCAAGTATGTGGGACCATTTGAAATTGTAGAGAGGATCAGAATGGTGGCTTACTGATTGTATCTTCATTAATAGTTTAGTGGCATGAAAAATGTTTTTCATGTCTCCCAACACCCAAAATATCAACCTGATCTATATCATATGATATTTTTTTAGGATGTGAAGCATGAGGCTAATGCGTCAATTGGGGAGCATCTGTTGTTTATTGTAGATCGTAGTGAGAAGGCCTTATAGGTAATGAATATGACCAGAGTTTGAATTTTATAGAAACATGGAAAAGTTTAGGATTAAACCAGGGAGTGATATTCAGATGTACAAGACCATTGTCCTAATATATTTTCATCCAAAACTCAATAATGCTTGGATTCATGGCTCGGGGATGTGCCTTTATAAGGTGCAGAGTTGTATTATCTAGTGCTTTCTTAAGGTATCATTTAATTTTTGTTTTAGTTTATGTCTCTTCTATATTGTTAAATAAATATTTCCCAAGTTTATGAGATGTATAGGGGTGTCTTGGGGGTTTTGGACATAAATGAGATGGTAAAAATAGTTTTTTGGGAATTATATACAGGTTTGACACAGTTAGTGAAAACAGTGTGAGGGGAGGGAAAATCCATGTGACTAGAGACAATGGTGTATAAAATGGTTGGAGCACAGTTCATAATCCCTTCAGATCATTCTAGGCGACTATGCTTCCATAATTTCCACTAGACAATTTCTTACATACGGTTCGGAAAATCATGTGGATAAACTGTGCACCCATATAAAAGTTAGAAAAATTACAGAATTGAAATTATGGGATTTAAGAACCTCACCCAATTTTCCTCCCATTTCTCTTCCCTTATTCCATAGTGATGAACCCTAGTGACCCATGTTTCCAATATGTGATTCTCCTTAGATACTAGGTAATTTGGAGCACTGCTAGTTATGGACGAAGCTCTGGGTTGTTATATCCCTCTCTGGATTCACTTTTTTTAGGGTTTTCATCAAACTCTAATATTTATACGAATATCTAAAACAATATTTTTTCCTGTAATATCTATGTTGGGGTTTTAAAGGGTTCTTTAATCAGGATCTTATGAAATGATTAATAGGGACTTCATCAATTTTTTCAAGTTATCTGATCTATAAGTTATATCCCATTCATTTTAGATTAGTGCAAGTTCATCTATATTCTTGATTATATCCAATTTTTCTTTTGTTTCCTTTGGTGAGATTTGGTAAAATGGTTGTATAAATAGTGAATAGAAACCATAATTATCCATTTCGAATATATTAAGGACGATTTTACTACTGTAGGGCCATCTATGGGGTTTTCTGACATTACCAAAAATATAAATTGGTCAATTTAATGGTCATTATGTGTTAATGTAATTCCTTTTTTGAGTTTCATGATATGTTTATTGGAATTAAAAATGTAATATTAGTAGTGTGTATAGATTGGTAACATCTTAAGGTGTTGTTTGGAGTGAAATGAATATGGGTTAATTTGATTAAATGTAATCATGACATGTGGCCTATGAATTATATTTAAAATGCCTAAGTGTTTTAGTGCATATAAAATAGAGAATATGTTAAATTTGGAATCGTATGTGAAATGAGAAATATGTGAAATGGGGTTTCATATGGTAATTGATGAATATGTGAAATGGGTAGATATAAGTTAATTATTGAATATTCTTATTGTACTAGGCATGATAATAGAAATTAGGATAACTAGGTTATATAATGTAAATTGATAACTGGTTAATGGGTTATGGCTTAAAATTAATTCCCATGGTGACATTTATAAATTATGATTGTTAAATGTATTGGATGTGGCAGGTTGTGATATGATTTGGGTTTGGTGAATTGATGAATAAGCATGAGCACATGGATTGAGGTGTGAGATAAAGGACTGAGGCTCCTCTCATGGGATAAGTTGGAATTATGTTCTAACTCAAGCCACAATGCATGTGTTTGGGAAGGGGAAAGTTATCTATTCCCTTAATAGTTTCAATCCAACCGGAATGTGGCTTTGAGGTAAAGATATTGTGATATTTTTTTGCATTTTATCCCTAGTGAGATAGGGACCTGACTTATTACTTTATAAAAAATGATAAATGTCTTGAATTACTGTGTGAATGATGTAAATTCCTAACCCATGGATTATATTTGGATGATGAACTATTTAATAAAGAATTTGAAAATGATTAAAGGTTTTAAATGTAAAAATAGATAATGTAAATGTTGTTAGATAAAGACATTAAAGCTGTCTTTTATTTACCTCATTTATTCAATACATGCGTGTTCTTAGACTAGATATATTGAAGACACCATTGGTGGTGACCCAATGTGTTGTACTCACACCTTGATAAGGCCTCCATTGGGTTCCCAAGAAGATTTCATGCTTGCAGATTAGGAAACAGGAAGAGTCCATGTGCTTGGGAGTTGAGTAATGCTAGAGAGGTACATGGATGATGTTTTAGACATGGAATGAAGAACATTTTGGGGATTCTTATGTCTTACTTTATTTTTGGATTCATTTCTATTGGAATTTTAGTATAAAATAACATATTTAATGTTGGTTTTGGTTTGTGCCTAGTTTTGGGTGGTGGTTATTTATGAATGTTTATTGGTTATTATAAAATTTTACACTATTTTATTTATTTTATATCGTGGATTACTATGGTTAAGAGGGTATAATATCCCCATGTTACTCTTAGACCCTCACTTCCATTCAGAAATCTCTAGAATATGGGTAGGTGCACTTGAGGTCATGAAACATCCCGGATTAGGGCACCGATTTAGTAGGTCTCATTTCAAGGATGTTACAATATCTATAATAATATAATGACATTAGTATCATTAGTATTCTAATGTATTATATTAATTTTTAAACTATTACTTATTTATTCAAAACCACTTGGGAACAAAAGAATATCGTCTGCATGTTGTGCATACTACATACACAAAGAAATAATGTTTTTTCATTTTACATTATGATATTATTTATTTATAAAAATAATAATTCAAAAACATAAAAATAAATAAATAATATCATTGTTCATCTGTTATTATTACATTATATACTTCCATATACATTCTCACCCAACATGATATATTATATTAATGTTTGGTTGGGTTCAACCACCATGTTAAACAATGATATAAAAATATATTAGGGAGGACAATAAGAACATAAAAAAATAATATTGGTTAATATTAAAAGATTTATTGGTTAATTGTTCAATAATTGTTATATTGTGTTTATAAAATTTTATAAAAATATGAAAACTTAAAGGTAACATTTTCAAAATAATCCGACACTAATTCAATATTTACACAAACATAATAAAAGACTATAAAATAAATAAATGGAATATTATTTACAAAAAACATTAAAATAAATATATTTGAAAATGTTTATGACAAAATTTTATAATAAACATGAATTTGTTATTATGGAATTTAGGTATATGTGGAGAAGAAATCTTGAACAAGTTAAGAACTTCTGCTAATTCAAATTTCATCCATTGGGTTACTAGTTTTCATACTAAACTCTATTTTTTAATGTTTGGTTTATTATAACTAATAAATACATTTAATTTTATTTTTTCCATTTTATATAACTATATATATCATCCACTTTACATCATTATCAAATGACTATCACCTTATTGATTATGAAGCTTATAGGTTTTTCCAATCTCTAATTATCACTACTTGAGATATATTTCTAATCATAATGTAGTTTTTTTTGGAATTGTGAAGACACTTTCCTATTGATAAATTATATCACTATTCTATTATATATATTGTAAAATTCAATTTCCAATTCCATTTTACTTATATCATTGGGTTTTTAATAAAAAATTAAATAATTTATAAGGGTTCTTCGACGTAAATATCAATTTATTATGACACTATTATGTTATAAACCATGTTATATATTATAATGTGTACATAAAACCCATTGAATATTTTATATAATAATTATGTCATTATTTTAGATATTTAATATTTTATGTGAATATATATTCTTCAAGGGGTTTTCTTTTGAATTTTTGTAAATCTATAGGTGTCATTGGTCTCTAGATTCAATTCCATGAGACATTTTTGATATTAAAAAACATATCTTCTTTTATATGGTGAATTCATTACACTATTTCCTTCATGATTAATAAATATAATTCAGTTAAATTTGTTTCAGTTTTATTGTATCCCAATTAGGTAGTTTTGACTCTTAAAATAAAATTACCATATGGGTGTTTCCTTATTTATTTTATTGTATGTATCTATCACATATATTGTAGGAACTTTTTGGAACTATCTCCAATCAAAAGGTGCCTCAATAGTTTTCACCGACATGCACATTAACGACTGCACAAGATGGGTCATAAACCAAACAAGGGACACTATTTCCAATGAAACATCTTCAAATATGGGTTTCAAATGAACTGGGTATAGATTTCAAAAAAATGGAACTCTTCCACCCTATAGGCAGATAAAAAGGCCCTCCAAGCAATGATGCCCCACCAACCATCCACTCAATGATGGTTAACATTACCGAACTAGAGTAATCCACTAGTAATCCCAAACCATTTATAGATCTTGTCCCGTGAATGTGATAATGTGTTCTTCCCAATCCTTAATGTGGATAATGATGTTTTCTCCAATGAGGTCATCCTACCCGCACAAGGGTCCCACCCAAGGTCCCCTGCTAGAAATCACCACCACCAGCATAGTGGGGATCAGTATACTAACCATGATGATGATTCCGATCGTTGGTCCCCAGCTAAAATAAAATTGACCCAGCTTCTCATGGAGGCCAACAGAAGGGGATGATAAAAATTGAGAAATATTCCATTATCATTATTACTATAGAAGAATCCTGCTATGAAAATACGAAGAGACACTATAAGAAGACAAATATTCATGCTCTCTCTTCTGAACCGCATCAGCTAAACATGAAATCCAAATAATAACAAATGATTTATTTTATATTTATCTCTAATCCAACTATATAGATAGGGTGTAAAAGTATAGGAAGATACATATCCCTACCAACACATATCAATCCTATCAGCCAAATATGGTGGCAACCAACCATGTTCTGATTTGAGTTCCTACTCATGAATAAGAATCATGTTTTCCAAATTTTGCATCAACCTACCATAATTGGATGAAAATACCTTCTTGGAAATATGAATCTTATTATCCCAATATAAAAAAAACAAACCACGATAATATATCAATATCTACTCAAGAATGTGAATCCCATCAATCAAATATCATCGTAACCAACTATTGGAATACATATATTCCTAATTCTACACACGAAGCCCATCAGTAAAATATGATGACAACCAAATATGATATTACATATATTCATTATAGAAAACATGAAGCATATTAATCAAATACAATGACTAACCAATAGTCGAAGAAAATCCTTGTTCACAAATATGTTGTCCTCCAGTCAAGTATAATGGAGAACTACAGGCAGATGCATGTTATTATAGATGCATATAAATCCAATCAGTTAAATAAAGTTGAATACTATAATATTAGGAAAATAATTACTTGTTAATATCAAGACCATTAGTCCAATATGGTGTAAATTGGGAAATATGTTTGTGTATACCAATGGTAAGTAATGGTAAGTCTCATATCTATTCCCATGTACATGAGATCTTTGAGAACCTACTTTCATGAAATATAATACCATAATATGCATATATTTCTACTTTGACACAAAAATGTGAACATATTCTCACTCCTTCAAAGGATGTTTTTGAAAAAATCTCAGCAATAAAGGAGGACCCATCATCAATTCTTGACCATATCCTAATGATTTACCCTGATGTAATAATGTTCGTGGTAATAACAAGGATTTGGGCCCACAACCCCACCTCCCCATTTAGTGCGACTCATCCATATAATGGAGTGGTCACCCAAGAGTAGACATGAATCCATACACACATCTAAGTGGGTAATCAAAAATATTCCAGGATAAATGGACAACATTATCTACCACAAATTGATCTTACAACTTAGGGATATCAAAAAATATCGTGGATTATCCAGGGAAGTCATATATCCCTTCCATAATTATAGAATCCTACTATCATATAATAGTATCATAATAGGATCCAAATGAATAGGAACATGTATATTAAGGATGCCACTTATAGAAGGTAGAAATAGTTTCCCACAAGAAAGAAACTAAAATGAAATATTGCAAAAGGTACATGGAAAATAAAGGGAGGATTCAGGATCCTTCTCTACTGGAATATGGTGTTCCTAAATCCATAAAACATCTATCAATAATGGATCATGATCCTAATGATCTGATACCAAATTACTGATGTGGTAGTAGCTATTACCATGGTCCTCCATATTAAATTGTTACCATTAGATTTGGAGGTCCTCCGTATATCACATAACATGAAGGCTTCTTTTGCGGACAAAAGGTGTTCGATCACGAGATCCCATCTTATGATGATCATCATGGTTTCCCTCCTCATGGATATATGATCAAATATAGTGAATGTCCTACTTTTTCAATCTTATTCCCTAAAGGTCCTCCCTAGGGGATATGCTAGAATGATTTTCACTGCAATTTTACATCATGCTATCATGGTAGTGAACTCCATGATAGAATTTTTAATGAAGGTCCTCCATAAAGGGATATCTTATTATGAAAATAATGTTATCCCATTGTTCTAATATACCGTAATGGTTTTTCCTGGGGTATACACTACCGAAATGATCCATGTTGTTAGACATGGATCTATAACAGTGGTCCTCACAAGGATGGCATTCCCTACAAGGTTCCACACTATTGTTACATCGTATTACATGTAGAATGTCCTCCACTAGGTTTTTTCTTCCCTAAAGGTCTTACCATGATATACACTAATTAAATTCTTCCTCTCGTCAGATTCAGACTATGATGGTGGTTCTCTCCCTGATAGCACCCACTATGAAGGTCATCCCCACTGTAAAATTTCATATTGGCTTGAGATACATCCCCTTTCTAAGTCAATTAAAAGAAATCCATAATATTCTGGGGCACATGGAAATGTGGGGTTAGAGCTGTTAGATACCCAATTTGTGATAAGAGGCATCCATTATCTACCATGATGCCACCTGAGGAAATTCACATCCTCTATGACACCCATGGACCATTCACTTAGAAATTAGACCTGATATAGCCCCTCAACATATGAAAAAAATTCAAGAAGTGCCTATGTTTGAAAGATCTATTATAGGAGTATTTGGAAAAGGAACAAAAGTGTATGCTGGTTTTTAGAAGAAAACTAGATAGGGACGACATAATCATTATTTTGTCTCCCTCAACCACTTATTAGTTTGAATTCCCAAGGGAATTATCAAAATAATTCATATATAACATTCATCTCAACCTCTATAAAAATATAAAACATTTGATTGAAAAATTATTTTTTTACGATGGGTATGATATAATGTAAAAACATTGAGACAACATCATCTTAACATCAACTTCGAATACATTTCATCTTCATGGTGACTGAAATTAGAGAGGTGTCTAGAAGATCTCCCACTAACCATCCATAATGCGAAAGATAATTTGTGTCATCTAATTGTCGATGCCTCATCTATTGTTTACATTTTGTGATGCGGGAGAAGGGAGAATTGTATTTCATCCAATGACATATTCATTAGAATCCACCAGAATTGACATCTTGTAATGTAATCATTCCAAGTTGTCTATTATGAAAAATCCCTACTCAAGAAAGGTTCCACACACATCCATAATGTTCCTTGAGCAAGTCTCAAAATATTCAACCCCTATGAGAGATATCCATTGAAAAACTCTTGAAACAAGAATATGAAAACATTCTACATGCATCTCACTTTGGGAAGTTAGTCTTCAAGAACTCCTAATTCCCTCAAAAAAAATATTTGAGAAGTTGATTCAGAATTATATCTAGATCATTCATGAATAGGGACTCATAAGATCAATAGAGCAGTGATAGGAGGAGCAACAACTATAATTCGAGACTAGCCCTTGCCCATAGGGCTGAAGTATTTTTACCACAAAATTGCCCCATAATACCATCATATTTATATCAGGGAATGATAATGAGAGAACAGAATAATCCCTATCCAAATGTTCTAGGGGAATTTTTACCCAAACTACCCTCAAATAGAAATATTAATTATCTTTCCATGGAAGTGTTATTGGTCGTAAATCCTCCCATTCCATCCCATATCATGACCCATTTTCCCCAAAAGGAGGCATAGAGACATGATACATAGATGTTCCCTCCATGTTAGTCTTCACCAAAATGTTTTAGGAGGATCCTAAAAAAGATGGTAGAGGTCAAAAAAGTGCACAATCAACCTTCCATTCATTTATATGATGTTATGATGACACAATGAATTATGACTCAATTAATATGATTGCTGTAAATCTTTTAGATGGCATATAAAATGATGAAATATTCAGAAGAACATGAATAGGATGGTTCCTACCAGATTTTGATCCACACAAATAATGAAGGTTTTCAAACCTAGAACCATAGAGACACACTAATTTTGGGTGTTATCTCAATTAATCATATACCACATACGTAATGGATCACTACTAGAGATAATAATAAAATCTAGGTCACATACAACCCACCTACTCCTCTCGATGAGGATGATAACTATATTCTCAATGAAAGATTCACCTGGTAGGAGGAGGAAATGAAATAGTTGAGTTGACTTAATGCTAAGTAGCAATGTGGTAACATTGATATAAAATACATTCCCTAGGTAGATCTTCAATGTATTGTTCCTAGATGTATTCCTCTCCCAAATATATTTTTCAAGGCAATGGAAGAATGGATAGAACTTCTTCTTTACTCAATGCATATTACATTAGGGTACGTAGCCCTAATCCAAGATAAGTTTCAATATTTTCAACCATTAAGTAGACAACTAGAGATAGCTATGAAAAATCCTCAAAAGTTGATTTTGTCTAGATATATTTCTCAAATAGTGGTAGAATCAATGTGTCAGATCCTTCCAATTTATGCACATGTTCATGATCATGCTCAATTAAACACAAATTAATGGATAATAGACACTATTGAGTCATTGGAAGCTCTCTTGGAATATGTTGAGGATATGATATAAACAATAAATTAGAAAATGGAAGACTTACCTAAACTAGGTTTGTTACACCATTCCACCTCCAAACTTCTAGTGTCCTACATTTTTGGTTTTCAGTGGAGAATATGGCCTAGAATAACATTTGACACACTATGAGTCCCCCTGTGATCCCATGTTGTGAACTCTTTTGTTTCATGATGCAGTGGAAATCAGATGCTTCAAGAAAAAATTTCATGGGATAGACTTAGTGTGGTACAACTATTTTATGGACCATTCAACCAAAGGATTAGAGGATCTACACTCTATGTACTCTTTATTTTTAGCTCGATGCTATAGAATACCATAATCAGCGACCTCTCGAACTAAAAACAATGATAAAAGTGGGATTCTAATATTTTATTTCCATATTTAATGCATTGAAATCTTTGAATAAAGCACTTCTATATGAAGATATGATCACTTAATGAATTATTAAACATCACGATGATGTGCTAACTATTCTCAGAAAAGTGAAATATAAATGTGGGATTTTTTATTTCTCCACCATTTCCCAAAGAATGTATGAATATATAAGATTGACTAATCTGAAGTCCATCGTAACTCCACCAGTCTAAGGTGGAATTGTATCAATGGAGGAGGTGACATCCATAACATTTAAACAAACCTTGTTCCTTCTATAGCTCTGAAGCATACACAGTAGCATGTAACACCACTTGGCATCAAAAACATCCCTCACCTCAAACGGATGAGTAGAGGGGACCCAGGTTGATTCCATTGGAGGAGTAATGAAATAATTATTTCTGATTATGAGATGATATAGTCCATGTGTATTTTATAGCAGATATGGAAAATAATTTAATACATATTTTCTAACTCAAATGGGGTCTAATGGGTATGTATAAAGGATGAACATATTATTTCCCCATTCACTAGAAACTAGGAAACAACATTCCCTAATGATTTTTCTACAATGACCACTTGTAGAAAGTTGTACATTCTGAGCATCTGATTTTGAGAAGGACACCTGCATATTATAATTTGATACTACTTCTATCCATAATGAAGGAGGAGAGTAAAATTTTGTTTTTATATGGATGGAAGAAAATTTCTAGAGTTTGACAACTTGAATGAAAATCAAACAAACTCTTGTAAATCTCAAGAAACAGATGAAAAAACTAACTATCCCACATATTTCTCCCACTACAACCCAACCTAATATTTCATCACCAAAAACCACCATGGGAAAACCTTCAATAAATAAGACTAATAATAATGGAAGGGAAGATTTTCAAGTGGTTAAAACTACACCAAGGAAAATGTTTACCTTCACCCTCTCATATTTTAGGCCCTTATATTTGAAAAAATGGGTACCACCTCGCCAAACCACAGTAACAAAAATTATCATCTTGTAAAATTCCTCATCAAAAGAGTATTTGATCATTGGGTCCATTATTTTAATTCATCTAATGGATCACTTTTCTGATAATGTGTAAGGATATAAACCCATGTTCCTTGAACCCCGCTGGGAAACTAGATGAAGGGGTCACAATGGATGAGCATACCGGGGAATGTGTTACCGTGGAAGAAACCAAACTTCTAACCAAGCCCATACCCTTAAAAAAACTCATAGAAGATACATTCAGGGGATCTAAAAAGAATAAAAAAACCCCATGAACTTGATAGAAACCACAATGGCCTAATATCTGTTGAATATCAATCAATGTAGGTTCATGTTTCAAATTTTTCTTGGTATGTAGAATGACCAACATTTCCCAAAAAACAAAGAACATGAGTGCTTCCGAATATAGTCTTAGGGGAAAATCCATCCACATCAGATACTAAATCCCATATTCTTCCTATAAAATAGGATCCTCATGATGGGAATCACCGATATTTAGACCAAAAATATGATATCTCGAAATATTTAGACTTGGTACGAGCCAAACTATAGATCCTGGATAACATGATTATGTCAAAAATACCTTTTAGAATAACTCATAATATTTTTTAATACCCCATGATTTTTATGCCGAAGTGGCTGTTATAGAGGTCTATTGGATAGAGACTGATCCTCACGAATTTCATGTGGTTAACTCTTTCACATATCATGATGATGATGACATTATAAAGGGACATTCCAGACCCATGTATGTGTCCTGCATGATAAATGTTGTTGATGTCCTAAAATTATTCATTGACAATGGCTATAGATTTTACCTAATTTTATAAAATACACATAACCAGCTAGGCTAAAATGAGTATAACCTAGTTATTATTACCACAATGCTAAATGGTTATGAAAAATGTGATTGTAATCTATTGGGAGAAGTCAAACTGAATGATCAATTTTGAAATCTCATGGATGACTGAGAATTTATGTTAGTTCATAAGAACAGGGAAGTTATCACCCAACATGGACATCCTTATTTAAATAAACATTTATAAATCCTATCATCACACTATCAATTCATTAAATTCTTAACTAATTGAAAATTTGGGACATTTCACATAGAAAATTTGTCATGTGAATCTAATGAGTCGCATTATATCAATAAAGGATTCAATCAGTAGAAATAGAAACTACCACTAATCAATGGAAATGTGTGGTTCATTACCCCCAATAGTCTATATATAATCTCATCTACCCCCTTCAAAAAACCAGTGAAGAATACATGTTACCCATCAGTCAATTTGAGTATATGTGTCTAAATTCGCATTCTTATTTCACAATAATAATGATTTAAATCACGAAAAGTAATTCTAAACGTGGTAAAAAACATGTTGAATCCAAAAAAAGTGGTGAAATGTTGAATGAAAATTACCTTGAATAAACATAGTCCTCCAGGAAATTTCAGACTCACTAACTGGGGTAATAAATGTTTTCTTTTTACCCAAAGAGGATGAGAATAATCCTTCTCCACCCTCAATCCATCCTACCCTATATCTAGGGAACATATACCATTACTTTCTTCCACTATGGAATAAGAATATTAAGACAAATAGGGGGAAGAAAAATAGGATTATGATGATTGGGACACCCCTCCATTATATTAGGATGGTTCCTCTACAACCATTATTGGGATCAGAGAAATACATTTGGCTAGAGAAGAAGACTCACAAATGACTGTGTTTAGTGAAGTGATATATTTTGAAGATAAAGAGGTCTACAAATACTTCTTGAAGAAGCAACATGATGTATTCTCCTACAACTACATTAAATTTCTGGCCTTGATCCCATGTTTACATCCCACAACCATTGAATGTAAGGGGACAATCATGACTATAAATAAGAAACTAGATGGACACACCCAACATATGATACTAAAAATGATTTTCTATTTAATGGTATTATTAGTTATAGCTTAATTAGGAAGGTCCAATATCCCACGTTGATTTCCAATATAGTACTCATAAAAATAGAACATGAAAATTATATTTGGTATACACTTTATGGATCCCAAATGAAACTTTTCAAAAGATGGTTTTCTAGTAATGATCACTGAAGCATTGATCGATGCAACGACACGATATCAGTCCCTCTTCTTCATGGGTAGCATGATAAAATAAAATCTGGATTTCCTAGGAAGATGAAGAATCATTATCCTTCAACACCCAAGGATTAATGTTTCTATAGGGTAATTCTCTTTTTCTTGAAGGAGTGTGCTACATAACAATGTTTCATGCACCACATCTTCAAACCCTTCATGGGAATGTTTTTTGAATGAAATGTTGATGACATGGGGGTTAAATATTGACATTTATTTGGCCACCTAGTGGACCTCAAAACCCATTTCAAAAAACTGATAACAAACAACCTTAAAATGAACCCCCTAATGGGTTCCTTCTAAGTTTACTCGAAGAATTCATCATCTTTTTTTTACATCATCGTTGAATCGAAGCTGGCCCAAAGAGGAAAAGTTACATCTTTGGCATGCCACCACCTCAAAACCTCATAGATTTGAGGTTATCTTAAGTACATTAGTCATACATTAGTCACTTTATAGACAACATTTTATAAAAATGTATTCCCTTCAATAGGTGAAGGAATAAGGTGTCCCAAATCAGTGGGCATATGATTGTCAGAAATAATTTGACAATATTAAGAAATATCTATCGATCCCACCCCCAGTTTTGATGACACCCATCAAAATAATTCCACTTATTTTTTATGTTATATCAATATAGAAACCACTGGGTGCCTTTTTCATGCATAATAATGACACTGATGGTGAATACAACCTTTCTTCTCTCATCCAAAGCAAGATCATTATTAATAATCGTTATTCAGATTCCAAGAAGGGATTTTTGGAACTAATACTTGGGGTTAAAAAGACGAGTCACTACCTATAGAATTATGAGGTCTCTTTTTAATCACATCGAATCAAACTAAAATACATGAAAGACGTATGATGTTTACTAGACATCTTTCTTGGTGGGTGGTCATCAAGCTATCATTTGACATTAAATCTACACCTCAAAAAGATGTCAAAGGCCATGGATTATCAGATATCATGGACGATCACCCCTCAAATGAAAGGGATTCATTGGATTCTAAATTACCAAGTTGAAGAGGACTTATCTATTAAGGAAGAACTATAGATATGGGAAATTAATTTTGATGTTATATCTAAAATTTCGACAAGAAAAAGGATGGAGTACACCAAACAAGAAAAAGTAGGGATAGGTGTCATGATAATATCTACAACAAAAAAATTCTGACCTTAACCCTTCCTATTATTTTAGGGGTTCATTAAAAATGTGGTAGAATTTCATTATTTCATTACAGGTCTAGATATGACACATCATGTGAAAGTAAATCAATTCAGGAAAAAGGGGATTCTAAGAGAGTCCTTAAGCAAGTCAATGATGACCATGATATCATAAAACAATATTGAACCCATCTATCAAACCACACCCTTGTACAATTGGTGTAATTCCCGTTTGATTTGAAATTGATTCATTCCCCATGGCCTCAAGAAGCATAGGTGGATTGTTTAGAAAATGTGGCCATAACTCTAGTCGACCATGAGAGGGATGAAATAGTCATCCGTATTTCACAATGTTGAATGGTCTCACCATTATTCAAGAGAAAACAGAACACATCGATAATATTAGAGCCATACCAGAACCATACGATCTTACTACCAGCTCGATGAAAACCATTGTGGACTACCATCAAAATAGAGAGCTCCCACCAGACAGAGAAGAGAGAGATAAAAATCAATGATGAGAAAATAATAATGTCATATATAACATTATGAATTAAAAGGTTCTCTATAATTATTGCATTGATAGGGCCATTCATAGGGTCATTGATGTAAAAGAGACACATGTTGTCATGAAGGAAGTGGAAACTGGGACCTGTGGTGATCACTAGTATGTCCTCACACATTCCTACCCAATCTGAAGGCGTGGGTACTAGAGTACCACTATAAAGAGGACTACACCCAATTCCCAAAGAATCTTCATTCCTACAAGTTTCATGCGAATTTCATTAACCAACCACTAGTGTTTCTTCCAAAGGGTATGTACTACTGGACATTTATCATATGAGGAATTAATATCACATCGCTATATCCTCCCACCATGTACAATAAGTTAACATGTATTCTTACTATAAAAAACATCTTCTTCATGTGTGATGAAGAAATAACACTCAATGAATTTTTGAAAAGAATAATTCTTTAGATTTTTGAAAACCAACATCATCAACGTATTTAGTGTAACTCATACAATACTGATGGAAAATGGAACCAATTTCTATTTTTCTGAATTGAAGAAAATATATATAGAGTATGACATCATGTCCAACCATTAATCCCACTACCATGAATTGTATAATGGACAGATAGTGTTCTTCTATACTAACTTATGAAATATTATCTAGAATATGGTTCATATGGATAAAAATCCCTGACCGGACAAGCTGTTACATGTCTTCTGGGCTTATAGAACCATGATATTAAAGTACATGGCAAATCTTCAATGTCTTATGAGAATAAAATACATGATTCCAATGTCCTAGTGATATGATGACAAACTGCGCAAATCTATAATGTTCTCACACAAAAGAACATTTATCTTGTAATCAGTTATCTACAATTCTGTATTCAAGAAAAACATTTGGATTGATTCCTAAGAACATTGAATATGTAGTGATACATGGATTTTACATCCTCTTATACTCACCCCAAAATTAAAAATACCCCCACTCTTTGTATGGTGGAGACCTATGTATGGAAATTTCCATAAATAAATATGTATATCTTGATTCTTAACCTTGAGATATACATAGTGAATCCTAGATCTCAATCCGTAGAATCATCCATGTTAATATTTATTTCACTTCAATTGACCCTCATCCTTACCCCTTGATGTTAAACTGAAAAGTTAATGAAGTACTACATGTGTCCTGATTATCTTTTAATCGGTTAAGTATTGATTTCATGACCGCATATCCTAGTCCTGCCCATATAATACATGAAATGTTACCTCTTATTCATAAAAATTCGATCAGTGTAGGTGACTCCAAGGTGGGTCCTATTTATAGGTCCATTCAAGAAAGGCACCCCACCATTCACAAGTTCCAGATCTATGTATGGATGTTTTCTAGAAACATGTGTGGAATAATACATTACTATGTAGGATATTTAGTGACTCCCTGATTTCAGATTCTATAAACTATAAAAACATTCCTATCACCTCAAATTGGTTCACCCTCATCCACACCACATGAATTTAAACTGCATGAGGTTCTAGAACTATGTTTTGATTGAATACAACCCAAAAAGGATATGTAGTGACGTCTGGTTCTCTGATATCACATCTAGTTGAAATAATCAAATAATCAATGGGAAACATTCCCCTCACATCATAATGATCGGACCTACATAGATTGTTACCATTTATAACTATTTATGTCATGATTCCTATCAACATTGGATATGCAGTGATACTTGGATATATAATCCCAAGTCAGACTACAACAAAGGATACAAATTCAATCATCTCTATGTATGAGTTAGATCTTTACAAGGAGTGACTTTTGGAGAACTATATATCGAATGATTCTTATTTTGATGAGATAAGTAGAAACACCCCAATTCTTCATCCTCGTCCAACCACCCCAAATGAAAAATTCCATTACCCTTCATTATATCTCCAAATTATGGTGTATTATTGCCTTTCAACTCATTGATTCTCATAGTAATCAAAGACAACTTGGTCTAAGTAGTATCTCCATAGGATTTCCTAAAATATTGTGGGGTATTGATCCACACCACAGTTTACATGGTCCTTGTATAAAGACCCTAAAAGGCACACGAAATGTCCTTAACACATGACTTAAAACTAAATGGATCAAATAAAACCATCTTTATTCACTTCAGCTGACTTAATTTCCTTACCGTAATATGTTAAACATTTTGTTACCTGAATATCTAAGTATTTCTTGATTCTTGTTTTGATGAGACATGTAGTGACACCTAAGAACTATGTCATAATCTCAACCACGGGATAAAGAAAAATGATAATGATCCCAAATCATGGGTATAAACAATGATATATATAGGAGACCTCAAGGTAGGTTCCTCATAAATGGATCTATCATGGAAACTCAAATGACCCCCAACATATGATTAATATCTATAAACGTAATGTCACATTCCATTCCTAATAATAGTATGAATTTTTCTTAAATACTCTGGTACATTCATTCTATTTACTATATTCTATACCCCAAGAAATTTCACGTCTTCAGAAACCTCCAAAACCATCAGAAATGGAGGGTTAATATCTTAATGACACCTTTTTTGACATTGCACAATGTTCCATAGTTGGCTCTGCATACGTTTTACTGTTATCAACAAGAGGGAAATCCATTCCCAAGAGAGGATTGTTATATATACGTAAGAACCAATTATTTTTCCACCACATATCATTTCTCCAAATCTGAAAATACCTTAAATCATGGAGTATAATTTCATTCCCCCTTATGTTAGGGGAATGTCAAAACATCAAATCTTGATAAGTCTCATATTAATCACTGTTTCAGGGACATATGATCTTAGTTACATGACCAAAAATTGCATGAAATCTTGTAATCCTCATCACATGATGTCAAAATTCCCGAATGATGTCTTAGTCACAAGAAACAAAACTAGATGATGTATTGAACTATAAGTGGCTTGATTCCTATAAACATCGGATACGTAGTGACATATATATATCAAATCATTATTCTAGCTACAAAAAAGTCAAAAATTCCCATCCCCTATGAATGATACAATCCATTACGAGGAACCCTAAAAGAACTACATATGGCTTGATTATTGTTATCATAGTATACATATTGACACAAATATCCTCAATATAGGGTCCAATCATGAGGTAAAAAATACCTACCATTTTCCTGTGTATGTTTCATGCATTCACTTGATGTTTTTTGATTATGAAATATGTATGTACTAATTATTATTTTTATGGGACATTTAGTGAAACCAAGAAATCTAATCATTGGCCCAACCTCCATAATTATAAAAACATAAGTCTTAAGTATGGTTCATACCTGTATGAGGATAAACAATCTACCCATTCCTAGGAAATTTCAACCTGGAAGGCCCCTTTCTTGTTCATGAAATCACTATTCACCAACATATATTTGTGTCTTTAATGGTTTGAATTCCCATAAACCTCTCCAACCATCATACATTTATGGTTAGTGTCTTGAGAAAAACAAATTTTTTATATGCATACTATAACCTGGTTGGATCTGCATAAGTTCACCACAAAAATTGTCTATCAAACAAGGGAAAGGTTAACATTGGGAGAGTATTTTCCTATATTCATATTCCATAGTGACCATTTTTATCCAACATATCTCCTTAGATTCAAAGAACAATAGATTAAATTTTAAAACCACTACATTTAATTCATAAGGATTAAGGATCATTCTTGAACATATTACCCTGAAAAGGGAAAAACATTTATCCCTTGGTAAAAGAGTAGTGACCATAAATTGTATCTAGTGAACATCCTCATCATAATAAATTAAACTGCATGTTTCATTTGATAGTTTCACATTATTAAACGTCTAAATTATCTAACCCTCCTTTACACAATCCATGTACCTATAGGATTGGATTCACATTCATGTCCAATGATGATACAAATTCCTTTTTCATTTGAAAACTTTATTTCCTTTATAAGACATCATTCTTGGTCTTGAGAAATCCAAATTTTCAAAAAATTATTAGTCCTTGGAAATAAAGTTCCATTTTCTTAAGGAACACATTGATTAACTATGTACAATATACCCTAGTTGGATCTACATAAGTCATCTACCGAAATTTTCTATCAAACAGTAGAAAATTCAACAGCAATATAGGATTTTCATATCTCTTTACACCCCATACAATCATTTTGGAAACCATTTTTATGGTTACTCATTACATATTTTTCCCATATCAGGTCTCCTAATAAATAAAAAACCAGGTCAAAGAGAGATCCTTAATTCCTGTTTGATAAATATTGGAACATTCTCACCTAGTAATCACTAGTATTTCCATCACCCCATAACTCCTCGTCAGAGATATACGACTTAATAGATCATTAAAATTATCATGGTTGGAAAAACACTAAAATAACCATGAAATGAGACAAAAAACTTCCCATGTGGATAACCTAAAAAGGTAACCCTAGAAATAAGTTGAAATCTATCTCAGTAAATATATTATTGGCCTAGTTTATGCGAGCACTAAGCAATCAAAAGAATATTAAAAAAAATTATGAAAAAAAATCACTATAAATCCCTAGAACAATTTAGGTTACTTCTTCTAAGCTCGTGCCATAGTACAATTAGTAAAAAATATTATACTTATAACGGAGAAGATACCATGTTTTTAGTGTTTTACTTATATCCCTAGGAAAAGTAAAAACAATTTTCACTGAGTCCCTCATATCAAGAAAAAAATTAGATCCTTAAATGATCATGTCAAAATGGTTATCCATGATGAAAAATGAAATTATAATATAGTAAACATTATATGTAAAAATATTACCTATTATGGTTGATTGGAATTATAGGAAAAGATAAAGGAAAATCATTGGAAGGTGGTTGATTTTTCATTTTACTGAATGAGAACATAAGAACATATATAGCTTGGAGTCTGTATATAGGTATAAGATATTTTTTTATAGTTCTCACATGGTAGATTAAAAATGATGGAGCAATGCCTTTTCCTAGTCCACTATGGCTTGGGGGGGGATCTGACGAGGTCATGGTCTCAACATCTTCATTGGCCCCCAGTGCCACTACCATCTCATTCAAGTCCAATCCTATCTTTTAATCATCATCCACCAACTTTTACCCTTCGTTGATAGCTTCCTGAGTACAGTTCATTTGTTTCTTAATCCTATCTATTTTCCATCTTAACATCTCCACCTCTTGGAAAAACCTTCCATATGAGGTCATCTTTCCATAATTTCTCTCTGTCTCCTTGAGACCATCCTAATATCCTCAATTTCTTTTGTAAGAAGTGGTTTCATGGGAACAAATTCATTCATGCATAGAATCTATGTTTTGAAGGCAATAATAGGGCATGATAGGCTTCTCCTAGGTATCAATCACCTAATTTATTATGTTATATATGGCATGATAATTAAACATCGATTCATTATAAATGAAAATAGGTGGAATTATTTAGAATAAAAATTCTCATGTTTCAAGGGGGTCATTAAAATTATCATCCAGATATCATTCCATTTTTTTGACCATTGGGATGAAGGTTATCTCAGGCCTCATAGTCTAAATTCAATTAACTCTTGGATAAAAGGATATATTCCTGAATAAACACCACCATATAAGTTTTTTATTTACCAAACATGGTGTGTCTTGTTCTGACCATAGCTATTTCCCTTACATTATCAACAAGTGGAAATATTGAAACATCATCTCTAGTAACATAAAATTAGGGTTTTAATTCTGGAATCCTATGATTGAAATAGTTAACAAATAAAACCCAAAATAAAAGGGAATCATTTTATGGGAGAAAAAATAACCTCCACATTCTTGGAAATCCGCATCCCTAGACACCATTGTTTCATCATCACCTAGAAAAATTTATATGGAATCCTTAGTCTGCAAGTTGAAACCGGGTTCTTCTAGAGACACTAGTTATATAGACTCATGCTCACCTGGATATGATATCTTTATTACATCACTCAAATATAATTACTTTTTGTAATAACCATTATAGAACAGGCATAAAAACTAATCGTTATTATCCACAAGATTCAATTTCTATGCCTTCCATAGTGGTTCTTCCTAGATAAGAAGGATCGGTATACTGAAAAATGATATCACCCCATGAAGATACATCTTCTACTAGGGAATATTTCATTTTTTGGGAAGGAAAGTTCCAATATGACTTTGGATCTCCCAATGGCATCAATTGGCCCAGTTTATCTATCATATTCCACTACTGCCACCAAATTTATCACATTTTACTCCAAATAATTATAGTCTATAGAATTTTAGGAAATTATTACATGACTACTCATCAGATCATCACAAATTCATGTGCATTATTATTATTCATAAAATTAAGACACATAACATGAAACTAAATAAATAAATTTTTCATTAATCTATTATCCCCAACATTATACGTATCAAAAAATTTGATTTCTATCGATTTCTCATGGTATTCCAATGAGTTGATCCCCTATAAAGGATAGAAGACCGAGCTGGGTGGGAATGATCCTTTAGGGATTCCATGAACTGCCTCTATAAATACAGCTACTATAGGGGACCCCCTCTCTAGATACTCCCACATCATGTGGGATATTCAATCCAAATTTTATTCCCCTTGGGGTTTACTTTGGGAATGTGACAATCCCAAAAATCACCGCAGGCTGCTTCAAGACTAGAATTATTGGTTCAAGATCATGATTGTAAGGAGAAGTAGAGATGGTTTAGAATTGACTCTTCAATGGTATCATATAGACCCTTTAGGATATCCTCCATGTTCTCTATTTGGTCATACAAGTAAGGTCTTCCATTGAAATATTAAAGGAAGTCAGACATTTATTCCAAATATATTGTCACCATGCAAGGATGTTCACGAATAGAGAACCAACTTGGGGAAATGACCCATCCAAATACTATAAACTAAAAGTTTTCTTCCTAGAGTGTTTCCCAAATGTCTTCAGTGGATGTGCCTAATCTCAATGGATCTAATTATTTCCAAGACTCTTGGAATTATGAAGGGATCAGGATAGTTAATGATGGAGGATTTTCCCTAATATGTGAGGAAGGTTCCAATAACTACAACTACTTTCCAGGAGTCTGTGTTTCCCTGGAACCCTATATATATCAGTTCATATAAGATCCAAATTCAGAATGATGAATTTATGAAATTAAATTCATGGTAGGGGGATCAAAATTTGTAGCCCCACCTAAGGTATGGTTATCATCCTCATCATATTATGTAACCAAAAAACTCACCATGGATAGAACATCCTAAGAATATCTTTGTCCATTATACCGGGAATAGATTGAGTCATTCATCTCATGAAGATAAAAACCCACCCTATCAGGGTCATCATCATAATAAATAGTTGTTACTATTGATACATATCCATTCCTAGTTAATGAAACATCATTCTCATTCAAAAAAGTTCCACAAAGTGTCGATTGAATGACCTTCCTTAAAGAATCCCATTTTCTCAATTCCATTGGAAGGGAGACATCAAGTGGGATTGATACTTCACCCTAATACGTAGCACCTGCAGAATGGGTGGTTGGACCCCAGTCTCTAAAAAAATTACAAAGGGGATAAAAAACTAGGTACATAATTGTATGATTCATGGACCTAGAATTCCGAATTATTTTTTGGTTTCCCCCTCACCCTATAGTTATTTTTATCATAAACATTAAGAATTGGTTTTTCATTTTATCGTTAAATTATGATCGGTTCCGTAATTCAAAAAATGATGCGGTATGAGGAGGATAGAAACCCATGGAAGGTAGATTCCCAATCCAGCATCGTGTGTCCCCCTAAGTGAACATTAACCAATGTTTATGAGCTATGATTAAGGGTTTCTCTAGTAATGTTTAATGGCCCGAACCTAGTTACCCAGAGTCGGTGCATTATTACATAACATTGACCTGATCACAAAAGTTCAAATCTTGAAAGACCGATTAGTTTAGTAGACTTGGAAGTGCTGGATACATTCATAAGGTTTACATTACATCATAAAATGGAAAACCTCTACTACATTGTTTCCATAGACAACACTGAGATCCCATAGACTATCCCTGTAGGTTAGTCATTATACAGTTCTTCACCTCTAGGGAAAAATGAAACATATGAAGGGGTGAGATCAGATGCTCAGTAAGGATAACAATATTGCATAAACTTTCATAAATAAGCATAAACTTTTAAGGAAATGTATAAGACTAAAACAAAAGCCTTTTAAAATTGAACTTCATTATAATATGGGAATTATAAAAACCAAATAATTCCTTTTACTTATTCACATGGATATTCTACTAGTCGAATAATCACTTGAAATATCAATAGCCACATTCATAATAACGGAATGCATAATGCCAGACTTTCATAACCATATAGTCAAGGCCTTATGCCAAGACTAAAAATAATATTATTTCAAGGCCTTGATCCAAGACACTAGTTTGCCACATGATACCTACCGATGCATCAAGGAGCTTTAGCGGGCTCCACCCATCACTTACTAAGTCCAATCCATTCCTCATATGAAAAGGTTTAAACATAACACAAACATTCATATTAAAACTAGCATATGAAATGTCAATAATCTATCTATAAACCATGAATGGTATAAAAATAACAATCCACAGTCAAAAATATCACAAAAAATTCAATACATTATGGAAGTTTTGTTTCATAATAAATCAACTTCAAATAAGCATAAAATCCATCAAAGGATGTTGAAATAGATTAAATCAAAACCCTTTTAAAGAAATATCTCTTTCTATTTTGAAATCATTTAAAAGTCATGTAATTATAATAGAAAACATTTATATTTGAAAATATTCTTATAATATTTAAATTTATGCTTTGATGATGTTATAACGGTGTAAAATAGCTTCACCCTCCTTATAAGTTTAATAAACAATTCTTACCTTAATTTTCTCGAAAAGGTCATAAAGTAACTTGTTTGGAAAATGACGGAAAGAATACTTTCAAAACATATAAGGTCAAATAATGGTATGAGTGAATTTACCCCATTGTCTAGTAAATAGTAAAAATGTTTTTGAATTCATTTTTAAGAAACACAGATGTGGATGATAAAGAGGTCCCAGTAGATATTTTCGTAAAAACATCCTCGGATAATAAAGAGATTGTGAAATTAACCCTTACCCTGTAATTTTCCTTCGCCGAGGGTAGGTTAACCTCTTTTATAATGGTGAAATATTGTTATTAAATTATACAAAAATCATAAAAATTAATATGATACCATATATGGTCTTTTAATATTTCTTGTTTAATAATATTTTAGTATTATCGTCATTTCAGGTGATAACTAATTCATTTTACATTATATGATTTGTTATGTAAGTAATTTTTGTTATGGATATGATGTATATTATTCATATTCAAAATGATATTAAGTCTTTAAACATTATTTTTCATCATCAAATGAAAATTAGTCTTGAATGGATTACGATGGGGAACAAATTTCATCTCGTTCGTGGGGATGGTAATCTGTACGTACGCACGAGCAACAATATCATTCTATTAATATTAAAATAATAGATAATTGGATGTTATATCATATATACAGAATTATTAACATGTTATATTTATTATTTACATCAATTATACATCATTATTATACACATACAAATAATAATGTTTTGAATAACAACGACACCACGGCGTGGAGACGGCAAGCTGTACGTACGCACGTATGGTGACATGTCATTCAAAGGATGGATAGAATAATGAATATGGTTGTACCATATTTATAATAACATTATAGTATATAGAAGATAATGGAGTTATTATTTTATAATGGAAAGAACAAAGAAAGGGGAAGTGGAAGGAGAAAAGAACATGAAAGACGTGATGAAATATTTACATCTTCTTCGGGTTCTTCATTTTGATATGATCAAAAGGGGTCATTAGGATGAATTAATGAATAAAGGAAGGCCTCTAGGATGAAGGTAGGATAGATGAGAGGGTATTTTGGTAGAGGTTGGACCAGACAAATGGAATTGAAGGTGTTAATTAGTGAGAAGGGGGAGTTCCCTTTTAAAAGAGGGGTGTGGGGAACCTTAGGGAAGACAAGAAATATTATTTTATAATAAAATACTTTTCGATTTATAATTGATCAAAAAATAATTATTCAAAATATAAGGTGGGGATGGATTGAAAACCACTCAAAAAATAGGATTTATATAGGTCTGTGTCACTACATTAACCTTATTTTCTAGATTTAACTCTTAGTTAAATAGTTTGGCATTTACCATGTCTCTTTGTATTTTTATAGTCTATAGTTAGTAAACATACTATATAATTCCAAGAGAACCCAAGTGGTTCATTAATGATACACCTATCATTAAATAAGTCTTTTGTCCTATCCATAGATTTTTAAGAATAGAATATCAATTAATAATATAATATTTGTTTTAAAAACTCTTTATGTCAATTTTGACACTATTTGGTATTTTTTTTTAAAAATTCCTAACAGAATTATTACTTTGAAAAAAATTCATCTAACAAACGATAAAATGTAATATTAAACTAGAAAATTAGTGTACATCTTAAAGTGATTAAATTTCATTTATTTGGATATTTATAATATCAATTATTTTAGTCTTTCATTAATTCTGTAATTACTTCATCGTCATTGGGTCATAAATAAATTTAAATAATTAATCTATAAAAAATATAAATAAAATATGATTATTTAGTAAATATTTTTATCATTATAATGAATATTTATTGTCTAATTTATCTTATGTGTATCCCTATATTAAAAATGGTTTAGTTATTAAAAATTGAATTTAACACTTTTAACTCTTCTTTGAATTAAATAATAATAAATGTCCTAATGCAATCTAAGTAGACCTAAAGGATAATATGTTATTCCTACTATTGTTTTTGGACGAATTACACTAATTCAATAGAATTATTACATGTTTTAGGGTAATAATATTATAATTTTTACCCTTAATGACCTTATTTACTTTTAACTGTGGTAGATAAAAGAAAAAAATTTACTATTCACCAAAAATAATTTTCATCTTATTGAACCACATTTTACTTACTAATACTAGTCACGTCTCTCTGAGTTTTGAAATTCAACTCACAAATGTGGTAAAATTATGTTTTATATAAATTTGGAAATGCTCCTTGGAGGTGAGTAAAAGATGGTAAAAAGTTCATAAAAAATTTTATATATCTAAAATTATTATAAACTGACTCCAATGAATTCAATTAATATTATATAGGTATTATCTATATATTTTGACCTAAAAATTTAAATAAAATAAATTATTATTTAAATAAAAATTCAGTTTAAAATGATAACTCAGTGTTTTTCACTATTCAAATAAAATTGAATGTTTTTAGAAAAAATACCAAAAAATAACCATAAGCTAATTTCGATATTCTGAATACAAAAATGAAGTCCATTTTAAAAGATAAAATTTATAAAATTTCTAAAAGTGGGTATTACTATTCATAATGGCTAGTCTGATTGGTTGTGGTGTGTTAGAACTCAAAGTTGTGTACAACACACACTATTGTATTATTCAAAGAGAAGCATACTGTGGAAGCATGGGGTGTTACATTCTCCCCTCCATCAAATAATTTCATCATCGAAATTTCTATAATATTACTACATAAAATGATTCAGGTGGTTCTTCATCATATTTTCATTGGGGATAGTTTTTCCCGGTCTCCAAAGTCTCTCCTGTGTGAGAGCATCTCTCTCCTAGGGAATCCTAAGTTTCAGTCTCTGAGTCCGACCAGTTCCAGGTGGCGCCATCTGCCTCTATGCACCCCGTCCCAGGTATGCGTCATTCTCCCCATTACAGATCCGGTGCCTGGGGTTTGTTTTCTTCATTTTTCTTCATTCTTGTTTATCTCCCCAACCCTCCATGGTGAAGAATCTGTGTACCTTGCCCTTGTTATCCTCTAGTTGTTCCCGAATCCGATCTTCTGTGTTTTTAAGGAGTCGTTCTTCATTTTCGTTCTGCTTGACCTCGACTTCAGGTGGTGTGCCTTACCCCCCAGGGGTCTTGTTTTTACTTTCAACGCCGTTTTCCCTCATCATCATCAGATTTGTGTGAAGGAACCCGGTGCCAGTTCTCTGTTTTCCTTTTTCCTTCTTCTTCGACACCTCATATCCCCTTCAGATATATGCGCTCAGAGGCTCGAAGAAATCTTGAGTCCGAGGATTCCCTTTCATTTTTCAGTCTCTCCCTGCATCTGAGAAATATGGAATTTATCTTATGGCAGAAGTTGTCTCTTTGATTTGCCAATTTTCTGCCCTGACTTGGTTGAACCGTGAAGCTCCTTCCGTGATGCAGCACTAATCTGAGGGATCACGATGTGGCTGATGCGATGCGGATGGACCCGCAAATTCATCTTCTTAGTTCGTGAAGTTTCCACTTTGACATGATCGACTCGCGAAGCTCCTCCAGTGATTCTTCAATGCGCTGAGGGATCGCGAAGAGGCTGTCGCGAAGGGTCTTGACCCGCGGAGCCATCTCCTTAGTTTGCGAAGTTTCCACCGCGATGTGGTTACTCACGAAGCTCCTTTAGCGATGTTTATTAGCACTGATGGATCGCGAAATGGTCGACACGAAGGGGATGGACTTGCGATGAACCTTCCGCGTGGCTTCACCGCATTGTGAGATTGTGAAGTGGCCCTGAAAAGATTCAGTGGAAGGGTGTGGTTCCACGATGGTGGGGTGTGTGCTGTGTGGAAGGTGGTGACCTTGTGGGTGGGAGACCATCTCTTTGTTACCTAAATGCTCATCTTCTAAATGGATTAATGCGGACCTGTTTGATTTTGTGGTTCTGTGAAGCACTTATAGTGCTGGGATGCCGCAAAATCCCGCCAGGGGTGTTGCTATGTGTTGACTTGTGTGCGCCACGGTGTGGGTTCATGGGCACGTTTCCTTTGGGGTGTGATTGACTACGAAGACTATGGTGCCGGTCTCGGAAGGGTTGATTGTGGTGGAGATCGTGTTGGGGCATCCAGTCTAGGGACCCTCCTGTTGAACAAGGGTGTGACTCTGTGAGGGCCGGGGGGACTACAAGGGCACATGTCCTCTTAGAGTATTGTGAAAACTTTTTTCACTATGGATGTGTACTTGGTAAATCAGTGGAAGGGGATGTCCCTAACGGACAAAGAAAAGGCGACGATATAGGCACAAAGAAGCGATGATGTACTATTAGAAAAGGGATTGTCTCTGTTTGTCATAGGAATGTTTGTGGAAAACATATCAGTAAATTAGGGGGCTCTCAAAACCACTCTTTAGTACATCTAGAAACTTGATGCAAGAGTGTAAATTTGGGAAGTGGGGACCAATCGCTTCATCTTTGAGTTATTTAATGAGAAAGATAGAGACAAAATCTTGTGGGGTAGACCGTGGTCCTTCGATAATCAACTCCTCATCATGGAAGAATTTATAGGGGGGACGATATCCAGCAAGTGAATTTAACCCATTCCTCCTTCTGGATACGAACTAATGTAATCCACTTCCATGCAAGAATGGAACGTACAATGACGGGAATTAGGGATATTTTAGTCCACTTTCCTTACTAGGACAATTCAGATCCAATTAATTAGGGCCCTGATGTTTGGATCGAGGTGGATATTGATGTGTCAGAGATACTGATGAGGGAAATGTTCTTAAAGATTAAAGATACCAAGATTTGGATATCATTTGAGTATGATAAAATCCCAATCTTCTGCTTTTATTGTGGTCACCTTAGCCATCTGGAATGAACGTGAAACACTAAACACAAGAGTGGTGCGGGTAACATTACCCTCCAATACAGCCCTTGGATTCATGCCAAAACGAATAAATTTGCTTTCATCCCTGAGACGGAAAAACAAAAGGACCGCGACCGTCTCACGCTAGAACATTCCAGTCTGAAAAAACCCATACCTGATAAAGCCTTAATGCTTAGACCAACGGATTTTCCAATGGATGGACCTCCCACTCAGAGAGAAGTCGACACTCAGAGAGAAACTGTAGGTCACCCTAAACCCCTGATGTACAATACTTTTACATCGGCAAAGTTGGTGATGGAACAACAAGAATCACTGTCACATTTCTCAAAGCAATTGCTGATACACGGAAAACCACCAGATATGGATCCTAACCGAAATTTGACCGAATTAGGTGTTCTAACAATGGGGGACCATGGAATGGCAGGATCTCCAACACCGGGCCCAATCACTCATCAAACATGGAAAAGGGTACATCAGGGAGAGAGTGTTGGGTACGCGAAGGACCCAAAATTTGGGGTAAGGAAAAGAAAAAATGAAACATGTCAATCCGAAAGGAACCGAACCAAAAGATGGAAAATGACAAATGGAGAAGCGTGTTCGGAGGAACTAAAGGCGGTGGCGGGTGAGACCCAGCCCCGCCTAGAGAAATGATTTCCTTATGTTGGAACTGTCGTGGGATTAGAAACCCACAAACAGTTCACATTCATCAGTGCAATTGCACTCAAAGTCGCCCCGATATGGTTTTCATGTCTAAAACCATACTGGAAAACAATGACACCAATGGTATTTCTCTGAAGTGCAGCTTCCAAGGCTACTTTTCGGTGCCTAGACAAGGCCATTCCAGGGGACATTGTCTCATTTGGAAGGATAATATCGACATCAATGTTTTGTCCTTTTCCTCGCACCATGTGGCAGCGTCTATTCAAACAGGCGTTCACCCACCCTGGAATTTTGTGGGTTTCTATGGCTAGGCATCCCATAATGATAAGGTAATTTCATGGGATCTTCTTTTCAAGGTGAGACATGACTTACTGAGCCCTATTCTGTTCGGAGGAGACTTCAATGAGATTATGTTCCATAGGGAAAATAGGGGCTGAACCATGTGTTCTTCAACTTCGATGTCATCCTTCAAGGATGCAGTCTCTATGGCTGACCTGGTCGACCTAGGGTGCTCAGGTAACCCTTTTACATGGTTCCACAGAAATACAGAAGGCACCCGTATCATTGAGTGTCTTGATATATTTCTGGGATCTACTGATTGAATTAATATGTTTAGAATGTTTCATATCGACCACATGGCCCTAAAATACTCTGACCACTATCCAATTCTCATTGACTGTACACGACGCGAACGAAATAGACATTTCTACAGACCCTTCATATTTGATGGCATCTGGTCAAAAGATCAGAAATGCGAAGAGGTTATCCGATCAAGCTGGAAAAGTACTCACGAGGATGTTTGCCTCAACCTTCAACTGGTCACATCCGATCTGAGGTGTTGGAGCAATAGGAAATTCTAACACCCTGACCGGCACTACAGCGTCCTTGAAAAGAGACTGAACAATCTCCTCAAACAACCCACGTCCACTAGAACTCTCTCTAAGATTGGAGCCACACAAAGAGAGCTGGACATGGCCCTTCGTATGAGGTAATGCTTCTGGGTGTTGCATGCATGGGACAACCATATTAAAGAGAAGGACTCTAACACCCAGTTTTTTCCCCCGAAAGCGTCAGCCAGGAATCAGAAAAACATTATTATTTGTATCTTATAGCCCGATGGAAGTAACGTTTCTGACACCAAGGGTATTCAGGAGGCCATGAAAAGATTTTTCCAGAACATCTTCTCTACAGGTACCCCGTTCATGTCTACTGAGGTCGAAGAAAGTATCAGACCTGTGATCACTGAAGATATCAATAAGAAGGTCACCATATATGTGATAGAGGACGAGATACACCTGGCTCTGAAACATCTTCATCCCACTAAGGCGCCGGGGTGGGATGGGTTCCAAGACCTTTTCCTTAAGCAATACAGGCACATTATTGGCCCTGACATCTGCAATATGATTAAAAATATCTGGGCTGGTAATACCAACATGGTGGCCATCAATGAAAATGTCCTCGTCCAAATCCCATAAATCAAGAAACCTATGGGGATCCCTATCTTTCGACCTATCAACCTCTGTAATGTCTCTTACAAGATCTTCTCAAAGATACTTGTCAATCAGATGCGGCCTTGGATACATGATATTATCTATTTAAACCAGAGTGACTTCATGGCCAAGAGATTGATCACTGATAATGCGATTTTGGACCATGAAGTGTTCCATTCTATGAAATCACGCTCCTCTACGAAAAGAGGAACCGTGGCCTAGAAACTGGATATGACCAAGGAATATGATAGAGTAGAATGGAATTTCTTAAGATTTGTTATGCAGAAAATGGGTTTTAATGCTAAATGGATAGATATGGTCATGAACTATGTCTCGATCATCTCTTACAAAATCAAGGTCAATGGGGGGCTTACCAGAAAATTTTCCCCATCCCGAGGTCTCCACCAGGGAGACCCCCTATCCCCTTTTCTCTTCATACTAGTGGCTGACGTTTTTTATAATCTTATTTCTAGGGCCTTTTCTTCTAAGTCTATTCATGGGGAAAAATTCAGCCGAGCTAGCCCTCTAGTGTCGCATATCTTCTTCGCGAACGACTACCTCCTTTTTTCCAGAGCAACAATTTATAAATTCCGGGTGATCTGCCCTGCGATCCATCAGTATGAGAGGGCGTCTGGCCAAACAATCAATCATGGAAAATCTGAAATATCCTATAGTGCAGGGGTGACTATCTCTATGAGGGACGAACTTTTTGCATCAGCTTGAATCCATATGGTTGATAAAAATCAGAAGTATCTCGGGCTTTCCAAAATGATTGGCCAGTCCAAAAAAGAAATCTTTGCATACCTAGTGGACAGGATTGAGGAAAAAATTCAAGGCTGGACCCCAAAAAGAATTTCTAATGCTGTAAAAGAGACCCTCATCAAAGTTTTCATCCAATATATCCCCAACTACTTTATGTCGCTTTTTAAGCTCCCGGTGGCCATCGTAGACCAGATCCACACATGTACTACCAGTTTCTGGTGGGGGAAGAACGATGGAGGAAATCGACCCCACTAGATGGCCTGGGAGAAACATTGCAAACCCCAATCAGCGGGTGGGATGGGGTTCTGGAATCTTTCTCTCTTCAACGATGTGCTACTGGACACGCATCAATGGCTCCTTATTAACCGCCCATCTTCTCTTTGCGCGTGAGTTCTACGATCTATGTACTTTACCCACACGGCCTTTCAGGCTTCCTCTCTTGGTCCCTGTCCTCTCTTCCTCTGGAGAACCATTTGGGGGGCCAAAAAGCTCATGGATAAAGGACTGGGCTAGAGGATTGGGTCTGGTTCATATGTCAAAATCTAGTCTGATCCCTGGCTTGTTGATAAGGATGGTTTACGGGCTACGTCCCCCACCCAACCAGGTTTTGAAGATTCCACTGTCAGCTACCTCCTTTCTGACCAACGACAGGGGTGGTGTTTGGAAAAGATCTTTGGATGGTTTAACGAAAGAGATCAAATAATTATCCTTAGTATTCCCTGGGTTTCAGATGAAGGCCCTGACCATCTCTTTTGGATCAATGACATCTCAGGTGACTACACTGTGAGATCAGGCTATAGACTCTCTCTTTGAATCCACTTAGTCGGCTGGGATGAGGGACCATTGAAATCGATTTGGACACTCAATGTTTCCCCTAAAATTCATCAATTTTGGTGGTAGGTTTGTATGGTCACTCTCTCAATAATGAGCCTTCTCGTTTACCGACATATGGCCAGCACAATTTTTTTCCCTTTCTGCCCGAACACTCCAGAAACCCCTCTACACACTATCATTCACTGCTCGGGAGCTAAGAAAATTTGGAATCAATGGCGCCTGGCTCCAGTTGATTCGCATCCATTGGCCTTCGACCATTCCGTTATTCTAACGCGTTGGTGCTCCTCTCTCTCTCTTCGGTAGATTTTGGTTCACTTTTCACTTTGGCTTGGTTTATATGGGTCCGGCATAATGATGCTGTTTTTCCTCAAGCTCACAGACCCACCAAATTCTGGATAGATCGGGAAACTTCTTTGGTTGATGGATGGAAAGGCCACAATGGGTTTTATATGCCGAGTGTTTCCCCCTTCCATCCCTCTCATTGGAATCCCCCAATGGAAGGGATTATCAAGGTTAACGTGGATGTGCCTCTTCTAAAGGATGGTGTTGTTTCCCTCAGCCTCCTTGCCCAAAATCATCTGGGGAAAATCCAGGCTGCCAAATATGAACCACATCAGACATTTTGGGAATCGGCAGTTGCTGAAGCTATGACCATCCTTGTTTTTCGGATTCTCTCTAGAGAATGTGGATGGGGTGATATCATCATTAAGTATGACTGTCTTACCGTAATTGATGCTATTAATCATAATGAAGGAGGACACTAGTCTTTTTCCATCATCATCTGGAGAATTATCTCAATTCTCCAATGCTTCTCTTTATGCACCTTCTTCTTCACCAAAAGGGAAGGTAACAATGTGGTAAATCAGCTAGTGGCCTTAGGCCTATTCAATACTACCCAGCTCTGGTTGGACAATTTCCCTTCATGGCATTGCACATGTACTTTTTCTGATCTTTTTCCTTAATTTTATTTACTTTTATTCAAAAAAAGTTCCTCAGGTTCCCACGTTGCCTCTTCCATTTTATGGTTTCTCCATTGATCTTTAACCAGAAGAGTTTCCCGGTTTCTATGAACTTGTTCTCTTGTATCAAGAATCTTTATAGGCTATTCGCAATAAGACAGATCGGGTTCCAGTTCTAACTCCTCATAGGTATGTACATGTGTTGGTTTAGGCATGTATTTTCTTAACAGTGATACGTGGAACACATCATGATCTTTAGAGAGACTTGGTAGCATTTCCAAATTGTAAGCTACAACCACAATTCGTTCTAGAATTTCGAAAGGTATGATGTACTGGGGCCTCAATTTACCCTTCTTACTGGAACATATAACACCCTTCCATGGAGATACCATCAAGAAAACATGATCTCCTTCTTGAAATTCCAAATCCTTCCCTCAGTTATCGGCACAGCTCTTCTTCCAACATTGAGCTAGTTTGATGTGGTTTTGGATTACCTTCACATATTCCATCGTTTCCTCCACCAGTTCTGGGCCAACGGGGTTTCATTCACCAACATCATCTCAACAGGTTGGTGTGCGACATCTCTTTCTGTATAACGCTTCACATAGATCCATCAGAATACTTGAATGGAAGCTATTGTTATATGAAAATTCTACCAGAGGTAAATATTGATACCACATAACTTGAAGGTCTTGTGAGACTAATCTGAACAGGTCTTCTAAGGTTTGAATAGTCTGTTGTAATTGTCCATCAGTTTTGGGGTGGTAGGAATAGCTCAAATGAAGCTAAGTATTCCAGGATTTCTGAAGACTTCAAGAATCGTGATGTAAAACAGAGATCATGATTAGAAACAATCAATATTGGTACTCCATGATATCTTATAGATTCATTAATATATAGTCCTGCTAACTGTTCAAGTGGTAAATATTCTCTTATAGAAAAAAATGTACTAACTTGGTAAGACAATCAACAATGAACCATATTGCATCGTTCCTTCTAGGAGTCTTTGGTAATCCCATGAAAAAGTCTATCGTGATATCATCCAATTTACACTCAGGTATGGGAAGAGGATGCATGACTCCTCCAGGATGTTACCTTCCAGCTTTCACTTGTTGACAAACCATATTTCTTGACAAAAAATCAGCAATCTTCCTCTTTATGTTATCCCACCAATAATTATCCTCAAAATCTCTATAAAATTTTGTGCTCCCAGGTTGTATAGAGAAATTGGAACTATTAACATCATCCAATAATTATTTTTTAGATCGGGTATATCGGGAACACAAGTCTGTTCCCAAATTTCAAAATTCTATCTTCATACAAAATGTCTCTCAATCTCTCATTATTCACATCTTTAATCTTCTTTTGAAACTCTTCATCACTGGTCTAAGAACACTTTATCCATTCTAGTAAATATGTTTTGCCAACCTTTTGAAAAAGTATATATGTTTCACCTTCCATGGTGATTCCCATATCCATGTTTACTAGATCCATGTATATAGGATTTTTTTCAACTATCATGTTGTTCAAAACTCCATGATCCTTTCTAATCAAAGCATCTGCCACCATATTTTCCTTCCTCACGTGGTAGTGTATAGTGAAATCATACTCCTTGAGAAGTTTAACCCATTGCCTTTTCCTCATGTTTAGTTCTTTCTGTGAGAAAATATACTTCAAACACTTGTGATTGTTATATATCTCACATTTTTCACCATAGAGATAATGTCTCCATATCTTCACCGAAACGATTCAGTTGCTAACTCAATATAATTAGTAGGATAGTTTTTCTTGAGAATTATTAGCTGTCGTGATGCATAGGAAGTAACCCTATCATTCTGCATACGGACACAACAGAGCCCTTTCTTTAAAGCCTCACTATAAATAACAAACCCACCATTCCCTGATGGCAGAGTCAATATAAAAGCATTGAATGATCTTCTCTTCAATTCTTCAAAAAATTATTCACACTCTTTAGTCCAAAAAAATTTAACCCATTTACATGTGAGATTTATTAAGGGGTTAGCCAATCAGGAAAAATTTAGGAGGAAACATCAATAGTAACCATTTAAACAAATAAAACAGAGAACCACAGTTATACTCATTGGTGTTGGACATTCATGGATTTACTTGATCATTTAAGGATCAACATATATTCCATCCTTTGAGACAATATGTCCGTGAAAAGAAATCTCTTGATGCCAGAATTCACACTTGCTAAACTTCCCATATAATTCATTTCTTCTAAGAGTCTTCAAGATAATGTGCTATTGATTTTCATGATCTTCGTAGATTTTGGAGTATACCAAGATATCATCAATAAATACCACTCTGAAGTCATCAAGATATTCCATGAAAACAATATTCATTAGAGCTATTGTGAAAGTGGGTGAATTAGTCAATCCAAAAGGCATTACTATAAACTCATAATGCTCGTACCTGGTTCGTAATGTTGTTTTCATAATGTCTTCCTTCATCAAGCACAACTGATGATATCTAGATCAAAGGTAAATGTTTGAATAGTATTGAGATCCATGAATTTGGTCAAATAAATCATCGACGCAAGGTAGGGGGTACTTTTTCATTATTTGTATAACATTTATCTCCCTGTAGTCAATACACAACCTCATATATCCATCTTTCTTCTTAAAAAAAAGATAGGGTCTCCCCCTGGAGAAACACTTGGGAAAATAAATCCCTTATTACTCAATTCCTCTAGTTGTTTCTTTAGTTCCTCTAATTATATAGTGGCCTTTCTATAAGGGGTCTTCGATATTACCCTTGAACCAGGAATTAAATCAACGGAAAAATCAATATCTCTTTCTGGAGGATGTCCACGTAAATCATCTGGAAACACGTCAAAATATTATTTCACAATAGGTACATCATCTATTTGAACATTCCTTTCCTAACCTATTGTTATTTAATTATCTTACTCCCTATTAATTGAACATTCCTTTCCTCTATTGGAACATTCTTTTCCTCACCTATGAATTTTTGTATCATGGTCCGCAAGCCAATCCATAACAAGTATTATATCAAATTCAATCATGGGTATGGGGATGAGATCAGCAGATAATGAAACTTTATATGCCATAATGGGGACTGATTCACAAAACATTGTTGCAATGATACTTCCCTTAGGAGTTTTGACCGAAAAATACCTTGTTAAATCAAATTGGAAATATCTAATTTTCTTAGAAAACTGGGAAGATATGAAATAATGTGATGATCTAGAATCACATAAAGAATTTTCTAAACATGTGGAAACCATTAAATTACCTTCCACTACATCTTTCGGAGCTTCAACCTCCGCAGTAGTGATAAAATAATCTTGGCTTTAATCCTTTAGCCTTTTAGGAGGTAAATTTTCCTGATGCTTAGGACATTCATTCACATAATTCCCCCTTTCTCTACAATTGTATCATTCAACATCGATTGCCTGTTTCTTCCCCTTGCAATCACGAGCTTGTTGGCCTTTTTTCCACACTTGTAATAGACTACCATTTCCTTTAGGAATGTATTAGGGTGTTTCATCCCACATTTACTACAAGACAGATATTCAAAGTTTCCTTTATTCCCCTAAATTCTATTTCCAGAGTGTTCATCAGATCTATTCTTCTCTTGCTTTCCTTGAAAGTCGTAAGACATAAATAATTCTTTTTCTCTCTTGATAGAATATGAGACAATATCTTCTTATGACGAGAATGATTTTGAGACTAATGCTTGATAGAGTAATGGTTTTAACCCATCAATGAAATGATAAATCTTACTTCATGGGTTACGTATATAATTTGCTGCATGCCTTGCTATCCTTGTAATGTTAGCCTCATACATTGCAACATTCTCATCCTCCTTTTTCCTGAGACTTCCATATCTGCTCGATGGTCACGAGGAATGTATTTTACTAAGAAAATATTTTTAAAGTTCCTACATTCCATATTTGATTCTTCATCATCTTCCTTTGTGATTTGAATCAATGACCACTATTTATTAGCATCTCTAGTGAGGTGGTAAACTTTCATGAAAACCTTTTCCCTTTCACTTCTCCCCAAAGAGTTGAAAATTTTCTTTAATGAATTTATCCATTTCTCATCTACTAGTGGATTTGTACGCCCATTGAATGTTGGTGGTTGTTGCCTCATTAAGCAATCTAACATTGATCTTCCATGCTATAGATTAGGGTGCACTATGTAGGTAAGGTTATTATTCATAACCTGAGTGATTTGTGCCAATATAGTGATAAGCTGATCAACACCAGTTTTATCACCATCTCCACTATAATTATCTTGAATAGGAGGGAAATCCCTAAATGGAGTGTGTGCATTGATACAATTTCCATTCCTTCCACTAGGAACCATTTATAAACAATGGAATAAACTAGATTAGTTTATGAATTGAAATACATAATTCTAAACTTGTAAAAAACTTAATATAAACTGAAATGATTATGGATATAATCCATAATCATAAAAATGTTGTCTTTGAGAAAGTATATACTCATAAACCCTTCATAATAATAAGGACCCGACCATATAACATACATAATCTTGAATTTAGTCAAGAAAACAGTTCCTTTTACATTTAGGATCTATTCAAGTATAGAGAAATATGGAATTAGGACAATACATTCATATCATTACACATTATTACAGAGTGGATAACATAAAAACAGTAATCATTCCTTCCAAAATTTAAAAGATTTCAAATAAAACATGATTTATTTGATAGATCCTAAAACATTTAAATTGGATTCCTTAACTTTCTTAAACATCCTTATTAAATGTGAAAATAATTTAAAATCTTGGGATGAGCACAAAAAGCTCAGTAAGGGATATAAAAAAACACTTTAGTCCAAGAAAACTTGTAACATATGAAATCAATTTCCAAAGATATGCTTGCCACCCATATATACTTACTTTTTAAAACATGAGATTTAAAAAACATACACACAAAACATGAGAACATAAATATAATTATAAAGGTATCTTGGGGAATTACTTATATAATATTGTAAAAATTTTGGCTACCTTATAATTTGTAACCCTCATGACTACCTTACACTGTGTAACCATCGTAGTTACACTTGGAGTGACCATACGACCGACCTCCAACTTAATCATACCAAATGAATTAGAGAGATATATAGGTCCCATCCTTCTTGATAAATAATTCCCAAGAACCAAAACATAATCATACACCATAATTAATTCCATAAACACATTACTTTGAAATTTTATAAAACTGAATTTAAAAAGAGGATTTTTAAAGAAAAGACATTTACAAATATCATAAAATTTAAGAGAGACTTAATAAAGTGGATGGAGTATGTATATATACTGTAAATGCACATAATAAAACATAATATAAATATAACACATCACACAAAAAATTTAAATACCACTTAAATAATGAAGTAGAAGGTTAAACCAATGAACAGGAAATCGGGTTAATAATTACCTTACAAAAATAATATAATTGAAGTGAGATTTAATAGAGTGAATGGAATATGTATATATACTGTAAATACACATAACTCATGATAATATAAACAATTTTCATTTAACAAACAATTTTAATACAACATAAATAATGAAGTTGAAGGATAACCCAAGGAATGGAAATCAGGTTAAGAATTCACTGAAAAACATCATATTATTGAAGTGAGACTTAATAGAGTGAATGGAATATGTATATATATTGTAAAATCAAATAACTCATGATAATATAATCAATTTTAATCAAACAAACAATTTTAATACCACATAAATAATGAAGTAGAAGGATAACCCAAATAATGGAAATCGGGTTTAGAATTCCCTTATAAACATCATATAATTGAAGTGAGACTTAAAGTAGTGAACGGAATATGTATATATATATAAATAAACATAAATAATTATACTATAAACAATTTTCATCATACAAATAATTTTAATACCACATAAATAATGAAGTAGAAGGATAACCCAAATAATGGAAATCAGGATAAGAATTCCCTTACCACGGGTTTGTCTTACTTAAAACATGTCTAAACATCCAGTATAATGGTTAAAAGAGTTTTATTAATATTTTAAAAAAACATTTTCATGTTTATAACATCTTATATTATAATTTCATAACATCCTTTCACTATTTAATTGTTAGTATTTCGCTTCATGCACTGTTTTTAGGTGAGTTCTTTAAAGGATTTCCATGATTGTTTAATGGTGGATGTTCTTGTCGATTGGAAGTGAAATTATATAATTGGAATGGAAATGTACTTACATATTTATAGTAAAATAATATATACCATTTATCATTTTGATGTTTAATACAAGGATGATTCATTTTTAAAACATTAATGATGTTCATTTAGATCATTTTAGTGGTTCTTTGATAACAATGACCTCATTTTGTTTTATAAATTAAAATAATGTGTTAAAAATAATTATTGAAAAATTTATCTGACATAATACATATATTATAACCTGGTTCAACTATAAAAATTGTTTCAGGACTAGAAATGGAGGATTTAAATAAAAATTAAATGGCATCATCCACGATGTCTGTAATTCGGCACATCATGGACAATGTTTTTAATTCTTTGAATACATGGGAGAGGATAAGAACAATGATGATTAATTTTCCATGAACATGATAACATCCATAATACACATTATTCTAGAGATTTCATGCCTCTTGGATAAGAGGGGTGATGAAAGAAGAAAAAGTAATCATGAAATAAAAGAAAACTTGAGAAATTTCTAACCAAAATTCGACAGCCTAACGACATGTCATAAAATTTCGTAAAAATAGTTTGATGAGAGAAAGGGAATATCTCATCACTCATAAATAATATGTTCAGTAATGGGGATATGTAATAAAATATCCCTACATAATTCTAAAAGGAAATAAAGAGAATAACATAAAATGAAAAAAAAAATTACATAAAAGAGGATGTTTACCTCTTGATCTCTTCTCCTAGAGATCCTTCTTAAGGGCTTTGGTTTTGGTCTTTTGGTGAGACCAGAAGATCTAGGACGTGGGGAAGAGCCTTTGGAATATTACTTAGCAGAACATAGTCTAGGTTCATTGCTTGATAGGTGTGGGAGGAAGAGGGGAGTGTGAGTGGTATTTATAGTGGAGGAGAGGTGGTGTTTTTCATTATTTTAATCATTATTAAAATATTTTTTCTCATAATTATGAATAGTCATAGTTCATGTGACCTCAAATAGTAATAATGGAATTTTAGTTCGAACAATGTGTCCTTGAATAACTTATGAAGTCACAAATAGTGAATTTTAATGATAATTTGATTATACAGTATTTTACCGTATTTCGCTTTTCACAAAAAATCATGAATTTCAGAAAAAACCCAAAAATTCCCCCTAACCATTTTTCAACGTGTAGAATTCTAAAATGAAGTCAATTTTTCAAAAATAATTTTCTATGTATTATTAATTTAATTTTAAAATAAAATTATACTAAATTCAAAAATTAACAATTCTAATTCTATAACTACTTCTATATCACGATGAAAAATTAACCAAGATGTTATTATCTTATAGAATTAAGAAAATAAAATAATAATAAAATTTACTATTCATTAGGGTCATATTAAAATTAATATTACTATTAATTAGGGTATGTTACTATTCACCAAAAAAAGAAGTTGGTTCCAATAGACTCCAAATAACATACTGAACACAAATGTAGATGAAAATTTCTTGAAATTAAAAACATAGAAGTGGAAAAATTATGTTTTAAAGTCTAGTTATAAATATATACGTAAAACAATGTTTCATTTATTTCAATTCATTTTTTTTAAAAACTGGGATGTTACATTATCCCCACCATTTAGAAATTGCGTCCTCGTAATTTTATTTACTTATTAAACAAGTGAGGGTACCTTGATCATGGTGTCCCCCAGGTTTCATCATCATCTTTCTCCCATAGATAGAAGGTCCATGAATTGAAAAAATGATTTAGATATACTTCATAATAATTTTCTTCCATTATCCAAATACACCTTTTACAACTTGGGACACACGGGTGTTCAAATAAAAATAGTTTTGGAAAATAATCATGTATGACATATAATTTCCAAACATCTGATAAAACACGATTTTTATAAAATAGTTGGACTGAGTTGGAGTTGAAAAATTCAATCAATAGTCCTTTAGAAATACCATACATAAGTGCTGAAATAGTATATTGTAAAAGAAAATATAAATAGGTTGCGCAAGGGTCTCCTTCTTCAGCTCCACTTTCAAAATCATAATATGCTTCAAAATATCTTGATAAGGTAAAATATTTAAAAATTTATTCATAATATTTACCTGTTGTGAAAATATTTGAATATTGAGAAAATAGGATTTGATTAAATACAACCCATGATCCACGATGGTATCTAGGTATAGTAGAGGTGTCTGATATCTCAAACAATTGCTTGAAAGTGAGTTGAATGTTAGAAAATTTTTCAAAGTCGTCTCGACATGAATTAGTAATAATTATTGCAAGAAATTCATCAAGAAGAGATAAGAATGTCATTTGAGACCCCCCTACTTCCATTTTTAACTAAATTTTCTTAATCAGAAAAGTTCTAAAATATTTATTTAACTCAAAGAATAGACATGCAGACTAACAATATGTTTGATGAAAACTCCTAATCCCTAAAGTTGTCAAAACATTTCCTCGGATACCAACTAAAATGAACCTGACTTATTTCATACATAATCTTGAATTTAGTAAAGAAAACAATTACTTTTACACTGAGGATATTTTCACGTTTAGAGAATTAGAGAATTAGGGCGTTACATTAAAAACATTACACATTATTACAGAGTGGATAACAAAAAAAACCCATTCCTTCCAAAATTTAACAAATTTCAAATAAAACATTATTTCTTTGATAGATCCTAAAACATTTAACTTGGATTCATTAAATTTCATAAACATCCTTATAAACTATGAAAATCATTTAAAAACATGGGATGAGCACAAAAAGCCCAGTAAGGGATATAAAAAAACACATTAGTCCCAGAATACTTGTAACATATGAAATCACATTTAAAAGACATGCTTGTCACCCATATATACTTACATTGTAAAAATGAGTTTTAAAAAACATACACACAAAACATGAGAACATAAATATAATAATAATGGTATCTTGGGGCATTACATACATAATTTTCTAACCATTCTTGGCAACCGTATAATTTGTAACCCTCGCGACTACCTTACATTGTGTAACCATCGCAGTTACACTTGGAGTAACCATACTAACGACATCCAAATTACAAATACCGATTTCATTGGAGGGATATATAGGTCCCACCCTTTATCACAAGTAATTCTCATAAACCAAAACATAATCATACAACATGAATAATTCAATAAAAACATTACTTCGGAATTTTGTAAAATCGAATTTAAAAAGTGGATTTTTAAAGAAAATACCCTTATAAATATTATAAAATTGAAGATATACTTAATAGTGTAGATAGATTATGTATATATTCTTTAAATACAAATAATTAAACATAATATAAACAGAACACATCACACAAACAATTTAAATAGCACATAAATAATGAAGTAGAAGGTTATCCAAAAGAATGGAAATCAGGTTAAGAATTCCCTTACAAACATCATATAATTGAAGTGTGATTTAATAGAGTGAATGGAATATGTATATATACTGTAAATACACATAACTCATGATAATATAAACAATTTTCATCAAACAAATTTTTTTAATACCACATAAATAATGAAGTAGAAGTATAACCAAAGGAATGGAAATTTGGTTAAGAACTCCCTTACAAACATCATATAATTGAAGTGAGACTTAATATAGTGAATGGAATATGTATATATACTGTAAATACACATACCTAAAGATAATATAAACAATTTTCATCAAACAAAAAACTTTAATACCACATAAATAATGAAGTAGAAGGATAACCCAAATATTTGAAATCGGGTAAATAATTCCCTTACAAAAATCATATAATTGAAGCGAGACTTAATAGTGTGAATGGAATATGTATATATACTGTAAATACACATAACTCATGATAATATAAACATTTTTCATCAAGAAAACTGTTTTAATACCACATAAACAATGATGTAGAAGGATAACCCAAATAATGGAAATCGGGTTATGAATTCCCTTACCTCAGGTTTGTCTTACTTCAAAATTGTTTAAACTTCCTTTATAATGATTAAAAGAGTGTTATTAGTATCTTATAGAAACATGTTCATATTTATAACATCTTATATTATCTTTTAAAAACATCATTTCTCCCATTAGTTGTTAGTATTTTACTCATTGCACTGTTTTTGGGTGAGTACTTAACATTATTTCCATGATTGGTTCATGGTGGATGTTCTTGTAGATTGGAAGTAAAATTCCAGAATTTGAATAGGAATGTATTTACATATTTCTAGTACCAAAATGTATTCTATTTATCATTATTATGTTTAATATGAGTATGATTCATATGTTAATACATTAATGATGTTCATTTAGATCATTTTAGTGGTTCTTTGATAATAACAACCTTGTTTCGTTTTTTAAATTAAAACCATGTGTTAAAATGAATTATAGAATTTTTTATGAGACATAATACATATATTATAAAATTATTCAACTATAAAAATGGTTTCATGACCAGACTTGATGTATTTAATGAAAAATGAAATCACATCGTCCATGATGTCGGTAGTTCAACACATCATGGAAAATGTTTTTAATTCTTTGTATAAGTGGGAGAGGAGAAGAACAATGATGATTAATTTTAAATGAAATGAGAACATAAATAATATAAATGATTCTGGATATTTCATGCCTCTTGTATAATATTGGGTGATGAAAGAAGAAAAAGGAATCATGAAATAAAAGAAAACGTTAGAAATTTCTCACGAAAATTCTGCAGCCTAACGGCGTCTCTTAAAATTTCATGAAAATAGTTTGATGTGAACAAAGGAATATCTCACCACTCATAAATAATATGGAAATTAAGTGGGGATATTCAATGAAATATCCCTACATAATTAAAAAGGGAATGGAAGAGAATAAAATAAAATGAAAGAAAAGAAAGAAAATATAAGAGGATATTTACCTCTTGATATCTTCTCCTTGAGTTCCTTCTTAAGGTCTTTGGTTTTGGTCTTTTGGTGAGACCAGAATATCTAAGACGTGGGGAAGAGCCATGGGAGGAGTATTAGGCAGAACATAGGCATCGATCAAGGCTTGAGAGGTGTGAGAAGAAGAGGGGAGTGAGGGTGGTATTTATAGTGGAGGAGAGGGGGTATTTTTCATTATTTAAATCATTATTATAAATTGTTTCCCCAAGATTATGAATAGAAATAGTTCATGGGACATCAAATAGTAATAATAGAATTTTATTTCAAAACAAGTTGCCTTTAATCACTTATGAGGTCACAAATAGTGTATTTTACTAATAATTTTATTATATCGTATTTTATCTTATTTCAATATTCACCGAAAAATCAAAAATTTCAGAAAAAACCCAAAAAATCACCATAACCATTTTTCGACATTTAGAATTCAAAAATGATGTCCATTTTTTGAAAACAATTTTTTATGTATTATTAATTTAATGTTTAAATAAAAGTATACTTAATTCAAAAAAAATACAATTATATTTCTATTACTACTTCTATATCAAGATGAAAAATTAACCGAGATGTTATTATTTTAAAGCCTTATGAAAAAAAATAATAATAAAATTTAGTATTAATTAGGTTCATATTAAAATTAATATTACTATTCATAATGGTATGTTACTATTAACCAAAAAAATGTTGGTTCCAATAGACTCCAAATAACATACTGAACATAAATGTAGATGACAGTTTCATGAAATTCAAAATATAGAAGTGGAAAAATAATGTTTTAAAGGCTAGTTATAAATATATACTAAAAACTAAGTGTCATTCATTTCAATTTATTTTTAAAAAAACTGGGATGGTACAATATGGTTTTTAATGAAAATGAGAATTATCCTAAGCATATCCCCTGGGAGTGTCGTAACTAAGAGTGAAGCAAGGCCCATTGTCATGGACCAGTTCTCTTTCGAGTTTAGATAAAAGTAGTGTTTTTCAGTTTTACCCCTAGGTAAATCTGTGCCATTTTAACCGCTATCTGCTCATATCTAGACATAGATGTATTTCTTGGAAAACTCCAAAAATCTCTACAATAAAAAATATAAGATGTCCTTCTGTACTATCTTCAATGTCTATCTTAGGGATATGTGCTCTAATTATAGATTATCTAAATCTAGTTTCCAAGGTTTCTACTAAACCTCCCTCGAATAAAAATGGTAATGCCTCGACCCTAGTTACCCTGAGTCAGTTCATTGTTACATAACATTAGCATGATCACAAAAGATCAAGTCTCGAAAGACCGATTAGTTTAGTAGCCTTGGAAGTCCTAGATACATTCATATGGTTTAAATTACATCATAAAATAGAAAACTACTACAACATTGTTTCCATAGACAACACTGACGTCCAATAGACTATCCCTGATGTTTAGTCATAATATAATTCTTCGCATCCTAGGAAAAATAAAACATAGAAATGGGTGAGCTCAAGTACTCAGTATGGATAACAATATAGCGGAAACTTTAATAAATAAGCATTAGAATTTATGGAAATGTATAAGACTAAAACAAAATCCTTTTAATCATGAACTTTAGCATAATATGGGAATGATAAAAATCCATTAATTTCTTTTACTTATTCACATAGATATTCTACTAGTCAAAAAATCATATGCAATATCAATAGCCACTTTCATAATTATGGAATGCATAATGCCAGACTTTCATAACCAAATATTCAAGGCCTTGTGAGAAGACATCAAATAAGATTTGGTCATGGCCTTCTGCTAAGACACTAGTTTGTCTCATGATACCTACAGATGCATCTAGGAGATATAGAGGGCTCCACCTGTCACTTACTAAGTCCAAATCATTCTTTATATGGAAAGGATTAAAATTGACATAAAATTCGTAATAAAACTAGCATACGAAATGTTAGTAATTTATCCATAAACCATGAATGGTATAAACATAATACATCCACAATCAAACATATCACAAAACCTTCAATACAATATGAATGTTTTGTATCATAACAAATCAACTTCAAATAAGCTTAAAATCCCTAAAAGGATGTTGACATAGATGAAATGAAAACCTTTTCAGAGAAATATATAATTGTATTTTGAAACCATTTAAAAGTCCTAAAATTATAAAAGAAAACATTTTTATTTGAAAATATTATTATAAGCATGTAAGGGATGTTTCGATGATGTTATAATGGCGGAAAATAGGCGCACCCGCTATATAAGTTAATAAACATTCCTACCATAATTTTGTCGAAATGGTCATAAAGTACTTTGTTTGGAAAATGATAGAAAGATTCCTTTAAAAACATATAAGGTCAAATAAGGGTATAAATGACTTTATCCCATTGTCTAGTAAATAATAAAAATGTTTTGGAATACGTTTTTAAGAATATGGATGTGGATGATAAAGGAGTCCCAGTAGATAGTTATGTAAAAAGAACCTCGGTTAATAAAGAGATTGTGAAATTAAACCTTACATTGTACTTTTTATTCATATAGAGTAGTTTAAACTTATGTATAATGGTGAAATAATTGTTATTAAATTATACAAGAATCATATAAATTAATATTATATTATATATGATCTTTTAATATTTCTTTGTTAATAAAATTTTAGTATTATCTTCATTTTGGGTGTTAACTAATTTGTTTTCCTTTATATTATTTGTTATGTAAGTAATGTTTGTTATGAATATGATGTATTTTATTCATATTAATAATGATTTTAAATCTTAAAAAATTATTTTTAATCATCAAATGAAAATTAGTCTTGAATGGATTCTGGTGTGGAATGAATCTCATCGCATTCGTGGAGACGGTAATCCGTACATACGCACGAGCGACAATATCATTATTTTATATTAAAATAATATATAATTGGATTGTATATCATATATACAAAATTATTAAAATGTTATATTTATTATTTAAATCAATTATACATCCTTATTATATACATCCAAAAAATAATGTATTGAATAACAACAACACCACGACGTGGAGACGGTAAGTCATACGTACCCACGTATAGTGACATGTTATTCAAAGGATGGATAGAGTAATGAATATGGTTGTAACATTTTTATAATAATATCATAGTATATATAAGATACTGGAGTTATTATTTGAGAATGGAAACAACAAAGAAAGTGGAAGTGGAAGAAGAAAAGAACTTTAACGATGTGGTGAAATATTTATCTCTTCTTTGGGTTCTTCCTTTTGATATGATAAAAATGGATCTTTAGGATGGCTTTATGACTAAAAAAATGCCTCTAGGATGAATGGAGGAAAGTTTATAGGGTATTTGGGCTCATTTGGGATGATAAAAATGGATTTGAAGGTGTTAATTAAAGATAAGGGGGAGTGTCCTTTTATAAGAGGGGTGAGGGGCACCTAAGGGAAAACTAGAAATATTATTTTATAATAAATACATTTTCAGTTTCTAAGGGATCTAAAATGAATTATTTAAAATATAAGGTGGAGATGGGTCTAAAAACAATAATCCAATAGGTTTTATACAGGTTTTTGTCACTTTATTAGCCTTATCTTCTAGATTTAACTCTTATTTAAATAGTTTGACATTTACCATGTCTCATTGTATTTTTATATTATATAGTTAATAAACATACAATATAATTCCAATAGAACCCCAAGTAGATCATTAATGATAAAAATATCAGTAAATAAGTCCTTTGGACAAACATTATATTTTTAGTAATAGAATATCAATTGATAATATAATATTTGTTTTAAAAAATCTCATATGTCAATTTTGACACTCTTTGGTATTTTGTTTTTGATAAATTCATTACAGCATTATTACTTCGAAAAAATTTCGTCCAACCAACCCTAATTTTCCATATTAACATATAAAATTAGTGGAATTCATTAAAAGTATCAACTTTCATTTATTTGGATTTTTATAATATGAATTATTTTAATCATTCATTAATACGGTAATTACTACATCATCATTGTGTCATAAATAAATTTAATTATTTAATTTCTAAAAATATATAATTAAAATACGATTATGTAGGAAATAATTATATATTTCTAATTAATATTTATAGTCGAATTTATCTTATGTGTAACCCTATATTAAAAATTGTTTAATTATTAAACATTGAATTTAACTCTTTTAAATCTTCTTTGAATTAAATAATAATAAATGTCATAATCTAGTCCAAGTGGACCTAAAGTATCGTATTTTATTCCTAAAGTTGTTTTTGGTCAAATTAAACATATCAAATAGAATTAGGAAATGTGTTAGGGTAATAATAATATCATCTTTAACCTTAATTACCCTATTAACTTTTAACCATTGTAAATAAAAGTAAAAAATTTACAATTCACCAAAAATTATTTTCATCTTGTTGAACAAAATTTTACATACTAATATCAATCGTGTCTCTTGGAATTTTTTAATTAAACTATCTTAAGCGGTAAAATTACGTTTTATGTAAACTTGAAAATGCTCTTAGGAGGTGGGTAAAAGACGGTAAAAAGTTCGTTAAACATTTTATATATCTAAAATTATTATAAACAGAATCCAATGAATTGAATTGAACTTATATAGGTATTATGTATCTATTTTGAGTTAAAAAATTAAGTAAAATAAATAATTATTTAAATAAAAATTCAGTTTTAAACATAACTCTGTGTTTTTAACTATTCATAAAATATTTAATGTTTTCAGAAAAATACAAAAAATTCACCAAAATCTATTTTCAATATTCCGAATCCAAAAATGAAGTCCATTTTGAGAGATAAAATTTATAAAATTTTATAAAGTGGGTATTAATATTCATAATGGCTAGTTTTATTGGTTGTGGTGTGTTAGAAATCGATGTTGCATACAACACACACTATTGTATTATTCAAAGAGAAGCGGACCGTATTAGCTTGGGGTGTTACAGCATGAACTATTAAGGTTTGGAGGTCACCTCATTTTGATGGAGATGAACTGAAATGAAAATATACAAGGTCTGTACCCCTATCAAATAAGATCTCCATAAACCTTTGAAATCAAGATCTCCACCCTCAAAGAGATTAGTTATCCTCATCTAGAGAGGTCCTCATATCCATCCATCAACAAAGTACTAGTATGGAGAATGTAAGGATTCTAGGTAAAATGATCATGATAGTTAAGAAAGACCATAATTTATGTGTTACTACGGTCTGATGGAATTACCCTATATTTATTTTGGATGTATAGACAGATTGTGTCTTCTAGTATTATTTGAGTGTTGGTGTATCTGTATCCTATCATATGGGATGCTACCCACCATTATATATACTAGAAGGTACCCATCAGCTAGTTTGGAGACCTCCATCCACTAGTCATTCCTAGAAAATGTTAAATATTTTTATATACTAGGACAAAGGGGTTAATACGCTGATCAGTTTCCAAATGATCCACCATTATAAATGTCAGGACTCTAACCCCTATACATGAACCAAGCACTAGCTGTAGCTAGCCACTCAAAAACATGGAAATAAAGGTTTCCATTCAGAATAGCCATCTTTCATTAGGAATGATCTTCTAGCCCCATACTTGGAACTGAACAACCTCAAGAGCGGGCAAGTAGTCACCAAGATATCTATAGGTCTAAATATTTAGGCATGTACTTAGCCTCCATTTACAAGGATACTCACCACTTAATGTAGAAAAGGTGTCATTCCAATCACAATATGTGATGGAATGTTTTGGGTGTGGGTCACTCTTCTATAGATACTTCGCATTGTCAATCAGTTTCTTGGAAATAGGATGGTCCTATCTATTCCATACCGTGAAGATTGAGGTAGTAGGAACTGTACATACTTATCACAAATGATGGGTACCCTAAAATAAAAAGGATGTCTCATAGACTTATTCTAACCTCTCCATGAACCAATTGAATGGGGATCATATCTAATATCCACATACTTAGTTCATGTGGGATAATAGTCTAGTTTCAGTGAGAGTAGGATTGTGATACCTATCCCGCCTCAAAACTACCAAAGTCATAAATTTTAGTCTTATATTCTTCCAATGTTTTGTCGAACAATAATTACACCCTGATTCCAAGCTGTAAGTGACACAATGGTGAAGGTCCCATTTTGATGACCACCTTAGTTTCTCATTTTCCATGACATTCCATGAGATACTACGGTAGTGGTGGATTTTATCATCCAAATGTCAAAATAGATTCCTCTAATGACTAAAGAGTGTAGTTCGTAAGATACATTGAATAATGGGTTAATAATATAAATTCTCCCTTTTCTGAGATATTTCCTCTGGGAATATTTTTATTTCCAATCAACCATGCTGCATGATGATTTTTTGTGCGTGGTGATAAAATCACAACATTGTATTGTTTCCTAAATCCATAATGGGGAATCCTATATGATACTAGATATCACTTTTTATAGACAACGATAATTTCATCTAGGAGTTAATGAACTAGGTTAATAATAATTTAAAAATTAACATCAATACAGTAAATAATTTCATTCCTACATTCATCAATAGTGTATATAGTAGCAGCAATAGTAATGGGAGTATCATGTGAAGGGCCTATCCGTTTTCCTGCATCAATTTCAGGACATAAAGAAATTATTTTTCTCAAAAAACTGGAAAATTACAAATCCCCAAAAACTATTATTTCAGGAAGAATGGTCCAACGAAATAATAGTTTGTGAGCCACCGATCGATGAATCATCATCTGTAATGTGACGGAATGTGAGGTACTGACCAGTGAAATTTTTTCCAATGAACAAATAGTTCTCCAAGAACCCATTTTTGAAACATTGGATATTGAGTTATTATAAAAAGGTAAATTGCATCCGTAAGGAATATGGTCTCTATGTGGGAGATTCATTATTACCGTTAATGGTTTAAGGAATTCTATTTTTAGTGTTGACATTAGAAATTTGGGATATATGTGGAAGAAGTAGGTGATCTAGAATATGTGGAGTGCTTCGTTCAATGAGGTAATTGGTTAAGAATGAATGATACATGCCCCCTATTTATTTTCATGGTTCCCTCTCCCGGTTTTACATGCACAGAGAAAATTGGTTTATGACGGGATCACTTTTTTCATGGGAATATCATCCAATATGTCCTGATCAGAGCCCATTATAATGTGAGGAATTTTTGGGTCATGAAATTTTTGCATATGAGAAGAATAAAATTACATTTATTTGAGAAAATAGAAAAATAAATCCAAGGATTTGTTCGAATATAAATGTTCAATGTCGAGAGTCATGAAGGACAATACTTTCTAATAAAGTAAAAATCACTGTGTGAACCACCACTCCATATGGAATTACAATACTTCATGATGAATCCACAAAAAAACGATAATGGGATGAGGTGGTACCAGAAGCTCCTACAAATAAACCACATTAATTTGGGGAACCTAACAATGATTTCCACCCCTAAGAATGACCGTCCATCACGAATGAAATAGTTTATTGGATGTGATGGTACCATCGATCACATGGTTGAATAAAAGTCATTTTAAATGTTGGGTGGTGATTTATACAACTGATAATGACTTATCTCCACTAACTATGTCATTCATGGGCTGAGGAATACTCCACAGGCATCCAAAAAAGTGACCCGTAGCACACAATAGATGAACGACCATGAAGGTATCTGGTCCCTACATAATACTATAAATATACCATGAGTGGGGATAAACGAAAAACCATACGAAGGAGAGCTAATTAAGATGAGATATGATGATTTGAAAATAAATTCGAGTCATCATGATGAATAAAGTGAGATTTGTCGAATCCAATTAGGTAAAAATCCACTGTATAGTAGATTAGTGGAAATGATTAATCATCAATCCATCTCTGATCTCAATCCCCCTCTGTAGACACCATTTCACTGTGCATTAAATGGATATAACATTAGAGTATAATAACCCTATATATAAAACAACTATACTGGTAGAACCATACTTTTTATAGGAATGTACTATGCATGTGGAAACTGACACTACGTAGGAACATGCTATAATGATAGAATATATCCTCGTGTACCAAATAACTGTGTGAAAAAAACCTATGTCCATGTATCACAATGATACATGGATGAAAACCTCTTTCACAAAGAATCATGCCATGCAGAGAGAACCCTATTCATAAAAAACCTGCTACATGGAATGGGGAATCCTAGGGTGCTCTACTCCCCACCTCCTATCACTATATTCTATCATGTCAGTAGGACCCATTTAGTCTCCTTCGTGTTCAAGTACTATGAGATCAAGACAAGACCTATTTTAAAGCTTCATGTCATGTATGAGTAGGTCACTAGGGACATTGGAGTTTCCGTTTAGGTCTATATAACCATCCTAAGCTATGTCACATGTTTATCCTCTGAAACAAGGTAGGCCCTCTAAATGTTTTCAGATCTACATTCCCATTGTAATGATGATTTTGATAGTGGGATTCTCACTTGAACCATCCCATTATAGGACATGAGGGTAAGGATCACACGTGCAATTATTTTTTACATGAAATGTGATCCTTCCCTGCAAAACCCATTTTAGGGAATCCCTCCAAAAGTAATTCCTAGTCTGTCCTACAAGAGGTGACACTCTTGATCCCATTCTCTTTAGCCCAATTTGTAGACAGATAAATCACCATATGTGACTGTCCCGATTACCAAAATAATAGTGGATACTATCACACTCAAATCCCACTCCCTCTACCATTTGGCTTCAACTTCAGTCCACCAGTGGATAAAGTGGGTTGTCTAATCTTCAAATCAATTGCTTTCAATTGTTTCTCACACCAAACATGAAACACATGTGATTTGTGGTAAGTGGTGATAATGACATCCACAGGACCCAAAACCATTAAATAGCTCACTTCCATGAATTATCCACAATCCAGTAACCTCAAATGGATAATTTTTATGCCTAATATCCAACCAAGTCGGAATCCTATATAGTGTAAGCCCAGAAACCATGCCTCAACCTTTAATGGGTCATATTCATGATGAATAAGCACTAGATATGCCACCTATATGGTATTATATGCAATTATATCCAATCATGATTCCTAAAAAGGCCTTATCTATATATGTAATCACTATCCTAACAAACTACATGTTATTTTATTCCCAAACAATCTGGTACGGGTAGGAAGCCTCATTAATGTTCTAAACCCACACATGAATTCACCCTAATATTCATTAGTCCACATTCTCGTAAGGGTCATGTCTATTTGGGAAACCAAATTTCTCCCATGTCCAATGATCCAACTCACAATAATTCCAACACCATCATTGAATATGAATTTTTCTCCTAGACATCATTTTCATATGACATTATATAGGTTGGTTGGATCCTTATCACATGACCTTAAGAGATGATGTTCCCTATTAAGTGTAATTGAACTGTATGGGTTATTTTTCCCCTCACTATGATATATAAGAAACCCATATTATGCATTTGATCCCGACAAGGAAATACATTATTTCTCCATATATTATAGAAAACTCTAGAGAACCTCACGACATGGTTTGAGACCAACATTTTCCTAATAAATGGAAAAAACAATCTCTAATCCATCTTGAAATCAGAACCACTGATAGAGAATCTCAAATACAATATGATTAACCTATCCATGGAAGAACATTGATAAAAATATATTTCCCTATTAGTGAAAAACATCAGATACATATAATTGATTCAGAACCCAAGGATGTTCATAATGTATCATTGCCTTAAGATAATCAGTGTATACATACAGGGGAATAAAAACTAGATTCATGAAAAAATATGAAATCTATAAGAGTCCTTGAATAGGAAATATTTTACCAAAAATGTTTTTGAGGATAATTACTTACAATCCTCTCTATCAATATGACTTATTAAGTATCGTTAGACATGTTCCACAATAATCACCTACTATTGGAATGCAGTTCCATGAGTCATCACAGATTAAAGATCCATAGAGAGTTTCCAACTCTATGAACCAAACCCATGAGATAATATTCTTAGATTTGTTTCCCAATTTGAATGATTTCACCCAATTCAATACAATTCAATCAACCAATTGGGCACTTATAGTTTTGTTCATAAAAAATCACCTATCAAATTTCCTATTATCTTTTTGTACGATGGGGTTTTTCCTTTTGTTTTTTTTATTTTCATGGCCTCCCTCACATATTATTTTTATTCATATGTTACCATTACTATAGGTGTGATGAAATGAATTTTTCTTCATTGAGATATGATTCTTATTAACCTATTGTTTCCTTTTATCGTGTAGAAATTAGATATGGAATAATTTATAAATACTCTAATACTATTTTCCTTTATGGGAATAAGAACATATAAATACATCAAAACATTCTTATTCACAAATCCTTATAAGTATAATCATAATTTATCTTTCCCTGTATTTACTCTATAAACAATTTATATTGTAATTATTTGATTGAATGGTGCTCACATAAAGAACATAAATTGATTGATTTGTGAAATATTTTAAATCTATATACATGTTATTCTGATATGGATGTTTATGGATTATTCGTCCATGTTTTTATGTATTTTTTTATCAATAGACCTTATTTATCTATAAGATCATCATAAAATTATTAATTTTATTATCATGAAGAAAATTGTAGGAATTTTATATGTTATTATTCAAATATAGATTATTATACAGATTTTTGAAAATGATATATATATATAAATATATTATTTTTCATAAATTAGTATTTCATTAGAAATAATTATTTATGGATGGGGACCATTTATATATATCCCCTAGAAAAATTGGTTATTTTTAGGAGAATAACATGATTTGATTTTTTTTTCTAGTCTAATTAAAAAATAAGTCTTGACAATGGTCTTTATAAAAAGAATAATTTAATTTCAATATACTTGATGAAAATAATTATTTATTGGATGTTTCCTTGATGGCATGATCAATATGTCCTACATTATGCATTCCATCATTTTTAATACATTTATTTTAACCCATGTGATAAATGTATTTTCATTTATATCCATGGAAATATTATTCTATTAGTTTAGTTGAGATAGAATTATGATGTTTACTTACTTCAACCATAATGTTAAAGAAATGTTTATTCCATGATTGTTTTAATTTATATGTTTTACCTTACATATAATTTTATCTCACATAGTATTTTATTTTCATTTCCTCCAATTATGTATAAATTTATTAAACATGAAACGTCTCATAGGATAGATTGTGGTGATATTTTTTTGAGGTTGAAGACTTTTTATTAATTAAGTAGATTATTATAGTAAAATAATTCTATATAATGGAGAAAGATATGGGATATAGAATATAATGTTTTGGGGTAATAATGTAATGAAATAAAGGTAAATGTTATTTGTAATTTATGTTTTAAATATTTTTTTATGTAACCTAATTTTCAGATAATAATGTACATGAATATACTATTGGTATCGAAGCTAGTATGTAATATATATTTTTATGTAACTAGTTCCATGAGTTTGGTTCCTAGGTCATACCTGATGGATTGTTCTAGAGTTATATATCACTATAATTAATTTGGTAATCTGAAATATCTCTTGAGATTATGATTATAAATAAATAGGTTTCTCTCTTGGTACACATTTTATAAAATGATAATTTATACACATATCATATGAATAAACATGATTCTATTATTTTCAAAATTTTATAATTATTCATACATATCAATATTATATACTATATTCATCATATAAATGGTTCTCATATTATTATAATGTTTACCCACCAATTTTTATGTGATAATTATTATAATTCTCTCCAATATTATACCATTTATCAATATCTCATGTCCTTTGCTATTATACCTCCCCTTAATAGGATTTTAATTCTCCATTTCCTTGTTATATATCCTAAAGTGTTTACATTTAGAATAGAAAACATGAAATATTTTTTATAACTATAATGAAGGATAAAAACCATATTTAAAATTAGACATGTACACATGTTCTATGAATATAATATTGAAAAGTTTTTAATCCATTCAATTTTAGAGTGTATGATTTATAGCTAATATATCTTTAAAATTATGTAATAATTTATATATATTGGTATGGTGAAATATAATCAATGTTTAAAACACTTCAGATAGAACAACTATGTTCTTACATTCTAGTTTTGGGATGATAATTGGTTAGGGAAACCATGATAAATTATGATGGATCTAGATGATAATAATTTTTGGGAAAATATAGATCATATAAATATTAAGAAACCAACCTAGCCTAGGGATTCTAGTTCTATGAATGAATTGAAGAGTGATAAAATTCATATTGAATAATCCTCCAAGGTAGATAGAGGAGAGGATATTATTTCTCAAGATTCATCATAATATTAAGATATATAATGATAAAATAATAATTTAAATAAAGTATCTGGGATGTGATTTTTTTTCATTTGGTACTTTTCAATAACTACAATTTATAGGTAAGGATTGTGGAAATAATACTAAAATATTCTTTAACATACAACAACTTGGACAATGGTAATTATTCAGAAAAAGTATGATATATGTTGTAAATATGTTAATGAAACCCTATGTTGTCCCAAAATTCTCCTTGGTAGAATCTAAAGAGCCTTTTATTAAGGAGTATATTTTTCAGATGGGTGAGTACTCAAGAATATATTCTAAGTAAACTTTTCAATTTACTTGAATTTCACAAAAAAATGTGATCGAAGCATGAAATTTTTTAGAGGGCATCATATTGAGAAACCATCAAGAAAACGAGGATGGGTTATTATTTGACTCTAATAGAGTTATAAAATAATAATTAAAGAGATATATCTAAATGAATATAGAAAATAATGTTAAAAATAATATATCTCAACAAAACAAATTAACTTATCTTCAATTCTGAGATTCCCACTCAATTATTAGTACCATTTTGGAGGATTCTTAATTTAGAGACACTATATGTTACATTTGATGAGATTATACTTATGGGTGTTAATTTCAATTATTCATATTGACAAGTGATTACCGTAATTAATTGTTGGTTTTTCTAATTCCAATTTTTTTTCCAATGATTTCCATTAAATTAGAGAAATTATTTTAAATAAATTATAATATTATATTGGAATAAAGGATGAAATGATCATGTATTGGAGACATGGGGATAAATTTGCATTAAAAAAATGATAGGTAGATTAACATAACAAAAAGATTAATCATAAGAAAATCATTCAACTAATTTATGATCATCAAACATATATGGTCCTAATAATAAAAAATTACATGAACTAAAAAAGTGGTGGGAAATATTTTAGTGTATTTAGCTAATGAAAATTAATTAACAATATATATAGGAATGTACTAGGACATTTTTTATTTTCATTTTTAGTAATATTTAAATTGTGTTTTTTTTCATGCAATTTATGTAGTTTAATAATGGTTATTTATCTTTTCATAAATTTAGTAGTATAATTATTTGACATGGAAAATGAGGATAAATTTCATATAGTTTATTTGTTTGGTTATTTAATGTTTTTGGTTAAGAATTTGATTATTTTTTGTTATAAATAATATAGGTAAACTAGAAGTAGAAGATAAAATGAATGAATTAAAATGCTTTATATGTTACCTTTATTAGGTTGAGACTATGTTTAGTGACAATATTTTCCCCAGCATATTGGTAGTTCAATATAAAGTTTATATGTCCTAGGGACTCTCTATGGTTAAAATAGTAAAAATAATCATATAGGAAACAATGAAATAATTCTTATTATGTTCCAATTAATCATTTGATGTGGTTTTAACCCCAATTTTATAATTTTTATATTTTCAAGAACATTCAATTTAATTTAATTTTGTATATTTATTAAATATTTAAATATTTATCCCATAATCATGGAAAATTATATAATAGTGACCCAATATATTCCATTTCAAACCATTTAAATTTTTATAAAATATATTGACATTAATCGACCCTCCACCTTGAATTATTAATAATTGTATAGGCACAAGGAAAAAAATAAAAAAATAAAAAAATACATTTTTTATCATGTTGTATTTGTTAAAAATGAACAATATGTTATCAAAAAAATTTCTAATGTGAATTTTGACACCTATATTGTGTTCAAAATGTTGGGACCACTTTTTTTATGAATATTGAATTTTTTTCAATAGTTTTCATTACTAGTTAAAATGAGGAAAGAGATGAATAAGGTATCTATAGTTAATGAAAAATTCAATTCAGACGATTCTTGAACTGATCCTATGTTCAATGAACTTGTGTCAATGGTGACACGTTTTTTACAACAATTAAGAATGGTGAAGTATCATACATCAATTAATTATTGAAGAAGAATGCGGATTTTAAGAAGAACATGTGATGCTTCACAATTGCATGCGGTTCATTTAGGAGATAACATGATGAAAGGAATCATATTATTTTCATGAATTATAGAATGCGGGTTGAAGAAGAAGAGTGTGTGTGGAAGGTCATTTCATTATATGATGGTTATGAATTACACATTTCCTTGAAATTATAGGATTTTTGTATTTTTCTTAATGTTCCATATACATATATCAAAGATGATACATTGTCTACAACATTGAAGGTGTTTGAAGAAGCCTAAAGTCTCCACTTTTGGGTGAAGAGAGATTCTTGGGGTTCTTTGGAATTAATATTCCAAAAAGTAATTGAGGATTTGAAGTGAGGATGGAGAAGTAATTTGGAATTCATATTCAAACGAGTATAAGAATATAGAGGGATGATTGTATAAGATGAAGAGAAGACATGAATTAGCACATGGTCTTAGAACTATGAGAATGGCCAAAACAATAATGGTGCATTGCTGATTTGTATTTCTAAAATATCATTTTTTGAGAACTTGTGATGCAAGACTTATGAAGGATAGGGGAGTAAAGAATATTATTTGGAAAAAGATATAATGCGTAATTCAAGTATATGTGTAGCACAAGTGTGGCACACAAGTATATGTGGCTCACAAATGTATGTTGTACGCATGTCGTATTTCAATATCATCACAGCAAAATATGAGAATGAAAAGAAAGTGGCACACATTTATATGTGGCATGAAATTGTGGTGTGCATATATATGTGGCATGCATGTTTATCTTGCACACAAGTTATATTTCAATGATAATGACATAAAACATATACCAATGGAAGGAATGTATAACATAATTGATGGAGTGGCGCAGAAGTGATGGAGCGGCACGCAAGTGATAGAGCAGTTCACAAGTCATGGAGTGGTGTGCAAGGTGTGTTGCATGCCTTATGCGCATAGTCACAAAAATATCTATAAATAAATAGCTACCCTTTTCATTTTTTGAACCTCTACACTTAAGTGAAAATTTGAGCACTGGTCGCCCAAATAATAGAATGTGGTGTGTAAGCTTATGTGTCATGCTAGTCAGAATTTACTCATAAGGTGCGCCAGTAGGGAGGCGTGCAAAATGAGTGGTGTAGAAGCCATAACTCCCCGACAACAGAAGCCCCAAGTTAGTGCATTATTATGTATCATTGGCATGATCATGAATTATCATGTCTCGAAAGACAGATTAGTTTATTACCCTTGGAAGTAATAGATACATTAATATGGTTTACATTATATCATAAAATGGAAAACTACAACAACATTGTTTCCATAGAAAACACCGAGATTCCATAGACTGTCCCTGCAGGTCAGTCATAATATTCTTCTTTGCATCCTGGGAAAAATGAAACATAGAAAGGGGTGAGCTCAGATTCTCAGTAAAGATAACATTATAGCGAAAACTTTCATAAATAAGCATAAAAATATAAGGCAGTGTATAAGACTAAAACAAAAGCCTTCAAACTTGAACTTCAGAATAATATGGCAAAGATAAAGTCAAATAATGCCATTTACTTATACCAATGGATATTCTACTAGTCTAATAATAACATTCAATATCAATAGCAACTTTTATAATTATGGAATGCATAATTAAAGACTTTTATAACCACATAGTAAGGGCCTTGTGCGAAGACTACAAATTAGATTTTGTCAAGGCCTTGTGCCAAGACACTAGCTGTCTCAAGACACCTACAGATGTATCAAGGATCTATAGAGGGCTCCACCTATCACTTACTAACTCCAATTCATTCCTCATATGAAATTTTTGATGCATAATCTGAACATTCATATTAAAACTAGCATATGAAATGTTAATATTTTTACCACAAACCATGAATGGTATAAAAATAACACATTCACAGTTAAACATAACTCATTCAAAAAAATAAAAAATATTTTATTATTATAGATCAACCTCAATAGAGTATAATGAATGATATTGACATATATTAAAATAATCATCAAAACTATTTAAGATAAATATCCACCTTTTTCTTGAAATCATATAAGAGTCTCACTATTTATCACGGAGCTGTTTAAAATAGACTTTTGAATCAAAGTATCCCATGAAACTTTGAACCTTTTAAATTGAATTTAAATTTTAAAACTATATTTATTATATAAATAAATCCGTAAAACCATTTGTAATACATGAAAATTAATGAGAATGATTTAGAATAATAAATCATTAAAACATTTTAAAATGATATTTTAGTTAGAGATCCTAACCAAAAGAGAGAAACTTGAATAAAAATAATTATGGAAATAAAAACTTCTTAATACCATGAAAATAAAGGGATTCATGATATACTAAGTCAAATTACAATATATACACCATATAAAAGGGATTTGGTGAATAACAACAAAGAAGTCTCAATTGAATGTAAATTGAGATGAAATCTCATATAAAGACCATATCCTTAGGTTAAGGATAAATCAACAACATAATTTTGTGTGACCAATATAAATACACAAAATATTATTGGATATTCTTTGTAAATCAATCAGAGGAAATTCACATAAATTCTTGTAAAAACAACACCAATGAATTGGATATTTAGCTCAACAAATAGAGTTTGAGTTAAAATCACTCTTATCAAGTTCATTTCGATGACTTGAGAATTTATCAATAGAGTGACTATGTGTATAAAAAGTATACCAACATAAAGGGGAGTGGAAATTATAACATAATAATATTAATAATGATTCCACACATAAACTTGGAGTAAAATAATAAATGAAGTATGCGTAATGCCGAATGAGTGGAAATTGAAATTTCAAATTACATTATTGATTTGGTAACTTACGATACACACACACATGAAAGAAGGATCATAAAATGATGGTGTAAATATCCATTAATTAGAGTATATTACACAATGAATACAATCTTGGATAGTAGACACATCACATGAAATAAATAACTGGTGAACAATTGAAATATCACTGAATTTAAAGTGAGATAAGAAACCCCTTACATTGTACTTTTTCCTTGGTTGAGGGAGGTTTAACCTCCAATATACTGGTGAAATAATTATTATTAAATTATAAAAAAAATACATTAATATGATATCATATATTATCTTTTAACATTGCTTTGTTAATAATATCTTAGTATTATCGTCGTTTCGGGTGTTAATGGTTTCATTTTCCATTACATTATTTGTTATGTTAGTCATATATTTTATGAATGTGATTTATCGTATTCATATACAGAATGATATCATGTCTCTAACCATAATTTTTAACCATGAAATGAAATTTATTTTTGAATGGATATGATGGGGAATGAATCTCATCGCGTTCGTGGATATTGTAATTCGTATGTACGCACGAGCAACAATATCATTATTTTGATCATAAAATAATATATAATTCGATGGTATATCATATATTTAGAATAATTATCATTTTATATTTATTATTTACATCAATTACACATCATTATTATACCCATCAAAATAATAATGTATTGAATAACAATTACACCACGACGTGGAAACGGTAAGCCATAAGGACACACGTATGGTGACATGTCATTCAAAGGATGGATAGAATAATTAATATGGTTGTACCATATTCATAACAACATCACAGTATATAGAAGATATGGGATATATAATTTTAGAAAGGAAACATCAAATAAAGAGGAAGTGGAAGAATAAAGTAAACTGAAAGAGGTGATGAGATATTTACCTCTTCTTCAGGTTCTTCATTTACATTTGATCAAAAGGGACCTTTAGGTTGGATTTATGAATATTGGAGGGACTCTAGGCTGAAGGGAGGACAGTTGAGATGGTATTTGGTCAGAGTCTGGCGGAGAAAAAAATGGCTTTGATGGTGTGAATTTGAGGGAATGGGGAGTGACCTTTTATAAGAGGGGTGAGGGGCACCTTAGGGAAAACTAGAAATATTATTTTATAATAAAATAAATTTCGGTTTATAATGGCAAAAAATGGATTATTTAATGTTTTAGATGATGATGGGTTGAAAAATACTCAAACAATAGGTTTTATACAGGTTTGGGTTACTATATTAACCTTATCTTTTAGATTTAACTCTTAGTTAAATAGTTTGACATTTACTAGGTCTCTTTATATTTTTATATTATATGGCTAATAAACATACTATATACTTCAATGTGAACCCCATGTGGATAATTAATGGTACCCCTATCATTATATAATTCTTTTGGATAATCCTTAGATTTTTAAGAATATAATATGTTTTAATAATATAATATTTGTTTTCAAAACTCTTTTATGTCAATTTTGACACAATTTGGTATTTTGTTTTTGCTAAATTCAAAACATCATTATTACTTCAAAAAAAAATCTCATATAACCAAACCTAATATGTCATATTAACCGATAAAAGTAGTGGAATTCATAAAAAGTATCAAATTACATTTATTTTTATATTTATAGTATCAATAAGTTTAATATTTCGTTAATTAGGTAATTACTGCATCATCATTGTGTCACTAATAAATTAAATTTTTTTATGTATAAAAAATATAAAAAAATACCATTATCTATTAAATCGTTTTATCATTCAAATAAATATTTACAATAAAATTTATCTTATGTGTAACCCTATATTAAAAATGATTTTGTTAATAAACTTTTATTTTAACTCTTTTAACTCTTCTTTGAATTAAATAATATTAAATGTACTAATCTAATCCATGTGGATCAAAGAGCTTCATATTTTTTACTAAGTATTTTTTGGTCTAATTATACTTATCCAATAGAATTTGGGAATGTGTTAGGGTAATAATAATATAATTTTAACCCTTAATTACCCTATTTACTTTTAACCGTGGAAAATAAAAGTAAAAAGTTACTATTCACAAAATTATTTTCATCTTATTTAAATATATTTTTCTTACAGATATCAACCTTGTCACTCATATTTTTTAAATTCCACTCACAAAAGCGGTAAAATTATGTTTTATGGGAATTTGAAAATTCTCCTAGGATGTGGGTAAATGATGGTGAAAAGATCAATAAAATATTTATATATCTAGAATTATTATAAAATACCTCAAATTAATTATAATTAACTTATATAGGTATTATGTATCTATTTTGACCAAAATTAAATTTAAATAAAAAAAATTGTTTATATAAAAATTTAGTTTTAAACTATAACTCAGTGTTTTTCACAATTTATCAAAAATTAATGGTTTTCAGAAACATACCAAAAATCTACCCTAAGATAATTTTGATATTCTGAATTCAATAATAAATATTTTTTTACCAAATAAAATACAATGAAATTTCATTTATTAGTTTAAAATTAATTCCAGTTTTCAAAACCAAAAAGAATATTTATAAGAAATAATAACTACCAAAAGATTGAAATTTGATTATGTCCAATTCCAAAGTGAAATTTTTTCCAATGACCAACATTGGATTAAATGGAAAAGATATAATATAATTATAAATCCAAACCATTCATATTTATAGTTTAACACTATAAATTATTTTGATTAAAAATGTTATTTTCAGTTAAAATAGATTTTTTCACTATTCACCAAAATATGAAATTTATCAAAAAAACACCAAAAATTTATTGAAACTAAATTATTATGTCTCGATCCCGAAGGAAAAGTTTATTTTTTCAAATTGATTATATAAAAGTTTCAAATATTGGATTTAAAAATGGGTTTCCATTAAAAGGAGTTAAAATTGTATTTTTTTTGAAAAATACTTCTTTTATCTAAAAAAAAAATGAATCTGTCCTTCCATTATGTCTATGAAACTCATAATATGGATTCTAAAATTATAAGGGTTACATAAAGTTCAAAATTATATTAATATTATTCATAACCACTTTTGAACGGCTAGTTTGGTAAGTCGTGGTGTACTTGAATTCGATGTGGCGTGTTATGTAAGTTATTGAATTACATTGATGAACAGATGTACTAGGTAATCTTGGGGTGTTAAATTCTTCCCTCCTTCAATAAATTGTTTCTATGAAATTTTTAAAATTGGTCTTGGGAATATAATGGAAAGTGCCACATCAGAAAAAGACTCAATAAAACTATCACTTTAAAAGAATGAAAGATAAGTACAAAGGTCACCCAAGATAACCCATACTTGGATTCCATGTAGGAAAACATGGATATGAAAGATAAAATAAGTGTCAAGTTCTGATGAAGAGGGATAGAAAACATGATCAGGAGAATGTCTAAAATAAGAAAACGAAAACCTTGTGATGGGACAAATGGTAATTAGTTTCCCAGTAAGAAAAGTAAACTGAATTTTTTTTAAGTTGCATTTCATGATGTTGAGGAATTTAGTTATGTGATTGAATAAGAACATAAAGGGATATGCTTAATTTTTAAGTAGAGTTTTATTATTTAATAAATTTCAACCACTAACACATTTTTTTAAGTGATGAGTATTCAGGAAGACTTGGTCACCTTGGAAGAGCTAGAATAAACATCTAGAAAATCACATGATCCACAAAAAATAAACTATATATTTACATTATATTTATTGATCAATCAAAACCAAAACGGTTATTAAAAGATCTAATGATCCCCCAAAAGGATATTCCTTTAGAGAAAGAAACACTAATCATAATTTCTAAAATTAAACCAAAAATACCCCAATGTTTAGTAAATATCATTCAATAAACAATTGTCCTTAAAATCCTTCAATATAATCTATACTAATATTGAAACCCAAAATGTAAAAGACTTTGGTTATGTAGTCTTCCACGTTAAATTGTATATCCAAATGACATCAACTGCTCTTAGAGTCACATACTTAAAATTAATTAACCTAATCACATATTCTCAATTATATGTTAATAATTTCCATAAATAACCCCAATTACTATAAATCGACAATAAAAAGACAGATAAAATTCCACCGTTACTCCTCAAATGAAATCCCAAAGTATTCGATTTTCCATAGGTATATAGTGTTCCCAACAAAGCAAACATCTTCCAAAATAACATTTATCAACTTATCACCAAATCATTTTCCTATAATTAGGGTATTAATTTGATAAGATATAAGATCCCAAATCAACTTATTATTGATCAACAAAATCATTTAAATAAAAATAACTACTCACACTAACCTGGGACATCACGTAGTACACTAGTAGGTGATAAATTCCAATCGTACTCTAGTTGTGGGTTTGATTCCCATAGCTTTGTCCGACTCGACAGGTTGTCACAAGGTCTGCGTGTTGTCCTTTTTGAAAAACTATATTTTATAACATTACCAAAATGAGATAAATTTCTCAAAATAACCATAGCACAATTTAACCAAAAATGTTATCTCATACCTTGCATTTTTTTCCCAATATATAATAACTTGTAATTACCTCAAAACCAATGATCATATAAAACCAAATTGTTATTTATAACTATATCCACAAGAGAAAAGACAATTCTTCCCCATATATCATTTTCACGTGACAAACTGCAGGGTTAAAATAAAAGATAAAATTATTCCAAAGTAATTTCATAAACAAGGAGCACTAATACTTTTAAACATTTCTCCAACCATTTATTTCCATATAGATTCCGCTTTGACCAAGAAAATATCATATAGAATAGGGCATTCACTTGTGTAATGGACAGGTCCCCTACATTTATAGCGAATGACTATAAATAGATTCTTGGGACCTTTTTTATTTTCTTCCATAGTAGTCTTCATTTTTCCTCGAATTTTTTTCACATTATGTCCTTCTTTCCCATACTTAAATAATTCCTTTGATCCATTGAGACACTTTCCTGGGTGTCTCCTTCCACATTTCCTACATGATGGAAATTGAGGATTCGTTTCGCCATGGTCTCCACTACTGGAGCTCTTATCATTCATCATGTTTATCTTCTTTGTTGAGTCTGGTAGTTGGTTAATATATATGTTGCTGATCATATTGTTGAAAAACTGATTTGGCATTAACACAATATCTTTTATTCCTATCAACATTCCATTTTGTTGCTCATTTAAACCATTGTTCCCACCTCTTACATAATTCTAAAAGTTACTAAGAATTCCATGGAATACAGTCTTTGACTAAAACCAGAAAGCATTGTGTGAGTAAAATTAGTCATAAAAAATTTTGAGAATATCCGTACACCATATTTTCAAATTAAAACACCTTATGATTAACCAAGGTCCTTTATTCTCATATTATATTAAAATACATCAAATCAGTTTGTAAAGAAAATGTAAATTATCCTAAGCATATCCCCTGGGAGTGTCGTTACCAAGAGTGCAGAAAGACCCATTGTCATGCACCAGTTCCCGTTCGAGTTTAGCTCAAAGCGGTGTTTTTTGGATTTTACCCCTATTTACATCATGCCTGAGCCGCCTCTACTTGCTTGTATCCATACATGGATTTTTTTCTTGGAAAACACTCAAAATCTCTACAATATAAAAATTTTAGGAAGTTATTCTATAATAATCCTCAAAGTCTATCTTTGGGGTATGTGCTTTAATCAGAATTTATCTAAATCTAGTTTCCATGGTTTGTACTAAACATTCTCTGATACCAACTGTAACACCCCGGCCCCAAAAACCCAGAGTTGGTGCATTATTACGTATCATTGGCATGATTGGAAAAGATCAAGTCTTGAAAGCCTGATTAGTTTAGTAGCCTTGGAAGTTCTAGATACATTCATAAGGTTTTCATTACATTATAAAATGGAAAACAACAACAAAATTGTTTCCATAGACAACAGTGAGGTGTCATAGACTATCCCTGCAGGTCAGTCATAATATTCCTTTTTGCATCCTGGGAGAAATAAAACATTGAAAGGGGTGATCTTAGATGCTCAGTAAGGATAACATTATAGTGGAAGCTTTTATAAATAAGAATAAACATTTAAGGTGGTGTATAAGACTAGAAAAAAAGCCTTTTAAACTTGAACTTCAACATAATATGGCATTGATAAAATCAAATAATTACATTTACCCATTCACATGGATATTCTACTAGTAGAATAATCACATTCAATATCAATAGCCACTTTCATAATGAAGGAATGCACAATTCTAGACATTCATAACCACATATTCAAGGCCTTGTGCCAAGACTACAAATAAGATTTTTTCAAGGCCTTGTGTAAAGACACTAGTTTGTCTCATGAGACCTACAGATACATCGAGGAGCTATAGAGGGCTCCACCCATCACTTACTATGTCCAATTCATTCCTCATATGAAAATGATGAAGCATAATCTGAACATTCATATTAAAACTAGCATACAAAATGTCAATATTTTAACCCCAAACCATGAATGGTATAAAAATATCACATCCACAGTCAAACATAACTCATTCAATACATTATGGAAGGTTTTATTATAATAGTTAAACCTCAATAGAGAATAATTAATGATATTGACAAAGATGAAAATAATCATCAAAACTATTTAAGAGAAATATCCCCCCTTTTCCGGAAAACATTTAAGAGTCTCACTATTTATCAAGAAGCTGTTTAAAATAGATATTTCAATAAAAGTGTGTCATAACACTTTGAAACATTTAAATGGAATATTATTTTTTAAAATTTAATGTTCATAAAAATAAATCCTTAAAATAATTTTTAAAACATAGACATTAATGAGAAATATTTAGAATAATAAATCATTAAAACATTTTAAAATGATATTTTAGTTAATGTTCCTAACCAAAATAGAGACACTTAAATACATATAATTGAGATAATCAAAAAATTTTAATATCATGAGAATAATGGGATACATGATATACTATGTCAATGTACATTATATACTCCATATAAAAGTGGTTTGGTGTATAACAACAAAGAAGTCTAAATGGAATGTAAATTGAGATGAAATCTTTTATAAAGACCGTATCCTTAGGTTAAGGTTAAATCAACAACATAATTATCTATGACAAATATAAATAAACTCAATATTATTGGATATTAAATGTAAATCAATCAGAGGACATTCATACATATTCTTATAAAAACAACACCAATGAATTGGTTATTTAACTCAAAAAATGGAGATTGAGTTAAAATTACTCTTATCAAGTTCATATCAATGACTTGAGAATTTATCATTGGAGTGATTATGTGTATCAAAAGTATATCCACATAAAGGGGAGTTGAAATTATGACATAAGAAAATTAATAGTGATTCCACACATAATCTAGGAGTAAAATAATCAATGAAGTATGCGTAAAGCCGAATGAGTGGAAATTGAAATTTCAAATTCCCATACCGATTCGGTAAATTACGAAACATACACCCATTAAAGAAGGATCATAAAATGATGATGTAAATATACATAAATTAAATTATATTACAAAATGAATACAATCGTGGGCAGTAACACACCACATGCAATAAATAAGTGGTGAACAATGAAAATCTCACGGAATTAATTCTGAGATAAGGAACCCTTTACATTGTACTTTTTCTGTGGTAGAGGGTATTTTAACCTCATTCATGATGGTGAAATAACTTTTATTAAATTATTCAATAATCCTATATGTTAATATGATATCATATATGATCTTTTGACATTGCTTTGTTAATAATATCTTAGTATTATCGTCGTTTCGGGTGTTATAAGATTCGTCTTCCTTTATAATCTTTGTTATGTGAGTCATATTTGAAATAGATGTGATGTATAATATTCACATACAGATTGATATCATGTCTATAACCATTATTTTCAATCATCAAATGAAATTTATTCTTGAATGAATACAATGGGGATTGAATCTCATCGCGTTCGTGGAGATGGTAATCTGTACGTACGCACGAGCAACAATATCATTCTATTGATCATAAAATAACATATAATTGGATGGTATATCATATATGCAGAATCATTATCATGTTATATTTATTATTTACATCAATTATAAATCATTATTATACCCATCCAAAAAATAATGTATTTAATAACAATTACACTACGACGTGGAGATGTTAAGCCATACGTACGCACGTATGGTGACATGTCATTCAAAGGATAGATAGAATAATGAATATTTTCTGTACCATATTCATAATAACATCATAGTATATAGAAGATAATGGATTTATAATATTATAAAGGAAACAACAAATAAAGAGGAAGTGGAAGAAGAAAGTAACCTGAAAGAGGTGATGAGATATTTACCTCTTCTTCGGGTTCATCCTGTTGATTTGATCAAAAGGCCCCCTTAGGATTGATTTCTGACTAAAGGAGGGCCTCTAGGATTAAGGGAGGATAGTTTAGATGGTATTTTGTCTGAGTTTGTCTATGCCAAATGTCTTTGAAGGTGTGAATTTGAGGGAAGGGTGAGTGCCCTTTTATAAGAGGGGTGAGGGGCACCTTAGGGAAAAGTAGAAATATTATTTTATAATAAAATCAATTTCGGTTTCTAATGGCCCCAAAATGTATTATTTAAAGTTTATTCTGATTATGGGTCGAAAAATACTCAAAAAATAGCTTTTATACAGGTTTGGGTTAATATATTAAGCTTATCTTTTAGATTTAACTCTTAGCTAAATAGTTTGACATTTACCATGTCACTTTATATTTTTATATTATATGGCTAATAAACATACTATATACTTTTCAAGTGAACCAAAAGTGGTTCATTAATGATAAAACTATCATTATATAAGTCTTCTGGCAGAAAATTGGATTTTTGGGAATATGAAATCAATTAATAATTTAATATTTCTTTTAAAAACACTTTTATGTCATTTGTGACGCTATTTTGTATTTTGTTTTTTTTTTAAATTTATAACAACATTAATACTTCGAAAAAAATTCATCTAGCCAACCCTAATATGTCATATTAACCTATAAAATTATGTGAATTTATAAAAAGTATCAAATTACATTTATTTGGATATTTATAGTATCAATTAGTTTAATATTTCAATAATTAGGTAATTACTACATCATCATTGTGTCATTGATAAATTAAATTATTTAATGTAAAAAAATATAACTAAAATAAAATTATGTTGGAAATATTTTTATATTTATAATTAATATTTATAGTAGAGTTTATCTTATGTGTAACCCTATATTAAAAATGTTTTAGTTATTAAACTTTGATTTTAACTCTTTTTACTCTTCTTTGAATTAAATAATAATAAATGTCCTAATCAAATCTATGTGGAACAAAGAGGTTCATATTTTATTCCTAAGATTTTTTTGGTAGAATGATACTTATCCAAAAGAATTAGAACATGTGTTAGTGTAATAATAATATCATTTTTACTTTTAATTACCATATTTATTTTTAACCGTGGTAAATAAAAGTAAAAAAGGTACTATTCACCAAGAATTACTTTCATATTATTGAAACATATTTTTCTTAATAATATCAACATCGTCTCTTGAACTTTTTAAATTCCACTCACCGAAGTGGTAAAATTATGTTTTATACAAATTTGCAAATTCTCTTAGATGGTGGGTAAAAGACGGTGAGAAGTTCAATAAAATTTTAATATATCTAAAATTATAATAAACTGACTTTAATTAAATACCTAGAACATACATAGGTATTATGTATCTATTTTTACCTAAAATAAATTTAAATAAAAAATTATTATTATTTTAAAAAAATCGGCTTTAAACTATAACTAAATGTTTTTCACTATTCATCAAAAATTAAAAGTTTTCGGAAACATACCAAAAATTTACCCTAAGCTAATATTGATATTTTGAATTCGAAAATGAAGATTATTTTACCAAATTAAAAACATAAAAATTGAATTATTTAGTTTAAAATTAATTCATGTCGTTAAAACCAAAAAGCGTATTTTTAAGAAATAATAACTACCAAAAGAATGACATTTGATTATGTCCAATTTCAATGTGAAATTACATCAAATGACCAGAATTGGATTAAATGGTAAAAATATATTCTAACTATACATCCAAACCATTCAAATGTAAAATTGAACACTATAAATTATTTTGATTAAAAAAAGTTGCTTTCAGTTAAAATATATTATTTTTACTATTCACCCAAATATGAATGTTATCATAAAACACCAGAAATTTATTGAAACTAAATTCTTATGTCCCTATCCCAAATAAGAATTTTATTTTGTCAAATTTAATATATGAAAGCTTCAAATATTATATTTAAATAGGGTTCTCTATTAAAAGCTAGTAAAATTGTATTTTTTAAAAAATATATCTTTTATATGAAAAAAATGAATTTGTCCTTAAATTATGTCTACGAAACTCATAATATGGATTCTAAAATTATAACGGTTATATGAAGTTCAAAATTCTATTAATACTATTCATAACCTCTTTTGAACGGCTAGTTTGGTAAGTCGTGGTGCGCTTGAACTCGATGTTTCATGTAGTGTAAGTTATTGAATTACATTGAATAACTAACACACTATGAAATCTTAGAGTGTTATAGAAGAAGAGTGGAACACAAGAATAAGTTGCATGCAATTTGTAAGAGGCACACAAGTAGGTAGTTTTTTGAAACAAGTGTCTTGTGTCAATGCCTGAAGTGGCGTGAAATTCGTGAGTTGTGATAAATTGTGGTACAGAAGTAGTTAGTGGGGTGAATGCAGGGAGGTAGGAAAGCAGGGTGGTGTGCAAGTAGGTATTAGCACAAAAACTGGGAGTTGTTCTAGAAGTTCATTCCAACATCTCGTCAACTGTGACGTTGCTATGGTGATATGTAATTCATTGATTTAACAATGAAAAAGAGAACATGTGATTATAGTATGAATTAAAAGGAAAATAGTATAGTGTAGTAGTATTTTTACTGAAATAGAAAGACTAAAGAAGAGTAGGTTTTAGTGCATCCGGTTTTTCATTGAAGAAACAGAAGAATAGGAGTGTGCGCCTTACAAGATTTCTGTAGAGAATGAAGAGGCTTGTAACTTGCATGCAATTTAGTAAGTAACAAGGAGAAGAATTAGGTTATGAAAGAACAAAGTAGAACTGTAGCATCAAATAGATATAAACAGTAAAAAGATTCTTCTGCTGTGGCAAAATCTTTTAACAGAGAAAATACTTTCATAAGAGGAATTATAAAGAATAATAATGAGGCTACAAGAGACTATCTACACTGGCAGTATAAAGAAACAATGAGTGTAAGGGAATATCCTACTCATTACAAGTGGGAATAATATTGTTTCCCTTACCCTATGAGTGTTGGGAGAAGCAGTGGGAAACGATTATTTCCATCCCTCCTCCATGTGTAGGGAGCCACACTTACTAGGGGATTGTTTTCATAGTCAACTACTGTAACAGTTACTAAATTATAATGTAGAATCCATGCATTGGTCATTACCATACATGGAAAGGATGTATCTTCTCTTATTAAGCTATGAAACATGTAAATATATCATGTACATATTTTTACTGCTTACTTATTATTTTATGCGACATAGAAAATATAATAAGAGAATCAATATCTGAAAGGGTCAAGTGGTATAGGGATAAAATGAAGAAATTGATTTAAAATGTCCTCAATATTAATTGACCACACTCTCAGTGTTAGGTATATCCTAAACAAGTCCTTTTAATTATTATAAGAGGGACTGGTTCACCTTTGTTGGATTCTCTATAGTGAAGTTATTCTCTTTTGTAGAGTTGTTTTTCTTTCCTGAGTTATCAATGAAGTGTCGTTTCCAAGAAGATTTAGCTATGCTTGACCATAAGACCATATCAACCGAGACCATGATGAATATAAAAAATAAAGAGAAGAGAATTTTGACGAAGAAGGCCCTCTTATCTAAAAAAGTGTGTATATCTGGTTCGATATACCTTGATAGAAAGGAAGACACATTGGTTTTGGATAGTAATGAGAATGTGTCTCATGTTTACACCAAGAAGATGTATGACCTTCCTACCACAAGTGATTAAGAGGTATGTGTTAGTACATTTAAAAATTATTCTCATAATAAAAATACGATCACAAGTGGTGATGATCATTCTAAAACCTCTAAAGAATTATCAGTTGAAAAATTAAGAATGATTATTTATAGAATTCCAGAAGAAATTACATACCTTTTCTTTGGAGTATTTCAATGTTTTAAGGGAGATATGACCCACCTGGAAGAATAAAAGTATGTTATGGATAAAGTCTTACTAGAAAAAATTATGTAATTTTTAAGGCTCTCCAGAATGGTTGGTTTCTTTGATGAAACAAAGAGAGAACATAAAATAAGATCTTCAATATTGATCAATGAATTTCAGGAGAAAGATAAATTCAATAATACTCTAGAATAGATGTTCTATGAACATGAAAATGAGATATGGATGAGCACTGAGGTCAATAGTGTAAATTTTCAATAAAATTCCATGAATTTCAACGAACGTGACACTTTGTTACAAAAAAAATTGAAGTTAAAGTAATGAAGAAGGATTTTGAAGAGAATATGATTATGATTGAATATCAGAAGCATTCCTCAACACGAAATTTCTAGAATTTGATTCTTATTTGACAAATCTTAAGAATAGTCATTTTGAGAATTCCCAAAAGAAGGAAACAATTGCTTCATATACTCAATGTTCATTGGAGGATTCTACTATCAATATAACTACCACATGTGATAATAAGATCATGACCTCTTTAAATTATATATTATAACTAGATGATAAATTTAAGGTAAAATCCAAATCCTCTTGTACTAAGGCTTCAAAAACATCTTCTAAAAAAATCACAGGTTAGATGAAAAATTCCAAACAAGTATGGATGAACAAAGGTAATAAGAAACATACCACCATGAATAGGGTTGACATGAATAAGAAGATGGGAAATGAATCTCCCCAGAGAGCACAACACACCAAGAAGAAGTACCAACAATCTAATATAGAAGATATCAAGAAGACATGATTTGTGGGACAATGCTGGTGGTACAAAGTATTTGGGAATTGTGCATTGGACTATTAGCACAATCCCTAATATTATAAAGTATAGTGAAAGCCTATATTACTGGTTAGAAACCCAGAGAGGAAGAACCAACATCCAAAGATCTAGAAGCATCTGCGTACTATAAATAGATTTGGAATGCTTGACAACATCTGTGATTTATGCAATGGAAGTGGTCGCAAGGATAGTGAATTTCCATCTAAATATGTATTCAAATATGATACAAAAATAAGATCATAAAATCTGGCTAGGATTGAAAAATAATCCTTTGGATGTAATCCAAATAATTATTTAAAAAAATTATCCCACAAATATTTCTAGAAGGAAACGTGAAAAGACCTTGGATTCTATATCCATGAAGTTCATGGATGGTTAATCCAAAATAACTAACAAGAAAGATGACACGTAAGAGAAACCTATGTAGAATATCCAATCATGATTCGTTAATTACTAATGAATTAATGGTAATTTGGGTAGAATATTTGGAAATAATGAAGAAGAACGAATATTTACAAGCTAAGGCTATTAAAAAATGTAACAAGAAGATTCGACATGAAGTAAAGAAAGGACTGTGTGTGAGGTGCAACAGGCCTGGTCACAAATATATAAACTCCATTCCAATGATTCCAGCTCATGAAGGATCACTCAAGAAGATGTAAAATATACCAGTGGTTTGAAATCTCTTGTTGAAAGAAGGATAATAACCATATAAATGGAATATGTGATAAGATCTACACAACCACAATCTGAAATGATGATCAACTTTGGACGTGTGAGGAGTGGAGAAAATGGAGCATCTAGGTTGAGAAAAATGTCCCAACTTTGTTGTTAACAGAAATGAATCATGGAGGATCCACCTTATTCCCTTAAATCATTTTCTGGATTGTATTAGTATTTCTAATATATGGAATTGATGGTTAAGTAAGCTCTTAGGAAGAGAACCTAAGAAGCTGTGACTGTTTTAAATACATGACAGAAAAGTTTAATAAGTTGAAATTCATGGAATATTATTAAATTGGTATTCAAATAAAAATATAATAAATTATCACAATTGATGAAAATGATGATGAGTGATTCTCTTTTGGTGGAGGCAAATGAAGACGTTTCAAGAGTTAGTATCTCAATTAGTATAAATTTCTATTGGTATTAAATTCAATTAATCTAAATATTATCTAAGGATCATTTCATTGAAAAGGGTATGTCATCTCTAAGCCTATCTTTATTGGTTACTCAGGGTAAAAATTATTTTAAAAAGGAGGAGTAACTAAGTCAATCAATGACAAAAGAATAGTGAATTTTCCCAAAGGACCCTTATCCTGTAAATTAAACAGAAATGTTTTGATCATTTTGTTGAAGTGAGTCCAGGAGTTTCAGGTAGATTATTTCATAGCACATTTATTATCCTAATCCAATAATGATAGTGGAAATCCCTTTAAGAAAAAGTAAATAAGTTTTCATCTCATGTGGTTTCATGATCAGTGTATAATGGACAACATTGTTGTCTAAATAAAATCCTCTTTTTTTCTATTCCGAGCATTGGTCGGGGAGACTTAGAGTGAAACTGTTGATGGTACATCTCATAAAAAAGGACTGATACCCTTTTCCTATGTACTTTGTATTTCTTTTCAATAAGGGGGAGAGAAAGTTAAATGAAAGTTTGAAAAGTGATATGGGAGATAAAGAAGTAAAGGGGAGAGATATGATTATCATTTTGACATTGACACTTTCATTTGATGAGAAAATTAATGTATTCACAAAAAAATACAAATGGGATGATTTTTGGGACCACATTGTGTATGAAGATTGTATTTTTTGTCAATGGGTTTCAATACTAGTCAAAATGAAGAAGGGGATGAAAAATATCTCTATAGTTAATGGATAATACAATTTAGACGATCGTTGAACTGATCCTATGTTCAAAGAACGTGTGTTAATGGTGACACATTTTTTACAATAATGAATTATTGTGAATTATTATCCATCTATAGATGATATAAGAATAATGAGGATTTTAATAAGACCATGTAATACATCACGATTTCATGAGAACCTTAAAATAAATTTCTTGATGAAAAGAATCACATGACTTGCATGAAGTAGATAATGATGGTTTAAGAAGAAGGGAGAGTGTGAAAGGGCTTGAAATTATATGATGGTCATGAATTACACATTTCCTTAAAATTAGAAGATTTTTCCACTATTCTTGAAGTTCCAAATACATGTATCAAATGTGATACATTGTCTACAATAATAAAGGTGTTTGAAGAAGCCTCGAGCTTCCACTTTTTTATTAAGAGAGATGATTGTAGTTCTTTGGAATTATCACTTAAAAAGGGAATTGAGGTTTTAAGTAAGGATTAGTAAGTACTTTGGAACTCATCTTACAAAGACTATAAGAATAAATAAGGATGATTGTTTTTGATGAAGAGAAGACAAGAATTTTTGCATGAGCTTGAACTCGAAGAAGGGAAAAATTGTGATGATGCTTGGCTGACTTGTCTTTCTCAAAAATCATAAGTTTAGAGAAATTCTAATTCAAACCTGATGAAGGATAGGGGAGTAAAAAGAATTTTGGAAAATGAGAGAAAGTCGCACACTATTATATGTTGTGCAAAAGTGTGGCGTGCAAGTATAAGTGGTGCACAACTATATTTTTCATGGAAGTCATATTTAAAATTTCATCAGATTAAAAATATGCAAATGTAATGAAAGTGGAACTCAAGTGATGGAATGGCGTACATGTGATGGAGCGACACACATGTGATAGAGTGATGCTCATGTCATGGAGGGATGTTCAAGGTGTGTTTCATACCTCGTCCACACGGTCACCAAAGTGTCTATAAACAGACGGCTACCCTCTTAATTTATTGAATCAGAAAACTTAAGAAGAAAATTTGATCTCAAATCATGAAAGTAGAAGAATGTGGTAATCATGTTGATATGTCACACAAGTTGGGAGTTGTTCATAAGGAACACATGTGGGGAGGCACACAAGTATAGTGGCACGAAATCAGGTTGGGGTGCAAGAAAAAGTGGCACAAAAGTTGTAATAGGCGGGCAAGCTAGAAATTGTGTGCAACAAGTTTTTCATGTCTATGTATGAAGTGGAAGGAATGTTGAGAGTTGTGAAAAATTCTGGTGTGCTAATAGTTAGTGGTGCACAAACAAGGAGGAATTCAAGTATGGAGGTTCATAAGTATTGATTGGAGTACAAGATGATAGATGTTCTAGATGTTTTTACTAACTTCTGGTCAACTATTATGGTGCTAAGTTGAGCTGAAATTTATTAATTTAACAATCACTAAGATAAATTTTAATTATATCATGATGAAGAAGTTGAGTTCAGTGTATTTGGTTTTTCACTGAAAGAGAGAGTGCGAATAAGAACTGGTTTTAGTGTAGCTAGTTTGGCATTGAATAATTGGAAGAATAATATTGTGTATCCTACATGTTTTCTGGAGGGAATGAAGCGGATGGTTACTATCATGTTTCTAAGTAAGTAATAAGGATAAGAAAAAGGTTGTGGAAGAGAAAAGTATCACTTTAGCATACCACATGTCTCAACAGGTAGAAGATTCTTTTGGTGTGGAAAACTCTTTCAAGAGAGTGAAGACTCACTTCATATGATGTATAAATAAACAACTTGAGGCTACAATATGTTGTCCACACTGGCAGTATAAAGAACCAGTGAGTGTAAGGGTATATCCAACTCATTTCATGTTAGAAGAGGATTATTTCCCTTCACGCCTCTGAGTGAAAGGAGAAACACTAGGATGTGAATATTTCATTCCCTCCTGTATGTTTATGGATCCACACTGACTAGCGGATTGTTTTCCTAGTCAACCACCCTAACAGTTACTAAAATATCAGGGAAAATCTATGCACTGGTCATTACTATACATAGTAAGGATGTATATGCTCTTATTGAGTAATGAACATTGTAAAAATATCATGTTCATGTTTTTATGGCTTTCACATTTTACATGCGATAGGGAAAAGAGATCAAGAGGATCATAATCATAACAGGTCAAGATGTATATGGATAAAAAAGATGAAATTTGATTAAAAAGTCCTCAACACTGATTCGCCCCCACTCTCAGTGTTAGGAATATCCCAAATTGGTCCTCTCACAAAATTATTAGAGTACTCTATGGGTGGTATAAATTAATTCACATCTAGGACCCCTAAGATAGATCTTCTTCAATTAAATTTATTTAATAGTATTTAATTTATTTTAATTTTATTGTTCTGATAACCCAATAATTACACAACAAAATCTATATTTAATCTTCTCCCAGCAAAAATTTCTTTATATAAAAACAAAAATTATATATATAAATAGATTGAAGAGGGGGAGTTGGATGTAATTTGATGGAGGGAAGGGATAGTATCAAATAGTGTAACACCCTGATATTTTATGAGAATTATATTTTTGTATGTATTTTGTTTTATACAAAGGAATCTTTCACTGCACACAACACTAGCTTTTATTGTGTTACATGCAATCACGACCTTTCTCGATAGCGTGTGTAGTACGCAATACCGAGTTTCACTAAAAAACGATATATTACTATAATATTATGAAATAGCCATTATGAATAGTATTAACGGAATTTGAAATTTTATAAAATTATAAATCATCATACAAATTTTCTAGAATGAGGTATGAAAACAAAATCAGTTTTTCAAATAAAAGAAGTATTTTTTAAAAAATGCAGTTTTACCACCTTTTGAGGGCGGACACATTTTAAATCTAGTTTTTGAAATGTTTAGAAGTTCAATTTGACAAAATAAAATTCTTCTTTGGAATCAGGATATAAAAATATACTTTGGATAAAATTTTCTTATTATTCTGGTATCTTTCATATTTTGATGAATAGTAAAACACGATATATTTTAATTAAAAACAACTTTTTTCATAAAAATAATTTATATGGATAGATTATCTTTTTAATTGTCTTTAAAGTGTAATTAGAATATATTTTTACCATTTAATCCAATGTTGGTCATTGGAATTAATTTCACTTTGAAATTGGACATAAACAAGTGATGATCTTTTGATAGTTATTGATTCTTAAAAACACGCTATTTGTTTTGATAACTGGAATTACATTTAAAATTACTTAATGCCACTTATATGTTTTGAATTTGAAAAAAATACATCATTTTTTAATTCAGAATATCAAATATATCTTAGGCTGAATTTTATGTATTTTTCTGAAAAACATCAATTTTGGATGAATAGTGAAAACACTGGGTTTTTTTTGGTTAAAACCGAATTTTTATTTAAATAATCATTTTTAAGATTTATATTTATTTTATGTCATAATATATACATAATACTTATATAAGTTCAATGAAATTAATTGGAATCATTTTATAATAATTTTAGATTTATTAAAAAATGTATAGAACTTTTCCCCGTCTTTTACCCACCTCCTAGGAGCTTTTGCAATTTATCATAATACTTAATTTTACCGCTTCTGTGAGTCGAATTTAGAAAATATGAGAGACATAGTTAATATCAAGGAGTAAAATGTGGTTCAATTAGATAAAAATATTTTTTTTTGAATAGTACCTTTTTACTTTTATTTACCATGGTAAAAAGTAAATAGGGTAATTCAAGGTTAAAAGAAAATTATAATAAATAAAAAATACATTAACACTTGTCAAAACCATATTGGATGAGTAATGGACGACCATGGTCATCCTTGGGTTGATTTTCGGACCCCATGGAGCCACTTATGAAAGACAATGTCACATTAGATTAATTAATTTAATGTAAAGACAAAATTGGCATTGACAAGTAGTTGGGGTTTGGCTTAGTGGTAAGCACCCCGTAATACTACATGGAAAATGGGGGTTCAAAACTCATGGGGCGCAGGTACTGTAGCAGTACTGTAGCGGTACTGTAGCAGTGGCGGTACTGTTCATCAGCGGGTACTGTAGCGGCGGCAGGGCACTGTAGCGGCGACGATACTGTGCGGTACTGTAGCAGCAGGTTACTATTCACAGAATGTGAATTGGCCTTAGAATTTGGGACTACGGGCTATGTAATGGGCTACAAGCCCACTGGGCCTTCGGGCTATGTAATGGGTTTCCCTCTACCCAGTTAAAAGAGGACTTTGCTTTGATTTAATAATAAAAATGAGGCTTTGGCCCCAACCTTTTAAAAAAAAAATTGGCATTGACAAAAAATCAATTAGTAATTAATTTTTATATGGGGCTATATAAATTATCCTTTCTACTATAAATATTCATTGGAAATATGAAACTATTTCCAACATGTTGGTATTTTTTTTATAATTTTTAGACATCATATAAATTAAATTATATATGACACAATAATGATGCAGTATTTACCTCATTAATAAATGATTTAAATAAATAAGATTATAATGATTAAAATATTTTCCAAAACATGTCCAATTATAATTGGATGATTTTATTTCGACCATGAGTCATCTTATATTCATCTTTAATGATTTCTGGACCTTTTGAAACCAAAGATAAGTTTATAATAAAATAATATTTTCACATTTTCCAAAGGTGCCCCTCTCCTCCCTTATAAAAGGGCACCTCCTCCCTCTCCTCCTCACAGCACGTTGAGCATTCAATCTCGGAAAAAAGATGAAAATATATCTTCTAAACTTCCTTAGAAACCTACTAGAGGTACTGTCCTTCTCAAAATACAAACTCTAGTACCATAAGACAAAGATTAATGGAGGCACTTCGAAGAAGTGGTAATACCTTCTACCATTTTCTTCAAGTTCCATTATTCTTCTACTACCTCTTATTTAGTTGTTTCATTATGAGGTAATAAAATTAGTATCCCTCATATACTAATATGTTATTATAATTATGAAACAACCCTATTTCACCTCTTATTCATCCTACGACAAACAAAATCACCGCACGTGCGTACGTAAAGAATATCTTCTCCACGCCGTGGTGTAATCTATTTTCCATCACCACCTTACTTGGATGGGTATAATGGTGTAAAGAATAACTATATATGATTATTTTAAAGTTATATTGACTCTGAATTAGTATACATACACATCAATACAATCCCACGATCATGGGAACGATATCATCACTCGTGCGTACGTACGACCTACCGTCTCCACGATGTGATGCGACTCGTTCTACAAGATCTTCACTTCATAATGATTATATAAATGAATTGAATGACTAAATATAATATATATAACACTAATAAAATTCCAGAAATGAGGTATCTATAACCTAAAAAGAATAATAAGAATTTATTCGACAAAACACGCAAGAGAACAAAAAAAGAAATAAACAAGAGAATAACAAGTAACAATAAAATATTACTAATAAGAAGCTATGAATATGACCATATATGATATCATAACAATGATTTAGATTATGGAAGAATTAAATAAAATTATTTGAATCATTATAAAAGAGGTTTGGTCACGTACAAAGCAAATTGAACCTAAGGTAAGGGAAAATCTCACAATCTCATTCTTATCTGAGATTGTTTGAACTTTGGCATTTAATGGGGTGTAATTTATCATCCACATCCATGTTTCCTCAATATGTAATATTATTTCCATCCTCCTACAATTTTTTAAATCCTATTTTACCCTTCGATGAGTTTTTAGTAAAAGATATGAAAGGAATATTTTGTCGTTTTTCGTATGAGGTACTTTATGACTTTTCCAGCCAAAGTACGAGAAGAATGTTTTTTTAACTTATAAGACATGAATGGATATTTAGAACATTATTTCCAAGAAGGATCCTTTATAATTTTTGAAGTTTTTTTTAATCAACTTATTTTACTTTAAAATTGTAAGATGTGTTGAGAAAGGAAAATTGTTTTTGAAGTAGAAAGGATGTTTTCCTCAAGAATGGAGTTCAAGTGTTTTATCAAAATTATTTTCCATATAAGAAAATATAGGGTTCTGTTTATATACCTATTATTGAATTTATTTGATTATGTTGTGATGGAATTATTTTTATGAAGTCCTTTCTCTTAAATGATTTTTTTTATGATGTCACGATGTTTAAGAATCCAATTTTTATTACATCGGTTATGCTATGATGTATGATTTATGATTTTGTGGCACACATAATAATGGTTTTATTATGAGATGCGTGGGACATAAATCTCCCTACGATTCATTGGGTGAATATTTATAACTCATGAGATAGACATGGCTAGAACAGAAAGTTAAATCAGTTAAGTGATACAGGACTGGAACTAGGAGTGAACTCGGTTCAGTAATGGACTTTGTCCTCTATGATGATCTTGACAATGAGCCTTGACAAATATAAAATGATTTTCTATGATTATGTTCGTATGCCATAAATTTTCACATTTTATGTTATGATTATTTGGGATTACTTTTAATTAATATGATTTATCCCATGACATGATATTATAACCTCTTTTGTAGGTTAAGATTTTTAAAATGTTATGTTCTTATGAATATGATATGACTGATATTTATTTTGTTTGCCCTTACTGAGCATTTGAGCGCACCCTTTTGTATGTTTTCTTTTCCCCAAGTTAGGAAGAAGGATATTAAGTAGGATATGCCAGAAAGGGACTCTAGATATGATGAAATAATCGAGAGACAATGTAGTTGATTTTATGAACCAATTGTTTATGTTTCCTAGTTTCTAAAGACACTATACCGATACGAACCATCCATGGTTTTGTTATATGATGTAAGAATTATACTTCAACTCTGAAGTAATAACAATGTATCTAAATTATGGGTCGTTATAGTTTGTATCAGAGGAAAAGGAGGTAGGAATGAATCTGATCCTTAGGAACTCTCACATGTGAACGTTGGATGAAGCATGGATCTCCTCCCAAGGGATTCATGATGAAATGGATGCCACTGGGGATGGTGGTGTGTCCCACCCAGGGTGTGTAGCCGCCCAGGGAGTGCCCTTTATTATGATGTTTTAATTTTATTATTAGTGTTTCTCACACTATGATTCTTGGTTTTAGTCAATGGATAAAACCTGAAGGAACCGTGTTAATGCTGAATACGATGGGAAATACAATTATTGTCCCCCTGAGAAACCAAATGTTATGGGAGCTAGAATGGAAAATCATGTAGCCATGCTCACAAAACTTTCTCAAGATATGAACCATATAGTAATTTCAAATGAGCAATGGAAGGAGCAACATTATGATGAATCCTTCATGAGGCAGCGTCCACCTTCATTCAGCGGGTCTTCTGATCCATTAGTAGCTGAACAATGGATTAGTACCACTAAAAAGATATTTGCAATTCTACAATGTTCTGAACATGACAAAGTCATCTTAGCAGTGTATCATTTGGAAGGTGATGCTGATCAATGCTATAATCTTATCAAGAATACGAGGCAAAGAGATGAAATTGAGTCCATGGAATAGGATGAGTTCAAGAAATTATTTTTCAATAAGTACTTCCCTCGTATTCTTCGAACAAAGATGGAGAAGGAATTTCTTGAACTGAAGAAAAAGGATGATGAATCGGTTGGTACCTTCGAAGCTAATTTTACAAGACTTGCATGGTACGGTTCCAGAATTATTATCCAACCTATGAGTAAAATCGATCGATTCTTTGGTGGCTTAAAACCAAGTATTCGAAGGACGTTAGTTATAAGGGACTTCAATAGCTACGAGGAAATTTTTAGATGTGATATCAAGGTTGAGATGGAGATTGGAGTAACCCATCAGTCATATGGGTTTGATAAGAAGTGGAAAACGGAATTCAAAGGAAAATCTAAAGACCACACCGAAAAGAAGATGAGTTTCCCTTTATGCTCAAATTGTGGAAAGAAGCATTGAGGGAATTGTCTTAAAGGGACAAGAAAATGTTTTAAGTGTGGAAAAGAAGTTCATCGGGTAGTTGAATGTCGAAATAATGGGACGAAGATGTATAATGATGCGAAAAAAGAAAGGGATACACAGAATGAACCTCCTACACTTTAATGTTTCAAGTGCAATGAGATGGAGAATTATTCCAATCAATGCCAAAATCCAAGGGTTGTTGATGTCGATTGATGTAAACAAACTCTTAAGGAAAAAGACAAAGGAAAGTCACATGAAATTACTATCGGTGGTGTGGAGTACGATAACGAAGTGTTGAAAGGTACACTTACCATCCACTCTAAAGTAGAAAATGTTTTATTTGATTCTGGATCCACCCACTATTTTTTTTCTGAAGAATTTTATAAAGGTATCACAGTATTACATTAACAATTAGATATTGAGTTAGCTGTGACAACTCCTAATGAAAAAACAGTCACATAAAAAGTTTATAATTCATCTCCGATGGAATTTTGTGGGAAAGTGATTCCTGTAAATATTGTGGTCCTTCCAATAGTGGAATTTGATGTGATTCTTGGCATAGATTGGAATTCTTTATACGAAGCTCATATCAATTTCCAAAGAAGGGAAATCATCTTTAATATTCCAGATCAATCTATGATCGTCTATCGATGCAAGGATGAATATAACCTTCCAGATGAACTTTATTCCATCTTATGGGTGTTGATTCCAATAAATGAAGGTTATTTATCTCAAATGGTTGGCGAGAAACTCACGATTAAGAATATGCACATTGTACGAGAGTTTGATGATGCCTTTCTGGAGGAATTTCATGGTCTTCCACAAAATCGTGAAGTTGAGTTTTCAATAGAACTCATACTGGGTGCTTTGCCTATTTCAAATACACCCTATAGAATGGCCCCAATTGAGTTGTAGGAATTGAAGAAGAAACTCCAAGAGAATCTTGATAAAGGATTCATATGACCTAGTACCTCACCTTGGGGAGCACCAGTTATGTTTGTTAAGAAGTAAGATGGATCAATGAGACTCTGCATTGATTATCGATAACTTAACAAGATCACCATCAAGAACAAATATCCTCCCTCGTGCATTGATGACTTATTTGACCAATTATGCGGAGCTCAATACTTTTCCAAAAATGATCTTAGTTCAGGGTATCATCCATTAAGGGTCAAAAGGGAGGATATACCAAAGACGACTTTCCGTACAATGTATGGACACTATGAATTTATAGTGATTCCATTTGGTCATACTAATTCCACTTCTATCTTCATGGATCTGATGAATAGAGTCTTTAGAGAATATCTTGATCAGTTTTTGGTAGTCTTTATAGATGATATTCTTGTCTATTAACAGATCAAGGAAGCACATGAAGATTACTTGATAATTTTAATGAATCCCCTGAGAAAGTAGAAGCTTTATGCCAAATTTACCAATTTTGAATTTTGGCTTCAAAAAGTTTCATTTTTGGGTCACATAATGTCAAAATAGGGGATATAGGTGGATCCAGTAAAAACAGAGGTTATCGATAGATGGCCAAGACCAACAACAATAACCGAGATCCAAAGTTTTCTTGGTTTGGATGGATATTATCGATGTTTTGTGAAATCTTTTTCATGATTATCTAATCCAATCACCAGGTTGACTCGAAAAGGAGTTAAGTTTATGTGGACGGAGGAATGTGGGGAGAATTTCATAGAGTTGAAAAGATGGTTATCCAGTGCACTTGTGCTCACACTGCCTTGTAGTGGAGAAAGGTTTGTGATCTATAGTGATGCATCCACGAAGGGATTGGGGTGTGTTCTCATGAAAAACGATATGGTGATAGCTTATGCCTCACAACATTTAAAAATTCATGAGCATAATTACCCAACTCATGATTTGGAGTTAGTTGTGGTAATATTTGCATTAAATATTTGGAGGCATTATCTTTATGGTGAAAGGTGTGATATTTATACTGATCAAAAAATTTAAAAGTATATTTTCACACAAATGGAGCTTAATATGCACCAAAGAAGATGGTTGGAGCTGATTAAGGATTACGATTGCTCAACTCATTACCACCCTGGGAAAGCAAACAAGGTGGCATATGCATTAAGTCGACAAGACCATGCTATCTTATCCATGATGAGGATCCCAAAAGATCCGATATTTATGGATTTACAAAAGATGGATCTTGGAATTATAATCTAAGGGGAAAAATATTATCTTTCTCAAATGAATGTTCAACCATCTATACATGTGAAGATTAAAGAGGCATAAAAAGAAGATGTAGAGTTACAAAATAAGGTGAGCAATGTTCCTGAATTCAACCAGGATTGTGATGGGATAATAAGGTTCAGGAATCGGGTTTGTGTTCCTCCAATCCCTGAATTAAAGGAGTTGTTGGATGAAGCTCATAGTTCTTCATTTTCTATTCATCCGGGAAGCACGAATATGTACATGGACTTGAAAGAGTACTTCTGGTGGGATGGCCTGAAAAGAGATGTTGCTGAATATGTCTCTCAATGCATGGTTTGTCAGCAACTTAAAGCTGAGAGACAGAAGTCTAATGGGATTTTACAACCATTACCTATACTCGAATGGAAATGGGAAAACATCACTATGGACTTTGTCACTGGACTTCCTAAAACATTCAAAAGCAAAAATGCTATCTGGGTTATAGTTGATCATTTTACGAAGTCGGCACACTTCATTGTTGTTAGGGAAGATTTCTCTCTTGATCAGCTTTCCAGGATATTTGTAAAGGATGTGATAAGATTCAATGGAGTACCACTTTCCATTATTTCATATCAGGATCCGAGGTTTACCTCGAAGTTCTGGTGAGGTCTTCAGCATACTCTAGATACAGAGTTGAGTTTCATCAATGCTTATCATCCTCAAACAGACGATCATTCTGAGAGGACAATTCAAACTCTAGACGGCATGTTAAGAGCTTCCTCGATATATTTGAAAGGTGGTTGGGATCAACACCTACCTTTTGAGGAATTTTCCTATAGTAATATCTTTCACTCCAGTATTCAGATGGCTCCTTGTGAAGCTATCTATGGAATGAAATGTAGAACTCCAACTTGTTGGGATGATGTTGGGGAAAGAAAGCTATTAGGACCTGATCTTGTTGATGAGATGGCAGAAAAAGTCCGATCTATTCAACAACACATAAGAGCAGCTCAGAGTCGACAAAAAAGTTATTCCGACAACTGATGAAAATACCTAGAGTATGAAGTGGGTGATAAAGTGTTCTTACGAAAATCTCATTGGAAGAGAGTAATGAGATTTGGGAAGAAGGGAAAGCTGAGCCCTAGGTATATCGGTCCTTTCGAAATACTGGATCGTGTTGGGATGGATGCTTATCTATTGGCGCTTCCACCGAATCTCTCTCAATTTTATGATGTGTTCCACGTATCTCTCCTGAGAAAGTACATACCAGATCCTTCACATGTACAAAGCTCAGAAGTTGTACCGCTGGAGAAAGATATTTATTATGAAGAAAAACCGATAGAGATTCTGGATCGTAGTGAAAAAGTTCTATAGAACAAGAACACTCACTTGGTGAAAGTTTTATAGAGGAACCACCAATTAGAATAAGCTACACGAGAGCTTGAGGATATGATGAGGGAGAGGTATCCTCATCTGTTTGTTACGAAGTGACGAATTTCGAGGGCGAAATTCATTTTAAGTGGGGTAGAATGTAACACCCTGATATTTTATGAGAGGTATATTTTTTTATGTATTATTTGGTACGCAAATGAATCTTTCACTGCACACAACACTATCTTGGCTTGCGTTATATGCAATCATGACCTTCCTCGATAGCGTGTGTAGTACGAAATACAGAGTTTCACTAAAAAACGATTTATTGTTATAATATTATGAACTAGCCATTATGAATAGTATTAACTGAATTTTAAATTTCATAACATTATAAATCATATTACACATTTTCTAGAATGAGGTATGAAAACAAAATCAGTTTTTCAGATAAAATTAGTATTTTTAAAAAATTATAGTTTTACCACCTTTTGATGGCACACACATTTTAAATCTAGTTTTTGATATGTTTATACATGCAATTTGAAAAAATAAAATTCTTCTTTGGAATCAGGATATAAAAATTTACTTTCGATAAATTTTTCATATTGTTTTCGTAACTTTCATATTTTGATGAATAGTAAAAACACGCATTATTTTAATTAAAAACATCTTTTTTCATCGAAATAATTTATATGGATAGATTATATTTTTAATTTTTTTAAAACATAATTAGAATATATTTTTACCATTTAATCCAACGTTGGTCATTGGAATTAATGTCACTTTGAAATTGGACATAATCAAGTGATGATCTTTTGATAATTTTTGTTTTTTAAAAACACGCTATTTGTTTTGATAACGAGAATTACATTTAAAATTATTTAATGCGACTTATATATTTTGAATTTGTACAAAAAGACATCATTTTTGAATTCAGAATATCAAATATAGCTTAGGCTGAATTTTTGGTATTTTTCTGAAAAATTCAATTTTGATGAATAATGAAAACACTGAGTTTTTTTGGTTAAAACCGAATTTTTATTTAGATAATCATTGAATTGATTTAAATTTATTTTAGGTCAAAATAGATACATAATAATTATATAATTTCAATGAAATTCATTGGAATCATTTTATAATAATTTTAGATTACCGTCTTTTACCCACCTCCTAGGAGCTTTTGCAATTATTCATAAAACGTAATTTTATTGCTTTTTTGAGTTGAATTTTGAAAGTCTAAGAGACACAATTAATATCAAGGAGTAAAATGTGGTTCAATTAGATAATAATAATTTTTGGTGAATAGTAACTTTTTACTTTTATTTACCACAGTTAAAATTATATAAGGTAATTCAAGGTAAAAAGAAAATTATAATAATTCCAAATTACCTTAACACTTGTCCAAAAAATATTGGATGAGTAATGGACGACCATGGGCATCCTTGGGTCAATTTTGGGACCCCATGGAGCCACTTATGAAAGACAATGACACATTAGATTAATTAATTTAATGTAAAGACAAAATTGGCATTAACTAAAAATCCATTAGTAATTAATTTTTATTAGGGGATATAAAAATTATCTTTTAGACTATAAATATTCATTGGAAAAAACAAAATTCTACATGTTTGTATTTTTTTATAATTTTTATACATCATAAAAATTAAATTATTTATGACACAATAATGATGCAGTATTTACGTCATTGATAAATGATTTAGATAAATAAGATTATAATGATTAAAATATTTTCCAAAACATGTCCAATTCTGATTGGATGGGTTTATTTTGACCATTTGTCATCTTAGAATCATATTTAATTGATTTTGGACCTTTCAAAACTGAAGATAAGTTTATAATAAAATAATACTTTCACACTTTCCAAAGGTGCCCCTCTCCTCCCTTATAAAAGGGCACCTCCTCCCTGTCCTCCTCACACTACATTGAGACTTCATGCTCGGCCAACCCCTGCCAATATATCTTCTCCACTTCCTTAGAAACCTACTAGAGGTACTGGGCTTCTCAAAATACCAACTCTAGTGCCCTAAGATAAAGTTTAAAGGAGGTACTTCGAAGAAGAGGTAATACCCTCTACCGTTTTCTTCAAGTTCCATTCTTCTTATACTCCCTCTTCTTTAGTTGTTTCATTATGAGGTAATAAAATCAGTATCCCTCATATACTAATATGTTATTATAAATATGAAACAACCCTATTTCACCTTTTATCCATCCTATGGTAAACAAAATCACCTCACGTGCGTATGTACAGAATACCGTCTCCACGCCGTGGTGTAATCTATTTTCCACCACCACCTTATTTGGATTGGTATAATGGTGTAAATAATAACTATATATGATTATTTTAAAGTGATATTTATTATGAAATAGTATACATACAATTCAATACAATTCCATGATCATGGGAATGATATCATCACTCATGCGTACGTACGGCCTACCGTCTCCACGATGTGATGCGACTCGTTCTATAAGAAGATCATTGCATAATGATTATATAAATGAATTTAATGACTAAATATGATATGTATTACACAGATAACATTCTGGAAATGAGGTATCAATAACTTAAAAATAAGAATAAGAATTTATTCGACAAAACACACATAAGAACAAAAAAAATCAATAAACACCCAAATAACATGTAACAATGAAATATTACTAATTAGAAGCTAAGAATATGACCATATATGATATAATAACAATGATTAAGATTATTGAATAAGTCAATAACATTATTTAAATCATTATACATAGGTTTGGACACGTACAAAGCAAATCGGACCTAAGGTAAGGGAAAATCTCACAATCTCATTTTTATCCGAGATTGTTTGTACTTTAGTATTTACTAGGGTGTATTTTATTATCCACATCCATGTTTCCAAAATATTTAATAATATTTCCATCCTCCTACAATTTTTTAATTCCAATTTTACCCTTTGGTGAGTTTTTAGTAAAATATATGAAAGGAATCTTTTGTCGTTTTTCATATGAGGTACTTTTTGACTTTTCTAGCCAAAGTACGAGAAGAATGTTTTTTTAACTTATACGGCATGAATGGATTTTTAGAATATTATTTCCAAGAAGCTTACTTTAAAGGTTTTTATGTTTATTTTTAATCAAATTCTTTTAGTTTAAAATTGTATAACATTTTAAGAAAGGATAAATGTTTTTGAAGTAGAAAAAATATTTTCCTCAAGAATGGAGTTCAAGTGTTATATCAAAATTATTTTCCATCTAAGATAATATAGGGTTCTGTTTATATCCCTATTATTACATTTATTTGATTATGTTGTGATGGAATTATTTTTATGAAGTCCTTTATCTTAAATGAATTGTTTTATGATGTCACGATGTTTAAGAATCCCATTTTTATTACATGGGTTATGCTATGATGTATGATTTATGATTTTGTGGCACACATAAGAATGATTTCATTATGAGATGGGTGAGACCTATATCTCCCTCCAATTCATTGGGTAAAGATTTATATCTCTTGAGATAGACATGGCTGGAATGGAAAGTTAAACCGGTTCAGTGATACAGGACTGGAACGAGGAGTGAACTCAGTTCAGTAATGGACTTTGTCCTCTATGATGATCTTGGTAATGAGCCTTGACTAATATGAAATGATTTTATATGATTATGTGTGTATGCCACAATGTTTCACAATTTATGTTATGATTATTTGGGATTACTTTTCATTAATATGATTTATCCCATGACATGATATTATGACCTCTTTTGCAGGTTAAGATTTTCAAAATGTTAGTTTCTTTTGAATATGATATGATTGATATTTCTTTTGTTTACCCTTACTGAGAATTTGAGCTCACCCTTTTTTATGTTTTCTTTTCTCCAAGTCAGGAAGAATGATATTAAGTAGGATATGCCATAAAGGGACTCTAGATATGATGAAATAATCAGGAGACAATGTAGTTGATTTTATGAACAAGTTGTTTATGTTTCCCAGTTTCTAAAGACACTATAACTATACGGTCCTTTCATGGTTTTGTTATATGTTATAATAAGTATGATTCAACTCTTAAGTAATAACAATGTATGTAAAGTAAGTGTCGTTATAAATAGAGACTGTATTTTTGACATCAATGATTAAATATCCGAGATAAAAATGAATTCATGAATTAGTATCCATTTTTTAAGGAGTGGGGGCTTGTTATATTTTATTTTATCCATTCATTATGATTTATTAGTTATGAATTATATTCTCAATCATAGGATTGGAAATTAATTTCCATGTAAGTTTAACAATTTTTATTCTTCTATGGAAGAATAGACTATGATCTTATTTTATTATGTTCTTAATTCTTGGGTATTTTACACCGGAAGAATGATGTCTTCACCATGTATGTGGCCCTAAATATTTTTCCAAAATGAATTTTTTCACATTGTTCACCATTCATCAAATTTGAATATATCATCATATACTATGGATGAATGTTTTGAAGAAGAATAGTCTAGAAAAATGAGCAATCATAAAATAGGAATATGAATAATTTATTTCAGTATAGAAAAAAGGAAAAAACATGTAGGATCAATGTGGTTCATTTGGAAATTTGATATCCTATGTGTTATGATGGTTTCATACTTCATGGAAATTACCCCACAATTTGATCTTGTGCATGACGTCATCCATGTTTCATAGCCGAGGAGATTCATAAATGACCCAATCCACATTATTGTATGGTTTAACATGGATGTAAATAATGGAGCCACATTTATTGATTACCTAGTAGATATCAAGGATCAGTAGGAAATGATAATTAATGGACAAAAAATCATTTTTTTGTGATTTGGCAGTATGAGAGCGTCTATAAGAATCACATGTGAACTAAATACCCCAACCATTTTGTGTATCTTGTGATTTTTAGGGTGGGAAACCTTGATTTTTGGGAGAATCAAACAACTATTGTTTTTTAGATATTTCCTCCAACCATTTATATGTATATGTCTAGATTTAATTCAGATTTGGTGTAGTGTTTGGCTGTCCCAAGAACCTAGAATAAATATATTCTCAAAAATTTATAATTTTAAAAAAATTAACACACATTATTTTAGAATAAATGGGTTTCCCATTTTTTGAGACCTCATATTAGAAATTTTAGGAAACAGTTGATTCCAAAATGTTTGGTTTAACATAAACATGTCTTAATGGTCATCGACATATTATATTTTTTGGAAGAAATCCATTATGGGTGCGTTTATTAAAGAAAATAATTTTTTTTATCATAAGAAAACATAAAAACAAATATTTATATAAAAATATTTATTTAAAATCCAAAGGGTTACATGAATAACTATGGGATATTAGAGAGAGAGATAGTGGATGTGTTAGAGATCTCTATTTTCAACCAAGATTATAGATCGATGAAAAAGGGTAACTATATCGTTAGGTAGATATTGAATGCACCTAGATCCGCTTATTCAACATTGTTTAATGTTTTCATTGATAATTTTAACTTGAGAATCATGGTATGTATTTTTTAGTGTTCTACAGACATAAATTAATGGTTTATCTTGTATTAAATTGTCAACATTCATTTTGATTGTGATTTTCATTCTTTGAAGGAGACTAAATCTTTATTTTGTAGCTAAATCAAATTTATATTTTTTATATGATTATTACACCACTTGATTAGGAACATTAACATCATTTTCAAGGATATTATTATCCATAGATATTAATCACCTTCATTTATTTGCATTTCTCGTCACAATTCTATGCATTCTTCACCGTTGACCCACATAGTTGTAGATAGAAATTTTTGGAGAGGGTATGAGCTTGATCGAATGCAAATATTCATGGTGTTAATTTAAATAATGAATAGCTTAATGAATTTGGATGGTTATAGAAGGATTAAACATTTCAGAATATGGTGGAAGGTTCCATAGACTAGGATACTGAAGGATGCAAGACAAATTCTTTTATGGGATTTAATATTTCTAATTTGAAACCACCGAATTTCAGGAATCAATGATGGAGTTGTTTACCTATATTTTTTAGTGGTTAAATGGTGATTTTTTTGGGGGATGGATAATTTGGAGCCCACTTGAAGACTGTGATTTAACGCTTGTGAAAAACCTGACTACATGCCATGTAGTTCGGGAGAACAAAAACGAGTTCCTACAATATTGTAGAGGCTATGGTTTTGGATGGACTAAGGACCAAAAACCATGTGTATAGGCCTATATGATTTTTTAATTAACCTGGGTGGCTATAGTGTGTGCGAGCTTCACATTCCCAATACCTTGTGTGGTCAGACACACTGCATACCTTGTGGGGGGGGGGGAATGCCTTGTATATGTACATTGGAAACCGAGGAATGTTCTAGGTGTATATTTTGAGAACATTGGGTATAAATTCCCTCCATTTTCACATGTGTACACTCTATATAGAATTACATTTATTCTTAAGGGGTTTTCACAGGTGAGCTCACCCATGTGATGAGGTGATGTCACACTCCATGTGAGCCCATTTAAAAGTTGTATACTTCACTGAAAAACTTCTACCATTAGTATGTCCTTCATCGATATACAAACATTTTCTTATGATTAACCTATCCTGAGTGATTTTCTATTTATAGCAGGATGATATCCTTTATTCTTGAATGGAAGACATGACATGAGGTGCTCTGAGTGAAGACACATATTTATGTGATTCCTGAGTGATGAAAGTCATCATGGTTATACTATATATATTTGAGTGTTTTATTATTCCTCTTAACTTTTTTATGAAGATTTTTTTTGAGTGTACAGTTACATTAGGATAAGGCTTTCCATTTTAATATATGCGTACTCAGAGGTTGTCTCTATCCTCTAGAAAATTGGAGGTGATATTGGGATGTCAATATTGTAATGTATTATACTAGATGGCCCCTAGTGGTTTGGGTATTGAACAAGTCATTATAAATTTTTTGGTATTATATTTTTCAATAATCACTCAATTTTTAAAAATATCATTTTATTTCAAAAAAAATATTCTGGAAAAACAAATTCTTGTTTTTTATGAGAAAATATAATAATTAATATATATGATGTTATTAATATTTTAATTACTTATTATATTCCCCCTTTACTGATTTTATTTGAAATGTGCATAATGTTTGTGAAATATTAATGTTTTAATATTAAGTATAATTTTTGAGCATTTTTAGAAGAAGTCCAATTGAGTCAGTTTAATGTTTTAAATATAACTATCACTATAATGATCCGAATTGTGTGGTTATTGTTTTGTAGGATTTTAATTCCAATATACAACATTTCATTAGAAGGTACCATGAGCCAATTCTTCCAGTTGAAGGGTTATATGGTCCTCACAAACAAGACCAAATAATCTGTGAACAAACTGGACCAGCCTTGAAGATTGATTTACTGGGCTCAATCCATAAGTCCCAAAACATTATCTTTACACTATAATTCGGGGTACACTACATGTCAGCTTGGATAAAAATTTCAAGGCCCAAATCCAAGTACAGGGGGCCCAAATGAATCTTTGAAGTCCAGCCCACCATTCTGTCCGAGAATTAAAATCAGTATAGTATTCATGATATATCTCATGATGTATGCTTCAAATAGAGCTGAGATTTTGTAGTGTGAAATCGGAGAGATATGAGGCCGTCTTTGTTTAATAAATCATTCGTATTTGAAGGCATCTTCATATTCAAAAACCCTTTCACATTATGGACTTCAAAAATACTGGATTGAAATGAACAGTTAAACTTTGTTTAATCAACCGGCCATAACTTTTGATCTGTAAGTCGAAAGGACTCAAAATTTTGAGAGTAGTCGGAAAAAATTATTTTCTACAACTTTGAAGAAGGAGATATTTGATGATTCGGCTGTTTGAATAGCCAAATTTTCGATGCAATCGGAGGGACAGATTGGGAATGAAAACAGTCCACTCCTTGGGCTATAAATACTCTCCCCTTCTCTCCTTGAGAGGGGTTGGCATTTCAGAAGAGGGGAGAAAATATTGTCAAGACCAAGTCCTTGAAAAATTCTTGGGAGGATCTTCCATACTGATGTTTTCACTTGAGAGACCTTTCCTCCTCTCTTTGTTTTCACTTAATTTCGTGTTCTTCATTTTTGTAATTTTGTAAGTCTCTTCCTTTATAATTCTGTTTTAATGCAAGTTACTTCTTCAATATCTCTTATTCTCATCCAGATACTGTAGTTTAATATTTATGTTCTTAAAATTGTTTAAATTCAGTTCAATCCCCTTCCCTTATTTTTCTTCATTATTCAATCAAAAATCCGTTTTTAATTATCATCATCGTTCGTGTCTGTGTGTCGACATACCACTCTTTTATAATCCCTTTCTTTTTCTTCTATTCTTAATGTATCATCATAATTATTATAACCAGAATATTAAACAACCAAATGTATGAGTAAATATCTCATTGGGGTGATTTATAATTTAGCTATGTTAATTGATTGAGAGTATTTCCTCGACGAGTATTCATTAATTTAACATTGTGTATGTTGGACTTAATTTGTCATAGATTAATGACATATTTTGTTTAGCATGTGGTTTCCATGGATTATTGGAACTAAAAATACACTACCATAAACATGTACTGATTGAGATTAAAATCCTAATTAAGTTGAGTCTTGTATTAAAGTTTCAACAATTAGGAATTCTAATCAATGTAAACTTGTGAAGTGGGTGTTAATTTAAATGCAATATAAAGCAAAGCTCAAGGATATCACAAGCATAACTCTCTAATAATGAACTCACCCCAATCATTATAAATTTTTTGAATCAAACATCATCCATAAATTATTTCATAAGCTCTGCAACCAACCCCCCCCCCAATCAGAATACAATTAACTAAAAACAAACGATTATTTCAAAGTATCATCGCCGAGGATTCGACCCGAGTGCTGTTATACACATTAGCAGAGCACCAGAACTTTGACCTGTTGATAGGAGACAATCGGCCGTGTGTTTAAAATGGCGCCGTTGCTGGGGAATGGTGTTTTAAGTAGTCATTCGTTTCTAGTTATTGTAAAAAAATTCCAAAAAAACAAAATTTTTAAAAAAAATTGAAAAAAAACACAATGAAAAACCCGTCTTCCTCTTAAAAATCATAAACTGAAAAAATACAAAGAAAAAATTGCCTTCCTCATCTTTTCTAAATCTCTCTGAATGCCCCGTAGCCTC